>CM032893.1:12691448-15231448 GCA_019176425.1 Megalops atlanticus
AGTCAGAGCTGCAACAGCAGAGAAATCACTGTGGAGTAGCAGCGATAGACCTGGGCTTGTAACTGGAGAGCTGCAGGTTGCAGGGACAGTGATGCAGAACGCTGTTGCATAGTAAGGCAGTTCACCTGAACTGACTGTATAAAAAACCTCCCAGTAAGCATAAACGGATTGTGTGTCATAATGTAAGATCCGCACGTCCCTGGATGCCCTGGATAAGGCCATCTAAAATTAAAATAATGCACCTCTGCTTCTTATTTCAGGCCGTACACAATGCGTGTGCACCTGAGTACACATACATATATGTACTCTTGCATGACTTTCCAGAAACTGGACTCAAAGGTCAGACATGTTTTGTCATCGCTGAAAAGGATTAACTAATGTGAACCGTGCTTGTCAGGGAGACCTTACCTGCCACTGCCTGTTTGTGTGCAGATGCAAAGATATACAGTGACATGCCCCTCACACACATACACACACACAAGGACGGTCAAAACACACACCCAACCCAACACAACAGCACAAACACACATCAGGAAGTGATGAACCAGCTGCATGTATCTAGGGACTATGGGTAAGTGGGGGGAGTGGGGGGGTAATGCTTGATGGTGATTAAAAACAAGGGAATTAGAAGCCTGGAGTTCAGTTTAATCACTGAATGGAGTGGACAGGGAGAGAGCAGGCTAAGAAGCTTGTGCATATGACCCCGGGAGTTCTCCTGAAACCAGCCCTGCTGCAGCCAGTTGTAGCCAGCCATTCACTGCTGTGGGGAGTGGGGCACCACACCCCCCTGTCACTCTTGATCACAGCCTCACAGTGCCCAATCACAAAGACTACATTTCCCAGAGGCCCCACAGGCTTGGCCCCTGCCGCACTGATGGACAGTGCAGGACAGAGACAAGTGGTGAAATGACAGGAGCTGAAGGGAGAAACGAGGTGATTGGCCAAGGGGGTGTAGTGGGGGAAGGGGGAAGTGGGGCAGGATCTTAGCTCAAGGTTAACAATACAGCAGTCCACAAAAAAAGGACATTAAAGGTCTGAGGTATGCGAAGGGTACAGCTGAAACCTGCAGCACCCTGTCCTGGTTTCCCTCCCTGGGGTCTCCACCCGCCTTACTCCCCAACCCGCACAAAGACAAGAGGATTGGGAAGATGGAGCCGGCCCCAAACACGAATGGACTTATCAATTAAGGCACAGTGCCACGTGTGCCCATTCACAAGTTTGGCAGGGGCGACACCGAGGTGGAGGGCTCCAGGGGAGATGGGACGGTCTGGGACGTGCCTCTGGTACTGGACGGACACCTGTTAATAATCAATCCCCTTCTGAAAACGGACCTCGGCCACTCAGTGAAACGAAGACAAAGCTTCCCACCACACCATTATAGTGGGAGCAGAGGAATGGCCGTGTTTCGAGGCGAGCGCGTATCAAACGATGACATGACCCACAGGGTCCAGCCGCCCGCAGGCCTGCAGAGCGCCATCATCCAGGCGAAGAATTCCAAAATCCAAGAACTCAAAATCCCAACATCTGCAGTCGACGGTGACAACCATGGTTCCCTTTTGACGCATGGCGACATATTACTTAATCTCCCATTTCATATAGATAAGAACCAATCAGACAGAAAAAAATTGTGAAAATGTCAACGTCTCTCCTCTGAACAGAAGTTCTCGATTTTCCCCAGTTCCAGTGTTTTATTTTTTCCCCTGCCCTTCTTTTTTTGTCCGTTTTGCAGAAAGCTCGGCTGACGTCATGGTTATTTTCTTCAGCAGTGCTACACCAGCTACGCTTCAGAGAGAAGAGAAGGGGGGGGGTGGAAGAAAAGCATGAATATTGCTTTCCAGAAATAGCACACAGCGACATGCGCTAGGCTGCTCCGAGCTCTCTCCTCGTTAGCGGCGCATGGGGCGAGGGAGAGCGCGGGGGGGAACGCTCCTGTCGCCCGGGATGCGGCGCTGCTTGGGTACTGAGGTACTTTACGGCGGCCTGAGGCCGTGCAGAGACCGCGAACAGCCCTGTGATTTATGACCCGCACCCAACTGCCTCGGCCTGCCTCCCGTTTAGTGGTACATCCTTACGCTGGGAAAACAAAAACCAGCAGGCCTTTGGTGCAAGCCCAAAGAACAAGGATTTTGTGTGTGCGTGTGTGTGTGTATGTGTGTATGTGTGTGTGTGTGTGTGTGTGTGTGTGTGTATGTCTGTGGGGGGATGAGTAACGAGGGGGTTCTTAGAGGGTAGACTTGGGATGCCAGACTGTGATATTACGCTATGGGCCAGCTACTTCTTAGGGCTTCATGTGTCTCAGCATTGTCCCACTCTATGAATATCATTCATAAAACAGCAGATTCTTGTGACGGCAAACTCTGCAAAATGCAAAAATACTGGTGTTGGTACATAGTTGAGATGAACAAAGCGGAGAAACTCCCTGAGAACAATCATTCGCTCCCCAATTCTGGCCTTCATTACACAGTTCACGGGCCGTCCTGCCAAGCCTAGCGGAAGCCTCATCATTAGCTCTGACTGAGAACGCGCCAGCCAGTCCTCACATGGGACCGCGCTCAGCTCCCCAACGCCCCTCTGCTGTCACTAAACGCAGGCTGCCCCCGTCCCACTCTGCTCAAGCGCGTATTCGGCTCACCCCCTTCCCCGACAGACAAAAAGGTGACAGTTCCTCCCCGACCGCCCGGGGGTGAGGTTGAGCACCCTGCCCCTGGGCCAGCATTCATCAACCTGCGTTCTGCTGCGTCCGCGGGAGGTGAAATTCCAAAAAATGTACAGCGTAAACAATCCGACGATAAAATATTAACACTAATACTGGCCTGAGTGCCTGCCGCTGTTTATGTGTTCTATAAATGTTCCGCCATTGACGTCAGGGGCTCGCATGAGGGGAATGTTGTTTTCTCTCTGCGACTGGGTAAACTTCTCTGCGTGGTGCGGAATTCATTGCGCTGTGTTTTTTTAGGAAAGGGGGTTGCCAGAATATATCCCAGATCAAACAGAAAGACGCTGCTGGCAAAACTCCCAATCTGGGCTCAGAGATGTATTCTATAAATAACGTTATACACACCTTATTTGGAATTATATTTATTAATGTCAAAAATAAAACCTTTAATCTCTAAAGTGAATACATTAATCTCAAAGAAGATTAAACTACACTGGGCCTGGTGATTTTTTTTTTTAAATGAGACTTTAATAAAGCTTCAGCTGTTTTGGGTTTCTGATTTTTGAGCTGCCATGTACCGAATGCCCCGATAAATCTTTTATTTCTTATGTTAATGTGAAGAAAATATTAAAATCCTTACAAATCTTAAATCCGTGCAGAGGTACAATGAATTTGTCATATCAAATAAATAATCCCATTGGCGATCTTGTCATTTTACACTCAGGTCAGCCAGTAAAACGGTGTATTTTGCACTCACACAAGCAAAGCCAGTTTCAGACATAAAAAAAGAAAATTTTTGACTCAATGAATTCATGAATCACGGCACTTCACTTTCAACGCCACCGAATGCCAGGTCTAGTACCATTTCAAAATGAGCCCACACTCAAACAACACTCATTTGCAGTCAACGCTGTGGGTCCTAATATCACTGCGAGATGCTTAGCAGAGTTTGCCTGTATTGATGTCAAGTGGATGACCCCGTGGAAGGGTATTTGGAGGACGTCGAGCACAACAGAAGCCCCCCTGTGGGAGCCCCTGCCTAAGCCCTCTGCCTCATCCCAAGGGCCCCTTCAGGATTCACATAACTTTATTTGTCAGAGACAAAAATAACGGCAGCCTTTAATGAAGTCGGACATTCTCCCAAGCCGAAATAGAAGCCTGCGGTCTCTTCCTCGCCACAGAAGCAGGGACGGCCGTGGGATTTCAAGCTGCCGATTGGACCTTTCTGGGGCTTTCGCCCGGGTCCAGGGCCTGCGGAGGACCGGGTGCAGGGTGCTGGCATGCAGACGACGCTTGTGCAGTCCGCCGTTTGGGTTACCTGGGGGATGGGGGCGGAGGGGCAGCCTCGGTACGGGCGGGTGGGCGGAAAAGAGCACACCTTACGGGTCTCACAGCTGCAGGCTGGCATTAAAGCCGACGTCATTGTCTGCAACGTTCCATTTGTCAAAATGTCAGGCGCACACGCGTGGGCGTGCTTCTACACGCACACACCCATAAAGGCGTGCCCTTATCGGTCTGGCTCCACTTAAAGGTTGCACTTTAAACAAAAAAAAAAAAAAACAGCATGCCGCAGGAAGCCGAGGTCTGGGCCTGAGGCCTACCCCGCCACCTGTCCTAGGAGAAGGAGCAGCGCCGGGCTGCCCTGTCCCACGCGAGGCGTCCTGGCGGGGGACAGTTTCGGCGCAGGCCGATTAATCAATAGCCAAAGTGCAGCAGCGGTGGGGGACACGGGCGCGCCCTGGCGTTCCCCCCCTTTCCGTTCGGCCCGCCGCGGAGGACGGCGCAAGGCTAACGAGAGCCTGGGGACGGACGCCCGGGCCCGGCTGCCGCGGTGTCAAGGAGGATGAATGTGGTGGAGCTTCGCTTCACCTCCTGGGATGCCTCCGGAAAGGGATTCCTGCTCCCCTTCTCCCCTTTCCACCACTAAAGCCCCCACCCCCACCCCCACTTCACATTACATTACATTACATTATATTATTGGCATAAAGCAGACGCTCTTATTCAGAGTGACTTACAACGGTTACATTTTTTTTACAATGTTACCCATTTATACAGCTGGATATTTACTGAGGTAGTTCTGGGTTAAGCACCTTGCCCAAGGGTACAGCCGCAGTGCCCCAACGAATCGAACTGGCAACCTTTTGGTTACGAGCTCCTTAACCACTATGCTACACTGCCGCTGCCTGTGCACCACTATGCACCCAAGCAATCAAACGTCCATAAACAGGGGCCCAACACCATTCGCAGATTCGCTAATCGCAGCTGTGCGAATTCCCATCAGGCAGCACTCCCTGCTCACAGCCTCACTCTCTGTTCTTGGCCTGCAGAGCACCGTGCCAACCAAGCACGGCGTGTTTATGTCACACGTCACACACATTCACAGCATTATATCGCATACATACACATTAATCAGCTGTCTGTTGCGTGTTTACATTGTCTTTATACTTAATCGGTGGTTGCTTTGTGTCACGTACAAATCCCCTGTGCACATAAGACTGGATTATCAATACAGCACAGTATTAGCGGATTTCCCCATTAGCGGGGGGACGTGTCCGCCGCGACCGAGCGGGCATCTCCCGCACACGTTCAGACATGCTCACACATGCCCCTGAGCAGCAAACACACACACACACACACACACACACACACACACACACACGAAGGCCCACAGCCAAGGGCTCCTTAAGTTGCTATTCTGCCCCGAGGTGTTCACGTGTCCACCTGATGCCCGTACACTCCACTCACCCGTGCGCACAGACCCAACCCATTCACCCGACATGTGATCGAGCGAACGGTTTCTACGAAATAATACCCCGGTCTCTGAATACACCCCGTCTGGCCGCGATTGCACTGGGCTAATAATAACAAAAATGCATCGACTCCACACGCGGTATTATTAGCACCAGCGAGAACATACAGACTGCCAGTCCCGGCGCATGTCACTTTTTATAGGTGTTGACATTTAGAGTGTCACCTTTCCCACATGATCCCGTACGCATCTCGTGAGCCAGTTTTTTTTTTCTCTCTCTGAAGTCTGCTGAAGAGAGATGGGAAGAGATCTAGAGCCAGAGGGCAGTTCTGGAGTAGCGGCCAGTTCCATTCACTGGTAGGAGTCTGACTGATCACTGGGCATGGATGCTGCATGGAACCATGTGACCTGTGGAGCTTCCACCCTACATAGCCAGTGGCAAATGGTGTTCGCCCACCTCTTCCTGTGGTTAGGCCAGCATATTCTGCTCTGACTCCTCTCCATAAGCATGAGACAAGGGCACAGACTGGGCATTCAGGCTGGCATTTAGCGAGTATATCTTCCATCATTTCTGAAGATGGTCTATGAGCCCCCGGAAAAACTGCACTCTTACTTCTTGCAGTAGAGGGCTTACAGGAGGATCATGCAGTCTTTGCTTAAGGCTGTTCACTGACTTTTCATAAGCCTCCCTTAAAACTCAATTTCAACGGATATAGATATGAACCCACAAAACAATGTGTGCATGTTCTATAGCTGAGATTCAAGGTCGCTGAATGCAGGACTGACTTGAAGGCAAGCAGTGGTGTCCACATACACTACAGCCCAAATAATGATAGCCATGACGTCTGATTCAAAGCGAACAGGACCTTTGAGAATACGCAAATATTGGCTCATGCCGATTCATGTTACACAACCGGAGAGTGGCAAATTCGCTCTAATGAGGGTCATTATCCTTCAGATATGAAAGGCCTTCCTTCAGTTCTTCTGAATCCCCTCACTGATATTCAACCACTGGTATCTCTGCTGGGGGCTGTGAATGAGTTTTTTTCCAGTTAAAAAAAAAAATCTGGCAAGGAGAATTCCACTCAAGGTGAGGCTTTTGCAAGCCTTGCTGGGACATTCAGGGACACAGGTACAAAGGGACATGCATGCCCCAATGAAGGCCATTTCTAGACAGGTGGGATTGTGGGAAGGAAAGGGCACACATTTGCTCCCACAGGACTGTCTGGGTGAGAGGTAGAGGTTTAAAGTTTTGAAAAACACTAAAAATATCCTGTCCCTCTGTCCCCCACTCACGACCCCCCGTCATGGGACAGGAGGCGGAGCGTGGTTTAGGAATAGCACACCGCTTTGCCCCTCCTGAGACGGGACGCAGGGCAGGCTGGTAAACAGGAGGGGCACGCAATACTTGTTATTGTGCCGACACTAAAATAGCGCTGCTCGACCAAAGGGGGGGGAGTGATGGTGGTGGTGTGAGGGGGGGAGGGAGGGAGCGGGGCTAAAATAAGAGCGCCTTGTTTTAGCAGCCTTTAAAAAAAGCAGATAAATAAAACCGTGAATGTTCTCGCCGCCTGGGGTCCCGGTTCCTGGGAGTAAGGGCCCCCCTCCCAGGATTCCTCCGCCAGCTGCCGATGCCCTCGCTGCGGGCGTGCGCTCCAACCGTCTGCTTCACGCACGGCCTCACCTTTTACCGCCACTATTACCCACAATGCACCTCCCACAACGACTGCAGTTCAGCCGTGCGGCGGCCAGCCCAGCTTACGGGGACGGACAGCGCAGGGGGCGGGTGAGAGGCCTTCGCAAACCCAGAGCTAGACGTGCTCGAAGCCCGAATTTGTAAGCGGCCGGGGCGCGGGAGGGGGAGACTACAGTGCGGGACGTCCTGAGGGTGCAGCGGGGTGCCACCCCTCTGCACGCAGCAGCTGCCCCAGATTAGAGGGCAGGCCCTCGCTCCCATGCGCGTCTGCGCTCAACTGTGCAGATAATTAGAGGGCAGGGAGCAGGCCGGGCAGCTGGAGCTGCTCCCCTCCGGAAGGCCATCCACAACACGAGAGCATAGGAACATCACAGCCACCATCACAGCTCCATTCAGGCCACTCTACCTTACGCCTATAATAACAGTGTTACACTTTCTTTACAGCATGCTTCCCACATATTAAAAACAGTAAGAGAATCACAGCATTAGGTATACAATGAAAACAAACAAATGATAAAAAAACAAAAGAAATCTCAGAGAAAGGAAGATCTACACCAGTCCCACAGCTCAGACAGCAACCCTGGGAGAGCCTTGCTGTTTTCAGGTCCCTTCCAATACCACCTCGACCGCGCGTTTATGTTGAATACTCTTTTTGTATAGATTCTGGTGTATGCAGGAGAGATAATTAGTCAGCATCAGTGTGTAGGTCAAACACATTCACACACCATGATTTGTTCGGCTATTTGTGTGTCCAGCGATCTTACCCGCCCCCCATCAGGACGGACCATGTGCACGGTCACATTCAGCTCTTACGCCTTCAACCGAACACCCTTCACAAGCTGGCTGCGTTTAGTGGTTGGATCAGCATCCCACACTGCAGGCCTACACATGTAATCAGCCGACGCCATTTTCTACGGGCACCTCTTGGCTGCGCTGATGCACCATGGGAAAGAAAGCCAGTGACAGGGGCAGACGCAGACAAAGGGAGCGCCGCGCACACAAAACATCGTGTGACAAACGCGCCGACGAAAGTATGCGGCCTCTCCGATGACGGGCGCACCGGCATCGGGGGACACAGGGCGCCGCCGACGACCTTGTCCCGACCTGGACCGGTTCTCTTTGACGTCACCTTGGGTAATTTGGCCGGGTGTTGACAAGTCAATGTCCGCGGCCGGCGTTCAAAGCGCAGAGTATCTGATTGTTTCGTAGACACGCCCAGGACACCGCGAGTGATGGCAGCAGGCTGGAGCCGCGCCAGCGCCCAGAGGCTAACCGGCGCACGCCCCCTTCCCGCTGTGCCCCAGTAACCTGGCAAAACCAAGCAGCTCAGTCTCAATGTGCAGGAAAATCAAAGAGTGAGATTAATATGCGGTTTGGTGTGGAGGCGTTTCGTGAGAAATGGGCTGGTGAACTGGCACACATTTGAAGTCTCGCACCTTGGACATGCGAGCCAAGATGGATGTCACGCAAATGGGACGGCTCTGAGTGTCACCTCCACAAGTCCACCGACGACAAAAGATGCCGTCTAATAAACATTCCCACAGACACACTCCATACACGCTGACATTGTACAACACTTCGTGTTTTTTCTCACTAGCTTTGAGCACAAAGCATATTTAGACAAAAGTATAGTGGAGGCATTTGTGGCCTCGTAAACGCAAAGCCATTTGTTTCATTTTGTATCTGCTTTCTCGGGCGAGGCTTTGAATCTCCTTTACGCTTGTGGCAGAATCTGCCTCGCAGACATGGGCTGGCCTGTTTTTCGCAGCCTTTTGGTGGGGGGTCAGCTACAGCAGCAGGGAGGAACTAGCGACGGCCCCACCCACTTCTGTTCCCCTTCTGTTGGACGCGCTGTTGCGAGTCTCTCTCCCTCTCCCTGTCGTCCTCCTGTCTGAAACAGCACTCCACTGTGCGGTAAACACAGAGATCGCTGAATAATTCATACGCTATCCTCACCGAGAGGCCCCTCGGCTTGTTTGCCCGCTGCCTCTCGGTCGGTGTGGGGGAGCAGAGGCAGGAAAAACGATCTTGTTAAACACGGAGGCAACTTTGCACTTTCGATGCTATAATGACGATTAGATCCGCTTTCGGTACGGCACGGATGTCTTCCCACTGCAGATGAGCAGAGAGCACGACTGTGGTGTTTGATATCTCTTTGCATGCTCATATTCATGCATTTAGAAATTTCTCTTACTTGTTTCCCCCATTTCAGTTTTGCCTCTTGCGCTGCGGGAGGGGGCTGAGGATGAGAAAAGGTCCACTAGATTAGCACATGAGCCCTCGCATGACAACCCAAACCACAGTTTTATAGCTTAGGCCAGAATTCTTGAGAAATGGTTTGTATTATGCAGAAATGTGTTGTTTTTTTGTCATTTTTATACCTAATTTCCCCTGCTTACTCACAAAGTAGTGAATGCAACCGAAGTCCAGGTTACGAGGAACAAACAGAGCAAGGGCAGGCGGTCATCCACTCACTTGCAAATCCGTAATCCCACTAATCCGAAACGGTTCGACTGATCTGTCGAAACCCTTTCCCGTTACATAAGCGAGGTCCAATTAATCGAAGTGTTCGCATCGGATCAGTGTCCGTTTTTTTCCCCGGTGAACTGCCTTCTTGAGTAAATCAAAGGATTCCGACGGCGGTGATCTGACACTCATAGCGCCTATGAGCCCTGGCTGTGAGCCAGGGCCCGGCGATCCGCCATCTCTGGTTACTCTCCGAGGTTTACGGTGTCCCTCATTATGACCAACAAAAGAGAAACGCACAGACCCCAGCAAACCTGTAGACGCCATCCGTAACAGGCAGTCGATCTGCTGTACGACATCCGCCCTGACATGCAAATGGTCTAACAACACCCCTGTCACAGGTAGTAACTTTAATTCACAGTGGAATCTCCTGAATGGTTGCAGTGCATGAGGTGGGACAGGTTATTCTCTACCAAAAGATGAAGAGTGTTTAAAGCCATTAAGGAAAACACAGGATGATGAACTGATGAATACCGAAGACCTGTCAGCATCCAGTGGTGCCATTACGTCCCTCTGTCTGTACAGGTGGAAGAAGACCTTCACTGTGAATGAGACCGTTCTGTGCTGACTTGAGTCTGCAAGAAGCCGCCCTTATGAGGCTTACTAGCTTATAAGGGCTCACATTCCTTCCTTTTCCAATGGGCCATCGTCAATAAACTATTTATACGTCCTGATTGGGAGGTCGCCTCCCTCAAAGCTTTGACAGGCAACAAAGGGCTCCTTTCATGGATGCTGGCTTTTGTAACCGGCTCATGTTTCAAAATCCAAGAACAAGGACCCCGACAAGGCTCCTGAGTATGCCAGTAGCACAGGGACACTAGCAGACACAACGAGATGCACAAGCAGTCTCTCCCCAACTAAATGCGATCAGTGGAGCAGCACAGGACCGCGGTGCTGTGTGACCGAACGAGAAAGGCAGCAGCCGATCACAGACCGCCTGGCATTTCAACCCAGCCTTAGCTCACCTGACAGGTGTTTACACAGCAGGGGGAGCACAAATATATCAAACTGGTTTACCCCAGTTTCTGGGAGTTTACCCTACGATGACTGCCTGCTCACTGTGGCAGAAGGGACGCACAGTGGTTTAAGGAGCCAGAGCTTGTGAACTGAAGCCTGCAGGTTCTGCTCCTGGGTGGACTGGGCACACTGCTGTAGACTGAGACAAGGCACTTCACCTAAATTGCTTCAGTCAAAACCCAGCAGCGGAAACGGACATGCAAAATGTAAGCTACGTCGCTCACTCTGATGTGGAGAACACCCCAGCTCTCATCTCCAGTCTGCACCGAGACAAACACGTAGTGCTCAGACAGCAACAATGAGGTACTGCAGCTTGCTGGTTTTTTGGTCAACAAACATGCATAGGGTGCAAACACAACTCACAACCAGCACCTGTCCCCAGGAAGCACGCCCGCGTCTCTGCCTTTCCCGCCGGTCCGAACCGCACTGTCACCCCCCTCCCCACCCCCCGCGCCCCCCGTCCCCCTACTCACCGGTGTTGGGGGCCGCAGGTATCCGGGTCCTGGACAGCAGCTCCAGGGGCTGCTCCCGGCTGGACACCGCGTCCGCGGAGAAGCAGGATTCTGTCTCGTAAATCGTCTGCAACATCGCGCACAGGCCCGGCACGGTGGGCCTCAAAAGCATGCCAGTCCGATTGTGTTCCAGGATGCGGGCAAAAAGAAACCGGGGGTCCGCCGATCAGAGAGGAAAAAAGAAAGACCACCGGTAAAACCCCCTCGGACTGAACAAAACAAACACGCCCGAATAAAAAAAGAAAAGCAGGACCGTGTCTTCAGAAATTCAGCAAAAACTCCGGATCGCCAGTCACCATTTGTTTACCTCGGCTGATTAAGGGATGGCCGAAAAAGTAAACAGAGAGGTTCCACGAGCTGTGAGAAGAGGAAACTGGCAGGAACTGTGAGGTGAGCGGAAGTCCTTTGAACGCCACTATCATGGATGTGGTGGAGGCAGAGAGGACGGCAGGAGGGAAGGGAACTATGCGAAGATCAAAAGAGATCCGTGGATGCGCGCTCTTCTCTTTCAGTCCGAGCTCCCCGTTGAGAACCCGCTGCCACGAGGAAGCGGAGGAAGCGCGGGAAGCGCCGGCCGAGGCGCGGTGGGCAGGTGTCGTGGCGGAATCTCGCGCGGCAGTGTCCAAATGCAGGCGCCGCGCTCCGTCACCCTCTCCTTGCTTTCCCGGCGCTGCTCGTCATTGCTGAGCCCGGCACCCCTGCGGGCGGCTTCAGAAAAGTGGCAGGCAGACTGGTTAAAAAAAAAAAAAAAACCAAGCGCAGCCTCGCCTGTTTCCGAGAGGACGCAGCTGAAACGTGAGCGAACGGGTAAAACACCACTCCGGGATCGCAGGCTGCGGGCAAGCGGCAGAGAAGCAGCCGTCCCTGAACGAGGGAAGCACAAGTGAGGCGGAGGCAAGGAGAGCAGGCGAGAGAAAGAAAGAGAGAGAGAGAGAGCAAGCCAGAGAAACAGAGGGCTACGCGGACAGCCGTCCCTGGCAGGCTGCTCAACAACAGCACCGCGTACCTATCTCTCCAGCCTCCTCCCTCCCTTCACAATCTCAAAACCTGCGTCGGTCGCGATCCCGTCGCGGGGGGGGAAGCCGCTTCAGTGCGCCAGGCACGGCTATGTCCGCCACCACAAAAGTGCTCGCTGGTAGCGACTGAGCTGCCGAGGTGTTTCCTGAGATGTAGCTTTGTTACTTTTGCGGCTTTTTTTTTTTTTTTTTGCGTAAGGCCCCCACCCCTCCCAGTCTTTGAGGGAGCGCAGAGGAGCAAGAGAGAGCCGGAGTTTACAAACAGACTGGGCTGCTCGGCGAGCCGGGGAGGCTGGAAATAGAAGTGGAGCGGCAGGGGAGGGGAGGGGCCTGGCTATAAATAGAGCCTGGGCGCAGGGGAGGGGAGGCTCGTTCATGCAAACAGCGCGGGCCAATCAGACGCGCCGCTCATACAGTCGAGGGGGTAGGCTGCTTGCGCGGGAGCCGGAGCCAGGCAGCGCTCGCTGACACACATATCCGTGCAGACACACGCGCGGGGCTCGCCGGACTGCCGCGTGCGTAACGCTCCACGCACCGCCGCACAGCCGCGCATTCCACGCGTGCCTCCGTTACACAAGCGCACCTGTCCGTGCGCCGCGCTAACACAATCGCGCGGTGACACCAATCAGGCAGGCAGTTCAGGCTACCGCTACAGGGCAAGGACACAGTCAGGTGAGCTGAGATCTACCGAACGCCTTTTTTAACACAAATGATCCTTCCTTGCAGTCTCTTACACCACAATTCCCTCTGTGTTATAGTGGTGGATAAAGACGCTATACCATAATGTCAGGACGGAATGCTCTCCTATGCCAAGAAAATCAAAAAAAAAAAAAGAGTCCCCCTCCCCTGCCTTCTAAGACTGGCCCCTCTCAATAGCTCCAGCCCAGTTTTAGACGTGCTCCAAGGTCACGCAAGCAGGACTTGACAGGAACCACAAAAGGGCTTTGTTAAATCCTGACTGGCCACACGCCCTTCCGAAACAATAAGGAACAGCTGTAATCCGACGTGGTCCTGTGCCACTTCGGCCCTTGGCTTCCGGAAGAGCCATCGGTCGTTGGCTTGGAAGAAGCCGGCGGGCTATTTCTGAACGCCGCACTCAGGTAAGCGGGATGATTTTGCTCAGGCTGTGCTCATTCCTGCCGGTATGGTAGGCCTTGGAACTGAGGGAGGAGAGCGAAGCTCAAAGGGATCAATTAGCGGGATGAAACGAGAAGAAACCACTGCTGAGCTTTGCGTCATATCGAGAGGACTCCACTCTCTCTACGTATGGGGGGCTCCCTGCAGAACAGGCTATTCTGTGGGAATCTCCCTGTGTGATGTTTCTAGGGCTGTGACTTGACTGTTTTCAAGCTTTCTATCTGAAGTCGTAACAACTGATTGTTATATATTCAGTCACTATATAGTAACAACTAAATGTATCACTTCCTTTCTGTTACTCTAGCAAAGAACATAAGTAAAAGACATTAAAAACAAGTGGCTACTAAAATCTGAACACAGACAGTGTGGCCTACTGTTAATCTACTTGCTAACTTCCTAATTGACTCAAGATAACTGGCTAATTGCATTAAATGGCTACAGGTATCTAGCTGGCCAGTTAAAAGAGTAACACATACTTCTAAATAGAGAGGGTCGAAGAACTTAAAATACTTTCTTTGTGTTCAACTCAACTGCCTTTACTCCAAAGAACACATTTTGAACGCATAATGTTGTCGTCTCTCCAAAGAGTCTATTCAGAGTGCTTATTTCAAGCTCCAAGTTCTCTCTTAACAGAGGGTGCAGAAAAACACTGAAATTAAAGGTAAGATCTGTGTATGCCTCTCTACAGGTACAGATTCATCTCTTCCTGGAGTCAGCTGCCTTCCTACGGACAAAATTCTGGGTCAAATATAAAATGTTTCCATCTTGTGCATCAAATTAGAATTTGATGCATCAAAGGATCAATGCATTTAGCTCAGCCCAAGATCAACCCAGACAGGGCTGAGGACAAATTGACTGGAGCACAGTGGCCGCAGTGGGGAAAAGGTGAAATTTGTCTCCCGCACCCTGAGGTGGTGGTGTAGCACATTCTAAGAGAGAGGGTGCGGCCGTCTGCGTAGACAAATGCTCAACACGGACGTGTATAATGAGCTGTGACTGCTGACAAACTGCTGTTAAGTGTGGCACCGCCCCACTCCTTGTCTCACCCGGCCCTGCCAGGGGGGCCTCACCTGTGACTCTGTGACCTGTTCAAGGGAATACACTAAACACAGACTAAACATAAAAGAAATGAAACATAGAGGACTGCCCATTTTAAAATCATCAGTCTGTTCTTTTTCCATCTCTGCATGTTGTGTTTATCCACTTAAAAAGAGAATGGCTACACAAAACGCAGAACGCGCCTACACCACATTTACCAGTCATGCAAATGAAACAGTTCTGCGTGTAGAGACAATATTCTCTCATACATGCACAAGCATTTCATTTTGCATAAAACGCCCCCGATTCCACATACATGGTATTCACATCTGTTTGGAGATAAGGTATGAATCCCTGATCCAGTGTGCAATGCAGACCTGTAAATGCAGACCTTCCTTCAGCAACTCTACCTCCCTTTACATTGCCGTGCAAACGCAGAGTTCTGGGGCTCGCACGCACGCCTATTTCCAAACGGATCAGAGGTCGCGCTCCTTCCTTGCAGTACCATCATCTGGCCACAAGGGAAATGTTCTAACACACAGCCCGCAAACCGCGTGGATACTGAAGCACTCTCACAAACTCTTTTTTTTTTTTCTTCTTCCTTTTTTTTTGGAATAATTACATGTTATGTTAAAAAAAGGATCCTCGGCGCGGTTCGGGATGAAATTCGCTCGTACGCGCGGTTGAGAAACGAGCCCCCTGGGGTCTGAAGACAGAGCCCTCGGTGGCCTTTCCCATGGAGGAGCCAGGATGCAGGTGCCCTGCTCCCGCAGCAGCGAGGAGCAGCGTTCTGCCAGCCCTGCTCCCTGCCTCCTCCTCCTCCTCCTCCTCCCCCCGCAGCGTTACTCTACAACAGCCCCGCTTATTTATAGATGGATGTACTTTTCTTTCTGTCTGACGTGGACCGAGTGTATATTTAGCCCTTGGAGAGCAGGCTTGTTTTTTTATGGCATGAACTCATCTAGTTAATGTCAAGGACTTATGCTTGCCAGACAACAAAAAAGTGGGGAAAAGGGATGAGGGTTTTTTTTTTTTTTTTAACAAAGACTCCCCTCTTCTCGTTAACCCAACAGAGCCCAGCCCAATCAAAAAGCAGCACTTGGCCCAAACAGTTTACTCCTGTACTCCTTGGCTTTCAGCTCAAAATCACACCACCGCCATCTGTTTGCTTTGTTGGAGCCCTTGTCCATTGCAGTGTGCATAGTTTGATCTTAAACCATGTATGCAGCTGGGATATTTACTGCTCAATGATCACTACCCCACACAGCTGCCACTGGTTCCTGTCATTTCTTATTCACAAGAGAGAGGACCCAATGGTGTGATTTGTGACTTCAAAGCACTAACAAACGCTGAGATGGAAAAAAAGACAACTGGGCCATTGCCTGTGAGACATCCAGCTCCTTCTTGCCTTCCACAAAGACCGCAACTGCATGTGCCTGGACATCCGCACAGGGCAGAGGGACCTGCTCACAGGTGACACAAGGGGGAACACGGACCGAGCACGGGAGACTGAATCAGCTTCCTGCCTCCGGGGGCCAGTCAGCTGGACCGGCCTCACTCTTGCGGCAGCGTCTCTCGCGAACCGATAAACCCATCACGCAGCTGCCGGGTCAATACGGCTGGACTGGTAGACAGGGCAGACGGATCTGGTTTGCGCCCGCCAACCCCCATCCGCAGCACCAACACACTGGCGCTGGTACGGCTCTGCAGCAGAAATCAAGGACGCCTCACGGAGGATCGCAGGATCACATCAGAATCGTGGAATTTCCACTGGCAAAAAGAGAGAGAACGTTCAGGCATTTAAAAAAAACTGCATCACGCAATTTGCTTAGCAGTGCCATTTAATAGACAGAACCTGCCATAATATGAGCTCGAAAGAAAGCGCTGTTCAGTTGTTTTAACCAATAAAATAAGGGGGAGGCTGTACGTATTGATTGACACTTATCTACACTATGCAGGAAGCGGGAATTAATTAGCTTTATCTGGCATGGTCTGCGCACAGCGTGCGTCTATGCTGGGAGCGTGTCACCTCTCCTCGACTCGCTGAGAGCCGATGCAATTATCACGCTGTTAAGAGATGCCATCTCCTACTAAAACCCCCTTCCAAACTTGGCGCCCAGGAGAGGGTGATTAGAAGTTCATAAATAGTTCATTAACCACTATTCAATATTATGCAGAAAGTTGCGGCTAAAATTGCTGTTTCACTTTTACCTGCTTAATTGCGCATTAATGACAGGAAGTGTCCCGGTGGAGGTTTAAACCGACTGCTTTGTTATTTTATGCAAACGAATTCTAACGTTCGCTGACGGGAGAACGTTTTTCAAAAACATACAGGGAAAAATGGAAAATGAACAAACGCACCGAGTTACATGGAAAAAATAGAATCGGCCATTTTCCCTTTTTAAAAGAAGGAATATTAGCAGCCCTACCAGGGGGGAAATTCAAAACCACCGGGTGTAGTGAAAACTAATACTAGGCCATTACAACAGTAGTGCACATTTTTCTCTCAGACCCTAAGGTCTCTGAGATGTGTCTGCGCCCGCATGCTGGACTCCACCGTCGGACACAGCCCTCCTCCTATGACGGAATAAACCTTATCTTGCCCGAGGGCCGAACCATCTCTCCGGCCGCTGTCTCCATGGTGACGCATTTCGAGCGGACGGGGTGAGTCACCGAGAGAGAGACGCGGGGCCGTTTCGCGAGCGAGGACACCTGAACGGCGGTCCAACCGGGACCGCGAGAACGCCGCTGGAGCGGGCGAGGCTGTCCTGAGGGAGCCGCCTCAGTAACACCGGAGGAGTGTAAAAAAAAAAAAAAGAGGCCGCAGCGTGTTTGCTTCCCTTTAGCCCTGGAGATGCTCTCTTGGTTTGCTGCTTGCTGGGGGCCCACAAAAAACACTAAGCTCTAAAAATAAGAACCCCAGCTCCAGATGAGGGCAGCTGTGGAGGGTGAGAGGGAGGGAAGAAAAAGGGAAGGACAAGTCCGTAAGGACTAAAGGCTGTAAGCCACAAATGAGAAGCCCTTTTAATACTTCAGAAAGAGCAAAAAAAAAAAAAAGGTACCTGGAATGAGTCTTCAGTGTTTGTGCTTTTTCAAAAGGTGACAGATTACTCTGACTCAGACAGCAAAGTGGCGCATCTCCACTTCCCCTCCTGAGAATTACGCCCTGACCCACACTGACAAACAAATGCGTCATTCTCCAGCGTGCCCCAGACTCGCTGCTGGCGGCGAGCGTCGCCACACTGATTCAGGATCAGCATCGAGCACGGGCTGTTAATGAAATTATACCCACAGAGGAAGCAGAATTATGTAAATCTTTCCAGCAACAGTTTGTGATCATTGGGATACAGAAACAGATATGTTACTGTACATGTTGTTCCCTCACGGCATAGAAATCTTACATATTCACAAGATGTGCAGAATGCATGAGGAAAATTAGAACAAGGGGACATATTGTGTATCCATACACTGAAGCACAAATGTGTACACACAAGTATGGTCAATGGTAGCATGGGGCACACATCATCAACTGACACACATATGGGTGTGCACGTACACACACACACGCTTGCACACATGCGCACGCGCACACACACACACGCGTGTGCACACAAGCATGTGTACACACAGACACACATGCACACACACACACACACAATCACACACATATGCAAACACACACATGCACGCGCGCACACACACACGCACACACACACACACACACACACGCACACACACACACACACACACACACAAGAAAATTGGCTTTCCACAAATAGAACATGGCGATGACTCATTCTCTGCTCAACCCCACTTGTAATTTTCTGCCCTGGCAGAGAAGTGTTTTTTTCTTTCATTTCAGAAATAAATATTCGAGGATCATGTCAATCACCTGGAAAAGGAAGCGGAAGCTGTTAGTCTTTTTGGAGAGCTGTCGCTCCAGAGGGGCGGCAGCAAGGGGGGTTCCATACCCCATCCTTCCATCCACTGGCAAATGGATTTGCCTCTATCACTAAGCAATGACAGAGAGCCTTGTGGGTAGGCAGCCAGACACTAAGCCTTCTCCATGGCTTCAAAGGCTGAGCGCGATTCTCAATGGAAGCAAATCCGACCCGCCCAAGTGTACAGGGGAACAGGAAAACTGAAAGATTTAGTCTAAGCCTTCTTTATCTTAGCTCTCGCAAATCAGCCAGCTGAAAATTTGGACCGTCCTGATCAGTGAAAAAGAGCAAAACAATACACCCACAGGCATGTTTTCATTATACATGCAAATTGTGCTTCTCTTTAAAAAAGAAAAAACCCTACAAAGCATCACACTGCGTTGAACGTTCAGTGACAGCATCGTGTATCACCTCCTCTCTTTTTATAGATATTCACACACTTATACATTTTGCACAACCAAACAAAACCGCTCTGAGGAGGTTTGTCAAGCAGCGGTCAGGCCAGGATGGCCCCTATTCATTCTGCCTTGAGCTCTAAGCTCCCTTATGTTAATTGACAAGTTTGACACATTGCCAATTTGCCCACTCCTCAAGCAGAAAATCAGCCAGACCCTTAAAGTATAGTCTGTCTCCCTGCAGCCATTCAACTCGTAGTATACCACAGCAGTAAGGAGCAGGACTAGTAACTGAAAGGTTGCCGGTTCAATTCTCTGCTGGTGCACTGCTGTTGTACCCTTGGGCAAGGTACTTAACCCACAACTGCCTCAGTAAATATCCAGCTGTATAAATGGATAACATGCCATAAATGTAACCTATGTAAGTCACCCTGGGTAAGCGTGCCTGCTAAATGCCAATAATGTAATGTAATGTAACCATGCATCCATGAGTGCAGGCCATCCCTTTGAGTGACGAGCAAAAATGGAATTAGGTGTGATTCTGAAACCACTTGTTGTGAGTCTACAGAGGCGAACCCCCACCACCCCACAGAGCTACAGGGTGCGTGAGCCACACGTTCAGTCTCTGAACCAAAACAGTCTGTGACCAAAGGCCAGAGCGAAGACTCACTCTGCTCAACGCACCAAAACAATTTAGGGAGGCCTGACGCCTTGGCAGCGTCACCCTCAGAGTGAACTTTAGCGGCATTCGCCTGGCACCAGATGGAGCAGACTCTTCTCTGCAAAGCGTCCCCAGGAGACAGCGTGTCAGAAGGCTTGGGGCTGGAGATGACAGACCTGGGGCTGGAGATGACAGACCCGCCAACAGGTTCCCACATAACAGGGTAACGCCACAGACACGGACAAGAGCAGAGGGGCTTTTCTTTATGTTTCGTACGGTTCTGGTCTCGGTCTTGGCGCGCCGCCGGCACAATGCGCCTCTGGCATTAAGCGCACGGCAAAGCGGCTCGCTGCCGCGGCTCCCGACGTAACATTCAAAACACAGAGGCTGAACGAAATAAGCAAACAAAAAAAACAGGGGCGCTCGAAAGGAGCAATCCGCCGCAGAATGAGCCGTGACGAGCGCCGACCCTCGGGCTTCGGATCGGGAATTTGAAACAGCGCATAGGTTGCCACGGCACCCAATGACATTCAAAGACGTCATGGGGATAGGTTAATAAAGGTCTGGGTGGTCGTCACCAGGTCTAATTATAAACCCAAGAGAGGGGAGAGTGGTGTAAAAGAGAGGGAGAGGGTGACAGAGGGAGAGCGGAAATGTTAGATGTGGCACTTTGCAGAGGAGAATAATGGCAGCTGCCAATGTTTTCTGCATTAAGTAAATCAGGAGAAGCATCCTTCTGTTTTAGCTGATTTCCACACAGCTATTAAACAAACACAAGTTGAAAATGGTGACGATATCAGAGGCTGTGCATTAGAGTACCTGCTTCTAATAAGGTATGCTGTGGGTGGCTAACCATGAAAAGGTTCACTGTATAAATGAGTTTGGTTACGGCCGACTTTAACAGGACCTAATCACAAAAAAGAAGAGATTTCTAACCAATCAGACTCCCAAGATCCTTCCAGCACCACAAATATATCTGCAACATAAGTAAATATCACATAAATGAATTCATTTTGCCTGTTTTCCGTGACCAGGGAGCCACAGATGCAAATCTTGCCATTTAGCTGGCTAGATAATAATTTAGAGCAAAATTCATCCACAGGTTACACAAAATTAAACAATTTAATAAGAATGTTCATACCCAGCCATGTTAGGTGTTCAATACTATTAGTACTACAGTTTATCTGTGAAAACCACTTTAAATCTAGCCAGTGAGTTATGCAGAAAAATGCTAGCTAGAGATGGCTGGGTCTATTAATAACAATAGACCAGTCTAGTTTGATAGCAACCATATGCATCTAAATTACTTAGCTATATAGATACCTCCGTAGCTATAAGTAGCAGACAGCAGTTTTAATTTGATTTTTTTCTGAGTTGTCTTTGTTTTTTACTTGCCAGCTATCTATTATCAAGCCTATCAAGCCTATCTACCTATCAAGCTAGTATTAACTAGCTAACACTCTTAGTGAACTAAACCGAAGGTTTATTTCAAGCATACATCAAGAGAATTTGGATGCTGCTCTGCAAACATGGCGCCTTCACCACAAGCCCAGACTGTGGAAAGCTGTGGTTGTGGAAGCCATTTTGGGTCTACACAACATTACATCTTTGCCTTTGCCTATGAGCTAAAAGAACATAAAAAAACAAACCTGAAATGCGTATAGAAGAATGAAATTTTCAGAGCACAAGAAGAATATTTTGTCATACTATCAAACACCAGACAACACGGAAATTCTCCCTGGTGAAGTAAGAAGTTACCCAAAGAAGTTTCCCAAATCACTGGCAAATAATTTCAAGCTGTCTACACAGGAACACAGACATAATAACGAAATGGCACTCTCGATGAACCCTAAACAAAAGAACGCTTCTGGCATCGGTCACACAGAAACTACTATTGAAGTCTGATATGTTTGCATGGCAAGCTTTAGAGCAGGCCAGGTCAGCCTTGGCAACAGCGTCACAGACTTTCATTCCAGCCAGGAACTGAACCGTTCCATTCAAACGCTCCCTGACGTGAATGAACCAGTTTGGCTTCCTTCCACAGCTCTGATGGTGTTAGTGGTTTAAGAAGAGCCGAAAGAACCTGCTGGATTGCGTCAATCTGTGAAGGGAGCTGAGTAGCCCCTCTCACTTCAAAGGAACGGGCTTTGTCGAAAAGAAACACAGAGACGGAATCAGCTTAGAGTGAAGGGTAGGGGCCTGAACCAAACAGCTAAAACAGGCTGTCACAGCTGTCAAGGAACCCTGTCTGCCGCGCAACACACAACGGGTCATGGAAATCCAATATGCATGCCACCTTACACAACAGATATTAAAACTGAGTCCCGCTGCAATGCTGAAATATTGGTCAAAAGCTCCAGACCCAACACATACCTCCTCACCTGTGAACAGGTATCATTTCACACAAGAAGAGAGAAAGCATCAAATAGAACAAGGTAATGTGTAAAAATGTCTTAGGTATGAAACAGTAAATAGCCTTGGATATGGATGTCCGGGACACAAATAATGATCGTGACGACAATTAATAACAATGACAGTGCCTGGATTATCTTTGAGAATCTCATTTTAGTAGCTTGACCATTCCCACAACAGCACGTACCAATGATGGCCTTTTGGTTATAGCATCAGCCCTCACTTTAGAAAATTAGGGGTCTAATCGCCGGCTAAGTTCTTACCAACAGACAGAAAAGAGGGGCTCCAGAGTGGCTTAGTCAACTCAGGCCACAACCTGCTCGAGCCTTACATCCTGGGTTCTAACTCTGCCATGTCATCAGCTGACAATAACTGTGTGCCCACGAAGGAGGCCGATCTGTTCCACTGGGTTAGGGGCAGAGGTAGGTCTGTCTGTCAGGTTTCCTTGTCTAGCTACTCTCAGGCATCCTGGAATTCATAAGCACCTTTGAGCCTCTCATATGACATGAGTGGAGATGGTCCTATCCTCCAATCACGCTACTTCACGGTGGTGCACTGTGGAACTCACAGCGTCAAACACAGTCTCTGCAAGGTGAATGTGAGAGTGTGCTGGAGGACTAGACTCAAACAAAACAACAACAACAAAACTTAAAACGTGGATACCAACAGTGCTCCAGTTGGCACTTGGCATTTAACTAGATGAACGGTGGGTAATAGCCCCTCCTGCAAACCGCTGTCTTCTCCACAGGGTGTCACAGAAACAATAACGTAAAAAAAATGTCACACAATCAAGCAACCAATTGAGACAAGGCTCCTTAACAAGTACAGAAGGCTCTGATAAATCATTTTTTCAAGCTTGCCCTGTAATGAGCTGTTTATACTAGTGGACAGCAAAGCTCAGAAACATTGCTTCAATTTGTTTTGAATGGATGTACCCACGGTTAATGAGGTACAACGGGAAAACGCAACAGAGGCGGTTCAGTTATTTCTCCAGACCGCGACTCACTCTGTGGTTCAATCAAGCCGCATTGTAATTACGTGTGACGTCAGTGACTCCACATAGCCAGAGCTGCTCCAAGTATGGAAACTGACTTTAAAAAGAAATGCAGAGGAATATCACAGAGCCCTAGGAACATGACAAAGTACTTTATGGCATGCAAATATTTTAGCAAGTACATTCCTAACCTAGGCATCATACTAGGACACAGGGGACGGCTACCTTACAAGGTTCCAATACAAAATAAATAATATGCATTCCGCACCAACAGGTGAATTTGGCTGCATTTTAAAGTGCATCATTCCATTATAGGCAGTATTTTCGATTACATAGCCCAGCTTGCAGTGACTTTTTTCTGCGTAATCACCAAGATTGGTGTAATTTCAGTTGTTGCTTTCCGATTTCTACCCTTCCACGGTACAAACCCCACAATATCCTCAAAGGTCAACCCACAGACCTGCCCAAAAATGACGTGCTCTGCGTGATTCAGGTATGAAAACACCAATCCCACCTGTCATATATGGGGCATCATAGATGAACTTTGGTTTGGGAGCCCTGTAGGAAACCACAAGTTGGACTTTGCATGATGTGTGGCTTTTTAAACCAGCGTTTACTGTTCTCAGCTCAGTGGAAACAGCCCACAGCGCAAGAGAGAAGAAATCTCCACGCTGCCTTACCTGGGGTGTGAGGAGAATTCATGGACAGAGAGTCACGAGAGGCCAGTCGTCCGGTGGCCCAGCTGGCTGCAGCGCGGGAGAGCCCAGGAGACCGTGGAGGAGGAGGCGGGTTTATATGGACATGTGAGAGGGGAGGTCAGGTGCCGGGCCGCAGGCTCTAAAGCGGGTCGTCCGTGTCGGCCATGTCTTCAGGAAGCCGGGACGGGTGGGGAGGAGGGTGCCGTAGGCGCAATCACGCTGCACCAGACAGAAACAGACAGAGAGAGGGGTTAACAGCGCGAGTGTGTACAAAGAACAGGGAGCCTTTCTGACAACAGAACAGCGTCCAGTGACTGAAGCCTAGAAGAGTCACTGGATGCTGGGGTGTATCTGGAGTGTACTGTGCTGAACACAAGGGGCGAATTAGTGTTGAGAGTCTCATGTCCCGCTGACCAGACAGGGAGACTTTCTGCTGACAGTGTCACATTGTGCTGAACACACAGGGTGATTTAGTGTTGAGTGTCTCACGTTGTGCTGAACAGAGGGTGACTTAGTGTTGAGTGTCTCATGTCCCGCTGCCAACAACCAATGAAATAGGACAATTCAACAATGTAATCTTCTGGACATGGACGAGGAGGAGCTCACTGAGGTGTGGTGAAGGCATGTGTATTCATGTGCCCTGTCTATGCTGGATTAGCTCCCATACAAAACAACAGAGGTGCCGTAAGTGGAAAGAAACAGACTGGAATCTTGGTACCAATAGGTCAGTTGGTATATGGTGGATTTATGTTCTGTACGTACTACAACACTCCGGAATGCTGTACGTCAACCCTGACGCTAACAGTTCCACAGCAGTCCGCTAACAGTTCCACAGCAGTCAACTCGTACAGTGTGGCAGGTGCATTCATAGTACGCTTGCTTACAGTTCACATGACTGTACTGTGTGCTCTGGGCTTGAGAGGAGGCCTGGGTTTGGGCTTCTTCCACCTGCACCAAACTGCTGCTATAATCTCAGCCTCTTTAAGGGTAACCTATGGCTCAGACGCCAACCTAAAAAAGAGTTCTTCACTGCCTTATGCTATTGAGCATGGTTAGAAAAACAGAAACAAGCACAAACACATTGCACTAAGCGAAGAAAGGGGCATCTCTCCTGTTTTTGATGGTCATTTGTTCCCGTTCTCCATGGGTTTTTTGGGAAACATGCATTTCATGCCCTGTGTCTACTGTGAATACTTTGTGACTCCAGTCTCTTGCTGACCTGGTCACCCTGTGTGTGTGTGTGTGGTGTGAGGAATGAGGTATGAGTGTGTATGTGTGTGGGAGCATTTCCTTTTGAAGACAAATCACTTCAGTTGAATTCCAATCCATTTATATTATGACCAATCCAGCATCAATTCAAATGTGTGATTTTCTGTTGCATATTTTTTCAGCTCAGAGTAAATTAAATCACGGAATTGTTTTAAAGCAATTACATACCTCCTCCTCTTTGCCTCTGTTCTGTCTGCCTGGGGCTTCCTCTTTTGCATGACAATAATGATATCTTATGTAATTATCAACGAAACGTGCACATTTACCTACGAAATCATAGGATATCAGAGGTTCTCACACATTTCAATGACTAAACTAACTTGGATTTCACTTACTTACTTACTTACTGAAATCCCAAATATTCTGTTTGGCTCCCCAAGCCCGAGCGGTGTTTGTGTAAACCTTACTGCTCCCAGCAGACAGACGTCTTCTCAGTGTTAGTTTCGCTCCTGTTATATAAGAGACTGGCAGCTGGTTCTTTGTTGCGTGAGCGCGCGACCCGTGGTATCAGATGTAGCACTCAACACATGAGCTGGGAGAAGTCCAGCAGGAGAAGACCGGAGTCAGAGACCGCAAAGCTGTGCAAACACAGGAAGTAAACATTCCCGGAACGGCACAGTACGTACGCCGCCCCACAGCCTCCAGCCGCCGGGATGGTGCTGAAACTGCAGTCATGGCAACCGGTGCTCACCTATCAATACCCTTAATGAGACCTTAACAACACCGTGCTCCACACTCAGTGCACTGGGCCTGGAGTTTCGCATGAATATGAAGTTTGGTACTGTCTTAAAGATCAGGACTGTACCAGCTGTACCAGCTATGTAAGTCAACCTGGCCCATTAGACATCCTACACTGCAGGTTTCAGTCATTACATTATATTACCTTACCTTACTTTAAAGTTGTTTGACAGACACTCTCATCTAGAGAGACTTATACCTTACAATATTTATATGTATGTAATTCTTTTATCGAAGTCAGGATTGGTTCTGTGGAAGGGCTCAGCAAGGCTAGATCCCCACACTAACTTTGCCTCCCCTTGACATTCTGGTACAATGACTCAACAGGTGAGGCAGAGAACAGAGGGGAAGTTCTCCTCTGGACTCGGCAGCTTTTCAAAACGAAAGAGACACACCCGGCAGCGTTCTGCCAGCCGGCACCTGCTGAAAACCCCATCTGGAGGGGAAGGCATTTCTGAGGGGGGGGAAGCCAGCTGATTGTTTCGGTCTCAGTCAAAGCCTCCTGATCACTCTTAATGACTGAAGAGCAGGGAAAGGTGGGGAGAGGAGCCAACACTGCAGTCCCTTACCCTAAGACCAAACAGTCCATATGCAGGGGGGGGTTTTCCACACAAACGGACTGACATCATTCAGATACTCCATTTAAAGACACTCACTTAGAAGGGGCAGGGTGACCACGGTGTGGGGCAGATGAGCAGAGCCCCACAGGTCCACTAATATGTCTCGGCTCTTACATCCGTGCACAACAGGAGCTTTACGTCAGACAGCTGGTCGCAATTTCACATGGCCCATCAGCATCAAACCCATGACTGGTCATTTTAACACAAGCACCGTCAATGACTGGTCGCTATATCACACTGACCGTCAGTGAACAACAATTAGTGGTCACTGTATGACACTGACCGTCAGTGACTGCCCATGACTTATCACTGTAACACACTGACCGTGAGAGACCAACCGCGACTGGCTGCTGTATCATACTGACCATCAGAGACCAACCATGACTTGTCGCTCTAACACACCGACTGTGATTAACCAACCATGACTGGTTGCTGTATCAACCATGACTTGTCACCATATGACACTGACAGTGGGTTTATCGCTGCTTGCACTGCAAAAAATCTGAGTGCTCTGGACAATGAGAGGCCCAGGCTGGGCCAAGTCAGCCAGATTGATGAGAGGTAAAAGGACAGAGCAGAGCAGAGTGTGCAGGAAATGTCTGAGAGAGATGTGGCCCAGGGAGTCACTGTCCCAGTCACTGTGCCAGCACAGTCTCCTTGCGTGTTCTGTCCCTTTCGGGCACAGTTAGAGAGGTACTGTTCCCACAGGGGTTCTTGGACAGCTCTGAGACCCACAGCCGGAATGCTAAAATTGGCTCCTTGCATTTCAGGCATCACCTCTGTCTGACGGCACGCTAGCTTTATGTCACCACCTGCTGGAGAGAGGGAGCAACTACAAGCAACCTTATCCTGGCTGCAAAATGTGTGTCTGAAGCACCTCAACGCAGCTGCTTAACTTGCACCTCCCGTATAGGGCACAGCTGACCACCACGGCTGCTTTCAGAATCCTACAAGACTATTAAACATAAAAAACGCATAGACATTGAGAAGCCATCGGAGGACACAAAAAGATTTCGCTCACCCACCAGATGAGTGTCGTCACAGGAAACCAACGTTTCCTTCATGCAGTGGGGTGTGTGCAGCTCCTGGAGACCCCTGGGCGGCCGCAGTGTGTGCGTGTGCAGCCTAAATGTATTATCTCCCCGTCCGAGGGGCCCTCTCCTCTAAGCCGTCCTGTAATATTCCAGGACCGTCTGCACAGGACACCCTACACTCGGACGGACGTCCCGTGCCACCGGCACTAAATCAAACGCGGCGGCTTTGTACCCAAATCTCGGATGAGGATTTAATGCTCTTAGACCGAGTGGGGGGTATTCGGAGGAGCCATTCAGAGCTGGCCTGCTTTGCATAAAAAACCCCCCCCCACCAACACAACGGCCTTCCAGGCTATGGGTTTCCTTTTAGTCTATGGGGCTATCAGGGAGAGCCGCTGACGAAGGTGAGAGGAAAAATAAAACAGCAGGTTCGTCCAACTGCGGGAGCGGCCTCGTCTCCTTTAGCTTTGCCCATCATGCAGCGGGACGGTTTACATTACAGGATCAGGGCGGTGAGGAGCTCCGCTTCTCGGACTCCACTTTCTCAGAAGCGTCTTTCTCCGAGACGCGCGGCGAGGGGCGGTCAGCCGGGGCCAAACCGTGGCCCCTGGCCAGACGACCCGGCTGCGTCCCTGCACACGGGAGGGCTGCTGGGATAGCCGCGCCACCGCAGAGGGCTGGGATAATGGGATATCGTGAGGCAGGGTATTTTAAACATCCAACTGCCAAAATCCACATGCTATTTACAAGTTGGTGTACTGGACACATCAGTCTCATGACGTACGGGAATTAAAATAGTAAAACCCTTTTGCTGTTTTTTTTTTTTTAAACACAGCCAGACTGACCTTCAGTAAATGTGGGCCGGACGGCTTAAGAACAACTAACCTTTAAACTTGGGAAATCCTGGGCTGGTGTTGGAGGCGCTGAAAATAGCAGCGTGGGCAAACTGAGGTGTCCTCAGACTCTGTGGGCCTGCAGGTGTTACTCCAGAGTCCTCCTTAAAACCGTTCCCATCCAGCTGTCCAGGAGATGTTCCCGATTAGCTAAACGGTCCCGACAACCACCCCACACAGACTGACATTAACGATGCTTTTCCGCTTCCCGCGACGGCATCTGCCCGGCCGGTCGGGAGGAGAGTGGAACACCGCGGCAGCCTCTGTGCATCACCGAATCGGCCGGTCGCCTCTCCTGCAGCAGCGGAGGACACCTCTCCTGCAGCTTCTGAAGGCGCTCCCGGTGCAAACGGGAGCCACCACTGGACGTTTTGTTGAGGACGAGGGAGGACAGGACAAGGACGAGGACGAGGACGAGGACGGAGGGGGGCTCAGTCAGAAACCGCCGGTTGTCACCGCGCCTGCAAAGTCACGGTGCCGGGACTGTGTGCAGTCACCACAGCTCTCAAGGAGAGAGGACGCCGTCTCCCCGGCAGCCCAGTCACGCCCCCCACCCTCCCACCCTCCTGTATCACTTCCTTAAAGAGGCAATGCGGTTTTTTGGATTTTTAACCAGGCTCGCAAATTAACAGCCCACACTGCATTACCAATCCCGGCCAGACTCTCCAGGTACTCCTGAGACACTGCGAGGAGCAAAGAATATATTATGCTCATTCATAGATATTATGGAGAGTTCTGTTATGGCACCCTCTCAATAAAGAATTTTTTATTTACATTAACATTTGTAAATGCATGTAAAACATGAGCACTCAGCAAAAGTGCAGGCAGTTAATAATGTCTGAGATGCTTCTGTCTGCGTGTGGACTGGCATGAAGCAGTACACTCCCACAGTGACAGAACATACGAGACAGTGTCTAAACGCCCCTTCAATGAGCAACTCTCCCCAGTTCATTGTTCCAGACGGATGGTACGATGTGCAGTTTTGCACTGGAACAAGCACGTCAAGGAAAAAAAGGGAAGAAATCTCTGTCCAATGCAGAGCCTGACTCTGTATGTTTAGGGCGGTGGTTTGCACAGAAGCGCCCGATCGTTACATGTGTCATTCTGGGTTGCACTTCAACATTCCATTCTGTCTCTGAAAGGGAATGCACTGACTGTCAGATTTCAACTCTGGCCCTAAAAAGGATGTGCAGCAGACAGGTGTGCTCCCTCGAGTCGGCAAAAGGCACCAGACTTGTTTTTGGAAACGCGACAACGTACCCAGCAGTTCTGAAAACACACCTGTGGGCCTACATTTGAATTTGCCAATGAACCCTTTGATGTTTGCCGTTGAAGGCATTTAAGTTCTTTATTTTAACACCAAATTCGATACTGTCGGGCACGTTATTACACCCCGGCTTACACGAGTAACGCTTATTTGCAACTCTTCGAGCAGAAATGACACCCAGCCAGACGTGCTGACAAGCTGTGTAATGCTTTATCTCACGTTTACTGCTGATTTGCTTCTTCCTTAAAAGAGTAATGCAAAGGTCGCTAAGGTGTGTGCCGACCCTACCAGCAAACGGCCAAAGGGAAAAAAAAGAAACAGTCCTTCAAAAAACAAACAATACGAGAGGTGCAATAAACTCGGATATCACATACAACCATCATAAAACCACGGGCTAATGAGTTTCTGCAACACAACTGGGTATTACACTTCATTTCCTTTAAAAGAAGCGTTGTAATTAAGCCTTTTATGCAGGGGGTAGAGTAAGAAGCCTATAACTTCCAGGGTGGCACTTCCACACACCCTGGTGTGCTCTGCCATCTCCTCACTGACTGCTGGAAAAGTAAGAGGGCCCGGCGACTCGTGCGTTTCTTTCCTGGCACTGTCGAGAGTTTCCGTCAGCCTGGGAGCAACGTTCTGTCATAGATACGGCGAGATAGAGATCTCCTGTCTCCGCACATTCAAGAAGCTGCGTTCATACTAGTGTCATTTGCAGAAAGCGAAGAAATCTCCAAGTCACTGTTTTTTTTCAGATAAGACTGAGCCTGGAAAAGGGACAGCACTGTAAATACACAAATTATAGAATGACCTGTTGATGCAACCTCCTGTGATGGGAATACCGTTCTGGATTTGCACAGTACTGTTATCCCTGAGGGAAGTGAATCCCACATTTCGAAGGCATCCACTGGTTGTTTTAAACTATTTTTGAGCAGATAAAGTGACAAAAAAGTAGAAGCATGCATCCTTCAGTCCTTCAGTGTCTATTTCAGTTTAACGAAGAGACTTGCAGAAAGAATCACTGACGAAAAATGGCTCCGACTGGCCTTCAAGTCTTATTCCAGCTCTGCTGCAACTCAAAATGACATATAACAGTAAAACAGTCAGATTAGACTATTAGAGCAAATAATGCTATATTTGTGCTTTTAAGTTCCTCGCTGAATCAAGGAGATAGCCATAGTCACCAGAGGGAAGGCCGCCGAGCAATAATTAGTCTCCAAGGTTTAAATCATGTTTTTGAGAAGTCTACTCTGGAGGGCATGAGGCCTCTTTCAGATAAAGATCTGAAAAATTCTATTGCCTTTACCACTGAATTCACAGCTCAAGAAGCAGAAAATGTTTATGGTCTTCAACTCAGTCACAAGATCAATTTATGACTGAAGCCCACTTCCCAAACATGGGGTCAGTGATTGGAAGTTACAAAGGACAAAGGAAGGAGGATAGAATAGTCTTCAAGGAGAAAGAGAGTATGGCACTGACTGTCAAGCGATCTCAGAGCTGTTCGCCCATGCACACGTGTCCTGACATGGTAACAACATGCAAACATTCAAATGATATATAGGCTACCGCTGGTAGGTGGACATGATGGTACCAGAAAACACACGAGGCTCTTGATAAGCACAAACATTTAGTAAATTAAATTAGTTAGTTAGCTTACTTAGATTACTTATTTCCAAAACCAATCCAATCATAAACAGTAGAAAAAATGTTTGTGCTCATTTAGGTGAGCAAATTAAGTTATTGCAAGCATTTCCGCGTTTAAGACATCTTAAACATCAACAACAAAGCACAAATATTATTAGATATATAGCATTTTCCATTTTTGGCCTGCAGTTTTCTCATATTTGTAGTTCATGGGTAGGGGAGGGCAGTGCCCTTTTCAAATCCCACATACATTTATCATTTTAACAATACATGAATACACATTAACATGCTAGCAGGACTAATTTAGTAGTCCATGACTAACTTGGTTACAGTGACCGCAGTTCAGGATGTGAACTGAGCCACGTTTTTACGGTTAACCTTCACATGCACAGAAGGAACATACGCTGCCAAGTGCTCCGTAGAATCGTCGCAGAGAACGCATCTTGTTACAGATAATACAAATTGTTACAAAAAAACAGTCACCAGCAAATCGTAACAACTTTTCGCTGAGTTGTAACATGTTTACTAACCACCTACCTCACTCACAATGATTACAGCACAAACTGCAGAGAATATAGCTGACGTTAGCTCGCTAACGAGCCAGTAAAATATACACTTAGCGTAACGTTACCTGCCTCTCAGCGCGGTGTGATATGCGAGAAGCACTCAGAAATTTCAGCATCTTTCTCCAAATAATATTCTCTTCAATTGTCAGCGAGAGAGATCTATTTCACTGCTTCACTGAATTTAAAGAAAGGAGAAGGTGACCGCATAAACTGACATAGAGAACATTCTGTTCAAATGTTTTAGGAAATATCTGCGCTCTCTACTCTAGCTAGCTGAGAGATAAATAGTTTGATCTAACAAGCTAGCTACCGATTCAGATACCTTATATTTACTTTGCTTTTCGTGCAGACACGCAGAGACACTGGAAACAGTTAACTTAACTAGCTACCTAACCCGGCTGCATGCAATATGTCAATAGCTACATGCATTTTACTGTAACGCCTATCTTTTCCAGACAGAACCAGAGCTACTGTGACAGCGATTGAAAAAAATCAGGATGGAAAAACAAAGCATTAGCTAGCTAGCTAACGTCCTCGCTAAACAGCAACTGCAGCCGACTAGCTACCAAACACCAAATGCTCGCTTACCTGGTAGCCAAGGCTATCTCCTTCGCGTCTTGAGGCGCGGGTCTCGGGTCTGCCACAGATGTCTCTCAACTAAGCTGGATCGCTAATTATTATTTCATGAAATGTGTCATTTTCCCGTCACAACTCTTTCTCCTCCATATTTGCAGCTCCTCCACCAACAACAACATTAAAGACGTCACTTCTTCGTCACGTGTTCCTGTCTGTGTGCTAAAAATACACCCATACAACCGCTAAGTAATATACAGCGGGACAGATATACACCCCTTGCTGTGGTGGTAGACCTAGCATTCTACGCGTGGTCGGCTCGTTTCCCGTTCCACCGAGAAGCATTGTCAGAGCTCGCCAGATACCTAAGCCACATATAGCCTACCAGCGCCAGCTGCATGGGATGGCTGTTAAAATCAAACGCTTTGAGTGTTGAGGTTGGGGTCCCTTCATTAGATTTTAAACGAAATAATGACTGGCTAGCTAATTTGGCAAACTACGTAAGCGACATATTCATCAGGAAATTGGCCTGATTTCACCTTTCAATACTACAGTTGCTCCACACCAGTCCACGTCAGCTAGAAATAAACGTCGGTTCAATATCAGTGTATTATGGAAAAGCTTAATTTATTTTACATTAAGAATCAATACAATCACATTGTACACAGGAGTGCATATTCGTTATGATATTGACGTCTGAAGGTAAAATTGAATAGGCCAACACTGCGCTGTGTGGCATAGGATATAGGTTGTTGCTTTTTATGTATGTTATGTTAGGCTATTTAAATTTACTCAATGTTCACTAATCTCTGTTGCTTACCCTGAAAAAAAGCACAGGAATAGCATCACTTTCCAAATTGTACGCTACGTCTTAATATTTTAGTACATTTATTTATATGCTAATGATTTCAAAGACCTGAAGTTTGGAGTAGTGTGAAGTAGCCTAATTGCTTTTGTACAAGTTACAAGTTATATACAAGTTATTTAAACTTTTAAGTAAAAATCTTTACAGAAATTGACAGTCCGGGGGTCTTGCTCTTATAAAGGATTTTTGGTGTTCACCATTTTCTGACTGATATGTAAATGAAGAGTGCCTGTCTGACACAGGAGCAGAATGAAACCAGCAGACATCGGGCTAGATGCAGTCCTTTGTCTTGGTTGAACTGCACTGAAGCTGGTACACACCCTAGTGAAGATCCCATTAAATGTTTCAAGCAACATTGGTACATGTTTTTGATGCAAAGTGCAGTTGAATTGCAATCCCAAGGTTGCAGATCAAACTAGAGATCAGCGTATGGTGGACTGTTATTGCAGTAAGAAAATAGCTGTAATTTTCAGATATAGATGCATTTCAGAAACTGAAGCATAATACCCTGTCATGATACACGGGTCTATACCAAAGGAACTCAATGTTTCATTCTGCGTATTCCAAACGTCGACAGAGGCAAAGATTGCCACTCCTAGTGTTCCCTTATTTAAACCTACAGATGCTGTTTTTCTATGACTAACTCCCTTAGTGTTAGCTGGTGTGCAGTCGCTTCAGTGCGGCTATGAGATGAAAAAGCATGTTTCCATGGCAACACAGCACTTTTTATGCCAGGGTTAGCGCTGGGAACAGATAATGCTGTCATGTTGCCTAAAGCTGTCATCTTGCCTCACATGTACCGCAGACAAAATACTTTCCTAGGGAAAATGGGGAACTGACAACTTCAAATGGCACTGAGGAGTAGGAGACCACTGGGGAAGAAACACAGATTTGAAAACGCATATGACTCTCTGTTGCCTTTCCTCTGGTCCGCTGTCTAACGCATGACACCGCTCATCCTAGAAGGCAAGAGGTAAGGTCAAGTGAGGTTGAGTGGCACTGAATACTATGTGCAATATATAGTGTTAGTGTGGAGTGTGTGAAAATCTAACAACAAGGAATATGCCTTGTGATAATTTTCATTCAGGCTGACTTTGTCTTAAAACATTCAATACTTTTGTTTGGATCGGGGGTTGTTTCATTTTGTTTTGCTTCTAAAGTTTGCAGTGGCTCAGTGTGAAGTCTGTAGCACTCTGTTCCACATAAAGCGGGGAGTCTGGCTCAGCATTTGCCTTGATCACAATACCACATCAATATGCGCCCCAAAATCATAGCAGCCAATAGCAGATGAATACATTTTCGGTGAAAAAGGGTGGCTGTAATGTTTCGCTGTAATGTTTAGCCTCCACCTTCATGAGACCCAGACGCAATTAAAAACACATGTTTGTGTGACAGGATGTCCACCAGTCTGCGGACAAGGCCATTTGTGAGCAGCTGGTGGCGTTTATGGAGGACTTGTCTCACACAGCCAGCATGTGGAGGGAGCTGGCTTCTGCTGGGTAAGGCTCTGTCAACAGCCGGGCTCATACAGATCTGAATTTACTATAACCAGCTAATGAGTAGGTTTTTATTTGTCTTCAGTTCCAAGGCATCAGCGTCATTGCTGTGCGGTCTGAGTTGACTGGATTTAATCTTGTTTGGAAGGTCAAACCAGTAAGTAGTATCACCGAGTCTCTCTTAAATCAACATTAAAGTCACCTTTGTCAGAATTAGGACCAGATAGTTATTCATGAGCACATACTTAAGACAATTATTCTTTTAAAGACAATTTAACTATTACTCATATTAATCAATATGTACAACTGGACAATTTCTGGACCAACTAAAGATAGCAGTGTCACAACAGTGTCAATCCTGAATACCACAAATTACAAGTCTGGCTCTGTAACCACTATGACTCACTGCCACCATACAATGTTACAAAGTCTCAGTGAGATAGCCCCCTGTAAATATTCTCCAGTACTGCATCATCCTCAGTCCCACAATGCATTTCAGCATGCATTAGAATTCCAGGGAAAGCAGGCACAATTAAAAAGCCAGACTCTGGCAGTCAAATTCTCTACTTTTTTGTCAGCATGAGAGATTCTTTTTGAAATATTATTCTTAAGATGTTGTGTAAAACTGATTGCAGCCAGTTACAGTGTCTCTAAGAAACTGTTGACGTGTCCTCGTGGCAAGGCGGCACAGTCCGAGAGCTCTTCTCCTCTGACAAAGCTGTGCTGTCACCTCTGCGAGCACCAGCGCTGAGTCTCTGCAGACAAAAACCAATCAAATCGTCCCAGCATACACATGGAGCCACAGAGGGCGACCAATAGCTAAGCTTCTAAGGTTAAACCAGGGGGTAGAACATTCTGGAGGTATGAGGGTGGTTTAAATGTATACCCCCTCCTCAAAGTCCTTTGCGGACTTTAGATTTAGAATAATAATAAGGCTAATATTAGGCTATGACCAAACTAAGGGTAGTGAAGGGTTACTTTTAGATTATAGCTATGGTGATTTTAATGCACATCAGGCCTGCTCAGAAAATCATCCCAGCGTTCCTTCTGGTGTCCAGGCTGTAGTTTCAGTGCTGTAAAAGCACAGTATCAGGTCTCACTTTTGAGGTGTGATTGCAGCAGTTTTCTGACGACAGGTAGAGAACAATTTGATGACTGTAAAAGAAGATTCTCCATTATCATATTTTAGAATGACAGAACTCAGGGTCCCATTAAGGAAGACTCTGTTGCCATTACTGAGACCTGCTCAGAATTGGACTGGTGACTACAATGGTGTTCAGACTGTAGTCTGAGAAAATACAAGGTGCCTTGGAGGAGGGCCCCTGGGTGGCTCAGTAGGAGAGCGCTAGTCTTGTGGGGAGGCTGAGCCCTATGGCCTGGGGTCACAACCGCCTGAACAATGACCACAGCAGCGGAACAAATTTAGCAAAGTCACGTAGGGTTTCCTCGTCTCAACTCTCTTAGGCACTTGTCAGAAATTCATCAGGCACGTGTGAGCTGCTAAGATTTTGTTAGCGGAGAGGCATCTATCCTCCACCTGGCACCCACGATACAGTGGTGCTCTGTGATATGATATGATATTTCAATGTTCTCTGACCTAAATATGCCCTGTTGTGTAAATATGTTTAAATTCCTTCTCACACAGTTTTTGACACAAAGCCTGTTTGTTGAAGCCTTTGCAGTCAAGCCAACGGTGACTCATGCAACCTTTAACAGGAGTAAAACAAACATCATCAATCTGTTACAGCAGAAAGGGTGGGTCTCCTATGTTTATTACTGACATGATATATTGTAAGCTGGGAAAGAAGTGAGGTCAATGCTGAAAAAATAAAGGTTAAAATTCTACAATTTATTCAATAGGTATGTCTGCATGAAGACTCATTGGAACAATCTAGAATGAAATGTACATTTTGTATTACTCTGTTTCTGAAAAGATATATTCCAATATTTTGTGTGTTGTGTTCTTTTTAGAATTCGAAGATAAATAGAACCACAACATTTTAACGGAACACTAATACATCATGTTTCATTTTTTTGTTACATTTTGCTTCTAACCATGGTAATATGTCCATGGGAACGTGAAAGATTTATAATGAGCAAATGGAGTTTTGGTAATAAAAATACAATCAAGCTTGACTCACACGTCTATGTGCACACAACATTATCGTCTCCCATCTCTCTTCAGCCTGAATAGTTGAGAGGCGTGAGAGGAAAGACGGCTCAGTGCACCTAGTCCTCTACATCTACATCTAAAAGCCTCAGTGAGTGCTTAAACCAGGTGGAATAACATTGTGTGTTCGACCCCACCATTCCCTCCATACACTGAAAGATCCAATGATAGTAAACGCTAGTTGTTAAAAGTTTTATGCTTTGGCCCCCTCTAGTGGCCATTGTATAAAACACATCAAGTGAAACAGGATTTGTATGTTCATAAACATAGGTGAGTTGATATGCAATGAGCTCATTTTAAAACATATTTACAAAAATAAATTGATGTGTTGCGGTTTGATGAGTGCTGTATTTATGGTGCTGCAGTGATGTCTGGGTAAAGGTGCACACTCGCTTGTGGCAATCTGAAAGGATGTAGCTGGGGAGATGGTGGTGGGAAGTTGCTTGTGTGCGTAACATCTGAGGCTTTAACCCTGTGCAATAAATCCTTTCATTTACAAGATATGTTTAATTTAAAATTAGTAGTGTAAAATTCCATTATATAATCAATACATAAGAATGCAATGTAATTTATCATTATTGCTCAAATGCATACTGTGGAAGAAATGAATACAGTCAGTTAATTAGAACTTAATAATTAATTTCATTGGGATGCTGTTAATCTTTATTAGGAGATAATGTAACCATCTCCAAAGGCTTGTTAGACTAGCCATTGGCAAAGCAATAGGTAAATGAAGCTAATGGAAGGCTGCATGGAACTGTTTTCATATTAGCAAGAAATAATAAGTTGATGCGCATTCACATTCATAAATCCCTGCAGACATGACTACAAATGTATGAGTCAATTAAAGTTGCTTGCTGCTTAGCAGAACGGAACTGTACCAGTGATAACATTATATGCAGCTATCTCTACCTCCAAAACCCAGGAGGGGCCTCTTTCTTCTACCAGCCAATGAGCTCATGACCTAAACCACCCCCAGTCCTACTTTCAAACATTTTGTGGAGAGCATGGAAGTGATGCATGGTTACACACAGTGAGTTTTGAGAGACACCGCCCTCTTGGGAGCGCTTCCTCTTCAGACGTGTTCAATGGCCTCTCCCTCCCTCCGAACTCGCTTCTCTTCGGTTCAATTTCTTTTGGCTCCACAGGGTCCAAAAGCCTCTGCTCCCTGTCTATACTCACAACAGTGCTTTGCTCACTCCATGGCAGAAAGCAAGCTGGGGTCACAATGTCTTGGTATGCTCCTTCGGTATGTGGGGGGGCCCTCAGGACCTGGGCATGGCTTACATGGTCATCACCAGGGCGTGGGTGGAACACTACAGGGGTGGCTTTGTCCTGTAACAGCCCCCTCCATAAACATAATGTGCTAACCCTCTATATGGTCCTGTAACCAGGCTTCCTGTACAAAGGTGGTCTGCCAGAAACATCTAAACATCAATGTCTACACCTTGTACTTCATCCCCGTTGTAGTGTTCACCAGTACCCATTCTGATATTCCCACAGCACCTAACACCATTATACTTTCATTAAGACTCTTAACTGAGGCTTGTCTCCAAATGTAAAGATTGATATAAAGCGTCTTCCATGAACAAATATTCTGGGCAATGCAGGCAAACTAACACATGACTGGGAGTGAAAAGTGCTGAATATGCAGCTGACATTGCCTTTAAAGGGGATTAATGGATGGACCTCTCTGATAGCACATGGTCTGTATAACTGAATTTCCTGACAGTTGTACTGTATTACCGGCAGACAGTGAAAGTGCAGAAGTTAATTGCTCCCATTGCTTTTGAAATGAATCTATGTGAAAGGGAATAGTTTGACCAGTCTAAACTCCAGGTCTATCTCTGACATTCCTATATCCTTTCTCTGTCTCACTCCAGTCCTGGTGTACGGGGTGTTTCACAATAAGAACATGTGTTGCCCAGATCATCCACTCCTCTGTCCACCAGTTCTGTGAATGAGGAAAGAATGTGTGCATGTTTTTCAGACTCTAATGTCTCTTTATTAGATCGTTGACATAGGTTCTGTGATGTCGTAATGTCGTCTGCTTTTCTCACCACAGATTCAGTTCTATAAATCTGCCCTTGTCTCATCCTCTGTTTCTTAAGACATGCCTGGCTTGAGAAGTCTACACATTTTCCCACACAAATCTGTATGAAATTAATTTTGTTCCAGAAGACTAGTATACTTAATCATGGCTATGAATAAATATGGATTGCTGTATAACTACTCATCAGGCTTTTCCCAGTATATTTTTAGAGCCTGCATATGACTCCATCTCCTTTCTCTCCTCTTTGCTGGTTGTGTTCCACTGCTGGGAGCAGCTGGTGTGGCATGCTGACCTTCCCCCTCCTCTCTGTGCAGGGACAGGCTGTACCTGAACTCTCTCTATCCCACACTCAAACTCTCTCTCTCTCTCTCTCACACACACACACACACACACACACACACACACATTCACTCACTCATATACACAAACATACACACAAATGCACTCTCTCACACACACCACATTCACTCACACTCACACAAACATACACACACACAGGGTCTCATTTATCACGTGCACAGCAAGAGAGAGGGTTAATTGGAGAAAAGATCTCTGAGTTTAGTAGCGTTTCCTGATGTTTAATAAGATACAAGCAGGCTATGAATTAACTGTGAAAATAATAGCAGTCACCTATCACTCAAATGAACTCTTAACTATAGTCCGATTCTACCCAGCAAAATTAATGTTAAGGAAAAGGAACCACAAACTTGGTTAGCTGTGGTCAGTATCTCACTTTCAAAGTGCATGGCCAAACCTGTCTGTATACCACTATATGCTACTGTATATATTTCTATTCCATATAATTCCCAAATTCTCTTCCCCTATAAGAGGATTTAATTTGCTGTTGAGCTCATCACAGTAACTGGTGGTTTTATAGGGATGACCTTACTAAGGCTTGTGATGAGGTGATCTTTAGAATGTAATTACAGCACAGGACGTTAACACACACATATACTGTATGGTATTTACATTCCAGTTGGAACTGATCATCTCACTCAGAATATGAACAGACCTGCAGTTTATACCCCTGGTGGATCCAGTGTGAATGTCTCTGAAGCAGGAATACACGAACACACCTATGATGCACTGGAACATGATTCAGAATGGGATGAACCTCACACAGATCGGCTGAGTTTACCAATGGAGCTCCTCTGGTAGGCCGGCACTGCAGCAGACAGACATGGAGGAGACAGGGGTCCATGCCGGGGTGACTCGCCGACACTGCTCCCGTCGCTCTCCTCCTTCCCCTGCGATGCCAGGTAGGGCTATCCGTCTTCCTGCTCCCCGGCACCTCAGCACGGTTACAGAGCTGGTGCCTCCCTTGGATGTTTTCTTCTAACTCTTGCTTTTCACTCTGTCCATCATCATCTGTCACTGAGTGTCTGCTCCCATGTGAGTGACATGCGGTATGATTACTGAGGTGCGAATGCAACCTTCCACTCCCCTGACTTATCCAGAGCGACTTACATCGGTTAGAGTAATTTTTTTTGTTTTTACAATGCTGTCCATTTTTAGCTGGATATTCGCTGAGGCAATTGTGGGATAAGTACCTTGCCCAAGGGTACAGCAGCAGTGCCCCAGCGGGGAATCGAACCAGCAACTTTTCAGTTACGAGTCCTGCTCCTTAACCACTATGCTACACTGCCGCCCCAGTGTAGTGATTTCAGCCTAGACTCTGCATTGGCCTCCTCATTAAGTGCGTGTGGCTCACTCTCCGCACACTAGTTTGGGATTTCCAATTGTTGCATTATTCAGGGATTATACAGCTCCATGCCTCAGCAGCCTTTTTTCGTGTGTTTTAGAGATACGCCTTGACAGCCATAAGCACGAGGGGAGACTGCCGCCCAAGGGCGCACGCCAAGAAAAAGAAAAATACAGCTGGAATGAAGGAACAGGTGCCAGGGAGCTGTCACTGATGAAAACTGAACTGTGTAAACTGTGTAAGGTGCCCCTTTTGGTTTTTAGGTCCATTTACATCAGGTTTGCCCCTGGAGAGGTCGAGAAATGTGCTGGGATCCCTGTGAGTTTTGGGGTGCTGGTGACATACTGTATATAGTGACACAGGAGATCTTCACACCCATGCGCTTCCAGATGCTGACAGAAGCTGATGGCTTCAATACTTCAGGGCATCCCATCCCATCATCCTCTGTTTCAGACAGAAGTACACCTAACACAATGTATAATATGGTAATCATATGGTCCCCTGGGGCATAGCCTCAGACTAGAGACAGGAGAACTGGCATTGTTGACAGGTCCTACACTATTGTTTTACCATTACGGTATTCTGATTTCTATATTAGCATTTTTTTTCATTGCATTTTTCCTCCCTTTTTTTCTGCCCAGATTTTTGTAATCACCAGTTGAACATTAGGCTGGTCTCAGCATGGCAACCTGTGCAGTCCTGCCGGGCAGAGCGAATGCAATCCTCTGATACACACCAACATGCAAACCCCATACCCTGGCAGAAAAAAGCCAATTTGTTCTGCCACTGTGGGCTCCCAGTACCTGATATAATGCACCATGGGGATTCACTGCTGCTGTGCAAATTCCCACTGAAAACTAGCATTTATGGCGATTGGGCTTTTCTAAATGAATGTCTTTAATCATATAAGGATGTTGCTCTTCAAATCGCCCTCTCCAAATCCGCTCTTCACAGGTTTCCTGGTCTCTTTGTTCTGGTATTAGAGGCTTGGACAGGAGATGTATATAATGGCCACTTTGCTCCAGTAAAGGTAAACAATCTGTCTGAATGATGTACTGTACATGAGTAGAACCACTACACTGAGATGACACTGGAATGTGCCATTCACCAAGTTATAGCTATGTGTACTTGTATCCCATCATGCCTGTATCATTGGTACATTACTGTATTTGCATTTGTTTATTGTCAGTATAACATTCACAGAATTATATTGTGTTTAACACCTGCAGAAACCTTTTCGTAAGATTAATGTGACTGTGCAACAGGTCGTATGTGTTTTTGAAATTCAAAAATGTACTTATTTAATGAATTCTTCTTAATTCTTATTCTTTTGAAGGGTAATTAATGTTTGACTTGATCATTACTGTACATGATTAATGACAGTGCCTTCAATTAAAGTTAAATGAGTGGAGATTGGTTAACAGTACCAGAAGTGGACACATGTTGAAGGGAGATCAATTTGGTGAGTAAAATAATTAAAAAAAGAAATGGTACCATTTTGTGGCCAAACCATAACTGCAGCTACACTACAGTACTGTCTGTCAAATGTAAGAACATGAGATACATGAGTACTCTCACCCATGTGCAATGCAGTGTAGGAGAAGGAAAACCAAACTTCCTTTCGTAATAAGACAGTGTACCTTAAACCTATTACAGACTATAGTGCCACCCCCTTGGAGTGATAAAGAGGCACTGCAGTCAGTGTATACCGCAACATCAGATTATTTTGCAGGTCAGGCAAGCTGTTGCCACTAGAGTACAGAAACTGGTTACTTTGCTTAATAACAGGTTGAAACTGGTTACTTTTGATGAATAATTCAGCGTGATTCTGCTGTTGTGTGTGTTCATGACTGACATAAGAGCATGTTTTAAAACAGACACGTCTCATCTCTTCTCCGTTCCACTGGGCAACGTCTGGTTAGACAGGCCTGCAAGCCATGCAGCATGCTCAAGAAACAGTCAAAACAGTAAAGACGCGCGTGGTGCTCGCTCGTTTCATTTGAAGTGGCAACCATTTATAAATAAGTACATTATTCTTTCATACATACAGTTGATTGTACCAGGTTACAATCCTTCCATAGCATTAAAAACCCATTCTCATTTTCTTGTCATTTTCGTTAAACTTTTTATCACAGCAATCCAACAGCTCACATGTACAGACAAGAGAACTTCTGCTCAGCAAGCAAACACGCTGGAAATAAAATGAGATAACATAAAAGGAAAGCCTCGGCGCTCTCGGTTTGTGTGGTGAAGGGGCTGGACAGGGAGGGACAGGGGTTGCGGCCTGCACCAGCGACCCTCCGGGCTGCCCTGCTCCAGTACATTAGCATTGATAAACCAGCATCAAGCGGATGGAGGTACATGTGTGTGTTGTGTGTGTGTGTGTGTGTGTGTGTGTGTGTCTGTGCGCGTGGCAGGAGAAACTAAAGAAGAAACAAAGCATGCATCAGATTATGTACAGCCAAGTCATTTACATTTGAAATTATTTTTTTAAAAAATCTCGTTGAAAATACTATCCTTATGTTATTACTATTATCATTATTCATATTTGACTATACAGTATTACAATTCTGAAGAGGACAGGTATAGGCACCACTCCCTCCAGGCGGGTTTAACTGGGGTCCGAAGCCTCCGTTACTGAGGGAAAGATGTGCCCATTGAGAAAGCTTCCTTCCAGTATTCATTATGGTTACGGGTGTCCAGGGTGACCTCTAGTGGCAGAGGGCCTGAAACTACCACACTGTGTATTGCACTTCCCTGCTCGGCAACTGTCTGAAATAACATTTTATAACCCACCAACACGGCAGCGATGCCAGGACCCCAAAAACTAATAAGCAAGCAAAGCTTCAAGAGCTCTTGAATGGGTGTGGATGCCATATGCTGTCAAAGCATCAAAAAACACTGCTCTCCATAGCAAAAGTGAGTCAATAATTACACATGATAGCTTCACCCACTGATTAACACGCGAAGCCTAAATTGTCCTTCACTGCTCGTAGCCGCTCCCCTCAGAGTTATGCTGTACGTGACCGTTAGCCACCCAGCAGCTGATGCGAGGACAGAGACCGCTGCAAGTTTGCACTGCTTCCCGATGTCACCTCTAGGCACCTGCAAGAACCAAATCAGACCCACCCCCAGCTACAAGGTAACAGCCCACAGATGTGTGGGAGGGAGGAAGCGGCAGCCTTTTCACTGTCCCACATAATCAGCGTATCCCTTTGAGGGACACATCTGCGCCGAGCTCCAGAGAGTCTATGTTCAGCTGGGCTTGTACACGGGTCCACCTCAGAGGTTCTCTCACAGGGAGTGCCTCTGTGTGACAGGCACAGAGCTGACAAGCTGTTTTAAGGTAGCTCAGCCACCTAACAGCGAGGAATATATAAACAGGTGAGCTCCAGACTCTTCTAACCCTATGATGGGGTTAAAAGGTCAGCAGCCTCTTCCTCATTGGCTGACGAGCCGCACCACACCTACAGCAGCTGGGGGCTCGGTGGGAACGTCACCACGGGGGACAATTTGGGTTTCGGTCAAACAGAAGAAGCTCCGCCAGCCCGAGGGCTTCGAGATGCCTAGACCAGGCACGCACATTCAGTCCTACTGGAGTCATACACATTCTCTGAAAAGCATCATGTGCTTTTGTGCAACTGCTAACCAATGAAAAAATAACGTCAATGGTAAATACAGCCCTAACTTGCAGCTGAAAAGGATGGTAAAATACAAAGGGGTGGGGTCTTGGGGGGATCCTCCTGTTTATCAACAAGTGGCCACCAAACTCCTCAGCTCATTTATGGTTATATCCAATCACTCGGAAGGCTTGAACACCTGAACAATTAAAGGGCACGTTTCATTGGCCAGTCAATGAGTGAAGGACACTGGGAGATGTAGTTCAACAAGAATAGTGTATGCAGAACTGAAATCCCCAATCTGAATCCATGCTGGCCTGGATGTTCAGATTCGGGGGAGTTTTCGGTGAGGGAAGTGGCACAGTGGGCAACTGGGGGAGGAGCTAGGAGCCGGGGGTTACCGTTAATCAGTATGTACAGCAGATAGTTTGTGCTTGAAAGGCGACATACCTTCATATTTTTAAAACATTTTGCTTGTTTAAATTATTGATTTATTTACTTGGAATATAAAAGCTTCACCAAAGACATGAACTGCTCTTTTCTATTCACAAGGAAAACTACTCACAATTTATCCAGTATCATTGTTAGTCACAGAAGACCCCCCAAAAACAATAACAATACTCATGTTTAAAAAAAAAAAAGGAGGACCATAACACACACCCTTATAATAAGAACTTCACTGGCTTTTAGTGCAGCAACGATGAGTATTAAAATAAGAGAATGACTATAAGAACAAAAATAAGGTCTTTCCTCTGTAAAGGTGTTCCTGTTAGAGACGGCTTTTAGGAACTGTCTTCACATTTCTCTTATCTTCTTCACTTCCTTTAAGTGCTTAGAGGGGGGACATCTCCAACTTTGGTACTTGAGACATCTTGAGCATTGGCAGTCACCAGAACTGAAGTGCGCCGCTAAACACGAAGCACAGGAATCTGAAGTTAGCGACAAAATGCCACTGTGGTCATGTTTCAATTGAGTGGGCACGAATAGGCTCAATTAACTGTGGGGTTACCACATCATCATGGTATTTGGCCACACTGGCAGAGTCTGAGAGACGGAAAGGGTCTTTCCATTTTCCACTGCCACGGTGCACATCATGGACATAAAATCTTCCATCTTTGAGCCCTAATGGAGTTTGGTTCCATAGGAATCCACAGTATGCTCCTAGAAAACAGCAGGACCACTCCACAGGTATAAATAACAGGACTGCGCACTTAAATGACATAAGGTCCCTCATTTGCTATCTCACAGTTTGATTGGCAGAATGGGGGCACAGAAAGGAATTGTCATGTTCCATGACCTTCAGTGGCATTTGTAACTGTATGGGGGGCATTTGCAATTCTGATCATTAAATCAGTTTTGAGTAAAAGATGCTACCAGACCCTAATGGAACTATGGCTATTTGTTATCCAGTATTCTTTTGGAACACTCCAGGCATTCAGTTTTAAAAACCCTAGGTAATATTTTTTTAAAAAAAGCAACTTAAAAAGAGTAACATACTATGCTGAACCATAAAATATGAAAGCATTCAAGTAATTTGAAATTTGTAAATGCCCCCCCAACTGAAACTTTTCAAAACCAACTGCAAGTGTTTTCTGACAAAAAAAAAAAGAAAAACCAAAACAAAACAATTGAAAACTCAAAATACAGTCAAACAAATATGTATATATATTTATATATATTTATACATAACTTAAATGATAATTATTTTTTCTTTTCTAAATACAGGCTTGTCGAGTAATCTTTATTGTTACATTTACAGTATAGAACATAGCAATCTCTTACAGTACAGAACATAGCAATCTCAGTTAAGAACACACGTTTCTGTTTTTTTTTTTTTTTTTTTAAGGACCGAAAAGCGGGTTGAGTTTGTCTTCCATACGCAGGTAAGTGCAGGGGCTCTGGCCGCACTCTGGAGATCCCCAGCAGAGGCTCGCGGGGGAGGGAAGGGGAGCGGATGAGGGCGCGCAGCCCCCGGTGGGGGTACGGAGGCTTCTGCAACACCGGATCAGTGGCATCAGCGCAGGCTCTCGGCGCCACGCTTACTGTTGCTCTTGCGGTTGCTATAGAAACCCCCGGGCATCGCCAGCTATTTTGTATGCAGAGAATGAATGATGTGTAATGCAGCGCTTCCTGTTGTTAACAGCAGCATGGAGCAATGTTAAAAAATGTAAAACATTAAAATAAAGCCCCCAATCTCCAATCTCTAAGAAGTACACTTTAAAGTCTAGCACATTCCCCATTCAGGGGGTGTTCGTATACTGTACGTTTCCACAGAATCCCTTAATGAATGGGGATGTTAACCAGAAGCACAGAGGACTTGGGCAAAGCAAGACTCTGCTGTAAGCAAGGGCTCTGCCTATGTGAGTATTTTCTGTGTGTGTCTGTGTATATGTGTGTCAGTGTGGAATCTATCTCTGCAGCAGTACCCGACAGCGATCAGCTGGCCTCCTCTGGGTAAACTCAGTTTCCCCCTCTTTGATCGGGAGCCTCCCTCTCTTCTCTCCCCCCCTCCTCCCCCCATCTCACCCCTCTGCCCTGAGTCCTCTCACACGTTCGACTCCACGAAGGGTCTCTTTGGTTTGATGGGCGAGGTGGGGCCCTGCCGGGAGTCGCGGGACAGCTGCCGGTACACGCTGTCCTGGTAGACCTGCGCCACCGGCAGCGTCCGCGCCACCTTGACGTCGGGGTACGTGGGTGCCTGGCTCACCCGCTCCAGGATGTCACCCGCCTGCAGGTAGTAGTCGTCCTCCAGCAGGTGCCCGTTCTGGGCGTTGTTGGTCTTGTTGTAGTAGGCGATGTTGCTCATGGAGGCGGGCGGGCTGTAGGAGGCGCCGCTGCCCTGCTGCACCAGGTTGCCCGGGGAGGTGGGGCTGGTCACCACCATGTCCAGCGAGGACACGGCCCAGGGCCTCGCGGGCTGCTGCAGGTACTGCTGAGTCCGCGCCGTCTTGTCGATGATGCCCATGAAGGGCGTGGTCCGGGAGCGGGTGGCCTCGCCCGGGTACGCCCGGCCCCCGCCGGCCCCCTGCGACGGGGACACGGGCGAGAGGTCGTCGCAGTAGCTCTCGTAGGACGGCTTCAGGGGAATCTCCATCTGCTGGACGGAGGCGGAGGGCCGGAAGCCCGGGGCCAGGTTGCAGGCGGAGCCCACCGACAGGCTGTTGCTGGAGGGGGAGAAGCGCAGGCCCACGCTCTGGGAGTGGATGAGGGGCCGCGGGGTGGGCGGGTGCTGCTTGATCTCGGGCGCGTTGGCGCTGATGGGCCGGCGCGCCACGTGCGGGTTCTCCGGGGAGCCCATGTGGCACTGGGGCAGGCCGGCGGCGGCGTGCTCCAGCTCGTGCATGGAGACGGGGTAGTAGGCGGCCGACTGGCTGCGGCTGATCTGGGGCGTCTGGCCGTAGCGGCCCGCCCCGCCGCCGGGCCGGTACGCCGAGGAGGGCCGCTGCGGGAGCTCGTCCTTCACCAGGCCCGGCTCCACGCCCCCGCCGCGCCCGCCGTGCTGGTACAGCGCCCCCGAGCTCAGGCTGGCCTGCACCTGCGCCATGGGCCGGCCGTCCAGCGAGGGCTGGTACACCAGCCGGCTGCCCTCCATCTCCACCGCCGCGCCCGGGTAGCGGCCGCTCATGGACTGGGAGATCTGGCCGTAGGCGCTGCTGCCCAGGACGGCGCCGGACTGGTTGGTGCGGACGATGTGGGCCTTGGAGGGCTGCAGCCGGAGGCCCTGCTGGGGCGGCAGCTGGGAGGACTGGGAGGGCTGGGAGGTCAGCTGGAAGGAGCGCTGGCTGCTCATTTTGGACAGGGGGGACTTGGGCCGGGCGGGGAGCGGCTCCTGCTGGTAGCGGCCCGGGGAGCCCGACTGGGACCGGTACAGGCCCACGCTCTCGGTGGGGGGGCTGGCCCTGTACTGAGGCCCCCTGCGCAGCGGGGAGGGCGGGGGGCTCTGGTAATCCGTGCCCAGGGGCGGGGGGCTGAAGCGGTAGGAGGACACCTGGTGGGCGGGGGAGGTGTGCGGGGGGCTGGGCCGGAAGTGGGAGTTCTGGTGCGTGGGGGAGAGCGAGGGCGAGGTGGACTGGTAGCTCTGCCTGGTGGGCGAGGACACGGAGGGCGGGCTGGGGCGGAAGTCGAAGGCCTGGCCCAGCGGGGAGCCTCCGGAGAGGTACGCCGGGTCGTGGTGGCCCGGGGACGGGGGCGGGCTCTGGATGATGGGCAGGCTGGCGGGGTTGGGGAGGGCCTCGGGAGGGAGGCCGATGGACATGCCCTCCATGTCCTGCTCCAGGTAGTCCTCGTCCTCAAACAGGTCCTGCACGGGCTCCATGTCGTCCAGGCGGGGCTCGGGAGGGGCCGGCTCCTCCTCCTCGGGGGGAGGAGGGGGAGGCTCCAGCTCCTCCTGCTGCTGGCTGACCTGCCGACACTCCTCCTCCACCCTCAGCAGGAGGCGCTGGATCTCCCGGTTGTTGGGGCACTGCTTGATCGCTTCATTCAGGTCCTCCAGGGCTGCGGGGAACTGCCTGCAGGGACGGGGAACATGGAACAAGGAGCGAGGAGGGACCACAGAGGGAGCGAGTGAGGGAGGTAGGGACCACAGAGTTTAGGAGAGGGAGGTAGGGACCACAGAGTTTAGGAGAGGGAGGTAGGGACCACAGAGTTTAGGACAGGGAGGTAGGGACCACAGAGGAGTTTAGGAGAGGGAGGTAGGGACAAGTGAGGGGTAGGGAGGACAGAGTTTAGGGACCACAGAGGACCACAAAGTTTAGGAGAGGAGGTAGGGACCACAGAGTTTAGGAGAGGGAGGTAGGGACCACAGAGTTTAGGAGAGGGAGGTAGGGACCACAGAGTTTAGGAGAGGGAGGTAGGGACCACAGAGGGAGTTTAGGACAGAGTTAGGGACCACAGAGGGAGTTTAGGAGAGCGGTAGGGACCACAGAGGGAGCGAGTGAGGGAGGTAGGGAACACAGAGTTTAGGAGAGGGAGGTAGGGACCACAGAGTTTCGGAGAGAGGTAGGGACCACACAGGAGTGGAAGAGACAGGTAAGAGTAGAGAGAGGTAGAGGGGTTCACAGAGGAAATGGGTGACGGGACAGAGGGTGAGGAGGGACACAGTCATGGGCGATCACAAAGAATGTATGTAAAGAAAGACACAATGGTGAGCAGAAACACAAAAAGAGAGACAGAGAGGAGACAGAAAAACAGAAGTGAGAGAGGAAGGGAGAGATTGGACCTTAACACCTATGACAAGCAGTTAGCAGCCATGACAGCTAGAGCTGGGAGATACACTGTAGAGCAGATTACAAGAGATACAGTGTAATGTAATTTTGTGGTAATTTTGATTTCCTTGACATTTCAGAGAAAGATAACGTGCTTCCCAGTCAGCACTATAAATACTCCATCTAATATGTCCACACATCAACTTAAAAGGGCATTAAAAGAGTCTTAAAAGAGCAAATCACCAAAACGAAAGTGATATTCTACTGCCTTAATACTGAGCATGAGAGGCAGGGAACTTAAAAATGTCAAATAAAAATACACAATGTATGAATTAACAGAGGAATTAAGGAAAGCTGAAAACGAAAATGTGACAGATAAGCACATTCCTCACTGCAGCTGAAACAGCGCCACGGAAATGGCAAAAATTTGGGGGCTGGGGGCCCGGTGAACGCTGCCCCGAATGTTGGTGTTTTCTGAGTGTTTAACATGGCCACAGAGGCTTCTGGGACAGCAAGTTGGGAGTGCTGAATGCTTTAAAAAGGTGGTGCGGGAGTGCCGTTTTCAGCAACGGCGTGTGCTTCCCGGGGCCTGTGGGCGGCGGTGCCGTGTGAATGTGCTGTCGCTACGGGGGCGGGGCCAGGGGGCGTGCCTGCACTAGGTCCCCGCTGCCTGTCTCTCTGTCCCTCCCTCTGAGGTTACCTGCTGCTGCGCTTGGCGCGGGCTCTGGCGTAATAGGCCTCGTATGATTTTGGTTTCAACTCTAGAGCCTTGGTGGCAAACTCCTCAGCCATTCCAAAGTCCTGCAAGCAACAACAGGGCCGACGGTCATTCACTGAGGCAACAAGAGGTCCAGCACACTCCCCAAACACGTCAGCTCCCCCATGCGCCAGGTACACACATACATACAGACAAACGCACACATACACACACACACACACATACATACTGAACACACAAACGCACTCACATACAGACAAACAAGCACACGACTGTATGCCATCTATCCCTTGGCTCTCTGCATTACTGTCATGTCAATGGTGTCTGTAGATAGTGAGCACCCTACTGCTAATCTGTATGTACACCTGAATATTTAAAGTGTTTAGTATTCCCTGTAGCTCTGAGTAATAATGTTGCTCTTCAGTCATCTGGGGGACCCGCCGCAGCCTGTGTCTGTCCGAACACTCTGCCCGCCCCTGCCTGGATGCTTGTGTGACCCCTGACCCCTGACCTGTGACCCTCACATCTCCTACGCTGACACCCCTCCCCCCTCTTGCCATCACCCACAGGAATCATGAACACAAAGGAAAGAACCGAACCAAACAGGGACAGGGATGAGATGCAGGGGTGTGGTGGGGTGGGGGAAACCAGAGTGCACTGTTCAAGCCTCTGCTGCAGTCTGCATTACTGTGCATTCCTTCTCATCAAGGCACAAGCAACAACAGCACAACAGGCAAAACTGCATGGATACACACAGTCATGGAAAACGCAGAAACACACTTCTGAACACTTTGCTTGCTCGTTGCCTACAGATGAGTTAACCCAGAGTTTGATATGTATAGCTCATCTGGGGCTATCCAGAATGTTCTCATTTTCCGAATGTAAACATAAAAAGACTGTAATTAGGTCAAACAAATTTCCTCCTTAAAGTTACGTGTACTAATATACTGTCGAATTTTCCACAGTCAAGGTCCTCGTCTTTTTAAGACAAATGTGCAGTGTATTATGAAGGGTATGAGATCATAGGAAATTAAGGTACTAACACTTTCAATGTGCTAAGACACAAATCAGAGGAGTTTTTAGAGCTACAAAAAACACTGCATTTACTGCTGTGTCAAGGAAAAGGCTGGTTTGAAAGCCTGTGTCATCCTAATCTCTTTCAACTTTCTATCAAGAGCTACATGACTCTTAACATGTGTAGTCCTAATTCCTGAATCCAACATGGACTATTTCAGTAACTTTAATCTTGGCTATGGAGTCTTCTTGCATGCACAAATGTTTGACTCTTTCCCACTTCTGCCTCTTACTCATCTCTAATCACCTTAAAAAAAAAAAAAAAAACGGAGTCCTGAACTCCACAGAGGTAATCACACAGCAACTGATGTCACAACCTGATGGCCTATGACTGTGGCTTCTCATACTGGCCAGCAATGACACCTCAGTAAGGGCCTGTCTCTTACTGCACTTGGAGTCTAAAATGCACACAAAACAAAGGTGCTTAATGTTGGTCCATGGGAGCCACAGTCCTGCAGGTTTTCCTGCTCTCTTTAAACAGCTAACAAGCTGAGAAGTACAAGGAGTGGTAAATTTGGATAAAAGCAATGATGGTTGAATTAAGGACTAGACTCTGGCCGTCTAGGATCAAGACTGCTCTAAGTGGCTCATTCTGTTAATGACACTGTCATAAGACGCTTTGAGAGGGATGAGACTACAGACTCTCCGGGACCAGTCTGGTGTGTGACGTTAGTCGCTGTGGAGTGGCCTCATGTGTACGGCCCTCCCTCTGTGAGCTGGTTAGTGGAGCGGGGTTTGGGGAGGGGGTGGAGGGGTCGCTGTGCCCGAGTCTCACTCACGTTCATTTTCCTCCGGCAGCGGGACAGGTTGAGCAGCAGGGAGACCTTGAGCTCGCGGAAGGTCTTGAGGTCCTCGCTGAAGCCCTCCCGCGGGAACTTCTTCAGGGCGTACTGGTAGCGCTGGGCGGCTTCCTTCACCTTCCCCTTCTGTCAGACACACAGGCACGGGGGTTAGTGCTGCCACGCCTCACAGCCTCCCGCACCGGGTTATCAGCAGGTGCTCAGTTTAGCCATGCTGCCATCAGTCTCCCATAGGCAAAAGTAACAAGTGCAAGTCTATTTTCCATTGTCATTCCTTTTCTGAATGACAGCCAGTAATTTTTAATTATGGAATATGAGGCTACTAATGTGCTACTAACTTGTGGATTCTGTCATTTGGCTTTTACTGTAGCCTCATCTTCATTTTAACTGGTGACCTGTTTTGACTGTCAAAATACCATCATTATTCATTTGTTGTTCGTTATTAATTATCCATTAGTCAATTGTTGAAGTACGCATTTTCAAAATTTTGAGTTCTGTATCAAATCAATTCCCCAAATTTTCTAGTACTGCTTAAGCACTGCAGTTATGGGCCATTCAGCTATACTTAATACAGTTTTGGGCACAGTGGTTTGTATTTTGGACAGTTGTGTTTTGGGCAGTTCTTATGCTTTGATGGGAAATGCTTAAAATGTAATTTAGTTCTGTACCAGTTTTTTTAAGTCATTTTCCATTCGTGGAGTCACATCAGGATATTCTGTAGAACAGTGGTTCTCAAACTGTGTGCCGTTGCACACTGGTGTGCCTTGGGAGCTGGCCAGGTATGCCGTATTAGTCTTATTTATGATGATTTACATAGCTATAATCATATGTAAAGGTGTGCCTTAGAAATACTTGTCTTCATAAATGGTATGCCTTGTGACAAAAACATTTGAGAACCACTGCTGTAGAATGTCTAAGGATCTGACAGAGTATGGAACACAGCACATGAAAGCTCTGGATCACAGTTATTATACAAACACCAGCAGTATTTTGAGTTTTCTGCATTGTTTCTGCTTTTTACTTTAATCTTTCTATAAATCAGGATTTATGCTTCACACATTTAATCTGGACAATGATCAGGTAAAGACAAGAAACAAAGAAAACCTAACTAGTTTATATATTCCGCAGCAAGAGACACGTTTACATACACAGTGTAATTTTGGTTAAAAGCTTTTCTAAGCTTTTCTAAGTTCAATGTCTTGGAATTGTGGCAGCTCATTCTAGTAACCATCACAGATCTGACGCAAGTGTAACAAAAGCAACAGCTGGTCTCTTATTTCTTTCCCATTTGCACACAGAAAGTGCGCTTCTTCTCAGCAAATGCACTTTGTAGTCCCAAGCATAGAACATTAGCCAGCTCCCTTTTCTTTCCACTGTAGTGGTGTTGTTGAGTGGCCCTGAGCTTTCAAGCTGCAGGGGAGTGGTGCCTCACAAAGTTTCCAGTTAGCCCCTTGTGATGTATAGTGGTTGTTCAGCAAAGCAATACCATCGTCTCCATATTCCTCCCTCCGGAAATGCTCTGGTAAAAGCCATAGCTCAGGTTCATTTGTGTTAAAGCTCAAATTCCTCTTATTTTCTAGTGTTTTTTGCTCTTACTGCATTAGCTCCACCATTGTCACCACAAACGTCTGCAGAACTTACATGCCAATACATCTGTGTTGCTATCTCTCCTGCCATTTGTCTTGAATGTCTCCAGGCATGATTTGTGCTTTCATCCAATTTTGCCTGATTCAAATTCCTCTGTTGTTTTTTTCTTTATTAAAATCAATTTAACCCCCGGAGCTGGGAATCAATGGCGCAAATCTAAGCCAACAGATCAAGGGGAACATACCCTTAAGGAATGTAAACCAATCAAATTTTGAATTTGACATTACGCTATAATTTATAGAGCACCAGCTAGCTAGTGGCATTCTTTAATCTTTAGAGGTACAACTAAGGTGAAATTCTTATTGAAATCGTAATTGCTTTTCTCCACAGCGTGTGAGAAAGTTGGTGAAAATCAGTAATGTCATGGATTAAACAAAATAAAGCCCACTGTTTTTGTTGGTGGAAATCATAAAGACTGGAGGATGTAGTACAAAAGCATACTGCTGCTTATGGTAGCATCTGTCAGTCATTGGCTGCATGCCAACCTGTGTGCTTGCCATCTTAATGATTGATCAAGAGGCCACTTTGCGTGGCATCTACCTGCACCAGCCAGCAAGAGGGCAAGAGCGCAACAGGAAATGGGTTACAAGGCACTCTTGTGGGACACAATGTTGTGGCAGAGCAAGATTAGTCACCCATTACAACAGCTATAGGATATTTTGTCATTACACTTGATCGAATACCCTCTCACTCTTGAATGAAAGAACTTAGCCACATGTGAACTAGACTCTAATGAAGAACACTGAGTGTATGAGAATCAACCCATTATGACATGACTGTGCGCTTGCACTTCACTCCGCCCACTGGGATGCGATATAGCCCTCTGCTGGGAGTGCGTGGAGGGCCCTGAGCACTCAGGGGGCAGAGCCAACCTTATAGAAGCTGTCCCCTTCCTCGATCAGCTTGCTCAGGAGGATAATCATGATGTCTGGTTTGGAGGTGGCCATCGCCCACGTTGCCGGACCTGCAGTGTACAAATGCATGACGGGTGAAAAAAACAGCGCATGAGGAAGAGAGAAAAAGAGAGTGGCAGTCGTCCAAGAATGAGGAAGGAAACTAAAGAAATGTAAAAAACAAACAAAAAAGCACAAAAAAGTAGTTCCAAAAGGACAACGACGTCAAAGGAAAGTGGGACGGTAGAGAGGCAGGCGTCTGCCGCAGAGAACAGCGCTCTCCTACTTCCTCTCATCTCATGGAGACGGCTCTCTGCTCTCTGCCAGACCCTGTGAAATCAGCCCAAAACGTCTACATGCAACCACATCCCCAGACTTCCAAGAGTTATGGATAAACAGCCTATGCACTGAAAATTGAATTTGAGTGCATCAAATCCTATAACAAAATAAGGGGGCACTAAAAAAGCTATTCTGTAATGTAATGATTTCCAAGTTTAACATTTAGTTTTATGCTAAGGAGATTTTAGCTTATTTAAGAGTGTTTGCACAGCCTATCTGCATACAGTAGCGGAAGTGTGCAGTTTTCTTTAAAACACTATAACACCTAAGAAATGGATGTGCTACAGCATCAGTGCAACTTGGCTGCTGCATAATACTCTCCCCTGCCCGGGTTTAAATGCTGGTTGCACTCCAGCACTCCAACCGGATGACTAACGCCTTTGATCCACATGGAAATGTGCCCTTTTGACTAAATTGCGCAGACAATTTGCACATAATTTGAGACCTTTCTCCGGGCGGCAATGGTAAATCGCTTCAGTATGATGCGCACGTCTGTAGCAAATGATTGCAAAGCGGAGGCCAATATTTTAATGCCTTTCGCAACGACTTAACGTCGAGAGCGACCTGCATGCAGAACAGACGATTCGATTCATGACTTCCAGTAACAGCGCAGGTCATAGGAAATCAAGACTCTGAGTCTGGAACGGTTCAAGTCAGCAGAGGAGGCAGAATGGAGGGGTGTTCAATGCATTTACAGTCTGCGGCCAAGTTAGGCGATGGAAAAACAGCTGCAACCCCAGCCACAGTCATTAAAGTCCACGCATGCTAATGTGAAAATCATTCACGTAACTCGATGCCACATAAAGGCCCCGCACCAATGAGTATGTGATCCACACATTCAATTTCACAGGCCAATAATTAAGTAATGAGGTCTGAGAGAAGGTAGGGGCTCATGCAGCATTAAAAAAAAAAAAAAAAATCAATTCCTGGAGCACACACTGTATATAATTTGGGGCTCTGCCTGGATTCTCTGTGACAAATCACATAACCTCATTACAAAAATTGCAGAGAGGAGGGAAAAAAAACTCATGTGATGTAAGTTGGCCTATTTAGGTCATGTCAGCAGAAATCCAGTTCTAATCAATTAGAACTCTCCTAAGGGAAGACCGTAAACTTACTTTGGATTTTGCTCCTTAAACGGCTGAACTGAGCCTTTTGTATTTTGGAGGGAGGTGTGTAATGCTGTCCTTAAAAAGGGGAGCTGTTGGTTATTGGATCTGCTGACCACATGCCACTACCAGCTAGCAAGGAATGAAGCCCAGGGTGGTGTGGGACTGTAGTGGATATGCCACGGACTGTTCTCTGCACCAGCCATGTCAGACTTGCACCTCATTCACAGGCTGCTTTTCGAATGGCAGCCATAGGAACAAGCTGCACTCAGTGCTGTTGTATATTTGTTCCCAAGCTTGTGCATTACTTGAGCACCTGTGATCCCTGCCTGTGCATAGAATAGACCGGACTCTCGTTCCAGATAGCTATGAGTTACATGAATGCAAAGCTACAGTTGTGCTAATGCTCAAGTGGAGCGTAAAAAATATCGGCAATAGAGACGTCGCCTACAAACTTGCTTTTTTTGCTCACACTGACAGCGGATGTATTTGTCAAAGACAGAAATTGTGATGCTTGTTCACCTCACAAAGAAACCAGAAATACCAGCGAAGACCAGAAGTCAACAATTCTTCCTTGCCACAAATGCGAGTTAATGCTCATTAGCATGCTAATTCGCACTATTAACAGGCTTTGAGGCCTACTTGTAAGAGAACCAACAACAGCAGGTGTCACTCCTTCTTGTAACTGCACTTTGGTAAACCTGACCATATTGAGGAGAACTCCTACCCGTCCTGTGGCACTGTGTGAACAAGGCCTGAGCGTGGAGAGAGGATGGGAGTGGTTCTTGCTCTGGGAAGGGTGCAGAGGGGTGGCAGGCAGGGCACAGGGGAATATGAAGGTGAGGCAACATCCCGGTGTGTCTGGGCCTTGCATGTATGCAAGAAAACCCCGCGTCTGCCCACAGGTATTGGCAAGGGCCTGGGTGAATCACATTCAGCATGCATCCACATAACGCATTCATCCAGGGGCATGCAGGGACTGGGCTGTGGGCTGATGAAAACTGTGGGCTGGAATCACTGACTCAGTCAGAGACTCCCCATGCTTGTATGCTGGGACTGACAGCCTGGCTAGGCTAGGCCTCGCTGGCCCGCCTGCCTTCATGAATCCACACAACACACAGAAGGACAGAGAGAGATGTCAAAATGCCACGCGGGGAGAGACACTGACAGCCTTGGTTTTACCTCGGGGCCGACTGGGCAGGGTCTGACATCCTGGTACCAGAGAGGTGGGACGGGGCCAGGGAGTGTGAGTGGGAGGGGTGAGCGGGAGGGGGGGTTGCATTTGAGCAACATGGCAAGAACAGCCAGGTTAAACAGAATAGGTATGTGTGAGAAAGAGAGCGTGAGTGAGAGAGAGAAAGAAGTGGAATGAAAAAAAAGAACAAAAAAAAGCAGCCGTGAGAAGCGGGGCAAAGCACCTCAGCAAAGCAAACACTAATAAAAAAAAGACAGCACTGACAACCACCTGCTTCCAAAGACCACTGTAGGAGATTAGCCTAGTAGTAACAGCAGTAAGACAGGACACAACAGGCGCAAGTAGCTGAGAAAAAAGCACATAGCAGGAGGACAGTGCATGGGGGGTAGGGGGTACTGCCTGGGACAGGCCGTGGAGGACAGGCATTGCATTCATTTTGGCATGGGCTTTGCTAGACCTGTAGCATGCACAGGGATTGTCAATTGTTCCTCCTGTCAGTGGCTGACAGTAGTTGCAATGCATCTAGGTTCACCTAGGCCATCAGCAGGCCATGAAAGCCCCGGAGCTGCAGAGTACTCCACAGAGGAAACCCCATCTCCGCCTCTCAGAATCCAATGCTGGAACTCGACATTATAAAGTTAATGCATTTTTTCCCATATATTCTACTTTGCCAATAATGACAGAAGTCATTATTTACAGTGCCTAAATGTAAGATTCTTGTGTACAGGTCTGTAAGCCAATTGGCTCATAGCTAGGATACAATCTATGTTATGTGCGAAATATGTGTGAAATAAAGGATTCCAGAGTAGAGTTCAATATCTGTAATAATGGCTGTGTTTTACTTCCTGGGCCTATAGTGTTATTATTAGACAATAACCTATGCGCTATTTTGTTCGTCCACCAAGTTCAACATGGGTTGCTTCCTAACAGATACGAAGAATAACACAAGGGCATTTAAATCAATTCAATGTCCTTCATTGGCCACTCCCTATAGGGGCCACATTGTTTTCTTTTGCTATGATAGCCAAAGGCCTCTTCTTCTCTCCTGGCGTGCGCTGTGAATCCCAGGGCTGCAGATCTTGGCTTTGCTCCCTCGCTTGTGACTCAGGAAAGGATTGGCTGGAGACGGCGGAGCATGTGCGTTTCCACACTGAGTGCGTAGCGGTTTTGACTGCGCAGACAGCGCTTAGGTCTCAGGTGTGGCGGTCCGTCCAGGTTTCCTACCTATCTTGGCTCCTTTCTTCAGCAGGGCCACCACCACCGAGGTGTTGCGGCAGCCCACCGCCCGGTCCAGCGGCCGCATGCCACTGTAGTCCACGTGCTCGATCATCGCCCCGTGGTCCACCAGGAACTGGACCTGTGGTATGAAGGGGAGAGGGGAAAACGTAGCAAGAGGAGGAAATACGTAAGAGTGAGCAAAATGAGGAGTTGTGGGAGAGAGGGTGGAGAGAGAGAAAGAGAGGGCAAAGCAGGAAATATCCAGGCATATGTGTGAGTGAGGATTTATCTACAAGACATGATCTGCTCGTTTGGCCACTCACCACCTCTGCGTCCCCGTAGAAAGCGGCCAGGTCCAGGGGCGTGCGGCCGTTCTTGTCGGCGTGGTCGGTGGCTGCGCCCCTCTCCACCAGGGAGCGCACCACCGGCAGGTGGCCTTTCAGACACGCCCAGCTGAGCGCCGTCAACCCCTCCTTGTCCATCAGAGCCAGAGATGCACCTAGGAAAGGGGTGGCAAGGGACAGAGGGTCAGAGATCACAGGCTCACTGTAGCAGACATGTGAAGCAAAGTTTAATCACATTGTTGCTCTATTTCCAATCTCTCAGGGAGAAATTCTGGTGCTTCTTACAATAACAGAAAAAATGGCAATAAATACAGTAATTAATCTCTTTTCAACTATAAAACCACTCCTGATGCACAGTCATAATATTACCAATCTACGTAGAGATGTCTGATGATGTCTGATGCCTTCAGATGTCTGACACCCTCAGGTGTTTGATGATCAGGCCTGGTGCATATGCGTTAAAACCTATGGACTCTGGCGTGACCTGCTGAAGGCAGTCTATCAAATGTATTGAAACTTCCGCTCCAACCTTTCTTTTCTGCCATTCATTGGCTCATTCTGACTCCAGGCAGACAGTGGTGCGGCATGCTCGTCCTCAGCGCTGGAGCGTGGCTCTCACCTTGTGCCAGCAGGAACTCCACTGTGCCAAGGTGCCCCTCGGACGCTGCCATCATCAGCGGGGTGCGGCCCTGCTTGTCCGCCATGTTGACGTCTGCCCCGTGAGTCAGCAGCAGGTCCACAATCTGCAGGTGGAGACAGGGAGACGGACATGTACACGTATATACATATATGTATACAAATTATATTTTTCTATATTTATATTTTTATATTTCCAACACTTTATTTGACTTATTTTTATCCACCCTCTTTCCAGTTTCAGTAATCAAAATTCCCTTTTTTTTAAATAATTGTTTGTGTGAATTTTTCCACTTTCGTGCGAATGTTACTCTGGCAATACTCTGCATCTCTGTGGTAATGCCAATAAAGCTTGTCTGCATTTGAATTTGAAAGGGAGGGAGAAAGAGGTCAGAAAGAGAGAGAGGGAGGGAGGGAAAGGAGGGGGGGTAAGAGAGAAGGCGAAGGAGAGAGAGAGGGAGTACTACAGCTGTAGCGATTCTTCCAGCCAAATGACACATCATTATAATCTATAAGAAGCGTTTGTCTGGAGTGATAAATGTGGCGTACGAAGGCTGCTCTGTGAGCACCGCGGCGCGGCCACCCACCTGCCAGTGCCCCTGCCGCACGGCGCTGAAGAGGGGCACGATGCCGCGCCGGTTGGACTGGGCCACGGCCGCCCCCTGCTCCAGCAGCAGCCTGCACACGTCCAGCTTGCCCCGCCCCGCCGCCGCCGTCAGCGCTGAGGAGGGAGGGGACAGGGTGACACCGGTGTGAGCGCGGGGCGACGGTCCCGCTCCACAGGCTAACGGACACCAGGCCCCATTACACAGGGACTTCCACACGGGTCAGATGTACAAGGACTGATCACGAGCCCCTAACTGACAGTGACAATTGACAGTGGCACTTTCTAAGCGATTCTAGCCCTCTAAGACAAAACAGAAACCAGATCAGACATCGATGAGATTGAGATTACAGGGACAAAGAGATTATGTCCTTGGTTTACAGCAGGCAAGGTGAAGTTGTGCACCAGATGCATCTTTTTGAATTAAACTCACTCTAACAGGATTTTATTTAACCACTGTAGCACTCTGAAATGGGGGAAAAAGACTAGCTAAAAAACCCCCTCAAATCGGCCACGATGGGTACTGAATTTTGCTGCATGAAAGAATGCTTTTCAGAATCACAAGACCTGTGGTAACATTGGGCCAAATGAGTCTTTTGTGTTTTAAAACTACATTAGATGTGAACATACATTGCCACAGAAGACATTGGGGCCAGCTTTTGAGGCTTTAACTAATTAGAATCACCCCAGCGTTTATACTGCCTGACTGGTGGTATCTGGTGTCAATGCTTGTAAGACTGGATTAACTTTCACCAGCTCAGGCTTACAGAAGCACACTTTCAACCATTCCAGAGCCCACAGGCCACCTACTGCCTGTGAAATGATGTTAGTGCCAAATGCCATTATTCTGAAAAATGCTTGTCAATGCAAAGGGGTTTGCGAGACCACAAGACTGAAAAAAAAACGTGATATTGAACCCGATTTTATCTGGTATTAAACCCAGATTTGTTTTGCCCACTAAACAGTAGCTTGTGCTACAAACAGTGTTTAATTTGCCATTCTGCATGTGCGAATGGAAAATATTAAAACCTCAATCTGTTCTAGTTACATCGCCTGAGTTCTCCCACACTGCTGGATGTCTGATGAGAAATACCTCCCTCTGTCTTTCCAGGGACACAGTGAGAGAGCTGCTCTCGGGCACAGAAATTAGAGAGAATCCCTTCGTGTACAGTCTCTACTGTATCTTAAGGATGTGGCGGTCAGTCAATGATATATATGAATTTAGGATGTGAGTTTGAATACACATGAAAAATACTGTTGAGAATATCCTAAGGGGAAGCCATAACCGCTGACACATTATTGCTGCGAGGAAAATCTACTAAGGAACATGATGGAACGACATGAATGTGGATGATGAACAGCTGGCACTGATGGGCTACCTTCTCTTTTCTTCACACCTCGCTAAATGACAGATTCAGAGGTTCCGGCCATTAAATACTGAGCAATTAAATTCGAAAGCAGGACCATTTGTCTTGTGGCAAAGAGAGAGGCACGGTAATGAGGGAAGCAAGCCCACAGCTTCGCCCACTCCATCATTAAATCCACGCGATGCCGTCGGCGGAGACAAGAAGCATCACCGAATTGCAGTGAAAGGCATCTTCATCTGACACCGTGGAGACGTGCGTCTAGCTGAAGCAGGCGGCTGGGTTAGCGACTGTGAAGGCCCGCGCCGGGCTAACACTGTTAGCGGGACCCCCGTGCCACTCTTACCTGTCTCCCCCCACAGCGTGTCGAAGCTGTTGATCTGGGCGCGCTCCACCTCCTCCTCGTCCTTCTCAGGGAGGTCCAGCAAGTATGAGACAATCTGCAGGGGGAGACAACCACACACAAAGATCACAGCTCTGTGTATCATAAAATGGGAAACAGAATGCCACCGAGGGAACACACAGGCCTGTAGTGGGTGGGGAAAGCATATTTAGTAAACCATCTGGGGCAGCGACACCCTACTGTTGTGCCCTTAAGACAGTAGGGAGCAGCGCAAGCTGGGTAAAGTGGCATGATCACTTACACTTAACCACAGTTCTTTACACTGCTGGCATAGGATACTGCTAAAACCAGTAATGACCAGAGAAGAGCCACCTCCAGGCCAATGAGAAGTGAGAGAGAGGCCTACCTCAGTGTAGCCCATACTGGCGGCGGCGATGAGGGCCTGCTGGACGGCGTGGCTCTTGCTGAAGACACCCTGCTGCTGGCCGCCCATGGTCCAGTCACACTGGATGAGGAACTTCACCACCTCCAGGTGGCCCCGCAGGGCCGCGTGCACCAGGGCGCACTGGCCGTTCTTATCCAGGTGATCCACCTGATCATGGGCAGGTACACGCGGGCGTGCACACACACACAGACACACACATGCAAACACACAGACAGACAGACAGGCAGACACACGCAAACACAGACACACAGACAGACAGACACACACACACGCAAACACAGACAGACAGACAGACACAGACAGACAGACAGACAGACAGACAGACAGACAGACAGACACACACACACACACACACACACACACAAACACAGACAGACACACAGACACACACACAAAGCAAACACACATGCACAGTTCATTAGTTCTGAGTAAATTCAAATAACACTTGTGTAGTAAAACATATCTTGTCCCTAATGGGTGATGTGACGGATGGGTCACCTTTGCCCTCTTGTGGCACAGGGTGGTGACGATGGACAGATGCCCCGAGGCGGCCGCGTAGCCCAGCGGGGTGAGGCCGGTCTCGGAGGCCGTGTCCACGGAGGCCCCGAACTCCAGCAGGAGGGCCACCGTCTCCGTGTAGCCCAGGTGGGCGTGCACGCACAGGATGGGCGCGTTGTTCAGCACCTCCGTGCGGTAGTTCACATTGGCCCCGCCCAGGATCAACAGCCTGCTCACCTGCAAATGCAGACAAACAGTCAGGCCCTGTCCCGGGTAGAGCAAATATCAGCAAATACAGGCCTCAGCTGGGTATTAGCAATGTTTTAACTGCCTTTTTGAGGGTTGATGATATCAGGTGCAAACAAACCCACAGATAAAGTTACATTTGACTTTAACTTAACATGCTAAATGAATGCTAAACAGAAGACCAAGATCCATTACCAATCATGCTTTCAATAGTTTCAGGTGGGGTTCCCCACTAGCAGGGCCGTACCTTGATGTTGGGTGTGTAGAGGTTCCTCAGGGACGCCAGTGCGGTGGAGAGCCCCTCTGTGCTGTACGACACCCACAGCCCCTGCAGGACGGACGAGGAAACCCCAACCTTCTTGCTCAGGCCCTGAAACAGGGAAGGCGGAAAGGACTGAGTGCCAGATACAGCATTAACAGTCCCGTTAGTTAAAAGATACGGAACACAAACACACGGAAGACACTCAGGTGACACCTCTCTGGATTCATCTTTCTATAAGCTGTGATGTAACACCGCGATAGTGAGTGTGACTGACAGGGCGAGGCCTGCTCTACCTTGAAGATGTGTGCTTTGAGGATGTGGTGGCCCAGCTCGATGGTCTGCTGCCGGTTCAGCTTGCCGTCCTGGCGGGAGAACCAGAAGGCCAGGAGCGTGTGGCCACTCCTATGGCAGGAGAGAGGAGTTGAGAGGGAGGGGGAAGACAGAGAGCCATGAGATTCTAATGCCAGGCAAACAAGAATCACATCCAGAGGACTATGCAGGAACACAAGTCAATCGGACCTCTGCGTGACAAGAAGACAGTCTCTATGAACGGCCTGCCTCTGCCCCGCCCACTCCTAAAGGGCCACTCCCCCCTGGCCCTGAAACCACCCCCCCCCCGCCTCGCCTCACCTGGGGTCACAGAGGAACTTGGTCTTCTCTCCCTCCTCCCTCCAGATGAGCCACTCCCGGAAGGAGGGGTGCACGAACATGCGCGTGCCGTCGCGCCGCTTCACCAGGAACATGGACAGGTTCTCCAGGCGCTGCTGGAAGTCGTCCCACTCCAGCGTGCCCTGCACGGAGCCGGCGTTGCAGGCCTGGTAGATCTGCTCGTCCGTCAGCGGGTGCAGCGAGGCCACGGCCACGTTGAGCAGCGGCAGGGCCCGCTCGAAGGACGACTGCGTCGGGAAGCGCATGTTGCACTGCAGCAGGTAGACCTCCGCCAGGTTGACCGGCACCACCTTGTAGCTGGAGCTTTTCAGCACCAGGTAGCCCTTCTCGATGAGGTCGAAGGTCAGCTTGAGGTACAGGTAGGAGCCCTGGCTGAGGGCCTTGAGGTGGGCGCTCAGCTTGCCGAAGGACGTGTTGTCCATCTTGCCGTTGAGAGAGATGTTGTTCTGGATCTCGGGGCTGCTGTGGATGCGGTGCAGGATGTAGCCCTGCAGGTCCTGGTCGATGGACTCGTTCTCCTCCAGGCGGTCAAGGGAGATGCGGTGGAAGGGGAGGAGCTGGGTGATCTCCTACACAGGGAGGACAAAATGCAAGTGGGGGGCAGAGGGAGAAGAGGAGGGAAGAGCAGAGGGAGGAGACAAGGGAGGGTAGGGAGAGGGGACAGGAGAGAGAAGAGGGAAGAAGGAGGGGAGGGGAGGGTAGGGAGAGGAAAGAGGTGAGAGTAGAAAGAGGAGAAAGAGAGTTGAGAGAGGAAGGAGGGGAGCATAGAGGGAGAAGATAGGGGTGCGACAGAGCATGTAGAAGGAGACAGTAAGATGAAATTTAGCGTCGCTCTGATGATATTGACAGCCAAATACAGACAGACACTTCTGATATCACAGATACCACACTGACTCCAGCAGATATATGTAATCAAGATAGCACACAGGAATGGGAGCTAGCTGTCAGCCCAGTATTGTGAACAACAGAAGAGGAGGATGAGTGTCCGTTACTGGCTTAGTTGGGGTGGAGGCCACTGCACACGCTCACGGCTACGAGGTCTTTCCTCCGACCCACCTGCAGAGAGCTCCTCACTGTCACCACCAGCTTCAGCCAGGCCGGGAACCTGCCGATGGTTTTGTTCAGGAAGGAGACGATGGTGTCGCCGTAGTCGGGCTTGTGGAACTCCGCCTCGTTCAGCCCGTCGATGAGGATGATGAGGTCCTCGTCGGTGGTGATCTTCCTCTCTGCAAAACACAGAGAGCTCTGTCATATGCGCAGAGAGAGTGAGAAACCCCTGACAGACAATATGGTATGGAGACAGTATTCATAATTGCCAACAGGAGGAAAGCACGTCTCTAAAATAAGACTATAATCAAAACAGACACCTTCCCTAATTCTAAAACTGATACAGCACCTTGCATTTTCAATTACCTGCCAGCATTCTGCTGCCACTATTTTAAAAGGCCTAGCCAGTTCTCAGCAATGTAATAAGTGAGAGGGTCGCTATTTTTCATTCCTTTAAAACAGCGGCTGTGAGGAGCTAAGCGGAGGGAGAGGGAGATGGGGAGGGGGCCCCGTGCTCTGACCTTTGTAGAGCGTGTCCAGGGGCTCCAGCACGCCCCTGCGGAAGGAGGCCAGGGGGTCCTGCACGCAGGAGCGCAGGCTGAGCACGCTCTGCAGGTGCGGCTCCCGCAGCAGCTGCTCGCGGTAGGCCATGAGCTGCGGCGAACGGCACAGCAGCGCCGCCACGTTGTGCACAAACTCCGGCACCAGGCAGGTGTAGGCGTTGTCCGCCTGGCAGTAGTGGTAGGCCACCACCTGGGGGCGGCAGAGAGGCAGTGAGAGACCGGGAGGAGGGAGGACGTTTGTGGGGGAAAAAGAGAACAGATTTTAAAAAAAAAAAAATTAAAAAAAAAAAAGGGAGGGTAAGGGGTTGAGGGGAAAAATACAGAACCTTTCATTTCAGAGTCTCATAAGTCTCATACGCGACTCATAAGTCTCATCCCTCATGCACGGCTAAAACGTTTTTCACCTGAAGTGAAAAAGGAATACTGACATTCGTAATTCATCTTAACAGAGACGATAATTACTAAACTGAGTTGCAATTTAGACCCGCAATGCTGTATATAAACAAGATCACAAGGCGCAAGAATGGAACCCTGTCGTGCTAGATGTGGAGTAACAGAATAATCAGGTACTCTGAATGAACTGTTGTGAGGACGACTGCTGGGAGCAGAATTAGCGACACGGATAATGAGAGAATACTGAGCCGATGTATCAGAGCAAACAGAAGAGTAAGTGTGAGCGGGGTCACTACGGGTGACAATATTTAAATGCCAGACAGAGGGTGCAGAAAAAGGTCGATTTCAGAGGACAAAAACCGAATCAGAATAGCATCTTCATTTCCAGTGCCACTGGGCAGAGAGCTTAAACAAAGGGAGTGGAAAAAAAAAACATTATTTATGCATTGTGTTAACAAGATCTAATAGCCTGGCTGGAAATTTCTATCTGCAGTTATAAATATTTCATTGAGGCTTCCCAGCAAAGTTGTTTTTCTTTTTCTTTTTCTCTCTCTCTCTCCCTCTGATGCATCTGCATAATGAGGCAGTGAGGGAGGAGCAGGGATGTATGTGAACAGGCTACAGAGTGAGGGCTGATAGATGGCGCTTAGAGGCACTGCCCCTGGGCTCTGAGAAAGACTGCGCAGGGTGGAGTATCAGAGACGCAGCAGGAAAGAGCACACTGGAGGAGTAAGAGGAACTGTGTGAGAGATGCAGTTTTGAAAGATAGCGCACTGGGGGTGTAAGGGGATCTTTACACACACAGATGCAGCAGGAAAGATAGAACACTGGGGGTTTAAGAGGAGCTGTATCTGAGATACAGTGGTACAGATAGCACACTGGATGCGTGAGAGGAACTGTATTTCAGACATAGTAGTACAGACAGCACACTGGGGGCGTAAGTGGAGCTGTATCTGAGGCTCATTAGTACAGATAACACACTGAGGGAAGGGGAGATGTATCTGAGATGCAGTAGTGCGGATAGCACGCTGGGTGTGTGAAGAGAACTGTATCTGAGACACAGTGGTACACATAGCACGCTGGGTGCGTAAGCGGAGAGGCGGGGGAGAGCTGTACCTGAGACGCCAGCCTTCTCATGGCTTCCTCCTGCCGCCGCCGCATCTCGGGCGTCCCGGGGCAGCTGCCCCCTCCCAGGGTGCCGTGGGAGGGCTGGGGCTGGCTGAGGGGCAAGCCCTCTGCGTCTGAGAGAAGGACAGACAGGCTGGGCGTCACACGTATACACAACGCGGACAAGTGAGGTATGCACAAACTGAACACAGGCTGCAACCACGCAGAGGGACTTTGATCAGCTTTCGACACACACCTACGGTTTCTGATTCAGGGGACAACACTACTGAGGCACAATAATACATTCATCCAACGCACTGTACTGTACCAGTCAAAAGATTGGACACACCTGATAATGGAAAACATGCATTCAAAGACTTTTGATCTGAAGAGTTGTGCTTAAATGCTTAAAATTTGTTTCTTAGGCAAATATAAATCATGAAGTTGATGCCTATGCATGAATTTCTTTCCAAAAATTTTTAATTAAAAAAAAAAATTGGCCATTTTGAAGAACGTAAAATATAAGATAGTTTTGATTTATTTATACCACTTTTTTGGTCACTGCATGATTCCATTTGTGTTATTTCATAGTTTTGATGTCTTTACTATTATTCTAAAACGTGGAAAATAGTAAAAATAAAGAAAGACTTGACTGGAACTGTACACTGATGGAGAACGCCTCCAAATCAGAGGTTCCTTATCACAAAGACAGAGGCAGCAGAGTGGGGTTACATATTTACGTTTGGGTGAGGCGTGGGGGCTGTCGGAGGCGATCTGCCGCATGCGGGTGCCGTGGCAGCTGAGCGCCACCAGGCGGGAGACGATGGCCGTCTTGCCGTAGCCGATGTTGCCCACCACCACCACGCCCCGGTTGGTGCCGGGGTTGGAGCTGCGCAGCTGGGCGTCGATCTCCTGGAAGAGCCAGTCGCGGCCGGTGAAGACCGAGTCCATGGTGATGCTGGGCACCTCGAAGAGCAGGGGCTTGAGGGAGATGTCGGGGGGCCGGTAAGGGGCGAAGCGCACTGGGACACGCAGACGGGGGAGAGGGTCACCAAACCATGCGTTACACTACACTCATTTAGCACACGCTCTTATCCAGAGCGACTTCCAGCACAACAGAACATAAGTGTATCCACTCGAGCTGAATGGATACACATTCTCACAAATGTGCTCTTTAACAGTGTGGAGGGTGGACCAGTAGCTGTAACCACACTACAATCTACTCGTCACAAACTACAATCCAATACTCTTACTTGATCATCTGCAGCAAGAACCTTCAAATTTTACATCGAGGGTGAAAAGCAGAACTATCAGATAATGCTGTCTCTGTCCAACCAAATCACCCCTCCATCGCTGACCACATATAAGTAATGATGTGAAATGCATGCTGTTAATTCAAAACGTGTGTAAAATAAATCACCAAAGGTAAAGTTACCTTTACTCCTTACTGTTTAAAGAAACAATTTCAATTTTTCAAATTTTTGCTGTTATTATCACTGGGACTACAACAGCTATCTATATTTATCGTGGCAGTACAAGCAATAATATTGTGCTGAGCAGAATGTTACATAGCGGAATAAACAAATCTCACCCTATTCCCTAAGGGAGACATGTACTGCATTTTAAAATATGAGAACTTTTAACATGCATGTCCAGTAAACATAGTGCTTTGCAATAATTCTGTTTCCCTCTGCTCTGAGCTACACCAGGGTGAATGGTATCAGCATGTAGTAAATCTTCTTACACGGTGGTGTTCTGGAAGCTGTTGTGGCACCGGGTATTTATGCTCAACCTGTCTGGGCTGGCGAGATTGAAAATCTCTCCTTTGCCAGCAGGGGGAGCAGTTTTTTAAAGAACATACCAGACAACCACCTGGCATCTCTGAACTGCTGAACCGCAGTGTGAACCATGGGACACTCCTCTAGTGGTATTGACATGTGACATATATTTGCCCATGCTCTTTATTGGCTTACAGATGAAGAGCAAGATACAGAAAATTCTGTACTGGTGTACTAAATGGAAATGAAAAATATTTCAAATGTCTGAAAATCTCCTGTCATATTCTGGGTTAACAGCCACGATTGCCAGGTTAGGGAGAGCAGCATTATGGAGTAGGGCTTTTTTAAGGAATGGAATACAAGTAAAGGAACTTACTTGATTGGGACTGCCAGGCATGGATGTTAGCGGAAGCTGAGACAGACGGAATACACAAGCGAGAGGAGAGAGACAGCGTGAAAACAGGGACAGAGCAGAGCAGGACAGTGTAGCATGGAGGCAGCCGGTGGTGGCGGTGGTGGCGGTGGCGGCGTGTCATCGGGGGCAGGCACAGCGACAGGGAGGGAGGGCCGGGAGGTTCTCTCACACCTGCCCCCCGTCTCACACCCCCCGTCGCCGAAATCAAACGCCTTTTCTACGGTTTAGTTAACTGCAGGACAGGTATGGCCCTCACCCTCCACTCCACTGGATAAAGCTGATCTGATCAGCGTAGGTCAAAGACCAGCCATGGCATAAACCAGCGCACCACAGCTTGTTCTAGCTAAAGGTTAAAGGGCAACTTCGTCCCTGTTCCCTCGGTCGTCCGTGGTAGATTTGCTTAACTGCAATGCAGTTGGCTCATCTTATTCCTTGTACTTTAAACAACTTGGCAAACTCCCTTACCAATGGTAATGCACAACAGTAGCTCATCAAACCCTCTCTCTGCCTTTGTGGCTTAGTATACAATCTAACTCACTTACAGATCCATTGTGAGCCAATACAATGCATCAAGTGTTGCGCATGTCCGTGTGCCCGTGGGATTACGTATATGTACACATTCACGTTATTCTCTGGGCGCCTTCTGCAGAGGGAACTTTGATTTGCTGATGAGGAAAAAGAGGTGACGCGCCATAGCTGTGTGCTTTTCATATCCAGTGTGGGGGAAAGTGCTGTGGCAAGCAAGCCTCCCATCCGGTAATAAAACTGCTACTGAGGGCATGATAAAAACCCCCGTGCCTCCGCTGGAGACGGTGCGCTACAGTGATCGATGAACTGCGGGTGATATTAGGTGGGTCGATCCGGGATTGAGACGGATCAACACGTTGGTAAGAGGAGCTGCGTACCGCACTTTTTAATAAAGGCGGTCACACAGCAGTTCCTGTAGAGCTGTACTGTCTGGCACACGCACGCACATACCCAGTACCCCAGCCTCAGAAACTCAACCCCTAAAGGCGGCAGAGGGGAGCGGTTTAAACGTATCGTCTGTGGGTCACGCCCGCTGTGTCCGGGAGAAATGCAGAGCACAGCTCACATGGTGCGACAGTGCGGCGCAGTGGCAAGGATTCGTAAACGAAAGGTTGCCAGCTCAATTCCCTGCTGGGGCACTGCTGTTGCACCCTTGGGCAAGGTATTTAACCCTGAATTGCCTCAGTAAATATCCAGCTGTATAAATGGGTAACATGTAAAAAATGATAACCTATGCAAGCTGTGGAAAAGAGCATCTGCTAACTGGCAGTAATGTAATGTAACGTAATGTCTACAGAGGGCGAGGACCCCGGTGGGAAAGGGCACAGCTGAAAAGCTGGGTGTCGTCTGCCGCCCGTCGGTCCGCAGAGCTGCCGTGACAGCCAGCCGCGTTTGTTATTCATCGGGTGAGAATGACTCACTGGCGGGTGGCCTTGAAGCCGGTGGGGACCGGCGGGCTGAGGCTGCCTGACGGAGCCTGCAGACACGCCTTTCAGCAGGGCGGCGGGGCCCCTCTGCACCCTCCCCGGCTCCATTCCGTGGGCGTCCGGCGCACACTGACACAGCGCGGGTTAAATAATGGCGAGTGTGTAGGAAGAGACAGGAGAGCTGCAGGGAGTCTCGCCTGCACTGGCTAAAGGTGGAAGGCCTGCATTGGCCTGAGCTGACGTACTGCAGGTGTTGCTGCAGGCTGGTAGAAATTGGGAGTGACACCTATGCATACCTTCCCAAACCCTGGGATGCAGCTTGGAAATGCACACAGAAACACACTGCCCTGCTTTCTGAAAGGGTGTGGGGTGCAATGTAGCCCATTTTCAACCTTTCAGGCCTGTTACCTGCACAGGACAATCAGGCAAATACTGACACGAGCACCTGAGAGAAAGGAAAAGAACCACAACCTCTCTGGGATAAGGAACAAGCTCGGACCCACTGGCATAAACATGTAGATGCTTGCCGGCGAGGACAATGGGCCTCTAGCAGCGCCAGTTTAGGAATAGGCTGCCTATGTACCATGCCACACACACACTCACCAAATACAAATCACAGCCCCTCACAGCAAAACAAACACACAAACACAACAGGTGTGGGAGGGGCCTTCCTCATTCGGAAAGGGCGGAGTCCCTTTCTGTCTCTGAGGGAGGAGCCTCACCTCTCAGGTCCTGCCCGGAGCGCCCGGCCCCCATGGCCTGCCGGGGCATCCGGAGGGAGGTGCGCAGCGGGGTGTGCCTCTGCTCATCCAGGTAGGCCAGGTCCTCCAGGTGAGCCGAGCTGGTGGCTGCGAGGCGGGGGAGAGAGAGACGGTGAGAAGACGGCGTGAGGAGTGGGAGAAACAAACAGGGCGGCAGTGTAGCATAGTGGTTAAGGAGCAGGACTTGTAACCGAACCGAACTTGCAACCGAACAGGTTGCCGGTTCGATTCCACGCTGGGGCACTGCTGCTGTACCCTTGGGCAAGGTACCTAACCCAGAATTATCCTCAGTGAATACCCAGCTGTATAAATGGGTAACACTGTGGAGAAATTGTAGCTGATGTAAGTCGCTCTAGATAAGAACGCCTGCTAAATGGCAATGATGTAATGTAATGTAATGAAACGAGGGGAATCAGTGAGGAGTGAGAAGGTGGAATTGGGGGGAAGAAAGGGGAGGGAAGAAGTGTTGAAGTCAGCCAGTAAGAAGGATGGTGGGCAGGCAGGTAAAGTTACAAAGACCAGTAAACCAGCACCAAAAGTGGAAAGCAGCATGGGTATGACACTGGACAGTTCCAGACTTGAATTTCATTGCAGTAATGGTTACTACTTTGTGAGATGACTACGAATACACCCGATAAAACTCCTAGCATAGCTATAGTACAGCTCAGTATATTATCCTATGTTATCAGCTTGCCAGAAGGTAACCACACAGGCTTTCTAAATAACTAATGTGAAAAAGACTTTAAAGACTTACAAAACTACTTCAAAATATCCTGCTCCTACAGCTGCATCTACCCAAATTCAGACCCAAGTACTGGCAAGCCAGCTTTAGCTGAGCTAAGAGAGACAGAGAGCAGTGTGTGTGTGTGTGTGTGTGTGTGTGTGACTTAGAGCAGCATCAATTACGCTTCCAAACTTTGGGGAGATCAGCAGTGCATATAGCAGGCAGAAGAGAGAGGAGTGGGAGGAGAGAATGGGTGTGTACTAGGTGGGCAGAGGCCCATCCACACTGTGGATCCAGACTGCACTACACCCTGGACAGTGGACAGCACCGTCCTACTCTGGAGAACTGTGCCTGGGTCCAGGGAAGGGGTGCTGGAGGACAGAAGACTCTCAAGGTTTACTATGCTTTTAGTACCTGTGGAACACGCAATGCCAAAAGAAGGACTGCAGTCAGTATATGAAAAGCCTCCACTCTCCTGAACTCCTTCTCTCTTCCTCACAGTTCTGTTCCTTCGAGCTCCATCTGCATTGCACCAAGCCCTATGTCTCGTGTTCCGGGGGCTGCGGCGGGACTCGGCGTCTACCCCCCCCCACCAAAGCGCTAACCCTGCGCGCTCGGTGGCGAGAAAAAGCGCCATAAAATGACTCCCGGTATTTAATGGCGGCACGGAGACCTCGCTGTCTGCGGAGCGCCGGCGAGCTTAATCAGAGAGCTTGCGTTTTTAAAACGCGGAGAATGGCCGGAGTCCAGCTGCATCTCCGCTTTGCGTTTAATGCCGCGGCCGGGCAGGGAGCCAAGCCTCCCCGCGTTTCGCTGCCGACTCGAGGAGGAGGAGAAGGACATTTCATCCCACAAAACGCCGCATCCAAGCCGCGTTTGCGGCGTCTGTCGGATCGCCGCGCTTGTGCCGCTGCCTCTGTAGCCATCTAAGCCGCGTGCTTGAATGTACGCGCTAGCACATGTGTGGGTGTGTAGCTGCGTGGATGGCTTATGCGTGCCTGGCACAGTGACGGGATGAAGCAGCGCTGCCGCTGTGTGTGCTCTAATGCACTGCAAACCTGCAAATCGGATACTTATTTAACTTGAAATGCTGATTCCTTATGATTTTTTGCTTGTGTTGTACTCTACCGTCACTTACATGTAAATGAAATGGTGACGAGAGAGAAAAACAGAAATGGTGACAGTGATACTGAGAGATGAGTGAAAGAGCCATGAGGAGTGAGATGGAGGGAGAGTCCGAGGTGGTGGTGTGTCGATGACGTGACAGTGCTGCCCTCTGGGGGCAGCCACCTCCTCCCCCTCTGCTGTCCACCACTGTGGAGAGTTCCTGATGTGCTGAAAGTGCTCAAAGGGCGCTGACAGGCTGCCTCACCAGGTTATTTACACCAACCTGAGATGCAAAAGATGTACCATTCCCATTTCCTCACAGACAACACAACTCTCCCAATAATCACGCGTTTATTCTGTTCAGATGTAGTAAAGGAAGAAGGAGAAAGGGAAAGGAGCATTTGACGCACGAAGGGCACTGCTTTCGAACGTGATGGTGCTCTGAGGAGTTCACCAGGCAAAGAATTATGGGTATAATTTCACTGGCGCATAAACAAGAATGTTCCAAAGCCTGCAGTTTCTCTGAATTCTCTTGGTTTTCTTTTGCTCACTCCCAGTTTCTCTCTCGACACACAGCCCTCATTAGGAAGGTTAATACTGCCTCCCCCCTCCTCCTCCTCTCCTCTTTCATACCTTCACTCTTTATCCCTCTCTTCATTCAGCCTCACGCCCTGCACTTCAAAGCCAGTTTGCTGTCACTCGGGGGGATTGAAACGGTTAAAGCCCTGGGCTTTGATGTTCTCCCAGCTCATGCCCAGGGAATCCGCGCCTGGTTTTACCCTCCTGTTCCTCCTTCCCCAGTGCATCAGCCTCCCTCTCTCTCTCTCTCTCTCTCTCTCTCTCTCTCCCTCTCTCTCTCTCTCTCTCTCCCTCCCTCTCCCTCTCCACTCTCCACTCTCCACTCTCCACTCTCCTCCTGCCCTTCCAGAGGGGCTCAGGTGCTCAAAGCCCTCTCTGTATCGCCCTCCTTAAGTGATTCTGTTCCTCTGGAGAGGCCCCGCAGGAGGACCTTGTCTAAATGAGAGGGAAATATATAGGTGTTCTGGCTTTGTACGGGAGGCCAAATCCTACAGAAACAGGGCCTCCTGATCCCTGATTTCACAGTTCCCTTTGAGGGCAACTGACGGTGAGGTCAAATGGGTGAAGTGCTAGGCAGAGAACCAAAACATCAGTTATATTTATCAATTTGTGTGTCAACGGTATGTCATTTTTTTGCCTCAATGTATATCAGAAACAAATGTATATATACACTCAGAAAGGCAATGAACTGCTTACTTCAAGCTCCAGGAATTTCATCTATTCCTATCAGTCGCAGAGGCCATCATTGGCACCTATCATGCATGGCAATCGAATGATCCTAACAGATGCTGGGTGAAGCCAGAGTCAAATGAAAGGCCTTTGATCACAGTGCTATGACATGAGGACTCATTGTTTTGCGTACTGCAGCTCTACAGTTCCGGCCAACTTCAAATAAACTGCTGGTACACACAGAAAACAGTAGGAAAGTCTCCTGTACACCAAACCAACTCTAACTTCATCATACTTGTTCTCCTAACCACACTGTTATACGTAAGAGAGAAGAGCTAGTTAAAATGAATTACAATACATGGCGGCTGTCTCAGGCTGGAACTGATCCTCATATGTGAGATCACTGGGAATCAGGGGCTGCCAGAGAGCAAAATTTGTACGCATTTAAGGCCTACCACAGGAAGAAATTTTGACTGTCAAGAGCTAAATCACTGATGCTGACTTTTTCATCCAGTATGATGATGCATACACTGAAGCAACTGCGCTTATGCTGCCCCCTAGAGGAAATGTGAGGTACTAGCACCTGCTGTCCTGGGTATCACTAGCGGTGGGAATGGAGCAATGTGGTGCTAAAACCAGTTCCCAGTAAAACCAGTTCCCTGATCCCAAGTCGCACTACCTCTATTTTTTACATGTATTACATTTATTTTACATATTACTACATACATATTACAACAGACATCTGAACATATCCTCGCTTGTGTGTGGCAATACTGGAACATGAGTCCTTTCACCTTTACTGTTTGTTTGCTGATGCTTGAGTACCAAGCTTGAAACTCTACTGAAAAGATTCTTTGTGTGTGGCTGTATGGGGGGGATTACTGTGTTCACCTGAGGACAGCTACCGATTGCTTTCCCAACTCATTTGTACCCAAGCACACGTCAAGCGCACAGCAGCTCTGACTCACAGAACAATGGCCCAATCATGTGCACAATGACAGGTAATGTGGGTTAAATGATTGATATTTATCTGCGTTTATCAGCGCAGCTATTATCAGTGGTAAAATGCACAGGCAGTTTTCGAGACAGGTGGCAATTGTTGCTACTACTCCCCCGTATTATTAAAAACCCACCAACTCTTGTAATCACTGGCTTAGAAATGATTATTCCGCATGGCATTTTTTCAAACAATGTAGATTTAAAGAGGAGACTATTCTGCCCATGTCATTTGGGCTGTCAGGATGAGGGTCCTTTTTGCAGAGTGACAGTTCACTACAATGGGAATAAGAACCAGCCCCTTGTAATTAGGGACAGAATTCCATTTTTAAAGAATGGTTGTGACGGATGAATCGCAAAGCCAGATGGATGGGCGGGGTTGGTATGGCAGTGATGGTACCTTTCCCTCTACCTTTCTAATGTCACACAGTCGAGCTGGGGGACCGGACAGGGACGTCGGGGGCTCACCTGCCACAGAGTTGGGCCGGGGCATGAGGTAGAGAGGAATGGAGTGGACGGAGTGGGAGGAGATGGTCTCCAGGTTCCTCTCGGGGATCTTGTTGAGGCTGTAGGTGGAGGCGGTCATGTTCTCGTCCACGCGGTACAGGTAGGAGTCCATGCCCGACTTCTGGGACTGCCAGAGCTTCAGGTTCCCCCGCGAGCCCTCGCCGTACTTCCCCCCCCGCTCCACGTTCTCCGAGTAGCTGGTCAGCGTGGCTGCGAGACAAGGGCAGCACTGTTAGCGTTAGCGCACGCAGACAACACACGAGTCGTTACCTGTGGTACAGTACACTTACGTGCAGTCGTTATTGCCACTCTCTTAAAAAACAAATGAATGTACCAGTCTTCTAGAAGTATGTACATCACTCACACACTAATTTGTTCAGTAGCAAGTATGTATTTCACATTTTGAGGCTACTGGGTATTTTGGTATTCATTTACAAAATTCTCTTTCCGTCTGAAAACATGTTGGGTAGCAACAGGTGGCAGTGTAGCATAGTGGTAAGGAACAGGACTAGTAACCGAAAGGTTGCCGGTTCGATTCCCTGCTGGGGCAATGCTGTTGTACCCTTGGGCAAGGTACTTAACCCAGAATTGCCTCACTAAATATCCAGCTGTATAAATGGATAACATGTAAAAACTGTAAGCTATGTAAGTTGCTCTGGATAAGTGCGTCTGCTAAATGCTGATAATGTAATGTTGTGAATGGCATCATGAATGAGAGCATGTCACCACCCATGACTGCTGGTTGAGAGTGTGTGTGCCTGTGTGGCCTGTGTGTGGCTTTAATCACGTGCAGCTGTCTCTGAGTGTGCCTGGCTGTCCCCCTCTATGAAGCTCTGCGCGTCGGGGGTCTCACCGATGATGCCGCTGTCCCTGCTCTCCAGTGTGGAGGTGGGGCTGGTGACGGAGCCGTAGGTGCAGTCCCGGTTCCCAGGGTTCCCTGGGGGGCCGGGGGGCAGTGTGGAGCAGGGGCTGCCGGCCGGGGGGGAGGCGGTGCTGCTGGTCAGGGTGGAGCAGGGGCTGATCCTCTGGGTCACCGACAGACCCTGTCACACAGAGAACATGGCACCGCAAGCATAATAACACTGTCACTCAGCAAGAGCACTGTTACACAAGAGGGTCTGCTGAATAAATGTAATGAATGAATGCAATGCAAGAGCACTGTTACACTAAAATGGGTTAGAATGTTGCAGTTACACAGAATGTACTACAGCGAGAACACCATAACGCAATGTGTTACTAAACAGCTGTGTTACATGACAATGTGCTACAGCAAGGCCACTGTTAATGTTATAGCAATAGAACTATTACACCAATAACACGTTACACTCCGCATTACAGTAGCACAGTGCATGACATTCATCTCTGCACATTAGAAAGCATGTTCATTACATTCTTCTCAGTCTAAGATTCCCCACTGGTTGAATCCATTGTGTATAGGTTATACCATGTTATTCCTTACTCTGTTGGCCTGTAGCACAGACTTTACACACCAGCGTGATTGATAGATGACTCCCTCTACACGTCTTTTCACAGTGACTGATGCCTGAAGGCCTGTGTAATTCAGTGTGACCCCTGGGAACAGGGTGGATGTGAAAGCTGCTGACCTGGCGCAGATTAATATCAATACTACAGTCCTGGTTTGCTGCTGGGGAATCCATCTTCATCGGGAGCCTTGGCAAGGCGCGGACGGTGACCCCACCGAGGGGGCGTCGTTTCATTGCTGGCCAATGGGCCGCTAATGCCGCCGCCTCCCCAGTGAGCCGCCGCGCAGCGACTCGGGGGGGGTGGGGGAGTGGGGTTGGGTCTGCGGATCATTTGAATGAAGAATGGCTCTGTTCCTCTGCTGTGTGGCTATTCGTATGTGCTCTGAATCACCGTACCAGACACAGCAGGGACAGGGAACCCTGCGACGAAGGTGGAGAGGTCTTGGCATGTGGGAATTCTTACTGCTACCTCACACAGGGGTTAGTTATTAAACTCATATTTAGTCATTTAGTAGGCTCACACCTGGGACCTGGGAGTATGATGCTGCAGGCTTTGGAGGCTACAGCCCTTGCCGGTTTTAGGCACATACTGATTTACCCCTGAAACACCTGGTAACTAGACGCCCTGTTTCTTCATCTTCTCCAACCACTTGGTGGAGGAATAAACCGTTTACTCAATGACCATCTAATATATCATACTGTAACCTCCATTCATCTGCACATCCATTTGCGGTGGAAGATGACTTCTAGGCAAGTGATTGAATTTAATAGGTTTTGAGCATTCTTTGTCCCGTATTCTTTTGTTTAAACCTGGGGCTCAAAAGCAAAATCCTACCTGAATACGCACTGACCATGACTCATACTGCTGTCCCTTTGTGTCTGCAGGGCCTCCTCTCAACATAACACATCTGGGGAGAGACTGAATTCCCATCTCCAAATGCAGCACTGAGCGGCAGAACTTAGCCCGTTGGTAAGGATTTGGGTCAGAGATGCATGATCTCAATCACAGGGTAGATATTTATTTGTGTCCTTGACAGCCCCTCTTCAGCTCCCCTGGCCTTGGCCAGCATAGGTTTTGAAAAGTGCAAAAGAAACTGGCAAATGCTCTGACTGCCAGGCCACACACTTACAGTTCCAGGCTTCCCATGCAGAAACTAGACCCTTCAGGAAGTGGCCACAACCCCTTGCCACCGCCCGCTGCAGTGCACTGTGGGAGAGCCTGGCTTGGGGGCTGCCTGGGAACACGTCCCATTTGCAACTCGAGCTGATCCGACAACAAACAAATGTATAACACATCTTTCTCGACCGGCTGCAGCAAAAGGCCTGGGTGCGTGGAGTGATCATGGGAACTGCAAATGTAATAAGGCACCGTACCCTGCTGTCCCCGGCCCCCGATCCCCATCCCCGTGCGGGCAGACACACTACGCTGCAGCCCTTCACGGTCGAGGACAGGGGTCACCTTCTTCAAACGCGCGGTCACATGACCCATCTGCTGGCGTGACGGTTGGTTAACTTCCCCTCCTGTGTGACCGCCCGAACGTACACGGTTCACGACTCCTGGCGAAGCGGGGGATTTGGCACGCTGTTGCTGATGCATTAAACAGCAGCGGCTCGTGGAGAACATCGCTGGGAGTGCACCGTTTCCACGGCGATGGGAGGTTCTGGGGTGTCAGTGACGACCTCATTCTTTCATTCTGCTCACCTACAGACAAGGGCAGAAATTCAGCCCCGCTTCAGAAGACGCTCACTCTAACCTGCAGCTAAGTTCTCAATATGGAGTTTCAATTACAAATGACTCCTGTACATGACTAACAGCTATTTCGGTAATGCCAATATGAAGACAAAAAGACTCCACTAGACCCCCCTCTCCCTACTTACTGCTGCATAAGAAAGCCCAGTTTTCCATGTCTTTCCACAGCCTGCTCCCATTGGACAACAGACACGGCAGGGGGTTACGGGTGAGTCACCGTCTAAAAGCACACCTTCTTTTCACACCTTGCACCCCGTCACCATCTCCGCAGCACCCACACAGAACGCTGCATAAGCCTAATCGGTCCAAGCACACTCTTCCCACTCTTAGCAAAGGAGAAGAAACAGTCTTTTTCTCCCTGTACACTGCTGCTGTCTCCTCTGTCTTCCATCCACAGAGGAGTCACAGCAGATGGCCTTCATACAGTGCAGTGAGACAGCCAGCATGGTGTTCTGTAATAATGTACTAACCACATACATGGAAACCAGGGTTTGTGTGCTACCCTGTGGTACCCTTGATATTACAGGGATAACTGTTAGAGCTGCACTGGCAACTAGTGGGCCACGCATAGACAAATAGTCAGTAAAAAGCATATATAAGCATAAATAAACAGCTTTGTGATTGTGATTGGGATCATTCATCCCTGGATCAACTCTTTACCGGTCTGATAATTGCTGCCACTCAGTGCTGTATGTGGAGATGGGAGCTTAGTGACTCCAAACTTGAACCAGATGACTGAGAGTCACTGATGTCCCTCATATGCAGTAGGTGAAGATGAGGGGCCCCTTCCTTAGCTGAGGCCCCAGGCAGTCCTCAGTGCTTTGGGTGACTTTCCTACTCAAGCCTGGGGTCTCAGTGATATGCGAAGGCCACACATGGAGATGTCATCCAGCAGCAAGTCAGCATGGTCCAAGATCAGCAGAGCCACGATCCACCATGCATTTCAGTTCTCTGTGAACTGCTAACACTCAGATGGGAAGCACAGTTCAACGGGTTCAGCTCGAGACCATTATTAGCATAATAAGCTGGTTAAAAATCTCTTGGAAAGCATCTCTCCCAGACCCAAGATTGGTCGTCCTTGTAGGTGATATATGTCATTTTGGTTTTTCTGTTTTATAGCACAAAAGCATTGCTATGCCCTGTTCAAGTTCATTGCAAGTATCACAGCAGGCCCGGACAGAGCAAATCACTCAAATTGCAGGGCCTTTCTTCCTCATTGCTTCAACTTGAGCCAGTTTCTCAGTGGTTGTCGTGGTGAAAGAGATGGAGACATCCGACAACAGACGCTTCATGGTCTAATGTAGGAAGGAGACACATGTCTAAACACAACAGCCCCAGCCTGAAACTGCTGCTTGCGGTGCAGGTCAAGGCCTCTAAGTTACAGTGAAGTTGTTCCCCAACTCTCCACGTCCCTGTAATGCTCAACAGACATTCGGATCTGATTTGTTCCAGGTGGGGCTTTTTTGGTTTATCTGCCCTCAGATCTCACCTCAAAAAAAAAGCTGGGGAGGGGGAGGGCCTTTCCTACCGCATTTCTCAAGGGCGGGTCACGGGGAGCTCCGCGCTCCTACTCGGGCTAACAGGAAACACGTGTCTGCTTATCGGCCAGGGTGGAAGAGAGAGCTTTCCCTGACATTCTCCAGGGCGGCTCTCGGTCTCTCAGCTTAAAGCCCTGCCTCTGCTCTAATGGGTCAAACCCAGAGAGGGAATTCCACTCCGCAGCCCTTTTATCGCACACTCCCACAGGGCGCTGGGACAGGCACCGCAATAATAAACCACTCCACTGGAGATACTTTAAGAGGGTGCCATTCAAACATCTGAGAGAGACAGGCAGCAGCATGAAGCGGTGATCGGAGAACCGGTCTTCTGTAGGCCTTAATCTCGCGACCGGAGATTGCGGGTTTGAATCTCACTTTTGGGGCACTGCGCTTCCACCCTTCAGCAACAGTGAGCCCCATATACAGAGTTGTTCAAGACGTGGATGACTTACTATCAGAGAATTACTTACCATCAGAGAAAAGGGAGCACGTACAATCATGAAGGGCTATGTGTCTGTGTTAGTTCACACTCGCGCCGATGTTTAGAGAGAGAGACGCCTTTCTGCGGGACGCACCTGGCTGTCGTCCTGCTCCTCCATGCTGTACTGTGCTCCGGGCGGCCCGTCGCTCACTTTCTCGCCCAGCAGGAAGCCCAGCCGCGTCATCAGGGTGTTGGCCGCCTCGTCCACCGACGGAGGGGGGCCCAGCTCCTGGTTGGCCTCCCCTGGGACAAGAGAGATGGTGTAGCCCGTCACAAACAGAACAAGCCGAACAAAATAACTGCTGACACGCACTATATAATGCAATAAACTACCCATTCTGTAGGCTTCATTACCCTATGAATCACCCTGACAACTGTAAACTCATTCTGGGCCAACTCGACCTTACTTTTTCATAGTGTGAGTCGAGAGTTAAATAGAAAAGAGAAGAAAAATGACTATGCGCGTGTGTGTGCGTGCGCGTCTTTGTGTCTGTGTGTTTATCCAGAAATCTGTGAAGTGCCAGAGATACAGAGATTGTCCAGAATTGAGAAATGAGGTGTTGAGGCCTTGCTTTCCAGAAATACTCATTCCACACAGTAAGCTGAAGACAAGGTGTGTGAGGCAGGTCACACCTTATCCCACCAGCGTCTGACAGCGTTAGAGTGGCATCTGTGTACGCTGATGAGTTTCATGTTTGAATGTGTATGTACAAGGCGTAAAATATCAAAATGGATTATGTGTTAATGTGGTGCATAGTCCTCAAAAACCTTCAGCTCCTGTATTAACAGCACCTCCTGATTCCAGTCGCACTGCTCCCAATCTGTCACAGTCCCCTGAGAAAAGCCACAGCCTTCACTGTGGGCCGTGAGGCACGGTGCTGCTCAGGGCTGCTCTCATATGGAGCATTTACTGCATCCCAGGCTCAGCTACATCTCAGCATGGTCTGGGTTTCTGTCATGTTTAAACTGCCTCCAGATATACACCGCCTAAGGCAGGGTGTGGCCTCTCCCATGTTTAAACAGTGAAGCAAGGAAAGGCCTTCAGCTTTTCTTGTGTGCTGCTACCACAGGAAACACTACAAAATGGAGGGAAAGGTAGAGAAACTACATTCAACAACTGCTCTTTGTATTATTTCTGAGGCATACTGTAATGACTGAGGCCTCTTGGACAGCATGAGAGTGCACAACACGCCACAACTTGCTCCTTTTAAATATGGCAGCGATGCAAATTTAAACCATTATAAGATGGGCGGTTCCAGGGTCTGCAGACAACTGAGACAGAATTCTCACACAGTGGGGAAATGTAATTCATTAAAGTGCTCGTGAAGCAAATTGTCTAACACTGAAACTTTGAGCTCCTCAAACGTGCAGATTTCAACACCTTTCAAGGGAACCTATTGTCAAATGGCACTACCTGAAGTTAACAGAAAATTACATGCAGTTAACTATAATTTGCACGTGGTAGGAGTAAACATAGAAATGACAAATCCAAACAAAGACATAATTATTTTATCTCCTTCGATTCCCGTGTTTCATTAGTTTGGAATCTAGCTTCCACATGAACAACAGAAAATAAAACAGTACACACACTATGAAATCCCGTAGCATTACTTTGTTGCACTGTATTAACAGCTGAAATGTAGGGGTAGACTGAGGGGCAACTGATCACTAGTGTTGCTGGAATAGGTTAGATAGCGCAGGTACACCTGCAGAAATTCTAAATTCTAAACCACTGTTTTGAAAGGTATGAGCCCACAGGGTATGGTCTATCAACACCTCAATGTGGCTAGTGAGAATGAATCCATGCTTCTCCTGTCTGAGATGGCCGATGAGGGAACAGCAGACATCTCAGACACGCCAGACAGACAAGACATATACACACACAACCTAGGAACAGTCTTCAGGAAAACTGTGGAAGCTACGCAAACCAAGAGGCAACTGATAACAACTCCACACTGTAAAGATAGTTGATGATGAAAGATTGATGACTATGGCCTACCACCAGCTGTTTTTGCCATACTTAATTACTATTACAGTATTAAATGGCAATTTATTTCTTAAATCCAACATTTTCAGTAGTCACACAATGTACTCTACCATAATTTTATCACTGATTACTGACATACTGTAGGCTACATCATAGTACTTTAAAGCATGTCAGCTGCAAAAAAGTACTTCTCACACTCTCATTAACTTTCTGCAGTCTATAAGGAACAAAACTACTTTATATTCATTCCCTTTCTGTAACTGGTCAAAAACTGTAATCATTTTAAAGACTACTGAAAGAAAAAAAACATCTGGGCATACTGTTCTCCACTCACAGGTTCTCTTGAGGAGTAGAATTTCTACAGCTGAAGGTCAGATTAAATGTGAACTGCTACATTTGTAAGTTTGACTGAGACAAAGTGGTTTCAGAGCTGTAAAATGCTACCACTATTTTGCCATTTTACTTTTATAAATGTTAAACGTCTGGAAGACCGGCCTCAAATGTCCCTAAATAGAGCAAAAACCAGACACCAGAATCAGACTTGTTACTTCCTGCCCTGAGGACAGATTGCTGGGAAAAAAAAAAACAGGCAGTAATACAGAACACCATCTGCCACCTCACATCCACACCCAACACCCTGTGACCCCACCCCCAGTACCCTCTGACCCTGCTCAACAAAGCACCGGATCTGTAAAATATTTACTGTCTTCCAAAACCCATATAGTATATTGGTGCTGAAAAGCAACAGAGGGGGCCTGCTGTAGAGTAGTGGGGTGGGTGTCAAGCAGGCGCAATGGCACACATTCTTCAGATCTACACACAGATGAACCTCCACCTATGGTCAAAAAGTAAAACTGTTGCCACTAAGTGATGTATTTTATGGCAATGGATATCTGAGAAGGCCCCTAGCTTATCAGAGTGGATTGGTAGTGTGATGGAATTCATACCAATTGAAGCTTTATGCTTTTTCTTAAAGAACAGAGAATAAAATGTATGACCTGTACATCCCCTAATTGTATAAAATGTATGAAACTTTTATTAAATATCTGAAGACGTTTTGCATGGGCAGGATAACATGGACTCGCCTGGGTATTCCAGGGACTAGTCTTTGGAGTATATTGTATTGAACTACTGAGCATGTACACTTTCAAAATTGTCTTTTGAACTGTAAGCTGCTGCCCAATATCAGCTTGTTATTGTTGTCCCTTCTGTGAACCTTCTTTACCGATGAAAAAAAAAATAGAGCCACAGAGAGTGAACAGAGACAGACAGCAGTGCCAGGGCCCTGCGGCTCCACCAATGACAGCCAACCAGGTGGAGTGGTTGAGCACCCATAAAGAGAACAAGCCGGATGAAGCACCACATGGCCCAGTGAGGTGGGACTGGGAGAACTCCCTTGGCAGCCTGGCATCTTCTTGTCGAAACCAGCCAGACCAATGAGCAAGGAACCCAACTGCGGCAGCCAGCACACACACACACACACACACACACACACACACACACACACACACAACAATACTGCATAGTTGGTTTGGGAAGACATTACATTACATTACGATGTAAATGACAATAATGTAATGGGAAGACGCTCATATTAACACCAGCAATGTCGATACAGGCACAAGCGTCAGACTTTTCCCTCTGTTTAGTGATTCTGATCACACGCAACAGCATTCATTATCTACATTCTCCTCGTTTTGCACGCGCCAAATTACTGTATAGTGCAAAGTGACAAATGGATATCGTTGTCACGGTAATGGCTTCCTCCCGCAGGCCGACCGAGTGGCAAGTGGTGAATACATTATTACTGATTAGTCAGCAGCTCCTGGGGGACATGGTGACGGCATTGGCGCTGGAATGGACACGCTTCTCGTTAGCTGCCAGCCATTTGTACTGTCACTCAGCGGGGGAGGCAAGGGTGTGTCTGAGAGATGGTGCGCGAACATGTGTGTGTGTGTGTGTGTGTGTGTGTGTGTGTGTGATGAGATGGTAAGCTGACGTGTGTGTACATACAAGACGAACTGTGCCTAATGTGTGTGGGTGTCTGCTTAGAATGCCAGGAAGAATGCTTATGCAAATGCAGCACTTTGCCATATATTGTAGGCATTCCCTGATGGCTGTCGTATTATGTACAGGCGAGGCAGAACAGCTATATGGGACTGGAATAAAACATTTTGGTTTTTTGAAACCGACTATAACATACACGCACTTCATTTTTGTTTAAAGTATGCAGTCCAGAATGTATCTAACTTAGTCATGCAGTCGATGTCAGCCATTCAAAAGGATAAAAATAATATTGTATGTGAGTGATAGCATTAGACTACAGTTGCTAAGTAAGTAAAAGCACCACACCAGTAAAACTGGTTAACAGGGCATCATTTGTAACTGGTCAGCATTAACTAGCTAACTAGAGCTAGTTATGTTAATTTGAAGATCAATCAAACTATGCCCAAATGACATAAGTAAACTTACTTAAGGTTAATGCTACAAGCTACTGACTGATGTGTTAGCAGGTTAGCCAAAAAACTAATGATGGCACACACAAAACTAATTTGTAACTGCCATGATGAAAGCTTTGGCTGATTAAATGGCAATGACAAAAGCTTTGGCTGAGATGTTTGCTCTTACATTTCCCTCCATAGCACTTACCACATCTGAGTTGATTGAACACAATATTTTTGATAGACCTCTGAGTACTAATTTTTGTTGCAGTGTGCAGACTGCATCTTGTTTTACACTCTTTCTCCCCACATCAAGTATATCAAGCATATCTGATGGAGGCGGGGCTTCAGTTGTTGTCATAGGCACCTAAAGCCATACTGTAGGTTACTGCCTGAACATCCATAGTAAGATATGACTGTATAATAATATATGACCAAGTGTATCTGACGGAGGGCGGAGCTTCAGCTGTTGTCATGGGAACCTAAAGCCGTGCTGCAGCTTACCGCATGAACAGTCATCATGTGACCCGATGAGGATCAGGTTAAAGGGGCAAACAAGTTGCGTGCAATAGCGTGTACCTAGAGGCTTCATCTCCTCCCTCCAGCCAGAATGCGATGGTACATTTCTGGTACACAAACAGATCCGCTATGTACTGACATCCAGCTCTCTGATCATGCAATGGTACTGCCCAAACTGTCCAAAGCTAAGGCCAGGTGTGGCAGCGGTCAGCATGTTAACATCACAAGGAACCCTAATATTAGAGCTGGTGGCCATGTCAGCTGTATAACAGCTGCCTATAGACAAAAAAGACTGTGGTGTCTCACGCTCGAGTGCCTTTGTGTGCGCGCATAGAAATCACTCCCCCTTAGACTCCACAGTTCTCGCACTTAACTTCTTACTTTTTACTATACACATGTTCACCACTGGCCTCTGTATCACGCTTCAATCAACAAACCATTAAGAGGAAAGTGTAACTCAGTTCATTTCTCTCTGCATCACCCATCATGCAAACTCCCCGTGCAGCAAAACAAAATGCAGAGGATAATAGCTGCTGTTATCACCGTAATCAACCAGTACAATGAAACATAACCTATTGTGCGTTCCCTGTGGGGCGAGTATGTGAGCATGAATATCAAAGAACGGCGCACAGAGGGACTTTCTTGATTCCCCCTCCCACCCTCCATAGACTCGTGCGCCGCGAAACAGGGAGACAGATGGTTGTCATGGCAACTATCAGTGGGCTAAGGAATGCATTCCTGCTTGGCGCGTCGTGTTTTTTATTCCCTCCTTGGCCGCTTGAGGATTGGCCAGCCCACCTGCACCTGGCATGAACCCGCCTTGCGCTCGGGAGAGTCGGGGGGTTCTGGCATGGTGGTCGCCATGGATACACACGAGAGGGGCAGCGTTATTATTAATTCATTCTTAACTAACTAATTAAGCGGATGCACCTGTGCGAATAGGGGAAAGCGTGGCGCTCGGGGCGGCGGGCGCGTTAGGAGCGGACGCTCCGCTGTTTATTATTCTGTGTCTGGGTTTGTTCGCTATTCTGAAAATTCAGCCCGCTGGCAAACGGCTTTTGCTCCTGCCAGCTTCATCGACATCAATAAATCAAAAACTTGAGAGGCAGGTCGGAAAACACTGCAGGGTGGTAACAGTGTGTTGCACCTTTGAACATTCGAGGGCAACAAACAGGCACCGTATGCGCAACAGTGCCACTCCCTCACACAGGCGGTCAGTAAATGCAGGCGGGGCAGTATTCCGCCACACACAGGTGCTGTCCACACACACACTGCACATACACACCACACTATACGCCTGTCTGCAGTGGGCTATAAACCCCTCCAGGAAAGAGACAGGAGCCAGAGACAGGCCCGTAAACAGGTCACACCCCCCGCAGGGGGCCGGAGACCAGGGCTGGGGGAGTGGCAGATGGGGGGTGGTTTGGGGAACTGATTGATTAATAGCTGACTGTGTCAGTGTAAATCTTTGAACTCTCCCACTGACCCCTTTCTGACTGAGCTGCCCTGAAAAACACATAAGGCTACAGTGGCAAGGAACCAAGCCCCGAGCCAATTCATGTCACTGTAAAAGCAACTACGAGCAGGCCACTGAGACAGTGGACGGAGGCACCAAATTCCTTCTCATTACGTTTGTCATTAGTGGATGCCTTCATTCCAAGCAGGTTTCATGGGTTACATTTCATCCATTTTACATACATGGATATTTATTGCAGCAAATCACATTAGATATCGCGCGTTCCTCAAGGTACAGGAGAACACACCCAGAATCTGAAACCGTGGCCCGTTCCTGTAACCACACTGAGACCCGCACGGATAGAGACAGCAGGATGGTTAATTCCATGAACCAGCCTTGCTCGCACGGCCAGAAGCCAGATGAGGATGAGTCTGGCGGAGTTGGGTCACTTGGTGTTTGGACGAGGGCCACGGTGGTGTTTCAGCTATGCTGTAATGGCCCGCCGTGACGCCCTCCTCCTCGCAAAACCACCCAAACCAAACAACCCAGGGCTGCCCGAGCTCAGCGGCCTCTCCGCGGATCACATGCTAAACTCATACCACCCGTGGATACTTACCCCACGGGGGCCCTCACGAAATTCCACACGGGCCTGGGTTCAGAAGAACTGGCCGGGGGGGGGGGGGGGGGCTGACACTCCCCAAACTGTCTCCAATTAAGCGTGTTTCCTGTGTGTGTGTATGTGTGTGTGTGTCTCTGATAATGCCACAACCCAGACCAGTTGAGGTGTTTTTTCTGCAGGGCATAGCTGTAAAATGTGTTGTGTTCTACACTATCACATACCACATCTTAAAACTTGGAATGAATTAAGCCATTTGAAACAAGGGATACCAAACTGAACGCCACAGAATACTACCCAAAAACACAGCACTGACACAAGTTATTATGACACTTATTTCTACTTTGTGAAAACCTTCATTAATACATGGTAACAGACAAATTCAGACCTGTTCAGACAAAAAAATTCCAAAAACATATGAAGGACAGAAGAATGCATTCTTGAACATGTTCCCCAAACCTCCTGAGCAGAGTAAACCATTGAAATTTGGCTGCTTTCTGGATTCTGACTGCAGTGCGGTTGTTCTCCAACCTCAGCAATGCCTTTGTGAAAGAGTAAGTGAGAACCCTCAATTGTGCCTTCTGCATGCTCTGTCCTTCGCTGAAGGTCCAAGACGCCAGCGCCGCGATGCCAGTTGGCCAAGAGGAGTCTGACTGGCAGCAAGTCAACCCTCCCGCCGCTCCAATTCACCTGCTGGCTGTGCCTATACGGTACCTTTGTGCAACCCTCTACAGCTGATGCTCTGCCTCTCGACGGCAAGTGACGACCGTCCTCCGAAACCAAACACGAAATAACAGAAACCAGCCCGGAATATTAAATATAACACCGGCGAGCTCAAGAAAAACAGCACAGACCACTTAATCTAATAATGCAGTCATCATTCCAGCGAAACTAACACAGAGTTTCCAGCGGCTTGCGAGCAGAATTCTTTTTGAATTCGGAGGCCCCAAACCTTAATAGTCAAAACGTTCCACACGGCTATTTAGTTTTTTTTTTCCTTTTCCTTCATTAACAAAAGATAGAATAAATGACTTAATATAAAATGACTTAAACATCAAGGACTGAAAATGTACTTTATACAGAGATCTGCTGACAGCAGCCCACACTGTAAAATTCAATGACAGTCTGCTCTAGAGATCAGGCATGTGCTGAGTATAGCCGAGTGTGCGCCTCCTTGCCCTGGGAAGAGGCACTGAAGTTTCAGACGGGCTGAGTTACGAGGCATGCGAGTTGTCACTCAACTGGAAAACAGCGCAGACAAACGTCCTGCCCCGCCTGACAATAAAAGCCGAGTTTCCGAGGCGAGTGTGGAAAAAGCGTCTGCGGGGTAAAAGGCAATGACAAAACACAAAGCAGACACCCTGTGAGAAGCAGGTTTCCCTGAACAGCGCAGCATGGAGACCCCCTCAGCCGTTACAGCTCCCTACAATGGGGGAGCTACCCCATCTACCCCTGCAAACACACACTCCCCTACCCCAGCACACATATGTGTGTACGCATATATATATAGATACATGGATTAAGAGTAAACCCCCTAAGCAATGGATGCGGTTAAACAGCAGAGCTAAAGCTAAAGACATCTGAAGGGCAGACGGGGGTATGGTCGCTATGGGCCTCTCTGCACGTATGGGGTCCCGGGTCTGCAGGGATGGCACTGTGTCTCTCTTGACTCAGACCTCTTATAGGACCCGGTAAAAGCCTGGCTGTGCTAACAGGCAATGAGGAACAGAACGCTTGTTAGATACATCTGCCATGCAAAGAGACAATGTATGCACATCTAGTGTATGGATAGACTTTGCCCCCCCGATTAAGCAGCCTGATTTTAATAAGCTGAGGAACACTGTCTCTCCTGTCTGTCCCCACTCCCCTGCCTGCATCAGGACCAGTCTGCCTCCCGCATTTTCTCCTCCCTCGTCTCCAGCATGCCTCCCTTAATCATGACAAATCGCACCTCGGCGAACCTCAATCCCGTCCGTGTAAATGGCAGGCCTCTCGACACGCGGGAGGCACAGTCAGGCGCATGAGGATAATGAGAGCGAGGTGCTAAGAACGCAGGTTATAAATACGCGAGCTGACAGACAGTCGGGGGTTTATGAAGAGAGGGCGCGCGCGTCCCCCTGTGTCCTCACCTCCACCTCCTCCGGCTCTCTCCCCTACCTCGCTCGAGCGGCCGGTCGCCCGCGGCGACGCGCTTGGGACGCACGCGGTGCAGCACAGACCCGCCAGCTGTTTGAGGAAGGAACGCGGGCGAGGGACGCTGGCCGTCATTGCGCCCCCACCGCCGCGCTGCCCTCCTCCTCCTCCACCTCCTTCTCCTCCTCCACCTCCTCCTCCTCCTCCTCCTCCTCCTCCTCCTCCTAGCCCTTGCTCAAGTCCTTGCAGAGACCTTCCTCGCATCCACGAACGCTGCGGTCTGCCCACGGAAAACGCGGCTCCGCTTTCCGAGGCGTCCTCCCCCGGTGACGGGATCGGGGAGAGCTAGCAGAGGGGGCGGCCGCGAGAAAAAAGGATGGCCCGGCGAAAAAAAGAAAAACGTGAGCAGCCAGTGCCGGCGATCAGCCCCCCCCAAAACTGCGCTTGCTGTTCTATCCAGAATCGCGGTCCCCCCGTGGTCACGGAGGAAGGGGGGGGCGGAGCGGAGGGAGAGGAGGTCGGTTGTTCCGCAGAATTTCAGATGCACCGCTGGCTGCGATCGCGGCAGAAAAGAAGTCGAGGAGAGTCTGAGTCCAAGTACCACAGTGGGAGGGAGCAGGACAGGGGAAAAAAAAGGGGGGTGTAGTGACTTCAGCGCTGCTCACGGCTTTGAAAATGATGCCGCAGAAAGCAGAACACTACACACACACACACACACACACACACACACACCACATTGCACCCAGACGCCAGAAAAACAATGCTCAAATACAAATCTGGGGGGCTACAAATCCTAACACATGAAGAGGGAAAGCTTACCAGGACAGTACGTATCCAGGTTGGGGTTCTTGGCAGGGGAAGAGGTGTGTGTGGGGGAGCCAAGCTCCGAGTCTGGAATGCGAGGGCCCTCCACAAACTTTGCTTTCCGCAGGGGGGCTGGGAGCAGAGAACGCACATATACACAGACAGAGACAAACGAGAGAGAGAGACAGACAGAACGGGAGAGAGACAGCACAGGAGACAGGGACAGAGAGGGAGAGAGGGGGAGAGAGCAAGAGAGAGAGGGAGAGAGAGGAAAGAGAGAGAGAGAGAGAGAGAGAAAGGGGTCATGAGTGAGGGTAGGAACAGAGCACAGATGGGAATGCTTACTGGAAGTGTGGTGGGGAGGGTTGGGGGGTTGGGTTACCCTGTTCCCTGTTGCCGGGCCAGGGGCGTGAGGCCGGGGTTGGATGCAGGCCTGGGGTCATCACCCTTTGACCCCGCCGTTCCATGCACTGTCTGTAGTGAGGGGTTGTGATGGGAGCAGGGGTCAGGGGATAGTGTTTCACTCACTTTGAAAGATACACAATCTGTCATCTTCGCACATGCCCCACTATCAGTGGCTTCCCTCCTCTTGTTATTGATTCCTCCTGGGCAAATTACTGCTCTATAACTGCCAACACTCTATATACATTTAGCAGGTCCTTTGACAAAAAGAGTAGCTGTTTGGCAAGAGGGCTTTGTTACTATAGCTATACCCTATCCTAGCGTGTGTCAGCTGCTCCTGAGTACCTCAAGCTGACATTGGCCACTCCATTTCTTATGTCTGCAGGAAAAACAGACATGTGACGTTTAAAGAAGGTGACGGCAGTAGGAAGGGTGTTACATCAGGGAGGTGGGGGTTCCAAGTTCAGCATGGTATCGCTGTTCACACTCAACGCAAAGACAGAGCAGCCTAACAGCTCCCCATATCCCCTGACCCCCCACGACCACACACAAGTATATAGGCAAGTAAACCCACAAACTTTGCCAGCGAATCCCTGATACGCAGGATACTTATGGCATGTCCTGTGTGCTCCATCAGCAAAGCAGAACAACAGTGACAAGCAAGTAAAACAAAAACATTTAAGTGGCACAGTATAACTACCACAGCAAGTAAATTGCGGTTAAAGTCCTGAGTTAAACGGAGAGTACACAGCAAATATACAGTTTATGCATATCCTATGACATCACTAAAGACAAGAGTCTGAGTTCTACCTTACTACACTCCTCAACAGACACCCTGCTCAGACACCCTGACTTCACCTAGAGGGCTGCACCCTTAGTGTCTCCTACAGCTTTATTTCACACTTGTTCCTCTCTCCTCTCCTTGGTGGACAGCGTAGACATCCAGGGCCGGCTGACTGACATCAGCGACTGAATCTCCAGGGAGATGCCGAGTGTCAGGCCGTGACACCATGGAACGAAGGCGGTTTGGACTCTGGGAGCCACTTGAGCGAGAGCTACCACTCAAAAACACGACCAGGCTACCAGGTAACAAATGTCAACGGTGGGGAGAGAAACGAGCAGACACTTCAACCAACGGTCACTGCCGCTGGAAGGAAAGGAGGGACAATCAGAGAGGAAACGGAACACGGTTATAATCAGCGTTGCGAGTCATTCCACAGGTTTACAGTTCTCTTTTTAAAGTCAGGCTATTTAAACCAGTGTTTTTTTTTTTTAAAGATAGCGATACTGCATGATTCATTGTGAAAAGTGACAGCTGGGAGTGAGTGTGGAGGCTGGAGGCTGGCCCGGCTTTTCAGAGCTGTTCAGTGAAAGTGGCGATGTTCTGCACAAACCATCTGCCCTGACATTACCGCAGTATTTCAGGAACACTGCATATTAGACGGGTCCTTTCTCAGGTGCACCGTGCTCTGGTTATTTGGCCACTGTGACCACTAATTTAGAGTGTTCGTCAGAGTGGTTTCGTGAATTGTGCCAACCCAAGGCGGCAGTTAAAAAACAGTTCTGTCACGAGCTCCATCAACGCAGGTTGGTGGTGGGTCCAGGGGTGACGAGGTGGCCCATCAGACATCCCAAAAAGGTTTCAACGCTGTGGCAGGAAGCTGCATGCCACACACTTATTAAACACCTGTGCCTTACTCTCTTGTGTTGTTAAATCTCAGAAAATCAAGACTCCAGTCGTTTGAGCGCTAAGGGTTGAAGGTTTAGGTGACACTTTCAGAGAAGCTGCATTCCAGCTCAGTAGGACAGAAAAGCCAGGCCTCTGAACAGCAAGGGCCTGATGAGAGAACGTGGGGGGTACAGGCTTCACATGCCTGCTGGCAGCTGGCAGCACTCTTTGAGCGAAGGTGCTGACAAAGGTCTGTGGTCCGTCTCTCCAACAAGAAGAAACGTCCTGCTGGGCCCAAATCTCCACCTTGTCTCCCTGAGACTACACTGACTACACAAAGACAAGCCTGTGCCTCTCATCCGTTGTTAGTCAGAGCTTAGTCGTGTACAGTGGCACGCAGCTTTGCCAAGTGTTAAGCATCTGCAAGCCCTGGTGCCCCTGAACAGCTGTGTTTCTGAGTAGGGGTTCAGCCCTTCTGCGGGACTTTGACCCCTACCCACAATGCGCCAGCTCTCTTCGGGCAGGTGTGCGTCAGTCTGGGGCTGAGCATGCTTACAGAAGATGTGGTGATGGATGTCAGGGACTCGATATGGAAATCAATGGAGCACCTGTCTGGGTGCATGCAAATGCCCTATGATTCAGTCCACTGGTTCTCCTTCCCCGCTGAAGAGCTGGAACCAAGCTGGCTTGATTAATTCAGTTTCCAGGGGGGGTTCCACGTAATTCATAATTCCCATTCATTTTTATTTAGCCGAGACAAATTTCTGCAGGGAAAACAGCTTTGAACAGCAGGTAGCACCTAAGTTGGTGTCTAGACAGCAGCACTCAGGCTGATGTCATTCGTGACAGCTCTGACTGCCAATAAGGCAACACAGACGCAATCGTGATGTAAGGTCTAGTTCAAGCTCTGCACAAGAAAAGCCATGTGAGTCTTCCTGTAGTGAAATGAAATGGCAAGTGACAACTAAACCCACAGTCCACACTAAGGGAAAGCTTTCAGGCCAGGACAGCAAAGGCCACAGAGCAGTGTGGTATATTTTGGGATGGGACACTGCTGTAATGCCACCTGAGAGAGGTGCTTGGAATGTGCCACTACCCAGCATAGAAGGGTCAAAGAATGTGAGCGCAAGGTTAGCATAGAAAGCTGTCCCAGATAGTCACTGTATTAGCTTGTCTTATCAGGGTAGTTTTAGCTTGAAAATGACCCTATTAAATGATGTCAATAAAGGCAAAACAGAAATTTATCTTGTAAAATGCAGAAGGCGCACCAACATGTAATGTGATTTAAAGACTGCAGCACCAAAAACATAAAATCACTCATGTTAAAAAAAAAAAAAAAAGCATTCAAACAACTGTATGGCCTCAGGTGTCTGATTATGAGGGACAAATTGCGAGACGGTCGTCTGAGAAGCATGCTGACATGCTACCATGCTCCGCTGCCCCCATCCCCTTCTGATTAAACCGTCTTGCCATTTCCCAGGCTGTGCCGCTCGATTGCCCAGTTCCCCTCTTCTCAGTCACTTCCCCAATGACAGGTGGACAGGTCCACTGGCGGTCTTACACAAATAGACACATGCACACACACACACACACACACACACACACACACAAGCATTCACACACGCTCTCGAGCATCTCTGCTTAAGTATGGGCAAGCACATACAAACACATGCACGTGCACACATGCACACAGCACTTTGAGAGATGAAGCCTGAACAGAGACAAACCAGGTTCCCTTGGCAACTAATGACCTGGGCCAGTGCAGCTGCCCATGAGCTGGTGAACAAACAGGCTACAGGCTGTCACCACATGGTACTCTAATCTAGAGAGAGAGGACTCAAACCCACTGTCACAGAGGGGAAGGGAGTCAAGGAACACACGCCACTGTCCCACATCCACTGTCACAGAGGAGCAGAGAGATACAGAACACACACCCACTGTCACAGAGGAGCAGGGAGTCACAGACCACATACCCACTATGACAGAGGGGCAGGGAGTCACAGAACACACACCCACTGTCACAGAGGAGCAGGGAGATCCAGAACTTTGCCCCCATGCTTTTCTTGTACACTGTCTTTGAACATTAGCGTTCAACCAACACTGGGCCATAGAAGTGCAGCTGAGTAATTAGACTGGCATTCCTTTCAGAAAAGGAGACATTACAATGATGACTAGGATATTACTGTTTCAGTTTGAGCATTAACAGTCAACAAATGAAGAATGTCTAAAGTGGAAGTGGATGATGGAAATGACAGAGGACTTGCTGTTCAGACACAGCAGATTCTTCATGGTCAAATAAGTGCCTGCTGGCAGGAGCTGTGACTGAGTTTTATTAGGGGTATGACTATTTTATCATTAGTATTGTGTTCATTCTGTGGATTGCCTGCTTGCCATTACTTGCAGTGAGATCAACGATAGCTTGTCACATCTGTACCTGGGTGTCTGTTTTTCTCTCTTCCAAATATTTAACATTTGCCAACTGACAATTTGTGCAGGAATGAAAAGTTCATTTGTGCCTCCATTTGCTTTATCCCTCTACAGGTGTTCTTATGGAGATGCACTGTATAGATTGTATTGCATGTTTCAGAATGGAAATACTAAAGTTTGAGACAGCAGAGCCAAGGTAATTTAAAAACAGAAATGACAATGGTAGTAAACATCAGTACAGGTGGACAATGTTTAAGCTGGAGCTAGCTGAAACAGATCATAGCTGAACAGTTTTTTGTATTGCAATAATAACTTAATTGCAATGCTCTGGTTGAATGTGAAAGTGTTAAATTCCTGAAACCATTACATTTTTCAAATATTTTTGTTTCAGATACACCTTGCATTAGGGCAGTTAACTGTCTCTCTAAACTGGTCAGCTTTCCCATCTATTGGGCCTCATACAGTTTATGATACAGCTGTCCCTCCTACATCAGGCATCGATTCATGGAAGACTTGCTTTCTCTGTTACACCTCCCTCCGCTACCCTACGATCACTACCCCTCTAGAGAACTGAACAAGATGGGAAAATGGTTTGCTTGTTTCATGAAAACACCTAGATTTTGAACAAAATAATGCAGTCAGCCAACAAACTAAACGTTAAACGGGGAACTGAGAAGAGTTCCACTGTTTATTATGCAAGTGAGCATCAGCTGTATTTGTGAGTGTCTTCTTTCCAGGGTAAATGTGCAGAATTGATCCTTGATTTATCCAGAGAATATTGCTGTTCATGCAGTGAAATACTCAGCATAAACTGTAATTCAATATCCAAAGCAACCACACACAAAGAAATATCTCCATGCAGGACAAAGAAAAACAGAGCTGACCTAATACAGACTGGCCCTTTTACTTCTAACAGCATTCCCAAACTCACCATTTTAGATGTATTCTAAACATGCTATTGTACAAATCAAAATAAAAAGAAACCCATGTAATTCACCGTGTCAGTATTAGAACTCTTAGCCTAAGGACACCCAGCCTTCTCCAAAACTTTTCTTCTCCCTCATTTAAATTTAAATTTAAATATATATTGATATGTAAAACATACATAAACATATTTTTAAAAATCTTTCCTCTCTCCACTCAGATGAGAGGTGATCAACTTTTATGTGAAAGCACTTTATTTAATTGACCTTATTTAGATCACTAGTGGTTTCTGCTCAATACTTTCTATTCAGTGCTGAGTTTACAGCTTGAAGCTCTTAAAGGTGAAATCTGCTAAAAGCACGCAGTAGGTACTATGGTACCAGAGAGGCGGCATGTTGCTGAGTTTCCAGACTCGATTCCATAATTACAGTAACAACTTACAGGCACTAAAGGGCTACACCAGGAGCATATCGGAAGGTTTCCCGCAGAGAAGGATGCTGCCGATGGCTCATTAGCTACATACAGCACCCAGCTACGTGCCAGCAAAACAAACACGATAAACATTGTCTTTTTTATAATACTGTGACCAAGCATCAATTTTCATGTTATTGTGCCAAATGCCAATTCACATGTCCTGAATTTAAATGCAACATTCTATTGCTGTTACAGTTAAGAAAATTAAACAATATCCTAACTTAATAACACCTGCTAAATTAACAAAAGAAGTGTCTCACTGTTCCCACTAGTAATCACACAGAGAAATAATCAAGGTGTTTTTGGTGTATTGATCCCTGTTGTCTCAGTATTAATTTCAGCATCATCATTGTGTCAACCACACAAGAAAATGATATGCTGTGAACTATGTATTTGTTTCTGTGCCTTTTTATTATGGAGGAGAAGAAAACTCCAAATTTATCAGTATGTCAGAGTGGGTAATATGTGTAATATGCGATATAAGATCCTTGATGAACTCCCACATATACACCAATTAAGACTTGCATTTATAGTAATTAGATTCTCACCTTCCACTATGCCTCCCAGCAAAAACAATTGAAATGTGTAACTTTCTCAAGTCTCCTTGAGCATCCATTTTCTTTAGAACCGCAGTAATAACTTAAACAATGCAAACACATAAATGTGTTAACTGTCCTCATACAGTATAAATCCTATAAATAAAACTGCTACACTACTACATTTCCAATGTAACAGTCATGGCAGCATTATAGTCTGTCATATTGCATGGACGAACCACTGCATTCTTTGTTTATCATATGTAACCCATTTAAAAATACTATTTCTCAAAGAATTCAGGTCATAAATCCATAATGTATGTTTCTACCATATTTTGCTGCTTAGCTCCTGTCACGTACCTGACAATGCTGACCATTACACCTCATTCAGTGGGTTAGAAATCTCATGAATATACATTCAGCATACAGCACTGACACAGAGGACCATACAAAGGTGGCTTTTGCCACCTCCAAAATCTCAGTATAATCCCTTCTACTCATCCTACATTAATGTTACTAATTGTAAACATAGCTTTCCCTTAGTCCAACCTTAATCCTATCAAACAAGCGTGGTTCTCAACTGGAAGAAACAAGCATTAAAAATGCTGCATGCCTGGAGCTTATTGTCAAACACTTAATGACTTTTTTCCAGAGAATGTAAAAACATTATTATACATGTAATTACGTAAACTGTGTTTCATAGAACAGCCTTAGCTTCCCTTATAAGGGTATTAGACACTGGAGGTTCTGGAACATTCCAGGAGAGTGAGCAGGAAAACACTGGAGTAAGATATGAGAGAAAAGAAAATCTCCATCAAGCAGACCACTGGGGGGATCAGACGTGATGGTGCTTGGCAACAGTGCTTAGCACCCCCTTCTCCTACCCCCCCACCCCTCAATATGACTGTCAGTGTAATCAACTCAACATAGAAGTACAACTAAAGGGCTGACATACTGGTATACATATGGGCAGTAGGAGAAAATATTACACATAAGGTATGCAAACAAAACAGCTAAAAGACTACCACTCAAGTTTTCTCTGAATAAAGACAGCTGGGGGTGGGATTAGTACAGCATGACTGACTGTAACAAAAAGCAGATGAAACGTTCCACAGTCAGACAAGCACAAAAAATGGAAGGTGGGCTCCCTGTCACTGGATACTTAGCTGTTCCACACTGCCAACAGAGCAGGTCTGCTCTCCACTACTAAATCTGCCAATGCGGCCCTACTGTCAATCATGGCCTAGACCACGCATGCATGGCAGAGAAACTAAAAGGCGACTGCACGGTAAGACACTACAGATAGGATTCCAGAGTAACATTTATGAACTTCACAGGTTTCCGTCTGGCATGCGGTCAGACAGCATTGTACAATGTCTAGAGTTCATTACCAGGATTATGACAGCTTCTGTAATGCCTTCAGTATCTACAGTTACAAACAGAGGCACACTCACATTTTGACTGTTCTGTTCTTTGATACATACAGATACTCATTATCAATGCTAACATGAGCAGTAGTGTTGCTTTAAGGTGGTGAAGCTACCGCTAGAAGCAGGAGGGCATGAGGCAGAGTCTGCAGAGGAATGACTACTGAGGAACAAACACAAAATAACAAGGCTGCACGACTCATGGCAGCTTTTCAAAGAGGTTAATTGAGGGTTACTTTCATTCCTGCAAGGAACAAAGCTCCACAAGAGACAGATCCAGCACTGTGTAGTGCAGGAGCAGCAGGGTTTTGCAGAAAGCACATGCACCACACACACACAGGCAGGAACACACACAAACACACACACAAACACACATATACATAAATACAAATGTGTAGGTGTATGCATGCACGCACACAAACAAACATGCACATGCACACATGAACATGTAGGTGTATAGATACACACATACACAGACACAGATACACAGAAACTGTAGGTGCACACGCACACACAGTGACCAGTCAACCGGGTCTGTGAAGTCACTGGTTCAAATTCCAGCTGTAATCTTGCTGTTGCGCAACGTAACTTCACTGATACACCAGAGCCACTTCATTTTCTCGCCTCACAGCTTATTCCAAGCCGCTCAAAGCCTCTGCCGTAGCATGAAATGTATTTCATATCTTGTACGTTCCTCTCAAATAAAAAGAGAAGGATTTCTCTTTGGCTATCATCTGTGGTAAATGTCCTCATTCAGATGAGAAATATGTAATAACATCGATCCAACATGTAATTACAGGGGAGGTGCGAGTGTACCCTGAAGGACCCCGTGTCTGTGCGTGCCATGTGCTACTGTATGCGTGCCGGCTCCGCTATCACGACTTAAACACACAGTGGCCCGATTCCTCCCACACTTCTGGCTGTTCGTCACCATCCTCTCTGCGCTGCAGTGCCTCCGTTTCGTGCGCCTGTGACAGGGTGTACAAGGTGTGCGGCTCGATGGATGTGTCAGGGTCCATTGAGTCTCTGCTCTCTCTGTAGGTAGAGTTTGGAGAGTCTCTGCTCTCTCTGGGAGAGATGAGACACAGGAGGCTTGCAGGTAGGGTTTGGAGAGTCTCTGCTCTCTCTGTAGGGAGGGTTTGGAGAGTCTCTGCTCTCTCTGGGAGAGATGAGACACAGGAGGCTTGCAGGTAGGGTTTGGAGAGTCTCTGCTCTCTCTGTAGGGAGGGTTTGGAGAGTCTCTGCTCTCTCTGGGAGAGATGAGACACAGGAGGCTTGCAGGTAGGGTTTGGAGAGTCTCTGCTCTCTCTGTAGGTAGAGTTTGGAGAGTCTCTGCTCTTTCTGGGAGATGTGAGACACAGGAGGCTTGCAGGTAGGGTTTGGAGAGTCTCTGCTCTCTCTGTAGGGAGGGTTTGGAGAGTCTCTGCTCTCTCTGGGAGAGATGAGACACAGGAGGCTTGCAGGTAGGGTTTGAGAGTCTCTGCTCTCTCTGTAGGGGAGGGTTTGGAGAGTCTCTGCTCTCTCTGGGAGAGATGAGACACAGGAGGCTTGCAGGTAGGGTTTGGAGAGTCTCTGCTCTCTGTAGGGAGGGTTTGGAGAGTCTCTGCTCTCTCTGGGAGAGATGAGACACAGGAGGCTTGCAGGTAGGGTTTGGAGAGTCTCTGCTCTCTCTGTAGGGAGGGTTTGGAGAGTCTCTGCTCTCTCTGGGAGAGATGAGACACAGGAGGCTTGCAGGTAGGGTTTGGAGAGTCTCTGCTCTCTCTGTAGGGAGGGTTTGGAGAGTCTCTGCTCTCTCTGGGAGAGATGAGACACAGGAGGCTTGCAGGTAGGGTTTGGAGAGTCTCTGCTCTCTCTGTAGGGAGGGTTTGGAGAGTCTCTGCTCTCTCTGGGAGAGATGAGACACAGGAGGCTTGCAGGTAGGGTTTGGAGAGTCTCTGCTCTCTCTGTAGGGAGGGTTTGGTGAGTCTCTGCCTCTGGGAGAGATGAGACACAGGAGGCTTGCAGGTAGGGTTTGGAGAGTCTCTGCTCTCTGTAGGGGAGGGTTTGGTGAGTCTCTGCTCTCTGGGAGAGATGAGACACAGGAGGCTTGCAGGTAGGGTTTGGAGAGTCTCTGCTCTCTCTGTAGGGAGGGTTTGGTGAGTCTCTGCTCTCTCTGGGAGAGATGAGACACAGGAGGCTTGCAGGTAGGGTTTGGAGAGTCTCTGCTCTCTCTAGGACAGATGAGACACAGGAAGCCAGCATTATTCACACTCAGGCTCAGCCCTGCGCGAGCCGTTTCCTTCTCCCCCCCCCCGCGAGCGCCTGCTGGAGAGTCCGAGCATGTGACGGAGCCCGGGGGGAGACGGCACAGGAAGAGCCGAGCTTGCCCCGCGGAACAGCCGTTGGGCCCGTCACCATAGCGACGGGAGAGCGGAACACGCGGGAACCCCATCCTCCTCCTGCGCTCCAGTGAGGGACACTCGCACCAACGGCCCAGCGCCAGCCGCACTTCCATCGGTGGGCCTCACCTCGCTTTGAGGCACACGCATCCGGGTACCCGGACGCTTAACCACGGTTTTATCTGGCGTCCAACAGGTCCGGCGCTAGCTGAGGAGACAGCCTTGCTTCGGGTGCTCAGGGATCAGAACGAACGCACAGCCGAGATGTGACACGTCTGATTGAAAGGTTCGCAAAGTGCACGCTGGTGACAGAAACACGCTTCAGACAGAACTGTCTGTCAGCCGTAATCACGCTCAAAAGCAATCCTTCGCGCTGTCTCCATTTCAAACTGAAATGCGATGCTACACAAAGCAAGTCTGTGATAGGCGGGGACTGCTGCACCAGGCTTAAAACAAAAAGGCGTGGCCCTGACCCCATTTTTTTCTATGCAGGTCTACTCCACAGTGACAGGGACGCCTCCACAGTGACAGGGACAGCCTGCTGCTGTCAGTCAAACGTCCTTCTGGATCGTGGCACCGCCCTGGCCCCCTGACCCCTGATGCCCTGCACTGATACTGGACGCAGGCGAAAGGGGGCCACCTACCCCATCCGATCCTTCCTTGTCATTCCACCCCATCCCCTTCCATTGCTGTCCAAGGCGTCACGTCTGATACCGTTACCCTCATGCTGAGACAGGGCTTCCTCTGCGCCCAAACCGACCAGGGCGGGCAAACCAAACACAGGCCGCGCTGCACCTTTGACAGAGAGCACCCCCTGTCGCACGCCGCCAGGATTGACCAGCAGGGAGAGGAAGCCTCACATCTCGTCTGAGGCTCTGCGCCGCTCTCTACCACCGCCGGGAGACGAGGCACGGCGGAGCGTTAGATAACGCCTGCCAGGCACGTGCCGCTGCAAGCAGGAGCATAATTGCCTCAACACGAGCTTACACTGCAGCTTCAGCACGTGGGTCCGCGCTTACCTAACCGGCTCATTACATTACATTATTGGCATTTAGCAGACGCTCTTATCCAGAGCGAGTCACATCAATTGCAGGTTTTTACAATGCTATCCGTTCATACGGCTGGATATTTACTGAGGCAGTTGTGGGTTAAGTACCTTGCCCAAGGGGACAAGTACCCAAGGGGGGAATCGAACCGGCAACCTTTCTGTTCCAAATCCTGCTCCTTAACCACTATGCTACACTGCCACCCCTACTGAACCACTATGCTAAACTGCTACACTGCGGCTCATGGGCTAAGCGGCATTGATGCTCTATTAAAAAGCCACCGGGGGCAGTCACACACGAAAGTGCGACGGGGGTGAGACCCGCGTCTTTAACGTGATTCATCAGGGCTTGTTTTCTGCAGGCCCGCATCCATGTTATGCAGCCGACTGTGCAGGCTTTAATAGCCCACCCGACACAGCTTACATAAATACAGATGTGTGTCTCTCTCCCATACAAGCGGTTTACTCAGCTTCTGAATCGCAGGCATTTATACAGAGGGCCACGAGGCAGGGGAGTCACACTTCCTGGTCCCGCGGCTGTTTGTTCGGAGGCTTGCTGTCATCGGGGCTATTAATAGCGCGGCGCAGGCTTCCAGGTCTTCCAGCAGCATTCCAGAGCTGCTCCTCTCCACCAGGATCGCGCCGCAAAGGCGGAGGCAATCCCACGTTAACCCGACTTCAGCACGCTGGCAACCCCGCCCGCCGGAGTCACTAATTGGATCAGAGATCAAACGGCGCGTCACGCTTCCCAGATCTTAGCCGCTCGCTATCTGAAAAGGTACCCACAGAATCTGCCCACAAGGACCGGAGCTGCCCGTTTCATAGCCCGCTTTCCATTCCGGGAAAGGAGCAAATACGGCAAAAGGGTGAAAAGGTTCAGCAGATCCCAAAGTGCTTGTACGGGGCATTCACCCCACACACCTTGCATGGCCCGTAACCCCCCTGGTTTAATCGCACTGTTACACACTCCGCACAGCCGGGACGCCTCCTAAACCCGGATGGAGCTCGGGGACCCTTCAGGTTTGACTTCTCTGCAGTGCCGAGAGAGGGTGCGGCAGCTCCTCCGCTCCTGATGGGGGTGTGAATGGCTGCGGTCATGTCCGGGGCCCAGGAGGAGCTCTGGGTAGATGTGTTCCGCTGTGGAGCACTGCAGGGTTCTGGAAGTCTCTACAGCCAGGCCATCGCGGTCATGAAGGACAGCAATCAAGCAACGCTCCAGACCTCAGCGGGAGATTGCGGTTCGTAGGGCTAGATATAGAATACAGTCGTGACTTTGACATGCCCGCCTGCCACATCATGCCACCCCAGACAGAAAGCTTCGCTTTTGTTCCACAGGAAACATAGCTGAAGTTATGATTCATACATATAGTACTGTGCAAGGAAACCCTGTGTAGTGGCTAGCAATGATTGGTTAACGTAGACTGCAATGAGGTATAGTGGCTGAGGAGCTGCACTAGTACTCAGAGTAGTACAGGTTCAATTTTTGCATGGTACACAGCCATTTCCTCATCAGGACTATGATTCCCTGACTCACACAGCTGCAACTGTTTTGGACACTCCGAAACCTGGTGGAAACAGGCCTTCAGAGAGGTATAAAATGAGCACTCGCTGTCAACAGCAGTCAGGTCATGAGTGATTAGCAGGCTGGGAGAGGCTTGACTCGATCTGATCAGTGGTCAAACACTACCCTTTATCTGAGCAGAGGGCCAAGCTGGATCCCTTTTAAACCCACTGATAAATCTTGGCTCCATTCAACAAACACTCACAGAGGGAGAAGCTGCCCTGTCCGTCGCCACAATAATATCCGCAGCTCATTCATCAGTAAACAGTAACCAGACACAAAAAACAGTTAATCAAACAAGGGGCCCTTTCGTTTGACACGTCAGTGACACGGAGTCGCTGGGAGTCCAGGTGGGGAGATTCCCGGACGGGCGAGGAGAGAGGGGAGAGGGAGCGGGGACCGCATGTCACACCTCGGCAGGAAACTGCATCAGAGGAAGTGACCCGCGGTGCGGCGGAGGAGCGGGACAACGCAAAACCTCACCGCGAGCAGCTGGGTGAGGAGGGCGGGGGGTCTCCTGCCACCCAAGGCGCCCACTCCCAGCTCTGTTTCAGAGGCAGTGGCACGGACGACTGGCGTGCGGCCGTGTCCAGAGCGACGGATCTGCTCGGCCGTACCCCACACATCAGACCCGCGGCGCTGGCGGCACGTCCCCCGACTGCCATCCCCACATCAGTGTAGCATAGTGGTTAAGGAGCAGGACTCGTATACGAAAGGTTGCCGGTTCGATTCCCGGCTGGGGCCCTGCTGTTGTACCCTTGGGCAAGGTACTTAACCCACAATGGCCTAAACATCCAGCTGTATAAATGGATAACGTTGTAAAAACCTGTAACTGACGTAAGTCGCTCTGAATAAGAACGTCTGCTAAATGCCACTACTTTGAATGTAAGTGTAATGCCACCTGGGACACTCGCGCCAGGTGAGCGACGGGCAGGCGCTTGGCGGGCCGTTTTCCCTGGCCGATGCGGGGGACCGGCGGAGGGCCGCTGACGAAGTCACGGTTTCCCATGGGGCCACGGGCCGGAGCTGCCGATCCCCAGGCTACGCGCTGGCAGCTCCCGAGCCGTACGTGCGAGAAGGGGGCGCGCGTACCCACGCGCGTACATCAAACCCACCCCCAGACACACACACACACACACGCAGCAGACTGCAAGCAGCAAACGCACACCTCGAAAATAATTCAGGCACCACACACTGACAGATATAGCATTGAAAGCGAAAAGGCTTCGGCGTCAGGCACATGACTGCTCTCCTCTGCTCTTCCAGCCTGCATTGCAGAGCGTCTCCTCAGTCTAAGCCCCCACACAACGCAGCACCGCTCCATCACTGTCACCCACTGCCTCCACCTCTCCTCCAAACGCCAGGCCTTCCCCACAAGGCAAACCAGTCTCATTACACAGACGCTACATGAAAGTAAACACGAGGTAAAGAAGCAGTCCCAGGAATGACAAGGCTGGGGTGGGCTGCTCCCTCTGACCCCCGCTCCCCGGCGCGAGGCTCAAGGGCAGGCCGTAAACCCCAACCCCCCCGGAGCGGAGCCGGGGCTCAGTGACAGAGAGCAACCTGAGGTAGAGAGAGAGAGAGAGAGAGAAACGTAGAGGGGCTCACCGTTCTCAAACCAGATCCCACATTCCGCCAGGCTGGCGAGAGACACCAGCTCCCCGCCTTCCCCGTCCAGCGACACAAACAGCCCTTCAGCCCCGAACGGTGACCAGTTCATCAAAACCACCTGAGCCGGCCCTTCCCATGCAAGCCGCGGAAAAAAAAAAGAAAAAAGGACAACGGAGGGACGCTTTTCCTCGGGAGAGGTTCGAATCCCGCCTTTTCCCGTTTTTTTCCCGTTTTTTTCCCGGATTTGCGTCCTCGGAAAAAAAAAAAAGAACGCGGGGATTCTGTAGCGGAAGAGGAGACGAGCACCCCGGTGGCGGTCACCGTGTCAACGGGGAGAGAGGACGTGGGGGTGACATCGCTCTGTTCATTTCGCCCTCGTCCGGGAGGGAGAGAGAAGAGGCGCCAGGGAAGGATGGAAGGAAGAGTGCGCTTCTCTCCCCCGTGTGTGTGTGTGTGTGTGTGTGTGTGTGTGTGTGCGAGTGCGTGAAACGCGTGTTTGTCAGCTCTACAGGAGCAGCGTCTGCGAGCGCCTGAGACTCCAGGTCTGGAGCAGATGAATGGTGCAGTGCTGCAGTTGTCATGGCAACCGCAGGGGAGGCGGGGGGCGGAGCGGAGGGTGGGTGCGTAAAAAAAAGGAAGGAGGGGGAAAAAAAGGGAAGGAGTTATTAAAGGGACACTGTTTCACATCCTGGCAGATGATCTGAAAGGAAAAGGAAAAAAAAAAAAACGTGAGGGGGCCGGGGATTTGAGGACTTCAGTGGAAGAATCCGCATTACCTGCGAGTGAGTATAATGGTGACCCTGCAGCTAATCTTTAGGCCCCGCACAGAGCCCATCTTGCCTTTACCCTGGGAACACTAGGCCCGGCAAAAGCTGCCATTTTTCAATGCCTCTCCATGGAGACGGCAGTAGCTTTGTTCGTGGTGGCGGTGTCACAGTGGACACAGCGTAATGTTCCCTGCTCAAACAGGGCGGGGGGGGCGGTGCTCCAGCCCCCTTCCCCTGGTCACCCCCGGTTCCCTCTGCCCCTGTGCCACAGAACGACACTGGAGCCCAAATGGAGAAAAGGGAGTGCGCTGAGCTATTATTGACAAAAGCAGCTGGGACAGTGGCACGAACGCTTCAGTGCCAGGCTTAAACAACCCTTCCCGCCTACTGTTGTAAGTATAACATCACAGGCAAAAGGTGCAGTAAAACCTAACCTGAATAAGAGCCTAAACTAAATCAAAATGGAGACCCCCAAGACCCCAACTTCATTTTATTTTGCTGGAACCACACTGAAACACAGTGTGGGAGAATACGCCTCTGTCACACAGACGCACAGCCGTTTCACAGCCGAACATGCCCTGAACGGCTCCGCTTATCTCAAAGGTCACTCAAGAGCCAACACTGGCAACAGAGGCCCCCTCAGACCATCTCCTCTACGTGACTGCTGCCTGGTAGCTGAGAAATAACGCGTCCTTCATCACTAACGTCACTGTGCCGACCGGTCCCTTCCTCCGTTATCGCTCTGTTCCTCAAGCGTCTTTGCATTGGACACGCGCTGTGCCCACGGTGGCGCTGCCCAAAATGTCACGCTGCCTTTTTTGCGTGTTAACAAGCGATTCCTGCGCCTCTCACCTCGTGGTACCGGATGCACTAACTACCCCCGACATTAGCTACAAACGGCGACTGGGTGGCAGTGTACTGTAGTGGTTAAGGAGCAGGACTCGTAGCCGAAAGGTTGCCGGTTTGATTCCCCATGGGGGCACTTAACCCACAGCTGCCTCAGTAAATATCCAGCTGTATAGATGGATAACATTGTAAAAACCTGTAATTGATGCAAGTCGCTCTGGATAAGAGCATCTGCCAATAATTTAAGTTCAAACCTGGCTCAACATGTTAAGATTAATCTGCACACGGGCACCTCTCCACTGAGGGAATGAGCAGGGGGGAAAAAAAGGCAGAGGGTTTGAGATCTGAGGCTAGTTTAACAGGTCTATAATACTGTGTGCAGCCCTGCAGGGCAGGGGGGCTGCAGAGTGTAGCAGTGATTAATCTGGTCCCACTCATGGGCTTAAAGGGCAACAGCCATTTTCTACTCCTTGAATAAAAATCTATAGGGAGGCAGTAATTGTATTGATTGCAGTCATTACTGCAGAAAACGTAGTATTTTCCTGGGAGAAACGCCAAAATAATGTCTTTAGTTGTTTCAACTGCAGAACAAATCCAATTAATTAACTTTATCCATCCGTTTCAAACGCCGAAATGTCCAATGTGGCTCACACGCTTTAAGACTAAGTAATGGCGGTTTAATTGATCATTAACAGCTATGATTAAGGACAAAGAAATCAGATGATTGCATGAAAAGTAAAGTTTAACAGCGTACATAAATCAAACCGGACAAAGGGGAGGAAATGTTGACACAGCGTCCATTAGATCTAGGAGCCACAGTACAAACAGAGACTGGCTGGAGATCACTGGTCTAACTAAAGATTCAGAGACTAAGAGTAACAAACACCTTAAACATGCTCCACATCCAAGAGGGTGCCAGTCCAATATTTTGTCCCCATGGATGTATATTACTGTTCTGTTAGCTACCCTTGGCGACTCAGAATGTTCCATTACAGGTCTGTTTGGGAACAGCTGTGCCTCCTGTGTGATGTCAGAGGGATTCAATCAGACTCTCTGTGATTTCCTAAAAAAGCGCTGTTTTCATTCTGCTCTGACTTCTCTCAGACCCAGGGAGTGGGATTTCCTCTGTCGTTCGTGCCACACCTCCTGAGTTCAACTAGGCTGAGGAAGAAAGCACCAAGCTATGAGAGGGCGCCAGAGCAGTGCATTCTGGGAAGACTCCAGACAGGGACGAGCAGGGCGAGCCAAGAGTTAACGGCAGAAACGGAGGTGAGAGAAGGAAGGAAGGAAGGAGCCCGGCTGAGGGAGGCGTGAGCCGGAGCACGGGAGGTGGCGAGATGCACTCCTCCGCTCGGCTTATGTAACGCGGGGAGAGAGAGAGAGAGATACAGGGTGGGTGGGGAGATGGCAGCCTGCTGGAGAGAGGGAGAGAGAGAGTGAAGGAGAGGGACACACAGCTGAGGTAGGAGAGGGAGTGGGAGGGAGAGCATATAAAGAAGGAGGGAGAGCACAGGGGACTTAGGGAAAGGGACGAGGTGCTGGATTTCAGGGAGCAGGGGCGGCTGAGTGGAATGAACCAGTCTGCACCATGAATAAGAGTGCAATATCTGTCCATATTTCTGTCCACTGCACTGTACTAAGCTACTCCATTCATCCAGGCTGGCAAAATCCGAACACGACGGCACTCGTGAATAGGAAAGGGGGACCATCCCGGAGAATCAAACCAGCTGTGGGAGGGTAGGGCACACTGCACGGCCCAATCAGCGCTCCACATCAGGCCAATCAAGCTCCGTTAGGCCCAATCAGGAGCCAGCTTCCACATTATGACTAATGCTGATTAAATGATGATGCACAAACATCCCATATATATGAAGCAACAGGACAGAACTTGATGTCTTCAGGTTCTGAGCCTGTCATGTTAGAAAACTGACAGAAATAAAATCAAACATCAACCAAGTTCTCACTACACCGCAATCGTACCTAAATTTGAAAAGCTGAGACGCCTCACTCACAAATATAGCAAGAAACGATAAATAGCATTCCACTGGCAAATGTTTGAAGCATGGCTGTAATCGACTGATTCTGAAGCAGCATTCCACCTCACACCGTAAGAACAACAGTGACAATTAAGCAAATCACACATACACAAAAAATAATGAGTTTATGTTTGTGCCAGATGGGAATGAAAGCTTCTAATTAAATCGTATGGAAAGCGCCAGGAACACAGCGGCTTCAAACGCGCTGAAATGAGAAGAGAACAAAACAAGAGGCTCCACAGAAGTCGTCAACGCCGTAGAGAAGAGAGCAGCTCCCGAAGATAAGATCAGTTTCCTGTGAAATTCAATTTGCTTTCCCCCACGCCGCCACCTTTCCCAGCTCCTGAGACTTGCACAAACAAAGCCTCTTCCAACATCAGTGAGCCCTGCGAAAATGACAGGCCTTTAAAATAGGCAATTATAGCATTTAAAACACTCACGTTGCATTATATAAATGTTCTCCTTGCCATTCGCACCAGTTTAGCAGGGGAGGGTGGGTGAAAGAAGGATGGGGGGGGAGAAAAGAGACAAGATGGTGACCTCTAGTGGTAAGTTATAATATTGCACCTAAAGCACCTACAGCAATTCAATTGCTAAGACATCATGGCAATCCATGTATTGTGTAAAGATACATATCAAAGTTGCCATTTCTTTTCAAACACACATTCTGCTTTTATTGCTTTTCCTGCTACTTCAGCAGGGCTCACATCCTCATTGCACATTCTGTGCTGCACAACGTCACCTGCTAACATATCTGTGAGAGCAATTTGCCCTACTGAGGCAGAGGAGTCCACATTCTCAGAATCACAGCCCTAACTGTGGAGGAAATCACACATGGGAATGTCTTACCATTGTGATGTGCTTATTTGGAAGTCGCTCTGGGTAAAAGCGTCTGCTAAATGACATAATGTAATGTAAGGTAATGCAATGTTAGTGGACTAGACGGACAGAACACTGCTGGTCATTCATCACATTCTTTGTATCAGATGATCTTAAGGGGGGTTACAAGTCTCAAAACCTCTAGAGACAGTGTCATCACGGAGCGGTCAGGCAGTAATGCTGACTGGACAGAAGGTCAAAGAAACGGAAATAAGCCAGTGAAACTCAAAAAGAGAAAGGGTATGTCTGTTACTGTTCCCTGAGGGGCCTTACTACGGTAAAGCTGCACTGAAACCTGCACAGGCAGCAGGTGCCGGGCCTCGGTAAATTTAAGGCATTACCACAGAGTCATGACAACGCAGCTATATTAGACAGCCATTTGAAGGTTTTGACACGGAGGATTCACCTGGTTTAGCTCGGAGGAATGAGGGGCACGCTAAAAATAATTCAGGGCTGAGTTGGGGTCATTTCTTGTTCATATCACGCTCCCACTGCATTCTCAGCTACCCTGAGAAATTCCTGCACTGCTCACATAGCACCAACGCTGAATCCAAATCCAGCTCCTGAACTGGGATTGACCACAGGCCTCCAAAGGAATTCAATGCCTTCTCTTCCCCTTCTGAGGAACAGACCCCAGCAGCCTGGTATAATGACACGGGCACATGGGCCTGCGTGGAGGTGGAGTGTGCGGTGAGGGGGGGGCGGGGCCGGCATACCTGTGAGCCTCTTCATTGGCTGCAGCCGCATGCTGATGGCCTGGTGCGTGAGCAGCGGGGAGGAGGGCAGCGAGCGAGACACGCCCTCCATGATGCGGATGTGCTGCATGCCTTCTGTCACCGGGAGCGGGGGCACGGTGTAGTCTCCCTCGAAGGCACAGTCGCTGTCTGTGGAGCTGCCACCTACAGGACGGGAGGGGGAACACAGGCCAAGAGTCACAGTGGGGCATGAACGGCACTGAAGCTGCACATGTGAGGTTGGGAGGCCAAAGACACAAGAGCACACTCTCACCAGAAATAACCATAAAACTACTGTACGTTAGACATAATCCATAGTATATGTGCACACACTCACCAGAAATAACCACACTCTAAACTACTGTATGTCGGACATGATCCACTGTATATGTGTAGCCGTTAAAGAATGGGCTAGTAACCAGATGGCTGCAGGTTTGACTCCGAGGTAGGGGTGCTATGCCCCTTTGCCAGGAGCTTAACTTGAAGCATTTCAGTAAATGCCCAGCTTTATAAACAGACAACGTGTCAAACATAAACTACATTATGCAAGTCATCTTGGGTAAGGATGTCTGCTGAGCAAATGTATGATAATGAATCTGTCCATGTGGGTTGTTTCAAACTTAAGTCCACTGCCATGTGAGTAAAAGTCACTTAGATACCTATGTTCATATGAATACATTGTCCCCCTTGGATAAAAGCAGTCTTTCTTCGCTTTTGAAAATAAATGGTTTCAACCCCGAGGTTTCTTTAATCATAATGTATTTTCTCATTAGAATAATAGTGGATGCTTGGGGTGGATGTGTAATGGAGCAGAGAGGAAACCACAGCTGTACCGTTGTGTGAATTATGGAATTTTCTCTGGATTAAACGGAGTGGAATTGGCCCACTTTCCCAGCGTCTTGCCTCCAACGGCTGACACATGAGAAATGGGCCGAGAGAAAAGGCTGAGATCAACACCTCCAGGGGGGTGACGTCCCCAAATCCAGAAATCTCTCAACTCATTACGCCGCTCCGCTTTGGCCCAATTACGGGTCCCTCTGGGGGCCGACGTGGGGCTTCTCTCTGAGCGCTGCTGGTGGAGTCGGACACTTGGAAGTTTTACCACGATGAGCAGAAGACGTACGGTGCCGCTACTGTGAAACAGGGTGGAGTGGCATCGGTTTCACTCAGGATTTAAGCGCTGGGACCACCGTGCTTGCCAAAATGTTATCTAAGATTGCATGAGGATATTTTTGAGGATGCTCCCTGAAGCAGAAGACTTTGCTTCTTGTAATCATTAAAGCTAAAAGAACACCTGGAGCTTCATTCATCTCAGCTAATCACAGGTGAGTCCAAATTGCAGGTACAACACTCAACAATACGTATTATAATTTTTCTACTCAAACATAGGGAGCTTTTGCTTTTGGACTCCAACACAACTTGCAAACAACTCCAACGGTATTCTTGCCAACAAAAACTTTGTACTGGCTAGTGTGCCCACATGTATCTATGATACACATTGCATGTCTTTTACTGTCTGATAAGAACATTGTTGCTTCAGTTAGTCAATTAGAAAAATGTGATGCTTTTTTCCTGGCTACATCAAAAGAAAACAGCCAAAGATATATATGGTTCTGTATATTGTGTACATTCCACACACCGCTGCAGGGCAACTGGCACCAGAGGAGCATGTGATATACAAGCAAACTGGCCAAGCTTTCATAAACAAAAACACAATTATACATAATTACAAATCCCAACCCTAAGCAACAAATTTTATGTTTATGTTCCATTTCCATGTGCTACACTGGTCTGTGTACTCTAGAATTTCTATCTTTTCTGTTTTAGCAGTGTGCTAGCCTTATAGTAACAGTGCTAGCTTTTTTTCAAAGCCTTGAAAAAAAGGCTAGCTGAATTTTGATACAGCTTGGTTACACACATACTGCCATTGCATGCAATCTTTCACAATTACATTCCACAGCAGCTGTATGGCTGGTGATTTCCAACATAGACATTGCATTTACTGTGGCTAATTCCTCCAACCATACACTCAAGCAAAAAAGAGCATGTTCCCTGCTGAGGAAGGTTATACCAATCAAAAGCAGAGTGAGGCAGGTACTCCAGCACAATTTCAGACCATCTATGTTTTGATACAAATGATTCCATTTTTTTATTCAAGGTGTAACTTAAATGTCTAAAGTCAGAGAGCCTCAAGCTACCGTCATATCGCTGTCATGAAGAGAACATAAGCACTGCTTGGGTCCGGGGGTGTTCCCTAAATAAAGGTTCTGTTCGGAAAGTCCACGGTTATTGCAACAGATGAGACGTAGGGCGCTTTGCTTAAATGTTATTCAAAAATGTAAAAATCAGCTTTCTTCCAAGCTAACATTATTTCACTGTATTTGGCCATTTTGCTTCTGCTTCCACACAGCCTCCTCATGTGTGAGTGGGGGAGTACAGGGCCGAGAGGAGTTCCACTGGAGCTCATTTCGAAGCATCGCAGGCGGAGTCCGACGGCCGACGAGCACAGCGAGCAGACTGCAAACAGGCAGACGGTCTTCACAGGGTGCAGCCAGGTAGGCACGTGACTTGTACCGTCCTCAGTGTGGCAGCAGTTAAGGCATCGTCCTGTGACGTCAGCTCTCACACGACAGGCCCGCAGTCCCCCCATGCATCTTGATACGCAGGAGGGTATCTGACGGGCTGGGTGCTGCTGGCACTCAGACACCCCAGCTTAAAGGCTGGCCAGGACCCTCCTTCGGGTGAAGGCTACAGAAGCGAGGGGGAGGAAAGGCAGATACAGGAAGCCCCGGCACAGCCAAGAGCAGCACCTCCAAACGCACTGCATGGAGGCTTCATACAACCCTGGGTGCAGCTTCAGCCAAGACGAAAGGATGGGCACTTACAGTAAGCACCGAAATCAATACCAAACATTTAGGCCTTGCAGCAGAACTGATCGCTGTTTTTGCCTTAACTACACGTTAACTACACATTCTCCTTCTCTCTCACACCCACAGACCCTGTGCACAGTGTCAGTGTTAATATGCATCATATTTAGTATCATGAGTAATACTCACAGTACCTCCTCTTGTCCTACAAAATTTCCCCAATAAACTCAGACAGAAGGAAATGTAAGCATAAACAGATGTGTCCACTTCAAACACATAGTTGGCTTCTGCTTATCAGACAGCTGCTAAAGCTGTAATGAAAAAGAAAAGTAATATAATGACTACAGGACAACAACATCATGGGGGGGTGTATCCAAACTCAACCAAGCACAGTCACTGGACTGGACTGTGACGATCATATGACTGGAATGACCATAGCCACTGCAGGAGAGCAGCGACTCGTCCCGAGTCTTTTATCTTTTTGAGCTGTTTGTGTGGTTTGTGCTGTTGGAGCTCAAAGCTTTCGATTCACATTGCAACGCGGAGACACTGAAGAAACCCACTGCACGCACAAAGAAAAGCAACAACAGAGAACAAAAGAGCCCGGATCGTCACGCGGCGTGCGTGCAGAAATCATGACAAGGAGAACGACGAGGACAAAGCTATTTTTCTCCTGGAGCGGTTGTGTGCTCCCTGGAGCTTCGCAGAAAAGGAAGAGCAAAGCCGGCTGTGAATGTCAGAACAAAAGTGCCTCTGGTGGTCCCAGCCTTGCACTGGTGAATGCAGATTCCCTCAGTGATCTCTGCCTCCAGTCGGTGCTGGTGCGAGCACCCCGCTCCCCCCACCCATCCTCCTCTCCCAAGAACCAGAGGAGAAATCACAACCGGGTCCAGGTACTGCTTTTTTGCAATGACGTTTCAGGCCAACTCATGTGGCGAACTGCAGTCCTCAGCTGCGGCTGCATGCTTTCTGCTGTTGAACCATGTCACAGTGCCCTCTGAGGGACAAACAGAATGTTATTTCAGCTGTTCCAGAGGTAAAAGCTCCACTCACAAACACTTACACGGTGCTATCTGCCTAACTGCCTAATGCTACCAAATGTGGATTTCCCACCATGAACACACCAGACAAGAGTGTGAAGCCTTCTGTCACTGAGCTTAGAGAACAACCTTAAGAGCCTGAAAGTACAGCAACAGCATGGGCATTTGCGTTAAGCACCTCTTTGTGGATATAATATGTAAATATCAGGATAACAGCTGTCCATCTGTAAGTTTATCGCTACTGTAAATTACAATGAAGATGAAAGACGACAGTTAGTCTCTAGCAGCACTTTCTCTTTCTCTCAATGAGCATCCATAAAGATGCTGGCAACAGCGGACTCAGTCGTAAATGGGGAGCATTGAAAAAATGCTGGGCTATAATCCAGACCTTCAGCTCTTTATATTCCATCAGGACATCGCAGAGAAAAGGAGAAAGATCACTCCTGTAACACGCCCGCAGTAACGAGGGGAAGGGACGTAAAATCAGTAGACACGGAGACGCGCGGCAGGGAGGAGAGGGAGCAAGAGAGGCAGACGGCAGCAGCCGGGGCAGGCGAGAGAGAAGATAAAGGGCCGACAGCTGCAGGAAGGAGGGAAAGAAGAAGAAGGAGCGAGGCACAAGGCCCTGGACCGGAGAGGAAGAATGAAGAGGAGAAAGGGTAAATGGACAGAGTCAAAGGAGGGGAGAGAGCTCGCGCTGGGACGGCAGAAAGAGGGAGGCGGAGTGGCGTTGGGTTTGGCTTTGACTCCGCCCTGCCCTGTCCTGAGAGGATCACCTGGGTGGTCAGTACCGTCCCGTTTGGAGGAGGTGTCTCTATCCTGTACCGCGGTTAATATGAGTGACAAGGCCTGACAAGAGTCTAGTATTAGATTAGCACATTTCTTCCTCATCAGCACACATTCTCTGGAGTTCCACTGCCACAGCAAGCACCTGCATATGCACAATGCCACTCCAAATGCCTTGGTCCTACATAAAGCACTGCAAGCATTATAAATTAGCTATGAAAGAAAGTACTTGTGATTAGGCCTAACCCTAAACCCTGCCAAAAAATGGAATTACATATGTGTTTTATGTTTAACAGCCAGGACACAAGGGAGAGGGAAGGCTTGTATTACATTGAACTCAGACACGTTTTACCCCAGGAGACAGGTAAGTGCTCCTCTCACTCACCAGGTTTTGACTGATGAGTTCTACAGCTCATCAAGTACACCAATGTGAAATGTTGTGACGTAAACACTCAGAGGACTGGCCATGTCTTTAACACATCACATGCAACCAATGACTGTACAGTGAGAGATGTCTGGTAACAAATGAAAAGTTCACAGGAATGCAGGAGTGTGTGTGTGAGAATGACTCATTCTCAGTCTGTCTCCAGACTGGCTCCCAGGGAAACATGTACCTGATCTCTGTGGTTACAGGGCTGGCTGCAGCACCAAGGATTAAATGTTTAACTGTTTAAATCAATGATTATGTATTGATCAGTTTGCACCAAACTGTAAAACCAGTTTAAAATCACTCTGTTGAACTTTCACCACCTATGCACAGGTGACTCAGGACATGAGAGGTATAGTTCAAAGCAAATGAAGCTACCTTTACTGGAGACTTGTGACAACCAAAACAGGCTTGGTACAAGAGTTTACACACAATAAGTATGGCAACTCAAGACTGAGCAGAGAAATGGACAAAGGGCAGGGAGTAAACAACAGAGAACACAGGTGTAAACAATTACTAATTAACACAGGTGGGAAAACACTAAATGAGACGAAGAGCACAGGAAGTTGTGAGGCCATCTGGTGGCCAACCGGGATAGCAACAACCACATCCATGACAGAAACTAGATTGTTACAATGGATGGATGCTGGCAGAAACAGACCGGCGCTACACTTTAGCCTTAGCTGACCATGTAATATGTGGCTAGGTGCCAAAGAAAACTAGCGAGAGCTAGGAGCTAAAATGGAAGGGTTTCTTTGATACAACTTGGATGAGGTCATGGTAATTTATTTCTGCTGTTGTTCATTTGTTCCTTCATCGCCTGTGTGTGTGTGTGTGTGTGTGGAAAGGGAGCATGGGAGCCTGCAGCAAACACAGTGACAGTATGTTGGATATGACTGCATATACGCTGGATAATACGTATCCCATAATGCACGGCACATGAAGTGACAGGCCTGTGGGAGGGAGGGCTGTAAAGTTGAGGTGCTTTTGCATTGCTGGCACACACGACTGGCGACAAGTCACGCACTCCCCTCTCCTCCTGCTCGCTCGCGATGCATCGCCCTTGGCAACGGGGTGGCCTTGCGACTCCGCCGGCAACCTTGGCGATGACTCATCGGCCTTCCTCCTTCAGACGCGGCGGGCTCGCACAAAGAGGGCCGTCCCCTTGAGGGGCCTTTGGAGAGCATTAAGCCGAGGGAGACAAAAGGAGCTCCTCCGTGGCGCTCCGCCCCAGCTGGCACTTGAATAGGCGCCCGCTGGGGGCCTTGCGCAGACTCCGATATGGAGCCTGACCCTCTCGGTCGCGTCCGACGCTCACATGACCGAGACCGCCCACTGCGCGGAGGCAGCCGTTCCGCTCTCGTTCCTGGCTGCACCGTTTCGTGGGGTGTCCTGTGTGACAGCCTCGTCACTCTGGCACAGAGACGGTGGATAGTCATGGCCCTCATTTCACTCTGTCTATGGCAGAACCAAAGGCCTGTGCTCCCACTGACCAGAGCACATTGTGTGTAATAGTCAAAAAGGTTTTTCACTAGGCCTTTCGCATTGTCAGCACTTTAGCATTGTAGCAGCTTCTTTCCTTTCAAGACAATCAAAATAAATGATACAGATGAACTTATGCTTTGACTCCTTCCCATACAGTGCCTGGGAAGGCTAAATTTAGGCTACTGGGCTTCCCATTTCACAGACAGCACAACTATTTTTCAGCACAAATTTCTAATGTTTATCAACATTTATTGTCAGAATAATGTTGCACAGAAAAATGAGAGAAACAATTTGAAAATTAGTATAAAGAAAAAATTAAAGTTTTTTTGAAAAACTCGATAACTTACAATAGCATTTTTGCAATATACAAAAAGAAAACCAGAGTATCCATCAATTATTTTACCTTCCAAGAACATGCAATCAATTTGATGTCTAAATGTATAGATCACACTATTGTAAATTACCGACAGAGAAGCAACATTCTAGAGCCACATGAACATTCATTAAATAAGCTGAATGACACTGTCATCCTCACCGCTGACTTCAGTATGTTTGCTTTGATCAGTTAAACACAATGAAAATGACATATCTGAGCTGTCATATCTTCATTTCTACTCAGGAGATAACACAACAGCAATTATAGTATGTCATCGTGCTTCTCACCTTGTTCTTTAAGGCATCTATTCAAAATGGTATGTCCCAAACTTTGTCAAACTGCATTTCTTTTCCCTTCAGTATGCGGAGACCTTTGGGTGGGAGTTAGCCTGGGAATTCGCAACCCACTGTTTTTACTGCTGGTTTCTTCTAATGAGGAGAGGATGTTCTGATCCCTAACTACTGTAGCTAAATAGCTGTTGTAGGGAACCTCATTAACTGTACACTGCTATAATCAACTTAACGCACAGCTCACCAAAACCATTCTGTTTTGTTTTGTTTGGCATAGGTCAGTTGATGTTTAGGGAACTTGATATTGATGTAATTATCAATAAGAAATTGATTCCTGGCAATCTCATCAACAGTACACAGCAAACAGGGTGCATGGCAGAAATATCCACTGCCTCTGTATTCTCATACTATGGCTGTGATAATCACAGTGCAATTTTTCGCAAACAGACGCCTACAGACACATGATATGAAGCAGACACACGACACACAAAGGCATACTGCAAACCCTACAAACCCTCTCTGCAACATGACGCACCAAATCCTACCAAGCATGTGTGAAACACAAAAGATTTATTTCCGTGGTACATCAAACTACATGCTCGGAACTAAACGTCAGGAGTCTTAATTAATCACAGCAGAGATGAAACAACAGACACATGTTTCCTCAAGTGTTGACACCTTTAATTACATAAATCACATATCAATAAAAACATATGGTATCCTGAAGAATAAACCCAACTATGTGCTCACACACCCACACACATACACACACATGAAATAAGAGGGAAAAAAGTTCAGCTGCTTAACTATTGTTTTCAGGTCTTAAACATTTTGCCCACATGCAGTACATATAATGACACTTTCCTTTCTTCAGTGGCAGATTATAGGCTACTTTTTCCTTCAGATAGTACACACAATCCAAACATATAAGATGTACCTTTAGTTCAACTGACTAACTTGTAATATCTGGAGGGTCTACAGGAAACCCCCAGTGATGCATCTTTCCGTCTAAAATATCTGCTCGATGAACCTCGATGAGCACATATGAATCTGAACCCTGCTTGTGTCTCACTGGGGCACTGGGGGACAGTGCTGGCCTTCAGCAGGAAGACCAAGGCCTGGCATCCTGTTAGCTGGAACAATGTGTCCGCAGGCCCTGCGGTACCCTTCCACTCCGCCAAACAACAAAGCACACAGACACGCAGACTGTCTGACACGCAATGACCCCAGCACTAACACACACAGACTGACACGCAATGACCCCAGCACTAACACACACAGACTGACACGCAATGACCACAGCACTAACACACACAGACCATCACACACAATGACCACAGCGCTGACACAAACAAACCATCACACGCGATGACCACAGCACTAACACACACAGACTAACACGCAATGACCACAGCGCTGACACAAACGGACCATCACACGCGATGACCACAGCGCTGACACACATGGACCATCACACACGTGATCGCCACAGCACCAACACACACGATGACCACCACACTGACACACATCCAGTCACACACAGGGTTACTGCAGCGCTCACACACACAGCCACTGTGACACTGACCGACACACACGCAGACGGTCAAAAACTCAACAACGACATCACTGACACACACAGGCGATTGCAAACACACTGTTACCACAGTGCTGATGCATTCACCGTTACCATGGTGCTGCACAACCAAGGACGCGTTACTAATCCATACGTTTTTCCTGGGTGAACTCAGGTGAAGGATCTTGCTCAGGATACAACACAACGGCAGCATTCCACCCACAGTGTGACCTCATGACCCCTCGGTGCTCTGAACACCATGTCCCTCATCCACACACACAGTACAGCACACCCCAGAACACAGAAGAGGATATTTCAGTCTCTATCCCCAACAGGACTCACGATTTCATAAAGTTTACATGTGTTTTTTCTTCTCCTTTATACAGGTTACACAATCACTTCTATTGGATTGTAAAACGGTGAAAACTAGGCCGCATTTGTCATCCTGCTGTGGGCTGCCAAGACGCGCTTGCCTATATCTTCTCTCCATAAGAAAAATGGGATGGCTTCTACTTATTGAGCAGATGCTTAGAATAGAGTATCTCTACTTTCATTTAATCTTCTGGTTTTAAGAGCTCATGTCCTGTTTTGTGGGTCTCTGGCGGACACTACAGAGGTCCTTACTACGTCAAAAGCATTCCTTTGAACTCCGCACTAAAATACCCCCCCCCGTGACAGCACCCCCCTTCTCATGCCGCCCCCATAATGCGTCAAAAAGCTGCAGGAGGCTACATGTGTCTCTCATTGTCACTAGAGGAGCCGGAGGGACACGCCGGAAATACCAGCCCTAGTTTCCCCATTCGCTGGCAATTAGGCCCCTTAGAGGGGAAATTCAATTACAAGGGGTACAGTTATAAGATACAGTGATAATCAGATACGAGTGCAAAACAATGCCCCTTCTGTAGCACACACTGCATTGCAATTCAGGAAGGGCCCACAAATAGACTACTAGTGCTGCCATGTCTAGAGATCTGAAGCAGTGATTTCACCTTATTCATGCCTGACTGAAAACTAAAGTCAGGACAGGAGCTAACATGTATGGAAACCATTCTGTCAGCAAGGTGTCCGTAGCGCGCCGGCGGCAACCCATCCTACAAGGACAGCACCACATCCATTCTATGGCCTACAAAATAAAGCCTGAGTTATTTACAACTCCTTGCGCAAATGTCCATGTGCGGTAAGATGGATATTAGCAAGGCTCCTTTGTAATCGATCCCAGCGTGGCAGCACTAACAGGTAATACGAACATGGGCCATGACTGCGCCTGTTTCACAGGATCCGCCCATCAAGACCCGTTCAGTTCCCAACAGTAAGGCTAATCCCCCTCTCAGTCATAAGAACGGAGAGGACTGCCAGACATCAGGGCTCCTGGGTTGGAAGTGTTGTCCAACATGTTGCTTTTCATGCTTAAAGGCGCAGGAAGTCCAGCCCACATGCTTTGAAACACGCTCCTCATGGAGACCACTCACCGGTGCAGCATGAACAAAGCAGTATATGTGTGTTTCTGTGTATTACAGAGCAGAGGGTTCTGCTTACCATATCCACACCACTGCTGGCTGAAGGGTCACTTTGATCTCCTCTGCTCCACCATCAGAGGAAGGAGGGGGGGGCACAGTGGACCTGAATCCCGATAACAGGTTGTTCTCTGCAGAACTTAAACCAGCTCTGCCCGGGTTTCTCTCGTGCTCTGAATTCAAATAGCTTTCATGGCATGACACAAAGATATGCTGCCAAAGCAGTTTGCTGTCCCCTCTCCCACCCCCACGACCTTTCACAAACCCATTCTGCTGAGTGTTCCGCTCTCCGCTGCACCTCTCTGATGCCCCGCCCCAGGCTCTGCCCATAGGCACACAAAGCAGGTGAAGCAGTACAGGTTTCCCAACCAACATCTTCAGTTTACAATGGTCCTGCCACAGTAAGAACATTGCTGCACCCATTCACATTGCTAGAAGAGATAATATCATCAACTCTTCTGATTACATCTGTTCATATTTATAAATTTCTCAATCACAAAAACAGAAAATATAACTGTCTCATTTTATAAATGTCCTAAAAACCATATTTTAAATGCTGTATGGTGATGGCAGTTAAGGAAGATACAGTAAATATGAGCCATAAATTGCTGTATTCATTAATCTCAGACAAAATCATGCACATTAAGATGGAGGTCAATGAGTTTCAAATGGACCCTGATCGCGTTTTGCCCTTTCGCACACTCGTGTCATGTGACACACAGCAGAGAAGCTTCAGGAGAGGAGAAGGCCTGTTTTTTTTCCCAGGGTCCTGAGTTCACGCATGACTTCCTGCACCCTGCGGCTGTCAGATTCAACAGCTGTATCTACCTGGGCTCTAGAAGTTGAAGGCAGGCATGACCCAGCACAGAAACGAGATTGGGTGATAAAGCGTTTATAACTTACGGACATTTAATACATTAAGCACACTGCTGGCATGGCAAAGTCAAAACACATGGGCAAGAGAGCACTGGCAGTTTTGTTGCTTAGGATGCAACAGAATTCATAACATTTTTGATCATCCTGTTGCCTCAACAGACATCTTTTCATATAAGTTTCATTCTTGAACAGCTTATTATATACAAAATATAAAAATAAAACATTATTTATTCTAGACATAAAAAACAGCAGCACAGTCATCCTTTCAGAATGAAGCTGCTCTTTCCACAGCTGGGGGCTGACAAACAAAATGAGCAGCAGAGTGCCATGAGGGACTTCTGGAGGCAATTCTAGAGAGTATGAGTATCTGCTTTAAATCCCCTCAAACCACATGGATGTGTGTTTACTGTAGACGTACTGTACTATAATAATGTATAACAACGTGTGGACTCTGTGTAGGACAGCGTAAGAGATTTAGGTAGACACCACATGCAGTCACACAGGGGGTACTCAGTATTGAGAGCATCCCTTCCCTCTCCCTCTCCCTGCCCCTGAGCGTCAGTGATGTGGCTGGGAGGGGACCCAACACTTTGATGTGTATCTGTAACCACGGGATTAGAACTCAAGCGGGCCAGGAGGGAGCCCAAGCCTCTGTTTGGGCTCAGGTTACAGGCTGACTCTCTGCCAGCGATGAGAACAGACAAGCGAGGAACGCACAGCGACGGCTGACCCCGCACCCGGACAGGGCCGGGTCCAGATACGACTCCGTCTGTTTGCCTTTTCGAAGGGCCTCTCCGAGGCAAACAATCAGGCCCAGTCTAAACAGTCAGTGACACAGCCGTCTGTCTCTGACATGTTTGCCGAGGGTAAATGGAGTGGGATTAGGCCGGGTGTTGCGGTGCGCTCGGTGGCAGTGTACACAGCCTGTCTGGGGGTTACTAACACACCTGCAGGGCCCTTGCGGCCTAACGCTCCTCTGTTCCAGAGCCCCAGAGCTCCAGAGCTCCATGGCGCGGGCCCCCTTGCCCATGTACCTTTGCCCAAGCCCAGTGCTCCCCTTTCTGGTTCCATAGGAACACACCCGACAATGGGAAACAACCACACTGTCAGATACAGCGATCAGCCCACTGTTTGGCTACTTGGAAGCTGACAATCAACATTTACATTAACACTTAAAGGTCCTGCGTCGGACTATAGAGATGACCCTAGCATCCGTAGCGTGCCTCCCCTGTGTGCATTCCAGGAAGCACCACAAAACTGACTATATAATGTGGAAATAGGACTCAGGAAGAGCTCAACAAATGAGAGGTGACTGTCAACAGATGAGATTTGACTGTCAAGCAATGCTTATTTATTTAAAATGGCATTTGCAGTCATATTCTAATAAATTGTTTCCCAGCACTAATAGTGTGGTCACACCCCCTGCTGACCTCTTAATTTATAAAGATTCAACTGTTAATTTTGCACTGATGTTCATTTGACAGCGCCTCATCTCTTGTAAAAGTTCTTTACGCTATTGTTTATTCGATATATTTTGTTAATATCAACCTAATTAAGTGTAATTAGGTTGTCAATTAATTTTTCTAGGCACCACTGACAAACCAAATTGTCAGCCAATAAAGTTGAGTATCTGTCTGTATTACTAATCAGTTTAAATGGGTCAACAGAAATAACTTTCAGCAACACCTTTAATTGTGTGGAGCTTCTTTTAGCATCAAGGAGGATTTTAGTGTGAGGCTGGCAACCGAAGGCACTGAACTGACATCTTCACGAGAGTATACACAGCCATAAAAAGTTACTAAACAGCACTCCTCCACGGCACTTTGAATTGCGGCAATCTGCAACAGCAACCAGGGTTAGGTAAAATGCTGCTAAAAACAGCGTCAGAGGCAATGCCTCTCTTTAATCAAATCCAAACCCGAAAGACGAAGGAAATGTGGATGTTTTTTATAAAAAATTTTTTTAAAAAAACCCATGAGAATTTCCCACCCCCTGCGACGATGAAAGCCAAAAAGCGGTCACAGTGCACTCGGCTTTGTCCCAGGGGAAGCATGTGGAGAGCAGACAGCACAACAGCCCGGCGCTGACATCACACAGAGCGGCGGACAGAGGGGCATCATATCTCCCGCGGACCAATGCAGGGGGGCCTCCCCTGTCCCCCAAATAACAGACATTTTTAAAAAGTCTCATAAAGAGATCTGCCACGCTTTCTCAGTAACTGCAAAGCCAGTAGAGGAACATCACAGATAGCCCTTAAAGTTTCCCCAGGCCTCCCTGGTAAACACGGCTTCAGTCACAGCCCGTCTGCATTAAGCTAATAAGCTGCAGAGGGATGGGGGGACCGCAGCCTGAAAAGCAGAGGGTACTGGAGACTGCGCTGGGAAGAAACCGCTGTTGAGGCGATGCGTCTTGGAAGGGACGCGCCTTTGTGTTCCCGCACATCTGTCCGTTTCCTTAATAACGCCCCCCGCGCTCGGGTTCTGCCTCCTCTCCGTCCCTGCTACCAGCCCGCCTGCACTGCAGCAGGCGGTGCTTTTGCGAAGAAGCTCCTCTGGGCTGACTGCAGAGGAACAAACGCAAATCACATTGTTTTTTTTCATATTGTTTGTTCGGGGGGTGTGGTCTACAGAGCCCCCTTCATTACTCCAGACCGCTGCAATCAGCATCCTTTTCAGGACACCTCTGAATATCTGCGGCGGGAATCGGAGCATAAAAGCACAGAGCAATTCCGGGGACAGCCGCCGTCACGGAATAACAGCGCCGGGAGCGGGAGGTAATAAAGCGCGCTCTTAATTGAGGTGCGGCAGGTAAAAACTGCACGCGTAATCAAATCCACCACAGTAAATTTCAGCAGCTATCTGCAGGGTGCCCTTGAGTTTCTAATGGGTACGCGGCCCAGGTGGATCAAATATCCCAGGCCGTTCACCTCCAGACGGAGAGCGATTTAGCCCTGCTATCTGTAGAATCGTGAAAGGAAGGCCGAAAGCATGACTATTAGAACCCCATAACCGCTACAGGACGGATGCTGTTGGAAGGGGCGAGGGAAATTGACAGAGCTGCTGCCTGGCAGCCTTACTGCAGACTCATACCCCCTGCGTCACACTGGCTATCAGTCAGCTGGAGTCAAGCTCAACGCAGTGTTACCGGTATGACCGAGCGAGCGGCCTCCGCTAAGCTACCTGCCATGCCGCCTGTGAGTCAGCCTGCTTTTGAGCGGTGCAGCGGGGAGACCGGAGGCGGCCCGACACCAGTGCTCAGCGGCTGGAGGTGGACGAGGCACCCCCTGAGTGACAGGCCTCGAACGGCGCACGTCCAACTGAAGCGGGGGGAGCCGTCACTCCACGGGGCTGCGGAGGCGGAATGGCACTCCACCTGATGGATCGGCCTCAGAGGAACGCTCAGGCTAATATCCTGGGAAAACACCACACCGCCACACCAGTGGAACTAAATACAGGACCAACTGTGTGTTGTTTTTCTGAGGTAACCCATGTTAGGCAGGGACTGTAAAGTACGTGACACACTGGGGTTAAGCGAGAAAAGATGTGGTTCACAATGTGCCAAATAACATTTTCTCCACAACGACAAAACATCATCACGCCAATTAAACAGTCACCAAATATTTTAAAACAGACCTCATAAAAACCTTGCCGAAATAAATTGGAAACTGAAAGATGATGGGTTGCCAAAGCCATTCTTCCATCTTAATGACAATCGGCTTGCAGCTCTTGCTGAACATTGCGTTACAGCAGTTCTAGGGCTCTCCACCTGATCTGTCCCAAGTCCCAGCTGTGAAGTCTTCACACACACGCATGTTCCAGCCCGGCCAGGGCGGCCAAGTTGCCCCGCTGACCCAGGCCTCGCTCGGCAAATCCATCACACCCCCAGCTGTGAGACGGGACCCCCCCACGTGGAGAAATGAGGCCCGGCTCTGGCGTGACTCAGTGCGCAGCGGTGTAATTGGAAACACGACGCGCCACAGAGCGGTCCCCCGTCAGAAACGCACCCCGGCTCCCGCCGTCTGACCTCTGTGGCGCTCCCTGTCGCCTCTCGGCAGGTGACGTGTCACTGCGACACAGAGCGGCTTTATGGTCAGCCCAGGTCGCTGGCCGCTGTGGCTCAGTGCATCTGTTTACCCCTGAAACATGCGGCAAGTCTCTCCTGCTGCCTCTGCTGGCCTAGCCTCTGGCGTGGCGTGTTTGCGAGCTCTCTGTGACCCTGCAGGTCCCGCATGACAGAGAAGACCCACAATCCAAATGCTAGAATTAGGACTACCAGAATAGCTCCACATATTTATAGCAACAACTGGATGGCTGCAACAGTGGACTACTACATTGGCTGGGGTCAACCCAGAACATTCTTGTATCTATCTTAAATTTAACACATTTATCATGTAACATTCCTAACAAAAGGGCTTTCTTTATCCTTTGAGTCCTTAACATTGAGTAGGAACTGTACACTGTGTACTGCCATTCAGAATACCATAACGGATGAGACACTTTTAAGCAAAAAAAAACTTTCAACCAATCCAGCACAGTAACAGTGCATCAGTGTCTGTGACATCATTAACACTACAGCTCCACACAGTGGCTTGTGCTCTGAGCCCAGCCCAGCGTGCTAAGGTTAGCGCTGTAGTCCTGTGCGCACGGCAGACGGCACTTTAGCAGGGGGGCCAGTAAAGTGACGTGTGTGTGTGAGCGTGTCACTGCTGGCCGCGGAGCCGGAACCCGCCGGATTCGGGGTTGGGGCGTTGGAGGAGCAGGAGCCGGAGAGCGCTGCCAGGCATCCCGCGTGGGCCGCCGGGCTCGGGAAAGCTTCGGCGCGGCATCGGGTGGGCGGCCTCAGCGCGGGCGTGAACGCGGGGGCCCGGAGATTCTCCTGCGCTGCCTGGCCCGCGCTCAGGCACGCACACGCCGGGGGGCGACTGACAGAGAGAGATACAGGGACAGGCGTTCATTCACAATCACGTAACACACAACGCTTAACGCCACCACAAAACTGACCAGACTTCAGCACAAGCTGTGCAGGATCTATCTGAAGGAGGTCTGCGACTTTGCTTGCTAGAATGAACACAGGACACAGAGGGGTTTACAAAAAGGTACATGATTAAAGCCCAGACGGACTGAGAAAAACAGGAAGCTGCTGCGAGGGGATTGGGGCAGGCCTCGACTTCCTCTGGCTGGGAGTAAATCCCTCAAGATGTAGAGCGCCGTCCATAAACCCCTTTTGTGAGCAGCTCATTTAGCGCCCAACCTGGCGGCGGACGCTGAATCGCTGCGTCAAGATGTTTCTGCTGTAACTGCATCTTAATTTCATACCTGCCTGAGCTTTGATTACGGCAGCGCGGCGCAGCTGGGGGACTGGCTGGGCGAGGGCCAGCGTCACCGCGGAGGCTGCGCCATCGCTGCAGACGGCCTTGAGAGCGGGGTGGGGGTGTGGGGGCATAGAGGGAACAGAAAGCTGACGAAGCAGACGCGGAGCCCCCGCTGCCCGCCCATATGCCGCCGCTCTCGGCCCAAGACCGGGGACACGGGAGAGGGAAGGTCGCGGGCGCCGCTAGAGCTTCCCACAATCCCTTGCGGCTAGAGAGCCCGGCCGTGCCGTCAGCTGATTCGCTCACCCTCCTCAGCCAAATGACGGTGCGAGCGAGAGCCCTACTGGTTGCAGCTGTCAGGTGTAGTAATTGCAGTTGACAGGAAGGTCTGCTGCTTGCACCTTCCAGCCATTGGCGCCTGAGGACGCCGCTCAGGGTTGTGCATCCTGTTGTTTATGTGTCACCGTGAGACTGTTGCACCTTCAGACAGGGCATGGCGGATGCAAGGTCCTGTGATCACAGCCGAGTCCTACAGCAGCACTGGAGCTGTCAGCCAGTGCTTCACATTCAGCAGTGTAGCCATAATAACCACACAAACAAAGTCATAAAAGCAGACGGGCACACAAGGGCCTGAGTGTGGATACACTCACACAGACATACACACAGGCACAAACAGGGCACACACAGACACAAACCCACTGAATTATTCAGTGCTTTTGCAATGTTGACAATAGGGAGGTCTGAGCGGGTTAATGGTGGGGAACAGCACCGGCACTCTGAAACTGCAGCCACATCTCTCATCCTGCTCTGTGTTGATATCCATGTGCATTCAACTCTCATCGAGCTCCCCTGCAGACTCGCTTTATGAACACAGTGAAGGGGTCGTTCTGCTGCCACATTTACAGACAGTGCTGAGGCAATGCAGCTAGCAGCTTACTTTGCTGTTGGTCCTGCAAAAAAGGTTCACAAGAGGTACCATCTGAGCAAAATTAGAGGTTGGATTTTAAAAATGACTAGTGTACCATTTACCAATGCTCTAGATGGACTGAGAGGTACTGTGCTTATATGTGTACCTTAGCTGGTGTTGCTATTAAACCAGTTGAAGGAGCACTAACTCCCATTATAGAACCAAGATACTTTTGTTATGGATAAAGAAGCACCCACACAATGCACAGTGCTACATTTACACCTAATGGCACCTTATGTTCCACAAAAAAATGCCCTTTATCCATTCAATTTGGAGAGGTATTTTAAATCACCCATCAAAGGCATTTTTAGAGTAATCCCCAAAGTAAGACAAAATCCTGTCTTTGGACAGGATTATCTTTAGAATTTCTTCGGACCTACTTGGTCATCAGAGGATCACATGACCACCCCAAAAACCATTCCACCACTGCCACACCTAGAGTAGCTGGGTAAGAGCCTGTTCCCTAGTACCAAGTCAGGCTTTTCTCAAAAGTCAAAAATGACACAAAACAGTGGCTGAAAAAGAGATCCTCCTTCCCACTGGAGCTTTATGTGGGAGCTGGAAGGAGCCATTAGCCCATACCAAGGAGAGGAGAGTGCCCTTACAGTGTATGCAGACCTTCTTCAGCATCCTTTCTCTTCCTCATTTCTCATACACCCCAACACCCTCTGCTCAGCAAACATTAAATCTCTGCTCCTGCGCAAACTCATCCACTCCTCACTGCAGAGCTCATGCCACTGGGTACAAGGTTACATAAATTATGAATGCTTGCAAAAAATACAACGGCTGGAGGTATGGTGCGATAATGCTTTCAGGGTGTGTAAGCATTTCTGCGTGCGTGTGTGTGTGTGTGTGTCCACTTGTGAGATTGTGCAGTAGTTATGACCGTCCCTGGGCTCAGCTGTCATAGCACTGTCACTTAGAGGTGACAATGAGGAATGGATGCACAGACTGTTCAAGATTCGCAACCTAACCGGCACGCTTGTATAAACATTAGCGCCGGCCTCCCGCTCAGGAAGGTGTTAGAGGAGGTGGACAGCGTGGCTGTTTCAGGGGCGGGGCTGTGTCCTCATCTGTCTGCCTGGCCCATATGGTGAGAGTGATGGAGAGCTGATTACAGCCAGGATGGGGGTGGGCGAGGGAGGGATGCACAAGGTGCCGTGCCATCCTGTCTGCTCTGATGGACGACGGTTGCCAGCGTGATGAATCCTCTGACCGTGCCCGTGGCAGCGGGAGCAGGTGCGCCCGGTGCGGAGAACCCCGGGGGGAGTACGAGTGTGACGGTGACCGTGTGCAGGCGGAGCACCCACAGTGCACAGAGCGTGCAGAGCGCCCTGGCAGCGAGTCAGCGCTCCCGCAGCGAAGCCGCGATGTTCGGGCAAGGTGAAAATGTCGGCGCAACGCTGCATAGGTGTAGGTGTCAGGACGTTTGCCACCAATGTTAACCAACGTTAACTAATGCCGCTAACTCCCGTTAACCGTTTGTCCAAGCCTTGGTCAAACTGAAAAGACCCGAACAACTGTTTACAGAGAGATCACACAATTCACACACAAACAAAAATCTTAACACACAGCCTCTCTGTGTGTGCGAGTGTCTCTCTCTCTCTGACTCACTCACACACACACACACACACACACACACACACACACACACACACACACACACACAAAAAGAGATAAGGCCAAATAATCATTCAAACATTCAACTACGAAACCACAAATTGATTACTTAAATCAGAATTCAAAGGCTATTTTAACAAATACATACACTAAAATTCTTTCTCCTCTATTTTATTGAAGGAGCCAAAGAATCCCGCAGAGAATAACTGAATCACTGATATTATTCAGTTCTCTGCATGACAGTGTGCGTGAATGCAGATCTCTGCACTGTGAGTCATTATTTACTGTACACAGTAAGAACTGGAGTTTTGCAAAGCCCTCCGGGGGGGAGCAGGTTTCCATTTCTTGAATGTCTGATCTCTGGAACCACGGAGAATGGTAATACCGAATCGATCGAAACGCACATCAGCACGTACAAAAACAGCAGGGGGAACAGCACCACGCCCCTTAAGAAGCCAACACTAAAGCACTGGCGATTCCAGCCGTTCAAAGCCAGACAGCATTCCTCAGCGAATACGACCCCCCAAACAGAAAACATCACGGCGTTCCTCTCAGCAAGGACGACCCGAGACGGCCCGTAAAGCAGACGGGGGGTTCCGGATCCTGCAGCATCAAAACCCCGAACACAAAAGACTCTTCACAGGCAAAGGGCTTTTTCGAGAGCTGGCGACCGCACACCCAGACGAGCAGGAATTCCTCCCGGCCGCGCTGCACAAAGCGGGGCTTTTGGCAGGAGCAGAAAATGAGGTGGGGATGACAGAGCAGCAGAGCAAGGGGCAGGCGGGCAGCACCCTGTCGGCGTGGATACAGATCTGCGCAAACCCGGGGCAGCTCTTGGCCACCCTCTCCCTCCCCTTTTGTTGTGCAAAGCCGGCAGAGAGGAGGGCAGGTGGGCGAGAGAGGGAGAGAGACAGAGAGAGAGCTGAGGTTGGTGAGGGGCAGGTGGGAGGTACATGTATGGGGGCAGTAAAAGAGGGTGGTGACATGATTGATCTCTGCCCCAAAAATTCCCCCCCAAATGCAGCTGGAAGAGGCTGCTTCCCCACAACAAGAAAAAACAGAGAAAACTCCTTTTCGATGGTCAGAGATAGATGCCAATGCCCCCTTCCAGCCTCTGAGAGGTGCAGTGAAGTCTGGCGGTCCCAGCGGTCCCGGCAATCCCCGCCGGGGGGAGGTCAGGGCGGCACGCAACAGCGGAGAAGCCGCGCAGTCGCAGCCCTCAGCCTGTCTGTCTGTCTGCCAGGATGTGGGGACGCGTAAACGGCCCCCTGTAAGCCGGCGCAGGGAGCAGGGAGCAGGGAGCGTTCACACAGATCAGCGTGTCCGCGGCCGGTGAGAGGCACAGACGGACAAAGGCTGCAACACGGCGAGCCGGAGAGATCCGCTACCTCGCGATCTCACAGGACCCGCACTGTTTTCAGCTCTCAGATACGCTCTCAAAGCCGGCTCTGCTCAGCTCGCAACATCTCCTTCCGAACTCTTCCCCAAAAGTCACTGCCAAACCTCCGAATCCCTACCCCGCCACCTGAACACCGCCTCCCCCCAACCACCCCCTTCACCCCGGCTTACTGCAGCTCACCTCTGTCTGCTGAGCGTGTGGATCGTCTCTCCTTCCCCAGCTGTTAAAATCCTGCACCATGGTAGGAGGGTGGCCGGCCGGAGGGAGACGGTTAAATAAGGGTGAGGATGATGGGAGAGGAGAGTGGAATAGAGGGGAAGAGGAGCAACAAACAACCAGAGCAGAACGGACTGGTAGAGAGAGAGAGAGCGAGAGAGAGAGAGAGAGAGCGAGTGTGTGTGAGAGAGAGAGAGAGAGAGAGAAAGAGAGAGAGATAGAGAGAGAGCGAGCGCAGAGTACAGACAGGGAGAGAGACACAGAGCAGAGCACAGAGAGGCAGAGACACAGAGAAGTACCGACCGCAAGATAGAGAGATGGAGCAGGGTATAGTCAGGCAGACAGCTACAGTATGTACAGTGTGGAAGTCAAGTGGCAGGTGCGAGTGTGCACACACACACACACACACACACACACACACACACACACACATGACACAGGCAGGCGAGGCAGACACACTACCCCCTCCCTCCTCCTTCTCCTCTTTCTCTCGCTCTCTGGCTTTCACTCACTAGCAGCAACACTACTCCCTCTCCTTCCCACTCGGGGCAGATGCTGTTAACCCCTGCATGGCCAGAGCCCCCATAAACGAAGCAGTTCTCAGCTGGACCACAACCGCTCAGTGTACACCTCTTCATCAGGCAGCATGAAACACACACACACACACACACATACACATAGACACAATGCACAGAAATACAAATGAGTAAATACCTTACCGACAGTCAGTGCACATTTAAAATAAACACAAATCCACAACCAGCCGTGACAGTCTCAGCAATGGGCGGGACGTTACACCTCATCTTTCCTGCTATTCATAGGTGCTGAAACAATTTCTATTTTCGATTTGGAGCTCTTCTTCCTCTCTGCCTTTCCTCCCTTTCCTTCCCATCGAGAGCTCCTCCTCTCAAACGAAACGCGATCCAATCGCAGCGCTGCTCGTATGATGTCACTCGCCGATCTCTCTGCCGAATTCATCGTGTGGGGGGTCATCATGAGGGTGCGTGTGTGTGTGTGCGTGTGTGTGTGTGTGTCCGTGTCTCTTTTGGGATGCAGCTGGTCTCTGGCGTGCGGGGAAGGAGCACCTCTCTGTTCTTCAAACGGCCAGCACTTCACACGGCGCTGGATGCAGGCCGGTCCGCTTTCATCTCCGGGGCATTGGCGGGCAGCAGGTGGGCTCGGATGGGGACTGGAGTGGGGACTGGAGTGGGGGTGGGGGGGTGATGGGGCGCAGACACGCCAGCACTTCCCTCTGGGGTACGGCGCGAGCATCCTGCCAAGTTTCCCAAATCACGGGTCACTGGTCACAGGCTCTGCGCCCAATCTGAGCGTGGGGGCCGGCTCCCCCCGCTGGAGACGCAACCTTTTGGGCAGAAGCGGGCCAGCTGGGAGGTTAAAGTACTAGTAACTTTACCAAAGCAGGGGGGTCTCTTTTAGCTTGTTTGTAAGATTTTCGAATTTGTACAATTTTGACTGACACGCAGGTAATCTACAATTGTACTTCCCATGGTAACAACATTTCCCCATTGATGGCCAAACCATCCTAAAGAGCGCAGAGCCCATGGCAAGAGGCCGCAGTCCTCCAGCAGCACCGTCTTACAGTCATTCACATGCTGGGGCTCCAGGAAGCTCCCGCTAAACTTCCTCTAAGGAGGACAGGCGCACCGGCACAGGCACTCTGGGGGCCCAGGCCGAACCGTTTCGGCAGCCCAAAATATCGCTCCGCCGTGTCCGTCAGCGAGAGCCCGGATGCCGTGGTAACGGGAGCACATGGCGTAATGTGCTCTCATACAGTTGCATGACTGCACCACTGATATCACTGTACACAACAACTGCGCGTCGCAATGGTGCAGTCTACTCGGGGGTGGAAACCGGCAGATCATTACCAAGACAACAACGTTACCACGCACTAAAATACCAGAGCTCAGGCTTCCTCACGTGACCCTGGAGGGAGGGAGAGGCGAGGAGGAGAGAGGAGAACAGTGTGCACTGCAGGAGAGGGAGGTGGGAGGTGAGGTCAGGCCCATGCAGCCGACGCGCTACACTAGAGCAGGGAGGGGCAGCCTCTGAAACCAACAGGCTGCGCCCCAGCTCAAAGGCAGTCAGCTCACTGGCTCACCTACACCATCAGACCCCACAGCAGACGGATACTTAAACACGCCGCCCGCGCACCACTGACAAAGAGCACCAGGGATCTTACCAGTCGCAAAAGAATCATCACCTGCGGCAGTCTGGACAAATGAAGCTGTTCCTTTTCCCTTTGGGCTTACATTACATTACTGGAATTTAGCAGATGCTCTCATCCAGAGCGACTTACATAGGTTACTTTTTTTTTTTTTTTTTTAACAATGTTATACATTTATACAGCTGGATATTTACTGAGGCAATTGTGGGTTAAGTACCTTGCCCAAGGGTACAGCAGCAGTGCCCCAGAGGGGAATCGAACCGGCAGCCTTTCGGTTACAAGTCCCACACCTTAACCACTATGCTACACTGCCACCTGTTACCTGCCTCAGGCCTTCGTATCCACGCTCCTGCACCACTGGGAGCAATGACACGAGTTAGCGCCCTGCCTCACCTCCCAGCGGCCTGATCTCCACCTCACTCGGGAGGGCTGCCGACAGCTGCCGCGTCCCCCATCGCTTCTCCCTTCATTAATGGTGACTGGGACTGTCGCTGCTGTCACCAGTCGCGGGGAGCAGTGACAGGGGACAGGGTCAGGTCAGTCTGGCAGCGGAGGCCTGGGCCTTTTCGGCAACACCTGCAGGCGGGTCGATGTAGCGCTGCCACAGAGCGGAGGGCTTTCTCTGTGGTTGGCCGGCGGTAGCACGCTGCCTTACTCTTCACCACGTGTCAATAGCAACGCTTCTCAAAAGGAGGGCGGGGGACGGTGTCCAGGCGAGAGGCCTCAGCGCTGCGCTCGGTGCTGCTGCTGAGCGCTGTGTAGGTCAGAGCCCATATCAGGCGCTCTGCCGACGTCAGGCCGCCCTGCCCCGGGTGATGTGGACGGGGCGCTCACAGAGTGACGCCAGTACTGCCAGCTCTCGGCAGCACGCTCACGGCCAGCGCGTTAATGGCTTAAAGCGGTCACTCTAACATTACGCGCACGCAGCATTAGGTAAAATGGAGTCAGGGCGGCGCGGGTCTACCGTAACGGTCCGTTAGCATCGCGGCTGTGTTTTCCACGGAAACGGTGCCGTTTTGAATCATTTCGCAGGAACAGAGGCAGTGTCCATTTCCTGCTTGTTCATCACTTCAACGGTTTCCATGCCAACTAGCGAGTCCCTCATAGCTCCCCTTCTCCTTTATCCAGCTCTTGCACTGATGGCGATGTCCCTTGTTCTGTCCTTGAATTGAACCATTGTGGAGCTTTGCACATGCCAATAACGGCTCCGCCATGGAGATGAGGGTGCCAGAGATATAAATGAACAATTCCACTTGGGGAGAGGGCTCTTGTTCTCCCCACATCTCCGCCACAGTCTGTGTGAGTTCTGGGGGGGGCGACACGCCCGTCCCCTGTGGGAGCAGGCAGGGGGTGGGGTGGGGGGCGTGGGGAGCCTGTAGCTGAGCGCCTCGGCAGATTTGTCATGTTGCTGGGGGGCTGAAAGGTGGCAGAGGAGTCGTGTCTGGGTCCTGCTCCAGGGACACCCACTGCGGCCAGACCATGAGAGCCAGGTCTGAGGAGGGGGTGAGCGACGGCTCCCATTCTGCCAGATTAACAGACACCGTCTGGCACAGATCTGTCATCTAATTCATCCAAACCCCCGGCCCCACCCCCACAGAACACATCCAGCCCGACAGGCAAGGGTCCAGAGCTGCCGATGGCGAGGGCAGGGAGAGGGGGAGCAAAGGAGACGGGGGGAGGGGGGAGAGAGGGATCAGAGAACAGGGCAGAGAAGCGAGAGAGGAGAGAAGGGAAAGAGCTAAGGTTGCCTTGAACCTTCTGAATCCATGCGCACGAGTCATCTACAGAACACCATATAGGACGCAGGCCTCCTAGCAGACAGAGGAAGCCATCTGTGAAATACGATAAACACCCAGTGGGGAAAGTGCTTGAGCACCAGGACAGCATCTGCTCTCACGTTCCAGTCTCCCGCAAACGATTCTACACGCAGTCTCTCCTTCACTGAGACTTGGACCGGATGCAACCACAGACCACACACGTGCCTCCCCAAAAGACTGAGGCCTCCCAAACCGCACACCTGTCCTCTGAACAGTTGCGCTTACACAGGCCACTTTGGGTGTGGTCTTCCTCATGTAAATGTAAATGTAAGCAATTGGTTGGGACGTACTTCAGTGGCATCCAGCTAGTTTCTTACTTAAAATGATCTGATGTCATCCTTGGATTTAAATTCAGTTACAAGCTGAGCAACTTTGAACAGCCTGTGATACAGCATAATAATGATGCCATACAGTAAATATAACCTAATATAATCAGTCACAGCAAAACGATCCCCCGATGGAGCCACCCCTCAACTTCAGTGGTGCCCAAAATGGAGCAGACCCTTGCTGTGTGCACAATTGTTTTAATTAGTTTATTTTTTTCTGCCTCTAAGTTCATTGTGCTTGTTACACTCAGTCAAAAGAATCAGGTCTGTAGGTGTGTGGAGTGAAGCCAAGTGTAAAATATATGATATTTAAAGCATGGGCAATTATAGAATGCAAGAATAAATTAATCTTACCCTTACTGGGTTGCACGATCAACCTTCCTCATCAGCCAATCTTTATCTGATAGGTCGGAAACACCACGAGAGTACAAAGTGTTCTGGGAAATGCGGTTCTGTGTAGACTTGCTGGGAAATTGCACCAAGAGCGGCAGGGATGCACTAACACTCTAGCAAACTATCTATGAGAACACACCTGGCGCTGAGCTTCTAGCCTCGAACATGCACATTTCGAGCGGGCGAGAGGGAGCGTACAGTTTGGGACGCAGCCAGAGAGGGAGGGCCGGCGGAGGCACTCAGAGGAGACATTACTCTAAATGGGTCAACCGAGGAGCGCAGTATGTGGGTCAACTGGAATAACAGCGGAAGGCGGGGAGCCTGGGAGCCCATCGCACGGGGCGGACACCGGAGGGCGCTGCCAAGCTCTGAGCGCCGCGGCGTCACTGCAGCAACCTCTCTCCCGGCAACGACAGGGGCGGAACGGGTACCCAGTCATCAGGTCGCCTGGGAACAGGCACAAACGCACACACTCTCTGTTCTCTGGGGGTGAGGGTAAATATACAGTGTGTGTGTGCAGAGATCCTTGATAGGAAAAAAATCAGCTTTGAGGAGCACGGGGGGGAGAAGGAAGGAGCTCAGATGAGGTGTTGGTGAGGTGCAGACAGGGGGTTTGAGAAGCAGGTGCATAAATGATTCATGAACCTTGGAGAACACCACTGATTCCTCTTTAATAAAAAAGACAGCGAGGGAAAGCTTCAAAGCTCTGTGCAAAACAAGCTTAGACAAAGTCAGCATTATGAGGTGCGCGTTCAGGTGCGTCGCGCAGAGCGTGTGGACTCAGCACACTGCCATGCGTTCAGACTGATACCCAACACCGCACTCGCTATGAGGAGTCAGGTCAGGGGCAGTGACGAAGAAAATACACAACCATCTCACAAAGGACAGCCTGGGGGGGAAAAAAAAACACATTCCCATAATGCACTGGAACCGTCTTCCATTCGAAACCTCGGAAAAGGGGCTCGGTTCTCCTCCAGCAACAGCGTGCCGTTTACTCAGCCGTCGATTTCACTCGAGGAACACCCGGGCGCAAAAAACACAAGCTCACGTGGGTACTTCAAAGATCAACACAGACGCATTTTAATAACGTTTCAGTAACAGTCAACAGGGACCCCTCTTTCCCCCAGCACAGATGTGCCTTGCTTTCTCCGCCAGTTCTGAGTGCTGTATGGATCTGAACTAAGACGGTTCATTTCAGTCTTTTTCAAAAGGAAGCCCGCAAACGAGTGTGCGCTGTTCTCGGCAGGCCCCCAGGGAGAGTGCCTATTTTAACACAGCTCTACTCTGCAGAGCTCTCTGCTCGCGTAAAGGACCCTGCCGCTGAAACTGAGACAGCAAGAATATCTGCGCTCACACACCGTGCAAATGCTACCCAAGGTCTTCAGCGATCGATATCTCATCTACAACACACTAAATTCTGCAATAAAGCAGAGAGTTTATGTAAGGATCCATGTTCCTTAAACCCATATCAGTGGGCCTCGCTCTTGATGCTTATTTGCCTTGTATAGTGGATGGGAAAGAAATCAGGTGAGAGGCCCGATCTGTTTTTAATTAGCTCCCATAAACAAACAGCAGCTCCTATAAAGGTCTTTGCCACCTACTGTTTTCTAATCCAAAGCTTCCCAACGCCACTAGTCTGACCGTCAGACAGGAGTGAACGCATTAGTGCATAAACATTACAAACGTGGGGAGGGCAAAGCAGCGAACCTTGAGTGCCTGCCGATCTAATGTGTCACTGTGTGTAACTCTCTCGTAATCTGTGGCCGGTGCTCAATGGCTCAGTTTGATGGGCGGCTGACTCCTAATCAGTTCTCATCGCTGCTGCGGAGGGGCCACCCGTAGCTAGCATTCTCGCACGCGCTAGCATTCGGCTGTTCACCACTGGCCCTCCATCCTCAGCCGCGGATCTGCCCGGGACCTCTGTCGGCCGCCATTGAGCACACTGCCGCAGTCCTCCGCTGAACACAAGGGGACGGGAAGAGGTGAAACCGAAAGATCACGGATGAGCTGCCGCAGAGCTCAGCGTGATACACCAATCCGAACACACATAATAATCTCATACGCATTCCGTAGCCTTCTCTGAGTGCTGTACTGCATTACGGCTCAGCTGACTGCCTTCCGAGCCCATTCCGATTCTTCTCACGAAGGCAAAAATCTCAAGGCAAACCGTCTATTGCGCGGCAACATACTGTAATAGACAATTCACAGTGATATGCAATTCTTCTTGTGGGCTCAGCAAGACGTCGACTGCTTTGATTTAATTTATACCAAGCTCACACAGTGGAAGGCTTGGATTTCAAGCAGAAGAGTTAAGAAACCCATGATTCAAATGCTGTCAGTATCTCTGGGACCTACTGAAAACAAAGGCAAAAACAAAAGAAGTCCCCCAGTCTCAGTTACCTGTCCAAGACAGGGTGTCAACTTTCTTCTTTCTCATGACATCAAAGGGAACACACCCAAACACCATGTGAAGCAGGCCAAAGAATGACCAGAGCCAACCCATAACAGAGCTGTATCACTTGGCAAAATGAAATGACAGAGAAACCTCTCATTCACCCCTGCATATATTCCCCATTCTCTCCTGAGTGTCACATAGTGAGAGAAGGTAATCACCTGGCGTGCTCTACAGGCAAGATACTGTGGGTCCCGCCCTATTCACCAGCACCGTGCCCCATCGTCCCATATTACTGCATCCCAGAAAACCTGCAGAGCCCCTCAGTCAAGGGTAATTTAAAATCCCATCATTCAAATTCCAGTCCATTATCCGAGTCACTTGATCCTACCTCCCCGTGGGCCTGTTACCTGGTCCAGTGCCAGCTGTAAATATAAACGTGGGCTGGCAGCGGGGACCGTTCTGAAACCAGGGGGAGGTTGATTTTCTGGCTGTTAATTAAGGCCAAACCATTAGATTTGACCAATCGGTTACACCCAGCTGCCAACAGCTCCGACCAGTTTTAATGCCCGAAAGTCACAGCCAACACATAAGCCTCAAATGGTCACAAGGCCGAAACAGACCCTACAAGATGAGGTCAGAGCAGCGGACTGATTTTCCCCAAGGGGATGAATAAAGTATCTATCTATCTATCTATCTATCTATCTATCTATCTATCTATCAGCCAGACAGGATCTCGTGGTATGAGCACTCTGTGGTCACTTTTGTCTTGTGTCCAGGCATGCATGCATGTGGGTACACGGCAGCACGGGTTTACACCCATTGCTTTCGAGACTCTGAGAAGCAGCTCTCCCTTGAGACACAAATTCATCAGAGAGGCAGCAGCGCGATTCTAATCACTCCTGGTTGTCTGGCCCACTCTAACCAGAGTGCTTAAAAGCATCAAAGACCTCCATCACTGTCTGGAGCTGTCAGCAGAAGACAGACTGGAGACTGGAGATCAGGAAAATGAAAATACAGGAAGGAGGGTGCACTGAAAAAGCACTTGACTCCAATCCTTAACCTGCCCCCTCTTCTTTATTTCATATACCCCTTACTGGAAGCAGAACCATGTTGACTTCACAGCCCATTTAACTCGGCCCAATGACACAGAACACTGTGCATCATTCATACCCCTGCCGCTAAGTCACAATTCAGATAGCAATACAAGACATCATGCTAATTAAGCTGTGAAACCTCTCTATGTTATGTCCACAAGACATTTCAGTACAACTCTGAAGGTCAATAAGCCATAATGAGAGCCAAGATACAGAGTGGCAGAATGTCAAAACTCGCATTACAGCTATTCCAGCTCTTCATATCCTTCTGTTTGTTTCTGTTTCTTTACTCCACAGCTCCAGGGCTCGGCACTGGATGACATGGCACTTCATTATATACCTGTGCGGCGCAGAGTTTGAATCAAATACGGTACGAGCAGGAGAAAACAGGAAATCGATTGCCGTACCGGCGGCTCTGAATAGGACATTTTTCGCAGGGCTGTTTTTCCCCCTGCCGTTTCTGGGTTCTGACAGCTCTGCCCACGCAGACGAAGACTGAGGGAAGCGGGAAAACACGGCCGCCGACTGAATGCGTTGCCACAGCGCCAACAACAGACAGCGAGAGAGAGCAGATCCCCGCGGCGCTGGTCTGAACAGGCCTCTGGAGCCGACGCCGCCGCTGTGACTGCGGGCCATTCATACCCGTCGGGAACAACCGCGGTGAGATATCGGCTCGGTTCCACCCCGAGGAGAAGAGCTCTCCGTCTCCGGCCTGGAAAAAGCGGGGCCTATCCCCATGACAGTGGCCTGCTTGTTACTTCTGAGGGAAGCGAAATTGCATGTCGTCGAAAGCCAGAGTCGCACAGTGGGTCTTTGATGGTGAGGCGGGCCTCTTCGCTCCCTGTCCCGTTGGCTAAAATTTCGCACCAATCTGTCTCTGGCTGGCCCGGCTCCACCGGGGCTTCACTGGTGTCCTTTGTTCTCGCCTTGGGAACTGAGCTCCTTTGTGCCCGAAATACACTCGGGTGGCACCCACATAGAGAGAAAGTGAATATGTGCCGGCCAAACATGATTCAGGACTTGCCGTGCGCCTGAGATGAGAATTCATGAGTCGAAAGCTCACAGCTGTATGAAACTGCAAGAGCAATGTGGTAGCTGTCTGTTTTAGACCAACCACAGGCTCCTACATATATATATCGAGTATATATCCTTGGGAGATCCTAAATGGAGAGGGCAGCGCTTGCCTATACCTCAAACGGAGGAGGTCACAGGGACCTCTCCAGCTGTACTGAGACCAGTGCTGCTGACCTCCGGAGAGATCAAAATATATGATGACACACATGTTTGCCTATAATATAACATCCAGTCTATCTTACTTGAATAATTGACATTACATTAGCTGTTTAGCAGCAGCACTCATCCAGGCTGGCTTACAATGCTTACAAAATCCATGATATACACATTCAGCAACTGACCCACACAGCTGGACTTTTTAACAAGGGAAGGTATCAATTGCAGAACAGCACTTGGGAGACAAAGTAGCTCTTCTCAAGGGTGCACCAGCACTCCGGATTTGAGCCTGTGACTCATACCCCATCATGCAACGCTCTAGCTACCATCTCCTGCCACCCTCAGTGGCAAGCGGCGCACCCTGGGAAAGGTGTGTCACTATCCCCTCTCACCAATTTACAGTCATTTACTGTGTGCTGTTTAATCACCACCTTCGAGCTTGCATCCTCCTGAGCTCACAGCCGCGGTTTGCAGCTCTGCGCGTATGAAACCCCCCCTTCATTCTTATTCACAGCGAGGACATCATGGCAAACACCCAAGCTGTAAAAATGAATGGAACAGAAGGGCCGTCCAAAACACAAAGACTGATCCTGTTCCACTCTCTAATTTAAAAATACCAGGGCGATGTCATCACTGTGTGCACCGAGACGTTCATGTTCATTTACGGGGGGGCAGTAAATCTACTGATTCGCCCCGGCTCTCGTAACGGGACATGTGTCACTTTCCTAAAATTGATTTGGACCCCTGGATTCCACCCGGTGGACTTATTAGAAAGCTGTCTCGTGGAGCAGACGTTATTTGACCCAGCTTCCAAAAGCGATGTCCGAGTGCTCGGAGCACCTCGCTCATTCCCTCCTTCGGAGACTCTGGCGGTTTGGCGAGCGGAGGCCGAATATCCTTTGACTGCACATTGCAGTGTAATAAAGGCTTGGGCTCCAAGGACTACTGCTTGAGAGCACGACTGCAATACTGCCCTGCAAGGTCTCTGTAACGTTCAGCACTATTACACACATCTGAAACGTAACTCTAAGCCCTTTGCTTTTGGCTTTTGCCGCTTTCCAACATCAAAGAGTCATCTTCACAGCACGCGTGCCTTCGCCGGGCAGAGGAATATTTAGATTTTGAGGGCGAATGATAACTAGCCGCACGTCTTTGACGGCGGGCCCGCTCTCAGACAGCCGTGCGGCTGCGGGGTTCAGATTCAGACCGCGGCTGGTGAGTAAAAACAGGCCCCGGTGGAGCGAGCTGAGCGCAGAGCACGCTTTGCACCTACCTCCACACACCTGCCAGTCTGCGGCACGCACCTCTCAAAGGGGACGCCCGTTGTGTCATCGGCACGGAAACATGACTGCAGGTGTCTCATTCTCGCCGCTGACACTACCTCTCGTGGGCCAGCCTCTCAAAGCGCTTGTTTGCTGTAAAAATAGCGCCGCTGACACACTCATAGATTGTGATGAGGGTTAAATCCGTTGTTAAATCCTGAACCTTCAGCGTAACTGTGAACCTAGTGAAGACATTTTGTGGAAGAGGGAATTGGCGGGGGGGTAAACAGACCCCTGTGATTCCATCAGCAGCAAAGCAGGGGAAGCTTGGGATTAGGAAACTCTATCTGCTATCAGGGGAGACACTTGCCCCGACCAAAACATTATGAAAGTATCAGAGGTGAATGAGGTCACCTCCGTGTTGTCTCCATTGACCCCATGGTTGGCTAAGGGTTGTGTGACTTACCGCTGTTGCGGTTCTTGCGATTGGACTTGCCACCGCTAAGCAACATCTTCAAGCTGTTCCTGAACATGGCTGCAGCAGTCCACGCTGGCTATGGAGAAATCTGTGGAGAAAAAGGCAGGGGCTGTAAGCACATTTATTGCCAGGCATTGATCCTCCTGCAGACGCTACACCAGACAAAAGGCAAGTCAGACAGCCATCGTTAGCTCAGTTCTTGTTTGACATTTTGAACACTGCAGCATTATTTACATTCTGTGGTCAGCATGAAAATGCCATAGTTTCATCTATCTAAATAGCTTTGTACTACATTGTTCATAAATGATGCTGTTTGTATAAAACATTTCTTCACACAGCTATCGATATAAAATCTGAAGACTCAAAGTATGGTCCATCAGAAACGATCTCAGTTCATTAATCATGCATGTGTTCCCATTCTTGTCATATGGAGACACTTGTTCATTAGCTGTCTGTTACAGTGTGACTGCGAATTCCAGATTCCACACAGCAGCGACCAAAGGACACATTGAGGGCAGGAAAAGTTACAAGCCAGGAAAAGTGCGGGCACAGTGACCGTAAAACAACCTTTTCAGAGTTCCAAGAAATACAGAGTGAAGAAACTGAGACAGTCAAGGGCCCTCAGGAGTAAGTGAACCATCACAAACCCTGACTGTGTGTAAGGATGAGGCAAACCCTGGACCCTGGAGTGCCGGCCTGCCCAAACTGACCGGCCCTTAAGACCCACTGAGGCTGTGGTGCTGTACCTGGGACAGTCAGGCGGTTTTGGGCCTCTTCTTGTTAACGCAATGCAACCATAATGTCAGCCCTGTGCGGTGGTCTGACCGGCAGCCCTGTGCTGCTTGGGCTTTCTTCCCCCCCACACAGCGGGACCCTTTCAGAATCTTTCAGCACCTGAGCCAAGAATTTGGGGGCGACGCAGCCCCCGGTGAGGAATGTCAACACCCCGTTACTCCCATTCCCGTAATTACAACTGTGCGCACCGCTCTGCCACCACACTGTACTGTAATTAAAGCGGATGAGAGAGAGAGAGAGAGAGAGAGAGAGGCAGGAGTGGGAAAGCTTGGTTTACACAGCAAATAACTGAGTTTTTAAGTACTGCCTGACTTCAGAAGGCATGTGGAATAAGTATAGGGGAGAAGCTCACTATGAAGGAACTCTGAAAACCCTGGTACCATCCTGTCTGTTCTGCTGTTATGAATGTGCTCTCCCTCTGTCTCCGTCTCTCTTTTCCTCTCTCCTAAGCTCTTTGTGCAGTCGGCGGAGGAAGGACCAGATGTTCTCTGTTAAGAGTGGTATGAGTCAGCAAGCTCACAGAACAGGCTCTGGGAGTGACAGAGAAGCCGAACATCAATTCTTCCTTCTCTTCTCTATCGATATTCCAAAGCTACATTACATTTAGCTGGTGAACACATACCCTTATCTTACATGCACTTAGCTAACATTTTTCAGACGCATTATCAATTTACACAGCTGGGTATTTATTGAGGCTATTCGGACAAGGCAGTTTGCTCAAGTGTACAACAGCATTACTGCATGTGGAACCTAAACCTCGACCCTTCACTGTAGGTCTTCTGTAGTTCACTGTACTTCATCTGTAACTCACTGTAGTTCTCTGTCATTCTTGAATGACTACTGCCTTAGAAAACAATAATGATATGATGAATGGGCAGAGGGAATGGAGAAAACCTAAGTGCAACCCATCTGGCCTGACTGCTGTCTGTTTTGACCATGCTGCTTCTAGAAACTGTTCTCTGCTAGCCCCTCTTGGCTGAAAAAAATATAAAAGCTTACAGAGCCAAAGCAGAATCTTCACTGTACAGCTCTCTCTCCTCCTATTTCCTTGCCCATCTTTCTGTCTTTGAATGCATCACTCGTGTAGGAAGTGTACTTTCCTTTTAGGAAATGCCTGTGTTCTGTGAAACAGAAGAAACAGCAGATGGATGTGCTGTTGAAGATTCTGTGGTCAGAAAACACAAGCTGAAAGGTATTTTAGGGAACACTGCAAAGAGACAGCAGTAGCTACAGTCACAGTAACAGCAGACCACAGTCCTAATTGAACATGGACCCAGTCTTTTCAGGTTTCCATAGGATTTATGCACACAGTGGACCACTGGCTCTGTGATGAAGGCCCTGTGGGGTATTACAGCATTTCAGAGCCACGGGTTACAGGTTTACATTATGCCTCAGGTCCCCCATCACATGACTGAGGCCGTCACATATGCAGCTTTTTTAAGAGCAGGTTGTTAATTACTGCATCCACGCCACCCCCGCTGTTCAAGTGATGCAATTCCTCTCAATTGCGAAAGAAACAAGAGCTTTAAATTTCAAGTTTAGTTCTTCAAACTCCCAGTTCTTCAAACTCCCAGTTCAACATTTTCTTCCGATACATAAATTCAGCAGGCTATAATTCTGAGGAACATTTGATGAATGAGACACCATCAGTTTGACTAACACAGCTCTCAAGGGAAATAAACAAACAGCACAGCAACTACAAACTACCCAATTTATAAAACTGATTTATACAAATGAGTAAATGTGTTTTTCTCAATTCACACAAATCTCTGTGCAAAGCTGAAATGTTTTAAAGAACACTTGCATAAACGTGCACAAATATATAACTAGTGACCTCAGCTCCAAGTACAGCAATTCAGTGCTGGGTAACTGGGCAGTAGTGTCGTTTGACCTGGTTTAAAAGAGAAGAGTGTATCTGTTCAAGCTGACAGGATTTAAAACATCAAATTAACCTCATTCATAAGATGACCATTGACCATTGCAAGTGCAGAGGGCTTAATAGCTAGCCACACTTCAGCAATGTCATTCTGACCGCATCGTGCAACTCAATGACCAGGCCAACCAGGGAGCCGGTCCCACAGCACAGAACGTCTGAATGTGTGCCTAGGGCTGTCGCTAGGCAACCCGGAACTAAGAGCGGTCAATGTGCATCAGCTGTCAATCAGCTGTGTCTGTGGGGAAAACAAAATAAGATGGTTCTGTCTGGCTGCCTGGCATGACAACATTGCTTCAAACCAATGCCCCTTGCCCCACTCCCCAATAACCACGTCTCCAAGGCTTTCTGTCTGTATCCCATCACTGGTAATTAAAGGCAAGGCCACCTGCCAGTCAATTCTTCAACAAGCTTGCCTGTAAAGCTTTTTAGAAAAATCAATAGGAGAGGAAATAGAAATGTAACCACACTTTGCGCAAGTTGATTTTTTTGGCACACATAGTAAAAACAACCATGGACAGTCTTCAATGTCACTGAATTCTGTCAAGCACTGCTGCCAGACAATATAGGGTATCTTACAGCTATCAGCTGCTATATGATATCTTTCCCAGTACAGGAAACACTGGAGAATGAACCTAATACATGAGCTCTGTTCCACATTCCTCCTTACACAATGAGTGTTACTGGGCATCTAATAAACTGTTATAGCTATTGGTAACTGGGGATGGATATCCATGTAATGATGGAAGTAAATATTTTCTACCCTTGCTGTTCTGAGAGATTCAAATCACTCTTTGTTGCTCACTACATTCTCCTCTTTACTGCTAACATTTACTGTAATCGAGCTATCAGGTTCAAACCTGCCCTGCCTTTGTACCCTGCGTCGGCACATGAAACAAAATCCTCAGACCCATCTGAGCCAAGCATGTTTAATCCGACTCAAGAGAAGATTCAAACCCAACGCTGCGTTAAGATGTAGCTAGATAACAAACACACCTGATCATACCCCAAGCCTGGGTTTCAGTGATTCCAGGCTCTCATTAGTGGCCTAAACAAGATAGTTAATTTCATGTCAAGGGACTCAGACATTTTAATCAGCAAATGCCACTTCTGATCAACTACCCTAGCACAATGCCTCCTTCATATGAGCAGAGATAGGAAATGAAAGCACTTCCTTACAGCTACGGTATTGTTCTGTTCGCAACAGGATCAAGGGGATGCATTTATCATATGGCATGCATGTAGAGTGTTTTTATTCAACCTGCATGACATGAAAATGCAGAACACAGGAATTTGTAGCAAGCCTCGTGATCCTTAACAGAGAGCTGTGTTTCAGTGGGAACATGGAAAATATGACACATCAGAGCAGAACACCCCCAGCCAGCCAGATGGATTGTCAGCAGCACAGATCTTTTAAGCACTTCAAAGCCAAACCAACATCCTTAATTTTAGGGGCAGTGAAACCAATGTTTGTAAAGTGCAAGCCTTAAAAATCTGCCTATGCATATCCAATTCCTCTTGTGCTGCTTTGTCACTCTCCTGTAACCTCTGCATTCTGACAGCTCATGTTGCCTGTCAGATGCCAACCCAACCCCATTAAACGGGGCAGGAAGTGAGAGGAGCACGGCCTCCCAGGTGAGGCCAAGTGATGTCACTCTTGCTAACCTGAGACTGCAGCCAGTTCAGTAATTCAGGGCTGCTGCTCTGCTTTGTGATGTCACAGAACCTGAGAATGAGATGCTAGTTATGGGCATTGCAGTGGGCATTAGGAAAGGGGGTCAGGGACGCTGCTGGTTTGCTTTTATGGAACTGGTTGGAATCTGGACTGGTATATGCCACATGGCCAGTCTTTAGCTGTTCACCATCTCCCCTCCGACCCTGTATATAGTAGGTCCCTGTCCATTCACCATTCCACAACTTGCTGTTAAAGCCCCACCTCACAACGTGAGTCGCGTGATTAATCCAAAGGTGAGCCGATCTTAAATGGGTTCAATTCAGACGAACATTCAAGAAGCTATTCAGCTCATAGTTATGCTGATTATTTCCCACAAATCTATAACGGGGTGAACCTAGGAGTAATAACAGATTTGTTTATGCTAGAAAGTTTGGCCCATATAATGTCAGCTGGATCTATACAGCCCTCTGAAGCAAACTAAATCAGAATGGGTTTCGGACGAAGGTGCACAAAAAAAAAAAAAAAAAAAAATCAGTGAGAGGGGAAGATTTAGAGGAAGTAAACAAATCAATGACCACGGTGTGTAGGACCAGAGACGTTTCACATCAAAATGTTAATGAACGCCGCTGCATCAAATCGGGCGCTGGGAATGAAACGAGGATCAGAGGGGAAAGAAAGGGAGCGCGGCGACACGCTCGGCATCCCGACGCGCCCCCAATGACCCCGGCCGTGCGCCGCTGCGCCCCGCGTGCGCGCTCCTATTAAAATGATTTCACGCCGCGGGGCCCCGCGCCTCTACCAGAAAGGCTCGGCCATCTGCTCTCCAATGGAGCGTGACACGGCATAATTAATAAACTAGGAGCGCCGGCGCAGGAGCCTCGCCCGGGCCTGACCTTGTATGGTAATGACGGCGCTAACACGCCGGGGAGGAAGCGTGAGGACATCGAGGCCTTTTTTGTTATGGCGGGGCCGGCCCGTCATTGCGGAGGGCATTGTTGACACCGTCTTTCAATTAAGGCGACGGCGTACAACGGGACAGCATGGAAATGCGGATCCGCCGGGCGCCGAGGGGCAGCCATCTCATATTGCTTCAAACAGATTCTCTTTCTAAAAAAAAAAAAAAAAAAAAGGGGGGGGCAATAAGTCTTCCCGATCTCCTGGGCACATTCATACTCAGGCAGCACATCCTTGTAAATAATACCAACACCTACAGTGCACTCAGTGACAAAGGCAGGCCCAGGACTATGGGGGTGCTTAGGGGTGCACTGCACCCCCACCGATGTCCACATAGTAGTTATTACGTTTTTACGATATGACTTTGTGTGCCCCCACCACGGATTGCAATTGCACCCCTCTGTATTTTCTGCTGGTGCCTGGCCTGGACAAAGGGGTGCGTTTTGCAGGCGGAGGCGACCGCCATGGCAACCGGAGGAGGAAGCCTCTGGTGTTGTGATGCGTGTGAGAGCACTGGCTCCGAGCTGAACGCTGCCCCCTATCTCTCCCTCACTCATCGGCACGCAGGTGAGCCAGTGTAGAGCAATGCAAACAGAACCGCAGCTGCACTGCAGAGCACGCTCCATGCGAGTGGAATGGACTGCTGTCCTGATGGCATCTGTTTCGCAGGAAGAGCGGGCATCTTGGTGACGTGGCGTGCGCTCTGTGAGACCGTCACGGGAAGTTGAGGGAGCAGAACGCAGAGGCAGAATTTTGATCCGCTGAGGCATCGTGCATCATGACGTGAGTCATGATTATGTATGAGAGCAATAATTACCTCCGTTAACAACCTCCACAGTTAAATCACCTGATAATGGGCAAACACTATTTTTACCAAATAGCCAGGACGGTGTGACTCCATCGGGGCGGAAGTGCTGCTGCCGCCGAGAACGGGAGCGGGGAGGAGAGGCTAAGCTGGCTGAGCACGGTTACATCCTGCCAACCTGTGACGCGGTTCACCCAGCCCAGCGACAGAGGAGGAAACACTTTCATTTCCCCAGCTAGCCCGTCAGACACGGCCACACTCTCGTTCAGACCAGACAGACACATGCCCTGGTCACATGCCACACCTAGTGATCATATAATCCATCTGATTAACTACACACAATGGCCTTTTTGATGTCCTTAGTGTCCTGCTGACAGGCGATAGTGGAGAGGGCTTTATCTGTCACCCTCCATCTCAGGTTCCAGCTCCTTTAAACGTGAATACACATACCCCGCCAAGAAAACCCTACAGCTGAGAAACGGCCACATTCAGAGGGAAACAAAATCAACAGCACACCAAGAAGTACACACTAGAAATGTAGAGCAGAGACCTTCCGGAAGATACATGGCAAAGACAGTCATACAAAGTATTACACTGCAGTTGCAAGCGCAGGGTTTGACCGCTGATAGCGACCTGCTAGTGCTCTGACCCCCCTTCCTCACCGCGGGGTCAAAGGCGGGGGTGGCCCCTGCCCGCCCGAACGGCTTGACGGAACAACGATGAAAGACGCGGATGAAAGGAGCTCACGTGCGCACGCGACTGGACGGGTTCCGAGCGCACGAAGCCGAGGGGGCCGACAGCGGGCGCCTTGTGCTCCGAAAACAAGGCCGCCTCTGCTGTCGGTGCGAGGCCCGGAGCGGGCCGCCGCGACCCCCGCCCCGACTCGAACAGGCCCCCGCTGCTCAGCGGAGCGACCGAAGAGGCGGGGGTGCTTGTTAGGCCTGAACAATACATAAAAGCCCGACCTGGAGCCAGCCTAACCTCAGGCCGTCCGAGGAGCCGGATTAACTCTTTCACAGAGTCTGAGCATTCTCTGTAGCTGAACAGCCCGCATTGTTCAGCAGGAGTGGGGCCCGCTTTCACTGGTAACCCGCCTGGAGAAGAGAAGCACTGACACTGTTATTCTTTAAGATCTGCAGAAAAGGAGGTCTGAGAGGAGGCTGGGTGGGGACGTGGGGCTGGGGCTTACAGTACAGCATGCAGAGGGGGAGATGGGTTTCCGTTTCGCTCCTCCTCTCATACACACACAGACACGGTCTTCTCCTCATGCTGCAAAGCTCATATTTCACTGCCAGTTACGGTTCTGCACCAGTGTGACTTTATATATGTGTGCACACACACATAAAATTGCTAATTATATGATTTGCATCCTGCCTTACTCCGTCCTGTCACTCCCAAACTGCCAGACAGCAAAATACTGAATATTTATACCACACCTCAAGTGTAAGTACATTTCAGTACAAATATTTATGGATTATTCATGTCATGTATATGGGGATAAATTCTATAGTTTTGGGGGGATTCTTCTGCATTTTTTGTCCTCAATCACCAGTTTTTGCACTACATCAGCTCATTTCACCACTACCTCCTCTGCACTTGTGTGGGAGCGCATCCAGAGGCCAAGGTGGCTTTTCGACATACAAGTCCTTCCAGTGCACCACAGTGAAGTGGGCAGTCATTGGAGGATGGGTGCTACTGTAACAATATCATCCAAGCAGCTCAGAGGCACTCAAAGAGACACAGCGTGCCAACAGAGTAGAGGGATGAGGGAACCCTAGCCACTCCTGATGAGTGCCCTTCCAGCTCAACCACTCCAAACCCTAAATCTTACAGCCAGCCTTTGAGTTCATTTCCTAGCCCATATAGCTGAATGTAATCTCTGGTTACTTTTGGTTAAATGCTTTCCAGTAATGCACAATGTCTTAAAAGTGTCTGTACTGTATAGATACTGTACATGTCATAAACAATTCATGTATTAGGAAATACACAGCAGATCCCTACTGGGATCACTCATATTGCCCTACACAACTCAATCTCCCCAAACACTGCAACACACTTCCACAGTGACGGGGGTACTTCATCCACTTTGCGGCCGTTGGAGGCTTAGAGAAGCCTGGGACTGTAAATCGATCTCTGCCTCTCTCCCCACCAGCTCGGACCTGGGCAATGCAGCCCCACCGCCACCAAAAACGTCCACACAGAGGTGCCACTGTGGAGGCAGCCAGCCAGGCTCCACAGAGGAATCCAATTACCCAGACGGCGGTTTCAGCGACTCGGCTGCCTGTCCTCGGCCCACTAGAGCTGTCCCCCCCCGGGGTCTGGAGAACAGGCAGTCGCCAGGAGGATTCTGGGCATTATTTGTTTATGTTTGTTTTGATATTATTTCCCCCCCCCTCACCCAGTGCTGCTAAGGTTCAACCGCTTCACCGTCAAACCTGCGGCTTAATTAGAGCCGGAGCTCACTGCTGCACACAATGGCCGCTGTAAATTGTGGCTGGAGGCCAGACAATGCTCTGCTCCCGCTGGACCCCTCCTGTCCACGCAGGTGTCCGGCTTCAACGGCTGCTTTACTCACACTGATGGTGGACCCTCAGCCAGCCTGAAATGAAGCCGCATGCATGGAAAGAGTGGGCCCAGCATAATGGAAGGACAATGACTGAGCATGCAGAATGGATGGATCCACATAACAAATAAGCAGGAAGCCTAGAGTTGCTCTCCTTCAGCAGCAGAGGGCGTGTGCTGGCTGCTCCAACAAGCCTTAACAGCACTTGGCAACTTTTAAAGTAGACAAGGGCTGGCACTGGTTTTGTTTTGTTTTGGGTTTTTTTTTTTGTTGTTTAAAGCAAGTCATGCAAGTACGACTTCATACAATGACTGCCGCAATCCCCTAAAAAAAGCAAAGCGGAAGCTACAAGCTACTGTCTGACTAAGGACATAAATACAGGGTTCACGCTCTGCTCATGCAAACTTCTCTCACTATTCCATAACCTTCCAAGTGAAGTCAATGTAATAACTCCTTTCAAACTATAATAACAGATGCAATATTTAAGAAAAGATATACTGGTTCATGTTAAGCTCATCTCAGTTCACATTAGTGAAGCACAGCTACTAAAGTCACTCATCCTTTCCTACTGTATTAATGCACATAACCCCATTTCTCCACTGCAACAAGAAGTGATTGGCTTGAACTTTTGGTTGAAAGTGTTTTTAATTTTTGTATTACAGTGGCTTATCACCATTTTGATGGATGATTATGCAAAACAAAGACAGCCCCCCAAAGAAACAAAAACTACACAGTACATACAGTATATGGGGGAGCACAGTAAACTGTCACTGTGGCTTTGTGCTTGCATGTACAACACATAAGCACAAAGGCACAGACTTTCATAGGATGCCTTCTTCAAAACCACAACCGCTGTCAAGGAGAATAGCTGCTGTAGTCTCAGGAATGCTGAACAATTTAAAAGTGTTTTCCATACATACATTGCAGAGTTTAAACAGTGTAACCAAGGGGTCTATAACCCTCTTTGGTCTAATGAATTTAATAATGTACGCTAAAACTGAAATTATGCTCTGTGGAGACTGGAAAAGAACAATATAAATCTATAGAAGTATATATGTTACAGCAATAGAGTCACAACTAAATCTTTATGAAAACCTATTACCTTACTCCCCCTCGTGTCCACTTCATGTTTAAAAAGAATGAAAACATATTTGCCTCAAAGCTAACTGTGGCATTTGCCTGCCTACAAGGATGGAGTACCATTTATGGTAATCCACTATCAAGTGAGAGGTGGTTACAGGACTGCTCCCATTGTTATTAAAATCAGATAAAAGTGGAGCTTGTTGAGCTTGAAGCCATTTAGCTCTATATTTTGAGCGGGGAATTCTATGGAGAAAGATGAGCTAATCCATCTTTTGTGGGGTGAGGCAGAGTGTCCTCAGCTGCTCTCCGGTTACACAGCAGTCTCTCAAATTGTTGTTGCCATTTTTGAGAGAGGCGTGGAATAGGTGCGGAAGGTAGAGTGTGCAGGTTCTGCCTGGCAGAGCCCAGTGGTTATGGCACACACTTCTCCCTGCTGTTTGTGGATAATTTGGTAATAATTCACAAAATAATTCACCAAAAATATACGATTACAACTTTTCTAGTCAGTACAGTAGAACCCTTGCTAAAATAATATAGATATGACACAGTTTGAAAGTGTGCCAACAGTTTACTGAGCATGAGCAAACTGAATATGAAAAAATGCAAATGAATACAAAATGAAAACAAGTAATTATGAACAAGAAGAAAAATATTATGGTTGATTAATATGCTAACACCCCACTAAGTGTCTTCACAACTTCACTGAAGTTAAAGTGAGACTATGGCTAACTGAAGTATTTTGGTTTGTGTTACAGGAGAGTCACACTTAGCACTAAGTGTTAGCACACACCTGTAGCAATATTAATTGGTCCGGAATGTACATAAGAATGACCACCCTATCTTGACATTGATATGAATGGCGGAACACCTTCTCACTGCAGCTGGGGTCAGAAAGTAACCATGATCTCATTCTATTCTGTCAACGGCAATCAAGTCTAGCTCACAGACCAGGTGAGGCTCTGAGTTGAGATACACAAAGCCATTTGGAGAGATTGTGCCTGGCCACACTTAGAAAAACCCCCATTCATTACATTACATTACCTTCATTTAGCAGACGCTCTTATCCAGAGTGACTTCCAGCACAACAGAACATAAGTGTATCCATTCAATTTGAATGAGCAGCAGTGTCAGACCAGACAAACAACACTCCCAGACCAGTGAGTGTGTGTATTCAAGACCTACCCCAAGATAACTTGTGCAACCTGAAAAGCTTACAGCACCTGGTATTCCCAGGTAGCCTCCCACCCAAGCACTAAGCAGGCCCAACCATGCTTAGCTTCTGAGTTCAGACAAGATTGGGCAGTGGTATGGCCCTACACAGTACCACCACTACAACCACCATTCAGCCCATCCTGAGTCACTTGATATTCAAGATGTTCACTTCTCTTCGCACTGAGGACAGCACAGCTGGGCAGCCATTTTCTCAGCTCCTCCAGAAGGCGGGTGTGTGCAGTCAGGGAACAGAGAGAGGGGAGAGGCAGGAGCTGCGCGCGGCCACGCTAACAAGGGTCTGTCAGTGACAGCATCCACACCGAGGAACAGAAGGCTTTGCCTTACTGTCCAAAAACCCGCTGAGATCGTTGTCACCTGCGGGTGCCCTCCTTTACATTGTGATCCAGGTCACTCGTCCACACAGAGCACTGGCCTGCCACGCCAATCCTGCCCAGTGTGTGCCATGCCAGGCCCGTTCACTCCGCCCGTTCGCTAAGCGCTGCTGCTGCCTTCTTCTCCTGCTGCCAACTGAAGCAGCAAGCGGCCATATGTTTAGTATTACTGCTGAGGAGACATCTGGTGAATGAGGAGGAAAACTGGGACCCAACAGGAAATGACCCACCGGGAGAGCTAGTTTGTATAAGAATGGACAGAAACAGCTAATACACTTCCGAAGTCGTGACGTTTGACACCGCAAGACAGTGTACTGCACCCACAGACAGGAGACAACAGCCAGCGGCTAGCTCAGGTCCTGAGACTGAGGAGTTTTTCAGGGGCTACTTCAGGATAAAACAACAGGACAAAACAATTTCTGGTTTGTGATTACAAATTCTCTTTGGGGTGCATGTACACATCAGGATCTTTGAAATGAACTGTGAGCTGCAACAGTCACTTTAATGTTAAAAGTTCAATTCATTTCCAATTCCATTTTAGATAAGCTCATGATTTACAAATTAAGACAGAAAGTTTACAAATGACAGCCCTATTTGATCTGACCTGTTTTTAAATCAAGCAGTTTCTACCACCTCCTAGGAGCAAGTGTTTTTTTTTTCCCCATAAATCCCAGAATTGCCTGCATTGGTTATATCACTTGTGGAACACATCAAAATGTTAGCATGCTTTGTGAAGGGAAACCTCCTAGTCTGTAGGTAGAACTTGCAGATGGTTTGTAGAATAGCCTTTTTACATTTATCAAACTCATGAAACACTGCAGACTACTACTTACTACCCTACTACAACTATCACTCTACACTATACAATCTTACTATTATCTGCATTAGAGCTGTCTTGCGAACTACTGTTTGCTATTACTGTGAAGAGCAAAATTGTTTATATCTTCTAACAATGTTAAGTGGACAAGAATTAGGATTCTCTGGGCGAGGCATAGGCATGACCAATTGGAAGACAGGACTCAGCTCCATACAGAACTTATACAGCTCAGCGGTTGCACTACACACATTTCTGATGAGGGTCTGTGGCTCGTGACGATGACAGTATCACAACTACAGGAGCACAAAGAACGCAAAACGCACCCTATATTACAACCCACCTCAGCTTGAGCAGCTGGTACTCTGCACAGGAATGAAGACAGACTCAAATCACTTTGCCTAGAGGAGCCTTACGAGGTGGCAAAGGCTCTGGGCTAACACAGTGGAAGACCACAGTAACCCACTGACTCTGAGTGAGGAGAACAGCCAGAGCTGTGCAGAGACAACGCAAGGGCAGGAGGGGGACAGGGAGAGGAGGAAAAAAGGAAGATAAAAGGAAAGAAAGGAAAAACAAAGGGAATACAATTTCCAAATGAATAATTAAACTGATTTGCCTGATACATTTCACAGCGAGCCTCGGGGTCAACCGCTTCATCTGTGGATAGAGAAATCCCGATGGTGAACAGGGCTGGCCTGTAACGGACCACCGCTGCAGAGTCATTCCGGTTGGACATGCTAAAGCGAATAACAGTCATAGGTCACTGTGGACCTGGAAGATGATAACATATGGATGGCAAGGCAGTGAAGCTGCAACCTGCCACCTGAGATCAGTGCTCACGTCAGTTGTGGCTCTGAGCGTCAACAGGGAGGTCAAACGAACAAGACCAAATAAACCTCAAGTGCCTGAAATGTGCTCCAGGTGGAAAAGTGTGCGCTTCTGTACGAGGGCCCCAGACTCATGATTGAGTTCAGACCTAATTTACAATAAATGCAACTGTTGTAAAGTGGCCGGCTGTGGCAGAGGGCAGACATGGAAGGGGTACCACATGTCGAGCAGTCTTGCCTTTCCTCTTCCGAGGGCTGGCCTCTCAGAACGCAGTGAAAAACGCCTTTCAGTCAATAGTAAACCAGAGTGTCCACAATTTTTGAATAGACTAAACTTTTCCACACAGGATTTCACCTTTAGGAGAGGTCTGTTATAATTGTATGTGCATATACAAGCATGTCTTGCATGCCCCCTCTCAACTTCCAATGAATAAACAAAGTGGTGTGTTATTCACATTAAGGCTCAGCCGGCAGACTGACTTAAAAGCATCTGATGAAATTTGGCATCCAAGTCCATTTGTCTAATGAAGAGCAATTAGCATTCATTATTAAGAAGACTTCTCCAAGGGTGCACTTAGCCAAATGTAACCCCTGTAAGGGAGGTGAAGTAGTTTCACTTGAAGTTCACAGTCATTGGTTGAGAACAAAGGCCACAGGGCTGGAGGGACAGAGAGAGAATCTCCTACAACGTGAGGAGGCCTCACTATACCTCACATCGCCAGTTCTGGGTCAGCAACCCCCTGATGAAGAGACTTTACCACTAGTGATGAAGATGCATCCACGCCAGCAGCAAATCATTGAAACAGCCATTTTTGTTTAGGAGCGCCTAAAAACCACTGGAACTGAGATTAGATATATATATATATATATAGAGACATTTTCAGTTTGGACCTAACCCCTCAAGGAAGCAATTCTCTCACATTATTTCATCACCACTACACATTAGCTGTTCACCACCATCAATAAGGAAACAACCATGGTCTTTGCCTGACCTGGACCATTCCTATTCAGAAGCAGATCAACCAGCAACTCATTCTCAAGGCCAGCTGCACTCTGGTCATCACAGTGTCTGTCTACATCATGTTTGTCTTTTGACAGTTAATCAGGGATTAAACCTAACCCAACCCAAATTTAATTCCTGCCCAAATTTGGATTAATTCATCAAGAGAGGTTTCTGCTGTTTTTTCTCATGACGTCTGTGTGTAGAGCCATAAATCCAGGCTCTTGTCCTGGGGCAGGGCACGGTATGTTCCGGTTGTTTTCAACGAGGGTCTCTCTGGTTTATGCCGCGTTTCTGATATCAACTTGTGGAGAGGCCATGATCAAAGGACAGATATCTTCAAAAGCAGGCTTTGTTTTGCAAGCTTTTCAAAGACGATCTTCTTTTAGAATCCAGAGGTCACGGTGTTGTATTTTGCTACTCCTTTTGTTTTTTTCGTTCAGATAATTGGCCAATGAAAGCTACTACTTCAACTACAGCTCTCTGGTGGTCAACCTACTACACAGACCAGTTCCTCAACTTAATCCAACAAATATCGTTTCATCCTGAGAATAGCTTTTATGTTGCAAACCTTTGCCAGAAGCCTGATCCCAGCAAAGGGCAACCTACGCACACTGCAGTTTTACAACTGAGACAGCACCTCATTTAAAACAACACATTCTGTCTATATTACCGTTAAAAAAGGGAACCTTCTAAAATAATAAATCAAACTGCAGCAGCTATGGTAAAGGGGGGAGGAAAGGGGAAATTAAGAGAGACGCAATTTATTACCATTCTGTGTTTGCTTTAAACGAGGTCTGGTAAGGATCATGACATAAGTGATTTAATCCAGTGAGGCAAAACATAACTGGCTAAAACAGGACTGCTGTCAGGTTCGCTCACCGGCTTCTCCATCTCACAGATCACACGCTCCAATGACAGAAATATAATCCTTTCAGCCTGGGGGCCACGGCTGGGGCTTGTGCAAAGTTCCACAGTAACCTTGGTAACAAGAAATGTTGTTAGATACTGGTAGAGCAGGGCGTCTAGATGCAGCAACAAGTCATGGACTAGCTGACTCATTTCACTGCTCTCCACTTTGATGTGTGCATTCTCTGCACACACAGCCTACAGTTTCTGGGCCACTTAACACTGAATGGTTTCAATGAGATGGACACCTTTCAAATCATTCTACTGCTGTAACACTTACAGGTACTGCAGTGACTGTGGAAAAGGAAAACAATATGGCAGAAGTGGCACAAAGAGGAAAGAAAGGGAAACAGATGCTCAAGCCTATCCACACAAAGACCACTTCTTCCTCTGAGGAAATCCCCGCTGACAGTGCCTTTGGCTATGGTGTAACAAACGACAGAGAAATAGTGGAGTTGGTCTTATTTGATTATGTATGGACAACTCTACAACAAACTGCAATTCCACAGGTCTAATTCCATAATTAAACTTTCACATGTAGCACCTCTATCTTCAAGGACTATAGCCCCTTTCTGAACTGGTCCGCTGGTTCCACACTGAAGTGAGTTCCAGATGAATGCCAGAGCCCTGCATTTTCACTACTGCAATAACAACATGAGTCACCAGACAATAAGATCAGCACATTGATTACAAATTGCTTCTCAGTTTTTGCTTATGTGGTGCAATGAATAATGGCAGTATGAGTGATGACAGTATGTGGGCGCGGTCACTTTCAGGAACAAGTCTACTGCAGCCCCACCAGCAGCCGCAGGGACAGGGCTGGCAGGCTGCTAAGGGCACAGAGCTGAAGCCACCATTACAGCCTGCCATGACACACTCAGAGAACATGGAGACACAGAGGAAGGACAAGTAGAGATATCACCATATTTATGTAGAGAGACGTACACAAATAATTTTACATACACACAGTATGTACAGCTACACACATATGTACATACAGAGATAAACACAAAGCTGAGTAAATTAAAAGGTAACATTATACCATTTATATAACAGCAAAGCACAAAATTTTAATCTGTTCTAAGGGCGCCAGTGTATATTTATGCTATTTACATACTTCACTATACAGTCCCGTCAGAGCAAGAAGAATGAGCTCATAAGGGCTGTAGCAGATTCATGTTTGAAAGGTACTAATAAAATGTACTGTAAAGAGATGTGTAATACACAGGAGAAGGTCACTTAACTCAGGGCAATAAATGCCAGGTAATAAACCTTGGAAGGAAAGCACATTTGCATTGAGCTTCTGTTGTTTGGACTGTCAGTCTGTCCTCTGGCGGGGCGCTTGCATTGAAATTTCCCAAAGGCACAAGATTCTGGCTCTATAACCTTTCAATCCATGCTTGGCTGTGGACAAACATACCTCTCTCTCATCCTTGTCTAACCCCAGTGGCCCAGTCCAGTCCAGTCACAGTCCAAGTTACCCAGCAGAACTCATATGCATGTGTGTGGGAAATTTTCCTGCATTCATATCATGAACTGGCAAGACCCTTCTTTTGGGTAGTGGTGTGGGGGGGACAGTGAATACTGCAAGTCAGCTATCCGCATAATACCGACTCCAGCAGAACAATGCTGTTAATGTGCATTTGGTGGGGCATTTGAGAGAGTCTTCTGGGAGACACGCTAGTGAATGAATCCACCCCCGCCCACGCCGGCACTGCTGCGCCCTCCTGTTTCGGGCGCTAGGCTGCCTCACGGCCGATTCGATCTGTTAGGTCAGAAGTGTGCTGATGCCTCTCAGCTCCCTATCGCGCTTGGGTGTGCGGGTGCGAGGTGAAAAGGTGTGACATTAAAGACTGCTGAAAAAACCTAACTGTAGAATCAAAATGCATCCACCCAGACTACATGTGCTGCTCTTTAGCAAAACTTTGCTGTAGAAACTGGAATCATTGGAAACAAACTGGACTAACTACCAGGGAACACTGTGTCCGTTAAAACCAATTAGATATTGGTGGTAAAGCCCCATTTACAGATCAGTCTGGAAGAGCCCTGAATTAGACTACAGTATCAGAATCATGCTGAGAACCAATGGAACATTTCTCATTTCGATGCCATTGATTGCAAAAGTACACACTATGAATAATAAAAATTAAAAAAAAGTGACAGGGGCTTGGTGTTTGATAATTCTAATGCAAACACCTTGCAGAGGCATGCTTCTGCATCAGTCTGACAGTCATGGTATGAAATTGGAGCAACGCAAACAATAGCTGTCAAACAGCTTAACATCCGACAGCTCCCTGCCCGAACTGAAATTATTTCATTTGATTTAATGCACAATGCACCTGACGCCCATAGCATGTGCTGAAGCGTAGTTTGCCTGTGTATGTGAATGAGGCTACTGTATGAGTTGATTCCAGGGTCCCCTGCAGTACAGTACTGCGCACACTGCAGTAAGGCAGTGCCAGGGTTTACTGTAGGCCCTGTGTTTGGCTACAGACTGGTGCTGGTCATTCTCCCTCTATGTACCATACATGCCATTACATTACATTATAATTATATTGTAATGCAATGTAATGTAATGTACCAGCAATGAGCAGGGAAGCAGAGGTGAAGATGCCTCTCATATGGCTGTTACTGTGAAGATCCCACAGCAGGCTACCCATCTGCAGCAGCGAGAGAGCTCTTTGGCAGTGGTTTAAGAAACGTACAGAAGCCATTTTGCTTCTAATTATCCCACAAGGGGAAGAATATTCTTGTGCATTTATTCTGATAGCAAATAGGCCTATAAAATCTAACCTTGGAAGTAATGATGATCTAATGCTCTGCATAATTTGGAGAGCTTTAATTATGCATGCTTGTCCATTCAGACATTCTTAAAACGCATCCAACACTGGTGGATATGCCACAATGTTGTCATAATAGCATCGCTGAATACAGATCCCCACACAGATGTCGTCAATGAAAAAGAACAAAGAACACATGACTCATTCCATCTCCAATGATCTAGAAGAGGTCTCGACACCAACCATCTCAGAGCTTTGCTGCCATTGTAACAAATAGTATAAAGCAACGTGAGTTGCCTCCCAGTTTTTTTTTTTTTTGTTTTTGTGAAAATGTTGAATGGTTGCATGGATAAAAGTTATTTAATTTTGACCAAGCCAGCCATCTTTGTTTCTGATGTTTCCTGTAAAAATCAATTACTTCAAAACTATGACTCAGATTTGGACTTGCCTTGATTCTATTAATATTTAAAGGCCCGAAGAATCCATATCAGCAACAAAAAAGTCGATTTTAAGCCTCTAAACCCCATTATTTAATATTTAATTGAACAGCATATCATTTAATTTCTCTATGTCAGACAGTAATATGGAGCTGTACTCCTAAAATTAAATTCTAAAGACAAAGCAGATTGTTTAGGCCAAAAACTTTGATGTTTTTTTTTTTTTTTTTTCCTGTCAAGAGAATTACATTTATTAAGTTTATTTTGTCTTTGAAATGACCAACTCCAGACAGCACCACCAAGTGGACAAACCTGGTTACAACATAAATGGAGGGTATCAAAAAATGAGGATGGTACCACAAAACTTACTTTGGCATTATTTTTACAGCAAACGTGGCTGACTTGGTCAAAATGAACTAATTTTATCCATGCAACCAATACAATTTTCACCAAAAAACACAGTTAGGGGACACCTCTTTTGTCAGTTTGGACCCTCTGATAGAGCAGCAGCGAATTCCGAGATGTGTTTTTTTTTAGATGGATTGACCTGTGTATGATAGCCCTCAAACTGATTGTCATTCTGAATGATTATCACTTACTGATTATTGAATAGTGATTACATCAGCTCTTGGGTGTACTTGATGTGATACAAAGCTGCACTCTTTCTCCTTCTCTCATTGGAAACTACTATTATCAGCAAATCAATCATGCTCTCCAGCCCACCATAAACAGAGTGTTTACTTGCCACACAGTCAATACTGACCGGCAGCTGGAGGAATCACTCCTGTCTCTCGGCTGGCTTATTCAGACTCTTTTGGAATATGACAAAAATATTAATATGTGTTGAAATTTGCTGTGACAACTGCAGCATTATGCCAGATATATGAAAGGGGGGGTCAAACTACATGCGGTATGAATCACAGGTTTGTGGAAATGGAAGTGGAAATTGCTGCATTTGAGTCTAGACCTCAGTCAAAGTAATGACTAGCATAGAAATAGTGCATAATAAAAAAAATACATCACACTACCAAGAAAGTGTCTTTTTCGCATTCAGCTCGGTTTTATTTTTGAAGTGGAACTGCACACACATGCAGAATTGCAATAATCACGAAATACTGGTGGCTTATTATTGTGATACAGACAAATGACACAGTACAAGCGACAGCCTTCGCACATAATCAGTCAAAGTAGTGGAGATGCGCAGGCTGTTCTACAAGTGGCAAAAGAAGTATAGAGCATATACAGGGGTAAGAGTCAAGCACTTTCTGTGAATAACCACTGATTACTGTCTGTCGAGTGTTCAGTATTGGAAAGAACAACAACAAATGCACAAACAGAGCTAAAAGAGACAGACAACCACATCATTAGGTAGCAACAAAGAGATTCATAAGGTTGATTACTAAGGGTTCTCACCTCTTCTCTATATGGTTTCTACCTCTGGGTATCAGTCACAAGATTTCTGATTACCCACTTCCCAAACCCCACTACCAAACCTTTGTCAAGAATGTCTTTAAGATATGTTGGAGACTGTATTTATGGTGACAGTACAAACCCTCACAAGACATTTTTTGACACCTTTTAAGGCTATAAAACTGCAAGAGGTATGTCACGCACAAAGCCTGGCATAACTTACTCACATCTGCCTGAGGACAGCAATGTCAGCTCTACATGCAACCTGGTGGATATGGTGACAGAAACATTACTTCATGACAGACAAAACTGCTTAGCTACAGGCTCTTTGCTGAGGCTCTTTGTGATCTAGATTTTTTTTTTTCCAGAGTAGCCATCCTCAACCCATAGAGGATGGTCTCAGCACATGGAAGGTCACTGTTGAAGTTGGAGAGATTTAGAGGTAGAATAGAACCACCACAATTCCCCATATGCTTCACCTTACAGACCACATATTATTAATTTCCCAAACTGTGCTCTCCTTCTCTTGCACCAACCTTTTACTTTGGTGACTTGATTGATCCACGGCCTGTTCTTAATTTTGGTATTCTTCCTGGCTTTACATCACAGCTCTCATGTGATAAAAATAGTCTACACATATTTGACTACTTGATGCCACCTAAAAAATTATCATTAGGGCCAACACAGGCATGCTTTTTTCAAAATGGGCTGAGCTGCACCTGCGATAAAAAAGTGTGGTACTTTCCCAGTATTTCCTCTCTCCCTTTCACATGGAGCTACACAGCCAATAAAAGCAGTGACTTAAGCAGGTGTACAAACAGCAGAAATGGCTAGACAGAGCTTTATACACATCAAAGAGGGGATGGTTTCACCATCTGATGTGTCCTCCAACCCCAACAGCTGCCTGACCGGGTATATTAGATACCTGGCTCTCCTTAGTAAGTGGGTGGACTACTGATAAGTACACAATATGAACTAGGGTTGTGAAATTTAAAATATAGTAAAGATCTAAATAATGTAATACAGAGCAAGTATAGGATGTAAGTATGGCAAATATATGTTCACACATTCAGGTGATGGATACCTTACATGGCCCTGTATTTTGTAAAGAAACTGTCAGGTGAATTGTAGAAGCAGAATAAATGAGAAACCTGGAACTGAGAAATTATCTGGAGCCTCTGTGTTACAGTTTTGGAATTGGATTACTGGTCAACTTAAAATGAAGATTTCAAACACCAGTGGAAAGCCTGTAAACCAGAAAACAGTATCCTTTCCAAAGAACAGTCAGGGTGTTTGCATCAAGTTTCATCAAAGCATAATTTCTCCCTAGTCATGATTTACCTAGTTGACCAGAAATCACAACAACCTATCAAGAGCCACTGTGACCTTCACCACTGGCCATGTGAACTAAAAATCAAAAGTAACCCAAAGAACTTTTGAATCAAGCTGAATCATCAAATCTATGCAACAGACTAAGAGATGTATGGAAGGATAGAAGTACAGAAGGAAATTGCTGTCAGCAGGAAATGGAACAAAAATATGTCTAACTGGGACAAGATAATATAGCTTTAGTTCAGCCTCCTGGAACAGACAGGCTTTTTTTTTTTTTTTTTTTTTTAACTCTCAGCCACTCCATCCACTCTGGTAAAAGTGGAGCGTGAAGTGGTCCATCACCAAGCCCTGACACTCCCCTAAACCTTGCTACTTATAGCTTCTTCTGCGGGTGCCAACAAACAGAAGTTCTCCTCTTCAAGCACTATGGACTAAAGATGTGCTCCAGCTGACATTCAGGGATGACAGCACCTTATTTCCCTATTCAGGTCGTCATCATCACTTGAGTGTTGCCTTCAACTGCAACCTTTAAGAGTATTCATACAAGCATGTGTATCAGTGTAATAACACTGTGGTATAACATCAAGTAGGTAAGCAAATTTGCTAGGTAGTGTGTCCTCAAATGACAAATCTGTTTCAAAATTCAAAACTGATTGGCTTCACTGTCAGAACTGCAGGAATGCATAGTTCTGGTAGAACACTGGCACTTTAAAAGGGGTCGTGTAAACACTGTGCGTGACTGGACTGACAAGGAAAATTAGCAAATGTATTAAAGTCTGCATTAATCCCTGATTAGCAGGCTGCAGGCTTACATTATCCCTACATAAACATATGCTCCCAACAATGACGGAAGGGCTGTGTGCAGCGTCCAGCTTAACGGAAGGATATGAGCATAATGTAAATCAGCATAGCAAGTGACTTGCTAATGAGAAAATGATCAGGAGGTCTAGAAAACCAGTCAAAAATCTTAGGGGTAGGGAACAAATAATATTCTGTGTCCAATAATTTGTCGACTGATTGTAATGTTCTACTCAGTGTACTGCATGCAAAACAGATACCCAGAGCTGTAGTCTTGAACTTTTCTCTGTCAAATTTCTCAAGAATATCACAAAGTGATGCTGTTCAGATGATCTGCTTCACTACCGACGTGGCACTGCCCCATGTGTCCCTTGAGTCTTTCTGTCTCCTTCCATTTATATGGCTGTTGGATTCTGGTAACACAGCAAGACAGTCCTCTCATCAAACAACAAACGCTGAATCAGCCCACATAGCCTTTAGCATACCATTCCAATGTCTACATTGCCAAAGATCTTGTGGTAGAGCCAGCAAAGAATACAAAATAGATATTAAAGAACAGATACAAAATAGATACAAAAATCATTCATTTACAGTTCTTGTGAAAAGTATTTTAAGAGCAGTGTCTAAAACTCAGACGCTGTCAATCAAAAGTTGTTTTTCCAAAAAGTCTGCTTTACAGAGGTCTGTCACGGAAGGGCTGGTACTGAACAAACCCTTATTAAGCCCCCTTCTGATTTATTCACCCAGAAACTGCATACAAGCTTCTATACCAGCCAGAATTTTTGCTTAAAAGGTTCCCTCAGAAAGTATAATATATTGTATCATCCTCCCATAGATATCCATGAAATTTATGTCTCAAAAACCATGATATCCAATCTTACAAAACAAATATATTGTACTCTGACATGTGAAGGAATTCAGACGGGACCTCCAACTATAAATAACTTCTCCCATAGACAGCAGTGGTATTCCCACTTCAAACATCACGGTAGCTAAGCATATAAAACTAACACATGTTGCACGTTTCAGGATCAAGTGTGCTGAATTTGCAGTTATCAAATCCACAAGGAATTTAAAAGGGACCTCCAAATGTAAATGTATCCTCCCATAGAGGAGTTGAAACAGTGACAATGAAGCTGACCCTAACCTGTCGCCAAAATGTAACCGCAGGCAAAACTGCAGGTCTAACCCTAACCCCAGCTCTGGCTCTAAAACCTCTGCCTTAATTAGGCCTAAAAATCTCAGATATCACATATGACCATCAATGGCTAGCTGGCCTGCTACCCAGAGTTTAGGCCAACAGGTCCCCCCAAGAATATATTCGCCACTGTCAATCACTCACCCCATTGAGTCATCTCATAGCCACAATATTTGTTTAAAAAACATATTATAGCAAAGCTTGCAAAGCTGACAGATTGTGTGTCAATGCCTCTGTAACCTGTGTGTGTTCAAACAGGTTCTAAAACTGCAAAGTATACCAACAGGTCACAACAGTGTCAATCACTTCTCCAGACAAAGCATTCTACAGTTTGGGTTAGTAATCCCCCCTGTTCCAGGGTAACATGTGCGTTTTAGTGCCAGGTTTTGGGAACGTAAAGCCAGAACCAGCATGCATCAAGACTAGAGCCACAGCGTGCCATTTAACTGCATGTACCCTCATGAGGTAAGGTAAATGGAGGTGCTTGTACAGAAGCCTGAGAGGGAGGCCTGCTTCTCTATGCTTGTGCAGGAGTAAAATGAAATGAAGCTCTTCTTCAGAGGGTCTCGTGTTTCTCCCACTCCTGTGGTGAGAGAAGATCTGTGGAGACTTTGTGACCTTAGATGGCTCTCTGAAATGCAGCTAACTCGCCTCTGATGTTGACTGCCCACACAAGCGAATCGGAATACATCTGCCTCGGTGACTTGGTCTTGTGGGCAGCATCCTATCGAACTGAGGCTTCTGATGCACACTGAGGCTTTTAAGGTAGAGAGATAAAAGCAAAGCAGACTAGTATCAGACCTGCACAAGAGCTCTAAAACAGAAAAGAAGCAGCTGTTGATTTTTGTACATCAGAGGAGTGGTTTGGGCCAGATTTCAGTGCCACCTCTTGGTACTCCACTGAGAACAAAGGCCTCAATGCTGGGATGGATGCTTCAGAAACAAAAAAAGTTCAACGGCTGTGCACTTCATGAACACTGTCAGCTTTATTGTAATGCGTTTTCCATATAGCAAGTGTCTTACAGGGCATGTTTACTGTTTAAAAGACTAGAGCATAACCTCCATATGCATTTACCCTTCTAAAGCTCATTTTCACTTCATCTTTTTGATTTGTGTGTATTCCTTCAGCTTGCTAACAACAGGACACTAAATCTTGCATGGTCAGAAATAGAGGAAGAATTTGTGAATGATAATTGATTAGTTCTGCCTGGCCTTTACACAACTTCAAAATCAATCCTCTAACAGAGCTATATATTTCCTGTTTTATTAAAGTCCCCCTTTTCTGTATATTCTTAAGCATACTGTTTCAAGCTCTCACGCCCTTCCACCAATGTAAACCCTCTTGAGAACATGATAGCTTTATCGTAAGTCACCCCTCCTCGTTTTAGGGATTTGTGACAGAGATAATGCAACAGGCACGGCTATTCTCAAGTGGTGAGAGATTTGGTGAACCAGCCAGGAGGAGTTAAGAGCTTGTGTCAGAATCCACACGCACAAACAAAAGACCAAAAACATACGTTTCGAACATTTTGGTGTGGGGGGAAACCAAGAAACAAGTCAATAAAGTCAGTTAAAAAAGATCTGGAAGCCTAAATACGCATGTCACAATCAGTGCAAATCACAATACAAGCCTTTCAGGAGCCAAAGTCAAATTCTCATTTTGTGCCATTCTGTGAGGCCCAATCCATATTACTGTGTAATCAGGAGGAGATGAGACTTGAGCAGCGGAAGGCATGATGTAATTGCAAAGTTCTAAAACACCATTCCATCCTGTAATCTGAAAGGGTTTTATCTTCTTCCTGGAGGGTTAACCCCTAACAAAGATTACTGTACAGCTGCAGAATCAACAAGGGAGACTGACTTAATCTCCTCCACAGAGAATCCATTTCATTTCTATAAATACCTTGTCAATCCGTGTTTAGTATCCGTCAAAGAAGCTCAGTTCAAATATTGCGGAGCAGAGTCTGTTTTTCCATATGGTCCCTCTGGTGCAATGTTAAACAGATACTTTTGTACGACATGGTGTTTCAATTGCCTTCTTGTACTCTGTCCTGGCAGAGTTCTGGCAAATGTCTGTGTTCCAACTCATGCCAGTGTCTCTCCAGCAATGTAAAGAAGAGTGGTCATTTCACTCAGTGTGAAACAAAAGGCATATGGCAATTTCCATATGTTATTCTCAGAAGTAGCACAAAGTAGTTTTTCTTACTGAAACAAAATTACAGCATCCTCAGCCAAATCAAATTTGGTCTGTTCAGTGGCAGATTAAAAACCATGCTTTTCCCTACACTCAGAAAGAATAAAGTGTGTAAATAAACAACAGCCTGCAGACATAGACAAATAATCTACAGCTCACATAGATACAATTTTTGTAATGTATTCATTGTGCTGAGTGAAGTGAAGAGTCTAGTATGTTACACTGGAGGGAAAGGGGAGGACGTTAATAACGAGCTCTGCGCCAGTCTGTTTTGGTGAAACATCTGACACTGTTCATAAAAAATTAGGTTACATGATGGGCTTGCAGTAAGTCTGAGTAATTTTATGTTTCTTGTACCTTTCACTCGCTAAAACCCCCAACAGCTGTGTTTTGACAGAGCAAAGCGAAGTCATTTTTCTATAACCAAGGAAAAAGGGTGTTTCAATCAATCTGTCTGGCTGTTTAAACAGACGATGAAAAAATGAGGCCATCTTCAAAAAAACAGACAATTACACTGGCAAACAAATTAGGCACCAGACTTTGTTCTGGCTGACATCTGATTAGACCTCCGTCAGGGCAACATTCATTTCACAAAGATGTTGCGCATACGGCAGACTGCTGCAGCTTGCACTGGATGTAGCACTATGAAACTGATTGTACATGAGAATCGACCAGTTATAAAAGTGACTGCAGCCAACGATGTATACGAGATCAAATTAAACACCACTAAATGAGTACTAAATTTGCATTGGTTCAGGCATCAAACAAACCAATGGCTGCCTCATAACTTGATTCTCCATTTAGAGAAAAATACCAGCAGCAAAAAGTCCCAAAGAAGACAGAGGACAGGACCGAACTTCAGAAATCCTTTATTTGTCCAATTAGCCATACAGTAAAAATGAGCTTTCATTGTATGTGAGCCATACAGAACTAGACGTCCCCAGACACGGAGAAAAACTGCCCCGTACCTCAAAATAAATGGATGCTCAGCTCTCTGCCTAAGGAAGAGCCATCGAGATGGCCAGGGAGAGTGACGGTCTTACTTGTTCTGCGAGTGTGGCACGTCACTCTCAATCCCATCAGGTCACGCTCACCCTGATCAAGCGCCAGGATGAGAGCCAGGGACACGCACCCAATCAGGGTAATAACCACGGTTACGCTTCACTAGCAATTTGGCGCAGGTGCCAATAGCATCAATACACTTCTATTCGATTACCCGCTCCCAAATCCTGTACATCAAACAGAGGCTACTGGAACCGCAGGTCCAGGGCTGGCTGAGCACGATTAGAATACAAAAGGGGCACAGCAGGGCTTATAGAAGCTAGATTCCACTTCCCTGCATACCAGCCTCTAAAGCATAGGAGTTTTAGGAACTAAAAGTCCAACATGCATATTGTGTGATCCCCATGGGTTAAAAAATGATCTTTCTCTGTCTTTTAATCCTTTACCAGTCCTGAGATACAGACTGGCTGTATCATCATCACCAGCAAGGTTTCAGCTCGAAAAAGATGAGCTGGGAAGGGAATGTTATATTGTCACCTGGAAAGTTAAATTGCTTTTTGATTTTCATGAGATGCATTACAGACAGACAATTCTGCCCATGTGATAAATTGTTTGGCCCTTTTCACAGATGAAACAAGAGGTTGCTGCAATATATTTGCTGTGTACAGACTGTCCACGGATCTTTGAATGCCATTGCTCCCATACTGACATTATGCCCACTTTAACAAACCAGACATATGGCATATATGTGCTCAATAGACATGATCTGTGTTACATGACTGCCCCCACTTGGCTCATGAGGACTCTTTACAGGGTTGTTTGTCAGTCAATTAGCTCAGTCAGACAAAAATCCCTTGGGACAGTGTGACACAGGTGCATCTGACACACTACCAAATCTCACTGGGTGTCGGCCTTCTGGGAACAGATTCCCACAATGCACTGCACTGTTATGCTGAAGCTAATCATTCACCCAAGGAGGAGAGGAAAAAACACTGTTGGGTTGCTGTCAGGGTAACAAACAGGGAGGCAGCCCACGGACACCAGAATGCTGCAGCAGTGGGCGGACAGGAGGCTGCTAGGTAAAGTGACCACAAAGCCAGAGGCCCCGCTCTATCGCCCTCTTCAGGCCATCTCTGTCAGCATCATCTCCCTCTGCTTTGAGGCTACACAAAAGAGAGAGGGAGGGGGAGAGTGAGAAAAGGAGTGTGAGGTGAAAAAGGGAGTGGGAGAGAGAGAGGGAGAGAGAGAGAGGAAAAGGATGAGGGGAAAGACAGAGAGAGGGAGAGGGAGGGAAAGGGAGTGTGAAGGAATGAGGAAAGGCAAAGTCTTCAGCGTAAGGATGCAGAGGTCACTGACACAGGGGAAGGGAGTGCCGATTGTTTTTAACACAGATCATCCCCCGTGGACAGCATTCTTCTCACACCCTTCATCTGAAGCAATGAACCACAGGGGCAAATTACACACTAAAAATCAGTGTATTAACAGCTTCTGATCCTGCTGTCCCACCTAAATCTTCCACAGTAAGATGCCTGCACTTTCACTGAGCAGCCCACCCATGAATCCCTCTCACATCCGAAACCGCAACTCAAACAACACGAACCGTTGACTCCGTTGCTGTTTGTCGCCGCGTGTTTGACTGACGCGACCAAAGCAAACACGCTACAGTCATCAGACAACCGATAGCGTCCTGTGGCTGGCGGGCGCGGAGTGCCAAGAGTAAGCTGCAGAAACGCGGAGTGTTCGGGCTCGGCTGAGCAATACGCCGACGGGGTGCCGAAACTGCGCATGGGGGGGGGGGAGCGGCGGGCCCGCGTACGCAGCATCAGTCGCCTCGCACGGTGCGTGCGTTCAGAATGACATCCCCTTCTCCCCTCCCACCTCATCACCACACAGCACCCCGGGATGCAGATGCAGATCATTTCTTTATGTTAATTCTTGCAGAGCTCTGGAATGCTCCGGCCTCGCCCCAGCATCTCCCCCAGCAACTCAGCTCCTGAAGAACAATCAGCCATCACTGAACACTGGTCCCTCCCGCCTGCTTGCTCTCAGGATTTATTGGTGTTAAGCAGAGAGAGAGGAGAGAGAGAGAGAAAGGGAGAGAGAAACCTCCACTGACTTCCTTCTTTATCCTTTGAACTCTGGTGACCAAACAAATAGGATGATTTATTGGTGGCTTATGAATGGATTACTTGTTGTTTCACTTCTCTGTTGTTCTTTGTCTGTTTTGTTCATGCTCATAAGTTGGAGGATGATAACAGGCCACCTCTGCTCCCTGAGGCAATTCAGATCACGCTGGGTTTCTCTCCTGCCCAGGTTGACAAATCTACAGGCTACCCTTAAACACAGGATTAGAGCCCAAGGAATTGTTGGAGCTGTGAAGCAAATCCTGCTTGATGTTCAGCATGAAGTTATTCTGTAAAATCAGAGCCCAAGGACATTTTATATGATACATATATCTACAGTTGAGTAAAAACTCATACAAAAAGCTGACAGCCCTTTGTTACTTCATAATGCTTTTAAAACAGACACTTCTCTGTTCTCCAAGAGATGGCTCAGCTTTAGCTTTCCCACTCATACAGTAGTTCTGAGCATGATATGCTAAGCAAGTGGTAAAGTCCTAATTCAGAACTATGTCTTGGCAGAGGGCTTGCCACTCCCATAACATATATTAAGACCAGACCCCTTTTCCATTTGTTTCTCCAGCATGCTAAGAATTTATTACTGGCAACCCAGTAACTGCAGATAAACTACATTCATTACCTTTCAGACATGTAAAATCAGACAGGCCCTTCCTGCAAACAGTAGGAGCCGCAGTGGGGACACTGCAGTGGTGATGCTGGCCGCATTCCCCTGACACAGATGTGGAAACGGGACAGAAAGAGCTGCCACTCTCAGAGGGGACAGCTTTTCCCAGAGAGTGAGCCCTGCGACTCTGCTCTGTGTATCGTGGCTAATTAATCAGAACCCAGGCAAAAAGGAGCGTGAAGTCCTCCCTCCACCCCACCTACCCCCACTGTAAGTATGTACAGCTGACTGTGTTGCAGGCGAGTCTCCAATGGAGACTGTCACAGGGGTTTGAAATGACCACAGTGCAAGACAGGGGGCGGGCCTGTTTTTGGGGGAACCTTTGGGGGAACTGTTTTTGGGGGAATCTTCAGATGTTTAAAGGGGTAGCTGCCCTGGGAGTGGGGAATATACATTTCCGAAAGCAATCTGCTGCTTTTACCCCCTTCCCCCCCATCCCAATCTACCCCATCTAATTATGATTAAACTGTCTGCATCTCTCAGGAAATCTCTCATCTCTCAAGAATGAAATGAGAAAAAGCTGACGAGTGGCTGGAAAGAGGATGAGATGCAGCTGTTCTTATAGCCAGGTTGAGCTTTTCTTTCACGTAAACTGCTCTTCCTCCACCACGGCAGAGGCATTTTAATTGCACAGTGCGGGGAATAAGGGGACAGTTTGGAGAGGAAAGAACAAACGTGAACGCAGACTCCTGATAAGTGCCATGCAACAAGGTGGACAGCTGCACAGACCACATCATTAGAAAGCGATGGTAATTAGAAAGGAGAAGGCCGACAACCACAGCTAAGGGCCTCAGTGTTTCTGACAACCTTATGTCACTTTTACTGGACAAATCACAAGGTAATGACACCCCGATGAATGTAATTGCAGATGAGTCCATAAAGACTGTCAGTGGATGTTACCACCCTCATTATTGCGAACAAATACTTGAAACTGAAAAACAAGCTGAAGGCTCTTACGTACACTATGCTTTCACAAGTATATAAAAACTCTGTGGAGATCCACAAAAAGAGGAGTCCACCTTCTGCTTTTCAGGACTGCATTTTCCAGGGCTGTACACACTCCTTCCCATAGTTCCTGAAAATGTTAAGTCCAAGGAACGCACAGAAGACTATATAACTGTACTGACAAAGTGTTATGCTCACACTCACTGGACTGGGAGTATTGTTAGCCTGGTCTGACACTGTTGCTCATTCAGCTTGAATGGATACACTTCTGTTCTTTTGTGCTGGAAGTCGCTCTGGATAAGACCATCTGCTTAACAAATGCAATGTAATGTAAGGTAATGCAATGACAAAGAAACAAAGCAAATCTAACTGCGTATCAGTCCACACATTTAGAAGGTTGACCTGGGGCATGCTGCAGAGGGTGGCATTAGTCACCTGGCCAATGATCAGCCACTGAGCTCCTGGGAGGCCCGATTCTCTGTGTCCTTTGACCTCCATGGGGCCCCTGTGGCACCAATCCTCTAAAGTGACAGTGGCCAGGGAGTGTCGGGAAGTGGCACAAAAAGCCGATTGGACGGATTCTGCAAGAGCATGCAAGAGCATACAGAAACACCACTTCCCAACACTACCTCTCGCTGAATCCAACCACTGGCACCATCTGGCCTCAAATCTCTCATTTTAATAAGCGGCACAACAAGACATGGCTGACAGTAACAAACAGAACTCTCAAGGCCTAACAACTTGCCAGCAGGACAAAGCAGAAGTCTCCAACATGTCACAGGTGGAAATCTAGTGATTCTTCAGTTTTGCATCAGTCTGGCCAATACTTCATTTACAGCGCATACGTTTAACACTTTGCAGACCAGATTTCTTCTCCCATCTCTATAGTCACAACAATGTCTGGCAAGAGCTTCATCAAACATGATACATTGTCATTTTTACAGAAATGATGCCTTTTTCTACTGATGTCTGAAATTTATAGCTCATTGTGTCAGTGCATATACAGTACTAGTAAATAGTGAAGACATCAAAACTATGGAATAACACAAATGGAATTATGCAGTGACCTTAAGTCTTATATTTTAGATTCTTCAAGTAGTCAAAAAATATTTTTTAAAAAAAGTTTGTTTTGGAAAGAAATTCATATATAGGAATCAACTTCACTGTTTATATTTGTGTAAGATACAATTTTCAAGCATTTAAGCATAAGGTGTTAGGTCAAAATGTCTTTGAATGCATGTTTCCTATTATCTTAACCTGGTGTGTCCAAACTTTTGACTGCTACTGTATGTGCTCACTGCTGTGCCTTAACACTCACATGGCTAAGGAGCCAAAAGCAATAATGAAGAATCAAAGTGACCCCAGAAAGGGGTCAAAGATCCTCACAGGCAATGTGAACCAAGGACTACTGAGCTGATCATGAGACTAACCACCATAGGGTAGAAATAACAGTGGTTGAACTGCTGATGTTTTTGTCATTCTAGCAAACATTCAAACAATATATATGTAAGTGTGTCCATGGGGTGTGTAGGCACACATATACACACTCATGGACTTGCTTACAAATAACTTTAGAGCACATACATGTTGTGTGGTATAATGGAGACTTTTTAGCAAAGCTGTGTAATAAATGTTGATCTTATGGAGGGAAAAAGACGATGACCAATAATTCAACAATGCTATTAGTTAACAATTGTAGTTGTCATGACTTCAACAACAAGTCCAGATGCAGCTCTAACTCATCGTTTAACCCCTTTCTGGGAGATATGAGTGAACATGGACTTTGAAGACTGGGCTACGGCATCGCCGATGGATCTACTCAGTAACATTGTGGAGGCTGCCCCTTTCACAGTACAGTTTAGTAAAAGGTTGAGGTTACAGTCACCATAAATGCAATCATCATCTGCATTGTGAAGCTATGTGGAGCACCCTGACTGACTTTGATGTCCTCCGCTACCTTCAGGGTCTTCCTCCAAGGTGTAACAGAGGGTGAGGGGGAGGGAGGCAGGGAGTGGTGGTGGAGGTGGGATTCAGGGACACAGGAGAGTATATGCACTGACTGCACACACTGCTGCCTTCTGCTTGCACACTGCTTAGGAGCACCAGACTGGGACACCGACAAGAGCTTTATCCCCTTTGCCTGCTGGTTCCATAAGTGCTACCTGTGTGGCAAAGCTGCTCCTTTATCCAACTCTGGATTTGTCAGCTCCGATACCACCAGCTCCGGCACTTTTGCGAGGCCTGCTGTCAGTGTCCCAGTTAGGTAAATGCATAATGCTTGAGACAAGCAAGAGGTCTTCAAAGAAGGGAGGCTTTCAAAGAAGGTGGGAGGCTGAGCTACAGCCGGTTTGAATTACACAGCCAGTGGAATAATAAATGAATACAAGGCAGTACATGATGAAAAATGGGAAAATGAGGGGGAGAGAGAGAGAGAGAGAGAGAGAGAGAGAGAGAACCTGCAAGGCAGGCAGAGACTGGAAAAGCAATGTTCTGAGAGTAAAGATCTAGGGCTCCCTGAAGTCTTCCCTTTAAAGAAGTCCACTGAACTCCAGGGACAGAGACAGGAAGTTGGGGGGAGACGCAGGATGGGAGGGGGGTTGATGGGAGGTCCCCTATAGATTCTGTCTGAGCTGCTTCATCCTTGGGGTGCGGGCGACCTAAAGAGATCCCGTCAGTACCCTCTGTCACGGCACAGGGTGACAGATGCTTACCACAGGCCAAACAGCGGAGACAAAAACATCACAACCAATCATCCTCCCCTGTGCTGGAGAAGGCCATCAGGAGAGTGCACGTGCATTAATGGCCTTGACATGTGTTCATTTGACGACTTCTATCCTTAGAGGCACCGAAAAAGAAACCATTCTGCCATTCTTTCCCCAATATTTCCTCGTAATTACCAATAAAATATTTGAATTCAATTAAATTTCCTCAAAGTTAACCAAACATGACTCATCCTTGTTACTAATAGGCCTATACACAGGCCAGAGCAATATTGACAAAAAAAAAACAAATGTCCATATTCTTACCTGACAAAAACATTATTATCTCTCAGAGATATGATTTCAGAATAAAATGATGGGGCATTTATAACACATTCAGTTTCATTACAATATTCCACTCAGCTGCAAGTACAGTACACAGCTCAGCTAGTATATGCAGTCATGGTTACACCTACACAATGTATGGGTCTGCTGGGTTCATATTAGGAGAGCAGGGTGTGCCAGAAGAGTCTTGCAAATGCAGATCACATGTAGGCTAGCCTTCCATTGTCCTACATAAACTTCAGGGCATTACTTTGCACTATGTAAGGTGCGAGTGTATGGGGAGAGAGCTTCATTTAATGTAGTACTGCGCAGTGAAGGAGCTATAAACAAGCAAGCTGTGATTTCCACCCATATGTTATTACAGCTAATACTATTTTACATCCTCTTTTTTCCCCCTCCAAACATGATTAGTTTTCCATAGCCATGGACAAAGGTGTAGAAAAACATGAAAACCTGCACCATCATATACAATTTTACAAAAATGCATGAATATGCAACTTTTTTAGCAGAACGTTCTTTGAAATTTGAGGACCAACAGACCAGATCGTACATCACAGCGGCCGGCACTTCCAAACACGGCGCATATTCTCAGCCACAGCCAGGTCGACGCCCCCAAACCCCCCCCGGTCCGTCTCACCCACTTAAAACAAGTCTGGTCTTTTGTGCATGACATGCCTTGCTGTTGTTGTCTGCAGCTGTCCTAACCCTGACCATAAGGATGACTCTCTGTGTAATTACTGCGAGCTCCCGCCTTTCCAGTCTCCATTGTGCAGCCCGCTCTGAGGTCTCCAGCGGAACAATGAGTGCGTGCCAGTGGTCAGAGAAAAGTCTCTGTCAGCCCTTTGTAGGGGAATAGGATGTAGCACCGAGAGCAGTTCCCTTCCCTGTGTGAGGAAACGCCGAGTTTAATGGCCCTGGACTCCCAGTCAGACAGCACCACACTCAGTAAGGAGGCCATCTCCCACCAGCCCATCTCTCCAAAACGGGGATTCCAGAGACACTCAAGAAACATTCAGTTTTTTTCAAAATCAGTGTTTTTTGAACAGTCAATCATAGTAACACAGAAAACTGAATATTTCCTGGTTGTAAGTGGGTACCTACAACGCCACAGAGCGGTTAATATTAAAACACAGATGTTCAATGTATTCATTACATTACATTCATTTAGCAGACGCTTTTATCCAGAGCGACTTCAAGCACAAAAGAACATAAGTGTATCCATTCAGGTTGAATGAGCAACAGTGTCAGACCAGGCTAACAACAGTCCAAGACCAGTGAATGGGAGCATAACACTATTCAAGCTCTACTACAAGTTAACTTGTGCAGCCTGACAAGACAAGGGAAGCCCAGTATAATAGTTTTAAGTCTAGTTTTATATCTATTCAACCCCTCTGCAGCTAAAACATTACAGGGTGTGAAAGGCAGGAAGTGAGTATTCAGCTCACTAAAAAACACTTAGTTATTACATAACATAAAGTGTTCTTCCAATATCAGACAAATGGCACTTGCCTTGTGGCTGAAAAAAAATGATTAGACATCAAATAAAAAACCATCCATAGCACGGGCTGTCAAAACTGTGCCTAACTAATGAATGATATCTGTCCAAACGAAGACCAGACCTGTCTCCCTAATTTATCGTGACAGCGCACTCGTGCAGTGATATCCCAGAAATGCAACCAGATGTAGCCAGTTCTGGGAAGCCGGTTCCGAGAAACTGTTTGTCAGTTAAATCAGGCTAATTTAATATTCATCATATCCTAGAGAACCAGTCAAAGCGAATGAGCACCTGAAGTCAGGAACAGACTGAAATTCCATATTATTACTGTGACTAATAGGCCATCCTAGACCAACTATTTGTGAGTCTTACAGCACTTACTGGCATAGTGGAAGAATCTCTTATAACAGCTTGTTTTGCTTCCTGTGAATTCTCCTAAACTAGGCTCCGAGTGGGGGTTGGTACTTATGGGTCCCTTGTTACCCAGTTTCAAATATGGTTTTGGAGCTTTTCATGTAGAATAATAATTCAACAAATGTGGGGAGAAGTGCGGGCATCACTGCGTGTGAACATAGCCACAATTATTTCTTCTTCAGTCTTTTTAGTGAATAATGAGGACAGATTACATTTTTGTTCCGTTTGTTGTTGGGAGACAGTCATCTTATTGTTTGTTCTATGGGCCACTCAAGCAAATTTTCATTAAACATTTCACAACTGGATAAAACAATACAGATGACCTAAGACTCTGCTGCTCCTCGAGTTACACACACCTGTGTTAACACATCAGTGCCATCACACAGCACGGAAATTGTGGGGCTTGGCAGACAGACTCACAATCTAGACAAATGTAGAGATCCAACATCAGAAAGAAATGTGATATTGCATCACTAGCCTACATGCAAACAAATTCCACTGCAAAAACATTAATGTCAATTAGGATCTATAAATACACTGAGTTAATTTTAAACCTGTTCTCCAGCTTCCATTCATCTTAAGCAAACCCAACTACATCCACCCCCTCATCTTACAGAAAAAATTGTCAGCCTTATCCAAACGCAGGTCTGAAACCTCACAAATCTGTCCTGGCACCTTGTGTTATCAGCATTTTTGTGCTCTGAGATTGTATTCCATTGAGTTCTGAACAATTATCAGACTTGTTAAATGAAGTTGCCATTTCTAACCATCACTATGTACAGTACATGTACTTACTATATTATACACACTTTCTAACCACTTGGCAAGTCAGTAATGGACATTTTGCTCAATATTTGTGAGAGCAGACTGATGTTAAAAGTGCTATAAACATAACTGATATTTGCAGCTTTTTGTAATGGCTCTATATCTGCTAGAAGTTAATTCTGCTTGGAGAGTTTCCTTACAGTAGGGGACATTTTGACTTGGAAAAAAAAAAATACCAAATACCTTTAAGAGAAAACATATAGCTGTCTCATATAAAACCTCACATGCTTTTGTTGTTGAATACAAACTAATTCAAGTGAAGTGAAGTTCTCTGAACTGAATGAGCATGAGGGAAAACACTGGCACTGCAGTTTACCCTGAGGGAAACGTAGACCTGAAACTTACACAGAGGGCACTTGGCTGAGTTTGTTATGGTGATAAGGCTCCTTGCTGTCATCCAGAATGGGGATTCCAGAGACAAACGATCTCTTGCTCTCTTTCTACATCAATGTCTTTCTATATCCAAAAGGTCAATCACAGTAACATCATCACAAGCTTTGCCAGAATGGGAGGTTTACTGTGGATCCTTGACAAGCTAATGGCCGTGACGTCCCAGGGAGACCAGCGTACCTGAAAAATGGCATTGATGAGGATGACTTGCTGAATCAATCTGATTTCCACAGGCAGCACTGTACTGTGGCACCACAGCAACATCTGGGGAGCATGACCAGTGAATCACTGCGAACATATAACCTTGAAGGAGGCTTGCAGCTCAAAGTCTAATTCTAGCCATTTGTAGGCAATTTGAGCTAATTTGCCCTAGCATCACTTAGATTAAAGCACGCTCAAAATCACACAAAGAGGAGTTACCTAATCTTGCGGTTCGGTGTCAAGCCATTGCATTGCAGTAAGAAGGAAGATGGTAAGGATGAAGAAGGTAAGGAAAATAAAAAAAGGAACAAAAGCACCACCATTTCTTTAAATGCCACAGACATCAGAGGTTAGAATGCGCCGTCACTTGCTGAGATTGACCAGGAGCACACATCGGCAGAACAAATAGCCTTCAGTTCATCGGGGGTAGGGGCGGGTCACCACGCTGCCCCACTCTTGATGCCCTGGGACTCACGTGCCAGCACGAGTTACTCAGACAGCAGTGGGTGGACGCACCTATCCTCTGATGCCGTTTGCCAGCAGCTGCACTGTGGGACTGTAGTGTGAAAAATAGTTGCGGTAGGCATGCATGTGTGCACTGGAGAATTGCATCTGCCTCACCCTACACTCCTAGGTGGGTTCCACGGTCCTTGCAGTGATGACAAGCTTAAACGCGTAATTGGCAACAACAGCAGCTGGGTGAAAAAGGGGGTTAGAATGCATGTTGAAACATTGGGGTTGACGCCATGTTAAAGCGATGACTAACCTCAGTTTGCAATGATCGCAATTCAAAGGTTTTCTTACAAAACTTTTCTTTTAAGAATTGCTGTCCTTAGGAACCATTCTTTTGAAGCTCTACTAAGTCTCTCCTTAAAAAGAAGCAAACAGGCAGTGCTTCCCCCAGTTAACACCCACACACCTCTCCTTTATGCCTATCAAAGCAAGTAATCCCATAACCCCCTGGTGTCCCTGCTGCCATTGTTATGGTCATTACTGTTGTCATCGCTGGACACCCCCTTGATAATTCAAAGGCCTTGTGCTGCAAGTCCCTACTCACAAAATGACACTGGCTCCATTTCACAGCCAAACAGCAATTTCACGGCTGGACAGTCAGAGAACGATTAGATAACCTGCAAGCAGATACATTGATCCTCACTGCTCTCAGAATTAAGACAGTATTTCTGATGGGTAATTGTTCACTGTAAAACCAAAAACTATCACTGTGTGGGCACATTTTTTCCATACATCATGATTACCAACTATTGGTCCAGTCCACACTCTTGTTGCACAAACCAATCCTTTTTTAGAACCTCCCCTGTACCATTTTCAACTGGATATCATGGTACATTCGTTGCCTGAACGCTTCCCATCCAATGCAGATTAGGACAAGAAAAGAAGCCCAAATGACTTGTCATTTTTACTATGTTGGGGATTTCCAATTTTTTCCAAAGGTCAAAGCAAGAGTGTGGTTTAAGGTCATCAAAGCTCTGTTCAATGACAGAGCTCTGCAAGGATGCAAAGCAGGAGTTGCACGTAGCATATGAAGTAGCTCTTTCCAGTAAATGATACTTAATGTAATAACAGTAATAACAATAACAGCAGCAGGTCTGCAGCAAAGGACTACGGTTGGGACAAATGCATCAATCCGACACCAGTACATCACCTGTTAAATAAATATCCATGCACAAAATATGTCAACATAACACACTCTCACTGTCTTCTCCACATAAAACTCTCTACAGTTGCTCACTAGCACATAATCCCCACAAGGCCTGCAATGGATATGTGAATCATTCAGCTATCTCTGCATTAATACAGTGCTCAGACAAAAATACAGCATTCGTTAGTGCTATATATCAAGTATTTGGTAAGATGCACTTATTCACCCTGAACACAAATTTAAAATCCAGAGGACAGTAGAAATGGCTGGGACAGTAAACGGTGCTTGAATTTTAACAAGGATTTTAAAGTCTGTAGAGTTTACTGAGGCATGACAGTCCCCCGCTCACTTGCCAACGTTGCACCAGCAAGGGAGCAATTTCCATTTAATGTCTGTACATGGAACAGGGAGGAAACAGCGATGCTTGGAAAGGACTGAATGTCACCTTCAGAGCAGGTTCTTCCATTTTATGATCCCACCGCTGCCCCTAAAGCATCCAAGCTTACCACTGAATAGGTTCGTGGCTGTGCATCCATGAAGTAATATCGTGGCCTTGTAGACTCGAGACTTGCAGGGTTTGTTGACATCTGGCGTTAACAAGCACAGGCCTATTACACTCCTCTGCCACTCCCCCACCCTCAACCCCTCCACCAATAGAAAAATATGTGCCTGTGAAGAAATTAACACAGAGCATCAGAGGGTTCCTACTGTAGTCCACCTGATTGCAGTGCCACATGTGAATGTTTCAAAATGCTGTAAAATGCATTCCTTTGCTTTAAGAGAAGATCGACAATCCCGTCTGGAAAAATAAGCAGACCAACAAAAACACTAACAGACATGCGTCTGCAGTGCCACAGCGGCTTTTGTGACTGAGCCACTGGGGAACAGGAAGCTTCGATTTCTCTCTTTAATTGAAGGTTGTGTTACACTGCACAGCACATGTTGGCCTATTCACTTACTGAATCTAATTATTTCATGAAAGGGCTTCAAATAAAACCTCCTGATGAAGGCAGGCAGACATATAATGGAAAGAAGGTGAAAGGCAGGTGAAACATGCAAAACAACAGATGTTCTCAGAGAGTGGGCGATTTCCAGGCATTGCTTCCATCCGAGGAGTTAATATGAGTTTACTAAAATTGAGTCCAAAACATCTGCAAGCTCTTTGTCCCTGGGGAACAGAGTGGCCCACCATTAGACACAGTCCCTCCTTTTTCAGGTACAACATCCAAAGGCTTGTTGAGTGGCACATAACTTCAGCTCCCTAGTAAGCACTAACCTTAGGACTGAAAACCAACCAACACAGCAGCCGGGTCCCCTCACATGTGTTAATGTATTCCTGACTAGATGAGACCAAGACCCCGCCCTGTGATGAGCAGGCTGACCTCCACTCCTCTGAGGCAGGGAGGCAGGGGGCGGGGGGGGACTCACCATGAGTAGGCGGCGGTCGGTCTCACGAAGCTGAAGTCGCAGGGGCGAAGCGTTCTGTTCCTCTTGGCTGGGCCGCAGCCCCCAGTCCCATTCCTGAGCGTTAATTCCAGCAGCTATCTGCAGAGAGCACAGACACAAAGAGGGCCCTAAGCAAAGGCCGTGCAGGCGGGCAGGCAAACAACAGGGAGACTGAGGACACGCACCGAGGCCCCTCGCAGAACTGCACAGGGGTCGAGAGAGAGGGGGGGTGGGAAGAGAAACCGCTGCCAAGGCTGAGCCACAAAAACATCCCATAAAGAGAGTAACTTGGGATAAGCAGAAGCCATCTGTCAAGGTAATTTTCTCTGCTCCGGCTCAGTTTTGAGGAATCGTTCTTTTTCTGTGGTTCTGCCGTTTTTTTTTTTTTCTGCTGACACACCTTGACCCGAATAGCGTTGGATCACGGCCAAGTGTTCCGAACCGGAGGGAGCTGTGGGCCAGGCTTCACCTCTGACTCCCTGAGTACAGCGTGGGGCTGCCCCCCTGAGCATGAAACCCAATCTCCTCCGTCGTGGCCACGCCACACAACGGACCATAACCTAAACACGAGGTAGAACAGACCTGGCGGCAAACCAGGTCGAAGGATTTCTTGTAAATGACAGCAGAGCTTGCTTCACTGCAAGAATGTTGATGCAGTGCCTGTTTCCTTGGCATACCCTAGGGTGTCTTTGAGGCTCCCTGATCTCATGCTAGACTGGATTACACCATAAGGCTAGACATGTTATACCGTCAACTCGGAGAAATTTTAAAAAATGTGCAGGAGAGTGAGACAGAAAATAAACCTGTGAGGCTAACATGATGTTCTTAATAAGAGCAATGAAAGTCATGTTGTGTTGATGACTGGCAGCCAGCTGTAATGTCTTTTATAGGCCCTTAAGCCAAAAAGGCTGAAAGCCCATTGTTTTGGCCTTGTTTTCCTCCTCCTTCCTCCTCCCTTCTTGCTTTAGTTCCTCACATAACTCTGGACAGCAATGTCATATTTTGCACACTTTGTCAGGCCATATGTGTAACATACGTCCTTTTGCTTTAGGTCCAGGGTCACATAGAAAAAGTGATCCACGCATTTCAAATGTTAATGACTTTTTTTACAGCATTCCCTTACTCACCTCACATTTGGCACAGTTATCAAACACGGACTGTAAACTTGCATGATCTGCCTGTCTGTGACTGCTTGTCATGGCTCTTAGACCCTGTTCATGTACAACCATACCTAATATGGTCACAAAACATGATTTTAGTGACTTTTCCACATTTAGTGCTCACAGCGCATGGATGCATGTAAAACATTTGATTGCCATAGGTCAGCAGCCTCCAACCAGTGAAAATGGCTTCCAAACATGTTTTTCACACATGTGCAGGACTTCTCATAGATTTCACCAATTCCTCTCAATTTTAGCACACATACCAGGGACTGCTTATGAAACTCTCTTTCTTAGCTCTGTAGTTGTTATGTCCAAGATGGCCATCACTGCACACAAACCTTTATCAGCATTCATGCCTTCATTTCAAAATGATCAAATGTAGATAAAGATATATAAAGATAAAGGTTTATGGTACAGTGGTCTTGACCACTGTCCCCTGACATTCAGCCTGAAAACCTTGTGGTCTTCTTACAACACCTACTGCAGTTTTGTGTAAGTCTGTAATCTCTATGGGACATGTTAGAAGACTTAGCAGCCAATTTAAATTATTATATTATGCTTTATACTGTACATTTTTTCTGAAACATCATACTTATAATGATATTTGTGTAACACTTGTTTTATACTGGAAGAGACAATGAACAGAACAGCAGTTAAGCAAAACTACATCATTCCATCTAAACAGTGAGGATAAATTGTTGAAATGAGACATATTCATGCTTATGTATAGGCCTGTATCAAAACCAGGAATGTCCACAAATGGAAGAGAGACATCTCTTCATCTTTTAAAGAAACAAAAATCCATCCAAACGAGCTGAGCTTCTCCGTTGCCCACACAGAAATCATACCTGAGATTCTGCTCTGAAACACATTCCAGTTAGTCCATGATATCTTAAGCACAACGCATCAGAGTAAAGAAATGGCGCAAGTACTAACAGTACACAAAGAAAGCAAAAGGGAGGCATCTGAGGAAATATTGAGTACAGTGAAATGACCCAATGTTGCACTAAACCAACGTCCTCCATCTTGTCATCATACAATTTCACCAAGGCCCATATGGCAGGATTCACCATTAAGACTGTACTGCAGAACACACTGAAGTTCAAATTTGCCAGCTCAGTCATCAACATATACTAACAAGATTCCCAGCTATTCCCCACTGGGCATATGGGTGTGGGTAAAATTCACACTCACCCTGCTCCAGGACAGCCTCTCGACACACAGTGCAGAGGAAGTGTTCAAAATAAAAAATTCAGCCCATTCCATCTACAGACTAAGGAGATATCATACCCCTTAGAAACCACGCTTATCACAGAAACTGTCTCCTAATATTTAGGTGCCGCAGTGCTTGTTAAATGCTTTGTCCATACAGAAAAAGATCTTCACAGTTATCAGTGCTACAGAGGCCCTCCATTGAGTAAAAAAAAAAAAAAGAGATAAACTCGGGGACTGTGTTTTTGACATTGATGATCTGAGGGCCCCTTCTAAGGACACTTGAAGGTGGAAATTCTTTTTGTGGCAATGATAGACACCCCAAAGAAAATAATTCATGGATCTATGAGGGTTTAAAACAAAGCTTTTAAAATGATTATCCTCAGGTCCAGACGGCATGCTAACTCGCAGATCCCATTCCATGGTCCCACAAGACTGCCTCAGTTGGAGGCAAAGAACAATCCACTTGGAAAGAATTCAGTTAATTTATACATTAAATTTTAATTTCCTTTATTTGATTCATAAGAAAATTGCATGGTCGCATATAAATGTTCGACTGTTAACTTTTATTAAATCTTACTGCAGACTGAGCCAGAGGGGGAGGATAAAGAAAAGTTGGAAATAAAAGATGGAACCAAACGGAAATAAAGCTCTAATCAGGAAGTCAAATTAACCAAAGATGGTCTTGCTTGAGGGTTTTAAATCTGAGACACATTCAAATAGCAGTGAATCTGGAAGAAAAAAAAATGTTCCCAGGTTAGTTCAGGCCTTGCTAGTTACAAAGAATCCACCTGGTTCATTTTGTTGAGCCTCTCATCCATATGTCTTTTTATCCAGGTGTCTGAATCAAGCCTTTATCAGTAGAGATGCCAAATGCACATAGAAAAGACAAAAGGTTTTCACTTGTGATTTTTAACCATTTAAACATATACATGATAAGAGTATTCAATATAAATAACCTTAAACTAAACATTAAACATTTGCTCATATTCATGTTGCTTGGCTTGTAGCTTGTCTAACTTAATAAAATCCTAGAGTTTATGCATTGCCAAACAAAATCTGACATCAGAAATCCACTTTAATTAAAAGAAAAAAGCAGAAGTGAATATTTATACTGGATAACACTGAACAAAGAACAAGAGAAATAACAACAGTAAAGCAAAACTGTAATACTGCATTGAATATAAACAGTGAGGATAAGTTGTTGATGAGACATGTTCATGCTTACGTATATGCCTGTATCAAAAGGTGCTATCGGTAAATAACGGGACTGGATCTTTGTGTAGCCAGCTAGGAATGTCCACAAACAGAGGAGAGAGACAGCTGTTCATCTTTTAAAATCTCAAAATCCCTCCACTAAATCACATGAAGAGGCTCAGATCAAACGAAAGAGGAGAGAATTCTAAATCGGATCAGCATAAATAAAACGGTGCCTCCAGGCCTCTTTTGCAACTTTAAGTGGTTATTATGTACACATTTATGTGATAGAGACAATAACACACATCTCTATATCCCAAAAGGGTCTCAGAGAGCTGGCCTCGGCGGCGCAGGACATCTGCAGTTTCCTGAGCAAAGCGCTGAGCGGAGTCCACTTACTAATGGTCTTATTCTTGGCCCTCGCCTCTCCCGCATGCAGAGTCCTTCAAGCTTTGACACCTTTGATCTGAGGCGGAGGGAATTTGTGCGTGTGGCGCACAGAGTGGAGTGGCAGCAAGACTGAAAGGTAGGAAACGGCGACACCGGCGGGCAGAGGCAGAGTGGGGGACGCTAACATTCACGCATCTCTGTGCTCAGTGTGCCACTGGGCCCGCCATTTTATTGGATGAAAAACAGCACGGCACAGGACTAGAGTGGCCGAGCGCACTGCCAACTGGTGTGGAGCACCCACGGTTGGGGGGCGGGGAAGGGGGTCGGCCTCTTCTTTCTGCTGTGTAACCTATTTTCACATTTACTCCCATCCTTGTCACTGGGGGGGGGATATGACAGCCTACTGCACAATGAATGCTACAGCATCGTGACTACCTCACAACACCACGCCCTGAACAACATCACGATACTGCCCCCCTCAAACCTGTCACTAGCCCGGCGTGTGGAACACACAAAACCCTGATGAATCAGCACCAATGTACCAGACGAGAAAGAGCCCAGAGTAATTGTGTCGCGGTAATTTCCCACTCGCACGTCACAATGACCGGACTCAGCATGGGCGATCCACTTGTCCTAATTCAATGAAGCAGGCGCTACTCTGAGCGGCGTGGAACTGCTGAGAGAGTTTGTGCTTCTCCATGGGCGGCTCTGCGTGCTGAGGGGAAATGGCTCTCGCAGGGGAGGTGGAGTAAAATATGGGGTCTGACATAAATGTAAATCTGTACCGAGTCACAAAGAACCGCAAACAAACCTGCCTTTATTTGGCTGCATGAGAGAAAGAGACTGAGAGAAGAGTCAAAGAAAGAGAGAGAGAGAGTCAGTGAGAAAATGACAGAGAAATCGTGAGCGAGAGAGCACGCCTCTGAACAAAGGAACGACAGAGGGAGATTGTGTGTCGTGCGACACATCACCGATCTGCGCTCTCCCTCCTCTCGCTCATCTTCCCCATTATAGTGTCACCGTCACTGATATGGTTACCTGTCACAGTTCCAGTAGCAGTGATACTGACACGCACGGCAAACACAAAAAGACAGGGATACCCTCATAAAAGGCCGTAAGGAAGGACAAACCACAACAGCACAAAAGCTGTCATCTCAGTCCTCTAAAGACATGGGTGTTGATGGACCTACAGGCTAGAAGAAAAAAAATATATAAAGAGAAACTCTTATTCAGCCATTACCAGGTGGTATTAAATTCATTCATTTATATGGGCATTTAAAAAGAACGGGCAGAAAAAAAAACACACTTCCATGTCGGCATTCTAAAGAAGACGCACATGTGGCAGAGCTGGAACAGCAGTACCAGGGTAAGTAGGCCAGTGTCTGGCGAATCCAATAACACGCTGTGCAAACACACCGTGGAAGGCTCCGGCACATGCTGCCGGGGATTTTGCCGCTGAACGTAGCTGTAGGTCCTGCTTCGCTACGCAGGGGATTAGGTGAATGCCGCCGAGCGACGCGCCAGGACTTCCAGCTTCAAAAGCCAAGAGGTGTTTGTGTTTCCCATCCCCCACCCCCCAACAACCCCCACCCCATCGACGAGACCCCAGGACAGAACGAGGCCGAAGAGCGTCTTGACTGCCTCCGTCGTTCTTAAGGTGTCAACTTCACCACGGTTGTGCGGTTCCCAAGAGCAGATCTCCTGATCTCTCCTCGTCTCCGTTAAATGCCTTCCTTGCTTTCTCTTTCTTTTTTTTTTTTTTTTTTTTAAAAAAAAAAAAAGCTGAACAAACAAGAGGAAAGAGTGTGCATGGGGACAGCATGCCACTCTTTTTTTAAGATCCGTGCTGACAGCGACTTGGAATCCGTGCTGTTAGAGGTAACAATTAGGTTTCTCGCTCTTCAGAGAGTCACATGTTTTCATGCTCTCTGGAGCCAAACATAAATGTTGGGGTTAATAAAATTAATCATGACCAAGAAGCGCATTCCTCTCTTCAATTGTGTTAGTTCAGGATTTTCTATTTATCCAACTGGTCTGGCCCTCTTTGTGCACGTCAGCTTTCAAGAGACGGTGAAAATGCCACAAATGCATTTCTTTCATGACTAACAGTGTAAGAATTTACTGTTTAAGATCTGCATAAGCAGCTGACAATGCTGCCTTGTGAGTGAAACTTTAAAAATTAAAACTTTACTCATATGCTTTGAGATGCAGTTTACATCAAATGTGATGAAGTGAAGCACACTGCATGAAGTGAGGTGACTTGCGACATGCAACGCTGATATGCATGCAGTGCCATGACAATTGTTTGAGTGTGAAAATTTCCTGTGTGTTTTCTGATGACCTGATGCCATCTTTCGTCATCAGATGATGGATAACCTGTGCATTCGGTCTCTGTGGTCTCTCTAGCAGTAGGCCTTGCCCTTAATTAGAATCAGGGTCTGGGGTCAGAATAAGCAGCTGTCCTGCTCTTCTTAACCCTTGTCAACTGTTTTCCTCATTAAGGAAGGCTAAAACTGTGTCTTGCAACACTCAAATAGTTCCAGCATCACCTTTCTCTATCTAAAGAGTTTGGACATGGGTCATCCCTCTCTCCGTTTGTGACACTTAGATTAAAGAGTATGAAATATGATAAAAGAGCGTTGGAATAAAAACACAAGTACTGACATTTTAAACACCTAAACTGGAGAAATTACAAGTACAGTTAAACTGGTCAAATTAGCAAAAGCTAACATGAAAACAGATACATTACAGTTAGTGTTCACAGCGCTTTGAAGTGCGACCCCCACCTCTGCCGGTCGTGGAAGCAGGGTCACTGAACAGTCATCAGAACCCTTCCCCATCACCTGCACAGGAATGCCAAAATCACTCACACCCCACATGAGAGAGGCACACATGTTAGCACTCTCCCATCATCCACACAGGAATGCCAAAATCGCTCACACCCCATGAAGCACAAGTGCGAACCCTCCCCATCACCCGCACAGGGACTGACATATTCCCACTCAGACCTGACAACACTCAGACGGGCTGAGCCACCAGCATGTTCCCTTTTTGATTTCATTTGCCCTGATAGCTTTAGCTGGAGCACAGTTTCCCCTTCTAAATGAATCTGTGTCCAGTTCTTGTCAGGCTACAGCAGTCAGGTCCGGGGTAGCAGCCCTAGTCCTGGTTACAGCCGGGCAGAAAAAGCAATAGCAAAACTAGGACATCATCCCCCTTCTCACTACCCGTTCACTACCCACCTGGGCTGGGAGACATTGTCCGCATGAGCGGCTTGATCAGCCTTCCTCTGCAGTCTGCCAGCAGAACCAAGGCTGAGGGCAGCGGGGCGGGACAGCTGAGGAGCTGGGCTCAGGGACCACTGCCGCCCCAAAGAGCTGGAGGGCGCTGGCCTAAACCCCAGCCAGGCCACCAAGCCTGCCAGAGCCAATTTAATCTGCATCGTTCCCAGGAAGGGGGCTTGTGCTTTGTTTATCTGTTTTGTTCCGCAATTAACAACCACAGCATTCTCTCTCTCTCTCTCTCACAATTCATTCCTGCACCATAATTTTGCATAATTTAAAGTGTCACCCAGCGTGACTTTGCTAATTCATCAACTGACGATGTGCGATGTTAAACACAGACCAACGGCCACTCGGGGGCAGTTATTCATTCAATCTCTTACACACATGCAGTTGCAAATGAGGTCCCGTGCTACTATATTGCTTACACACATCTCAAAGTGTGTTCTCAGTTATCTCTTATGTATTTATCTAATTCAAAATGGCATATAGTGTAATATCTGTTCACAGACTATATTATCCGTAATAAATGTTTACATCCCATGTCATGCAATGAGGCATTTAAAAAAACAAAACTGGTACACTAGTTACCAAGTAAGCTCTTTTTTTCCACCGAGTGCAGTATTATACAAGAACTATATTCATCTGACAAGATTCCTAGATCCGAGAGTCTTCTCTCCTTTCAGAATATGTCGGACAAGTGTTAACAGACCCTAGTTACGCTCAAATGTAGCTCTGCTACTGTTAATCCCCACAAAATACATGTGTGTGTTCAAAATAAAGGACCACCCAGGGAAGAATGACAGCATGCTCTCATTTCCCAACAGAATAAACTATTACCAACAAGCCAGCTAACAAAGTGCGTACTGTTAACTAAAATTAATGAAAAGGTACTAGACTGTTCTGATCTGCCAGCGCAGACGCAACACCATCTGTCGCATGTCAATACTGAAATCAGGCAAACAGAACACATGCTGACAGTAACATAAGACTGTAGTCTGGATGAGGGTGACTTGCCAACTGCACACAAAAACAATTACTGCTATTCTGTGAACCTCTCATTCACAACATCAAGACTGCAAAACAGGCCCATTTCCTCAGTATCTGCACTCGTTTCAACTACGTTCTCCTGAAATACAGAAAATATTAGTGCTCCTGCTTGAAAATTTTCCTGGAACAGAAGTTGCTGAGGTAGCTCGTGTTGACAGTTAGCCCAAATGTAAGCCTATGGCTACAGAGCACTTGTTTCATAACCCAACACTCTCATCAATGGTAGCTAGTTAAGGCGCTGGGCTATGCTACAGATGGCAGGCCGCCATCCTAACAACATTTTGTGAAACATACCATGCGCTCCATTCAGTTCGTACTGTAGCCTGACTGTGTGCTGGTAATTCCATTAGTTTAGTGAGGGACATTTAATGCTGGCGCACATCAGCACATGCACTCCACACCTCCTCATGCTGGTGGGTTTTCCCCTAAAGTCTGCCCCAGTGAGGGGACAGGTTGCCAGGTCAGGATCGGGAAGACGTGTGCAGGTGTGCCGGCGGACAGGTGGCAGGCGATAGGTGCTTTGCCCGGGGGCCTTGTTAGGGTCTTGCATGGTGTGGATCATTCAGGAGTCTACATAAACCCAATCTACAATGTAAACCCGCAAACAGGACACAGCTTGTCAGGCAGGACAGGTAGCAATTTCTCCCTCCTTATCAGCGAGTCAAAAACAACCACTGCACCCTGTCAGCTTTGAATTAAAATCCACAACTGACAGTGTTAAGCTAAGCGATACCCCAAGCCAAAAAAGGATGCAATAAAAATCTAAGTTTCTGAGATCTATGACCTTGCAGACATGGTATCACTTAAAAAACTGCTGCTGGTCATGCAATGGCATGGAAATGCGCTTGATCTAGCACCAGAATGTACGAGGAGCTCATAAAGCGGGGGTGAATTTCAGGGTCAGGGGGCTAGAGTGAGTGAAGTCGGCCCTGGCAGGAGGAACAGGAAAGCAACTGTTTAAAACTAACCCCCATCCCCCGACCCACCCCCCTACCCCTGTTTTCCCTCGTATTAAATCAGTCGCACATCATGGTACCCGAAAGGAAAAAGGCAAATCCACAGTGAGCCCCTGGACACGCAAGGGAAGGCCTGGTGAACGTGGGGTTATGAGAGGTCACGGGTGAGAGAGGTCACGGTGCGTCCATCAAAGAGTGGGGAGCACTAAAGAGACCAAGCCGTGGGCTTAGAACTCACCCACATGGAGACGCAGGAAGTGTGGTGGGGAGAAAGTGTGTTTTGAGAAAAGAAACATCTGCACCTGAAGTCAACAGCTAATACACTGAGAAAATCTCTGCAGGACATTTCAGTTCAAATCAAATCATACAGACACTGCATATTTTTATACATGGTAAAAATACCACAACAATCTTCTGTGTTCAGGCCATTGGCAAATAATTACCTATTTTACCTAATAATGGCCTATTTATGCTAATGTTTCTGGTGCCACTTCAAAAACTGTGAACCAAAAATTTTAGCAACAAGTCAGTCTCTTTCAGGAAAACGATTATTTTGAATAGCCTATGTGTCGTGCAAATGTTCCCACTGTGAATGCCATACCTGTACATTCAATCTTTGGTAAACCTGAGAAACTGGAGAGCTATGAAAGAAAAGACCTCTTATTCACGCAAATCCTCTTGCTGGAGCAGAAATCCATTATCCTGGAGGCAACGACGAGCAGGTAGGCGAACGTGTCTGGTTGTGCCTCCCTTATTTGCCGGCACCGTTTGTTAGAAACAGAGATTACGGAGCAATCATTCTGGCAGCCATCACTGCTGAGCTTGCAGGCATGGAGACCTGCTGTGCAGCACTTGCTGGATGGAGTCAACACCTCGTTGTTTACCAACAGCATTGTTGTTTTATTATCTGTTTTACTTCCCTCAAAAAACGCTCACCGCGCCAGCTAAATCGCAATCATGGTCCCTCCCAGATTACATTACATTATTTGCATTTAGCAGAGATTCTTATCTAGAGCGACTTAGGTCACAATTTATTACACGTTACCCACTTATACAGCTGGATATTTATTGAGGCAATTCTGGGTTAAGTGTCTTGCCCAAGGGTACAACAGCAGTACCCCAGCTGGGAATCAAACCGGCAACCTTTTGGTTACGAGTCCTGCTCCTTACCACACCTGCGCCCCCAGATATAGTAGATGTAGGTAGGAATGATGCTACATTTGTCTTGTTTTTGGTCTTTTCGCTACAACATTAGAACACAAGCAGCACTGTCATCTATAGCAGCAACCAGAAGGGCAACTGCAAGCTCAACAGAGTCTGACACACGGTCTCTCATTAGCTGCACAGGGGATAAAACCAATTAAGTCCCTCATTCCACAAGGGGAAATTGATCTTGTGCACATGAATGCACAAATGACCTGCGCACTTTGGAAAAAAAAAAACACAAGACTATAAAAAACAGGGTGTTAAATGAATCTCCCCACCAGCTTCGTGCAACTCTCCCACTCACTCCCACCTCTGTTCTTTTCACAAAATGTGATTTACAACCTTGAGGTGTGCTAACCTGATCACTGAAACAAAGAGATGTCTCTCACCAAGAGGTATGTTTCAGCTCAGTGCACGTTTCTGTTCCATATACTGAAATACACTGGAAAACACAAATGAGGCCAAGATGCAACAACTGGGCGTAAAACAGGTGATCTCAGCACTATGTCTGACATTCACATGTCTGTGGAAATACTACTGAGACAAGACCAAGATATGCCAGGCACATCTAATGCAGATTCACCAAAATATGTAACACACTCTGTTCTACATCAGTCGTAGCGTTAACGTAACCGTGTGTGTGTGTGTGTGTGTCTGTGTGTGTGTGTGTGTGTGTGTGTGTGTGTGCCAGCCAGCAACACACACACACATTCAGATCTGACCTTGACACTCTGCATCCGCTCCTGGTCAAAGGCTTTACACCTGCCACGCACACGCCTCCACACCAGCTCTGTGGAGGCGTCCGGGTCATTAGCACAGACAGACAGGAGAGAGGGAACAGGAGGAGAGGGATGGAGAGAGGGAAATGTGCTGAGCTGGGCTGCACCCCTCAGCTGCGTGTCCTCCCCTGCCCGGCCCCGTCAGCCTCTTCAACGGGAACGCTTTGCGGGAAATTCCGGAGGGGAGCCCCTCACTCCAACATGCGGTCGCACCACGGAGGACACGTAATTATGTCTGTTCTGATCCACTTTTAATCTGCTTTAGAGAGGGCTGGAGCATCTCACATTTTCCTGGCAGCGGAATGGTTAGTAACACAGAATCTGCCAGTAGTTATACATGTCTTTGTGGATTTATAGGATTCTGGCTGTATGTAATGCAAGCGCAGATAAGATTCAGACCAAAACAGATGGAAAGTTTCCTGAAAGCAGGAAATGGAAGAGGAGGAGTTAATGTTCAATGGTGTCCTGTTGGGGAAACGATTTCACAGCCACAGAGTCAAGACGAAAACTACAAAGAAAACATAGATGACGGGATAAAGAAGAAAGCATATTTACCTTGCTATGTGGCACTAGCCAAGTTGTTTAACTGCCTCTGATTTTCACTAGACAGATAAGGATCCTCTGGCTCCTTCAGCACGGGACAGTTACTAACTATTAGGTGGCTGGAGATTGCGGACGAAAAATCAGTGGAGCGGATCTGTTCCGTGCGCTCCACATATGTTCAAAGCAACCCTCCAGGCATCTCTGGGCTAAAGATAGTGGGGCTGGATGGGAACGATTCCCCCACAATTCAGGATGTCCCTCTGGACACCAATTAAGAGCTCATTAGGCGTGCATTAGCAATGGCCCCCGAGGCCCCCCCTCCGCTGTGACAGCGTCGGACTCTGTGACTCACTGACCCTGACCCGAGGAGGAGAGGCTCCTCTTCTGAGAGGCACTCAGAGGTCCCGCATCTTCCTAAAGGTGGCCGGGGGACATGCACACCACCCTTCCACTCGCTGCATGGAACACGCTATGCGGGGGCTACAGCTCTAGTGCTCACCACTACAGCAGACTCACTGTGCACTCTGTTGTGAAACAATGTGGAGGATGTTGTTCATAGTAAGTGTGTAAATAGGAGGGGCTTATGATTACAAAGACTAACATTTGTGTAAAGGGGGTATAAAATGTGGGTGAGGGATATCTCCACTGTATGCTGAGATGCGTGATGGGTTATTGAAAATGAACTCTGAGTCACAACAGCGTCTAGTGAAAAAGATTAGTGCTAATGTAAAAAGATAACTCGACAAACAATGGGCGCGGTCCAAAGAGAGAGAGTCCGTTCTGTAAACCACCTGCCCTCCAGTGCTGATAAGAGCTCCTAGCAGTAATAGAGAGCATCTCTTTCCTGTCCCTGAGAAGCCCGGAACATGAAGCGCTCCGTCGTTATTCGGGGTTTGGATGTGTATTTTTGGGCCAGAGGTTGCAGGGTATTTTTAGACTGGGCTGCACGCTGGAACAGCGGGGGCTGAGCCTGAGCAAGGGCGAAACGCAGAGGCCGGGAAGCGGAGCACTGAAGCACTCACAGCCGCTCTGTGTTCCCTGAGACAAAGGGCCGGGCCCAGGCAGGCTGGGGAGGCTGGGACACGTCTCTGGAGCGCCCGCCATAAGCCTCTCTTCCCGCCGATACAGAGTGTGTGCTTCTAATCTCCCCTCCATCATTATTTGATTCTATTTTATCTTGTTTGAATAGTCACGGTGCGTTTTTAATTCCCCCTCGCGCTGCAGGTGTAGCTTATTTTTCTTCCTTAATCTCTCTGATGTGTCAGAGAGCGCTCTGACGCCAACGCCTCTGGTGGCTCCAGAGCTGGATGCGTGAGGCGGCAGCGAGAACATCTAAAAATGGAGAATTACTCCAGAAGCCGTGCCCACGTGCCACGCCCTCTCAAGCTCAGCGCGTTCCCGCTTTGAGCTCAGCACGTCTGTGACCTTCACGTAAGACGAAACCGTGGGCCAAGTACTTCTGCACCTTGAATTCAGAGGAAGGGGGAGCCAGCATAAAAGACAATTACCCCCAGGCACACTCACAAATTGAACATGGAACAAAATGGTAGGAGAGAGCAGACAGGCATAGATGTGGTAGCAAAGGCGTTAAGCATTTGGCTTTTGCTGGGCTTCCTTAAGAACCACTGGAATAGGCTTCCTCCTCCTATCCTCTCAAATGGCGTGTCGGAACTGGAAAGGTATTAATCCCCTTTGCTGGCTGAACCAGCATTTGTATGTTCTTATTACTTAGCAGTGCACTAAGTAATATTTCAACCATGCGAGTGCCATTACAGCATGCTCCCATAAACCCCTGATTGAGCTGTCCCTTTTTTTTTACAAGTAAAGATGGGGATACACACACCCGATGGTCAGTCAGAAAGCACTGGTCACCAACAACCACCTGCAGTCACTGCAGTGCGTCCCATATGTAGCCTGTAGTTGCCCACTGCTAACAGCCTTTCCTGTTGATTCAACATATAGAATTTCTGTCAGTATTTACCAAAAGCTGTCGGTAGTCCCTAACCGACTATACCACCAGAGCACCTCAACCCACCATCGGGGATTTGGGCACATGTATCCCCAAGCAATTTGTCACAGGAGGAGCAGATGAACAAATGCAGAAATGAGAAAGTACAGAGACCTTTACTTAACTTGACGCATTTGCATTGTTCTGTTTGACTGGATCAGTTTCATTCTTCAGACATGAGGTGTCATTCTTCAGACATCATGCTTCCAAACAGCTAGAGGTGAGGGTAGCTAGCCAGCTAAAGCAACTAATTAGAGAGAATTTATAGCATCTTGCTGAATACTAAAAGGAAAAATAGGCACTAATAAAAAGCAAAACTGAATTAACTGGCTAGCTAGATAGCGAATAATCAAGTGGAATATTCATAACTACCCATTCATTTAAAAAAATAATGAATCGGAACATCAAGTTCTTTCACTTGAAAACTAAGGTTAGCCATCTCACTAGCAAGCTAACTGCTCTCAAAGAGGGTGTTTTAGAAGGATTTCAGAACAACTGTCAACTGCTTCCCAAGATCAAGTCCAGGGAGCAATTCCAAACACTGATAAAGAGACCTCACTATCACTTTCTGTGTTGATGCTTTTCTGTGCATTATCCCCAAGTGATGAGAGAGCTGCTCCAATCCCTTGTGGTTAAGAATAGAGGCTATGTGGAATCTCAGCTAGAATGCTGTGGATTCATCCCTCTCCTCTCGTACTGGATCAAGCCTAAACACAGATAATCATTGTTTTTAGGGGCTCTATACAGAAGTGTTTTGCTTGTACCAAGAGGTCTATGAATGTGAGCCATTACTTGGACAAACTTCTTGTGCCCTGCTGTCATCCCCTACTGTCCCTTAGCTTTACTGTGGCAGGACAGTAACAATGGTAATTCTCCACTATTTCCCTTCCAAGCAAACCCAGCCAGGCCTCCACCACAGCCACTTCCAGACGGGGATAAACAGTAACACTCCCATTGAGAAGCTCTTTGAGCGGCTTCAGATGCCATTACCATAAGGCTAATGCATGCAGGCATGCTTCTGACTTTCCACTGCGTTTGCTCACGCGGGGCTAAGCTGACTGTGTTAGTGTATAAGAACAATGGGTTAGCAGGCGGTGAGAATGTCCCTTCCATGCAAACCCCACCCCCTCCATCCCCCCGCCAACCACCACCACCACTGCTGCCACCACAATCTCGTCTCCCAAAAACCCACGCCGTTCTCAGCCTCCGGGTGACATTAACATCACAAGAGGCCCATTAAAAAGGACAGACAAAAACACACAGAGCAAATCATTATAGCAGTGCACCACTCCCGTTCTTCACCGCTCTACATTACAGCGATGCCTCAGACTCTTTGACTCCCTTTATTAAAACCCGGCATTATCTCTGTCAAAGCTGCGCTGCTCTCGAATTGACTGCTTCTCTCCATCTCTCCGGGCCTGCAGTTAATTCATCCTTGGATACCATAGGGTTGGATCTGCCATGTGCAATTCTGCACTCTGCAGCCTTTTCAGGTTCTGGCACAAAGACCAAAAGCCCTGACACCGTGCAGGTAGCTCCTGCATACAGAATGGCCACTGACAGCGGTCATGTCTCTGTCGCTCCTGTCAGAGGAGTAGTGAGTCACACCGCCTGCTCCGTTCGATAAGACACACAGCGGTGGCCGGCGGAACACACGCAGGTTTGATCCTAATCACAAAGGCGTTCGGCACCTCAGCGCCCGTCAATTTCACTTCCCCGAAAATGATGGAAGAGACAAAACCAATTAAAGTTGTATCACAGGCTAGCAGATACTGGCGTCTAATGTTGTCTTCAAATTAGACTGACTTTCAAAAAAAGCTTCAAGTGAAGTTTACACTTTCTCAGATTTTGATTTGATATTAAGACCTGTGAGTCAGTAAGGACTTTTAAGTCATTTCAGTTTTTCTGAAGAAGTGTGCTTTTAAATTAGTTTTTTAATACGTAGATATAATACTTAATACACAATTCTGGAAATTCCTTTTATATTACTGTTCTTTTCTAGCTTGTTTGTTATTTTTCTAGCTTGTTATTATTTTTAATCTTCTTGTTGATCTGTTATATAGCTTATATTTGTACAAACACATTATTATTAGTATTAAACAACAAAGATTAATTTAAATATGTTTTCAGCTGAAAGTAAGCATCAATTAAAAGGAAACTGCACAGCGGCCTTCTTTATGGTTGCTATCAGTTTCACTCCCACAGACTTCACTGCATGACCCACCCGCTGTGGCCTCCTCTGTAGGCTGGGGTCAGAGGTGCTCTTCCCCATTTCCCCCTCCTTATTCATCAGCGGCAGGCGCCCGGCCCTCGCTGCCACCTGTCCTCACCATTAAACTTCAGTTCCTGCTATTTCCCATTACTGTCAGCACAGCGTTTAGCGAGATTCCTGAGAATGGTGTTGGTGTAACATCACCATAATTTATCCCCCTGGCTGGAGCGCGGGGGCCTTTTTTTCGGTAGGTTGTGAGTAATCCGTCTGTGTGTCTGCGGTTTGTGCGCCGTGCCAAAGTGGAGAGGAGGAATTTCGTGCATACTGCTGAGTGCTGGTCTCTGGGAACAGGGCTGCTGGACCAAAACCATGTTCGTCATCGCAGGAGATCCAGGGAGCAACGGTTTTCTACTGCACTCATGTTCAGAGGGGCTTCTTTAGTCTCAGCTTGACAAGCAAACACCAGGGAGCAAGATCACATAAAAACAAACCACATTCTACTGGATGTCAAGATGAGGCCATGGGTGCTTAAAGTCGATCAAAACATGGACATTCGAGTGCACAGTCCACAGATGGTGCTACAAGAATAGGTCTGGATCTCAAAGTAAAAAGGGGTTGGTTTTGGTCTTGCTTAATGTCAGCCCCCAACTGCACATATGCCATGTTATATACACTCGTGCATCTCACTTAAAGGTGTCTCTCTCTTAAAGTCAAAGGGCCAGGCCAACATCTTAGATCTTAGACAAAGGTGACAGCTTCAATCTTAGACTTGGTGTAAGCTCCATCACTACCCTGGACAAAATCAGACCTAAGACCATCTCTCTACATGAGATGTTGCTCACTGTACATTTTGTTCCGCTCATTATTGTCACAAACACTAGACGATTCCAAAGTGACAAACCTGGCATTGCCTGCCTGTTGACAGACTGATTTCCAGGTGCCTTAACAAAGATCAGAGTTGATCAAGCAAATTAAGTCACAGCCATCTTTCCCAGCTGTCTACGTGGCTTCTATTTTAAACTCTTCCAAGACCTTGTGTGTCAGATCTGTTCAGATGTCAATTGTCAGATCAGAATTCTTCCTGTGACTAAGGATGTCAACAAAGAAATAAAAGAAACACTACCCTAACTGTTTCTTTCAAAGTCATGAGAGGGGCTTCAATAAATTCCTTTCAGAACCATGTGGATTGCGCCTTTGTATTGACAACGAGTTTAATGATGATCTAACCCATAAGTGTTTTAAAACATTGTTCAAATAAGAAAAGTTGTCTTCAGCTACAGAACATAGAGATGGTGAACCTCTAGGCTCCACACTACCCCAACCCCCCCACCAGCCAGGTGGTACAGAAAGGCCTCCCTCTTATGCAAACACAGCAAATGCATTTGGCCTACACTCTGCCTGGAGCCTTTTGGTCTAATTTGCATGTTTCAAAGAGGGATTAAGGTATAATGGGGTATCAAGTATCAAGTTACTAAACAGGCATCATAATCTTGAAAGAATCGTGTATAGCAATAACCATACTCTCTGCATTTCTCTCTCCATCTCTGGAATTCTTCCTCTCTAGCTGTGTGGCTGCTTGTAATAAGGGGCTGAGGACCCTCACCCCCCCCACCAGTCCTGCCCTTTTCCTGGTAAACTCTCATTAATTACACAGCATGGTTCCATAGGGTCAACCCAGGGTGGTCAGCTCTGCTGCACGACCACCTGTGGGGAGCTTATATATACACATACACACCAGAGAGGGATGCAATATGAGACCTTTGGCATGCACCTAATTATTCAGCTATTACAAGGAGCTGTACTGAGTGCATAAGACATAATCTTAGAAACAAACTGATAAAGTGTTTACAGCTAGGCAAGTCCCTCACTAGATGCAAACATCCAACAAAAAGATTTCATTTATTTTCATTAATTTGTCAAAAAAGTCTTTTCAAAAGTCTTTGAATTTTGGTCCGCCATCTCTCTTAAAATTGAATCAACCAATTGAAGAAAGGAAATACATTTTATGTGCAGTGTGTACCCCTTTCACATCATTGGATAAATGCATTATTATGGACAGAATTCATGTATTAATAATGCGAAGTGGCTCACGGCTAATCTAATCAACGATTGTCTGGAGCATAAGTTCAATCATTTCCATTCTTTTTCATTTGTGCATGCTTGCCTCATTGATTCAAGTCATCCCCATTTCCTGTCCTGACAAAATGAAGAGTTGAAGGCAGATCTGATTGTGGTGTGAACAGTGTTCACCTTCTGGCAGACTGTGACCAGGACAGCCAAACATGCTTGGTTGGATGTGGTTAAGACACACAGTCAGCGGTGACTCACGGCATGCTCAGTCCTAAGGGAGTGAGCAGCCAAACACAACCGGAGGGCCTCGGCAATGACAGGGGTATTAAAGGGAGGCCAGCGGAGGGCTCCGCAGCCTCAAAGGGTCTGACCCGAGCCCCTGCCCTCACTGCCCCGCCTCGGAGAGGGAGCGCACACGCTTCGACCACGACACACCTCCCGTGACAACACTGCGACGTGCATCACAAAATCTGCCCTCGGGCAACGCAGACACAGACAGCGCAGGGAGAAGAGAGAACATCTGGCAAAAAAGAAAGAAGAAAACAGCTCATTTGATATTCAGAGGACTGCACTGCAGCTATCTGAAAAAAGAGATCCAGCGAGCTCCTCTTTTTTTCTCTCTGCTTGATTTGTAACAGGTGGACAGAATACAGTAAGGGACTGTTTAGCCCTGCATCTAAGGCAGCACATGGAGCAATTATTTTCCACACCCCAATTTTGGGCAATAAGCCTGTAAACAGGACTGCTCAGGGCTATCATGTTATGAGAGGGGAGGGTGACCAATCTGACAGCGTATCTTTGTAAGGCCTAGATCCTTTAGCCTAATTCAAAAAGGGATTTAATAGCTTTTAGCTGTAAAATAGACCTCCATTATAGCCAGCCCCTGCATACTCTGTTAGCCTAGACAAAGAAGCATCCATCTTGTCTTAAAAGAACTGTAAATCAAATATAAAACTACTCAAATTATATTAAGACAATGTAGCAGCTGTCTGTTTTGGCTCATACGAGTCTCAGATAGAGACACAGAGACAAAGGCAACAGATGTGAATGAGTAAGAGCTGGCAAAGACTGTCAATAAGGTTGTCTGCTTCGTAAAAGGGAAAGAAAAAAGTATCAGTGCGTTGGAGGCAGCAAGTACAACCTGACCCCTTTCAGCGTAAATTAAAACCTGCTGTGCCAGGGTTAAAGGTCGCGAGTCGCTGTTTTTGTCTTGCAGTCCTTACCACAGAAAGTGAAGCTTCTGTGGCTTCTTGCTTGACACAGTGCCGCACTACAGCACGGCCAGCGCACCGATTAATACACGCACATTAGGCTGCCATCAGCATCTGGGTAATTGGCTAACGGGCAGCCCAGAGGAGCTGGTGAACGGCAGTCTGACTGGAGACGGCCGCTTATCTTTTCCCTCTGCCTCATTAGGCAACATCCAGTTTTCCTTTAAATTGAGCGTGGACACACACACATGCACACACATATGCGAACATGTACATGACTTTGCAGTCTGCTTTTTCTGTGAATGGCTGAAGGAGTTTCAACACAAAACCGATCCAGATTCAAAACTAGGACCGCTAAGCTCGGCAAAACAAACAATGGCAAAACAGTTTCGGCTGTTTAACCCACATTTCCCCAAGCTGTGTGGCCTCTAAGTTCTTACTGATGTACCTGATCTTAGGTACCTTGCCCTGTACATGCACTTGTGCACAGACAACAAAAACAAGCATACACCTCTCTCATTGATTTTAAGAGCCTGCAGATTCAGAAACCAGCCTCAGCTCAAGCAGGGTCCCCTTCCCAACAGCACAACCTCCAATTTTCTACAGGTAAATGTCACAGGTGACGGATTAGTTGCTGGAAACAACTCATTCTATTATCAGAAGCAACAGACAAGGAAGTTCCCTGACCCAAAGAGTAACTCAGCTCCTTCCATTTCATACAACCCCTTCATACAAATATGAGGAAGGTGAACTGGAAGATTCTTTCTATGGGATCAGGAACGACCATACAGAGTTAAGCAACGGCTTTTCCGGTCCGGCCTTCCCAGCTCGGAGCATGTAACGGAAAACCACGCTCTGGCCCGCCGTCTGAGCACCCAGGAGTGAGAGATAGCGTCAGCGACTGCCGGAGTGCTCTGGGCCGGCTCGGGGCAGGCGGCAGCGAGATCCGGCTGTCTGGAGGAATTAAGGCTGTAACTGGCAGCCGCGGCAGACATCTGCTGTGCATCGTCCAGGCGGTGCGGGGCGGACACATGCAGGGCTAATGGACTGTGAAGAGGACAGGCGAGACGGCTGCAGGAGCCCGGGGAGGAGGCGTGAGAGGTGGAACTGTGCAGTTCTATAGGCATGCCGTCCGCTTAAACAAGTAGCCCAAACTTTAGCCAGTCAGATACTCCCTGTGACACACTTGCCCAGAATCTAGTGTATGCCACTGGCTTCTCCCATTCTTTCCCAGAAGTCCATTCTTCCCCATAGAAAAACAGCCTAAAAACAAGTATGAATACATAACTGTACTTGCACCTGCAAAAGAAAAGAATATTGCCATTCCTGACCCACGTTCAGGTGAACTCTTCACTGTCAACACTAAAACAGCAGGGCTGGTGTCAATTCTAATTTAAATAGTAATTTTTGATGAACTTACTCACAAAGTGCAAGAATCTTCAAGCAACAGGTGGAACCAGAATGGAATTGTAAAAAGGTTTCATCTTTGGAACTGAATTAGAATTTAAACATTTAAAACTTGAGCTGTATTAGAAATGTTCCTACTGCATACTTTAGAACTGGATTTTTTTCCAGTTAATCGAATAAATGCTCATTGACTGCAGCATGGTTAACCTGAGCATAGTTGCTTACTTACATAATGCATACTTGCTTTGCTCACACACCCCAAATGTTTGCCCACCATACCTTTTAGCAGGCTGGCCCGTTCAAAGACGTACAAAGATGTCCAGAACAGTGTCTCGCTGCCACAAATACACTAAAACAGCAGATATGCAAGCAGCACAAATGCTAAAAAGAGCCAGCTTAAGATGCTCAAGCCATATTTTTCTGTTCTGGTGAATTACACAGAATGAGAACTGCTCATGGCAAAGGTTGCCTCTCTTCTGGATAGAACTGAGGACATTGCTACAACCACTCCACTTCAGCCACACTTCAAACTCTTCAAGTACATAACTGGCTGCTTCAGCACACAATCCAGGAGCCTGACCACCAAAAATGGCTCTGCTGAAGTTTCAACATTCTTAAGTGGCCATGTGTTCCAGAGGATTCTGATCCTTTGAATTTTTGGAAAGGGCCAGAGAAGGAGTTTCCCTACTTGGCTAAGATAGCTCTCAAGCATTTAGCCATACCAGCATCTTCTGCACCTGTTGAGAAACTGGTGTTGCAGGCAGTTTTTAGACATGAGCATTGAAACTTGTCTGACGTCACATTTGAACTAAAGTTTGTTAGATGTAATGATCTAGGATATTAACACCGTGTCTGTATTGCGTGCTGTAGACTTTAGCGTTCCAAGTTGTCTGACGCTGGAAACTGGGTCTGGTTATAGTTTGCGGTGAAGGAGGCAAAAAAAAAAAAAAAAGTGACTTTTTTTCATTTATTATTTCTCCACAGCGTAACTGATCAAAAACTAAACATTCTACTCACAGAAATAACATAATGGTGAAACTACATAAATCAAATATCCATTTACATTTTTAAATGACAAGCTGACATGAGATTAAGTACTGACATACTGCACTTTCCATTCAGTAGGTTCATTTAGTCCATTTTAGATCAGTTCTGTAAAGGTAAATTTTGCAGTATCTGCCTATATATCTGGACAGAGATACAGAGGGGATTTTAAACTCAAATTTTAAATTCAGGGAACTGCACTGGTCTTCAGGGGGAAATGCAGGAGAATGCTTAATTGTATTTTCTGAATTTACTGAAAAATTGAATTAAGAGAAATTGAACCTACTTTGAGTTCAAAAAACTGGTATGGAATAGAGCATCTTATCCATCATGTGCATTTTCACATACACCTTTTTACTGCCTATCTTTAGACTTAACTCCATCACAAATCATAGTAACTTTACAATATTTACTGTCATACATTTAGGTACTCATTCATAGGTGTGCTAAGGTGATAGCAACAGTGCTGAAGAATGTGTTAACCCAGAGGGGAAGGTAAGTATTTCTGATTAACTGGGAAGGTGACATTTTCCTGCTAGAGGTCATTTCATAAGCAAAAAAAAAATAAAGTGGTGCCTTTTTATTTGAAAGTTCTCAACTGATTTACCTCCTTTTTGCTCCTGCTATTCTCACTCCTCCTTGTCTGCCAACATGTATTCCTTTGGAAAATTGACATAAAACATCTGTACTGCATTTTCTGTGGCTGCATTCTCAGCACCAACAGTATTATTACAAGCGCTGGCACTCAGGGGACAAAGGGGAACTAGCAGTCACCATATGTGAAGAAAACAACTGTACTTCAATTAAACCACTACAAAAACCCAAATGCCAACACACAGCTGTTAAGAATGAAATTAATTGATTGTGTTTTGCTCTTTTCAGGCATTTGAACATTTCAGTCATTCTCATTGCAGTCATTATTCCCACAAACCTCATTAGACAGGTCTGGGCTGCGTGAATGAAGCCAACTTATCTGTGTATGGTTCCTCTTTAAGTTCTCATTCGCTTCAGAGTCAAAAAAATCACACTTAAAGACTTGCAGTGCAGCAGGAAACTCAAGAGCTTAAAACAGGGACACAAACAAGGTCAAACAGCCATCAGATCAATTGGGTCTCTGCTGCCTCCACCATAAGAGAAGACAGGACCTTGTGTCCACGCCACCACTGTGCTCACGGAGAAGGCCTGCTATACCTCCTCAGTCACCTGGCTCTTACAAGGATCCAGTAATTTACAAGTCAGGGGACATGTCTGGTTGGACATACCAAACATTCATGAATTTGCCTTGTAAGGGTCACTTGGTATGTTCAATTACACACTTAACCTGGAGTACATCTGTCTGGCGTCAAACTCTTAATGTCTTAAGCCAAAATTTTTAAATGCATTTCAAGCTCCAAATTGGATCTATGCCTTACGTGACAACTGCGCGGGAAAAACACTGTTCATTCTTCAGAGTACGTGCCCTGGTGTCCTCTACAGGAAAACGGCATGAGGATCCTTCCTCCTCTTCTGCTGAATGAGGGGCGTGCGCAGGCTTCGGGTGGAATCTGCCATCACGTCAGTGACCAATGAAACACCCCCCCGTCTCTGGACAGCTGGGACAGCAGCAGGACACTTAGACTGCACCCCGGGACGGCACCACACTTGGGGACCTGTGTCATTTTATACCCGGAACATGGCACTCCCTGAGATAAACTCACCGCCGGCTTCCTCAAACGCCCGCAATCAGCACTCACCGATACGAGACAGGTCTCCGTCAAGCCCCATAAAGCGACATTACGTGGTCCAGTCAAAAAACGGATGATAAAACTTTCGACCGCACTTCACCTTTGTGTATCAGAGGAGCATACTGTTTTACGGTCCCGTATGCGTTTCACCAAGACAGAATTGCTGTGCGGGGAGGGGAAAGAAAAAACGCAATTTCCACAACAAAAAATTGTGCCGCACTGATAGCCACATCCCCTTACGCCAGCACATCGCTTCCCCATCCTCCAGCCGAGCCTTTACGGCCTCCAGCCTGCTGCTCCTGATTAGGGCAGAATAAAGAGCAAAATCTCCATTACCGCCTGGGAAAAAAGGGGGGATCAAAACATCCTAGCGGAAAACACCTTTATTTCCTCCCCCGGGAAACGTTATGCGTTTTTTCCACTGATAACATTCAGGGAGGACCGGCTGCGAGCGCAGGCGAATCATGGAGTGCGCGGCTCTGCAGAACCGATAGGGGCGTTTCTGCTACCCCCGGCGGAGCGACATTACACACCAGCGTACGCGCTCAGACCTCCAAATCCGATGAAACCGTCTCCTAAATGAGACGCTTTTGCATTCGGGATTTTGGTACCCATTCGAGCCCATTGATGCAGTCTGTAACCAACGCCGCGACCGTTGAAGCTCAAGTGACAAGATATACATGGTCCTACGGGGACCAAAAAAAAAGAAAACATGAGATGTGCAACAAACAGCCGGGCCAAATATCAGCAGGGTGTATCCCTGTGTGGCCCCTGAGAGGGGGAAACCTTTCTACCCCTTCAATTAAGCCTTAAATAAACTGCAGCAGTTGGATGGCATCAACAGGTAATTAATTCCTGCCCATGGGAATGTTAAAAAATGAAATGTAATCGCACACTCCTCCACTTTTCAGCTGTGCCCTCTCCGTCCCCCCCTCCCCTCCCTCCACCCGCTGAATTATGCCTGGCGGGTACAGTGGAAAAAAATGGGCACGCTCACTCCCACACTCCCAAAGGGAAGAGATAAGGGCTGAGAGACAACAATGAGAGCGGCGGGCTGCAGGGACCGCGAGACAACGCGTTAATGACGGGAAAGCATAAGATCTCCTACGCTCAGGATGTGCGCCTCTTTAAAAGCAGGGCAGAGATGGAGAGATAAAAAGATTAGGATCTGGGCTGCCGCGGCGCACGGTGGCAGACCCGCCTCGTAAATAAGTAAAGGCTGGATTCATAAATAAGGCAAATGAATAACTCTTACTTTCAGACACTGGCCAGGGGCTTGATTTCACCTCAAGGATGAACAGTCTGAGATTTATTGATCGGCCTCAGAATAAACCGCCGCTGCCATGGCAACGGAGGATGCCTTCCCAATAGGACAGGAAATGGTTGTCCTTCAATCCAGAGCGACCGCTTGTGCAACCTGAGCTGTGTGCGTGTGTGTGTGTGTGTGTGTGTGTGTGTGTGCCGGGCTAAGGGCTAAGGTGTTCAGACGTGGGTGTGGCATTGCTTTTTTGGAATAGAAAATCAAGCAATTGTAAAAACCAAAACAAAAAAAAACATCAACTAAACTGCAGACAAATGCATAGTCTTTTTGGTGGCTGGTAAATGAAAAATTCACCAGCCAAAATAATTTATTCCAAATCAAGCTACATTTTAAGTGGATCATATGAGGCATACATCTGTATGGTAGCAACATCATTCTCTAAAACCAAATTATCTAAAAGCTGGTCAGGAAAATATCATTACAGCTAAAGCTGGAAGCTACATGTCTGCAACTACTACTAGCTCCCTACTACTAGCTAGCTTGCCTGGCAAACATTACCTAAGAACATACAGAATTGATGAAGCTGGAACCTTGCTTGCACAGTCACTCAAAATTAGAGAGGGGTCTTTCCCTTTTCTTCCAACTCTGTGTACAGTAGTTAGTGTCTCCTTAACTGATGGTAGAGCCAGCTATCAAAATGCACAATGTGACACAGTAAAGGGCAACCACCACTCAGACCAAAATTAGCAAGCTGTCAAATAAAGCTGAATCTGCTGGCGGTAGAGGAATCTCCATTGTGCTGTCATATGTAGTTCACGACTAGACAACTGGAGATGGTATGTCAAAGCTTCTGCTGCCACTGCTGCTGGGCCCGTGTCTCTGTACAATTTATCTAATGTAGTGTCAGACACAGAAGGGAAGGGAATGGAGAAGGCTTTGTTGCCACCGCCAGACAGACACCACGGGGCATCCACCCCTCTCACCCCGCGCCATGAGGGGTGAAAATGCTTTACGGAGATGCAAGGAAAGGGAGGGACATAAACCCTTAAAGAAAAAGCAGACAGTCACATCTGTATATGGGGTATGAGCCCTGCTTCCATGCCTAACTTCAGTGATATATCCCTTAATGGTCCATTCAGGAGAGAGTGCAATTCCCAGAGTGTTCTCTGCAGGCTGCCTGGGAAATGTGAGGATGCACAAGAGAGACACAGCGAGGAAGAGAGACTGTATTAATGCAGCTTTACTCAGGGGCATTACATTTAATTGCCCCTCAGGCAGTTTTCCCTAAGCTGCGAAAAAGGTGGAGCACAGGATTTACAACAGGGGAGCATCTCCGCAGCCCCGTCGTCATATGCCACTGCTCTGAGTGTGCGGCGGCAAGGCTGTGCACTGAAAATATCCTGCATCTCACATGGGTGGCTTGAAACTACACGACCAGGAGTTAATGATCCCCCCTGATCACGACCACCACAAACCCTGGGAAACGTGTGGCAAAACTGGGCTTACTGTGCATCAACCAAGGGCACGGTCGCACATGAAGTCTAAGCCTGCTCCCCTTGGTCAGAGGGAGAGCAGAAACACCAGATTGCTGGAGGGGAAGAGCAGAATGATGAGGACTCACAGGAGGGGAGATGGTTATTCAGAGGGATGCAAACACTTCACTGTAATGCCCACTGCACTCGTCCACTGCTGTGTTTTTCTTCAATTTGCTTCCCCTACAACAGGTCCTGGTGCCTGATATTCATTCCAGCAGACACCAGAGGGCCCTCTGTAATCGTACACTGAAGGACCTATTTCAGAACAGCATACAGAATAATAACTATTCCAGCAACCATTTCAGAGTAACAGCAAAACTAAAAACCAGTCTTTGTTAACTTCAAGATGCTGAGAGCACAGTACCCTGTTTATTATGGAGTTCAGCATTGATGGAAACAAGGTGCCGCTGAGGTTGCAAACTAAAACTAAAAACACGACTTCCAAACATCACGTGAACATCCATGTAGTGTAGGGATAGCTCTGCGAGACCAGCAGCGGAGGGGTGGTGTCTATGCCCCTCCCACATCAAAGGCACTCTATTCTTCTAAAACACCGCAGACTACAGCGGAAGACTCGCAGAAACAATGAAGGCCCTCCAACGAATCTTGGGTCCTACATGAACCAGGCAGAGAGCCTCAAAGTCATTTGGCGAAAACCCCCTGAGGGCCTATTCATCAAAAGGATCCCTGCAATCCCAGCCAGGCTGTAAATCAATTGGGTAAGCTTAATTACGATTACATTATTTCCGTAGCAGATGCCCTAATCCAGGATGAATTGCTTTGCATCGGCATTGCTTCAGCCCATACATCTGGGGCAGCTTCAGGGACGTGTGTTGCTCAAGAACACAAGTCAGACCACACATTTCATTCCACAAATCCCTTTACCCCACTGCTTGTCACACAACACAGACATAAAAGTCACACAGAAATTAAATGCCATTCATAAATCTGTCTTTTGGGTTTTTTTTTTTTTTTTGCATTTTGTTGTTTATTTGTTTGGTTTACACACACAATCCAGATGTTACATGCAGTTCCACTCAAGACCTCTCACCACTTCTCCACGATAAAAAAGAAAGAATTTTTCAACAAAAAAATATATATATTTACATTGAAGTCCACTACAAAATAATCCAAACGTACACGACTTACATTTGTTTAATTGTCATAAGACCTTAAGGTCAGTTTGTTTCTGCACTGATGTCATGCAACCCTCTATGCAAGACAGAAATGTGCTCCTGGATTCTGGCCAACCTTCAGCCATGTCCTTAATTCTCACTTGTAGCAGGCAGAATTGTGGGTCCTCGGCGCAGTCAATACTGTAATTAAACAGGGAAATGACTTAAATTCCGACGCATATTCCAACGCACGTTAACCCTTATCCGTAATTTATCTAGATATCTGGGACATTTGGGGATACCCTCCAAATTCCACCACGTGCCATGATCCGTCCCTTTAGCAGAGGTGTGAAAAGTGACCCTCTTTAGTCAAAATTACAGCGCGTCCGCTGCCACTGGGACGGCGGAGTGCATACTGCTGAGCTTCATTGTTTTCTTACACCAATGCGGTCCACTCCCTGTCCCCTTCCGTACATCTCACCTAGCTACGCCCCTCTATCACCTGGTACAGGACGCAGTGGCTTCCCACTTTATGTTTGCAGTAATGTTTAGGAATTCATGTTAAATTGTCTCACTGTTTCACGGCAATTAAGGAAAAGACACAAACTGAAACAACTTGACCTACTGCACCTAGACTAGCTAGATTAATCAGCAACGTTCTACTAGTTAGCCAACAAGTCCAGACGCCAGCCAACAACGCTGGCGTTGTTTTCCCCAGTTCCTGCATAACACTCATGTATTTTCAAAAAACAAATGGGTTCTTTGCTCATACAAACGGGGCATATAATTTCGCAGCTATCTAGCTCCACCAACGAACCTGGCTTTATTGTTCACCAGACTGGCTAATCACCTGCATGGTACCTAGCATGCCTGTAGGTTTGCACCTCTGAATAAATCAACATGCATCATAAATACATAGCAAGCTAGCAATGGTCTTACAGCTGGAAGGATGACAAAGAAAAGCAATACAAGAGTAGATAAATATCGATTTTAAAGCTAGCTTGCGAGAATGACACCAATGGCGAGTTTACAGCTAGCCCGACTAACGTCAGCTCAAAAGCCACCAGGTTGCTAACTAGCTGGCCATGTCACAGTTAGCTAGCTAGCTTGCTCGGTTTTGGCTAAGACATAATGCGTCCATTGGCTAGGTGCACGACAAGCACTTATCTAGACAATACAAACGAACGTGCACCCTCGAAGACAATGCTGTACAACAGTTACCTAGCTAGGTAGATTGCAAGGCGCGTCATATGTATCTGTGAAGCCGAGGGCCAGGATAGCTGCTAGAATGACAACCTGCCTTGGTGTTCTGCCAGAGATAATTGCCTAGCTAGCTCGCTAGATCATTGATACCATGCACTTCCATACGGCTGCAACACACAGCGGCTGAGACAAAGCATTTAAAATGGCACGATGTGGCTGGTAAAATTAAAGCAATTAGCAGGCTATGCATTATCCTCAGTCCAGAAGGAAAACGTTTGTCTTGCAACAATTTACTTGATAGCTTCTACACTGCTAACGTTAAGGACCTACCTTGCGCTCCCTCGCGTTTCCTTGTCCGGTTTGCAACGCAACAGCGCGGTTGCCCTCTATCCAGCGCAGCCGGACTTGAACGTTGTAGTCAGCAGCTCAATAACCAGAGCAGATAGTACTGTGGTCTCTTTCTTTTACGTCCGTGTCACTTAGCCCAAACGTATCGGTACGAGGTAAGCGCTGAAGAGAGGCAATAAAGATGAAAGGGTTCGTCAAAGGTTAGGAGAGCCTTTTAGCGCTTTGCAGTGCAAAAAACGGCCCCAGAGCTCCGGTGTGTGTGGAGGACGGGGGATCGATTCTTAAGACCACTCATCTGCTGGAGCGACACGGCAGCGCAGCGAGAGGACGCTTTTGGTGTAGTTGTCTTGCGGAGCCAAGAAGCCGTGCGCGGTAGGGAGAGAGACTGAATTATTCATAAGTGGGAGGGTGCCCGATCCAGATCTGTTTGTAATTATTCGAGCGAGGAGCAAGGTCGATGGCAATCAAGTCGTTATTATTTCGCCTCTAGGAAGTCGCCATCGAAAACGTGTGTGGTGGAATTATGTGGGGTGAAAACTATTTAAGACAGAAATATGTGCGCCACTTGGAAAGCTGATTTCAACATGTCGTCATTCCTCTGCCACTCGGCCTTATCAAGCTGAGAGGAACTCTGAATTATTAATTAGTTCACTAATTACAGGTATGTTAAACTGGATACCCATTTTGTGTAGTAAATTCCTGCGTACCAAATCATGTTAATATGATAAATCAAAAAAAAAAAAAAACACGGTAGATGTGATTTAAAGTTATCACACAGGCAGCCATGTTCGCTAAAATGTCACTCATACAGACTTAGGTTACATCATTCACAACATTGTGGGGAGTTTCATTTTTTTGTTTACATTCCTAAGTTGTATTGAAGGGGGTACCTGATTCTCCCAAAACATCTGATTCTCTCCTGAGAGGTTTGTTTAGTCTCCTATACAGTAGTATGAAACTTATGAACTAATGCCTGTTCAGTACTTGTCGTTGCTTGCACGAGTTGCCTTCCTTTCAGGTAATGATTTTTGTTGTTGGACCTTTTCAAACTGTGCTTTCCTCCAGCCTTATTATTCCCCTCAATAAAATTCTTTAAAATCCTTTTTAAAATCCATTCCTTCACATATTATGATCTTGCTGAATTATTTCGTGAAAAAACTTAAATGGAGTAAGAGAGGGTATGGTCACCCTTTTGTAACTTAAGTAAAGGGTGCATCATTTCAGAGTGTGAATGAATGTAGTACTGATTTGTCAGTCTTCCTTATGTTCCTTATCTCCATAAATCAAGGCAAACGACAAGTTTCATGAAGTTTCACTTGATGTATCTCAACATCAAAATGTGTTCCATGTTTTTTTTTTTCATTTTAAGTTTCTAAGTCCTGTTCCAGCTGTCCTGTTCAGCTTTTTCTCCTTTCAAAATGCTGTCAGTGTCACTAAGCATAGGTAGCATAGCGTTTTCTGTTCTCACTGCTGTAAATGGACCTTACTGCCAAAAAAATGCAAAGAGAACACCTCATATTTATCTACAGGAGAATGTAAACAACTGGCATGATCTGACAGTGTCTGTTTCTGAAAGGCACACCTGGAGGATGGATATGGGACCCTCATCTACACACACCTGCTCTCACTTCCTGTGATAAAGTAGACCATCTTTTGTTTGTGACCTCTCGATTTACTTCATTCACTTGATTTGCTTTTTAGAGAGAAACAGAAGGGTTTTTCTTTATTTTTACTATATTCCACATCTTAGGATGATAGTAAAGAGATCAAAACTATGAAATAACACAAATGAAATTGTGCAGTGACCAAAAAGTGTTAAACAAATCAAAACTATCTTATATTTTAAATTCTTCAAAGTAGCCAAAATAATTTTTAAAATAAAAAAAATTGAAAAGAAATTCATACATAGGCATCAACATCAATATCTGTATTTGTCTAAGAAACAAATTTCATGCATTGAAGCATAAGTACTTAGATCAAAATTTCCTAGAATGCATGTTTCCAAATATCTTAATCAGGTGTGTCCAAACTTTTGATTGGTACTGTATGTTATTTAGAATTAGCAAGTGTTATTCAGTGAGGAAAGGAGTTAGTCCCAAATTTAATCAGTTTTGGCATCGTGTAAATGTTGCACTGGTTATCCCCTACCAAGGAGTACTCTAGACGGTCCCCTCTTACGTCTGCATCTGAGGATGTCTATGTACTCCTGAAATGAAAAAATCACTATTGTCGCTTTTGATACATATACATAACAAAAAAGGAAAAAAATCAATATACCAATATATCTATAAATTCAGAGTAAACGTATGTAATGTATTGCATACCATATTGTTTGGATCTAAGAACATTGCAGAAACATACATGCATTTCATGGACGTATTCACTGGACCAGTTTTTCACAATTGGGCATGACTCAGTTGGGCATTACATCAGTGCTATGTAAATGAAATTGATCACATGATGCTTCTAGTAAGTGTCCACACGTGCACGCCATCTGTGACACGTTCCTATGTGTACATGGGCAATCTGAGGAAAGCAAATCGTTTGAAATACAGCAAGGCAAGATGACAGTCTGGTAAAAAAAAAAAAAATGTCGAGTCCATGCAGCAGATGCGGTACAGAGCACAAAATCCCACATGGAAATTGATTAGATTCCCAGTTGTTTGCTGCCAGTGCCTAATTAAATACAAGGCTAACAGCACTGATTGATAACTCGTTTGGATGCATTTGCTGGCAGAGGATTAGCAACAGCACTTACAGGAAACAGTGAGGCCTGTCAGCAAATGGATGGGATTATAATGCACTTGCACACATTGTGGGGAAAAAGGTTTGGTACCTCTCTGTAATGGTGTAATGTTTAGACAATAAACTTAGGGCAGAGAATTAATTTTCTTCATCCTTAGTGTTTCATTTTCAGTGAAATACATGTTTTCAATGAAAATGTATAATCACCATAATCATTTCATTTAGGAAACATTTTACATAAAAATGTCTGATAACATTTATTTAATGACTACAATTAATATGTCATATATGAAACAGAAATGTACATAAACAGTACCATGTGAAGAATCCCCCCCAGAACTTGAATCGTAAAATATTTCTTGGGTCAAGTCAATAAACCCTGACATGAGAATTCACAAGTGATGTGTCGCATGTACATATGTTAACACTGTACCTGCAACATAGGCTAAGTGTTTGGATGTACAAGACACACAAAAGTATTTACAAAAGACACACAAAACACTGATTTTTAAAAATATTCAAGTCACACCCACAAATGAATGATCAAAATACCTTTTCCAGTTCCTAAAACATAGCTGTTTTAGAAATTGATATTTTAACAGCATGAAAAAACTCTTTGATACGGATGTATTATAATTTCCCAAGCCGTCTCAGTCACTTTGTTTGCACCTTGACAATGCTGTGGGAAGATCCATTCATAAAACATCAAAAAAGAGCTGGTTCACTCGCTCTTGGGGAAAGTGTTTGGGTGTTCCCATCTTTGTGAGGTCTGCTTGAGCTGTTTGTAAGATCTGTCTCTGAAGTCTGGAGACAGCTGTTTTATTTCTTTTTTTTACATCTCTTTTTCATTTAGATGGGCATTCAAATTGTTTTTAAATCAGTCTTTATAAATCAATCTAAATACTTTCCCCTTTATGTCATATTCTAAGTTATCAAATTGTTCCAGGGGACCTTAAGAATATTTTAAGCTCCTGCTGATTGCTGATATTGAAAAGTAAAAAAAGAAAGTAAGCCAGTAAGAATTTTCCGAGAAATACCATTGGTCCATATTAAATATTTTGTAGAAGAATGTGAAGAGGAGGATTTTTTTTGAAAATTGCAAACTTCCCCTCCCTGTACCATGTGTAAAAAGTAGCCTTAAAGCACAATGGACTGCAGATTAGATCTAAATCTTTGAGGCATTGTGTAAGTGGCAATATTGCAATGCATATCTTCATTTTTTGGATGCAGAGCATATATATATATTTCAGTTCATTATTCAAGTGTTCTAATACATACCAGAAGTTTCAAGACCCCTTCTTACAAGTTTAATTTTGAACTAGATTTGTTTTTTTTTTAATAGCTGCAAAAGACAAATTTACTAATTTAGCGCCACCAGATCACCAGTCTGGTTCCCATATCTCTCAATTGGTGTAAGTCAATAATTGTGCATTGCTGAGTATACTGGAAGGTGCAGAAAACAGGACTTTGGTAAACTATTGTGGTTATGCATCCCATAAACCATGTAAATCATCATTATCCAGACTATACAGGTATTTGCTTAACTTTTTTGATTGATGTTGTTGTTTATTATGATGATGAATGATGATTGTTGCTTTTGTTGTCATTGGCATCCTTTTTTGGTTTAACACTGAATTTGTTACCACCCCTGAGAAATGTCTCATCCATCAGAGAGTATCCGTTGGAACACATTAAATAACAGCTCCATCACTGTCTGGAGGCCAGAGTTCCAGTCTGACCCTTGCCCTGATAGAATTGAATAGAAATCCATGCGGTCCACATTCCAGTTCAAAACAGGCATACAGTATCATCCAGTGGTGAAGCTGCTGTACCTAAACCAAATAATAGGTATGAGATACAATGTAGAGAACATTGTAAGAAACCTTTAACCCATCATGTCAGTAACAACTGCAAGCAGATTTCTCACCAGATCATGTCCCATGTTTATACGGGATATGATAGTCTGATGATATACAGTACTCAGTGATAAATTGATATAAAGTCATACATAAAACATTCTGACAAACAGTAGCCTGGATCATTATAGGACTTCAGTCTCTGGGTGCTGACTCCAGGAGTAAATAGCCTGTTTTAATCATGACTGAAATCCCTTGGTCTCGGCACTCACGCCACCGTCTCGGTGTGCAGAGGGGAGCTTCCACGAGCGACCCCCCGGCGGAGGGCTTGAAAGAGCCGATCAAATTAAAGAAAGGTCAGGCTCATCAGAGGTGAGGAGAGGCAGAGGTGGGCCGGGGAGACGGGACGAAGCACCGCCGTTTGAAGTGGGAATCTCGCGGCACGTTGCTTGCCCACACCAATTAGACCGCGACATCACACCTCTGTGGAGGCTTCACACAGCCGTCCATCACAGCGCCCCACCGTGAATATCTCACACTCCCGATACACTCGGGCCGCTAGAAATGTCTGCCATGCCTTAGCTCCAGTCCACTACACTGGCATAGATTTTTGTCCCTTTGATTATGGAGCTGATTATTCAATACCATATTCCAAATTCCAGAATGCTCATGCCAAGCTTGAACAAATTATTTGTGCGCTAATCTAAACTGCATTTCCTCTTGAAGTCTGTTTCTTTCAAGTTTATTTTTGCTCAAACAGAAAAAGTCTCTCCTGGTTTCTGGGAGAGTAATTGTGGCGTGTGTCTCTCTGTCGCCTGCCTTCAGGAACCTTTTCTTGCAACAGCAGAACGTTGCTTCTAAGGGCATGGTTCCTCCCTTCCCACTGCACCCTCTCCTTGCTCAGTGCTCCCTGGACCTCCTGCGTCCCCAGCTGCAGCCAGACCGTGACCGCAGCCAGCTCACCGCAGCATACCTAGCCAGCCAAGCAAATCAGACCCTGGTGAGAGTAAGTGCAAGAGGGAAAATACACCCATAAAGGACAGCAGCCGGTCAGCCGTTCAGAGCGCCGTTCTAAACATTTATGTGGACAGCTAAGGACCGGGACTGACTGAAAGCCTGTCACATTGCCCTGTTGAGGCACGACGTCAGTAAAGATGGGGTGGCTGCATTTACGACAGAGATCTGAGCAGGTTTGGACAAAGTGGGGAAGAAGGGAGAGATTAAAGGGGTCAGGGATGATCAGAAGCAATCTGTCAGATTCACGCAGCCACAGCGAGGCAGCAGCCCCCAGTCCTCTGTTAAGCTGCTGTGACTTCAACTCCTGCGGCACTGCCACGTTACCACACCTTCACCCTGTGCCCTTAATCTCCTGATCTGCTCTCAGAAGGGGTGGGGATTGGCAGAGCATGGCACCGGGCAGACACGGAAACAGCAGAGGGGCTGTGTGCACTTCCCTTTAAAGGGGGATGATGGAACATGCCAGTCTGGAATCCGCTCCATTTCAGATACTGCTTTGTCATGCAGGCATATCTGCTGAAGCCTCTGCTTGTGAAGCTTCCCTGTTTGGCAATAGGGTGTACAGTGGGAAGCAGAGGTGGGAAGGTGGAATCTTTGGGATTTGGTAGAACCCAGCTTTCCTTATCAGCATGGTCCTTTAATTTTGCATGCATCTATAAGACCCCAACTTTGTTGAACCGGGAGCGATTGTGCCTTGTGGAGGTGCTTTATGGATGTGTGAGATAGGAGGATAATTTCTGGCAAGCTTCAGGAAGCTCCTCTGATTGGCTTGCTACAGCTGGCAGAAGCCAATACAAGTCTGTCAGTGCTCTCTCTGAACAGGGGACCATAATCCATCCACAGAGTGCTGATAAGAAGCAAGCACACCATAGATTACCAGGCAGGAGACTCTTGTTATAACACTGTAAAATAAACCAATGTGAAAACAATAAAGAAGTCAAGGGAGGCAACAATTACCAACATTCTTCAATCTGTAAGGTCTAATTTCAGAAGAGTGCATCTGTCCACATTCCAACAGAAGCATTCTTCAGGATGAACAGTGCAGCAGAGCCCCTGGTAAAACTGATATAATGGGTAACGCAGCTCTGAAGAGCACAGGAAGCTTTGAATGGTCAGGTCAGGTCAGCGGATGCATTGATCAATGGTATCCATGTGCTGTGACCCTGTGCCACCTGTCAGCGGCTCTCAGCAATTAGTCTTTTTATTCATACTGCTGAGAGGGCAGGATAAAAGGGCAAGGATTCTTTGACATGACAATCTGCCTTTGTGGGGGTGGGGAATGAGGGGTAGGGGTGGCTGGTAATTAGCGATAATTCTCACATGCTGCTACATGGCAACAGCAACCGGTTGCTAGGGGCAAGACAGCAGCGAGTCCCCACAGAGCCGTCATGCTTATTTGGCAATCGCAATCGGGCCGTTGAAGGAATTCCCCAGTGAGAGGTTATCGCATGCCACCGCCTGGTTTCCATGGTGACCACACAGCTGTGACGGAACTGGGAACAAGGGGCAGTGGATGTGCAGGGGCAGCGTGGCATGCGTGGTCTCTCTGCTAGGGGGGATGCCTGCAGGCACCGCATGGTTGCAGGGGTGCAGCCCCGTCACTGTTTTGAGGGAGAGCTACACCAGTCAGACAGCCCAGCCAGCTGGACCAGTTTGCAAGACTCATAGGATGCACAAGGGCCGTCCGCTCAATTGCCAGGTTTGCACAGACCTGTCTGGTGATGCTGTCTGCCAGGGGAGTAGGAATGAGATGCTGAACTGCAGGTCAATAAAAGACAACTATATGCTATACTATATACCTGTTGCAGCAGGTGCAAATCAGTGGAGCCTGTGAGAAACAGCACAGTTAGTACAGATAGTACACTTTCTGTACTTTAAGGCCAACTCTGAGCCACTGATTGGATGAGAAGTTGAATCACTTGTTGTTGTAGGTGTAAAGTAACTGCTGGTCAAAAGTTTTTAAACCCAGGATCCTGGATCTCAAAGCCCAGGACTGGACAGCCCTGTTGTACGCAAAATATATCCCATTTAAAGTAACAGCACAATTTTGCTGACCTCTAGTGGTCGTAAGAGAAATTAAAACGTGTGGCGTTAAAGGACTGGATCAATCAGAACTTTGCAGCCATGTATGTGTTTCATTGGTATTTACTTGCTTAGCAGACAGACAGTCTTATTTCCAACACACCAGCCCTCTGGTATCAAGTCCAATTCAACCACCACTTGCCCATGCTGCCATATTTCTTACAAGTAATATCCATAACTGAATTCTGTCATAATGTCAAATATGTACCTGCTGGAAAGAACACCAAATATAATGTCATTTAATCCCAGAAATGTATGCCAGAACATGTTCAAGAACTATATGACATTCTAAATTTACAACAAAGGGTTGTTAAACCAAGGAAAACATTGTTTAAAGATTATCAGTAAAAGAAAGAATGTTGTTTTTGGACATTTTCAAAGTGCAATATTTCAATGACTGGCAGACTGATGATGGTGTTAGAGAAATGGCTAAAAATAAAGATAAACCAGTACTAAACATAGGATCAGACCACTGAATTGGCCAGGAAAAGATACTGAAAACGATATGTCTACATTCATTCTCTGTTTGAGACACCTCAGCCCACAGGCTAGCAAAGGGTCAATCTGAGGTTTTAAGCAAGAATTTTACAGCAGCACAGATGGCCTCTGAAATACAACAAGCACGGCTCTCTGACTATCTTGGGAGAGAATGCAGTTGAAAATAGGTGCCACTCAACACAAACCAGAACATTCCTGCTCTAAGAATAGAAAACCACATCTAACTGAGAATATGAGAGGGAGGCAGGCAATTGTAATCCATATTCAGGCATGTAGTGTACGATATGGAACAGAATGGTTTGGAATATTTTGAGCAACATGTTTTAGTAGGTTTTGGCAACCAGCTGCAACATTGCCGTAACAGTTCATTGGTCTGGTGGAATTTAATGGAAATTACCCCTTAAGCAATTTTGCCCTATTTCTCGACTCTCGATGTTTTTCCTCATTGGTGATGTTTTTACCAGTTGTATTTCATGATGAATGATAGATGTTGAACATGGCATTAAATGAATTCTGCCTGCTACACGTCCCCAAACAAACCTCAGTTTCATAGTTTCCATGGAGACGGAGTCGAATGAAAAAAGCGAACATGAGCGTAAAACGTTCACAAACAACCTTCTAAGGATCTTTCTGCAGCTGTCAAAAGCAGGCTACCTGCTATGAGCGCTCGCTGACACGCGCTCTCGTTTCCCCTAGCAACTGCTCTCAATCTCCATGGAGACCGTGGGACGCTCTGACAGGGAAGGCAGTTGGAAAGGTGGGTGGAGCTGGTGTGGAGGGGGAGTGTGGTACACATTATTCATGTAGCCAGCATGTCGTGTCCACATCAGCTACGCACTGGCAATTGCACGGAGTAACACAGAGTAACAATAGCCTCATGACGACTGCGCTATGGGGAAGCTTCCTTAGCTACAAATTTACAGATTAAATTTGTCTTGAGATTTCCAAAATATTCATAATGCTGGTATGGTCAATTGTCAGCCACAGTTATTGATTTTAACTGGCATATTTCCCAACCCTGTTAATTGTTTTCATATCTGGGGTATTTTAAAGGTTGTTATTCATACAGAACACAAATGGTCTTGCAGCAGATAAATACTCTAATTAACATTTTATTAATTTTGTCCGTGGCTATGCAAAGTCTAAGGATGCACTCTATTAGCAAATTCATTCCCACTAAAAAGAGGCTGTAAATTACTTTATGAGATATGTTCAAGCTGAGCGTGAAGATAGAATGCGTTTATGAATGTGTTGATTTAATTAGAAAAGAAATTCTCCTCTGTGGCCAAAAATGCGTTGTCAGTGCATTACAGTTTTGTTATTGCATTGTGTTAAAATTTCTTAATTTGCATGTGAGAGGTCAGCCAAAGAACTGACTGCAGTGTAAGTCCATGTTAATGTAGATAAAAGGCCGTCTTGGCTCACAGTATATTTTTGTGCTAGGTCTGTCCAAAAAGGAACCAAGGCTATTTATGAAAGGTACAGCATTGCTTTTGGGGTATTTACAGCAGATACAGAAAAAAATTATAAATCCACTGTAAGTCTGACCATCTTGGAACATTTTAAACAGGGTATGACACCCTTGAGGCTATGGCTGAATTATATTCAATGTACCCGCAAAGACTTCTATGGAAATATGTTGCCAATGGCAACAGAACAAATGAAGCTGTGATTGACTGACAGTGAGGTGTGGATGTGCAGACCTAATCTCCCAGAGGCGTTGTTTCTATCTATGTTGCATAATGAGATAAACTGAGAATTGATCAGCTGTGGGCATCCTGAATAATAACAGCCATAATCAGCCACAGGCATCCTGAATAATAATATTCTACAACTGTGGTGTTGCTGAGTGTGTCAGCTAGAGTGGCAATTCAAATGTAAGAGAATGGAACGTGTGTACAAATTCAGGTGCAGGGATACTGAGATGGGTGGTGACATATCCAGGGTGAGGATATTTTCCATTTAGCAGCTGTGCAGGTCAGAGTGGGCAGCCAGTGGACCAGTTCTGTTACTGCAGAGAAGTGTTTTCCCCCTCTCTTTTTAGTCTGAGGCAATCTGAGGTAATGTAGTGCCTTGTACTGAAAACACACCTTTTCAAGCTGCCCCTTGGTTCCCTGAAAAAAGACTCTTATTCCCTAATACTTTAAATATACTACCAATTGTTTCTATACTACCAGTTGTTTGCTTGCTTATTCCAGTTTAAATGTAGCTGGATAAGCTCCTTATGGCATGCACTTAATGCTCGCCAATTTGTAAGTCACTCTTAATAAAAGTGCCTGCCAGGAAATGAAGAATATTTCTTAGATGTAATCAGTCTAAACTTCTCAAAAGAAAAATATTTTCATTGCTGATACAATTGTGTTTGATTCCTTTAATGTTGGGCAATGTGGTGTAGTGCTAAGAACAATGGACTAACACATTGGATGACGATGGAGGTAATTTACCAAAATTCCTCCAATAACATGTCAACTGCATAAATGGGTTTCCAAATTAATGAACTGAAAGGTTCCATCACTGTAATTCACTTAAGTAAACATATACAAATCTAAAGTCAATCAGTTTCAATCAGCTTTTGGGGAAATATACATAGGTGGTACAATAAATGTTTCAGCTAATTTATCATAATAAAGTTTGATTATGATACTGTTTTAATACTAAACAAAAAACAAACAATGCTGCGACCGTGGCAGTGACTCTCTGTGCTACGCGAAAGCATAAAAGACTCGGCCGTTGAACATGTTGCTATGGTGTATGATCTCCATACCCCATGTGTAAGCATGGGGTGTTTTAAGCGCTTAAAACTTTGTTTTCATGGTTGCTGTCTACCAGCCTATGGGCTTGTTTAAAGATGAGTAGGCAAGGCTGAAACTACTGCTGCTGACAAAGTGGCACGCCGATGGGAAATCGTCGCTAAAACCGCGGATGGGAAGGGATTGCTGTACACTCATCATGGAGCCTACAGAGTAAACTTGACTCTTGAAAGGCGGGCTTATCATTTCTTTCCATTTGGTTGGGCTACTGTGATTTTCAGTCTGAAAGTACAGTTTAAAAGTACTAAAAGAAATAAGACGTGACTCAGCAGCTTTATGGGTAATGCTTTCGTCTTGCAATCAAAGCACAGTTTTCATCTGGTTTACCTGTAACATACATCTGTATGGCAATCTATTTCAGTGTATGCAACTTCGTTTATTTGTATTTATTTCGGTGTATTGCGAATTCCATACCGTTAGTCTATGCACAGAATGTACAGCAGGCATATATACAGAAGAGGGCGCTGTCGTTGCGCCGATTGCCTGGTTGTGAAACGCTTGTGGAAGAGAGAGTGGCTTCAGTTATTTCCTGTTGCAGGTGTTGCATTATCGTGTGTGTGTGTTGTGGACAAAAAAATGAAACATTAAAATTGAATTCATTAATTGCTAGTTAAGAAGTTGCATTTGAAATGTCCAATTAGTGAGTAGTTTGCCAGCCAAATCGTGTGACATTAGAAATGCCTGTTGTTTTCAGTGGTCAGCGACCTATTTCAGGGATTCTGGAGTGGATGCACAAAAATAGGACACAGTGTCTGCTCACGTGGAGGAGGCCAGAGGAACAGGGAAAGCTGATACTCAAAGAGGTGAAGAAGTTTCCTTGGTTGGTGGTGTGACCCCATTTTCTGTATACCGTATACTTTATTCCTGGTCTGCCGTGGAGCTGTTTCTAGATATCCCCAGAGGGCTGAGGTAAAGAATAAACAAAGAGATTTTGAGACAGACAAAAAAGTTCATTCACAAAAGTTCATTCACAATGAGCTCATTCATGCTGTCAGTTATCCTAGGCCCTTTAGTGAAGCCTGGAACCCATTCATATAATCTTTGCCCACGACGAGCGTTCCACTCAGTGCAATCCACTCACGAGCACCTGGGCACAGACCCTAACTAACTCCATGAAGCTGCCCCCTGGCCCTGGCAGATTTTCTGCAAAAGATCTTGATTCAGTGTTGCCCACAGAAACAAACCCCTGCCATAAATTATATGACATGGTGGTTGTGAACACAAAAATAGTTGTATTTGGTATTATCAGCAATCAGTGAGATTGAAGAGTTGCTTATTCAGCAGTCAGTCATATCTTTAGCTTTACAATTTTTGTCATATACTGAATAAAAGGAAACCATTAGTCATACAGTATTAACAATAGGATGCTGACTGGCAGGGAGCCAGACAAATTTCAAGCCCCAGGTCAGCAAATGCTTAAAGCACTTCTGTGCTTAAGACTCATTTTTGGAACAAAAGATTTAGTGTGGATTGTTAATTGTTATTGCTCACTTCAGTCAGCATGTTGTATTGGAAGGCTAAGGAATTTTTATTCAAATCAATGGTTGAATAAAAAAATGTAAAAAAACGGAGACGCTTATGTGGAGTTTTATGGCTTTTTGTTTGTGTTGTACTCTGCCTCACTTGTAAGTTGCTTTGGATAAAAGGATCTGCCAAATGAAGCAATGTAAATGTAAATGAGTTTTGTCTTTGTTTTTAATTCAATATTAAGGCTCCTTCACCAACATAAAAATGCATTATAATAAATCATAGCACAGCCCTTTCACTCCCTCCCTCTCCCTCTCACAATATAGCTTTTACATTTTCCCAGATACAACCACAGTCACCCTGAACACTATTTCTTTAATATTGTAATTGTACAAAATGCTTTACAAGAAGCGGCACACAGGGTGGTTGATGCACCCGATATGAGCTGAAGTCCAAATTGAATGCTTTATTTGAATCAGATCAGTCTAATACATTGATGAAAGCAGGCATCCTAATCATGATGTAGGACTTCAGGCGCTTCTCTCTAATAGCATCCACATGCCTTCTGCAATACTCCGTAATGTCCCATAATTAGTCTAATTAAGCCGTCATCTTCAAATAGCAGATATGGAATACTCCAGGTCTGAGTGAAATCATATTTATCTCAGATGTGGTGTTTTTGGTAGAGAACAAATGTGACAGCAAAAGCCTCATACATTTTTTTCAATTAACTAACTGTTTCATATAAGAAGGAATAAGTACTGATTTAATACTATAAAGAAATGAGCTATTTCCTCAGAATTAACTGCACCTGTACACTGAGTCTGCTCAATGAGCTCCAGCACTTCTAAAGTATCCTTGAAATGAGCATTTGTACTTTTTATTCCTTTTTGTACACTGGTTTGGTCTGCAGAAATTTGGTACTGTAAGTTGAAGCGCGCGAGGGTACAGCATTGTAGCATGTCTTCGCGGGCTGTGTGAGACAGATGACAGGGCCCTTTGACGAGGAGGAGGAGCATTGCCAGAATTCCCGATAAAGGTCATCGGTGCCATCGATCGGTGGATTGCACCGACTGAAGGTGGCCTTTCCGTGGTCGCTCATTTTGCGAATGTCAGATTCTTCCCTATGAGACATCACAGAGCTGTCCTAACACATAATTAACTGCACGTGGGGTTCCAGTCAAGCATAATAATAACTGGATCTCGCTGAGTGAGGAGAACTCCAGAGAGGTGAATTGGAAATTTGTAAAAGAAAAAAAAAATCAGGAAACAGGAAGCAGTGGTTTAATTCTTTGTGCACTCTGTGCTTACTCTTTATAAACTCTAGAGTGGGGACAAAAGCGCATACAAACAGACATTTGGTCTTCACAGTCACCCCATGCACAGTGGATGGAGAGAGAATTCTCTGAGAATTCTATGCATGACATCAATTCCCAAAGCAGCAGGGCTGCTCAGCCTTGGTCCTGGAGCACCACATGATCAGCTGGTTTTTGCTGCAGCCAGACACTTAACCACCTGAGTCTAATCATTGTCCCGACAGAAACAATTTGGCTTTCCTCCATAGATCAGAACGCATTAGTGGTTTATAGAGGACTTGTAAACCGTCTGTACTGTGGCCCAAACAGGGCGAGAGCTGAGTAGCCCTTCTGTAAAGTGGTCCACACGTGCAGTGTGGCACACAATGCATATTGGGGAGCAGGGTTTTGAAGCTGTAATTAGAAGGTCTATCCTGTTGTTCTCTCCCAGAGTTCCACAGGCTGAATGAAGGGAGTGATGCTCTGTTAGGAGTGGTGTGGAGCCTGGGAGCCCAAAGATTTTAGTGGGATTTTGTGGGTATGGTGTGTTTTTTATACTTTAAAATCAATATGAAATTTACATATACATGTTGTCACTTGACAGATGCTCTTATCCAGGTCAACTTTAAAGCTAAGGGCTCAAAACACATATAGCAAGGCCACATGAAGGACATTGCATACAGATAACAAACCAGATGAACATGTGTCAATCCGTCACACAGTGCTGTAATAAAAAGTACTGTACTCCACACAGAAGTGCTACAATGATTTTAAAAAAACAGCCGCAATAGTAGCCTGCAGTGATATTAAAGGAAAGGAAAGACTTAAGGGAATTCTGAAATTGTGTAAAAGTAAATTCAACCAGGTGCATTTCTTGCATTGTGTTTATAATTGGATGCCATTACTCTATTTTTAGTTTTATTTTAACAAATTACAGAGGCCTAATTGGGTAAAAATCCTCTCTCTTTTGCAACAAAGCATTTTCTGCATGACTACAAATACGAAAGAGTGTTTTATGCCAGAGGCATGTGGACATTTAGTTATTCAAGTCATTTCCTGGAAAGGAGCTGGAGGGAGAGCAAGACTGAGAAGTTGGGCCGTAACAGCTTTAAGAAGTCACATCCTGCTTTCAGCCATTAATGAAATGTCTTGGCTCAATCAAGTTACTTCTGTCTCTGTATAAAGCCACCTTTCATACAAATGAATTACTGTAAGATCACGTCTCTGTCTCTCGACATCTTGTTGCATTGCGTCAGATCTGATGTTAGCTCCAGTGGGAATTGCTTAAGCCTGCACGTTCACAACAGTTCATAGATGGGGTCTATAAAACCAGATTGATTGTCTGAATTTGTCTGCTTCCAGCAAAGCTACTGTTGAGAACTGGTCACAAAAAGCTAGTTATTCCCACTGTTGATATTCATTGCTGTGAATTTGTACACTGTTTACAGTAAAGACCCAATTGTTGCACGTGAATTGTTTTGTGTATCTAAATATGGCCTGATCAGCCTTAGATAACAACAGTGGTCTGTAAATGGCCTGACATTTTTCCATTGTCATGCATGTATAAACAATTTTCAGCATACTTGCTTGAGGATATGGTTCCAGTTTATCCCCACTAGGTGGCAAAATCATGTTACTTATAATCTGGCTCTCATCAGCAGAAAACGCTACTCATTAACTACAGTAACCATGTTAAACTATGTTTAACATGTGATAAAAATCAAACTAAATGCTTACCTATACTGCTTAACTTTAGTAATAATGCATAATACAAAATGCAATGTATATGCATAATACAAAAAATCATATACAAATGTTCTCACTTTAATCTCTTTTACCATCATGAACTATTGGACTCTGTACACAGAAAAGGCTCTGTTGTATTGGGTTTATTAAGAAGCAATGCAATGTTTGATGTTTTCGTAACATTTAGAACTGGTCAACTGTAAATGAGTATATAATAAAAATATTAAAAAAATACATATTCTATACATCAAAAGGTTCAGATGTTTTCAGGAACGTTTGCATCCTGTTTGAAAAGAACACCATTGTGCCTCTCTTCCCCTAATGTTTATGTCCCTGTACCCTGAAAACATCTGAGTTTATTTTCCTGGTCTGAGACGCCCAACCTCCCAGACTAAGCCAGAGCGAAAAGAACAACATGTATCATATTGCCACTTCTAGGCCAGCGGAGACTTAAAATATGGCTGTGCCAGGACGTGGAATTGTGGAAACAGTATGATTAGGAAGTCATCGATTTGACCTAGTTGCTAGCTGTTTACTTATGGGGTTTTTTTTTCTTCTTTTTCTGAAAGATGACTCGACAGAAGTTGTCATCAAGCCATGATGATTGGCGCAGGGGACGTCTGCTGGGGGCCTACCACTGCTGCGGAAGCCGTGTGTTCTTGCTGATAACCCCCCCAGTGACAGGTGGGGCCGGCACGCGCCCCCTGCCGATAGCAGCACTCTATCGGGCTGTGAGACCCAAGCTGACACGCCACCACGACCCTCTCGGAAAAAAAAAATATTTCCCTTGATGTTCCGTGTTTATGATATCAGTCTAATCTCAGTGTTTTTTTTTGTTATCATGGACACGGGGTGAAGATCGTCACAGGCAATGTGGGACGTGTTGCAAAAGAACTCTTTGTCAGCAGTGTATTATCTTTGTTGTTTTATAATGAATGTAATTAAGTGAATTGGTAGAAGTGCAGTACTGCACCTTTCTGCTGAATGCCTCAAAGTGGGAAATTATTTTCATAGGATATTCTCTATAACAAAATAGGACATCAGTTGACCTTATGCCATACTGAGATCATTGTACTGTGTTATATGGATGTGTGCAAGTCGGCAGAGCCTTCAGTTTCCTTATGGAAACTTTCTTTGTTGGATCCATGGCATATGCATATAGCATAGGAGCAAAGATGTTGCAGATGTATAGGATAGGAGATGCATCTGTCATTGGAGAGATGGGGACAGATGAATGGATTGTACTGAGCCTAGCGTGCCTGTCTCCTGCAAGTTGGCTCAGTTCCTTCCTGGGACTGCACCTGGTGCTTTTGGGGGTGGGTTGCAGACCACTGGCCAGCAGAAAGCACATTGGGGCTTCCGTAATGAGACGCAATTAATGGCACCTTTGTTAAGGTTAAAGGTCCAGCGTATGCAGCCTTTCATGCTGCCTCACATGTACCTGATAGCTTTTGTATTGTTATGCCTGATAAAAATACACTTAGCTGGATAGGCGTTATAATAGAAACTTTTATTTCTTTATGCTTCTTCCCATGTTTGGAAGCAGTAATTGTATGTGCTTGTCTCACTACCACAATCCCTGCAGTCACACAGGAGCTCTGAAGTGAGATGTATGCAATCCTCCAATGTCCTCACACACAAATAACAGGTATTTTTCACACTACGAGTCCCACGGTGCACTGCACTGAAGTGGGTGCAAATTGTCATCCGAGCAGCTTGCAGGTACCTGGCGAACTGCAAGTGCCTGAGAGCAATGAGAGGAGAAATCCAAACAAAAATTTGTTCTGCTGCAGTGGTCTCTGGGTCATCGTCAGCTGGCCAGGATGGAACCCTGGCTGCAGGGCTCAGCTTGCATTTAAGATTAGCTCCCAAGGTCCTTGCTGACTGAGCCACTGGGAGCCCTGCTTGTAATGGTAATCAACATTAGTATCTGTTCAAGCACATTGCCGACTTTGCTCATTTATCCTTAGATAACAAAAAGGTTCATGGAACACAAAGTGGCTCTGTCTTTGTCTCTGTCATTTTTAGGGGCAGATTATTACATATAGTGTGCCTTGTCACAAAATAATATAAGAAACACATGGATTATCTTTTTCTGGCATGATAAAGGGAATCATGCTTAGTTGTGATTGTCATATATCAGTGCTATATTAAGACACTGACTAAAGAAGTCATGTGTGCACATTTGTCATACCACAAAAGGGATGCATATTCAGAAACATGGTTAGCAACTTCCATTTACTCACAAGTATCGTAACTTGTGATTCTGATTTACATATATTATGCGCTACCTATCAGTGGTATCGGCTATGTAGACATATACAGATATTGAAGTGCTGTCTGAATATCCTCTTAAAACCAATGTGCTTTGTCATTTTCACTCGCACAAAGACATTAAGGGACAGAAACATCGGAAACCCTATTATGGGTCACCTCTAAGTAACGTTGCTTCTGCATTTCAGACTGTACAATTAGAAAGGTGTTCCAGGAGGAGGAGCCGCGCGAGCGTGCACCCGGTGCATGATTCGTCTGCACAGTGTAGATACTGAGCACAACGTCAATGCCCTTCGAGAACACAGCAGAGCGTACGGTTTACAAGTACATGGATTGAATATACATTGTTTTTTTCCACTGTCGGAGCAAGAAAGTGTTTTCGGATGTTTACAAGTATTTATTTTATAAGTGCCGAGTACGACCTTCAAAAGATCCGTTCCGTGAGCGTGCAGGTCAGCCAATCGTTATTTATTTATCTACATTAATTTTTAAACTTCGGTTTGTTACATCGATATGTTAGTGCCTTTTCAAAGTAAATAATTTAAAATGGAAAAATGAATACAGTTTACATTATTCGTATATTTTCTCTCCGTTATAATTAATATAATTATTTGATAACGAATCACAAGAAATTTATTTGCCACGACACTTGTATATTTTATAAGAAAAGGAAGTTTATTTGATACTTTACTTTTTTGTATTGCTAATCATTTTGTACCAAGCCTCTTAATTTCTAAGTCAGAACCGTCAGACACGGGTGATGTTCTCGTATGGGACCATTTCTCCTCGCGCGTTTTAGATAAACTTGGAGTTAAATTAAAAAGGAAAACAAACCATTTCAGCCCTAAAGAAGCATTGGGTAATACCCATCTTCACAATGTCTCAGGCTGAAATTGACCTTGCTGGACGCAGCTTTCCCAAACTACCTGCAGGTTTGGACGACGATTCTTGCTTGTCTGGAAGGCTGCCACCGCGGCGACGGAGGCACTCGGCAAACTCGAGAAGAAACTCTTATAGATTAAACAAATTAAACACCATGGAGCTCGAGTCCCAGGTTTACGATGGGACTCTTTCAAAGACACTGTCTTGGTCCGCTGATAACATTTTATCGGAGTCCAGCACCGATGAGAAAAAGACCGACTACACATCGACTGCATCCCCCGTTTCTAGCCCGGGTCCAAGCAACAAAGAGCCTCCTGGTACCCAAAATTCAGACCCCATTCCTTCGATAAGTAATTGGGATGCCAGGGAGCGGAGCCAAAATACACTGGATGCCAGTTCCGACTCTTCCGACGAAATCACTCACAAAAAGGTAACTTTGTCACGCACCCCGTTTGAAAACAAATGGGATCAAGAAGAAAAGGATGAAATCGAAACCAAAGCCGTGGCGACCTCACCTGACGGCAGGTTCCTCAAATTCAACATTGAAATCGGGAGAGGGTCGTTCAAGACGGTGTATAAAGGCCTGGATACAGAGACCACGGTGGAGGTGGCATGGTGCGAACTCCAGGTAAAGACAACAACGCCTATATAGTCATGCAAATGAAAAATCTCCAAGCGATGTATACAAACAGTATAACACGTTAACTTGGAAATCAGATAATTGACAGACATTTGCACACCTTCTCTTTAAGCATTCGCAAACTCTGTTCTAGCATCTTTGAAGTCGGATATTAAACTTTAAGCATGGAAATAATTTTATTTGGTTTACAAACTTTATAAAATGGGAGAATATTTCTCTTAATATTGCTATTGTATATTCTAAGTTTTTCATTTTACTGTTCTCAGTGCAAGATGAATGTATTTTTATAAACGTCGCCAGAAGTTTGTTGACATCAACAGGTCATTGTAGCTTATCAGCTGATGTGAACCACTCTGGCAACTCGCTGTATTAAGTACACAAACAAAGATATTTGCCAACTGCAAAGAGTTCAGTTGATCAAACCCAAACACAATGTGGGACATTTAACTGAATTGTGGTGTAATCTGATTAAGACCCAAAATGTTTTGCAACACAGACTGCTCTGGATCTGCGTTTGTTTAGGCAAGGATGGGGCAACAAAGGTGTATGTTTTTAAGAAGCGAAATGCAGATAAGTGAACATTTGTCTGTGTTCTGTACATGGGGAAAAATGTCATCTGTACAGGAATTAAAGTGAGGTCTGTGATCCACCTTAGCTGAAGAGATTTACAACGAATTTTCATAACAGGGTGTAATTAATGGAAACAATATAATTAAGTGGGAGGTGTCCAAGGGTAAAAGAATGCACGTCTGGGTGTGCAACTCCAACACAAACTATCTGAGGCTTGTATAATGACCAGTGCACACCCCCCTTCCTCTTTTTGGTTTCATTGAAAACCTATGTATTTTAACCCCAGTGGTTTCAACTGCAGGAACGAGTGTGTGAATATGGATTTAGGGGAGGGGAAAATTCCTACATAATGTTGCCGCTTGTTCCAAGGTAATTGTCCGGATCACCACGGCAACTAGTCTCGTAGCAGCTGCACCTGGTGAAAAGAACAGTGGTCTGCGGGGTCTGCAACAGCACCGAAGGATGGGAGGAAAACAAAAAACGAAGCTCACACCTCACAGAGGTGCTGCCATCGTGGCCGCTCTCCCAGGAGCCGGCCCAGCTACGCTGTGTGTGTTATCTCCTGGAGTTCTCGTCAGCTTTATCTCAGCATTATGCCTTGAGTGTCAAGTGATGTGTGAGTAACTCAATGCGAGATAAACCGTGGAGAGTTCACTCATTGTCTGTCACAGTAACCCAATATTGTGTGAATGTCTTTGAAGATTCCTCCTCAGTTTCAGCGAGGTGCAGATTGCACTTTGCCTGATAAAGTCTGTGCAGAGTGCTGGTGAAGTGATTTTGTTGCTGTGCATCCTGCAAATACCGGCCACACCGCTGGCTTTGTTTCTGGGGCCTCCAGAGTGGTTTGTCATCTCGATTGGCCATGGACTGCTGACCTTGACATGGGCAGTTGGAGGCTCCCGTGCCAGGGCCTGGCTGCTGGGTGCTGCATGCAGGCTGTCTGCTTGGCCTTATCCCCTCTAATCTCTGCTTTCATGAACAACCAGCAGCTCCAGCCCTGGGCTGTACTTTTAACCCAAGTCTGCCCTCAAGTGCAGCGCTGAAACTTTGAGGGGGGTGGGTCAAGTAACTTTAAGTTTTTTATCCTATTTTGATAGTCCATTAAAATTGCCTTTCTCATCTTGACACAGAAAGCAAACCATATACAAGTGAAGTGAGATATTTAAACTGCTGACAAGAGATGTCAGAGGGGACCAAACTCTGCAGGAAAAAAGAACATGCTGTTTGTTTTTGTGTAACCCACCTGAAGATTTCAGGTGGTAGGTGTCAGTGGGTGGAGCGGAAACACAGGGGGGCGCGTGGAGTGTGGAGTGAACTGGCTTTTCCTTGGCCTCCTCCTCTCTTCTTTTCCCAAGAGCCTCAGCTGACAGCTTGCAGAGGGTACGGTCAATTATAGCTGTGGGCGTCAAGCCAGAAGCGTAACTGGAGACTCCTTTGACTCTTGCAGGGGCAGCTGGTCAGGGGAGAATAAGCAGGGCTGAGGAGGCATCTTTCTCAAACTTGCTGCGTGGTGTAGCACCAGGGCAACAAAGATGAGGCTGGGTGTGGGAAGTTGCCCTAGCTCCCTCCCAAAATGGGGGAATGTAGAATACAGTGAAGATTAGACCTGTTTTATATTTTGCTAACTGGATTATATCACTTACCACAGAGCTTCCCAGCATACAAACTGATGTCCAGTAAGTTATTTTCTTCTGGTGAGAGAAAGTGAGCTGGGAGGGTCGGGCTGGTGTGCTCAATCTTTAACATGGTGGGGGAGGTTGTTGAGCTGGTTTAAGAGTTTTAAGATTAATGGCTTTGTGTAGGGTACCACGCTAACATCTACAGGTGTGAACGTTAGCCACAAGAACACACCCCAATCAGGTGCCATCATGTCAGTGTGCTGTCAAACTAATGGCAGTGGCCCTTGACTCGTGTTCCATGACACTGCTTCATAACACTGCTGCTCTGAGAGCCAGCATGTGAAAATTTATTAGCCTGCATTATTTTCTTTTTTCATTTCATGCCCATGACAAAAATTCTTCAGCACCGTGAGCTGGAACCTGTTTTTTCCATCAGCCTTTTCCATTTCATATTTGCTTTACCGCCTGTGGAGTGCGACTGAGCTAATCCGCACACAGGCTTTTCTTTCTCCTCTTTTACCCACAATACCCGGTTTAATTAGCCCGATAAATCACCAGCACGCCTGATGGGGCTGCCATGACAACGGCGGTGTGTGACGCTGTAGAAGGTTTCCCCTCTGTGTGAGCGAGACCTCCGCTGCTCGAGGCCCTAATCACAGCTAATGAGATTGAGGTAGGCCGCTGCCGCCGCTTGGCAGACTGACGTCGGCGAGATCTCAGCGAAGACTGACTCAGCCTTAGCGGAGCTCTGGGCACTCAACGTCTCTGCTCCCATTCATCTCCAGCTGATATCCATTCCTGCTGAGCTTTCGCACTGTTCATTTCTATAGGGGAGTACACAGTCACTGTTCTCCCAGGATAGAAAAGAGTTTGCCCTTATCAGTCTCACAAACTAATTATAAAACAAGCGGCCATTGTAAATCAAGAATACAAAGCATTTTCACAAAGGCTTTTTTCCACATGTGATTGAGATTCTCTTCTACATGCAAGGGCCTCTCTGATGCCCTGGCTGACTTCCCTGTCTGCCTCTAGAGACTGTAGAAAGGCAGCGTTGGACAGGCAATCAAAGCATGATGCAGAGCCACTGTTCCACCAAAACAGGAGAGATGTCGTAGGGGGCACCATCTGACCTGGTTTAGCGGGCCACATCCTCTCATTAATGTTAACACAGAAAATGGCGGGGGAGGATCAGGGAGCACTCACTGAGCTGGACTTCCTCAACAAGTGCGCGTGTGGAGATAGCACTGGCTGGGCACAACGCAAAATGTCACACGAATGCACGATAAACAGAGACTGAGATACGGAGCCCTTTGTGCTAATGTGGCAGCTCCTGACGTGGGGCGAAGGAGGCTCTATAATTATTGTTTCGCAACTGCTGTTTTCATTTTTGTGTTGCAGGTTTCAAGAGGGCTCAGTTGTTGTGTTCTTTGGATCTCAGAAGTACGGCTTAATGATATGCTATATAATTCTGTGAGCATTTGAGAGCACAGAATGCCCCCTTTACAGGTGTAGCAGCAGACATAAAGGGGAGGGGATTTCAAAAATCCCTTCACCAGTGAGAACCCAGGTGAACTCTTGACTGGAAAGTTACAGGGTCTGGCTGATCATTAGCGATCTGCATGCCCCCCTTTGTTATCTGTACGCCATCTTTGTTGAGGTCCTAGTGTGACTTTAGCTTGCTGTAGACTTCCCTCTATGGTAAAAGTGTAGCGCTTTAGTGGCATTTTCCCCTGAACTCATTTATACAATCACTCATACTACGTTTTCCCCATTGATTCCAGTAGTTCTTTTTATGATAACTTTTTTACCCTTTTACCGTCAAAGATCCTGATAATGCTCTATTACAGTCGACATCCTGTTCTTTGTTACAGTCTGTCGGAGGACAGAAATCCTCGTTTGCTACAATGACTGAGAAGTCATTTACTGTAAGCATGTAAGCACCTCTCAGTAAAAACAGAATTGAAGTTTTTGGAACTGGGGGGAATGTTCAGGATGTTGTCTACTGGCAACATTGGGCTTTGTTCTGCTGCTGTAATTTCTAGGTAAACATGAATAGACCTTGGCTTTATGCCAGCCTAAACTCATGAAGCAAACGTCACTTTCCTTGAGGCAGCTTCTCCTTTTGTAATAGATATATGATTCATTCAACTATCCAGAGAAGAAAAGCAATGGCATTTAAATTAATCTCTTGTTCCATTTTTATTTTTTGTTTGTGGAAAGCATATACATTTATGTGTACTAATTTACATTTGCTGGCACAAATCAACTGCAAAAAAAGTACAAGCACAATGAATAAGTTGACTATAATAAATAATTTATTATAACAACCGAGTCACATTTTTAAAACCTGAATTGATGCCCACTTTTTGTGATGTGGTCTTTTCTCAATTACATACTGTGCATACTAGATAATTTTAATGAAGGGTACCCATTTGTCTAATTACCTGTACTTATTGGTCTAACTGTTCTGTATAGAAAATGCATTCCTGAAAATTACTAAGTGAAGATCTATGGACAGTGTAGCCTGTTGCAGCACACCAGCAATATCTTTTTATAGAAAGAGACAAGAGTGTAGGCCAGGGTATGTTTCCAATGACATGCTGAAACTCAAGGTTGGAACCAAAATGAGCACAAACTCATCAATCACTGTGCCGCAGTTCTCAGGTTCAAAGTGTGTATACTGTATCAGATGAATAATAAGGTTTACGAGGACTGTAAATTGTCATATTTACCCCAGAGGCTGCCAGCTGTCTATCCCTGGTGTTTACATGTGGAAAAGCACTCATTTGTGCTACATTGAAATGTAAAACCATTTGTTTCTAAATGTCCACGGGTGCTGTTCTTGGTGGTCATCAAAAATTGCTTTGGTTCTGGGTGGTTAGGAACTCTACATTTCTCAGAGACCGAAATTAGATGCTGACAGTTGCGTACTCCTGTACTGCATTGCATATAAAATAGAAACATTACTTTTATAGCTGCTGGGCATGCTTGCTTTTAGCAAGAGATGTCATGCTGCTCCTCCTGGATAAACTATTTTAAGGCCTGGTATGGACAGGGCTAATTGATATGTCCAGAAAGGGGAACAAGGTTACTGGGGCTCTTGTTGGTCAAGTATGCTTTTGACACTAAACTAGATGTACTAAACATCTCCAACCTCCTCCACCTACACTGTGCACTCAACTGTCTACTCATTAGCGTTTGTTGTAAAAATTCATTCTAATTTTCCTGCACTAGGAATCATGGCTTTCTATAGCCGTTACTCTCACAACTGACTGTTCTTTCAGAGTATGTGTGTGTGTGTGTGTCTGTGTGTGTGTTCAGGAGATAATGGTTAGGGGCTTTCAGCAGTATAGGCCTCTGTCAGACTCAAACCAAGAATAAATAATTTCTTCTTTATATTTTTAAGGTGGCAGATTCACTACAAATCAAAGATGTCATCTGGGAATATTATTTCTTGTTAAAATAAATTTAAAAACTTGTCTTGGAACTGGGATGAACTGGGACTGTAGACCCACCTTTTTAAAACCCTGACTGGGTCTAATCTCAATCTTAGTGCAATGTTCTACAGCCTTAGTGTCCAGGGTCTGTATGTTGCTGTTGCCAATATCAACAGGTCTTTGCCCCGGGTGACACACAAAAGGGCCGCATTCAGCTTATCACCGACGACATCATCTCAGTGGTTTTTTATAGTGCTGTGTGTGTATGTGTGATGCACAGAGCGGTCCAGAGATAGATTGCTGTTGTTGACATGACGTCAGCTGGTGCCAGCACTCCAGAGAGAGAGCCATTTCTTATCAGGCCTTTCAGTATCTCCTTGAAGTCGAGTATGTTGCGAAGACCCTGTGATAGGCTTAGTGATAGTGCTGCCAGAGGCGAAGACTTCAACATCATGGTCGTAGCAGTGCATCAAGATAGACAGACACACCATGACCTCCTCTCTTTGCTGTCTTAAGAGAAGGTGGTTCTCTAGACTGGTTTGTCATATGGATATCCTGAGTGTTCTATTTTGTCAGAGCCAGCACAAGTCTACTAGTACATTAAGCTGGAAGACAGGGCATGTATGACACAGAGTGTCATGGATCACATCAGTGGGATTTGTCACTGGTCTGGAGAGCCATGTGTTCATAAGCTCTAAATAAGTTGTTTATGTCATATATTAAGAATAGAAGCGAGAAGCCCTTTCCTCCTTTGCCCCGGGTTGGCTCATTACTATTGCAAATATGAATCTATGGTTTGCTCTAGCTTGTTATGCAACTGATGGCACCTGTTTCCTCCTTAAGCAAACACTGCCTGCTAATATTAACATGTTACTTCAGCAGCTCAGAAGCCTATGAGGAAACTGTAGGAAAAATAGTATACCACCGTCAAGACATTCTTGTCCCTTCCAGCAACTTTTATGTACAGGATACCTTTTGTCTACCTTGACAAACCCTCTTTAAACATAGTCTGACTAGAAATGTAGACGTTTAATGAGGATTATTTTAGTTTTTTGGTATGATTTCCTCAACCTATTTTCTCCACGGCTGGCTAATGCACCACAGAAAAAAAATTAATTGTGCAATGTATTTTTTGTAAAATGCAACACAAAACCAGAACTGGCCTTTCAGAGAAAACCAGATACTCAGCCCAGTTCTCCAGCCACACACCTCTATTTAACATGCTTCCATTCAGGTGAGGCTCATTAATGCATGGCTTGTCTTTTCGGGCACATTTCAAACACATACAATAACAATTACAATTACCCATTTAACTGAACTTGATGGAACAAAGCTGGCTGGGCAAATAAAAATGAGAATCCTTTAAATATTTAAACATACTGTCATTCACCATAAAATGTTACAGACGGCATTGTGTATTTCTCCTCCACATTTTGAGGTGATTGGCTGCATTAGAACATGGAAATATGCTCAGGTTGTGTCCATTCCCTCCTTTTAAAAGTATGATCTCTGCTCTGTTTCTAATTTGAAACTCAAGGAATCACCTGTGTATCCAATCAGTGCTCTCGCTGTCATAGGTGCCCACAAAGATGGCTAAAATAAAACAATTTCAAGTATAGCCCATGTAATAAACTGTTATGACACCCATATGATTGAATAAATCTATGGTGTCCATTATGAGAAAGACTCAAGCTCCAGTTCTTTACACCCTATAATTTCATACTGTGGGTGTGTCGTTTGCCTTCTATCACCGTGAGAGACTACAGGAGGAATTAGATTCTTTATTTTATGCCAGTATTGTTCTTCTGTTGGATCCTCAGCATGATAAGACTCTGAACTACTGGCCACAGGGCACATGTCCTATCTCCCAAGTACACGCCGTGTGAGACACTGCTCCAGGCCTGTTCATCTGTGTACCTGGTGACTGCTCATTACTGCAGTTGTCAGGAGAGCAAACGTTGTTGTTTCAACAAACTTTCAGGTCTTTCATTCACACACATTGAGAGAGAGAGGTAGGCTCTTAGCTGCCTGGCGCTGTCATTTTAATGTCTGTAGGAGTCCAGATGGATGTATTTCTAAAGGTGCAGTCGACTGGAATCAATAGAATATGGACTATGAAAGCCATCGCCAAGTGCAAATGGCACCAAGTTCAAAGAGTTCTCGAGTCATTTTGCGCAAGGCCTATTTATTTCAGCGGGTCAGTAAATAGTACATGACTGTCATTTTCAAACGGTTCAGAAACTTCGTACTAGCTTGGTATTTTCTTACTCCTGGTTCTGGCAGCCTATTGTGTCCCATTATTCGTTCCAGCTGAGCTCAAATTATTTTTGGCTGAGCTTTGAATTCATTAGGGGTCTGGAGTTAACATTACTTGACAGTTATCTCTTGTGTTTTCTCAAAAGGAGGCATGTAGACTTTGCTGGATTTCTTGTTCCACATTTGTGCTTGTAAAGAAGCTAAGAATAAAAGCAATAAACAATCAGTTTAGACAATAAACAATCAATTTAGGGCCAATGAATGTAAGCACAATGAAAAGTTTCACTGGATCAGCATAAACTCACATTCAAAATCACATTTTTCAATTGCACAGACAACCTGCAAATCATACACACCAAATTATAATTAATCATTGGAAGAAAACTGTGGATAATTAATGGCGATAACCTGTACTAGTGCTCGCAGTGTTGTGAAAGCAAGGTAAATGTGTCATGTTTAAATAAGGTTCAGTAAACTAAATGCTATTTGAACAAGACTTAGGGAAAAACTGCTTTATGAGACATCTGCTATTGGACCAGCTGTGCAAGATAATTACAACGACCCTAACTGAGGCTCCTGCAGCAATGGCGCCCTGCAGGTATTGTGTTCAGCTGTCAAAATATAAGCATTCATCTGCTGTTGTGAAGATTTTTGTATATTTTAACATTAAAATATATATATATATATATATATATTTGTATGAACAGTATTGTGCCATTGAGGAAGCACACCACTATGAGTACTGTTAGTTAGAGAGTAACACTGTGATGTGCTGCGATGTGTTTACAACACACTGTGTTTGAACATGCTGTGCTTGATCTGAGTTTGAAACCTCTCAGCAGGAATGAAGGAAGTCCACAGTCTCAGAAGGATAGAGTCATGAGAGTCATCCCCAGTGCCTATAATGAGGACCAGTTACCAATAGATGAAACAGACCTTTCAAACCACTTAATTTCACAGGTAAAATTGTCAGCCTCAGTGCGTTGTTGTTATTAAGTGCTAAACCAATCACTGAGGGGAGCACTGGGTGTTGGTGGGCTGGGCAGCAGTGCTTTGAATGATACTGTGGAAAGGGCTTATTATTGGTTTGATATAATGTCAGTGCCTACAAAGGGGCAAGACAGGCAGCTGAGTTCCTGTGAAAGGCTCATTAAAGCTTGTGGTATTTTTATCTACTACAAATTACACTGAAACATAATAGGACCTTATTTTGTGTCTGCTGGCGATTAATTCATGAAGTGTTTGTATTCAGCGTTCCAGCCCCCAGAGACTTAGAAAATATTTTTATATACTTTGCTGTGGGTTGTACACGTCATTGAATCAAGCTCGTTAAAGTTCAATTTAATAGTTGCAAGCTGCGTCAGCCGCACTTTTCGCTAGGGTTACAGCAGTTCATTTTATTCTGCTTGACACTACGTGCAGCGTATATTCTTTTATTAGGATCCCGCCCGCATCCTAATGCTCTGGAAGCCTTCTGTTTCAAATACAGATTCGCAATATGACAGCAGCTACAATCCACTGAGCTCCAGCATTCCAGTCGTTAAGGCAGCTGTAGTTCCCTTCTGCCTGTGGATATCCTGGGCCTCTGTCACCCATCCTCACCATGCCTTCTAAATAATGAATTTTCAGATCGTTCTTTCATCTTCACGTTACATGTACACATGATCTCGGACAATAACCTGTAGCCCTTTGCTGCTGGGGCACCTTATTCAGCGCAGTTTGAAGAGTTTGTTGAAAAGTTTTTCGGCAGTGTCGCCGTGCCCTAAATCAGGCAGTGCTCCTATTCATCAGCAGAGCTGGCAGCAGACAGCAAAGGCAGGCTGAATTATTCCCTTAATTAGCAAATGATGAAAGAGCAGATACTCGTACCTCTGGTAAAGTATGATGAGTTTCCCACCTGGAGTCATGCCGCATATTGGAGAGCCCCATGGCCAGAGAGGTGACTGATGCATCTGAAGCTCTGTGGAGGACAGTGGGACCTTCACCCCATATCCTTATCATTCAGTTTTAGTCTCAAATCCCTGTCTTTTACTCATTTCATCATGCTTTTGCTTATCTCTTACCCAGAGCAATGTACATAGCTTATGTATGATCCATTTATACAGCAAGATGTTTACTGAAGAAGTTTGGGCTAAGTACCTGAAAGGTACAACAGCCATGCTCAGCTCCTTATTGCTCCTTAACACTACCCCTCACTGATGTCAGATGTTCTAGTCAGACAGGGTAGGACATGGGTGCAATTAAAAAAGCAATCAAGCACAGCTACAAAACAAAACGTCCAGGTAACATTTAACCACCCTGCTAGACAATCACAGTGTAATTAGCAAGTAGAGAGTGGGCAACACAATAAGGGAGTTCCTTATGAACTTTTCCCTTTCCCTATGAACTTCCCTCAGCCGGCAATAAAACGCCTCTCATACTTTCTTCTGGAACTGGAACTCTTTTGGTACTTGCCTCCTCAACATTCAAAATACAGTGTTCTTTATTTTAGAGTATACATTATACGTATACATAGAGAAACTTCTCATAAGAGACAAAGCACAGACATGTGGTGTACAGTGTACAGAGCTTATTTGGAAATCATTAAATGGTGCAATTCCTCTCAAACTTACAGTAATGAACAATAAAGTCTGCCATTAACAATGGGCACCAACAGTCAGATGTTGAAAAAAGTGATATCATTCCATGAATTAACATCAATTGAACTGATTCTAGTGTGGACTTGGGATATGTGGTTTTGCTGAAAAACAGTTAACAGGCATGTTTTCACTGTTATGCTTCTGAATCAAGAGAACAAAAACACAGATCGTCAGTGAAAGCATATTAAGGCTAATCGCTGTGCGTCCTGCGTATTAGCCGGGTTGTCGGCAGAACTGGCCAGGCCTCTCCGCTGGATCCGAGCAAGACCCGGCACGCTTTCCTGCACTGTAAGCCCTGTCACACCCCGGGCCAGCGCGGCGGCCTGTAAGCTGTATTAAAGACGCCCGCGCATGCCGCCGGCAGCAGTGACGAGGCGTAAAAGGAGCACTTGGCAGACGGCTTGCAAAGCATGTGACAGATCGCTCTGTCCACCGTGAGCCAACAACATTTTTCCGGTGTCGGAACATAAAGCCGCAACATGCATATAGCATGCCCACTCCATCTCCTCTTGTATCGAGGGGGGGAAAGGGCGGGTCATCTGATATACCATGGGGGATACTTTGCAAGTGAATGTACGCTGGAGGGGTATTTAAGGGAGAGGAAAGGCTGCAGTTAGCTCTAAGTGCGGAATACATTCAGGGGATTTTCTGGGCAGTTTTGTGCTTGTATATTTACATAAAACACACTATAAAAAATGTCTTTGACATGGGCAACAAGCATAATCTGAAACATTCGGTAGTAAGAGATCACTGTAAGTTTATTGGGCAATGGAGGGGATTCTTTGTTGTGTCATCTAGCATACTTAAAACAGCTAGTAACAGCAGTGTTCATGCAGAGGAGTGTAACATTACACTTGTAAAATAACCACAAGCCAACAATGGATGTTTGACAGTGCTAAACATCCTGCTTTTTCTTTTTGACTGTTCTGTGCTGACTGGGTCAGCACCTTGTTTGTATGAATAAAACTGGATAAACCAGTTCAGATATTCAGAATACTGTATCCATACAATAGTCTTTTAATGATAGTGTAACAGTGTGGGTAATGAAAATGCTAAATTGTACCCTAACTCCCTACTGTTCCTACTTTTCTTAGTTCCACAGTTCTCCTTCATCATTTGAATGTATATTTACAAAGCACTGGCACCCTATTTAAATTAATCAACTTATTGGTATCAATCAATTGATAAATGAGATGGAATATAACATAAGAGTTGGAACCGGAACCCAGACTGCCTCCACCACAGGATTTGTCCATTTGGATCTTGCTGTTTATATATGGGGAAGAAGATGTGAGGACAAGAGGGCACCAAACTGCTTCCAGATGATTTTAGAGTGAAAGTTTAATGGATCTGTCAGAAGAAATTTAAATCCAATATTTGCATACTGGCTTTCATTTAGGGGCTATATGGTCTGATGTGTGGCAGAAGAGAGACAGAAGTAATGGGCAGTAATAGTATGCCTTGAAAATATAGAGTAGTAGAAGTCAGTAGATGGAAAATTCAATAAGTTACCTATACTAACCTTGTATGCAAAATGTTTATCTTATCTTTGTATCAGTCAGGGTGCACAGCCAATTGAAGAGGGCATTGGGAGTGTAAGTCATGACTTTCTGGGAGGACTCTGTTGTTAGTAGCAGGTGCTGTGCTTTGAGTCCCTGATCATGGTCCAGTATTGGAGTGTGAAGCTATAGTGAGAAGGACCTTAGACTTCAGATATAATTATGTCTTTGTCTGCCAGATCTGGAGGCTGTTTCAGCCTGAGATTATTTATCTGATATGTTTGTGCTTTATGAGACTGCACAGGAATGCACTTGCAATACCATTTTTATTGGTAGTTTCACAAAGGTTAAGAACTTTGCCATCCTGTCTTTTAGTAGTGAGGAGGAAAAAAAGCTGGATTCTGTTGAAATCCGGGGCTGACTAATGCAAAGAAGTTGTGAGGAGAAAGAAGTCTTCGATGGCAGTGATATTACCTGTCTAAGCCCAGTGCGGTGTCATTCGCTCCCTTAATCGGCTGACTGGGTCAATCTGTCAGTCATCCACTTTCTGCTCCACTGATGGCCTCGTCTCTAAGTTCTCCCCAGCAGTCAGCTGGTTGGCAACAGAGACTCAACCAGCGAAGGTCCCCCAGCTACCCAAGCTAAAAGTTGCCACAAAGCCTATTCATCTGCATTCCCCGGGACACGGTCGCACTGCAGGTGTGGTGTCGAGCTGTGGTAACCCTTCCGATGCTTGTTTTACATGGACCACATCCTTCCGTTGTAGTCATCTTGTTCTGTCTAATTTTTGCATGTGTACTGAAAGAAAAGTGAAAGAGAAAGCGCCACAGGCTGCTCATACACACTAGGTCACCGGGTCGCATGAAAACCTCCCCCTCATCCACCAGCACTTTTTCTTCAAGTTTGTAGTTGTTTGGCTCCTGTGTGTTTTGAGGACAGCTATAGGAAGCTATGAGTCACTGTGGGAAGTTCGCTGCTGGCGAGTCCACGGCCGCTGGACCATAAACACAGAGGAGGCAATGCAAGTGCAGAGTTTGAGGTCTGCAGACATGCCAGAGAGTGCCAAACTCAGTGGCTGTGTTTTCACTGCTCTAATGGCATGTGAATGCTCACAAATGCTCTCGCTTTCGGCATGTCCACCCCCCAGCTTCCCACTGTAACAGAAGAGCAGCTGAAATGGAGCTGAATGTAAATACGAACTACACCTGTTTCCCTTCAGCTTGTCATGCCCCCGTTTGTTCCATACACACTTTCAAGCACCAACTCTAGCACCTCTAATGTTACCATAGTCATTTCCCCCTCTCTGACCTGGCTGGGATCTCATCCTCCCTGCGATGCTTCCCTGTAGCATGGGCAAACTGATCTTGGGTCAGTTGGGTTGTCTCGCGTGCCACTGTGGTCATCATCAGCAAGGTTTCAGATGCCCGGGAGATCAGACGAGTGATGAAGCAAGTCAGGAGTAAAGGAGAGATAAGGGGCTAGGATTACTGCCATGACAGCACAGCCACTTCCCTGTTCCTGCACACATTGTATCTGTACTACTGTGGACTGTCGTTATTTGCTCTGAAGAGCAGGAGAGAGGGGCTATCTGCTGCTCTCACACTGCAGCCCCCTCTGCTTCCAGGAAGGCTGCTAATTAAACATTTACTAGGGAACAGCTGGGCAAGGGAGACAAGAGGGGAGAAGCTTTATGAGACAGGGAGCAGTTTAGAAAGACATTCTCCACCGTTTTTACAGGGACAATGGTGCACCCTGTGCACACGGCATAATCCAGAACTGTCACGCTGTAGATCCACTGGTTGCTGGACGTATTCCTATACAGTTCAGGTTCCGATTGCCTGGTTGGAGCTGAACTTCAGTTGCTTGGTGTTCTCTGTGTCAGTGAGATGCTGGATGAAAGGCATCTTTAGGAGCCTCGGGACCCTGGCCTGTCCCTGACCAGGAGCGGCCAGCAGTGAAGTAGTGAGGCAGAATCACTACCTGTACAGGACGTCATTGTCACTATTGCTGTTAGCATCCTTGAATTTGACAGAATCATGAGTTGCCTCGCTGTATTTCTTTGAATGGATGTGTGTCCTGCTATGAAAGGGACTATATAGTGGAGCGAATGGATCTATGAACTCTGAGCACCGGTTAGACTGTGGGTATTAGCTTGCTTTTGTATTGCTTTGTACCCATGAGTTCGATTGATAAGCAAATGAGCGAATTAATAATTCATTAAATTTTTTTCCCTTGTTTCATTGTTCTGCCTTTTTGGATGGAACATGATCAATATCGTGGCTTTTCAGCTTGTCTTTCATCTTACCTCTGGCAGTGAGTTGCAAGTCTATCGTCTTCGCTACAGTTTGTCCAAGTCGACAGGGGTCTGATGTACCCCACAAACACACCATTTACTAAACATATCTGTGATGTTGTTTCACGTGACTTCAGCATCACTACACTACACACCGCCTGACGAAAGAGACTGTGATTGGGTATCAATTGATCTTATAGGTGATCACACAGCCAGTAGATGTACAGTCACAGTGTAAAACAGGCCTGAAATTCCCAACCACATTGGCTCCTGCTAGAGGAGACAGCACAGAAATTCTTGTGATGCATTCAGACACATTCCAGCCCAATGATTCCTGTTTTTAGTCTATTTTACGGCAGAGCAATAAAGTAAAAGAGCCATTTCCCTCCCCACCCCCTTCCCCTTCCACAACAGTTTACTTAACTGCAAACAGAACCATGTGTCCACAGACAGTAGACAGGGTAGGGATGATGGATCTGTCTTCCCCTGAGGTAAAGAGAACATCCAGAGGCTCTGTTATTCCTTAGGCTTTTCCTACTGGAAACATGCACGCAAAGCACTCAGTCCGTCTCCAAGGAAAGGGACCTGCTAGGTGGCAAAGACTCCAAGGTTGATGAGGAGATATGGGCTGGCAGGTTTCCTACTAAATCAACTATCACCTGCTTTTTTCCACTGCGGCCCCTCCGTCGGTCAACAGAGACGTCAGACTCGCCTTGAAGTGCATGCGACGGTGCTCTGAGCTTGTGGACTTCCCTCCAGCCCGCATGTTTACAGTGTTGTCTGCACTGGCACTCAGGGATCAGTGCAGGGCTGGCAAGCATTGGCTCCTGGGCATTTCAGCCTCCTTCACCACTCTCCTTCACAGCGCCTGTCAGGACGGGCCAGACACCTCTGCCATTTCGGTGTGTTGGTTGAACTGAAGGTGAACTTATATAGCCTCCACCTGCTTTTCAGGTCAGCTGTCCACCCTGCCTTGTGTGTCTCAAAGAGGCCTCACTTGAAGCGGTCATATTTTCCTGTGTACCGTGAAAGCAGTGCTTCTTCCCTCGGGTTGTCAACCTCTTCGGGGCTGTTGAAGAAGCACAGTCTGACAGACGGTTTCTCTGATTGACCCTCAGAGACCCACCTAGCACCCAGTGAGGGACAGCTGGGGGGTGTGTGCTGGCCTCTATCCTCCGTTGATTTTCCTGTGTGCTGGTGATCACTGTGGTGAAACAGTGCACTTTCATCAGGGTAATAACATTTAGTTCAGCTGCAGCAGTACAATGCTGCAATATCTAATTTAGGTAATAACCCAGCAAGTCTTGTGTGGGCTAACAGACCAGATTCTGTTCATCAAGCACGGTCAAGCTTGTGGAGCCCCTCAAAAAGCTATAATCACGTACTAATAAAGACGGCTAAGTGTGACGCAAACACCAGCATTCACGCTGGTTTTACGGGGTGGTAGCACAATGTTCCAGACCAATGAACACATTCACAGCTGTAGACTCAGGGCACTGCACTTCCCACAGACCTGACTGCATATTACCTTGCAGGTGCTGCGCAGAGCTAGCATGCAGCATTAACAGAACAGTGTGGTTCAAGAGTCAGCACAGCCTCTCACATGTGCTGCATGCGCTTACCTAATTACTGTTCACCAGAAACCTTTTACGATGCCGCTACAAATCATTCTATTAAAACATGACTCATGCAGTCCTCAGTAATTTAGAGGTTCAGTGAACAGCAGGTGTCAAGCTTTTTGATTTTTTTATGCCTTCTTAAACAACTTTCAGCAAATAAAAGGTGTTGGTGTGTTTTTATCAAAATTGGTTGGAAACTGCATTAGGCATTATTCATCCACAACACATGTTCGGCACAGCTGCTTCCAGCTGACAATTCAGATGGAGTAATAGCAGTGTATCTTATCGATCCTATTGATAGCAGCATTCTGCAGCATTCGGTCTGTGTTAAGACAGCAGTGGGAAGTGCAGGTCCACTGTGCACGACATAACTGTTACTGTCATGGAACCATAACCATCCGGTCACTGACAACTCCCCATTGAGCATAAGCTAACGTGGCCAACTGCGGCATGTTTCAACATGACGAGGAGGAGGAGAGGACTCTCCGCGAGGTGATCCACATTTTCACCAGCTGAGGTGAAGAGCGCACGGTGCTAACACTGGCTCCCCATGGGCCTGCTTGGTTGCTTGCAGGCCTGTGAAATACCATTTCCCCTCCGGCTGGGCAGGCAGTGCTGTCACCAGCAGTGCATTGTGCAGGGCCTTTACCATCAGCGCAGCTTATGTAACCGTGGCATGCGGCTTCTGGGCCAAATATTTCCAGCGCTGCTCTGCGGCCTCGCTGTAAACCCATATGCCGCTCGCGGGGGCTAAGAATACATCCTGCAGGAACAGAAAAAAGTGTAATGAAGATCTCCGTGTTTCTGGAGGCGCATGTGACATAAGGACATTTGCCTGGGCTAATTTTAAACTCACGCTGGTCAGTTACCCAGGAATAGATGAGCAATAGCATTCTTTGCCTGTTGGGAATGTGAGGTATAGCAGTTTCTCCATTGTGATTAATCTGCTCTGTGGCTGCAGCAATTTTACATCAGATTATCTGGAGGGAGACAGTGGATCTGTGTTACTGTCTTATAGAAGTGTTCTACAGTTCTGTTTTTCCCACACTGTCATGCAAGTCGACCTCTCCTTGAGTTGTAGTAAAGGGGATGTTACTATCATAAAGAAGCTAGCAAGGTTGGTACATACAAAGCCTGCAATTGCTGAGAACGGATAAATATGTAAATAATTTCGTAATGTTCTGGATGAAGAGAATGTACCATAAGAATAGATGCATGTTGCTATCGAAGGAAAAGTCTAGATGGTTTCTCTCTTGGAAAAAGAAGGCAGCCACTAGAAACCAATCGCCAGATCTCCCTCTTCAATTTCCGTGCCTTCTGCAGTTAAATCATCTTTAGTCTGGTACTCTCAGGAAGGGAGATGTGTACCTCACATGTCTTGTGTTTCTCAGTTGTGTCCCTTACAGTTGTGCTTCTTACGCTTACGTTTCTCATAGCCCTGCCTCACGCAATTGTGTCTCACAGGTGTGCTTCTCATAGCTGCGCTTGCTGCAGGGACCTGCTTTTTCCTTCACTTCGTCCCTGAAGGCTTATCTGTCAGGCTGTCATTTATCTTGAGCCCTGCCTATAGACGAGCACAAACAGTAAGTACAACAATGGACCAGACCAAAACAGAATGTGGACTCTTTATATGGGGCAGGAGGACTCTTCAGGGCATGGTGCCAAAGACACAAAGGTGTTTGAAAACCCGTATTCATATGAAGGCCAAATAATGGTTGCTTGATGAAAATGAATAGCATAGTTTACACATAAACAAACATGTAGAGCTACAGTCCAAGTCTGTGTTTACTTACTTACTGACTGGTCTACGTTTTTAAAATCAGGTAGGGCTGCACTACATGGAGAAGACTACCTGATGTTTTGCATTTGGTGGTGGAGATATCTACAGAAAATTATCTGTGCTCTGGATGGCAGCGCATAGCAAGGGGGAGTAGTAGGATTGCATCCTCTCGCTATTTGTTCTGTCACTTATCTTTCCCAGCAAATACCGGAGGCAGCTCAAGGTTGCTTGTCTCTCAGGTCAACATCAAAATATTTTTGTCATATAAGCTATAATTGTACGCAATGTCTTCCTGAATGAAGAACAGTTTGTGGCTTTGAACCTTGCTGCAAAGGGATTTTCAGCAATTATGTTGCATTGAGAATTTGTTGCATTTCGTATTTAGTTACAAATAAGGCTAGAGTAGGAACTGTCACATAGTTATTTCATCTTTTGTAAAAGTACACTGGGGGCATGCAGAAAAACTGTCCGTGATAAACAGCGGCCCTCACCCTCCTCTCCTCTCCACCATATCTCCTCATTTAGAAATAGCAAATCTCGTTAAAACATTGTGTCATTGGTGCACTTTCTGGCCTTTGCTTCAGAACCCCCTGGAATAGGTACATCAGTATTCAAGGATAGATCTGCAGTGTTTCTTCTGCCTCTGGCCTCTCAGGGAGGAATGTCTACATCTGAGCCCCCTTCAAAGACCTCTTCAGATTTTCCAAAACCCGCTGCTGTTTTCGTGGGGGCGGGGGGCAGGGGGGTGGCCTGCGGTTTGTAATCTGTGCCATTTACGAGCTCTGAAGCTCAGCTGCTGTGAGCTGTGAGCCATGCAGCCCAGGACGCCGTGGAATTGTCTGTTGTGATTTAAGCACCCCACTGAGGTCTGAACCCATGGGACGTGTTGGTCACCAGATTGGGATCCTTAGGAAGGGCTAAGTGCAGCCAGTTTCCTCCAGCTGTCTCAAAACCCAGGCTCCTGAAATTCGTTTGCATGCTCATCCTTCACGCATTTTTTACCTATCCTGCCTAAAGCTGCAGAGATCTCGTATTCTGTCTCTGCAGAGATTTTCTTTTCGATCTCTCCCTCACAAAGAGGACTTTGTTCGGGGCAAATCAGCTGAGAGCTTTAGTATAAAAACATGGCGATGAAAAAGTAATAAAATGAAAGTGCACCTGATTCAATCCATGGATTGGCCGCCAAGAGTGCACGCCATTCCTCCCGAAGAACAATGAAGCTCAGTTTCCCATCGAATAACTCATATGCAGGCCCTCTGAATCAGCTCGGTATTGAGTGCACCTCTACTAAGCAGATTAACTGAAATCATTTGCCTTGCATTTGCAATGAATCTGTGCAGAATTCTGTACACCATTCCTGTTTTTGCAGTGTAAGTCTTCAGTCTTGCACTGTAAGGCTTCTCCAAGTGATTACTATGAAGCAAGCACACTCTTTATCCTGTCCAGGAGAGTATTGATATATGAAAATGAGATAAATTGTCTTCAACAGAAAATACCAAAAATGCCCCAAAGAATTGATGGTGGCTTACTCTGTACGACTTCCATGTGGTCTGTTGATCTTTGTTTATGAGTGACTGATATTATTCGGATCACAGACAATTTTTTTAAACCATTGTTTGATGTAATAAACCCAGGAAAGGAGAGGTTCTAAAAAAAGCTATTTGCAGTGAATATCAGAGCGCTCTTTTTCCCATCCTTGCATCACTTTAAAGAAAGGGCCACACATCAAAGATCCGGAGGAAATCAAAGTCTGTGCTTTTCATAAAATCGGTTTTGAAAGAGGCGATGGGCTGAAGAGGCTTTTTACCTCTGACTGCTCCCTCATAAATAATTTCGCTGGCCTCTGTTTGATCACCGATTCCTATCTGGGGAAGGGAGACAGAGGAGCTCCTCACAGCCGCTTTTCAAACGGCTCATTTTCTTGGAAGCAGCCCCTGAAAATAGTCATGGTGGATCGCTGACCCCCCCCCCCCACCCACCAGGGCTGCCGCTCCAGTATGTGTGTTTACATAATGGGGTGTCTTCATTTAATGCTCCCTGCCTCCAATGTCATCAGGACCTTGTGGTTTGCTCTGAAACACTGAGTACTTTAAATGAGGTGCTGCAGAACAAGAGTCCTAATTGACATTGGCACTTTGCTCTGGCCGGTCGTAAAGGGACTCATTCATGCTACTTGCCTAGCAAAAATGATCGGGTCTGTACTGCACGACTGATGCTGTTGGTGCCATTTCTCAGAATCCTCTGACACACCTTCCAAAAACACCTCTGCACGTTCTTCGTGCTCTTTTTCCACCCAGGAGCCCGTTATGTAACAGTTATCTCATTGGATAAATCCCTGCCTTAAGGATGCCTTGTGAGAGGGCAGGAAGTGTGGGGTTTTTGCAGGGGCCTTCGGTTTGGTTGCTTTCCTCATTAGACTGAAAGCACCCCTGTCCCATGAGCTCTGGGCTGTGATTGTTGCTCCAAGTGACGCCGCTTCATGTTGACCTACGCCATGCCGTAATCCGCCCCCTCTTTTCCCCCCGTTCAGACGCGGAGGCTGACAAAGGTGGAGCGGCAGCGGTTCAGCGAGGAGGTGGAGATGCTCAAGTGCCTGCAGCACCCCAACATCGTGCGCTTCTATGACTCCTGGAAGTCCACCCTCAAGGGCCACAAGTGCATCATCCTGGTCACCGAGCTCATGACCTCGGGGACCCTCAAGACGTGAGTCCTCCCGGCTTTGCCCTAACCCACCCGCTGCTGCGGGAAAAGATTAAGATTTCATGAACCACTTACTGCGTGGGGGCGGGTATACTCTTGGGCAGTTTCTCATGGATATGAATCAATGTGTTTCACTTTGTTCAAATAAGTATGATTGACAGGCGGTGGGAGCTTCACCCTTAAAGCGATTTGTAAAGATTAATTTGCCTGTCATTAATGACGTATACATTTTGTTTATGTACACCTGCACAAGCATGAAGCATGTCCTCCGCGACAGTGGTAAGGCTTCTGAATACCAGCAATGACTTTCAGGAGACGATGCAGAGTACAGCATTTCACAGCTTCTTGAGTGACTCATTAAATGTCAAACAAGGTCTTACAAACAGAAAGAACCGGTTCAAAACTCAGTGTAATTGGATATGAATGTGCTTCCTTGGTAAGATACCGCATTTGTGTGTTCAAAGGTGTACAATAGTTTAACACAGCATAAATTTTCAGTGAATAACTCCGACGGCATCTCAAGTCGTATTTTGCATTATCTGACCAACCTGAACCAAGAAAGTGTTTCACATTATATGAATAGTAAGATTGAAAGAGCAGAGTGAGACCTGCTCGACCAGGGTAAATGACACCTGATGTACACAGCTGTGTAGCGGTAGAGGTTTGACTTCCCTTGTCCCCTCTTTGTGCCCGCCTTGATGCCTCGCAGGTACCTGAAGAGGTTCAAGGAGATGAAGCTGAAGCTGCTGCAGCGCTGGAGTCACCAGATCCTGAAGGGCCTGCACTTCCTGCACACGCGCACCCCTCCCATCATCCACCGCGACCTCAAGTGCGACAACATCTTCATCACCGGCCCCACGGGCTCCGTCAAGATCGGGGACCTGGGGCTGGCCACCCTCAAGAGCGCCTCCTTCGCCAAGAGTGTCATCGGTGAGCTCCCGGCTCGACTCCACCACCGCTACCATCTGAGCTGGGTTTCATAAGCAGTTCCTTTCTAATCGTCCTTAAAACCATAGTCCTGTGCTACTTCCATGGCTGACGTGGTGCATGTTACACCCGAATGACTTGCCCGTCTCTGATGATGCTACCACATGTGTTCTCCTTCTGAAATGTCAGCATGTGTTCATGTCTTATGGTTGAAATCTGCACAGAATCACAGACATGTTCCCTGCATTTTTGCACTGCAGTGTCATTTCACACGCCTGATGCACACTGTTTAATGCACAGGACACTCCTGCCTTTTGGTGTAGTGCATGAGGCAAGGCATGCAACTGTGTATGCTTAAAATGAAATTGTCAGTGTGCCCATCAGTATTAAAAAGTGGGGTGTATTTGGTGTATGTACGTGCTTGTTTATTCATTCTTGCCACGGCAGTGTGCGATTGCAATGCGTTGTGGTGCCATCAGAGACCTGGTGCCCTACACATGCCATCTCTGCCAGATCTCTGCGTTTGTGCATAATGTCAGTGCATCAGCCAGCTGAGGCTGCCCTCTGCCCCCCTGTCCCCGCCCTCCTTAGGGACACCCGAGTTCATGGCTCCGGAGATGTACGAGGAGAAGTACGACGAGGCGGTGGACGTCTACGCCTTCGGCATGTGCATCCTGGAGATGACCACATCTGAGTACCCCTACTCCGAGTGCCAGAACGCCGCCCAGATCTACCGCAAAGTCACCAGTGTGAGTGGCCCCTCTCTGGAGCTCAGGCCCGCTTGATGGCAGCCACCGAGTCACTTAAGTAATTCACTGGCACGTGCTCTGCCCACTCTCTCAATGAACACTCATTTCATTGATAGTAATGGCACACTTGTGTTTTATCTATTCAGGGGCAGAGAAAGGCATCTACATACATATCTCCACATGGAGTATGTTTGGCTACTTTCTATTTATTACTGTTATCAGCTCTTTGATCCTTAGTAAAATTGATATTTCCGTGTGTTGGCAAAGGTATGCCATTCTATAGCCTTAGCTCGTAAAACGCAAGTTAATGGCTGATTGTTGGTTATCACAATAGTTTGTATTCCCCTCAGATTGCTTCCCCTTGCTTCCATCACAACTCTCACACATACATTATGTCATACATGTATACAATGAAAATGATGCTAGCTATTATGGCATTATGTGATGGACTGACATGTTAAGATGTGGTCTCTTGCATTTTGTATGAACTATTGTTCCTGTGACTATTAGATATATAGGCTATTGAAAACAGTTGAACTAAACATGATGGCTGCTCTAGAGCTGCACATTATGTCCTGTCCATCATTCAGTTTATAGCTTCAGTGCAATTACCTACAGTGTGGTCACGCCTTCATCCTTTCTTTATATTATTGAACCCTTTTCCCATTTGCCAAAAAGGCAGGTCAACATTTTTTGCACTGTTTTTGGCCACATACATTAGCCTTAAACAAAATTCACTCCTATTTTTCAGTTTCATTAAGACTGCGACAGTCGGCACAAGGTCTTCTAAATGTCACCCCCTTCAGGTTTTACACTCGTTAAAATAAACTCCTAAAGGTTTCCACCATTGGTGCAATCAGGCAGGAAGTGTACTTTAACAGCAGACTATGGATGGCATTGTCTCCTGAGATGAACTGTGTTTGCAGCATAAAAAGTAGGCTGACTTCACCAAGCCTTAGCTCAACTCCTTTACAAATCATTTCTCTCCTGTAGCTTTACTAATGTGATGCAAATTGGACCGTCTCAGAGCTCTCCGTAAAGTATTGTGTGGGTTTTATCTCTTGTGAAGCCACCCACGGGCGCACGTCTCTTCCAGACCCTCGCCACCCATGCAAAGATCATTTTACTCTCACAGACTTTTTTATGAGGCTGTTAAATAGCAAACCACAGACTCTACAGATGTCAGAGACGTGTCTTCTTACAGGAAAGGAAAAATAAATAAATCATAGCTGCTGTGAGGAACATTTAAAAAGTGGTCCTCGCAAATAACTTCCTCTCTTGGTGCCATAATCTTTGATTACACTGAAAGAAGCTATATCCAAGTCCTGTTTCTACCATTATAGTGAACATTACAGAGCTGTGACTTGATTACTCGTTACCAGATTGCATTTTGTAATGTAATTTGTTTTGTACATTTGTTAATGTAACACATGTGTGGAATGCAGGGTTTCCCAGAAAGCCAGAGCAGAACTACATTTACATTACATTTGTTCATTTGGAAGTGACTTACAAGCAAGGTAGAGTACAATTCAAGCAAAAAACCATAAGGAGTCAACAATATTAGAAGGTTTCAATGGTTGTCCAGGCAAGGTACAAGCTAGCTGATAGAGCTAACAAGTGTGTTAAACCATTAGATTACATTTTTAAATTTTATTTTATAGGCTAGTAGGAAAGAGTTTGAGACATGAGAAATTCCTTTAGGGGGTAGTGTTTCAGGTGCTCAGGTGAGATCCGAAGAGCTGTGTCTTCAGCTGTTTCTTGAAGACAGAGAGGGACTCAGCAGAACAGATGGAGTGTGGAAGTTCATTCCACCATTGGGGGACAATGGCGGAGAAAGTCCTGGATAGTGATACTAAATGTCTCTGTAGCGTTATCATGTCAGTAAATAATCTGATCATATTTGTCTAAGAGGTCCTAGTGTATAAATCAGCGAATCGGTATATTTATTTCAGACAACACCCCAGACAACATCACAGCATATTCATCCGCGATGTTGTATTGTGGCTGGGTGTGAATTTCAGAAAAATCCAAGTGATTATTGCATAGAATTTTAGAAGACACTACCTGTCATTCTTATGTTTATTGTCCTCTTGGGACAAGGCAACTGGAGTGTTTCCCCTAGCACAAAACGCCATGTAGCGTTATGCGGTGTGATGTACAAGGTGGGAGTCCGCAGCTCGTATCCATTTCCGCAGAGTGTTCTTTCATTTGTGTTTCTGGGGCGCCACATTATCATCTCAGTGGGTCGTGAAATGGAAATCTAACACCCCAGGAGCCAAGTGAATCCCCCCTCCCTCCCCCCATCTTCACTGTCTGCTGTCCTGGCTTCAGGCTGTCTGTGGGTCAGAACTCTAAGTGCATCCTAGGAATGTCAGAAAGCTCAATTTTAGTGGCACGTAGGTTAGCTGTTCGGTTCGGTTCAATGTACCAAGTTCTCATAGACAAACTTTGGACTGGCCCCTGACTTGGTTAGTGCTTAATACAATACATCCAACTAAACTCCAATCCTCCTGTTCATCTACATAGGAAGTTCCAATTACACGCAAGCTTAATGGTGATAATAGTGATGATTATCTATGACTATTACAGATTCAGTTTGTGGAGCCCTTATTAGAAAATGTGCAAAGAAAGCACATACACTTTTGGTTGAATAAGTGGCTTTTAGATTGCTGTAGGGAACATTGCTGTATTACTAGAAGGATTAAAGAGATGCCTCAGAAAAATGTTTGTATATTAGTCACTAACTTCATTCACATGTTTTTCATAGCTTCCTTTCCATGAACTAGGATGAATATTCACTGATTGTCACCGGTTAAACTTTAAGTGCTTTTTTTCCTGTATGTGATGAATATTCCTGCCCCCAGAGTGTTTTATAGAGCCATGTAGAACTGTAGAGGCTCTGCAGGGTGCTTCTGTGTTGCTCCTCTAGCTGCTACTCACAGGCAAGCGAAAAAGCAAAGTCTGGATACTTGGAAGTTCACTTAGCGCTCTTTTTGAAATCGGTCCCAGAGGTTTTCCAGCACTCCGCTTTTCAAGGGCAGGTCTTTGTAGCTTATATTTCTGAAACATTTGTTTGAGAAAGTTTCTTCCCGTCTCGCAATGCTCTTAAGGTTCTCAGAAGGGAAGTTCTTGGTATGACTTTGTGTGGTTTCCATATCAGCTAGCTGGCTTATCTTCCACTCAGCCAATTTGTTAGAGAAGATTTTCCAGACTTGTATTGTTCGTATTTATTACACTTTGAATTACAAGAGAGGTAGACGCCTGGTGCAGGAAAGGTTACCATCTTTGGTCTGGATTCTGAGGAGGGGTTTACAGCAGGACTTTATGGCAAGGTTGTTGACACCTCGTCAAACAGAGATGATGGAAACAGCGGACTAGAGAGGGTGTGAGATTTTTGTACTCGTAAATCATGGTTTAACCAGTTTAAGGTCATTTCATGATGACTTTCTACACACTCCTCAACTGAGCTTTCAGTTAATAAGAATAATCCAGTGACTGCTTTCAATGAACTTAAAGAAATAGTGGCATTAGATTCTGCCAGATGTTTACTCTGCATCGTTTTGGTGTGGATTTTGTATACTTCCAGAAAGATAGCCAAGTGAGGTCAGCCTTGGAATGTATTGGATTTCCATTGGAGGGCAAGGTGTTGCTCAGTTTGATTCTCGGCGCCTCAGGAGTCGTAAAGGTGAAAAGGTACACTGATAAATCAAGAACATAGCCTGGCTGCTGTGGCCCGAAACCATATATGGCTCTTCCGCTCTGTGCTGGGGCATGGGCCTCATGGCCCAGCCTGTGTTTTACTGTGTGGCCAGGTGCATGCTGGGATGTGGGGAGCATGGGGTTGTTGATCTCCTGACCCTGATGTGCCTGGCAGCGGAGAGCTCGCGTAACAGTCCTGCCTCAGCAGGCCCGCCCAGAGAAGGTCTATAATTAGCAACTGGAGACACTGTGGAGAAGACTCCACCCCTTAACCCCTCACTCCCCCCCCACCCACCTCCCGCCCCCCACACTGTGAGCACTGAGGTGTCGTTGAACAGCAGAATGAATTTACTGTGATAGCGAGACTCTCTCCTGTGTTGCATCTTAACTGTAATTGTATTTTTTTGTTGGAAGGTTCTACAGCAAAATTAAAACCAGAAGAGGAGGAGGTTATTTACATGTGTTGTGCAGGTATAAATCAGGCAACATATGCACAGCAAGTGTAAAAGAGTGATAGCCCTGGCATTCAGGGAGAATGGAGAAGAACTGAGTGTTGGGCAGAGAAAGATGAATGCAATGGGCCCTCTGGAAAGCGTGAGTGGCGTGTGGTCTTGAGCCACCCTTAGTTTAATAGTGTGGTAGGGATACAGTTGAAAGATTTTCCCTCTGTAAACATTATATTGTCTTTGGAATGTCTAGTTGCCAGTAGGAGACAGGTTGTCTTAATGCTTTTCCTTTTCCACGTCCTTTAAGCCATTGTGCCCACACTTTTCCACATCAGTCGCTTTATAAAAGCTCCATTTGTGCAAAGGATTTGTCCTAAACAGGTTGCCAAGATTCTGGTCAAAAAATAAGCCCATTGCGTCTCATTCATTATCAAATGCTTTCAGTGTGTTTGCTAGGAATTACACGTACTCCAATTTGCTTAATGAATCCAAGTCTATTGGGAGCAAAAAAAAGCATTTATGCTGTCAAACCTAATTTGCTTGTTAATACAAAATGTTCATGTTTTAGTATTCCATTATGTTCTGCTTAAAAAAAACTGTTTGGGCCCCAGTTAGAGCCCTCATACTGAGAGTAGTGCTGCAATTGAGACAGTTCTTTGTCAGGGCAATAAGCGTCTCTCCATCTGTCTCTGGCAGGGCGATGGTTAAAATGTGTATCATCCCGCTTGGCTCCCACAAATCCTCATCCTCCAGTGTTTCCCTAGAGCTCTCCTCACTCATCTGGACTGATACAGGTTTTCCAATTAGGCTTTATGGTGAAAGGATCAAACTATGGGACCACATTAGCCCACAAGACAACAGAACATAAAGAGACCTCTGTTTCCAAGGTCATGTGTGTCCTTTTCCTTCTCCGATACCCTCTGTCAGGGAGTTAGGGCACTGACGTCACCATGCACCACAATCTTCATACAGTTCTGCACACAGTTCGGCCTGTTTACCTCCACCCAAGCCTTTGTTTTCTTTTGGAAGGTGCGATAAGAATATTTCATATCTTGTGTATCCCAAATTCTTAGAGTTATTCTATATTGTGTAGTTTGAGTTCTTACTGCTACTTTTACCTTCCCCTTCCTCTTGTGTGGTTTCAGTATGACCGTTATTTGCTTTGGTAATGCTGAAATATGTAGTGAAGTCAGTCTTTCCGTGAACAAAGTCTGCATTATCATGTAAACTGCTTTTCAAGGACATGCAGAACACTCCAGGGCACTGTTAAACTCACAATAAGCCTTACTCGACTGACCTGCGAGTCAGTCACAATATGTGCATGAGGAACATGCTTTCCCCTTTTCCAAATACTACTTTTTCTGAATACTGTATGCTTTACAGTGGTAGACAGGGCATGCTAAGTTGTAATATAAACAGATACTCTGTTTCTTTTCTGTTGTTTACTCTGATACTTTTTTCAGTCAAAATGAGAGAAATGTACATCACTCATACCGGGGGCAAGTGCAGGCTAAAGCCATCAATCCACCAGCACTTGCTAAATCAGCTCTCTCTTTATCTGTTTTGGAGTGAGCTTTTCGGGACCACTGTGGAAACCCAGCAAACTTGAATTGACGTCATCTTTAGTTTTGTTATCTCTCCATTCCTCTCTTGTAGATTTCACAAAGAGGTGTTAGCTCACCTTTCTAAACACCAGTACAGTTTTTTCAGTCAGCAGTTGTCAGCAAGTGAAAATGGGACACCCTGTGTATCAGTCTGTCTGTTCTCAAAAACTGAACACTCTATCTCAGACAGGACTGACTGAATTTCTGTCCTGCTGGGTGAATGGCACCATATTCTTTCTGCTTGACATTTGGAGTATTTCCTTCTCTCTTGTCTCACCTCCCTCACTCTCTCCATCTCCCTGTTGAAGACCGTTGTCACAGAGAATTTGCCCATCTCTACATGCACTGCAGATACACTCAGTGGTGGGAGGGGACTGTTTTTGGTGTCAGTACAGCAGCAGCAATGAGAAAGGCTAGAGCAGCAGAACCCAGGCACAGAAGCCCAGGCTTGAAATTAGTGGCTTAAAAAATATGAACCCCAGGTAAAGCATTGGATGTAGCTGGATCTTGGATGTACCCAGTAAACATCAAGGCAATGTCCCAAAGAGATATAGTATGTTTTTATAAGATCGGATCACAGTAGGTGACTTGCAGTGATGTCATCACCACATGTGTTGTGCGCTGTTTGTATGGATGCATCCCTGTGCTTTACTTCCCCTCCCAGCATGTAGCTGCTGCTCTCATGATTGATGCCTCTGACATTTAAATGCCTCCTGTGTTTTCCCTGACTCCGCCTCGCAGGGAATGAAGCCGGACAGCTTTTTCAAAGTAAAAGTCCCGGAGCTGAAGGAGATCATCGAGGGATGCATCCGCATGAATAAACACGAAAGGTAATTACGAGCCCTCCCTTATCACATGGCCTCTCTCCGTTGCACGGTATAAATTCACGGTGGGACTTTTGCCTGAAGGTGTGTGTGTGTTGCCTGGCTCATTGGTGCGAGTAGTCCCTGGGTATTCTCCAGCAAAGTAGGTGTTGCACCAGTCAGGCTTGTTTTTCTAGCTGGCACAGAATAGCAACAATAATGCCATCGTTCATACAAGGGAACTGACAAAAGATGTCACAAAAGCCCTTTCAGTGTGCTGGCCTACGGCATTTCACATTGGCTCTTAAGAAATAAGACCATGGAAAAAAAAATAGCTGTTATGTCTGTCAGGGGTGTGTCAGAGCTCAGATGTAATCAAGAGGTCAGTAGTGTGAGAAACACCCACAGACAAATGCGTGTTATCAATGTTAGATGAAGAGCGATCTGTGAGGTTTGATAATCACGTTGTATAGCTTTCCACCAGAGTATTGGCTTTCCCATGACATCACTGAAGTGTCCTCCATTGACCAAGCTCTATGCATCATTATCTAGAACTGTCACTCCCTCCAAACAGGCACTTCCCTCTTACCCTATCCCATGCTCCACCTCATGTTCTCCCCCCCTCACACCTTGTCCATACCCCCTCACCCACCCCTCACCCACAACAGGCCCTCTGCTCTCAGCCAATCTTACACATGAAGAATTCCCCACCGAAAAATCCTCCATACCCAAAGAAACCTACCACTGTCACCGTGTAGGCCACGCACGGCTGTCCCCCTTATGTTGTCTGATGTATCTCCCCCAGATACACCATCCAGGACCTGCTGGAGCACGCCTTCTTCCAGGAGAACAACGGGGTGCACGTGGAGCTGGCTGAGGAGGACGACATGGTGAAGTCAGGGCTAAAGCTGTGGCTCCGCATGGATGACACCAAGAAGCTGCACGGGAAGTACAAGGACAACAACGCCATCGAGTTCCTGTTCGAGCTCTACAAGGACGTGCCCGAGGAGGTGGCTCAGGAGATGGTATGCATCACTCCAACCCCAACTCCGACTCCCCTTATCAGGGTTCATAACAGAAGGGCTACCCTGCTATGCTCTTTTTGTCCAATTCAGTGGAACAGTTGTCTCAGTTAAACCAAAGGTGTCCCAATTTTGGCTCCTATTCAGTCTAATCCTAATGCACTTGACTTCCCATACTTTCTAGCTCTAACAAGTGATGTTTTATTACAGCAACCATAGAACTTGCATAAATTCATTACTCTATCCTGAAGACAAAACAGAGTTGAAATGAGTTTTGGATTAGACCTCAAACTTAGTGACTTAAACACCTGGCAGATCATTCTGGGTGGGGGGCCAAACCTGGATAAATACAGCCATGTATGGTTTTAAAAAATATTTTGAAATGATAGAACTTACAGTGATATTTCACAGTCATATTCATACCCCCAAATTGGCTCTTGTTTATGACAGATGACAGCACAGTAGTTTGAAGCATGAGCATGGTTATTGCTTGGGTAGAACTCAATTTAAAAGATTTACTGCGAAAAACGTAAGCACCACAAATGAATTGTGGTAAGTAGAACTCACTTTCTTCATTGGCAAGGGAGTGGCTTTATGAGTTGCTGTAAAGTTGAGGTTGTGCCACAAAATGGTGGATCCCACGGGGCTGAATAAATTGTCCCCAGCATGGCTAACCACAGAGAACGCTGAGAAGAGAAGTGGTGGAATGAGAAGCCGGATGCCACTTTGGTCAGCACTGTTTGACTTACTCATGAGCTGGCTCGTTTCAGGCTCATAAGCTTGTCAACCTAAATCACCCTCCATCATAAATGTGTTCACAACAGTGAAATATCCCTGTGGGACTCATGTCGAGTTTATACATTCTAGAATCATCCATTTGATATGCGACAAAGCAGCATTATTAGAAACTCTGTGAAAGATATCAAGGGAGCCTTGGCCAAAATTAATTATACTTGGAAGTGTAATTCCAGTAACAGTGGATCTGCTATGTTGTAACTTGACTATTTGAGGCTTGGTGGCCAAAATGTCATACATTGGTTCAACACATATAATTAGACAGTGATCTGAAGCGAAGTGGCTCAGACACTGTGTCAAGGTTCATTTTAATGTTCGGTCATCGCCGGGGAAACCTGAGAGTGAAGCTCTGGGCTCTGGAAGAGCAGGAGATTTTGGCTTTGATGGTATGTCAGCTGATCACACAGCCAAGGTCAGTTTTAATGAGAAAAATTCCATGAAGTGTCATCTCTTGTTTTCCCTTTTAATAAACCCAAGAACAAACCTGAATACCTGGCACTTGACACTGTGTAGACAGAGGACCTTGAGGAAAAGCAACCTTCATGCCTTAATGATTGCTTAAACTCAAGCGGTAAACAGTGGATACACAATGACTGGATTTGCCTTTATGCATGTACCTCAAACAGGGATACACTAAAGTGCCACTTGTTCATATCTACGTGCAGTAGAGAGGCTGGACTCTACGTACACATGCTGGAGGTATCCTGACCTCTCTGTGCTCCCTCCCAGGTGGTGCTGGGCTTTGTGTGCGAGGCCGACTACAAGCTGGTGGCTAAGGCCATCCGTGACCGTGTGACCACCATCAAGCGCCGGCGAGAGAAGCACCGTCGCCTGACGGAGGAGCTCAGGAAGAGGAAGGAGAAGGAGGTGATCGAGGAGGAGCCGGAGCCCACGCCCGAACCGGAGCCTCCCGCCCCCAGGCCCGGCAGCCAGGCCTCCGAGAGCCCCGCCCCAGCCCTGACCCCGCCCGTGCTCACCGTCTCCGGCCCCACCCCCCCGCCGGTCAACGGCCCCGCCCCGTCACCGGTCAACGGCTCGGTGGACTCCGGCATAAACGGCAGCCTCCCGGTGGAGCCCGAGGAGCCGGAAGTCGACCAGCACCAGCACTTCCAAATCCGCCACACCAGCTGCTCGTCTGCCACCTGTAAGCATGAGCCGTGACATATTACACAGAGCTCACCTGCTGCAATATGCACTCTGCCCGGGACCCGCTCACAGTCACCTAATCAATGCAACCAATTAGAATTCTTAACCTGCGATTTTGTTGCGGTTCAGAACAAGACATTACAACACCTGCTACAAACATAAACAATGGCTGATCCAGTCGTTAGACCCCATGTGTTGTAGTAAACATTCACAGAGGGAACTCCTGTCTGTTCCTGCTGACTGCTTGGCTGCCTTGCTGGTTAACGTAGTCATGAGCAAACTGTGGGGTATCGTTATAGTTAGTTATAGTCTTTGTTTTTTGTATTTCTTTCACTTTGATGAAGGTAGTGAAAGGGTAGATTTATAAAATAGTAGTAATTTACCCTGCTGTGTGAGTGGGTGTTCACACTGCCATAAATAGCGAAAAACCTTCTCTGGAAATAAAGTGTTGCAGATGTTAAAACGTCTTTTAGAGACTGGAGCACGGAGGTGGATTTCTTTAAGTGTTTAATCTGCTAGCTGGCTTGCCTTCAACATCTGAACTGCATAGTTGTTGAGGATGAAGTTCAGAAGCCTGTTGAAGGTTGTGAAATCCATGTAGTTTAGCACAGAATCCACCTACCAGCATGAAACAAGCCCACAGCTCTACGGAGACTGAAGTGATTTTTTGAATGCCTCTCATTGTCAAATGAGATCTCTGGACATGTGAGTGGCCAGTGTGAAATTTAAAGCAGTGCAGATAAACTGAATTATTCAGTCCAAGTAGGAGGGTTCACTAAATGCAAGGTGCAGTTGTTTGTGTGGGTCTTCGGTGAACGGTGATGTCATTATTGGGTTTCGGAAAATGTGAGCAGCGCAGGTTTTGTCGCTGACAGGTTTTGCACAAAGTAACAGCCCTGTGCTGGTGCAGCCGTTAATGTGGGCTAACCCTGCTGAGCTCTGTTTAGCAGCCCATTTGTTGTGGTTACCCTTTAGCCCTGCTAATCCCTGCAGAGGGCCCCGCTCTGAGCTCGTCTGTCTGTCCTCTAAGCCTGCTGTCCCCTGAGCGTGTGTGTTCACGGCGTCTGTCTCTGTGTCTCCTCTGTGTGCGCTCCTGTGACAGCTGACTGTGAGACAGACGGGTATCTGAGCTCCTCCGGGTTCCAGGATGCCTTAGAGGGACCCCTTCCATTGGCGCAGCCCGTCAGCTCCACCTCAGCCCCGCCCACCGAGCCCCCGCCCTCAGAGGCGGCACCCACAGAGGCCACACCCACGGCAGCCCCACCAATCCCAGCTCTCCGATTCCCCTCGGTGAGTAGTCAGAGTTCTGATGAAATTGCCTTGCTACTATGATGGATGTCATTAATATTACTACCTTGATATATGGTGTTTTATTTATTGATCGATTCTCCCCTTGTTGTATTCTTTCCAGAGCATTGCAGTGTCAAACAATACTGAGCGTGCTCAGTCTGGGTCAGCCAGTGGCTTCTCCTCTCCTGTTGATAGGTAACCCTTAATTTTCTTCCACATGTGTGTATGGTGCGGCCATCTACAAAAAATTAGTGGATAAATGGTCAATAAAGTGCCATGCTAATTTAAAGGTTGAATGTTTGTATTTAATATTTATTTGATATTTTAATAATATATATTTTGTGTTCTGAGGCATATGAAAACAATTCACAACTTAGGGGTCCCTGCACCACCCATTTTTTTTGTTTTTGTAACATAAAGAAATGCCAATACATTGTACTGTGGTGATTTTCATTGGGAGACATTTCGCTAGCTGCCAATCAGTGGGCTTGCTGAGCTGGCTTTTTTGGCCATGTATTTTCTGCATTTGCAAGGGCAAAAATAGAAAAAAAGAAAATCACAAGTGTAAAAGCAGAATAGTGCAATTTTTTGTGAGAGGAACAGCACAGAACACCTCTGCGAGATAATGCACTGGTTGACACTGTGTGCATTTTCCTCACATTTCAATTAACAGAGGTCTGGGGAAAATGGAATCGTACGGGCCGTCTTCTTCCCCAAAGAGACAACATTGACGTCAGTGTTGATTTAGACAAATGACTGCCATGGCTACAGCTCTGTCACCTGACAAACCACCACAATATAACGTCCACCAAGCAAAACTGGACTCAAGTGAGGGGCCTTCCTAGCCATTCAGCATGGTTCATAGCCACTCCCCAATCTTGTACATTATTACTTTGGATAGAGAGCTAAACAGAATTCGACTGACTTACATCTTTGTTCAGGAGCCTGTAAATGTTAATGGCTCTCTCTGGGGTGGGGGCAGGGAGAACCATTGGCTATTGCACTAAAAGGCCCTTAAGACCAAATAGTCAGCATGTTTCATTTAAAGGGAGACCTGTACTTAGAGCCTGTATAACCACACTGTCTCTCAACCTTGTGTGTGTGTGGATACTAGCTGATGATTTGCCCAAATGGGCAGTTTAATTCCTTCTATACACATCTAAAGTGATGAATAGTGTTCTGGTATGCTGTGCAACCTGTCTGTCTTTTCATTTTCATTTGGTCTTAAGATGATTCTGCATATTGTAGACATTATTATGTTTTTGAATCTTTCCCGCCTTCTCGGCTACACGTGATTTAAGCTTAATGTTAACTGCAAATTTGGAAATGAACAAACTGTTCCATACCTTTACTGTAGTATGTATCCGCATTGAAAAACACTTCATTTGTATGAACAAAATAGCTCAGAAAGCATCTTGTCGTTTCATAACCTACTTTAGACTGGCCAGCGCTGATAAACGCTTTGCTCCGCCTCTCCCTCTCTCTGCAGATTGTGGAAAATTGCATTTGCAAATGGCGTTGTTGTTATTCATTGTACACCTGTATAAGCTTTGAAGGCTCATATGGAGATTGCATGGAGTTATAAATCAAGTTGCCATTCATCACTCATGCATTAGAGTGGGAGAATGCCACGCTCTGATGTCAGAGCATGAAATATGTATTGAAGGAAATGGAAATTGGTCCTTTGCTTTTGGGTATCCATGCCTATTGAACTGTGAGGTGAAGAACCATAAGGTATTAAACTGTAGTTTTTCAAGCACGTTACAGCGCTGTCTTTTGCTGTGATTATGCTATTTGCCTTATGACTTTCAGAATTTTTTAAGAAATGAAATTCGAATCTTTAGTTGAGCAATGACTGTGGCTGTTTGACTGATCATGTGACTTGTCTCTACGTAGCTACGCCTCTGACGTTACGTCAGGACTGAGTGATGGGTACGAGGGCCTGTCAGAGAAGAGCGGCAAAGGTGCCACCAAGCGCAACACCAGCAAGCTGTTCAGGAGGAGGGCCCGCTCCCGGCTGCGCATCACTGGGGTAGGGAACCAATTCAGCCAGCTACCAATGTTGTTTTCCAGCCATACACATGATGAGTTTTCAGTCAACCCAGTGGGCGAAGAGCTCCCCCTAGTGATGCCCTTTGGTTGAGCCATATCTGTGTTCATTTGTTGGAGCGGCAGTGGAAGTGCATGCAGGCATGCACCCACACGAACGCACACACACACACACACACACACACACACACACACACACACACACAGAGTTCTCTCTTATTGCTCTTATTCTGTTGTAGTTTTTTCCAGCCTGAAAGCAAACAGCCTGTTCTTGTCTGCCTCCAGCTCTCTGACAAAGTCGACCGGGTGGTGGAGTGCCAGCTACAGACGCACAACAACAAGATGGTGACATTCAAGTTTGACCTGGATGGAGACAATCCAGAGGACATTGCTGCAGTCATGGTGAGTCCCCCTCGCCGTATGTCACCCCTCTGCACACAGCTCGGTCACTCTGGGATAATACAAATAAAGGCAAGGGGTTAGACATTGTAGAGATGCGTTTGTAGGTGTGTGTGTGTAATTGTGGTGTGGTCTGAGAGTCAGTGTTTTAGTCTATCAATTCAAAAAACTCTTTGAACTCTAAATTCTAAAAACTTTATTAAAAGTGTTCACAAGCTGCTACGCTTCTGTTGACAGCAGACTTGGCACTTTGTACACGCCCACAGGAAAACAGGACAGTGCAGCGATAACGTCTTATCAAGCCCAGCACCGCAGATATTTGCGTCCTGTTTCTGGAGAACTAGTCCTTTGCATTACGTGAGGGCTAAGAGTTCTGTAGGTGTAGATAAGCAATTTGCAGCCACGTATCACTGCTCACTGGAACAGTGTAGTGGTTACTCTATCATAACTTGTGGCTTGATTTAAAGGCAGAGTGGAAGAATTGGGATCCTTTGTATGGATTCAAGGAATTTTGGCAGCTATGTGCCTCCATTGTTCTACATCACAGGCATTGCTGCACTGTGTGTAGACAGAAGTACAGCACTACTGTTTTTTATCGGGAACATTGTTGAAAAAATTCAACTGCATCTTCCCCATGTTATTTAGTGTATGGACTGAGTAAGAACATGCTTACAAAGGTGATGAAATCCACTGGAGTCTATTCTATGTGTGCAGATTAACATGCAAAAATGACCTTGACCTCTGGAAAATGATATATGTATCATAATATGTATAATGCTCACTTTTGTCTTTCTCTTCTTTTTGTTTGTCTGTTCCTGTGTGTGCCCCTCTGTGTCTGTACATATCTGTGGCTTTGAATATGCATGTGTTGCCTGTTTGTGTCTGTGTATCTGCCCTCGCCTGCGTGGTTCTACACATCTACATTCATTTTACTTGGCATGCATGTGTGCATCTGTGGATATCTGCTCATCTCTTTGTCTGCGCACGTCTCTGCTCGACCACGCGCGTTTGTGTCCATCTGCGCACGCCTGCGCACGCCTGCGCACATCTGCACACGGCTCCCAGGTGCACAATGAGTTCATCCTGCCCTCTGAGCAGGAGGGTTTCATCCACCGCATGCGTGACATCATCAAGCGGGCGGAGGCCCTGATGAAGAAGGAGCCCCTGGGGCAGGCCCACGCGCTGGGCAGCTCCCGGCACCCCTACCTGAGCGGGACGGGCATGCTTTCCGCCTCGCAGGTCAGTCCCGGCACCGCAAAACTCCACCCCACAATGCAACACTTCAGCTCCAGATCAGTTTCAGGAAAATCACCTTCATTCTAGCTGTGATGAATGCGTGAGTGCGGTAACCCTCCTCTCAAATGGGAAGTCTTCCACACACTAAATCTTCAGTATTCAGAAAGGCATTTCGTAGGCTGTTGAGTTGTTACAGTGGTCGGCCCTGAAATCGACCTGTGAAAAAGAGCCTGTGTGAAAGAGTTCTGATTATTCCAGCAGGTGGAGGATATTACAGCTCTCAGGAGACCCATTAGCTCAAACAGCAGATTTACCAGCTCCAGGCATTACTCCAGCTAAGCAAGCGCTCGGGTTTACTGGCTCTGTATTTCCTACATTTCCCATTGTACAACATATGCTTCCCAGCTTATTCCAGTAAAATGTGGAGCACATCTTATGCGCTAGTATCATAGAGCAGGTGGGCTATGGGCAGTCTGCTTTAAAGGACATCTCAGAGGGAGCTAAGGGGGCAGCAGAACATCACCAAACACTGACACAGGGCTGTCCTCTTTCACACTATTGAAAGTAAAAAAGGTGCTTTTATGGCCTGTGATCGGGTCTCCGGTGCTGTTGCACCCTGGGCCGTGCACCTTTATCCTGTTGTTGCCGTATCTTTGTGACCAGATTACTGCACGTTTTAAAGAGCTGCAAAAACAGAGCAATGCTACAAGCCGGATATTGAAGGTGATTGAGGGGGATTAAACGGTTACTTATTACTGAAGATTACAGGTCTGAGCAGGAAGTGGATTAAAGGACAGGAGTGTGAGTTCAGTGTCCAGAGCTAACCCTGATTTCACTCTTGTGGGGATGGTGGAATGTTTGGTATACAGAGATGATGGAGGATTGCATACTGTGTTATGAAACATTGTTTAGGTACAAGCTCTGCCCAACAGCTTTTTGAGTAAGCAGAAGTGTGTGAGGAATACAGTATCGGTAATGAGGTTGGGCCAGTAAAACAAAGCTAAAAAAGACCAGTAAAAGACCAATAAAAAATTGGCTCACATGGTATCTCAAGCAATTATAGTCTCACCTAATACAGTGCACTGAATAACAATGTCTTGAGTCAAAGTGTTTTATTGGCAGAAAATGATACATGAAAGAGGAATCTGAGCAGGGCCATGGGGATGGCTGGTTAAAAATGGCCGCCTGCACCCCCCTTCTCATTTACGATGTCTTGTCTTTCAGCCCAATCTGCACACACACGGCCTGCCTCGGACCCATTCCTCCTCATCCCTGCCAGGTAGGAAAGGCACCCGCTATGTATGAGAATGGAGTGGGAATGGAAACACATTCCCTCTGCGCAGCCCTGAGCTGTTCTGGGTCTCATCAGGGCAAGGTAGTGTGTGCAAGACACCGGCAGCTGCACTGTACACAGGCTCTATCAGTACGTTCAGTGTCAGAGTCTGAAACGGATCAAAGTGCAAGGCACTGGGAGTGCTGTTCCCATTCCTGCTGCCGTCCTTATCGTCTCTCCGCCTGGCCCTGTGCAGGCACTGACAGGGTGTCGCCGCCTGTCTGTTCCTGCAGATTTCGGCAGCGGCGCACAGGGGACGCGGGACTCCTCTCCTGGGCTGGCCGGGAGCTTCTACATCGACCCCGACGGCCCCCCGTCCGTCCGGCCTCTCCGCTCCCAGTCCTTCAACACAACCTCAGGTATGGCACGGGCGTGGCCCAGCGCCCGTTCCCATGCACACATGCCGCTCCACTCGGGCTCCTGCCAGGCCCCGCCGCAGAGCTAACACAAAGGCAACGCTGTGCCACACTGGGCAGGCTGCTGAAAGCCTGGCCCGTCATTTCACATTTTTAGCCTGACAATCTTCTCAGACGACCTTAGGGTCAGTGTGTGCGTCTGCCACGCTTAAGGGCCTCCTTGGTGCGCCGCCCAGCCAAAATGGTGCTGCGGGACCTGAACGCCGCGGCGGTGAAGCAGAGCCTTTTCCCAGCGCCGCGGCACATGACAGCATCTGTGTGCCAGGGCTCCAGCTGCCCTTATTCAGCAGGCCTCTTGAGAGAGCCCACCTTCCAAACTGGAAACACAGAGGGAATTCTACCAGGAACCCTGTGAACAATGCTTATTAGGTGATACTGAGACTACATTTCCTGCCTATGTTCAAGTGAAAGTCACCTCGTAACTCTTTTAGTAGGTGTTACGGTTTTCTGTTGCTTTTTTAAATGTTTTATATTAAATGTGAATGTGCAAATTTTCACCTCAAAGAAGCCTTAAAGGGTTTTAGAAACCCTTAAAAGGGTTTTAGAAATATGAGTTGTGAGTGGGTGCATTTTCACTTCTGTTTTTTTTTTTAATTCTTCAAATCTGCTCTCATTTCAAGGTTTCACTTCCATGTAGTTCCTGCCATGTCTTGTAGTCATGTAGTCCTTAATTATGCAGTGACATCATCACTGGATATCTTTTTCCATGGAAGCCATTACAGTGCTCAAGAGGGAAGTTTGTTGTTACTGGACAGGAGGTGGAACATGATGATCCTAAGTCTCGTATCTGTAGCAGAGAAAAGTAGAGGTTGTTAAGGTATTTATCTGTTGTTTAAATGAAGTGTCTTTAAGTTCATTGCTCAGCACAGGCACAAAACAGGAGTGGTGTTCCCAGGTCACATGGTGTGACAGCTGTGTTGGATTTTATGGGAATTTTCCCTCATTCCCCATCAGCAATTTTCAAGTCAATCGGTCACATGGAACGTCAGGCATCATTGGATACTGTGAAAAACGTTTGGGCAGCATCCCCTCAGGAATTGTCGTGCATATTGACACAAAGCTTTCAGGAGGCTGTCCTTTCAACTGTCCTCCACAAAACATATGTGAAGTTGCTAAGCGGAACAGCAAGCCATCTTTTATCCGTCGTTGAATGTTTCAGCTGTGGACGTGTAGCTTTCATGACGGCAGAGCGCTTTTTTCTGAAGCGTCTCCTGAAACAGAAATGGGCTGTGTTCCAAACCGCACACTTTCCCTCAGGGGGCCACTTCGCTTGGCATTTTCCTGACATTACTGAGCACAATCGGGTGGACAAGAGCTCAGGAGGGAATGTATAAGGAGAAAGCGCTCTTGTGGGAAACTCTTCAGCAGCTATATTATTCATTAAAGCTGCCTTGCAACTGCACCTCACTAACAATGACCAGTTTTTCAAATAAAAAAAATGTGGCTCTTACTCAGTTTTACATTTCAATTAACTGTATGATATTTGTGTGTAAATGTGAACATCCAAGCCTAAGAGAGCATAATAAACATTTTAAAAACAATGCTTGATGCACTCACTCTGTTGCAGACTAGGTACTGCAGGTATCATATTGCAAACTTGGCATCAGGTGTCTGGTTGTTAACACATGAAGGTCAAGTGGGCAGAAAGATTTGTCCACAATTTTGGATACATCCATAGGCCTTAGTATGCAAGACAGTTGTGCTTGAAGCAGAATTGCCACCATGGACTTTCTAATGTACCACTGCAAACCATTTTGTTAAATCCCCTGAAACATGGTACTTATTATCTTTGGAATCTCATCCGTAAAAGATATTATACCACAAACTTACAAGTGAATCAAAATGAACATGATCAATTCAGATTTAGATTCTTAGTTTTAACCTGTTTACTTTAAAAGTCAGAGTAAATGTATTGCGAAATGTATTAGCACTGGAATTGTTTACACAGTTGTGCCCAGTGCTATTTAAAGGCCACATATAACCTCTTGGATTGCAGGCACATTGAATTTTTTGGCATTGCTTGATCTGTTTGGCCTCCTGTTAGTTGGTTAGTTGTGTTTTCTGTCATTATAACTCATTTTTCCCAGTGGCTTGAGATGTTAACGTATACAAGAAATCAACCACATCCATGAAGCCTTAACAAATGTATGTTCTGTCTCTTCCAGGGTCTACCCAATCCTATCCCCCTCCTGCTTCCCAGTACCCACCAGTGTCCACCGCTGACCCTGTGCCAATGGTGCCACTCACCCAGATTCCTCACCTGTCACAGTACCCCACACCCCCCTACATGCCAAACAGCCAGTTCCCTTTCCCCTACTCCCCAACTGTGAAACAGACTCTTACCCGCGTCCCCAGCAGCCCCAATTTCTCCTCCCCCTCCTCCTCCGGCTCCCCCCTCCAGGGGGACACGTTGAGCCCTGGTGGGGATGGCTCCCCCATGTCCCCCCCTGGCCAGCAGCCCCAGCTGCCCGGCATGTGGCCCGCCCACACCCAGTCCCTCTTCTCCCTGGCCAACGTGCTCTCGCTAGCCATGAGCGTGGCGCAGTCCTTCATGCCCCCCACCTCCATGCCCAGCCCCCTGGCCCAGGGCATGTCCTCCCTGGCCAGCTTCCACCCTCAGATGCCCCCCCACATGGCCTCTCAGCCGGGCTTCCACTCCATGTTCGCTCAGCAGCCCCAGGTGATGTCCGGGGATTCCCCCTACCGCACCGGCGGGGTGCCGGGCCCTTACGACATGTACCAGTATTCGGACGCCCAGTCCCAGGGGCCAACAGGACAGCCGGGGTCCCCGCAGGTGGCTCCGCCCCCCGGGAGGGGCCCGTCCGGGGCTCCACAGCAGGAGGCGGGGCAGCCCGTCCCCGCCCCCGCGAACGCCAGCCCCCCTCCCCTGTCCCAGCTCGGCTCCCGGCCGGACCTGTCCCCGTCCTTCACGGTGCAGTCCCAGGACCGGGCGGACAGCTCCAGCTCGCTCTCCACCACGTCCCCCTCCTCCTCCGCTCCGGTCAGCCCACAGAGCACGGTGAGCGGCAGGCGCTGGGTAGCAGATCTGCGCCCATCAGGGCCCTGCGGGGCTCTGTCAGGATATCAGCATCCTCCCACATAACAGCACACTCAGCTCCACTTGATGGGGGCGCACCAGACTTATTTTTGACCTTTACTATGTTGGTAGAACTTGCATACATGCATAGTGCGGATCTTACTGTCTAAGCATGAATCCTTAGATAACTTGTGATAACTTATGATGTTTTTTTTTGCTTGAAGGTGTCCTCCCCCAGCCCGAGAACGCTGTCTCCACCCGCGGTGTCTGAAGCCACCATTAGTACTTCCAAGGACAGATTATCTCCCATCTCTGAGGGTAGGTCTGGGTCTCGCTCCTCTGTACTCTGACACTGTAGGAAGTGGCCCAGGAACACCTTGCTTTGATTACCTGCCATCACAAACCCATTCACATCTATGGTTAATATCTGCTAGGGTCCAAAAAATTGCTTCCTTCGATAAAAGCACCACGTGTGCCTTTGGTGTTATATTCATGTGTTCAACAGTGTTGTCATTGTAACACATTGATCGGTCATACTGGTTTCTCATGAGTTGATGGCTTCAGGCCAACAATATACTGTAGCTAATTAATTTACTGCAAAGCACCTCTCCTTTCATTTATGTGTACACCATGGAAGTGGGCTGCTTCACCGCTGTGAGCGCTCGGAGAAAGGTCATCAGTGGAAGCATAAATAGACAGAGGTCCTTTTCTATATGATGTCATTCTCTTTTTTCAGCTCTATTGATTTAGTGTGTTTTGCTTTTCACCCTCCACGTGTTTAAGGTTTTTTTTTTTTAAATCCTGCACACTCTGTTGGCTTAGTTGAGTCATGAGGTTTACGCTTTGACAGTGGAGTTCATGATGATTACCTTTTGTTTGCTTGTCTTGCGCACACTGGTTTGGCCTGCACAGGGCCTTTTGAAAGCTTAGCCTGCCACCTTTTGCAAAAAACTGGTATTGCAATTCCAGGCAGACATCACATGATTTCTGTTTGCTGCTTATGAACCCAAGCACTGACTGCATAGGAGAGGAGCTTTTCAGTAATGGCTTTCTGCAAATCAAAAAACTAACCAGCTTTATTGAGTCCAGCTATAATAGCCTAGATGCACCCATTTAGAAGTACACCAGTATTTGAAGAAAAAATAAACACTTGTTTCTCTCGGCTTATTCCCTTTTCTCCCCAGAAAAAAAGCCAACCGTCACCGTTGGCCGTTTCCAGGTCACGCCCAGCAAGGAGATCCCGGCAGCCCCTCCCAGCTCCGCCCCGGCTCCAGACCCACCCACGCCCATCCCCAACGGCTCCCCTCCCAGGGACAGCGACACAGGCAGCAGCACGGAGGATCAGGGGGAGTCGGAGGCCAGCCTCAGCACCATCACCGTGTCTCCCCCTCAGCAGCCGCCCGGCGGTCCGCTGCAGGACCTGGGGGGCACGCCTCCTCCTCGCGAGGGCGTCAAGGAGCCGGAGAAGGAGGAGGAGGAGAAAGAGGAGCAGCAGGGGCCGAGGGAGTGGGGCGTCAGTCAGTCGGGCGGCCTGGCGGACAGCTACCTGTCAGGGGCGCCCACGGAGGGCAGGTTGTGGGACGGCAGCACGGGGAGCCCCCAGATCAGCACCCCTCTGCACCAGGCGTGGGTCAGCTACTCCCGCAGCACCTCCTACCTGAGCAGTGACGAGACGGAGAGCGAGGACGAGGAGATGTGGGAGGAGCTGCATGAGCTCAGAGAGAGGTGGGTGCAGTGTGCCAGAGTGGTTAAGGAGCAGGACTTGTAACCGAAAGGTTGCCAGTTCAGTTCCCCACTGGGGCACTGCTGCTGTACCCTTGGGCAAGGTACTTAACCCACAGTTGCCTCAGTAAAAATATATAAATGAATAACATCGTAAAAAAACCTGTAACTGATGTAAGTTGCCCTGGTTAAGAGTATCGGCTAAATGCCAGTAATGTAAAAATGTAATGTAATGCACCGTGCATGAAGCTCCCTTCCACCAGAACGGCACGCCCACTTGGGGTTGGTGCGTTTGTTCAGATTAGAAAGCGAAAACCCCTCACTTCTCTTACTCCTTCCTCTCTCTTTGGTTCAGACACCTGTCAGAGGTGCAGGCCCTGCAGGCCATGCAGAAGCGGGAGATCGAGGAGCTCTACGAGAGGATGGGGAAGGTGCCCCCGCCCGGCATCGTGTCCCCCGCCGCTATGCTGTCCAATCGGCAGAGACGCCTGTCGAAAGGCGGGGGCTACCCCCCGTCCCGCAGAAACAGCCTACAGAGGCTGGACATCCTGCCGCCCGCAGGTAACCAAGCACCCTTACCCCCACCCTCCTCCCCGCTTCATATAACACACAGCATACTACAGAGCTTCAGTTGAATCGTGACTTGTGTGGTATAGGCACCTCAATACAGGTACAGACACCTGCTGAAGTAACAGCATCGTGCCTGACAGGAACCTTGTGAGGACGCTGCGTGCCATGTGGCAATTTTTGTTGTCTGTAACACCCGTTTTCTACCCACAGGGATCATGCACAAGAACTCTGTTAGCGGCAGCAGCAGTGGCTCCCAGGAGCGGCCCAGCAAAGGGGTGACCTTTGCTACTGACTACAGCAGAATAGTAAGACTCTTGTCTTTGACCTCCATTCCTCTCCCCACACACACACACACGCACGCACGCACGCACGCACACGCACACGCACACGCACACACACACACACACACACACATACACACACGCACGCACACACACACAGCATAAAAGCATAATTTCTCAAATATAAATTCTAATTACAAGGTTGTTTATCTTAAGATAAGATTGTCTTTTTCTGAAATGTTGTCATATTAAAAAACAACCCTCATGTAACTTGTAACTGTAACTGAACATAAGATTTTTTTTCCTCATTAGGATATTTCATCTTGAAAAAAAGACAATCTTGAGTGAGAAAATTTTGAGTCAGGTAGGAAGAACACATTCAAGAAAACTGCCATTATATTCATAAAATGTGTGCGATGAATTATCAATCAATCTGAGAAAACAAGGAAGATGATATTTTACAGTGTGGCCTCATTCAGTGAAATCTTTGGTATGAATACTGACAGTACAATCACATTTTACTGAAAGGTCAAATGCACCGAAATATCTGAAACACTACATGAAAGATCTCAAACACAATCAATACAAAACCTATGCAGGTTGTTATATAGTATGCTACAAATTCAGCTTCACCATGTTTTCCTGTCATTTCAATAGTATTTTGATGAGTATGAACTGTACTGGGTGCTTGGTAATATATTGTATCTTGCACTCATAGTCTGTATAGACGATTTGCCTGATCCCTGTCCCTGTCCTCTCCCCAGTGAGACGTTACAGAGGTGCATCTCTCTGGACTGCCTCATCTGAACAGGGACAGGCCGGGCCCTCCTGGCCCTGGAGGAAATAACATCGTCGACAGCATCTTCTGCAGCAGCCCAGCGGGGGGCCCCTCGCTCTGGCAGGCGTGTCTTTATCAAACTCAAAAGCCTGGAGCCGAGGGGCGAGGGAGACACGCAACTGCAGGCCTCACAGGAGATCCAGAAAACAACACAGCCAAGCCACTGAAGTTCACTGGTGCGCGGAGCCTTCTCTTGGCTAGAGACATCGCCACCGGTGCTGTGGGGAAACTTGCTGTTAAGACCCGTGACAGCACTGATTATAAAGTAGATCTCTCTGGAGCACACAGGCAAGCAGTGAGCTCCCTTGTGTAGCGTTCCGTCCCTTTCAAGTGCAGTGCTTGTGACATGCAGTGTTTACTCCTCGGCCCCTCCCCACCGCTGGGAAAGTTATTTCCTCCTTCTAGGTTATTTCTACTGCTTCTGTCTGAGTACTGCAAACTGAGATCAAGCCCTTGGACTCAAGCCCTATCTGCTGTTCTGTGTTAGTCTCTCAGATCTTAATTCTTTTGCACTTTAGACCGTCTGTCTACTTGTTGCAGTCACAGCGCCACCTGGCTGTAGGGTGGTGTGCTGCGCTTCTCAGACGAGACCACTGAATTAAGCTGTTGTCTGTGCAGCTCTGCCTGCTTCCTACTGTAGTGGCATTGCAGTGGAATCAAACATGCTTTTGGTTTAATCCAGAAACAGCAGTGTTCCATTTAACCAGGAAACTGGGCAACATGTCTTATGTTCTGAAATTTGATGCTGTTACCTAAAATGGCAAATCAGCAATATAAATATTTAAAAATTGCATATTGTAATTTAAAATTAGATATTGTAAGTGAAATCTATTCTCGTCTATTTTAAGTGTTCAAGCAGGTATTTAAAGCACCTTATGCCCACTGGCATGTTGTGGGTTCTAATGATGTTATCAAATGCTGCCAAAACCTGGGACATTACAAAACACAGTAATTACTCGGACACACCTCCACAGCTTCATACAGTACATCTGCAACATGTGTACATACTATTTATCTTGTGAAACACCAAATATTAAAACCAATACACAAACTTGTTCAGTGATTGAACAAACTGACCGTCACTTGTCTTGTACATTTGCACCGTCACTATGCAGTTTGACCGTTTCACTTTGCTTTACCGTTATGGTATACCAAGCAAGATCGCAACTGTAGAAAAGTTTGGAACTTTGAGGGAGGCATTGGGGGTCATACTGATGGCTTTCATACACCAACAGTAGCTCTGTTTTCAGATACAATCATAACCTAATTGAAGAACGTTAACAATCCAAATGCTCTGTTCTGTTCATTTTATGCCTTTCTACCCCCTTTTTCACACCAAGTTTGGAATTGCCAGTTGTACTCATTACACTCACCTCACCTCACTGCAACATTCTAGCGCAGGACTGCTAAAGCCTGATGCATGCAGTCCACTCACATGCAGCCCATGGCTATTGTTCACACAATGCACTGTGAGAAGGTGAATACTGAACACATTATAGGTGCACAGCCCCCTGCCAAAGTCATCTGAGCAACCCATAGGTACCTGATAAATCAATAGAGGGTGCTACTGAGCAGTGCAATGAGGGTACCCTAGGTGATGTAACCCTTCTTGCCCTGGTAGGACAGAGCCAATTACACTCCACTGTTGCAAACTCTGTCATTGTCTTGTAATGAGTAATGGCTCAAACTTAGCATCTTGCTCAACTAAGCTATTCTGGAACCCCTGAAAGCATTCTGAGCCTTGCTGAAATGAGTCAAACTGCTTTTGGCACTGAAAATTTTTGCACATCATCCTAATACATAAATTCTCTGGAAAAAAAAAAACTTTCACTCTGCACTTTAAGGTGTGACTGCAGTGTCTCAATCAACAAAGCTGGTGACAGGTACTTGCTCCAGAGGCCGTTTTGAGTATTAGACCACCAGTTACACTGGTGATGGACAGAATCCAAAGCTTTGGAGTATGTGTTTCAACACTGAGGATACTCCCATGTTGCCTTCTGCCATTCTCCATTCACTCCGAGTCAATCAAAACTGCCACTTGAAATGTTACATGTATTCATCTGTGTTTTGATTAAATGGAAACAATGATGCAGTATAATGTACAAGACCTGCTTTGTGCTTGATCAGTGTATGCTGGCTCATCCTTCATTCACAATTTTTTGCCTAGGGTAAAGCGTCTATGAAAGCACGTCTGCTAAATTATTTAAGATTGTGCAATCCTTGTGTGCTGCTCCTTAAAGAGTGTCAGCTGAATTTTCCCCTCTTAATTTTAAGTGTTTCCCTTTCAGCTGAAGCGTTGCACTTTTTCTACAGGATTGTCTGCACACAGGAGCCAGGGAGCTTTTGTATATGGCTATAGCTGGGAAGATGGTGGGAAACACAGTACCCACCTTGAGCAGTTGTTCAGTGTGCCTATGCATTGAAGTTAATGAATAAGTTCATTGAAAACAAACGCAATGGAAGCTGTGAATTACGAACTGTTGCCTTACAGTATGCACATTGAGAAAGAATGTAGTACAAATGGAAAATCAGTTTCCAGAAACACACCGCAAATATATAATATATAGCTATAGAAATGTGATGACTTCAGTTTTGTGTATGATTGTCATCTGCTGTGTTGCTAGGAAACACAAATGATGTTGTACTGCCATGCTGATTCTGTGCCTTTCGATGTCTTTTTTTACTCACTAAAATTTGATTGTATTTTCATCTCCTGAATCAGATTTGTAAATACAGCTAAAATTAAATGTGTAAATTACAGTGCTTCTTCTTCACTGCCAGTCTTCTTTTCACACACTAGGGATTTATCATTTTTACCTAAAAGGCCCTTTTGACAATTACCTATGTTCCATATTCATGGTTAATATACAAGGCAAAACAAACAGTGCCTACTGCAGTATAGGCTTCACAAGCTAAAATAAGAATATGCATGCTTGTCATAATCTGCTCTAACATCCAACACATCCATAGTCACAATACTGTATATGTGACATTTTAAAATAAAATCACCATAAGACAAGAGGCAAACAGGAAAAGCCAGCTTTAAATAAATTTATTGTGTTAGGGGAGCTTTACAGCTGATAATTTATAAGACAGTAATAGTAATGACATTTTCTTTTACAAAATAAATGCATCAAAGACCTGATTTTTCATGTAAAGCCACTGCAGAGGTGTTAAGGGAATGCCATCTCAATACCTTTGCTGTAGCTCAAATGCCACTGCTTGATGTCATTCCTAAATGATTACAGTCCAATAATCAGGCCAAACATGAGTGATGGCTTTGCTGAGGCAAGGCATTACCTGCAGAAGAGAATTAGAACAAGTTTGCAGTTGAGGAGTCACCTTTGAAGAAGTCCTAGTCCAGTCAGTATGGGGCAGAAGACACGGATCTGACTTACCAGTGTCATTTTAAAGAAATGCCTCCTTGGACATAAAAATGTCTATAGCACCCCTATAGACAGGCAAAGAATGACACCCAACATCCATTCTGCCTGACTACAGTGTAGAGCGATATTCTGTCCAGAGGTCTCAGTTGGCACCTGTCCTGGGACCTCTCGCTATAGCAATTTTGGCCTCCTCATCCAGCTCATCCAAAATCCTCTCCTGTGACACTGAATAAATAGTGTAGCCAACTGTGGGAAGGAAATGGTCAAGGAAATAACGAGATGTACAATGAGAATACAATTGTATAACACCATAAGGAAAGACACTGGGAATTACCCTCATAAACTGCATCCACATGTGACAAGGATATCAGGAAATCACAGCATTCAAAGTCCAATTGGAAAACTTTACTGTAACAGATTACAGTGGGCAATTACTCATATGCAGTCACACATATAAAAACAATCCAATTTACTTTCATTGAAAAGGATGTTGACTAAACACAACACCGTCGGTATCAGTTCTCTAAACTGCTCTCCTATTATAAATTTATCAAGTCAGGGTGGATATAAATTAGATTTATGGGGCTATTAGATGAGTACAATATACCATTTTTAGTCAGTTGTGCCAAAACAAATACTTCATCTACCAAGGAAGAGGTCAGCCAGAGTCCTCTCCATGGGAGAAACGTGTGAATTATCTGTTAATTATATTGCACTTATTTTATAAAGAAATGATCCAAATCCAATTAAATCTTAGAAGTGATACTCCAAAACCGGTAGGTACTCTGTTCTCCGTTTACCGTAGGCTACACGCTTTCATTTAAAAATGATCTATACTGCATTAATTCCTCACATTACAGGAAGGTATCTTGCCAGTTAGCTAACTGTGACGAAACAAGACAACTTGCCAGCTGGCTATAATGCCCAATTACGCAGAAACACATGGCCCCATTCGGGTACTTGTAAAGGATACACACGCCCATCACAAAAGCCCCAATGACTAAGCCGGTTACAACGTTACGATTACGGAGTTTCTGTGCGTTGTTCTTCCACTGTTCGAGCTCCATCCTCCGAATATATTGTCTCTGTGCTGCAGACATAGGCTTCTGAGGCTCACTTCGTTCTTTCTGAAAAGCCACCTCTGACTTAACGTCTTTGCCGGCCATGTTTCGTTTGACTGAAGGAACTGACGTGTACACCCTGACGTCACCCAACCAATCATCGCGCAGGATACGAACTGCGAAATACGTACGCTTTCCTCACCCTTCCCAAAGGGGCACTGTCAGTGCAGACTCTCAGCCAGGAGCATTTTGCCCAGCAGGCGATTTGAGGGGGGATGCTATCCCCCTTGTTAACAAAATGACCAAAATGCATCCCCTTGTTAACCTGCCATCCCTCCTCTCCACCCCCTAGTTAACAGCAGAGAGAGTGCTGCGTGTGCATCTGCCATCCCCCTGTTAAAAATGAACAAATCACCCACTGATTCTACCTAACAAGGTGTAGTTTGCATCTGTAAAAAGTACAACTATCATTTCAAGAATACACTTGGATCAATCGGCTATACAACCGTGATGGTTTGCTCTTAAAGATATCTGTTGTCAGGTTAATTTTTTTAATAGCTTGACATTTAAATAACCTGAAAAGCCATGGACTGACTGCTAAATAGTAAATGAGTTAAAGAGTAAAAAGCCGACTGAGAAAATACAATAAATCAGAGCTCATGGCAACAGCACCAAAGGTGATGTGTTTTATCAGGGCTGCCAACTTTTGAGTTCAGCTTGGAGTGAGATTTGTTCCCGTTGGGGGTGGGAATTTTAGTAGTACTAATTTTTGATATACAGTGATGTGCTTAGCCATAAAAAAACCTTGCATCACAAAAAGTGTACAGTGTTCCCTTACATTTATTGAGAACGTCAAAACATTTGACAACTGAACAGTATTTCCTTAAATGTATTGACAATATGGAAAGTTCAATTCACATTTCTTTTTGAGGTCGACTGTCCTAAAACCCACTAAAACCCTAAAACCCACAACCAGAAAGTTTAACAAAAACAGGTTCACAAATTCTCATGTGCTATGTTGTAGAGATGAAACGGTATGGAAATTTAATATCACGATTATAGTGACCAAAATTATCACGGTTATCAGTATTATCGCAGTATTGTTAAAATGTGCTGAAAATGTTCAAAAAGTACTGATACACAAACTGAAATCATTTCACCAAGTTTTATATTGAAAACCACAAATAAAATTAGCAGCACTATGCAGTTTTTATTTGCATAAACATTAAAATAATAACATAGCCAATGAATTGTACAATAGTCTACTATGTCTTTTATAGATGACATTACTTTCTAAGGCTACAAAAACACTCTAAAATGAAGTGCAGATACGTGTCTTTAAATGCAAAACTTAAGCTACCTGGTCCAACATTCCCATGCACGGCTCCAGTTGCTTCAATGAGCTTGTAAGGAAGACCTGAATTTCCGACTGAGGACGCTAACGCAAATCACGCACAAAGGGAAGAGTCGAGTCTTGAGGAGTGAATATGGTCTGTATATGGTCTGTATGGTGGGTTGAAGTAGGACACTGGTGATTGATAGTTATAGGAGAAAATTTTGTTAGATAGTTATCGATTTATTTTTATTGTATAGTGCGTTTGGGTGTAAATAAAAAGAAGTCCTTTTTATTTTTATTTATAAAAATACCGTGATATACCGTGAAACCGCCAGAATCTTAAAGAATACCATGATACAAATTTTGGTCATACTGCCCAGCACTAGTAGAACTATTTTTAGCACACTTAAACAACACCCTGGCACTCACCTGTGTCTGTTTATCACCTAATTAAAATGAGAGAACGGTATTTTCCCAAGAGGGACAATCACTAGAGCAACATAATGCGTAACGCTTGGTTTACTCCGTGGGTCTCTACAATGGTTCGACTAACCGGCTGCTTTAACGTGGCCATTTAGAGTTGTGTGTCTGTTATCGGAACCAGCAGGTGGCCTCGTAGCTGCACAGAAATTTGAAAATATCCTTCTGTTGGTGTCAAAATTGATGGCATGCCTTATTTTCAAAAATGTCATGAAAATAATTTTTTGGTTTTATTTACAATTTTCAATAGGATATTAATATGTTTAAGGTGGATTTATGTAATGCTCGTCATTTAATTTTGAAAAAACGCTGGAAAAATCATGGTAATAAAAATGCAGGATGAAAGAACATATTTTAACAATAATTTTGAGGATTTTATTGTAATTAATGATAATAAGTAATATCAACATCAATCTCCCACTCTCTCAAACCTATTTTTCTCTTTTACTGTCTTACTTTTTTGCTGATCGCAGCAGTCAATAGCAGATGTAAAGATAGCAGCAGCAGGCAGACTTCCCACGATGCCGTCCTCATGAGTGTATGTATTTACCGGCGGGGTGGAGACCTAACAATCAGATCATAAAGTGTCAGAACAGAACAGGTCCAGCAAGCAATTTACTGTGCTTGCATGAACTGGATTTGGCATGTCAGGATTTATGAGTCAGGGGAAGGGAGGGAGACAGTGTGTTGTGATGTAAAAATGGAACACCTCAGACTGACCTGTTCTATCTTTGGCAAAGTTGTTAAACAGGAATAATAATTAGTATTTGAGGTAATTGAATCTTGATGATCCTTTGATTTATTTATGCTTGTTAAACTGGAATAGTGTCTTTGGTTACTACGCATATACTTTAAATGCTTTTGAGTATATTTTAGACGGTCTTATTTTTCTGGTCTGAGATGATGTTAATATGCAGCGACAAGCTGGTCACTTAAACTGCTATTGTGCTTCACTGTGAAGAACATTTATATGGTAAATCTGCTCTTATGTATGTACAAAATGTGATTATTCATATTATATGTGACTCAGCATGGATTTGGAACACTTTACTGTGTAGAGATGAGAGCCCAAATATGTGGCTTTTCAAAGCTGAAAACTGTCAGAAAGCTGTCAGTCTTTCTGAGAAAGCCATTGAGGATTTCCCCTGCCCATCATGAAGAGGTCATTTTGACAGCTGTAAGTCTTTCCATTTTCATAACAGAGCAACCGTTTGCAGTGGGACAGAACAAGCGTGTGGTGGTTGGATAAGAGGACTTAGGATGGTGTAGTTTCATTCAGCAAGGTGTTTAATGCCACATCAGATCCATTCTCTCAAAGCTTATCCAGCAATCATTCTCCCATCTCAATCATGAGAGCCAACCTTTGAGCTACTTTGGGATGGGAGACCCGCTGTCTGGTGTACATGGCACAGCACAGCATGTTTAAATGCTTAGAATTCAATCTTCAGAGCACTTCAGTGTTTATTGTGTCAATTCATATCCCTTTGCAGAAACATTTCTAATTCGCGCTGATGAGTGTGAAGAGGCAGGCACTGTGTTTTACTTGAGCTGCAAGCAGTCTTTAATGGATGAAACACATTTCCAGAGCTATTTTAAATGACAATCTCTGGTGCAACATAGGTACAAATTAAGTTATTTTTATTAAAAGAACATTTATATGGTAAATCTGCTCTTATGTATGTACAAAATGCACTAGTTCTTTTTTCAAATAAAATCTCAGTTTCAACACATTGGTCTCATCCTCCTTCTATATAGCATTAATGCTAACAAAAGTAGACTGTACAACCACAAGCTGTTTTTCCCTAATATTTAACATTTAATGCTTGGAATTTATAAAAAAATATGTATAATTGTCTAAAAGCATTGTCATCTGAATATAAAGTAGCTATATTACTGTATTTTACCACCTCCAACTTTTTAGGAACATTGTACAATAACCATGAAGCAAGTAACCTTCCCTTTAACATTAAGGCTATGGCAGTGGCAATTATAGAATGTCCCATTCTATATTACAGTAACAAACATTTCAGGACATTTTAGGACATTTTAGACAGTGAAGGAAAAAAATTGAAATCTATTCTTTATATGGCAACTCTGGTAGAAATCCAGATTTCATGAATCCTTAATGGTTTAATACAGTCAACAATCAATCCCTCTGAAAACCAGAAAATGTAATTCATTGGAAAAACAAATTTATACCAAAAATATTGTTGCAAGTCTAACAACATCAAAAGAGTAGGTTACCCAAGGCGTCATTGTGACATCAAACAATATCAAAACAGTAGGTTACCACAGGCTTGTGGTCAACAAAAAAGATGTCACTTTCCTCTGCTTCAGGCCTGGCCAATAAACTGCTTTACCCTTGTCTTCTCACAGTTATTGAGAAGACAAGGAGTACCAATACAGATGGATGGAGAATTACAATGGGAGCCCTGTGCCATAGTCAAACGTGACTGGAATTGGGGAGCCCTGAATAGAAAACATACATGTTTAGAAATGGAAGAAGTCACCACGCCTGGCTACTTGGCCCTAATCTATCTTGCTCCAATGCTGTTCATGCAGCAGCGCTGCTCCCATTGTTCCTCCCAGCAGCCTGTGTCCACTGTCCAAGGCTGGAGTCTCAGTCCGGACGGAAGATCTTATCATACTCGTTAAGAATGAGCTCCACAATCTGGTTCTGGAAGACCATGTGCATGGTGATGTTGGCAGATTCCGTCTCGGGCCTTAGCAGGGTGGGGCCGAAGACAATGGCTACGCTCTGTACAGACATGCGGTTCACCTCCCCAAACTCGATCACCCTGCGGGAAGGGAGGGGCACATCAGAAGCACTCAGAAGCCACTCCCTAACAATAGGTGAAATGAAGCTGACACACTAGGCCTTTGGAGTATGTTTCCAAAATGGCTGTCAACCAACATTGAACAAAAGTAAGGCTTTGTAGGTATCTACACACTAAAGAAGGCTATCAGGATTTTTCTGTCTGTCTTGTAAAAAATGTGACTTGTGAAAGCTTATCTTTCTATTTTGAGTGCAGGCTGTTTTAAAGGCAGACACTGTTCATTCACTTTGTCCATTGTTTGTTCTACAGTCATTTCATTTCAGTCATATGATGTCCCCTTCTTTTGCTGATGACCCCATGGGTTGTTTTCTGTTTCCTGTGTTTTGGGGAAAAGTTATGTCCATATTCTTCATGAATATAAAGGGGCGGCAGTATAGCATAGTGGTAAGAAACAGGGCTTGTAACCAAAATGTTGCTGATTGTATTTCCTGCTGGGGCACTGCTGCTGTACCCTTAGGCAAGGAACTTAACCCAGAGCTGCCTCAGTAAATATCCAGTTGTATAAATGGATAACATGTAAAAACTGTAACCTATGTAAAGCGCTCTGGATAAGAGCGTCTGCTAAATGCTGATAATGTAATGAATTCTAGGGAGAACAATGAAGGTCCCTTTAGGTAGCTTTCTCATGTGTTAATCCTGCCTCCAGTGCCAATTGCTCAGTATGCCGGTTAGACACCTTCAGTTAAGTGTACTGAAGTGAAGAGCCATAAAAGAAAGGCAGGAGTTTTGGACAGGCAGGAAGGACTCACTTGCGCAGGTGTCTGAAGAGAAGCTCCATGGTGTCATGATTGGGCAGAGGGAGACTCTTAACCAGGTCGTGCATGTAAGACACCCTCTGGCTATAATCACCAAGCTCTACAAGGGAGAATAAACATACAATTCACAACCAAAATTCACATCCTGTCAATTAACTTCACTATCCAAACCACCAAAGATTGACTTCAGATTAATGGAAAAATGGAGCATGGGCCAGACCAATGACCAGACCAACTCTGCATGTGCAATCTGTCTGCCAGAGCTGTTGCCATAGAGGAGGTGGAAGCTGGGCCCCACTCACTGATGGCCGCGATGAAGCCGTCGAAGTGGCTGAAGGGGAAGAGCGGCTCGGGGAGCTCTCGGAAGAAGAGCTTCAGCGCCCCTGTGATGACGTGGATCTCCTCCCACTGCCCGTCCTCCAGGTCCAGGTTCTCCTCTGGAGAGACAGAGGGACAGAGGGACACTGACCAAGCCTGACAACATGCACTCTCATTTTGCAAATCATTTCAAAGATGTCGCAGGCCAACTTGAAGGATTTAAAAAAAGAGAGACATTTAAAAGACATAACCAAAACTAAACCCAAGTAGTTATGTCAAGAAGAGCTGGAAATCTATTAACAGTCTGGTGAACTCAGTACTGAGCAAAGACTGGTGTCTCAGGCCCAGGACTGGAATTTCTAAGAAATATTTTCTTTAGCTTTTTCCAGCCAATTTGGCAGCATCAGTTGTTCTGTAGTAACCTTGTCTCTTTGCCTCATGCCTTCTGTGCTCATGCAGAAGCGCCAAAGATGAGTACAATCCTCTCAATGCACTCAGATGAAGCCAGTGGCTATTTTTTGCCCTACAAGTCCAACAGTGCACCCTAGCAGGGCTGAGAGCTATTGAAGGATGTGTGCTTCCCCACTCACATCACCATAGAAGTTTGCAGGTGCCTCATGAACCACTAGAGGGAGCCACTGAAGAAAAATGAGGAAACCCTGGCCGACCTACCCACATCCATTCCTTGGCAGAACAAACAACTGAACCGTCTGACCCACACAGTAGCCCACCTGGCCTGTATGTGGCAACACCTGACTGACTCTCTGGTAAACCACATATTACATTCTGTTCATAGGTTTCTCTGCAGTGAGACAGACAGGCCCAGAGACCCCTACCGTGGTCTGCTTTGTGCCGCAGTTTCTGGATGACAGCCAGGTTCCCGCTGACCCGATAGATTCCGTCAATATTCAGACCTGTTTGTTCCATTCATAACAGAATTAAATTAGTCGCTCCTTTTTCAAACTGCTGAGGATGACTGTGCAAAGCAAAGACATCAAGAGTGCATTCAAAATTTTCAATGGTCAACAGATTCTTATACTTAACATCTCTCACCCTTGCCAATAACAAAAAAATCCATGATCAATGGAACAATTGTTACAATGCACATGGTGAAAATAATGAAAATAAAAAATGACATATTTTCTTTAGATCTGTGGCAGCTCGTATGTGCAAATGATCCTCAACCAAACCATTGTAACAATGCATGAAAGCCAAAGCAGCAACTCTGGCATGTAAAAATACACAGAATAAGCTCACCTCGCTTTTCCACAGACTTGATGCACTTCTCAACAAAGCTGGGGATGGTGGTGTTCTCCCGCATACACAGAGTGTCCAGATGGCAGCCAAACACGCTGTCTGGAGAATGATCAGACACTACTAATGATGCACAAACTCACCACACAAGGCCACCACTTACAGGTTGATGATTGAGCCATTTAAATGATTCAAGCCCTTAAGTCATCAGCTACTTTTACAGGCCATATGGCACTGGTAATATACACATGAAGTAATGTGGCATTTCTATATTGCTGATTGTATTTGAATCAGTGGCAGATCAAGTCGCAGAGAGCCCCCACCCCGAATGTAGCCCTTCTCCTTGACAGACTGCAGCGTCGGCCTCCTCTGGAGGAACTTGCGGAGTTTGTTGCGCACCCTCCCCTGCTCTGAATCCGCACTGGGACCTGACATGCTCTGCCTGGTGGCTGTGGGACAGAGGGACACAATCATCACCCGCCCATAGCGACATCTGCAGGGCTGTCCCAGAGAGCAATGTGCCTCAAGGAAGGGACAGAGCAGCACACTGTTCTGGTCTCATTTCCAGACCCATGTGAGGACACCAACACTGTGACTGCACTGACACTTTGTGGTGACATATGATTTCATTAGCCTGTATGAAATAAATAATGTGTGAGCCACCATAAGCATAAGACATACACTCTGTCAGTATTCTGACAGTATTCTGAGTATAGAACAATGCAAGCCACACCTATCGGTCTCGCTGGAAAGGAAGATTTGTTTGTGGTTCTGGATCATGACCATGTCACAGACAGGGATCCTGAACTCACAGAGGGAACACTGCAGAGGTGAAGAAAACACGGAAACTCATTCCACCCAGTTTCTACGTACAGTTTTTCTTCTTGTCCTTGTCATCCTTTTCCGCAGGGGCTGGGGACTTCTCGCTGCCCTCGTCGTCCTCCTCTTCAGAGTGGTGGTCCATATCCTGGGGAAAAACAGGTGGATGGGGCCCATCAACATTCGGCCATTCAGACGGGTGGGAACACCGGCCAGGTGTTCAATCCACCAGCGTGACATGAGGTGCGAGAAAAGCAGGCGGCCGAATGTTCAAAGAGCCAAAAGCGCACCGGTTCAGAGGTGGCAAGAGCAGGATGCAGGGGTGGACACAGCCAGAGAGAAGGGACGGCATGCCAGGCCACACCCCTGCCTTCCACTCACCAGTTGCCGGATGCTGTCGGTGATCACTCTGAGCCAGTCGCTGATGATGCTCTCCGTGTCGTACTGCATCAGGTACTCAGACCCATGCCGCGTCTTCAGCTGGCCAAAGAAACGGAGAGGGACACCCAGACACCGCGGTCAAGTCAACACATCATGCACTCAGTGGAGGTCAGATCAGACAGCAAAGTGCACTAGAATGCATCCACCAAATATAGGTGCGTTATTCTGTGAGTCAGGTCATCAATTGCCCTTTTTCATTGGAGATTTACTTGCTTAAAATATCAGGTGGAGCAAGTCCCAGGCTGCATTCAATGAGACTTGTCCCAAACATTATTCTGCACATTATGGAGTCCTCGTACCTCCAAAACATGCTTCTTGCTGGATTTGTCCTTGGAGGCCCAGTTAATTGTCGCCCCGCGTAGTTCCACTGTGTATTCTGGGACGATCTGATTGGTTTTGTTCTGCAGAGACAGAACACCGGCGTTCACTGGCACTGCCGTTGCGTAATCAGTGACCAGCTCATGACCCCAATGAGTGCTTCTTTCGCAACATCACAGAAACATTCCACAAAAACACTGGTATATTCATAACAGCAGCAGCAAATTCGACTTACAAATTAAATAAATTCACAACAAGCAAAACTCAACAAATACCAGATTAGGAAAAGTCACACATTTATTTGTGCTTGACTGATTTCCTTTTGTTTTACTTCTGTTGGCTATAGATATGTACATGGGACTTGGAACGGACTACCAGTTTTTGAAAAATCCCATGAGATCATATATGACACTGTGTGTTTCCAAAGCTTGTTTCTCTGTAGCATGGCCCTACATAGCAGTCAGGAATGCATTCATGAATCGGGAATGTATCCTCAATTGCATCTGGCTCTGTGGCTGTGAATCGTACCGTGGTTCCAGTTGGCGTAGACTTTGGGTCTTTATGAAAGGTTAGAATTCCGCCATGGAGCACTGTCCAGGACGGCGCCCAGTTCTTCCTACCAGAGTGACATGCGATTTACAAGCAGGGTTACAGACCAAATAGTACATGACTGACTTTGATTGGTTATGCAAAACCACTAAGAATATTATGAATCCTACCTTAACATTGCATAGCATAACATTGCAAGTCCCATTACTTTTTGCCAACACAATATATACATTTACAACTAAATGGTACTATGATACTATGTCACCATCCAAAATATGTGGCCAGACTGTCATGTTTAAAGCACTTAACAGTAGGTAGCTACCCAGCTAAGCCTGAAGCCCTGGGACACATTTCCCTGTTAGAGTTTTAGAGGCACTACAGCTTCTGCTGAGGTCCCAGTCCTGCTGTGGTTCTGTTCTTGTGAACCACTGAGAAATGGGTACAGCTGGAATTTACCTTAGCCTTTTCCCATTCTCAGCAATCTTGGTTTTGTTGACAATTCCAGCTTTTTCCAAAATCTGGGCCTGACAAGGAGAGATGAAAGATAACATCTTAAAGAATGACCTCAATGAATCTGATCAAATACTACAAAGCAAGCATTGGAGAGGACAATGAGAAACTGACTGCATTAGGAGGTCTACATTAAGGTCTTACAACTGCTCTTAACATTTTGAACACTTTACATCAATAACTGCATTCACTAAGGTGATTGACTGGCAATTTTAGCATCTCAAATGGTATAATATTTACATCTAAATAATTACGTTTTTACATTACATGTACATGTTCACTTGAGAAGTGTCTTCCAAACTGTAAAAATATACACTGGTGTGATTTAACACACCACAAGGGGGCAGAATAGTATGTTATGTTTCTGCAGCAAAGGCGTAACCCTGGATATTGTTGGAAGCAAGAGCTGAGACAAACATTTCAGGCACAAAACACAGATCCCCCTCAGTTTAAATGGTTGGCTAACCAATTCCCAGGCACTGTCCTGTTTAAACAGAGAACAAGTCTGTGAAACAAGCATGTGCTATGTGAACATGCATGTAGCCAAAACACGTAAATGCTCAATCTACATTGTTTCCAAAAAAATCAATAAATAAATAATTGGAATAAATAAAGAGATGGTGGATTTAGAGTCCAAGGTGGCCACAGTTTTTGCAGATAACTTTATTTTCATGAATAAATTGAATTTTTTTTCCAGAATCAATGACAGTGTAATGGTTGATGGGACTACATTTAATGTACTAAGCTCTTACAGTCTCAGGTTTAAGCTGTAGCAAGACAAAGGCCACCTCAGGGATTGACAGCAGAGTGAAAGGAAAGAGTATTCTCCAAGTACAAACAACCTGCATTTACTCCAAACAGAAAAAGTGAAAAGTTCCATGAAGAAAAGCACATTGAGACCTCTGCAGCGTGTTTCCAGAGTATTTTGGTTGGGTTAGTATACATGCAAGCCTCCCATGTTGTCATCCCAGTTACTAAAAACTACAGTTAAAGCCCCTGCTTCCCCTGTACACCTGGTGTCAAGAAGGAGGCATTATAACCCACATGCTGGTGCTGGGAGTCTGAGCTCTGATTGGAGGGATTCCTCCGGTGTTTGAACCTATCAGCCTTCAGGAAAGAAACAAAACACTGTTGGAAGGGGGAAGAGGTGGACTGTAATTTCAGCAACACCAGAGGTCAGATGCCAGTCCGTGGCTAACTTTTCACACATAGTTTATTTTTGTATCTACATTTGAAACAGGTGGCATTCCAGCAGCAAATGGACTTACATGGTGAGATAACTCTGGAGAATTGCCTGAGCTAGATGCATCACTGGCGTTGTCGGAGACGTTTCTCCTGTGAGTTGGGAAGAATTTCTGCCCAGGCGGAGGGGAGAGAGAGTCAGAAACGGTCAGCTCTCAGTAAAGATGCTACTGAGTCGGACGAGGACTGCAAACTGCTGCATGCAGAGCCTGGTCCCCTCTACAATGCAATGATGCGACCATTTAGCACACGTGACCCTGTTACAATAGGCAAATGCTCCAGGTGTACTTTCCTGCTACTTAGGGACTCATATCAGCGCCAGTGAGAGACCGTGCGGAGCAGGTGCTTCACAGAATCAATTACACTGCACTGAGCCCTCCCATTAACACCCACAGCCCAGCAGAGAAACTTTTAACGCCTTCCTGTCAGCCCACGGCAGAACCAGGGGGGGTTCTGTCTGAACTCTCACAGAGTGTTCACTGTCACCAGCCTCACTCTTCTTATAGCCCAGGGTCTCCTAACATCTAGCCCGTGGAAGTAAGAATGAGTCCATGTTTTAGAGGCCAGCCCTGCCTGCGTGTACCGCGACGACTCACCACATCATCCTTGTTGGCAGCACTGAACTGGCTGGGGCTCACGGCGTGCCTCCAGTTCCTCAAAACGCCAACGCCCTCTGGGTCAACTCCGTTCCCCACCTTCAGCTGGCCGGGTGCACCCGAAAGCTGCAGGATCAGACACAAAGCAGGCTGGGTGTTGCAGTAAGGGAACACATCTCACATAAATATCCAAAATCCAACACAGAATGAGGACAGGCGTTACTCTTTTGAAGTGAAGCCCTTTAAGGCTGGAAGTAGGTTCAATAAAGGAGTTATTTACACTTTAGTACAGGTAGCTGCCAGCACTGACAGTGACTCTGCCAAAACAGCTCTTTCTGACTATAATGAACGCTACCTGAAAAAAACAATATCTTCAATTTTATAATTCATATTCCAACAAATTAATAACTACATAATCACTGAACAACTAGACATAACTAAATTTGGGTACATCAGAAACAAAAGCCACTCAACAACAAGCACAAGCGGTGAACACCTGTGGTCTTGCTTTCCCACTCTCACACCCGACTCTACCTCAGGCAAGTTCCACTGGGACCTGGATCCATCTCGCAGGTAGTAGTATGTCTGTCCTCTCTCATCCACTGACATGATCCACTGCCAGACACAGAGGGCTTTAAGTTAAACAACATCAGTGCAATATTGCTTTTTCTTTATCGTAAATGGCATCATTGTTGCTGTATTTTTGAGGACAGGTATGAATGGAAGGCACTGAGGGAAAACATACTTTTTAAAGGTGACTTGGAACAAGCTGAGCTTTGTAATCTCTGCCATACGAGTCAAGCCCTGTACATCTATACCACATTCAGGGATCTGGTTCCTTGAAAAAGCAAAGCTTGATTGAGCCACATTCACCTCAGCTAGGTTGAAAGCTTTTCCCACGTGAATGTCCATAAAAAGACAAAGTACAAAAATACTAAACATGATTATTAGAGGCAGTTTCTTGGTGTGAATGATAAAACAGGTGTTAAAACGTGTGAAACAAAGAACACCAGTGGTTTGTGGGTAAGACTGCCATTCGTAACAAACTGCACCAAAACACCGATTCTCAAAGGAGAAAAGAAAAGCAGCAACAAGACAATGGAAAAATCATTCATTACGAATTCTACAAACATTTACGTGCCAAACAGCCCAGAGCAAACAGTCTAATGCAGTTTCCACTTATCTTTTTTGCCATGGAGCCACAGCGTGATGTACTGGTGTGATTAAATTAGGCTTGTAGCTGCAAGGCTACAGTTTCCATTCAAAGGTAAGGGGAACTGCCATTGTGCCCTTTACAGTACTTTCTTGACCTGCACTGCTTCAATAAATATCCAGCTGTATACACCATGTAGAAATGAAAACTATGTTAGCTGTCTGCTTTCTCCATGAATTTTTAAAGTAATCCACAATCAGCACACTTTATCTCCCTGAAACAGCTCACTTAATACTACAATTGCACCAAAATGGAAATGCTACTAAGACGTACAGTAATCTGGTACCTTGTTGCTGTGTATCCTACAGACTCTGATCACAGTAAACAAGAGAGGCCAACATTTCAAACTGAAAACCCTGGTACATTTTGGTGTGGTGCAGCAGTGGGTGGAGCACAATGAGGGAAGGATAATGGACACACGTTTACCTTCTGTTTGTAACATCTGTACAAATTCTTTGTACACCACAGTCAATTTAATCACATTTCCCCTACACGGTTCTAACTTTCATGCATCAATGCTTAGACTGTTACTGATACAGACTATATCAAAAAATATATTTATCATGATTATTCAATTTCAGTGTGTTTCCACTTGATCTGTTGGAGCCTTGTGCTTTTTCATACGGTAAACAACCAACCACGTCTGACTCTTTCAGTGTATACTATTCTCTTTGCAAAATGCAGTAAAGCACCAAGAATAATAGTTAACAACAAACTAACAACAGCTCACTGTTTAGTGGAATTTTTATGAAATATTATGCCTTATGATAAGTGTGCTCTGCAGTGAGATTAAACTGAGTTTGGAATAAGTTTAATCTTACTTGTCTGTGCTGGGATAAATAAGTGAACACATTCTTAGGCAGAACTCTGACATATTTCTGAGGACACAAATTCAATGAAAATTGAGTAAATGCTCATCAAACTAAACTAATTAAATAAAGACGTTCTGAATAAATTCTCCCTGAGTACTTTAATTTCATTTGTGCCAACAAGACAAATGTCAAGTGAGTAACTAACTGTTCTGCCCAAATGAATTATAAATAATTGCTTTGCATTTCAGAATATTTTATCAAATTAAGACACACATTCTCAGTAATGATTCACTCAGCTCCTCAGTTTTCATTTGAGAGGGTTATGATGTAAAAGCTTATTCGTGACAAACTAAGGACTGTAATTTGTAAAAGTAGACTTTGCAGAGTACATAGCTAACACCCAGGAATGTGGTGGGTGTCAAATCTGATCCTTTGAGAAAGAAACAACCTGTTTATAAGACTCATAACTAACTCATACCTTGGATCTGAAAAAGTGTGATATGATAAAGTGTGTCCAGTACACACCAGCTTGTGCCGTAAAACACATTTGAAAAAGTTTTGGGTAAGGACGAGTACATTCCAAAACAACCTGTCACCCTGCACATGCACATTGTTCTCCTAATTTCTCCCATATTTTCTCTAAAGAAATTACAAATCATGACTTCAAAGTACCTCTGTGATGCCATTTTTAATATTACCAAATATATCCACTACAGGCATTACATGGGTGCTAGAAGTCAAGTTTGCTTTAGCTACCTATTGATAATCCATCAGTGAATAAATTAAATAGTATCAGAATTTAACTACTGGCATTAAACACTATGTTTCAGGATTAGTGACAGTGCCATTCCTACTGTTCCAGGAAAACTAATATCCGAATATCATACAGGTCTATTCTTGTATGGACATGCTGATAGCTTGCTACCGAAGTATGTTTTCACACGTATAGCTACCTTAAAAACTTTCTCCTACTGAGCTACCCACTACAGCAAGTCACATTACATCTAAACCTACATAAGATGCCATTGAAAGTACTAAGATAAACAGAACAGTGGCATAAATTGCATGAACCATCCATGCATTTACTAAACTTAACATAAACCATGATAAAATACAACTGCTTGAAAAGAAAACACTGTGGATTGCTGAGGACTGGACTATAACACTAATTCAGAATCAATAGGTATTAGCTGGCAGCCCGCCACCTAATGCCACTGTAACAGCATAATTTAATATGGCACCTCTGTGGTCATGTGATGCGAGTGATGCCACGCCCCTGTACCTGCTCCGGGGTGCGATCGCTGGTGAACACGGTCTTCCCCTCCGGATCCACCGAGCGCGTCCAGCCCGCCGGGGGGTTGGCGTCCACGCTGGCCCGTGGGATCACCGCCCGCTTTATCTGGGGCAGGGGCAAGTCTTTGGGGAAGGTCAGGGGAGACCTGGGCTCCTCGTGGTCGTCCATGGGGTAATCTTCCTCGGGAAGGGGAGGCTGGGGAATAGAAAACACCAGACAATCAGCAACAGGGGGAATCAAACGTAAAGCAATGGAGATGCACAGCTGCCCAAGGGTGGCACTGATGCTGCCAGGAAAGCCTGGGGGAGCCTTTTGTCTGCTGTGTGCATGAATAGCTGTCCTTTGGACAAGTGGCTGTACCTGCTTTCTGAATGGGAAGACTTTCCATTGGTTTGTGACGGACGGATTGGTTGAATGAGTACAGTACAAGCCACATATGCTGCAAAACATGCTGTAATCTCATCCAAAGGATTTTAACTGATAGCATATCAACTGATATCATATTTCTGATATGACATACACAAGCTTTCTGCAAATAAAATGACCACAGATAGTCAGCACTGCGTGCCTCACATTTGAAGTTCTGTCTCTGTCATTGCTGAAGCTACAGATGTTCTAATTCCTTGGCTCGTTATGGACAAATCGTTGCAGGGCGTGTGGTCTACAACAGAACATCCAAAGCTACCAGCGGAATCCAGACAGCACTGGAATCTCCCGTTACCAAAACTACTTAGATAAGGAAGTGAGGAAGCCAGATGCACCGTTGGAGCTGAATATCTGGTCAGAACAAACAGATCGTCTGCGCAATAAAAGGGTTGCCTTTTTACCGGGCCATCGTCCCGGGGCTTCTGTAGGCCCTGGGGCTCCATGACCGGGGAAGAGGGGGAGACCAGCTCCGGAGGCACCCAGGACGTCTCCCTGGACACGTGGTTGTAGAAGTAGGGCCGGCCGCTGCTCTCATCCAGGAGCCGCTCCCAGTCGGAGCCCCCTGAGCCGGGGACTGACGGGGACGGGCTGGGGGAGTGGGCTGGCGAGGGGGAGGACTGCGCCTCCAGGGGCGACTCGGGGTCTGCGAGGGGACTGCGAGGGTCGTCCCAGGTGGTCTGTCCCGTGGCGGGGTGGTAGTAGTACTCCTGTCCGCTCTCCTGGTCAGTGTGCACCTCCCATCCCTCCGAATCCAGAGACAGGCGGCATGAAGCTCCCGAGGCGGTGGAGACAGATGGGGTGGACTGTGGAATCTTTCTCAAGTCTGATATGTTGACATACACTGCAGTGCTGGGGTTGGTCTTCTCAGTCTGCAGACGGACAGAAGTGAAGGGTCAATCGTGGTTAGGTATACTACAGCTACGTAAAGGCTAGTATTTGTGGGCTTGGTCATTTACCAATTTCCTTGATGTTTCTCAATCATATTGCAGGTACCTGTTAGTTCATAGGTTAGGCCTGCAGGAAAAAATTACCCTCTTTTAATTGTTTAGACTGTCAAACACAATATCGTATTTAATTTGGTTGTCATTGTGGTATATTATGTTTGGGGTGAACCGAGGTGTTCAGAGTCACACATGTAACATGAAAAAGGCAAGATAAGGCATGTATATTGATATGGATTAATTCATGAAATAGGATAGCATAAATGTTTCTAAATTCCATTATTACTTCCAGTTTAACAGATATCCCATCAGGGATTCAAATCCACCAACTGTCGCTGTGAAATTTTGAGCCCTCACCATCTCTGAGTCACTCTCCCACTTTCACAGGAAAAGTTCTGCAGTATAACTTGATGCCTGAGTAATACTCCACCCCCATCTCCCTGCGTACTCTACACAGACTGCTCCACAACCTTTTCACATCTGCGAGGTTTATGGGAATCACAGCAAGACAAAAGTCAGGGAGAGTATCACTGCACAGCACCTCCCCTGGCCCAAGAGCAACAAAAGACAGGGGTATCAGGTTCCCTCCTCCGAATCGGAATGGAGGGGCTTCAATAGCCAACACTGACACAACGTCACACTTGGAGGCAAAAACATTCCAGTATCTTTCCAGGGTGTGGGGGGCCCCACACAACCAGTAACAACAACAGGTGGACCACTGTGTCACTTGCTCCTGTACAGAGCAGATTTCCATGACACATCCTGCTAGGCAGAAATAGGTTAAAGAGTAGTGAAGATGACATGGTTGAAAAAAAACAAGCTCGAAACCAGACCCCTCCCCGAACAATTTCTCTCCTTCCACTATCAGGGACAATAATGGAGGTCCAGGAGGAAAGGTCAGATTCCATTTTTTTTTCTCTCTCTGTCCTAGCCATGCTGGTGCACTTATGGAATGGCCTTGGTTATGCTAGCACCGCTGCATACGGAGGGAGTGATTGAACCAATCGGGAGCAGAGAAACCCATGAAACACACTCCACAACCCTGGTGGGTATTTGCATATGTGAAGAGGAGATCAGAAGTGCCCGCAAGTCCACCACGGATAGTAATGTGCCCCCATAAGTCAAGACAAGATCTCAGCTTGTTCTGAGGAGAGGAACATTCATCTTCAACACAATGAGGCAATGAAGTTCTTCATTTCCAGTGATGACCTACTCCAAATTCACAAATTCAAATCCTATTAATATCATTTAATATTAATATTTAAAGTTATCAGATATTAGTAATAATTAATGTACAAATATGTACACTCAAAAAAGCCATAATCTCATATGTATGCATTAGGGGCAGGTCAGCTCAGAACAACCAGTATTTTTCTTCCTAGTCATTATGACCTTACAGGAGTGTTCTGTTCTACGTTATAAAGTCAATTATATGTAGTACTGCATAAATGCAGAATACATTATGATTGAGAAGAACACATTAAGCAGTGCTATTCAATCATAAACAGTGTCTGAACACAGTAATTGATTTTTTACATGGTTCCAATAACAACAGCACTGGCTTGTGCATGTTAAGGTCTTCCAGGTACTAAAAACCAAACAGCCACTCCTCCATCCTGCCTATTCAGGTATTTACAAAGGCATATTTGCAAGGTGTGGTCTCATTCTGACCAGCTAATTCAGACACCATGATGAAAGAGCACAGAGATCTGTGCCACAAGAAAAGTTTCCTCTGCTTAATTTACAGACTCCAACAGATGGTAATGAAAAATTCACAGACACAGAGAAAGATCTCACCTACCTCCCTGTAACACATTCATGGGTGCTTTACCATTACAATTGTAATGAAAACTCCACCCCATAGACTGACACACACAGACTTCACCTTTCTCTTGGTAATGTAGTCAAAAGCACCTGTGGAACTTGCAAGACCAGGCCCTTACTGGAAATGCCAGTGGTGAAGTCCTGGAGACCCTCCTCTGGGTCTAGCCATACAACATCACTCCTCTATAGGATTCCTCTATCTGAGGAGCTGGCGTCTGAAGCTTGTTTCAGTGGGAGCAGAATGACAGATGACAGCTTGCAGTTGTGGTGAGGAGACGAGACCAGAGCTCTGTGTAAAGTCTTAGCGAGGAAGACAGGAAGAGCTCTGAGAGCATTCTACATAACCACTTACAATGGGGACACATCAAGCAGCGGTCACCTACAGTCATTCACAGAGAGAGTAAATGAATCACTTCTTTATGTGAGACTGTGAACAAAGATGAAAGTGTTTATGGTCATCTGCCCATAGCAGACTGAGCCAATGGAGCAAACAAGCTAGTATGCAACCTGTTAAAAGTATTGGATGTTCACTTTTATTTCATCATTCACTCTTAGCTAAAGAAGCCTTGATGATTTCCGTTTGGTTTCTATTTGAGCTGTCCACATGGCTAGTTAAAAAAAAAGAACCAATAAAGGCTAACACAAGGGTGGCATCACACCCCATTGTCCTGCCACAGGAGCAACGTCACTGTCCAATACAAATACACGTACATTCTCTGGCTGGAGTAATCTTCACTGCCAGCAGCATTGTTCAACATATTTCAACCCCTCAGTGAAACATGGACTTTTTGTGTGAGAATGAAACCTCGCAAACAACCTAGATCTCTCACACACAAACACACACACACACACGTCATAGTCAGGAGGCCTTCATGGATGTCATTTTGGAAACGACTGACCATCCAGGGCCAGCAATGGAAAAGTGCGGCAGCCTTGTTTGCCTCTTTGCTACTGACCCACATCTCAGGGGAATGGGAGTGAACCGCAAAATGCAGAGCCGCATTTCCACACAAAGGGAAGAACTCAAAAGAAACCATTCGACTGAACCCACAGGCACCTGTGGCCACTTTCCACTAACATAGCCATTCCGAGCCGTGCCGTGCTGGACCCGTATGAGAAGGCTTGCAAGGCTTTCCATTGCAGTGCCTGGCCTGTCATATAACAGACTACTTTCAGTTGAAGGAATAATAACAATAATCATGGACACTCCAACAGAAGGAAAAAAAGGGTTTTCAATTTTTTGTTAGTTAGATGACTTGATGTCTTGAATATGGGTAGCTGTATTTTGTATTTATCCTTGATAGAGGGATGCAACTTGTAAGGATACTGCTACCAATACTTTCTCTGATAAATATTAAGTTTGTATAGCTATTAACAGCTATAGTTGTCTCATGGCTTAGACAAGCAACATTTCAACAGCTGTTACTAGTTACTCCACAGAGATTATTGACAGAAGCCTCCTGTAACGATATGTTTCCAAACTGTGGAAGCTAACTGACACAATACAGGTTGCCACAGCTGTCCCTGGCCGGAATTTAACTAGACAAGCACTGTGACAAGCAGTATGGGTCCCGGATTTTAAGGCTGGGTGTCTCTCGGTGCAGCAAAAACTGGAAAAATTAGCAAGCTTGACAAATGTGTAACATGGAAAAAAATGCATAAAACACTTATACAGAATACATGCACACCAAATGAAGAACTGATGCAGAGCCAAAATGTCAGACTGAATAGGTTATATACAGTACCAGTCAAAAGTTTGGAAAGAAAAATGTGTTTTTCTTTACTTTTATTTTACACACTTTAGAATGATAATAAAGACATCAAAACTATGAAATAACACTAATGGAATTATGCAGTGACCAAAAAAGTGTTAAGCAAATCATAAAACTATCTTAGATTCTTCAAAGTAGCCAAAAGATATTCTTTAAAATTTTTTTTTAGACCATAAGTCTTTAGATCAAAATGTATTTGAATGCATGTTTCCCATTATCTTAATCAGGTGTGTCCAAACCTTTGACTGGTACTGTACACACTCTTCACATCGTAATCCCAAAATACACTAGGACACCATCACACCATCAAACCACAAGAAGTCATCCACAGCACTCTGGTTGGCCGAGGGAAGCCAGCCTAGTCTGCCGGATGTCTCAGAGATGCACCATGGGACCCTGAGAGAGATCTTGTCCTACCTGGGAGGTAAGTGGAAGAGTCATGGCTCTAGACCTGAAGTTCTGGCAAGCCATGGCTGGTCTGGCTGATGCGATCAGGCAGCTCTGCAGGGGAGCAGTTCTGCCGTCACCAAGGGCTATGCAGACCGAGCAGGAAGACTGCGACCAGAGACACCAACAGAGACCGCTTCACGCAAACAGAGCGTGTGTGTGTGTGTGAGTGTGTGTAAGAGAGGGAGAGGGAAAGGGAGAAAGTGGTTCATGGCATTTTAAACCACTTCCTGACAGCTGAAAAAGGAAACGTCGGCATGGAAACAAATACGTTTAAGAGTATACACCACCAAGGCCAGACCTCAGGAGGCAAATAAGTGGACCTGAAAGGGTTTTCAAAAAATTCAAACAAAGCACACTTCTGAAATCCACCTCGCCATACCTCTAACTTCACTGAACAGACTGGGAAGGTAGGAAGGTGATCTGGTATCTCACAGGCCATTAATTTATCTAGCATCAGGATGCCAGCGTGTTCCTGGCAGCAAACAGGAGCAGGGTGGACACAGCAAGCTCTCATTAGGCGAAGAGTCATAACAGCAGGAACCATAAAACAACCAGGCCAGTGTGAAGCTTGCTTGAGGATCACGGGAAAAAAGGAGTTCGCACAAAGTTAGACACAGTCGAGCGTGCAAATACAGGCACGTACACGTGCAGACACACATGTGCACCGGGGGAATCAATCCTTTCGCAAAACACCACCGCCCACAGAATGCTTCAGAGTTCCCCTTTCAAGGGGTCTGGACAACTGTGATGGGATCCCACTTCTGTATGAAAGTGAAGGGAGAGTGACCTCCAGTTACGTTTCGCTTTGCGTTCTTCACAAACGACTTCAGCATCAGCCAGAATTTCACTTTTCACTCGCTGAGCTTCAGCGACAGATTGCACTTGCGTATTTGAACATCGCATCGAACTGTAAGCTCCAACATGGCCGCGAGGTCCTTGAGGTCCTTAAGCCAAGTTTGTGAAGAAGACTATTTCAATGAGTTAAATTTCAAACAGCCTCTACTTTTTTCCCCTATTTCCCCTACAGCACTGGTTAAAGGAACTGTTTGGAAAGTGGTGGGGTAGAGGGCAAGACCCGCAGACAGAAAATACCTCTTTGAAGGAAGGGTAGCTGGATGTGTTGGGGTGGGAGGGATGAGAAGGTGAAGAAACTACCAAGCAACTGGAAAGGAACTATTAACACAGTATTTAAGCTGGTGGGACCTTCTGCATCCATTGTTGCACACTGGAAATGAGTATGAGCGGAGCAGCTGGCTTTGCAGACTTCCTGCAATGAGACCTCCTCTCTGAACAGAGCTTCCAAAAGAGGAGGTTTGGAATTGAAATGAAGCCTGCAGCAGTGACACTAACGCTCACCCTGTTATGGTGACAGATCACTGCATGATTTGACTGATGTTCTTCGCTAATATAGCAGCTGCTTATCACCGCAAGATCAACAAAACTCTACATCTCCTGCCATGTATTGCAGAAATGTAAATAGAGTCAGTCTAAACACTTGCTAACCTTACACTGGACCTTATTTTAGTCAAGCCCATGAAAGCCACAGCGCAGCTAGTGAGTGCCTCTGAGTGCACACACTTGTAGTTATTCTCATCTGTGGTGGCTAATGTACAATACATTTATCGTACACAAAGCTCATAATGAAACCACATTGGTAAAAATAGGGAAGGTAACTTCCAGGTTTCAGTCTACACCAGCAGAAAACTTCTGCTTAAAGTCTGCCATTTGAGAAATACAAGAAATACTGACACATTCAAAAAAAAAGAAAAAATGAAAGCGTGATGGTTTATGTGTAAGGGATACACTCAGTAAACTCTTCCTTCACTTATAAACAGGCAATGCAACCAAACTGGACAAAGGGAGGGTGCAGAGGAAGCACAAGCCCTTCTAGCATGCAGCTTTGTTGCCAAGTACAGCTTCATCATGATTTTTGTTATATTCTGTTGTATTCTTTTTCTAATTCTATTTCTATTATATTATATTTTGTTAACAACTGGCCAACCAAAAAAAAGATAGAGCTGATCTGAGGCTGCGCTATTATGCAGACAGTGAAGATTTGCATGGCTCCCCCTTGGCTCCACCTCCTGTTACATCACACTTCAGCTCTGAATTACCTGGACTACCGCACAGAATGCAAAGAGTCAAACACATGGACTGGTCGATCAACTCTGCCTTCAAATGCAGGAGTGGTGTGGGGCCTGGTCTGACAGGCATTAGGTGAAGGCGGTTCTTGCATGATTTACATGTCTTCAGGCCTCCAGCTTTCTTAGTGGAGGTATTTCTTTTATTCCCCATTTCCTCCCTACTTAAGCAATGGCACTTATCTCTCTGTATTATCTTTGTCAAAACAATGACATCTAATATCAGTGTGACCCGTTACTATACAGTGCCACTGGAACACTTTGCAGTCTGATTTTAAGTGGCTTTGGCTGTTTATTCAAAAACTGGTAGACTGTATTGTATAAGTAGAAGCAGCCACAACTTCCTGTGCAGATTATATTTCTGCAAGCAGAGAACCAGTCACAGAGGGCCATCTACCTTTACCTGTGACATTTTGTCTGTGATTGAAATTCACTAAAGATAGTTATATCCTTTGGTGTAATCCACACTTATATTGACCTTATGTAAAATGGTCAGTTAAAAATAGCACAAATGTAAATATATGAAAAGCTGTCTGCAGCAGGAACTACTAGTAAACTACAGCACCTTAATATATTGCCCTACATACTGATACAGCATATGTACGTACACACATACACACATATATATATATGGAGATACAACTGACAGTGAGTGAGTGGCAGTGAGTTTAGGCTGCTCTGACATGTCATAGCTTGACTGCATAATGTCAGCCTCTAATACACATACAGTGTACTGACAACACTACACCAATGCACAGGAAAAATGCTGCATTTCAACTCTGGAACCACATCAGACCGGAGCTCCAAATTACCATATCCTCATTCATATCAGCCATATCCACTGGGGCTTTTACAGTCAGAATCTAACATGGATGACTTAAGAATATGCCTATCAATTACATAGGTCCAGCTATACTTCATGGTGAGTACAGTCAGCTCAGCTGGCTGAAGTAAGAAGCGCTTTTCTCTGGCTGTGGCTGGAGGAAGCAGCCTTAGGGCAGATCATGTCACTTGCCCGCTCACTGAGGGAGCCACTCCCACAGCAACAACAGCAGTAATAGCTACTATCAGCGTGCACAAAGGCCAGCAAGGCACAGTGCCTGCTCAAGTCACGTTTCCTAATCACAGCGTGGTGTCACAGTCTACCTCTGTGTTCTCTGCCGCATTATTGGACACTAAGTAAAGCAGTGTGCATTTGAATTTTTCGTTCTGTGTTTTGGAAGCTCAGTTCTTCGCTTCTTGAACATCTTTTGTAGTCAGGCTGCAAAGGAAAAACATCCGAATATTCATCTGGCTGGAGGCCATCCATGCATGAACATACAGCAGTATGGAAGGGTCAATCAAGTCCTTCAGTTAGCTGCTTGACCTCCACAAACAAAAAAGATTGTTAAAAAGCTACCTGTACTAAGCTAATCAAATAACAGAATAAATAACCATTTTCTCTTAAGGTGACCAACACAACACTTACCTGGCTTGCTATGCACAGTCTGAAAAGTTTATAAAAAGTAAAGGACTAACAGGTGAGAATATTCTAGAATAATAATACTAAGCATTACATGAGTGCAAGACACCAACCACCACCGATTCTGATGGGGTTAAATGGTATGAGCTGGTGGTAACAGCTAGACATCTGACAGTGCCATTCAAAGGAAACGAACGATTGCCTTACCAGTCTTCCTGTGCCAGCGGATCTTAAACTGTTCTCAATAGTACAAACACCGAGTACCTGTGTCTGTGGCCTAATGGCTTCATGGTGTTTTTGCTACACAGAGCAGTCGTAGAGGCTCACCCCAGTGGTTTCCCGGTCAATTTCACAGGGACTCCTCTTCAGCGACGCTCAACCGCAATGGAAGAGGGCTGCTTGTTTTCAGCGCCCAGCGATACAGGACAACACCTCTCTTTAAACAGAGGGCCAAAGCTTCCACAGATTTTAGCTGATGACACAACCCAAAGGCTCATGCATGCAACTAATTTAAAATGATGTAAAAAAAATTATCTGAATTCCTCAGCTGATAACAAGTAACAGGCACATCCAAGTGTGCGAAGCATTTTCGAAAGCAGGAGAAAAACAAAGTAAGAGAAATACACTTCCTACTGTTAGATAATAAAGAGTGCTCTGTAAAGCAAAATTCATAGCAGAAGCACATGGTAGAATCCTCCAATAAGAATTCCTTTCAGAGGAAACTAATTGAATAAAAAGCAAATAGCTGGCACACACTACGTAATAAACAGCAAAATGCCCCCACCAATGGGGCCAGTCATGTCTCCAGAGCAACATCTGTGATGAATGCATGCATCACTCAGTTGCTCACTGGGAACTGCCAGTAATCCAAAACTATTTATTGTGAGAAATTCACCTGGGTTGTGCTCAGGGCTCTGTGAAAACGTTACTAAGCACAGATTGACCTTCCCTTTGGAGCGTGTAGGGGTCACCAGCACGACATGCCACTGTGCTTGAGAGCACTGTTCCTTTTCCCTACATCACCACAGAAACCTATTTATGTCCAAATTCACAATTTCTGAAATACCATTCAGACCCCAGACCAAATCTCCTGCCCATTAGGACGTTGCTTTTCTCTAACGATTCATTCATTGTGACAAATATTCTGATCGAGGGTGAATTAAAATTGCATCTTTAGATGCACACAAAATACGCAATCTGCTACTAGTTTCAGTACTCCATCCCGACGAATACTACCGAGCATGTATCCATAATAACCTTTCCAGAATGTGTCTTCAAACGGATTGATGAGTGATATAGACATGCTAAGATGGCTAAATTTCGTATTTAAAAGGGGGAAAGATTGTAGACTTCAAATCAAGTGGATAGCTGATATGTAGGGTTACAAATTCATACATGCACATTCATTGTTAGAATTTCTTTTTTATCCCTTCAAAAACAACACGGTGGGTTCCTTGACACACTAACGCAAGACGCAACGAAGACTTTTGTACCTGCAAACTCGATTTGGGATCATAAAAACATCTGGGAGCAAAAAATAAAGAACTGCTTCTGTAACTGTTGTTGGTAAATCTAAAAGAAAATTAACGAGTTTGAGCAAAGTAGGCAAGACATGTGCAACATAACATTTACGATGAACACTTAAATAGTGTGAATCTGAGCAGGATGTTGAGCTCGACACGTCCTCAAAGTAACAACCACATCAAGCACGGAGGTGCCGTATTTACCGTCTCCACCCACAAGTAAGTTTTTCCGTGCCTGGACTTAAGCAGTCTACGAGGTGTTGTCGAGTCACCCTACCTTTGCTACGCAGGTACATAGGCCCCTTTCAGAAAGCTGAAAATGATCTTCGAGAGACTGATTCGGGTCAAATCAACGGCACTGGCAACAAAAAATTACATTCCATTTTTTATAATACTAACAGCGGGGTGCGGCACAGTCGCACAGGTTTTCCGTGCGCCGGGTAGCCAGGTAGTCGCTCGAAACCAACCTTTTGGGAGTGGTTGTGGGATTTAATTTCGCGTTAACTCCTTCCTGCCCGATTGGGAAGAGGGAAAGATGAGCTACACAAATGCAAACAAATATGTTTCGGTGACAACATCCACATCATTTGACGTGTACTTCTGTTTTGCGTAACCCGCCGAACACCTGTTTGTTACAACGCGTGTGGAGCTGTATGGCAAATTACAGCAAAAGCGGTGCCTCACGTTAAAAGAAAATCGAAGCGTTGCCCGTTTTACTAAAATCAGATCACTGAAAACTCTTTTCAAAGTTTAGTTTGTATCATTAATATTATTGCGGGGCAGAGCGAATCACCTCGTTGGCACTGCTGTAGAACACATGGATGAGGTGCAACATTAAGTAATGAATGTATGTTGCATGTTTATTTATTATTATTTTTACTCTTGTGAAAATGTCTTCTCATTCTCAGTTGTGAGAATATCTGCAACTATATGACAGTGCAGTTGCAATATAATCATTTATCTCTTCTGTCGCCAGATCTTCAGAAGCTGCCGAGTTACTTTCCCAACGAGTCATGTAGAAGGCAATCAATCTTATTTTCTGCATTTTTTTCGTTAGTTTATCGGCATCTTTTGAACATCTCGTCAGATTCCTTATCATAAACGCACAACTGTCAGTGTACATGACGACAAGTCACTGCTTGGCAACACTCCGAGCTGAGTGTGGGGAAAAGCTTGTTTAGGATTAAAGCAATGGAGAGAGGTTTGGAGCCCTACAGGAAGCAGCTCCTCCTCTGATTTGTAAACACAGTGCAGGAAGGAAGGGGGGCCCCAATACCAAAAAAAAGTCCAGATCCACCTCTTATACAAGAAAAGACACATAAAAACTTGAACACATTGACAGACGGAACTACAGAACACACAGCAGAGCAGACCATTCTGAAAGACTTCTCGGGACACCAGTTTGTGTTTAGACACTGGAGGAAATGGCCTGTGGCTTTTTGTGCTTGCAAGCTCTCAAAAATAGTCTAGAAGTAGCATTACAGGGTGTGACTTCAACATGCATCCCACAGCACCTCAAGGTTTGACACCCTGAAGACTAAAGTTAATTTTATCACACCACTCTGGTTATATTTATAGCATTGTTTTTGCATTGCCCTTTTAATGAACACATCTGCTCCCTTGTAAGCTACCCCTTGAGTGAGAATTGTTTTTCTAATATATTCACACACCTTAGCAATACTCTGCAATGTGGATTTGCCAGAAAACACACAAAATATACAGTATGTAGACCATTGTAGAGAGGCCCATACAAATGAGAGTTTGAGGATAGCAAGTTCTCCCCAGAACCCACATTAGCTCAAGGGCAAAATCCGACACCATTGAGGGAAGAATGTTTTGGTTCATTTTGAAGCAGTTCTCAGGTGACAGTTAATGCCTGACTGCTTTTTTAAAAGCAGTTTTTAGCAGCATTTAGCTCTGCAGGTGGGAGCTTCATTTGACAGGTGTGAAAGCTGTATCTAGCTGTACCTCCATGGAAGTCTAATTACATTGGTTTCATTGAGCCTTAAAAAGGTCAGGGACGGAAAACTTAAAAAAGAGTGTGCATTCAAGACAAAACACATTTGGATGTGATGAGCGTGACGGCACAGTTGCTTTGCAATATAAGATTGAGAAAACAATAACACAATCACACTGCAGCCATCATTCTCTCTAGTGTGTATCGCCACTGCAGGTTTGTTCTGCCTGTGATTTGAATACATTCAAACTTAATCACACTGTAACATTGGTGCCAAGCCGAGTCCCTGTAGAATCAGTCTCTTATACAGAATATAGGAGAGGGGTGCTTCAGTCAAAGGTCAAAGTGATTTGGCCTTAACTTTTACCACCACTATAGCTTTTTAGTCGCCAGTAAATCAAGTTTAGTTCAGCTAGAAAAACAGGAAATGTTATGGAGAGGTAAGGGTGAAGTTGCACACCTTAATTTTTTACTGAAAGTTAAAAACAAAATTCTTTGAGATTTGGTGGAATTGCCCTATCAGTGACTTTAGAGGCACCAAAATATGATTGTATTCAAACATTTGCATATATTGCAATGAGAAAGGTATTATATACAAACCACCTAATCTAAGACATGCACAGCATGAGCTCAAGACTTACCCTGGATCAATCATTCACATGGACTGTGACTCCAGCCAAATGCTTTATGACCCAAACATCGCAGGAATGTCTGCGCATGGAAGAAAGCCAATCGCCATTCACTGAAATCGGTCAGCTTCAGTACAAGGCTCCCAGGAAGAAATCTGGATATCGAAACATTACGTTTAACGCAATGCCTCTGAGTCATCTTATATATTGGACCCTTCCCTACACCAAACCTGCCAGTAAACACTTTAATCGAGTGGTTCCTTCCTCTCTTTAAAGGCCTTATCTCTTCAGATCTGTTCCCGTGATATGGATCCCGTTGAGATTTCAACTGCGTGTAACAAAAACTCGCCACAAACTGGAACATACAGCAGAATCAATCATGGAGGAGTTGCAATTAACAGTATTGAAACATGGTTCTAAAATGTAACAAAAAACAAGCACTTGTATCAAGTATCTTGTACTGAACTAGCAAAACACCACAAACTGTTTTTTTCCAGAGCTTGTTCAATATGTTCCACAAGCTCAAGCTCTGGCCTTAAGTCCTACCATTCCCTTAAAGAGATGTTTTTGACAGTTTTCCTGAATAGGCAGATACTGGCTCACGTGTGCTGAATTGGAGAGAAGGAATGAAAACAGTACAGTATGTGAATCTCCCTAACATCTGCACTGCATTGAAAAAATATAAGCAAAAAACAAGAGCAAAGGAGAGGCTAATCAGTTTGACCAACTTATCAAAGTGTATATAGCTAGTTATCTATATTATTTACTACTGTAGCCATCTATAAATACAGTGTAAGTTGTGCCAAAGTTCAAAAGTTCAACCCTACTGACTGTAGATTGGCTAATAAGTGCTAAGCATTGCTTTGCTATGAAGATGAGGAAGCAAGGTCACTTCTGTCTTGTCCCAGTTTGTTGGGGGAAAAACTTCCAAAAGCACACGACCTAGCCTTCACCCAGCCTGACCAGTGCTGCTTGAACATGTCTAATCAGTCCTAATGTCCCCAGTTAAAAACCAACAAACACACAAGCAAGGGACAGCAATCACCACATCACCATTTGTGCTGATTTCATGCCAGAAGTTGGGGTGCAGTGTGCCCACTTCAATGGAAACACCCCTACTTAATACCAATTAACAAGCTCTTTCACCAGTCCTCTAGAACTCATGCTTCAGACTGGCCTCTGGATAGCACCAGGCCGCACCGAGAACAATATCCTTTGCTGACTCTTGTCTTTAGCCTAAACAAAGCAAGAGAGTTTGTTTACTTTCATTAAGGGTAATTGGGCTGATTTTATGTATTAACCCTTGAGGATGTAAAAAAATCACATTCAATATAGCTTCCACTGAGGTCAGAATTACTGATATATCCTCATACTACACAAAACTCCAAGTGTCTCATTTGCCATATCCAGTCCTCTGCAGTTTAACTCAACATTTCCTGTTGTAGCTGTCCTGAAAGTTGTAATTTCCCCCATTGACGTCATTTTTCTCAGCACAACTCTTTTGTTCTGAATTATTTCTGCTGGAAGTGGAATTTGTTTCCCCTCCTGTGACCACAGTGCTGGGTTTCACAATAACTTTATTAGTAACAAAAGCATGGGAAGTTTAATGTTTTTCTAGACTTCAGCTTCTCAGAGCACATGGGATTGTGGCGGTTCCTGTTCGTCACTGTCGCATGTCCAAGCTCTTCTGTGTACTGTAAACACATTCCTTGCTAGCTTAGGTATTTCTGGGTTTGATCACAAACCTATGACTTTTCTAGTGCGAACTTTTATGTTGATGGCAGTCACAGGGGAGGAAATGTTTTTGTTGCTGGACATGAGCACAGTATGTTTTTCAAAGAGGTGTGCTGTTGAACTTGATGCAAGAAGAAAAGAATTTTCTCTTGCTATCTTTCTGATATTGACTCATCCTGAACATGCGTGAAATAATTTATCTGAGGAATTCCAACAACACTGGTATGTGGGGAAACTAACGCTTCCTTTGTGGTACTGTCCTTTGAATGACCACAGCTTAAGTAAAAAATACGGCAGATATGCTTTCACAGCTAATTACATGTAATCTGTAGGTCTCTTTTGTAATTTAGATTTCTGCATTATAACCTTACTGTGTTCTTCCATCTCTTTCAGCTATCATCTTTCATCTTTCTTCTATTTCATCTATATCTAGCTGTATATATGGATGAAATTGTAACCCACGTAAGTCACTCTGGATAAAAACATCTGCTAAATAACAATAATGTAATATATTTCACTGTTCAGCTAATTCACATCTTCACTGTTCAGCTATTTCATTGTCCATATTGTGTCACAAAAAACCCCTATGGCATCAATTTTAAATGATCAATTAAAGTTTAGAGTTAGAGTTTTCATGTTACATGTTATCACCTTGTAGTAATCAGATTTATACCGCTTATGAATATATTATATTTATGAGTGTGAACGTTTCACTAATTTAACCTGACTAATAGCGCCATCTTGTGGTTCTCCTGGATAACTATGGAACATAATACAGTTTAAAAGCTGATACCAAGGTTATCTTTTTTATCTGCTCTTTCCTCCTCGTTTTCACACACTTTGTTGGTGATTAAAGTGCATATTATCTAATTTGTACATGATTTGCTGCATATCGGTTAGGAAGACAAGAACTCTTCTAAAAAGTACCATATGGGGCATATCCCCAGGGGCAGGCTTCATGAATGCTACAAAATTTATTCTCTGTAAAAGCTCTTTTTATACAGAGCTCAATCAATATCCATAGTTGACTTTTGACCCACAGCACAAAAACATTTCCACCACACTGCTTACAAATAAACACAGTACGTCAGCTTACTATTCACTGTTGTAAATAGGCCATTAATATAGAAGTGAAACTACTGCGGTGTGTTAGCTCACCTGTGATGGAGCAGGAGGTGGTGGAGGTTGTGCTGGAGCCGGGACCGGCGCTGGAGTAGTAGCTGGAACTGGTGTAAGAGGAGGAGCTGTTTCTCTCACAGGTGATTCCGTTAGCCTCAAGTCCTGCATGTCTGCTATAGATTCATAAATATTCTCTGAGTCCTGTGATAGGTCAGAATCCAGACCTGGTGGATCTTCAAAACCAGCAGGCGGTTTTGGCGTTTCCAGTGGTTCTTGAAACTCAATGTCCTTGATAACGGGTGGCTCAACCGGCTTTGCCTGGATTGGTCTGATTACCGGGTCAGCCGGGCTGAAGCTGGGGACTCTGGACTTCAGGGCTAATTGCTGCGGGTCGTCCGGTAGTGGGCGGGACGCAGTGGGAGCCATATTGAACCTCTTTCCATCTTTGGTGCAGGCCGAGGGCGTGGTGCTCTCGCAAGAGTGGGGCTGGAGCGCCCCTAATGAATCCACATGCCCACCACGTTTCAAAACGGGATCGTGGAGGTCCAGCGGGACACCGAACGTCGACATCCGATTCTCCGCCTTCTTGTAGTTGCCCTGTGGCCGGACCCGGATGGTCACTTCGCCCGGTCTCTCCTCCACCATCTCTATGGGCTTTTTGGAGCTCCCGTGCTCCGGAACCTTGGGCTCGCTCGGGCATATGAAGTCCAGCGGGGAGGGGAAATCGGACGGCAGCTCCTTCACGTACTTGGCCGGGATGTAAAACGGCTTGCTGCGCTCGTCCTTGCGGACGTGCCACCAGTGGTCGTTGGTTTTGGCGAGGAGGATGTACCGTTCGTTGGGCTTGATGGACACCAGGCCGCCGTCTCTGCCCGTGTACTCGTACTCGAACTCAACGAGCACCAGCTCCTTGTTGGGTGCGGCTGTCATCTCGACTGGCCTGCCTGGGTGAAGGCGATCTTCACATGCGGCGATCAGGGCTCAAGGGCTGCCGTGACGAGGCTAAAAAGCAAAGAAAACACACTTCTTGGCATTACAATTTACACAAAAACAGCACCATTCTTGTCACCACACCTTAAGCATACCTTCCTTTACACGCTACTGGTCTGATGATTGCCATGGCCCACGCCCATTGTCTGCAGGTAATGTGTAACTTCAGAGAGCTGTAAACAGGAGAGTCTCTCTGTAGAATTGACCTTTCCATGTTAGAGTCTTCCACCTAGTCTAAAACTACAATCATTCTACTGATTTGTGTAAATTCACACAGAGAGAGATGCAATGTTTTAAAGACTCTTTTAAAGACTAATAATTATACTTTATTAAATCATTCAAATTATCCATGAAATAGCTGGCATTTGAATTCATAGAAATGTCAGTGTTTCAAGTGAAGAATAACATTCATGCAGGAACAGTCTGCATGTCTGTGTTACAGCATGGTTATATTTTAAAGCTCACCATTAAAGCTCACTCATCATTCCACCTGAGAGTATAATTTCATTTTCAGAGCAAGTGGAAAGCAATGTGAAGTTGCCCGTGCAGGACCAGTGCAGGACCAGTGCAGGACCAGTGCAGACCAGTGCAGACCAGTGCATGCCTGCAGGAGTTTCCTGCTGCTCCTGCTGGCTGAGGGAACTCAGTACTGTCCCGAAGATAAAGCTCTACAGCAGTGTTTCCCAACCCTACTCCTGGCGGCACACTGTCCTGCATATCTTCTGTCTATCCTTGCTTCTTGAATAAATCAGGTGTGCTCAGCTAATCAAATGTGCCACTGATGAGTTCAGTCAGGTAGGTAGAGCAAGGATAGATAGAAGACATGTAGGACAGTGTGCCACCAGGAGTAGGGTTGGGAAACACTGCTCTACAGATACATGTGGACAGCGAATACGATATTCTAGGTCTGAGCAAATTCTCCCCCAAAAACTAAAAGTAATCCTGCAAAATGTTTGAATAACTTTCTCCAACAGCCTGTGTGGGGTGTGATAGATTAATACCTTCACAAGACACCACTGCATGTCCACCACCTCCCTAATGCTAGGCCTAACCTTGGTTTCTATACACTGGATTGTGCCTTTCACCTAGTATCCGATCACTGGATCAAGCCCCTCAGTAAATCTGATGTAGTGTAATTCTTGTCTCACAGATCATTCTTAGACACCTTTAGTAAGATGCTATTGTTATTTGGCATCATGTAAACACTGTATTATTATTTCATGTTGCTTACTCATCTTTATCAGGCTTGCCTGTTTTAATGTTGTCCTTTATGATAAATTGCCATGCATTATGGGTACACTACAACAATTGATGCTGTTTTGTTTTTTAGCTTGACGTTTAAATGCTGTAGCTGGTTTTTATGTGTACCTGTGGTATGTCCTTCCTGTTTTTGGTGCTCCTGCAATAAGCGTTTAATGCAGCTTGTTGAGATAGGTCTTCTAAATCAAAATAAATAAACGCATACATTTGAACAAACAAATTGAAATATAGGATCTCCTGAGATATTTAAACAAACAACCCACCTTTTTACCTGTATGTTTGTTTCAGTAATGCATCTATGTGATCTATATGTTAATGTTTCATATTTCAACTGCTTGACGTGTGATTGACAGCTGTCTTTCTCTCTCCAAGCTACAGTCTGGAGAGGATAGCATGAGGAAGACATACTGGTGTTCTCAAGGCACACATGGAAGCAGGACCCAGAAAACATCGGAGACTCTTGAATAAGGCAAACCACAAAACAGGAAGCGTCTGTCATCCCCCTCTGTAAAAAACATCACCACGGTGACACAAGATGACCTCACTTCCTAGTATATGACTCTTTGAGGGTGACTTATACACAGCAAATCTCAGTATTGTGCCAGATTGAATATAGGGTTTTCTCAGAGCACCCTGCGTGAATCAGTCTGAGGAAGTAAGAAACACTGATCACTAGGGAACCTGATATTTTTTTAGTCTCTGACCACAATTCTAAAAGCATACAGTTGCTATGTCACAGAGAGTAATAATACAACACAGTAATATTTTTTGGTATGTGCTTATTTCTATTGCTAAACTGTCATTACATGTTTAAGAGCTTCCCAAGACTCCTTAGCCCATCAGAGCTGTACAGTGTCACACCTGTTATTCAGGTATTACTGGAAATTTGATCAGGAGTACAACGCAATCAAACTTCGGTAGACAAGAGAAGCAAAAACAGAGAGGGAAAAACAGACACAGACACACAGCATTCATTCAATTCATCTAAGTGATGTTACAAAAGGCAGAAAACAATAAAAAAAAGTTATTCCCTCAATCCTTTGTATGTGTTGTATATGGAATATTGTACAAGTAGGAAATCTGAACAATTGCTGTTAATTTATCTTAAGACTGCCACTTTTGTACGCCCCATGGAGGCCCCCTGTACTTCCCAGATGATATTCCTTGAAAAATAAGGGTGGCATAAAAGAAATGTATGGAGCAACAGATCGCAAACGTTTGCTAAACCAGTCTGACTTTCACCTCGGGCGCTGCAGCATTCTCAGCTGCAGTCGCACAGCGGGTTAAGGTAATCACAGTATGTAGGTATGTATCTGGTGCTCCGCTCCAACTTGCCTGAGTCCTGTGAAGCACCACTCCCTGCCTGAGCGGGGGCAAAGGGGAGGGGGAGTTGACTGAGTGGAACAGCCACTCTGTGGTTTACCAAAGGAACATAAAACGAGAATGAGCCACCTTTGAATTCCCACACAGTGGAGAACCACACGCGGCATACAGCGGGTCTCTGTAGTGATTTTTCTGAGCAGACCATGTCAATATGTACATAGCTGTGCTTCTGCAGAACTGAACTTCCCCGACTATTTATCGGCCCCAGAATTTTGGTTCCACCGCCACCTCAACGTAAGATGTTGAACAATGTCGTTGTCAAATGCGGATGAGGGAACAGCTTATTCCGCACGAGGGGTTGTGGAAATGTCGGACCAAGCCCCGGTCGTGTCTCTGCAAGTCAGAAAAAAGTCCATGGGTGTCTGTGTGCTGGAAAGGAACACCCCCCTCAGCCGAAAATGGAGCAAACTGAAGAACAATTGGAGGAGGCCATACCCATTCAGGCAGTGTTTAAATACGGAAACATCTCTTTTTCCTCTGTTTGAATCCCTTTAACCTTACTGTCTGTGGCCCCGGCAGGATGTCCATTTTGGAAAAGGGCTGCGTTTGCACTCTTACCCTGTGAATACTGGCTCGCTCTGAACTAATGCCCTGAGCTTCTACCAGCACTGTTTCCAAATTTAACACAGTGTAGCTGTTTTTAATCCCATAACATTAGACCTACACCAAACTCAGCACGGTAGAGTAGGTTACTTAGATTTCTTCCATTGGTCAGACCAATTTCAGTTTTTAGCTGAAAGGAAAGTGACTGAAGGGATATAATACAAATGGGTCCTTGGTGCCTTTTGACTCACTTAAAAAATAATGCAAAACCGGTATTCCTGAAGGAGAGGCGCATAGTGATCTGTGTCTCTCTGAGCATGTCTGAAACCTGCTGGAATGTGTGCAGTGTGCGTGACCGGGCTGGAGGCTCCCTCCACGCCCTGGCCCCGCCTCTGCAAGGCAGCCTCAGGAATGCTGGGTCTTTGTACCTCTCTAACCTCAAAACTGAGAAACAGCGTGTTGTTTTGAAAAAGATGGCTCAGGTGAGAACGGGCCCGCTGTGCGACACAGGGCAACACAGAACGTTTAAGCGCCACCGTACGCGCAGGCCGGATCGAACCCAGCCAAAGGCAGAGGTGGGAAGGCTGGAGGGTTGCATAAGGCAGAGCCTCCTCAAAATCCAGGCGAGAATTAAAGTATGACTGAAACCCACTCATAAGAGCTCCCTGCTACAGGCCCGGCACCTCCCCACTAAGTCTGTTTTTGGTGTGTGGCGCTGTGTATCTGATGACCGCAGAACAATAAACAGTGGCAAGATTTACCAACATTTACCTAAGCTGGTGCTATGTATTCACATGCCATGATAAAAGCGGTGGCAGGACACTTGCACTTCTGCTAGGATTCTATGGTGTGTAAAGAAGGACCACTCTTTGTCATGAATTTTCCAGGAAATTTCAACTTGCTCTCATGTAACCCTTACAAGCAACATTCGGTAGGAAGGTCTCTCCACCCAGAAAATAATCAAAGCGCAGGAAAGAAGAGAAGCTCTTATCAAATCCTGAGTGAGAGACTTCAGAAGCACACAAGCACTACTATAAAGTCCCAAAGCACAGTTTAAAGCGACTCCTCACACAGCAAACTTGTTTTAAGGCACACCGACCAGAGCGCTTTTACCTGAGAGGTGGTAGCTAAAAAAAAAAAATGAAAGGCATGAAGAGCAGTTACCTTGAGAGTGAGGACCGTGAGATCATCTTGCTTTCTTTTCCCGTGAGCCGTCTGTGAGAAGAAATCCTGGAGCTCAGCAATGGGTCATTCCATCTCCTTTATTCCCCCTCTCTGTGCTCCCTCCTCTCTGAGCAGTTTCCCTCAGTGTCTCTCCACCTGAGGCTCAGACTCCGAGCTCTGGTTCTGAGAAGCCCTGAGCTGGTTGGTGTGTGTGTCTGTGTATGTGTATGTGTGTGTGTCTGCGCGAGTGCGTGTGTGCGCGTCTTGTGTGCGCACCGGTTTCAACTTGCCTCTGGTCTCATTTCCTGTTCCACTGTGCACGGCTTCAGAGAAGTAAAGAGGCAGAGGGACAGGAAGACAGGCAGGGAAAAGGAGGGGGAGAGGGAGCTTACAGGGCTTTATGTACCTATTTCATGCAACGGGACGTTTCCTCTCAGCTCCGTTTCTCAACACAGATGCAATTCAAAGGGAATGATCTTTTTTTCAGTGAATGACCAGCAAGTTAGTCAGACCAAAGGGTGAACCTGGTACCTACACAATGAATGAATGAATACGCAAACTTCGATGTCTCTAACACACACACACATGCACACACACACTCACAAACTAGTGCTCACAAACATGCCTGTACTGAGGTTTAAAGCCTCAATCCAAGCTTCTAAACGTAGTGTGCTTGTGAGAGATTAGTCACATCGACAATGAATTCCCAGGAACACTTTAGAAATCAAGTAAACATTGCTCTCTTCTATACAATGAAAAAAGCCCACATGGAGACATCATCCTCCGTGTTTATTCAACCAACAAAATTCATTATTTCCATCGCCTGCCATGTGACTTCAGCATTCTTGTTTCATTTGCTACTGTGACCCGTTTTGTGTGGGGAGTCTTCAAGCATTTTGTGTGCTGTCGGATATTCTACACATAATAAACACTCCTCTGTTAGTTTGCCTATTACTGAAGAAGGCAATCCTTACCACTCACACACAGTACAAAATATTACCAGTTGCCAAGGGTGATGATCCAGCTGCTATTAATAACCCCGGTGACTGATTCCCACCCTTTTGAACACCACTTTTTCCTCAATTTTGCACAGTGACTCCACGTCAGCTGATAGCACACCCTAGGAAACACTGAGAAAGACAGAGAAAGGGAATGCCTCATCAGAGCACCGTCTCCTGCAAAGGCAAGAGTGGGCGGTTCACTTTAAGGTTAGTTTACACCTCCACCTAGTCCCTGAACTGTGAAACACAGATTCACTCCTCTGCTGTGAGGTGACTAAAGAATGTCTCTCCGAACATCTACTTTGAAGATGGCAATGCACGTGGGATGGATTTCTGTATCGGTCTGACAGTTTTATCAAATTGAGCTGTGACTAAAAATGCAGTAGGTCACTCTTTTAAATGACTCATAGACCACAGACAGTACGGAGGAGGGGAGGTTTGCTGCAGATGTCAACAAAGCACACAGTGGTGCGTAAAAAAACGAAGGGTATTAACATTCCCAAGTCAGTCATTTAACCCCACCCAGTTTTACTAGCGTACAAATGGCTGTGCATGGGTGAGACACCGAAAAAGCACCAGGTCACAAAGTCATGTCACAAAATTTTCCTTAATGGTTTTGTAAGTGTTTAGATTTAAATTCCAGTGAACTATACATTTTCTCTGGGTTGGAGATCCCCTGGAAAACACAGATTGTAATATTTCATTGGTATGAGAAATGGTAACCAAGTCAACTACTAGATGCCAGGTGCAGAGCAGAGAGCTGTAATTTCAGTACAGAAAAGAGGAAGCATTGTGTCAACTGAATAATCCTGACAGAATTACTGGAAGCCGCAGAATGGTTCCCACATAAGACTCCTTCTGGTCACACATTTCTTTTGAGTGATTATCAACATTGTGCAGCAGTACCTCTCATTGCTATTTTTGGTTCATTACTTCTCTTGAGGAAGCTCAAGATTATTTCCACCATGACCAGGCAAGGACAGCAATCAAAGATTTAAACTTCTCTGCCTAGACACTCAACAGAGTTCAGCAACAGGGTATATAGCTTGTGAAATATGCAGACATGTGAAAAAATAAAGAATTACCATGCAAAAGTTTGAACTAACCCCGAGGAGACTATCAACAACAACAAAAAAACTTGTCACAAAAGCCAGAGATTGACAGTGAGGAATGAAAATTTTTAAACTCATGATCATTCATGAGAGAGTCTCAACTGTCTGTCAGTGACAGATTCACCAACAAATAACAAATTGCTTGCCTTGTACTAATTGATTGATATGGTGGATGTGATTTAGAGTGGTTTTGGCTGCACCACAAAAAAGTTTGGTGGTGGTGCCTTAGTTTCATGTCGCAGTGATCAAAACAGTGACAAGCTGGCAACATATATGTTTTAAAGATGACAATGAAAATCAGAAAACATACTTCCAGGAAACAGGGTTTATGGCAGCATTGCCAACTCTTATATCTTTGTATGTACAATAGCTATCCAAATCCAAATCCAATTCCAAACCCATTACTCATGAAGGAAATCTAAGAAAAACAAAGTTAAAAATGTGCACTTTCCCTTTTAATGAAAGCCAATTTATGTAAGTTATGCAATGTCCCTGTGCCCGTTTAATTTTTTTCCCTTAAATTTTCATGAATTGATCTCAAATTAGTTAGTGTCCCCCTGTGCTTCCTTCCATGAGACAGTCAATAATGGGGCTTCCTGCTCAGTGTGTTGCAGCAGTTTACTGCCTTCCTTTTTACCAGTATGTTGTGGGTTCAAATCCCCGGTGGGCACTGCCATATTATACTTAAGCAAGGAACCACAACTGTTACATTAACAGGTAAGGCATCCTGATGAAGGCACCTATAGTGTAGAAAAATAACATGTCAAATTATAATATGAACGCTAATATGAAATCTGGTGGAATGCGCCTCTGGACCTGCTCAGTGCAACACAACCATGTGATGTCATATAGCTTGATTTTTTTTTCCCTAATGGGAGTTAGTGTACAGTATTGATCTCCAGGGCGTTCTTTTCATTGACAATGTCTAAAGTGGAGCTTTGTCTGGAGATGTCATTCGGCAGGCCCAGAGCTCTCTGTCTCTCTTGTGAAGGAAACGCTCCCTTTCCTCTGAACCCAGGCAGCTGCAGCTGCTCTTCCTGTGCTCTGACTATCTCATTTCCCGGCCGGGGGGAGGAATCACACATCCTCGCCAGCCTGGGTTTCCCATGAAGAGAAAAACGGAGGGACAGAAACACGCCGCCCACGTTCCCGTTCAACCTGAGCCGGGTGGAACCGGCGCGCAAAGTCGAGCGGGCGACTGTTGGCGGGAGCCTCCTGCTGAAATCTGCACCTGATGGGTCACAACTTGGCACATCGCTAAATGGAGGCTCTGGCCACTTTTTCTGAGCCACATTTTGAAAGCAGCACTGAGGCTGGTGTTTTCAGTATGTGGCCTCCTGTTCTGGCCAGCCTAGGTCCAGTATGGCACATGTGTGACCCTCTCCACAGTTCTCCACAGATTTAATATACTGGGATTTATTTATCCCATTATTTAGTATTTATTTATTTATACTATGAATTTATAACATTTCTACTATTTTTCCTCTTTCCCACAACAAGGCTAGCATAGTATAGTAAGCCAGCAGTATAACAACCAATGAACAAAGCTTTAGCGATAATGTTAGAATTGAGGCTAATTCTTTAAGATGGAAGTTGGATATCAAGCATGGCTTTTAATTTGCAATACAAGACGAAGATGGGAGGGAGGAAAGAAAGAGAAAAAGAGCTTTCGGACCCTGCTCTGGCCACTCTGCTGTGAGCAGCCTGCAGCCTGAAATTCTCAAGTGTGCATTTGCATGTACATACATTTTTCTTGGCCTGTGTGAGTGAATACACACCTCTGTGTGTAGCTGTATGTGCCAACCTCTACATGTCATGTATGTATCTAGGAAATATGCAGCTCTGGTGGATGTGACCTTGCAATTTAACAAGAAATAATGCACACAGTTACAGTTCAATCACTTTTTCATATTAATGTGCATCTGAGTCTACTTGGCACATGACACTGATTTTTTAGCATTTCCATTATTTTGTAAGTAGCGCTACCTTATGAGAATCTGAATCTTACATTCATACATCAGCCATTGAATTACCTAATTTATGCATTACATACTGTAACTATAAGGACTATGTGTAATATCGAATCAAAGCATACCAAAAAAAAGCAAACCATAGACAAAGTAGATAACTAATATTGCACCTCAGATTGTATGATATAAAGTATGTACTACGATCTAAGTGTGTTCTTTACTGGGAATGAAAAGTCAGATGGAATTCTGGTGAAGTCAGGTGAAGTTCAGGTGTTCCAACACCCTTCATGACTGCCTTGTGTCAGTAACATCCTGACACCACAAGAGGGAGTGTTTTAGACTGAGGTCCTGAAAAATAGGTTAAACAACTTTTGATTCATTTGCTAAAGGCTCAGCTACGGGTTGTGCTGTAAGTCTTAAGCAAACACACAGAAACAGGGAAAATAAATATGAATGTTTCAGCCTGCAATGATAAAAATATATTGAATTGCCTGTTCGCTTGCCTTCTGCAATAATAATAATAATAATAATAATAATAACAATAATAATAATAAATAGAAATCAGACTCTGTTATATTTAGAATATCATTGAAGACGATGCTACATAACACCCATAAGAGCACGTACAGTATATCTTTATGTGTATTACTTACTGTGAATCACGATATTTTCAATTGGCAGGGAATTCATCAAAGACCACCAGTAAAGAGATAAGCCATCTGACAACATAATGGCTTCCATTCCATACACAAAAACTGAGACTGGTGCAGCACTGGAAACGGCACAGACCTGACTCAGGTTGATCTGTGGTGTTTTTTGGAGCGTTACAGCACCCAAGGCACGAGAGGGGATGGGCTGTGGTAGCTTTCTTCTTCTTGTGTTCTACAGCTTGCTCAAAACCGCTAAGTAGGGGACACATTTTTACCACAATAGGTGGTTTTGCTCCCTGCTATTGAGGGGTTGCATCTTAGAATCTGTGTGTTGCTTTTACCTCTGTCAGTCCTCGATTCCGCAGCAGAAATCTTTTGTCAGAGGCTCTGTGCCAATTCTCTTGCTTGCGTGTGTTAGTAAGAGCTCGAATCAGTGAGGCCTTCAGTGCCACATGCAGCAGCTGCTGGCCTGTTAATTGAACCCTCTGTGTTTGTTCAAACCAGTTTTTAACATTCATGTGGTCTTACCAGACTACAGTAATACCTGGTACATTGGTAAGAATATATACCACCCAAGAAATGTTTCATGTTATGTATGATTCAATATCAAGCTTCCTGAAGTAGGATAGTTGAAGGACAGATAAAGAAGTGGGTTTTGACCTGTAGCAAAGGGCGAGAGCAGTCACCTCACCCAGCCTCAAACCCAGGTCTACGGGGTACCAAACATGCGACTTTGACCATGACGCCAAAGAGCCAGGCTCGTTGGTATAGCAGTCAGAGCACATACTCAACTGTAGTGACAGCACTCTGTCACATGACCATACAATAAAGTGCTTTCTTTTCATTTTCTCTCACCCACACCAGCATTCACAGACTTATTGGAGAATGCAATATGCCAGCTTTTTTCCACTACTAGCATCATTATTGAACTTGTTAAAGATCAAAGTGGAATTGAAAGGAAAGGTTATGTCAGTTTTACAGTATCTTTGCAAAAAGGTTATCACTTTAATTTTTTAACTGTTTCAAAGGCTTCCCTTGCCAAGTTTCAAGGTAGCTTTGGGCTCTGTGCCAAAATTCAATCTTGACGACGATGGTGACTGTTAGCAAGGCTGTTCTTGTTGGTAGATTTTCTACCGACAGTTGTGTCTAGCACTCTTGAATTTTTTGTCTGTTACGACCAGCAAGAACTAGTTATCCACCCAGTCAAAGACAGAGAGAAAAAAAGAAACAGAACTGATCACTGAGAACTGAGGAAATCCTCTCACCAGCAATTGAAAAGTGCCATTGTGCGCCATTGTTTCAGCAGATAAACAGAAATTGATAGTGTTAATAGATTCTCAGGTCACTTTTGGTAATGTGAACCACAGAGATTCTGTGGTATAGCTGTGAAAGTTATGTAGTAACCTGTCAAATAACAAGCAAAAAATCTCTTTTAAAAGACTGACTTCTGAGTTATATTAGTAGGCATGAAGACCATCAGCGTGGACATCTCTCCACATGACTAAATTTGCAATAAGCAATGGAGGAAAATAAAGTTTTTACAGAATGCTGGCTTGCTGTTTTGTAATTTTTTTTCGTATCAACACATTAATTTGCCTATATAAAGAACAACATAGACTTGTAGCTACATCAAACTTCTCAGTTTAGTTGTTTTCCATTTGTAGATCTGCAGAGTTGCTAACCAAGTTCAGAATCAGAACTCTTTGATGAATTAAATGTTCAGTGATTAAATACACAATATCCAGTGCTCAATCTGTTCACATGTGCCCTGACAAAGAGGTGAAACTGTACTTTTTGGACAAAATACATTGCAGCTGGAATCTCAGCCACTTCAAAACACTTTATGCTTGAATTTCAGCTGTAAAGAAAAGTGTTGTTTCTGTTATCTTAACTCATATACTCAGATATGAGTAAAAATTGTAAAATTATTTAAGAATAATGGCACACTGGATCTGGATACCATGCTCAAAAATTTCCCAGGAGACACTGAAATCAGTGCTGCAGTGCAATCTACCAGTAGGCTCGGCTGTGAACTTTCACCATTCACCACTGGGCCCTTGCTGTTGTACCCCTGGGCAAGATACTTAACCCACAACTGCCTCAGTTAATATCCAGCTGTATAAATGGATAAAATTTGTTCTGGATAAGAGCATCTGCTAAATAATGATGATGATAATGATGATGTAATGGCATTTTCACAAAAATGTAAACCATTGGGGAGAGTTTGAGAAGTGACAAATACTGTTTAATAGCATACACATTTCAGTTGTAATATTTTCCATGTAACAGTTTTGATTTTGTACATTATAATACTTCACATTCAATTTGTGTAACTGTCAATATTAATACACTTAGGGTTACATTTAAAAAACAATATGAATGGGTAAGTAAGCTTACAGTATAACAAATTGCATAAATAAATAAATTCAAAATAAATACATGTATAAACCCAAGTTCATGAAATGCATAAATTACCTGTAAAAACAGCTAATAAAAAGAAGCATAAATTGCACAAATAAATAATTTCAAAATAAATAGCTGCATTTGTGAAACATTTGCTCATAAGATGCATAAACTACCCATAAATACTGACACAAATAAGAATATTTTAAATGACGTGGAGGTAAAGACATGAACAGTAAGATTAATGAGCTTCTGTCTCTTCACACATTGAATAGAAAGAATTTCCTTCAATGAATATGCTCATCAATACTGAATATAGTAGGTGTTTGGTTTTTCTCGATTGTTCCACTCTTGAAGCATGCTTCCCTTCAATAAGCCTTGTGTTTTCCCATTGAGATTAGCTGCTGTTGTGCGTGTTACTGCTACCCAGTAAATCCAGTCTTCGCAGGTGATCCAGGACTACAGTTCTGACAACCTCCCAGCCATCAGTGCTGTATTTCTACAAACATAAGAACACCTTTGTAATCGTATTAATGATACTTCATTAATACCAAAACACAAACAAGTAAATTGGAAATGTGATAGTATTTGGGGGAAACAAAAATGGAACAATTTTGAGTAAAATGAGTAACTATTAAAGTTAATTTCATTTACTAGTTACCTGGCTTTTCAAGTACTTATGTAGATCCTTGAAGTACTGTCTCATCTTCATATTCACTCTCCTGGTAGAATGGGATGCCTCAGATTTCTGATTCTGTATCTGTGCAGGGAGGGGACAGAAAAGAGTGGACAATAATTTCAAGCATACATTTGTAAACTGCCTATCAGCAGCAGTACTGTTTGTTGCGTCCTCTCATTCTGAAAGATAATTTAAGGGAAAAAAATATTCCTTACGCATTGGTGCAGCTCAGAGGCCTGACGGTCCAGGTCAAGCTGGAAAGTCTCTAGGTTTCTCTGGTCCCATGAAATGGCATCGTATTTGCCACTGATGAACAGCTTTTTGATGTCATTGATGGCTTCATAGATGAAGACGATGCGTTCCTCTGCCTGTAGAATATACGGCATAGCCATTTAGTTCAGTCTAACGTTCTGACGGATTGTTATTTTTTTATATGATATCAGACCTGGTGAATCACATTAAAAATAAAAACTAATGATATCCTTGAACTTATGAGATTTACGCTCATGTTAAGAACCATTGATTAAATGCACACTTAATTCAAAAGTTTCTAGTGAATGTCCGGGACAGCTTTGATAGATATTCATAGGTAGTAATTTGCTGACAATACCTGCAACTGCGCAGCCTGTTTGTACAGCTTATTTGGGAACGGAGCGTCCATTTTGCCTCGTGAGACTTCATCACCCTTTAAAAATGTGTATGATTTTAAAAAAAGCACATGGCGATGCACATCAATCCTACAGTTCAGTTACAGATGACAGTGTAATATGTCTATGGAAAGCGTTAACATACTGGCACTGAACAAAGAATGACACACGCGTTAAACATGCCAAAGAAAATTTCACCTTGTGGAGACCACAATTATTCTTTTGTAACATCTTATTGCACGAAATTAATCAAAGTGGTTTGCTTTGTTGTTTCTTACCAATACTTACCATGTCTTGAAGCACATAGATGGAATGATTGCTGATCACTTTGAAATTGCTCCGAGAGGCTTTATGTCCAGTCTTCATCCAGGTGCATTCTTTTGCAAAGCTCCAGCTGCAGAGCGCGAGAAGGCAGTAGATCCAAAAGCTCTTCATGGTAATTGTTGTACACTTGCTTTTGGTGATCAATGGTGGCGCTGTGCTCTGTGCAGTTACTTCGTAGCCGAAATAGCAAGATATCCAAATGTATTAGAACAAAATAATATTTTAGAAGATTGGTGTCTCGCTTTCTTCGTGTCTCGAACCGTCTTGTATCTTCCGTCGAAGTCACAGATGGCCTTTGCTTATAAAGTGACTCCATGTTTCGCTCAAAAAGTGAAAAGCTACAGGTGGAACTTCCCTGCGGGACACACTTTCGGGTCTCGCACACCTTGCTTTCGCTTTGAAGATAAGGACGCCATTCAAAACCCGAAAGGACTGATAAGACGTTTTTTACTCTCGTTAATACTAAAAGCCGAATTCTGTTATTCTATTTATATTACTAATATAAACAATATTAATAAATTAATTTATCCATTAAAATTGTATTTATTTCATTGCCATGTGCCATTAAACTGGAATCGATCATGATAATCATGATTTGCTCTATTCTTGTGACAGTGATCATTTTTTTCTGATGTACCCGCAGCAACGTAATGATAATGATCACAGAAACGTAATTGTTCAATAGGTTGACACAACGGTAGGTTGATAAGTAGGCTATTATAAGTTTTGTCAATAAAATATTTTAAAGAGTGTAAGGTGTGGATTTCCCTTCTATCAAATAAATGTACGTTACATCAGCAATACATCGTAAACTAATATGTTTTTTTTTTTTTTTTACCACATTAAGGCAGAGGTTATCATTGTCGCAATTAACCGAATTCGTCATGCGACTGAAGAGACATGTGACGGATATAGGAGCTTATTTTATTGGTAAATATGTAAGGTTTCCGACTGTTCATCCGATGTGGTCATTTTGTTACCGTTTCTTTAACAGCTTCTATCATCTTTACATTGTAACGGGCATAGCGGATAAAATAAGGCGCCACATAATGGCTCCAGTTTGACGCTTAAATATGGGTATTAAAATACATACAGTACCAGACATAGGTTTGGACACACTTTTCTTTGTTTTCATTCTTTTCCACATTTTGGGATACTAGTAAAAGCATCAACACTATGAAATAACAAATGGAATTATGCCGTGACCAAGTAACCTAATTTTATAAACACATCAAAACTATCTTTTATTTTAGATTTTATAACATGGCCAAAAAAAATTAGGCCTAATGAAAAAATTTTTGGAAAGAAATAGGCATACGTAGGCATCAACTTCACTATTTATGTTTGTCTGTGGAACAAATTTCAAGCATTTAAGCATACGTCTTTGAATGCAGGTTTCCCATTGTCTTAATCAGGTGTGTCCAAACTTTTGACTGGTACTGTACATAAACTAAAGTTAATAATAATGTATTAAACTAACCAAAAAAAATGCACCAAGCTAAACGAAATAAACGAAAACGTCATGCGTCAAAGGTCTGACCGTTCCTGACGGCTAATGAATTGCGTCCTTATTTCCAAAGTGAAAACAAGGTGTGTGCGACCTGAAAGTGTTTCCCGCTGGGAAATACCACCTGCGGCTTTTCAGTTTTTGAACCAAACATGGAGTGGCTTTATAAGCAAACGCCATCGACAATCTCGGCACAACACGTACGAGGTTTTGAGAGAGTCAGGCAAGAGGAGGATCTTCACGCATATAATTGTATTCGGATAGATTTGTACCGGATTGTACATCGAGGAAAAAAAACATACTGCACAGAGCACAGCGCCTCCCTTGGTTACCGAAAGCAAGTGTACTACAATGGCCCTGAACAGCGTTTGGATATACCGCCTTCTTGCACTCTGCAGCTGGAACTTGGCTAATGGTTGCATCTGGATGAAGACTGGAGATAAAGGGTCCCAGAGCAATTTCAAAGCCGTCAGCAATCATTACCTGTCGACACTTCAAGAAATGGTAGGTACTGAATAAACGGAGTAAACTGCCGTGACTAATATCTTGCAACGGATGTTGAAAAAGAGTGTAATAATTATCGTCCGCGGAAGGAAATCCTTTTGCCATGTTTGAATTATGTGTGCGTCATTGTTAGTGATAGTAGAAGTCAAGGGTTCCATAGGTATGTTCTCCTAACGTCCATTGATGAATTGTTCTGTGTTGTCCCGTGGCTTTTTTGGTTTTGATGTAACACGTTTTTTTAAAGGGTGATGAAGTCACACGAAGCAAAATGGACACTCCGTTCCCTAACAAGCTTTACAAACAGGCTGAGGAGTTAAAGGTATTGTACCCATCACTTCAAAACTATAAAAAGTAAAAATGTGCTTTGATATCTGTAAGTGATTCACTGTATCTGTTATCACATATAAAAATAATCTCCCTGATTATTAGCCTAAACTAAATAGTTTTGTTATTATTTCTACAGATGGAGGAACGCCTCGTCTTCCTCTATGAAACCATCAATGACATCAAAAAGCTGTTTATCACTGGCAAATACGATACCATTTCATGGGACCAGAAAAAGCTAGAGACGTTCCAGCTTGACCTGGACCGTCAGGCCTCTGAGCTCCACCAATGCGTAAGAATTTTTTTTTTCTGGCCCATAAATTCTCTTTTAGAACAGTACTGCTGCTGATAGGCAGTTTACAAACGTATGCTTGAAATTATTGTCCACTCTTTTCTGTCCCTTCCCTGCACAGATACAGAATCAGAAATCTGAGGCATCCCATTCTACCAGGAGAGTGAATATGGAGATGAGACAATACTTCAAGGATCTACATAAGTACCTGAAAAGCCAGGTAACTAGGAAATGAAATTAACTTTAATAGTTACTCAGTTTTCCAGGGATACTGTCACATTTTCAGTCCTCTGTATTATGTTCTGTTGTGTGACGACAGTGTTGGTATCCATATTTTGAAGTATTAGTCTTACAACGGTGTTCCTACGTTTGTAGAAATACAGCACTGATGGCTGGGAGGTTGTCAGAGCTGTAGTCCTGGATCACCTGCGAAGACTGGATTTACTGGCTAGCAGTATCATGCACAACAGCACCTTTTCATAATGGATCAACACAGGACTGGAAGGAACTTTTCTGCATTTGGATGTCAGAGAGTGGCATAATAGGCCATTATGGTGAAATAGTGGAGCAATCAACATTGAAGACCTATCATTCATCTAAGACAAGCATTGTTACAGCTAAATCAAAGACACACTTTGGAATTAATGTGCACTGACAGACACCATTTCATTTTTCATATATGGTTATGTGATCATAAATGTTCTCATTATTTGCTTCCATGTTCAGAGGTAATTTATGCATCTCACAATTCATGCTTCATTAATATTTATTAACTTATTTATAGGTTGTTTTTTTTATAACACTTTATTTATTGTATATTTATTTATGATGCTTTTTTACACATATGAGCCTGATTGTTTATTTATAACAAATGTTACATGAATATAATGTGAAACATTAAGCTTGTTAAAAGAAAGACAAAACTGATACCCACAAAAATATTAATATGTAAATGCATTAAAATTTATTTTCGCCTCTAAAATAACCCACTGAGTTTTACACGTCTGTTAAAATGTTGTGAGGTCATTGCTTAAGTTTTCATATTAAAATGGCGTGTTCAGGCGGATTACTAAAACCTTTCACTGCCTAGAATCTTTGTATCTCCAAGCTTTAAGGATACGGGATGCGAAAGTAAGACCAAGACTAAATTGTCGTATCTCAGTATTGTACATTAATTGGTATAAAATGAACTACACTTCATTTCCAGTTACATTACATCCATTCATACAGTTATTCAAATAAATATTTTAACACATGTTATATAAGTATGGCAAGAGAGTGTACTAGTTGCTATAATCTCTGTATGAAAATCCCAGTCATATTACCTAGATCTCGGTTAAATACATATTCTGTATACAATACAGAGACAAACCTTTTGGGTAATTGTGGCGCATACCCACAGGATCTGTTCCCAAGAGTAATTATTTCATTTTATTAACTCCTGCTGTTAATTTGAAGATATCATCGCCTTGTCCGCAATAATGTTAAAGATGATAAACGCAGATGCGTTAACGGCTACTACTTGAACGGCGATTGAAACTCGGCTTTAGATTTAGTGATGAAAATATTACACCAGAATCGGTCCAGAAAGACCTCTTCCAATGAATATGCAACCGATCTGTCATACCGAATTCGTTTTAGTGACACAAGAATACCCTTTCCCTAAACATTTTCAAAGAAAAAACTCATTATCTTAAAGGTTCAATGCTGACACAACGCAACTTACAAGTAGCAAGCTAATCCATATTTTGACGTGTTTTGAAAAAAAAAAAAAAAAAAAAAAAACAGACCATGTGTTGATTAAATAGGGACAATTTCAACCCACAATGAAATGTTCTAATTTACACTGCCATGCAAATAGAGCGATGGCAATTAAATTCAAACTTACATTCACTGTCGTTGCGTTAACTGACAAATCAGATTTAACACATTTGAACTGATTTCTAGAACAATGTAATTATTTATTAACGGATAGTGTGTGTACGATGCAAGGAAAATTCAAATCATCCTTCTGGAAAACTAGCAAATCTAATCTTTAGAATACTTGTTTTGATATATTATTTACTGTAGTTCTCAAAAAACCATTTCGATGCAGAAGATAATGGTGGATTAGATGACAACCCATCAACGTCTTCACTGCTGCAAAGACTAATCAAATCGTCTAGTGGAATACTGTCTTGTGATACTTCAAATCATGGACCGCGGAACGCATTTCGAATTGGTCGGGCCCATCAGCGCACATCAAACGATTTAGTCTTTTTTGGGTCATCGTTGACCTCAGATATGTTTTTAAACAACGGAGGGACGAGAAATACGAGATAGGTGTTTTGTCCGTCGTTGATTAGAACGGCCGCATCTGTGCATCGCATTACATTATCATCAACTTACAGGTTACAAAGTTTATTGTAGATATTCGTGTGCTCTGTTTTTTCCTGTCGTTGAATACATTTGGCCAAAATCTCTTGTTATAAAAGATTAAGTGCTGTGAACAGGCTATTGAAGACAGTATTGGTAATGACTAGACGGCAAATGCTAGACTAAACTGCACTCCAACCTACCGTGGTTTCCCTGCACTCTTCTCCGCTCCCACGTCTCAGGCCTCAAATACATGAAACATTCGCCTTTATAGACTTAGTGTTTCTTGAGTAATGAAAACGCTGTACTTATTCAAACAACCAGTGCTTTCAGTTATTTAGCCATGCATTGCAGCTCTTGCATTGCAAACAACCAGAGACTGTCTCCAAACAACTGCCTCCTAGTGCTGTGTATTCTTTTACAGTATAGCTAGCTGCTATACTTCATTTATCATCGCCGTTTCAATAGACAGTTTTAATACCGAAGACAAGGTGTACGGAATCCGAAAGTGTTCCCGAATTTCAAAGCCGAGTTCTTTCCCGAGTTTCCGTGGCATAAAAGAATGCTCCGCAATGCACAGCGCCACCATCGCTTACGAAAAGCAAGTGTACTACAATGGCCCTGAACAGCGTTTGGATCTACTGCCTTCTTGCACTCTGCAGCTGGAGCATTGCTATGGGGTGTAACTGGATGAAGACTGGAGATAAAGGCTCTCGGAGCAATTTCAAAGTGGTCAGCTATCATTCCATATCTGTGCTTCAAGACATGGTAAGTACTGGTAAGAAGAAACATGTGTGAATAATTGTTAATTGACAGTACATGTTAAAGGTTCCATAGGCATATTTTCCTTTCCATAGTCCACAGCGGAATAAGAGAACTTATGTGCATTGTAAACAACTCTGTTATGTGCATTTTCCTGTGGCTATATTTCCATAATGATTTCACACATTCTCTTAAAGGATAAAGACATCACACAGGGCAAAGATGATCGACTACCATTTCCTCACACTGTGTACAAAAAGGCTGCACAGCTGAAGGTATTGCACCCATCACTCTAAGGCTATCACCAGTCTCAATTTGCTTTGATAAGGGATTCTTAGGGGCTGGTGTCACTTCTAAAAACAATCCTCTTCAATATCTGACTCAACTAAATGTCTATGCTAAATATCTTTCAGGCAGAAGAACGCATAGTCTTCATCTATGAAACCATCAATGACATCAAAAACTGTTCATCAGTGGGACGGGACCAGAAAAAGCTAGAGACTTTCCTGCTCGTCCTCGACCGTCAGGCCTCTGAGCTCCACCAATGTGTAAGACAATGTGTTTTGTCCATAAATTCTCTTTCAGAACCAGAGGGCACAACAACCAGTACTGTTGCCTGTAACAGGGCAAATAATGTGTGCTTGAAATTATTATAGAAAGGTAAGACTGACTGTGGCTTCTCTTCTCTGTCCCCTCCCTGCACAGATACAGAGTCAGAAACCCAAAACATCCCATTCCACCAGGACACTGACAATGAAGATGAGAAAGTACTTTGAAAGACTGCATAAGCACCTGGAAAGCCAGGTAAATAGACAATGAAATCAAGTTAAATGAGTACTCACTTTACTCAAAATACTTCAGGTAGTGTTTCCCAGCTATGTAAAATTGTCACATTTTCAATTTTCTTGATTATGGTTTGGTATATCTGGAAGATATCAGCATCCATCACTAGATGTTTTAGTCTTACTAACCTGTTCTCATGTTTGCAGAAATACAACATCACTGAGAGCTGGGAAGCTGTCAGAACTTTAGTCCTGGATCACCTGCTAAGACTGGATTTACTGGCTAGCAGTAACACCCACAACAGCAGCTTTTCCTAATGGATAAACACAGGACTGGAAGAAGCCCTGCTACATTTGGATGTCAAAGAGAGGCACAGATGGACAATTTTGGCGAAAGAGTGGAGCAATCAGGATGAAGACATACTATCCATCTAAGACAAGTGTCAATGCAACTAAATTAGAGACACGCTTTGCAGTGAATGTACACGGACAGAGACCATTTCTTTTTTCACGTATGATTATATGATCATTTGACTGTTAAATGTTCTCATTCTTTACCGCCATGTTCACGGGTCATTTATGCATATCACAAGCCATGTTCTGTTAATATTCATTTATCACAATTACTTTTTGTAATACTGTTTCTTTTTAAGATACTTATTATTCTTAATAATACACGTGAACTGATTATTTAACAATGGATGTGACAGGAATATAATGTGATGCATTACTATGTTAAAAGATAATACTGTCATCCACCAAAAAAAAAAAAAGAAATATGTAAATGCAATTAAATAAAATGAATTTGTCCCCTCAAAAATCATCCATTTCTTTTTTCTGATTTCTGCCATCATGTTGTGAATTAAGTGTAGTGTAGTAGATCATATTAAAGCTGAAGAGTTCAGGTGAATGAGTTCAATATTTTGGCGTCCAGCATCTGTATACGTCCAATCTATAACGACTTAAGTTTTGAAGGTAACACTATTAGACAGAGTGTCCATTGCTCCCTTTCTCATGCCTGTTTTGATATAAAATTTACAAGACTTTAGTTTCATTTGTTGAAATAGATTTTTCAACACAAGCCATATGCTGTAGGGCAACAAGAATGTGTTGTTATTATTCATACTGCTACTGCTGCTATTACTATGACTACTGCTAGTACTACTGCTGCTACTATTACTAATACTAATTCTACTACCACTACTATTGCTGCTGAGCCTGCAGCTACTACTATTAATAGAATTTCACTTTCATGCAAATACAATGATTATAAGTAAATTCAAGTTCCTGTTCACTGCCGTTGCACTCACTGACAAATCAGATTAAACAGATTTGAACCATTTTACAGAACACTGTCATTATTCATTAATAGTCTGTAGAAATATGATGCAAAATTAATTCTGATTTGAATCATCCCCCTGGAAAGCTAGCATATTTAATCTTTTGAATATTTGCTTTGACATTTTGTTCATTGTAGTTCTCAGAAAAGCATTTCTATGCAGAAAATAAAATCATGGTGGGTTGGATTACAGCCCATCAAAATCTTCACTGCTGCAAAGACTAATCAAATCCTACTGTGAAATATTGTCTTGTGATACTTCAAATGTATTTAGAGGAATTCAAATGTTATCAAATGTGGATACGTTTGATCAAGAATGATAGATTAAAATGATTCTTATCAACCTCGTCAAAATATAGAAAGCTGTATGATGTAATGTGAACATTAACCTCACGTATACCACTCTACCAGTTGTGAGAATACACACATATGTACAGTGGATTTCTTTTTTCACTTTTATTCTTCATGCTATTAACAGCGAATATACCGCATTTTCTCAAAAATGTAAAACATTGAGGATTGCTTAAGTGACAGATACAGTTTAATAGCATGTATGTTTGAGTTGTCATGTTTTTCAAGTAACAGTTTTGCTTTTACATTTTAATACGTCACATTCAGTTTTTGTAAGTCTCAATACAATCAAGCTCACATTAAAAAAACAATATGAGTCAGTAAGTCAACAAATAAATAAATAAATAAATACATAAATAAATAAATACAATCTCCTAAAACATCTCATCAGATGCATAAATTACCCGTAAAGACAAAAAAATTACATTAAAAAAAAAGATGAATAGGTCAGTCAGCTAACATAAACTATCAAAAATAACATAAATAAATACATGTATTCAGGAAAATCTAGCTCATGATATACATAAATTAACAATGGAAACACAAACAAGTAATACAAATATTTTTAAACATCAAGTGGAGGTAAAGGTTTGAACAGCAACATTGATGTGCTTTTGTCTCTTCACATATTAAGCACAAAGAATTTCCGTCAGCTTACTGAATATTCATAAATGATGAGCAGTAGGTGTTTTTCATCATCGTTGCTCCATTTTCTCACCAAAATTGTCCATCTGTGCTGTTCTCTCTCACATAAATGCAGTCTCCTTTCTTTCCATCAGACTTACACCTTCCCAGTAAAACTAGCTGCTGTTGTGTTTGTTACTGCTACCCAATAAATCCAGTCTTAGCAGGTGATCCAGGACTACAGCTCTGACATCTTCCCAGTCATCTCTGCTATACCTCTGCAAACATAACAATATGTTTGTAAGACAAATACATCTAGTGATGGATTACAATACTTTCCTCATTACCAAAAAGCAAACCAGTCAATTGAAAATATGGCAATATCCCTGGGAAACAGTACTAAAATATTTCTGAGCAAAACAGTTAATGACTGGATTTGATTTCATTGCTGACTTACTTGTTTTTTCAGATGATTGTGTAGATCCTTGAAGTACTGTCTCATCTTCATTGTCAGTCTCCTGGTAGAATGGGAGGACTCAGATTTCTGATTCTGTATCTGTGCAGGGAGGAGTCAGAGAAGAGAAGCCACAGTCAGTCTTACCTTTCCATAATTCTTCCAAGCACACGTTTCTACACTGTTAGGTAGCAGTACTGGTTGTTGTTGTGTCCTCAAGTTATAAAAGAGAATTTATGGACAAAAACATATTGTCTTACGCATTGGTGCAGCTCAGATGCCTGACGGTCCATGTCAAGCTGGAACGTCTCAAGCTTTATCTGGTCCCATGAGATGGCATCATATTTGCCAGTGATGAACAGCTTTTTGATGTCATTGATGGTTTCATAGATGAAGACGGTACGTTCCTCTGGCTATAGAATGAATAACATAGCCGGTTAGTTTAGGCTAATATTCTGGCAGATTGTTATTTTTTTATATGATATCAGACCTGGTGAATCACATTAAAAATAAAAACTAATGATATCCTTGAACTTATGAGATTTACGCTCATGTTAAGAACCATTGATTAAATGCACACTTAATTCAAAAGTTTCTAGTGAATGTCCGGGACAGCTTTGATAGATATTCATAGGTAGTAATTTGCTGACAATACCTGCAACTGCGCAGCCTGTTTGTACAGCTTATGCGGGAACGGAGCGTCCATTTTGCCTCGTGTGACTTCATCACCCTTTAAAAAAACGTGTATGATTTAAGAAAAGGCACATGGCGATGCACATCAATCCTTCAATTCAGTTACAGATGACAGTGTAATATGTCTATGGAAAGCGTTATCATACTGGCACTGAACAAAGAATGACACACGCGTTAAACATGCCAAAGAAAATTTCACCTTGTGGAGACTACAATTATTCTTTTGTAACATCTTATTGCACGAAATTAATCAAAGTGGTTTGTTATGTTGTTTCTTACCAATACTTACCATGTCTTGAAGCACATAGATGGAATGATTGCTGATCACTTTGAAATTGCTCCGAGAGCCTTTATGTCCAGTCTTCATCCAGGTGCATTCTTTTGCAAAGCTCCAGCTGCAGAGCGCGAGAAGGCAGTAGATCCAAAAACTCCTCATGGTAATTGTAGGACACTTGCTTTTGGTGATCAAGGGTGGCGCTGTGCTCTGTGCAGTTACTTCGTAGCCGAAATAGCAAGATATCCAATTGTATTCGAATAAAACAATATCTTACACGACTGGTTTCTCGCTTTCTTCGTGTCTTGAAACGTCTTGTGTCTTCCGTCGAAGTCACAGATGGCCTTTGCTTATAAAGCGACTCCATGTTTCGTTCAAAAAGTGAAAAGCTACAGGTGGAACTTCCCTGCGGAACACTTTCGGGTTCCGCACACCTTGCTTTCGCTTTGAAGATAAGGACGCAATTCCAAACCCGAAAGGACTGATAAGATGTTTAAAGCTGCATTCTACTAGTTGAGAAACAATATTAATAAAATAATTCATACAATTCAAATTATATTTATTTTAATTATTTTCCATATATTATCGTTAAACCCCATCCCAGCAAAATAATAAAGATTTGGCTTCTATCATTTTATTAATGAAGACTTTGATACGTGCAAAATAATAATGACGATGACCAAAGAAATTTAATTGGTGTAACAGGCTGACAAAGGGTTTGGACCTACCATCAATGAAATATTTCAATAAAATATTTCTTATTGTATGTCCGAGGTGTTGAGTTCCTTGTTGTTTTAAAGAAATTTACGTTAAATCAGCATTAAACTCTTAAACGAACCGCGGCTAACACTATCACATTTTGGCACAAGATATGAATCTATCAGTCACTGTATCAAAGAACCGAATTCGATATGGGACAGAAACCATAAATTCCTTTGAGAGGCAACTTTGGACACAGTAGCCGATTTTGATGGTAAATATATAGGTTTTCGGCTTTCGAATTTGGATCGGTGTTAATTTTGCTGCCATAACTAAAAATTGGCTAATGTCCACGGTTCCAGCCTGACGGTAAAATAAGTGAGTTGAAAATACATACATAAAAATTATTTTCGGTGGTGGCAGAGTTATTGTTAAAATATTCGCAAAAACTGTGATGAAAATGTCGTGCTCCGAGCGTGACCGGCCCTGTCGAAATCCCATGCTTATCTTAATACCGAAGACAAGGTGTACGGAATCCGAAAGTGTTCCCGAATTTCAAAGCCGAGTTCTTTCCCGAGTTTCCGTGGCATAAAGAATGCTCCGCAATGCACAGCGCCACCATCGCTTACGAAAAGCAAGTGTACTACAATGGCCCTGAACAGCGTTTGGATCTACTGCCTTCTTGCACTCTGCAGCTGGAGCATTGCTATGGGGTGTAACTGGATGAAGACTGGAGATAAAGGCTCTCGGAGCAATTTCAAAGTGGTCAGCTATCATTCCATATCTGTGCTTCAAGACATGGTAAGTACTGGTAAGAAGAAACATGTGTGAATAATTGTTAATTGACAGTACATGTTAAAGGTTCCATAGGCATATTTTCCTTTCCATAGTCCATAGCGGAATAAGAGAACTTATGTGCATTGTAAACAACTCTGTCATGTGCATTTTCCTGTGGCTATATTTCCATAATGATTTCACACATTCTCTTAAAGGATAAAGACGTCACACAGGGCAAAGATGATCGACTACCATTTCCTCACACTGTGTACAAAAAGGCTGCACAGCTGAAGGTATTGCACCCATCACTCTAAGGCTATCACCAGTCTCAATTTGCTTTGATAAGGGATTCTTAGGGGCTGGTGTCACTTCTAAAAACAATCCTCTTCAATATCTGACTCAACTAAATGTCTATGCTAAATATCTTACAGGCAGAAGAACGCATAGTCTTCATCTATGAAACCATCAATGACATCAAAAAACTGTTCATCAGTGGGACGCGGGACCAGAAAAAGCTAGAGACTTTCCTGCTCGTCCTCGACCGTCAGGCCTCTGAGCTCCACCAATGTGTAAGACAATGTGTTTTGTCCATAAATTCTCTTTCAGAACCAGAGGGCACAACAACCAGTACTGTTGCCTGTAACAGGGCAAATAATGTGTGCTTGAAATTATTATAGAAAGGTAAGACTGACTGTGGCTTCTCTTCTCTGTCCCCTCCCTGCACAGATACAGAGTCAGAAACCCAAAACATCCCATTCCACCAGGACACTGACAATGAAGATGAGAAAGTACTTTGAAAGACTGCATAAGCACCTGGAAAGCCAGGTAAATAGACAATGAAATCAAGTTAAATGAGTACTCACTTTACTCAAAATACTTCAGGTAGTGTTTCCCAGCTATGTAAAATTGTCACATTTTCAATTTTCTTGATTATGGTTTGGTATATCTGGAAGATATCAGCATCCATCACTAGATGTTTTAGTCTTACTAACCTGTTCTCATGTTTGCAGAAATACAACATCACTGAGAGCTGGGAAGCTGTCAGAACTTTAGTCCTGGATCACCTGCTAAGACTGGATTTACTGGCTAGCAGTAACACCCACAACAGCAACTTTTCCTAATGTAGAAACACAGGACTGGAAGAAGCCCTGCTACATTTGGATGTCAAAGAGAGGCACAGATGGACAATTTTGGCGAAAGAGTGGAGCAATCAGGATGAAGACCTACTATCCATCTAAGACAAGTGTCAATGCAACTAAATTAGAGACACGCTTTGCAGTGAATGTACACGGACAGAGACCATTTCTTTTTTCACATATGATTATATGATCATTTGACTGTTAAATGTTCTCATTCTTTACCGCCATGTTCACGGGTCATTTATGCATATCACAAGCCATGTTCTGTTAATATTCATTTATCACAATTACTTTTTGTAATACTGTTTCTTTTTAAGATACTTATTATTCTTAATAATACACGTGAACTGATTATTTAACAATGGATGTGACAGGAATATAATGTGATGCATTACTATGTTAAAAGATAATACTGTCATCCACCAAAAAAAAAAAAAAAATACGTAAATGCAATTAAATAAAATGAATTTGTCCCCTCAAAAATCATCCATTTCTTTTTTCTGATTTCTGCCATCATGTTGTGAATTAAGTGTAGTGTAGTAGATCATATTAAAGCTGAAGAGTTCAGGTGAATGAGTTCAATATTTTGGCGTCCAGCATCTGTATACGTCCAATCTATAACGACTTAAGTTTTGAAGGTAACACTATTAGACAGAGTGTCCATTGCTCCCTTTCTCATGCCTGTTTTGATATAAAATTTACAAGACTTTAGTTTCATTTGTTGAAATAGATTTTTCAACACAAGCCATATGCTGTAGGGCAACAAGAATGTGTTGTTATTATTCATACTGCTACTGCTGCTATTACTATGACTACTGCTAGTACTACTGCTGCTACTATTACTAATACTAATTCTACTACCACTACTATTGCTGCTGATCCTGCAGCTACTACTAATAATAGAATTTCACTTTCATGCAAATTCAATGATTATAAGTAAATTCAAGTTCCTGTTCACTGCCGTTGCACTCACTGACAAATCAGATTAAACAGATTTGAACCATTTTACAGAACACTGTCATTATTCATTAATAGTCTGTAGAAATATGATGCAAAATTAATTCTGATTTGAATCATCCCCCTGGAAAGCTAGCATATTTAATCTTTTGAATATTTGCTTTGACATTTTGTTCATTGTAGTTCTCAGAAAAGCATTTCTATGCAGAAAATAAAATCATGGTGGGTTGGATTATAGCCCATCAAAATCTTCACTGCTGCAAAGACTAATCAAATCCTACTGTGAAATATTGTCTTGTGATACTTCAAATGTATTTAGAGGTATTCAAATGTTATCAAATGTGGATACGTTTGATCAAGAATGATAGATTAAAATGATTCTTATCAACTTCATCAAAATATAGAAAGCTGTATGATGTAATGTGAACATTAACCTCACGTATACCACTCTACCAGTTGTGAGAATACACACATATGTACAGTGGATTTCTTTTTTCACTTTTATTCTTCATGCTATTAACAGCGAATATACCGCATTTTCTCAAAAATGTAAAACATTGAGGATTGCTTAAGTGACAGATACAGTTTAATAGCATGTATGTTTGAGTTGTCATGTTTTTCAAGTAACAGTTTTGCTTTTACATTTTAATACGTCACATTCAGTTTTTGTAAGTCTCAATACAATCAAGCTCACATTAAAAAAACAATATGAGTCAGTAAGTCAACAAATAAATAAATAAATAAATACATAAATAAATAAATACAATCTCCTAAAACATCTCATCAGATGCATAAATTACCCGTAAAGACAAAAAAATTACATTAAAAAAAAAGATGAATAGGTCAGTCAGCTAACATAAACTATCAAAAATAACATAAATAAATACATGTATTCAGGAAAATCTAGCTCATGATATACATAAATTAACAATGGAAACACAAACAAGTAATACAAATATTTTTAAACATCAAGTGGAGGTAAAGGTTTGAACAGCAACATTGATGTGCTTTTGTCTCTTCACATATTAAGCACAAAGAATTTCCGTCAGCTTACTGAATATTCATAAATGATGAGCAGTAGGTGTTTTTCATCATCGTTGCTCCATTTTCTCACCAAAATTGTCCATCTGTGCTGTTCTCTCTCACATAAATGCAGTCTCCTTTCTTTCCATCAGACTTACACCTTCCCAGTAAAACTAGCTGCTGTTGTGTTTGTTACTGCTACCCAATAAATCCAGTCTTAGCAGGTGATCCAGGACTACAGCTCTGACATCTTCCCAGTCATCTCTGCTATACCTCTGCAAACATAACAATATGTTTGTAAGACAAATACATCTAGTGATGGATTACAATACTTTCCTCATTACCAAAAAGCAAACCAGTCAATTGAAAATATGGCAATATCCCTGGGAAACAGTACTAAAATATTTCTGAGCAAAACAGTTAATGACTGGATTTGATTTCATTGCTGACTTACTTGTTTTTTCAGATGATTGTGTAGATCCTTGAAGTACTGTCTCATCTTCATTGTCAGTCTCCTGGTAGAATGGGAGGACTCAGATTTCTGATTCTGTATCTGTGCAGGGAGGAGTCAGAGAAGAGAAGCCACAGTCAGTCTTACCTTTCCATAATTCTTCCAAGCACACGTTTCTACACTGTTAGGTAGCAGTACTGGTTGTTGTTGTGTCCTCAAGTTATAAAAGAGAATTTATGGACAAAAACATATTGTCTTACGCATTGGTGCAGCTCAGATGCCTGACGGTCCATGTCAAGCTGGAACGTCTCAAGCTTTATCTGGTCCCATGAGATGGCATCATATTTGCCAGTGATGAACAGCTTTTTGATGTCATTGATGGTTTCATAGATGAAGACGGTACGTTCCTCTGGCTATAGAATGAATAACATAGCCGGTTAGTTTAGGCTAATATTCTGGCAGATTGTTATTTTTTTATATGATATCAGACCTGGTGAATCACATTAAAAATAAAAACTAATGATATCCTTGAACTTATGAGATTTACGCTCATGTTAAGAACCATTGATTAAATGCACACTTAATTCAAAAGTTTCTAGTGAATGTCCGGGACAGCTTTGATAGATATTCATAGGTAGTAATTTGCTGACAATACCTGCAACTGCGCAGCCTGTTTGTACAGCTTATGCGGGAACGGAGCGTCCATTTTGCCTCGTGAGACTTCATCACCCTTTAAAAATGTGTATGATTTTAAAAAAAGCACATGGCGATGCACATCAATCCTACAGTTCAGTTACAGATGACAGTGTAATATGTCTATGGAAAGCGTTATCATACTGGCACTGAACAAAGAATGTCCCACGCGTTAAACGCCAAAGAAAATTTCATCTTGTGGAGAATACAATTATTCTTTTGTAACATCTTATTGCACGAAATTAATCAAAGTGGTTTGTTATGTTGTTTCTTACCAATACTTACCATGTCTTGAAGCACATAGATGGAATGATTGCTGATCACTTTGAAATTGCTCCGAGAGCCTTTATGTCCAGTCTTCATCCAGGTGCATTCTTTTGCAAAGCTCCAGCTGCAGAGCGCGAGAAGGCAGTAGATCCAAAAGCTCTTCATGGTAATTGTTGTACACTTGCTTTTGGTGATCAATGGTGGCGCTGTGCTCTGTGCAGTTACTTCGTAGCCGAAATAGCAAGATATCCAAATGTATTAGAACAAAATAATATTTTAGAAGATTGGTGTCTCGCTTTCTTCGTGTCTCGAACCGTCTTGTATCTTCCGTCGAAGTCACAGATGGCCTTTGCTTATAAAGTGACTCCATGTTTCGTTCAAAAAGTGAAAAGCTACAGGTGGAACTTCCCTGCGGAACACTTTCGGGTCTCGCACACCTTGCTTTCGCTTTGAAGATAAGGACGCAATTCCAAACCCGAAAGGACTGATAAGATGTTTAAAGCTGCATTCTACTAGTTGAGAAACAATATTAATAAAATAATTCATACAATTCAAATTATATTTATTTTAATTATTTTCCATATATTATCGTTAAACCGCATCCCAGCAAAATAATAAAGATTTGACTTCTATCATTTTATTAATAAAGACTTTGATACGTGCAAAATAATAATGACGATGACCAAAGAAATTTAATTGGTGTAACAGGCTGACAAAGGGTTTGGACCTACCATCAATGAAATATTTCAATAAAATATTTCTTATTGTATGTCCGAGGTGTTGAGTTCCTTGTTGTTTTAAAGAAATTTACGTTAAATCAGCATTAAACTCTTAAACGAACCGCGGGTAACACTATCACATTTTGGCACAAGATATGAATCTATCAGTCACTGTATCAAAGAACCGAATTCGATATGGGACAGAAACCATATATTCCTTTGAGAGGCAACTTTGGACACATTAGCCGATTTTGATGGTAAATATATAGGTTTTCGGCTTTCGAATTTGGATCGGTGTTAATTTTGCTGCCATAACTAAAAATTGGCTAATGTCCACGGTTCCAGCCTGACGGTAAAATAAGTGAGTTGAAAATACATACATAAAAATTATTTTCGGTAGTAGCAGAGTTATTGTTAAAATATTCGCAAAAACTGTGATGAAAATGTCGTGCTCCGAGCGTGACCAGCCCTGTCGAAATCCCATGCTTATCTTAGTACCGAAGACAAGGTGTACGGAATCCGAAAGTGTTCCCGAATTTCAAAGCCGAGTTCTTTCCCGAGTTTCCGTGGCATAAAAGAATGCTCCGCAATGCACAGCGCCACCATCGCTTACGAAAAGCAAGTGTACTACAATGGCCCTGAACAGCGTTTGGATCTACTGCCTTCTTGCACTCTGCAGCTGGAGCATTGCTATGGGGTGTAACTGGATGAAGACTGGAGATAAAGGCTCTCGGAGCAATTTCAAAGTGGTCAGCTATCATTCCATATCTGTGCTTCAAGACATGGTAAGTACTGGTAAGAAGAAACATGTGTGAATAATTGTTAATTGACAGTACATGTTAAAGGTTCCATAGGCATATTTTCCTTTCCATAGTCCATAGCGGAATAAGAGAACTTATGTGCATTGTAAACAACTCTGTCATGTGCATTTTCCTGTGGCTATATTTCCATAATGATTTCACACATTCTCTTAAAGGATAAAGACGTCACACAGGGCAAAGATGATCGACTACCATTTCCTCACACTGTGTACAAAAAGGCTGCACAGCTGAAGGTATTGCACCCATCACTCTAAGGCTATCACCAGTCTCAATTTGCTTTGATAAGGGATTCTTAGGGGCTGGTGTCACTTCTAAAAACAATCCTCTTCAATATCTGACTCAACTAAATGTCTATGCTAAATATCTTACAGGCAGAAGAACGCATAGTCTTCATCTATGAAACCATCAATGACATCAAAAACTGTTCATCAGTGGGACGGACCAGAAAAAGCTAGAGACTTTCCTGCTCGTCCTCGACCGTCAGGCCTCTGAGCTCCACCAATGTGTAAGACAATGTGTTTTGTCCATAAATTCTCTTTCAGAACCAGAGGGCACAACAACCAGTACTGTTGCCTGTAACAGGGCAAATAATGTGTGCTTGAAATTATTATAGAAAGGTAAGACTGACTGTGGCTTCTCTTCTCTGTCCCCTCCCTGCACAGATACAGAGTCAGAAACCCAAAACATCCCATTCCACCAGGACACTGACAATGAAGATGAGAAAGTACTTTGAAAGACTGCATAAGCACCTGGAAAGCCAGGTAAATAGACAATGAAATCAAGTTAAATGAGTACTCACTTTACTCAAAATTCTTCAGGTACTGTTTCCCAGCTATGGAATATTGTCACATTTTCAATTTTCTTGATTATGTTTTGGTATATCTGGAAGATATCAGCATCCATCACTAGATGTTTTAGTCTTACTAACCTGTTCTCATGTTTGCAGAAATACAACATCACTGAGAGCTGGGAAGCTGTCAGAACTGTAGTCCTGGATCACCTGCTAAGACTGGATTTACTGGCTAGCAGTAACACCCACAACAGCAGCTTTTCCTAATGTAGAAACACAGGACTGGAAGAAGCCCTGCTACATTTGGATGTCAAAGAGAGGCACAGATGGACAATTTTGGCGAAAGAGTGGAGCAATCAGGATGAAGACCTACTATCCATCTAAGACAAGTGTCAATGCAACTAAATTAGAGACACGCTTTGCAGTGAATGTACACGGACAGAAACCATTTCTTTTTTCACATATGATTATATGATCATTTGACTGTTAAATGTTCTCATTCTTTACCGCCATGTTCACGGGTCATTTATGCATATCACAAGCCATGTTCTGTTAATATTCATTTATCACAATTACTTTTTGTAATACTGTTTCTTTTTAAGATACTTATTTATTAATAAGTCACATGAGCTGATTAGTTAACAATGGATGTGACAGGAATACAATGTGATGCATTGCTATGTTAAAAGAAAACTGTCACCCACCCAAAAACACATGAAATAAGTTAAATGCAATTAAATAAAATGTATTTCTAACCTGAAAAACCATCCATGAACCACCTTATTTCTGTCATCATGTTTTGAATTGAGTATAGTGAAGTATTTCATATTAAAACTGAAGAGTTCAGTTGAGTGAGTTCAATATTTTGGTGTCCAAAATCTGTATACTTCAAATTTATACGGACTTAGGTTATATAACAGTAATAGATGGAGACTCAGCTGTTCCCTTTCTTTTACCTGGTGTTGGATTTTCTTCTACTTTACAAGTAAACGAACCGGACCAGAAGCACGCTTGGAGAAAAAGCTTTATTGGTGCAGGTGGAATCCGGCAGCATTTCTGCCTGCGAAGCTTTAACTCAGAGAATTGTTACCGTGATCGGCCTTTTATACCATAGAACAAATGGCAACAGACAATAGATTTACACCGTTGCAGCATCAACCTATGCTTCCAATGCAAATCCGAATCTTTTGATGCTGAACGCTCCTTTGTCTGGGTGATGGTTGCCAATTGCCCACTACCGGTTGTATCCTGCTGTCACCTGCCTTAATCAATCGTTCATGGCTCCAACTGTAGCATGGCGCCAGAGGTGTGGAGCTTCCTTTGTAACTATGGTAACAAGGCCGTCAGGTTCAACAGTTCTCTGGTTGGAAGTTACTATAATCTTACACTGGATTGCTATAAAATTCATGAGATTTCATTTTCATTTTTGACAGTAGGTATTTCAATACATGCTATATACTGTATGACCACAAGAATGTATTATTATTATTCATACTGCTACTACTACTAATATTAATCTCTTCATGAAAACATACAAGGAATTCATGTTACCTCTGTAACCTCTGTACCTCACCTAGGTTAAATACATGTTCTGTATGTAATATAGAGATAAACTGATAAAGAATAATAGGTGATCATGGTGGACACCCACAAGCTGATAAAAATTCATGCTATGGCAGGAATATAGATAAGAATGCACACATCTCTTCTTTTGATAAAAGTAATTTCTTAAGCCTTTCCACAGAGGAAACATATCACCAGATGACTCTGCACTGCAAGGAATACTGGACATTCCTGCTATTGTTTTATATATTTTCTGAATGCGTTATTTTGATTCAGCACAGCTGCAACACATACATTCAACACAGACATAAACGACATTAAGACAGGATATCTATGCGCTTTTAACGGTGCAGCAATTATTGTTTCATATTTTCATACAATGTCAATAAAAAGTCATCTGTAAATTAAAAGCAGAGGGTCTTCTGCCATTGTTTCAACAATTTTATCACGCAGTTGTGGCAAAATGATGCTAGTACTCAGGACCAAAACAAAGTAGAGACATGATAACCTGACCTTGATCACCAGGCCATCTGATCTTTAGCAATAGTTTAGATAATACCCTCCATTTCTCTTTAGACCTGGAGAATACAACACTCATTGCCATGTGCAAAAAAATATAGGCTATTGAAAGATAACAATGACAATGGCTGTTCTTTAGTTTCCCTCTCTTGCACAGATTAAGAATAAGACTTCCATGATCCCAGAGGGGTGAACAAGAAGTTAAACCAGTGCTTTGATAAGATGCATAACTATAATCTTAACAAAAATGAGCACAAGCCCCACAACTGACATAGATTTCAATGACTGCCTCACACGTTTCTATTTCTGCAGTGTAATTTGATGAACAAGCACAGGTCATAAACAGATTCTTACATCTGCATGAATACAGAGCAGATGGTTGGGAAAGTGTCACAACGAATGTCTTGCTTGTGATGACTTCATTTACTGGCCGCTAGCTACCCTTAATGTGCAGAAAACAGGAGTGGCTGAAAGAAAACAGCTCATTTCAATGACAAGATGCAGAGATGAGCAACTGTGGTTGAAGAGGGGACAAAGACGAAAAACAGTGTTTATCTAAGCTTGAAGTTTTTGCACTTTTACATAACATACAGTACCGGTCAAAAGTTTGGACACGCTTAAACGCTTGATTTTTTTTCTTAGACAAATATAAATCATGAAGTTGATGCCTATGTATGAATTTCTTTCAAAAAAACTATTTAAGAAATATTTTTGCCTATTTTGAAGAATCTAAAATATAAGATTTTTATTTATTTATTGCTTATAACAATTTTTGGTCACTGCATAATTTCATTTGTGTTGTTTCATAGTTTTGATGTCTTAACTATTATTCAAAAATGAAAAAAAAAAAAAAAAAAAAACTGGTAAAGCACGTTTGAGTCTGTACAGAAACATGAATGCCTAATTGTTTAGATGTAGCATGAATTAATAGATACACATCCACACTATTAAATAATTTAATTATTTCTGCATATCTTTGTAGGAAATTTATATATTTTGCAAACTGGTTATAAATACTAAGTTCATTTATTTATAAAGTTTACCAACAAGTTCTTAAGTAAGTGTATTGACATTTCATCAAAATGTGATGTTGACTATTACAAACAAAATTATCTAAAAAGCTAAAAAAAGTACAACTTACAACATGACATATATAGTATGTGTACTTAAATTTATTACATTTATGTCTGGAATAAAGTTGTTTCTATTGTTTTAAATAAAATAAAAACAGAATGTGAACCGCAGTAAATCTTAGTATGAGGTACAGGCCTATTGTTTACTGCTTCATTCTGAATCTTCAACTTCTGTTGAAACAGGCAGAGCAAGTCGCTTTGGATAAAAGAGTCTGCCTAATGAAACAATGTAAATGTTTGTTTATTCATTCAGTTATAAAATCAGTCATCTTCAATGCTGAAGAAGACAGTACACATTAAAAAGGTTACTTCATGTAAGCACATGGCTGGTTTTGTCCAGTCAGAGTTCATGAGTTCAACTGGAAACCACCCACATTGGTTGAGGTTGCATCAGCGAAATACAACCGGAAGAGGTGTTGCATAATACAACGAAAAGGAAAGCAAATTTCGTCTCAAACTTGGATTCCCCTAAAACATGTTAGACAGTAGAAAGTATTATTTAAGTAATGCAACTGTTTCCCCCGTTAAGAAAACCTATACTATCACACACACACACCTTTGACCGAATATACAATGCAACCTGAATATCTCTGCATTGTCTCTACTAGCTTGTACCTTGCCTGGCCAACTACTGAACCTTGGTTATGCAGCACTTCTAACATTGTGACTCCGTCTAATGGTAACCTGGATAAAACTCGGCTGAAGCTGGAATAAAACGGATTTTAACGAGGACACTTGTATGGCATGCTGCACACAAAATATAATGTGCAGACACAGGTTACACGAAAATTCTCCAACATTCTACAGTGCACTACAGTGTATCAATTGTTTCTTTGTAAGACACTTTATACGAAAACAATCATCCTATCTGTTATATATATATATATATATATATATATATATATATATATATATATATATATATATATAGTGTTCTTTTAGGGGCTGTTTCAATTGCAAGTGTGTTACTTGCGATAAAACCACCCAAACAGTTGTGGTATTGTAAGCGTATAGTTAAGACAAAACTTACTGTCCGCTGACTTTCACCACTACAATGAAAGCGCAGAGTTCCGACGTCGCTACGGAAAGAGAAATTGAAAACGCAGCGTCAGACGTAAGTACACTGCCGGTTCTCACGGCCGTTCGCTTTTCAGTTGAGGAATCGCACTGGATCAGGCGGGAGGAAAATGAACGGCAAAGAACAGGCCAGTGATATCAAATTTGTAAATCGCTCTGTATATTTTGGTTCATACATTCTTGTTGATGTGTACGTTTATGCCTATTTGGCCTATACATTAGAATGTTTGCCTCTAAAACCCAGAGGAAGAGCAGAAAGCCGAATCATGAGTTACCCTAGCATATCAGCGTATTGCTTGATGCATAATAGTGGCAGCCTCAGCCTCATTGTACTCGGGCTAAATAATGATAAAAATAAACATACTACTAGTGCCATTGCATAATTATAACAACATGGAGCATTAGTGCATGTATGTATGTAATATCTGAAGCTATGCTGTCTTTGCTGAGGTGATCTCCTCGCTGCACCAGTGTGGCAGTTGGAAAGCGAAAGTAAATATGGGAAATTCTCGGCTCTCTTCGTTTTCCCTTTTTATGCTCCTTAAAAATAAGCTCCCATACACAGCCAGCATGGAAAACATCTTCAAACCCAGAGAATCAGAAGGAACAAACTCGCAGCTGCCGTATACACTATGCATATGTGGAACTTATTCGCCTTTACCCTGCTTTGCAGTGTGCAGAGCCTCTCGGGCTGCCTGTGGATTCAGCACGGATTCAGGCTCGCGAGCGGAGAGTCGCTGTCGCTGCTCGATCAGATGGTGAGTTGAGTTCTCTGAAGTTTGGTAGATATTTGATGCAAAATTGCTTCAGGAATAGAACTGTTTAGTAACGACGTCGGATTCGATCTCAATGAATTGACAGATGCCTCATCTTTACCCAGTTATGCGTGTCTAGTATGTTACATACTGTCGTCGAATCCGTGTGTTAATCTAGGAAACCGGGACTCAGATGCGTCTATACTCACGCTAAAATTTATGCGTTCTACAGGGTGGAGATTTTACAGAGGATCATGTGCCTGTCCTGTTCCCAACCCGCTCTACAGAAGGGTCAGCAAGGCTCAGGTAGGAGGCGTTCCATGTCCTCAACTTGTATGATCAGCTGCATTGGGCAATCGTCAGTGATTTCTGAAATCTGACATTGACTTTGTTTTTTTTCGTAGGTTGAGGATAAAATCACGTTCCTGTCTGAGACCTTCGATCAGATCATTAAGTTATTCAACGGGAATCTGGATGCCATGGCATGGAACAAACAGAAACTGGACCATTTTCTGGCCGTCCTTGATCGCCAGTCTCGCGAACTTAAGACATGCGTAAGTTCAATATTGGTTTTGAGAAAAAGCATGTTTGTTAAAATATCACGAAACGGGCGTTATACTTACCTGATGATTCTTCTTATGTTGTAGGTTCCTTCCTCGAGGAAATACGAGAAGAGACTTACTCGATACTTCAGTAAGTTGAAGAAGGACGTTTTGAAACAGAGGGTAAGTTATAGATAAGCTAATAATGAACACACAGTTAACAACAGCGATAAATATGAGACAGCGGGAAACGGGTTTTGTCTCCTGCCTGCAATTGTCGTTCCGGTAAATACAAAATCCATAAGACATCACGACCACGATTCGCTAGCGTGTGCAATAATTAGTGTAAGGGCTGCATTTACAAATGCACTTCACGCCGACGTTTATTTTGCCATCCGTACTCTCACACGTTATCAACATGCTCTCACAGATTATTAACAAATCTGACCGTTTATGACCGTAACCTAGCGGTGAAGTCACACTGCGTTCTTTTCTAATTTTCAGAATTTCGACTCACCTTCATGGGAGCTCGTCAGAAAAGAAGTGCGGCGTCACCTCCAGAGGCTGGATCTGATTTCGGCTTCTGTCAAGAAAGAGATGAAATAATACAATCACGATTCTGTACCAGTGTTCGGACATCGAGTGATAGTTTACATATGATGAGAGGAAATATTTTTGTATGCATTTGTAGAAGTTTATTTATTTATTTATGTATTTATTTATTTATTTATTTATTTGTATGTTATTTATATGTGCATGATTTAATAAGAATAAAAATCTGAAAATTTCTGAAATCTGAATCTGAAATATTACTATGACAACCTGTTCAGTGAGATACACGTACACATTTTTAAACAAAGACTTGTAGGCCTACTATTTCTCTTCCTGAAGCCACTGATAGACAAGCTGATTTCTAACCTATAAGAAAATGATATATCGTTCACAAAAGCTGAATGTTGGTAATCTCTGTGAAAGAGGTTATTTGTCACATTACTTGCTATCGATTCCCAGAGGTGGCTGGGATCTGGCATCTGTAGGCCTAATTGTATTTTTTCGGAACTGTGGAGAACAAAATGCCGTTCCCTGTGATATAGTGTTTCCATCTTAATAATTGCCTTATGGTATTTTCTCCTGCTTGTATGTGATACAGGCAGGGATTGTTGGACATAGACTGGCTGTAAGACATTTTTGTTTAAAACTATTGCAGTAGTCTGTCTTGATACTTATACAGAAAAAAACAATGTATTGATGAGTAATATTGTAATCAAGCCTTTAATCTAGATATGCATTACGTCATTGTCTAAATTGGCCAACTATAGTATCATCTGTGGTCTATTGTACATCTACTCTGATATGTATAGCATTGGGTTAATTAAATGAGCAAAGAGTGGACTGCCTTGCAGTCTATTGTTTCTCAGTACACATCATCTTTAAATGCATCTGTGAAAACAGTGCACCTATGCAACAATGAAAGTCTGTGTGATGGAAACGCATTTGTGTTATCTGTTTGCCATGTCTGAAAACTAAAAATAAAATGTTCTCTTAAATATTTCTGGATTTAATGTTGTGGTCATGTTTGTCATTTCCTCTGGACTTCCTACTTGCTCTATTTTGGACATACACCAGCCCAATATTTGTTAAATATGTCATTTATTGGTTAATACACATTGAGTACTTTCTGTTGTACTGACAGTGATGCAGGCCTTGTCCATTCTCAGTTTCTTGTCTAAATGGCCAAATCCTCTAAGTATTAAAGGAGCTGGTGTATATCTGTATGCTTTTGGGATTGATTCTGTAGAAACACAAAGCAGATTGGCCTTGACTTTCAACAACACATTTAAGTGTTGCATTACATTTACATTTTAATGCAGCACAGTCATTTCCACTAAGTGGGAGCCATTGGCCAATATAGACAGAAAATTAGTTATATGTAAAGAAAATGAGTTACAGTAGCTCCAGAGCTGAATATAGACAGCCTCAAAGTGATAGAACTGAGAGAGAAATTAAGCCATTAGAGGGAGATACATTGCTCAATGACAGTCCTGAATTCAGGTAAAATCTTCCTTTCCACAGAAGAGGACACTGAGCTTTCCACCAGTAAAGCAGTACCTAGCCTACTGAGACTCAGTGAGAAAGTAAGACTATAAGCTCCCAAATTTTATCTGGTACTACCAGGCTAAGAGCAGCAATATACTGGTTTTCAGCTGCAATATTCAGATACAAAAATGTATTTCCAAAGTGCAAAACTACTCTCTCCTTCAGCCAGCGGTATCTACTTTAGAAAAGGTTATACTGAATTATGTCCATGGCAGAGGCCAAGTTTCCATGCTTTATAAAGCAAGTGTACCCAAGTCTAATGAATCCCCTGAAAGTAAAAAAAAATGGCAGGGAGTTAATTTACATTACATTTACATTTATTCATTTGGCAGATGCTTTTATCCAAAGCGACGTACAAAAAGTGAAAATAGTGGGCAAACAACAGGCACAAGAGCAAGATGTGTACAGGTCATACAATGCAGATAGTGCTGAAGCTGAGCGCAAGGTCAGTGTCGCGAGCCAACTAATCTGAACTAGGATTACATATCAAATACACTCACAGGGACAATAAAGTGCCGCTATACAACCTAGGTAAGAGAGCTACAAGTACAGAGTCAGATTTACAAGGTCAAAGTGTTCTTTTAGGGGCTGTTTCTTGCGTGTGTTACTTGCGATAAAACCACCCAAACAGTTGTGGTATTGTAAACGTACAGTTAAGACAAAACTTACTGTCCGCTGACTTTCACCACTACAATGAAAGCGCAGAGTTCCGACGTCGCTACGGAAAGAGAAATTGAAAACGCAGCGTCAGACGTAAGTACACTGCCGGTTCTCACGGCCATTCGCTTTTCAGTTGAGGAATCGCACTGGATCAGGTGGGAGGAAAATGAACGGCAAAAAACAGGCCAGTGATATCAAATTTGTTATATTTTGGTTAATGCATTCTTGTTGATGTGTACGTTTATGTCTATTTGGCCTATACATTAGAATGTTTGCCTCTAAAACCTAGAGGAAGAGCAGAAAGCCGAATCTTAAGATTTGAGTTACCCTGGCATATTGCTTGATGCATAACAGTGGCAGACTACTGTACTCGGGCTAAATAATGGTAAAAATAAACATACTACTAGTGCCATTGCATAGTTACAACAACATGAAACCTTAGTATATGTATGTATGTAACATCTGAAGCTATGTTATCATTGCTGAGGTGATCGCTTCGCTGCGCCAGTGTGGCAGTTGGAAAGCGAAAGTAAATATGGGAAATTCTCGGCTCTCTTCGTTTTCCCTTTTTATGCTCCTTAAAAATAAGCTCCCATACACAGCCAGCATGGAAAACATCTTCAAACCCAGAGAATCAGAAGGAACAAACTCGCAGCTGCCGTATACACTATGCATATGTGGAACTTATTCGCCTTTACCCTGCTTTGCAGTGTGCAGAGCCTCTCGGGCTGCCTGTGGATTCAGCACGGATTCAGGCTCGCGAGCGGAGAGTCGCTGTCGCTGCTCGATCAGATGGTGAGTTGAGTTCTCTGAAGTTTGGTAGATATTTGATGCAAAATTGCTTCAGGAATAGAACTGTTTAGTAACGACGTCGGATTCGATCTCAATGAATTGACAGATGCCTCATCTTTACCCAGTTATGCGTGTCTAGTATGTTACATACTGTCGTCGAATCCGTGTGTTAATCTAGGAAACCGGGACTCAGATGCGTCTATACTCACGCTAAAATTTATGCGTTCTACAGGGTGGAGATTTTACAGAGGATCATGTGCCTGTCCCGTTCCCCAACCCGCTCTACAGAAGGGTCAGCAAGGCTCAGGTAGGAGGCGTTCCATGTCCTCAACTTGTATGATCAGCTGCATTGGGCAATCGTCAGTGATTTCTGAAATCTGACATTGACTTTGTTTTTTTTCGTAGGTTGAGGATAAAATCACGTTCCTGTCTGAGACCTCCGATCAGATCATTAAGTTATTCAACGGGAATCTGGATGCCGTGGCATGGAACAAACAGAAACTGGACCATTTTCTGGCCGTCCTTGATCGCCAGTCTCGCGAACTTAAGACATGCGTAAGTTCAATATTGGTTTTGAGAAAAAGCATGTTTGTTAAAATATCACGAAACGGGCGTTATACTTACCTGATGATTCTTCTTATGTTGTAGGTTCCTTCCTCGAGGAAATACGAGAAGAGACTTACTCGATACTTCAGTAAGTTGAAGAAGGACGTTTTGAAACAGAGGGTAAGTTATAGATAAGCTAATAATGAACACACAATTAACAACAGCGATAAATATGAGACAGCGGGAAACGGGTTTTGTCTCCTGCCTGCAATTGTCGTTCCGGTAAATACAAAATCCATAAGACATCACGACCACGATTCGCTAGCGTGTGCAATAATTAGTGTAAGGGCTGCATTTACAAATGCACTTCACGCCGACGTTTATTTTGCCATCCGTACTCTCACACGTTATCAACATGCTCTCACAGATTATTAACAAATCTGACCGTTTATGACCGTAACCTAGCGGTGAAGTCACACTGCGTTCTTTTCTAATTTTCAGAATTTCGACTCACCTTCATGGGAGCTCGTCAGAAAAGAAGTGCGGCGTCACCTCCAGAGGCTGGATCTGATTTCGGCTTCTGTCAAGAAAGAGATGAAATAATACAATCACGATTCTGTACCAGTGTTCGGACATCGAGTGATAGTTTACATATGATGAGAGGAAATATTTTTGTATGCATTTGTAGAAGTTTATTTATTTATTTATGTATTTATTTATTTATTTATATGTTATTTATATGTGCATGATTTAATAAGAATAAAAATCTGAAAATTTCTGAAATCTGAATCTGAAATATTACTATGACAACCTGTTCAGTGAGCTACACGTACACATTTTTAAACAAAGACTTGTAGGCCTACTATTTCTCTTCCTGAAGCCACTGATAGTCAAGCTAATTTCTTACCTATAGTAAAATGATGTATCGTTCACAAAAGCTGAATGTTGGTAATCTCTGTGAAAGAGGTTATTTGTCACATTACTTGCTATCGATTCCCAGGGGTAGCTGGGATCTGGCATCTGTAGGCCTAATTGTATTTTTTCGGAACTGTGGAGAACAAAATGCCGTTCCCTGTGATATAGTGTTTCCATCTTAATAATTGCCTTATGGTATTTTCTCCTGCTTGTATGTGATACAGGCAGGGATTGTTGGACATAGACTGGCTGTAAGACATTTTTGTTTAAAACATTGCAGTAATTTGTCTTGATACTTATACAGAAAAAAACAGTGTATTGATGAGTAATATTGTGATCAAGCCTTAAATCTAGACATGCATTACCTCATTGTCTAAATTGGCCAACTATTGTATCATCTGTGGTCTATTGTACATCTACTCTGATATGTATAGCATTGGGTTAATTAAATGAGCAAAGAGTGGACTGCCCCCTGCAGTCTATTGTTTCTCAGTACACATCATCTTTAAATGCATCTGTGAAAACAGTGCACCTATGCAACAATGAAAGTCTGTGTGATGGAAACACATTTGTGTTATCTGTTTGCCATGTCTGAAAACTAAAAATAAAATGTTCTCGTAACTATTTCTGGATTTAATGTTGTGGTCATGTTTGTCATTTCCTCTGGACTTCCTACTTGCTCTATTTTGGACATACACCAGCCCAATATTTGTTAAATATGTCATTTATTGGTTAATACACATTGAGTACTTTCTGTTGTACTGACAGTGATGCAGGCCTTGTCCATTCTCAGTTTCTTGTCTAAATGGCCAAATCCTCTAAGTATTAAAGGAGCTGGTGTATATCTGTATGCTTTTGGGATTGATTCTGTAGAAACACAAAGCAGATTGGCCTTGACTTTCAACAACACATTTAAGTGTTGCATTACATTTACATTTTAATGCAGCACAGTCATTTCCACTAAGTGGGAGCCATTGGCCAATATAGACAGAAAATTAGTTATATGTAAAGAAAATGAGTTACAGTAGCTCCAGAGCCGAATATAGGCAGCCTCAAAGTGATAGAACTGAGAGAGAAATTAAGCCATTAGAGGGAGATACATTGCTCAATGACAGTCCTGAACTCAGGTAAAATCTTCCTTTCCACAGAAGAGAACACAGTGAGCTTTCCACCAGTAAAGCAGTACCTAGCCTACTGAGACTCAGTGAGAAAGTAAGACTATAGCTCCCAAATTTTATCTGGTACTACCAGGCTAAGAGCAGCAATATACTGGTTTTCAGCTACAATATTCAGATACAAAAATGTATTTCTAAAGTGCAAAACTACTCTCTCCTTCAGCCAGCGGTATCTACTTTAGAAAAGGTTATACTGAATTATGTCCATGGCAGAGGCCAAGTTTCCATGCTTTATAAAGCAATTGTACCCAAGTCTAATGAATCCCCTGAAAGTAAAAAAAATGGCAGGGAGTTAATTTACATTACATTTACATTTATTCATTTGGCAGATGCTTTTATCCAAAGCGACGTACAAAAAGTGCAAATAGTGGGCAAACAACAGGCACAAGAGCAAGATGTGTACAGGTCATACAATGCAGATAGTGCTGAAGCTGAGCGCAAGGTCAGTGTATGTTATTTATATGTGCATGATTTAATAAGAATCAAAATCTGAAAATTTGTGAAATCTGAATCTGAAATATTACTGACAACCTGTTCAGTGAGCTACACGTACACATTTTTAAACAAAGACTTGTAGGCCTACTATTTCTCTTCCTGAAGCCACTGGTAGTCAAGCTAATTTCTTACCTATAAGAAAATGATGTATCGTTCACAAAAGCTGAATGTTGGTAATCTCTGTGAAAGAGGTTATTTGTCACATTACTTGCTATCGATTCCCAGAGGTGGCTGGGATCTGGCATCTGTAGGCCTAATTGTATTTTTTCGGAACTGTGGAGAACAAAATGCCGTTCCCTGTGATATAGTGTTTCCATCTTAATAATTGCCTTATGGTATTTTCTCCTGCTTGTATGTGATACAGGCAGGGATTGTTGGACATAGACTGGCTGTAAGACATTTTTGTTTAAAACTATTGCAGTAGTCTGTCTTGATACTTATACAGAAAAAAAACAATGTATTGAGGAGTAATATTGTAATCCAGCCTTTAATCTAGATATGCATTACGTCATTGTCTAAATTGGCCAACTATAGTATCATCTGTGGTCTATTGTACATCTACTCTGATATGTATAGCATTGGGTTAATTAAATGAGCAAAGAGTGGACTGCCCCCTGCAGTCTATTGTTTCTCAGTACACATCATCTTTAAATGCATCTGTGAAAAGGCTGCCTGAGGCTGCCTATATTCGGCTCTGGAGTTACAGTAGCTCCAGAGCCGAATATAGGCAGCCTCAAAGTGATAGAACTGAGAGAGAAATTAAGCCATTAGAGGGAGATACATTGCTCAATGATAGTCCTGAATTCAGGTAAAATCTTCCTTTCCACAGAAGAGAACACAGTGAGCTTTCCACCAGTAAAGCAGTACCTAGCCTACTGAGACTCAGTGAGAAAGTAAGACTATAGCTCCCAAATTTTATCTGGTACTACCAGGCTAAGAGCAGCAATATACTGGTTTTCAGCTACAATATTCAGATACAAAAATGTATTTCTAAAGTGCAAAACTACTCTCTCCTTCAGCCAGCGGTATCTACTTTAGAAAAGGTTATACTGAATTATGTCCATGGCAGAGGCCAAGTTTCCATGCTTTATAAAGCAATTGTACCCAAGTCTAATGAATCCCCTGAAAGTAAAAAAAAAATGGCAGGGAGTTAATTTATACAAAGTGTTCTTTTAGGGGCTGTTTCAATTGCAAGTGTGTTACTTGTGATAAAACCACCCAAACAGTTGTGGTATTGTAAACGTATAGTTAAGACAAAACTTTCTGTCCGCTGACTTTCACCATTACAGTGATGTCGCAGGGTTCCGACGTCGCTACGGAAAGAGAAATTGAAAACGCAGCGTCAGACGTAAGTACACTGCCGGTTCTCACGGCGATTCGCTTTTCAGTTGAGAAATCGCACTGGATCAGGCGGGAGGAAAATTAAGAGAACAGGCCAGTGATATCAAATTTGTTAATCGCTCTGTATATGACAGATGTATATGTCAGAAAAGAAGTGCAGCGTCACCTCTAGAGGCTGGATCCGATTTCGGCTTCTGTCAAGACAGATGAAATAATACAATCACGATTCTGCACCAGTGTTCGGACGTCGAGTGATAGTTTACATATGATGAGAGTAAATATTTTTGTATGCATTTGTAGAAGTTTATTTATTTATTTGTTTGTATGTTATTTATATGTGCATGATTTAATAAGAATCAAAATCTGAAAATTTGTGAAATCTGAAATATTACTATGACAACCTGTTCAGTGAGCTACATGTACACTTTTTTAAACAAAGACTTGTAGGCCTTTTTGGTATTTTCTCCTGCTTGTATGTGATACAGGCGGGGATTGTTGGACATAGACTGGCTGTAAGACATTTTTGTTTAAAACTATTGCAGTAGTCTGTCTTGATACTTATACAGAAAAACAATGTATTGATGAGTAATATTGTAATCCAGCCTTTAATCTAGATATGCATTACGTCATTGTCTAAATTGGCCAACTATTGTATCATCTGTGGTCTATTGTACATCTACTCTGATACGTATAGCATTGGGTTAATTAAATGAGCAAAGAGTGGACTGCCCCCTGCAGTCTATTGTTTCTCAGTACACATCATCTTTAAATGCATCTGTGAAAACAGTGCACCTATGCAACAATGAAAGTCTGTGTGATGGAAACACATTTGTGTTATCTGTTTGCCATGTCTAAAAACTAAAAATAAAATGTTCTCGTAACTATTTCTGGATTTAATGTTGTGGTCATGTTTGTCATTTCCTCTGGACTTCCTACTTGCTCTATTTTGGACATACGCCATCCCAATATTCGTTAAATATACCATTTATTGGTTAATACACATTGAGTACTTTCCGTTGTATGGACAGTGATGCAGGCCTTGTCCATTCTCAGTTTCTTGTCTAAATGGCCAAATTCTCTAAGTATTGAAGTTTACATCTTAAATGAGCAAAGACCCGAGACCTGCATCCCGTCTCCTCATCAGCCTTGCCCTATTTAAGTCCTGCTCGTGTCTTGTCTCGTTGCCAGTTTGCCCCAGTTCGCTGTGTCGCTACTCGCCGTTTGTATCTTCGTGTCTGCCTGCCGGTTCTGTTTCCTTGCCTGTTTTTTTTCCCGACTTCGTTCCTCGTTCCTGCCCTGTGGTTTTGGTCGCCGTGTCTGCTCTGGTTTTTGACTCTGCCTGCCTTGACTTGGATTAAATAAACCCGTTTGCATCCATCTCCTCTGTCTGCGCTTGAGTCCCTGCCTGAGTTCTGACAGTTTGGTTATGGAAAACTCACATTTGTGATAAGAGGAAAGTCTGCAGCCTTTTATGAGATATGGTAACCCTATTTAGATTTTCTTAAGAACACAGTCAAAAGTGCTGAACAAAACTGAACCATTCAATTTGATTTATGCTGTTATTTTCTCTGTCTATATCTTTCTGTTGAGTGTCTGCAATTGTTCTCATTGATGTGTATGTACTGCATATGTATGTGCATCTATATTTATATTGTGAAAACCCAATAAATACATCGAAAAAGTAGATGGGACATGAATTATTTTTCTAAGTCCTTGGAAAAGCAAGTGTGGTGGAAAATAATATGACAAACTGTATACTCTATATGTAAATCATAGGCATTGCCAGTAAATGTTGTTTTAACCACAGTTATTGATATATTAACTGAAGTTATTAATATATCAGCCATTTACTATATTAGTTAAACAACCTAACACTAAAGCCTTAAACTCTATATATATCCTATTATACTGTGTATGCCTGTGAGCAGAGACTAGAAAGAAGGGTCAGGAGAGTACAGGAGACTGTGGGGAGGGTATGCGGCTGTGAGATATCTGCATGCCATAAGTTACACAGTGAGGCCTGTTGCTGGGACTGTTAATGAGGGTTGGACACTGTCTGAGCATTGCCCAGAAAATGGACCTTGAGTGTAAGATAAAAGAATTGAACTCTGTGAAGGGGGGCTGCAAACGGGGGTTCCTTATAGAATACAGCCAAGGCAGAACAGGTTAAGGAAGGACAGTTATTTTTTTATATCAGGTATGTGTGGCCTTGGCAATACTGGTGGGCAGCCAAGGCAGGATTGGTATTCTTTATTTTGTTTTTGTTTTTGTTTTAACCACAGTTATTGACATATTAAATCAGCCATTTACTTTATTTCTACTATGTATGTGGAGGTGCATAAGGAAACCAGACAATCCAATATGTTAGCCTTAAACAAACAATAATGTATCCTATTATACATTGTATGCATGTGTGCAGAAACTAAAACAGGAGACTGTGGGAGGGGTATGCAGCTGTTCGGACATTGCCCGGAAGATGGGCCTTGAGTTTAAGATAAAAATAATTGGACTCTGTGAGGAGGGGGTTACAAATATTGAGGTTCTTTGTTCGGTGTTATACAAAAGACTGCTTAGTGTCATATTTCCCTGATGCTGCTGAGTGTTTTTAACTGAAGGGGTGTGACTTGTGGAAACAATGCCAGTAAATGTTAGTTAAGCCAAAGCAAGTAATCAGTTATTTTTAGACATGTGTGACCCCGGCAGGCATTGCCAAGTAGATAGTGGACAGGCACATGTGCAACCTTGGCAAACATTGTCAGGTAATTATTAGACAGGTCAGAGCAAGTAATAAACTATTTTTAGAGCAAGTAATAGACTATTTGTATAGCAAGTAATTAATTATTTTTTATATAGTAGCTACGGGCGGCCGTGGAGATAATGATGTATGGCCAAGGCAGGACAGTTGTTTTTTGTGTGTATCAAACAGGTGGGGGCTTGGCAACAATGGTGTACAGAACAGGCAAAAGATGAAGTGGGAACATCGCCAGACTGGACACTAATGCTGTACAGAAAATGTGTTATGAAACCGAAGGAGGGGTTTTTGAGTTTAAGCTCTACAATGAGAGGAGCTGAGGAAAAAGGCATAAAAAGAGAAGTACATTCAAAGGGTGGGGCAGAATGAATGTATGTGAGTGAGACTGCAGACCAGCCCGGTTTACTGTATGTGATTTTGAAACATATGCAATAAACCTAATTACATCAGACTCTGTAGATTGTACTTATTTTTTGCTGAACGGGGTGGAGGGAACTGGCCCAAACTGAGGCTAGTTTTCTACCACACAAGTTTAGCCTTTCACTGCAGTATTATTTCTCGGACAGTTAATTATATGGGCTGGCGGGCTGATGCATTGTCTTTGTTACGTGCATTGTAGGATCTCATGCTCCCTTAATGCTTGCTAGCCGCACAAACTAGTTCGATTGACGTGGTATAGTAAAGAGTACAGGTAACAGTATATGAAGCAATGTACAAAGCCGTTAAAGGAAATAATGTCGACATTTTAGTTTTTTAAGAGGTGTATTCCCCTTCTCCACTTCTCTTCGTTTTCTCCCCCGGGAAGTTACTTTTTATGAATATTTAATCACATCCAAAATGTTTTGTTACGGACACGTGACCGAACACCGAGAGTGTATTGTGTATTGAAGAATAATACCACACAATATATAATAATACAACGCAGTGATACGCACTTCGATTATATCCTCAATTAAGATCCAACTGGCTCCGTTGAAATAGCCTAACAGTATCTCACCTCGGCATCAGAAAAACGGCTTTCACTGTTTTTTTTTTTTTAACATGATTGGCATTTAGCAGACCCTCTTATTCAGAGCGACTTACATCGGTTACAGTTTTTTTCAATGTTATCCATTTATACAGCTGGATATTTAAGACAATTGTGGGTTAAGTACCTTAACCAAGGGAACAGGAGCAGCGCCCCAGAGAAGAATCGAAACAGCAACCTTTTTGTTACGAGTCCTGCTTCTTAACAACTACTTACACTGCCGTCCCACTTTATTTACGTCATCAGACGTCAGACGTCATCCAGGCATAGACGCTCTGTATATTTGGAATGTGGAAATGACTTAAACCCATCTGTTCGAAACCTGTGGTCCGGAACTTTGTCAGGGTAATCGGAAAAAAGACCAACGGGCACATACCGAATTTAACAATACATTAAAATGCTTGCAATTTGGTTACATAACAAAAGGGAAAACACCCGTTTTCATTCTGTAATACCCCCACTCTTTTTTTTAATTACTGTGAGGGTACAGTTACTACTGTAAGTGCATCTCCTCTACAAATTTCCTCAAGCGGCACCAAATTACTTTATTTTTTAATTTTTAAAACCTTATTTAACCTTTATTTAACCAGGAAAAAAACCTGTTGAGATATAAAGTCTCTTTTGCAAGGGTGACCTGGCCAAGAGGACAGCAGAGAACATTAAGACAGTTACATGACATTACATTACAATTAAGACATTACAGCATTAAAATATACAACATATCATCAATTAACATATCCAGACTACAGGAAAAATGAACACTCCTCCCGCACAGCATTTTGAAGCAAATATTTAAACTCACCGAGGGGCACTAATACGTCTAAATGTAGCATACTTTGTAGACTATTCCATGCCTCTGGTGCACAATAAGAAAAAGCCTTGCCTAATTCTGTAACAGCCCTGGGGACTCGAAGTAGTAACCACCTAGCAGACCTCGTTAAATAACTTAGTGGTGAAAGAGAGAAGACTACAGAGGTAAAGGGGTAGTTTACCCAACAGGCCTTTATTTATGAATACATACCAGTGTAGCTGTCTACGCAAGGGCAGCAATGTCCAGCCCTCTAGTTAGTATAAGGTGCAATGATGAGTGAGTGACTTGGCATTTGTAACAAAGAGCAGAGATGCATGATAGACTGAATCCAGCCTCTGCAGCACAGAGGAGGCTGCATGCATATATATTATGTCTCCATAATCAATTATAGGAAGACATGTGGATTGAACAAGCTTCTTCCAAGCCTCAAATGTAAGACAAGCCTTATTACGAAAATAAAAATCAAGTTTAAGTTTCCTCACGAGGTCGTCAATATGGGTTTTGTAGGACAGTTTCTCATCTAACCATATACCCAGGTATTTATAAAATGGTACTTTTTCAATGGACATACCCTGTGAAGTAACAATGCTTAAAGACTCTGCCTGAGAACGAGCTCTGGTGAAAGTCATGAATTTTGTTTCGTGCACATTTAGGACTAGCCTGAGACCATGTAATGAGGTCAATAGTGACAGAAATGCAGTCTGGAGCTCTTCAATGGCTTTAGTCAGAGAAGGAGCAATTGTGTAGATGACTGTATCATCTGCATACAGGTGCAATTTAGCTGGATGCATCCCATTGCCTAGGTCATTGATAAAAATGGAGAATAAAACAGGAGCTAAAATTGAACCCTGGGGTACACCTCTAGTTATCTTGAGAAAACCTGACTTCTAATTCTCAGCAACTACACACTGTGTTCTGTCTGTAAAATAATTTTTAAACCAGTTTACAGCCCCTTCACATACACCAATATTATGGAGTCTATAGCTACCAACAGCTGATGATCAGCTGAATCAAATGCCTTTGATACGTCAACAAATAATGCAGCACAGTGCATTTATGATGTCATTTGTCACTGCCCTGGCTGCAGTGATAGTGCTGTGCCCTGATCTAAAGCCAGACTGCAACCCACTTTTAAGTAGGTAATTCTTAAGCTGAGCATTCACTAAAGATTCAAGGACTTTGGCCAATATAGGAAGCTTGGAGATAGGACGGTAATGATTTACATTTGAAGGATCTCCACCTTTTAACAGGGGGAGAACATAAGCTGGTTTCCAAACCTTTGGTATGGAATTGGACAAGAGGCTTAAATTAAAAAATATGAGCGATTGGCTCAGCAATAAAAGGAGCTGCTATCTTTAAAAGGTAAGGATCTAGAACGTCTGGGCCTGCAGACTTTTTAGGGTCTATGTCTTTTAAAGCATTGTAGACCTCATCGTAAGAAACAGTCTCAAAATTAAAGAGATCGTTCACATGAGGCCCTGTATCAGTGCTCACTGTAACAGGGCATACATTAGATGGCTGTGCCACATCACCAAAAGATATAAAGTGTTTATTAAAAACCTCTACAATTTCAACTTTGTCCTTCACTTCATTAGAATCCATCATTATATGGTTTGGAAGAACAGGACATACATTATAAGTTGAAACTGTTTTAATTAATTTCCAGAACTTAGCGGGGTTATTAAGGTTCTCTGTGATTGTTTTCAGGTAGAAATCTGATTTAGACTTCTTGATCAGCCTTGTACTCTTGTTTCTTAGAGCCCAAAAGGAGTTCGAGGCAGCAGGTGTTTTGGTGCGTCTAGCAATAGCCCAAGATTCATCCTTCTGTCCGATTAATTTAGCTAATTTATCAGAGAACCAGGGATTGTCCTTCCCACTAATTCTAAATTTCTTAACGGGGGCGTGTCTATCACAGACGGACATAAACTTCTTCTGAAAGTAGTCCCAGGCAGAGTCGACATCCGGAATCAGATTTACTCTGTCAATATTATGGAACAAGTCATGCAAGAACGCCTGCTTATTAAAATGTTTAAAATATCTTTTGAAATCCCTGGTAACGCGGCAGTTATAACAGTTATTCTATTTTCTGCCCGGGAATTTTGTTGGGTTTCATGTTACTTCGAAATTCAAACAGACAGTTTCAATCGAGCGGCATTATGTGTTAACATATTAAAGATGGAACAGACTGCTCTTGTCCTTAATGAAACCCCTTTCTGCCATTACTTTTTTCTTCATTATTTACTTGAAAATACTTAATAAACTGGTCAAGTGATGAAAAAAATGAAAGATGAAGGGGGAGACAAAAGCAGTCAAAAAGAGAGGTAAGTCAGTAACCAAGGGAGAAAACGGGTCCGGAAAATGTGGTTTTAAAGTTTGCGACGTAGCGAAAGAAAGAAGCCTTATAAAGATGACAGCTAACAGTACGGGGAATCATTCTCGCAGTGATTTCTGTCATTTATCACATATATTACATAAAAAGAAGCTGATTAGGCACTGAAGATGGCTATGCTGAAGATTTGGAGCGTCTGTCTGGTTCTATACTTCCTTGAACACTCTTTCTCCATGCAGTGCGGATGGACCAAGTTCAAACTGGGGAAGCTAAACGAGGAAAGCATACAGCTACTAAAAAATATGGTAAATACAACATTACACAATTTTCTCGTGTGGCATGTTTTCTCTTAACTGTCGACACGGCTACGCTGTCCTTACACTTTAATAAAAGTCAGTAGCTTTAAAACGGATAGCGATTTAAGTGTATAGAATTAATAACCTGGTGTCCTTTTGCACCGGCATAAGCTTAGTGGTTAAACGCGTTGTGGTGATGCATACCTGGCGGCTGAAAATTAGTGGTAATATTTAAACGCGTGCTTCCAGGGTGGAAACTTCCCACGTGGATGCTTTGAAGAAAACGTCGATCTCATGTTCCCGGAGGATGCTTTCAAGCTCTCAGGAGAAACACAGGTATTTTAAGCTAACGAAATAAATAAGTGAATCATTCAACCTACATGCGTTTGCATTCTTTGACACAAGGAATCGTGTAGCATCGTTTTTGACGCATATTCATATCTTTATTCTAGGATGATGGTATTGCGTCTGTAGCATACGAAGCCTTGAAAGACACGGCCAGAATCTTCAAAGACCTTACGTTTACAACTTGGGACCATGAAAAGCTGAGGCTCTTTAAAAACATCCTGTCTCGACAAGTGGAGAATTTGGAGCAATGCGTAAGTAGCCATCACCTGGCCATGCTTTATTTTAAATCTGAAGTGCGTGCACGCATTTATTGTTTTCTTTGTCTTCCAAAGGTTCAAGGTGAGATAGCATTTTCCGGGGATGGGAATTCTGACGCAGGTGGCAATGGAGCACTGAAGTTATATTTCAAAAAGCTGAATACACTTTTAAAAGACAAGGTAATTTACCGTGTCCGGGCAAACAGTTAAATTGAGCATAATTTGTATGCATTATCGTTGAAAAAAGTATGGAGTTAATTTTATTTGACTCCAGCTCCGCTTAGTTTTGTGTTCTCTGTCTCATTTTATTGTGCATAATCACACACGTTTATTTGTAGTTGCACACTTCTGTAGCAAAGTTTATGAAAATGGACTAACTGCTTTAAAACATGTTTTCCAGGGGCAGAGCGCTTGCGCATGGGAGATTGTAAGGAGAGAAGTTCGCTACAGCCTGGAGCAGCTCCGCAAGTTCTTAGAAAGCAACAAATAAAATTGACGGAACCAAGTCAATTGCTCGACAGACACGTCACCTGAAAATGCACAGATGTAACTGAACGGAATTTATTATCAAAACCCGTATTTGTTTATTTATGAATGTATTTATTTATTATGTTATTTATGATTATTTATTATGCTATTATTTATTACATTTATTTGAAGAATGTTTATAACTTTCAGCCTTAAAAACATAATATCCATTTTTCATTTAACTGTTCACATTAAGAACCTACTTTTCTAATAAACGGTCAATGATTTTTCAGACGTTGTATTGCTCACTGTCAGATATGTACATCCATGGTTTCGGGGGATTTCAGCGCCCGCCTTAATAATTCATAATATTTCATTATCGAAACAGAATTGTTTGATGTTTTTACTGGAAAAACAACACTATTTCTCAAAAACGATGAAACGAAGGCTCTTAGGATTTACCTTGAACGAGTACAACGAGTTTCACGTGCATTTCTCAAAACATGCTGTACCCATGATCCCCACGATCGATCTTTCAGTGCACATTTGCAATTGCAATTATGGGTGGTTGTCCTGGGCTCCACATTAGGGAGGGCCTTGTGAATGGCCCCTTTAAAAATATCTGTTGGTAGGCCTACTATATTCTGTGCAACTATGCAAATTTTAGTCAAAATGCATTTACAAAAAATATTTTCTGGTGTAGCCTGGTGCCACAGACTCATGAAAAAATCTAGCCTATGCCCCTGCTTTGTACAATGACATGTTGTTTTTTTCTGATGGACATTAAATTCAATTAGCATGCACAGCTATGACTGCTGTAGGTCCAGGTTACTGTCTGTTGAAATTGACTTAAAATGCTCAGCCGTGACAAATACAGATTCAGAAAACATGAGTCTGGTGCAGAAGAAAAAGAAGAAGAAGAACTGAGGCCACTGTCACCGATGAAGGGATGAACAGACCTGAAATTCAAGAAAATGAAAAACAGACACCAGATTTGTCTCTGCAAAAACAACTGCAACAAACGCTGTCGATGAGATGGACATTGATTCGGTTTTCAGAGAGATACAAGTGAAATACAAAAGAGATGAAAATCAAAATAAGTATGTGCCAGTTAGAATGTTTCAGACTGAAAACTTTCTCGCCATGGTAGACCAGGCACTCATTTCCATTTACATTCACATTTACATTTATTGTCCCTGCCTTCTAGTGGGGTTACCAGTGTTCGTTAACCCGTGCTCTGTTTCGGTGCGGACCTCTAGTGGCTGCTTGTTGGAGCCACCTGAAAGCAGGTCTTTTAAACCATGAGGCCTGGGTGTCTGCTCCCTTCCTGCCTCCCTCCCTCCCCCTGCCTGCCTGCTCATTTGTTTCACTAGCTTCTCTCTTTGGACCGTCCACATGCAACACTCTGCTGATTGTGGTTTTTAATATTTAATACTTCAATAAATTTGGATTGTTGTTAACTGTGTGGTGTGGTGGTCCACTTTTTGCCATGACTTGGAGCCAGGTCATGACATTATTCATTTGGCCATTCAAGGCCAGACTCATGGGACTCAACTTACGTTTTAGGCAAATGCAGGAGTTCAATGACACATTTGGGTTACCTTTTGATGTGACTAAGTTACATGAAATGGAGGATAGTTTGAAATCTGAAAGGGCATGGCATGAAACTGAGCAATACAGTGACTGAAGGAGCATCACTGGCTACCAATAAAGGAGGAGCTATACTCCGAGCTGCTTGCGCTGCGCTGGATGATTCCCAAGGGAATTAAAGCATCAATAAAAACACCTTTTCTTTTTTTCTGAGAGGACCTTCTCAAACTGAGAAATTGTTTTAAGGATTGTGTTGACTATTCAAGTCACAGTTGCTTCAGAGGGAGCAGAGTTTTTCAAAACTGAAAGTAAGAACTATCTAGACCCATCCATGTCTCAGGACAGACTGTGTGGACTTGCTATTTTAGCCATTGAGAAGCGTGTTGCATCCAAACTGGATTAGAAGGACACTGTGGCCAGCTATCAAGGCCAGGAAAGTGAAGTTCAGTTAATGCTGCCCTCTGTGACTACTTGTCTGTTACTGAGTTTTGATCATCTTATAAGTTATGGACTATGTTGGCTAAAGTGTTACAGTGTTGCTTATTCGCTTGTTGATCACATATCCCTGGCCCATGAGAACAATACTAAAGCCTTGCCTCTAGTAGTAGTAACTTTACATTACATTTTATTACAATCATTTAGCAGCAGTTGTCCTTATCCAGAACAACTTCAAGTACAACAAAACATACACCAATGAGCCAAAACGTTATGACCACTCACAGGTGAACCGAATAACGTTGATCATCTCCAAACATGGGCACATGTCAAGGTCTGGGTAGATTAGATGGTAAGCAAACAATCAGTTCTCATAGTCAACGTGTTGGATGCAGGAGAAATGGGCATCTCTGAAACGGCAAGGCTTGTTGGGTGCTTCTGATCAGCAGTGGCGAGTACCTACCGACAGTGGTCTGAGGAGGGACAAACCACAAACCGGCGACAGGGTGTTGGGTGCCCAAGGCTCATCGATGTACGAGGACAACGAAGGCTATCCCGTCTGGTCCAAACCAACAGAAGGTTTACTGTAGCACAAGTCACAGAAAATTTTAATGATGGTTACGGGAGGAATGTGTCACAACACACAGTGCATTGCACCCTGCTATGTATGGGGCTGTGTAGCTGCAGACCAGAGTGCCCATGATGACCCCTGTCCACTGTCTAAAGCACCTACAACAGGCACGTGAGCATCGGAACTGGACCTTGGAGCAGTGGAAGAAGGTCGCCTGGTCCGATGAGTCCCATTTTCTTTTAGATCACATGGATGGCTGTGTATGTGTGCGCCGTTTACCTGGGAAACTGATGGTACCAGGATGCACTGTGGGAAGACGACAAGCCAGTGGAGGGAGTGTGATGCTCTGGGCAATGCTCTGCTGGGAAACCCTGGGTCTGGCCATTCATGTGGATGTCAATTTGACATGTGCCACCTACCTAAACATCACTGCAGACCAGGTACACCCCTTCATGGCAATGGTATTCCCTGATGGTAGTGGCCTCTTTCAGCAGGATAATGCGCCCTGCCACACTGCACACATTGTTCGGGAATGGTTTGAGGAACATGATGAAGTGTTCAAGGTGTTGCCCTGGCCTCCAAATTCTTCAGATCTCAATCTGATTGAGCATATGTGGGATGTGCTGGACCGACAAGTCCGATCCATGATGGCTCCGCCTCGCAACTTACAGGACTTGAAGGATCTGCTGCTAATGTTTTGGTGCCAGATACCACAGGACACCTTCAGGGGTCTTGTAGAGTCCATGCCTCGGGGGGTTGGTGCTGTTTTGGCGGCACACGGAGGACCAACAGCATATTAGGCAGGTGGTCATAATGTTTTGGCTCATCAGTGTAAGTGTATCCATTCAATTTAAAGGAGCAACAGCATCAGACCAGGCTAACAACACTCCCCGACCAGTGAGTGTGATGATAATGCTATTCAAGCCCTGCCACAAGTTAACTTGTGCAATCTGACTAGGTAACAGAAGCGTAGTATACTACTATACCTCAGCCACTATGACACAGAATCCAAAATACATTGCAATACAACTATTCTACAATCATTGTAATTACATCCTAGGGGAGCCTTAGAGAGATTTTACCTGTTTTGGGATTGTGAGGAGTCACTTCACCCAAGCTGTGCCAATTATTCAGATTATTCAGATAATGCACTGTTTGATTGTTAATTAAGCAAAAATAAATGAAAACAGGATGAGACAAGTTACCAGTTTAAAGAAAAAATGTCTGTGTTCTCTGTTAAGACCCACAAGCCACCACCTCTGAAAATAGGGGACTGAGATCATGGTTAAACCAGACTTTGACGACAATGGATAATGGAAAATTAACCTCTGAACTACATAGGCATTAGTCATAAAAAACAAGTCATAGAATTTTAAAAATTTTTTATAATATTCCCTACAGTTACATTATTAGGTTTTTCATTATAATGGGATTTTTTCCCTTTTGACTGATAAAATCCTCTACCTCTATACCTTTATTCCTTTGAATACAGCCTTCAATCAACGCAAAACGACTGTCAACTGACAGATATGAAATGGGAAATTAAAATTATTGGATAACAGTCGTTAATTTCATAAAGTTTATGACAAACACCCATCATGAATAAGGTACTGTTTTTTGTTTCCACATTTACAGAAAAGTGAAACAACACGGACGACCCTGTTCGATAGTAAGGTTGATGCGCTGTAAATTCAAGACGTGCCAGGGCGTCTTTCTTAATAAAAGATAACTCAGCTGAATGCGGGGAAAACGTGGTTGAATAAACTGGAAGTCTTGTGGTTTTGGAGTCCCTGACCGTTGAGAGAAAACCAGGAGTGCCAGTATCGGGCTCGTTGGGGGGGATTTCTGATATCACTTTTTAAAATATCCGTCCAATTATCAAATAAGACTGGCATTTTCTGTGTCAGTACAACATTATGTGTATTTTCTCAACAGCCAGTCTACCAAATCACACCACCATACAGAATATTCAGTTTACTTTAGCATTCCGTTACGTTCCAACATTTATTAACATGAGGGGGAGACACGTGTCAATTTAACAATTTGGTGATATGACTTCGCCTGGTTTCCTTGCTTGTAGAATGTCTGACTTACCTGCAACACAAAGAAAATCGATTATCAATGAAGAGTTCAAATTGATTACAGTGCCGTACAGCGGAAAATAAATCTTGTGTCTATTATTAGGCTAAGAAGGAAGTGAGGAAGTCGAAAGCTGAATCCCTGCGCTTTCTGCGGAATTTTCCAAGCTCCAGTCACTTGAATTCGGAACAGAAATTTTCACTTTTTATACATACATAAATCCTTTTAGTATATAAACCCCAGGATGGATTCGGGAGTCAGGTCACATTTTGTGAAGATCAAGCCAAGACTACCACACAGGTAACGCATTGTTAAACGTTCATATACTTTCTTCATTATGGTGAAATACGTGAATCATAGTAAGATATGAGGTAAGATATTCAGGTAAGATATGAAGCCAGTGCTGCTCTTTTGTTCTAGGTAATTCATCGCAAGTCCAAGCAATGGAACTTCAGAGCTTCGTCTGGTTGTGCGCCCTCCTGTGCAATTCTCTGGTGTGGTCCGTGCCTATAAGGTGCCAGCTGGAAGGAAATCTTGTACAGACGAGCCACAGCCTTCTGAAAGACATGGTAAGTTCTGAGCGCGCAGTTGCATCTTCTCTCTTACGCATATCAATACAAAAGGGCTTATTTTTCCATTTTATGTTCTGTTCCAGGGAGGTCACTTCCCGCTGCAATGCATCAAGGAAAATGTTTTCATCGCTTTTCCAAGTACCGCTTTCGTGTCGAATGGGACCGCGGAGGTAAACTTAGTAGCTTCAGATTTCTAAACACATTTGAGAGTGCACCCGATGCCAATCATTTGCGAGTGAACTTGTTGGGAATGCGCCTATACTCCAGGTAGACTGTCCCTTCAGGTGACGTAAACTTATCTGCAGAGACAGTCGTTGTACATAGAAGTGATGTGTCCATGAAATATTTTGCCCTGTGATTTGGGCGAGTTATCAAAAATTGTAATATTGTCCATCAAAGCAGACAGACGACGTCAAGATGGCTATTTATGAAACTTTGCACCGCATCAACTCCCTGTTTGACAACGACAACACGCCAGCACAGTGGGATCAGAAAAAGCTGGAGGACTTTCAGAATATCATTTACCGTCAGGTGGAGGAAAGCAAATGCGTAAGTAGACCACACACTGAATGTTTCGCGGCATGTATGTATTCAGTATGTATTTCTTTGTTGTACACAGAAATGTGATTCACTAATGTCCGTATTAAGTTAAATGTTTTTGTTCGGCATATGTCCATTTAAAGTTTGCAAACTTTACGTAAAATACTTGAAATAACGCTGCATTATGATATTGTGCTCATAATATAATTATCCTAAGATTGACTGTCCTTCACATTGTATTCCTGTGTATTTGAACTTCAGATGACTGGAAGGAACCCGGGGAATGAGGATACGCACAGCCCCGTTTTTAACAGGATCTCTGCACTGAGAACATACTTCGATAGCATGACCAGGATTTTACAGGAGAAGGTATGGATAACGGAAACACGCACAGAATGTCGCCAAGCATTATGTTAATCAGGAAACGCGTGTGTGTTTTCTAGGACAGGTTACATGGTTCGCATTGTACTTACAACATGTCCCCCTTTTTTCAGAATGACAGTTTTTGCGCGTGGGAAATTATCCGAAAAGAACTTGTCCGGACCCTGCACTTCATCCTTGAACACGGCTCGGGCAGCTTGCGTTGGTCAAGAAGAATATGAAGGCCCAAAATTGAAAATGTGGACCAACCAATTTTGATGTGATAACATGTATTTATTTATTTATTTACTTATTTATTTAAATGTGCATTTCAAATGTCTTTCATTAAAATAAATTCAATTTCATTTTAAAATTTTGTCTGTCTGTTGTGGTATTACTGTGACTGTTTGTAGTTGACTGCATTCCCGACACTTCAGGTAATGCAGGCATGATGAAACAAGTCAATGTGGGTTTTGAAATTATGTTTCTCTCATTGTCGCAATAGGGTTATTATATTAAGCCTCCCACAATCCACTGTTTCTGAAATGGATTGATTAAAACGAGTTCAGCAGGATCTTGTTTGCTAATAGGCGCCCAAAGTTCGCTTCAGGACTTTGGACAGTTCAAATGACAAGTGCAGCGCGAATCACCGGTCACTTTTGATCGTTACAACTTTTGGGAAGCTCAACTATGTTAAACGGAAGCTGTATCAGCGCATACAATCGGGTATTTGTGCAGTTTCAAGGACTGTACGAGAATAATATTAGACGCATTGGATATAACCTATTCATGCAAGAATATTTTTTTTTTCTTACATGGTGGGTCAACAACTGTCTACCTGTGTGTAGACAACACTACATAAATCAGCCTAAATGTGTTCAAATTGGCTTAAATCAGTACACTATATCCATTGGAGTCCGAAGGAACTGGTGAACTGAGGAACTTGTCAGCATAGTCACCAGTTCCTTTGAGTCCGAACGAACTGGTGAACTGAGGACCTTGTCAACAGTTCATCAGGTCAGCGGGTGGAGTTTAGAGTCTTCGTAGTCACCGGATCTTTTGCATTGTCCCACACCGTCGGCTGTGCCGAGATGGCCAGTGGGAGGTGCTTCGAGAGTTGTAGTATTTCAGCCATTGGCTAGTTGCTGTCATGAGCGTACTGCTGATACAGTTTTGTGATCGGCTGCTTTGTGGACAGACCGCATATCTAATATCCACTGGAGGGAGAGTTATAGCTGCTATGCCAGCTAATCAGCGCGCATGTTTGCAAAGAGGAAGGAACGAATCTTTTAGACTAGGGATTCAGTACACTCAGTTCACCTCAAAGATTCGTTCAAAAGGATTCGTTCGTTCACGAACTGCACATCACTATGCTCTAGTACTTAAACGAGTTCTCATGATCACAACGGCATATTGTCGCTTGATTCCTAAGTGTACCGGGATAATTATCTTAAATGAAACTGTATGAAAATTCTTGATGTAGGACTCGCGTCAAACGTACCGCAGAATGACATCTACAAAGGCAACGCAACATGCATTTCCTGTTTCAGTTTCATTTTCCCTTTCGGTTTTCCCTTTAAACGGTCTACATCTGACACAATAAAACAAGAGAGGGGGTTAAATGCTGAAGGAAAAATTTCTCTTATGCCTTTCATTGAGATGAGGCATTTGTTTGTAATGTAGTTACAAGCAAAACTTCGATAAATAACTACTCCACGTTGGCACGTCTCTCGCTTTGCAGGCAAAACTATATCCATAACACTCTCTTAAAATTTATATCCACAGTACGGTGGACAAAAGTTATGACACTGTGTAATATTTGTTAGCATACATTACATACATGAAAGTTTAACAACGGCATTTACACCTGGCTGCAAACACTGTAATGGAATGACAAAGTACAACTGAAATATATGGTGAAAGTATTTATAGGATGAATCAATTCCTGCTACTTTCTGCGCTGCATAGTTCACTTCTCCTTTTTCAAAATTAGTTAATTTTGGGGACATACAAAAGAATGCCTGCTGACGGCAGAGTAGTGAAACTTGAATGCAGGCCAGTTGAAGAAACATGAGGTTTACTCAGAGCTTCAGTCATAAGTCTGACACAGATTTTATGTTACCACATTAGTGTGTTGAAAGGTATGCCCTCCTGAATAATCCTGTATGATTCACTATTCATTGACTAGATGCCTCAGGGAAAACCAAATTGCACTAAAGTATGTGACAACATTTTGAAATATGTTTATACTTATCATACACTTCATATTCAGTGCAAAAGTTCACATTGTGGTAGGGTGCGAATTCATGTGGTTGTCCTGGATTAAAACAATTCTGAATTGACATAGTTACAGCAAAGTCAGGAGTCAATCTGCGATCTACAGAGAGCTGAAATTAGCTACGATAGAATTCAAGCATCAGATTAAGTTTTTGGTGTGGATCCTTCTTTTGTGTATTACACCTCAAGCACTGCTATAAAGGGAAACTGTGGGCACAATTAAGCCAAGAAGTGGCCAGGGAAAAAACTTCTGTTTGAGGTAGATTAAATTTTTAAACTTCACTGACAGAGGACTTTGGAAAAATTTTTGAAATGAAGAATTATGACCATAGCTTTATGATATTAACAATGATAATAATCACTGTCATGATGCCATTCACTATCAAATTAATGTAAAGTGTTTCACCTTGATCTCTCCATTCCTCAGTGCTGTACTACCATGCTTTAGGTATTTGTGACATACTGCTTGAAACACATGCAATTATGCTTGCAAAATCTCAGTTGTTATATCATATAAATCTTAATTAGAAGACATGGGCAAAGAAATTTCAAATACAAAAATATTTCACATTAGATATTTATTTTATATAAGAAGCATTACATACAAATTGTTTCAAATAACTTGTCAATGACCTCTGTATGGAATCAAATGTATATTCCCAGACAAAAAGTTAAAACATGTACCCCCATGTAACTCTCTGAAAAGCTAGGCCCAAAGAGAACAGAGCATGCAAACCACGATATCTAACGAACATGTTTTGAAAACAGAAAGTGATAACCGAAAAGCGAAACAACACATGTACTAAAGAAAAAAAATCCAAGACTCATCTTGCTATCAGTGTCCCAACCTGTTAATAATAATACTGCAGTGGTTCATTGTGTTTTGACGAATCTGAATACGTGCCAATGGTGATTCCCGCAGGCAGAAAACAACCTGACCAGTGCCAGCAGAAAGGAACAGCTCATCCACTGCAGTTCTATAAACTGCAGAACCTGTCAATTTTCAAGGCCTGCAGGATGACTCAGGTCTGATCATTCTGAACTCTTAGTCATCTAATTGAAACAATTATGATCTTATCTCCCCTCACTAAAAACAGGAACATTTCTTGTTGTTTTCCCCTTTATGTAACCCTGTTTTGGGATTGCCAATTGTACGCTAGGCTCGTCTCACTGTGAAAACCTCTGCACTCACACAGGAGTGCTGAGACGAGACTAATATAATCCCCAGATTACACATGCATGTAGCCAATGTCTATTTTTCACCTTTTTTGATGCCTGAGAACAGTGAAATGAGGAAGCCCTGGCAGACCCATATCCCTGGAGTGTCCCCAGCAGAATGTAGCCAATTTGTTCCCTCACTGTCCCAGTCATTCTTGGCTGATGACATGGCCGGTTTTGAATCTGAACTGTTAGGCTCAGCCCCCACTCAGAGCAAACTCCTTGCTTACTGACCCACTCGGGACCAAAACAGCAGAACTACAAGAAGCAATTTAATAATAAAAATACAATCTTTAAATAATCTTTTTTTACCCACCTCTTCTGAAAAAATTACTTCTAACTGTACGATATTCAATATGTGTCACATTTACAGGCAACTGTTCGGGGTTGCCATCTTCACAACGGATTTTGCCTTTGGTCCATATCTGTAGAGAAGCTTTCTTTGCTTCATGAATGCAGCTCATCTGTCTCAAAGCAAATGTGACACGTTCAGACTTAGATCTGGGAGAAAGTCATCTTCTCCCATATTCTCAAACTGGCTCCAGGAGACATCATTCACCTAAGACAGAAAGTGGACACTATTTCAAACAGACAAAAGCACTACCGGCATCGATTTGACATGTTTGTTTCACTTGTTATTTTATTTACTTGTACAGACTCATTATTGAGAAATGAAAACTACAGGACATCACTGATTAACTTCTCACATTTTTCTGCATTTTGATGGGGCAATGTAGTAAAAGTGCACTTATGCATTCTACAGGCTCACAAATAATAAGTGCAAACATGTGGTGAATAACAAGACATTTTTGTTCTTTGAATCTCATAACAGTACCTTGATTATTCCTTCATGGTCCTCATCTGGCAGAACCTCATCTGGATCAAATCTGCATTCAACTGCAATTTTCCCATTACCTGAAATACACCAATACATGAGGAAACAAGAACTCAGAGTCTACTAGCACAATACTACTGACCATTTGGGAAAAAAAGGCTTGAGAGGCCTGGTTGGTTAGGGTGCTTGTACTGCACAGGCTGTGTGTTATACAGCCCAGACCTAGGTTCGAGTCTTAGCTGTGTCATTCGCTGACATTGCCTGGGAGCCTGTAGTGGTGAAACAGTTGGCTTCTTCTTGCTGAGGTAGGGTGGCTTTTATTAACCAACGTCCCCTTGTCTCACTGATTCTAATATGGCTAGTAAACGACCTATGAATTGCTCAGATGTTCCCATACTCCAGTCAGCATTTGCTCTCCTGTGGTGCACTGTGGGACTTGTAGGGTGAAAAACAGCCATTTGCTGTGTGCGAGTGGATCTGAGGACTGCATTTGTCTTAAGTACTCCTGCATGAGCAAAAAGTGCGTTGCAGAAAAGTGAGCTTAACATAAAAAAACAACCACAAAATTGGCAATTAAAATTGGTGATTCCAAAAGGGTGAAAGGGGGGAAAAGCATGAAAGAAAAAATAAATCCTACCCTGGCTATCCTGTAACATAACACCTTAATTAACTAATACCAGAAATAGCGAATCCTTTATACTCACTCAGTAAGACTAACACCACCTTCCTGAAGGCATCGACCAGGGCTCTGTCTTTGGCCCATTTTTGTAGCTTTCCCCGTTTAATCGACATCTCCGAAGGGCCTGGAAAACAAAAAACATTTTGTTTAAGACAATTAAATTTGTCTTAGAAGACAGCATCATTCTTTTCAATTTATCACTGTGTAATTCATCAACATTAGCGAGGTCAGTTTTGAGCTTCACTGCAATTCCTCTAGGACTACAGAGGAATGCCAGTGTAGCACGGAGGTTAAGGAACAGGACTCGTAACCGAAAGGTTTCCAGTTCGATTCCCTGCTGGGGCACTGCTACTGTACCCTTGGGAAAAGTACTTAACCCACAATTGCCTCGGTAAATATCCAGCTGTATAAATGGATAACATTGTAAAAAACCTTAGCCGATGTAAGTCTCTCTGGATAAATGCCAGGACAAAACAAGACACACAATTATTGCACTTTGCTAAAATCCAAGGACACTCACACAGGCACTAGCGCTAGCCAAGGTGCCAAGTGGTAATGTCACTGTCCATCTCAGATTCATGCACGCACTGATTTCTGCTATGCTCTTCCCCTTAAACGGCTGCCAACACTTCTGCCAACCAACAGGCATCAGTCTAAAGCACTTCCAATCACATTACCGATGTAACTGGCGAGTTGAGATGCTAACGCTAATCACACTCAATGGGCATTTGAACGTGGCATTGAAGGGGCTCTCTGGTGAGACGCACCCGAGTCGTGCGGAAGGGACTCTTCTGCCACGCCTACCCCTCGGCAGCTTACGCCGTGGCGGGGGAAGATGAGCTCCACGATGCAGCCGTACTTCAAGGTGAGGGCCTGCGTCTCGGCACCCGCATGCAGCTCTCCTGCTTCATCGCTGCTGGAGAGGTCCTGCAGCTACACAGAGAACAGCAAGAACTCCCATTTACTTTCACACCCAAGTGAGTGAATGAATGAAAAACTGATTTTTTTACTTGAGTGTCTCATAGTTCCTCAACCTTTGTGTTTGGTCTCTAGGTTCAAAGGAATTTTCAAGGGTTTTTACCTTTACACCATAGTGTGCTGCTTGTGGGGAAGTTTTTGCAAAAGAGAGGTGTTTACTTATTCAACTCAACAAATACGGTCATTTTCATCTTGATATATGCCTAAGAAAAAGCACCACTGTAACCTCCCCATAACCATGTTGTGACTCCCAATTTGAGAAAGGGTACATTAGCTGTTATGTTATGTATGATCCAAGCTGCTAACAAACTGACATATTTAACTGAGAACCATTGCAGTTTGCCTTATCCTGTTAACTCCATTGAATTAAACATGAGAAGAACAAGCACTCAGAAGGTGTATGAAGGTGAGTGAATAAGGGTAGGCAAAGACTGGGAATGGGTATTTAAGAGAACACTGCCATTTTCTTGTGGTCCTTTTTGCTCATGCTACGTACTGTGACAACACGGCTGGACCATCCATTAAAACCAAGGTACCGATTGGCCAGCTCCTGACACTTTGGGTTGCTGAGGGGCATGACGTTGTTGGTGAAGGCAGGGTTCTGCCTGGTGCACAATGTGACCTAAACAGACAACAGGGTGAAGACAAGCTAAAATTCAAACATAACGCTGTTTCATTTTAAAACATGGCAACCTTTTTATGTTATGCTGAATGCAATACCCAGTGAAAGGTAAATAGGTTCATGTGGAAACACTGGGTATGTAAATGTGAGTGACAGCCATCTGCTGAAAACAACCCTGTGAGCCATAATGGAGTTTCTAATTGCAGTTTTCCAGTTGAGCTGCTACGCACTTGTTTTAGACTAAGGTAAAACATTCAGGCTATAACCAACACTTTCTTTTGTGTTTCTACCACACAGTGAAAACAGCTGTATTATATTTTGGTCACATCTTTAGATTTTTGAGGTCCAGATGTGGTGGTAGAATGCATACGTGAAATGCATACGAGCTAATACAACTGTCATCAAATAATCTTTTGTTAATATCTTAGGGAGTAAAGCTCTGTTGGGCTCTTATATATTTCATGGGAATTAAATGACAATAATAACAACAATACCAGTCTCTTCAGCAGATTTATGCATGCAAGGATTCTAACACTGAGTGTTCCCAAAACGTACTTTTAAGGGCGATTCTTGGAACAAGCCTTTTCCGTTCGTAGCTTTTTGCGCTTTGGAGGCTTGGGCTGCAGAGAAGAACTTTACAATGGCATAGAACCCTGGCTCCACCACTGCCGCATTCTGACACACCTTTACCAAGTAGAGGGCACCAAAGTCGGAGAAGATATTCCAAATAGATTCCTACAGAAGGGACGAGAAAATCCGTAATCAGCAAAACACAGATTTTATTTTCTTTAACATTAGAAAAGCATCACTTCTGAAGTTAAAGAACTAAGAGAAGCTTTTAATCCGGAATACTAAATGACAGTTGAGTTTTTAGACATGTTTGTGGGATCTATTTGAACACAATAAATTAGCGTTGGGCTCTTGAACTATGTTTTTTGACGGACAAAAAATGATTTCAAAATCTACTCCAACGTTTCAGCGTTGGAGAGTCATCGAGGACCAGACAGAATTTCGGAGGACCTTCTTAGCGTACTGTATTTGTCCTGGGAATAAAACATTATATGGGGGATACCGGGAGAGACCCTCAAAATATTGTTTCCCCGAAAAGACTCCAATGGCAGGCGACCATTTTGCGATCATCACTATTATCACAGGTTTATATACCGTCAGGAACACTAAATCACCATCCTAAACCATGGTCAGGTCAACTCCTGCTGCTGTTTCCCAGTAAAACCACCACGCACTTCATATGATTTCAACTGACCATTAACACTTACATTCAGCTTGCAAAGGAAGGGCAAGTAACTTAGCTGGCTAACCTTGTATTGTTGATTTATCTTTGTTTTAGCTATGCTACCGGGTAGCTACCTATACCTCGCCCGCATACACGTCCGGGGGGCATGAAAACGTACTTAATAGTTAGCAGCATAAAATACACTGCTTCATGAGCAAAGCAAATTGTCATTAACTAAGACAATTTTGGGTATTTTGGGTCATACTCACGAAAATGAAAGCTTCGGAAAATGCTGGGAGAATGTCCCAGATAAACAGCGTCTTATTATTTTCACTGGGCACTTTAAATTCAATGACGTCAGCTTCAGTGTCCATATTTAACACAATGTTTTACGTTTACAAATAGGTACTGGACATTTTGTTAATCCTTATTTCAATGATTTCACATTTTATTCGCTATGTAGAAGATGATTATATTTCCACATCATGTTGTTCACCCTGCTACTTCGAGTCTGGATTTGCCGCGTCTTTTACGTCAAACGCAAAACCATACGTAAGACGTTGAGTAGAACCAATCAAAAACACACTAGCCAATAAAGTGGAGAACAAAATGGCGTACGCCTGCTTGCCCCGTTGCTGGGGTCTCAGCTCATTGCCTCCGCCAGATGCCGTATGTTGACAGTTGTGTGAAAGACCGTACGAAGCCTTTTATAGCACCCAAGATGACAGAAAGCCGCGTAAAATCACGGCTGCATAAAACGGTTTCCTGATCATTTCGCCTCCCATGAGTGACATTATAAATTTAAGTATGAAAAACAGATTTTTAAAATACTTTTTCGAAAATGTATTTTTAAATCGACGATTTATCTTTAGTAAAATTTTTCTCCTCTCGGTGGACATAATTGTTCAGTCTAGTGCAGAGCTCGTCTGCTGTAGCCTACGTTTACTTTTACCCCGCCTTGCGTTATGCTAACATCTGTCACTCCAGCCTAGGAGCAGTCATCGAATACAGCTGTTGCAGCGTATGACTCAGTTCTTTCTTTCTTACTTTCTTTTTCTTTTTAACCCGACTTAGTGTGCGTGCTTATGTACACAGACGGCTGATACAGCTGAAAAAGAGCGGTTTGGTTTTCGCTTTTTCCAATACTGTAAAACAAATAGCCCAAGATAGTAGCTTTTCTTACAGCTAAATTCTTTTCCGTGTTATGATACAGTAGGCTACAACATTTTCATAAAACACAAAATATAGTGCATGTCCCATAATAGCCTACTGTTGTCCAGTTATAACAGAGAAAGCATAACCAGAAAACGTAGCAGAAAAAATATTGGAACCAAATAAAGTATTGATATTTTTGTGAAAATTTCGGTTCACAGTGTTAAAATTAATTTACGTTCACAGCGTTTGTGCTGTGCTTTACTATTAAAATGTATTGTTTTCAGTAAACTGGTGTCTCTGTAACAGGCTATACCCTGATTAATCATGGCTTTAATTATGACTCAGATTTCTAATGACTCAATGCCTATCAACACTGAGTAATCTGAGATTTGTGGTGGCATTATTATTTGAAACCAGTCATTAATTGTGCTGCGAAGGAAATGCGTAATCCCAAAGAAATTTAATTTTTTAGTTAACATCTTACAGAGAGATGCATTCACAAAACACATTGAGTGATATAGCACTGATGTGAAGTGTGTGTATGTGTGCGCTGACAGGTGAGACTGTTCTAATGTATTTGGACTAGTGATCGGCACTCTTCATCTGCCTGTGGACAATACAACAACACATTTTAAGACTTGTAAAAACTTTGTATTTTTGGTGAGCTCATGTCTGCATTCCATATTGAACTGGATTCCATATTCAACTTTAAAAATCCAATGACTCATCCTAGTGAAATCAGGACAATATTACACAAAAAGCTTGTTTTAGGAAATGCAATTATGTATATCAGTGACTTGTTCGTTTAGGGGAAAAATGAATGTTAATGAATGTTAAACATCATTTTGTTAAGCATTATATTACCGCATGTGGTCAGCTATACTACTGAGATGGATATTAATATTAGTCCCTATAGGAAATGTGAAAAACATGGAACTGAATGTTTTGGACATCATTAACATTTTACATTGATTTCAATATAATCCTCACCCGTGTGTCTTAATTTACCACTGGGCTTAAATAAATTAATATTCTTCCTCACCTGATGAAGACCAATATTTTTGAAACATTGGTCTGCATAGTAACCGCCATGATTTGGGAACATGGGATCTCTTGGCGTTCATCTTTATAACAAACATTGAATAAATCCATTTTTTATCATCCTGGAAAGTACATAATGGTTAAAGTTTCCGAAACAATTAATGGTAACAAAAATATTGGCAGTAATGGGAATTTAATGGCATTGATTATCACGTCTCTCTGATTATCAATTTCACTTCATTTCCAATCTGAAACTTTACCCTGCCAGTTAATTTCCCAATCCCCTAACTGATATTTAAACGAGAACTGGCCATGTAACTTTCATCTAGTTTGGAATTAAGTCCCAAACTATTCAGTACCTTTTTATTAAAATGGGTAATATAGTAAGCGTTACTATAGTAGAAGATAGGTAAGTTGAGTTGAGTGTCACATGAGACATACCGTAAACCTGTCTTCAGACTGGGTTCACTCATGCCGTAGTGTGGCTGCCTCTGTCCAGATTGCATTTTATCCCACATCTAAGGTTCAGCTGAGGGTTGCGAAATTTTATAGTGTTGTCACACCCAGCTATCATGAGCCTATTTTAGTTCACAAGACTCCATGACTACATCCACGACTACATGTAAACATATTGTTATAGTCCTCCTCTTATTTGAAATTTAATATTCCATCTTAAAAGGTTCTAGCCATGGATTGCCAATGTAAGATGAAGCTAAATGTATATCTTTTTATCCTGCCAGTACCTTTACATTAATCAAATAGCTCATACTTCAAGGGAGGGAAGAAGACTTGGAGATGGCAGGAGCAGAATTTGGAAGATTATATGCAAAAGCAAGCATTTTCAATGTCAGTAAAACACCTGCCCTGAATTGTAATCTAATGCCAACATATAACTCAAGTCATTTAATGACAACTGCAGTTACTGATTGGTCAGAACTTTGTGTGCTGATTGCAATCTTATTTGAAATCAGTCATGGTTACACTCAGGCCCGTCCCCAGAAGAAAATACAGAAGTGTGCAATTGCAATCCACAGGCAAAAGAAAAGTTTTCAGGCCTTCAGAAATGTATTTTGCTTTGTACAACAGCTTTATTGGAAAAATGAACAGCATTACACCAAGATTTATACAGCAGACTAAGGTCTCTAGTTACTGGGAAGGTCAACTTAGTCAATTAAAATATGAAAATAAATTAATATATTTATGTACACAAATCCGAGAGCCTTCAAACAGATTAGAAAGGGCAATTCCTACACGTTCACAAGGTTTATCACTACGATATACATTTTTTCATTTAATTACAGTTTGTAGTCTTGATTAGATTTTGCATTTCACAAAACATGCAAATTCTTCTCCAGACAAGTCAGTGAGATTTTAAATGTTTTTTTTTCTCCTGAAACAGAACAATTTAAACTTAAAGGGAAAAATGCTATTTGTCTCAGCCCTTTGTGATTAATGAAAGCAAATGTATAATCTCAAAATTGGTATTATGCCTTCAGGCAAAGTCATTTCCAGTTTGCCATATTATGTTAAACAAAGCTTCATTGAACAGTCTTCATTGTCTTGACCCCCACATTACTTTCTGTCTTACAGGTAGAGGGTGATGTTAGCATCCATGTAGATGGCTTGCAACTCTGCTGGCTGAGAATTTGAACTGAAGGGTTGTTTTAGCATCCCATCAACCCAGTTGCCAGTTTTATTTCCTTTAAATGACAAACTACATCTCATATTACCATAGGTTTGATGACAGCTGGTGAAACCCAGGTGGGCAAGAATAAAATAAAGATCAAACCCTTAACTGTGTAAAATGACAACATGCAAAGCGTTGACATGGCATACTGAGTATTTAACACTCAATTACATTAAAGGAAAATAAATCGCAATATAAGATATTCATTTTTTATCATTTATTAATACAATTGATTTCCAACTGTCTTTGAATAGATGATGACTCCCAGATTAATAAAACAAAACAAAACAAAAAACATAAGTGCTATAGTTGATTGAAAGGAGAGATCACAGCTACCGCCTGGACACAACACATGACCACAGCTCTTGGTTTCAGGCCTGACTGGCTGTCTCTCAGCCACTCCTACAGGGTGCAATTGCTCTCTACAAAGCGTCTGCACTTTGTGACCTTCAGGTAGGTCTCCACTTTGTGCATGTCCTTCTTGAAGCAAGCCAGCAGCCCATAGTTCTTCATCAGGGCGGCGTCATTTCTCAGGATAACGTCAAAGTTCTCATAGGTGAGCCTCCTCAACTCATCCATATGAACCCCACCATCACCCACTACCTGTAAGACAAAAGGTAATATGTGTGTGTATGTGACGGGAAGAGGGTGGAGACAAATTGCAGTTTTTCAACTCCCTGTCCCTGCAGTTTGACTTCAACTTTGACTGACTAATCTGAGTCTTACTTTCTGTGATACATGGAGTTGAATTCTTCAGCCAAAGATAACATTTCAATAATGGAACAACTTAATTGGAACAAATTGCAACTACTTTCTGACCTTGTCGCCCTCTAGTGGTAGAATGTTATTGCTGTTCATTACTGAGAATGTCCCCATGATGAGGGGAGACTCTTGGTGAGTGAGGAGCACTGCCATTTTAACTGCTGCTTCCTTCAGTCACAACCAAAACATAGCAAATTGTTTAGATCAGACTTTAAGACCACGCAAATCCACCACAGTATTTCAGCAGGAGAAAATGACCTCAGGGAATGACCACAATAATTTCATTGCGCCAGTTCCTCTACCATTTCTTCTCAGAGTAAACACTATTCAGAGGCATCTGCTTGAACATGATCTTCTGGGTTTTTTTCTGGTCAACTAGGAAAAATTACGGTTTTGATTTTATACAGCTCCTCAATACTATCGCTATATTTGGTCAATGCTTCAGAAAGGGCCATTGTGGGGAATTAATAAAAATGTGTCAAGCTGTAAACTTCTCTCTGCCGCTAAAAAAGCAGCTAGCTGGGTGATAAACAGCACAAGGTGCGGTCACTGGCTGCCCACTCCCTATTTACCCTCATTAACTCATTGATGCCCTCGCTCAGGTCTTCCAGCTTTTCAAAGATCCCGTCGGAGGTGCCGAACATCAGGCTGTTGGAAAAGGCCTTGCTGAGAGTCTTAAGAGGGTACACCCAAGACTGGATGAGGGCAGAAGAGATGCGCAGCAAATACCCGTCCTGCCAGAAATGGATGAAAAAGTTGTTGGTAATTCCTCATCAGTTGGTTCATGAAGACACAGACTAGGTTGAAGCAGCTTATTTCACTTCTGAAATTTTCTCACAAGTCTTAGAAATTTCAGTCTGTGCCTGTCTATATTCATATTCTATTGTCTGTATTTATTGCTATCTATTGATTATTGGTCAGTATAGTATTCGTTTTGCCGTTGGAAACAAAAACCAACAGTGTACATTCAGCAGCCACACACGTGTACTCACGAAGTGTTAGTTAGTCACGTTTAATGTGTTTGCCAATGGCTGGCCTCCTTCACTCACATATTCCTCATGCACACAATTACTGTGTCTGAAATGAAATTGATGGTAGAGATCTGCCATGGGTAAGTTTGTAAATGGAAACTGAGCATCCTCACAATGAAACATTCAGACGCGTGAAAACAATTCTTCAGTTAAAGACACAAACAAATGCAAAGAGTAATTAGTTTTGCATCTGTTTGTGAAGTTAGCGCACTCACATCCAGTAATTTACAACCAAAATATCATCCTTAAAACGCTCCTAAAAGCATTAAAGTGCAGTGTGGATAATAAAAACCTCAGTCATATTTTTTGCTCCTTGTATCTGCAATGGCACTCACAGATTTCTCCTGAGTCTCATCCTTTCCGGTTGGGGTGGGGATGGAGTCGGAGTAGCACCCGGCCAACGGGGAGATTTTGCTCAGCTGTCTGTGGGCATCAGGTGGGAGGCTGCGCTCCTGCACAAACGCAGAGTGCAGGAAACACACGTCATGTAAAACAACCTTATGTTCCCAGCATCCAAAAACAACACCTCCATACTCAAACCACATGGATTGATGATGAACATCAGAGACGGCTGTTAAAAAATGTCCTCCCTAAAGCATGAAAAAAGAATACTTACAAATTCCTTGTAGATGTCAGCAGCCAACTGGTGCAGGTATTGTGCCCTGATCACCGCATTGGTGAAGAGATTATACAAGGGGATTGGCTCCACTGCGCTCACGGAAATGCTAACCAGTAAGATTGGCCACAAAATAAACCCTAGCAGGGGGGATAAAACAAGCAGACAGGCACATAGAAAGGCATGGTTGAAAACAGGCAGTTGCTTCCAAAGGGCGATTGATTCTGATTGGTTTCCTGTGGGCTTCTCCCTTATAATATCCCCACAGTAATTCATCTGTTTCTATGTGCAAATTAGGCAGGACACCAAAGTCTGTACTCCAATAAGCATTATCAGTAGCCTAAAGTTTTCCCAGAGAAAAAATCAAAACTTTAAACCTGCTTTTTTGCTTTGTTGAACAAACAACAAATCAAAGCCTCATTTATAAATGCGTAGAGTGACATTTTTCCTTGGATTTTATTTTCTCATAGAGCCACTAACACTCCTTTGAGCTACTGATTCAATTAGGTTGAATGGTATATTTGATCTGACAGGGACACAACAAGACAAGCTTGCCTACCTGATGCCATGTTTTCTCTTGGTAGCTCAGTGTCTCTTCTTCTCCTGAAGGCTTTACTGTGTTGGTTGCATTGCCTTTCACTAGCTGCATTTATACACTGGGAAACTTTGCATAAATGTATTTGATGGGAAACATGAGAATCAGGGTTACCCCTCTTTCTAAAAAAATAAATAATTAAACATTTTGTTTCATTGACGTGAACTGATTTGTATGGATTGGCAGAACATATGCACCAGTTTTACACATCAAAACAATTGAAATATCATTTGTCTGCTTAATAAATTCAAAGGTTCATGACGCATTCCTCCGAAAACAAACCGATGTGTGGTCAAAGACTTCACCCCAAGTCTTATTTTCTGTCAATGATTCAGAGGGAATTTTGAAGGAATTTTATGATGGTGATGCAGAATGGATGCCATAGTCTCACTGAGCTTGTCACCAGTTTTCTGTATGTTGAGCAGTTTATGTTCTAGGAAAAAAAGACAATCATGTGCTCCTGCCTGGATGGACACTAACACAGGCCTGGTGGTCATGAGTGGAACCTCCTTTGAATCTTGTGGCACTGTCAAGGTTACTTGCCATGACCTCAGTCAATCAGGTCTAAGTATTACCCCTGTGGTGATGACAGTCTTGATCATTGCTGTCTGTTTTTACCTCAACGTCAAAGTGGGGGCAGAATATGTCACTGTGTGTGCACGTGGGTCCATGGTATTGAAACCCCCATAAAGGTTACTGCATTAATAACCATGAAAGCCATTAGATCATGTCCGTGTGAAAGCAGTGGGGGGGCGGTCATGTTATCTAAACACACCAAGTCCTGGGACACGCTCCCTCTCCAGTTCCTATCAGGTGTAAGCATGGTCCATATTCAACATTCACGTAGCAGATGCTTGCAAAATGTCAGGGCGGGAGCCAGGATTAATCCTTTCCCGGTAAAAACAGAATTCGATCTGTTTACCAGCCCATTTTTAGAGGCCAGTGAGCCCTGACCGTGTAACCTAACAATAACATTATATCACTGGTTTCCACCTACATCAGGTTTTCTCAGCTTACAATGAGTGCAGTGAGCATTTACTTGCACTGGCAACTGATGGCAAGTCCTACAAGAAAAATCTAAATAGCCAAGTTGGTGACCTTTGGTGCTTCTGTGAGAAAATAAAACACTTATAAATCTGCTTTTTAAGGTTTGTTGGATTTAGTGTATGGTTGACATCTCCATTTTAGCATAAGCACAAGCTGTCTTTGTGTCTCATTTCAAATAATTGTTGACTGTTCCAAAAAATGTATGTTAATGTCAGCACAAAAATTAAATGATAATTGAGAAGCAAGGGATGAGTTTTTCATGTATATAAAATAGCCCTTTTAGCATGTGCACAGCTATTTAGTAAACTGGAGCTACAAGAGGCAAGTGTGAAATAGAACACAAAGAAACTCTTGAAATGTTGCTTCATACACTGGAACTAATATTTGGACAGCAGACCTTCTTAAGAGTAGAGAGTGATAACTGCTTGCTGCCAGAAACCTTAATCCCATCAAAGATTAGTGATGGGATACAGCAGTGTTGGAGCAGCACATAATGGTTTTAAAATCTTCAGATGCACATTTTCTTTAATGCAATGTTTATTGCAAAAAATTGCTGCCTAGCATTAAATGGAAATTTAATGCCCATCTTCAACATATTTTTGCTCAATAAAAGCCTCAATCAGCTGGTTTCATCCAGGTAAACACATACTGTATGTTGGTCCTTGTACCTAAAATCAAATGAATAAGAAACATGCCAAGGTGTTTGCTTGAGTGTAGAAATGTAGAAATAAAAAAAACTATGGAGTCATCATGTGTGGTTCTGGTATCATATGAAGAAATGGAGTAATAGTCAGCATAAATGAGATGATAAACCCATACTCAGCTTCCTCTAGGACCCTGCAGAAGCAGTGTTATTGGAATATACTTCAAAATATCCCAAAGTAAGTTACACTGTTTTTGGACTTACAATGTTTATGCTGTTTCCAAACCATGTAGAAGCATGTGCTTGTTTTTACTGTGGGTGAGCTGCTGGTCATTGTGTCATCATGGACGCTCAGAACTTGACTGCATTGGCTACTTCCCAAAGATGGGCAAAACCTCCACCACAGTAATGAGCCAGAAAGAGAGTGTCAAGTTTTTTTAATAATGCAGGCAGATAAAAAGACATCCTTCAGTTCTTGGCTAAAGTGCTGGATTTCACAGATGAAAGAACTTACACCACCTGTTTGTGAGGTAAGACAAGACAACCATTTTTTTTTTAGGTGGCATTTCCCATAGGCACCCTGGCTTCTGGAGGGGTCTTGTATGAGACCAAAAGGCAAGAACACTCCTCCCAGCACTGACTGACAAGTTGCAGTTCTATTCACGGCCCCTGGGTGGAACCCAACTTGTAGAAGTGAGCAGCATGACAATGTCTCTTAAGTATTCTCTGGGGCAGTGCAAAGTCTTGGCACCTCATCCAGATTTTCTACCATAGTAAAGTAGGACAAAACGTTCACAATTGTGATGACTTCTCTTAACCAAACGTGGGTTGTTCTATGTGAACATGTGCAGTTTCTTGGTCAACATGAATTAGGAACAGTGTTATGTGTTATGTTACTGGACGAGTAACATAACACGATGCTTTGCATAGACCTTTAACCATTCTAACAACTGCCACACACCACGTGTGGCCACATCTCACCCTCTTTCCACACCAAGAAGCTTCTATTTCTGATGAATGTGCAGACTCAGTATGGACAGAGAATGAGTAAATGATGTAGGTTTTAGCAACTCTCTGGTGCATTTTTTATGTTTTTATGATATGATCAAATTCCCCAAAATATGAAAGTCAAATTTTTCATTAGTGCAGTACCATTTGACTCCCATTTTTTATTTGGAATGTCCAATGATTTCTCTCCATTTACTCCCAATTTTGAATGTCCAGTTTTATCACAGAGATACCGCTCATTGCTAAAACCCCTGCTAACTATCTAGGAGGGGGCAGAGAAACATGTTCTCCTCTTCCTGACATACCGCAGTTCCCATGTCATAGTTGGGTACACATGAGTAGGAGTAAGACACTTCATGCCTAGCTTTGTATAGGCAGATTATGGGCTCGAGTTTGTCCAGCAGGGGTCACAATGAGATGATTAAAGCTGAGCCGAGCCACCCACCCCTAACTCCCACTGAACTAAGGGAAATTTGTTGAGCCACTGCAGGCTCCTGGTCGTGGTTGGCTGATAACACGGCTGAGATTAAACCTGTGCTATAGAGCTCAGCTTGTGTTCAAAGAGAATGCCTCAAACATTGAGCTACTCAGGAGCCCTTTGCTAGCCATTACTAACATTTCAATACAAGCCTTTACAATTCTGTATATTTCCATAGTGTGACATGACCCAAAGCCAAATAAATGATCTACTTGAGAAGTAGATCATTTGCATTCAAGGTAATATGTTTCTTTCAGCTTCTCATGAGCAGCATGTACTACAGTAAAAAACTAGTTGATGCCAGTTGGCAAGAAACCTCTGAAAAGCAATCTGAAACAATATACCCACTGATTAAGATGTCAGCTGCTGGGGTTTTGAGTCAGACTGTGCAAACGCCTCATCATGCATGAATATTTTAAAATGATTTCGTTTTCACTTTTAAATTAGCCCTTGAAACTGCCCAAACAATATCCTGTAAATCTTACTGTAAAAGCATGCATGCCCGACTACCTGGTAGACCAGATTCAGTGTAGCGGACTTGATACTTACCTGAATAGATCAAAATAAGAAAGTATGCCAAATACAATCAGTAAAAACACAATGCAAAGTCTTACAATGCAATTTGCTCATTGTCTGAGCTGAAATCAGTTGTGCACCCTGCTGAATACCCTTTCAATCTTTTCCTAAATACTGCACTTGATTTTGATATCAGAAATCATGTGATTTTTTTCATATGGATTGTTTTTGCCTTTGCTCTCATTGCCAGGTGTCATTTGAATTTCCTTTTATACATCATTGAATTTAGTTTTCAAGTGTCACTTGGGTTAGTCCTTATTTTTCCATCAGTTTGTTATCCTGTTTTGTTGCTAATGGTGATGGAATTGTCATGTAATTTTCAACTGTCATGTGATGAATATGTAACTCCTCCATACTTACCACATTTGAATAAGTGATAGATCCAATCGGCTGGTAGTGTCTAAGATAATCACTGTCAGTCACCATGAGAAATATGTTTGGCACATTCATCAATTGTTTATGACTACAATCTAATTTACATAGTTATGTTACAAACGTCATACGGTGACTGGTGAACTGTCGATTTTTTGGACTTTTGACAACTCATCACCACTCAATAAAAACTTGATACAAAAGAGGCATAATGCATTTTCACCCCATTATAAAAACACAGGTGCACCACTGCAAACATGCCACCGAGTGCATTTTTGATCTGGCGGTGTCAATCTATCCAACTGCTCGAGAGTGGACAATATGTGAGGCTTCATGCATATCATATTCCCTGAACAGTTCTTTGCGGAATCACAAAAATTTCAGTTAAACATTGCAAATTAATATTTGCTGTGAGCCAAAGATTCAGACCACATTTGATCATGGCAATTATCTAATTTAAGAGCAGTAAGGAGCACTTTTTGCCCTGAGCGGCCTTTAAGAAAATTTCCCATAAATGTGAAACACTCTATGACACATCTGACACACTCTTGTTGGAAATTCCCTAACATCATCAGAGAGAGATGATGACAGTCCTGAGATGCAGATGCAGAAAAGTCTCTGCTTTAGTCATAAATGGAAAGCATTTCGGTTAATTTTGTGCCATTGACCCCATGCCTTACAAGCAGATCTAGGTGATGAAATGACAGGATCACCAGGTTTATTTCAGTATTTGGTGTATCTGGTTATTGGAGAATCTTGCGTCCAATTCCTGACTTACATAGCCATGTAGGATTATGAGTGTCAACTCCAGAGCCACTGGGGCTTGAGCTTCCTTGTCAAAGTCAGAAATTTGCTTTACTAAATTGCTTATTATTATTACATGATCATTAGATGTCTTTGTAACACTATGCCAAATCCTCTTCCTCCTCCCCTTCAAGAATCCAGCACCCTTTCTTAAAATATTGTATAAGTACGGTAGATGGACTCTAATTGCTATTTGCAATCATTCTGAGAATTCATTGGACTTCCTTTGCCAAACAGTGGCAATACCACTGTAACAAGCATTGAGTCTGGTCAGAATCGCTTAAACTGGCAGTGGATATTAGACAAGGTCAACACTTAAACAGTGATTGGCCGGGCAGAGGCGATAAACCCAGGCAAATGAAATAATGTAAGACCTGTGGAGGCTTCAGAGAGATTACCCTTGGAACTGGTCTCAGCCTGGAGGATTTGAGGTGAGAGAGGTGGGAGATAGCTATAACCGGAGCCCACATCAAGAGAGGATGCTCGAATCAAAAGAGCTATGCTGAGAAAGCACTTCCGATTCTGCCGCTTGTCATCATGCTTGGGTGTGGATTGCTTCACTGGAGGGGGGGGGGGGTTGGGGTGGGATGGGGGTATTAGTGGGAGCCTTTCAGGGTAGGTTCAGCGAGTGAGGATAAGCAGAGCACGGCATTCACTGGCAGATCTCCACACCTCCAAAGTCTCAGAGGCCGGAAGCAGGCAGCCATACCCAAATGGCGTGGCCCAAAGGGCGGCGATCAAAACACCGCTCGCAGCCAATCAACGAGGCATTTCCTCAACTAATTGTCGAGATAAGAGAGAGATTAATCACGATAGCTGCATCCCCTGGCCATTCTAGTTAATGAACAGGCACGTCGGAGCCACAGGGCACGAGTGGGTTTCTGAGGCATTCCCTGAATAGTAAAGGGTTATGAAGCAGTTCCAGTTGTCTCTATTACATGCACCCCCACTCTCTCCTGGAAGTTCAAAGTTAATGTATAGTGTCCCTTTTAGATGTGCCTGCACGACTATTTTAGACGCCTATCAAGTATCCTCCTATTAACATTTGAAACTGTTACTTCCGCCCCTGCTGCCGAGTCTAAAAAAATAACAAAACAATTTAGGCTTGATGTTGGAACAGAGAGAGTGTGGTGTTACTTTCCTATCAACAAACACAGGCTTCTCTTACGTTCTGCTGCCAGGTATCATGGATACATTCCTCTTTTCTGTTGTAAAGCCTCTCTAATCTATCTTTATATGTGTGTAAGTACGGTGGCAAGCAAAGACACCATGTTCTGGAAATGAGATCAATGTATGAAAATATGCGTGTCTGTGGCAAATGAAATGAGTAGTGATGTGTTTGTGTTTTTACTGGTGCATACAGACAGTATTTACATACAGTATTCTGTGTCTCTTCCTTTCAAAGTAGCTTGTAGGCCTGTTTGTTTTTTAAATGTCATATGTAAAGGAAATGCATGCATTCTGGGGGGTTTGGAGGTCTGTTTTTATGTAACTTCATATACGTGTCAGCAATGTGAATGGGCGTGGACTGTTGGGACTGTGCGGCTCATCGGTTTGAGCGTGAGCCACCTGCACTCAGAAATGCCTCAGGCGCGTGAAAAATCCCCGTCCGTGCCTGGAGAAAATAACCTAACCTGTTGACCTTTGCCCCTGTCGCCATGGGAGCCGGACCTGGGCACCAGATGGTTGCCGGAGGGGTCTCCCCTCTTTGCTCAGTCTCCTCCGGGCCCCCGGGGTTCAAAGAGGACTGTAGGGTCCCCTCAGGAACGCTTTGTCCCTCTCTGCTTCCGTCTACCGTCACAACACTTGTGTCCTCTCATGTTGCGCCTCTCAGACAGCTGTTCGGACTCGGGGCAGAGATCCCGTGTGTTGACAGGATAAGCCCTGCCAATGACTCTCCACCAGAGGAGGCTGGATGACCCGCCCATACCCCCGAACAGCCCCGCCCGCGGTCCCCTCTGCTCCCTCCAAGCAATCGCTCAACAACTAATTTGGGTTCGACAAACAACTCAGACTTCAGTCGCTAGACCGACATTAGTGCATCAGAACATTATTCTCATCGCAGAAGAAGAACGCATCACAGCAGAAGATGTATTCTGGGCTGTCTGTGAAGTGCATGAGTTGTCAGATTGACTGTATTTCCCATGGGTCCCGAGTTCAGGCTGTGTTTTCTGGGTGGTTCCTCAAGTAGCTTTCAGTTCCCAGTGCACCACGTATCATCTGAAGTCAGCGAATGAAAACAAACTCGTCTGTCTCTCAACGCTGTTTGGCAAACTGCTCACATGTTTGTGAAGGCTACTCAATTCTGAAGCAAACTGTCATAAACTGTCATCTCTGTACACATCATGTGGGAACTGGGCTTTACTCATTTAACTGTTCCCTTAAAGGAAAACCATGCATACGTGAATGTGTTAAAATCTTAGCCGGGCATGAATGTAGACACATCAAAAAATTGGTTGGAAAAAAAAGTCAATTGAAAAAAAAATGGTTGTGATGGATGAAGATGTAGGAAGCAAATGTGGCTGAATACTTAAGAACACTCTTTTCTTTTAATTTCAGTTGGTCTGCAGTTTTATGAATTAATATTCTCACATGCTTGGCTAATGACTTCTATCACTTATGCGCTTAATTTAGTCTACAGTTGCCCAAATATTATTTCAGCAATGTGTAACCGCTGCTTTTATGTTTGTGATGAATGCATATTGTAGGACATATTGTAATTGTGCAATGTCTGTTAGAGAACATTCATAAAATAGCAAAATGTAGTTCAGTATTTCACTGTAGTATTAAAATGAATATTGCCAAATAGTGACATAGTTTATAACATTAAAATGTCATATTTTAGAGCTTAGACACACGCAGCCATGAAAAAGTTTATTTTACTGTGTTGGGTAAATGGCCCCAAGCCCCAACATCATCCCATAATCATCGCGTGGCTAACACCCCTGACCCTTGAACCCTCAGGGTCCGGGGGGGGTGTGAAGAGGGTCAGCGGCTGAGTGAATGGGTGAAACGCTATAGCCTCGTGCCTGCTCTGCAGCCTAAGAGAGACATGTCGAACACATGGCCACTGTCCTGAGGTCACTGCCTGCCGCTGACCCCTGACTCCAGCTGTATGCGAGGAACTCGGGAAGAGCCAGCTCCGCGGACACTTCCAGACCAGCCACTCCCCCTTCCCCGTCCCCGGCTCACAGCTATCTAAGAGGACTGGGGGAAGGGGGAATCCTCTCCAAACCTTGTGGATCCTGATTACGGAGCCTCCACTGCCAATGGGAAGCTAATGCGAAGCGGTCACTGAATGCAATTCACTGATTCCCCTTCATGCTAACGGCTGTGCACGCTAACTCTCCCACCGCTGTTCCATCCCATGGAGGATCTGCTCCTCTGATTCATTTGAGCTAGCGAGCATGTGCAAACTGTTTGCTGCTTTCAAAATGAAGTCCATTGGCATTGCATTCTGTAATTGTCTGTTATTTGTCTGTCTTCTTGCGAAAGTTCCCATAACTGAAGGTAACTCAGTATGATCCGGGAGAGTGTCCTTCGTAATTTTGTGCTGTCCTAGTTGACCCCATGATAACACACTAAGAGCAGCCCACTCTGTGTCTCTGAGAAGTGTTAACAAGGTGAGACTAAATTTATAATGTGACAGTTAGCTCCTACTACATGGTTTCCATGTCTGCTCAACTGCCTCGCACTGTAGCACTCTGTCATAAACATGTGTGAGGAAACATTTTTCACCTTTAAAAATACACTGCAGCAAACACAACAATCAAGGTGAAAGATCTTGACAAGAAAATGTGGCCTTAAGCCATATCATGAATTTATAAATTATAACTTGCTTCTTACCAAGCTTAACAACCTTTTGTTGATGAGTGCTATTGATTATTGGCAGCATATGCAATACTGTCGCTGTAGTTCCAGATGTAATGTGTCCAGCCTACCAGCAGGTGGAGTATTCTTGTTAAGCAAAGCAAAAGAGCTGAAAATACACCATACCAACCACAACAGCTGACATGCAAAAGTGGAATTCAACCAAAAATACAATGATTTTTTTTTCAAAGCATCATGAAATCTTTAAGGCTGTAAGGAAATCATACCATCAACGAGTCCTATGAACTGGTGTATATTTTTACACTGCAAGTCATTCCTCATCACAATTTAAATTCCAATTTCAATGCCAAATATAAGAACAATGCCATATTAAAACATGCAACACGACGCCAGTTTTAAATTGCAAAATAATTTATTGTTAAATGTTACATAAGTAAAAGGCTTTCTTCTTCATCATACAAAGGAATAAACTCTAAAAAATCACTTCCAGCACTGAACTAAACATATGTACAGGCAACTGACGGTCTGCATAAAGGCTCTAGCACTGAACGCATCTTCCCACTCATAAGCAATGTAAACAATGGTATATATTATTTATATAATTTACATGTTGCCACACTCATAAAGCTAGCAACTTTCACATAGAATTAACAGGCAGTGTGGCACCATTTCAACTAAGAACAAAACAAACAAGTGATTTCTCTGTCATCTGGAAGACTTTCTGTGGCCACAAGAACAGCTCCAAAGGACTGAATAGAATGCACTCACCTGAAACCAGGTAATAAACAGACATTCAACAGAATTCTGAGCAACTATTACATTTTTTTCCTACTGAAGTAGCTCTGAGATGAAAATTAATTTGTCACAAAATATTTTTTTTTCCAGTTTAATTTCTTTGTAAGGGCTCAACTTATGGAAAAGAGATCTCTAATTTCTAAGCACCACTGTCAAGCTACCAAAAACAATCCCATGTGTCCAAAGTTATTTCCTGTCTGAAACATTCAAAGAAGTATTGTAGTACTGTAGAAGTATTGGAGCATTAAATAGTATTTAGAACACAGTCAAATTGTTTGCAACTTGATTGATTTACTTTTAAGATATGCTATTCAAAGAAACTGATTTGGTCATGGTGTGCATATGTCTGGTATTTAAAATAAGTTGCACTCAAGTTAAGATGAACCAATTCAATCATGATTATCATGGGGTATATTTACATACATGATGATACGGAACAAGGTACAGCAGCATAAGTGGCTGACTAATACACTGAGGACACTCATCAGAAGCATAAAAACTCTCTCATGCTTATGGATGCTTTGCCCTGTTTGGTGTCACACTTTGCTAAGATCAGCACACACCACTCTCTCCACAACTAAAAAATATCTAAAAAAATGCATACACTGCTCACTGTCAAAAAATATAAATTTAACAAAAAATGACTAAGGGTGGTGTTAAACGATGCATGAGACTTTTGTTTCAATTGTTAACAATGGCTGTTACAGAAAAGTATTTTAAAAGTGCTTAATGTATTAATTATATATTCTTAAACTAAGACATTTTTCATTTAAGACTTTGTGGACAAATTTAGATGCTTGTAAATTTTCAAGTCAGCAAAGCTATTCTATTAAAAATAGAAACATTATTAATGTATCAAGACATTTTCACAACATCTTAAAAAATAATCTTACCAACAATATAAGTATGGAACCCCACAAATAGAGCTGCTTAGTATTGATACTGGAGATAGTATGATGGGTGTTAAACCTGTATCTACCACATAACAAACATAAGTAACACAAGAAATATGATTTTTTTTAACCTCCCGACATAGGGATTTATATACGTAACATTGATAGATACAGGATACTAAAATTGTGACATAGCATGAGTAAATATTACCAAAAAGGATCTTATTAATCTTGTGACCTTTACTTCAGAGTTAAAAAATACATACAAAAATACAACAATAACCATTGTGATGGTATCAGGGAAAATTATTCTTTTGACAAGGTGTTCCATTTATCAGACTCCCTGAGGGTGATGCATATGACAAGACAACACCACACTGTAAAAACCTTCACTACACTATTGATGGAAATCAAATTCATACCATCAACTAAAAAAGAGATCAAGGAGCACTTGCTGGATCCACTGTCCCCTTTGAACTGCAGAGTTATTGCATCAAATTTTATGTGGCAACGTTCCAGGTCAAGTGAATACATCAGCTGGGAAGTAATGTATACACAGTCATACTAAAGGCTTTTTATCAAACCAAATACTTCAAATGGTATCTAAACATTGGCCTGGTATTCTAGCTCTTGCTTTGTCTTATTTCTGTGTTTTACTTGACTTGTTTTAATATTTACTTAAAAAAATTAAACAAAAAATTAAAGAATAAATATCTTCAGTGTATTTTTGTCCAAAAGAAAAAAATAACAAGAATTAGAGTTATTACAGTGCTATATTATGGGTTAGTAGTGCTCTATTCTTTTGTTTATTGTCCAGGGGTTCTCTGTTTTTTTAGCTTTACATATTATGAAATTACCTATTCCTGCAAGTTAAGCAAATGTTACATGTTTTAATGTTGTAAAAATGATAATGGAGAGAATGCTTTATGCTCAAAGTTTGAACTATTCTCTACAAAAGCTGAAGTGTGTTTAAAAGGGAAAGCATTACTATTCATGAGGCAGTTACACTGAAGCTGTTGGACAACTTCATTGCAAAACAAAATGAAAGGCCCCTAAAATAGTTTTAAGTATAGTTTTGACATTTGAGAAAGAGTGGTACAGACATTCTTGACTTGATCATTTTGGATCATACAATTTGTCATTTTCCTTGGAGAATTATTTGAATGACTGATTGAATGCAGTATATCTCAGTGGAAGACCCAAGTGACTTTTATGGTTGATTTGACATCATCTATCAAAAGGAGAGGTGTTGTATGACCTGAACAGAGGCACTTTCACATCAATACCTGATAAAGGACCTGGCAATGGGGCTCAGAGACTAGATTAGCCATCAAACACTAAACTAGCCTCCAGGTGACAACCCTGCAAAGAGTGACATCAAAAACAATGACAGGATTGATCACATTTTGGCTAGCAATAAATCCAGCTTCATTATTTTGTACATCCTTGGCATTATGACATTAACTACAGGCAACCCCTTCAAATTAGCAGGCATGCTTAAGAGAATAAGCCATGCTGCAGAGACTTGCCCCTCCCCCTTCTCCTTAACCACATAAGTCGGCACAATGAAGTCAACTTTGGGAAGAATTAGCAGTCTCAGCAAGGATGTCAGCAACTCTTCCAATGGGAAGACCAAAGTACATTTTCTCTGGTGCTGTATTAGACAACAGACTCCCTCATGCTGCCCAGAGGTGTGGTGGGTTCAGGAGCAATGGATGGGGCAGAATGCAGGACTACTTCATTTGTGACTTCTACCGGGGCAACGTGAGGCTGCTCTTCCCTAGGCCCCACAAGGGGCTGCATTTCTAGAGGGTCTGTTAAAGGCAGGGCACCCAGAGAGGCTGAAAACGGTTGGACTTCTTCTTCAGTCGGGCCCTCTTTGCTGTCATAGAGGGCGCTCATTGCCTTGGCGATCATCCCCTCTTTCTCTGGTGGCTCCTCGTTCTCTTTTGTCATGTCTGTCTTCTCGCGGAACTTAAAGGAGGCATGTTTGACGGTCCGCTTCAGCAGGTGCTTGCGATAGGCTCTCTGGATGACTGACGCGGCCACCTCCTCTTGCTTGCGCCTCAGAGTGGAGGTGATGGGCTCATAGGCCACCTTGGAGGGGTTGTTGGTCATAAACTTCTCCTCCATGCTCGCCTTGAGTGCATCCATCTCCCCCGATTCACCCAGCACCTCCGTGGTGAGGGCGAGCAGGATGTCCAGGCAGTGGATCTTGTCACCAGGAACCATCGGAAGATCCATAGTGATCAGCTTTATCGTGTTAGGTTTGGGAATCCGGAGAGGGTCTTGCAAGCTGTCGCAGAAGTCAGAGAGCTGACTGTAGTCTACAAACTGCGTAGCGTCTGGATCGAACTTCTCCCAGGTCTCGTAGAACATGTCGAAGTCGTCCTCGCACAGCGGGTCGCTGCTCTCCTCGGTGGCCACGTTGAAGTTCTCCAAGATGATGGCGATGTACATGTTGACCACCACGAGGAAGGACATGATGATGTAGCTGCAGAAGAACACAATGCCCACACCTGGGCTGCCGCAGTCCCCTCTCACGTCGGAGCCCGGGTTTTCCAGGTCAGGGTCGCAGTCCGGGGGACCGCTATTCAGGATAGGAAGCAGGAGCCCGTCCCAGCCGGCCGAGGTGGTGATCTCAAACAGGCAGATTATGCTGTTGCCGAACGTCTCAAAGTTGAAGATGTCGTCGATGCCGCCCATCTTTTTGACATACGCAAAGTTTGACATGCCGAAGATGGAGAAGATGAACATGATCAGGAAGAGGAGCAGACCAATGTTGAAGAGGGCGGGTAGCGACATCATCAGAGCGAACAGCAGTGTTCGGATGCCTTTGGCCCCCCGAATTAGACGCAGGATGCGACCGATTCTGGCCAGTCTGATGACACGAAAAAGGGTCGGCGAAACAAAGTACTTCTCTATGATATCCGCTAGCATGATACCTTGAATGAAAAAAATAAACATTTTGAAAACATAAATATCAAATTCATTAAATCTGCAAGCAGCCACTTTGAATAATGTTTATATGAGTTGCCGTAAGTTGCATTAATGAGAGACAGGTGAGCAAAACAGCTATTTTATTTAAGTGAAACAGTAGGCCTACTGTTATGCACTCTTGTGGAGAGGCCCTCAGAATGACTTACTTAATACTTAATTTGAGTAAGATTTTAGATTTTACATTAGGTTAATTGTTTTCTCTATTTGACATTATTGTAGTTGTACGGAGTTATCTATCGTGTTCAAATGCTGAGTTTATGAGTGTGAGTGTGAGAGTATTTTTCAGGGCATAGGAGCTATGAATCTGATTTCAGGACATGGCTGTGTGATTTTCAACAGATATGAAAAGCTACATGCAGCTGGTATTTAGCTATTCCTTCAGCTCTTCTGTGTATGTAATTTTCCTTCAAGCCCACATGACAAGTACCCACCTATGCTACTGTCTTTTTGTAAATCCTTAGTTCTCCATCATTGACATGCTCTAGAACTGAATTCTACAAACTGTATCGCAAGATACTGTATTTTTGATTACTGTATCACAATATCTGCTTACCCACTATGGAGAGAATGACCACCACAAAATCAAAAATGTTCCATCCCACGGTGAAGAAATACTGCCTCAGCGCAAGCAATTTGAGGATGCACTCGGTGGTGAAGATGACAATGAAGACCAGATTGATCAAATACAAGATGTCCTCCTTCTCTTTGCTTTGGTCGTCCGTCTCGACCATCATGGTCACCATGTTGAGGCAGATGAGCACCATGATGAAGATGTCGAAGAACTGCTTCGTGATTAAGTCAAATATCAGGCCTTGGATGGGGTTCTTCAAATAGAAACCAAGGACAGGGAAGACACAAAATGTAGTTAGCTTTGTGTGCAATTTATTTGTTTAAAAAATGAGAATATGGAAGTGTAACACATGAATACAGAACAAGAGTTGTTTGATGAAGCTGTTTTCTCTGGAAATTATTGCCATGCAGTTCCAGTAGCATGATCAACCAAATTATTAAATCTAAATGGACACTGAAGCTACTGTGCTGAGTTGTGCTGTGGCTATGATTGCATACCAAAGGTCTTGGAATGGGCTTCTGCGGCTTCTTTGAGCCAAGTTTTTTCATGGCATTGTAGTACTTCTTCTGTTCCTCTGTCATGAAGATGTCCTTACCTCCAAGGTATAAAATGCAGAGACAATTATTATTGGCATACACTTTGGTTACCTATGCATTTCATAATCAGGGAACATTCAGTGGGTTGGCCAAGATTAAATCTAGGCACAATTCAACTGGTCTGTAGGTTTAAGAAACAAATTCGAGTGAGAGTTATGCTTCTTTTATGAAGGAATATTACAAGTTGGTGTATTAAGATAATGTGAGGGAGAGAGGGTGCACTAGACAACATTCACCTTTTGAATAGAATTCCACAGAATATTTACTGTCTTAAAATGTATTTTTTTAGTACATTTTTAATAAATCTTTACAATTACTGTTTCTGGATTCTGTGTTCGGAGACCAAGAAAAGAAACAAAGCCCCTGAATGCACTGATACTTATCTTTGCCTTTTGCTGGTTGAAGTTGTCGATGATCACCCCAATAAAGAGGTTGAGGGTGAAGAAGGACCCAAAGATAATGAAGATGACAAAGTACAGGTACATGTAGAGGTTGTCCTCATACACAGGCTGATCCTCCACCTGCATGGTTCCAATGCAAACAAATACAAACTCAGTATGGCTCAAGAAACGAGTTTCAAGTCAACTGGTATCTCTTTTACTTCTTAATGCATATTGACTAGATAAATGCAACCATGTGACTTCTTTAAACACTAACATTGTTTTATGCTAATGGAAGGCACATAGAAAATTGCTGTATTTCAAGACCAGAGCAGAATTTTTTAATCATCCATTTAGAAAGATATTCCAGGATTAATTAAAGTAATTATAAAGACACAGGAAATTATGTCAATATAATAATTACAAAAAGAGAAGAAACAGGTGCAATCAAAGATTGCAGACGCTAAATATAAAAATATATAACATTCCATATGGAGGCTCATGATTTTCCACAATCACAAGATATTTCATTATCTTTTTAAAAGTTAAAATGGGATCGTAAAATAAGCTTTTCACCTCACATATATTGTCAAATAGGACCCAATACCTTCAAAAATGAGGAATTTTGGTTCATGCAGAACACTTGGTCTTGAATTGAGAAATAAGTACCTCACGTGAATCCACAGCTGCATACATGATATCCATCCACCCTTTAAATGTTGCCTGAATAGACAAAAAAAGGAATGCTCTAATGCACTGTCAAGCAGGAACATATGATAACCACTGTTCATCTGTTGTATGAGACAATGAGTGACTGAATGATGAAGACTGAGTATTATCTGTGAATCTGCTTTTGTAGGTTTCCTCCAAAGGGGAGGAAGGTGTAAGAACATTTTTTTCTCCCATACAGCAAATGTTGCTTGGTCTCGGTCAGTGTGGGGCCAACCAGAACAAATGCCATCGATCGGATGTCTGGCAAAGGGAGAGGTTTTCAAATGGGGATCCTACACAGTCAGTCTCCAACAGGCACTCCCCATAAACTCACCACCTGCAGCAGGGAGAGGTAGCCCATGCCCACGTTGTCGTAGTTGACCTTCATGTTGATCCAGCGCACCTCGTTGGTGTACATGAGCTCCATGCACTGGGTTTTGTTGTCCACCTCGTCGGTGGTGAAGAGCTCCTCGGTGGTGGTGTTGATGCAGCGGTAGAACTTGCCGGCAAACAGGTTGACGCCCATGATGCTGAAGATGAGCCAGAAGATGAGGCACACCAGCAGCACGTTGAAGATGGAGGGGATGGCCCCCACCAGGGCATTCACCACCACCTGCCCCACACAGGGTGGACACATACACACACACACACACACACACACAAAACACACACCCATAATGTATGATGTCAGAAAGGGATGCCAATATGCCAAGGTAAGTTAGACTTGCATGAGCCATCTTTATACAATTCACAAATGGAGCTTTTGGTTTCACTGCCAGTTTCAAGCTCTGTGGCTTTCCATGCCAGCCACATAATCATACATCCGTCCCCACTGAAAGCCAGAAACAAATGATATTGAATCCAGTGCAGGACACCCCAAAGCGAGACACGACAAATGGTGTTTCAGGACGGGAGAGTCTTGTACTTAAGGCATTTCTGGCTCCTCAAGTGTCCAATGGGCACTTACCCTCATCCCCTCAAATCTGGATAGAGCTCTCAGGGGCCTGAGGGCCCTCAGCGTTCTCAGGGATTTGATGGGTCCCAGCTCAGAGTAGCCCAGTATATTTGCCGTCAAGCTGATCAGAGAAACCTGAGGCAAGATTTGAAACAAGTTATAACTGAAGCAATACTTGTTTGGACTACAAATTATGCCAGTGTTGGTACAGATGTTTTAGTATTGACAGACAGGATATGACACTGTACACCTAAGTACATCTATTTCTCTCATAAATAAGAGACACAATGAATCAAAGATGTCCTGTGTTTGAAAATCACAGACCATTTTACATGTTCCTCAAACCTCCACTGCATTTGTCATTTCTATTCTTTAACAAATACAGAATAAATAAAATTCTCACATGTGCACTCATGACATTGAACAATATGTACTGGTAGTAGCTAACTGCATATTACTTTGTACTATTAAAGTAAGTAAATAGGGAAAAAAAACATTGTTCCAACATCTGCACAGAATACTAGAGGCATATCACAGACCACGATAATCCTGTGCTCCAGGACCATATTGGGTCCTGCTTTACACAATGTGGCACCAATACATGTATTCACACAGCTACTACTGGGTGCCTCCACTGTATAGTGACCACTGTGCATATCAGATACACCTTTTAGGTGTCAGACAAGTGTAATTACATAAGCCACAAATATGTGTCACATCAGTATGTACCATGTAATAATACATATGCACACAACACCTATGTTTCTAAAGTGTAACCACCCAGGCATTATGGAACCACTTATTGTAAAGTGGGATGCTAATGATAATTATTATTAATGATTACAATTATTTTGCAGAAGTTTTTTTCAAAAGACCAACTTAGGCCAAGTAATAATCTAGCAACAATATGCTGTGTCCTTAACGTAGGCTAATAAGTGTCAGGAAAAAATAATTTTTTTAAATGCATTTTACACAATGGTATGAGTCACTGAAAATGTCCTTAAAATGAGTTTTACTTTTTTTTTTTTACAAATAATAAATTCATTTACACTGCAGACAAACAATCCTACTTCCCTACACCAGTTTTCCATTTATTCTGCAATCAATACCTTTGTTTTCTACACTGAAAATATAGTATGGTTACAAAGAAGGTTACACATAAAAAGTAATGAATAAGACTTACATCCACAATAAGGAAGTCCAGCCAGCACCAAGCATTGGTGAAGTAGGTTTTAAAACCATAGGCCACCCATTTTAGAAGCATTTCCATAACAAAGATGTAAGTAAAGACTTGATCTGCATACTCCAGGATTATTTTTATAGTCCTGCGCTGCTCAAGGTATATGTCCTCAAAAGCCTGTCAAAGCATTAACGAAAACAATTCAAAAGAGGAGAAACAGTCGTACATGGTTGAAAGGTTTAGGTGGTGTAAGACTTAATTGCTTAATTCAAACAACTAATCAGGTCGTGCTGAGCACAGTGCCCTTCATAATGGCTTCCATCTGAGCACTTTGTAGAGCATAGCATGAAGAAGCCAATGCATAATTACATTCCAAAGTTATTGTGGATATATTGATAATCAGATAAGATAATCACTAACTAAAGATGACTGAAGATGAAAGCACAGAATGAAAAGCACAATGCAAAATAGACTGAAGCAGACCGAGTGACAGATTGCAAACTGTAAAATACACAAGTAAAATTTACACAAGATAAGCAATACAAGCCAATTTTACATATTACAGGAAGCAATGTGCACAATTCACAGCCCAGCAAGTAGATTCTGAAAGAGTTATCATATCAGATACCATCAATCTCTACTCTTATACCGCAGAGCAAAGGCTGACACAAGCCGGCACATTGCCCTCCTGTTATGTGCCGAGTATTTTCATTGACACGGATGCTTTTAGGCACAGTCTCCTCTCACCAGAGCCCCGCTGCTGAGCAGGATCATGAAGATGATGAAGGTCTCGAAGTAGTTGTGCTCCACGATGCCAAAGCAGGTTCTCCTGAAGTTCCACCACTTCTTCCCTCTGCCCTGCGTGATGTCCACCACCAGACATGGGCAGCGCCTGACACAGCCTAAAGCGGACACAGGTCAATGACGCATGATCTGGACCTTCTCATTGTGAGGTTTTGCTTTTGTACAGGTATTTATAGCCAACACAGGTATTTATAGCCAACACACATTCCTTAATCCTGACTCATACAATCCCACCCGTGGTTTTTTTTTTTTTTGTATCAATACCTTTGACGGACATGGGCATACATCTATGTACACACCATTGAACACTGTAAGGAGCCTACAGCTCCCATAGAGAGTCTATGGAGGGCTGAAAGCTCTTATGGTGAGTCTAGGGTCAGCATACATCTCCCATGGTGAATCTGCAGAGAGCCTATAGCTCCCATGGTGAGCGTACAGAGAGCCTGCAGCTCTCATGAGGACCCGAGAGCTCCAGTGTTCAGTCAACGTGTAGCCAGGGCTCTGGGACTGCCCTCTTGCTCAGTACCTTCCGTGAAGCACTCCTCTGGGTCTCCTTGCTCCAGTTCATCCTCAGGGGTGTCCTCCTCCTCTGCAGAGGGCTTGCAGTCCACTGTGCTGCAGTGTGACGAGTCATCTTCCACGTCCTGCTGAAGTGAGAAGGACCAAGGAGAGGGACCCACATCACTCAGGACAGCTTCCACTGAAATTTATGGCAGGAGCTACACTTTTGTAGCACCCTTTTGATAGATTCGGTAATATTGAGTTGGTCTGGGTTTTTTTGCTTTACATAGTTTTATTGTCAGCTAACTGCAACCATTGATAGTAGTTGTGTGCAACTAATCAAGGTGTAATTTATTTCATGTTCTGCAACGGACGGGAGGTTGCTGGTCTGACCAAAAGGGAATGATGAGGACACAACCATACAGTGACTACACAGAAGAAGTTACAAAACATTCCAGACTAGGTTTGGCTTTCACAGCCCTAAACCCTGTATTAATCCATACTTTGACAACCACCCCACTTTCAACCTTTAGCAGAAATCTAATGCACTAACAAGATGAAAATAATATTTTGTTTAATGCAGTAAATAACATTAAAAAATCAACAATTGTAAGTGCCGTGGTCCAATTTATTTACATATATGACACCTACGATGATAGTGAACTCCCTTCTGGTATTATTAAAGTAAAACAATTTCCATAAATACATTTCAAAAATAAATATTCCAAACATTAATCAGAAATTTTAGTCTTTCGTCTCCTTTTAATTTCACTCTGGCTCACTCTCTCTCTGTCTCTCATTCTCTCTCTGTCTCTCTCTATATACATATCAGTGTGTGTGTGTGTGTGTGTGTGCATATGTGAATGTATTTATGTACAGATGTGTGTGTGTATCAGTGTATGGATGTGTGCCTTTGGTGTGCGTGTGTGCATGTCTGCGTGTGTATTTTGTACTACAAACAGACTATAACATAACAAGATGAGTTTAGCAGCTGAAGAGTAGGCCGATCTAAGGTAGGTGCTCTCACTTTCTCACTTTCATAAATCTCCCGCACTAGAACAGCAGAATCCTCTTTCACTTACGCTGCTGCTTGGGAAACCGCGCTCATGACTAATCAAAACACAGGCAAGAGGAGCACCACGGCTCTCCCAGCACGGGCTTAATGGCACAGACTGGGCGAGGGAGTGAACTGACGTGAACCTAATCATGTCGGGCTCTGCCTCTTCCTGCAGAACCTTAGTGTTGCCTTCGGAGTGAAGGTTCTTCATAACTCTCAGAGGTTTGTGCCTCTTAAAGGAATAAGTTCGCTTAATTCACCGATATTTAATAAATGGCCAATAACAGAATGCTGACAATGTATTACACACGTTCTTATTCTTAATTTTAGGAGCAATTTAAGATCCAGTCTTCATTCTGCATTTGAGTGAAATTGGGCATTTATCGGTCAACAAAAGATTAACCAGTTAACTAGCCATATTGTGATGACAGTGTTCATACCACTGGTGTTCTATGGTAATTACTTCATACAGCACCTCATTTGATCCTGTCTATATAAATTTACCCTATGACAGAAGACAGAATATTCTGATTCTAAATATCACCATCATCAAGCGACTGGAGCTTCATCGCACCTTTCTTTCCCTTATGGTGGTGCATTTCACAGGTCAGAGCTGAAATGCCATTTGGATTGATGTAAGTGGAGCAACCGTGTGAAACATGTCACTTGATCTCTTTCAAGACATGCTGGAGAGCTACATTACTTAATCGTTTAGGGTTTACCACCAGGGTGATATACAATGTACATGATTATGATAAAAAAAAAACATAAAAGCAATTATATTTAGGCAGGGTGAATCAGTGGGGTCAAGATGGACAAACTGGACTTCAAAGGATTGAAATTACCCTGCTGTGGCAGTTAGAAGGAGTAACTGAGTAGGGTCGCTATAGCGCAGGTAGCTGTGTGACAAGTTTGCAAATTGTGCTGTGCTGGTCTTGTTTCCCACGATCTGCACCATGTCACATGACTTTGGCTCTGCCACCAGACCCTTTCCCAATCCCAGATTGCCTCTGCAGATGTTGCGCGTGATTTTGTGCACACTTTACTAGGTCTTGAGTTGCTGACCAAAGCAGATCCACCTAAGCTGGCGCCGGGTCCAGAACCATATACCATGTTTCAAGCTGGGAAAAAATAAATATCTCGATCTTACAAGAAATGCCGAGAACGCTCGCACGCTAAAGAACAAAAGTCAGTTTTGTACAAGAACTAAATAAATTCAGATTCATTTGATGTACCCAGAGTTGAAGTTTCAAAATGCCACAAGGCCGGGAACAGTATCCGCATAACGAGGAAATTGAAGCGGAGGGTCATCAAAGCCTAACACATGAGATTCAGGGGTAACGGTGCAGTCCCAAAATATGAGTCTAAAGCTCAATACACTCAATACCATCTGAAAAGGCTTGAAAGAATTCTAATTAAATTCAATGGCTTTAATGTGAGTCACACTAAAATAGTTTCTAAAATAACTGTATAAGCACTGTATACAAAATGTATGTATGTCCAATAATATTAAAGTAATATCAAGGTATTTATTACTATAATTCAGGGTATAATTGCAGTGCCTAATCCTAGAATCAAACCAGCAATCATAAGGTGACCAGTCCAGCTCCAAGCTTCCTCTCAAAAGCAAACTGTAGTATTTAATGTGCTAGCTAGCTGCTGTCATTATGAGCATATCAAATAAATATTACGTCTCCAAATTTAAGGGGGCAGGATTTTCTTTAAAACTTTTTCCAAGCCTTATCATAGCATCTTTTTTTTAAAAGCTTACATTTTTGCCCGTGGGTTCATTTTCTTCCGATGAAGTAATGTCGTCCTCGTCATCTGCGTTCTCAAAATCTGACTCCGCCTTGGCGATAGGCACAGTAAGGGTCATGTCGGCGTTGGTCAGGGATCCGCTGGCAGCGACCTCATCTGCCCAGTTGGACGTGCCATCCACCATTTTGAGATCTGATTTGGGGTCATCCCCAGAGTCCATGTGATTCAGAACAAAGTTGTCCTTCTTGGGGCTGTCCTCATTCCCCTCGCCCTCATCGTCCTCCTTGGGCTTCTTTCCCAGAATCCTCCTGATCAGCCCGATGATGTAAGCTTTGACCCAGTCGATTCCCCTGGTGATCCGGCCAATGGCGATCTGCAGGTTGTTCATCTCTCCGTCCTCGTCAGAGCTGGCCAGGTTGTCCCCACTGAACGAGCTCAGCAGCAAGGCCAAGAAGAGGTTCAAAACCTACAGGAAACAGGAAAAGGAGCAAGTGAATACACCCAAAGTCTTTGGTTTCAGTGGTTTCTGCCAACATTGAACCCTGATGAACAGTATGGTTGGTACATGTGCATATAATCACTATATATAGTCACACTTCAACAAATTTCTGTGTATTCACATATTCAGTGTCAGTATAGAAGTTCTGAAAAACAAAACTGTGAACTGTGAAAGATTGACAAACACGGAATGGCTGGGAGACTAGTTATTATTTATTTAACATGAGGACCAAACTAAAGAAAGTGTGAAATTTATGTTCATTTTTGCCATTTTTTGTATTTGTGTGGGTACGTGAGAAGCTTCATAAATATGTACTATCATCTCCACTGTGAACAAGAGCCAGGAAGATCTTACAAAGCACCATGTTGGGTACTGTGTCTGAAAAAATCACAGAATCAAAATTTATTGTGAAAGATATGACTTCATATCTGTGGGATAATTCAAAATTGCTTGCTGTTGGAAAATACAGAAGCAGATTATAAAGTATTTGTTCAGGTAACCTAATGGTTAGAGATCAGAGAACATGATGCAGAAACAAAAAATAGGGGACTATATAGATAGCAAGAAAATCATGCCTATCTGCCTGTCTGTCTGCTTGTCTGTCTATCTTTGAAGCATGGGCACAGTGAGGTGGGGGCACACTGTACCACATTAGAACCAACTTGAGTGACTTGTACACTATACCCCTATCAAATGTGTGTGGTTCAGTCATGACGGAGGTGTATAAATATTATGCTGTCTGCTGCCTTTGACGAGAGGCTATCTTTAGGGCTGAAACCACATTAGCCTGTTTCTCGGTTCCTATTTCCCATGTTTGGATGGAGATCATGGTTACACGGGCCCGAGGAGGCTGCTCTTTTTCATTCCACGGTGGCAGTTGTGAATCTGCGAGGGGGGCACCTAAGATTCGGAGAGGGCCAGGAACAGGGAGGAACATCCAGGACGCCGTATGACACCACTGCTGTTGCAGCACATTACAAAAAGGCACAGCATAATACAAAGCAGAGCACCACCCCCCCTTTGCAAATTACAATGATAACATGGATTATGACTAGTGGACTATAAATTTCCTGGCTGGCTATAATCACTATCATGATTTACGTGTTAACGCCTGTCCTTTCAAAAAAAAAAAAAAAAAAAAAAAGCAAAGTTGCGTGTGTGACGCAGGGCGCTCAGTTACCTCCCCCCAATTAGTGCATTCTGCCGGTGTACCGACACCAACACTGCTGCCTCAGGTCTCCTGGTCCACTCAGTGCGCTCTCAGCTGTCTGTGTGCGCACCTCCTGTGCCAGCGGCTTACTTGAGATGGGTCTTAACACATACCCCAAGGTCAGGACCACTGTTTGCTGGATCGGGTCATGCGATTTAAATAGACCCCCCCCCATTGAATAAATAGCCCTTTTCTCCTGTCTGACGTTAGCGTTTGTCTTCAGGACGGAGCGCGGCCCGAAGGGAGATGCTGCGCTGAACCCTGTTTGTTTTGGTGCGGCATTCGTCGCCGGGCTTTTGTTACCTCATCAGGGGAGACATTTCCTCTTGGGTCTATGAATAACCCAAAAGGAAATACAGTCAGGTTCATTTATAGTGAATGGCCGTTTGGATCAAATTGTAAATACGGAGCTTGTATAATTAACTCGCCTGCGACTGGTCAACACGCCCATATGCTAAATGTAACATCACAGACAGATTGGTGCTCTCAAACATCCCGAGTAGCTCTTTCCCAGTAGCTCTAGGGCTTCAAAGTAATTGAGCAACCGCTTAGCTATGCCAAGCACTTCAGGCAAGACACATTAAGACATCTTACAATGGCTGCTAGAGAGCTCTTGACAGATATTTTGTGGTGAACTACAAAGTATAAGCGGGACAGTACCTGCCTATGCCTTGCACTGAATGACACAAGTGTGGATACGGGTATCAAGAGGGGACAGTGGTGCAAATCATTGCAAAGCACTTCTTTTCTTGGAGTGATGTAATCCTAAGTCTCCATTTATTTCCGACATAGTCACCTGGATGAAATGAGCCTATTAATTAACCTGCCAGTGTCGTTAAAGGTTTCAGTAGTATAAAAACTCAGGAGGGATCTTCGAAGGTTTGCTAACTTTAATTCTCTTTTGTATTGTGGACTACTCACCACCAGGTTCCCGATGACCATGACCATCATGAAGACGATGAGACACATGGCCTGTCCGGCCACCTCCATGCAGTCCCACATGGTCTCGATCCACTCCCCACACAGAATGCGGAAGATGATGAGGAAGGAGTGGAAGAAGTCGGTCATGTGCCAGCGCGGCAGCTCACAGTCCTCGGCGATCTTGCAGACGCAGTCCTTGTAGCTCTTGCCGAACAGCTGCATGCCCACCACGGCGAAGATGAAGACGATGATGGCCAGGACCAGAGTCAGGTTGCCCAGGGCGCCCACCGAGTTCCCGATGATCTTGATCAGCATGTTGAGAGTTGGCCAGGACTTGGCCAGCTTGAAGACACGCAGCTACCTCCAACACACAGCAAGGGTCAGCAAGTCTGGGTGTGCCCACAGTCACATTAATATGGCAACAATATGAGCACTTGTGGACATTCTACTGGCCTCTGAGAATAAGCAAAATAACTTTGAATACCCTCACCCACACCAACTGAAGTCACCATTTATGGGGGACAGGTAATACCAAGTACACAGAGAAAACTGTGTGTGTGTGTGTGTGTGGGTGGGTTAAAGATGAATAAATAAAAAGGTATGATATGAAGTTTGTTGTAAGAGAGAGGAGATTGTCCTTACCAAACGGAATGACCTCAGAACAGACAGGCCCTGGACATTGGCCAGGCCCAGCTCTACCAGGCTCAGCGTCACAATGATGCTGTCAAAAATGTTCCAGCCGACCTGGAAATAGTAGTACGGGTCCATGGCGATGAGTTTGAAGACCATCTCCGCAGTGAAGATGCCGGTGAAAACCTGGAGGAGGGAATAAAGAGGCCCGATGTGGAATAATACGTTAAAACAATATGCAGGGGAGAGGCGTCTACATGTGAACTATGTGGTGGGGACATATGATTCTTCAGAGAACACTTGATGGAGTTCCCACTTTAAACTGTCTTTCAGCAAAGAGGAGCCGCTTCCTTACCAGATTTCCAACCGTGAGCATGTGCTCAAAGTCTGCACTCATGGGATAGTGCTCCATAGCCATGAAGAGGGTGTTCAGGATGATGCAGATGGTGATTCCTAAGTCCACAAATGGGTCCATCACCACAAAGTACACCCATTTTTTAAAGGTGATCCATGGCGGACAACAGTCCCATTTCAGGAAAATATTGGCAAACTTGTACCACCCCGGCGGACATGGCCTCTGGGCATCTTCAAGTTCTGTCAAAGGATAGGGTGTCATAAACAATACAGTTCACAGTGCAGAGACATTGCTTACCACATGCACAAAAAGACAGACAGGAGCTTTCAGTGCACAAACATCAAGGAAGATAATGACACAATTGATTTATTTTCAATTAAATAACTCTGCTAACAACCCAGAGACTGTCAACAGTTTGCTAAACAATGTTGTAATGTTGTGGTGAAACATCTAAATTCTATTTCTAGTCCATTTCCCCTCAAAGAATTCAGTTGCAATATTTGTTACATGCTCCAGTCACAAACGTCCACACCTGTAGCATCTCCTCTCCAACTGCATACCTAACTCTCCATTCCTCAAGTGCACCTACCTTCCTCCCTGAAGCCAAGTCGACAGTGTCTCTAACCCTAACCTAAACCCTAACCCTAAAAATCCCCCATTAAACTTACCAGAGTTCGCCTTAAAAGAAGCTTGAGCTGTTTCTGGGAAGGGATTAATATTTTCTGGCTTGGTGACAAATATTACTTATGATCTGAAATGCAGGAGTAGGTTTCATTGGAGAGCTTGTGACTGTCTGGGGTACAATGACAACTGCAGCCCCACCGAGGGACATGGGCATTGTCCTGAAATAGCCTGGCCTTAGCACTATGCAGGCGTGTTATTGTATGTAAGCGGGTTCACCCCACACACAATGTGGTCAGCACCTAGCACCAGACAACGCAGCAGTAATTCTCCTTCAATCATGGGTGCATGGTGTTCTCAACATGATAATCTTGGCAATTACACTTTGCTTTAGACCACAGCCTGCTGTCTGTCCCTCTAAGCCAGATCCATTTCATACCTGCCCAAGGAGACTTCACACTTTAAGGACAAAGATGAAAATAACGAATTGCTTTACCATATGCTTTGAACATCTTGGAGAATGATAGAGCAAAGGACCTTGGCTTTTAACTGTCAGATACACAGTAGGTATACGGCTGAACTCCTTGGATTAGTACTTGTAACAAATATGTAGCAGCTTCAAATTTCAGGTGGGCCACATCTAGTGTACCATCAAGTAAGGTGCTTAACCTGAATGGGTTCAGTAAGTATCCAACATTTATACACATTTGTATACATTTGTGCTGAGTAATATTTAAGTACAGCTATGTAGGTGTTCTTGCACATGGTTATGTAATAAATATAAGGGTGGCAAATAAATAATGCATAAACAATGTGAATGAGTGCCTCAAAATGTAGGATTTGCTAAAACTCATGTACCTCAGTTTGGTAGTCTCCATAGTACATATTTGCACTTAAATGTTCAGTATGCCTAAATATGTTATATGACAAAGGTATGTTGAAAGCTCTCTGGCCTGTACTTTGTAGTCAAAGTGTGATCAAAGACTGAGCAGTTTTTTTTTGACCAAAATGTTATTATTTCTAACTGAAGTTAACAACATATCAAAGTTTTGCTAGTAAACGATTCTTAAATTTCCCTTTTTTCAGTATGAAACATTTAGCTGGGTGCATTATAGGCAACCTGGCAGTCTAGTTAGCCTGTTTGATCTATAAATAGTTTCCAAAATACAGTGAAACAACACACGTAGGTTGGCTAGAAAACAGCATTGCCATTGTGGCTTAAGTGCATATCATCAACATTCTCTAGCAGATTTATTCTTTTCAGATTTAGCTGGGTTAAGGTGGTTGCCTCAAGCGCAAGCTGAACTCTGTTGTCCACTAACTAGATGACAAGATACGTGGCCATTGTCTGTCAGCTAAGTACCAAGAACACAATGACTTTCGGTACACCCTCAGTAACTGTAACAACTTAGCTCAGTACATGAAAGATACACTGTACCTAGGGAAAAAGGAATGAAAATGAGACCACAGTAAAATAAAAGTCTGGCATATTGGTAACTCAAGGCCTTGTGTGTTTACAAGCTATGGGGGTTTGATTGAAGAGCCGCAGGTGTGGTTGAGAGTTGTTTTAAGTTACCTTCCATGGCATTGCTGGTGACGCTTACAGCAATAGAAGCTCTCTTCTGCATGTCGGGTGTGTCTAGGTCAAGCACACTGAGCCTGGACCCGTTGGACATCGGTGCTTTCTTCTTCTGCTTCTTCACACACTTCAAGCACAGCGGAAAATAGTTTTGTGACACTGTGACCACAGGTGGGATATGGATTCAAACTACAGAACCAGTCAAAAGTTTGGACACATTTTTTATTCTTTATTTTTACTATTTTCCACATTTTAGAATGATAGTAAAGACACAACTGGAATTCTGCAATGGACCAAAAAAGTGTTAAACAAATCATCTTATATCTTATCCAATGTTATATTTTAGATTCTTCAAACTAGCCAAAAATGCTGATTAAAAATAACTTTTTTGAAAGAAATTCATACATAGGCATCAACTTCACCATTTATGTTTGTCTAAGAAACAAATTTCAAGCATTTAAGCATAAGTATTTATGTCAAAATGTCTTACATTCTCTTAATCAGGTGTGTCCAAACCTTTGACTGGTACTGTACTTTCATCAGCTCTGGGGATCCCCTTAGTGCAGGATCTGTGCACGATTCCCTCACCGGAAATGTTTCTTACCTCGCCATCCTCACGAAGGCTTTGCTCATCATCAGCAAAATCATGCTCTGAGTCACCATCCCCTTTCTTGGCACTTTTACTGGCCAGTGATGTCTTGCTGTCAGTGACGGCGTTCTTCTGCTAAATAAGTGACAAGCTAATCAGTGACCATTAGTCAAGCAGCTTAAGCTCCTGTGAAATTACTGTTCAGTACCATTCTTGCCCTTAGATTTGTCATTCAACCAATTATTTAGTAAATCATTGAGTCAGTGGCTCACTTAATGAAGCTCTCCATCACCTCTAGGCATTAAACGCTGATATGTTTGATGCCATTGTTCAACCACATGACTGTGAGTAGACATCTGACCTTTGTGTCCTGTTTCTTCAGCTGTTCTAGAATCCTCTGGTACTCCTCCTCCTTCTCCCTGGCCTCTGTGATGGTGGCTTCGTTCTGCTCCGCGTAAGCCATGGCCACCACCGCTAGGATGAGGTTAATGAGGTAGAAGGAGCCCAGAAAGATGATGACCACAAAGAAGATCATGTAGGTCTTCCCCGCTGCGCGCAGTGTCTGCATGAGGACAAACGGGCAGAGGAAGTGGAGGGTCAGGTAGCTAGCTGCTGAGTGATGCCTCAAGGGAGAAGCACTCATTTGCACTCTTCCTATAAAACGAACACTGTACTTTTCAAAATCAAAGCTCAGTTTGACATTTTGAAACCTACAAAGCAGCTCTCCGGCCACACTAAAACTCTATGCAAAATGATGTTAAAAGGACAAATCTGATTAATCCAGCAAAGGAGGTTCTCTTATGGGATTGCGGTTTTACAAATCCATATAATACTTTGCCTAGTTTCCATCATGACTCAGAAGACAGGGTCAGAACTGACTTAACCCATGCACAGATTATGTACTGTACTTAGTCACGTTGGGTTTGACATGAGCAGAGTTATGGAAGTGAGTAAATACCAGCTGGAACAGGTTCTCCCAGTAGTCTTGAGTCATGAGGCGGAAGAGGGCCAGGAAAGCCCAGCTGAAGCTGTCGTAACTCGTGTAGCCGTAGTTTGGATTCGGCCCAGCCTTCATGCACGTGTATCCTTCAGGACACTTTCTGTAAATGAGACAATGGAGATTTAGCATGGAACAAAAACCAACCCTCCCAGCCTAATTCCTGCTGTATTCCAGCATGAGATTTGAGATCCTAAACAAACATTCATTTAGGTTTTTCAAGTATATTTGCTTTCTGACTATCATCTGTTTAAATTACTCAGGTTTAAAACACCCAGCATTTGAGAGTTACATAGAGAAGACAAGAGTTTACATTTACATGTATTCATTTGGAAGAGTTATACAGTTATATACTGAAGACAAGACAATAGTTACATACTGAAGATAAGTGTGACAGAAAATGGACCTACCCAGCATCAGAGCTGTTTCCACAAAGAAGTGCGTCCATTTGGCCATCCAAAAAGTACTGGTTTTCTTAAGGATTAGAAAAAGACCAAAATAAGCAGTCAGTCAGGAGGGGTGAATGTTTACTCTCCACAACTGAGTCATCCCTTTGGGCTCAGTTGTGTAACAACCTTTTTGTCCTTTTTTCCTTTTTTTCCCCTCCTGTGTATTACCCTTGCACATGCCTAGGTATTTTGGGACTTATTTTGTAAGATAAAAGTAGGTGGGAGTGAGAGTGATTTTGCAACATGAGTGAGAAATTTACCTGACTCCTTAACATAAACAGGCCTATATATATTCGGCTGAACCACAATATACTTTGTTCTTTACAGTAAATAAAGAGTTAAGTTTAAGTCTACACTGCCACCCTATTTCAACGATGCCATGGTGTGTATCCGTGAAAAGCTGGGAGACCTGGATTGTTTATGTATTCGTCGAAATTAAAAGTGCTGTTGCCGGTGGAGTTAAAGGCCAAGGTGTCGTTGAAGATGGCGGTGGAGTTGAAGTCGTCGGCCCAGGTGTCGTTGGAGAAGATGGGCCAGTGGATGCACTTGTGTCGCAGGTTGCCCATGAAGAGCTGCAGCCCGATGAGGGCGAAGACGCTGAGGCAGAAGACGGTGAGGATCATCACATCCCCCAGCTTCTTCACCGACTGGATCAGAGCGCCCACGATCGTTTTCAGACCTGAGCACCACAGCAAACACGGGAAAGGGTGTTCCAACCACTCTGTCACCTGGCCAGATACTGCTATGCAGCAATGATGGCTTGCAAATTGACAAATTAATAAGACGTAACAAAGAACTGCCTCAGAATATAATGTGTTATGGGGTTACAGCCCCACCCCCACCCCCAAAGAACCAGCTACAGTTCTATCATGTCCTTTTTAATTATACTTTTTTTCCTTTCCTCTGAACCAGTAGTGATACATCGGTAATGTAGCCAATAAGACAAAAACAAGTTGATGTGGTGTGTTCTTTTCCAGCACAGCAATACCAGCTGTGGGCCATCTTAAGTGACACGTACCGGGAATTACAGTGATTGTTTTAAGAGCTCGGAGCACACGGAACGTCCTGAGGGCAGACACGTTGCCCAGATCGACAAACTCAGTGATGTACCTGTGGACAGAGCCAAAAATCAGCGCAACAAGTCAGCGGATTGAGCGATCTGTCATCAAATCAAGCATCTTCATCAGTCCTCTTGTTCCACGTAATCGTTTACACAAAAGGTAGTCCAATACTGTTGCTATGGTAAATGATATGGTTTAACAGGGGCTATATTTAGACTGAGGCAACTGTCCTCTTCTGAAGCCAAATGGCAGCTTTATCCGCTCACTGACAGACCTGGCCGGTACATTCAGATCAATAGATCTGTACTTTTAAAAAGAGGATATGCTGCAATTTGGATTTTCTGAATCATATACAGAAAACACATTCTAAGCCCTGTCCTATGGTCCAGGGCAAACTTTAATTTGTGCTTCCTGAGTGAAAATGAGTGAAGACTTTGCAGGGCTGTCATTAAGTTGCATTCTGTGCCCTTGATCTTGACTCGGACCACACTCTGTACTGATTCACGATACATACAGTAGTGTAAGGACATAACATGAGGCAATGTGGGATATGCATGCACAGGTAGGTAGACTTAAAGGTGTGATGTTAATTATGGATAGATAGGACTTTTATTTTTTATTCACTTTTGCCTGTTGCTGATGATACTATGTGATTTCTGGTCAAACAGCAGCAGTTCTCACTGAATTAGACTGATGAAATAGAAAAAAACAAGAAAAAACAGGAAAAACACCAGAAAAGATCTAAGAGATATGGAGGATCTGAGAGGGAAAATGTCTGTATTGATTTTTCAACAGTGTTTATAACCAGGGCTATATGTCGTGGAAAACCAAGGAACACTTTAGAGAAATTTGGCTATGGTTTGGCCATAGCCCATACATGTTTAAACCTGATATGGTACATGTTTCCCTAAAAAATAACCTACAGTAACACTGAAATCAGTCTTCTGGAATCACTTGTTGGTTTCCTTCCATCAGAAGTCATGGGGAGGAATATTTGGAGCTCAAAGGTGACAGTGTTGGACATCAGTCCCGTAGAATTGGAACTGCCCAGAGAACTGCTGAGGAGGGCAAGGGGGGGAGGGGGGTTATCCTAAAAATAGATCAGGTACGTGACCCCAGTTTGCAAGTGGACAAACATTTTCATTCGGAGGAGCAGCGTTGTTGGGAAAGGTTAAAAGAACACTCGGAGTATGGAGGTGGCCAATGGGGGTGCTGGTTGTGTTGGGAGGGAGGGGATAACGGGGGGGTTGGAGGTAATGAATGGGGATGGGGGACTGACAAAGGAAGTGTTGTAAATACCCTGACCTTTGACCCTCTCTAATGGTTGCCCCCTTGACCCCTGTGTCTGACTGACCCTCCACAATGAGGTGTGAGGCACTCACATCTCATGTGAAGCACACTGCGGGACACCCACGTGACGGCCTGCCTGTCGAGCAGCTGACTGCCACCCGGCTCCAATACTCACGCCATGCTGATCACCATGAAATCCAGCCAGTTCCATGGATCTCGAAGGAATGTAAAAGAGCCGATGCAGAACCCTCTGGACAACACTTTGATTGTTGCCTCAAAGGTATAAATACCAGTAAAAACATACCTGCAACAAAAAACAAGGTTCAAAAGTCATAATGGCACCAATTAGTTTTTTTTTTTTCTATGAGGCAACATAATCACATCTTACAGTGGCTTCTATGGTGTGATTAGCTAAGCAGTTGTATTTTTATTTATTTATTTTAACAACAACTGATTTAAACAACAAATCAATGTCTTACAATAAAGTTGGACATTTTTATGCTTAAAGTCTAGGTATGCAATTATCATGCCATTGTATGATTATTGTAAAATATCTTGGTAAATGTTTCACCTCCCCAAATAGTTTCTCCAAAAGTACAATCTGTGCACTACACTATATCTGTGTGTTACCAGTTACACTGCTGTCATTTGTGGTCTGGTCAACACAGCCACAGGTATAAAAGGTGACAGTGCATTTCAAATATAAAATGAAAACCTATGTGGTGTTCGAGCAACACAGTGCAAGTTAACGCAGTGTACAACGTCTGTGAAAGGAACAAAGTGACAACTCACTCTACAGTTTTACTCCATGCCGGGGGATTACTCAACGTCATGAACACACAATTCGATAGAATGGTTACCATGATGAACATGCTAAAAAATTTAATGTAGAGTTAAGGAACACTTTCTTAATGACAGAAGACAATGGGATGCCACACTACGGAACTAATCAACAGGCCCTGCCACCTTTAAAAGAGTGCAAGGATTCCAGCAGGTTACACAGAAAGAGCCTCCCGGCCCTGATCTAGAAAACATAGTCTAATGGGGAAATACCACTCCATTAAACCAGTATTACACAAGGTGGACAGTGAAACAAAAGGGTTTGGGTGAGTAATTAGAGCACATCTCTATCTCCCCAATGTCCGTCACAAAACAGAAGGGTTTAGGCCTGCAAAAGGATATGAATGTATGAGAATTCTGATGGCTCCTCTCCTAACAATACTAAAAGGGCTCAGAATGTAGCAGGCAGGTTCCGCATTAAACCTGAAGATTGTATTCCCTTTGGAGATGACAATGAAGGTCTGAAACAAGACAGTCAGAGACATAGAGAGAAAGAGAGAGAGAGAGAGAGACAGAGACAGAGAGAGACAGAGAAAGAGACAGAGAGACAGTCATCACCTAGTAATGTCACATCGTATGTGTTCAAAAATACAGTTTATGTTTATGTCACAAACTGATATATTAGAACGAATCCATGTTTTTTCTTATATCATATTAGTTAAAAAGTGTAAACAATACATGTACAATAAAGCATAACAATAAAGAATCTGTCTTCATATATTCAAACATGTCATTATGAATGATGTCTTTTCCAATTTTGTAACTGTAACATAGAGTATGTTGTATACATATTGCAGTACACTGAGGCATTATGAATTTCCCACAGTCCTGGACTGACTTTCTGTGCTTTGTAATAAGGATCCAGCTCCTCGAGGGGTATGTTGAGCATCTCGGGCGGCGGGTCTCCGTAGATGAAGGGCAGGACCTTGCCCGCCTCCAGGTCGCTGCTGGGCTTGGGCAGGTCCTCCTCGGCCACCTCTACGTGCTTCCTCCTCTCCTGCTCCGCCTTTTCCTCGGCCATGCGCTTCTCGATCTCCACCAGCGACTCCGGGGTGAAGCGGCGGAACACATCTTGGCCTGTGGGAGGGAGCAGGCTGGCCATCTTCGCATTCTGCAATGCGAGAGGTACCACCACGTCGGGGTCTCTCGGCAGCGGGCTGCGGGGTGGGGGAGAGAAGGAGAGAAGTAGGGCAGGAGCACGGGACGCTGGGCAGCAAGAGCCTGGGTGGCGGCCCGTTATAACGTGGCGGCGGCGCTCCTGGTTGAATCCAGCAGAAATGTGACACAAGGCAGCCGCTGTAAACCCTGTGCACTTCCCTCCATTCAAGTTCAACTCATAAATCACAACAGGCAGGCCTCCTTCCTTAGCCTGTCTACCCATCCCCAACCCTTAACTTTAGCATACCTTATGCTCACATAGTAAGCAGGCACAGTTACCAGGATCATACAGAAAGGCTGGAGCCATGACCCGCTGAGTTTGCCATGAGAGCGTCACATGCCTAATGCCATGGTCTCCGTAGTACTTTTCAAGTTTGGTCTCTCAGAAGTTTGCATCAGTATTTTCGACAACAGGACATACTGTTATTACATCTGCCATAAAGATATGCGGGAAGTACACTTAAAGAACTACAATGCAATGTTTTTCCTATGTTCTAATGAAGGCATGTTCTATTCCTGTATTACATTCCACACCCATGCTACAGCATCCTGACTCCCCTCTTTCTGGTTGCAAAGCTCTTTAGGCAATGCTGAAATATCTGCTCCACTCCCACTAAATACTTGAAACATATCAAGCTTGAATATAGATTTCTTCTTTCTTTCCACATATTCAAAATATTAGGCCCGGGACATCAATGAACATCACAGACTTGATATCTCATTTCCCCTGGGGACTGTTTGAAAGTTTATCCACTTATTAGAATGAGACACAGGAGGCACACTGCTTTTTGACCCTTAAACAATATTAGCTATATTAAACTATAAGCAGCAGTAAATGTATGAAATGTATTTAATATCATTATAGAGAGAAAAAGCTCTAAGCATTATTGACATGATTTCAAGCCATATTTTGTCTCTGTTGAATACAACTTGATTTTTGCTATGTCAGGTCCACATGTGCATAAAGGAAATTGTATTGTGGCCTTTGGCTTCTTGTTTTACTGGAGTATAAAAATGAGGTAATGCTTTTAAAATGCATTTGTCATCCGTCAACATGAGGAAAGACAAAGAACTGACAGATGAAAAGAGACAAATGGTTGTTGACCTTCATAAATCAGTCAATGAGCATAGAAATAAATAAAAATTAAATATACCACTTACCATTATTTTGCTAATAATTAAAATGTTTAAAACCACTGGAACAGTGGTAAACTTGCCTGGTGGAGGCCACAAATGTATCTTGCCCTCACACACTGTGAGGAAGGGTTTGGGGGGCAAAGAAAAACCCAAGAGCCACAGTAAGAGAATTACACAAGTTGGTTGCATCTCAGAGCCAACAAGTCTCCAAAACTACAATTAGACACCGTCTCCATGCCAACAGGCTATTTGGTATTGTTGCCTTTATCGAGAGAAACCAACAACCGGAAGTGCCTGGAACTTACTAAACAGCATTTGCACTTGGATTGGAACTAAGGTGTTATGGTCAGAGGAGACAAAAACAGAACTTTTTGGCCACACACACCAGTGGTAAGTTTGGTGTTGAAAGGAGGATGTGAAAATCAATTAATTGTGATGCAGAAAATTAATTATAAGTGAATAAAATAAATGAATAAATAAAAAATGTATACACATTAATGAAGTAAAATATATTTTAGAAAATTACAATATAGCTTAGTCCTGTATTATACATTCACACAGACAGTAATTTTTTCTAAGGATAACAGTTTCTCAAAACATTATTGTATTGTTTCACCACAATAAAAAAAAAAAAATCTCATTTTCTGTCTTCAACAGTTATCACACCTGCTCCACCCGGGGTGGTGAGTGAACGCCGTATAATCTTTCAGACCACACATGGTCATATCACAAAAACAACAAGAGCAGAAATCAGCCTCCTCTATATCACCATATCCACTGAATAACATCATTTCAGCAGATCATTTCATTGAGGTCCAAACAATGTCGGGGTGTGTGTGAGGATTTGGGATTTTGCAATCCATTACTATTGCCTAAAGTCTATTCCATTTCCTATGTTTATTTAATGAAATCTCCTTTTTTCAGTTTACTTTTGAGAGCAGTACTCTGAAGCATATGGCACCTTATTCAATAAAATTTTGACTTAACTATAAAAGCACAGTCATTACAATACACAGATTTAAAATGGGGATAAGTCAAAAATTACAATACACAGATTTAAAATGGGGATAAGTAGAACACACAAACACACACACACACAAATATGCATACACACATGCATGCTATAAATTCTTAAAACCTGCTTGTGGTTTTTTACCCCCAATAATCAATGTCAAGGGATCTGGATCTAATCTTCCTTACAAGAGATGTTGAAAAGAGGGAGTCACTGGAGCCCACCTCAGTGATATGCAATAACCACTTTGAACAAGAACTGCCATTACACTGCAGTTGTGAGGAACTTCTAGTGCCAATATTAAACTTTAGGCTGATTAAGTCAGCTAGGATTTTTGCCAGATCGCCTGAGCTAACTGCACTGCTCCTCACAATCTGTGCTAAGGAACCTCGGAGTACCAGATCTCAGTTTAACATCTTGTCAGGTGCAAGGCCATTGTGGGGGTGGGACAGAAAGCCTTTGCCACCACAGCTGTGACCCTAGTCTAAGTGTGGTGTCCCCAGTGTAGAATTTTCTTTATGGTATTTAAGCACTATTGTCTCTTGTGAGAGGTCAGTTATAACATTCTGGCATGAATTTGGAGCAGGAGGTGTGTAGAGGAAATCTATAGTATATGGATGCATTAACTGAATCACCATAAATGTAGTGTACATATTTCTATAAAAAACAGAATAATTCTGATAATAGAGAGGATAAAGATAACCATGTGACAGTATGGCGAGAGTCATCCCTCAGACAGAAAGGGAGAGGTGCCGCCAAGATCGCCACAGAGACAGCGCTCGATGTGCATGTGGGCACGGGCACGGGCGAACAGACCTCTCTGACACGGGATGTGTCGAGGGAGGATATAGAGACCCCGGTGTTACACTAACCAGCCACGGAATGTGAGCGCCGCAGTATTCCTGTCCGGAAACTGAGTTACACGGCTTTAGGCTTCTGGCAGCGGCGCAAAGAGACAACACACAGACTTAGAGCCCGCACACTGGAAATACTTTAGGGAGGAGACCATCAAGATGGCAGTGGTATAGTACTCGGCAATCTGAACATGGCACTTGTAGAAATTTGCGAGAGAAAACTCTGAGATTCCATTTCAGAAGCAAAGGCTCAAAACACACATGAAAAAGTTCCTGATTAAGATCAAAAGTCAATCAAAAGTACCTAATGAAAACACACAAAAGTGGAGAATTTAAATTTCAAACAATTGTGTTTGTTATTTCAGTAAAACATGGCTTGGTACATATATTAATTTAAGGGGTTGATGGATATATTACTACACAGGTGAAGCTTAAATCTTGCTGTCTTTTACTGTAATGTCCGCATACATACACGTACAAATAGCCTATGTTCCCCAAAATCATTAACATCTAATATACCAAACCCCTGATGCCAAATGAGTGCAGCCGGCCTATATGACATGAAATACACCAGGCAAACCTCACTATGTCCTACAGAAGCAGTGTTCTAAACACTGATACAGGTGAGATGAAGCATGCCAGGCATGTGTCAGCCTGTCCAAAAGATGCCACTTTACCACGTGTCCCTTGATCTGGTCAGCTCTGAAGGAGCCCTTTCAGATGGTGGGCTTCATGTGGCACGGCCTGTGCCTGTACTTTGAAGATCCTGTTTGTGAATCAATTCCCAGTACCCCACACCTCTTGTCCCAAAGATTTGTTGTCTCCTCCACACCCGTTTCTCATATATACCCCCCATATCCAGTACATGACAACATCTTGGCAGATCCACTCTACCAGGGTCCCATACTGTGAGTACATGTGAGGATCTGGGGATCTGGGGCTAAACATTGCCTGAGGAATGCATCAGTATTTTCCAGTGGGCTAGATTATTTCTTTTTAACATTCAGTTTAACACAGTTTTGGGGCCAGTACTGTCATGACCGTAGTGCCTGATTAAATTTAGTAAACGTGACTGACCAATACATAGATAAGTGAGCATGAAAAACTCAGTCCCTGATCTCTGATAAGCTTACAAGCCCGTTTCAATTTGAACCAGGTTTGTAATAAGAGATTGCTGTCAGTAAGAGGGTAAAATCTTTGATTTCATAATGTCATGAACCCATACCATTACAACATACATCCTTCATTGAAGAAAAGAAATTTGAGCACTTTCGGGTGAGGCCCAACCTGGGTTAATATCCACTAAACACAGAATCAATCAGCAACATCAAAATACAGGAATGTCTCAATGCCTCATGTAACAAGTAAATGATTAAATGAAACGATTTTGACATTAAATGTGAAATTTTAATTAACACACTTAATTGATATAAATTAATTAAAAATGAATGAATTGTAATTAAACATTACAAAAGAAATTAAATGAATGTGCAACTTTGCACACTGGATCTTTGCTTGCCAGAATGAACCAGAAAGTTTGTCTGAAAGATTACATCTCATGCAGCACAGCATTGCCATCACTGTACCAGGACACTGTGACTTGATCAAAGAAGAATGGAGCAATCTGCTTTTCTTCAGAGGTCTTCTATCCCAGTACCAGCCAGCCTTAGCTTAGCCTTGTTTATGAAATAAGAAGCATTACATTACTGGCATTTAGCAGATGCTCTTATCCAGAGTGACTTACATTGGTTACAGTTGTTTTTAACAATGTTATCTATTTACACAGTGGGATGCTTACTGGAGCAGTTGTGGGTTAAGTCCTTTTCCCAATGATACAGCAGCAGTGGCCAAGCGGGGAACCACCAACCTTTCAGTTACGAGTCCTGCTCCTTAACTACTGTGTTACACTGCTGCCCCATAACAATATGCAGGCAATATACAAACATATTATAATACAATTTATGCTAATGTTTATTTCTGAACCTTCTGATAGCTGATCAGTACATGATTTTAGGCTGGATCTCAGAAATTCACAATCTGTCTCATTCCAACTTCCAGAAAAAAATTTTATCAATAGAATTTTATAATAGTTGCATCCCTTTGGCTCCACATTGACAGATATACTTATCACTAGCAGCAATAAAAGGCAGTGAGATTTACATTTGAGCACTGACCCAAGCTGAGAATGATATAACATGTTATAATGTACACTCAGTGTTTCATTTTAAAACTTAACTGTGTTGAAATGCTAACATTAATTTGTTTTGAATGAAACTCTCACATTCACACCAAATTAACCAACACATTCCCAGGGCCACATATTATTCTTTAATGATAAACCTGTGTCCTGTGAGAGTGACACCTCTGTGGACAAACACCTAAGAGATTAATGCCTTACTTCACATTGGAAAGTGATATATTGTCCTCCTCCAAAACTGGTTATTTACACACTTTGTCACCAATTCTGTTACACCTCATACCACTGATTTTAAATGAAAATAGCAACTGCCAGCCACTGTGAAGAATGTGCTGCATTGTTCTGTACAAAGCTTTTGGAAATCACAAGTTATGTATGTCCTTCAAGTTGTATTTCAAAAACACAACTTGAATACAAACACAAAATGCTAATTTGAAGCTGTTTGACCGCTTTTACTGAAAATTATTTTCATTTAAGTGGGAGAGTGGTTTGTGAGAAAATACACACACATAACAGTATTCTTTGTCTATACCAACAGTCTGACAGATTTCTCCACACTTTTCCCAGTTTTAAAGCTGGCTAAGAATGTAATGATTCACTGTGGAGGTTAAGGACAGAATATCCAAAATGAAAGTTGACTTCACTGAATAATATCTAGATTGGACTTGGGCCACCTAACTTGTAAACTGTTGGTTGTTTGCAGTATATTCATGAAAAAATGGGAGACCATCTGTAGAAATGTCTTTTTGAGATTCCTGTGGATGTCAGCATTCAAAAGCAGCTGATGGGCATCACACTGAAGTGGCTAAAGCGCCTTGATATCATAAACTAGCAGTTTCATAAATATTAAAAAGGCACTATCATCTCTCCCTCTGGTTCTTTCTTTTATGGAGATGGACTGGAATAATAGTTCTTTAATGGAATACCTATGGTCATGTCAGATGGGTATCTACACGACATTGTGATGTGACCTGTGAAAGCATGCCTATTTATTACCTTCTCCAGTTAGATTATTCTTGAGATGCTTCTGGGCCTCATCTCCAACAACGATGAGGCTGCCTACCTGGATGAGGTGGAGAAGCTGGTAACCTGGTGTCAGGTGAACTGTCTCTATCTGAATGTCAGCCAAACCAAGGAGCTGGTTGTGGGCTTCAGAAGGGGGCAGTAGCAGTCTTACACCCTGATTGGCGGGACCCAAGTGGAGAGAGTGAGTAGCTTCAGGTACCTTGGGGTTAATTTCACTGAGGACCTGACCTGGACTAACCACACCCAAGCTCAGGTAAAAAAGGCCAGACAAAGGATGTACCACCTGAGATTGCTGAGGAAATTCAGGGTCCCACCAGCAATTCTGAAAACTTTCTATACCGGGGCTATAGAAAGCATACTGACCCAGTGCATCTCAGTGTGGTACGCAAACTGTTCTGTACAGGACCACAAAGCCCTGCAGAGAGTGGTGTGTTTAGCTGAGTGCATTTCCAGGACTGCCCTCCCCGCTCTGCAGGACATCTACACCAGACGATGCAGTACCAGAGCTGTCAAAATTATTATGGACTCCACCCATCCCAGTAACTGCCTGTTCAGCTTGCTGAAATCCAGCAAGTGCTTCCGCAATCTGATGGCAAAAACTGAGAGGCTCAGGAGGAGCTTCTTCCCCCAGGCCATCGGACTCCTCAACATGGACATGCCCGCCACACTAATCTTGAACACATATTCTGGACTGTAATGATGTGATACTTTCTAGTTTTATTTTTATTATTGTTATTCTTATTGTACATATTTTTACCTTCTAAGCTTTTATCCTTACTGTACATATTTTTCTCCTTTTATCTATTTTTACCTAATTTATTTTTATATGCTATTTTGCACAGTCAAAGGATGTTGTGGCCCACTTGGCCAAACGCTTTACAAAGACACTAGGCATGATAACGGGACACCAAAGCAAACACACCACATACATCAATGTACCCCGAGCCCTGTCTGGGAAATGAAGCGTATGCAAAGGATTAGAGTGTCGCAGCTTTTATTGGCTGCCTTTCTCTCATCAGCTTCTGTTTTCACACCTGAGATGTGAATGCTGTTCTTCCAGGACGGGATGGAGACCCACGCGAAAACGGTATGATGACAGCGAGGTGCAACGAAGCTGCTCTCAGGGCAAGCCGAGAGCCCTAGGGCTCAGTTTCCCACAGTACAAGCTAAACACTGGCTTTGCTCCTTTACATCATATTACTTATTACTTTAGCAGATGTTTGTAGCCATGCCAGCTCGGGACACTAATGCAGCATAGTGATTCAGGCGCTGTGATCCACAAGATTGCAGGTTCGAATACAAGCTGGGCTGCCCATGAGCAAAGCCTATAACCTGAATTGCTTTGGTAAATGGATTAGAGCCATTCTGGTGCTACCTTAAACACACAATTATCGGTAATGTGTCCAGTGTAAGCTTTGTAACTTGTTCTGGACAAGGGTGTCTACCAAGCGAATAAAATACACAATAATACCTCGAATTGACTACATACTACACCCCACTCTGTAACCGCTTTCCATAACTGGATCATTGCATTCGCATAGGTGGATCATTACATTCCAAAGGAAGAAAGAGGTCCTTTTCAGACACGATATGTTTCAAGGGAAACTACCTAATGAAAAGCTACAATGATCTAGAAATTGAAACTGGCTAAGACCAGCAGATGCAGTAACGGCCAGTCCACTGGGTTAGGAAGCTTCCTGGGTAACATAGCCATCTTCCTCTACGGCTGTATCTCTTATGAACCCACCTGCTTAGGCAACCATGTATGTTGTACCAGGCATGACAAAACCAACACGGGCTAGGAAACATTTAGCACTGGGTTTAGACAGTTACACACCTGTGGCCCAGCTGGGTGGGGTGGGTGGGGGTGCATATATGACTACACAGATGCTTGGTTGATTTATCATGAGGTTCCTGGCATGGGTGTGGGGTGGGGTGGAGGGGGCTGTTTGAGCGCACTGGGAAAGCGGAGGGCAGGGTGACAGTGCGCGTGCACGCCGACGCGGTGGCTGCACAGCTGCTGCAGGCAATCACGACCGGGGCGTCAGGTTACAGCCGCGCGATGACTCCGCTCATTCCTGCTCCCCCCCTGTACCCTCGCTCTCTCTCTCTCTCCCTCACATCACGCCGATAAACAGGCCCTGCATTCCAACTCGGCTTACCAACTCCCACTCCACTTTCTATTTTACACAGGCACGGCTTCGACTACGCTTCCGCCTATCACCCCCACGCCAAACTCCCCACCACTCCCCCAACTCCCCTCCACCACCTGACTCTCCCCGTCCCTCCCGCTCCCCCCCTCTCCTCATCTCTCCAACATGTCACCTCCAGTTTATCTTTCACTGTCCCTGCCAGAGATGGACGTCTGCCGCTATCTTCCCACAACTATTAGGCTTCACTGTGCCATTCTAGTTGCCCATTCAGCAGACCCCCCACCCCGACCTCTTCCAGAAGGTGTGCTCCTCTTCTTTCGAGACACGTCTAAAACGCAAACCAGTGTTCAATTCTGCAGAGCCAAGCCATAGTCGCCTACCCAATGTGCAGGCTTTCGGGGGGCCTGAGGTGGGTGTTACCTCTGTGATTTAGGGTTGAGTGAACCGTCCACTTTGCTGACTTGTTAACATGTGTGTCCGTCATCATGTTGTAAAGATGGAGCCTGTGCAGACACAGGTGAGGAACATATAGACAGGCGGCAGAAATATGAGTAAATGAAACTGGCTGTTAGGGAGCCCAGACTAAAAGTGCCGCAAACGGCATCAACTAATCCAGCATGAAGCACCCAAAGCCCTGTTCAATTGTCTGTATTTCACCCTCTTTAAATTATGAAACATGCAACCGTTACAGAATTTTGCGGTCAACTTTTGAGGAGCGGCCACTTTCTGGGCACCTACTTTAATCATCCTGGAAGATCACTGATGCAACTTTTCAAGGGCCTTGCAGGGAGAAATTTCAGTGTCCACAGTTCATAAATCCATCGAGTCCATGTCTACAATTAAACCAAACTCAGCTGCAAAGAGCATTACTGATGCAATAAGAAACATTACTGCACAAATACCTACGCAGTATCAGTTTTTCAGTGCATAGTTTGAATAAAAAAATAGAGCGGGAGCTGGCAAACACTTAGTCACATCACCTCCCCTGCTCATTGCTCATTTTAAAACTCATTGTAAGGCAGGAGATGTACAATAATTAAAGACCCATTAATTTGCAAGACAAAGTCCCACATATTAAGAGAAGTAGGACCTTTATGGATTTTTTCCTGTAGGATTTGATAACTTTACTATAGAATAGTAAATCTACAGTAATGAGCACTCCTCAACATACATGTAATATACAAAAAAGTATATGTTTTTATTTGTGTGAGTGGACTACTTTGCCTAGTTCTGTTTTGTATTAATATAAACATATATATTCTCTTAAGAGGTGATGTTGGAGAATTACCATGACCCCTGAAAGACAGACAAAAGTATCATAAGGCATCATTTTTGTCACAGGTTTAAATTTTAGCTCCTCCTTTTTTTTTTTTTATTTTGTTGTGAGTCTCCTTATCACCAAACAAATTGAATGTCTGGTCCACGGATACAACACTAAAAAGGCCTACTGGGAAAAAAAAAAAACGTTAGCCAAGAGGGTCGAGGACAGAGTAAAAGGTGGGAATTACAGTCACCTCACAACATAAAGGGCCTGGGTTATCCCACGTCACTCAGGCCAGAGTCAGAAGGGGAGAGGTGCTGCCGAGATTGCTGCAGAGACAGCGCTCGATGTGCGTGCGGGCACGGGCACGGGCACGGGCGAACAGACCTCTCTGACACGGGATGTGTCGAGGGAGGATATAGAGACCCCGGTGTTACACTAACCAGCCACGGAATGTGAGCGCCGCAGTATTCCTGTCCGGAAACTGAGTTACACGGCTTTAGGCTTCTGGCAGCCGGGCAAAGAGACAACACACAGACTTAGAGCCCGCACACTGGAAATACTTTAGGGAGGAGACCATCAAGATGGCAGCAGCATAGTACTCGGCAATATGAACACAGAGTTTGCGGTATCAGGTATAGAAGTAGGACACAATTCGCAGACCGAAAGTTCCTTAATTATAGTCCAAATACGGCGCACCTGCTGATAAGAATCACATCCATCCAGGATAATGTGGTTCTTGTACATGGTTGATTCTTACAGGTGGAGTTCCAAATGAAGGGATTAAATTGACACTTAAGTTGTAAACATTTTCTTTTAAGTGAGAAATGTCCTAAATTCTAATATATCAAAAGTTTTTAAATTCTTCAAACATCAAACAAAACATATTGTAGATGTCTGTTATTTTTAAACAATCTTTTATTAAATGAAACAAAATAGTGACCCACATTAATTGAAAATTTTGAATAACACCATGTGCTTGATTCTTGCGTGAGTAATCTTGTAATAGAGAGCACTGTACATGTGGAGAATTTTACTACCAACAGTTAATGAACGATTTATCAACAGTTGTTTTTTCAGTAATAATGAATGTACTGCACATATTAATGTAGTTTTGATTAATATATTTTCAAATAAATCAAGTATGATTCTCTCTGTTGTCTTTGATTATAATACAGGTCAGCACACTCAGTCTCTGCTATTAATATATTGACAGATAATATTTCAAACCCCTGACTTCATATTGGTGTAAGAACACACTGAGACAGACCTTACAGTGTTCTACAGAAGCAATGGATTATGGGCTTATCATAGAATCATTCATTGCTCTGATATGGGTGTGACGTAGTATTCCAAGACTGTGGTAATCTGCAGAAAGAAAAATGGCTCCTTCAGCTCTTCACTGGACATTTCAACACTGGAATGCCCTGTCCAGTCGTTTTCTCAGTAGGGTCATATCTCATATCTCTCCACATGCTGTTCAACACCCTGTCACTCATCATTCAACCCCACCAACCACCCCCCAAAAATGCTCCTTTTGCCCCTCCTGCTGACCCACTGTACATCACAGCTTTTTAAGAAGCAGCCATCAACTCACCACCAAATTGTTCACACGCTGTGCCCCTAATTCATATGAGGCTGGTCTTACTACAGCCCAGCACCATTGGTGGATGAGAAAAATGGTAAAACTGTGCCCATGGGTAGCAGGATGGTAAATGAGATCTCAGTGATATTCATGTGGGATTGCAGGTAAGCAGATGATTCAGATGCAACAACATGCAAAACCAAAGACAAAGGATTGGAGAACACACTGTTAAAAGACTGCAAGCATATAGGCACCAGAATGACTATATCAAACAGTAAATCATCCCTATTTTAAACCACAGATTTCCCCTCATCTGACTATGGTTATAGCTACAACCAAATACATATTTTAATAATGTTTCATGAGTTTTATTCAAGGTAAAGCCAGATTTTTGCAGGAACATACTGTTCTTCCTTTTTTCTCAATCCCAGTCAACAATAAGTTAAGGTTGCATTTTGCGGTTTTGTAGATCTCTCTGTCCTTCAAATGTATTTCTACACCTTGAGAACAACTGGAGCTTAAGTGTGGAACACTTCCAAGCAAGAGCACGAGTGACATCAACACCATTCGGCCAGAGTAATGAAGCAGGGGATGGCATCTTACATGAAAAGCAATCCAGTCTGACTCCTCCCTATTGACTACAAACTGAATCCACATACAGCTATAGGCTCAAAAATCACCATGTTTGTTTGTCAGAGGGAGATTAGCTCCCTGCTGCACTCTGCAAATGGTGACAGACTGACATACAGCTAACATGCAACAACCACAGCCTCGGAACCCATAACTAGGAGGGGTTCAGTACTCATTGTTTATAATGATGGAGAATTAAAAAAATGAATACAGATCCACTGACTTAATGTCAATATCAGGCAAAAGCCACCAATGTTGTGTGGAATGTCACAAAGTTAGCACACACGAGAAAAAGCCATCCTTCCAACACCAGTGTGACCATTTATTTGCCAGCAGCGCAGCACAGCGATTTTACCGCTCAAGGGGAAATTTCCCTTGGTCAAAACAGAGTGAGAAATTGCACAACGCCTGTGACCGGAGTCTTTTCTGGCCCATGCAACAAGGCCTCAACATAATGACGATCATTTTTCGACAATCCCTTTCATCTTCGGCATTCTGCGCCACTGCCACCAGTGGCGGAGCACCAGGGCTGCAGACAGGGGCGGGGAGCCAATCAGATCGCACGCAGGAGGGGTACTGCTGACACGGGCTAATACGAGGCAGGGGCTCCAACCTGATCTGCGTGTCTAATGAGAGCCCACGGGGAGCAGCACGCCTGGAGAGCCTCCTGCCCCATGCCTGACACGGACGCCTGCCCCTCTGATTTGCATTGGCTTTGGCGGAGCTTTGTGCAAGGCGTAATGGTACACAGCATCCCTGAGGTTCCACATGGAGCTCTGGGCTATAAATAACGCCACCCTCAGAGGGTCAGGTGAGAGTGGGGCCAAGCTGGGCAACAGGTGCAGACCGTCAGCCCTTCTCCTCTCCCAGGTACACGGCTGGTGGAGACCCGCTGCTCTTCTTCCACACAGGTATACAGCAGGTACAGACCCTCCACCCTGCTCTTTCACAGGTATACAGTAGGTACAGACCCTCCACCCTGCTCTTTCACAGGTATACAGCAGGTGCAGGGTCCTCTTCCTCCTTTTTTACAGGTAATCATAGGCAGGTGGGCTGTTCCATCCTTTCAACTCCAGCCAACTCTAGCCCACTCAACAATTACAAACTGCACACCGTCAATTCACTCTTTCTCAGTCTCTCTCACATAAACAGAATCAATAGCTGACATTTTCATATGCACAGAAACACACTCACTTTGGGAATTGAAGTGTGAATGTAATCAATGGGAATTAACAGGTTATATTATTAGTCTAAATTTTACAGAGGAAAATCCTTACTCCATTGCTCTCATCCTAGTGAAGTCTAATGATACTCTAAACCTCCATATTCAGTAATAACACCACCTGCTAACTATAAAGATAAATATTGCTGAGTCTGACCAGAGAAGCATGCTTTGACTGCTGTGGAAATACCTCAACATTGTTCCTCCACAAAGAAAGTGTAATTTTGAATTTTGAAGATTTCTGTTTTCTCTTCTTTTTCCACTTTAATAAATTTAAACACACCAACACTCAGGCTATCTGGACAAATGGTCCTACCTTGCAACACAGTACAATTCAGTCAATTAATTCTGATTTAATAAATAATTGGATTAAAAAATGCTGACCTGAATCCAAAATATATCAGCACACAATTCAATGTAAATTTAAAAAAAGAGGGGAGCACATGTTATTCATGTCATTGCTATACTATTGCTATACTACTCATGATGTCAGTGTCTGTTGCATGCAAAGGAGCTGAACGAGCATTTCCTCACTGCTTAACAGCATGATATTCATGCTGCTATACCATTCAGTATGGGTCATGTCCCCCTGTGTGTGTGTGCTTTCATTTTGACACCAAGAAGTGAGTCGACATTTGATCAAATGGAAGCTCTGGTTTCTATCTAAAACAATCTGAACAGAGGCGCAAAGAGAGTTCAGTTTATATTTCTACTGCTCTCTTTCTGAATAGTGATCTCAGAAACACCAAAATGGAAACACTCATGCCAGTTGGTATGACCATCACACTTACCATTACTTACACAGCCAAAATGCGTATTGAACAAACCATTCACCACTCAAAACCGCTCAAAACGTCTCATAAAAGACAAAGAATAATCAACACCATGTAACCAAGAGCTTGTTAGGTATGCTTGCGAAATGCTTGCCCCTCAGTTTACAAGATTATAAATTTAAATGCGGCTATCACATGTGTTGCAAGAGACTGACACATAGCATTTACCAGCAGTGCACTGGCTGGTCTGACACCTATCTACACACATGCTTATACAGATGCATATTGTCCTTCCCATCATCTTTCATCACAATGTCTATGCTGCGACAAATATATACAGCACACGAAGGGTGCAGGTCCAGAATGGAGGGTACATGTTTTCCCTCTATTGGCATTGCCCAATAAATCTGAAATGAGATGGGTATTGAAGACAACCCAACATACCATGTCAATGAGTAGACCAGCTTATTCATCCATTGCTATAACTGTAGAACTTAAAAATGAATGTGTACACAATATAAGCCTTTTCAAAGCACACTGATTGCCACTGTTCAAATGAAGCACATTTCAAGAGGTAAAAAGAGACTCAAGACACTCAATACAGTGATAAGTATTGATCCTATTGGTTACAACTGATAGAGGTTTTTGGAGTAAATATGTTCCTATTAGGTAGCTGACACTGTTGTCACGTTCACCACAGTGTAAACATTGTAGCAAAATTACGTGAAGTTCAAACCCCTCAAGAGCAGACGTTCGTGACTTCAAATGTTCGAGCACACTCTCACTCCCACGCTGACGGCCGTTCATGCTTTACGACCATCGCACCGCAAACAGGCAACGGAGCACTCGATGTCTTTTTACCTTGAACAGTTAAAAAAGTAATTTCCACAGTAACGGGGTTAAAGCCCGGCGGGTAGTCTTCCTTCAAGCTTTTCCTAAGACGTTCCCCCCCTTCTCCAAGCCAGTCCACGCTGCAGGGCAGCTGTTGCTGACGCAGGGGTGTCTTGAATGAAACCTGAGAGCTGCTTCAGGTAGGATCATCACTTGGTCGAAACTTCTGACAGGCTTGTTCCTCGCACCGTGGGACGAGGAAAAGTCTGCAAATGAAACCTGTGAAAAGTCCCAATGAGAACTTCGGATCCGTATGGCACAAAAATAGATAAGGTGTTTATGGATTATGTGGCTTACTGACACATAGATGTTATGAAAATTGTTTAATACTAACGTGGATTTTTAAAGGCACGATAGGGTGATCATCCAAGGGATTCAATCCTAACAAGACCATCATATCGACTTAATTTTGACTTCTGAGTTTTAATTTTTATGCCTAAAGAATAAGTAAAACTATACAATGCAAATATGCATTTTCGTTTTGTTGGCTGTGTCCCTTTCTCCAAAGGTGCACGCTGCTTGTAATTTGCCACATTTTCTTACTGTGTATTTGGAAAAAAGGGTTTGTAGAACACTATTGTCCGCTATTCTTCCTAATTCCATGGATTTAAATGAATGACACGTTTATCCAAATAAGTACAGTTCGCGCCCTGTCTGAGGGCTGCTCATTAGTTTAACAGTTCTTTTTTGGGAAATTGAGGACCATGCAATTGCATTTACTCTTTGCACAACACAACGTATTCTCTGCACAACTGCTAATTCCAGTTGTCTTTACGGGTCTGAGTGCACTTATCATGCATGGTTTAAAGCCGCGTGCTAGGCGTCTGTGTGGTAAAGGGGGTCCTCTGTCTGCATTTGTTGCGGTTGCGAATGTGAATTGTTTGCATGTGTAACTGACGCTGGTAAATACCACTCGGACATAAACGAAAATAACTATTAGGAGATGTGTGTTCTGATGTAAGGGTAAATTCTCGTTTCGGATCTCTTGGGTGCAATTCCCTGTATATATTAAATAATTACACACACAAATAAACATAAAATAAACGACCTCATTCACAGCAATTCATTGCAGACATTGTAGATTTATTTATACATTTATACATAAAACTAGTCTGCGCTGAAATGTCTTTTTGTTTATTTATTTATTTATTTTAAATACACTTTTTAAATTTATTTTTCTAAGTACTTATGTGCAGCTCTTACAGGTGCAATGCATTTTTGGTATTTGTTATTCCGACTGAAAATGTATTCAGCTGTTTGTAGAACTAATTCCGTCTTGTTTGGCTTAAGATACGAAGATTCATATGACTCTCTCCTGTGTCTGGTCTGTATATTTATGTAACATTTTCAAAAGCATGATATACTGTATGTTGCTCTAAAAGATAATTAGCAAATTAGTATGTAATATGTTTTCACTGTTATCTATTTAAATTTAAGCACTGTTTTCGTGTACTAGGCGTAACTGGCTGTCTGTTTTGTACATGCAGTACTGTTATATATTCTGACAAATAAATACTTTCAACTGCACATTCTACATTTCACAATTACACATTACACATGCTTTTCATGTTTATTGGTGTCACCATTTCAGTGCCAAATCATGGTTACTAAAATGGTTAACGTGGTGTTGAAGATAAAACACATTTCAGTCTCATGTTGTGACAGAGCACAGACATGCCAGCTCCAGTAGCAGACAGTAGATTTATAATTTTTTATAAACTCCAGAATGCATAAATCAATAAGGCTTACTAATTCATATCTATTATATGCACAGTTCATTTTCATCCATTCTTTCCATGATAAGAGAAATCACTCAAGGAAACAATAAAAGAAATAAGCCTATGACTTAGTCTGCAAAGATGAGTGGCTGGTCTCTCTCTCTCCCTATTTTTCTCTCTCTGTGTGCCTTTTCTTTACATCAGTCCAACAATCAAAGCAAAATCTAAGAAATGAGCACTTACCTTGAAATTACATCATAGTGACAATGACAGCTAATATAATACTACTATAATAGTACTATTAATGCAATATTAGGTTAACAAAAATAAAATAGTAATAATGATAATTAATATTATTATTGCTGCTGTTATTATTATTGTAATTATTACTGCTACCTGTACTGCTAATAATAATAATAATGTAGTGACATTGCAAGGAAGGAAAAAAGGTCTTTGCTGTTTTGGTGTCACCAACTGTCTCTAAGGTTGTGGCAGGCAGAGATATATCAGTTGGTGGTGCCCAACTGCTTCCTTCCTCTGCTTGGGGAAGTGGGAGTTACTACACATCTGGACAGTGTAGAAATGTAGAGGCAATTTTGTGGAAGACCAATTTTCATAGTTTGTCCCAGTTTTTGCAAGCCAAAATTCCCTGCTCCCTTACATCACAAACGGAACCAGACCATAGCCCCCTCCTGATGTAGGTAAAGCAGCTCAGCAGTAATGCAATCCCAGCCCTGCCAGCTCCCTCTGATAATGTTGCAATATTCTAACATAATGAGCACATACTTTCTTGGAAGTGATGAGCGGTCATGCAGGGTCAGTTGCTGACTCCCTCCATCTCTTTTAGAGCCCAGAGCCAGTAGCTGAGGACAGAGGGTAGCATGCTCAAGAAGGAAGGCCATCTATGAGCAACATGAGGATGTGGCAGAAGCAACTGTCAAACAACTGGACAAGCCACTTACGTATCTTTTAAAGTAGATTACATACAATATTAGAGCTTGTACCCAACAAAGTGATGAAACATATTTGAACATGTTATAAACCACATTTTGGGACAACAAAAACCCATAAATACAGTCTGAAATACACACTTAATGTCACTGTAGTTTAAATTGGTGTCAGACATTTGAAATGTGCAGTAAGGTTAAGCAGAAGAGACTACGTTATCCATTATGAAGACATCCATCAGATGATTGTCTACAAATATCCCACTAGCGCAATCTACTGGTGATATTGAGAAATGAAAGTGGTCTGAACCGGAAGTGTTGATTTTGGTGTGTGTACTGTGTATCCTGATTTGGCCAACATTTATTCTTATATGGAAGTCTTATATGAGCCTCATGCATTATTACAATGAAAGCTATTGAATGCATTCAAATTATGGACAGCATGTTGAAACACAAGTATGTGTTCGCAGGTTGTTTACTTACTCGTTTTTGGAGTCATGCCATTTTTTCTCAATACGGAATTTAAGAGAGACAAGCTTAGCATAAATTTTGTTCCCCATAGAGAATATGTATTTTTTACTGACAGAGGCAGGACTGTTGGTAAGGAATTATACATCTTGTATTTGGCTAGCAAGAAAGTTCCAAAAATGTGCATAACAATTGCCATCCTTTAGCTCTGTGTTTATAAAGCAGTGTAATAATCCAACATTCCTACAACGAAAAACCATGACATTAAGTCAGCAAGTTCTTCAGTTTGCACTATACAGTGTTGTGGCAATATTGGTATGTGGGCAGTGTACAGCAGTGTGCCTGCTAGCCTCCAGTCCTCTGACCACTGCCAGTATACTGACAGAGCTGCCAGGATTATTTGTTGTAAGGTGAATGCGGAGCAGGTCCATCCTGGCAGAGAGGCAGAGAATGTGGGCCACTGGGAGACAGAGAGCAGATTCTGAAGACAGCAAAGGTTTGAATGCAAGGTCAAGTAACTGAGTCTTGCAACATTGTCTGTTTCACTGGGTGTTCTTGTTTCATTTTATTTTTTTCTGGCATCAGTATAATTCCATGTTAGCTCAGACAAAGTGAACTCCCATGCTATAGTGAACGCTGCTGCAATTTTGCAGCTGGTCTGACCATATCAATCCAGTACTGGGTCTGGGCCCTCGGAGCATTGTGGAAGTTGTGGCAGATGGCACAGCATCGGGGTGGGGAGTGGGGGGGGGGGTGGCGTGACGCGGGTCAGGAGCTGGAAGGATCCCAGGACGAGCCCATAGTGGGTCCTGGGCATGGGGCCCTGGAGCTCAGAGAAGAGTGCAGACACCACGGAGTGCGCTCCAAACAGCATGATCAGCAGCAGGGTGGATTTCACCTGCCTCCTACACAGGGCAAAGGACACCGACACTTAATAAACAAACACACCAAGGACACAGGGGAGGTCTGCGGCAGACACACGCTGTGTCCAGAAAATTGCTCTAAACTACAGCCCGCTTCAGTTAGTGGCATTTAGAGACAGCGGTCTGCTATGATGACTCAGGTGACATGCTTCTGTGGTATTCTGACTGGTATTTATTTTATTTGTTTAAATAACATGTGCATATCATCTATGAAAATATAGTTAATATCAATTTTTGATCAAATATGAAATGCAAAATATAAGGAAAAAATGTAGAAATATATGACAAAATGTACAGCTTTCATTTCAAAATAAATGGCTCCCAATTTCATGCATGGAATTTTATTTGCAGAATCCATTTTAAAATATGTACTAGTTCACAATATATTCTATAATATTACATAAATGTGTGTTTGAAAATCGTATATGAAAGTGTAAGTCATATGATCAAATGATTAAAGATATGTAGAAAAATATATCTAATTTTGATTTTATATTGTAAAACTTACAGCATTGTATATTCCTTGCTTTTGCACCCCTTCACATGTGGCACTTTTGTCTCCTGAATGATAATCCTGATAATGTTCAACAGAGCCACAAAGTGCCCCAGGACATCTCAGAACATCACAAAGTCCTACTTCCTAAGCCTAATGCGTTACCTCACGCCCTGGGCTTGACCACTCAATTGAATTCTCTTGACTTACAGTAACAAACAGGGGTGAAACTCAACACTGCTATGGAGAGAATGGTTATGCCTTGAAAACAGACTATGACTTTTGAAAACTGCGAGTGTGTGGTCAGTGTACCTGCTACATTATATGAGTTGGCTGTTGAGGGGTCATTGGAGTCATGGTTGACATACCGTACAGTTTTTTAAAATGTAATATGTGTCACCACCTCAGGGTATTCAGTAGCTGAGATTATTACTGCTAGTATTACTGAACTGAATTGCAGCTGTAGGTGCTCACAGAAGCAACTACCATAGTTCAGAGATGCCTGAAACACTGCCATTTTTGCAGTTAGACAATGTATGATTCCAGCATGTTGTTCAAAACTTAGGAAAGTCCAGTGTGTCTGAAACCCTTGCTGAGTCAAAGCAAAAGTAAATTAATCTGTAGAGTATGGTTTGCATGCAAATCCAGAAGAGGGGCTTTTTTGCTGGCAAATGCTATAGCAGCTGCAAAACCTCCTTATATATACTTTTAGGTATTGTTAAAACATGGCATCTGCATTTCTGTTGGATTTACTATCACACACTTGTGATGCTTGGGACTTGTTGTTGCTGGGTTCTTTTCTTTGTTAGTTACATCATCTTTCAAAAGAAAAGCAGACTGCCAGTGACTTCAGGCAGCAGAATTTGGAATGAAGCCCCAACAGAGCAGAGTCAGTGCTGGAGAATGGAGTGGGATTAGCTATGGACATGGTTAGCATTACGTCACCAGTCTGCTAATAAAGAGGCTTAAATGGATGATAATCCTCTACATTCACACCCCTTGAGTTTGTATACTAATAATACATTCACTGAAAACATTTTCCCTTGTCCAAAGGCCATTACATAAAAAAATAATTCTGAAAAAGACCAAAGCATACTTGAGATTTATTTTTCAGATGTGTGCGACTGGACTTGAAACTTTATTTGACAATGTTTTGTCTGTGTTGTTACAAACATTTCACAAGTACAATGATAATTTATCATTAAGAGACATTTTTTATGTATTTATCCATTTTTATTTATTTATTTATTTGTTTATTCTTACGATGGTCGTGGTCTAGTCTAGAGAGCCATTCTCTCTTCAGTCGGCATCATACCATCTCTCATATACACTGCTGCCCCCTAGAGGATCATAATAGGAAATACAGGTGATGGAGGGTCCCCGATCAAAAAATGACCAAACTTTCCTCAAAACATCATTGATAGAGGGGGTATACATTTGCAGTACATCATTCAACCATCTTAACTTTTAAACAGTTATTTTATTTTGTTTTTTCAATGTAATTTCCAATATTATCTTTCTACATTTATTGTATGTTTTTTAATTAGGACTTTTATTACTAGTTGTGCTAGCTCTAATACTTCTACTCCTTTCTTTGATTTCTTTAAAGATTGCACTTTGTACTATATAGTACATATAGTTTTAGTGATTCTGACTCTGAACTAAATTCAGCATTGACCTGGTTTCTATAGCTGCTATTTATTTGCTATTGCCGTTTTTTTAATTGATCAGATATTGTGGTTTACAGGCACAGAGTGAAATTAACAGCACAGTATTTAAGACTGAACCATGATGAGCTATGAAAGACAAGACAAGGCAAGGCAAAGCAAAGACAACGGAAGAGCAGCTAGACAGGTTTTAAGGAGTGGAGTTTGGAGAAAGTACAGGAATGTGATTAACCTTTTCGCAATGGTAAAAAAACAGATTTTTGCTGTCCCATCACTCTCTCTCTGTATCTTCTGCAAGAGCAAATCATTATATTTCAAGTACAAATACCAATACTGATAGAGGCGCTGTTCCTTCAGGACAAGGAGTGAAGCCCACCAGTGGACAAATATAGTTCTCTGTTCAGACAACAACATCCCTCTTCAGAAAAAAGTTTTATCCCATACCTTGCATCAGAGAAAAGGGGTGGTGTAGCTCTATATATATATATGGCTGTTCTCTGGGGGAGAGGCGGGACTTAATAGGGGGTGGGGTTAGAATGCTGACACAGTCCCCTTTCCCTTATGCTGCAGCCAGGGAAAACAGCAGAGTTGCTCAGTTCAGGTTCCACTCACACGAAATCAATTGCTTTGGTTATGAGAGAAAAAAGTCAATTTATTCATTTAATTTAAAAAGAAATTAGTACTGGTGATCTGTACACTAGACTAGAGTATTAAGAATAGGTATAATTCCATAACAGACTGGTCCCAAGCTGGAAACACCATGGAGACCATTCAATGATAAAAGCTCAAAACAAAAATTATGAAAATTTAGCTGTGTTTTACAAGGGTTTGAAGGTGATCATCAGAATTACCCTATGCCCCTTAACACCTGAATGGACATTTTAGCCTCTTTTGTACAAAAATCAATGCATAAGGACAAAGAGCTGAAACAGTGAGGAAAGAATGGTATTGAAATCACTGCAAATAATTTCCATATTAATTTCAAAGTCAAAAACATCCCACGCTGGGTCTCCTCATTAGGAGCAAATGGATGAAAATATAACGTATTCCCAAGCTGTACACGCTGGAGGGGAAACATTTATGAAACAATTTTGCATTTCAAGTGGATGAGCCTCCATTCACTGTGTTTCTCCTCCTTCAGCAGATGTACAGTGCTGACAGCATCCCCGGCACAGTATCCCCAAAAGGGATCATTTTTCACTGATGAAGCCTAGCCAGGAGCACAGAACAGCGTTTGAATAATTGTGTGCAGCAGGGAGAGGGGCTGTGGACTATTTCCATTCCTCACTTTAAGAATCTAACAAACTGGAAACAAATCCTCACAGAAGCAACTTTGCGGTAATCTAACCTCATTGGATGAAGAGAGAAGGAAGAGGGATGTACCTCACTGGGAATTTCACACATTTAACTTTCCTTTTGTTCCACCTCCGATTTAATTTAATAAACCAGATGAGAAGAGTTCCATGTACAGTTCTGAGGATTCTGAAAATGTTACACAATGTCTTCATAATGGATTACAGTATTATACAATTCTTACAGTATCCCAGATATGTCATGCAATTACCACACAATGCATACATCTTAAACACTACATAAAACACTAAATACAACAGAATATGCATTGTAAATGCTATACAATGCCTACACACAAATCCTATTGTAGTATTACAGAATGCCTGAAGTACTGTGTGAGAGGGACACAAAACCTACAGTATACATATTATAAAATAGCTACAGTATGAGCACTATACAATGTAGACTATCAATACTACACAATACCTTCAGTATAAATACAGGTATAACCTGGTCAACCAAGCCTCTGAGAGCGAAGCTATTTTAACAGAAAGGTAACAAATGTAATGATATAAACAACTGTTGTTTTATTCCATTGTCAAAAGCCAGTCATTCCTTCTCACACACCTCCCTTTGCCATCTCTCAAAAATGACAGTATGGCATTCAACCAGCCAGCTAATTTGACTGCCTTTCTGTGCAAATGATAAAACATACTGCAGTTTTTACGGACATTAAAATAAGCAATAGCACAGTGCTTTCTGCCTGAGTGTTGGTATCCTGCCCGAAGACAAACAAAAACATTTTGTCTGTGAAAAATCAATCTTTTTGAGAGATATACTATTCCACCTTACAAGCCACACATTTTCAACATACCATTTAGCCATTTGATCATTGAGAAGTTTATGAATGGGAGCAGGTAGGCCTCATTGTGAGGCCATTTTTCATTTCCTATCCATCCATTTTACAAATCAAGGTAATTCAAACTGAGAAGAATCATTCCAGGAACAGACTTTTTGAAGGAGACTTGAGTGTGCTTCACTGTGGCAGGATTGTGGGCCATGTCAAGTTTTGAGTTGAGGCCAAGTGTCAGTGAGTGCCCAACAGAGGGCAGTGTACACCTCTCTGTATTCATCACACAACCATTTCCTTTCACCCACATACATCACAAACTAAGCCAACTCCAAAACATCTGGGAAAACTGCTTCTGTTTTGTTTTGGTCAGTCATGATGCTTACTGTTATGAAGCTAGATAAATATTAAGATTGAGATTAAGATTACTTATTTTCTGAAAATGCCAGATGACTTTTGTTAGAACATTGCCTGATTTGAGTCCTCCCTTGTTTTCAATGAAGTGACTGGCAGCTAATATGTGATTTAATTATGAATTACTTAGCTCATCTATCTTAAACGTCTCTTGTACCTTTACTGAGGCATTTCAAGAACAAAATGCCTACAAATGCACTTCAGTTAAGATGAAAGAGTATTGTTATGCATTAAAGTTGGTCAGATATACTTTTTGAAACACACATTTAATGGTAGAAAATGTTGATCTTTACAGGAGACCTTAACCAGACAACTTGCCGTGCATTATATCTCCACGAAATGCTTTCAGCATACAGAAATTATTCACACATGCTTAGTAGCTATTCTCAGTCAGTGGAAACATTTGTAAAAATAAATCTGCCATTAACAATGTTCATATCAAAATGAAGCCACACAAACTGGAGAAGCACTCCTCCAAATATGCCAACAATGCAAACCAGCCCAATGTTTATTTAATGCTTTCATGCTATCAGTTAAAAGTAAACCATTTACAAGATTATTTGTTAGATAGCCGGTTGGAAACAATAATTAGCTAATTCATTCATGCTGATGTTGAGTTCATGTTGTGACCATCATTGCTGGAGGACTGGCAGAGTATGCTAATGATGAGTCAGACCTCAGTGACATTAAAGTTATTTCTACAGGAAACCCCAAAAAGGGCCATACTCTCTATCCTGTAAAGGTATTGGCATGAGAGTATGCCAGCTGTCAAACCTGCACTGGAACAGTGAATGAATTAATGAACGTCACTCACAGTGAAGTTCTGTGTGTGGGCATGTGAGTTTTACTGTGACACAGTGGCAAGGAACATTACCGTATTCCATTTGAAATGTTCTCCTGTGTTGTAATGTTTCACAATTTGTAATTTAAGAGCATAAATGCATTTTGAGACAAGTGAAGTCATATGGTCCTGCTGTAAAAGATAGATAAAAGTAAAAATATATAAAAGTCACCCATCTGCTTAGCTTATGTCCCTATCCAGGGTGACATACATAACTTACATTTTACATATTTATCAATCTACTAAACAGAAGTGGATATTTACTGAAGCACTACAGAACAAGCACTTTGTTCTGCAATATAAGTGCCCCACAACAGATTCAAACCTGGAACCCTCGTCCTTTTGTGTGTGTCTTAGCTCATGCTTGGCACTGACACAATAGCCTGTGTCTGTATGGAATGGGGAAGGAGGGTCTTGGCCAAGGACAGGCTGATAAATCAGGGGGAAAGTGAACAGAAGAAGGCAGTGCGTATCACAGGATTTTAACCCTGCGGAATCCTGATGACATGGGAACAGGATACAACCTTGCCCTGAGCAGCTCAGGAACTCCAACGAGGGGAATGCGGTCTTCACATTGCTGAAATGAAAGTGCTTACCGTCACGACAACGAATGCGTAAAGCCGCAGAGATTTATTAGCCGAGGGAATTACTAAAGGAACGAATAGGATTAGGCAGAGTGGCCCTGCTTACAGCAGCGGGCACCTGTGCATGGAAAAAAGGTGGGAACTGTAGATTGATTGCACATGGAGGGGGTACACATTTGCTGTAGGTGCATGAGAAACCTAGACTGTACACTGGGGGGCATGCTAAGTCCTGGGAAAAAGAGAGAGCATGAATCAACATGGTGTGACTCCAGTGAGATCAGACACCCTGGCTCTTGTACAGCTCTGTTTTCAGGGATGAGTATCTCCAAGGTAAAACAATGGGAACCAGAGCATCAGCTTTGGAAATAGTTCTGAAGTTGCTGGAAGAAGCTCCCCTGGGCCTGTGTTAGTCAGGTGGGACTAATCAAAGCCCGCTAGATTTCCATATGAAATGGCAGAACCTGAGGTGAAAATCAGTGAGTTTGGGACTTGCAGCAGGAGCACAGTCAAAAAAATCATGAAACTCTGGCATTACAGACAGCGATTTGACAGTTTACAAAGCAAAAGCACAGTTAATTTTCCTGGCACATTACATCATCTCCCTCTGGTACCCTTAATAACCCTCTCTCATGTTCAGCCAATATCCATGTCTGTTTACTGTAACCAGTTAGAAGCTGAAGAAAAACTGTAGAAAGGCTCTGCTTATTTTCTGCCCATGTAAAAAGGTCTAAGATTATATTGCCCACCCAAAATTGTAACCATTTTTAACATACTCTTAACCAACAATTTATTGTAAAATTTTTATTCTGATCCAGGATAAACTGTAGGTTTCATTCTGATCCAGGAAAACAATTTGGATTTATAATTCCATGTGAACAACCAACGGGAGTGTACACATGTGATGCTTTTTCAGCCAATGGAAGACCTCAGAAGAACATGAACAGTTGAGACTTCGATGTGATGAATAAAGTTTGAATGACTGAGGTCTTTTCAGATGGTAAGATCTGAATTCAAATGCCTTCCTCACACATGGGGAAATTGTAGGGGTCTTTAAGTAAAGCCCAGATTCAATTAAAGCAGTTACCTAGTGCACATTGAGCTACTACACAGCTCATTAACCCTGAAGGGTGCACTGTGGATTGTGGAACTGCTAAAAGGACATAAGCCAGAGTCACCCCACATCAGTAACTTGCTTTGATGTGGCTTGCTGAAAATTGCTCAGAAGCGCTAAGAGTTTCCATAAGTTGTTTTAGGTTGCTGGAGGACGTCAGCTGTGAGAAGCTTCTGGAATGTTCTGTAAGGTTGCTGGAAGGCTGTGGCAGGTGTGTGCCAGATATTCTGGAAGTTGGTGGAGGCTCCTGCAAGGAGCTAGACGTTTTCCCCCGGCAGGGAGCAAAACCGCAATCAAATCAACAGGCGTGCAGGGGCCAGGCCAACAGCTGGTCCTCATCCTCTGATTAAACTGTTTTCACAGGCCCTCTAAATGGCGAGCAGCCTCTCCCCAGGGTGTTGAAGTGTGGAAGTGCCGGAGGCCAGGGTTAAAAAAGACTTGAAACGATGGCAGTTGCGCGCCATCTCTTAACGCTTGCCTACACTCTCACCCAGGCGGTAGACAAACATGCAACATCTTCACTCCCCTCTGTCTGTGAACGGCACACACAGGCATAAGAATATGTATAAAGTTACAAGAAGCATCTATACTATGCTATTCATTAATGAACACCCAATTACACCCCATTACAAGTTCCACAAATTCATTGGATAAAAGAGGAGGGCACTCTGTCCTTGAATGCCTTCTTTTTTGCCAGAGGCTTCTTCCTGTCTCTGCCCCTTAAAGTCTGGCTGCTGAGGGTCTCGCTGTCATTTTCTGTCATTCAGGTGCATCCCATGCCACCTGCCAGCCCTGCTGCAACCACAGCCCCAAACAGCATGTTTTCCACTTAGGTCCGGGGGGACGTGACAGGCTAAGTAAGGACAGAGTAGGCCCAGATACTGTTTCTTGAAAGGAATGAGGAGTAGGAGGTTCTTCAGAGGGCCTTAAAAAAAGACCAAGTGCCCCCCTTCTCCTCCTCAGCATCCCCTTGTGTATTGTCTGGACTTCCCAATCAGAGCAATACCTTTTCTGTCAGCCACTGCCTCTCCGTTTATCATTTGCGCCCTCTACCAATATGGGAAGAATAAAGACATTAGGCCCCTCCGCCTTCCCCCAAGGGGGAGAGGGAGGGTGGTAAAAGAGGATAAGACGAACAGGCACTCGCCACAATAGGGGCCCTCAAGGAGAGGGCACTTGGGGTTCATCTTTCTCTCCTTTTATAGTAAGTGGAGCCCACTCCTTACTGCCTGCTCCCCCCACCCCCTTTTCCTCTCTGGAGTGGGAGACGGGGGCCAGGATATATAACTCCAGGAGAGGGGCATTGGCCCTCTGTCACCTTGATCCCCCTCGCTCTCCGTCGCTCCTGAAGGCACACGCTTTCCCCCCCTTGCTTGCCAATGGCCCCCAAAAAGCCTGAACCCAAGAAGGAGGCGCCCAAGCCAGCCCCGGCCCCCGCCCCGGAGCCCGAGGTGCCCAAGGAGCCTGAATTTGACCCCAAAAGCGTCACCGTGAGTGATTTCTACATTGTCTTGCTGTAGGCATTGATCTGCGTGCTCTTACTGTATGAGTCCATCTGCCTGCGTCTGCCATACTCAGTTCAGAAATATTCATCCTTCTGTGGTATTCTTCATGCATGGAACGTATTTGGCTTTGTTACGTGTACATTCTAAACCTTCACTATTTGCAGTTGCAATGTATGGCCCTTATAATTTTGTGTTATGCTTTAATATCACTTGCATGGTGATATGAACCGTGTTTTGTGAGGGAAAAATCATGATAAAGTTGAGGGTAGAGGGCTGTTGCGCTTAACTTCCTCAGGTCCACCCTGAGATGAACACGCCAAGTTCAGATGACACCCTGCTGTTTTTGACACCTGCATGAATGACAGTGTTCACCTCACATGAGGATACTGTATTGGCCCATTATCAGGGGCTGTAACATTAGTTTCAAGGTGCTCAATGTCAAGTTCAGGTCATTCTTACAATTATGTGTCTGTGCACTATCCACAGAACAGTACGCTATGGAGACTCTATGGTCTAAGGTTAAAAAAAGTTTAAGCGCCTCAAGATTCCAGAAGGATGCTCCTTGTTTTAAAGTTTTTTTTCAGCTGGCCACATTTTATGAATGAGTGTGTCACTCTCACTGTGGGTTTGCAATAGCCAAATATTCTTCTAAATTATCGATGGTGGGAATGAACTTGTGCCATAAAACCCAGTGGGTCTCCACTGAGTTAAGATGGCAGTAAACGTATTCCTCGGACTGTGGAAGTGTAAGACTTGAACAGCGCAAGGAATCTGGAAACCGCAAGCTGGCAGGAGGGTGGGCATTCCATTGGCGAGCTGAATTCTGCTGATTCTGATTCTGCTGATGATGTGACCGGCTCTCCCATCTGCCTCACATTCACTCCCTGCCTCTCCAGCAGGTCCCCAGCTGTGGCTTTACATTCCTATTGTCCTTAAATTAGCTTCACTTTTCCCATCAGGGATGGCAGAGGGTGATACGGTTTCACTCTCTTTACGCACAAACGCAGGGGACTGTTATTCTTAGGCTCTTAAACTGGGGAAGGGCCGGGACTGGACTGTTGCCCTGCTCTGCCCTTGATAACTCACCTTAAAATTCCACCTTGTCCCTTGCTCTGCCATCTAAGCAAAAAACAACGGCATCTTCCCTGAAACATTGCCGCAAAGCTGAGTTATTGTGGAGGAGTCAACATCCACTATCCCTAATGATTTTCTTTTGATTTCTTAAAAAGGTGGTGATTAATTATAATGGCTATGAAGCTTGTGTGGTAGTCCTATTTCCCATTTTATAGGTCTAGATTTGCTGAGGCTGAAATGAATGCAAATGACTTTGGAGTTTCATGTGTCCTGTGTTAGTGTCTCTTTCTCAGATTAGTAAGATATGAGGGAAGAATATAAGAATTTTGTTTTTGACATGTACCAAAGTATGTAGCATTGCAAATGTACGAAGTATTGATCTGTTCATATGTGTAATTACATTTAGCATATTGCTTATATTAAAATATGTACATGTTGCTAGAAGTGTAAAATATTGGGTGCATTTTGGATATATACCATATGAGACATTTTGAAATATCAGACTAATTAATATTTTCTCCTTTCATACGGCATTGCATAAGGCATACCACTGCAATGTCTCCACATTATTTTAACATATTATCACTGCAGCATTAGGAAAATTACTTTCATCAACATGAATGTTCATGATTGGTTGACACCTTACCATTTCCATAAATTAACATCAGTTCCTTAAAATAAAACAGTGAAACACTATCCTCATTCAACTGTTGAGCATGAATTTCCCCTATATTTTGTTCATTACTGCTTCTAAAACTATAGCATGTACAAGTGGAATTGATAAAATATAAATCAGGAACATAATGACAAAGTAAGAAAAGTATAACCTGTGGCTGGATAAATGCATGTCATGGTGTCTGTCTTTTTTCCACCACCAATTCTGAAATTTAAAAAAAAATGTGAGAACAAATTGGCTATATCAAATTGACCTGAATGTACATTTACAACTGTTTTGTCTTAAGGGTTTGTTTAATCTATCAGGACCTTCTTTATCAACCACTGACTGTAACACCCCTGGAAAAATCACTGATTGGTCAGCATCTTGTCCCCTGTGTGCTTCCCTTTCTATGTGAGGACATAGTCCACCACCATGTTTCCCAACCGCAGTTTCAGAGAACGCCTTGATGCTTTATGAACTTTGGCCTATTTTTTTCATTACAAAACACTCCAGAGTTAAAGCTACAGGAAGCTTTTGAGTTCCCCCTATGTAACTGTGTTCATCCTCACATAACCCCAATATGTGTTCGTCCTTGACTTTGACTCAATTCAATGCTAGTGTTGTTTATAAGACAAACGCAGGTGGCTGAATTCAGAGATGGTCTAAATGAATGGAATAATTGTTTCCATAATTAAATTCCATAAAGCACTTGCATTTATTTCTTATCTGAAAGTGTGAGATGAATGTTGATTGAATCCAGGGGTTAGTTTTTCTCCTTTACTCAACTCTCTTACTAATAAAATTTTGTGAGAGTTTTATTACTTAACTTGTTTGCTGTCCATGTTTGTTTTTAAAAAAATCAGCTCAATCTTATTTTTCATTTGAGAAATGCAGAGCAGGTGTCATAACTGAGCATTCCATTTTGATTACAGATTGAATTCAGCGGAGACCAGATTGAAGGTAATTCAATGACAAGACGATCACTGACCTGACCATGTCACAACTGTCTCCATTTCACTTTCAGATTAACTTTGTCTGATAATATTGCTCTTCGCAGTAATAAAGTGTGTCCTCCTTTAGTTTCATCAATTGCATCAATTTCAACAATTTCAAAATCAAGCATTCTGATTAAATGGAATGTACCGTTTCTTGGTGGTCTCACCAAAGCAGCCAGCTCGTTTACTACTGCAGACCACCATTCTCACGTGTGCTTGTGTCCTTTGTCCATGTAGAGTTCAAGGAGGCCTTCATGCTGTTCGACAAGACCCCCAGTGCTGAAATGAAAATCTCCTACGCTCAGTGTGGTGATGTCATGCGGGCCCTGGGCCAGAACCCCACTAATGCAGAGGTCATGAAAGTGCTGGGGAAACCCAAACCTGAGGGTCAGTACCGATTGACATGGTAGCACCTAAAACCTCCTTGCTTCCTTTTGAACTCTAAAGAGGGTGGGCACCAGTACAGAGCACAGAGCCCTTCTGAATCATTCTGCCTACGGAATCACAATGAGTCACAGCTGCCTTTTATGTGTTTCAATCACAGCGAATGTATGTGGTGAAATGAACCCTCATATGACCCCAGTCTGTGTTCAATAGGCATGCTTGCATTCTGAAGTCACGGTACTGTTCTGTTGCTCCCTGAACTGCTGCAGAGATGAACACCAAGCTGATGGACTTCGAGACCTTCCTGCCCATGTTTCAGCACATTTCCAAGTCCAAGGACCAGGGTACCACGGAGGACTTTGTGGAGGGGCTTCGCGTCTTTGACAAGGAGGGCAACGGCACGGTCATGGGGGCGGAGCTGCGCCACGTACTCGCCACATTGGGTGAGTTAATCATTCTACCACACACCTTACTGCTGTGAACAATGAAAAGCCAGTCTCACTCTGGCCTGGACAAAATGGCTTTCCTTTCAGAAACTAGACAAAAATCAAACAGGATATATGTTAATGTGCAGTTTGGTGCTGGGGGTATCAACATTATAACTTGGTTATTTACTTGATCGGTGATGGTTTAGCCAATGCACTCTCTTCAGTTTCCGAGTATAACCCATGAATCTCAACTGTAACACACCTGGCCATACTTCCTGCAGGTGAGAAGATGTCAGAGAAGGAGGTGGATCAGCTGCTGGCGGGACAGGAAGATGGCAACGGCTGCATCAACTACGAGGGTGAGAGTGCAGAACGCAGCCCCCTCACCTTTCAGTGCTCAGCTCAACACACCTTCTGCAGATGGGCTCAAACACCTCAGCATTTACCCTCTCCTCTCTCTGTTTCTCTTCCAGCTTTTGTCAAACACATCATGTCCGGCTGAGCAAACAAGTGAGCGTCTTTTGTCCCATGAATACACTTGTGGGATCTGTATTTGTGAACAAAGTCATGAAAAGCTGAAATGCCTGTATTTCTCTTCCAGCATCCTGGATGGCCCTGAGTTTATGGCTCCGATTTGCCCTGTGACTCCTAAGTTTACAACACCCCTTTATCAAGGCCCAGGTGGAAGCAACAACATCTACGTTCCTCTGTCCCTCTGTCCCGCGACGCTCCTTAGTGCTGGACGTCCCTTCTGTGTTTGTCACGACTTCCTTCCTTTCTCCTTCTGCCATCTGACAATGTATTTTTTAATTTATTGGTGTTTCATTTCGAGCAAATGAAATAAAGTCAGTATTTCAATTTTAAAGCAGGTGCTTTGGTCTTCTCTTTATGAAACATTGAAGTCCGCAAGTTAATTTAATCTTTTTTCAAAACTACAGCGGAAGTGAAACTTTTAGACACCAAGTGGTGTGTTAGAGGCAATAGAGCTCATTAAATGATTTTGTTGAAAGGATATGCACTATTGTATTCATGAGAACACGAATGCCTTTTCTTCTTTAGAACTTCAAATACACATGAGATTCTCTAGAGAGGTGCTTTAGGCATTCTTAGATGTCACAACTGAAATGCAGTTATACCCCAGTGCTGTCATAGGGGTGTGTCAGGCCTGCATTTTTGGTTTAGCTTAATATAATGAGCTTCACCCTTGTGAACTATGGTGAGAAAAATTGCCACACTGTGACCCTCTATTAGCATACCAGAGGATTATAGATTAAATAGCGGCTTTACTGTAATGGTGATAAATCCGCAGTAAGGTAATGGATAAGGCCTGATCTGTTTGAAGTAATGTTATGGATCAGGTCCACCGCATAAACTGGGATAACGGATCATTAGACCTTCAGAGTGAGGACAGATACAATCACAGTGACACACACTCAAGGCCAAAATACACAACTCTCTCTATGAGAGCAAATCTCTTCTGCTCTGTGGACCCTACAGGTTCTTACATTGTAAATTTGAGAGTAAAGCTTTTAGTCCAGTGAAACCCAACCATGTCATATACTGTTGTGTCACAGTTTTTGTCTGACGTGAACCAAAATATTCCAGCATGCCATCTGACTGAATAGCACATCAAAATGTGTTTCCTGCATTGAAGACCACAGATTGATCTCTATCATTGAGACTTCAAGCCACATTTCAGCCATGTAAGGTGAGAAGTGGATGTCCTTCATAATTTTAAGGATAATTTTTTTGTTTCTTCCATCTGCTGTTTTTCTTCCTGTTTTCTGAGTGCCAGTGTCCTTATTGCTAATGCAGTTTCAGCCCAATACCTAAGACCACAGCCTTGCGGTCAGTGTTTGCACCACACGCAGCATACAGCTGCCCCTGAGACCCAAATAATCACTTGTCTTCCCCTCATCACAACTAAGGAGGTTTCTCACTGCAGGCTGACCTCAAGACCAAAGGCTCATAGCCAGCCACATTGTGAACTCTGCCAGCTGGAAGAGACAACAGATTCTGTCCCCCCTCCCTTCTCTTCAAAAGGATTTCTCTCTTAATCTCTATCTATTACTAATTTCAGTTTGAAGATCTGGGCATACAAACAGGTTAATAAGCAACAAGGGCGATGATTAAAAAATGCGACAGTGTGCATCTGTCTTTATCGCCCCTTGGAATTTTTTTCCATGACAGGACTTGGGACTCTGCCCTTTTGAAATACAAACTTCTTTCTCAACCTTTTACATAGAAATGGTCACTGTAACACATAAAGCAATGGCAGTGCCCCAATGGACTAAACAGTGATTTAGAAATTCTGTGCAAAATTACATATACTATAATCTTTTGAGAAGCATTTAAAGATCTCTGCAAATGTATGTTACCTTAGTTCAACGAGATAAGATTGTTCCCATATCTTTATGAGAGAAATCATTTTACTACTGAAAACCAGTTCATTTTCACTCATGATAATCCTCAGAATGCTGGAGTGTTTCTCAAAATTGCCCTGTTAGGACTAAGTATCACAGCCTCACCCAGTGCTTGACAGCAGCAAATTTATAATTTAATGCATCATAATCTCCTCCCACCAAGAGAAGCTGTGACTGCGATGAATCTAAAACGGACATTTTCAATGGGCTTTGCCAATGTCTTTCAATACGAAGTCAGTGAGCTTCAACTTTGATGATGTAAGTTTGCAGAGGTAACAAATAGTGAAACAAGGCTGCCATCTTATGGCCAGCAACCAGATGAACAGTGCCTGTGTTAAACAGTTTATTGGCCTCAGGTGAAACAACATCCACCACTCTGTGCAAGCAGAAAGCAGATTAATACATTAATACATTTTGTCACCTTATTACAGCAATAACTGTATCTGTCTGTGGAACTTGTCAGTGCACCTCTGTGCAAACTTAGCAAAAAGGGTGATAAAAACTCCAAATACAAAAATTCACATTCTTTTAGCTAATTTATTATTTGTTATCTAATTTATTAATATATAATTAAGCATACAGATTTTTCCACTAAATACATACAAATGTCACCAATGACAAACACCAAAATTATAAAACAGACAAAATCATTTTGTTTATTGATCATGACCATTGAAATGGTTTGTCGTCACATCTTATACAGACAATATGGTGTCTGCCTCTGTCTTGATTTTTTTGCATCTGACCACATATACTGTTAAGGCTTTATCTTTAACTCAGTATCACAGTTTGTGATTTGTGATTATGAAAATTCACTGCATTTGCAGGAAATAGATAGATATTTCAGAATTATCACAACGAAATTCCTAAAGCCACAGATATCATACAAATAAGTCAATCATCAGCCAAGAAAAAAGCACAGAGTTCTGTTTGTATTAGCAAACCATATCATGATGGACACAGGCCATGCAACCCATCTTGACCTGCTTCTTTTTCCATTAGTCCAGACTGAATCTATCATGAGGACTTCGGTTCTGCAAGATCATAAAGCCTCTGGCGCTAGTACTTATCCAAGCAAGTTGTTCCATGCATTAATAATGGAACAAGATTCCATGCATTTCTTTGCAAAGGCACTACTCTGCAGTGCTGCCACGCAATTCACTCTGAACTAATTTCCGCTAATTTCAGATTTTACAGTTCATTATTCGAAATGCACTCTTTGGCCAACATTGAGCCTGTTGGACATCCCCTGTTCTGCATGGGTATAACATGGCTGGGATGCAGACTGGCACCAGTGTACACAAGAACTGGGTCTGCTACCCCTGTATTAAACAAACTAACTACAAGCAGAGAGGATAGCTGCATGCAGGAGGGGTCTGATATAAGCAAGGCAGGTGCTATATACAGGCATTGTGGTAGATAAGTCCAAGATAAGAGAATGGGGAGTGCATGGGGAAAGCTTACACTCACTTAATGAATCTGTTAGCTTGATTATCCAAAGATTCAATAACACTTGTTTAATTTAAATCATTAACAATATGAGCTCAGACATGGCTTTATTTGCTTCAGTTAGCAGCATAATTAATTGTTACTTACAATACATTACATGATCAAGTGAAAAAAAAAACACCTTCCCACACACTGGCTCCTCAAGTGTATCCCCTCAAGTGATGTACATTCTGACTCTCACAATGTGCACTCCAAATATAGAGAACAATTCCGATTGAAACAACACTGAAAACGAGTGTGCAATTTTACAATGCAGTGCTGTAAACTGCAATTTCGACAGCACACATGCCCACTGCGCACTCCTTAGGATGGTTTCTTTTTCTGAACCAACAAACAAATAAAGAAAGTGGGTTAAGAGCAAATGGAAAACCTTCCGTCTTCTCGGACTGACACATTTCTCTGGACAGTGCACTATAGTGAGTACCCTTCACATATTCATTACTCTTAACCTGATCTTTCGCACATGTTTTGGGTTTTATGATGAATAATACAACTCTTACAATAAACAACAATAGGAGGAAGAGAAGAAGAAAAAGAATCATAAGTTGTCAGGACTGAATCCAAAATCAGGGCTTAATGTAGGAAGACGTACAGGCTTGATGCCAGGAGAAAATATGGAGGGGTGCAATTGCAATCCAGGGGGGTGCACAAAAAGTCATAAATACTATGTACACATCGAGATGTAGGGACACAATTGAAGGTGCACTGAGGTCCGTTTGGGGGTGCAACGCACCCCTAAGCACCCCCATAGCGCTGGGCCTGAAGAGGTAAAGCCTTTTTTCAAGTAATGAGTAATGGATTTATTGTATTTGAGTACTGTGTGTTAAACACCATGAAGCATGGAGCTGAAAATGGCAACGCTTGTGTTCAACTATTTTTTCCTTCCTTCATGTCAAACACTTTCAATCTGAGCCCTGAGCTACTGTAGTGAAAATATAAATGTTCAGCTCATCCAGCAAATCCAAGTGCCCCCCACTGCTTACTCCCAGAGGTCCAGCCAATCAGCTTGTTAATCAAGCAATTAGAAGAATCAGGACCCTCAAAAAAAGGGAAGGTGACTGGTTCTGTGGGGTGTATTAAGATTCTCTTTTATCCAAATTACTGGGAAATCAATGTTTCTTTTGTCTATAACTGGCATGGTCAAGAATAGGGCCAGTTGATAATATATCCAACACATTTTTTACTTTTACATTTATGATATTTTGCCATTTAAAATGAATCACTGTCACCTCGGTTTTATAGATCTTTACAGAAAATAACAGCAAATAAAATGCCTAAACGGATAAGATAAAAAAAGAACCATCAGTTTTTGTGCTTCCATTTCATTAACTTTACCCTAAAATTGATGCCTCTTTTCAGCAAGGAAAGTGTACAAAGGTGTATTAATTCACTCATTCATTTCCTATACATAGTAGCCTACATATTGCATATTATGTATTCTCTTTTAACGCGTTGCTTTTATTTAATAATATTTAATGAATATGTATACTAACATCTACATGTTTTCATGTCACATCGTAGTACCGTGGACCTAAACCCATCACACTTTCACTTTTTCCGTATTCTCTAGCGCCCTCATCCTACAGAGGACACCAAACGAACTGCACAGCTCGGTCGGTTGTTCAGTGAGTGAATGCAGCTGGAGAGACAATAACACTGTCTGCCACACAGGTAAATTAAACCAATTTCCTTATCATTAGCGAAATCTAAATCCGGATTAATTCCGTTCAACTATATCTTCACTTCCACCGCATTGCTTGGGGCAGCGACATGCCAAATATTTAGCCTCAGTGTTATTGCTTGAACATAAAATCGGCATTCATGCTTGTCATGATCCAGAGCAAGCTTCTGTATTTTTTCCGTTGAGTGGGAGAGGCTGGGCCTAGCTTGCTAGCTTTCTGCATGACAGTTAAACTCGCACCGAGGCAAGGGACTTAAAGATCTTATCGAAACGGCTGGGGAAGGAATAAACATATTAGATCTGCGGAGCTAGCAAACAGTTTTGTATGTTACTTTTAATGCATTGCAAGTATTCGCTGTATTCCTGCTAGCTACCAAATGGGAGGGTAGTAATTTTTCAGATATGTCAGTTTTGAGAAGCCTGACATATTGAAACATGCCATTCTGATTTTAATAGATTTGGCGACTACTTCTGCATGTGGTTTTGCCACGTTGTTTAAATTCAAAAAGCTTTATTGCCTTACAGCGTGGAGCTGTTAAGATCTTGTCCAGTGACCGAAGTGTGTCATTGGAGTTATGTATTTTGTCTGGCAGGATTGATTCTTTGTCATAGAAGTACATTTATATGTACATACATTTGCATAATCCTACGAACATGCAATCTGCGTGAGGTGCTTCGAACACGTACAGTGTTGTTTGAAGATTAGAAACAAGACATTCAGCCACCATTTGCTTGTCTTTGTTGGGGCGACACTGGTAGAAGCCGGAACGCGTTTCCTTAACGTGATAACTATTTAACCAACATTGGCGGACCTTTCTCGGGTTTCGTAATGTGACAGCTTTTGGTTCTTTAGTTCAGACAGGAAGTGCATTCAACTTGCTTTTGTCCCTTTGTGTTTGGGTTCAGCCGCATGGCTGCATTGCCTCTGGTTCAACATGGGTGTTAAAAATGACTATTCTCTCCGACTTGCTTTCCGCGGAGAATGGTGCTGATGCGGACTACAGCTCCTCCTTGTAGCCTGTTAGCTACACCTTAGCTGCAGCAGCATGTGCGTTACTGAGACGACTCCCTTCTTTTTCGCTTTCATTCAAACGAGTTATGTGGGTGTGTGTTGGTTATGTGCGACACATTTTTAAATAATTTGCGATGCGTGTAAACCGAGCATGTATCACAAACGAAGGGGAATTTTAATGATTAGGTTAATATGCCACATACCGAAAAAAAACCCTTTTATTTCTCACGAGACGTCTGTGCATTCCTCATTGGGGGCTAACAGATAGTGCTTTGGGGCTGTTGCCATGATACACTAATCATATGCTTCACTGTTAGCTACGTTGTTTAAGCATATCGTTGTGAGGGCTGCAACATGAAAAGAAAAAAGCATGTATGTTAGGTTGTAACTTGCGGAGGCACTGCGTAAAAATTTCAATAGCCTATCACCTCTGTATTTTTGCCAGATATTTTTTAAAAATTATGTTTTGTGTTATCTGCACTGTTAAAATCAATTTATGTGGGGATTAAGATGAAAAATAATTTATTCAGGCAATTTCACGAAATAAGACAACGTATTCACTAAAGTTCGACTTTTAAAAATATATTCTCAAGTGCCTTTTGTGATAAATATTACAAATAGTGTGTTGTATCTGTATGAATCTGATGGAATCATTGTCTGTCTTTTTCATGGATGCGGACACACCTCTTTTCCCGCGGTGTCTTAAAGGGGACCTGTTGTAGGGGTGTTTGCCGTGCTGAGAAACGCATGCATACTTAGCCACACCGGTAAATGAGGCTGGATTGAAATTGAAAAGAAATTGTTTGTTGAATGACCTTTAATTCAAAACAAATGCCTTCGCTGTAAAGTCGAAATCCGTTATAAAACTTGGAATAACTGTGGCAAAAATGTTGCTAGATGCACGCTGGATCCGAGGTTTCCTTCAACAATGTATCCCTCCCATTTCACTCCCACTCCTTAGACATGCTGATAAACCGTAAACTCGTCGTTTTCGTTATAAGAAGTATGACATAATGCTATAATGATAATAATGCTATACCCCTAAATCAACGAGTGCGCATTATTTCAGTGCTAGCGTTTATATTAGAGTATTTATTTACTGAAATATTTGTTGCCGGGCATTGGCGCAGGTGACCAGACAAAGGACAGCCACATGGCATAGGATTTTCACGAGGCATATAGAAGACGGCATTGTAAACGCCGTTTGCTGGATGCATCTTTATTGGATAGTGGGTTATTTTACTTCGCGAAAGTACTATTAGTGTCATACTACATAGGATTCATTTGGGAATAGCGGATAGGGCGAGGTCGTCTGAGAGACAGTGAGGGTTTTATTTCACAGAGTGGTGACAGTCACTTCTGTCTGTGATGGTGTACCAAATTAAACTTTCCTTTTAAATGAAGACTATATATATATATATATATATATATATATATATATATATATATATATATATATATATATATATATATATATATATATATATATATGTGTGTGTGTGTGTGTGTGTGTGTGTGCATGTGGCTGTATTTATATAGTGTTATATACTGATAACAACTATGCTGGATTAAGTCTGTTTGTGGCATTTAATGCCTAGTTTGCCATGATATAAAATTCGTGATGATGGTTTGTGCAATCCATACTGCATTTGTTTGCATTTGGCCTTCAAACTGTCCAAACAAAATTGCAAAAACACAGTTCATGCAAACAGTCTATTCAGACATGAAGTAGGCGTTCTTCATTTATCTGAACAATACAGGGCACCCCAAAATGACACCAAAATCTAATTGGATAATTTTGCTATGCCACATGATACACTGCAATAGGATGTGATTCAATTAGTAGTATAATTACATAATGATGTAATTATGTCCAGATGTAATGTCAGATTTAATGTCCATGTTTTGAGTTCAGAGTGGTAGCAATGCGGGGTAACATGAATTAATAAGCCTTGGAACACAGTTGTGTTTTAAGAATTCATTAACCTTAATGTGGTCTCTGTAGTTAAATTTATAATTTGTTACATATGAATGTAATTATGTACACAGCTACTATGACTGATGAGGATATCATGACTGTGACAGGAAAATAAACCAAGCAGAGAGCTAGAGACATTTTATTGTATCATTTCACTAAGCTTCATGTAGCTGTCTCTTGGAGCAGAGCAAATACTCTGGGTAGTGTGAAAATTAACTTTTACTTTGTCAGCACCTAATTGGCCCATACTATTACAATATCACCTAAAATGGCAAGCAAGAAAATGGGATCAAAAGGAGGTTTTTTTTTTTGCACAGAAGACAATTTGTGTATAAAAGCCCACTATGTTGCACCGAGCTAACTTAATTCCTCACATTCTGCCCTCAGGTATACCATGTGGTCCATGGAGTTTTCTGTTGTGTCTGATTCATTAGCTTCAGACAGCCAGAGAGCTGCCAGAGATATGACAGAGGGCCTGGTGCTGTTACAGTACCTCACATGGGGACGAAGCCTGCAGTGTGAGGCCCACAGCACGCATAATATGAACAGAACATAGATCTGCAGCCTTACAGGTCTCTACTGATCTGCACCAGAGCTTCATTTGCACCATGAACACAACTGCTCCCCAGCAAATATCATACCAGGCCTCTGTTTAAAGAATATTAAAAAAATGCAACACTAAAAAGAGTAAATCAGGACTGGTACCCTAAATCTCTGGACCTTAATTATCTTCTATTCTATAATTAGAGATCTCTGGGTCATCAGCATTCTCCCAACTCCAATATCAGTGTATTATTTTACATCTTAATGTTTCCCACATATTTGAAGAAGGCTTGGTATTGTGCAGAAGACACATGCACATGTAATGCCCTGCTCTGCAGCATTACCTCGCCCGTGTGAGGTAATGTAACAGCACCAAGGCCTCTGTCAGCTCTCTGGACTCATATTGTTGTGCTTTTCTCCTCTTGATTTAGCAGTCAGATGCAAACTGTTCATTTTGACTTGTGACTGAATGTTGCTACTTGAGACATGCATTCTTCATTTCTGGTGCAGAAAGTTGCACCCTAAGGCAGGGATGAGGTAAAGGCTGTTGTGGGTTTCAAGGACAGACCAGGCAGCATTGCTGGTACATGAAGGTCAAAGCACTGCAGCAGTGGGCCCAGGTGATTTTGACCTCCTTTCTCTTTAGATCTCACGCCAGACGAAATACCTGGCACTCTGTGTGAATGCATGACCCCCCTGACGTTGTCAGGAAACAAACAGTGTGGACCACCACAGTGTGTGACTCGGGGAACTAGGAAGTCTTGCTAGCAGGTGGATGGTGTTTGCATGTGAAGTGTGGCACTCATTTGTCAGTAGCTGGTTTATGCTTGATGGGGTTTAGCTGAGGCTTTGGATGCAATCCCAACAGTCTGATTTATACAGATAAAAAAATATTTAGGGTCAAACTTGGTGTTACGTTCAAGAGCACGAGTGATATGTATTTTATTATCTCTGCATAGCTGAGCTCAAAGGGATTAGCACACTCAAAAAACAGTGTTTAAAGTCTCACATGGACCTGTCTAGAAAATAGGCTACAACAGGCTATGTTCACATCATTAAAGCAGATTATTAAAGTTACAAAGGGTTGTCTGCTTAAAAACATCAGCAAATGACCTTAAGAATATCATTAATGGTGACATCATTAATAAAGATATAAAGCAATAATAAAGATATCATTGGAGCCTGAAGTTATTGTCAGAGGAGAAAATCAGCACATCTTTGAGAATGAACTCCAGGGATAAGTATTTAGTTAGATATACTAAGAATAAACCAAGACAACTGTCCATATAAGGCAGATTCATTAATGCTCAGAGCAGCCAGCCAAACACTTTCCCTGGGTTTTATCTTCTCTTAGAGCCATTCGAGATACTCTCTAAACACCTGTGTGCACAGCCCTCTAATGCAGTGCTAAATGCAGCAATGCTGTACTGTCATCTCCTTCCTCAAAAGCCTGTTTTCAAACAGGCCTGCTATGTCACTGTGCGTACAGCGGGGATGCAGCGATCACGGCTATATCCATGCCATGATGTCTTGTGCATGTGTTTGGTGATGAAGTCATGTCTTAATGGCAGGACTAAGGAAACTGGGTCAGAGCCGCAGCAGCAGTGAGCCATGGTGAGAGACACACGCAGAGATCTGAGCTACACACACACACACACACACACACACACACACAGACACACACACACACACACACACACACACACAGCTCTGCTTCACTACTTGCTTTCTCTACAGACTGGAAATAATCTGTGTTGTGACTCCGTTTAGTCATTAGAACAATCGGAGGCATCAGAAAGCAAAAGCTGGGACTCTGTGTTATTTCACACATTCTTCACAGTCACGGAATCACTTGTGTCAGTCAATCCCTTGTAAGCGTTGCTGAGTAACTCGTATAATCGGAGGACTTCAGTGTCTCCTGTTTCTGACCAGCTCGTAAGTGATGCTACATTATGGATCACTGCGCTCCTCTGTTGGCATTTAGACAATATTTTAAGTTAAGCAAGAAACCCCCTCCCCACATTTTGCTGGTCTGAAAGTGTCACATGTTCTGGACCGTCTAAAATGGTTTTGATATTTTTAAGAGAGGGGGGATGACCGCCTAGAAATAGATGGCTTAGGCAGGCACCATGAACAGATCTTGAGTCACGGGTGAAATTATTTTTGATCTGGATTTTGAGTTTTGTCCCAAGCTTCTTTGAGACATGACAATTTGCAGTGACAACATCCTCTTCAAGGCAACCAAGGGCTGTCCTTTGAGATTTGGCCAGTTATTTATCGTTTAACATGTGTAGATAACTAGATCTTAAGATTTATTTCGTTTTGGTCAAGAAATGTAATAAGTAAATGAACATTCAACCCTGTGGAAAGTGAATACCTGGATGTACCAAGCTCACACCGCATATATGGATCTTACAAAACTTATTTATCCAGGCATGGCATGTTCAACCAAACACTGTTCCGGGGGTTTATCTTCATAAAACCCCAGGGGCCTTTTAAACCACAATGTTGAGTGATTTAGAGTGCTTTAAAGTGGTCCTGCTCCTATTGAAGAGAGCACGGTCATGGCTGTCTGTCTGCTGCATGCTCACCATGCTTTAAGCTGCAGATGAAGACAGCTCTTAGAAATGCATCTCCTGCATAACCCAATCATGACTTCCTTCCTCCTGATGGCCTATCTAGATTCAGTGAAATATATATGGAATATAGCAACAGAGCAACAAACAGCCACAGCCATATGAGTTAGCTTATAACAGGGAAATACCCTCTCAATTTTAAAGTCTCATTGTGGTGTGACTCCAGCCATGGTCCTATTAGCTTACTTTGTTATGAAATACTTTTTCTTCGTTTGACTTTGATTTCTTCACATCCTAAAATGTAGCAGAAAGCGCTGTGACAATTTGGCTTTAAGCTGACGTGGTGTCAGCTCAAAACTATGTGCAGCTGACATCCAAGTTCTAGCGTGACACTGCTGTCAATGTAAAAAAAAGAACGCCTTCAATAAATAGTTGGGTTTACCATCAACAACATGCTGTATGTGTACATGATCAGGGAGTACCTGGAAAGTTCTGCGTGTTGAGGAGGTGTGAGATGGGCGTATCATTGCCAGAGGGCTTTACCGTGTAATGTGCTGACTGACAACAATGTCTTTTTCTCAAGTCCTGATGATGTAACAGCATGTCTCCCGGGGAGCGTGTTACAAAGGAAATTACTTACAGCCAGCTCAGAGACATTATCAGTGCACCAGCACACGAGGTGCAGCTGAAATTACACTGCACTGCAGTTAGCGCTCTTTAGCAGTAGCCTTGCTAGGTGTTTAAGGGTTTACTCTTCATAATGTCACCTTAGCATGGTCTCACTCAGTCTAACATGGCAAATCATTAACGCTGTGGAAAAATAATCCCATTGTCCTCTGATTTTGCTGGCCGTCAGGGGTGAGTCAGTTACCTTTATTTCCTGATTTAAACTGGGTGAAGAGGTGAAGCTGGCCTCCCGATGCTAGGGCCTTCTTGGTGAGACGCGGCCTGGCCTCCCTGCGCGTCGTCAGCGCTGAAGAGGTTAAAGGGACGCGGAATGCGGGCCCTTCCGTGGCGTCCTGGCGCTGCGCTGTTGCGTGCGTGGTGACGTCTTCCACACTGGGCCCCGAGCCCCCCAACCCCCAAGCGCCATAAAAGGGGGGCCTGCCATCGCTGGGTCATGGATAATGAGGGCCATCTGACTGGGGATCTCACAGCGGCATCTGGTTTTCTGTTGTTGTTTTTTACATTCATCCTACTAAAAAAGAGATCTGACTAGAGCCAAATGGAGGGACTAGGAGTGCAAGACAAAACCTGACTGCATCTTCAGAAGAAGGCTGTGTTTCATCTGCAAAGAGCATTGTAGGATTTTTTGTCATGAGCTACAGTGAAACAGGCATTTCAAGGTAAATCAATATAAAGTAAAACTGCCCCAACCTGCTGGCTATGTTTGATTTGTTCACTGTGCACACTGTTTTGTGTAATACGATCTGAACGAGGCTTACAGGACATGCCAGGATACTCAGACATTAGGTTGTGGATCTTTGGAGACAGCTGATTAATAATACTATTTGCTCTGACCATTGAACTGTTGAATAGTATCCATACTTTAGAGCTCTCTCCCCAAAGGTTTGTAATGAAGAATGGGTTGCTTAAATTCTTAGATGGGAAACACAGACCAAAGAAAATCATATCACTGCTTATAGTTGTGTTAGCAAGCACAACCTGGGACAAAGTGGGAAATTATTGTCCCAGGGGAGTGGTGGGGACTCTGTATTGGTGGAGTTTTTATGTTTTGAATATGGCATTAAACCAAGGTCCTAACACGCTTTGATTATTGAACCCATGGCAGATTTTGTAGAGTAGGCACGTTACCCTATTGTTCTGGCCGAATTCCTAATCTGACCATTTCAGTATGGTATACTAATTAACAGTCTAATTGTCTTATTAAAATCCCTGCCATTTCCTCCCAGCTGATGTGGTGAGCTGTCTGGTACAAAATGGCTGCCAGGCATCACGTGAGGGTGTGCCACACACTGGTGCTGGATAAAATCACTCTAACCTGCTTTTGTCTGTAGATGATAGAATCTCTATGTAAATTCCAGGCGTTATAAATTGAATATTTTTGGAGACACTGTCCTATGGGACTTAAGGGCCAGCTGTACACAGATATAGTATGCAGCGGTATTTAAGTGCATTAGGCTTATGGTGCTTACAGTCAGTTTCAGCCTATTCACACCTGAGCTACACAACCACAGCACAGAATGACATTTTTTCTCCATGTCAGGATTATGTCTCGTTATTCATTTTTTACCTTATTATACATAATATCAGATGGTGCTGTCACGGACTGGTGCGGTTCGGCTCCTACACGGCCATATTTACTGCAAATGAAGCACGCTGGTTTGACATTGGATCAATTTCCGTTGTGATGATCAGAGGTGCTGACGTGGGGGACGCAGTCGAGGTTTAGATCCTATGATAAATCAGCTGGATGGGAAGAAGAATGCTCCCCTTGGTCATAATGCACAGTGGAGCTCTATCGATGTCAGCAGCACATGGCCCAGAGTCTAAACGAGGCGCTGCCGCAGAGTAACACGTTCAGGAGATTTGACTGTCAGAAAAAGGAAAACAAAATGTAACTGATTGATGCAACACTGGTATTTCGTTGGTCTTGAGGGAAAAAAATAAATGCACTCACTCTTTAGAGGTTCATGTGAAAGTAGTGACTGCATTTTGAACATTTAATGTTATGGGATATGGAAAGATATGCAGCCTTTGGGGCAGAATTGCACCTTCATCTTCTCATTAAAAATATGCACTGAATGAAGTTTTGCATGCGAGCTTCAGCTGAAGGAGCTTTGTGCTTAGTGCACCGTCCCACGCTGAATTCAGCATCCCAGAGCCAGTCCCTCACATTCCAAAGTAACCCACAGCTTTGAGTGAGGAACTGAATAGTCTCAGTAGCTGCTCGTTACTTTCAGAGAAAGCAACAACACCCTACATTTCAAAACAGATCCCTCCAGAACAGATGCCTATATACACAGACCTCACTGTCGCAAAGGCAAGATGTGGACAGACCCTGGACTCCACATGCTGGTTCAAAGGGCAGTGAGGCTTCTGGAGTGGCTCACAGGCGGTTGTCTTACTGCAGCTATTCTGAGGCCTTGATTATGCAGTGGGGGGGGGGGACAGGCAAGAGCAGAGGTGTGAGGGACCAGATGGCGGTTTATCCTACTGAATGAGTCCTGGAGACAGGTCACTTTGCCTGGCACCGATCTGGCATGTTGAGGCCAGACAGTGCTTCCCATTTGCGCTTCCTGGTGCCTCAGCTGCTGCAGATCTTTACACCCCTTCCCTCCTGATAATTGTGTGTGTGTGTGTGTGTGTGTGGTGGAGGTCATAGCCAGAGCGCTTGAGTTGTCATTAGTTATGTTTTTCAGTGTAGCCGTCTGTCAGATCTTTTTAGCTTCCCATTCACTGTTCCTGGCAAACATTTAAATATGTGAGACATCCTGAGATCTGGCATTCCCTCACTGAGGGGGAGGAGAATTAATCTGCAATCACAAATGAGCGGAATGATGGCAAAAAATACCGCCGGTCTGCTGATTTCCTCAGCCCTCTAAAAAGGGGTGGGGAGGATGTACTGACCGAGCAGGAAAGCAGAGGACATGCCCTCTCTCCGCGGGAATCTGCCGCATCACGGTGCTGCGCTGGGCCCGCGGCCCCCGCCTCTGCCTCCGCCTCCGAGCATGCGCGCGGTGTCCGCGAGGGTCGGGGGAAGCACGCTCTCTCTCCTCTCTCTCTCCTCCCCCTGCCCTCCCTCCTCTCCCTCCCTCCTCTCTCTCTCTGGCGCTGAGGCAGAGGGACAAAGCGGGGCCTGCATCGGCGTGCGAGCCGAGCCCATCCCTTCCCGGCCCCCTCCCTCCCTCCTCCCTCCCTCGCTCGCCCTGCTCGCTGCAGAAACAGCTCTTGAATATTAAGAGGGCAGCGCCTGCCTTTCTGCTTGTGTGTGCGCCTCGGGGGCCTCGGGCAGCAGCTCCTTTTCACTGGCCTGATTGATGGCCGTGCTGCGGTACAACAGCCCCATTCACTGGACTCTACAGGTCGACGGGGCCCGCGGATCAACCCTATACACTCTCTTAAACGTTTCAGAGAGCATCAGTCTTCGCAAAAGGAAGAAGGCAAGGGCCGATTTACCTTTCTGGTTTTGCTGAAAATGGTATCGAGGTGACGAGGCCTGTGTTTGTCATGCTGACAGCGGAGTGATGAACAGGCTCGTCAGCAAACTTTGCAGTCGCTGGCAGGACAGCCAGTCCCAACGTGTGCTATAATCCTGACACCCAATGTGGGCACCACCCCAGCTACCAGATCACACAGCAGTGTGAAGTCTTCCCCATGAGCTGCACTAGGGACCTAATCCACATTCAGGTCAAACTGCTTTCCCAGCATTTAGACAGAATTTAGGGCCGATAATCCATAAGACCGTGCTCCTAATGTAGAGCCCTCTGACTGGTAGATGAAATGCCTCTTTGCGGGCTGATCGAGCCAGAAACGGACAGCGGGTCAGAATGAACATCCTTCGCCTCCAGGATTTCCCCTCATGCCCATGCGCAGTACACCGTGCCCCCCCCACACACACCCCCTCTGCAATCACCTGAGACAAAGGAGCGAGGGAGGAGAGAGAGAGAGAGAGAGCGGATTGCGAAATGTCTTTGGCCGAAAATGCTGTTGATGCATCCACCGGTCGCAGACAGATGACTGCAGTTTAATCAAGTGCGTAATCCTCTTTGTACGAGATTCCCGGCATTTACTTTCCCCTGTGCTCCGTGCTGATCACACCCTGATGCCAGAACCATTACCATGTCTCCCACAAGCATGGCAACATGACTTTCATGCCCCCCACAACCGAGGCCTGCAAAAGGGCAGAAGACACTTCCTTAGACTGGCATGTTAAAATCAGTCCCTGGAAGATTTAATTGCGGCGTCTCGCTTCTCCCCTTAGCAATACACGAGCTGGCAGCCGCAAAGCTACACAGACAGAGACTGGGCTGGCAGCAGACCACGCTCGCCCGGAGCTAGATGAGCTCAAGTTAAATCAAGGGACCAGTCATCAGAACAAAGCGCTCAAATATCCTGTGTCTCCGTGGCACATTATGATTTCCCCGGTCCTCCCAGTTCCCGGAGAGAAGCCCGGCTTTGCGCATCAAACGCGCAGTCGTGATTGACGGGTGTTTGAACTTTGACCCGTGAGGAATTCCGAACGCCGCCGCGCTGTGGAAGGGAGTGCCGCAGTGTCACCTCAGCCGGGGTGGCTCTGCAGAGACTTGCATGTTGGAAGACGCCGTGTGCTTTTACGTTTCGCAGTGTCTCTGAGGGCTGGGACAGGCTGGGGTGTGGAGATAAGGAGACGGGTTTGACTGCTCAGGGGACCAGACGTCTCAGATCTCGCAAAGCTCGGCTGCTCGAAATATGCACCTTTGGGTTCGTTCAAAAGGCGTCCCTTCCATGGATCTTGCCAATCAAAAGAGATGTCTAATAATGTTATTAGACATCTCTTTTGATTTGAATGTCAACAAAAGACATTCACAGTTTAGCTGCTATTGCACAGATGTCGCACACTGCAGTGTGTGGCTTTCAGATGTCCCAACATAATGTCCCAAGTTTATTAAAGGAGAACCCTGATGAAGAATGATGGTAAGATAGTGACACACTGAGAACAGTTCTTGTCCTGGAATTCTGGGTTCTGAGACATGAAAGAAGGCAGGGGTATGAATACCAATTATAGTACAGAGAGGGTACAGCATACCAAATCTGGAGTTTTCAGTCATCACAGCTTCAGCGCTGACAACACATTCCTCCACTGAACATGAGTCTAACTATAATGTAGGCTAATTGTCTGTTAATGAGACCTTTCCTCTAGAGAGGAGGTGTCTGCAGAGGGTTGTAGATTGTGCTGTGGACTGCACGTCATTCTGCAAAATAAAACGAGTTGTGCCACGGTGCAATCTTAATGCCACATGTCTGAGCAGGGACCGCTACTGCACATGCCATCAGCAAGTTGAAACTCAGCTGCCTCCTCAGGTCTTTTCAAAGGATGTGGCATCAGATGAATAACTCTTTTATTGCAGCAGGGAGGGCATGCTTCTTCTCTGCCTCGGCTTGGATGTACACACACACACACACACACACACACACACACACACACACACACACACAGAGTCATGCACCGACCTAAATTAAGCTAACCTTGAAACCCCTGTTAAAAAAGGACCAGGTATGGTACACACAAACGTGAGCACCAAAGCAGCACCCCAGATGTTCGGGTGCTCAGACTAAAACAGGATGTGCACGTTGCCCGTGATAGGTATTTTCAGAAGAGCTGCTTCCCTTTGACAAGCCCAGAGGAAATCCCCTGTCATTAATCTGGCAGTTGCTACCAGATCTGGTCCCTCGGTCACTGAAAGTGACACAGCCCGTTAACAGCAGTTTTTGGCAGGGATCCACGGTCTGAGCATTTGTGTAGTATCAGGAATGTTAATGTGCTGTTTGGTACCAAAGAGAGGCGTTTACAGGAGCCTCTGTCACAATGGCATACTGTACATCTCATGCGTCGCGGTTATGGATGAATGAGAAGAACATTTCTCGCTGTACAGGAAGTGCTGCTTGTCTGGGGACGGGAAACCACTCAAACCGGGCTATTTTTGCTGCTAGGCGTGCAGCTAGCTCAAAGATGAATGTCTCTCAGTATAAACAAGCTGTCATGAGCATACATTTATAGCATACATTTATTAGCATACATTTATTAGCCGAACAGCTGCTTGGTTTGTTGATTTGGTTCAGGAAGGACCCCTTCCCTCTGAAATATGATTATTTTGTTAATTATAGAAATGCTAATGAGGTAATACACATAACATTAATTGGGAGTGAAGTGCAATGCCCTGAGGAATTCTCTTAATTTTGGATGGTCTTTGTGAAAGGGTAATCAATGCATCAGAAGTGCAGGATTTTCAAAATCCTACAGAGTAAAGTTGTTCTTCTGTAGAAACATTGCTATGGAGGAATGTGTGAATATGGCTGTACAGAAGCATAACAGAACTGGTTTTGATTTATGAGCTTACATTAGTTCCACTTCCATTAGAGCTTGATGAAAGCATTTGGCAACTGATTTGAGTTTGTTAACATTATTCCATATTAACCAGAATATTTAAGCAGTATGGTACAAGTTATGATTAAGGACTTTTTAACTGGTGGGGAGTGTTCAGGCTTTTTTCCTAAAGTATTTTGGCTATTACACAGCAAAGTGTGTCTGTCTTAGTGAGACAGACACCATCGTTTCAGCTCCAGTAACTTCAGATTACATAAAGCTTATATAAAGGGGAGAGACAATGCCTGTCCTGTGCTTATGTTGGGGTGACATACTGTAGATGTGACCGATTCTGCTCAGCACCATTCAGACAGAAGCTGGAATCAGTGACTCATTCCTCTATTCATTTGTGCGATATGTGTGGGTCGTATGGCCTTTCACATCGGCTCTGCAGCCTCAGCCAAAAGACTTCAAATGTCACAAAGCCTTGGAATTCTCATAGATGTTGTGCATGCAGCTGCCGCCGAGGAAAAGTCAAAAGTGTTGAAAGTGTTTCTGATGGCATGTTTTTTTTTTGCCTCCTTCAGTTCACTCCCATCGGCCTTTCGCTGTTGCCTTTGAATGTTCAAACTCCCTTGTTTTTGAGTTCCCCTGTTTCTGCTCCCATTAACATTCAGCCTCTCCTAAACTGCCCTTTGCTCCCTCTTTCTTATCCTCGCCTCCATATTTCTGTATTTCTCTGTTCTCCTACCTCAATCTTTATTTGTTATACAAGTTTCAAATGTGTTGTCTAATTGTGTTATCCTGTATTATCCTGCTATCCTTCCAGTTCTGCTGCACTATATTCAAACTGCAGTGTCCTTCATTTTGTGTATGTGGTTTTAAGTCAGACAAAAACATTCCTTTCTTGTATTTCATTGTTTAAGATTTATTGTAGTTTTTCCTCATAAATGTATTCATAATAATTGTAGAAAAGGCTTCCCTTAGAAGAAAAAATGTAATTACTAAAGGCAGGATTGCTTAATATGCATCGTCAGTGTTGAGGTCTCACTACCATAAAACTGCAGACAGAACGTATTAAAATCAATTTGCGAAGGGCTGATTAGGTCACCCCAGCCAACGCCTTCGGGTCCATTTATGTGGTTCCCACTTCCGATCTCTCGCAGCCTGAAGCCGTCTCACTATGGATCAGCAGCAGGACTTCATGAACTCGAGCCCCGAGGGCCACGCCCTGCAGCGCAGCTCCGCGGAGACCGTGGCCTCGGCCATGGCCGACATGACCATCGGGGACCTGGACCAGACGCCCTTCGGAGTGGAGATAAAGAAGAACGGGGGCCCGCCGGCGCGCGCGGGACCAGACGACAGCCTGACAAAAGGTCAGTGATCGCTCAGAGCTGCGGCTGGGCTGTCGGGGGCTGCGATGGATGAGAACTACAGTCTGCAACATAAACTCCATTTCTTTCAGAGGGGCGAGAAGCACAGTCACAATGCCATGAGACAGAACTCTAGCTGTTACTCCCTTTATGAGATTGGAAAAAAACAAAAACCTCTGCGTTAATTTCTGTGGAAAAAGCTGATTGGCTGCGTGTAGCTTGAGCAGATGAAAATGGTAGCAGCGTGGCAGCATTTGCAGTGTTTGGCTGTAATCCGTTTTAGCTGTTTACATGGGAAAATGACCCAGGGCTGCTGGTGTGGCATTCTGTCATGATTGCAGCTGCGCTCCCTCTAATCCAGGCATCTGGGTCAGCTCCTCAAAACTCTGCTGCTGTCGAAAGACAATCATCATTAAGCTGCTGTACTGTCTCCTCCCGTGCACTCCTCTTAATAGGCCATTAGCCTTTGAAAACAACTTCGATGATAAGGACAAGAGACTTCTGAACTCAAACATAAAATAACAGCTGTGAGCAAAAACGTATGTAAAGCATAAAAGTAGTAGTAGTACTACAATGCTTTTCTTTACATACGTTTTTGCTTGCAGCTGTTATTTTATGTTTGAGTTCAGAAGTTCAGACAAGACAAAAATAAGTGTCTTGCCTTCTTTGTCATTACTCTAGTCCTCTTCATAAAAATAATAAATATATAATAATAAAGAGGGCTGTAGAGTAATGACAATGAAGGCAAAGTAGACATGTTAACATTATTTTTGTCTTGTTTGACACAGATCCTTCCATTATCACCCTTTCAATGTAAAATAAAGCATACCACAGTGCAGTTTCACTGCAGGTCCACAGGGGCTTCAAGTACCCTGATTCAATGCCACATTAAAAGCATGCTCACACTGTAATAATAATAATTATTTAAAATATAGTAGTAATGAGGAGCAGTTGTGTTTATCATAGTAATACAGAAAAAATATCAGTTACTGTATTATTTGCATCTTCCCAAAACTGAACCATATAGCCCTTCAGCACTAGATAGTAGTTGTCTGATACAAGACTACACTGTGTAGAGCATTAATTACTACATCTCTCCCTCAAGAGTGGGGTTTGATTATAGCATGTTCTTTTGCATAAACATGTTTATGAATTAAGAGGTCACTCTCCCTTTTTATCCATGTGGTCAGATGCCAAAACATTTCTTTTCAAGGGCTACGTGATGCAACACCACTGTAAGTAGTATATATTGTTAACAGACAGGCAGATGCACCACTTTTAAGCAGTTTCAGTTCCATGTGAAACAAAACAAACAAAAAGCATTTTGCTCTCTTCACACATGTCACAGCTTCCTCTTGTGTGAAAGCAAGAGGAATACACATATACAATAGACATAGCATTTATCACAGCATCCCACAACACAGGGATAAAACAAATAGTTGTGCTTCCACATTACCAACCGTATTTCTCTCAAATTGGCTAGTCCACAGGGAATGACATTTCTGAATATGTCATGACACAGGAATGCCACACCATGTCCTGGAACTTTGGGAATTATGCTTCACAGCTGTAGTAATGGACAAAGAACAGGAACTAATCTTAATCCATCTGTGTGCAATTGGCCGCTGCAGCAAGACTCACACAACAGACACTGTGTTTCTAGAGAGCAATGGGAAGCGCTGTTTCACAGCTGTTCAGCCATTATAAAGGAGGAAAGCATATGCCAAAGCATGCCATCTGTTAAGGCACCACTAGTGCAAAATTGCCAGTGAGGTAGCATGGTGGTCAGGGAAGTGGACTTGTAACCAAAAAGCTGCAGGTTTGACCACTGTTGGGACCTTTGCTTTTGTACCCTTGAGCTAGATACTTAATCTGAACTGCTTCAGTAGACACAAATGCATAATATGCAACTTTGGACAGGAATGTCTGCAAGGCAAGTAAATAAATAAATGCAACAAGCACAAACAGTCTTTTTCAGAATCTGTATGCTGAAACTAGGGTTTGTACTTAATTTTTCAAATATTCTGTATCATACAATCACTGTGTGATTTGCATACCAATGATATACACTGTAATATTAATGTTTCTTAAGATATGTTTACTGGTCATAGTTAATCAGAGGCTGCCATCAACTCCTGTACTGACTGCAGGGTTAAAGGTTAAGCTTGTGGTAAAAAGCATTATTCAGTAGCAGCCAGATAAATACAAATTTCAAACACTAACCTGTGACATAATAATTATCTATCTTTTCCACTGTAAGCTTGCATTGTTACTGTATTTTAAACACTGTTGTTCACAATAACCTGCACGGATGAGTAGAGTACTGCAATGAATGCACTTGATGCTGAAATGTTAACTCTCTTTGATAGACCTGTGTGCATGCGCAACAGGCTGGTGACCTAGAGGCTTTGTTCTTCAGAGTGAACACTGATATAACAGTCAAGTGACTCTTCATTGAACTTGGCTTTTTACAAGGCTTGCCACATTAGCCAGGAAACAAGCCTGTTTATTAGGTCACTCATGTTCAAATTTACAGCAAGTCCTGTCTGTGTCACCATGTTTTCTCATTACAGAAAGCTGATGTACAGTATGATTCAATAGAGGATGTTGAGAGGCATTTAGAATCAACAGCAGTATGTGCCACACTAAATAAACCTATTTGTTCATGAACTACCACTGTGTACCACTTACTGCTACTACCACCAAACCCATGCCACATCAGCTGTCGACCTCATTTGGATGCCAGTCAATTGCTGCTTACCTGAGGAGCTCCTATAACGGCTGCAGATCTTCCCTCCTACTAACTAAAAGCTTGCTTCTGTTCCATAGTGGAGTCTGGGGACCCCAAGCCTGTGGAGAAAATGGAAGAGCCGGTGGCTGCACTTGATGCATCTAAGAGCTCCCCCTCTGGTGAGGAGGTGCAACTGGGTACGCCCCACTTTGTAACAGCTTCGCGTTACATTCACGCTGAAAGCCGGTGTTGTATTTTATAGCCAGAGGGCACTTGAGCTATTCTTGTCTAATTCTTTTGTTCCTCCTAGCATATATGCATGCCTGCTTTTGTTTGTTATATTTTTCAGTTTGTTGTCAGCGTTGCTTCAAGCAGTCATTTATTTCCAGCCATGTTTTCAGGCCATTTACGTTTTCTGGCAGCACTTCTACTTTCCAGTTTCTGGAGTCTTCCATTTCTCCACCATAAACTGAGCTTTCTTTCTCAGTGTAGTTTAAAAGCACCTAGGATGGTTCTATAAACAAATCACACCCAGGGAAGTTGCTGGATTGGATGCACCAAGCGTTATAATTTAAGCCTCGCAAGGGCCACTGACCTGGTATGTATGCTTGGCATGTTAAATGTTTCCATGCTAAGCTAGTTTGCATTTACTGGGCAAACTGAAAGCTAAAAGGCGTGTCAGATCATGACTGGAAACTGTATTTCAGTGAGCCATCCTGGGTGCCCTTCATGTTTGCATAATCACCATCTGTAACCACAGCTCTCTTCGTATTTATTTTATGCTCTTGACTGCTTTTCATATTTCTTTTGCCTCATAAATGAAATCTAATATCAATAATGCAATAACCCAGCTCTTCTGCCGTGGCTTCTGGATTCAGATGTGAACATTTCCTGCATTGCATTAAATTACAGTCATGCTGATCCATTTTCTTCTCCCTGTCCTCTGTCTGAGTGTCTTGTGTGGTCCTCTTTTTTACCTCATTGTATTGCCTTATTATTCATTGAAGGGAAAATGCAATTTTTTGACAAAAAACTACTACTACTCTACACTTTGAAACTTGGTGACATCAGCTTCCACAGTACTTTTCTGTGCTTTCGGGCTATTCGCCTTCGCATCAGAGTAATGGAAGGCTTTGGAAAAAAAAAAAAAAAGTGTGAACGCCTCTGATCCACACTTTGAAGGCTGGTACCTCCCAGTGATGGGAAGGGGAGGGTGTGATCAAGTGTGACGCAGCGATAACCTTTCTCTGATCTAGTGATCACGCAGCAGCTTCTCCTATGAGCGGGCACAGTGTGCGGGACAGCTTGATTAGAGGAGGATGTATACAGCGAGCAGCCTGGGCCTGCCAGACTCTCGGCTGCCTGCTTTGCCCTTCTCATTGACGCTCTCGGAGTGTGTAGGTTGCTTGGCTAAAAAGGTGCATGTCATCCACTTAACAGATGCCGTGGCCTTGGTCATGGTGGCGGACGCCACAGTAACAGAGACCAGCAGTGAAACGCAAGATGGAACGACAGGTCAGGAGGGGTGTTCTCTGCACAAGGGGGTCCCGGAACACCCCGAGTACTAAAACTGGCACTGGCTGAATCCAACCTGCTGCTTCTGTAATAACTGCATGTCAGGACCCCACAGCGGCTGTATGCACTATTCATCGACAGCGGCAGGCTGATTTGCAGCTGTGTCGATGTGCTGAAGGGGGCTCCGGCTAACATCCTCTCAGGTTTCCCCCTAAACCGCAGGCACTTAGAAGACACAGTGATTACTGCATTATGAATAAGCTGCTTTGACAATCAATGCAAACAGGGCTTTAACAATAGGGCATTTCCTACTCATAAAACATGCACTTACCTGTTCATTCAGCTCCCAAATGATGCTGCCAAAATTCTGCCATCACATTTCCAAGGACACGGTATTCAGCTATTGAGGAACGGGTTCAAAAGAAAAGAGGTTTTGTACACAGTTCTGTTGAGCTCATCACCAATGGCATTGTATGACCACAATGAACTAACTTCAATTCAAAACCCTTACATTTGACCAGAATATTTGTTACTTTTAAATATGACTGATATGTTATTAAATGTTGTTGAACACAATGCTTTTTGTGTTAACATTAATATTTCATTAGCATATACATCATGCTGACACTTGCTGGCCAAGATGCAAAGGTCTAATACATTAGGAGTTGACATGGAACATATACAGTCTCATATCCTGAAACATAAGGGCCTCCCAGAGATAAACATTTAAAAGCCTTTCATATTCAGTACCCATGTCTCCTTTAAAAAATGGTAGCTATATTACAGTCCATCTGATCACCTCAGCAATATTCTGATAATTCTTGATGAAAGAGCATCCCAGAGGGTCTTTCTGCCCAAGGTAGATTTAATGAGGTCTGAGCTGCAGCTTTTGGCTTCCCTGCTTTTCAGACCAGTGACATTAATCGCAGTCTGGCCGATTGCACCGTGGGTTGTGTAGCCAATTATCTTGCTCGCTTGTGCTCTCGTCTGCAGGCGTTGCGCTTTGCTGCCATTCATTCTCCCATTCTGCGGGTCTAATAGAGTGATCTCTCCCCCCCCATCTCTCTTTCTCTCTCCCTCTCTCTTCCTCTCTACTTGACTAGGGTCGACAGGACCTGAGAATGACGCAGCCCCCTCCACCGTGGTGACAGGTCAAGGTATGACAGGAAGATCACCATGCATCCTCCACAGGGAGTCCCACCCTGGCCTCTGTGGAGAAGCGTTTCAGAAGAATAAACCTACATCAGCACTCTCCACTCCATTTTCAGTCTTTCATTTCAAGTCCCCTACTGTAGATTGTTATAGCAAACTGAGGATTAGACTTTGGTTGGCCACAGGCAGTGAAAGCACAATATCGCATGAATTTCAAATAGAACTTCATGGCGTAAGTTGGTATCACACGTTCACTTTGAGACCAGAGATCCTACCAGGTCACACAGCTGAACATAATGTACATGCACATTAAATATGTATACATTCATATATTGATATGTATATTGAAAATTATCTGTTCTTGTAGTGTGATTGAATTACATACTATAAATTCCAATTAGTTGTGTACAGGAAAATGCTGAGAGCAGATCCTTGTCAGGACTAGTCAGCACAAATTTTGAGACAGATTCTTAGTCAGTTTCCACCTGCACAGAAACAGAATTCTTGCCATCAACATAGCAAAGATATTTCTTAAGTGAATGACCCTTACAAATGTGCACCTCCACCAGACTGCTTTAGTTGCTGACCTTTCAGATGAAAAGAAAAATATGATCTGTGATCTTGACTTGAAAAACAGTGAAATGTGATTTCTCTGCTCAGAAAAAAACTATCAGCAAATGGAAAAACCAGCATAGCCTTGATTCATTGCCATCACAATTCATTTTTGCATTGCTTCTGAATCCAAGATTTAAGACAATTGGCCCACTGTTTGTGAGAACTTTGTCAAATAAGCAGTTTTTGTTCTGTATTTTTGTATTGCTTTTCCTTTGTGTTCCTTTACGATGTAACTTTGGTTTTCTTTGATGTTACTATTATGAGCTGTAAGGCACATTTATAAGCCAAAGAAGTATGCATTTTTCTCATGTGCATTTGCTATTCTCAAAAATACACAGGGGAGCTGAGTTCATTACATGAAACAGTACCTCTTATAAAAGTGTCTACAGCTTAATGTTTGTATGTTTTCTAAACTAAATTTCTTTAATTATTCTGTTCTGTATTTATTTAACGTGTCACCATATCCTTATGAAGGCCAGCAAATAATTTTGTTTGCCCCTTGTGTTGTGATCCGCTCCTTATGTGTTTTTTTGAGTCGGTTTGCTTTCTGTTCTCCTTTTGATATTTTTTGGTACTGCTTTTAATGTGGAGAAGGGAAGTGAGTGCTGCTAACCCACAGTTCCGCTGTGGATATTATTATCATTCTGCTTTTCAAAAACTAGAGGAGCGTGTGGCCGGGAACCTCGGCCCCATGGAACACACTAGTGGGTCTGGCTTTGCCGAAGACGCAAGCGAAGACGGGGAGGAAGGGGAGCCCGAAAGCCCACGCGGGACACTCCGGAGTCCCGGGGGTGTCGACCTCATCGGGAAGGACAAGCCAACGCCTCTGTCCCCAGAAGAGTTTGGATCTGAGAAGCCTGTGAAGGAAACGTCAGTTGTTAAGATACCAGGAGGCCTCAGCCTGAGCAGTTCGGAAGAGGAGGAAGACGCCGTTGAAACCAGGGGGGCTACGAAGTCAGACCATGAAGAGGACTTGCAGGGCGTGGTTAGCCCCGACGAGCCAGCCAGCCCGTACGAGGGCGCAGGGGAGCCGACGCCGGCCCTGCTCCGCAGCTCTGTCATTGCCGACCTCTCAGCCCCGGGAGAGAAGAGCCCGGAGGGCGAGGACGGGGGCCTGCTGCCCCTCGATCATCTGTCACCCGACGAAGCCAAAAACCGGGGGCTTTCTTTTGATTACACCGAGCCCCAGGTCCAGTCTGTTCAGGGATTCCTTGCAGGACAGGAGAACGGAGAGGACAAGACGCCGGCGGAGAGCAGGAGCCCGGATTCTTGCAGGGCAGATCCTGGGTCTCCTTTCTCTCCAGGCGCAGTGCTAGACCAGGAGGCATCACCCAATGCTGAAGATCAGACCGAGATCCAGGAAGAGGAGGAAGACGAGAAAGAAGTTCCCTCGGCTGCTGTTGAAGAAGCTGGATCTGGGCCAGAGGTTCAGAAAACACAGCCAGAAGAACCGGCGGAGCCCGCGGACGCCGTGCACGTGACCCCAGAGAAGTACCTGGAGTCCACGGACGAAGACCTCATTGCGGCTGTGAAGGCTGCGCAAATCGCAGAACCTGTAACGGCGGAGCCCGTTCCTGACGCTAAACCGGACATCGTCCCCAAGGATGTGAGTGCTGCTGCTGTATCCAAGGCACCAGCGGCCCCAGACAGGAAAGCTCAGAGAGCTGCCCCCACTGCTGCCGCTGCTCCTCCCCCCAAGACCGACGCTAAATTTCCAAAAGCTCCCCCAAAAGGGGCTCCCCCGGGCCGAAAACCAAATGTTCCAGGTGCTCAAAACAAAGGTCTGTTTTCCGTTCTGTTCATCAGTCCCCTCTCTGCCTCTCTCTTTTCTTTTGCAGATATATAATATATATTTTTTTTTTCTAAAGCCAACAGCACTAGGCTAAGCAGCACTTTTTCTGAAAAGCACGCTCTGCCAATAAACATGTTCGACTGAGGAAACGGACTGCTTGCTGCTACCGATTTCCTTTTGGGTCTAGTTTTCCCATGTTCTCGCCCTCTCACTTTGTCGTCTGCCTTCCAGACTTTGTTTCTGTGACTAACCCCTTGCCAAAATTGTTTTTGCTGGCAGTGTTGTCAGGATCACCATTTGCATGTTGCTGTGCATGTTTCTGAGCGCTCCGTATAGCCAATACTGTGATGTGTGGTTTACTGGATCACCACTTGCTGCCTAAACACACACTCTGGCTAAAGAACCGTGCCCAACACACACTTACCTTGAGAGCCTCAGCATTGCGCTGTCAGGTGGAGCTCCTTAGCTGAAGGAATCCTTGAACAACATCTTCCACTTCTCTGTGTTAGAAACCTCTGGGTTCATTCTGCCCCCAACAATTTCTCCAGCCCTAGTTCAAACAATATTTGTGTAAGAAAATCTGAAACTGATCCAGGGTCAGCACTTGGGGACAGAATATGTATCTACCTCATATTACATGCAAACTACTTAGTTGTTTGTCATCAAAGCAGTGATTTTACCGCTGAAAACAAATATCTCATAAAGTCATAGGAACTTAACTATTTAGGCACAACATTCTTGGCAGTAATTCAGCATTTTTTGTGGAAATGAATCAAACTGTTGCCATTTGTTAATACTGTGATCCATTATCATGAACTGTCGTGTGCATAATTTTCCTTGTTTTCATTGAGGGAAAAAAGCACAGGTTTCGTAAACAGATTTGCGCTAAAATAATATTCTGATGGGTAGAGTGTTTTAAAAAAATAATATGTTTAAACGATCATATTTCATTCAATCCAAGGTTACTGAATGTCGGGATTGTTTAATCCCTTCAGTGTTCAGCAGATGCGCAATTTATTACATCATAAAACAAGCAGTGACATTCTGTTGGTGTTACTCTTAATAACCCACAGATGATTTCAATAATAATAATATAAAATATGGTTTGGCTTTTAAAATGAGCCAGTGAGAAAACTACTTTATATATTAATTATTAAGACTGCAGATGGATTAAAAGATGAGCCTGTCTCCAGCAATAAAGCCATGTCACTTCAGGCAGACTGAATGGGGATGCATTGATGGACACTTCCATTGATGGTGGGTTCTGCAATGTATTCCCATAGTCACTTAAGGAGTGGAGCCAAGACTTGATTTATTTTTTTCTAGAAATACAGTACATTTTTTCTAGCAGTAGAAAACCGGTTTGAAAACTGCCATCTATAGCAGGGTAGTCCTTCTGAGTAGGAATAATTTCATCTACAAATTGTGCATGTAAACAGGCTGTCAAGCCTCTAATTACATTGCTTTAATTAACTAAATAATGCAAAATTGGTACAGTTTTATGCGTAAATTAATTAAAATACTGTTTATAAAAAGAACCTGAACCTACCTAACCAAACCACAACCTAACCAAAGTACAGTACTCAGAGAGACTGACACACATTGTAACAAAGGGTTGGGGTTTGAAGCCTGCATCTCTCACAAGTTACACCGGGAACCACAACATACAAGTACTTACAGATAGGCTGCAAAATAACTACTCATTGGAATGTGCATTCCACTTGGCTCATTTATATACTGTAAATATAGTTCATACATCTTTGAAATTTAACTTTCAATATTCAAATATTTTGTCTCAAAGGCATCTGCATTACAACCACTCTTTGGTGTTGGAAAACATAACAAAAATTTGTGTACACTGTCTCAAAACTGAGGAGGGGGCTTTTAATATATTAGCACTAACCTCTATCCTTATGCCTCCATCCAACAGCCAAGGCCCCTGCTGGAGCAGAGAAAGAGGCTGCCGATAAGAATGCTAAGGTAGGGGATTACTTCCGAATGGCAGAAGTTGCAAGGGCGCACTCACTTTGATGACCTCAAAGTTAACCTGTGACATCATGCTGAGAGTCAAGTCCAGTATTCCTATATTGGTCTAATGGTCTAATTGGTCCAATATATTAGTCTAATGAGCTCGGTGGGAGGCTTCTAGCGGTGTTGGCTGAGGTGATTCAGTTCTTAAGCGTAACAATCACAATCATGCTGATATGATCTGAATTTGATCTGAAAACGGGACAGTATGTGTGAATTTCTTTTGATACATATTCAGTTCATTTCTGAAACATGATCCGCATATATAGAAGATCAATACAAATGCTCTTTGTATGAAAAAAAAATAAGCTACCCTACATAAAAAGTCCAGTTTATTGGTTAGGTACAGATGCACTATGTTCGAAGTCTCATGTTGGCAGAAATACAGTAGACATTATTAAACTCCTTCCCATCTGTGCTTTAAATTCAACTGAAAACCCCTAAACCCCTAAACTGTTGACCAAACAGACATTAATGGCAAACTTGTGTGACATTTATTTTGTGTTACTTTGAATTTCACATATTTTTATTCACAAAATTGTTTCCTTGCAAGGTCAGATAATGGAGATTGTTTTTAATTAATGCAAACCAACCATTCTAAACCTTGCGTCATTCTATACCAACCACTGCAAACACCATCCACCCTTCAGAGCATTCAGTGGTGTAAGATGCATGCTGTTTACTTGAGTTCTGCTGTCATTATCTGTTCTGAACACTTTGTTTTCAGTTTTCTGGTGCTTCTGTTTTTACGTTTCATTTTTGTTCCCTTTGACGCAAAGACACCTAAAACAACTACACCAGCCAAAGCTAGACCCACCTCTACCCCCAACCGACCCTCTTCTGTCACAACCACCCCCTCGAAAAAACCCGCGGCTTCCTCCACACCTGCGTCCTGCACTAGCAGGCCTACCTCAATGTCCACTAAACCCAGCAGTGCGGGAGCCAGAGAGCCCAGGCCGGGGGTGAGTACAGTATGACATGGGCCTGACCTCCACTGCTCCGGAAAGTTCTACCCCCGCCAGCCAGTGCATCGGTCCCCTATGCATTCACTAAACCACTAACGCTTTACTCCTGCCCTGCCCGTGCTCCCCTCCCACTGACTCTCTCCAGCTCCTCTTACGTTTAGCACCTCCAGAGACTTCCAGGGTGAGGCAAAGGCTTCACTGGTGAAGTGTAGAGATCTAGGTCAGGTCTTCTAATACTCTATTAGGCTGCTCAGGATCTAAAGGTAATCCTACTACCTGTCCTGTCTGTTTGTACACCTGCATTCCTGCCTCTCTTTGCTTTACTCAAAGAGAGGCAGGAATGCAGTGAGACAGTTTTTTTCACAAGTATCCTGCTATATTTGCTTCTTTAATATTTCTGAAAAACTGTCTTCTTGGTTTAACACATGGTAAAAGAAAACTTTTTTAGCTGTTGTTATTGCATGTGGCGATAGTGGGGTTTCTGTGGTTATGCGTCAGGGTTTCTATATGCAATTTAATGTGAATTACATGTATTTGCAGCCAAAATGGCACTTGGTAGCCATTTATTACACCATCATTTAGTTGACTAATGTGTAGCAATGTAGGTTTGTTGAAATTAATAGTTGTACGTTGCTATCATGCAGGAATGTTTGGTTTCATGAATCACTGACAATGGATACACTAAATTATAAAACCATTGTTGGTGAAAGGGTTAGTTAGCATGTAGGGTGGGTAGCTAGCCGCAACAGTATTATTATGGTATTTATGTCTCATAAATTGTTGAAAAACACTGATGGAAGGAAAAAAAGAACATAATTTCACAGAGATGCTAAGCTAAGTGTTATGAAAATGTGATCATAAAATGGTAAAGACATTTACTAACTAAAAAGCTATTGTGCATAAATGTCTTAATTTTACAGTTTGGTATTGCAATACATTTCCAAAGTCAGTCAAATCTGTCAGTAAAATTTAGAAAAAACATCTTGAACAATTGCCTCTACTATCATATATGGCCCTGAAATAAAAGCCTAATACTATGTTGTCTCCAGATTGGAGTGTCCTTAATTGATTTTGTGAAATGCAGCACATGTTTAAGCACGCATAAACATGCCATTGCAATTGGCTGCTTGCAGCTGAAACCAAACAACCATAGGATCAGGTAGCATGCAGACTGGTGGTAGCTATGGCAGACTACTAGTAACAGTGTTTTCCATTTTCAGACCGGGGATGGCAAGACTACCCAGCCCAAGGCACCAGGTGGGGCTAAACCCCAGGCTAAGGCTGCTGGGAAGACACCCCCTCCACAGACAGGTGTGACCCTGCCTGACATAATTCTCTCTGGATTCATTGCTACATTGTCAGCATGCTGTCGTCATCCGCTGCAAGCGACTGAATTGTTTCTTTCCCCAATTTCCAACACAGCTGCTTCAAAGGCAGAACAGAGGAAACCTGGACCGGCAAAAACTGACAAAGGTAAAGGGTTCTTTGAGGGGACTGTGACTGTGGCTGCAGTCAAATTACAGCTTTGCCATTCACACTGGCCATTTCAAATATTGTTTTTCATCTTTACCTTATACCTGTAATTGACTGAAGGCTCTTGGTTCAACTGGATCTGTCCCTAAGGGTTGTTGCACTAATTCGTCCTGTTTTAATTGTCTTTTACTTTTTGTATAAACTTAATTTGTCTAGGATAGTCATCTGAGACATCATTCATCTTTTACAGTTGTGTATCTTTTATGTTCTGCATATTATAAAGATGGTAGAGAGGGCAAAGGATCAAGCTAATCAAGTGCAGAGAGGGTTATTAGGATGTTCGATCAAGAGCGAGGGTGAATTTGGCCACAGATTGTCAGGCCTGACTCAGTGTGACCGCTGGCTTTCAAAGCAATCGCACCCTCTTCCCATCCCATCCAATCAGATTCTCCCAAGACGCCCGACCGCAGCGGGTACAGCAGCCCCAGCACGCCCAAGTCTCCCTCCAGTCGCGCCAGCGGCCCCGGGCAGCCGCAGGCCAAGGAGGTGAAGAAGGTGGCGGTGGTGCGCACCCCGCCCAAATCCCCGGGTTCCCTGAAGAGCCGTCAACCCGCGCCTTTGGCCCCCATGCCAGACCTGAAGAGCGTCAAGTCAAAGATCGGCTCCATCGACAACATCAAGCATCAGCCTGGAGGAGGAAAGGTAGGACAACCTGAAGGCAGTCTGACCACGCTGTGCCACACTAACAGTCTCCCTTTCTCCTGACCTGGTCCTGTTTGCTCTGCTGACTGCGTTCCTCTCCTGCAGTCTCTCACACAGAGCAGTCAGATGGCATATCTTTATATTCGTGCGCATGTTTAAATTTTACATTGCAATGACAGGAGTATTATGCAGAATGGCTATTCAGATGGCGTGGAAGTTACATGTTACCTCAGAGCACATGCAAAAATCAAGGCTGTGGGGACACTATAAATACAAAATTGATTATTAAGTATTGATATCAATATTAATGGCTAACAAAAATTTAAATCTCAAATCTCAAAAAGTAAATCCATTTAAGTCTCAAAAATGCCCTAATAAACATGTTAAACCATAGTTCTTACAATTTTTGAAATTTTTGCTTGTTTAAAAATGTAGCAGCTGTTGTCGAGGCCATTAATAACTGCAGAATTGCGATTAGCTGACTAGTTAGGTAAAACACGGACAGCGTGCTTTTCAGAAAGCTAAAATAGCATTCCTAAGCTACCCATCGCTGGCTAGGCTTGCTAGGCTTGCATAACTTGCAATAACATAAAAATAAAAGGCAGTGTAGCATAGTGATTAAGGAGCTGGACTTGTAACCCAAAGGTTGCCAGTTCGATTCCCCACTGGGGCACTGCTGCTGTACCCTTGGGTAAGGTACTTAACCCACAATTGCCTCAGTAAATATCCAGCTGTATAAATGGATAACATTGTAAAAAACTGTAACCTATGTAAGTTGCTCTGGATAAGAGCGTCTACTAAATGCCAATATTAAATAAAAGGTATCAGCAAACCTTCTTATTGTTCTTGTAAGAGCTAATGTTAAGCTCAATCTGATTGATTAGCAAGGTAGCCACAACTCAGTTTTATATAAATTTTGGTCTTGTTGTTTCATCTTGTTATGTTAACCAGGCAGTTCTACCTGTATGTTGGCATATGTTGGCAAAATTGCTTTTTTGAAAGTTGAAATAACAGTAATTTCTGACTGCACAACTAGCTATGCTGGGAAGTCCACTGTGTTGTTGCTTATTCCTCCATTATGTGATAATTACTCAACATTCTGATGATAAAAGGTGAACCTTGAATTCTCGCTCTGGCAGCAGCGGTAGTTCCGCCCTGTGCCTCCTAACTGGAAAAACAAACGTGAATGTTTAATGCTTGAAACATTTGCGCTGGCCGAGTAATGAAAAGTCTGTATCAACAGGGTTCATCCTGGATGGCATATTTAGGATTGCCCTTATATATTGCCTGAAGCATTAAGTATTAAGCATTAAGCTTAAGTACCTTGATGTATTTTGCACTCTGTGTACTAGGGACTGTTTTATTGTAGTATACTTGGCTTCTGTCAGATTGCACAAGTTTATTTGTGGTAGGGCTCAAATAGTGTTATGTTCACACTCACTGGTCTGCGAGTGTTGTTAGCCTGGTCTGACACAGTTGCTCGTTTAAATTGAATGGATACACTTATGTTCTATTGTACTGGAAGTCGCTCTGGATAAGAGAGTCTGCTAAATGCGTGTAATATAATGTAATGCATAGACTGTAATTACAGGCTTTACCAAGGGCTTTGCTATGCAATCTGATCTTTAGGGTTTGGTTGCGGCCATCTCTGGGGCGTGTACTTGGTAACTCCACTTCAGCACATTCCATGGCATTAAAATACATTAAAATACTAATTGAGGATTACCAGAAATTAAAATGAAATTCAATGGCAATTAAGAATATTGATTTAATGACAAATGTTAACTATTTGGTGAACGGAGAACACAAAGTGAATTTAATGCCTTGGAAAGCAGGGTCTCTATTGCAGCATGGCTGCATTTAGCTGCTGGAAGAATAACGTTCTCACCCCCTGTCTTTTCCTCTTTCAGGTGCAAATACTCGATAAGAAGGTTGACTTCAGTAGCATTCAGTCTAAGTGTGGCTCCAAAGCCAATATCAAGCATACCCCTGGGGGCGGCAATGTGAGTAGTCTGTCTCATCAATGCATGACTATGAGTGTGGTCTCAAGTCTTCCAGCAATTTCTGGAAGATCTCTGACCAGATCTTTAAATATCCCAGGCAAATTCCTGCACCTTAGCCACATAAGCAGGATTATATAGCAACCTACCGTCACGTGAAAGACACAGCTATTTTGACTAATGGAAAATTTCTTTAATTTTGTCCTGAATGACAGAAACATTCTCCTGAAGAAAATTTATATATAATTTAATAGGTGATTTATAATGAGGTCCTTAAACATAGGGATGTCTTTTCCGAAGTTGTATGATAACATGATATGGCATCCAAAATAAAGTGAGACTATTCACTACTAGGTTCACTGTCCAGTCTGGGCAGTGACATTCCTCCGTGTTTGTCCCCTGTAGTGGCAGTGAACTCAAAACCAGTTACAGTTCAGTTTTCCGCCTCCGTAATCAGCATGGTCCTCACTGGAGCCCTCCTGCCGTGAGGTGCCTCAAGGACAACACTCTGTCACCTCTCCTCTGCCTCTTCCAGGTGCAAATTGTTAATAAGAAGATCGACTTGTCTAATGTTCAGTCTAGGTGTGGCTCCAAAGACAATATCAAGCATATCCCTGGAGGTGGTAATGTGAGTAACTTGGGGATGAACTCATCACTTGGTCGTGAGTCTTCCTACAGTTATGATCTGACTCAGCCCTGGCCAAAACTTTAAGGATACTGTGTCAGTTCCCCAGCTCCATACCATCTTAAGAGTTTCAGTGAAATCCCAGAGGAAATATGGAGTTGTAAAATGTATCTATTTATTTCATGCACACCATCAAAGCTGATGGATTGTTCTTTTCCAGACAAAGTTCTGCCTAGATCAGGGGTGTCAAATATCATTCTTGCAGGGGTGTGTGTATGCTGGTTTTTGGTCCAGTCTTTTCTCTTACGTATTTTATTAGTCCAGGCGTTTACTCAATTTAACTACTTCCTGTTTAGATTTCCACAAATAATGCAGCACAGCTAAAGATACTTTTGTAATTTATTTTGGGAAATACACAGGTGTGAATGTATACTGACAAATAATTTGACCAATTCAGCCAGGGAGACTGGGTTAGAACAAAACCCACGATACACACAGCCTTCCAGGAACAAAGCTGAGCACTTTTGGACTAGATGAATGGTCATTTTTCAATTAAAAATACAAAATGGATGAATTCTGAGGTAATTTGTAATGACTCATTTTTCCTCATTTACTTTTTTCAAAAGAAGACTTCTCTCAGGGATTCATGTCTTAGAGTAAATGATAAATAACTAAGTACATTTAGCAATTTAAACAAATATTCTTTGTTTTTTTCACAGAATTGTGAACTAAACCATAGGCAAATTTTTCATCTGAGATTAAATGTGACCCACTTAAACTGGTGGTTGATGCAACTATCAAACACACTATTCATACTATAGTATGATTTACTGGTATAGATGTTAAATATGTATGGTTCTTCTTTTGGGTAGAATATCCTTACAGTTTTGGCCACAGCTGTCCGATCCATCCAGAGGTCCAACCAAGTATTTTAAAGCATTCAAATGCAACTATCATGTTTAAAGCAAAATATATTAATTCTTTATGGTATTGCAGATGAATTCCATGCCAGCTCTGTAGACAAATTATAGTTACATTATCAGTTGCCTTGAGAGAAAAGAAGTTATGAGCCATGCTCTGAGGTACTTAAATGTCCCCAACTCTAATTTGTATTACTCTAATGGTGTTGCTGTTGATCAAACAATCAGCACCCACTTACCCACTTTTTTTTCAGTCACCTCCTTCCACCCCACAGTCAGGCGTATTGTAGAGTACAGCTAATGTCAGCAAAGTCATTTGTACAGTCAGCAGCTGTCTGTCAAGACTTTTTTTTTACTTGAACAAACCACACTTTTGTAACATGCACACTCGCTGGGCAGTAAAGATTGGTCAAGGCATATTATGCAAAAGTGGGGAACTTAAGGAGGATGGAAGCTCAGAGACACACTATTTGATGTATTGTGAGGGCCAATCTGAACCAAGACATTCTGCACCTACAGTACCAGTCAAAAGTTTGTACACACCAACTCAGAAGGGTTTTTCTTTATTTTTAATATTTTCCACATTTTAGAATAATACTAAAGAAATCAAATCTTATATTTTAGCTTCTTCAAAGTAGCCCAAAAATTTGGATTTTTTTTTTGAAAAAAATTCATACATAGGCATCAATGTCACTATTTATATTTGTTGAAGAAACAAAGGAAAAGTCTTTAGATCAAAATGTCTTTGAATGCATGTTTCCCATTATCAGGTGTGTCTAAACTTTTGTCTGATACTGTAGATCCCTCCGCAGATTTAGGGGGCTACATTCATAGTGCATCTTGATATTTTACTGTAAAAAGCAGCAAATTCTGCAAATGATCTGCATATCATACTGGTTACTTTGAATGCTTTAATTTGGAAATCTCCCTAGAGGACCCAAATCTAGGTAAAGGCAGGTTAGGGAACTGATGCACTGTGGAACCGGGGGCCTGATGCATTGGAACCCTGATACTCTGCTGCATGAGCGCCTATCTTTAAGGGGGAAGAGCATCCCTGGAGATATCTCTCTTCTGGGTGTGTTCGGTCTGTGTGTTTAACCGCCTAGTACTGTGAAAATGCCCATCTATGACACCCCAAACGGTTTCCATGCCCCTGTGACGTGATTACGATCCAGTGTCTGGTTACTAAACACACCAAAACGTTCATTGTGCTACTCCTTGTGTTGCATGGTGTGACTGGTGCAAGTAGTTTGAGTAGAATAGTACCCCCCATTTCATTGTCAGTGTTTCTATTGGCTGAAGTCAGTGGCAGGGTTCTTCCAATTGGGAATTGCCATGTATTGTAGACCAGTCAGGCTAAAGCCATATTCCGCTGGGCTGGTCTACATGTCCTGGTAATCACTTGTCCTTGTACCCTGTCTGCTGATGTAACTTTCCATTTTGGCCCCTCCCCCAACTCCACCACCACCCTCTTGAAAAACATTGTGAAGTGACATTCAGCATCAGTAAAACTACTGCTTATTTTTATTGTCAAAGAAGATACCCCTGCAGTGGTATACCGGTGTATAGTGAGCACCCCCTCTCCCCAGGTCCAGCGAGGCTGGATATGATTGGTGGTGAGCTGTTGGATTCAGGAGAGGTTGCTGACCTCACTCACAGAAACACAGAGTGCTCTTGTGTTGTGCTGTGTGTTTTGAGGCACCAGCCCATTCCAAAACTCCTGACCCCTGGCCAGTGGGGAGGGTCATGGGATTAAAGCAGCGGGATGATGCTTTGTTCAGCTGTGCTGGTGTCAGGTTTCCACACTGAAGCATGTGTGTGTGTGTGTGTATGTGGGTGTCTGGGCATCAGCGGTGGATGGCTTCCTCTCAGTTGCTGAGGTGACTGTGCATGCCTGACGGACAGTGACGCTGAGACCTAAGTTTTAGTCCGCGCAATATGTGTAGCTGTACACTGAATAGATTGCGCTGATGCTTTTCATGGCAAAGGATTGCTGTTAGGAGTAGGTTTCTCCTCCTTGGTTCATAAATGGTGTAGGTATGTTATGATGATGCGAGACAAGTGACACACCGAAACAACACAGAATCCTATGCTTCTGTCTCAGTGTAAAACACATAACCACATCCTACCAAAGGAAGACCTTGATGTGTGTGTCCTGCTTCAGGGCTGAGGGAGAGCAAGCTCTGCCTGAACACCACTAATCTGTAACAGATAGCACTTGTTGACTGAAGCAGGCCAAGATAGCCTGCCACACGGCAAAAAGTTAATGCTTTGATTAATGGAACTTTCAGGCAGTAATACTGTTTTACTTGTGCAATAAAAATAACAGGGTGGCTGACGAGATGTGTCATGGGGAAAATATTTCCTGAATAGAGCCTGAATATTATTTCCTGAATAACTGCTAATTGAAGTGTCAGAAACTTGCTTGGATTTGAGTTTTGCCCTGTGAGGGATGATGCTCTATTGCAGCTGAGGGGTTGTGTCAGCCTTCAGTGCATGATGAGACTGGGCATTAAGAAAGAACAGCTTTTGATTCAGAAGTAGCCTGAATGCCACTCAAGAGTGTGGCCAAGGTGCTCTCAATCTGTCATATGCAACAAACATAATTCCTTACTGTGACATAGCTTTGTATGAGCCTGAAATGTGGGATGTCTTTCTGCTTTGCACAGATTAATTGAATATGTGTTTTGCTTTAAATTCCACTACAAACTGTGGACAAAAGTTTTGTACATATGTTATTTCACTGAGCACCAATTACAGGCAGTTTGGTTTTCTGTAAGGAAGCTGTTGTGTGCTTCTTTGCAGGTGCCTACATAGTATAAGACAGTATAAAGACAGTGAGACTGTAGGACTGGTGAGGGACAAAGAAGTAAAGTTTCCAGAAGACAGTAGCATTTATGTTTTGCTTTAGTTAGGTATGATATATTTTGAACTTCTGTTAACCCTATCAAGGGAATAGTCTTTAACATTTTAATCATAAGTTCTTTTTCAATTTTAGCTGCTTATAATGCCAGTGACCTGTCAGATGTATGTTAGAGTAGACTTACAAATATAGTCATATGTAATACTTTATTTTGGTGCAAAGGAAACCTTTTCCATTTGTTTTGTATTTAACTGTATATTACCGATATTGTTTATTGATTACTTTTACATGTGTACCAGGAACAGGTGTTTTATTTTTCAAATGTCACTTCCTTTTTCACCATCATTAATTTTGCTGATCACTGGTTACCTTGTTTCTTGTCACTGCAAATCAGAAGGGAGAGTAATCATCTTGCAAAGACAAATTCCTCAGGGGAAGGGACTGAAAAGAAAGCTAAAGATGCTGAGATCCAGAGAATCCAGCTGTCTCTCTGACAGAGGCAGCTATGGAGTGGTGGAGGGGGGAACTTGCATTTGTGTGTTTGAGAACCAGCTTTGGCGTTCTGTATCGATTTGTGTTAATTATTCAAAGTAATCCTATTAAGATTACACAAACCTATTAATGGAGATCTTACTGTGGCAATGGTGGTTTTAATTTTTGTAAACTGTCCTCACATGATTCTGGTTTCTGCAAGAGCACTACTGTGAATCAGTATGTGCTACAGAATGCTAGCATAAAATGGCTTTCTTTTGGCTCCATGGGAATTTGTCATGGTGGTTGCACTAATCTGTGATTTTGCCCCCTCACAACCTACTATAAAACTTAACAGGCAAATGCAGGAAGCAAGTCCTGGTGCCCTTGCATGTGTCTTGCCTGCTCATTCGAGAAACGGGGGTGTTCAGTCACTCATACACGGTTGATCCGTCAGTAATTCTCTCCTTTTTCTTTCTCCCGTCCTTTTGCCGTTTCTTCCCAGGTTCAAATTGTTCACAAAAAGATTGATTTGAGCAATGTGCAATCCAAATGTGGCTCTAAGGATAACATTCGCCATAAACCTGGTAAGTGAACTGCCTTGTTTGTGCCACAATGGCCAAAATAATGCTTATCATAGTTGAGGGCAGAGGTATGTTTCTTACTAACGGCAGGTAGCGTAGTATATACCGTTTGATGATTTTAAGTTGTAGTTAGATATATTGTTAAAAATTAATGTAATTCTGAGATATTCTGTATAACTGCTGACATGTTCTTTAGGTGCTGCATGTTAACAATCAAAAGTGACATTGTGGTCAAGCACACTATGAAAACATTGGAGTTGAGCAATGAATTTCCATATACAATAATACATTGTTAATGCAGTTAAGTAGGTTTTATAGGTGTACATTCACATTTGTACTGTAAATGGGAGTCACATTCTGTATGTTCTCTTTCCTTTCCCTCACCAGGTGGAGGCAATGTTGAGATCAAAAACGAGAAGCTGGATTTCAAGGTGCAGTCTAAGATCGGCTCCTTCGACAACATCGGCCATGTTGCTGGTGGTGGAAACAAGAAGGTAAACCACTGGGAAATTTCCGTTAGCTGCAGACCCAGACAGCATTACACCATGTGCAGGGACTTATCTTAATAAAGTGTACAGCTCTGTCTTCTGTTGTATTGGGACCAAACCTATAACTCTGTTAATGACTGAATTTCCACTCTGTGAGCTTTTGCAAAGATGACTTTCCAAAACTCAGTTATGGTTTCCTCCAAAATCAAATTTAATGGCTTTCCAACTGTGGCAATTCTCCAATTCTGGTTTCATGCACAGCTCTTCTTGCTTGGCTGTCACTGTCATGCTGCTGCAACAGTTTTACCCAAGGGTAGTGCAATCAGTACCTGACATTTATTTAATACATTGACAAGACATAACATTGGCTTTTATGGTATTTAGTACAACACTTCCATTGCTCAATTCTTTTTTCCTATGAAGTGGATTAATCAACTTGTAATTCAAGTATTTATTAAAAATAGTTGTTTCGTCTTGCTTTTATGAATAATACAAGTTGACCCTCAGATGAGGACATGCTCTGTGTACATTGAATAGGCACTTTGCATGCAGTTAGGTATGAGTCAGTCAAGATTTTAAACACTGCTTTTTCCACTGTCATTCATTTGTACTTGAAGTCATGATTACATCCATTGTTAGACACCTCCCTGAATTCTCAAATTCTCAGAGTGAGAACTGTAACAATCGGCTGTGACCACATGCACGCATACACAATCAGACCTGAGGTGCACCTGCAGCAAAACTCAAAGCAAAGAGAGAAAGACAGTAGTTCCCTTAGCAATAGCAACACTGGCTGCCAGACTCCCTGCCTTCCTTCTCCTTCTCTTTTTCCTGCCTGGCACATTTGGTTATTAATCTTTCATACTCTTTAATTTTCCATTTTTGATTTTTTGCTGGCTTCCCGCTTTTCTTGCACCTTGCTCTGAGCCACAGCAGTGAATCCTGGGGTTGTGGAGGGGGTCATGTTTGAAGGTTTGAGAAAATAGATCTACAGCTCCTTGCGTAGATACCCATACTAATGTGGGATTAACCCTTTCACACGTAACTTATTTTATGCTATGTAGCCCAAGTGTTACGTTACACGGTTCGTTATGTTTTCATTAACGTTATTAAGCTTCTCATAGTTTTCACCGCCACATTTGCTGTACTTTCTAATGTTAAATCGCTGTTTTTTCAAAGCTAACATTAGCTAGAATTTTTCCAATCTAGTGTCCTAATCACACCGTTTTGACTGTACGCCCTAAGCGGCTAATCACACCGGTGTGACCGTACGCGCAAAAGGGTTAATGGTCCATACTGTACATGACAGGTATCTACAGCAGAAAGGTAAACCTTTCCTGTGTGGTCTCTAACTTCCACGTTTATGCACTAAATGATTCAGGAATTTGTTTAACCTCATGCCCACAATCTGACCTGTGGCTCCAGTAAGTGCAGATCCCACCTCCTCTGTCTCACGCAAATTTCATTTCATTTATTTCATTCCTTCATTAGATGACTCTTGTTGAAGCCAATCCATTTTGTTCTTTCATTTGTGTATCGATGACCCATGTTTTCCGCTCACACCATGCTGGGTGTTCATCCTTAGAAAGAGAAGGGGAACGAAGCAGAGGGGGGTGCCACAGACCCCGCCCTAAACGGGGGTGGTCTCGGCGCAGCCCACACTGACAACTCGCAGCAGTCACCTCTCACCCCTCCCTCTGAACCCATCCTACCCGGGGAGCCCCCCCTCACAAATCAGGTCTCCAGTAAGTACACCACCAGCACTACGACCAACGCCCCCCCACCCATGAATCAGAGAACACGAGAGTGCAATAAAGAGAAAGGATCTAAACTTGGCAGAACATGAGCATACAGTCATTATTCATTAGTTCTTTACTCATTTGCAAATTTGACTTAATTAGCTGATCGATCGCTGACCCAGAGTCCATGGTAATTGGCGACACCTCAGGGAGACTCAGCAGGTTCTGTAATTATTTGCAGGTACCATTCTGTTTTGTGCTTGAAAGGAGAATATACTTGTTCCTGCCATTTCAAGATGTTTTTAAGATTTATTATTAAAAAAATGGTAAAAATTTTGAATCACTGAATGATTTTGGGATCAGCATCCACTATTTTTTCCTGTTTTTGATATTTTTTGAACCGTTGTGTATGTGTTGCAAGTTTTCCTACCCCGAGTTGACTCAAACAAGATGTTTTACAGTGAATATGATGGAACTGTATGTTTTTAACTGATAATACTTAAGTTTAAGAACTAGAACATCTTGAATGACTCCCATCAGAGGCAACCATGCAGTAATGCCTGCTTGCAAATACAACACAGACACCCCTGTACATGTTCTACTTGGCCTCCATTATCTGAAACCAGGCCAGGGCAGTACATAGATTTTATATCTTCCTTGCCTGTCATGTCCAGAATCACAAGAGGGAGCCCTCAGTCTACAGAGTTCAGAGCATCTGCGGACTCTGCAGCAGGTTCCTGTCCTGCAGCTCACGCGTGCAATAGGCATGTTTGCATAAGATCTTACCAAGGCTATCAGCTGAGACCTGAGCTGCTTCTCAGCAAAATTTTGGTTTAGTGAAACCTAAATCCGTGAATCACTGAACTGAGTCTTTTAATGGACACAAGGTGAAATATCTTTAAAGATCATTAAAGCTCTTGTTGATTGAAGAGCATATGTTTATTGTCATGAAAAAATAGTCTGCAAATATATAAAATTTAAAATGTAAGGAACATAAGGAATCTTGGAATATATGGAATTTATTAGAATATGTCAGTTATTGCCACTTTCCTTGTGTTCATGTAGAACTGGCTAATTGTGCAATGTATATTTTTCATTTACATATTGATTGTATTAGATTTTTTTGCTAAACATATATTACAGGGGAAATTATATTAAACTGGGGAATTGTAGCTTGCAGATGTATCATTAGAAACAACACTGTTTTCCATGTTTCTCCACAGTAAGTCATTAATTCCTCTCCGTTCCCCCCCCTAGATTGAGTCGCATAAGCTGAGTTTCCGCGAACAGGCAAAAGCCCGCACCGACCATGGAGCAGAGATCGTCTGCAAGTCCCCCACCGCTTCGGCGGATGGCTCACCCCGCCGCCTCAGCAACGTGTCCTCCTCCGGCAGCATCAACATGACAGATTCTCCTCAGCTCTCCACGCTAGCCGACCAGGTCTCCGCCTCCCTCGCCAAACAGGGCCTGTGATCGCCTGTTCCCGATAGGATTCCTACTGAGTGAACAACAGAACAAAAAAAAAAAAACAAAAAAACACCCCTCTCTCTCTCTCTCTTTATCTCTCTCTCCCTCCTTCCTTTCAATTAAGCCGGATTTTCTAACTGGGTTATCAGAGCAGTCCTCCCTTTATATGCTTTCACTGATCAATTTCTAGGGCATGACTATTAGAACCCGATTTTGAAATGTCCAGTGCAGTAAATGCATTAGTAATGCTTCTATATTTGATACCCTGTACGAATATGTTAGGGTGCACTGATCCTCCAAATTTATGACAGCATACAGTGCCGGTACTGCACAGAATTCTCCACTAGCTCCTTGCACGATGTTAGTCTCAACATCAGTCTCAGGGTGCTGCTCATCATATTAGGACTGTTATTTACAACTCTAGTTTTGGCTTGTACATGTTGCGAAAACAATTAACTCTTGAAAGTAATTTAAATCATATTACAACGCTAAATGAGTATGACCAAGCTCGAGTAGCAACCAGAGGTAGGAAACATTGAACTAATTCATTACTTAAAAGCACTAAACAGCCTACGAAGAGAAGAATGATCACTATTCCAGTTAGTGTGAAAATATAATCAGAAATTAGAAAGAAAATCATGCCTAGATGCATATGAGAAAAAAGGCCAGTTATAGCCATTGACAGTGGCGTTTGTTAGTTACCGTACTGAAGGAAGTTTTACTTTGCTGTACTCGTCACATTTTCAAGCCTAAATGAGTGAGGTGTCAAACATGTTACATGTATATATAATTCATTATTCAATATAGACCCAACATCAAAATGATTCTTGAACTATACTAATTGCTCTGTTAATTTATGCCTTTAAAAAGAAACCAATTTGATCTCAAAACAGGCCCTATCTTAAAGTTTTCTTATTAATCCTGGTCATCATGAACATCAGCAGTGCCAATAATGTCAGATTTGGTGTTAAGAGTGCCAAATAACCCTCTGCAGTTTCACTTTGGAGATCTGATCTGAATCTAGAAAAAAATCATGAAGATACATTCACTTCTTATTGTGTTTTTATGTTGGATGTAGGGAGGAAGTTTTACCAATATGATGATCACAACAGAAGATATTTTCCAACTAGGAGCTGATAACAGGGTTCTTACATAGTTCAGACACTTGCCTGGACAGCGGCATCACGTTCCCTTATTTTAAGTACAGGCATATGGACAGGGGTCTGTTATCTAACCGTTATTCAGAGAAGCAAATGTTGGAATGCTCCTGGCAAGATGTTTCCAGAACAGATTGGCTGTATTTAATGGAATTAAAAGTGGGGAAAGCAAGTGCACAATTTGTATCAACCTCTCAAACAGATACGCAGAATGCTATGTGGATTTTCTATAATAGAAGTCACTCATCCCCAGAAATTGTCCATTGAAAAGCTGGCAAGGCTGTAAAGCTCAGTTAGCAGGAAAGCCTCCTGCGTTTATACTTTTATAGTTGAAGGCTGCAGGTCTGCTCAGAATTTGGAGCCTATGTCTCTCAGAGAGCAGGTTTTCTATGCGAGTGCTGTGTCCATACACAGAAGCAAACCTTGGGCAGCATTTTGGAAATCTGTCAATACAGAGCATAACAAATTCTTATACTTACTTCCACCTGTAGTCTGCTGTAGTGATCTGAGTATGTAATGTACCCTCCCACCCATTTTAAGATTTTTGTCAAAGCCCGTATAAATGCTATGTAATACACTGATTGACATGGGATCGAAAAAGCTGGTGTATTGTATAGAGGTATAGCTAGAGTACAGCTAGGAAGCTTGCTACCTTGCACATTAACCTCCTGGGTGCTAGCTAGCAGGCAATAATGAGGTGTGCTTCGAGTGCCGTCTATCTAGGTACTCTGTGCTACCTTTATTATGGGCCTTTTCACCGATCTAGCTAGCTTGCTAATATCATGTAGCATGGTATCAGATGAGGAAAAAAGATGCTTTTCATTAAATTGGTAACATTGATTCACTGTAGCTAGCTGGATTAATCTAGATCTAATGTGACAGTTAATTTAGCTTAAAAAAAGTTTGCAAGAGCTGACCCACTGACAGACTGTAAAAAGTAAATTAAGGTAAAATACATAATGAAGTATTTAACAAGCAACATAAAATTTTAGAAATTCACAAATTCACTTCAGAATGATTTAATTAGGTTTATCTCCTCTTCAAATGTGTTTAGAAAATCACTTATTCACTAGCTACTACAGCTGCATTCTGTATGACATGCATAAAATTGCAATGGTCTGCCGTGCTTTTAAGGTTTCAGTTTATCATTTTACATCAGAGTAATGTAATCACTAATTCAAGGATCATGGGGTTAGAAAGAAAAATGTGAGGTTACCATCAAGGGTCTGGGTGTAGTCAGAAATGTACACCAGTTATGAATCCCATATTTTGAAACCGAATTGTTTCACAGTAGAGAAGGGAAAGATGGTCACTATGTTAGTAGAATTAGACACTGTGAATTGTATGTTTTTTTTTAACCAGTTAGAAATTACGTAGCTTTCCATCGGAGACTTATTGGAATAGGACAAAAACTGTGTTGTGGGTTATTAACTTTGACATTAAATAGCAGTTGAAAAGTTATATTTTCCTGAAAATATCAATCTGTCACCATTAAGTCATCTTGTGGGATATGGATATCTGGTGGAATCTGTTCACGAGGAGGCAACTATTGCAAAACACAATTTATAAAACGCATATAGAAAGACAGTCTACATTGAATATGAAATCCAACAAATTTTACATATCAGTAAAAAAGAACAAGGAGCTTGACAGAGCAAAACAAAAGGAAGTAAGGAAGTTGAGTAATTTGTTGTGAAGATTTGACTTTTAAAGATGAGAAAAGCAAAAAGTTATTACAAATATAAGGACATTTCCATCACTAATGTTTTTTGTTGCTATGGGACATGCCAGTGACTTTACCTTTACCAAAAAAAAAAACCTCAAACCCCTTCCCTGACAGTTCATAACAAGGAAATTAATATTCTAAAAAAATCTGAGGAAATACAAAAAACACTTGGGGCTTAAAATTCAGCTTGTGTTGCGCACCTTTTTGCCTAATAGTATTCTGTGGATGTGAGATGTTACTGATAGATTCTAATTGTGCCTGCAGGCAATCTTCCTAAATTATTTTATTTCCATCAGCGTGCTTCTGTATATTCCTTTTTAAGGTGATTAGTCCACACACAGGACTCTTTCCAAATATCTGACAAGTCTTGACATCTAGAAAGGACAAACTATCTACCTTTTCTCCCCTCTAACATGAACAAGGACATGTGTGTTAAATTGTAATATGCTTGAACGAAAGATGTGTGCTATATGAAGGACTGGATTAATAAGAAGTGTATGTGTCAGGTGAACAATTGAGTGATGAATTAGTGTGCCATTGCCAATTCTGCCCTGGTTAAAGAGACTTCCTCTAGGACACAGGATTCGGTAATTTCCAGCCCTTTTTAGAAAGACGACAGCCTTCAGCGTTAATGGCGGATCTGAACCCAAGTCATTGCTGTCCTCTGGACCTGCTGTGCTCTCCACCCGAAAGTGCTGTTATGCATAGCACTACTCTGTGGCTCTTCTGTCAGTAACTCCCCTCCAAAATGGCACTGGACAATAAAATACACATGATCTCACCCAGATTCACAGGACACACAGCACCAGGCTCAGGTCCAAGCAAAGTCAAAAGGAAAAGCCTGTAAGTCTTTCTGTAACTTTCTTCAGAAAGCCCAATAGCTGTGCAGTGCGATTTCATTGAATATGACGAGAACTTTTTGGGTAGAAATCACTGCGTTTGTAGCAAGGACTAAATAGTCATGCTAATGTTAGTTGCATGCATACAAGGTAAATTATAGTGTATACTGCCTTCTCTTCCCCTGATACTTTCACAGTGTATCCTGTAATCTTGAGGCTGCTAGGATATCTACGTAAGTAAATGCAGATAGGAGTAAAACCTGATTGGCAACCTGTTGCCTTCTTGGCATAAATGGTAACGTTTGGGACTTGTTAATGAAACTTGCCTAGGGTATATCTGATTGAAATGGCAAAATAAGCTTGGGAATGAAGACAATTTTTAGCATGCAACACATCCATTAGCATGTTAGCCCTTTTTTTCTTTTCACCAGTTTACCAAAATCTCAACATCCTGAGTGGACATCTGTTACTGTCTGCAGTCTGTACATTACTGAATCAGATGGGTGTTAATATAGCTAGAAAAAGAGCGTGGACTGTGTGTTGAGAAGCTGTATGTTAAAGGACATGGTATGGGAATGTTTCAGTCTTAAACGGTCAAAGAAAAACTGGTATGGGAAGTCAGCTCTGTCAAGCTTTTCAGTGTTGTACATTTTATTTTTCGCTTTTACCTCTTGGAAGTTTAGAAAAGGTACTGCAGTTCTGATCTCATTGACTTTTTTGTTCTAATTTCCTGTTTTTATTGCAATTCTTCATTCTAGCTTGGCAATTGTGATTGTCCATATCGTAATTGTGCGTTTTATTAACTGGTTTACACTGATACTCGTTGCTGTAAACGTGCATTTGCAAATAAAGTCGGTATTACACACTTTTTGGCTCCTTTTTCTGATCGACAGTGTTGAACACTGAGGTGACATACAGACCACTACATGGTGTAAACCTGTTCCAAAAGTAAATGTGTTACTGTACATCCACCATAAATCACTTGCAGTTTTGGAGCTGTTTGTCCTTCACTTTAAGTGACAACTCACACCAACTTAATTTCTACCCACCTTTCATAATGAGTTTAAAGCACACTTAAAAAGCCTAATTACTGAGATAAGAAAAACCCTCTCCAGATCGAAGGAATCAGTCTCATGTGAAAACACCAGACAAAAACAAGAGAACACGTGTTACAATATAATTCATTTTTAATTTGAGAAGCAATGTTGCTTGCCCATAAGATTTGCCGATCATTCATAAACATTTTTGCCTCTGCATAAAGAAAAGTGTTAAATATTATGTACGTGTGTCTTCTCCCTATACAATCAGGACAGCTACAGCCTGAACATCAAATACAGTTAAGAATCAAACAAGGTATTTACAAAATATACTTTTTGTACAAACTAATACATGCTAAAGGATGTACCACTTTCATCTGCTCCCTTTCATCACATTGGAAATTAGAAGTATGAAAATAACCCCCACAACACAATACCATCTTTTCAACACTAATCAAACCCCTATACATCTGATGGCATCTGTCTAGCAGTAGGTCTTCTGATTTCATTTGCCGAAGGGCGATCTTGAATGGACTAATGGAGAACAACATAGAGGCATGGCCATTGATGGTCCCTGGATAATTTTCACAAGCGCAAACAAATTAGACATCTGTCTCTTCACCCTCTCCACCTTAAATATTTCATTGAGACAACAGGTCGAGGTTGGGTGAAAAATCATTGGACACCAATTTCCCAGAAAAACACACCCCCTCCCTTCCCCAGTAAGATGACATCTGAATTATGGGATGCAGGGCGTGAAAGTCAGCCAGACCCAGTGCACTTGGCGGACTTGTTCACAAGTAACTTGGATGAGGCAGCCACGCAGCAGACCAATGGCTTAACAGTAATTCAAAGCTCAGCAGGACGTGGGGCCATGACTGCTTGCCTTTAGTGCGTCAAAGCAGGTTCCCTTGGCTGCTACTGCATTGTGCAAGCTGACCGGGAGATGCAGGTTGGAGGGACAGGTGAAGAGGGCATATGAATTCAGAAGGATGAAGGGGTATATAAAAAAAAAAACCCTGATGAGTTGTTAAAAGCCTCTTCCATTGCCACTGTTGATTATAACCCAAGTAGGGAAAAAAAGCCCCCTACCCCACATACATGGTTAATGAGTACAATATGAGATTTATATACAATTGCGTGATTTTGTGTGTAGGACAAAGGCAAGTGCTGGGAAAGGGGAAGCAGAGCCTCATTGCTCTCTGCAGGTCTCCTTCCCTCGTCTGAGGGGCTTGGTGGCCGTGCACCAAAACGACATTACAAGCGCCGCCTCTTCCCTCTTCGGGATTTTCTTCAGTTTACAGTGGAGTGATTCCATTTTATACATAGAATGGTTTTCAAAAACGTAACCCCGGAACTGGTTTTTGACATGACAATGGTTTTAATGATGCTATTTACAAAACAATTTCGCAACCTGGTTCTGTTGTAACTGCTGCCACAATCAAACGGGGTACGCTGTAAATTGTGTTGTGTAGCTCCAGGAAACAATACAGTGATACAGGATTGCATGAAAATCACAACTAAGGTGTAAATATTGCCAACGACTTATATTATGTATGTGTGTGTATATATATATATATATATATATATATGTGTGTGTATATATATATATATATATATATATATATATATATATATATATATATATATATATATATATATAAAACAAAATCCGGATTGCATAGCGATTTGCAAATGAAGATGGAAATAGTGAAATCTGAATATGTGAATAGACCTTGCTGAATTGACAACACGATGTAAGCTGACAACCAGACAAGCTGCACAGCTAAGCAGACTTGCAATTGCAATGGACCGCAAAAAATACCACCATTGACGCTGGAGTCGAAGAACACCCAGTGAAGAAAAACGTCCCTTAAAACTACCCTGATGTCTGGGTGCCACTCAGTACTGAAGTGCTAAACATGAAATGCTGGCTTCCTTTTAAAGAGAACACTCAAGTTTTTATCTGTTATCTAATCTAACCAGGAATGAAGCAAAACACCACGCAACAAAAAGGAAAAAAAAGACAGCAATGTCATGAGAAAGCTATGTGCCGCTTCAGAGGGAAAGGATTAAACTCTCCCTCGCTGACTAGCAGCGCAACCAAACTGCGGCGCTGCTGCCCATTTGATTCATTGCCTGTGCTTTCGTTTTCCGATCTTTCTTCTTCGCTGTGATGAGCAAGCTACATCCTACCAGAGGAGGTAACAACCTCAGAGACTTCCTTTTTTTCACGGATTGGGCAAAAATGACTCATTGGGTAGAGACAGTGCTTTGCGGTCACACTTTACATTTGTGTACCTTCATAATGCGCAAGCCAGCATGACCATGACTTTACTGCCTTCCAGTTCAAAAGCAATACATGCAGACGGCTCTCTGACTTCTTGTATATGCAGGCCTTCCCTACATGACAAGTGCTCTGTAGCCACCGCCCTACCACCTAGTGACTCAAACAGTGGCGTGAACACACCCCGGCATATTCTACATGGGGGTAATCAGAAAATGCTGAGAAGGGAGACGGCCGAGTGCTACAGGAAATGATGTGTATGAGGGGCTGCTGACGTGGCGTCCGCACAGAGGAACGGGTTGCCAGGCTGGACCCTGCGCTACACGGCGTGCGGCAGAGCAGGATAGGTGAACAGGTTCTCTTAAAAGGAAGCAGCAGCGCAGGTATGGGACCAAGGGAAAGGGGAGGTTCACACTCTTTTGGTTTTCGGATTTTGTCACTCCACTCTAAACTCGCATGGGGCCAAAACGCAGCTGTTCAGTAGAAAACGCCCCTTTCCCAGCCAGTAAGCCAAATCCCCCTACATAGTGCGCTATAAGTGTACTTCTAACATAAAGACACTGAGTAAAATGGTCATTGTTTAGCCTTCAAACTAATCATGTAATGATTTTTTTTCCTTTTTTTCGTTCTTTTAAGGTTTGTTTTTCTTGTGACAAAAACAAGTTAAAAAGGGTTTCTATATTCTGTATGTTCACTAAAAACTGTGAAAAAACTGACTGATGTTTGAATATCAAACAACAGGACTTTTTTTTTAATCTTTTTGTTTTCATTAAGGTTTTTTTTAATGTCAGGGTGGCTGGGGGGGTGGGGGGGAGTCCTCCTGTTCACCGGTGCGCGGGTCTGAGTGGCGTGCAGGCTTTCTGCTTGCAGCAGTCGTCCGGGCCGGGCGAGGGCGGGCCGTTGTCTGGCCTGCTGACGGACACGCGGCGTGGTGCCCGGGCGCCCCGCTCTCCCGCCGGGCTGGCCTGGCCGTCGGGCTCCGGCGCCGGGTCGCACTCCAGCGGGAAGGTCCTGCGCTCCCATGGCTGCACCGGCTGGGGAACCCGTAGGGGCGAAAGAGAGGAGCACGATGTGAACACCCTGTTGAACCCCCTGGACCCAGGACAGTGACGGCGCACTGACTGTGTACACCATAAACAGAGCGCCTGCTGAACTCGATGAACCCAGGACAGTGACAGCACACCGTGTGCACCTGGGGTAGATGCAGCTTCCTGCTTACCATTCATTTTGATCGTATGGAAGGTTCAGAAGTGAAGAGAACAGTGTATTTTAAAAGCAGTTGTCAGCACTACACACAAAGTTGTCAGCATTACACATATTTCACAAAGAAAGCAGGTTAAACAGAAGGAGGTTCTTTTGATTTATAGTGCTGGCTCCACAGATACCCTGCCCGTTTGCAGTTAAAATGATATGAATATGAATCAGGCTTAAGGCCCAACTCTGAACCCGTGTTTCCATTTTTTTGAAGAATGTGATGTGGTTCCCAAGGTGATGCAGTTTCTTTCAGTGCTATGGACACATCCGGTTACACAGAATGCTCGGCACAAAGCGACACCTGGGATGTTTATTAATTCTGGCACGTCCTTGTCATCTGGGCCACACCCAATGAGCTTGCATGTGTGGTTGCATGTTCGTAGGCCGTCTGAAAGCGGCGACATTCTGCACTGCGCGTTTGCCTTTGTGTAATGTATGAGCTGGAGTGCAGGGACTGAGCTCTGAAGTCAGGCATGGAGTGAGTGAATGTGAATGTGAATGTGAATGCGAGCTTGTCGCCGGCGAGAGCGTACCAGCTCCTCGAAGGTGAAGTCAGGCGTGGAGCAGCGGGTGTCCTCGCTGGGCTGCAGGCGGTGGGGCGTGTGGGGGTTGGACAGGTCGGGGCTGGCGGGGCTGCAGGGCGAGGCCACGGGGCCGTAGTCCTGCAGCAGGTGGAAGTGCACCGTGTCCGGGGACGATGGCTGGGGCGTGGACGGGTTGGTGCCGCCCATCAGGGGGGTGGTCCGCCCGTCCAGAGACTTGTACGACCTGCGGGAGGACGAACGCTCAAGTCTGGTAAAATGGGTCGGGAGGAGGTAGGGCAAAGGGCTTAATCTCCAAATGATTCCCAAAGGGAATCTCGGAGACCCGTGAGCATCATTTAGGGTCAGTGCTCAGCGGGTTGCGGCGCCACTCACCGGCTGCCCCTCCTCTTGGCCATGGCGCTGGCGGTCCAGCTCCACCGGGAGCGCTCCTGCTCCTCGTAGGGCAGGTGCAGCTGGGAGAAGGCCGCGTCCGACAGGTCCTCGACCTGCGCGCACAGACAGGCAAACAGCCAGTGATCGGCACCGTCGCTAAACGCGTGGCGGAGACAGCGTTACCAAGTCACACGGAGAGATCGTGCCTCGACCTCCTACCACGGCTGCCTCTTTGTGAGAAGCACAATGCGATGCCCTGCCGTTACACTAGTGTGCTGAGAATAAACTGCATATTGGGATGGAGTATTACTAAACAGCTTCAACAGGAGTTCTGACACACGAAACAGGGTCGTTGGGGAAACAATTCGGCGTTACTTGAATAAGACGAAATTTAGTCAAACATTGCCTCAGAGGGAGAGAGAGGGGAAGGGGAAAAAAAACATACCTCCACATTGTTATCCTCCTCAGTGATTGGCTGTGCACAAATGTCAACCTCCCGCCAACTGAGGGCAAAAGCACAAGAGACACACTGTGTTTAGACCTCTGCTGTCAGGTCAGTTGGGGACGTACTGCAGGGCTTCCCACAGCATTCCAACAGCTTCATTACAGCACGTCAATGAGTACAAACATTCACACACACCAGCTTCTATTAGGCATATAAATATAGCTATACATACAAATCACCACTTTATAAAATACATAAATTTCACATTTGAAAACTTGTGCACAAAATTTTAGGTTGGCTAACCTTCTCACCCACTGCAATTTAGCCCAAGTGGACTTTGCTTTGAGTAGGTGAATTCTGGCAGCCTAGTGGGTTTAATTATATGGTTCACACATATCCAATTTGGGGATCTAATGCTCATGCAGGTAAAGGCATCAGATGAAACATGCAGCATTACTGCTCAGAGGAACTGATCCAGTTTGAAATGGTTTGGATTAAACTGAAATTTAAGTTTTACATATTTCAACACATATAATAAACCTGTCCTTAGTGTTTTAATAGCCACACATTTCACCAGAATGGCATTTTTTATTTGTCAGTATTTCTCTAGCATACTCTCATAACACACTGTGCAAACTGCACTGATGGAAAAATGTTTAAAGGCAACAGACCAATCGTCATGCTTAATTAGGCTAAATACAGTTTTCTGATGGGTGGACATGTGTGCAGTGCGGTGCGATGCAGCAGACGGCTGTCAACTCTGGATCCGTTACCTGGGCGTCAGGATCTCTTTGTACTGCAGCTTCTCCACGCGTGTGGTGGCGGCCACCGACATGGGGATCACAATGTTGTTGATGTCAAAGGAGCTTTCTCCTCTTCGCCTCCGAATGGGCTGCTGGGGGCGGGAATGGGGGGGCAAGACAGAGAAGAGCAGTGTGTTAAGAGCCACTAATTACAACACCCACAATGAGGCACACTCTCACACACTTTTCGTGAGAGAGCCAAATAGTTAGTGCAGCACATGTGCAAAAACCAGAGGGTTAGTCAACACTCATTCCATTCATGTTAGTGGAAAACTCCTTGTAGTTTTTTATATTATATATATATATATACAAATTCTACCCAGATTCACCCCAACACTGTACTATAAAACCTTCCCCATCATGCAACACCATTGACACCAGCCCACTCATACAGCTACAACTTCAAACAGAACACACACAGCTCTACAGCATGGAATGCGTTCTGTTTAATGCCTGTGGGAGGAGAGAGGCAGTGTTTCTGCACAGAGGGCCTGGCGGTGCGGGGCTGCAGCACGCCCCTTCCCTGGGTGACTGGAGGCTGCATACCGGGGTGCTGGTGGAGCTTTGGCTGTTGAGGGCGTAGGGGGTGGAGCTCTCCGACGACGTGGACAGCTGCCTCATCAGGGGGCTGTGGGTGGGGGTGTGCAGGCTGGCGGAGGACGAGCAGGGGCTGCAGGCGTCCGGGTACAGCTTAGGGGCGGCTGCAGAGGGGAGGGGGGTCAGCAGTCAAACTAATGAGAACTGTAACACTAGATGCATTTTTTCCCATGACATTGTCGTTTAACAGATGCTTGTATCCAGGGTGACTTACATGTGTTACAATTTTTACATGTTATCCATTTATACGGCTGGATATTTACTGAAGCAATTCTGGGTTAAGTACTTTGCCCAAGGGTACTGCAGCAGTGCCCCTGCTGGGAATCGAACTGGCAACCTTTTGGTTACAAGCCCTTAACACCGCACCACTATGCTACACTACTGTTCATTATTCCCAAGGTTTCCCAAGCTGCATACCACAAATTCAGATATCTGAACAGCGACACGCCCTAGCCTACATTCTCCGGTCATGGCTACTGTGGAGCTGCCGCAGCGAACGGCCGGCGTCCCGGTGGTACTCACAGTTGCTCCTCTCCAGGGAGTGCTCCCGGGGCCTCTTGCGGCCGTGGCCCTTGTCGTACCCCCCTTGCGAGAGGGTGCGGCTGCGCTCCTTGCAGAGGGGACGGGCCTCCAGCTTGGACGCGCTCAGCAGGCTGTCCAGCTGCTGCTGCTGCCGGTGCAGCTTGTCTGGGCGCATCTTTTGGTGCGAGAGTCCTGTGGGGGAGACGGACAGAGCGACGGTCACCTTCCGTTTGCTACTGCTGTGCGGCACGTCGCAGCAGAGGTGGCAACGGCGAGCAACTGTTGTGGCGAATCGAAACATCAGCGTGTTGTGGCTGTTACGAGCGGCTACAAAGTTGCAATCAAAGCGAGCGACTTGGCTGAAGACGACGACAGCTGTACATGAGCAGAGACGCAGGGGCCGCCCAAACTGGTGACACCCTGCTTCTCCTACTCTTCCTCTTTTGCAGTGCCATTGTTCTCATCATTAAAGTGCCACTTCCTTCCCTGATTGGGTGAGAGGACCTGGTCCTTACCATATGGTCTTCTGAACAGGTTTTGGGGGTGAACAAAGCTGTCAATAATAACACACTGCTACTTCAAGTTCAATAATCACTGAAGCAGAATTAAGGTCAGAGCTGTGAATTCTGGTGTTTTGAGGACCCAAGGATGGTGAGAAGTCTGAAGTGTCACAATATGGACTTTGCAGAAGCCTGTTGCTGATGTCATGATATTGACCCATCTTGAGAGGCTGCGCACATTTGCAATGCTGGTTCACACAGGGTATAAGTGTTAAGGGGTGTGTGTTTGTGTGTGTGTGTGTGTGTGTGTGTGTGTGTGTGTGTGTGTGTGCGCGCGCTACTCACTGACTGCTGTGATGAGTGAGTTGGTCAGCTTGTGTTTGTCTTTGGAGGAGGACGAGGAGTCTGGGAGCCGGCCACTGAGGGGGATCTTGTGTTTTAGGGAGAGCTTCTTGAGGGGTTTGATCCTCTCCAGAGGTCGGTTCTGCCAGTGAGACTTCAACAGCCGCTGGAAATGCAGGGTCATGGACACATCTGTGGAAAGAGTGAGCGCAGAGTCAGCCAACTGGCCACTTCTGTTATTGTAATGCTTTTCCTAGGGCTGCTCACAGCAGCGCCTGTGAACCTGCAGGCTTTACACATTGCAGTGAACTTCTCATTCTGTCCACCAGATGGTGTTCTTTTAACAGTTCAGATAAAGGCAAAAATCTCTTGGGAGTAGAAGACTCACTTCAGATGATACCATCTTCCACTTCCTTGTCAGGATAACATTTCTATGTTGTATTATATTTGGCATATTGGTATAAAGTATTAAACACCTGCCAAAAGTAAACTAAAGATCAGCAAATACAAAACCAGCCTGAGGAAAAGTCCACATTATTGGAGCCTTCAAACTAGTACACACACACACACACACACACACACACACACAAAACTGTCCTGGTTATTTATGCTTTCCTCTTTATCTAGAAAACTGTTTTAATGTAAAGAGAAGGCCAGCCCCTAAAAAACATTCTTCTAAAACATGGCAGGTTGCAGAGCACTAGTCTTAAGGGCTGCTGTAACATGTCCTTGGAAGAGCTTACCATCAGTAAAGGAGAGGATGGGATGGACACAGGGGTCAAACTGAGAGAGCCGTTCCAGCAGGGGGCGCTCAAACTGAAACTCCCCGCAGGGTGTGGTGCGGCTACTGCACGTGAAACACATGGGGTTGACATCGCAGCTACAGCGAGGTCCAGCCATTCTCTGGACCTAGAGACAGCAGAGGTTGGGAACACATTATATAACTGGCATTTAACAGATGCTCTTAGCTAGAGTGACTTACACAGGTTACATTTTTTCCCCCACATATTATCCATTTATACAGCAGGATATTTACTAAGCCAATTGTGGGTTAAGTACCTTGCCCTAGGGTACAACAGTGCACCAGTGGGGAACTGAACCAGCAACCTTTTGGTTACGAGGCCTGCTCCTTGCTTCTATGCTACACTGCTGCCCGGCAGTCACCTGGGATCACCTGGAAATGCTGACCGAGGAGACTGGTTCTCCCTTCTGAACATGCTTGTGTGTATACATAAAAATAGCAGTTCTAACCTGCAAATAATTTGCAAACTGTAATTTGCAAATAATACTGGCACATACTATTCTCCAAATACACTCTTGATATACTCTTAGGAGTCAGTCCCCTATTTTAACACACAGAAACAAACAGTCCATTAAGGGGGACAATTTTAAGTTTCCTCAGCACAGTAACACAGGCACTCGGGAGTGCCCTCGGGCGCGGCTTACCTTGCGGTTGAGGTGCGCCACCGTGCTGGGCCGGACGAGTCTGCGCTTCTTGCAGCTGAGGATGGGGCGCGTGCGGGCCGCCACACAGGTGCCGTCCTGCGGCGAGGGGGCGAGGGGCGGCCGCTGCTGCTGCTGCTTCCTGCCGAGCTGCTCCTCCGCGTCCGAGCTCTCTGGCGAGCCTCCGTCGGCGCGGCCAGGACGCAGGCTGAGGAGGAACCAGCAGTCACGACCATGGCAGAAGCGCCTCCAGCATTCTCAGTGAGCCTTCTCTAAAGCACGTGGCTGTGTCCCCTGAGGCAGCCCCCGGCGGCCTCCCTTCTAATTATTTACCATCCGCTAGTCGTCACTCAGACAAGGAAGCAAAGGTGTTTTTATAGTGCACTTCCTGAACGGGACGAAGGTCACTCGCTCAGAGACAGAAGCGAAGCCGTACCTGTTAAGGACCCCGTTCAGCGGCCTCCCTGGCGCCCAGCCTTTCCACAGGCCCGGGTCGGCGGAGGGGTGACGGGCGACCCCCGAGCCTTCCGCCCCGTCTGAGCTGCGCTCCTGTGAAGGACAGCGGAGGGTCAGCACGGCCGATCGGAGAGCGGGCCCCGCCCTTCACCGCACCGCTCCCAGAGAGGGGCCGGGCACAACAGTCCAACGGGCGCAGTGAATTCCTCCACTGCGCTGGATGGATAAAAAGGTCAACACCGCTTGGCAAGGCAGACAAAGACCACCACTGTTCCAGTGTCTGCTGGACACCCCGCCTCCTCACCGACTGTTTGATTCTGTGGGCAGGTCTGTCAGCCCCCCTCCCCCCTCTCTCTCTCTCTCTGCCACGGGCGCAGTGCCTGGGTGTCATCCAGCGGGTGACATTGGCAGATGTGTTTGTCAGACTCTTTCAAACGCATTTCTCACCTACCTCTCAAAACCTCAAGCCTTAAAACTGCGCTCGAAGGAGGTCTTGGAGGTTTGTTATTCGACAGTGATTCATTTTTAAATGACACATTGCAACTTGCTAATCACAATCGCATGGAGTGAACTAAGAAAACAAAAAGGTCAGCTTTTCTTCTAAGAGGTCACTCAGACCCAGAGGGCGGTTTCTGCAGTGCCTGCAAATGTCCTGCTGATCTCTAATCTCAAGGAGGTAAATGAAGGTGAATGCTGACGGCCTAATGTTCATCACATTATCAAGAATGACCTTCACATCAATCACACCCTCCCATTCATTCAGCTCAAGGTTTACACTGGCAAATGCCTTGATCCAAATAAGCACCACCACCGCCAAACCTGTTCTGTCCTTTCATACAAGAGATGAGGATGTCAGTTTACAAGAGGCTGTAACTGGTTGCCACAGAAACTCTCATAAAGGTTTAAGTAAAGAAAGCACTGCTGTGTTAAATACAGTCCTTAAACGAGCTCGTGTTCAGAGCTTTCACTGCAGGAACACCATCACTGGCCTCACCACAACAGCTCAAAGTAAACAGTTGAAATTTATCTTTTTAAGCTCCTGCACAAGGCGCGTCCACCAGTGAGCTGCTTCTCCCTACCTGCGTGACCTGACAGATGACGGGCTCCGCCTTCACCTCTGCCCCATCCTCCAAGGACACCTCACAGGGGGCGGAGTCTCCCAGTACTATCAAGCCCTGCAGAGGTGAACAAGACATGAGCAATCAATCACTGTTCTTTTGTTAGAAGCGCTGCACTGACATCAGGGGGATACGATCAGGATGTTAGAGCACTGCAGATAACACCACAAATTGGAATCTAATTAATCTTTTCACCCAGTAAATGAAATGAACCGTGTCTGACGTAACTCTGTGGGGAGTGGAGGAGCACAGAAAAATAGAGAGCTGGGTGATAATCTCTCGGTTAGAATAGGCTGCAGAACTTGAATAGCCTGTTCCCCCCCCCCCCACTTTTTTTTGGTGTCAGAGTAATGTGTGGTGTGATGTCGAGTCGGTCTCGTGCTCCACCTCCCCCCTCCGTCACACCGGTGACCTGTGCCCCAGCTCTGACCTTGTTGGAGCGGATCTGCCGGAAGATGTCGGTCTGCTGCCGGATGCGGTACTCCAGGTCGGAGATGTGGGCCTGGAGCCAGTTCCAGTGGCTGATGATGGACGCCCTCTCCAAGGCGTATCGACCTTCTGCCCTTCTCCATCTGCAGAGACAGAAACAGGAGGCGAGGCCCTCAACGTCACTCTTCCAGGAACCCTCTGAACCCTCTGTGTGTATGCGTGTGTGTGCATGCGCATGTGTCAGCGAGAGGGACACGGTCTCGGACAAAGAGTCTCAATGTATGTAAAAGGACACGTGTGTTTTCTGGGATCTCCCAGAATATTTAAAAGGCATACAGTAATAATAATAATGGCACAGCACCACTATGTCCCTGTGCATGTGTAAGCAGCTCTCCAGCACCATGGGTTTAACCTCAGCCTAATTACAAACATGCAACAGCGCTGCTCTCTGTGCAATGAAGCCCATGCAAAGCTTTTCCCAGAAATTTCACAACAGATGGGCCAACAGCTATGACTGATACCATGATTACATGACAGCGTAATTCCAGAGATAACTTTACCAAAACAACCTGCCATATTTAATAAGCAAATTCATGAATTAGATCACAGACTGAAACAAGACCAGCTGACACCATAACAGCTCTTGGTACGCTTGCTGTCATATGAAAAGAGTGCCTTTTCCGATAATACAATTTTGTTGTATTTTGCTGTAACATCACTGTATCTAATCTTAGATTTGTGACGACAGTTTGAAATAAGCACATCTACTAAGAGATGTTTCTTACAGTTCCAGGCTGTGTTTGCTGTTATGCCTCTGACACAGATCTGCATATTGTCCAGGATGATCTGGAGTGTATTTGAGGGGCTGTACACACTTAGAGCTAGCAGCAGCACCAAGACCTAAACTACAACACTATGCTTTACAGCTCACCTCTCCGGTTGTCTGCTTATTGGAAGACCATGAATCGGTTTAAATGATCTTAAGAGTCATTTAACAATTATTTAACAGTAACAACTTTAAAGCACTATGATAAATACTACATTATAGAAAATCTTATCTGTGAAATTCAGTGGAATGCTAATTGGATTAGCCAAATCAACTGAGGCCAAATCTCAAATCTCAAAATGATATTTTTTTTGCTTATAAATATTTGAAGTCCCTGTTTCCCACACTCAAGAACATCCACACTTCACATATTTGATGCAATATAAAGTACTGCATTGGTGGAAATTACCTAAAGGTGAGTTGTGTGTGCTCCCACCTGCGCAACTGAGGGGCTGTCAGTGTGTAAAAGTAAGTGTGTATGTATGTGCGTGTTTGTACCAAGAGTCCACGTGCATGGGAGAATGGCAGCGTGTGTGTGTGTTTGCGGCAGCGCGGGAGAGTCTGGAGTGTGCGTCTGAGTACGTGCAGGAGTGTGTGTCCAAGCACGTGGGTGCGCAAGCTTGTGATGCTCACTGGCCGACTGCTGCATCCATCTCTGCCACACCTCATGTGGCTGACTAAATACTACCAAAGGATTTCACTGCAGGTGACAAACTGACCTGCAGCTTCTACTACAACATTACCAGCTAATGTTGCTGTGTCAGGAGGCCAATAATAGCAGTCATCAGTATGAAAGAGTGAATCATTTTTGTGAAAGGTCACTGGTGAACACCGTAACGGCAATTATTTCTAAAGATATACTTATATGAACACGTTCACAACAGACTGTGACATTATGAAGACATAACAGAGGTGAATATTACAACAGCAGCAAACCGCATTGCCTCCCCAACCCCACAAGAGATATTACGCTGGTCAGTGACAAACAAGGTTGCTGAGACATTGCAACATTCACAACAGCTGACCCAGAGAAATCCCACCCTGAGTGGGCTAATGTGATGGTCTGAGGAAAATGACTGAGCTGGAACCTCTCTCTCTCTCTCTCACACACACACACACACACACACACACACACACACACACACACACACACACACACACACAGCACTGTCCATTCCTATAGCTGACCTTCACCCTTAGCCAATTAAAACACAGCACTAAGCCATGCTTAGTACCACCAAGCAGCAGGCTGGCTTGTAAACTACTTGGCTTTTGTCTGATTATGTCTTATCCTCACATTCTATCATCACAGTCAGCTCTTGCACAAGAAACGACATCAACAACGACCTTTCTTCTGTGCGCCCTGCCCCCAGCCACACAAGGCTTAGTCAGTTCATGTCACAGACAGAGTTTGCCAAGGCCCTTTGAGATTTGTATAAAAGAGCAGTTTTTTTCCCCCCTTTGGTTTGGTTGAGAGCCCTGTGAAAGGGGCCGTACCGAAGTGACTCGATTTCCTTGAACTGCGACAATGGAGCGAGACTCATGTGCTTATTCACTGGCTCCCTGACTGAACACGCATGCTCAGGCCTCCAATGTGCATCTCGTTAGACTGCTGGGCCGCCGCTCAAAGTACATGTTGAGCCTGGAATTGAAACTATGTGCAGCTTACTGACTGACGCCCCTGAAAACTGAACACAATACGCTTGCCATTTTAACACACCTGCAAATTGTCGCAAAAGAATGCTTAAGGCTACTAGCAGGAATGGGTCACAACACACGCACACTGTTTTTGCTGGTCATAACACTACAAAGGGGACTTCCAGTGTTTATTTTATTTTACCTGCAAGTTCAGTTCTACTGCTTGCATCTTCAGATGTACCTGTATACCAGCAAACTCACAACTAAGGTGGATTACAAAATTAAGTCACATTAACAGCTATATTGGATGTTTGTTCAGAGCAGGAATAACTTTAGCAGACTTGGACAGGTCTTGGGTATCATAATGAGTTTGTTCAACATTGTATTAAGGTGCAAAAAGGCAAGAAAAGCTGTATTAACCCCAATAAACGGCAAGTGTGTAAGTGACACAAAAGGTGTTTCTCATTGACTTAAACAAGTCTGAAGCCCCATCAGACACCTGCCCAAAGAGTTCATACAGGGAACAGCATGATCAATGCATGCCTAAGGCCAGTGTTTATGAGCTGTGACGCATGATCAGAAACAGTCCCGGACGCTCTAAAGCAGAAGCCCTTGATCCTGGAACTAAACAGCAGGGGCTCTTTCAGTGCGCCCCAGCGGCACCTCTGGCTGCCAGCAGCGCCGAAAACACAGAAACCCGCTCCGATTGGCTCACGTCATGGTAACGCTGTGGAAGCGGGGCTAGGCGACTGGTCGAGCGGGCAGACGCCGGACACAACAGAACGCATCCACCCGCAGACAAAACACGCACAGACAAAAACAGTGGTGAACAATCACATGCAGACACAACGATGCAGGCTCAGACAAAAACAAACACACGTAAACAAGCCTGCCCCCTCAAAGTGACATATTTAAGCACAATTACAGTGCCACACATGCACACAATACGCGCCGCCTCAGTGCTCTATAACCCGTAACATCCAGCGAAGACCCGGCTGTTTCTGATTTTCATCCCTATTCGGGTGTTAAAGAACTGCAGCCACTGATCAGATGAGCTCCTCAATCACCTGCTTTTCCTGGTGTCAATCAGATGCTGATTGAAAGCTGTTTGAAATCCAGTGGTTTCTGGAAATCCAGCACAAGGAGTTCATACTACTTCCCTATACAAGGTAGGGATGAATCCAAATATTCCACCATGAGTTCGGGCGTTGATAACTTAGATAAATATTCATTAAATGTTTGTAAACAAGAAAGAGATACACTAGCAGTCTCACCAATATTCACAACACAGCCAAAAACAGTGCACAAGTCATAAATATTATTGACTTTCCTTCTTCAATACAGATTTCTTAGCAGTTCACTAAACAGAAAGGGAGTTTCATATAGTGGGAGGTGGGCACAAATTCTCACAATGATGTTTAAAACTGCTCTGGTGGATTAAAGGTACACCTCATTTTTGCACATAAATCCTACGAAAAACCCCCCAATATAGCTAAAATCTGTAGTTTACACCTCTGTTTTGTCTATGCAGTGATGTCGCTCGATACCGTGACTGGCTTTAAACAATTTTTCCTCCCAGGTGAATTAAGTGAACACAGCCACAACACTGAGCACAGCTGCTAGTCAGTCCATATTTACACACCTCTCAAATATCTGGCGTTTAATATAAAACCAACTTTCACACAAGCTAGGGGATTACACACACACACACACACACACACACACACACACACACACACACACACACACACACACACACACACACACACACACACACACACACACACACACACACACACACACACACACACACAGAGTGCATTTTTCACAGACATCTGTACCCACAGGGGGTGCTCTCCGATGACAAAAACATGAGCAGCGCGGTGCAGGCCTAATAATGTGAACCCTGCCTCTCAATTACAGTACACAAACCAGGACAGAGGTCCCTCCCTTTACTCCAGAATCACGTTTTGCAACCTATTCCCCCCCCCTCCCTTCTCAATTAAAAAACGCTCCACCAGGGCAGGGAAAATAGGAGGCCTTTATTTCAACAAGGGGAAGGGGGGGATGGGAGGATGAGTGTGTTGCAATACCTCATTCATCCAGGCAAGCTGAGGGGGAGAGAATGGCGCTGCACAGAGATTAGTAGGCTACAGCGTTGAAACCAAGACAACTGTGAAACAAGCCCCGCTCTCCCTGCTGCTCAACAGCCTCTCTCACACAGGAAGAGAGGGCAGCCATCTGAACAAAGAGCCAGGTAACACTGAGCTCTGCGTTTCTTCCACAACAATGCAGTTTAAAAAAAAAAATCTGGTTATTTGCTTACAGCTCAGAGCTAACGTACGCAGAAAAGCAGATGGTACAAAAGGCTACCTCGCCCTGCTCATACCTTGCAGGGAAGTGAAATGTGATTCAGGAAGAAGACGCACTGTGGCTGTGAGGTATTTGCTTTGACACTCAGAGGAGTCGTGGGTTACTTTCCACAGGGTTGTTTCCAGCTCTCCACCTCCCCGGCTCAGAGTGCCAGCTGAGACTCGTTCACACAGAGTTCTTGTGGGCTTTACATTTACATTACATTATTACAATATTTAGCAGACGCACTTATCCAGAGCGACTTACATTGGTTACAGTTTTTTTTTTTTTTTTTTTTTTTTACAATGTTACCCATTTATACAGCTAGATATTTACTGAGACAATTGTGGGTTAAGTACCTTGCCCAAGGGTAACCACTATGCTACACTGCTGGCCCTTACATGCCAGCACTGCCACGGAGAGCAACGCTCAGGCCCTGAGAAGGCCTCAGCCTCCCACACTGCACTCCTGAACACCGGCACGCTAGCTCACCTCACCCGCGCCGAGCGCCAAAACCTTTCCGGCACACCGGAGTCCCGATACCGACCCGAGCTTAGCGGGGAGGGACGCGGCGCGAGAGGCAGGGTTAGCGGGACTCTCTGCGGCGAGACCCCGCCAGATCCCCCCCCCGGGGGAGCTGCAGAAGGGGAGAGCAGAGAGCGCGGGTTAACCTTGACGGGAGCGCTCCTGTCCGCCCACCTGGGAGTGAGTCACTCTCGCGCACCTCCGCTCAGAGCGGGGGGAGGAGGAGGGGCTGGAGGTGGGAAAGCCTGTGGGAGCAGCGGGGCCCCGCGCCGGGCAGCCCTCTGTGGGAACCTCTGCTCCCTTCACCGCGTGGATGACGGTAATAAAGGAGGCTTTACTTTATGTTGGCATGATTTAAACCAGCTGCTTTGGTTCAACATGTAATTAATCAAAACAGCCGGCATGTATTTTTTAGACACACTGCCACACACACCCACTAAAGATCATCTCCCATGAGGTAAGATGCATGGACTGAGAACCAGAAAAAAAAATATACATACATAAAGTATACATAAATTATACATACACAAACCAACAAATGAAACCAACATTGCTCTAAGAGTCTTTAGTGAAGAAAAGTCACATTTAGCACAGCAAGATAAAAAAAAATTAGGATGAAAATATAAAAGTGTGGATTTAAAAACCTACATTTTTAAAATGTATACATCTGTATGTCAGCAGAGAATATGTGACGTGTTAAAGTGGAAGGCGTCAAAACAGCCGCACTCTCCATCCTGCTCTCTTACAAACACAGGCCCTCAATGGGCTTGGTCTGGAGAACAAAGAATTTAATGTCATGAGAACAGACACCCCGCCCCCCGTGTCACATGACCCTCATGTAGAGCACAGAGCCCAGCTGGAGAGAGAAAGTGTGAGAGAGCGGGAGCGAGAAGTGGAGCGAGCGAGAGCGTGAGAGAAACAGAGGGAGGGAGGGAGGGAGGGAAAGGGAGAGAGGCAGAAAAGTAGAGCGAGTGAGAGTGTGAGAAGTTGAGTGTGGGTGAAAGGAGGAGGGCGGGGGGGGGGGGGAGAGGAACTGTGGGCAGAGCCTTCACCCACTTCCTCTTAGAAACAAAGGGAGACAAAGACAGATTCTGCTGTACGGAAAACAGGGGAAAAAAAGCCCACAGCCACCCCAAAGTTCAGCCCTGTGGTCTTCGCTTCCTTATGAAGCGCACCCAGACCCTCCCTTTTGTGACACAGAATCCCCTTTCATAACAGAGGAGACAACTCCATTTCACCCTCGCACACAGGTGCACACCTTCCTTGTGAATGCAGTATTGGGGATTACTCTGCTAAAAAATTGCTCAAACACTTGGTGCTCCCATGCTTGACAGCATTATCTGAATTGACTGCTGCTCTGAGGAGAAGCACTTCTGTGGCGACAGTCATCTTTACAACCACAACTAGTTAGGCACTTACATGTTACTCAAACGTACAGACAATGACATCAAATGTCACCTGAGTATTCAACATCAGATTCGTACCCATTTGTAAAGCAGCAAAGCTGTACCACATGTGCCTATCATTCAATCAAATGTTGCCAGTTCCAGCCATAGTGGGAGACTTCTTTTGCCTGAGATTTGGTATAGGCCTTGCTATTGTTGAGAATGAAGAGGAATAAAGGACAGTCCACCACTAGTTTCTGAGCCCAGTTTCCCTCGTCAGGACATCTCTCTCTAAAATGAAGACAGATGACAGAATACTTCAGGGCTGGTCAAACATGGAGTAATAATGCCTTACTACAACTGTAATGCCACGAAGAAATCTCAGTAATCGCATGAGTGGGCAGGGAAAATGGATTTTTAAAGCTTGTACACCAATACCCTGGTTTATGTGGCAGTCAATTTTCTCAAAACCGTTTGTTTACATACATTTGTCTATCATGGCATTATCTTAGAAACCTGACGGCAGCATTGTCCAAGGCCAATAGTGTCATTCTTTAACCAGGACAAAGTTTACAAACATGTGTGAAGGATGATATTCATTTGATTTCAGCTGTTGGAAAACAAAAAGGCTATACATAAAGGGAGCAGGCACTCAATCTTGAAGAGCCCCACACACCCAGCAGCTAATAGTTTGGCCAGAACTATGCTGTGTAACTGTCTGAAGCATTCACGTATTATAGCCTATTACTTCAAGAGAGCAGGCCCCTCTGGGGAACTGACTAAATAAATACAGCAAACTGTACAGTCAACCTCTTTCAAAAGGTAGCTTTCAACTTTCTCCATTTCATGCTGAAAAATTAACAGCTTGCACTGTGGCTGAGAGCTTTGTCTGCTTTCAGCGGAGTAGCTGGTAATTTTCCTACGTTTTCAACACGGCTTCTCCTCAAACAGTGCATTCAACGCCACCGCACTCAATTACGCACGCTAAACTAAGACGCAAAGTCGAGCCGGTTAAACGGCGACTGCAAATTCAGCTGGCATGCACTGAAGCCCCTTACACATAACACACAAGCAAGCACACACACGCACAAAGGCCTGTGCCCCACCCCCCCCTCCTGAGCACAAAGCACTACTACTCCCGCCACATTTCTCTCTGTCAGCACATTTCCACAGTGTCACTCCTATTCGAGCGCCACATGCACCGATGAGCAGCGGCGGGCCCTGGTCTGGGAGATAGCCCCCGCCGTGTGCTGCAAAGGACCCTTATCGAGGGGCTGGATGGGGTGCGCAGCCAGATAGGGTCAGGCTGGGCCCCCTGATAACGGGTCTGGTTCCCTCCCGGGACACTCCGCCGCGCCGCCGCCGCCGTTTCGACACCCGCCAAAACAGGCCCGGGACATTCCTCTCGGGGGCAGAGAGCCCCCCTTCAACAACACCTCCCTGCAGGTCTGTGCAGGATGGCCGCCACCATGGCACGCCCGACAGGGGAACAAAGTGCCATCGTGTCTGAGCAGAGAGGGCAGGCGATAAGGAAACTGACACTGCATCTCAACAGTCAAACAAATGCATCGATGGGGCTCTTAACATGAGTTAGTACTCTATTCAAGAACATTCTCAAATGTCAGCCAACGAAAAGATCTGAGCAGCGCAGAAACCCAATTAGACACACTTAAGTCTTCATGGAAAAACGAATGCAGTAAACTCCAGAAAAACCCTCTGAACAGTTCAAAAGCTACTTCTTGGCCTCACGACACAGTCTATAAAGTAGGTTATATAATCTGTATAAACCTACATATATAAAAAAATCCTGATTACAAAATGTTAGAGTTAACGTTTCCATTCCAAAATAATATCATGTAGCCAAAACTCCAGTGACAATACTCCTTTGTATTGTCATTGCTTTAAAACCATTAATGTGTCTTCAGTACTTTTTCTTACACTAGATTTGCAAGTTCTTTTCTGCTGAAGGAAAAACAGGATACATAAAATGAGGCAAACTCTTTACTTTGCTCTATGAGGGCTTCTGAAATGGGTAGCACAAAAATATAGGGTGCCTAGTGAACTGTGACTGAGGCATCACTGAGGAAACTGACCTTCGGAAACAAAATTTCCATTTGAGTGGGAATGAGAGCTTCAAAAACATACTGGCTGCTAAAATTCAAGTGCACTAAAAAAACTACAACGGTGTGAATTCAATAGTGAACACCGTTCTGTAACTTTAAGCAATAATGGCGGGATGGCGGGGGTGAGCATGTTGGTCCTCATTTAGCTACAGTACAGAGGAAGCGCAAATTAACTCATGCGGTCTGTTACTAGGCTTGGCTTGCAACCTCAATGCTCAACCATCACTGATGCAATTACCATGTTTCACAGGGGGTTAAGAATGCATGCAAAATGAGCTTCACTTGAATTTCCTGAATGGCTGATGGGTTGACCACAGCAAAAAGATGTGACAGGGCAATCGCAATGTAGTGTCTCCACTTCCTTAAATCCCTGCCCCCATCAGTGCTGAGAAGGTGATTATGAGACGGTCAGCTATTGTTTGACTAGAGTTCCTTGTTTTAATTTTGAGGTGATAGATGACAATGTCTCCCTATGGATTCTTTGCACATTATTATGAATTTAAGTATGGTCATACAAAAATGTAATATGGAGAAGGTGGTTTGAAAAATGCAGTGAAAAACACAAAATTTGAAATTAGGCATTCTGAAAAGTGGATTTTTTTTTTTTAGAAAAGGCAAAGGCAGCCATCTACACACATCAGCACAGCTTGATATGTCAATTTCTTCATCTGATACAAAACTTAAAATATTGATGCCTATCAGCTAACAAATGACAGGCGTCGTTTCCTGAACAGTTCAACAAGTTCTACAGTCTTCCTATCTGCTGCATTGAAAGATTTGCTCATTTTCGGCCTAAAATGCTTAGGTCCTTCAAGAGTCTCAGCAGCTTTAGAGGACTCACTTTCCAAAAAGAATGTCAAATCACTGAAAAAAGAGACATGAGGGCCTGTATTTATTCAGGTTCTGTGAGGGCCGTACCTGGGCCAAGACAACACGGGTGTAGCAGGCAGGGTAAAAAGCCTTGTGGCCACCTCTTCTGGGATATGGTAACATTTCCAAGCCAAGTGAACAGAGGCAGAATGCTGCCAGGCGGTTTGCTGGGAGGCCCGGCACTGCACCAGACAAGGGGCCAGGCCAGAGGGGCAAGGCCTGCTCCTTGCTGCGAGTGAATGGGGTTAAGTAAGGCTGGAATGCGGAGACATTACGTAAAAAAGGGAGGTTATGCAACGGGTGTGGGTGCAGAATTCGGAGGAGGGACGCTGCGCTATTAAACAAATCCAGATGTGGGGCGGGGGGGTGGGGAGCAGGGGAAATTACGTACTATAAACATCCCGTGCTGGAGATTGCACAATACGCTGGGTCAAGCAAGAACACCGGGGCTGCTAACAGCCCCAACATGCTACTGCATTCAAACTGCGCTCCACCCATGTGCATTTTCCCAATGGCTGACAAATCACAGTCTGCCTCCAGCGTTGGTCAAGAGGGGGATTTTGATTTCATGGCTTCAGTGTCTTTCAGCAGAGACAGACTAACCTGGCACAGGGCAAATGCAGATGAGACAGCACTGGCTGACAGTGGCCTCCTTTATGTACCATCTAAAGGCTCTTGTTTCTGCATTTCCCTCACCAAAAAAATGAAGACGCTCACACATACACAGCTTTCACAGGCCGTGAGAGAGTCCAGTCAGACTGCTGTGGCTCTCTGCATGTGACACCTGGCACGCAGCACCTGGAAACGGCCAAAAGGGGCGGAGACACAGCGGGCTACGCTCCTCCCACCGGCGAAGAGAGCTCTCAGGGACAGTACCGGGAACGTAAGGGCAGGAAACTGGTATCGGCACCCCACGTTCACGGCTGCCAAATTTTCCTGGTGCTTAATTTGGAATTAACCTGGCATTTAGCAGGGGGTCCGTAAACCCAGTTTTTAATTTGCATGCAAATGTGAAAGGCAGCTGATTGAGAACAAAATTATACTGGGATTTTGACAGCTTTCATTTGGTAGGTTATGTAACATTGATATTAAACCAATAGTGGAATAAATGTAATGAGGAGATTATGATTGAAGGTCTATTAACAGGATGTTGATTCCTGCACTCAAAGCCTGCTACTGCACACACCATTTTGGAAATTGTTAGGGCAAAAGATTTTATCTTTAAGAGGTGGCCTATCCTATAGCGCATTCTTTTGTTTCTGAAGGCATACCATATGACTTGCAATAAGTGTGACGATGTCTCAGATGTGGAGTGCAGTTAAGCTGAGGAAAGCAAGCTGCTCACTCTGATGAAATCACAGTGTTAGTTTGTTTGTACTACAAAAACATGGGTGGAGAAAAGGAAGAGCAGCTCAAGGCAAGGCACTTTATTTGCTAGCAAGCTAATCATTAAAATACCAATTAGGCACAATGCTAGTATCAGCGCTGCTTACCAATGCAGCAACAAGCAGGCCAACTATTTGGCAGGTTGAAAGCAGATACCACTAAATGTTCTCCAAATGGAAAAATTATTGTGCACACCTGGAAAAATTACTGAGGCATACACATCACCAATAATACTATTATGACTAGTATATTGACTTGCAATGTGAGGGGTCTTTGGCCTGTTATCTTGGAGGTGGGTGGGCTGGCTTTTTGATGTGGTGGGGGATGTCAAACAAGTGACCCTTCAGTGCCACTGAGAGAACCTGGAATGAGCTGCTTTGAGTTTTTAATAGAATTCTGAAACCAGCTGATAAGCAATAAATTGACAACATTCGTTTTAGAATGATTTTTATCTGATTTCAAAACACTCCTTTACTTCACAACCCACACAGCTGAGTTTGAATGCACAACTGCAGCGCTGTCCAAACCTTTTCCAGTCTTTAGACGCTCTGTTCACTACAAGATGCTGTTACAAATAAATATTAAATGAACACATGCAACTTACTACAAGGTTCTAAACTAGGTCTCAACATTAATAGCTGTCCAGTTGCCAGGGGCAAACAAATTTCACTGGTCAAGAGGTTTTCGCAACCATTTCGTGTTGCCCAGTTATCCATCTTGGCAACCAAAAAATGTTTAAAAAATTCCTCTTTCAATGAAACTATTTCTCCTCTCATTGCCTTTCAATGGCAACCAGCTTTTATGACATTAGCCTCCCTCACCATTTCAGAAAAACCCAAAGGTAAAATATCATCTTCTCCTGTTCTCCTTAAAACCCCCCCAAAAAACCCAGTAACTGCTGCATTCATAAGTAATATAGCATAGTGGTGGTCAAAACACAGCAACCACTGTCCATTCTGGCAACCAAAACCAATTCACTGGCTCTCCAACTGGGCAACCCCATTTCAAAGTAAGCGTCCAGCCCTGTAAACTCACACTTGTTCCAGCTGTCACCTTTGCAGGTTTTAAAAGGCAGAAGTGTCAGTACAACCAACACTGAACCTTTACATTAGTACGCGTTCATGATGCATATTACAAAAATGCCCCGACAAAGATGAAATTCACACTAAAACTAAAACCAAAACCACCTTTAAAAACAGCTGAAGGGAATACTGATCCCTCTTAAATATGAGTAAAACAGGACTTCACCTTCAGTAGATCATTGTTCCAGTATACCCAAAAGTGTCTGATTACTCAAATTGTACTCTGTATTCAAATAGTCACGGCTTTCATACTTTAAAAGATGGGTGAATTTCCCTCACCACAGTAACTTGATTATAATAAATTCCCATCCTTTCTTGTACTCCATCTGCAGACAAAATTCAGCCTAATCATTGCACAGTCTGACGACCTGCCTCTGAGTGCTAATAATTTCTTCAGAGCAGCAATGGACCGGTCAAATGCTGATTTCACCTACAGCTGTAATATTCTCATCTCTTGCAACCCCTGGAAGGTGTTTTTTTTGCGCAACCTAAAATTGGGAATGTTTCCCACGTTCTAGCTTTAACGCGCTTCTCTTGTACGTGTCATGGCAAACATCACATAAGCAGTGCAAAACCCATTCCAGTGCCTTGCCTAAGCAAAAGGCACAAATAACAAAAGATTAATATTCCTCCAGAAAACAAACTCCAGCCCACTTTATGTTTGAATGCGTCTCATTAGCCAGGAGACAGCAGTGATGTCACTTGGCGGCGGGCCACTCGCAACCCAGCGACTTCAGCGCGGGGAGGTGACCGGGCTTCTGCACAACAGATGGGAAAGGGATCAAAGACACACAACATCAAAGATTCGCAGCCACAGCCCTCCCTCGCAGCCACACACATAGGGCTGAAACAGGAGAGGACTTGAGAAACATTCTGGAATTACTGCCTACAAAACGTCGGGCAGACAAGCGGGCCTTGTAATTAGCGAATGAGAATGTGAGCAGCACTTGACGTGAATCTTTCATGCCCAAATTCTGCTCCATCAGTCAACAAAACCAATGTCAAAAACACATCCGATCTGGTCTTTACTTGGAACATACCAGACCTAGGACAAATTTACTTAAGAAAAGCACATAAATAGGTAACTGGTGTGATATGGACACAGAACAAGATGGTTTCCCGCAGGCGGTGTGTCAAAGACACCGGGGCTGCGCTGAGGCCAAACAGCACAGAGTACTCCATTTCACCTGCAGTCTGCGCCATCTGACACACAGTTATCCGCACTCCGCCATACATTATTTAACAGGGGAGGGACCGGTGCACATGGCTGCCAAGCCTCTCACGCTACTGAACTCTCATAGAGGGAATTCAAATTAGAAACATTACCAGAGGCGGTGGGGAAATGGGCTCCCAAGACACAGCCTTGTTGTGGCTGAAATTTGTTGTGTGCCTCAAGATAGGAAAACATGACGCGGCCATTTAAAATGCCATTTTCTGTTGAACCCTTTAACACCTTATAGTTTTTTTTTAAGGATCTCTTGTATTTCAAACCCTGTAAAAAGTACATCAATCAAAATCAGGTGCTCCAAAAAGACCCATCAAACAGGAAAATGAGACACTGACAAAGATCTGAGAGCAGTGAGTCATACCTCGGGAGTGGGGCATACACAGCTCTGTGTGTGTGTGTGTGTGTGTGTGTGTGTGTGTGTGTGTGTGTGTGTGTGTGTGTGTGTGTGTGTGTGTATCCCCCTCCCCTTGCTCTGTAGGGTCTGCAGCTAAGGTCACCAGCATATTTACACAGCACTGCACCAGGAACCCAGAGCACCCAGGTGGCTGTCTGTTTCAGTGCCTCCAACATCACATTTTACAGAACACCCAGGCCTCCTCTCTACAAACAAACCCTACCCAGAGTCCTAACTGTGCATGGACTCTCACTGCCTGATTCTGCTCTACAACAGCTCCTGCAGCTGCTTTGTTCAAAGGCTCAGGAATTTTTATCGTTACCCACTGCAATGACCTTATGTTTACCTGAGGAGGTGGGTTCAGCCAGCGTCATGTGTGGTGCACCTAAAAACCAAATAGTACACCAGAAAGAAAACTGGGAATTTGAGACAACTATTGTGTAAGCATGAAGGTGCAAAACCTGTGTGTCAGCTGCTCTATACCTTTGCAGAACCATATCTTTCCTTCACATGACTCCACCCAAGCTCAAGCCAACTAATCAAACTGAGTGGAGGCAGGTAACGACTTCTCCGGCAGGCTCCAGAGGACTAAGCAGACTGTCCAGACAGCTGCAGTTTCCCCCTCCGCGGTAGAGATGATGCATGCAAAAAGTGTGCAAATCAGACATGAAATCTGTACAGCTCAGCTGACAAATGGATCCAGCTGGTTGGACTGTGGGGCAGAAGGTGCACCTCTGCTTTCTGAGTCAAAGCTAGAGGGCAGGGCTGGATGCTGGGTTCTTCCCATTTCTTTTATGGTTTTTTTTCTGTTGCTGGGCAAATTATACAGCAAATACATCGCAAAATTTGACATCTGAGCTGATTTGTGCCCAGGTGAGTAAGAATCTCACTGCTGAGACAAGACTAAAGGATCAACTGAGATCACAGAGGCATCCTGGTAAATGACAGGGAAAATGCTCTGATGAACAGAGATGGGCGTGTCCAGATTTATAGAACAGCTTCCCTATTTGGTCACACTGTTCTGTCTGAGGGCATGCTGGTGCAACTTGGGACTAACAGTGTCAAGAATAGTGACAGTTGGTATCAAAGGACTTCATTTGCTGTGGACAAGCACTCCTGCACAGGAAGTCATGGTGAGACAACTGGAAATTCCAAAGTCAGGGGTGGAAGGGGAGGAGGGGATGCAAAAACAGCTTTCCTTTTCACCAGACTAAGCCATCAAGGCTCACAGAACCATCACTGAAGTGTTCATTTGACAAACACTAACCACAGCCACATTCATGCTGATTAAATCGGGAGAGCCAAATAGCCCTACCTTTCTGGACCGGCCCCACCCTCTCCCTCTTGTAATCTCATTATCCATCAGACCTGTGCCAGACAGGACCCAGCCCCTGCCATTGGGAGTGCTGAGATTCGACAGACCCCACCCCTACCGCACACATAGAAGTCTTAATTATGGGGCAAACACTGCGGGAGCTGCCAGGGACACATGCTGTTGCGCAGTAAGCCGAGGAGCTTGAGGGTGGTCCGCTGCTGTAGGTACAGGGCCGACACAGAGACTGTTGACTGCTCCCTGGCCCAAATGGCACCTGGACCTCAGGACTATCACGAGTTGAGTTTAGCAGTATTGTCCTCAAATTGGACAAATTAGAATGGACTGAATGGACCAACAAAGCTGCTGAATGCCACTTGAATACAGATACTATGGAATAAATTATTAGCCTTAATTATGATTGCAGGAATTAGTTGTGCGAGCTATCTAGCTCAACTATCACTATTTTTGCAAATGTACCTGTTGTGTCTGAATGTGTTTTGTAATGTAAATATATTTTTTGTGTATCATGTCAAATAAGTGCGTTGCCTTGGTTTGAACTGGTAGTGCTGCGGGGGTTAGGAAGCGATTCGGAGACTGACACAGACAATGGATTGAGTCAAGGACATTTATCTACACTGCCAGAAGACAGCCTTGGTAGCTCAATGCCAGACAGTTCAATGCTACATGTTATTTTTTTTTAAATAACAAACGCCCCAGAAATTATTTTACATGTAATCACTGTCATATCCCATATATTTTAAATTTATTACACGTGAAGAATGGGTGCCCTTTAAAGGGGAAGAGTATCATTTTTGGCCCCAATCAACAACTGCACAGTGCTTGTTTTCTTATTAGGCTACTCCAATCTTTCCAACTGACCTTTGACCATATAAGATACGTAAATAGGCGTATTACACTACTTCACAAGTTCCTATTAGTTTCTGTTTACAATAAGTCGGCAATCGACCGCTGCCCTCTGACTTACCAGTTCCTCACAAATCCCTGGAAAAGCCTACAACATATCACTATGCAGGACAGAGCACATGGTGAACCACTGAGACAAAGCTGCAAAGTTGCCTGTAAAAAACAGTGTCTGGTCTAGCCAGGAGCTGCAATGCAAAGCAAGACATACAAAAACTGGAAGACTGGAAACGCTGTTAGAGGATATGCATTTTTTCCTACTGCTCACACTACTGCCCTCTCCCTCTTTCCATGTTACCCTCCGTCACAGGATGCAGTATTTCCAGGGCTGTCACCCCACACACAAACACGCACTCTCTTCCTGAATCTGTACTGCAGGGCGGGGAGATGGGGAAAGAGGGAGTGGGCAGAAAGAGGAGAGGGAAGGAGGCTGTATGACACTATGGTCTTCGTGGCACACATAGACACAGGCAGTGCATCCTCTTATTGGCTGCGCGCAGCTGAGGGCTGCTCTGTAACATCAGTCAGCCAATTTCACTGGCAGCCCTGAACAACACTTGTTCTACACTCTTCCTGTGCGTCACAAACATCACTGGCAGGAAACGGCACTGGGGCTCTTTATGTTGTGGACAACGCAATCACCAAAGTTATGGTTTTGCTGGACAATTTAACTGCCACCGAGGCGCCACAGCTTCTACTGCAGAGCTGTGTGTTATTCGCCATTCCGCAAGGCTGAAGTGGAGGCCGCTGCCGAGGCCTTGCCCTGGCGTACAGCGGGGCCTCTGTCTAAGAGGGACTAAATCATTGGGACCAGCAGGTATGATGCAACCACACAGCTCCGATCATGTAGGATGGGCTATAGCCTGATACCAGGGACAGCAGTTTGGAGTTAGGCTGTACTAAACCCCCAAACCATAACTGGTTACCCGGCTTATTTTGTCACCAAATTTGCATAACTGTTTATGCAAAAACAGACCAGAGGATACACATACAGCCAATTCAAAAACCTAACACTGCACATCATGAAAAATACTAAATCATACCAAACAGGCAAAACAAAATAAGGAGCTTGGCATTAAAGCATGTGCCAGTGTTCCATTTTAGCCATAGTGCACAGTGCTTGTGATCAAGGCTACACCAGCTGTGCGCAACATGAACAAACACACGAGAAAGCAGACTTGTTTGCCACTCAAACTTTGACATAAAACAAACCCAAAGACTGGAAGCTCTGCTGTCAGAGTTCAAGAGAATAGCACGGCTTAAAGAAATAATGAAAGGAAAGAAAGACTCTTCCTGTCAGGTTAGGGCTTTTAAAGGTCTTGCAGGTGTACACGTCTGCAGGTGAATGCTGGTCTACTGCTAGACAAAGGCAGAAATTAACAACCACATTCATTGCCAGTTCCTTTCTGTGACAGATGAACCAAACAAAGCATCAGCCTACTGAGCTGAATGTATCTTGTCATCGTACCATTTTAAAATCAGCTGCATTGGTATGCTAATGAAAGGAAATGTGAACATGACGCCATGTGGCACATTCAGGTTTTCTGTTTCTCTCTCTATAAATTTATCATACGTATTTAGCCACAATGCAGATGTACTGCAGAACTAACCCACTAAAATGAAATCTGGATATACAGTGTCAGACCCAAGACCACATCAAACAGTGAGAGAATAGATGCATGTATATGTAAAAAAAACATATGGATGTACATATGTAGAAAAATAAATGCAGGCTATATTATTGTCAATACAGGAAAATATAAATCCAGATAAACATTTAGTACTATAATTACGCATGTCACAACGCCTGATTTAGAAACCTATTTAGTAAAACCTTCTTGTAGTACAAGGCTTCGTGTCACTTTCCATTTATCCCAAAGTGCTCACTGGGATAAAAAAGGTTTCTACCAGTACTTTAGGTGCATCACATCACAGACTTCTCTAAAACGCATATCTGTGTAATCTAGTAATTGCGCTGATGGGGTATGAAATTTGAGAACAGCTCATAGGAACATTTCCTTGTTTATGAGGACGATTTCCTTGTTGCAATGTTCCGTTTAGCTCCTCCCAAAGCAAAGTTTGCCTGCGATAATTAATTTATGGTGGCTGCGATTGTCCCATTGTCTCTCCACACTGCAGTTGTGTAGTGCATGTGACTTGGAGGCAGGTTTGGCGAGGCTGGCAACTGTGAGGTTGTGCAACACACACCGTTGGCAAAACGGAATGGGACTTTGGATACCCTATGAAAACTGACTGTTGGTGTGGAGCGTATACAAATCCCTGACCCCTCAGTGAGAACAGCCAATGCACATGCGCATTGCACAACCCAAACCAGTTAACAGTAATCACTGGGACACAGGCCATTCATATCTTGACTTTACTGTGCATCCTAAAGGTCTCTCATTCACAGAGGAGGCCCAGATGACAGCTACAGCTCGGAAAATAGACTGAATGACGTATCCTGTGTAATTAGATTTCATCTGTAGCTGTCAATGAAAGGCACTGCAACTACCCAACTCCCAGAATAAACTCCTTCCAAACAGATGTTTTACAACAACCTTGGGCTGAATATGGCTCGCTTCGGCCTCTGCACGAAAAGACTTCCTCAGAGGCGGGGCAGAGACAGAACTCATTACCTCCCACATGGTGGCCTATAGGTGGAATAACCGGTCTGGAAAGTGCCAAGTTTACAGGATTCGCAGGTCAACTGCCACTTCTGCGCACTTCCTGAAAGCCACCCTGATGTATTCATGGTCATAACCTGATTATTGCTGCATTTTAGACCTACCTTTCTTCATCTTATTTTTAAAGTTATTTTTAGCTCCTGATTCCATCATGTCCTCCTGACCTCTGGTCAGTTTGTAAACGCAGACCTTGTTTCTGGTTATGGTTGCGGAAGAGCAAGATGAGCAAGGTGTGGCTTTTTTTAAATGCTTGAGATGTGGTTATGAAAGGCTGCAGAATTTGCTGAAATTACTCAGTCATTTTCAACCCGATGCACCGGGAAAGGAGTGAAGCAGAGCTGCTCGCTCGTCCACCTGGTACACTCTCCTGTTAATGAAATCATCTAAAAGCTCTCTCCTCACAGCGGGTCTACACGCTAAGAGCAAACAGGCCAGGATCACTCCGGGAGCTGGCCCTGCTTTTCCATTAACCTGCGAGAGCATCTGGAATTAGGTAGCGTGGAGTAAGACACAGGAACACTCTACCATTCGTCCCCGGCTTAAAATACTTCAACAGGTGAAATCTGACCGCCCCACCCAACTGTTCATCAAATTAAAAACCGAGACAGTTGATCTACATATGCCTGAATGAAGCTCTGCAATGGACTCTTTTCTCCTAATCCCCACCCACACCCCCCGGGCTATAAAATGACACCTGAAAATATTTCCGTTCACGTCTTCTCAGTACATTGCGACAACTTTATTATTTTCACTTCCCCTTCCAGAAATAAAGTGACTTTCTTCCCTCTTCCCTTGAGATCCCTAAAAAAAATCAGTAAGGTACAAACTCTAGGCAAGACATAAATAAAGAGACAATGGAAAAACAAGTGTTTAGTATTCCTGTGCCTTCAGCACTGTCCACAATCTCACCTTGAGAGGAAGCTTTGGCCCTGCAGCTGGGCCACAATGCCTCTCCACTGTGCCCTGCCACCCTGCTGAACGATACATAGTCGGTATCCATTTGCTGTGAGACAAGTGCGCAAAAAACACAACGTGCTAAGTATGAGCACGCAGCTGTGCTGTGACTCAACAGGAGACCTGGAAGGATGCGCCGATTTCAGAGCGGCAGCCGCCCTGCGTGGGCTTCCTGCAGCACTGAAAGGACAGCCCGGGACGGGAGCGGGAGAGCCACTGGAGACACGGCACTGCGGCTGGAACGTGGCTGCCGGCTCCCAGCTGGACGCCGCCGCGACCGCGTGAATGCAGAGCGCGTCTCCCCCTCGGCTCGCCGGCGGCTGCTTGCGTCATCCAATCAGCGCCATTCAGATGAAAGAGGGACAGGAAGTGTGCCACACTGAGCACAGGATTGGATCCGCGCTCCGCTGCAGCCGAGGAAGCTGGAGGCCGGATTATTTAATAAACCTTGAAAGAATGCAATATATGAGGTAATGCGTCAGAGTGGTTCAGGGGGTAGCCAAGTTCGATAAGACCGGGTGCCGGGAAAATGTGCGTAAATGCTGGCATCTGCAGTCCTGAATCTCAACCTGGAGAGCTGAAAACGGTCTGTGTAACTGGCATACGTATGTGCAATCAGGAACTACTAGTTAGTTTTGTGCAACATTCTTCACCCATCATTAAGGCACAGAGACAAAGACAAACACAGCCACCAAGATGACTTTTCATGGTCTAAATTTTACAGGCATTGGAATTTTGGCCAAACAAGTGTATGGTTTAAAAAAAAAAAAAAAAAAAAAAAAAAAAGACATGCAAGCACGGTGTCACTAGGACTATCAAAAATGCATTTGCTCTATAATACTGCTGTAGTAAAATCTCACAATGCAATTGAAATAATTAAGATTTCACAATAACAGCCCCGAAGGGCTTTATTTTTGACTGACTACAACATTCAGAGAAGATATTTTAGGCTATTACTTGGGTAAGAAAAAATAAAAATATCAATAAAGGAGTGAGACAAATATGGCAGTTTTGCTGAAAAATGAACTTCAGCTTTTACCTGTTGACATGGTGAAAGAACACATCCCTACTTATATACTGTCTCAAGAAAATGCCAATGCTGTCCTGGCCTTTAATTTGTCCGTGCTCATGCTGTCTGCTTTTAGCTGCCCTTTGTGTGCTCCGTTGCCCCTGGTGAGAAACCACACTCAGGCCTTGGAATCTGTACAATCGACAAACATTTGTTCAGCGTCTTTTCAAATCCTCTTTGACAAGAATATTTCCACTGAGTGTTCTACCCATAGTCCACTGGCTGAACATGAGTGCTCCGGTCTTCAGCAGCTGAACATTACAACATGCTGAACATGGTAACCATGACTTCAACAGATCAGAGAGCATGGAGGCTGTTGAAGTGGAAACCGTTAGTTTTGAGGGAAGAGTAAATAAAAGGCTGCTGATCTTTAGCATCATGGAAGGGGATGTGTTTTATTTCACTCATTTTTGAAGATCTGCAGTAGGGAAATGAACCTGCCTTCTGATAAATCTGTCCTGTGAAACCAAGAAGGCTAGACTTGATACTAAGCCTCACTCCTCACAGCTTTCTCCAGTGAAGCTTCCTTGTTGAAATGGGCCCCTGGTGCATTTGTGTGTGTGTTTCAGCCAAGCTGAGTGTGCCTCTGAGGTGCATCACAAGCTCGGTGCTGCCCGGTCCTCTCACACTTCTGCATGTCAGTGCTGCTCCTTTCAGCCTGTGGAAATTCACCGCTGAGGAAGCTGCTGCACTTTCAAGGCTGACCAGCTTGCGGAAGCCAATTTCTGCAGGGGGTGACTACAAAAAACAGGCCCAAAATGTTTGCCAGCAGCTTTAATCCCTGTTCATTCTTTCTGCGCTTGCAGTTTTAAGGTAATCCCATGTAATCGTAATCTCTCAGACTAATTAAAGACACATCTTAATTCCAAAGTGCAATTCCCTGCTGCCTCATTCTATCCGAAACTGTCCACTTCAAGAAAATATCATATAATAGCAACACAATTGTGAACACATAAAAGCAAACAATCTCACAAAGCTTTTACACATACCAAAAGGCTGCAGGTTTGAGCCCCAGGTGGGGCACAGCTACTGAGCGGGGTACTTAATCAGTGCTGCTTCAGTAAATATCCAGCTGCGCAAATTAACAGATAGTAAAATGTAAGCTGTATAACGTCAACCCAGCCAAGCAGATAAATGACGGTATGTTTGGTCTTGCTGGCAGGAGATCAGTCTGTACATCAAGGTCAGAGGACTGCACAGCACACCACCACCTGGTCAACACGCCACGCAGCTCACGCAATTACAGCCATTCCTTTCTCTCTCCACAAGCCTGCTGCAGAAGCCCTGCTGGAGAGGATAACCCCAGACTCTAATGCACATCACAATAAAGCCCTTTTCATCCTAATGCATACACAACAGCCAATGCATCACAACAGCAGCACAGGCACACAAACACCTGGCGACAAAAAAGGGGGCATGGGGAACAGTCTGTCCAATAGAAAAACAGCTCATCCACTTCACAGAACCAGCAGGAAAACTGGAGTAAGAAAGAACCAGGGGGGTCAGCAGTGCACTTTTGATCAAACCGGCCTGTTCTCCAAGCCCGAACGGTGTGGTGGTTCCAGCTGAAAGCCCACCACAGGCTTTTGTGGCAGGAACTCTGGGAGACTGAATCAGAAGGGCAGGGATCCAGTTTCATGGTTAACATGAAACATGTCCCCTTCACGGCCTGCCTGAGACTACATAACCAATGCATTTCAGACCTTTAAAAGAGACAGCTGAGCGAGAAAGAGACAGGAAACGAACGCTGTTGCAATTACGGTAAACAAATCAGCGGCAGCCAATCAAAGCTCTGCCGTCTCTTCCCCCACACACACACACACACACAGTAGGGAGAGTGTAAATTCAGAGCTTAATGTAATCTCCTCTCAGACTACATTAAAGTTCCCACCCTACTGGGCGAGGGGGAGAGGTACTTTAAACACTCAATCCGGGCTCATGGAGAGGACCCGGCTGCTATTTCACCAATGAGGCAGGAAGAGGCCGTGTGCACCGAACAGAAACAACACAAACATCCTGTTTTCGCAGGACACACGACACACACATATCGCCTGGTTGCATAAGATGTAAGCTGCTGCCTCAATATTGGAGATGGACGCATCTCCTACCCAACAGACGGAGACCGGATCGGCTTTCATCTACCCCGGGCTGAATAACACTTACCAGATGCCGGATTAAAGCACGGAGCAACGTTTCAAAATTCACCTGGAGATGCATCTCACATCTCCACTCACTCGAGATCCAATCTGTACTTGTTTTGCGCACATCCTTCAAGGCGGCTGTAATGCCTGGGGTTCTGTATCAGCAGACGCTTCAGCAAACATCAGCATGAAATTCAAGCATTTCAGGACATTGCACAATCACTGTACGCTTGTAGTAAATCAAAACAATTCACCTTTCAATGATGCAAAAATCACTGCAACCAAGCCGATTTGGAAGCAATGACAAAACTCAGCTACCCAGCTACTTTCTTCTTTATCTTTCATGTTAAGAAACTGCTGAGCTATAAATGATGTCTGGTGTATGAGTCAGAGAGCTTTTTGTTACTTTCAGTTCATATTAACAGCCATGGAAAAAATGGCATGTGAAAATGCCCATTGCTTCAGTAAACAATGTTATAGTAGGGCACAATGACACAAGCAGATGCATTCCAGCAACAAACTTAAATATCCTTCACTGCTGAACTTTCAGACTCCAAACATGCCTGTGAAATGCCTTCACCCCTCTCTTCAGAGATATTAGGATGTTAAGAATGGTGAGGGTGCAAGACAGAAGTAGAGCAGTTCAAGTCAGAGCCTTATCAGATCTGTTAATTATTAGCAGTGCTGCATTCAAACTACCGTGCCCATAAACAATCTTGGGCCAAGCGGCCCTTTAAACCTTAAAGCTGTTAGAAACAGCATGACCACTCTTACTGGTGCACAGAGACTACAATTCCCATAAACCACTAGTCAAAAACAGGGCTTTCAGCCTGGGAGAAGCCTGGCACTAGAGCTCTGACAACTGTCATTGCAAAAAAAAAAAAAGTAACAGTAACATTTGTCGTCTTTTCACAAGGCCCTGTGGGTCATCGCCTTTGCCTCTGAACCCAAAAACAAGCCTTTCGCTCAGCTCTGTGCTAAAGGTTACAGAGCAGAAGCTAAACAGGAAATTCAGCATAGGCCTCCTCATGCTTGCATGCAACCCTTCTGGGCGGGGGTTTGAGAAACTGTGTCGGCGCTAACGAAGCGAAAGGAGTCTTGTTCCTCCCTGCAGCGCGCTTGGTCCGGCCCGTCTCGCCGCGTCTGCCTGCGGGGTGGGTGGGGCCTAATTACGGTCAGCACTGTTGACACCGCCACCCCTCTCGTGCTACGACCGAGGAGCTCTGCGTCAACGTCACCGGGCTGAAAACAGGCCAGGCCTTCAACCAGCAGGCCGGGTCATCCCCACTCCACACACAGTCACCTCCAACAGCCAGCACACTACAGGGAGCGCTCATGCAATTTAACAGGCAATGAGTCTGGAATCACCCACACAGATCAGTTCAAATTAAAAAAAAAAAAAAAAAAAAACATGACATCATTGCATCCATGTGTCATAATCTGGGACTAAGCCTATTATTCCTTATGCAATTGCCATGTGACTGACTTCATTCTGATTGTGGGTTGTCCTTTACACTTCTCTTACGTGATGCGGTAAAAACAATCTGCTTTGCCAGCGGGTAAAAACCCACAGGCTCCTGCCCCATTTAATACCGTCCCAGATGGGGCAGAACTGCTGTTTTTAAAGCTTGGTTCTAAGGCACCTCATGTCCATTTCTCAGTACATGGTGTCTGGGTCCAAAAATCTTAACTGATGAACTCATTCAAGAGGTGTAAATGTTCAGAACTTTGGCCCTGGTCTCACAGACCTGTGGATATAGTGGGATTCCATGGTAACAGCATCTGCATGGCTATCACTGCAATGGACCAGTCAATGGTCACCAGGAAAGCAGGATATTTTCTTTACCCATGAAGAGCTGCAGATGAGCTACTCAAAGCGTAACTAGGATTTACGTATTAAAAAAAAAAACACACACAACTATGGTCCATGGGTTCCCATTCATGCAGTTGTACTAGGTGCCCCCCACAATCAAAATACATTTTGACTGAGTCCTGCAAAACACACATCTGTATGGTAGCAACATCGTATTACAAACCAGAACAGCTAGTCAGCAAGATAATGTGACAAGTAAAGCTGACAGCAAAACCACAGTAATGTTTGCTACTACAACCAGCTAGCCAGACAATATCTAAACCATATTGTCAGAGATGGAATCAAAATCGCCAACTCGCACAACCACTCAAAATTGGAAAGGATTCTACCCTTTTTTCCAATGGCATGTACTGCTCTGATGTGACAAATGCTAGTTAGTTGTCAAATGAAGCCAAATCTTCCCGCAGTAGAAAAATCTGCAACACACAGTCAAATGTACCTTATGACTGGATAACCAGATGTACAGAGATGACCTGCTGGATTTCACTACTGGAAAATTACAGAGGGGTCCTGCTATTGACATAAAGTGGAGTAAAAAAAACATAGGAACTGGACTGAAAGGGGCATGTATTTGGGAATCTTGACTAATACAGTAGGCCTGCCAGAGTGGATAGTGACCCTGCAACTTTTACCTGCCAAAGAGAAAATCTGCCCACATTTGTGGGCTGGTGGGTGTTAATTTTGAATTCTGAGGTACCTAATGATAATAGCCAAACAGCTGTGTGCGCTCAAAGGTTTCTCCCGTTTCACTGATTGATTACAGAAGGGTTAAATGGTTGTCTGGCATGGGACTAGCAGCCATTTCCTTTGACAAGCTTCCGGAAATTTGATTGGTTACCCAGTGTCGGTGTTAATCAATGTTAATCAGTCAACTTCCGGACTGCTACAGGTCATCTGCTCCACAAATCACATCACAAAATGGCTTGGCATCCTGGCAGATTGGGCTGCAGGTGGTACATTTCTCCGAGGAGTCCTGGTGTGACCTGAGGCTTCTCATACCAAGCCAGACTGACAATTCTTATTCTGCAACTGACTTAGATCTCCATCAGCAGTTCAGGTCAGCCATGCATTGCAGGGTTTCGTGTAATTATGGGCTTAATGGAGGAGAACTTTTTGACAGGCTGGGCAATGAAGTTAAAAAGTTAAGGGTGACTTCAATATGACAATTCATTCCATAAAATGCAAAGGAGGTATTGCAGGATCAAGGTGATCCATGTGCTGGGGCAGTGTTTTACACCACACTCTGTTAGCCTCACGGGCTGTGCATCATAAACGAAGACAAAGCAGGAAATGGCTGCTAATAGCATTATCCATCAATGTGTACCTAGGAAAAAAGTGGATTTATGCAAGCCCTGCATGTATTCCAACACACAAGCAAAACATCAATTGCAAAAAATTGTTTGCATAAGCAACATAACATTATAATGGATTCAATCCAGCTAAAGGTCCAATAATCATTCTTCATTCACAATGTGGTTCATCATTATGCCAACAGACTTTACACAACTAGAATGATGTGACCTCATGTTTACAGTCAAACAAGGAAGCTGGATATCATACAGAAATGTGAGAACCATGTGACCTTGGGACCATTTACATCTATGAACATCCATGCAACTGAAGACATTTCGTCTTAAATCCAACTGAAAATGATAAACCGGCAATATAAATTCAAAAAAGGCAGAAATTACATCGCTTCAGAAATGGTTTTGTTTACGAAATGCATCTCCTTCATGGGGGTAAACAGTGGTTTGTCTGATAAGTGCATTAGACTAAGCTTATCCCTTAAGATGTGATTCACTGCATTTCAAGATGAAGACCAGCGTACACGCAGCTTTCTTCTGCCACAACTTTCATGATCAAACAATTACCGCGTCGCCTATGGCCTAACAAAGAAAGGGGAAAGCCTCACTGTAACAGCAGGCCCCAGTACACATACGCTTTCCCCAAACTGCTCTAGATGAAAGAGAATGGATTCAACCTCAGCTTTAGTAGCTTGTAATATACTTAACTTGAACCTACAAGCTGGCAGGCTGGTTCTGCTGAAACACCAGAGGTTGCCTCTGACCAATAGCCGCACTGCCTGGGTTATCTGCACAGCCCTGATTGGCCGTCCCCGGCACGGTACTCACAGCGAGATGTGGCGCTGCTCCAGGTCGGCTCTGGCCAGCTCCTCCTCCTCCACGTCCGTCTCGCCGCCGGAGGAGCTCTCGGTGGCGTCCGAGTCGAAGGCGGTCTCGGCGGCGCGCAGGTTGGCGGTGCCGCTGAGCGACAGGCGCTCCAGCTCCGAGGGCACCGAGCCGCTGCGCAGGAAGCGGCCCACGTCGTGCTCGGCCCGCCGCGGGGCCCCCTCCGCCCTGCGGGAAAGCGCCGCCTGGCCGGGCAGCCTGCGGAGGGTGGTCTGCAGCAGGCTGCCCAGCTGCTGCTGCACGTGCCGCTCCACCTGCTTGGCCTGCACCACCTGCAGCCGCTTGCGCAGCCGCCGCAGACGGCCCTCGATCTCGCCCTGCCGGCTCTGGCTCAGCAGGGTGCGCTCCCGGACCTCGTCGTCCGGGCTGCCCGGCAGGCGCCCCGGGGCCGGGGAGAGGGAGGGGGTGCCCCGCCCGCTCCAGCCGGGGCCGTTCCTGTTGGCTGCGGGCGAGGGCAGGGGGTCGGAGGACTCCGCCTCCGGGCACTCCGGCGGCGGGACCGCGGGGGGAGCTGGCCGCTCAGTAGGGTCCATCGAATCGCGAGAAATCCCAGCCGGCTGCTGTCCCTGGTGCTCCGGTCCCCCTCTGAGGAGAATGCTTCCGGGCACGTCCCCCCTGAGAGCAGAGGACCCATCCTCCTGCAGGCCCTGGCTCACGGCGAACGTGTCTCCGTTGACCGAGGCCACGCAGTCCCTGTCCGGGCCGGGTTTGCCCAGTTTCTTGGCCAGCCCGTTCACAGGGGCCTGAGGGGCCGGGGCGACATGCTGACCGCCACCGCTCATGATGCTCTTGAGCTGCTCTTCACACAGCTCCACGGACTGGTGCTTCCTGGGGAGGAAGTCGCCGCTGTTGAAGTAAGAGCCGGGCAAGATGCCGTGGCTCTTGAGGACCGACTGCTTGATCAGGACGCCTTGCAGCTTGAGGGTCTCCTTGGTGGAGGTGACCGAAGTCACATCAGAGCACAGGTAGGAGGCCACCAGCGGCTGCAGCTTGCCCAGGTGGGCGGGCGCTGCTTCCGGGAGGGGCGGGGCGTCCTCCTTCTTCTTGCCGCCGGCCCGGCAGTCCCGGGAGCACTCTTCGCCGGCGGAGACGAGGGCCTTGCGCTTGGCGGTGCCGTTGGAGATGAGGATGTTGCTGGCGTTGCTGTTGTTTTCCACGCTGCCCGGGGAGAGGGTGGAGGACGGGGGAGCCAGTTTGAAGCGGATGTGGTGAGCTTCGGCTGGCGCGTCGGTAAGAGCGGGCGCCATCGCAGCCATGCAGTGCAGAGAGGCGGGCGCGGCGGCCTGCTCCACACCACCCACCTACTGCCCCGCCAGAGGAGGACAGCCTGCAGGGGGACACAGACACGGTTATCAGCTACACCACTTCAACATGCAACACAACACTTCAAAAGCTACAGGACCAATGTCAGTCACACCAGCACTAGCTGACCCAACCACACATCTAAAGAATCGCGGTCTACTCAATGATGACTGAAGGGCAGCAAAGGGTTTTGGGCAATGTTCCAAACCTCATTATGTCCTGGTCTTAGAGGTGGCCAAGCTACAGCTGATAATCATGCCAATAAACCCCATCTAGGATCATGTAAAGGAGTCAGGGAGTGATGGAGAGTATGGTTTGGGACACAGGCTCATAATGATCAACCACATGGGACTGACCAAGTTTCCTGGAGGGCTAATGTTGGAGACAGGCTACAGAGAGCGGAACGGGGTCTCCCTGTGTATATGGCCACAGGAGAGAGGAAATGACAGCTGACATCACTAATGTAGGTCAGAACCTCACTGGAGAGATGCCCTGAGCTTCACTGTGAGCCTTTAGCTCATCCGAGGCACACAGCGAGGGCTACAGAAGATGGCGCTGAAGGAAGGAACTAGGAGGCATTTCTATGGTCTACCTGGTTTCTCACCAACCTTAAACACGCTTTGGCTTTAAAAGGAAAAATATACAACTTCAATCTTAATCTCAAGTAATGCATGTGCTAATTAAACTGCAGGTCCAAAGCACCAACTGAACATCAATACCCTGCAATGAAAACTAGCTAAAATGAAAGTCGTGCAACATACCATAAATTTTACGGGTAAGTAGTTTTGTCAACAGCACCCACGTAGCTGCAGACAGGAAATGGGCTACTGTGACATTTTCATAAGTTAGTAATTCAAATTTGTGTATTCGGAGTATGACATCCACATATTTCTCAAGAATATTACAGAACTCATTTTTTATGGACTGTTAAATGCACAGTAAGGACTTCAAAAGATATTTGTATAGCAGCAGAATCTCTTAGCTACAGGAACAAATTCAACACAAAGTGCCCTTTGAGGACCAACATAAGGGCACTTTCCCACCAGGCACACTCGCAAATGATTCACATCCTGGCATAGAAAACGTGTCAAAACAAACATTTCTGGCTTAGGTTTGCTTTGTTCCAGAAACTGGAAAACTGAACTTGTTTTTGTATTTGTTTAGTTCACTCGCAGCTACACGCAAACCGGAATTCTCCTGGTTTCACTCCTGGTGATTTTTCTATTTCCAACTGCTCTCGCCGCGCTTGCCATTAACCTGCAGCAGATGTTCTCGGGAGAACACACAGGCACCATGAAAAGTAAACAGCCGACTCGTCAAGGTCTTGCTTTCCCGCGCGCTATTACGAGCTGTTGCCAATTAAGAGCGCTAGTAAGAAAACGCACTGAATGACGTGCACCCGAGACGCTCCGCTTTTGGAAAGCAACATCTGTAGCGCACAAGGCGGTGGCAGCGAGAGCAAATACAGAGACGTCACTTCCTGTGTTTGGGCTAGTTTGTTTCCAATAGATCCAGCACTTGTTTACTTTCCTAAAACACACATTTTTTTGGTAGACTGAGGCCACAACCATACCAGGTTCAGCTCCAAACAGTCCAAAAGCACCCCTTTCTAGTCTGTTTGCCTGTGATGGCTTGATCCTGACTACAACACTGCCAGTGGTTTCATGTATAGCTCTAAATGAACAAAGCCACACTTCTACTCAATTGAACTGTCAAATGAACTAGGTGTAAGGGATGCAAGATTAAGATTAAAGTTATACACTGCCATAATCTCCAACTGTGCCAGTAAAGGGACAAATAAGTTCCCCCAATTTCCATTCCTGAAAGGCAAGCTGAAAGGCAGCTTTCATGAATGGTGATTTGTGAGAATAGGAAGACACACCCTCGCCCCAAAAGTTTTACAAAGGATACTACATTTCATATCATTGCTTAGGCAAGGTGAGGGTGAAAATGGAGACTGTGAGGATGTGGGACAGCATACGAATGATCCCCTCGCTGGATGAGACATCATTCTGTCACAATACCAAATCAAAGTCATCAATCAGCCCATTCACATTTTTGAAAGGGAGGAAGCAGATAGCCAGCAGTGTACCAACACAGAGAAAACCTGGGGACTATTTTTAACTATTCCTGGAAGCGTTTCCTAAAACATGTTTGTTGTTTTACGCGGCTCAGTCCTGTGCTTCTGGGAAGGGAAAAGCACTTGAGAGGAGGGACATGTCAGACATTGAAGACATGCAAATACACACAGTATAATGATCATATTAATATGAACGGCCACAGGCGCTATCACTCCACTGAGGTCTGTGAGTTTGATTAGGACACACGATCATACTGCCATGAGTCTGAAGCTCAGAGGAGATGCCGTTATCTTGATCAAAGTTAAAACATTCAAGAGGCATGAACAGGCCTGAAAAAAAAGCGTCAAAAGGTATCCCAGGAGCACATCTGCTCTGTGAACAATGTTTTCCCAAACAAACTATGAACTACACCCTTAAAAACTAACAAGTTTCAAACAAAACTTGAAACTTTGAGAATTCGCCCCTACCACTTTTAACATCTAAGCTCACCCAGTTCCCTTTCTAATGCTGTGGCACTTTCCCAAATTGAGACTTCATCAAAGCGCAGCAGATGCCATTCAGCATTTCACGGCGCAGACGCCGCAGCGTCTTCCCATGGAGGCCCGGGCGAGTGGGAGGTGCGGGCCTCCCGCATCGCTGCCTGGCAGCAGGTTCAAACTCAGTTCACTCAGGCGAGGCCTGCACTACTGCCACCCACCTCCGCCACCTCCAGGCCTTCCCCAACACACCGCCGCCAGTGCTGCGTCCCTTTCAACAGCTCGGGGAAACTACATTCAGCCATTACGCAGTAACGTGAGAGCGGGGAAGGGATACGCTTGCTACCACTTCATCCACGTGTGGTAAGTGTGTGCATGTGCAGGGCCGGGGGGGGGGGTGTAAGCACAGCCACTCTCATCCCCAGCACAATGCTTAGTGCTTTTGTCTGCTACCAGAAGAGGGGGACACATGATGACTGACCTTGCCAGAATCTCCACAGCCACTACATCAGGTCTGAGGCAGCAGTGTGGTGTAGTGGTAAGGAACAGGGCTAGTAACCAAAAGGTTGCTGGTTTAATTGGGTAAAACTGTAACCTATGTAACTTGCTCTGGATAGGAGCATCTGCTAAATGACAACGTAATGTAATGTAATGTAACAGAATGTAAAGGGGTGCGTGGAGCCATCTCAGTCAGAGCACCTTGAGTGCTGGAGAAACAACACCCCCAACAGTGTTGCCACGCAGCGCCAGCACACCGAGATGACAAACTCACGCCGCCACTTCCGCTTTCTTACAGACAAGGTGCGAAAAACACGGCGCAGGTTTGCTTTTGCCTCCTCTGACACACCACACACACAGCAGAAACTAACTGTTTACAAAGGAAACCCGCCTGCGGTCTGACAAAACCTTTTGGTTCAGCTGCAGCGCGCATGTAGGAAAAGGCAGTGCACACTTTAAAACCCAGCCCACCGTGCGTGTGTTCCTACTTATATTACGACCAGTTAGTGAGACGGCATATAAATTTTTCATCACCGCCATTCTTGGTCATAAAAAACTCAAGAAAAATAAAAGCAACGCTTAAAGGTCTGCCGGTTTAATGTCAGCGTGAAGCTTCGGCGGCCATCGTCTCAGTCCTCGGTTTCAACGCAATGCTGACAGATAAAACCAGCGGAGCCCTTACCAAGACAGTGTGAAACATTTGCAGGATATCGAGTCGTGTTACTGCTTAAGGGGCTTGTGTAAAAGCTCTGACGCTCACGTTCACACCGTCACGTTGTCGGCCCCGTTTGCAGACAGATTCTAATTCAGATAGGTTCCTCGTCTCTGACCGCACAGGAAGCGGAGGGAAGAGGCGCTGACTCTTTCATTTTCAATTCCTCGACTGAGTGCGCATGTTTTACCTGCCCCGCTGCCTGGGAGGACAGGTGGAGGCGGCTCAGGAAAACCAATACATGTGCGCTACACCAGCGCTTACATGATGCGTCAGATAACAGGAGAGGGGAGGGGAAAAAAAAAGCACATTCACACAATCCCTCCTCAGGGAGGAGTCACAGGTTTTGCTGTTCCCTTGCTTAGAGGGAGTTTGAAACTGGCCCCCTGCAGACTGTCTGGTGCTAATACACTACTTACTACCTACCTGCCAAGGGTAGGAGCAATTAAGAGACTGTCAAACAAAAATAGAGGACGAGGCAGAGAAACGCAAAGCTAATATTATGGAGAAAAAAAACACAAGCTAAACCTGCAGCTCTCAAAGGATTAGTCAGATGAAACGCACTTCAGGAGTGATGGAAGGAGGAAAAGAAATGGTTCTTCACAAGCCTCTCACCAACATTCCCTCAACAGATGAACGTTTTAAAACTCGAGCCCTCCACTTAAAACTGGAACGTCGCCTAGACCTTCATAACCACCTTAAGCAGAGTCTCAGGAGGAAGCGAGATCATGTTTGCGACATGGGGTAAGGTGGGGCAGCCCCCTTGAGTGGCACAACATGCACTGCTACACCACTAGCATCATGAAATTTTCACTCGAATCCCAGATACGGCACGGCACGAGATCTAAAATTCTTCCATCCGCACAACAGATTCTCTCCGTACGACTCCTTTCTAGCCTTTTCCTCCACCTGCGTGTGCGGCGCTGAAAGTGCCCAAAATAGAAGATCTACAGTCGCTTGTCATAAGCGCGAAGCTTCTAACGCCCCTGAGCTGCGCGCAAAAACCAGCTGGGGTGGAAATAAAACCCTCGCTGCAAAGCAGTCTGAGCCCCTCGCCGTCTTCCCAGCTGCAGGCTGAGAGGACAGCCCACCTGCAGGTGCAGCTCCTTACGGGTCACCTTATCTTTCCGCACAGCGCGGGCATCCGGTTGCATTAGCTATGCACTTCTGTGAATGGCTTCACGACTACATGTGTGTGAAAAGGGCGCTCTCCTAAGACCTGAAATGGATCCAGCTGCAATGCAGAGGACGGCGCCTGTTCTAAATTACGGCACGAGACAGGTCCCTCAACGTTCCGCTCTCAGGGGAGCCGAGCCCCCACCGGGGTGAATGAAAATCCAGATCGTTTGTAGAGAGAGCTGCCTGAATCTCAGCGCACTGCTCCTGCCACACCGCAGATGCCAGCTCAGAGTCACAGCCTGCGATGATGCCATCTGCGAGGGCGGCCCGCGCCCCGCTCATGTCAGATGCATCACCAAACGCGATACGGAGAGGATTTTTGACGCATGGCGCTTATCGTGCGCGGCTCAAAGTTCTCGCACGGCATAGATAATAGATAACACCTTGTTGTATGTGTGTGCACTTTTAATTGGGCCTGTGGGCCATTAGGCCAGCGAGGCACATGTTAGACTTTAGACGTCGGGTTAGCTTGTAGCCCAGGGCTCGCTGCTCTCACACTGAGCTAATATGCCACCCTGCACCTGGTTTTGTAAACACCGTGCCTTTCGAATCCATCTTTGAAGTCTAACCACACATTTCTTTTCATGAAAAGGGAGGGGGAAAAATAAGCCATTCTGATCTTAACAGATATAAGGGAAGCTCGACATTCTTCTTTCAAAACCTCAAAGGCTAGGATTTCTCACAGCTGTCTAAGGTATTCCCATCTGGGCCAATTTGTTCAGTTTCCCTTAAAGAAGCAACAAACCGATTTCATAATAATGACTCGTACACACGCCACAATAATCCACGGTCTGACTACTCTCATCCAATTTATTTGTACTTCTGTTGGACGAATTGATCCAACTGTGTGGGAGGGAGGAGAGGGTGGAGAAATAAAACCCTTTTCTGAATGAGACGGGGGCCTAGTGGCCTTCTGAAACACAAAGCTTTATTATGGTTACAGCAGCAAGCAGCTCAAGCTGACAGCACCGACAGGTGACCGTCTGCCCTATCCTGACAACTGCAGCCACCGCCCTGCCCTCCGTGCCACTCCCACATGAGGGACAAACAGCCAAAGGGCGCTGCACCGATCTGCCCTGAACTACCCAGGACCATTTCAATGTGTGCATCCCTTTGCCCCCTTTCTGATCCACTGAAGATTCTGGATGGATTTCTGTACCCATCCCAGTATCCTTTTTAACCCATTTTGGGAAGCTTTATCTGTCTGTACCCAACGGGGTGGCCTGCTGAGAACACACCCTTCCCAGGAGCCCCAGAAGAAGGCTTCAGTGCCAGCGAGAAGAGGAAACTGAAACAGGACAAGTAAGAGTGATGTGTGAACTCACTGAGTTTTGGCATGCAGGGTCTCTGCTATTAAAACAGCCAAGCCAGGCTGACAGCGCACAGGCTGGAGAGTCAAGCAGAAGGGAAGATGTTTATCCCATGTAAAATACCATAATTAGAGCTGCTGTTGTCACATAATCCCAACAGTTTGTAACAGAAAACACATGTTTTACTAGACACTGGATTCACATACGATAAGCATCTTTACAAGCAATCACTAGGTCGCTCCAAAATAAGATCAACAAAAGCACAAACATCAGGATTTCTTCCTCAGTCATTAGCTCGCAGGTGCAAAACAGGCTGAAGATTGCTTTTTTGTTAAACTCAACGGGGGCAGACCTAAACAGTACCAGAAAAGTTGAACTTTAGATGCTCAGGGGTCAGCAACAGTTGAACAGCAAGTGAGACTAAATCAACAGATATTCACACTGCAATACTCAGTCAAATCAGAATGGTAAGCATAAATGTATGGCTGGTCACCTCAAAGGAGGCTAAGGTAGTGGAAAACCATTATGACCTGTATATGTGTGACTAATGGACTTGACTGATACTCTATTTTCATAAAAACATGGACTGTTAGGACAACAAACTACAATTCAACATGAACGTGCTTCAGTGAAGACAGCAATCTGGCTATGTCTAGCCCTTTGCCCTATAGTGGTTAAAGAAGTGCAAGCGCCTGTCAAAAGTGAAACTATTAAACCTCAAAGGCAAACAAACATCATGTACACCACAGACAAAAAATGCAATGTAACAGTCATACAGACTTCCTGGACTTACCAACACCCCCCAAAAAAAGAATCTCAATCTCAAGAGTATCAAAGCAAACGCCCCCAAGGGCTTTGCAGTGTACACACACTTTTTCAGTCACCAAATACAAACATCTCCACTGAGGCAGAGTGAATTACCTGCATGACATTATCCTCATTTTCGTCTGACCACTGACCTTGCCTTTTGCTCTGCTGCACGGCCAAAGGCCCAGGATTAACGACACATTCCACAGAGGTAGGGGTTGGCGACAAACGTTTTCCACACAAGTGATCTGGGCTGAGGAGTTGTCTGAGGGACAGCACCCTGCATTCAAATGCTGGTCGCTATGCAGCGCCTCCCGGGGTTTATCTGTGGGCTGCCTCCTCACGCCTCACCTGTGGCACTCAGACCGGACCATCTACGGCTTCACAATTACCCAGAATCTGTCAAATCCAGGAGTCAGGGAAAATGACAGCTGGATCTACACAGCAACAAGAGCGGGACTGGCAGCTCATCAGAATCCCACTACTAACTCTATTCATAAATTTGCCTCAACTACTAAGCTTCCCTTGGGCAACACTGGGGAGGGAAATGTGTGACCTGCCCTTACATTTTACATGTTCTACATGTGGTTTTGTATTCAGCCTGCCACACGCAGCCCAGAATCTGATCCCTCCTAAAATTCAGTAAAAGGCTTTGCAATTACTTGGCCACTACGTGAGCATGGGCGCGAGGTGACTTCGATTCTCCTTTGACAATACCGTTTTGAACCATCTCCAGGACAATTTGCAAGAGATGTCTGATGCAAGGATATGCAACGTAATGCACTTTCCGCAATTACTAACACGCTAGCTTGCACCTGAACAAACCGTGACAAAAAGCACTACCCCTGCCTCACAATCAGATCGCATTTCTACATATTCGATACACTGGCAGACTTCCATCACGATGCGCGGCGTTCAAAAGAAGCACACACGCACGAATGCGAATCTTGATCACTATTAGCAAATAGAAAATCAACATGCATCTAAACATTCTCGTAGAGGGCGGCCCAGCGAACACCGCCAAGTGAAAACTTCAACTGTGGTTATGTAATTCACCCAGTTAGGTATAGAAATTTTCCATTCCCTTCTTCATAAAGCAAACCAGATTTGCTTAACTGCTGCCTCTGGATGTAAAAAAGTTGAAATTTAAAAACTTTCAATGCTGGAACAACTGTGGGTGAAGTACACGAAATACAGTTAGGTACTCTAAAAAAAGAAGAAAGAATTCTTCGAGGGCGGACGAAACGAATATATAGATCAAGGATCCCCCTTCTTGAATGTTAAACGTAAAGGCTGCAACACAGAACTCAATTCACAGGCTTGCTGAAAAGACAAAATTATTTAAACAAAAATAATTGTTGGAAAACGTGGCGCCTGAAACTGACTGCGCCATTATGACGACCTCGACAAAATTTACTAACAAGCCTGATACACAATAGATTTTTCTTCCAAAACTATGGTTGATAGCTAGCTAGATATATCCGAATATGCTAGCTAGCAAGCTAAATGTGGGCTCCGTTCAAATGAGCAATACATAAAAACACACTATTTTCCAATATCTTTCGCAGGTGAAACCATATCTCAAGATACAGTGGATAAAATACGTTGTTCGCTGCTTAATACCAACTTTAAAACCCAAAGATACAATCATACAGCTAGCTGGCTAATGATAGCTACATTAACTAGCCATCTTGCTAAATCAATAATCTTCACTAGGTATCTACTGATGAAAACGTAATGTGGTTCCTTGCTCCGTTCACTTGCTAACTGCATGTGACCGTGACATACATTCAACGCTGCCTTCCAATATCTAGGTGACTGGCTAGCTAGCTAGCTATTTTCAAGGACAATGGTTTTTGAAAATATGCTTGCTATGGCTGGCCAGCAAGCAAGCACACTCGAACATTAACGTTTACGTTAGCTAGCTTGCTCTAGACACCGAACTGACCAGGGTTAGCTAGATGGCTACTAGCTCACTAGTAACCTCCTAACAAAATAACCTACCTCACTAGCTACCGTTTTCAATCCTAACAAACTTCACTGACCAAGCACTGTCACCCCCTAGATGGGTTAGCTAGCTAAGGCTTGTTAGCTGGTTATTTTGAAACATTAGCGAACTTGGCTAGGTTAGCTAACCCGTTAGCTTGCAAGCCAGCTAATATTTTAGCCATAATAAATCAGCCAAGCGAAAACAAACCTTCGTGCCACTATAGTTGCAAACGCACGTGAAGCCAACAAAACAAAGTCTCCCACAGTTTTAATTCGATTTATTTACTTTAAATTTAAAGTTCCTTTTTAATGCAGAGTTTTAAGTAACGTTAACAAAGAAAAAGGAGGAACCTACCACGTGATGAGGAGCAGAGTCCGGGGGAATTTAGGCAACAAATCTCCACAGTTTAAATGGGAATTAAAGCAATAAACCAAAATATAGGTAGAATAACTAGTACATGGGCAATCCCCCTTCCGACGCGCAGCCGTTTCAGAAGAGCCTCTCGTTTCTGCAACCCCGTGTTGCTCCCGGAATCACGAAATGGGCGAAACAACGAGCAAGAAACCCGAGTTAAATATACAAACCGAAAAACTATCCTTTCCGATCTGCGTGTAAGCTCTAGTTTGAATTATATTCGTCTTCTTCTTTTCCAAAACCCGTTCTTGATCAGATCTGGCTATATTCTCCCGTTTTATCTGGGTTATTTTTTGTTGTTTCTGGGAGAGCGACGTTCGGAAAATGGCGGCTCACTCCTCTCCCTCGGATTTCAAGTCTGACAAACATAGAACCGGAGAGTAGTAGAGCCGCGGCGGGAGACATTCCTCATACTCGCCGCTAGAGTGAAGGGCTGACACAGAGAGAAAGCTTGACGGCGCAAGAGAGAGCCTACCATCAAACCATTGCAATCAATGCAACTGTGTTATTACAGACCGCCATGGCGGCTCCACCTGAATCTTAACATTTTGTACACGTACGCTCGAGCCATCTCCCCACATTTCCTTTACGTTCATACCGGACAAAGAACCATTTTTAATAGGACAGTACACATGATACAAACAACACCAGCTACCCTTTATTTCCCAACAATACCATGTCATGGAAGGCATGAAATAAATGGATATAAGAAAGAATTACCAGAGAATGGTATCCACTGCTCAATTTATAGCGAAGAAATATATTTTTCTATCTTGGAAAGCACTAGCTATATCCCTGTTCGCTTCCTGTCCAACTAATAAAGATGTGTCAGTGGAAACAAATTAAGCTCTCAGCCAGTAGAGGGAGCTCGACACCATTACCGCAGTGCTAAACTGCTGCCATTACAGGAAGACCAATGAACACCACGAAGTTCTTGGGCGGGGAGGGTGCAGTGGCAGACTTCGTCTGGGTGTCGCTAAAGGCTCAAGATCAACCTACACTCACAAAAGGGTTTGATTTTCTACGGACGCCCGGCCTCTCCCATTAACACACCAGTTATAAAAAATATTTCGTTCAGTAACGTCTTTCTTATCTTAACAACGAAAAAAGGTTTGCTGGAAAACCTCGCAGCCAAAAATAACTTGAAACACTTAGCAAAAAACCCTCGAGTCTCTTCGACAGCCACTTTGTCAGTGCCAACGGATGGGACGCTCGCAAAGACACGCCCACAATCTCCCGCTTTGTGTGACAAGCCGCTGTTCCTGCATTAGATATCCACCTCACTCCACTGGTGAAAAATGTGAACATGCTTAAAATTGGTTAAAACAATTATTTCGCCACACAGACAATACACCAATGTCGAGTTGGAAAATACTCCGTTACCAGTTAACGTTATTTTTAATAACTCTATGATGGAGATTGGACTACGATGTGTGGGGTTCTGTTACATTTATGAAAGATGGCCACAGCTATCGTTAATTTAGTTAACAAGATTGGTAGGCTGCAAGAATTCACGCATGCAAGTCGCCCCTACACTGAAAAACAAAAGATGGTGACAAGTGCACTTAAGACTTCCCGTATTTAGCGCTCCTGTAAAACGTGTGTTTTAACTTGGGCAATAGCCCCATCTGGTGTTTTGTCAGTGCTTGTCAGTTCTCATGAGAGATGAAACTTCGTATTGAAAATCAAACACTAGGCAAAACAGTAGCCTATATAAATTCCCTCACATTCCATTCCAAAATATACACATTTGCAAGTTTTCCTATTCGGCTGTTAGGTATAATCTTTTAAAATAACCATTGTAATTTACTGTACTTGCACATGCTGTGCATTTATGTGTGTATAGACGACGGTTACCTGTGAAATACGGTGTCCATGTCCCGCTCTGAAATTCGTTTAATCAGGGGGAATTAACTCCATCACACCTGAGAAAACGGAATAAGATCAGCTTTGCTTACAAAAATGCATACCGAGAAATTGCAATGATCCAGCCATGTCACAGTTACTGTATACTACTGCAGACATTCTCTAAAAAACGTGGTCAAGTTATTCATTTTATCTAGCTGTGAGGTGCGAGTCAATTCTAACATGACAATGCCAATTTTTCCACCACTGGCATTTCTCTTGACAACCAATACCCACGTACTGTAATACTTTGAAATGAAACATTCGAAATGCAATGTATTTCCTTACGGAAATGTACATATCCACTCCCGCCTATCAAGATACTACCCAATAATTAATGCAGTTATCAATTTTTTCAAAAGCAACTAAATGACAAAATATTTTTGCCTGTTGTTTTCATCGTTATTGTCTTTCGCTTCAATGTCGGTTTATAAAACTTTGCTGCAATGTTAACTTATGTTATTGGCTAGAATGACCTGATGTTGTAGTTTTAGCTGCATTTTCACGCAAACCTAGTCAGTAAATTTGGTATTCGTGTTGAGAGAGGCAACACGGCCGATTTATCCATCTTGTTAGCCCGACATCTACTCTAACGACCAAAATACCGTTGTATATTTTATAAATAGACCGAAAATGTTGGCCCTTTACCCTCTCGTTAAAACAATTGTATATTTACTTATTTTGGCTAACGTTACACCGTGAAGGGCTACATCATGCAAAAGCCGAACTAACATCGAAATGAATTACGTCGAAATTGACTAACATTTGCTAGCTATTTAGCAACTATGCTAAAGTGAAAAGGACTAATTCTTGCTTGCGCTGAGTAGCTGCACTCACGTTAGCAAGCCACCTAGGCACCTACTGTAAATTATCAATATAACTAACTAGCCTTAATTATGCAATGTAATATATGGATATGTAGCATGTTGGCCTTTGCATTATTAGCTTACTAGATAGTTTACTACCTTTCCAAGAATGTTTCGTTCGTTTAGCTAGAATAATGAGAGTTACAGCCAGCTAGCTAACCATGCAAAATTGTCTCCCATCGCATCGTGAGATATGATGTACTAGCTCGGTAGCTGGTCAGTACTCAATTGTCCCTCACGTTTTTACAATTAATGTAATAATCACATTTAAAGATTAATTTGGTTACAATAATCAATTACCTGTACCTGATCGGTCCTACTGAAACGTCAGGTAGCTAACGTTAGCTAACCAAATCGAACCACTATTTTGGCCTGTTGACTAGGCTATCGATTCAGTTTGCAGTTCTACGTAACGTTATTTGCTAAAGCTATAACAGACAAGCGAAATCTTTCTTTGATTCTCCAACCGTTGTTTCTTGAAAGCTCTTTCGTTTTTCACTTATAACGTTACCCGAAACGAACACCAGTTTTTAAGTGTAAAAATGCAAAACCCATGTTCACTTACCTTCACAGATCAACCAGCCTTGAACCGGAATCACCCTCCTGTCTAGCTGTGTGATTTGACGGTGCGGTACGGCTGGCCTGCCCATTGGCTAATATTCATGCCTGTCTTTTACTGCGGAGAGGCGTTAAATGGAAAAGTGTATTAGCTAAGTTAGCTGGATAGCTACATTGAAGTTTGAAGTTGTTTTCACCAGCGACGAGGAACAGTGGTCGTGATACAAAGCGATCAAGTCTCAGTGTAGCGTCGCCAACAACAGGTTTTCCGTTAAATCACATTACACCTTGTGTTTTGCAACGAATACACGACCAATCAAAGCATTTCTACCGCTGATATAAAACGGACACAAGAGAAATGTCAAGTGAAACGTTTCTCTTTTGGTGTAATTTCTCAATTACCATTTAAAGTGTGCCCCAAAGTGGTCTTGTATCAAGGTTTATAGATGACCCTCGAACGAAATTGTTAAAACTAGAGACGAACAGTCAGTGTCATAACATCTTGTACCATATACTGGTGCTAGAGAACTTGAGTTTGCCTTAAAAATACATTTTTTGTTCAAATATGAGAGTTAGTGTGGGACCTGTAACAAAGCGCCCAAACTAGGTTATAGTGTGGCTATCAATACTGTTGCGAGATAATAACGTAATAGAATAATTTATATTTCCAAAGGACGATCTGTTTGTTGAGAACTGGAATAATGGTAGGTAGCTAACAGTGTGGGGTGTTTCAAATGAAGTGATACCTGTTCAAGTGGAACATAACATGACACCAACGCATCAGCTTCCATGGAGTCCTTCCTAATTGTAGCTTTAACCTGGTAGCGTTTGAATACCCGATGACGTTGTTATTAACACTAGTTAAAATCACAACCACCCTATAGTGCCGCTTATAATGCCATGATAAATATTTTTCAACCTGAAAACATGTAGGGGAAATCCGTTAGATTTATTGGTAAAAACGTGAAAGCTTCAACCTAGTAGCAGTTACTATTATAATCTTAATTTACCTTCTTAGTGGTAATTAGCTCCTGTAGCCAAGGTCTCCACTCATATCCCCCATTGTTTCATGATGAGGACATATACCAGGATCAACAATCGGGAATTTCATGACCCTCGTGCTTCCATGGACTCTGCTATGCCTACTTGTACCAAAATTCTAACTTGTTTCAAACCAACCATCTAAAAAATTTGTTCCAAGTAACTTTTCTTACATCTAGACATCCTTAAAATGCATTGCATGGATTACTAACTTATCAACATGGACGTTCCCCCTAAGACTGTACAATTTCAAAATAAAACACCAATATACTCATATTATGAAAATAAAGGTTAAACAATTTATCCCGAAAATTCATATTTTCCTTTTTCATCAGAGGCAGACTTTGCAACGTTTGCTTTACAATATGCATGATGGCACGTAAAAGTATTCCAACTACTTCATGTATTAGTATTTCATAAGAAAGTATCAGCAATAGGACAAAGACTAATAAGAATATAATTTCTTTAAAGTACTTTTTAAGTATCCTTATTACCAAGAGGCTCAGTCATGTTAATTGATATGGAAAGCAAATAAAAAAACAATTTAGTATGACACCCACATAAATAAGTTTGTCTGAGACCTTTACAACATTAGTAAGGTACCTGCCATAGTCCGCCTAAATAATCATCACTTGGACTTCAGTGGTTTAGCGTCAACACACACTAAACCACTTAAGTCCAACCCTTTGGTAAAAAGTCAACTAAAATGCCAAGATGCACTCATACACAGTTAAATGAAATGGACAGACCCACTGACCCAAAAATGTTCTAGTGCTGAGCTGAAGTTAAAGGGCAACTACATTTTGAGCTGTTAAAATTTTATATTGCTTTATATTTTCAAATAAATCCAAGCTACATGACACTTTTTGCATCCCATATTCTACCCGATTGTGTGATCTGGACTTCAATGAAAATTGGGTTCTGCATCTTTTCTTTATGGTAATGACACAAACCATTATCAGTCACACCCTTCAGGGGACTACTGCAGTGAATGAAACATGAAGATGTCTCATATCATTAGATGTTCAGTTATTACAGAGTGTGATTAAAACATAGCATTCTTCCATCATGCAAAAAAACAGTTGACAGTTAAAAAGTTTGTCTTAACAATAATGGGGCTAGTGGTCTTTTTAGCATCAAGAAAGGAACTTCCAAAGCAAAACTGTTAAATACTGCATTTTATTTATTTTTGTAACTGAGACAGATCCCATCCTGCTGAAATAAAAGCCAGGGAAATTCAGGAATTAATGCAGTTGATTTTTCAATTGCTAAACTCCTGACCTTTCTGACCCTAAGATGACTTACATTGGCCCATGCATTTCAGGTGGGAGAAAATGCACCTGCAAGTCTGCTCCTTGTCCTTACAAGATTCACATTAACACATTGATCTGTCAGAAGAGAACAAGAGTTCTGCGATTCTACACCGAAGAAAAAAAAAAACACCAAAACAAAGACTTGGACCTTGAACAAATGGCTTTCACTAAATGAGTGCAGTGTTACAAACTTAAAGGAACAAAAGCTGCCCAGTAAAATGCCAGCAATGTCCCCTCCAAAGTTTGGGCACTGTAATGACTGGAGTCCAGAGAGCAGTGAGTGGGTATGAGGACCCACTAACATTGGTTGGAATGACAGAAATGAGAACCGGGGAGGTTAGGATGGGGTGTTCGCTGCACTGGGAGCCCAGTGATCGCTAAGGCATAGTGGAAAAATAAAAAAAAATATATATATATCAGCCGATGGTTAAAAAAGTTAGGAGGTACTGTATTAGCAGCAGTTTGTTTTCCTTGTTTCTCCTCGGTTATGGGACTGAAGGGCCTGACTCCAGGTCAGCATGGTTAGAGTAAGAAGACCTCATCACTTTCAGCGGTGTGCAGCTGTGTGTCGTCTGCATCTGCCATGCTGCTCTCCTGGGACTCCTCCACTTCCGCTGTGCAGGGACACAAAGAACATCTGCATCAGAGCCAAACCACATCACCTCGAACCGCATCTCTCGAATTCTGTCCATAGATACATGTAAACTTTCAAACGCTTCAGACCTTGTGCAAGCAAATGAAATACTCTTCAACTTTAAAGATGAGTGCATTTGTAGATAGTTTGTTTCTATGCCGTTTTTACAAAAAAAAGGAACCTTAAAATCAACTTCCGATTAGTTCAAAGATTTTGGATCCATGTGATCCACATAGGAGTGTGATTTTAATTTCACAGAAATTCAAAATTACTTGAGAAAGAGGCCCAACCCAAGACATTTACATACAGCTCCATTGCGCCCAGAGGGCCTACAATAGTAAATTTATGAAAGCAATAGGGAGAACACCATTTATGTCAAATCTGTTTTAGAGTGGCAGAATTGGGACATATTTCAGTGGCTTCATCTTGCAATGCAATCTGTAGATAATACTGTAGGGTGAGGTAAAATGGTTAAGCACATCACTGAAAATTTATAACTGCAGCAGGGATGTCTAGCCATCAAAAAGCTACTATTCTGCAGGGATGCAAATTACCCTTGCCCACAGCAAGTATTTTTGGTAAAGATTATTGATTGTAGGCTTACAAGCCTGTCAGGCAAGTGAGATTTTTGTCAGCTTCATAACACCAGGACAAAGTACAGGATTCTCCTGAAGACAGTCTCTACTTTGTTGGCCCTCCACAGCAAATTAACAGTTAAGGTGGTTCTGAAATAACCCGTATTACCTCTACCTCTGTTCAGCAGTAAGCATTTATCCACATTAGGGGGTACACTTTATGCAATTATTTCTTTTATGGGCATTTTCTGCTTGATTTAATGTCAGACTGTTAAGACATAACAAATAAAAATGACAAATAACAAATCTTGTTAGTTGTAAATACAGTAGGTTCATTTACTGCACAGTAAATAGTACACCCCAATTGTAAGAAACTGGTTATGTGTAAGGTTTAAAAATCCTCTTTATACAGTGAAAAGGGTAATCAGAACTGAAGATTTGTTGACATTACAGGAAATATAAGTCACTGATAAGGATGTGTCCAGACCCGACATGATATGTGATATGAGATATGATTCGAGATATGATTCGTGACATGCAAGACGTGTGTGTCCGTACCTGCATCATAAGGGAAATCATCAGGAGTGACTGGTTCCTCATCATCAGGGAGGTATCGCTTGTCTATGGCCTCTTTGATCTGATTATTTGCCCCTTTGGGATCCAGGTCCATGGCCCAGGAGAAATTCATCAGAGCTAAGTGCGTCTGGCCTAGTTTCTTATAGACCTGAGGAATGTGATGAGATATCCTCTTACTATTGGCCAACAAGAGCATGTTTTGCTGAATGAATTTCCAAAAGAAACAAATGATGTTTGAATGGTTTACCTTTCCTATCAAAAAGTAAACAAGGGACTCTTTGGGCACTATTTGTTTCAGTTCTTCAAGTTCTTGCAGAGCCGCCTGCAGAGACACAAACCCCCTTTCAGCACTTTGAGAAAACAATAATACAGATGTCATTCTGAATATTAGTCCCAGCAAGCACTCCAGATCAGTACTTTAAGGACAAACCTTGTACTTTTCATTGGCAAAGAGAATGGAGGCCCTGTGGAATTTGCATAGTGGGTTCTTGGGATCAATGTTAATGGCTTTGTTCAGGGTTTCTAATGCGTGATCGGACTTCTTCAGGGCATGCTGTACCTGTTAAGACAGTTAAAGAAAAGTTGCAAAAAAGAAAAAGATTGAGTAGACAGATTATATATATAACCAGAAAGACCAGGTACGGGGAAAATGGTTATTACTTGCCACTTAGATCAAGGAGAAATATTTACATAGCCAAACAGCAGAAACCATGAACAGGCCCTTTACATGATGGACCCACCCACAGGTCCTCTGTTGTTGAGTTAAATGTTAAGTACACAGATGTTCTTCATGGTATACTCAGACAAAAATTAACTTCCAAAACATTTGTAGGAAGACAAATTCTAAAACATGAAAAAAACATTAGTATCAACAGATCACAATGCTGATGTTGAGCTCACCACCTGTGTTGGTACTCACCACTCCAATATGACAGAGGAGGACAGAGCTCTGTGGGTTGATACTGAGAGCTTTTTTGAAGTGGATTTCTGCTAGGTTAAACTTTTCCTGTTTGTAATAGATCATCCCCAAACCGTACCTAGGGGATAACGACGAATAAAAAAAATGTTAACGGGCAGACTGCTATAACAAGCTTTCACGTTGCTGAACCACAGAGCGTTTTTTCGTTGCACGTTAGGATACAGCTGCAGAGCGGAGCCCTCACCATGCGTTGTAGTGCCGCGTGTTGACACGAATGGCATTCCGGAAGCAGGCCAGGGCCTTCTCCAGTTCCTCTGTCAGCACGAACTCATGCCCCAGCAGTGTGTAGGCATAAGCGAAGCTGGGATCCACCTGGATGGCCCTCTGGAAGAACTTGATGGCGATGTCATGCTCCCGCTGCAGGCTGAAGCAGTTGCCAGCGGCGCACCAGGCCTGTGGGCAAGAAGGGTGGGGAGGGGCATTTAAACAGGTTGCTCTGTGTAGCCAAACTAACATATCGCCGCAACATACCTGTTCTGACATCAGGATTCAGAATCCTTTTTTGTGAATGGGAGACTGACACATAAAACTAACAAGTGGAAGAGCTGCTCCACACACAGCCAGTCCAACCTGGTAAGGAGATCCTAGTATGATGTGTACATCATAAAAGATAGACTCTCCAACTGCATAATTTACACAAGAGCAGCACCTTCAACATGTACAGAACATTATGAGTAAAAAAATTCCATATGATGCCCCTATGAAATGTAACTAATCATCACTGCACAATGTCAATGTGGCATCTTTAAAAAAAAAAAAAAAAATCAAAGAACCTTTAGAGGGCTTCATTCCAACAAAAACTGTGCACAACAAAGAATTAATTACTGAAGAAAGAGAAAGTAAAAACACAGTACTGCCCACACTGTACTGAGACCAGTTACGCAGTTACCTCAGGCGAGTTCTTATCCATGTCTGTAAGGTCTTTGGACAGGGCTGACAGCGCCACATCTTTCTGAAGGTGCCACAGGGTAGTGGAGTAGATCTCCATTCCCTCCACCCTGTAGCTCTCAATGCGTCGCACCTCAGAGAAGATCCGCTCTGCCTGCAGGAGCAAAGGAGAAGGGAGGTTTCAGGGGAGCCGGGAGAGAATGTCAGATGAAATGCTTCTGATATCCATGGAAGGGTGCAACTCTATGGGGGTTGTTGACATGGCACCTAAATATGGCTGCATTCCAACTCTTAATATGGTCACGTGTGTGCGTGTGCATGTGAGATACAGAAAGACTGGAAATCACAGTTGAGTACTAGTTAGTAAAATGAGTTTGGGATAATTCAGCTATCAAAATATCATCTCCCAACAAACCCAATCAGTAACATTTGAAGAACCATTGCCTGTGGTTGTGATTTGATTGGTGAATGTTAAATGATGTTTAGCTGGGGGGCCAGTAAGGTGCGTCCTACCTGTGTGTACTCGGCCAGCTCGAAGTGTGCCCTCCCAATCTGGCCCAGCACCCAGCCCGTGTTGTAGTGGTGAGAAGGCAGCTGGCTCAATATGGCGATTGCTTCTTTGCAATTGTAGGAACAGAGTGCAAGGTAACCCTTACCAATGTCTCGCATCAGGTTCATCAGTCCATCTGAAACAAGCGGACAAAGGATGAGTCTGTAGCTGGTCAATTTGGTCATGCAGGCCATTGCTCAATCATTCATATGATGAATATGATCATGATCATATAAACTGTTAGGTAGCCAGTCTGTGAACTAAAACAGTTGCTTCCACTTCAAAAGAATGCTTTCTCAATGATTCTGTGTTAAGAAGAATACTGCAAATCCTTACAGCCATTGTGGCTAACAAACTGGTGAAAGGCTCAACAGGAACAATGGGAGTTGCTTTCTACTGATTCAGAACACATTAAGACTTAATGACCTTAGTCAGAGACATGACACCAATGTGTGAGAATAGCCACAGGTCCCCCCTTACCAGCAGCAGCTTTCTGAAGAGTGAAAGCCTGGAACTGAGGCGTGACCATGGTGCCTTTCCCCTCAGACATGGAGGAGTCCAGCTTCAGGATCTCCATGCTCTCATTCATGTTGGACGGAGTCATCCCCCCTTTGCTGCTTTTTGTCTTGGTCTTTCGGTTGGGGATCTTTGTGGGAAACTTCATTTTCAGCTTCTTGCTGTTCTCCTGTTGGAGTGACAGCATCAGTGACATTGCTCAAATTGCTGCCTTAGAGCTGTTTGTCAAGCAGTCATCTGCCATTGTTTTGTTCACACAATATCCTTGGGACAACAACTGACACCGCACACACAAGTACATGCTGTTTCTAATTTGTAAAATGTTTTACCAGACAACTCAAGCAATGGAGAAGGCAGATGTGCCCTTACAATGGCTGGAAATTACATAAAAGACAAGCCACTGATTTATTTGATTTGATAGGTGATGGGGGAAAAATCTCACAGCTCCAATCACATGCTCAAATAAACCCAAGTCCCAACAAAACAACAAAATATTGACTAGTTCCCCACATTCAGGATGGTAACAACACACACTGAGTGGAAATATTGTGCTCCTTGGCTTGGACCTCTTTACGACTACTTGTGACAGTAGTTGTAAACTTCATGCTGGTTAAGTTAATTACTTTTCCTTCCATCCCCATGAATAAAGTTGACTCATTATCTTTCACAGAATTGTTTACCAATGACAATGATCACCTGTAAGACTAACCATCAGTTTTTGATACTGAAACACCTGTTTACCTTGGCAGTCGAACTGGCACTGGTAAACAGTCTGGAGCTCCTCCGCGGCTGCACATTGGGGGGAGCAGCGATGGTTGGACTCAGCACTTGAGGTGTTGTACTACAAAGACAATAGTGAAACGAACAGTCTTATCTGAGCAGGCCCGTCAGAATCACACTGAATCCACCGATTAAGCAACTGATTTGACCTGTCCTGTCTTCCCTTGGATTCAGTATAGAACATTCATCACCCTATGTAGCAAAGTTTTCCTTTCACGAATCAATGCCCAAAAAGGGACAAACATCCATCTCAGTGTCAATAGTAACAATAAAAAATAATCACTGTGTAACATACATACACTATGTAGTCTCAGTTTAACACCAGACAAGTAACTCCTACCATTTCACACCAGCAATGTGGTCTTGAGACATGCACTCACCTGGTTTGTGGGGTGGTGGTCTGGGTCTGGTTGAAAGGTATTGAGGCAACCTCCCTGCTGTTCCCACTCTGTGTAAACACTGATTTTGTTCCAGGTTGGCTGATTCGGGCTACAGACTGGAGAAGAAACTGGGTGTCAGCTTTGGGCTCCAAATTAAATCAGAATTTTAAATTAAATCAGAACTTTAATAACTTTGAGATGCCCCTTGGACCTTGTGTTAGCTCACTTAACATTTTATAAATATAAGGAGGACATCTCTGGTCATCTGCCAGTGTTCAAACACATTAATGTTATTGACATATATGTAACATATATGTTTCAATTCCCCACTCTTCATAAAAATAGATACATACATAAAAATGACAAGAAGACACAAGAAAAATATGTAAGCTGTATAGTAATGACCTTCTTTGGTGGGGCTCCAGGAGGAGGAGGGTCCATCACTGACCCAGTGTTGGTGAAGTTCTGTAAGTATGATGGGTCTCCTGGACTGGGCTCCAATGGCAAGATTCCAAAACTACAATCAGAGATGCAAGAGCTCTAATGTCAACATGCAAAATTCACCAGCCCCAGCCACAAACCTGGTATCTACTACAACTGCAGCCATATAAATCTACCTCCACTTGTAGATTATGCTTATATCCACAACTGGCTCCTTCTGAACATATTCAAATTCGCTCACACAGATTACAAAAACCTTTACATTACTGGCATTTAGCAGACGATCTCATCCAGAGAAATTCACATTTTTTAACAATGTTACCCGTTTACACAGCTGGATATTTACTGTACCTTGCCCAAGGGTACAACAGTGGTGACCCAGCAGGGAATCAAACTGACAATCTTTCAGTTACAAGTCCTGCTCCTTACCACTGTGCTACACTGCCACCCGCTGTCTACTGTAATCCAGCAGAGCTTCTACAACCACAGCAGTCATACTATGGTTCTCTAGTCATTTTAAGCTCTTATCTGCTTAAGACATTATACTGGAGAGTGATGATCATACCTGGGGGTGAGTGGACTGAGGGCTGCTGGCCCCCCTAGCAAACTGCGGCCACTTTTTGGCTTGTTCTGCACCTGCTTGGACAGCACACAGCTGCCTGTCCCGAGAGGCACAGAGTCTGGAGAAATTACTGAGGAGTCGATGTAGGACACAGAGGAATCCGTATTCACAGAGGCGTATTTGGAATTTGAAGATTCTAGGTTGAGTCTATTTAACTCCTGTTAAAATGCAAAAGAAAGAATGATTAAGCAAAAACTGTTACAATGCAAACATCTTTCAAAGTGCAATCTTACCGTGCAAGGTACAGTGAAACAAAAAAGGGGAGCCACAACATTTTTAAATGGAGTTTGTGTCTTGTGTCTGAAAAGCATGTGTTCCACTCTTGTCCTTACTCTTAGAAAGCTGACATTTTACAGCAACATGAACTTGCTGGACTGCAACTTTTTAATTTCTAACAGACACAGACCAAGTCTATGAAAATATCAGACAATGAAACCTTGAAGAGACACTGAAAGCATTTATGATTTGAACTTTAAAGTCGGTTCACAACCAAAAACCACAGAAGATGATTTATCACTTTTTATCTGAGAGGGTTTAGAGCAGAGTTATTCTCTGAAATGAAAATTCCCTAGGGAGGAAATGTGACATACTAAAGTGTCTTGCGGAGTCTCCATCAGCACAGTGTCCACCTGTCTGTGGGGCACGCCGTGGCTTGGGGTGTGGGCAGGGCCGCCCGACGGCTGGCTGACGCTGCTGCTGAAGTTCTGTGGGGACGTCAGTTTGAACATCTGCTCTGGGTCTGGCTTCTCACCTGTACACGACAAACGCAGCATGGATTGCAACAATGCTGACGGCCAAAAAGTGCCAGAATGAAGAAAATGTTCAAGAACAGTTGGAATTAGTCAGCTGGTCAAAAATGAAACTTTTGGGTATGAGTTTCTCTTTCTAGCTCCTTTCTTAATATTTTTTCCCCCCTCACATTTCTAGCAAAGCCACAAGTGCTTATTTTACACCACTGCTGAAAAAATTTGTGAAATCTTAAAATGCAGTTTCTCTCAGATAAGCTGCAGAAAGCAGACATTAATAAAAAGGAGTCTGACGAAAGGGAAAGTCACGTCCATTCCAAATGAAGCACTCACCGATTTGACAAAGGGACTCAAAGGGAGACCAGAGGAACGGGTTCAAACTCAGGCTCTTTTGGTAACATTCAGAACCTTTGGCCAAGCGATCCGTTTTGCTGCTCCAAGAGAGTAAACATTGATTATGCACTCGCCAGTCAAATTCTCTCTGCCAAACAACACTTTATACATCATAATCTGTGTCAACTGGGTAAGTACACGCATGCTTCTACTGCAATCCAACTTCTTTGCCAAACTAATAAGCACATGACAACATTTACATCTATGCCTCAAATGTTAATAAGCAATTACATATTCATTAGAAGAATTATTTTCAAAAAATAAGTTGTGCCCATGTTTTAAGCCCCAGTATTTCCTCACTGTGCTCCTGGTTACAAAATGTAAAAGGCAAGTGTACTCCATTCCTGGAAATTCAATGCTAAAGATCTTCTCCATGCCTCAAATCAAATTTTGGTGGTAGGAAGTCAGTAATGGAGCGCACACCCGCAGCCATTTACTCCGAATTTACTTACGAAACACACTAGCACCCTACACAGGGAGACCTTGTGCTCTGCAGCATTCTGGATGAAAATGCTCATTGCAGATTAATACAAGCCAGCAAATGGCTTCTTTCCTGTCCCTCAAAGACGGTAGTATGACAGCACACTGTGATAACTTAAATTGATTCATTTTGACTTGCCCTTACTTTCTTATCAAAGTCAGATGTCTCTTTTATTTATTCCTTATCCATTTCCTGCTATTTTAATAACACCAAGGATTAAAGACTTCCTCCTACAGCAGACTAGAAACACCTCACTTCCTTCAGAAAACCATAACCCCTCTGCTGCAACTAACTTTTCTAGGGAGAAATGGTGGATCTGATGGCCCCATACCAGTAGATTTGCCCCAGCAGGGCCAGCGTGAAACAGGCGGAGTCCCCGAACTCTGTGACAATGTCATCTTGGCTCTTCTGCTTATTCAGAACACCCCCAGTAAGGATCTGCTCTCCCTCTGCGAGTCTGAGAAGAAAAGGACAATAAACATAGGGAGCAGGATAAGAGATGGGAAAAGGCAGACCTGTGGCCTTATATAACTCAGGGTCCGAAATTAACACCTGCCAGCCCGCAAATGCATGTGGATTTTCCCTTTGGTGGGTTAAAGTTGCACGGTCACCAGCCACTCTGGCAGGTGCTTTTAGAGTAAAAAAAAAAAGACCACCACCTGCTATGTTGGTCAAAGAGCCTTTGTAAGAGGCAGCATGCATTTGTCCGAGTGAACAGACAGCAGACAAATGGATGACCGAGTTCTGAACAGTACATACCATTGGGAAAAAGAGGAGACCCCCTATGATTTGGAGTGGCTGAGCGAGTAAGTTTGATTCTGGCTTCATTCTCTTTATGTACTTAGAGAATGTCAGGCTGGCTAACTAGAGAGAGAGAGTAGTAGTAGCAAACATTACTGTAGTTTAACTGATAGCTTTAGCTGTAATGTTATCTCTGCTACCTATCTTGCTGGTTTTATCTAACATAAGTCCGTGATGCTGCTATCACACATCCACATATGCCTCGAAGGATACACTTAAAATTGCTTGACTTGCAATAAATTATTCTGGCTGTGAAAAATCTGACTGCCCGGTGAATTTTTTCATCAACCAGCCAAACTGGTTAGTGAACCACAAAGTTAATTTTGGACCCTTAAAACTCTTATGAATCATAACCTAGAGCCATGAGCACATACAGGAAATGATGCTCTTGTCTACATTGGCATCATCATTACTATGCATTTCAACAGACAACATAAACCAGAGCTATTAATGTGACAAAATTCTTGTCACATTAAAAAAAAAAATTATAAAGTTACACTTGGATAATTTAAATACAGGAAAATATACAACACAGAAATATGAATGCTGATCATACTTGGTTAGGTCCACACAGCACTTGGCGAGGAGGTATTTGCATTGTGGAGTGGTACAGCTGTGCCTTTTGAGAAGGCGGTATGCTTTATAAGCCTTTCCAGAGCGATAATAACATGTTGCTAACAGGAAGAGAGCCTCTTCCGAATGCACTGTGGGGAAAAAAAAGAAATGCATCAGATGTCAATGTCACCACCTTCCATAAGCCAGGACTTTTTTTTTTAAAATTTATTTGGCAATGAAAATCACTTTTTTGTAAAACCCAATCCACTGTTTTACTGTTCAAGTCTTACTGAACAACAAGTTAACCTTGGTAGTACAATTTAACAAGACAATTTAATAAGATTCATCAGCTGTACAAACTGCATGTTACATAATAAGATTACATTTAAATAATTCCAACCACTGCTTCAATCAAAAGTGTTTGGCACTGTATTTAATGAAAACTGCACATAAGCAAACATATGACAGCGATTTCCTAACAGACCAATTATCAACACAGAAGAAAACATAAAACATGACAAGTCATAAAGATGGAACAATATCTTGATGATAACATGTTACTGCTTAATAAACACATGGAATCCATCTAGGAGCTCTGGTCCTTCACATTATATCTTGTTTACCGGCATTTTTCATAGCCTTTATGTGGTCAGTCTGCAAAAACATGGCCTGAGAACAACTGAACACAGGAAGGTGTGGGAATATGCCGTTTCTGTCAGCCATGTTCTTAAAATACATTAAAAATGATTTCAGTACATCTGACACATTTCACCAATAACTTTGATAGCTAGTATTTGGAAAGATATGTGCATGGCCAGTCAGCAATCTGAATCAATATAAAACTGCCATGCATGTCCAGGCCCCACTCTTGAAAATGACATCAGATGTGCACCATGTGTTAAATCCACTTCTAAAATAGGTAGAACCAGCTGTTCTCCAAGTTCCTAACACAATCTCTGTAAAACATGGAGCGAGTGGAGATTTATGTGATGAGGGTTCACTGTCTGATGCTACTCCAAAAGGCCAGCATAGTCCATCCTAAAAAAGGTTTAAAGGACATTGGTTTCTTCACTGAAAACATCCAAGTAGTGTTTGATTAGACATACCAAGCATGTATTAAAATGCCTTTTGAAAGCTATATGGGCCACATGGTATGCACTCAGTTTGTCTAACCAGAACCTTGGATTCATTTACAAGCACCTCTTTAAATGTCGAACGGCCTTTGATTGAGTAATTTATGAATGTAAACGAAATCTTGTGGTTAAATAGCAAAGATTTTCAGAGAATTGTCCAAGGTGAAGTTTATTTTTTCTCCTCCATTTTTCTTTCCCTGATGATGGAGGGGAAGGGGAGACAACCTCATAGGAAAACACTTCTATCTCAAGGATTTATTTCCTTACCTTCAGCATACAGCCTCTCTGCCAGAAACACGGCGTCCAGGTAGGCATAGTGGTTAAGTGCATGCCAAACAGCAGCCTAAGATCAGGAGCAGAAGAAAACATGGCTCCGGTCTCATTTTCTTTCGTCATTATTGCTGCGCTTACAACATCTTAACAGGCACTGCACTTGCTTGCAAGCCTAACAGGGCGGATCGCCTTCTTTCCTCTGTACCTTCATAAGGCAACACAAAATTCAGTAAAGAAGGGAGACCGTAGTAATACAAATTCGTTGTTTCACAGCATCTACGTGGAAATATGCAGCTAACTATATGTAGTTGTTAAATCACCACCCCGATGATACCGCTTCCTGAACAATTTGAACAAATTTCCTCGTTGAATTGGACATTCTGTCTGGTCAGGACAATATATGAGCAGACTGTCAATAGATGACCATATCTGCTGAATGCCTACAAATGTAGCTGGCTGGAAAGCCCTCGAGGGCATACTCCATAGCTAGCTAGTTAGCTAACAAGCTGCTACAATGTTGGCTACTTGTCCCCGAGCTGCATACAATATTACTTCACAGTGGGTTTATAGGACAATCACTATGTTACGCTGCTTCGTAGGAACTGTAACTATTGATCTGAAAACCAGAAACTTGCTTTTGTCAGCAGGTGACGTTAGCTAACTAGCTGTAACATATAATAGCAACGTGCATCATTTTCACCAGGGGTGACAACCTTGCTAATCTTAATTATCAAACGTTACCCAGTAAAACAAGCACATTTCCCGGTAAGATGATTAACCAGCGTTCAAATGTAACCTGGACAGATCTAGGTTTAATAACTGCAATTGTTAGCTAGCTTAATAGTTAGCTACCTTACATTTCCTGCAGCTAGGTAGCTAGCGCTAGCTAATCAAATAACTAGTCAAGACCAACTAATGATAACTGTCTATCTACCTATCTAGTAATTTGGCAGCGTAGCCAATGAGCTAGGTAACTACTTGCTATCCCTCGGTGTGTGCTTTTTGTAACCGCCAAACAATTCAGTTTTTCCAGTTAACGTTGGGCTATCAGCACTTAGCTAGACTAGCCAGCTAGTTAACGTTAGCTTGCTAGCACTTCCTTGGTAATGTACGTTACAGCTGCCGAACAAGCTGGTAAATTTCGTAAATGCATTCGAAAAGAAATAATTGTAACACATTAGCTACCATAATCAGTCAGATAATTATAATTTTTTGTAAGCCTAATGACTAGCTTGCTAGCTAGTCACTGTCAATTACGGCCTCCACTGTTTGTATTCAGGCCACGGTGTAGAAGTACCGGGCCGTTCCGGCAGCGAAGTCACAGTTTCGGGTCTGGCTAAAGACGCCACTCAGACCACAGATGGCAAGATTCCCTGCTCGTGTATTTTGAATCTATACCTGGACGGGTTCCTGTAGCACCGTCATTCCGTTATCAAACGCCTGTCACTCGCTTCGCTCTCTCTTCCGCAGTTCTTCTCCAAGTTCAGTTTTCAGGCCTGAAATACCTCCGAAGATTTAAAATACACTAACCGTTACTGACAACCCGAAGAGTTCCGAACATATACGATTTTGTCCGAATACATCCGGACACTGACGGAAATATCGGAGCATTGTAGAAGAGGCTAGATGCAAGGGCCAAGTAGAAGTGGGTAAAAGGAATGGTTTCGTGGACAGTTTTGGTTCATCACATCAAGGGAGTGGGTCCTGACCCCAGCTGCCATCTGGTTTACCCTTCGGCAAGGTACTGAACGCGAACTGTTTTAGCAAATATTCAGGTGCATGAACTAAATATTTATGAACTAAGGATCTGTATGGATTTGTAAGCTCTGGATAAAACGCCAGCGAATGTATTATAAAAATAATAAATGAGTTAGCATGCATTGGGAAATGATGTCAACTACAGTATTTTATACTATAACCCAACCAAATGCCAAACCTTTGCATGTGTTTTCTATGTGATTGTGTTGCATGGTGAGTAGACTGCTGTTCACATAAACAAGGTTATCAACCTAACCATTTGTTCTGTTTCAGTGCCATCAACAGACCAACAAACTGGGTGAATAGTCTAGTAATTTTGCTGTTGTGGATAAAAACAAGACCCATAACCTCTAAAGAGAAGGTTGTAAAGGTCTCATTACAAGGATACATGGGGCGGCAGTGTAGCATAGTGGTTAAGGAGCAGGACTCGTCGTCAGTTTGATTCCCCACTGGGGCACTGTTACTGTACCCTTGGGCAAAATAATTAACCCACAATTGCCTCAGTAAATATCCAGCTGTATAAATGGATAACATTGTAAAAAAACAACAACTGTAAGTCACTGTGGATAAGAGCATCTGTTTAATGTAATAATGTAAAGGATACATACTGTCACCTGCAGGACTGACAACAAGAACATCTGAAACTGCTGCAACTTCTGTTGCGCCGGATATTAAAACAGGTGCAGATATGCTGGTGAACTAAAGACCAAAATAACTGGGGACCTCAAAGACCCTAAAATGAACTGCATAGGAGAAGTAAAATGTGCACTCACTTGCAGAGAATTTGCATCACAAGAGGGTGCAGCGCACCGTAACGCTGCCAGCTGAGGGCTGAAGGGAAACAAGTATCCCACAGTAGATTACCCACAGGGTGAAGGCACTAAGGCATTCCCACCGTGTCTAAATAAAAAGGGGTGTACAATAAGGGTGTGACTACATTTAAGTGACAGAACCTAGAGAAAATCAAAGAGGACCCCCAATATACCACCACGACACACCGCCATCCGAGGGGGAATCCTTCAGAAGCTCCCAAGAGGTGGTCAGCCCCCTCGCTGAGTGAATCTCCGTTCTTGGGGAAGAGGCTTTCCCACACTGATGTAATACTTTCCGCAGTCCAATGGACAAAATGTGGTATGGACAGAGGACGGCCACGTACTCTACCTCTTAACACTCACAGAGGTGATCCCCATGTACCAAGTATGTGTCACATGACACCTCAGGTCTTGGACAGCGCATCATTTAGTCGTGTAGCTTCCTGTTTTCCAAAGAAATGCTTTTACAGTAAGGATCAGATCCCCTGACAACCTGTTTGCTATTTGTATTTAACTCATTAGTCCTGTGAAGCGTAATTACTAATGTGAACAGGATATTAAACAATCTCAGATCAGCTGTTCCCTTTACACTTCATCAGTTTAAAGTTTTCATCAAACATAATGGCATTACATGATCTGATTTTAACACAATTTCTCTAGGACAAACAATAAGAGAAAAAAATCCTTCCCCATAGTTGCGAGTTAATGCACACCATTAGTAACTAAACACAGATTCAAAAACCTGTCCTTTGCAAAAAACGCTGAAAACAAATAAATATGGAAATGGGAATGCCAGAAAGCAGGTCCGCATCCCTGCATGATGAGTTTTTATGCACTCCCGGCTGACAAAGGCGTAGTACCCAAATTCAACACAAGATGGCGATAAAACACTATGTATCACTCACTTCCCTCATCGTGGAAAAAACTTATGGTCGACGTTTCCCAAGTCATACTGTTATAATTAAAAAGACTGTTAGAGTTATGTTACATTTTGTTATTTGTTATTAAAATTTCCAGGTCTGGCAGCATCTGCAGTATTTAAAACAAAGGAAGGTGTTAAAATTCTAGCACATAGGTAATAAAGGAAAGACTACAATAAACCCTACAGTGTGAAGTGTATTCCATTAAATTTTGGAAAGGGGCTGTAAATACCCATGCAATACCTTGCATTCAGCATGAACATCATTTGCATCTTTCAAATTTACTGGCTTATGCGTAAATTAACAAAATGGCTTGTCTTTAGGGCTAATTGCCTTGGAAGGTCCGGCAGTCTATTCCAACATGAATAAATAATTAAAGGAGATTATACACATCAGGGAGGGCTATTCAGGCCAATGTGAATGGCCTCCTTTTATCAGCTTTACCTCCCTTTCTGTCATCTAGCTGTGAATGTTTAGTATATGTGAATTATCTTAATGTATTAATAACAAGCAGAGGACCATACAAAGACCTACTGCTTAGGTCCAGCCCTTGTGTTTGACACTGTCTTCAATTGACTTACAATGTGGTACTGCATGAACAAGTGTAAAAACACCAGCCTTAAACCTCGCAATAACAGTACTTAAAAACAGAGGATTCAAGTTAATGCAGCTGAATGAGGCAATTTTTTCCCAGTAGTACTAAGTGGAAGTGACTGATGGGTAAATTGTACAGAACATAAAGTAGTGACCTTTCAAAATTGTACACAGTGTACTTCTGAACCAAAACCAGGGGTGACAGAACTGTTGACTTACAATGACACTCTATACAACCTATACTGACCCTTTTACATAGCTGAATGGACATATAGTATATTACTGAATGTAACTGACGTATAGTGAGCTGCTCTAGGGCAAGCACCAGTGTGGGACTCACATCCACAATCCTTGAGTCCAGTGTGCTGACCCTGACACATACATAACCCAAAGTCAGTGCGGGCTGTTTCTCCAATCCACACGGACCAGTTTTCTTTTGTCCTTCACTTGCCTTGTCACTTCAGCATTACTGACAGCGGTGAAACTGAAAGGCCGTCAGGGCAAATTAGAGAAATTGAGAGGGCTTGTGCTTTATGCAAAACCCCTGCGAGCTCTGCAGCAGTCAGACGCAGTGGCTGCACTCTTCCTGATTACCTGTGGAAGAGTCAGTCCCACGCACCATTGCTGCTGATTACAACTGAAAGTAGTGACACTGTTTATGTGGAAAGTTAAGTTTCACTTACGTTTATGTATTCGATGGCGCATTATATTCACATGTTCAGTGTCATAAACCTGTGGTGTCCACTCCTGTTTCTGGAGATCCAGGGCCCTGTGGGTGTATGAGGAGCTGTAACAAGGCAGGGGGACTCCAATCTATTTCTGCTGGATCCCTTTGCTGTGCTACTCCAGGACTGTAGCTATCTGCACCCTTCATGCACCACCTCCTGGTGAGGACTTAGTAAAGGCCGGCTAAGAGAGGTGTGATGAATCCTCTTAATAATGATGGAAACAGAGTAGAGTGTATGGAGGGGCTTCAGCCTTTAAATAACACAGTGGTACAAGGAGAAATGCTCCAACTATCGCTGCCACATCATTTCACAACCTTTCTACACTCAGCGGTGGGCGCGTGTCTTTGTGTCAATATCTCAGCTGAGGTGGATGTTACAGCGCAGTGTGAAGAGGAATTTACAGTCACAATTATAACTCTCTGTTGACATTTCCGGCAAGGATCCCTGTCTGACCTGTCCACATCTTCCTCTCTTCGCCGACCGTGCCATTCTCTGTCATCAGTTGATGAAAAATGTGCCAAACCCAAAATTTTAATTGGAACCTGCACTGCGAAACTCAAAAACAAATGCTGACAATAGCTCAACTATCCACACTTGATGCACACGAAGTTCAGGTGACTTTGCGCTGGTTTCGCTACGCTAGCTTGCATTGTTAGCATTGTTACCTGTGTGTGCACTCCAGGGTGACTCATCCAAAGTTCACACAGTGTCCTACTGTCAACCCACTTGTCAAGATGGGGTTGATGTCTGTATCTGAGAAATCCCCCCCACAGCCCAGAGAACATGTGGAGTATACCTAACTGCTGTTTCGCCATAGATCCAATTATTACATTATTTAATGGCTAACTTTACACTTCTACGAAACTCTTTATTAATTGGGTTTAGATTTTGTTCAAACCTAGATTTCAATGTTATTTTTAATGGAGGCATTTGAGGCGTTATTTAGGGTGTTATTTCCCAGCTGCCTTCCCAGCTTGAGCGCCTTGTCCTTGGCACTCTAAAGCAAAGTCATTGTACCAGGGACACCTAGAAAACTGTCAAGAAAAATAGGACTATGCCAGGGTGACTCCCAGAAGGCTGCCTAATTACAGTGTTGTTTTCACTCCTTTGCACTCCCTTCAGCGTCTCTAATCATTCAGAAATAATCGCAAGGAACGTCCATAACACTTTGTCCATAACTACACACAAAATTACTGAATGATCACTGTGACTGAAGTGTTTTTTTTTTAATAATAAGAAGATTGCACAGTAAAGCATTAATTCTGACTTGTCAGTCAGAAATGCTAAACCTGATGCACTCAGCAGCCTGCTTACTTGTTCAGCCTCAGTGTGAAAGCACTAACTGTACTGAGCTTGTGATTATGGTCTAACTTTATATTGAAAGTGAATATTTTTCCCAGTACTCAAACGGAACAATATAACGTATATTTAAGCACACAATGCTACACAGTATTAATGTATCTAATGTACAGCCTGTAGTTCGAGCAATTATACTCCATTCCACTACATCCCACTCTACCTGTTCCCTTACTTAACCCCGATCCTGCGTGCACTTGCACACTGCACTTGCCTGCACATCAGTTACCAGAAGCAGCTTTCCATTTGAATGTACAAACAGATCAGAAAGGGAACATTCCTACAGCAAGGTCATTCATAGTGTTATGCAAAGTGGATATGTGTGGTATGAGTGTTACAGTGGAGTATGTTTTTACAGCACTGGAAAATTTGTGTGTCATAGGATGTGTAGGTGTACATACAGACCTCTGAATGGGCCACCAGATCAGTGAACTGATCATGATTTAGCACAGGGTATGCATGCATAGTTATGTACACCATATAAATAAGGGGATAAAGGTCCCAACTGATCTTCAGTTTATAAACTCAACTCCATTGTATTTCTGTAAACTTTTGGCACATACACTCATTACTTACAAGGCTAGCATGCCATGATATATGCATATAACAGGAGCAACTTGAACAATGACATTGGTACAGAACACTCAAAATCATAGTAAATAAGCACCACAATAACACAGAACGTTACAATACTATGAGCTGTAAAACAACTGTAAAAACATAGATCCAAAAAATATCCTTGACAGCAAACTAACGTGAACAAAAGGAATCTATAATCTATAATACATTACTTTAAATGATGACGTTTACCTTTTGCAAAGAAAAAAACAAAAATCCATAAGAGCAACTTTACAATACTACAATATTCACAGACACTAACAATGATCTAAAAAAAACTACATAACACTGTATCAAGCTTATCAAGGTCAGAAAGAATCTGGGGTGCTATGACTGGTTCAAGTTTGACATGATACTTATCATCGTTGATGTGGCATGGCTTTGATATGGGACCAGGCTACCTATGACTGACTGCATGTGCATGCACACTATGCTGGTATGATTTATGGGAGCTTAGCAAATGCGATTCAGTAACAGGATATACATGTAATACTGCTTCACAATTGGAAAATATCATCTACCCGATGGTAAATTAATGGATTAAGATGTGACAGAGAGTGCATGGATCGATAAGTGAGAAGATTGCCTTTGTACCGCATTCAGTACATACAAATATATTAGTGTGGTTAGAGATGTAGTGTAAATGTGGAGAATTAAGTTTTACCCCACACAGCTGTGTTTTGTCTGTGTGACTTGAATGATCAGTAAGACATTGATCTTTTGTGATGATAAATAATTCTTTTAGAAGACAACCTCATCAAGAGTGATGGCCACTGCATTTCACATACTGTCCTTTTATTCTTTTGAACACCAACTGACAGCTTTCGCATTAAGCACCTCGCTTGAGGGTACAACAGCAATGCCCCATCTGGGATCTGAACTTGTCGTATACACCATAGCAATTGTGTTTCATCTTCATCGGAAAGTATGTAGATAATGTATGTGAATACACATCATAGGGTGTAGCAACCCTTTACATCTGTCAGTGTTGCTGTAACCAATCACAGAATAGCATAAGAATACGATGCCACAGTCCTTCCTTTTCCATAGGGTAGCTATGTGCCTTGGGTGTACCGTGTCAAACACAATCAATGCTACTTGAATGTTTTAAATGATAAATTGCTTGCAGTAACCACAGGGGAAGTTAAACTCAAATTTAAGTTAAACAAGGCTCTTAAAATCATTACTCTTTGGTCATTTTGTTATATGTGCCAATTGTCATCCTTACAGTGCATAATCTGTTCTTTGCACAGACCAGATCTTTTAAATCATGCTCTCCATTATGCCAGAATAACCTTTCTCCTCTACCAACACCAAAAGTTACGAGGACCATTTCTCTGAAAAAAATATTTTGTATTTTTTCATTACCATTCAAGTATAGCCTGTGTTTATAACTGTTTAAAATTCATTGTAACATTTCAGGAATGTTGATTCAAAGAAAGACACAATAAATTACTGGTAAATGAAATATGGCCAGGGTTTGACCTAAACTTGTTTATTTGCTGAGAAATGTGAAAAGGGATTCAGGAAAAGCCTGTCCACTGTGTCCTAATGCATCTTGTACTGTAACGTATGGCAATTCATCCCCAGGAATCTCTAGTCCAGGATAGTCTAGGTCAGTCCAGGCTAGTTCAGGGCCAGCTTGGTAATTACTTTGTAAGCTTACTGAGCCTATAGAAAATTGGAAGTTTCAGTCAACAGGGGGCATTGCTGTTTTTTGACAGATTTTTGTTTGGTTTTCTCCTTGCATTGAAAGGGTTGCTCAATTAAAAGCTATGCTTTCTTTAACTACCCTCATATCCCCTCAATTCTATAGTTTTCATCAATGCACCCACTCTAAGAAGGGCTAAGCTGTCTACCCTATGGGATGTGGGTTTGTAAAAATAAAGCAATTTAGTGGGTAATGGGGATGTGGTGCATCGACTGGGATTGTTTCTGACTGATGCACAGATTGACTTTTGTCTCTTGTTGGACAAACACAGGGCAGAATTTTTAGTTTTCAGCCCTGATTTGTACTTTCATATTATAAGTCTATATCTGGGAGGGAGGCCAAATGGACAGCAGACTGATCAGTGGGGACAGTGCCTTTGGAGCAACGGGCATCTGAGTGCACGAAATAAGGCGGGTGTCAGAGACTCCTCCTGCACTCACCTCCAGGGGCCTGTCAGTCAAAGCTGCGATTATTTCTGGTTGGGCTGCCCCACTCTCCGGTGGCCAGCTTCGGACAGCTTTTCAAAACACGCGAGTGAAAAAATAAAGAAAGGAAAAAAGGGAGAGACAGGCGTATGAGACAGATAAGGCACTCCAAAGAGGCAGTGTACACGCACAAGGACTTTATAATGTGGCTGCTGTTGAGCTCATGCATACCCAGTTTGTAGAGAAAAAGGGGGGGGGGCGCAGAGACAGCAGGGCTGACACAGGCGTGTCCCAGACCTTGGGGGGGTTTCACGAAAAGTTCCCATTCACTCTGCACCCCTCGGGAGAGCTGAATAATTCCGTGTTTGTTTACCCACAGCCCAAGGTCCCACGGTATAAGCAATTTTGACATCCGGATTACTATGTTCCGCTGCAAGTCTTTAATTTGTGAGAGCCGTCAGGCAAAATTAAGTCATAAATGAATAAATTGCGCAACTGAAAAAAAATGATCAAATGAACACATAATTCAGGAGACTAAAACAATGGGAGAAGTAAAAGAGGGGAGCCTGTGTGATGTCTGTGTGAGGCTTCACGTTTACAACTCTTTCCCTCTTTTCCCTCTTCAGCTGCATTCATTCCAGCATAAGCCCATGGCTCAGTGAAAAATTAAAACAGCGCTGTACTGTGTATTTGATCACAAAATAGGTGAAATGAGTAACTCTGGATGAAATCCTGTTGATGGATGTTGTTTTGCGTTTTGCGCTCAAACTGTAACACGGAAATAAAGAAAGTGAACTAAACTCGGGAACTGGTATTGGTGTGTAACAAATGTAGATCAGCCTCAGCCTTCTGTGCTGAGGACCTCACACATGCCCTGGATCTGCAGGACCTGGCCATAAACGTCATCCGCTGGCAATCTCCGACATTATGTAACAGTCTCCTGTGATGCTATAGCCAGGTTTTGGCAAAGTTTCGGCAATGTTGAAGGAACCCTGTGACAATGTTTTGTGTCCTGCACGAGGCAGTGTAAGGAAGGGGAAGGTAAATGATGGAATGGGCCCAGTAGCTGGGGAGTGCTCCATCATGAGAGGCAGTGCGATGTAGTGGTAACTCAAAGTTTGCTGGTTTGATTACCCAGTGAGGCACTGTTAGGCTCTGAATGCAAATATCCAGCTGTATAAAATGAATGATATATGAGCTGTATGTATGTCACAATGGATACTTTATACTTTTATAGAAATATTCTTTGACAAATTTGCCCAAAAAAGACTCACTTTGAGTTCAGAATCAAGACAACAGCAATAATTATTCACGCAAGCCTGAGGTCAAAGGGGCTCCACAACCGAAAAAGGAAAACGCTATAGCACTGTCATAGCTGGGTGCCTGTGTGTGGTCATGAACCTTTCATAATAAACTACAGCTTTTTGAACACGAATACTGCCATGAATACTATATTTTGTCATAGGTATTGCAAGTGATGTACCCTACAGCATCCAAGACTAAAATAATTCGGATCTTACCACACCACATCTCAAGTCAGACATGTATTTTGTGAACATGCATATTCAGACGCAATGCCTGACGTCCTGTTTTTTTGTTAACGGGAATGCATCGTTACCACTCTTAAAGCCAGTTAGAATACCGACTTCACTGCTCTGCCATGTGGCCGTCCAGGGCATTTGCATCCTCTTTTCATGTCAACCTGCAGCAAACATATTTGTCTCCTCTCCAGCTCTCCGACTCTGAATGAACCTTGCTCTGAGAGGGTGTGCAGAGCTCGTGATCTGCTCCAGTGGCGAGGGAGATGCCGGCTCTTTATTTGCATCTCTTGGGAGGAACGCCGGGGAAGAAAAGAGGCCAGACAGAAAAGAAATGGAGAGCAGCACTTTGCCTAACTCTGTGGGGAGAGGAAGGTGTAAACATCGAGGATTGGGAATGACAGACATCTTTGCCTCGAAAATGTCTGTATAAAACAGTGCAGCAACATTCCATCAATTTAATGCCAACAAGTGCCTTCAATATTTAGCCACAGTGTTGTGTTGTATTCAGTATCACACAAAAATCACATTAGATTGTGTTACATTATGCTATCATACCAAGGTGGCAAAAATGTTGACACACTTAGTTGTGAACATGGGGCCTGGTTAATGTAATAGACTCCTGCATATTAACATGCCTTTTAACAAGGCCCTAACAAGGTAATGATTATATTTCCATTATAGTGTGCACTGACTGGATGACAATCCTGTGCGATACAAACACAAATAGCACGGCTTGGAAACATGTCAAATTATACACCCACAGCGAATGTGTTTAACAGCATTTATGTGGCTCACACAACATAAATGACATATTTAATGCTCGTAAAATTGCAAAGGAGAGAAAAATAATGCGCTCTACAGGGATATTTCAGCACTAATGAGTAGCCAGGCACCACACTTATGATCCTATCTGTGATGTCATGAAGCTCTCATATGTGGCTCATTCCTCCAACCTGAAACTTTGCAAACCCAAACAAAATGAGTAATACTCAGAGTATGTGTGAGTAACAGCTTCCCTGCATGCTTTTTGCCACACGGCTGGAATCAAGATAAATGAACAGCAACAGGAAAGATCGACACATATTGGTAGAAGATGTAAATAGAACATTACTGATATATTGTGTGTATACTTAACTACAGGAGTGTATTGATATACTTGTCATAATATTCAAAACATCTACAGTTAGATTTTTAGCGTGTGTCCGGAAATGCAGAATTTTACTGATACTGAGTCCTCTCAACTTTAATGATGCCTCAGGTTACCTACAAGTAGCAGTGTTCATGGCTGCATGGCAACAAGGCTGCATGGCTCCAAAAATATTCTTTAAGATTTTTATGGTAAATGCTTTAAATTGTGTTGGTGGTCCTATAGTACATTGTGTGCTCCTAACACCTGTGTATTTACATGGTACCCACATGGGTGCTACTGTGTATCCACATAGTAATTACTGTTTACATACAACATTACTGTTGTACAGTTACACAAGCCACAAACAGGTTTATTAACAATTTTAAGTACTATGTAACAATGTGTATGTGCGCAATCCTCATAATGATAAACTAAAAGATAAAATGTAAATACACAGGTACAAGGGACAGATTGTAAAAAGGAAACTATATTTGTGCCATTATTTTAAAGGGAATCAGCCATGAACACTGTCTGTCTGATAAAATACAATAATAAATGTCTTAATATTCTTTGAAGACCTACTGTTTTAACAGACCAATGTCCCTTTATCAGTTTTTCAAAGGTTACAAATTAGACACAGACAAGGCATGTAATTAGTTTTTCAGGGATTACAGTATCTTTTTCTCCTTGACCTTTTAGTATTTCTCAGGCTTGACAGCTATGAAGGATGTCTTAACTGTAAAGTACAGGTGTCTTCTTGCTTAGTGCACTGAGTTGTGTAATTAAATTACATTATAATACGTACATATATGTGTACATACACGCTATATGCTATGTTGATTCATTCAGATGATATATGTGAATGACTCCGTCATATACTCTGACGACCCTTGATGTATGTTGCAGGGAACCTAATATGAGTTTAAAAAGACTACTGAGCAACAATATGTGCTAAACAATGCAACTGGTAAAGGACAATGAATGCATTTGAAAAATACACAGGACTAGAGGAAATCTAAGCGTATGATGCACCTCAGCTCTGCTGAGTAATAATATTTACAATACAGTTTGCAAACTGAGCTGTGACTCCAAACAGAATAAACAAAAGGAAAGACCCTCCCCATTGCATTAATTATCTATTCTAGGTTTGAATTGCCTAAGGGTTCCATGGGGATGTAAGGATCTGTAAGGGCTCTGGATCCTGCTACATTTCCCTTTGTTCCATACTCACTTAAAATGGCACTCAATCCCCCTCCTAATGCAGTCCCAACAGAAACTGTTGTACCATTTACATTTCTGATTGCCAACAGGTCTTCCCTGTAACAGAACTGTACAAGGTTATGAAACTCCTCTCACTGCAGCATATCTTGTTAGCAATGTTACAATAATGAATGTATAATGGGAATTTGGGAAAGAAGATAACTCAGAAGGCACACACAGTTGGTTTTTAAAATATCTCTTCATCACATTTCTACACTGTAACTACAAGAAAAAAGTTAAAATGAGGTTCATATGTGTCGGATTAATTGGAAAAAAAGGAAAGGAAAAAAAGGAAAAGTCCCATTTTTGTTGTTATCTGCCCATATATCTGCCTGTGGCTGGATATATTTCCTAATGAAAAAGGAGACACCTCAAAATGTATCCCGCTTTTACTGAATTAAGAAAACTAAGCTTGTCTGAGTCTTTGCTGAAAGTTGTTACACAGATATAGGGGATTATCACAATTAACAGATGTGAATCACGCAGAAGTCTACATTCCTGGCCAATTATTAAATAATATACACACGAATTACATTTATTGTATTATTGCATTATTGTATTCTAAAAATCAGGTTGTTTTTAAATCACACACATTCCCCTTTTCTTAACCAAGGAAATGCTAGAACATATGCTGGAGATAAATAGTGTTGGTCTCCTGTAATTTGTGATCCTCCAAATACAAAGGTTATTATCATCGAAAGTTCTCCAACTTCTGTAAGCAAAATCAGATTGCTTAATGGTGCAGTCTGGAACCAAAATGCGTGGTTTCATTAGCAGATTAACAACTATGCTTTTACAGCCTTTCTGTGCACAAACCGGTGTCACAGACCATTCTCCTCAAGAGAGCTTAAAATCCCAGTCCAGAAAATAAATCCGAAACTTTGTTCAATTTAGTTTGAAGGGCGTGACGTATTGAAAACAAACAACTGAAACATTGGTTCATGTTTTATTGATTACTCATTAGCATGCATCAACATTTTACAGCAAGCCCAGGTTGAAACACATTTCTAAATGTTCTCAAAATGTGGTAAACAGGTTTTCATTTTTTGTGCCTGAGGCTCAGGTCCAAATGACATAAACCCTCTCCGCTGATCTCAACACACTTTGATATTGTGCAAAATTTCGGGAGCAAAAAGCAAGCTGGAACTGTCATGTCAGTGTATGATATCCCCTTTCACTTCGGCATCTCATTAAGGCAACCTGAAATTCTGCCTGCCAGAATAGGTGCTAATTTAAAGTGCGGCATTTGGAAAACATCTTTGTCTCATCGCCGTTTAGGTTACTATCTGCGGAGTGCTGGAACATTTCCATTCATCGACGGTTTTTCGGGTAACTCTGAGCTCATTTCTCAGAATGCGCCTTGGCCTCATCAACGGCAGCTACTTAATTGGAAATGACATCAGGCCCTCCAGCTCTAATTTATGCCTTTTTTTGACAATCCCAACACCAGCAACAGTGTAGCGGAATAGGGGACATCACAATGTGTCACGCACACCATGTAGAAATTCAGATACAGCGGTAAGGTAGTAGTGGAGTTCTTGGATATGGTCTGTGTTATATGTCACATGAGAACATTGGATCTGGTACTGCGTAAAAGTGCAGTATTATCTACAAATACACATGTGGAGCAGAAATGAATGAGTCAAGATATTCTTTTCAAGCTCTCTGACCTTGGAGGTATAATTATGGTAAATGGAGATTGTTTAAACCCTATCTAGGTCTACATTACATTAAATGATTTATTCATTTGCTACATGAATTTTCCACCATAATTGTGTACGTGCCATGGTTATATACAAGGTTCTGATGTATGGTTTTTATATTACATTACGTATGTTGCTTTTATGCATTGGTGAAATGGGAATAGCCCTTAAAGTGGACTGTCTTCTATGCTCATTCACTTAAATCATTCAAACTTCAGACTTCTGTTGTCTGCTGAACTCAAAAAAGCAGTCACACCACAGTGATGTTCTACTCCTAATAGTATTTGTCTAATGATTTTACTGCAGACATGGGATTTTTCTCCAAATATTGTTTTCAAAATAAACAACATCTGTGAAACTTTGATTAGTTTTAAGTCCATGGCTGTGACATTTTGCAATAAATCACTTGATTCAATTCAGGAAATGGGTACAACGCATCTCAATAAAATAATGGGCATATTGATGATGCTACATCTGACTTACTACTCCTTTCATACCCATGGGACTGAAAAGCACATTAGCTATGTACTGCAAAATTACTCCTGAAGCTGCCTTATTGCAGGGCTGTCGTGAAAATGCATGTGAGGTTCCATCAAGAGCAGCTGCTGCTGATCCTAAGAATCATCTTAAAAGATTAAGTTTTACCATCATCCAGAAACAGCCTTCAAATGCGTAGATAATGCACAATGATGATTTGGATATAATAGCTTATCAGCATAATGAAATATTGAAGATTCAATCATAATTTTAATCAGTTTGGCATAAAACAAGTTATTGGTTAGTAATAGTAGTGCTCTGCTGTTGATGCGTAGTGCTCTGTTGTAAAATAATTAAATAATCATTTGATAACTGCAGCAAAGGTAGACTAATGACACATATTAATGAAATGTTTACATCTTAAAACAACAAAAGCAATAATAACAACAATTGCTTATTATTATTATTATTATTATTATTATTATTATTATTATTATTAGTAGTAGTAGTAGTAGTAAGTAGTAGCAGATGCAGTTTATTCAGGGAGTCAAAAAACTAATCTCGTACTATATTGTGTAAGCAATATATTAATAGTGAAAGAAGCAGACAAAGCATTTTCCTGGAAAGCCATGATTCAAGCAGAATTTACTCTCTTTTGCAACTACCATTCATACAACAAAAATAAGAAAAATTTAGAACATAAAAATAACATTTTGACGTCAAAGGTTTAGCATATCCTTTGTTGATTGGATTATAGTGAGATTGAAAGTGGCCCTTGTGTTGAGGAGAGGTGTGTCAAAATGTGAAATGGAGTGAGTTTCTGGCTAAATTAAAGGGCTGATTGGATTGCGTGTGACCTTTGACATAAATCACCCGTGAAAAGAGACACAGAATGACAACCTTTTGTCTGTACTCGAGCGGAGCTTAATGTATATTTTAAGGAGCAGGAACAGCATTAGAGTTGGAGTGAGGGGATCATTGAAGATTTTAGTGAATTAATCTTATGCAATTTAATCAACTCAGCCATATCCCCCAATTCCACAGCTGACATGAAAGGAAATGTATTCAGTTTCATTAAAATGAAACCTTATTGCACTTACAGTCTGTTGATGAGGATGCTGTGAAAGCCCCTTTTCCTGTGTATGTCTTTGGCTCTTTCAATCTGAATTCTCAAATACATCTCCTTCCAAATAGCCTCTTTTGCAGATATGTAGTTTTGAGGCTGTTGATGGCAGAACCTGCACCTTCAACAGAGAAACCCTGATGTACTGTATCAGAGAAGGGCCATTTACTTAAAGCAAACTGTAGGGAAAAGAAAGAAAAAAGAATGAATGCAAAAAGGATACACATTGATCAACAGCGGTACTTTGAGACTATCAGCAGTTATGGACACATACTGCTCTCACAGTCAAAATCCTGGAGAAAAATTCCTAAGAGGTGGTACGAACAGTGAGTGAGAAAAGTAACTCTATTTTAAGCAAAAGGGATTATCAACGCTTAAAGTATAAAAGTCTCTGATTTAATTCAGAAAAGCATTTGGCATGATTAATACAATAAAGACTCTGAAACCTTTGCCTAACACTGTGCTATTAGCCAAATAAAGCTAAATAAGCACCTAAAGCACTTATGACAAAGGTACACTTTGCTAAAAAGCCCCTTTTCCATGAGATATTATTTCACTGAACAACCCTCAAGGGACTCCTAATAACCTAAATATTCCCCTTCAGGTTACATAAAACCATTATTTGAATATACTGATGCCCTATTCATCCCAATAGAAAAGTAATATGCAAATTTAGAGGAAAGAAAGTTGAAATATGAAAGGAAATTCACCTGATGATCAAGAGATTTCTAGAAAACTCAAACAAATTAGATGCTGTTTTTATGACAACTCCTTTTTGAGAATATGACTAATACTATTTTGATGGAGTTGGGGCAAAAGGGCAGATAAATGATGCTATAGCATCTCTCCTAAAAGATTTGCAAAGCCAGGGAGGCAGCAACCTTGTTTGGAACTGATAGTGTAATGTAACTGTTTGACACAGGCATACAAAGACACAGCCACAAACATGGAGGTGCAGTAAAGGGTGCTTCGGGGAAGCTGACGGGTGTGTCAGAAAAACTAAAGGGTAATACAGGGAGGCCAAACAGTGCTGCACAGAAGCTAAATGCTAATAGAGGGAAGTTGGAGGTTATTCTAACACCACTCCCTGTTGACAATTAGGAATGTTCAGAATGCAGAGCTAACTGAGAAAAAAATAACTCATTACATTTAATCCTGGTAAACTGAAATTAACGTGCTGAGTGATTCACTGAGTGATTATAACTTGCTATTATACAACAGACACCAAACCTTTCTAAAGGTAAAAATATGATGTAATTTCATAGGGTTAAGGGTCAGACTGTCATTTCCCCTCCCCTTTTTCCTCCATTATTACATGTCATTTTACAGCAGGGGTGGTTGGCAGATAGTATTCTTTTGGTATCTGGACTGCATTCATAATGGGAAACAGTTTTCATCACATCGTGCTGTAGTCACATTAATATTGCTTCATTGCTTCATTGTTTGAAACCAAACTTGATGGCATGGATTTTTTGCTCTGTTTGGATAGTGCGATTCTAAGTTCTCAAACAAAGTCTAGACAGCAGTGTTACTCAGGCAAAATCTGCCCCCCAAAAAAAAAAGTCCTTATTTATTTCTGTCTTTTAATGTGTTACCATTTCCCATACTCCCCACTCCACACTCACATTTTTTACTTAATTGGAATGACCCCCCTCCTCCAAAATCCATGCTTTTCTTCATTTCAGCCTCCTCCAGGATATTGTTAATAATCCCATGATTAATTTAGCCGAGTGTTGGCGTCCTATGGAAAACAGGCCAGTTCAAAGCAGCAGCAGATTGGTTGTGTGAAAGGTTACTATTTTGGCTCTGTTTGCATCACCAGTTCCCACAGGCCTGTAGAGGAAAAGAAAGCAACGGAACTCCACTCCAAAAAAAAAAAAAAAAAAAATCAGACGAAACTTTTCAAGTTACTTTTAACTCACACTTATTTCACTCTGTGTTGTTAACACAAGTAGGTCATGATGCACAGGCATAATTCATGATTTTCTGAGATGGAGTACAAAGTATAAGTGACATTGAGAGACAAGGTGGTTGTGACCACAGTCACAAAACAAAAAAGTAACAATTTATATTATTCCTGGATTTAATTTTAGGACATAGAGCTTAGATCCTGCAAGATAGACCTATTGAAATACACAAATGCCACCAGGCCGCACACACACTGTTTCCTCGCAGCTATTTGTCTATGTATTAGTCCCCCTCTCCCCTTTTCACACTGAAAATGTGTTTCCCAGAACACAGTTTCACTGTTTTCCAAGTATTGCAGCCAGTCATTACATGTGTGTTCTTCCAAACAGTCTGTGGAAGACCAGAACCTGGGAGCCTTGAAGTAAAACTAAAGGATTGAATAGCCCAAACATGCTATATCCAGGTATATCAGACACTGTGACTATGTTCCTAAGAAATGTAAATAAGGCAGCATACATCAATATGTTGTAATAATACAGAAATACTGATAAATGAGTAAAATCTGATCTTACACTAATGATATGTGTGTCCTATGTTCTCAGTGAATGTACATACACTGTCTCCTTAAAGTAGTATGAATCATTTTGTGAGCACTGCTCTGTTCAGCTCCTATTGCTGTGTTGTTTCTTTGATCAACATATTGTCTCTTCTGTCAGTGACTGCGGATGAACTAATTATACTAACAATGTTTCATGAACAAAGGGAAAGTGGGCAGCCTTTGAAGAGAGGGATGGATGAAAAAGGAACTCTGTCAGATACCCAGATGGTGAGGGCTGATGGAACACAGACTACAGCAATGTGGCAACAATAGCGCTGGTTTTTCCCACAATGCTCTGCAATTACCATAACCATTCTCATGCAAGAGAAATGAAAGCAGCAGAAAACAAGAGGTTTTTGATAGTAGAAATTGCACTGACCTACCAGTCTCAAGCAAGGTATGTTTTATGAGTCACCTGCCATGGACTGTGGGTGGGTTTTTATTTTCTCTTTGTGATGCTAACTGTATGCACAGCCCAACTACTGTGTGTGTTAATGGCTACAGGTTACAGCTTTGCCACTGACAAACTTACAACAGACTAATGCATTTTAGTACAGTCCTGTGACTGTAGCATGGAGTCCTTGACTCCAGGTTCTATGCAATACACAGTGTTAACCAGTGACAGCTTAAATTTGAAGACTCCATAGAGGATGAATTTTCTCCAGTTACTGCACCCCTAGTGATAGCATTTTAGATTAAGCTGGCTGAGATCCACTGTTCAAGTCCACTGCATGTCCCTTGTGTTTTTCCTTCCCGAGAGATACAGCTACCACTACAGTGCTGACTTTGTTGGAGATGCTGGGTATTCTTCCCAAATCGGATGGGGGACACCTTCCTCAGCAACACTCTCCCCTCTCCCCCAGCCAGTCTGGCTCCATCTCTCTGCCGTGGGTTCCCACTCGCTCTCCTTTCGCTCTTCTCCATGGCTGACCTACTGCAGTTTAGCACCACCAAGCAGCACTCGCCTCCGCTACAGTGGTGGCAAACGCAAAATGTTGAACACAACAAAACTGAAGAAACACATGACCGTTCCCCCAGCACCCTGTCAGCAAGATAGCTTCCAACCCTAACCACACTCTGTTTTACACTCCCTGGTTGCTTTATCCTTCCTACCCTAGCTAACTGCGATTTGAGTAGAGGAGGCTCTTTTCCAATCACCTGCCTAGACCCAATAATCTCCCCTTCCCCTTTCCACTCCAGGTAAGTGAACTCATAGATAGATAGATAGATACTTTATTTTGTCCCCGTGGGGAAATTGGTTTGCAGCACAATCACAGGGCATTTCATCACAACATCACAGAGTCACCAGTAGACCAACAGACATACTCATATGCATACCCATACAACATCACAGAGTCACCAGTAGACGTGCTCATACACATACCCATACACATGCCGTGACATGCTGCTGATAATCCATCTGAAGGTAAAAATAAGGACCTTGATGTATTGCATGTGTGACCACAGCCGTGTTTCCAATGACCTGCTGTAGGCCAACTACATCTGAGATGAGTCAGAGGTGTTTTCACAGCAAATTTTACATTTTACCTCTGTGTAGTATTCAAGATATGCATATAATCAGCAGTGTTCACAGCGATCTTGTTCTCCACAAAATGGGGATATTAAAAGCAATGACTGTAGGATTTGCTCCTCTATCTTAAGCCAGCAAACAAATGCACAGATCCAGGGGGGTGACCTTTCACATTTATTTAGAAACACAATGCATTTGAGTGTAGGCAGCACCAAAATTGTTCACGTTTAATGATGTTCCAGCATTAACAGTGCTCAAGCTGTGGATGAGATATGACTGGCTGAAATGCAGACATTTTTGGATCACATTAGAATAGCACGCATCCTGCTGCTGATTTCCATAATGCACTTGAGAAGGTGATTTGTCTTGTACGTGGGTGAGGTATAAGTTTCACATGATGCTGCATACCACCTTCAAAGAAAAAAAAAAATAAGGAGTGAATTCACAAGGCCCACTCTCCCTCCAAGGGGATGTATAAATCAAACTCCCTATCTGACATTTCACAGATCGCATTTCAGCTCCTCATAATCATTCATAAGTGATAACTGAGCTAATACATTCCATTGGAGTGATGCCTTAGATCCCCCCCCCTCCCCCTTTTCCTAAGCCATCAGTGTGAATTATGGGAAATAACTGGAGCTTCCCGTTCTGTCAGAAGCAGCACAGGAGAGAGCCTCTGCAATCCCTGACCCTGACACCGTAACACATGCAGTTACTCACTGGGGCGCTCCCGAGTGACGGATGGACACGGCCCTCTGAGCTGCAATTGGCAGGCCGTCAAATTAGCAAGGCGTCACCAGCTTCTTGCAGGCACTGAAAGGTCACAGAACAACAGATGATTTTATTAGCACAGGTGACATTCCGTTGCAACCCCACCTGATGCAAACCACGTCGCTCCTTCCTCTTCCTGGCAGGTAGGGGCAGCAGGCCCTCCAACATCACAACCCCAACCAAAAAACCCCAGCATATTAGGAGGTTGTTATTTGTTGTTTAATCTCCACACTGCCAGGGAACAAAGAGCCCCCAGTAACAAGCCAGATTGTGTGACCTGCCCTTACTAATTTCTTGGTCCTGACTCTGCTCTACCCTGCTAATTGTTTTTCCTACCAACTGCAGGTCCAAATCATCCCCTTCTGTGTACCCCCTGCAAAAAAAGCAACGTTCTCCTGGGGTTTGAGTGCCATTGATTTGAATCATCCTTCAGTCCTGTGAGGGCTGAAGTGAATAACAACCACCATCTTGGCTCTGGAGAAAACACAGGCCTGCTGTCTGTCAAATGGACTCGTCCTTTGATTTTTTTTTTCACAAGCTGGAATGAGGAGTAGGAGGGTCTGCTGGGTGAGGACAGTCAGAGTCTAAATAAGATGAGGGAAAAGTATACAATTATCAACTTCTGTTGGTGATTTATTACAATACATGCAATGTCCAGTACATGTGCATAATTTAGGAGAGATGACTGATGGAGCAAATGGCTCCAGAGAGGATTTGAACTCACAATCTCATGTTTAAAAGATTGGAGTCTTCTACAACAGTATTCCTACGGTGCCTTTGCATGAATCCAGAGGTAAAGAAGGTTAATATAGCTACTGTATAATCCAATAGTTCAGTTTAAATGTGAGCTCATGCAAAGTATATCATATTATGCATTATTACAATGTCATGCAAACAGTTAATTTTGTTTTTTGAACCAAAAAAATACTTACCCCTTTTGTCTCCCAATAATATCCCTATTACAAAATGCAGAAAGCTGAAAAAAAAAAACGCTCGTGTCAAAGGAGATGACTTCTGTTCGAAATGTTAAAATATTGTCCAGCAAGCCTTGTGGAAAACATGTCCTATGCCAGACATTCTACCATTACTGCCATTCCAGTCGTTTTGTTGTGGCATGTATTTCTCAGCTGTGTTGCTTTCATTTGCCACCTCATTAAACACAAGTTCCACTCCAAGTCTCTCCCTTCAAGGCCCGATATTTTAACATGACTCTTCAAAAACACACAGGTATGGAAAGCAGAGGCACCTGTTGCCTTGTTTATCTCACCCTGCTGTCTCTGCTCCAGCCTGTTGCGATCCTGCCAAGATCAGTTGTTCAGCCTGATTAACCCCGAGCCATCGACAGACCGATTAAGCAGCCTTAGAGAGCAGAGGACTCCGCAGGGTGATTACATACACCGGCAGAAGGGTCTCGGATTAATCATGCAAGCGACTGTGACATTTGTTTGACTTATTACGTGAAATGAATTACTGCGTGAAAAATGTATAGCTTCACGGACAGACAGATGGACGTTTAATTTGGGATATTCTGCTTGAAAAATAGTAAATCCTTTTCCGCTCATCTCTTGTCAGCTGAGTGACAGCAATTTTGTTTAAGGCAACAACATGACAGCTTCCGCATTTAGACCCATGTGGTAACAGGCCAGTTGTTATGGACGTCAATCACTCAGGAAGAGTCTGTGAAAACCCCGATGCAGTGGAACTATTATGAATGTATGTGGAATGATTGGATAGAATGTCTATTTTTTCCGTCCGTTTGACTGCGAGATAGAGATATCCCCCTGCTTTCAAATGCAAATAATTTACTGGTTTCATCCAGCGCTGACACTTTGAAGAAATGGCCTTTTTCAAAATAGCTGTCATTATTAAAAAAGGAGAAAAGATAACAGAAAGGACCTTCCCTGGAAGAAAAAAAACAATCTCACATTTTTCCTGTGTGATTCTGAAGGTCATATTCTGAGGACTTTGCCTTTGCTAAATATGCTTGGAGTTGAGGGGTTGTGTTCCAAGAAACTGGGGAGGTCGCTCACACACTAGTCTATCTGTGTTAGTGTTCTATCTAGTCTCTCTGTGTTAGTGTTCTATCTTCCACTAACAGCCATCACACGGAAATAAAAACAAAGCGGGCTGCTGTCACTGTGGAGGTCTTTACCTCAGAAAGTTCCTTACTGTGAGAATACTGCACCCTGTTTCCTCTGCCACAGCTGATCTTAATGAAGGATATACTGTAGCCGACTGCCTTACTAACTGCACAATGGAACAGGCCGATATGCCAAAGAATATGTGCAAAACAATTTAAAGAAAAAAAAGAAAAACAAAATACTGCCAAAGACTTTTTTCCTTATTTTCTTGAGTGTCTTTAATTTGAAAAGCGGATTCAGGGGTGACCTCACTGTGCATTGTCAGCGGTCTTACCTGGTTGTTCCAAGAATGCACTCTGTAAATTTTTGTCAGTAGCATCAAAGCACTTTCACGTCATTGCAATTCAGCTGGAACAAATTGATTGCAAGTCCTGGGTTAGATTTTACTGGTTAGAGCAGAACAAAACTTTACAGGTGATTCACCATATGGCATATATCCATCACTGATCAATGACAGTAGCGCTCGGTGGATCAGCTGACTGTGTTAAGTAGCCCTTCGTGAGTGAGCCCTTGATTCTACAACACTACACAAGGTCTTTCGTTAACTTTAATTTGAAAAAAGAATTTAAGAGAGTGAAACAATTTCTATCATTATTTTATCATTATCTGTTACTGTGGATGTGCATTCCAAAGGTTTCTTCAGAGTCTTCTTTCTCCTTCTGTGGAAATATTCAAATCTTGGTACATTATGCTCCCTCCTTAGCTGGCATGCTTGTGCTACATGACACATCTATGCAAATATATACATTTTTATACAAACATGAAGATATGTTTAACTAGAGTCAAAAACAATGTTTTATAACAAGGTTGTATAGTAAATTTGAGTTGATAATTATCGGGTTCCTCAGGTTTGCACTGTGAAATGATTCTAAACTAGAAATTGCAGTACATCTGAGCAGTAAACTAAACTTTTGTACTTTTTTCTGTATTTTTTTTTCTGTATCCCAGGTTTTATTCTTGGTCAACAGACTTCCTGGTGATTTCTCCAAGCATTACCACTTTGAGTTTCTATGGTTAACACATAAAGATAAGTTCAGCATTGTACATACACAATCACAGTGATATGGAACAAAAATCTGTCGTATAACATGAATATTGTCATGGCTTGGGGGTTTTGTTACGTAAACCACCAGTCATGCCAATATTCATGAAACACCATGGGTTTGAGTGTCGTATTGCTTTTATAAAATGGATCCATAGTTGACTGAACTTATGGTTCCCTACTTAGATACATAAAGCAAAAACAGAGACTGGATTTAACAAGTTTTATTTACTATATGAAACCTCATTCCACCAATGAAGTAGTTACTTAGCTTGTTATAATACTGTTGCTATAGGAACATTCCTAACCTTATCTAATGATGCTGCTTGATGAGAGTTGATTATTTTATAAAATGTAATTACAATAAGGAACTTTAGTTCTGCCTTCCATTTATACTTTTTCATCTTCTTTAATCATAATGGAATGCTTTTCTGATTATTTATAGAGCAAGGCAATCACTATCTGGTTGCAGCATATTATCTCAAAATCGATGATTACCAACTCAATGGCCTGGAAAGGTGTTTAACTAAGGTATGCCTCATTGATCATATTAGAGAGGATTAAATTAGATGCCACTCTGTGTCCTCCCGTAGAGTACAGCAAAGACCAGATCCCAACGTTCTCAATGAATCAGACAGTTTTGTCCATAAAATTCTAAAAGTGCATTTTAAGACATTTTAAGAGCACTGGGCACCAACTGCTGCTATTTGAATTTATCACCACAGTGTGTCAAGACTTAATGACCTTGTGAGCAGATGTCAGTTGTACAGTAATGTTCTCCTCTGGGGTTAATAGACGGCCAAAATTCACTGTCCGCTGCACAAAAAGGCAGATAAGTCATTGTGCTGCTGTATATGAAATAAGTTGAATTAATAACTAATGGCCATTTTAATAAGTTGAAATTATCTCAAGCGGGATGGCTGTATCCACAAGGCTTTGAATGACAAGTAATGGGAACAAGCTGTCTTTTCAACTAGTGATTTAGCTCAAAAAAAGCTTTCAAATTCAAGGAACAGTGGAACTAAGCCAGGCCCATTCCACAGATCTGCTCCTTCACAAGCGAACATGCTTTTGACTCAAGCTAATGATGTCTTTACGTGATCTCTTGTTTGAATTAATATTAATAGATTTGTTTAGATGTGCCATGATGCACAGTTTGGCTCACACAATCAAATAATTTCCAATGGAAACTCCACAAATTGAATGCATTTCTTTTGCAAAAAAATGTATGCGACTGATTTCAGGGCTTTGTCTGCATGTTTTAGTGTACACATCAAGGTCATGGTCTGTAGTGCAAGCTGGAGTGTTGAAACATTTCATCGCAAATGATGCTTGTCTGTTTTCCTCCTTATTCCTCCAATTTTGCTTGTACTGTTCATTTGACAATACCATGTTACGCTTGGGTTCATGCGTGTCTGCACTAGGCTTGAAAAATGTAGTGGGAGTTGACTGTGTACTTCCTGTATTTTTTGATCAACACAGGCCTTTTGAATAATATTTCTCGGACTAACAGATTTAGAACAGTACACATAATTCAGTCTTTTAACATTCCTCATTGACCAGATAAAACGCTGCGCAAATGAGAGGCATTGCGAAGCTGAGGTAATTGGCTACAATTTTAAAAAGTGAAAGCACAGGAAGCTATTTTATTATAGTCATGGGCATTTTTCTTACTTCCATCTCATATTGGTAGTGTTTTTGCAGTGAACTTTAAAACAGTATCCATGCCACAAGGCGATGAAAACATTTTTCAGGACTGTTAGTCACTGAGATCAAAGCTTTCTAAATTTATCAGATTTTTTCTCTGTAATGGAATCTCTCCACATGCAGTAATGAGGAACATTCCCGGTTAAAAGAGTTGTTTGTATATAATTTGTATAGTCAGTGAACAATTCCATTGGATTTCTATTGGGGTATGCTCACAGTATCTCAGATGAGATTATCTTTTTCAAGATTACAACCTTCATGCGTAAGCACTAATGTTTGGGCTTTAAAAGGTTTTAAAGATTAATTTTCTGGGAGCATCAATGGAAACATGGCATTAAAGTACAGTTTTAAGAACTTAGCAAGTGCTGCATTCAAGCAGAACAGAGATTTAGTAGTGCTTTGGTAAATTTTCCACTTTAAGCTATTAAATGAAAGTGAACAAGATTATTATACTGATAAACATCCAGGACCGAAAGCCCAAAGTGGCTGCTTTTAGACTGCTCCCTCAGAGTTGTAAACTAATGTTAGTGAGAAATTATTTCAGTGTCCTCTGATTATAAAGATTATGCATGTCCTGGTTGATTTAATTTTTATGAGCAGTTGATTCTTAAAAGCACAATGACAAATGAATAAAATGGAAGACAACATTTTTTCTCTAAATGAGAAACTTAATAGTAAAGCCATTATTTTACAATCCTTTATTATTACTTAAAAATATGGGTCTCTTTAATGATTTAAATGTTACTGTACAAGTGACGATCATTGCACAGGGTACACTGTCTTTGCATAATGAATGCCCTAAGGTGAACTAAGAAATAAAATAAGAATTTGACCCATATTAATTATCACTGAGGGTCTCAGTGAAATCGGCTGCTGTGTAGGTTACACAATGTAACCTGAATCATTGGTGCTTTGCAGGGTCAGCTTTGATTTCTCCATCATTCCTCATGAAGCTCTGATATCCATCTGTAGAAAGCATCTTCCTTTGTCCTGCCATAGCACCCCAACCCTTTGTGCACTGAACAAACTGCACAGCTTCTTTATTCTGGTGATATTTTTGTATTTGCGCTTCAGGACTAAATGTGAGACACAAGAGTGGCTGTTTTGAAATTATAAATGTCTTTTTTCAGTTATTGTCTACCATTGCAAATGATTTAACATAATATTACATGTTGTCAGTGAACCCAAAATATTTGTCCAAGCAGGTTGCTTGATGCTTACAAATGGGGGCATTAAACAGTGTTACTATAGGATTTTAAAGAATTTCTTAATGTATTTGATCACTATATGCAGTTGATTCTTATACTGGTAACTCTTATAAATGGAGTGCACAGTGCCAAGATTTTTGAAATATCTGTCGTAACCAGTGGAATTTAGCCCACAATGACAATGCATACAGTACATATACAAACTATGGCAAGAAGAAGAGGAGGTTTCTGTAATACTGCATTCATGACTGCTTTGATATACATGTCATACACTGCAACCAAACAGAGAATGGAACAAAACAGACAAAGTTTCATAAAGGCTCCCTTTATGACCATAAGTCAATCTACACAACCCTGCCTTAAGCATGAATTCCTTAAAGCCTGAACTTTTTACCAAAAAGTGAGTACATTTCAAAAAGTTCTGAGTAATATTCTGGAAGATTTATCAAAGTTTTCCAATTAGCTCCCCAGGAGGGTTACTCAATGAATAATTTGTTTTCTGGTTCACGGTAGTTGGAACCAATTCTTTGCATTGTATTTGAACATGAAGGCTGTTCAGAATTCATTGCTTTCTTGTACAGTAAGTTCATTTTTACTGAAGCTTCAATACTGAAATAAATGCTGTGTGAAAAGAAACCCAGGGTATATTTTGTAGTTGGATGTACAAAGCAACCCATGATCCAATGATTTAGAAATGCGTGGTATGATGACTATTTTTATTTAAGATTTCTTTAGTTCACAATATATTTGATTTTCTTTTACATATGAACATTCCATGAATTGGCACTCAGGGTCTCTGGTCAGCTCTTCCCATCTGTGGTCCCTGATGAAATTTATCCCACAGATTGTTTTTATTGTACCTGTGTCTTCAAAGGTTGGGTTATAGGTATCCAGTGAACAGATAAGGCACATAGTAATGGAACAGGATGGGATAAAATTTCTTCCATTATCCATTGCATTCCATTCTTCCATTCTTTCAGAATTCTGTCATTGCAGCTGTTTGACTTTTAAATGGAATTTAAGTGTTTTAAAACTGACTTTTAAATTCCCTTGTGCAGATCAGTGTGGACAACTTTGTCTCCCCGGATCTTGCTAGTAGGACCTTGATTTAGCTGTAGAAAGCACCAAATTTACGCCACAAAGCATCCACCATGACGTCAGTTTACAAACATCACAAAGTTTTATACAGTTATATAATCACGTATACGCAATGCTTTGCCTGCAAACGTCAATCTTCTGTCTAATGCGGTTGGGGCAGGGGATGGGATCTGCTCCCAGAAGATATGGTGTGGGTGAAACATTTCTGTAACATTTTAATTAATTCACTTTGCAAAGTCCCCAAACAGATCTTGAAAGGCCTTGGATTTGTTAAGCGCCATCAGTTGTTCAAACCTCTAGAGGGTTTTCGTTCAGATTTAAGACACTTTGGCTGATTCTGCTTAGTTCCAATTCTGCTCCCAGGTTTATGGCTGACTAAGACTTTCTCATACTACACAATTTATGAGCTAGATTTTGAGGATATATAAATACCTAAATAAACAGTGGAAGATATGGAGAAAAACTGGAGGTTGTAAGTTATCCTGTATGAAGGGTCATGAGGCTTACCAATATAACACGATTATGGTTGTAGAGTCACTAATGGCATCCGATGCTTCAGAACTTTGTAAGTGCATAACTGTGAGAGTCTGAACAGTCTCTGCCATGTGAAAGAAACTGCTTACTGATATCCTGTTGAGTGCTACAATAACCCAGAACTGAGGAAAACAATTGTACAGACTAAGATGCTGAAACACAGCCTACTCTCAGCGACAATGCAAAAAGATGGAAAATGTAAAATTAGGCTCCTTGCTGCTTTATTTCACAGCTTACTCTTAAGGTCTTCTGAGAGACTATCAGCACCTCGCAACACATCAGTAACTTTGCTATCAGCAAACACCATTGCATCATGGCTCAGAAACCATACCATGCGGCAACACTTAATTAATATCATGGACTTAATTTTGAGATATATTCTGCAAAGACAGTATCTAACAAGCAATTAGTTGATAAGTGATGATAACAAGGAGGAAGAAATCTAATTCAGCAGTGAACATTTCTTTTACAACTTCAAGAATGAAATGACACAGCAGAATTTAATGGGATTATACAGCTCTTGATAAAAATCCTCCAGATGGGTAGGCAGAAACGTACAAGTAACTTAGAACTGTTTTAATCCAAATGCTGCTGCCGCATGTCCAAAAGCATTTTCAGTTCATCTGTGTTAAAAGTGTCTGGTAGGTAGTGCTTGTAGTGGCAGTCTTTTCATTTATGACGGTAAGAAAAGGTAAAAAGAACTGACGGTCATTGGCTCCTGTGTCCTTGAGCAAAACTCTCGGCCTGAACATTTCTGTCAATGACCTACATGAATCACTGTGACACACAATGAGATTGCAGTAACAGAGAATAACAAGTACCTTGCGGAATGTTACATTTTAAGTAGGCCTAATAAAAATGCTTCTGCACGTTTCATGTGTGTTCTTCACTGCCTCTGATTCAAAGCGTAACTGGCTATTACACCTCTGATGTGTTTCGACCAAATTGTTGAATATTACATTTACAGAGGTGTTTGTGTATGGAAATTAACATTTCATCGTTAGTTTATGGGGCCTCTTTATGCAGACACATTTTAGTGAAACACCAGCCTATTGATGATTTGTCTGACTAAACAAAAAGAACAATGAGCATCTGAATACATGCATTACTGCGACAAAAACAATTATGTTGATTTGTAATTATTGCAGTGTACTTTACTGCTCCATTTGATATGAAATATAATCAATAAAACAGTCAAACAATCAATGATTAAAAACCACACCAATCATTAAAGTAAACTTGCTAATGTTGCGTATCTCTCTATGTTTCTTTCCCAACATTAAACTTAATTATTGAAACATTTTGTTACCATAATTACTGTGTTTGAATAGGGTTCTATTGTCAGACTGATTATTGCATCGACTACAGACTTGATGGAATGCCATATGTGGACAGGCATTGATAACGAATGGTCCCCTTCTAGAAAACACATCTTCAAGAATAAGAAATCTCACACCAAAAATGGGACTGGCAACTGAAATCAGACAATACTGTTTGATCCTGGTAATAGCCCATTGCACACCTAAGGAAGTGAAGCCAGGCGAGTAAACGACAGGGATCAACATTTTAAATTGGGTATTTTATTCCCTTGGTAATGTGATTAGCCGGACTTGCCCTGGCAATTAAAAGGAATGGCTCTCATGTGTGCTGAAGTCAATTAGGTGGCCTTATGGTGGCAATTAGTTGTCTGTGCTGGATTGTTTTCAGTAAAACAGCTGGTCAGGTCTGTCCTACACATACATACATTGTACGTGAATCCCATGATCAGTAACATCCCTGAAGGGGTTTTGGAACAATGACTATGTATGTTATGTCAGCAAGCATTTGTCATCATTGGAAGAAAAGAATGAAGCTTATGCCTCTTTCACCATAGCAGTGATTTCATTAGGATTACACAAATGGTCAGGACTGGAAAGAGCACTGTTACATAACACTATTTAGTTAGTCAGTAGATGCTATTGTCCAGCAAAGCATGAATAGTTTATACTTGACATACTTTGACAACCAGTTGGTTATTTGAAGAAATTCAATGCCTTACTCAAAGGTAAAGTAGCAATAGTGCACATGGTTTTTCTGATCAGATGTTCATATCCTACTGAATATGACATGTTTATGTGGTATGTGTATGCATATGCATGTTGCATGTCAATGTGTAATCCTACTGGCATATTCTTCTCTGTTAGAAAAAAAACATTCTAATGCTAAAAGGTACCTATAGGCCTGCATTGTCCGTTCTCTAAAATGAGGCCTCCAGCATCTTGCAAATGGCTAGTGTTTCTAATTTGTAATAACATTTTCAGTTTGAAAGGGTAATTTTGACCTCCGTTCCAGCTTCCAAAGTGTAGCCTAATTATTGCAATGCAAATAATGTCCTAGTTATGGAGGATGAGCCAAAAATCAGGAACAGTTCTGCAAATGCAGACATCAAGACACACACACACACACACACACACACAAAGTACATACATACACATGCACAAACACATACAGACCACAGACAGCTAAGTGAATGAATCTCTGCTGCATATAAAAGAAACTTAATTTACTGAAGGTACTTAACAACAGCTGTCAACTTCCAAAGGAAATCATTACACATCCAATTGTTTGTACCTGTTACACAAGGCACTGTGTGCTTAAGGTTATCCTGTGGTTAATTTCTCCCCAGGCGTTCATCCCTGTGGGAACCTTATTCAGGTCTGCTGCTGACACTGTGTGACAAATGAGGTTGTTAGTAGATGACCATGCTAGAGCATGGAGAAGCTCCATCCAGCTTTGCTCACTTATCCAATGACCAGCCAGACTCTGCTAATGCAGTGAATGATGATACCACTGCTACAGCACTAACTTTTTTTCAGGTTTTCAGCATCAGCGCAGTTCTGACAGACAGATGCACCATGGATGAAACATTCAGCAATTTACGCTCAGAGCACGAGTTTATGATAATGAAAAAAGTTGAGGAGGAAACCTTGACACATTTAATTTTTCATGGAAAAAAGCATTTGGAGCAAAATATAAGCAGGGTTAATATTTTATTATTTAACCTCTGCTGTATAAGATAAGTAACCTAGCCTAGACTACAGATTGACTGCTCACATAGACTATCCATTACGTAGCAAAGTTATAAGCAGAGTCCCTTTTAAGATTTGAGAATAAAAGCTTCTGACATGTATTTCATATCTTTGCCAAATATGTTAATATATTGTTAATATACAGTATGTGAGTAAATAGTTTCAGTATAGTCATTTAGCAAATGCTCTTATCCAGAGCAACTTACAAAGTGCACCCAAAAGATAGCCACATTGCATGGTAATGCTGACAATGTTAGTCTTAGTTAAACGTAGTTAAACGTTCAGTCTGAAAAGTTGATATGGCTGTGTTCTGATCTACATAGGTTCTCTGACTGGATTGCTGTTTAGTTAACTAGCTAGCCCATATACAGTATATAGCTTTCATACTTCTCTGCTGTTCAGTTTCCAATATTGTATATATAATATAGAACAGGTACTTTGGTAATCTCGTAGCAACAGACTCTCCTTGTTCATTGGATGAGTTGGCAGAGCTTGTAATGAAAACAGACTGGGATCCAAGTGTGGTCAATAATATATTTAATCACGGAAGGCAAAAACGTAGTCAGGGACAAAACAAGTTGGTAACAGGAAGCAGCAGTACAAAACCAGATCCAAAAACACAAGCAAGGTCCAAAGAACAGGCGAGGGTCAAACACAGTAGTCAAAATGCAGAATGGCAGAGAGCAGGCTTGGTAGTGTTGCAAGAAACAATACCTCACAATGAGGTAACACAAACTGAGTCCTTATGTAGCCCGGACCTGATTGAATAACGAGTCACAGGTGCGCTTGATGAGTGGGTGAGGCTGAGCCGGGCTGGACTGGGCGTGGCTGAGCTGGCTGACTGGGAGCGGGTGTGACAGAGCTAAGGCGAAGCATCCGTACACTTGAACATAGTCATTTAGTACTGATCACCAAAGGATGCATGGCACATATTATTTAACAGGATGCTAAATTATGTTGTGATGGAACTAATTTTCTCAATATTTATGATGTTTTTCACAACAATACATTTGTAGGGAATGTGCATATTTGTGTGCGTATATGTGTGAGTGTGTGTTTTTTGGGGAGGAGAGGGGTGACCATGCTCCCAGGGGAGAAACCTGTCTGTGGTGTCTGAATGGATTACAGCGAGGACGATGAAGAGGAGGGACTGGGTGGCCATGAGGGGTGAATAGGAGGTGATGGAGGGGACAGCATCTGCCGGGTACCCTTCCTGTCAAGAGGCGGACCAGCTCTCAGCACAAAGCTTTGCCCCAGGAGCAGCCCAAGACAATCCAGTGCATAAGACATTTGTACTTAACAGCAGAGCTACACTCTGAGCAGTTCTGTGTTTGTTTGCTGGATTAAGGAAGGGAAAAATAAAAAAGAATCTCACAACAGAATATAAAAGGAGTAGTGTTGCTGTGGATGAGATAGCACTCTGACTTTGGACTTGGCACATCTTTTTATTGGAACTTTTGCCTTGATAAGAGTGCACATTCTCAGCAACAGTGCACTTTGCCAGCTTACTGTAGTGCAACATAGAATCAGAGATAGTCAAAAAAGGCAAAAAAATTTCCTCAGAAATATGTACTCGTACTAACAAAGGAGGCAGTCTGTTCTCTGCACCTGTGTCATACAGTCTGAAAGAAGATGCATTGCTTTTCCCACAAACAAGACCGCCATGAATCACTTCTGCATGCTTGAGAATATGCAAGTCTAAAGCTTTGGAGCTTGTTCTCAGAGGTTTAGAGTGGAACAGATGAACATCCAGCTGAGAGAACGGCAACTAGGGTGACTGTACGAATGCAGGACAACTTGCTTTGATGCAGAAGGAGCTTATAAATCAGACACTTAAGGTACATTTTTATGGTGTTTTCTTAGAGTCTTAAAACAACAAATTCAAATACTTATGAAATTTTTCCATAAAATGTAAAATTGCAGGAAATGACCAAGTTGAAATTCATGAAGTCCCACTTTGACAATGAACAGTGCACAAACTAGTTTTTCATGGAAAAATTAAGAACCCCCCTTTAATAGGAAACATTCTTTCTAGCCTATCTGGTGAATGTTGCATTTTGCTCAAGCTCTATTCTGGGTCCTAGTAGACCTCTCAAATCCTCCGGCTCCAATCTATTAATCGTTCCTAAAACACGTCAAAAACATATGTCGAGGCAGGTTTTAGCTCTTAAGGCCCTAGGCTTTGGAACAGCCTACCTAAGGATCTGAGGGCAGCTCAAAAAAGTTGACACATTAAAACCTAAACACACACCTTTTTAAATCTTGCTTTTATCTTGGAACAGCTTTCTTTGATTATTTTGTCTCTGGTTCTGGTTTGTCTCTGGTTATCTTTATTTATCTTTGATAAGTCATTATTAAATGTCCCATGGAAGTAGTGATGGGCTAGAGAGAGACTGACCATGTCCCCTCATTCGGTCTGGAACCCACAAGCTGACACAAACACAACCTAACACGAACCCACACCTCAAAAATGACAAACTGGATGCTGTGCCTTACATTCCTGGGTGAGAGATGCACGTCAGAGAGAACCATGGGAAGACTTTCTGCCGGGTGGATATTAATTGATACCGACAACTATACATTAGAGACAAGGGCTGCATCATTCTGTGGTGACTTCAGTCAATGAAACCTGACAGGCCCCAAATTGTTATTATAATAACTGTGGTGAACATTTTTCCACACTAAACAAAGTCAGCCTTATCACGTGTGAGGTTGGCATTTCTAAAACGTAAAGCAAGGATGGGAAACGTGAGAAATCTGTTTCTCATTATGCTGAGGCAGTATCTGTGAAATCCATGCCTCTCTCCCCTCCCTTTCCTCCTCTGTTCTTCTGTTCCTCAGAGCCGGTGATTCATTCATGATCCCCTTTTACAATGCAAAGTAAACAAATGCAGATGAGTCCGTGCAAGAGTCTTCCGCTACCGAAGATAGCACACGTGGAAAATTGACATTGACTTTTAATTAAGAAAAATTAATTTTACATGGAGGATTGAAGCTCTTGCACAAGACACGGTGAGAAATTGTAATGGCTGAAAACTTCCGTGCCTTGTTCATTCAGGAAAAAAACAAAGTTTTGTTCAATACTTTTTGATTGACAGCATATATCAAAGCAGAGAAACAGAAAGGGGAGAAAAAGACACTCAAAGGGGAAATCCAAGCATGTGATCAGAGAGTGGAGGGGGAGCCATGAAGAATCAACAAATCTTTACTGGAATAAGTAAAACCATACTTACTGAGTAGTAATTAATGAAGCTATACTACTCATTATCTATTTATTGGTAATTGGAAAAGCTGTTTTTAAAGCCTTTGCCTATGCTGCCATTTGTGAGGAGGTGAGTCAGGTAGAGCATTAGGGCAGGCTCACTGAGTTTTAATCAGCAACGGTATCCAACTCACAATAGAGCGAAAGCAAGCACACAACATACATCTCCATAGCATGCATTGTGATATTCTTGTGGTCCTGCACATGCACCACATGCCTTCCAGGTAAAGTGGCATAACCATTTTTAATGGTGCCCAGGTTTTTTTCCGCTCCGACACACATATTCATTTCTTTATGACAGTGTTTCCCAAACCTCTCCTGGAGGACCCCCTGTCCTGCATGCTTTAGATCTCTCCCTGCTCCAACACAGCTGATTCAAATGATCAACTCGTTATGAACTCCTGAAGCTGCTTAATAACAAACTGATCATTTAAATCAGCTGTGTTGGAGCAGGGAGAGATCTAAAACACACAGGACAAGGGGTCCTCCAGGAGAGGTTTGGGAAACGCTGCTTTAAGAGACCTGCAGTTCAGCTTAGGCTAAGGCCAACGCAGATGAAAGCATGGTATTCTGGAATTAATCACTGCTGTGCCACTGAATGGTCAAATCCTCCAACCTGTGGAAATCTAACATTTAATGGACCAGAGGGTGAATTTGTGCTATAGGGTTTTGTGCTTTGCAACGTTACAGACATTATCTCTGCAAGAATAAGGACACAGTATTTTCATTCTGCTGGAAGTTGCTGAGCTGGTCTCCACTAAATAAACACAAATGTGTCCTCACAATGGAATTTTAGAGAGAAAGGCAGGGACTGATGGAGAATAGTGTGTGAATTATTTATGTGTGATATAAATAATCACTCTCTGCTCGTTGTTTGCTCTTCGTCGGTCTGGGGTACAGACTTAGACCGCTCAACGAGTCTTTTGGTACTGTAAAGCCACATTTAAATTCTTCTCCTGAAGTCAAACGGTTAGAGAAAAGAAAAAATACAAAAAGACAAAGAGAAAAGACAAAATAACTCTCTGTGGAAAGTAACAGAGACAACACAAACCTTTTACACAGTACCTGGAGGTGTTCTGAACTTTATCAGCAGTGACCTGAAATAATTTAACTTCAACAGGAGAAGTTCAGTGGTAATGAAGTGCTGAGTATTTAGTGCAGGCATTGCTTTCTGAACCCTCTCCAAAGTGTAGTGGGTGGCAATTACGTTAACACTTCTGGTCTTCTGAAGTCTTACTGGCCATCTGGTTGAGCTTCGTGCCAAGCCTGACGGATGACAGACAGGTCTTTACTTTCTCAAGAAACCGCAAGGGGGCTGTTGGCATTTTTGTGACAGAGTCGATGTGGGAACAGTTTTTTTTTATCTGACTGCCATGGTTGCATGTCTGTATCATGTATTTTAAATAGCAATAAATTTTGCAAATATAAAACAGGCAAATGATTCTTTCCATATTCTTTCATTCATTCATTCATCTTGTCTTTCATCCACTTCGCAGATGCAGTCTTGAGTTTATTTTGACTGCTTTAACACTTCATTTACATAATTTCAGTTGCCCTTCATCCAGCTATCAAACAAATACAATAAGAAAAATGAAGTCTGAAATTTATGAAGATATAAGTATGTCATGTAATTGTTTGAACCAGATGATTTATGCATGTAAATATTGTCTCATTACTCTCTTATTTTCCCCCATATTCTTGACAGTAAAAAAAATATATATATAAAGTACATTACACACAAAGTATGGACAACAATGGAACCCTCCAGATATTATATCTGTTCTACCTTCTACAGGAGCTTTAGCTACAGTTACAATAATGAGGGTAATGTGCCCTCCAGCCGGTTACCACTTTCAGATGGATGCACCGTTGCAAGATCAAATATTGAATACTAAACTGCATATGCAAAAAGAAATGTGTATAAAGCCAATCATATGACAGATTGTAAGAAAAAACGCATAAAATGTCTATTGCATGAAACCATCTTAACTATCAGCAATGTGGTCATGGTGCAAAGGTATCATAAACCCATACAAAAGAGAAGGGTAAGTAAGAAATAAAGGAAGTATAGCAAGGGGACAGGATGTCTCCAGCTAAGAGGAATGTGATATGGCAAGGGAAAGAAACAAGGGTATGTGGGAAAATTGAATATTGCAGGTAAACTATGATGGACAATTGGATAATTGGGGTTATGGATGACGAACATTTACAGCATTTGCAGAATATTGAGAATTTGACACCCATATAAGAAACACCACCATACTGACTTGCACAGCTCGTACCATACATATGCCTGCAAAGTCAACAGGGTTCAGAGAGGACAATTCCTCTGTGAAACAGCATGTCCTCCCAAAGCAGCCCAGACTATCAGGATAAACAGGTACAATGTTTAGTGGACTGCGCTACATCACCATAATGACAAATCACCTGCAAATGTTCTGACCCAAGAGTACAAACTGATTTTCTCAGTCGCTTATTTTTGGCCAGTACAATCTGACAGACCCTGTACCGTGAAATAATGTCATAATGTGTCTGTGCTTTGTGCGACCTCAATATCCTGCATGGTTCGGAGAAAACACGAGAGCTGCTTGTCAGGAAGTCCCAGGAGATTCTATTCAATTAGGGCAGCTGAACTGATACATTGCGCAGTAGGCATAGAAGCCTCTCAAGCCATCTTGCCTCTTTCTAAAATGTGATATGGGGCTTTTCTCAACTTGATGGAACACACAAAGTACAAGCAAACTCTCCTTCGTTCCCTTAGGTCAGATGCAGGCTTAGCCTCATGTGAGAAAGAGCACTGAATTGCAACTTAGTGCCTCTTCTTCATTGGGGGTTCTCCTGCTTGACATGGTGGAGAAGCAAATACTCCCTCAGGCAAGAATCTGAAGCAGAGAAGGATAGTATTTGGGGAGGAGGATGCTTCCATTCTTGTCCTCAGTGGTAACAGGTGTGGGAGTGATATATAGGTATACAACTGTGATTGTTGTTTGCACAAATTCATTCCACCGTACATATCCACACAATATCCATTCCACCATATATAGGCAAACATACGTTTATCATACTAATGTGCACATAAACTAAACACAGACATCTGAGAGCACCATGACATCATATAAGAGGAGTTCATACATCACCAACCAGCTGTAAAGTGTAGGGAAGTTTCAAATGGTGTCCCCATTTCCTTGGGCTCAAATTAAAAACCAGTCTAAATGTAAATGCTAAGATGGTATACAGTGGCTGATAATCAGCCATCCAGCCATGGAGACTGATTAATCACATGGGAGGTTCTGACTGGTCACCCATAACCAGTCCATGGCTTAGGCCAGGTAAGGCAATTGCCTTACACCCTCAGGGTGCTCCGAGGGTCCCATTGCATGTCAGGTAACGAGTTGCTGTGGAGAAGGGAGCTTGTAAATGGCACAAAGGAAATGTTTGAGCACACGTGGGAAAATGGCACACCATCTCCTTTGTGTAGAGAGGGACACATCTCTCCCCCCCAGCATATCGTTCCTTTTTGCCGTGGCTTCACAGTAGCAGGCACTGATTACACTACTGCCCTGAAATCCTGTCACCCCTCCCCTCGAGGTTAGCACATTGATTGGAGGGGGCACAGTGAATTACACAGGAAGAGGCAGAGAAGGGCTGCGCCTGGGAGCTAAGTCATTGTTATTCTGGCAAAGTCGCTGTCACGGCTGATTCAGAGAGCAGTAAACTCTCCGCCAGCGAGTAAAGAAATATGAACGTACTTCAAACATGCACTGTAACCCCAGAGTCCTTCATTTGATTCAGCTATTAAACTGATTTCTGGGAAGCATGGCACATAATTTGACTCAATCAAGTTTGTGTTTAAAAGCTAAAATGGCTTGTAATACTGTAATAGTGTGTGGCACTCAGAAATGACATTTTGTTAATTAGTGGAACATTTTTTTCCATCACTGTGGCTAAATGCAGCACTTGAAGACAATAACATACTGTGCAGGAGAAAAACTGAAGAGCATTTAAAAGTATTACTGTGCAATCATTAATCATACTGCATGTGCTCTGAGCAACTAAATTATCTAAATAAACCATGTCATACTCATACCTGAAAAGAAAAATGTAATACTAACTAAAATGAGCTAAGCTGGGATACCATGAGGTAGGTAGAGTGCTTGGAAAATATGCTGTTGTGGCCTGGCATACAGTATCTAATGTAGTGGCATTACTGGAAAACAATAAAAAACATGACAATAAAGATGAAGTATTATCTTAACAATTTGTTGTGATCAGGGTTTAACTGTAGCTAAATTAGGTTGGTAAAGCAATTAAGTAAACTTTTCATTTAGACCGGTAGTTTAACTACCAATGAAAATCCCAGTCATCTACTTACATTGTACAACCCATTTACTCTAATATGTTTTCTCAGCCAATCAGAAACAAGGTGAAAAAACAATATCCTCATAAAATATATGTATTGGGGAAAAAGTACCCCCAGAATAGGTTGTTATAATATAATGTAGGCCTGTAGCTCAGCTCGAGAGGTGAGAAACCTGGAGCTAGAGAGAATGGGGGCAGTGAGTTGATTGATTTTATTTAGAAAGTGTTATAATTTCAAAATAGTTCTAGACAGCCCCTGTAAACACTGGTTACTGACTACCTAATTTTGATTACCAATACTGCTGGTAAGCCTAGAAGCTGACTAGCTAACTAGACAGCAAAGTAGGTTCTCTTGCTCCATTTAGCCAGAGATTCCTCCATGTTGATGACATGAAACTTCAAATATGTAAACAGTTGCACATTATGCTTGTTATTATTACATTTTTTGTTCATGGGGTGCACAGAGTTAAACAGCCTGTTGAAAATTTTTCTCAATATATTGTAGAGTGGAGGTTGCTGAGTCTGCGAATGTTGCGAAAGAGTTATCATACCATTATGAGAAACTGAATGTTTTAGACCCTGGCTGTGACTCACAGTCTCTAAAATTATACCTTTTTCAGAACAAACAGCATTTGGCTATAACACCTTAATGGTCTATTTTTTCAGGTGTACTTCTGCCTGTCATAATGTGTCTTTTTAACACATTTTCCATTTGTGCACCTCTGAACTTCATGCCATCTTTTCTGAATCCCATCAGATATTCTTTCGGTAATTTCTCGCAAATTATCGTTTTCATGTACTGTTGTTATGGTTTAAGCCAAGTGAAGCACTGTCTTCTCTCTGGCATGTGTCCAACAACAGAAAACAGAGCATTTCTGGTGATTACTGTGATAGATCTGACCCAGTTATATTCAGTCAGGAGAAACCTTTCATTTGATTATATCCAATCATATACACAGTGCCGGTACCCAGAGGAGGGATTGAGCATGCTCTGGGTGAGAGCTTACATTACATCATCTCCAAGTCCATAATCTTAGCTTGCGTACTCCTCCTCTACATAAAGCTGCCAGTCTAGCCTTCTCTTCTCCTTTCATGTGTTTCTCAGCTGTGTGTTTATTTTAAAAGTGTGCCTCTGGGTCCCATCTGAGAAAACAACCTAACAGTACAATTCTGACATAAAACTACTGGAATGGCGACAGGAGAATGACTTCTGCAGTGGATGGAGCCTGAATTTCCAAGAGACGAGAGGCCCCTGCCAGACAGCTTTTGAGCAAACCTGTGAACATGTAAATGCTGTGAACGCTGCAATAAATTTGGAGCCTTTACATTTCACGGATGTTTGTTTATTTAGCCATACCAGCAAACATCGATCCAAATATTGTGCTGGTTTCAGATGTATTTATGGTTCTGGCTAATTTTGGTTTTGGAGTGATTTGGTCTGTAAAGTAGCATATTAAAAAAGCAAAAATATTGCCAGTCTGTATTGCTAGGGGCACTCTCTTAATAGTCATGTTCAGTTAGTATCATTGAATAAACATGACAGTAGACCCTTGCCTCACAGAAACAGAGAATCGTCTGCTTACAAGATTTGTCCAAAAATATTTAATGTACCTCTTTTCCTTTTTCGCATTGTGTGATTTCATTGTGACTGCATCATTCTGTCAGTTTATGTCAAGAACTCAGCAGATCTTTAATCCGTAGCCATTAATGCTTTGATCATGTCAACAGGAGAATTTATTTGCGTCTAATGCATCGTTGGGGCCTTTGTGATTAATCCTAAAATGATGCATTTAATGAGAGCATTAAGTTATTTAAGCAAATTATGTGACATTAATGTCTTGCATTTGAATTAGGTTGCACCAGTGAGCTTGCTATTGAAAGTTATGACTGTTATTATGTTAACTGAGCAGCAGAATTAACTATCTGATCAGTGTTACACTGGAGAATAGAACTACACCAGAGCAAAGGCAGGTTTTTTCTGTTTTGTTTTACTTTGATTAAATATACCGCAAAAATTTTTATGAAGTGCTTTTCCCATATTCATTCTCAAGTTGGCCGTAAATGTTTTACTTAGCTGTTGGTCTATATAATGCCACTTTAAACAGTTATGAAAAATGTCCTTATGGTCTCCACATTGAATACTGTACATACTATAGTTAATCCACTGCTCTAATGGTGATTGTTAAGAGGCAGTTGTGACCCAGTAATGTAGGTGGATGTGATACAATGTTAACGCAGAGTGGCTGATTGGGAGCTGTGGCTCATTAGTGAAACTTACAGAAGCAGAATGCATAGGGTAAGCATTTACAGCTCTCCTGAAGGCTGCACACAGGCAAAATAAATCACACCAAAATACAATAAAACACAAAACAAGGACAAATACAATTCAGAAAATTAAAGCTATGACTGAACAGAAGAGGAATGAGACAGGAATGAACAAAGCCCCTGTCACAAGAGAAAGAAGCTCAAAATTCAGCATTCAAGAGATTGAACAATGTTAAACACAACTAACTCAATTAATGTACTCAAGGTATATAGCTCATGTTACAGCTTCATTACTACAGCTTATAACCCAAGGAAACTGGCGAAAGGTTAAAGCAGCCAGTATGAGTTTCAGGAGATGTACTTCCAAATCTCCCTAAAGCTAAGCAAGGTCGCATTTTTATGCCTTCCCATATGAACTTCCACTGATTGGAATTTTCATCAGTGAAGACATTTTTATTTCATTGTCAAAAAAAAAAAAAAAAAAACACCCGGAAAAAAATTTTTGAAAAAATTACAAAGGCCAAAATTCAAACCACTGTTGCACTTACAACCAGAATTTCTTAAAACAAGAACTTTCATTGCAACATACAAAAAAAGTGGTATCAAAACTTTGGAAAGAATGATATCCTGACGCCCAGTTAGTAGTTGCAGCTTTGTTCAACCTTTCATAGCCTCTCAGTATGAGAGTTAGTTCAGTTAACTTTATGTGCTCCGTGTTGCTGGTTGCATTCATTTTGAAACTTTGCATTGCATTACAATTATTCAGCGGATATTCTTATCTGGAACAACATACATATCTTACCATGTATACATTTTATCCATTTGCACAGCTGGATATATACTTAACTTATTTCGCTGAAAACCTTCACTGCATCTCATGCTTATTGAGCTAGCACTAGAAACAAAAAGCATGCCTTCTTAGTCATGGCCCCAGAGGGCTTTGTAGATTGATGAGATTAATCCTGTATTGTGTCTGTTATATCTACAACATATCTACAATATACCTGTTATACCTGTTATACCCTGTAAGCATGCACATTCAAACAGCATTTACACGCTATTGTGCATGGAAACCATAGGTCAACAGCTGCTTTTGAATGTAAATGAGATAGTGTCAATGTATTAATTTCCTTTCATGTTTTGTTTAACATATTTCTTTGTGCTAAAAAAAAACAGACGTCTTAGAAGCTAGTTTTGAAATTCGTATTGTGTTTACTATTTTGTGCTCACAAAACAGAGACTTGCTTCACTGTGAACACTAATGAGACAGAAGGTGAGCACATCAAAATGTCCTCAACTTGACACAAAGCATTCCAGTGCAAGGGTGTACCTCACTGTAAAAAGTCTGTTCATCAACTGTTGTCAACAGCAATTGGCCAAAAATGATGTTTTGAGGTCTTTTCTCATCCGTTTGAAGTTTGGTTTTCCCACTTCCAAGACCTGCTTTTCCCAAGGGACAGCACGTTTATTGACCTGCCTTACAGTACAGACCTCTGGTGTAGTTTACACCCTTGTGGTTTGCAAGGCACCTCGTTATTATGTTAATCATTTCATACCTAATTGTTTGATGGTGTCTCGCTCAATATACTCTGCCCCATTATTTGCTGCATTTTGATAAGATGCTTTTTATGTATAATTAAATGCATTTACTCAAACCTCACCAACATGAAAAAAACACAATCAATGCACTTACATTACAAATTTGCATGAATGATCAGCACATACATAAATTAAACACATTCACTGAAATAACTTGAGGGTTTTACTTTTGTCTGCTGAATCAAAATGTCTACAGGTTAACAATGCATCAAGGACATGTAACACAAAATAGATTTGGGGGAATATTCTTGATATTTCATAAAATACAGATTAAATCAAGTTTATTTACATCTTTAAAAAATGTATGAAAAATATGAAGTTGCAAAAATTTGCAAAAATCATGGGTATCCCATTACATACAGAAGAGAGAATGAAGGAGTAGGAGAAATATAGAGGGGTGTGTACTAGAGCATTAAAGAAAGGGTGCAAAAGACTGCAGTCCCAGTGCTTTCCTGGGATTCCTGTGAGAGGAAATCATATCTGAGGACGACAGGTAGCAGGACGGTTAACACAGGAGTTAGCAAGAACAAGGCTTCTCAAGCCAATCTGAGCAGCAATGCAGAGCCAGTGGAGTGAAGTGAACAACTGAGGAGCTTCAGGGAGTTGCAGAAGGCAAGGCAGTGGCAGCGCTATGATTGTACCCTTGAGCAAGGTCCTTTACCCAAATTGCTCCTGTAAATATCTAGCTGTTTGAATGGATAAGGTGTACAAAATATAAACTATACAAAATATGTACCATACATACACAAGTGTTTCTGTACCCTTGAGAAAAGTCCTTTACCCAAATTGCTCCTGTAAATATCTAGCTGTTTGAATGGATAAGGTGTTCAAAATATAAACTATACCAAAAAGTGCCATATATATGGCTGTGTTATTGTACCCTTGAGCAAGGTACTTTTCCCAAATTGCTTCAGTAAATATCCAGCTGTATAAATGGATGTCATGCAAGCTGTGCAAGTTGCTCTACATAAATTCATATATTTTTACAAAATGTGAGGCAACAATAGTTGTAACAGAACCAGAGAGGGAAAGAAACTTCTGTCAGCAGAAGGTGATGCAGGATCAGGGAGAGATGCGGGGTGACATTTTGGAAAAGATTAATTTTAGAATTGAAGGAAGGCATCCAAGGAGGAGGTTTCAGACAGGTACTGACGCAAGCCTGAGCAATCCAACAGCATGCTACAAGTTTCAGTGCATTCATATTATATATCCTAACAATATGAGCGACAACAAAGTACATACCGTGTTTAAGCAAGGTATGAAGAGTGTAGAGTACACTAACAGTGGTCTTTCAAAAATTCTGTAAAATACTGAGCTTCTGAACTCTGTGCGTAATGAAAGTCTGTGATTGTATTTGCTTAAAACATTCAGAATATGCCCTTAAATGGTACAATTCAAAGCCTTTCTACTGAAAATGGTTGTAAAGGATTTACACTGGTTATTAGTTTTCCTCCCTGCCTTTTATATATAGTGACTTCTGTATACACACAAGGTAAAAAAAAATGCCTGACACATGAACAAATAAAGGAGCATCAAATGATGAGAGAGAAGGATGAGGTGGAGGTCATGTAAGCATGCTCTCCTCAATCAGCTGGAAGAGGAAGTGGTGTGTGTGTGTGTGTGTTTGCACCAAACATCACATATAGCAAGACATCAGACAGGACCTGACGGAACTTTTGCTGCGCATACATTTCTCTAAGATTTTCTGCTGAATTTCTACTCCATTTAGATGGTATATTGACTATATCTGCTATATATCAGCATCTTCAGCATGTTCTGATAGGCACTGAAATGGATTTGAGCAGCCTGTCCTGTGATGTATGTTTACGACGGAGCATAATTGTGTGTGTGTGTGTGTGTGTGTGTGTGTGTGTGTGTGTGTGTGTATCAACCACAGAATAAATCTTTAGAAAAACACATTTTAATGCACAATGTAATAAGCACTATTTCATACATATCTCAAAGCATTTAAATATATGCTTTTGCTTTTGTATGTATTTTAATTACAATAAATATGTACAATTCCATTTTTTTCCATAATAACTAACATTTATAAAAAGAAAAAAACACAAACTAACAATGAATAAATATATTAATCATTCCACAAAACATTAAAAACAAACAAAAACACATAGGGCCAATTGTAACAATGTTAGCATGGGTTTAAACCACTCAGTTCAATTTCATACTGGTGCTCTTAAATGAGACTAGGAATAGCCATTTCAGATCACATAGCGTTCAGTGGTCTCATGATCTAAACCTCCAGGTTTAAACCACTGCTATCATGGTTACAATCGGTCCATATTCTAAACATTTATTATATCGATCTGAAACTACACAATATTCTTTTGAGGAGATGTTTTCTAGAGAAATTTTGGTTTATTCATAAATGTATATAATACACAATGTGTCCCCCGTGTATTTTTATGAATTAAATAAGTGACAAATATAAATTTCTGTGTGATAAATAAAAACAAACATGTTTTAGTTTTACACAAGCACAACAGATAATAGCAGTAGAAATGCCTGAAAAGGGAACACTAATTGACATTGTTTTATTAATGTAGCTACACAGGGAAATATGGATATAGCCTTGTACATGTTTGAAGCCTCATGAAGGAGCGCGCAGGGAAAATGACAGTGGAGCTATATCTCACTGTAATGGAGTGTCACACAATAATGCAATACCCATCATAAACGGCACTGCTCATACAGAAGGAGTGTTGTCTTGACAACCACAATGACATATCTGCGATGGAACACGAAGGGAACACGGAATAAGAAACAAGATAATTAACACTCAGTTTGCGTGTGTCACTGTCGAACAAACTGCGTAGTGACAAATACAATTACAATACATCTGACAGAAACCTATTTTGGTCACATGACCAGAATTCACAACACATCTGCTGTGGTTATGGTACACTCCCTTGAAAGGATAATTCACTACTTTTTCCATTATGTTCCTGAAAATTTGAATTCTCTCTCAAAAAAAAAGAGAATTGCAGAATAAGAGTTGTTCAGAGGTCTTACTGTATAGATGTATATGTAACAGCACAGACTCATTAAAATGTTGGATATTTCACTGTGAGGGGTATCAGTGTTGCCAAAAGTAACAAAGAAGATACACATGCAGGTGAGTCTGAATGGAGTCGTGACATCAACAAATTAATGCATCATTCCTCTGGCAATGGAATGAGACGGCGGGGGAGGCTGATGTAAAACAAACAAATTTTGTTTTACCTCAGCGTCCCCTGGGAAATTTAGTGGTGAGGTGCTTCTCTCTCCAGCTTCATCAGCTTTGAGGAGAGCTACATATCCTTATCTGTAAACACTCTGGAAATACCACTATTCGTCATTTCCCAAAATGATACTGCAGTCCAGAACTAAGGTTGCTCTTGAGCCTGGACTTGGATTTTGACATTTTGCCATCTCAGAACAATGACTTCATTTTTATCAATGGTAAAAATCTCTTTTTATTCACAGTGATTAGCTTTTATCACAAGACTGTGAATGAATACTGAACCATATGCTTAATGGGCATCTGTGTAAGTGATGTACATAATAAACCATAAACATGATTAAATTTAATATAAACCTACCCAAATCAATACTGCCGCATCTAAATAATGACCTTGACAATGTTTATATGAAAAGAACAATCTATGGTTTGGAATCCAGTCAAAACAGTTATTCCAAAGATTTGATGAGTGATATATGTGGTTTACTCTGGGACTCTGAACATATTTAGCTCCAAGTTGTGCTTCTGTAGCTAGTAAATGCACAGAAATACATAACAGCCACTTATTAGATTGTTTTACAAAAATTTTGCTTTTGAATCCCTGGCAGGTGAGGACATTACCAATGGGTAAGATGTTTTGCAGTTTACAGTCAGCCTTTTGATGCAGCTTCTGTGGTGCAGCCCTGCAGTGACATGATGGTCTTTAAGTTTGGCAGCTGACAAAATAGGAGGACAGTCTGTTTTGACACAGCAACAATCAGGCCTATATCTTCTCTCTTGTCATCCCCATTCACAGTTCTACCCATAATTCTGTGCTGTTCAGTAATGAGGCAAGTATCCATTAAGTCTTCCCTGCACACAGTACCTTCCTTTCTTACCCTAGAGCTGACAGGGATAATTCTTTTTACTTTCACCATCAGCGGACTACAACTGAATGTCTTGTAATCCTCTTTCATCTGAGTGATGGGGCTACAGTTGACAAGAAGTTACATGCTCTGAAAAGAGAAGAGATTATTTTTTGCTCCAAAAAAAGAATCAAAGAATGTCAACATAAATGTTTCAGGACAAATCACTTGGATGGGCATCCAATTCCAAACAGCAAGATGGATTTGTCTTTACCTCTATGAGGCACAATAATTGCATGACATGTCTTTGTTTAGGATTACCGAGTGCAGTAGCGTTCCTTATAGTGTGCTTTCCAGTTGTGAAACAGTCTCTGGCTGTTACATGGAAACCTATTTTACAATTCATTTTGAATGAAGTGGTAACCTGTCAGGATTCACTTCATCTTTCCAAGCCTCACAAAGGAGAACAGAAGCTCCCGCCCTGAGATCCTGCTGTTTTCCAAGCTGGCTGACACCAAACAGAGTGAAAATCATTTTGTATCAATCACAAGTGGCAAAGCAGTCTCAAAATGGTTGCTTCCTAAAGAAAAAGCATGATGTGTTATATTAACAACAATGAAGGAGTTTGTTGTTTTCTTTCAGGCTTTCAAAGAGGCATGCTAGGGCCTTGGGGAATAAGCAAGACTACCATGAATATATACTTCTAATTGTTTACGATTTATCTTTCTATTTATTCATGAATGCTTTCATAAATATGTATATGGAATGTTCTTGAGAGGTTGTGAGGTCCCATTCCACCCTCAGCTTCCCCCTATAGTCACACACTCTCTCTGATGTGGAGGCAAAATAGCCCAGAATTCTTCCCAACAATCCAATTTAATTAGTCACATGCTGTACACCTCAGCTGAGATATCAGTGGTGTTTTTAAATCAAGCAACCTATATTAAGGCATATCAGTATGTCCACCAGGGGTATCACACAAGCTGTTCCTCATTCTCCACAAATCGTGTCCTATATTAATAACAGTGCTCATCAAAAAACACAAAAATCAGGGATGTATTTATGCTGTTCAGAATTATGGACAAACCCTGTCATCATCTCACATTAATCTGTTTAATTGAGAATAAACTGATTAATTTGTCAGTAATTAATCAGTTTATTCTTCCCCTGTCTCCTGTGAAGGGAGTGCCACCTGGGGCTGACCCCCCTTAGCTGTCTGACAATCCGTCTGTCAGAGGGGGAATGATTGACATACGATTTGCAGATGGTAGGAAATACATTTCTATGCTGCAGTACACCTTTGCCTTACTGTCAGCTCCCAGCGGACACCAGCTAATTAATCAACCTAACCCAATACATCTAATAAAGCAGACTTCTGCGGAAAATGTGAATTTAGAGTTTAGGCATTGAAGATGAGTCATCTTTATACAACTGAAAGAAAATAAATATTATATAATTGTTATCATTTTCTATGTTCTGTAATATTTTCATTATAATTGTACATTATTATTCTTTTTTACATTTTTGTAGCTGTCACTTGGTTAATGCAAAATTTTAACATGTGGGAGGATTTCATTATTACAATATCTGAGAGGCTCACAGATAAGGCAACTGTGACATTACCGCAGAAATGCACTTCGTAGAATGTGAATATGTAACTATCATCAACCATTTAATTTATCTTATTTATTTGAGATGAATTTATTCATTGACATGCAAATATGTCTCTAAAGAAGCATTAACTGCTGGCAATGACAGTTTTGTAAGTTATTCAGGCACAAAAACACACCAGTTAAAACATTTATATAATTATGGCATTTTGATTTGATAGGAAGAAAGGGGAAAGGGGACAAAAATTACAAGAAGATGGGATAATGGGTATGTATTAATGCTGGAAATGTACAGAAAATACAGCAGTTGCCATGTATAACACTGAAGTAAAGCTACCATTGCAACACTTTGCATGCCTCTGTGGTAAATGCAGTCTTTAAAATAGGTCCACGTCTGTCTTTCTTAATCAGGAACCTCATTTACTTGGATGTGTGTGAGCTAATTGCAGTTTCCAGTTTCAGCTGTTTTGGAGGATCTGGTGGCAGTGTGCAGTGTGCAAATGAATCTGCTGGTGCTCACAGTGACCAATTAAAAAATCACCTCAGAGATCTGGGCCACCAAATGACACTGACAGGCCTTTCGACTCAAGCCATTCCTCAAAAAGGGAAGGAGAGAGACAGAGAGCAACCACAAATTGCAAAAGGGTCAACGCTTTGGGTTTACCTATCTAGCAATCAACGCATTTTACATTTTATTCAAGACAAGCCACACAGGTTCGGATATACATAGTGGTAACCTAACGCTGAAGTACAACAATCTGTGGGCCAGAGGCTGAGGATTTACTGTCAGGAAAATTGCCTCTGCATGGAACACTTTTGCTCGCCTGCAGGTTCTCAGGTGTACTCAATTTATCCATTGGATCTATTGTATATAAGGGACTTTATTTTCAGTTTGGAAAGTGCACTGACAAAGTGCACGAGTAAACCTTTTGCAAATAAAGTTAGCATGCAAATTGCTCTGCAGCTGACATGCAGGCATCGAGATGAAATTGAGCATGTCTTGGAAGGACCTGAGGAAAAGTTCTGAAAACGTTCTAATTGCATTGTAATGAAGGAGGTTGTGCCAAATCTTTGCTTTATCTGCTTATTGTGAATTAATGCCTTTCTTCATGTCATTAAACCCCTGAGGCATACAGAGCTGTCAATCAGTGCTACCCAGCTAATATGTTACATTCTAAAATGTTGTAGCAACATTAACATCCTGTGACAATACTGTGGCAATACTAAGTGAATGTTATGTTAATGTTATGGGCGTGTTTGCCAGGTGGTCTGGTGATTTGTTAGCAATTTATATGTCAAAGCTGTCATGAAATCGGTAACATCCAGAAATTTTTGTTTTCCTGCTGTTTACTGTAGTGATAATTTGGTTATGTATATAGAATGGCATGCACACGTACCTGTGTGTGTGTGTGTGTGTGTGTGTGTGTGTGTGTGTGTGTGTGTGTGTGTGTGCATAGATATGTATGCGCATGTGTGTGTTAAATGACATTCACTTAGTTACAGAAATTCACTTGAGAAGATTATGGTGTTGTGCAAAAGTATTTGTTTTGATACATATGATATCATACGTGCCTCCAAACCTAACATTAAGCAGGCATGAAATTCATTACGGATGGTAGACCGCAGCTCTTTCTCCTCTCCCTCCGGTCACGGCATCTTTCTTTGAGCGTGACGATCAAATCCCGGGGTAAAGCGAGGTGAATGAAGCGAGAGGTCTGAACTGACCCAAGGCAGGACAAAGTGCTTTCCGTTGCAGAAACTAAACTGCAAGAGAAGGCCTTGTGCACATATATATATATGATTTCACAGTTCATTTGACCATGGGTCAGAGGACTGTCCCTGAACAATGCAGTCATGATTGAGATTGTTTTCCCTGCTGTACCTTGTCCAGTTGCTGTGTTGTCTGTGCCAATCTGCCAGGCAGTGAGGGGTCAATATGGTCACCTCTTGCAACTTCTCACTCAAAGAGGTGGACCTGTGTCCTTCTGCACCAATACCGCATTCTGACTTACAACATTACGGTCTGAGATTTGTGCAACATCCTGTAGTCTATGGTATATAGCATGTTAATACTGAATCTATAGCATTTTAATGTGATATACTATGATGTTTACTTTACAACTGGTGAATAAATAGTGGGAACTGCTTCATTTTACCATTAACAGCTGCACGGTAAATCCTGGTAAAGGCCTCTTCAGCCCAAACAGAATGGATGGCAAATGGCTCTCCACTAAAAAAAGGTGTTTTTGCACTGTTCAATGCTAATGTGGGTTCAGTTTATAAATGGTTCCTTATGAATGATGGGAAGTATATAATTAAAGATGAAAAACATTGGTTTATGGACAGAAGCTGTTATCACTTTTGTCTGTAAAACTTTCCTTGCACTGTGGTCTCAGTCTCTTAGTATATAGTCACAGTCAAGTTGTTTAGGGGTGTAGCTTGAAGAGGATCATCCATGTCAGAATGCAATACTGCCCAAAGGGGGAGACAAAAACAGAGGAAATCCAATAAATCAGATGGCCATAAAACAACAGGTGAAAAAAATCATCCTTTCAATAAGACTACCATGATCAGAGCATTTTGGAATTGTCTTTTTTTTCCCTGACTTGTGATCTGTCTTGCTTCGGTGATGCGGACCCGCCAGCGCGCTCGGGAAAAGAGAGGCCCCCGACATTCACCTGTCCTTTTGTCTCTGCAGTTCTCTTTTCCTCTCTGTTGTTTTCATCTTCTGCGTCTCCACGTTACCACAGACATTGCGAGCATTCACCCTGTTTTCTCCCTGGCGGGCGGCATACCGTCTGCGGCCCTCACAAGGCGGAGGACTGCTTGATGCTGTGAAAGCTGACCCGGGTGGGCGAGGTGGGGATGGACATGGCCCGGGCCACCCTCGCCCGGATGGAGTGCTTGTCCTGCCAGCGGTGCCACCTTTTGCGGACCGCCGACCGCACCTGCGGGGAGAGACGGAGGAGAGGGAGGGTCTGAGATCCTGGAGACTTGGTGACACTATCACAAATCCACACATGGCACGACAAAAGCAGTTTTGGCCACAGCACTTGTGACGTATGACTTGTTTTTCAGTTCAACTGAGTGACAGGTTGAAGTCCTGGTCCTTCGATTTCCTTTAAGCTTTCCTGTCCTGTCTATGTACAGGCTTTGTAAGCCGCACTGCCTTTGTAAAGGACTTAAACCATCAGGACTTGCTCCTAAAACCCCCATGGTAGTTATTGTTGTTGCTGGAGTTAAATACAGGATTATCTGAACTGATGGGTCCTCCTGCTAAATTTAAAATTCAGGAAGCCCTAACTAAATTGACTGCCTTGAGCCTTCACTAACCACCTTTATCTCTTTATGTCTGTAAAGATGTTTACAATTTATTTGTGAGACATCTCTTTGATCTGACATAAAGAAACAAAGAAAAGCAATCACAGTGAATATTCACGGTGAATTGAATTCAGAAACAGGGAAGGTTTCTGTCAGTTTGGTTTTCCTTGCTCTTTAAAATAACAACCAATGGCTAACAAGATCCTCTCAAATAAGACTTTTTAATGGGAACCCTGTGTCAAATTTCAGTGGCATCAGTCTGCCTCAGATCATCCTGGGAACCATCTGGACAACTGGGATATTCACATAATCAAAGACAGCACACAGGGAAAATAAACAAAGGCCTTCCAGCATGTGATACAGTTTAATCTAGAAGAAACATTTATCTGGGGCTAATTGAGGGAGCGTGGGTGTGTGAGTGTAGGAGCTGCTGGAAGGACACACTGGAATCCTGGTTCTGCTTTCCTGATGCTCTATTAAAAGATCTTCTTGAAGCGCATGCACGCGTGTGCTAGGACATTTCTGACCCTTTGGTTTTACTGCAGTTTCAGTTTGATGACTACAAGTGTAAAGATCGCAGTTTGCGCAGTTAACCCTGTCCAATATCCTGGCCCATTGCGCAACCACTAAAGCCCCAAACCCTCCCTATTATCAAATAATTAGAAATGATTCCTCACTGTGGGGAAAAAATAACACATGCTAGCAGCGCACAATATTCATGCATGTATAAGAATGGCAAATGTCCAATCTGGAGCACAAATGAACTGCAAGCATCTGCTGAGATCCTGAGAGGAGAATGCTGGGAGATAATGCTGTACAACTGAAGTTCTTTTCTGCTGCTGGGGTAGTATTTTACACAGTGACACCCCTGCTGAAGACTTAAATGGTCTTAAATTTTGCCTGTGGTTAAGCATGTCAGGCAAACAGCAGCAGAAGTGTTTGTAGAGACAGTATTTCAAGAAACAAGACACCGTGTTCTACAGTTTCTCGGTCCCTGGTATCTTGTGGTTTCCAACAGAGCCTAGCAACAGAATCTTTTTTTTTTCTCTCTCAACAGCATGCATTATGGAGTTTTATTCATGACACTGGCAAGGCAGAATAGATAATGAATGGGAAAATGCACAGAAGCTGTCATTTGTTTTTGGTGTTGGTGCATCATTGGTCAAGGTCTTCAAAAACCAAATCAAAGGAATGGGCATGCATCTCCATTGAATATCAGCCCTCAGAATGTATTTATGCTCACACCAATAACACATTTCAACAGTAGATAGAATGCTTCCAGTTAACAGGTGAATAAAGAGTGAGGCAAATGTAAGTGGCATGTTTCTAACTAACCAAGGACAACTACTTGTAAAAACTCATTCTGACAAGCTGTCTGATGTTACAACTATAGACTCAGTTTTTTTTTGCATTTAGTGCCCTTGATATTTGGTCAAATATTGTTTACGGAAGAATAGTGTATGAGAAACTACACTAAACCAAAACCATATGAAATACATTTCACATAATTCAAAACATAGAATTTAGACCAGGGACAAGAATAAGTCAAACGTGTCATGCAACAGGATACTATTTCAGGCTATGATCAATGTGGGGATTTATTAACAACATGTGTAATATAATAATATTACATTTAAATTTGTGTCTGCAACCAAGTTATAAACCTACAATTGTCAGAAATGAATTGAAAGCAAAGCCAACGCAACAATTCAAATGCCATTATGATTATGTGGAGTGGAAATGTATGTTTTTCAGAAACACATAGGTCTGTACAGAAACACCTGCCTGACACAGTGCTTTGCTACTGAGCGGTAAATACCCATCTTTAATTCAATCATAACAGAAGATTTCAGAACAAAAAATTCAGACAAAACCTGTCTGAATGATCTTAGTGAAAAGGGGATGGTAAACAAGACAAAGTTCATGCTTCCATTTATACATATTTATTTTGTAATTGGCAATTGTAAGGTAAACTTCTTAAGAAAGGCGACTCAAAAACCAGCCATATGCAGCCTTAAAGGTGGAGTAGGTCTTTTCTGACCAAGAAAACGGTGAGACTATAATTAAGGTTTCATGGTCTGCAGTGAAACTGTTCTTTTTAGTCATTTTAAACAGTTCTGCAACATCAGTATCAAATTATCATCATGTCTTTCCATTCCCTGCAAAGAGGAACACAGTGTCATGAGTATTTTTCATGAATATTTGTTGTGTTTCAAAATGACCAGAAATCAATAGGGTATGATCAGAAATATAAGTATCATTAATTTTATTTTGTACTAGTTGGCTGTATGAAGTGTATTTAGTCTAAGGTGCTTAAACTACCTGTCATTCCATGATGGAAAAGAAAATGGAAATATATTATTCATTTTAAAAGCATAAAAGGAATCAGAAAATTTTGAATAATTACTCTTACTAAAAGTTACTTAGCAAATATATTTTTCAAGCCATCCTTTGGGTGGATAGCTTTCCTGCTGTGTCAAAATGGAGGTGCCACCATTAAACTGTGCAAGTATAAAGAGTGAACTTAAGTACACCCAAAGACCTTTGTTTGGCATATTATACAGGACTTTTTGCACCACTTTTAAACATTTGTCTAACAAATTCAAATTCAGTGGGGACTGTGTAAATGTTACTTTAAATTCCACTGACATTTCATTTTACGACCGAGAGCAAGCTTCGCCCTCATGGGTCTTGATAATTATTTAACTTTCCAGACATTTATGGAAAGAAAAACAACTGAACTGAGCAGCTTATTATGAGATATGAAGCTGGGAGAAGTAATTCAGGTGAATGCCAAGCAGTCAAAAGAAGCAAACTCTCCTGACAGAAATTACAATTTCACTTGCTCTCCCTGCATTATTAGTGGAAACAATGTCCAGGACAAACAGAATGTGTCCTCCCTTTCTCTCTTTCCCCTAGGCAATTGATTGACGTGGTCAGTATTGCCCAGAACTTTATAATTAGCCTTCTTTTTTACATCTTCATTTGATTATCAAGTATTATATACTCCGGAGAGGAAAACTATCATGACTGTGGAGCATTAGCACCAGTGAGCCTCCCTCAGGAACTGTTTTTTTTCCAAATTTTCCTTTGCTGATTACCCTGAATAAAGGAAATTAGCTTTCATAAGTAATGCCAAAGCAAAAAGGTGCTGGGATAGCTATTCATGTATTCATGCTGATTGCCTTTGTACCATGGTTCAGAAGAAATAAATGCATGCATCAATCCTGATGACATTGTGAGTTCTGCCTGTCACTTTTGGGGAATATTCTGTAGGCTTTGCCCCCGGAGCCCTTTACCAGCATTAAAATTAATTCCCAAAGGCTTTATTCTTATGGAATGCAATCCTCTGCAAAAAGCCAGCCGCTGCATGCCAGATTGGCTCTGGTCCCATGAATTTTTTATCAGGAGTCATTTTTGTCGCTATTAACACCAAACGGATGGTTAGCGTGGGGTGTCGCTAAGTGTTAACTTGATTGATTTTTTTTTTTTTGAAACCCGATTGATTTTTCCAACCTCGAGTGGCTACTGCTTTGAACTGAGTTATGACCAATAACGCGAATGTGAGGAAGACCTATATGACAATATGCATCTGCTTACCTCACTGTTCAGGAAACAGTAAAACACAGACACGAAGAAGCCCTGGAGGGAAGGGGGTTGGCGGGGACAGAAAGAGAGATCAAATCAACATTAAAGGAGGAATTCACAGATTAAAATTAAAAGTGCAGCGGTTCTCCCTGGCCAGACTTATCACAGTTGTTTGATCTGTTAAGTCCTTTTGATACGCGTTCTGTCTCGGTGGCTACACAGTGGGGACAGTGCTCTGAGTGTCTCTGTTTTCATCATCGCCAGCAGCCCTCTCCTTTGGATCCCGTAGTTGACCTCACGCCACTTCATCTCAGGCATGAAACACGCAAAGTGGGAGCTTCACCAATCCAATCAGTCTTAGGTGCAGGAAATGACATTTCAGAAAGCCACATGGGCTTGCTTCTGCTTCATTAAGTGATCATCTCCTTTGAAGTGTTACCGTACCGCCTTTCATCCAACTTCCAGTGTTAACACGTGCGGATATTTCCCTCGGCATTTACTTCATAAAACACTTCCCCTTTGATGCAAATCACATTCTAAAGAAATAATTACAGAGGCTGGGAACTGGGAAATAAACAACATTCTCTATCACCCCAAATCACATACATTGGATGTCAATACCTCATGGTCACATTTGTGCGGTTTCATTTCTGAATAACATTAACAATTTAACATGAGTTAACCCACATTGCTCTGACACCTGGTGTCTGTGAGCCTCTCAGGTTCCACACTCCAATATACACTAGCCTTCAGTTAAACTAGCCATCAGGTCAGGTTGTCTGATTGGACTCATTTGCCAAATACGTTCAAGAGTCGATACAATTGAATGTGTAAATAATGTCACTGCCGTTAACATTAATTAAGAGGTAAAAAACATCAAGGTCATTGTTTCAATGTGAAAGCTGATAAGCTAGTGGTAGGTCTTAGGAAGACCACATCTTTTCAAAGTTTCTCTTTTGGAATCTGGAAATTAACTGGGAAGAATTTGATCATGGAGTATTGGCATTTGAGCTTTTCCATATGGCAACGATTATTTCTTGATTGTCTAATGCACAATTTCTAATGCAGAAACTGGTAAAGACATATGAAACAAAACAGAGGGGATTACTGGCATACATTACTACTAGAGATTTGAAACAGTAAATTAAACCTCAACCAGTTTCAATTTAAACATTTACTGTCCAGCTGTTCTTTATGAATGACCCGGCCCCTCTGAAATTGCTTCGGTTTTCGAGTGTGTGATCAAGACATCTAAACAGGCTTTTGTATTTCACCGCAATGTGATGTCAGTGCCGCAGCAGCGTGCAATATACCTGAAATGACTCCAGAAATGAGTTGAAATATATGAATACAATCTGTGAGATTTCATCTTCTCCGGGGTTGACAAAGAACAACATGTAGGTGATGCCGAGAAGAGGCAGCAGGACTAGAGTGGCCTTCACAGCTTTCCTGGAGAGAAAGCAGAAGAAAACAATGTCAAAGGCGTTCGCGATTGAGCTTGTCTGAACACAAGCCCGAACAAAAGAGTGAAAGGTGTGGTGAAAATGAACCGAGAATGCCTTTATGTCATACTATGAAAACCATATGCTATCCCAAAGTGATGCATAAAAATAACTTAAAGGCTGTCCTTGTTAACATCATGTCTGTGCTTCCCATAAACAGAGTAGAGCTGTATTGGGTTAAATTAGAATGCAAAGACAGTTTGCAATAAACCGGTTTTGACTAGAGGGAACAGGAACACTCCCCACATCCTGAGCACTGCTCACATTTGGGAGCTTTTTTAATATCAAACAGATCACTAAGATAACAAGATAAGATCACTTAAAAGATGGAAAAATATTCGTGTTTTCTGTATGTATACGTTCTGTGTATGTGTTGTGAATCATAACATCTTACAACAAAGCACATCAATGAATATCTAGCATGACTGGATTTTCAGAGTCTCTAGGGAAGGGCACCCCCACGCTCCTTCCCCCTCCAAACACTTCCCCCTGGGCACGCGTGATTTACCTGTACTGTATCGTCTCCGATGTGGTCGAGGCTCTGAGCTTCGTCATGAGAATTCTGACGATGTTGAAGAGGAAAATGAAATTGATCTGAGGGGAAAGATGAATGAGAGATAGGTGATCTATAAAAAATGATGCGTCCTTTTTAGCATTGAGCATCTGGAGATGTGAGTTGTTTGGACCGAACAATAAGTCCCATAATAAACCCCGTCTGATGTTAAGAGGAATATCACGCATTGAATTAGAAATCGACTTCTGTCATGAGCTGCCAGCAATGCTCAATGGAAATTGAACATTTTTAGGTGGAACGTTTTCCAAGTACGGACTGATATAATCATTTGGGTGGATAAATGTAACATCATTACATACATTCAAATGATACATTCAAAACACACTCACATATATATATATATATATATATATATATATATATATAAAACATTTAAAACTTGAAATTGAAATTAAGAATTGTAGACAAACTAGAAAATACATGGTTCCATTCAAAACCATGATCTTTGAATGGATTGTTTTTTCTTTGCTTCAGATTTCTGTAGCAAGATTTCTGATTTCTGCTTCAGATTTCAGCTTCAGTATAAGCTCATGTTATGTATGTATTAGGAAGAATTTACCACATGATGAAAATAAAGGCTTTGTATTTGAGGAAAATGTCTTTCCACCAAAGTATACAAGCTAAATACAATAAATGGCATAGTATATGGACACTATGCAAATAAAAGACAGCACTTAGAGGCAGGGACCATGTAACTGAGTGGGCCAAAGTCACTGGCAATACACAGAAAAAAGAATACTTTCTCACCAACAGAACTAGGATCATTGGGCCCTGGTAGATGTAGTCTGTGTAAACACCTGCTCGCTTCCCAAACCAGCATCTGGAGATTTCAGAGAAGAGAGGGTTGGAAAAACACATTCACTGCTAATGTTAACAGGTCTCCGCTAGGGAAAATGCTGTACACAAAATACTCAAAAAAAGTATGAAGAGGGACTGAAATAAATTAGTCACTTTCTGTGTTATGGAAGAAGAGATTTATTCTGTGGGCGAGAACGCTCCAGTTCCCTTAATCCTACAGTCTCTGTGGTCTAAATAATTAACACACCCAGTATCTTGCGCTGAGTGAAGTTTAATAGGGTTTTGTTGAGCTGCTGAGTTTGTTCAACTGTAATTGTGCTGATCCCAAATGAGCTCTCAGGTTCATCTGCACCACAGAAACCCTGACTAAACAAAACACAGTGATGAGTTAAAATCTTTGGCAGAACACGGCAGAACTTGCCTGTCTTCCTCGCTTTCCAAAAGGAGCTATCTTTAAAGACCTCTGGGGTGGGTCTAAGTGAAAATAAAACCCAGGGAAGGTTTGGCTGGACATAACAAGCCTTTCATAATCAGCCTTGTCAGGGACTACTATCTTAGTGTGTCTGACTAAACCTTTTCTTGGGTTAATTTTCAAACATATTTTCAAAAAGGCAAAATACCATTGTGTTTTGTGGAATGACTCAAAATATTCTTTCAGTAGATATTAATTTCCATACAATCAATCAAAGCAGGTTGCTGAATTTATACTTGGATTGGATTCAGATGAAAGGTTGTGGAAAAGAAAGGGGGAGTAGCTGGGTAGAGGAGGGATGCTGTAAATAGCTGACAGGATAAGGAAGTGGTATGTATGCTTTTCATAGGGACCGATGGGACCGGTTTCTCTAGGTTTGGGTAATTGCATTGGAGACTGATTGAAAATTCCCCTCCTGAATCCTCATTTGGAACTTCAATCAATGAACAAAGAATCAACCAAAGAGATAATGAGCTGTTGCCGACTCTGTTCTTAAATAGTCTTTTTGAATCTTCTTCCTTTTTTCAAGTCTTTTTTATTCTATATAAAAATGCTGTTTAAATGCCCTGACATGCCTCTCCAGTCTGGTCTACATACACATGTACTGATGAACCCAGGCATGGCTCTCTGAGCAGATCAACTCTACACTGTTTATTGACCAGAGAGGGAGAAGTTCCTTTTTATTTGAGATATAAATGCAGATTGAATTATTATTTTTTTTCACCCTTCATCAGTTCAGATCCCACCACGACATATCCATTCACCTTCCTGTTCAAACCATCAGCACTACATTAACAGATGGATTTTGATCCTGTGAGATTCATGTCCAGTGACTCATTTTCTCATTTAAATGCTATTATTGGCGCCAATCAACAGCTACACACATTCTCTGGGTTACTTTGAGGATTGATGATGCAACAGGCACTGCCAGACACCAGCTAAACTGTATCACTCTGGGGCCTCTTTCAAATGGAGTGTTTAATGACCTGGAGGAGGACGCCATTATGCAGATAACAGAGTGATGAACGATATCCATCCATCCGCTGCCAGGGGTGAGAGACGGGGGAGGAGAGAGGGAGAGGGAGAGAGAAAGAGAGAGAAAGAGAGGGGGAAAGGAGAGAAAGATGAGGGGAGACACAGCTGCTGTAGCAGCATTTAAAGGGCGAGGAATGCGCCACAGCTTGGGGAAGAACAGAAAACACAACTTACTTCTCGTTGTCATAGTACAGCTTGCCGATGGCCCACGCGACTATGATTGGAAAAGGAATGCCTGTGCATGAAAAAAAAAAACCACAAGTAATCAGCACCAGCCCCCCCCCCTCCTCTTCCTCCCTCCTTTCGGTTCCGGTAAATAACATCCTGTAATTCCACTGATGAAAGTCAGAATTAATTATATACTTCTTGAGGGATATGAAGGGAACAATAATAAAGAACGAAGGCAAATATGGTTTTGCTCCTGCCGGCCAAATCTGTCGATACAATGGCTGAATTGTCTGCATGCCCAGCTGAGACCTGTCTCTGTAGACAACAATAGTGGAACAAGTATACGGACTAACCCACTGGGCGCATGACTTGTATGTTTCTAAATATACTGTAGTGATTACAGTAATATAATATATTCCAGCACTCCTTGATTTTATCAACATATTACAGCTTGTAGTGGCTTTAACAACATGCTCCTAAAGACACTTAGCTTAAGGCTGGCCACTGCTCAGCATTTTTGTTTTTGAAACACATTTGAGTGACACAAAGAATATAGACTGCGGCTTGAGTCCAGTCAAGTGGCTCTGCTGGACATGTGAAACATTGTTGCAATGTCTCTTGTATTGGTCCGCCATATTCGCCTGAGAACTGAGAATTTGGGACAGTCGGCAGATTGGTGGCTGTCGAGGTACTCACACCAGCCGATGCAGATGAACATCCACTTGCGCAGTTTGTCCGTGGAGTACGTGAGGACGATGGCCGTGTGGAGGTAGCAGCCCTCGCCGAACATCCAGAAGAAGTTGGTCACGTGGAAGTAATTGTAAGCAGCTGTGACCAGCCGGCACCAGATCTTAGGGGAGAGAGAGGGAGGAGAAGGGTAGTAAACCCTTAAAAAAAGGCGACACCCCCTCCGACAAGGCTCTGCGCCCCCCGTCGGCCTCTCCGGCAGGGCCGCTCTTTTGAAATGGCCCCTTACAGGGAAACATAAAGACATCAAGGAGTCATGACACGTGGCCGCTGCGGAGGGTTGCTGTTTGCAATTAGGCCAGGAATGGACAACAACCGTGAGCTGCAGGACAAGTCTGTGAAGGACTTTATTGGGTGAGGAGTGCCTGGAGTCAAGCTGCTGCCCTGCTGCACCAATCAGGAGAAGTTTAACTGCTGAGAGCTCCTGCCACGGGCGACGCTCCCACGTCCGCGCATCGTGCATCACAGTGCTCACGTAACCCTGGGCCCGGAACCTGTAAGGCTTCTGCAATTCGCTCACATCAATGTACTGCCTCAATGCGGACCGCCGACAGCGTCTGAGCTGGGAGCACAGGCTAACCCCGGCTCGGTGTGAGGCGCACGCTTAGTTTGGAGTTAGGAGCAAGATTCGGGCTGCTGTAAATGCCATGCCCAATCTCGGCGTAGCCCTTATGCAGAGGAGGCCTGGCAGCAGACACCGCCGTGACGCACACGCTCGCTGCTGAGGAGCAGTAAATGCCACTCCACGGCTCCATGCAGCTTCCCGGCTAGCCGCCCGCGGCGCCGCCGCCGCCTCCCAAAGTCCCCTCGTCAGCCGCGAGAGAATAAACCCTCTCTCCTCTCCACGGTTTTTGGAGGGGCTGAAGTCAGCTCCGGTTAAGCTCTCTGAGCCCTGTTCAGCAAGGGGACAGAAGGAGTGGGGTGATTTGCTTGGGCCGAGGCTGGATACGAGACAGAGACGTTTCTTGCCGGCGAAACGATTCTCGCGCTGTTAAACGGAACATCAGATAACACTCGGCGGCTGTTGTGGCGTAATTTATCTTGCAGAAATAAGAGGAGAGCTGTGGCCCTGGGAGTGAATCTAAATCTTCTCAGGAGGAAGACATCCCTCAACAAGGCTGTTTAAATTTGGAGCTGCGCTCTCTCTCTCTGTGTCTCTGTCTCTCTCTCTATGCATATGTGAGTGTGCAAGTATATATGCATGGATGTGCGTGTATGTGTGTTTTTCGTGTGTGTAAGTATGTATGTGTGCATGTTTGAGCGTGTGCTCGCGTGTACATGCATGTATGTGTGTGCATGCATGGGAGGGGCACGAGGACACGCGTCCCTGGAGGTGAGTGATGTACAACTTGTCACTGCCCTGCTAATCTGATAAATGGAGATGAAAACTAACAGTTCAAATCAATGTGAGAGAAAGAAGGGAAGGGAGGCAGGGTGAGAAAGAGAGACAGATTCAAACCAAACCACACAACAGGAGAGTGAGTCTGTCTTTCATGCTTAAGTGATGTTTTCATTTCTTTTGGAAACAAAAGCCACAGGCTACAAAACAATCAACTGTCAAATTATTTTCATTCCTGCCCTTCAAGCAATAACATGGATATATAAGCTCAGTTATTCAGCAACAGTCTCTAAACTACATTCCCACACTATACTACAGCCTGAGCAAGGGAAATGAGGGAACTGTACTGTAGATGTTTGCTCTTGCAGGAACAATAAAGTTACTCGACTTTGTCACATCACCACAGCTGACAAAACTCTCCACTAAACTCTTCCATTAAAACAAAGCCATGCTCACTTTAGCAATTATAATCTCCAATGCTACAGTTTTTACAGTAATAGATAGGCAGAGGAACTCTGGTGGATCAATTATTTAAAATGAACACACTATTACTGGGACTTAGTCTCATTCACTTCTCAAAGCCAGCTCTGGCGGCAGAAAGCCATTTGGTGCCTCTGTTAAGACAGAATCAAAATTGGTCCGTGGCTTCATTGATTTTGTCACTGTCAGCCGCCTTGAGGCAAGAAACTGATGGTCAGGCCAAAGCAGGCTCTGAGGAGCTATTGTCAAGGCATATCCTGCCCCGCAAATTCCCTTGTGGAAAGTGCCGGTTTGGTGAAGCGAGGAGAACACGTATAAGAATGCAGGTGAATTTAATGGATGACTTAACCCAACAATTTCTGAGTATGTCTGACCCCTTGACCGGAGTTTAAAGGAATGGTTCAGGACTGCTGTTCCATTTCGTGCACTGGGTTCCATTACTGTAATATGAATAATATAAATGCGTCACTGAAAACAGATGTGCAAGGGGCACTGCCCTACTGAAGACAACGTTGAGTAACTATATGTATCACATGCAGTATTACTGTGCATAGTAAGCAGTAACTTAATCATTTCAGGGATACAACTACACCTTCTGATCTACTACCACACATCTATTTAAAGGTGGCGGCAGTGCAGCATGGTGTTAAGGAGCAAGGCTCGTAACTGAAAAGTTGCCGGTTCAGTTCCCTGCTGGGGCACTGCTGCTGTACCCTTGGGTAAGGTACTTAACCTACAATTGCCTCAGTAAAAATGGATAAAATTGTAACCTATGTAGGTCGCTCAGTATAAGAGCATCTGCTAAATGACAACAACATAACATAAAGGTGACATCATAGATTACATATAATTCAATTATAAGGCTGCATATTTACTGATGCCCATAAGACTAAGAATCTTTTTTATCAAGGTATAAGAGCAGTCACTCATCCAGAATTGGAACCTGCTGCACTATGGTTAAGTCCAATTCCGCAGTCACCAATCCGCACTGTTATGCAGAGGCCTGCACTCCTTCACAGGGACATGCAAACCAGCATGTACCACACAGCAAATACACCACAGTAATTTGTCACATATAAATATACCTTTGGGTGAGTTCATAGACCAAACTCAACCATATATCAAAGAGCTGACTGAGTAGAGTCTGTAAATGGGAACAGCAGCAGCTGTGAGTCTCCAATTGGCCTGAGCCATTCCATGGCCCAGAGGCCCTTCTGTGCAAATCCTTAACTCAGCGGTTACAGAATGCAAAGAATGACGATGCACTGCCAGCATTGCAGTTCATTAAATCTGGGGCTCTGGACTATTGTCAGAGAGGTTGACCACGGTCCAGAGGAATATTAAGAATGCAAAGCTCAATATCAATAAAAAAGAAACGCTTCCTTTGTCTGTTTCTATTCTCTGAAACTTTGACGCTTGGTTGCAAGCAGTCCTTCAGGAATGGCCCCGTGGCCTCGGTTTTAATGAGCCTGTTGCTGTGAGCTGTGCTTAACACCCTCTCTCCTTTGCACATCGACTTGCTTGGATATTCAGATGTGCGCATTCCTAAAAGGCTCCCGTGTATGAGCAGATCTGACAGCCCCCCCCTTAATTGCCTTCTGTCATTATTAGTTCTGCAAACATTTCCAAATGGCCATTATAGCTGATACCTTGGTTTGTTACTCTCAATTAGGTGGCACGACCTTTCTTAATTATCTTATCACTGAAGCAGTGGAGACGTAGATCAACAACATGGTCTTTTTAATGCCCTTGAGGGCTCATTGCAGAGTTCATGGTTAAATAGAGGAAAGCCCAAGTCAGCAGCCTCCCCTACATTAGGGAGAGCTGGCTCAGCTCCCATTGGGCAATGTTAATGTGGTATAATAAAATGGGACGGTCAATTTACTTTCCGACCTGCTTGTTCTGCTGCTGATGCTCTTCACCCAAGTAAGCTGGGGTGGAGGGGGAACCCGAAAATGAAGTTCCCAAGGCCCCTTCCACGAGAACCCTTCCACATTTAGGTAATGCTAATGGCATTACCGTAATGTGTAAGGGTGCTAATGGAACAGCTCCGACTGTGTTTGTTCAGGACTGCTGGACTGTTGCACTGCCGGACGTCCAGACTCACCACGTTGCTCTCGTGGACCTTGGGGTTCATGGTCAGCTGAACGACGAACCAGGTGGCGTTGCGCAGGATGAAGGCGGTGATCAGGTTCCAGTGAATGATGTTCCGCAGGCATCGGATGCTCCTGTAAAAAGGGGCAGGGGCAGGGGCGGAGCAAATGGACCAGTACAGAATCAGTAACAGCATTCACCAGACTCCACCCCCAGGGGGATAAGGCTGCATTTGCAGAACTCTCTGCACTTTCTGAAGAACTATTTAAATTTCCGGCACATACAGTATGGGGATTTTGGAGCATTTTATGCATGCTGTCCGCAGACTGACAGCAGTAAAATCACTGATAATGGCAGCTTTGTCAGCACTTATGATGTCGTTTTTTTCATATTGCGGACTTTGATCAGTTATAAGGCAACTACCTCAAGGTGATGTATAAAATGACAAGTCACTGTTGCGGTATGAAGTGCGCTGCCGCAGAGCACTCAAGGTCAGGTAAAGGTTGACTCCTAAAATGATCCAGCCAACTGGCAAGGGAGATGCATGCTTTATGCGCCTCAGAAGAATGAAGCGGGTCTTGCATCACTCAGCCCTCGCAAACGCTTTGGGACTGTCAACAGCCAGCATTATATCTTGCCTACTTTAGGACCGTGTTGTTTTAAAAGCTTTGGGGTGCCATTTTTAAAACCTTTTTTTAACACGGCGCTCCATCAATATTTCATCTTTCTTTTTTTTCCTGTTTTTTTTTTACCTCTCCACTTATGCGGAAGCATCAGAGAATGTGCCCATCACTGAATGACCTTTTACTTTGAGAACCACTTTCATAGTCGTGCAGGCAAATCGTGGTCCACATATCTTCAGGGCCATCAAATGGTAATACTTTAATTGTATCTCATCTGTGCCAGTCAAAATGTGGCCTCTGCTCTCTCTCTCCCTCCCCCTCCCTCTTCTTTCATATGAATGCCAGGACCCCTCTCCTCCCCATCCCCCAAATTAGACCAGCTAGCTATCCATGGCTCCATACTTTTAATTGGCAAGATGGGACTAAAGGAGTGGTTTTGGTTCTCTTACACATAACCTTGAGTATTTCAAATCCTTTAAAAATTAAGACACATCCTTATTTTGAAGGCTTAGGGTCATAGCGTGCCTTTCCTTCAGTTCTATGAGTGAGATGCAATGACAAATCAGAACAGACAGAACAAGGTCCTTGAAAAGACTCCTCTTCAAATAACATGTATCTTTATCTTTGTATGTAAGATGTAACTTATGTAAGTAGCCCCAGTAATGGCCTTTGCCAAGCAAATAAATAATTTAGAAGGTGAGATTGTTAGGATATTTTCTGTGGTACAAAGGATTGCAGATTCATTATTTCTGGCTGGTGGGCAAATATAACTTGTAGTACCATGCATCTCTGAACACGTTAAATACATATTTGAAGAGTCAGGAGGAAGGTCCATCTAATCCCTTTAAATTAAACAGACTCATTGCAATTTAAAGGCATAAAAAGATACACATGGAACACGTAAAAAGGAGTGAAGCGAAGATACTCAGTGAATGTCTCAAAGGACATTTACCCTTAAAGGCATGGTTTTTCTTAAATCATTAAGTAGATATGCAGGTTTAAAATCCACTTCTCTGTTTCAAACACATGCACTCTGCCTCTACACCACTTCAGAAAAGGCCTACTACCTAAGCGCACGTGAAGACCAACAACTATGTGTCTAAAAGGCTATTTGCCACAGTTTTGCATGAAATTGCATAGATAGCGGATTGTATCGACCATACAAATGCCTCCATTCAGGATTCTGAGCTGCAGGAAGACAAATAATGATATTAGAGCATCAAAGCAATCCGCAATATCTATTCTTCTGCATTCAGGACATGGGAGAATAACAGAATAAAATAGCCTCTGAAAGGCATGAAAAGCCATGGCAACTTCCTCTTTGTGAGCAAAGGACTGCCTGAACATTTTTATTATGCAGCACTTCTCTTTCTCATAAGTAATAAGGAACCTGAATCCCACCAACCTAGAATAAAATACAGACTGTGTTTCAAAAGCCACTGCAGTCCTTGTTGTGAGGAGAGGGAGGTGCTGACGGGCAAAATAGCATGAGCTCAGAAAGAAGGATGACATTGACTAGGACCAAAAAGGATTGATCCACATTGATCACTGCCAGACGATCCATCTCGACTCTGAGAGGGGAAAAAAAATGGTTTCCACGCGTTTATGGGTTTGAGGGTCATCTGGTAAAGAGATGCCACTCTGCCATCAGTCTCCGTTCTCCAGAAGATCAATCACAGTAAAGATCTGCCCAGGAGTTTTCAGGGCAGGTGTCATCTGGGAGGGGTGCTGGTTTCAGCATGATTTACTGCTAGAAATCGAATGTATCCCATTTTGGAAAAGCAAGCCTTTGCCTTGCATTGTGTCGCGGTCCCATCGGTATAGGCTTACCCATCTGAATTCCACTCTTCTCCTAAGAGACATGCTTTCCATTGATTGATAGCTCCACTTATCAACTGAGGTGACTGCTTGCTGAACAGAGCCAAAGAAAGACGATAACCTCTGCTGAGGGGGACATGTATATTTCTAAGTAACCACCAAGCATCCAGTATTCCTGTTACCCTTGCGCGCACAAAATAGAGGTATAATTTATTGTTGAGTGCAGTAACCCCTGAAATTTGAGTCAAATGTACAACAGCGCTAAACAACACCAGCCTTCCTGACCTTGTAAAATGGCTCTATCAGCGTGAAGGGCTTGCAAATTTGTTCTTTCATCTTCACTCTGGCCGAGGGTTTCATTATACGTACCGAGGCCTCCCAGCAGTGACAGATTAAACACATATGCTCTAACTCATTACTGTTTGCCCAGGTGGATCACCAGTCGCTCCACCACTGAAATGAGGCAGAGTCAAATTTCAGAGCGTGACAGAAGACTGGAGTCCTGTTGGGACATCTCTCAAGATGTCGGGGTTACTCCCATTTAGCACCAGCCTCCTCCCCTTCTCCCCTACCCGCAGTCCGAGTCACAAGTAAAGTAGTTTCCCCTCACTCTTAGGGTGCATCTCAGGTCAGGCGCAACAGTACGAACCCAGCAAACACCAGGTGCTCTCACTGGGCATCTCAAAATAAAAGATGGCCACTGTAAACAGAATTAGAGATTAAACCAACCTTCCCCAATTACAAACTAAGCAGTTTTCCTGGTCTCTGCTTCTTTCAATCTCCTGTCAACGTTTTTATTCTTCTGTGGTGACCCCTCATTTCCATAGTTTCTACATTCAGCAGCATTCGGAGAGAAAAAAAAATTAAAAATCACACCCTTCTCCTTTCCCAAATAATGTCACACCTCACATCACATTACTGTTTGCAGGTGTTTTTTTTCATGTCACCTTGTCACTCAGAATGTTTCCTTGCCTGGGTTAATCTTCCCCGGTCACTTCCCTTTGCGAGGTAGGGACAGGGCTGTAATTCTCTAGCTCAATGACATTTTCCATCGTGTGTTCTGTCCGCCTTGGCATTGCACTGTGGCCGTTGCCGTGGTGAGGGCAGCGCTGGCGCAGGCACTGACCTGGCGCCCACCTCTGACAGCTGGAGCGCTGTGTGTCCTCAGATCTCGCCGAGCCAAAGGACGGCATGACGGCTTTCTCTCGAAGAGATGGGCAAGCTCGAGCCAACCCGGGAGGGGACGCGCAGGCAAGAACAGGTGGCCTAATTCGCGACCGCAAAGGTCAAAACGGGCCTTGAATCTTGCCCCCTTCCCCCTCATGGCCCAAATGAAAAAAAAAAAAATCCAGTTTGTCATAGTTTGTCAACCACGGTTTCAATATTCACGAGACAGCTCAGTTGTACGCAGTTTCACCAACAGCCGTTTTCTGCCTCGATTATCTACGGTTTGACATGCATTTAATCAGTCCAAATCTGGATACTAAGTTTCCAGTCACTAGCATGCATCCATCTTCTCTCCACTGTCTGCCTCTACGTATTGATGTGTGGAAACAAAAATCTGTCGCAAGTTAAAATGCACATCAGCAGGCCTCTATTGTTAAGTGCTCATCTCCAGGGTTGAAGGTAGAGTCAGCGTTTGTTGCATCGCTATGCTTCACAAGCACCTGGAGTTATTTTATTATCACTGCTAATTAAGTTTTGTTGACAATATTAACGTTGCAATTGCCCGCCATCTGTACAGGTCTGTACTTGTTTATAAATGTTTTGTCTGTACTTATATATAATGGAAGTAAAAATGTTATAGCATGTTTTTATTTAACCTTGATGTATATGCCAGAAGATTTTAAACCTGCCTCTCAAGGATCCTCTAACCCATCAATTTCCCAGAGACTAAACCTCTCATCAAGCAGAGACTCATCAAGCACAGATTCAACAACTATGTGCCAATTCAGGTATATAACCACTGTGGTTAGCACGGGACTATTGCAAAAGTCCAATCTGGTTCTACCAGGGATTCTAGGTGCATTCCAAGCAAACCAAACTGTGATACCGTATTGTTTCATCATCATATTTTCATTATGTCTAAAATCATGTTAATTTTTTCATGTTTCTTTGGTGATAGATTTTATGTAAAAAAGATGCAATATGACATATTGTCCAGACATTTACAAGTATGCCATCTTGACTCCTGTTTTAGGATTGTTCCTTTGTATGTTATCCGCAGTAGGGAGCTTGGGTCTGTAAGCTCTGATGCAGAATATTCAGTACACTGGGGTGCAGGGTTATCTGGTGGGTGCTGTCACAGTGGTCTGATAACACAGTGAAGGTCACTACTGCTAGATCCAAATTATATCAAATTGTCACAGCCCATATGGCAGATAAATTTCTCACATCTCTCAGTATTCCATAAATTAAAATCATAGCTGCACCTTAAAAATAAACTCCTACACTGGCTTTCGGTAATATACTTATGGAAAATTTCCATTTCATTGGAGCCTAGCATGACATGAGGTGTGAAAAACCTAGAGAAGAGTGTAGAGAGTGCAATCATCGTTCAGTGCCACACACCTGGGTTTTGCTTCTGACAAAACAGCGCTCCACGTTTTCTAAAAATGGCCATTTCCATCCCTTTCGCCTGCCTTATATCAACTTTTGTTACATTTTAAAGTGCAATTGTGATACTGCTTCGCTAATGGTAATCCGATCCGGAGCACGGGGAAGATACAGCAGAGGTGAAGGAGGACGGCAGCGCTGTGGGTCTGATTCCGCACTGCGGGAGCTGTGCTAGACGGCCGTGCTAACGGCACGCCGGCGGCCTGACAGCAAAGGCGCCTAATGGGCCCTTAACTGGTACAGACGATAGCATGGAGGTTGCGCTGACAACGTCTCTTGTCATAATAATGCCCCCCCCAGCCCTCTCTCCCAGCGGCAAGATTAATGTCTCGCCGATTAAATGCACCTGATAAAAGCCAGAGACATCTGTAAGGAAGGCTGTGCTTTCTTTGGTTACCGCGTCTGATTTGAATTAGCGCTGCTGGGAAGCAGAGGGAGTAGGCCTTCAGGTGTCAGAGGCACAGCTTGTGAGGGGGACAAGTGTGGTTGTTTGGTTTGGGGAAGACAGAGCTCCACTAGGGCTGACAGTAAGGTGGACAGGGACTGACACTGACCCCTGATTACACTGCAGTTACAGATTGTTTCCTCGCTGCATTGCCTTCCTTTCCCCTTGGAATCCTTTCCTGTGGTGGTGAACACTCTACTGCCTTTACTGTCTCTCTGATTTGATTACAGCTGGGCCCTGTGGTTTTTCTGACACCACTGACACACTGATGTGCTGATGCATGAGGAAAAAGGGTGTCTATATATCTATCTATACACTATATATATATATATATATATATATAATCTTTTTTAAACAGTCATGAAATGAAAGGACTCAGCATCGAATCAGGATAAAAATCTGCTGCACCTTGTGTCGTGTCTGTAAATACACATCAGTGCGTATGTGGAAACCACTGACATGCAGGCATTGCAGAATCATTGCCAAACTCATGTCGCCCCACCTGCTCTGGCTAATAATTTTTTTTTTCTATTGGCCATTCCAAAAGGTCCTTGTGCTCTCCAACCAGCTCTCCACAACAAAGCGAGCGCTCGCAGTGAAGGCACTTCACTGAAGTCAATGAGCAAAGGGTCTGGAAATGGACACGGATGTACTCAGAAATTAGCGTCGATGTATCAGCACTCCCATTTAGGGATTGCAGGCAGCTGCGGCTCTTCTGCAAGCCTGCAGAACGGCCTCTCCGAGAGGACAACACCCAGGGAAAATGTTTTGCTGGACATACCAAGTATTTGTAAAAACTTGGATTCCTTGCTTTGGTCCTTGCAAGTCTGACTAAAAACATGCACTGTCTTAAGTAAATTTCCCATAATTTTCTTACTCAGATTAGATATTCATGTTGAATATTGGATGTTATAGGTTATTTTCCAGAGGACAGTCCATAGTGCCCTAAAGCACATAAATTTCAGATGAGTTACACAGCATCACTGCCAAAGCCACATATCCCTGGCATCCCTGAAATGGGAACCAGAAAATGCTGATTATTCTTGGGTCCGCAAAGCCCTATGTTGACTGCCCAATAGTGGCTGCTGCTAATGCTGGGTGTAGCAGTTTGTTGCATTGTTTCACGCTTTCCCCAGCTAAATGCTCTCTGTGGGCATTTGGTGCTGACTGCACACTTTGCCTATGGCATTATAATTCCCTTCCTCTCTTAATTAAAATGCATGCCCCCCCCCCCTGATGTTTATTCACTGCTGTGTTCCACTCTGCCTTCGTTTCTCTGTAAATATGAGGTTATCGGTGGAATTTAAGTGTGAGTGGAAAATGTTTCCTTGACAGCAAACGCCTGAGATCCCCCCCCGCTGAGCCCTGGGGCAGGACACGTCTCGTTGCACATCGGAGACACAGAATATGAGCATGATTTAAAACTGGAGCTGAGCTCTGGAAACACGAGAACACCCCAGCCATTTTCCCCACCGGAGTGGGGAGCGTACCGACGAGACCCTCGGACAGCCCGGCCCCCTCCTGAGGCGCTGCATCTCGAGCACATCCCGTTTCTGTTCCCTGGGAGCGCGGCGCACTGCTAGGCCATAATTGGCCACCTGTGCGCTCATGCTCGTGTGAACGTCAACCCTCCGGTGGGGCAGGGGCAGAGTTGGCCAGTGACCACAGTGTCACATTGAGTCCATGTGCCACAGGGTCTGTTGCTTCTCTGGCCCGCTGCAACGTCAAGGAGGATCAAAATAGAAGCAGAGAGATTCTCCCAGGCCAGTCTTCAGTGTAAGTGAAGCAGTGAAACAGTGCAAAATAAGACACACAAGCATTGTTTGTGAGAGTTGAGGGCCAGAACACAGTTTACAACAGCTACTTATCTGCTGAGCAGACACCCTTCTCCAGGGTGACTTACAGAGCTTACATTTTATGTACTATGTACTAATGCGGGTGGCTATTTACTGAAGCAAGTCAGGTTAAGCACCTTCCTCAAGGGTACAATACCCCTTCTTGGAATCCTGCCACTTTGAGGTTGCAAACCCAGTACCATCATGCCAAACTATAGCAAAGGTTGAATTGCTTTGCCGTGAAAGCACAAAAATTTCTTCTCTATAATCTTTAAATGCAATGCATAAGACTGCTGTTGAAATTTTACACACACACAGACAGACACACACACACGCACACTGCAAGGAACTATTTGAGATTTAAATGAAAGCAGCATGTCTCCGTGCAGAAGCTTTTGATAGGAGCACAAACAGGAGATAACTGTCATCATCTTCATGAATCAAAATGCAGCTCCTGGTGCTGTGACAGAACATGTGGTGTTGACAGATTGAAGACTGAGTGGGTTAGAAAAGTGCTGTATTTAATACATTTCTGTCTGTGTATGCCTCATCGCTGAAATATCTGGCAAACACCTGCCAGTCAAATCAGTGGCTTCGGAGCTGTCTGCGTTGAACCAGCACAGCGCCACACACTGCACAGATAAGTGAGGCTTCGGGTGTCTCATTACATTCCTTGAATTACTATTTCATTCAAGTGTTCAAGTTTCTAAGAAAAAAGAAACACATTTTATCATCTTGCACATCAAAATAACATGGAAAAGTATTTTGTAATCCAAACTAATACATAGATTCAGTATTATGTGTCCCCTCATAATATATATTCATGAGGTGCAGATTCACGGCTGTATTTACATAATTTGCTATGCCAATAATCCCTGTAGTAATGTCATTTTTGTCACTAACGAGCTTTGAAAAAGAAAGTTCCAAAAGAGCTACTTCTTTCTTGTAAGCTTTTAATATTTAAAAAGCATTCTGTCTTCATGGACAAAAGATATTAGAAGAGTTCTAAGATCACATCAAAGAATGAGAAAAGGCAACATATGGTGTAAATATGTGCAGTAGCTGCTTCTCTGTGACTAATTGTGCAGGAGGTGCGGCTGTTTGTCTCTCTCGCAGCCTTCCTTTGAGAAGGCAATCCCAGGGAAGGAGTTTGGGAAGTGCCACAAAAGGCCATTACAGGCTATGAAAACCTGCTTGTGACTTTTCATTGAATGTGGAGCTGAAAGTTATTTCACTTGGGACTGTTATAGCTCTTTGAGATGGCTGGGATGAGACAAGGTCAGAAAAGAGATACGGTAAAAAGAAAAAGAGATACCGGGATCAAAAATGAATTATTGTAGGGAAGAATGGGGCAGACAGATAGAATTTAGAGGAGAAGTTTGCTGAAAACTTCCAGTTTGATATGTTGTTCCTTCCTTTTTAACACAGTTGGTTTTTATATTCCTACCTTTTTACTGGCTTGAATAGAAGCCAGGATTTCAGAATAATAGTCTTTCACACCTGTCTTTCACACCTGGAAAAAAGGCAGCTCAGATTCACAGAACTTTGACAGCTGGATGACTCATCTAATGCTCTGTACCAGCTTTCAGCCCATCCAGATGATATAAGGATGAGTGGATGCGGCACTGACTTTTTCTCCAAGTGACATTGACATGTTGAGGATGTGCATCAGTACAGGAATACCAGGTCAGATTTAATATATGGATGATGGCTGCGGAAATAGTGTATACAAACCAGGTCAATATCTTTTTGATTAATATCACAACCCCCCTTGACATCATTTTTTTCAAAACCACTTTCCACACACCATTGGTTTCAATGTTAAATGGAGTCAATTCAGGAAACCTGTTTATTGTCTCCTCCAGGGTAGCCAGTTGGAGCTTTCTTTACTATTTGATGGACAGTTTTAAAACAATTCATCTAACCTTAATATGATTAAATACCATACTAGGTAGTAGAAACTGTGCACAACCACAGTGGGAGTCAGTGGGAGAGGGAAGAATCATAAACACAAACAGCTACACAACCAATGGTTAGCATGCTTGCCATAACTTGAAAATGTCTGTATGTCCTCTCAGCTCAAAAAAGTCAAAAATGCATGCTTTTTTGACAAATTTGAGGCACTGTTCACTTTCGATTTTGAGGCTTGTCGAGATATCTCAGGAAGGATCAGTTGTCTAATCTACCACCAGCTAGCAATGCTGCAGGTAAATGCTACAGCGAGTACTGTTCTGCTATCTGCATCACTGGCCATGTTTCAATGGAGTCCTGGAGTCAAGTCCGGGACATGTGGAAAAACAGTGTGACAGTCTCTAAAAAACAGGTGTCCTTTGCATTTAACGCCAAGAGTTTCAACTTTATAAATTCAAGCCTCTGACAGAAGTCAAAGTGTTTAGAGTGTTGAATGCACATTTGTCTTTACAACATGTAAATATTTAAACCAGCTAGAAAACTGAAACGCAATAGGCTGGCTACCTGTTATCTTTGGTTTTCATATCTTCTGCATTTTTTAAGATAAACAGCATAGCTAAAATAATGCAAAATCATTTTCAGGGCTGGTTGTCTAATTCTTATTAGGTAGCTAGCTGCCTTTGCAATGCGTATACAAAAATGTTGCATATGTTGTTTGATTATTTGTTCCTCTATCATGATAGACTGAAAACGTTAACATAGTTTTGAGAAATGCTGTATAGTAGATATCACTACTATATATTAAAAATTTGTGTTGACATTGGGGTTAATGACAGAAATGCCAACAAATGATGTAAAAATGCAATTTCATTCATTTTATTTTACATAACTGTACAATTCATGTGTTAACACCTTTATTTAATCACCATCATTTTGAACCCATTGGATAACGGCTGAACCCTGTTAAATTCACACCCCACACAATATCACCTATTAGTTCTACAGAACAGAGGTGATATTAAGCAAGTTACACTATACCAAGCAAATCAAATTTTTTAGTAACCACACTGGATAATCAAACCATTTGTTCCCTTTACAGAGCACCACTTTGATGTAAGAAACACACAATTTAGCCAATATCAGGTATTAACACTTACAAACCTTATTTAGAAAAAAACCCACGCTGTTATTAACAAGACATGCTTGATCCCTGGCTAGAGAGTAATGATATTTCTTGACAGGTAAATTTATCACGTCAGATTAATCCCCCAATAATCTGTTTTTGATAATCCCTACAAATGTACATTATACTTTAGTTTGACTTAATATCAACTGCACGCAAAGCTGTGTAGCTTGCACGCTATCCATTTTGTAGTCCTGCCAACACAGAGGGAGTGATGGCAAAGGCTCTGTAGCCTGGTGTTTGACAGACAACCTCCACACTTGTCTGTAGAGGAGACTGTAGAGGCAAAAAACCTAAGGCATGACACACTGCCATATGGACCCACATATGGACACTGCTTCCACCTCAGAGTACAAATGAATTTGTCTCTGTGAGGGGCCGTACATCACGTACGAAGATCAATCGATCAGTCCACATTTATTTAGTGTACTGCCCCTCATAACGCACTAATCACAGAGCGTTTGCAGAGACCAACACAGGGAGGTTTTTTCAAGAAATTAAACAACAGCTGCCACTGACTTTATTGACAGAATATCAAAAGTAACAACAATAAAAAAAAGAAATCCTGCTAAAAAAGAATAATGTAACATAGCAAGACAATGGGAAAAAAACCCAGCTGCATGAAATCAATTTCTGTGACTAATGACTGCATTATGTGCAAAAGATCTTTCCAGATTCTATGTACAATGCATATTAGATCCATTTCCATTTTGGCAGGCAACTGGTCCAAATCCAGATTCTCACATGGATACAACCAAAGCTTCAACAATCCATACTACTACAAACATCCAGAACTCTCAGTTGATACCTGCACCAAAATGCACCAAACTGTCCTTGCCACCTGCAGCATGCAGGGAGCTGATTCTTTAATTATAAATACTTGACACAGCACTAAAGCCTGCATTCATTCATCCACTGAGTGTGTGTTCCTGGTCACCAGTTAGGAAATCAGTTTTTTTGTGGTTACAGGTTAAGACATTGAGTGGCACATCTATACATACAATAGCTCTAAAATACAGGTAAGCAATTCAAGGCATGATAACACAGGTTCAATGTGCAGGGTTCAACAACAGAGGCATTGCATAGATACAGTGTTTACGCTCTTTTCAAAGTTAACAGCAGTAATGAGTGGAACCATATCAAAATTATATATATTGAAATTATATCTGAACTGACCAATACAAAATTCAGAGTTTCTGTTGGCTGTGAACTGAACTGCATAGAAAATAAAGCATACAGACAGAACAGTACTGCAATGCATCTATTGATTTTTATAACTGATTTCAACTGTGGAATTTGACTGTAAAGTAGAATGACTATGTTAGTTTGCCAAAAGTGATGTGCCTGCATTTTAAATTAAAACAGCTGGAGAACTTTATAAGATTAAATAATAATAATAAAAACATCGATATGTGAAAGCAGCATAATACAACTGGAACCCTTTCTTTCAGAGTGTGTCATGACCCTTCACTGCTCAGTGTATACACTGTTTCTATGGGCTTGGGGCTGTTGTTTTAGGGGGACGGAGGGTAAACATGGGAACGCAATAGGGAGAAGGATCACAGGAGAGGCAAACTGGCCTTACCTCAAGCGCATGAAGAGGATGAAGGCTACCAGGAGGGCTCCGAGGGAGATGCAGTGGCCCAGGTAGTTTATGATCACTGCTATGTGGTAGTGCAGCTTGCTCTTTTTCTGGAAAACATTGAGAACATCAAACAAAACTGATGGGAACCTGTCCACAAAATAAATTAAAATGATCTATTCCAGTGCATTTTGATCAAATGGCAGTAATGATACATGGGCTACACACATGGGTTTTAGAGTGTGTTTCAAAAGGCAGCCACTAAAAATGGAATTAGACTGGTGAGTCTCAGGACCCTGCACATATAATATTCAAATATTTTACATATTTTGGGAAATTATTACCTGTAGTTTTGGGTCAGCTTGGATGCATTACTAACTTTCCATTTACCAGTCCTTATGATAGCCTATTGCAGAGACAAGGAATTTAATGTCTTTGAGAGGCCTCGGGAACTGCACCTGAATCCGGTCTGATGGCATTTCATGATATTTAGAGGAAGTAGCTGCTCAAGAAAAAAAAAAAAAAAAACAGCTTCTGGGGAAATGTGAGGTTCGCCCTCTGTTTTGATTCATTCATTTTTCATTTTTTGCCTTTTTCCCTGTTATGCAACCCTTTTTGTAATCGCTAATTGGACATTAAGCTTGTCCCACCATGACACCTTCTTCATGCAGGAGCGTGGAAACAAGATAATGCGACCTTCAGATACACTCACATGAAGCCAAAGGCTGTTTTGCACACTACGCAAGTTCCACAGAGCACTAAAATGAAAACGGGTGCTCATTGGAGGACACTACACTGACGTCATCCAAGCAATTCATAGGTGCCCAGTGAGCTGCAAGGTACCGGGAGTGGTGTGGGAAGGGAGCTCTGGCTGACCTATGCACCCCTAACCCCTGGCGAAATGAAGCCAATTTGTTCCACTGCGGTGGGCTCCGGCGATGACACGACCGGCTTCGAACCTCAGCCTGCACTTGAAATGAGTGCCTTGTCGACCAAGCCACTTGAGACCCCAGCTTCCCTCAGCTTTGACCATGTAAATATCAAAATGTATTCTACCACATAGTACACAAAATGGAAAATGGGTGACATTTCACATCAGTGACATTTTCTATTGAGACTGTGATTCATGAACGTATTTACACTGTCATTACGCATTCTTATACCGTTCATAGTCCAGAGACACATTTTTTTCTGAACAACACTAAACCTGGTGTTACTCCGAGTTTACCCACAACCCCAACCCTTATATATTATTGCAGACGATATGCAAAAATATATTGTTAAATCACAGTGACACAGTACTTTAATGCACTTATATAATTAAGTTCTATAGTTAGATCTTCGACAGCTACATAAATATCTACTTCACCTACTGACAGTGTGACAGGCAATGTGACAGAGATATACAAGCACATGAGCTCCTCCTTAGGACCTCTGTAGACCCCTCTAACATGTCAAAAGTCCTGTTAGTTTATTGTAAAGCTTTTTGTAAAGGTGATTAAACGTGACATATTTCCAGAAATATTTCATCATATTTCAGGCTCCATTTGTTTGATTTCAGAACATGCTGCTTTAGATAGCTAGATACTCCTGTATCCGTTTCCTCTGATTTGATGCCCAGAGGCTTTACAGCTCCCTGTTCCTCACCTCCATCACCCCTGTGCTCATTCAAGCTTGCATCTTCTCCACTGTTTTCACTGAAAGAGAAGGAGAAGCGCAGATGTGTACAGAAAGGATTCAGCTGGGAGGCCGAAGTGCCACTGACTAAGTGGCCGGCTTTAACCGGATTGACCTGCTCCTCCAGAGTGATCTGCCACATTTCAGGATTACCATGGTAGGTGCATATATGCCAAACCGGGGGAAAAACAAAGCACCTGAAATATCATTTTACATAGGCCTTCTGACAGTGACACAAATGTAAATGAGCAGCTAACCAGAGTTTCTCAGCAATATTAATATTTTGACTGGGGTAATGGAAGCAGATGTCCAGAACATGCATTGTTTTGATGGCCGTCCTTTTATGGCCCTTTCTGTTTAATTAAGCAGTTGGAATGGATCTGAGGGCTACAACACACGGCCGTGTAACTGATACTTGTTTTCTCTCTGCCCACGCGTGCTGGTGAGAATGTGTGTGTGTGTGTGTGTGTGTGTGTGAGAGAGAGAGAGAGGAGGGAGAAAATGTGTGTGTGTGTGTGTGTGTGTGTGTTTTGTGTGGGCTGTGCATTTGTCAGAACGAATATGTTTATAAATCACTGAGTTGTAGCCTTGTGCAATGACCCTCGCCTGATCAGCTTCTGTTCACGGAAGCATCTGTTTGTTGAGTAACACTGCCCTGCATGAAGTGCACAACTGCTACACAGTGTTCTTATTAATAAGGGGCCAGCAATCATACCCCTCATACAGAGACTAGCTATGAACCAGCTTTGAAATCAGTCAAAATACAAGATATCAGTGAAAGCACTGACTAATGTGCTAATGAAGAAGAACTGAGCTGGTGAAGTACAGCAGTGTAGTATGACTGTAGAGTAAAAATTCATCCACAAATCTTAACTGTACAATGTTTGCAAATTAGCAACAGCACTGCTGGGCTTCGGTCTTCCTGTGTTTTAAGGCCCCAGTCCTGGGCCCCACAGACCAGCATAAAATAAACATGTACATCACTATGGCTTGTACAAGCTATTAAAAAGGGCTGTGAAATATGCAAGGAACCAGTGGGATCATATTTACATAAATAAAAAGGGCAGCAGTGTGGAGGTGTAGTGAAGGAAACAACCTGGGTTGTTACTGGAAAGTCAAAAGTTCAAAGTCCAGGTGCTGCTGTTGCACCCTTGAGCAAAGTACTCTGTCCAATTTACCTCAGTTAATAACAAGATGTATAAACAAATGACGAAAAATGTAACCTGTGTAAGTCACCCCAGACACGGGCATCTGTGAATAATGTAAAAATGAATAAAAACATTACATAAGCACAATAGCAGTACCTTGTTCATATGCAAAATATGTAATACTTAATTTTACAGATAAAATTCATCCCAGTTGTTATAATACTGCCATCAGGACAAAAACATTATGTCTGGATATATTATAAACAGGGGAATAGTAGGTGAAGAGCATCATGCACATATTGTTCTCTTTTTTATTGCTGACAGTTGAATACAAGATACCAAATTGGAACTGTAAGAGATCTGGGCATGTGAAAAGGGTCCTACTATGTTAACACTATTTCATAGAACTTCAAGGGAAGGAATATTTCTTTAGCAACTTGTAATAGCTGATTTTACGGTTGCCATTTTACATGCACGTCTGAATGCAAAAGGTCTGAGATATTGTTGGCAAAAAGTCAATGAAATTTTGAAAATCCCAGGACAGGTTTTACTGGATGTACAAAATACAAATCAGTAGCCCTTACAAGGAAGATTTACAAATGCTTGTTACATGCAATTGAACAGGTTCCCTGGGTTTTATTTTCTCACATACACTTCTGTGTGCCTAGTAATGCACAGATTAGTATGCATGCCTTGCTTTGATGTTGAGCTGGTCATGTGCCAAAAAATATGAATAATAAAGTTAGACTTCAATTAGTAAGAAGCCATATATTCATTCCTACAAAAAAAAAAAAAAAAAAAAAAAACAATATCGTGTCCACTCCAACTAAATGGCAATCACAAACCGAGGTGAGTCAGAAATCCAGAATGGTCAAGTGGGATTAAGAAAGCATGCAGGTGGAAAGGCGAAAAGCGAAGTGATAGAGGGAGAGGGAGAGAAGTGGAGAGGTGGACAGATTGGGACACAGACTTGAAGGGCACCGAAATCAGTGGCGAAGGAAGAGGAGTCACGGGGATTGGCGTCATTTACGCCGCTCCCTCTCCCTCGGCTCCCCCGCATGCCGGGCCGCCTGTCATGGTGCTACAGAGAGAGAAAGGATGGACAAAGACAGCCTGTGACAGCCGTGCCCAACAGAGATTCGCACGCCTCAAAGCGAACCTCTGAGAAAAGGGGGCTGGCCTGAAAGGGGGGGCGAGGGATTCATCCTGCACAGGAAGGGAAGGATCTAAAAGGCCGTCCTTCCCGATCGAAATCCCGGCCTGCCTTCCTCACAGATAAACGGCCGCAGCCAGCGTTGGCCATTTCCACCCCTCCGTTCCACCGACTTTTCAATTTCAACACAGGCTGAAGGCTAGTTGCAAAACGTCCCCATGACATTGAAGGCAGTGAAACATATTCTACCTGAGGCTGGGTGACCAGTGCAGTCAATATTTCTGTTTTCCCCCGCTGCCTTGACTTGCCTTCCTCAAGGACTGAGCCTTTTCATTCGCAGCCACATATCAAAGTACACATTGTATATTTAATTACATATAAAGCTATTCAATAAGATAATTGCTAACAAGCAATTCACTAGAGCTGTAATGGCAGTCTGTGCCATATCTTCTGTTCTTGCTAGTACAGTTTGTTTCCAAGAATTTTTTTCCTTTTCTTCTCATTTGATTTCTTCTCCTGGGTTACTTCTGGCCCCAGGTGTATTTCATGAATCCTCTTGAGCAGCGAATTTCCTTGGATTTGCTGTTCGTACAAAGGTAGAACATCTTCTGTAGCTTTGATGAAAGCCACCCTCTAACAGAACCGCATAATGCGCAGGCTTTGTGTGGACTCTGCCACACGTGTTGTAGTGACACCTTTGATCCAAACGTTGTGCTTCCTCCTTTCTTGGAAGATGTCTGCTGATAGGCTCAAAGTAATTTTCCATGTCTGAGAGTGCAGACATGATGGGCAATGCGCTGAGCTTGTTCAGTCCTGCCGTTGCATCGCCCCACATGGCCATGCAAAGATAAATGCCACTGCCCGAGGGAGTGTGGCTTTCAGGAGCTCTGACTCCTTTCTGACAAATAGCACCAGATCAAAGCACTCAGCTCAATATATAGTGCTAACTAGCTCCCATGCAGCCAGCTTTACTTTTAGCTTTAACTTTAGTGTCAATCAAAAGGGGGTGGGGCTGATTACACAAACCCATGCCATAAAAGGTGTCTCATATAAAGGAGTTCTTCCTGAAGTAATTGTGGCCCACTTTAGAATAAGAAGGTGTCTGCTTTTCTTCCCCACTGGGCTGCTTATTAATGAAATGTGTGAATCAATTGTATAATTTGTTGAATTTAACTCCCCTGCACTTGAGAAAGTAATGACTCATTTATATATAGAAAATTTTTTAAATCTTAATGAAAATATTTATAAATATGGGGCAAGAGTTAGGTCTCCCCACCACAGCCAAATCCTCAACTACCCCTAAATTCCCTATTTATTATTTATTTTCTAATCTTACATGGATTATGTAGTAAAATATGGCAGAGTAGAAAAGAAAAAAGCTGCCCATATTATCAGTAGGTTCAAAATGTGTACATTGTACCGCCCAATGAAGATTATTCTGTTCATTGAGTTGATAGTGAAATGCATGGGCACCTTTTTCTGGTCTTTTGAATTTTTTTTTTATTTCATACTGTTCTCATATCAGCCCCAGAGCCTCCAGGTATACCAGGAGAGCCTGTGACATCAAAGTAAAGCTGTCCTATTGTTGCATCGAAAGGCATTATCTCACATCTGAAGGGAAAAGGATTAAGGAGCTATGACTGCACAAAAAATACGACAATCTGAAAATCTGAAAACAATTTTGAAGAATTAAATACAAGGCCCCATACCATTCAGTTAAAAAAATCATGAAAGGTTGTGTTACTCATAGCATTACAATACCAACTGTGAAGCCTAATAGTAACTCATGTACTGTAATTTAACACAGGCCATTCTTTTTGAAGTGTGGGTTTCAGCAAACACTAACACGATGCAAAAGTTTAAGGGGAGCATCTTACTTTGATTTACACTGGAAATATCACCTATTACCTAACCAATAAATGTGTGGAAAAGCATATATAAACCAACCCTGATGGTTTACTCTCTGCTGTTTTAGTGGGTGCAGTGTGTTTTCACTGACCTCCCCTTGCGACACCAGTATTTCTGACCCTGTACAAAAGAGAGACTGGCAGCAAGATGCTGCCTGCCCTTGGCTGCTGCAATTTTGTGTTTAATGGGCAGTTATACACACTATGGTAACCAAATAATCGATAAGTAAGATAAAATCAATTTCACTTCAAAAGTGTATTGCACTGAAATGGGAGAGCAGTAAAAATGACTGGCTGTTATATTGGACTAGTCCATACCTCTTAAAACTTGGAGTCTACTGTATTCAAGCACAGCATCCCAAGATGGAATGTTTATAGACCTGTTTGTGATGAGGAGTTCTCCCTACAACAGATGTCAGGTCCCTCCCTGTAATGGATTTTACAAGTAATGATGGGTAATGAATGTCGATGTAGAGACAGGACAGCGGATATACCTTTCCCTGGGTTTTCTGTTATCAGTCAATACATATTGGACGTATCGGAAGTCAAATACACAGTGAATTATTGCATGACACAGTGGCGAAATGGCCGTTATCTTTGTTGGATGTGCCGCTGTTCTGTTCCCTGATTGACGCTTTTACAGGCTTGATATTAAGCTCCAGGCAAGTGAGATCAGTTCTCTCCCCTTCATTACTGCTGAAGCCAGCGTCTGATGCCATAAATGCCCCCCGAGTTACAGCTGTGACCCTTGCCGCTTCTTGGCAGCCGTTTATGACGTTTTCTCTCCACGCGTTCGATCTGCGAATGAATGGCATCCCACATTCTTACATCCCGTGTTGGCCGAACAATCGGTGCCATGTGGTCCGCACTCCCTGCTGCATGAATGGAGATTAATTTGCATCTCATTTTTCTTGTGAGGAGCAGATGGCAGCGAGAGTGGGCAGTCTGCAGCCGCCTCTCCTCCCCGAAGGGGCCTCGGGCAACCACGGAGGATTCATGGAGGGGGGGGGTCACATGGCTTCCGTGCATTCGGTGCCAGCTAGCGTCACTCTTGCATCAAACCCAACTTGTGCAGGTTTCATAAGACTAGCACCGTTGCTATTTCAAACAGCCCCCATTGCCTGCAAGCCTTTATTTTTTATTAATGTTCATTATTCATAAAGCTCAAAGAGCAACAGAAATATGCTGCTTATTTCTTTAAGAATTTATCAAATGAAATTTAAACTGTTGTAGGGGACAGGTTTAGTTTACTGAGAGACTGATTGCACTGTATCTAATGAAACCTATGTCCCCCCTTGTTTTCTGTCAGTCTGCCATTCATACAAACTATAGGTGAGAAGCAACATGACCCAAATAGAGTGAACATGACCAGAAAGCTTCTTAATTTATTACCTTAGCTTAGGATTTCTCAACACTGGTGATGCCGCCCAAGGGGGCTTTCATGGTTTTAAGGCTGCTAAGGCAAAATTTAATGGAAGGCAACTTTGAGCTAGAAAGGAGGGCTTTGCATTCTGAATATCTTATACAGATAAAACACATTTAGGTGTAAGGAAAGAAATTAAAAATAACAATAATATTGATATTAAGAAAATCAATAATGATGGTAGGGTAGAGGGTAGGAGTCATAAAACTGAACTGAACTTACGGACAGTGCCTGCCTTCGATCATGCCTCTGATTTTGACCAATGAAAACTAGGCCACTCACATTCAAACAGCCAAGCTTTTCATTCAAAGCCAGTCAGCGTACCGTTATATCCCTTAATTTTGTTTGAGTATGAGCCAAAAAATTGAGCTCTGGAGCAAGTTTTAGAAAAGCTTTGTAATTTTGCATGTTTGCTGTTTTCAGCTTTCTGGCTGGAACATTAAACTGTGAATAATGCTGCCACAGGTACAATTAAACTGATAATCGATTAGTCTGAATGATCATTGCAGTACATGCATGCATAATGCGATTGCACACAGTAAAATAGCCAAGAGGCTGACGCTATTTGCACTCAGACTTAAGGTAAGTTAACTTACCTAATATGCTGCTAGGTGGCTACCTACTACATTGAAAATATAATTCTAACTATCCATTGGTATAGGTAACGTTCGTTAGGTTCCAACTCAGCTTCACAAAGAAGGAATCTTAACAAACCAACATGCTGTGTTCAGTGAAACATTGGTTGTGCCGTTGATGCTGAGGGGTCACATGTTAAACTCATCCTTAAACTCATGAGATGTGTTATTGATAGAGTTATTGATAAACAAGTACTGCTGTAAGCTCAAATTGCAACACTTTTCTCTAGTAACTAGCCCCTTCACTCTCACAAAAAGACATATATACTCCCCTGTTATCCCACTAGGTGGAAAATGTGAGAGATGAAAGGGAAAAGACTGAAATGGAGGGCAAGTAACTTTCAGTATAGTGTGAGGTTGGTTGATTTTATATATATATATTTTTTTTTTCCTTCAAAACTGGAGAGTTGGATACCCTGACTTCCACATACCAGATGTCACTGTGGCACGGAAACCTGCGTTTTCAATGTTTTTGAATATAAGCGAATCTATTTAGAGACTGCTAGTTCAAATGGTTCAGTGCTTCTTTTTCCCTACCAGCAGACTTCAAGACTGCTTCAATGAAAAATGAAGTCTGTTATGAGAAATGTCATTTTGTGTCATACTGTTCCTAAATCAATAGGAACTGTCTGTCGTCTTCTCACCACGCAATTTAGGTTGGCTAGCACATGAAATATAAAAGGTGAGGTTGGTCTGATCTGCTTTTCGGCATTTTCTAAATGACCTCCTTGCATTACTTATTTAGGTCTAGACCCAGTTCCTCAAGTCTCTCTGTAAATACTTCAGAGGAGCTGAAGTTACAGTGTCGTGCAACCCATCTCCACTGGGGGTGCTGATGATGACATCACTTCACGGGTTGCTGGTGAATTTATTTTAATGATAGACTGTTTTGTTATTGAAATAGAAAGCAGTGGGGTTTAGTCTCAGACCCCGAACTAATACATCCAACACATCCAAATTACAAGGGCTTTTACATTAACACTTTAAAGTGAGTTTTTGTTGCAGACATATTGCCTTAAAATGAAACAAGGACATTCCATAAACTACATAGCAAGACAGAATTTGTAACAGATGATTATGCTCTTTCACAGCTGACACAATTAATAAACAGATATCTATATATTTAAACCATAAAGAATACATGTATATAAGCACTTTGCTAGTACTCTAAGATGAAAGCGGTGAAGACTATGAAGCTAGCAAAAACATGCACAAGCATGCTGTACAACCGGGGTAAGATAGGGACACAAAGTAGAACAACTCCAGAATAGCCATATTAAAGATGTAAATTATAACTTCTCCCCAGTAAACTTTAGCTTTGCAAAAACAAACTGAGCTACATCTCCAGGAGAAAATCCAAGGTTCTCTTCTTGAAGAGGGCATACATTTAACATGCATTTATTGCACTGGTAAATCCATTTAAATTATTTAAAAAACCAACTAGAACCAGAAGAACACGAATCCTGCCTGTTCCCAGATGGAAACTGATGTCACAAATCAAGGCGTTTGTCAATTATTTAACTATCCATTAGTAATTGTGGTTATACAGGCATGTTCTAATTCAGGTGACCATGTTACCAAGGAAGTCATACCAACGGAGAGCGACTATTTTCTAAAACAGTACATGACAACAAGGATTACCATATATCCTTGAAGAGAAAGGGCAAAAAACATGAATTCAAATTGCAGAGTAAAATAACGCTGTTTAAGAAAATATTTTAATTTCAGAATATGTTAAGATACTGTCTTATGTAAAAATATAGCACAAGTACAGTGTATCAAAACATAACTAGTAAGGTTAAAATCAAACACAGAGCAAATGTTTTCTGAAAATGAATATTTCTTTTTTTTCACCATCTCCACACACACTTCAGACGTGCCAAATACCCCCTCTAATATGTGGTGCTGTTTTCCTACTGCAAATGGTATCACTTCCAACATTACTTTTAGAAGTTGCCAGATAATAGTCCCAAAGTTCTAGTAATTTTGCTATTTGCATTTTTGCCATTTAGCTTCACCAACAGCATGTGTTATAAGAAGATTTAGAAATGAATGTATCTCCTTTATTTAAACACAGAAAACAGACCGTGATGAAATGACAGTGTATCACTCCATGACTCCATGACAAAATGCAGTGCTGTGTCCAGTAGAGCAGCCAAGGACAATGCACTTCTGGCTGGGAAGGGACATACAGCCTTGCAGTGAGCACAGATGTTGTCACGTTGCCCAATTTGAATCCAACAGAATCGGAGGCAGTGCCCACACCACCAGCATTTTATCCCTCGCCTTATGAAGACCATAAATACTCTTTATCTGTGGAAATCTAACTTTCTAATGACATTTTTACTTTAACTTAAAAAAAAAATACTAGTCCCATGGTGTATTTACCTGAATACACCAAAGCTACTCCAAATAGAGCATGTATGATTTTCACTGGAATTTGTCTTGAAGACTATTCCACCTTGAACATTTCTGTTCACTATCACAGTCTCTGTACATTTAAAAGGTATCGTTTACTACTGTGCATCATATTAACATATTTTGCCATAGGGTAATATAGGCAGCATTTTTTTTGTTCCATCTCCTTTAGTTCAAAATATATAAATGTAATCAAGCGGGTATGAAAATTGATATATAACAGGAATTGTATTGCAACTGATGAATCTATTGCTATGATGAACATTTTTAGCTCTCAGATGCTTTTACATTATTTCAGCGGGTCCCAGTCAAAGCTTCAGATCAGGTGATTGTGCACTCAGTTGTACCGCAACGTCTGTTTAGAGTCATAGGAAGCTCCAAGAATACATCTCCTAAAAAGGTGTCACATTTGATAGCATCCCAATCAGGATATACAGTGGCATGCAAAAGTTTGGGCACCCCTGGTCAAAATTTCTGTTACTGTGAATAGCTAAGTGAGTAAAAGATGACTTGATTTCCAAAAGGCATAAAGTTAAAGATGACACATTTCTTTAATATTTTAAGCAAGATTACTTTTTTATTTCCATCTTTTACAGTTTCAAAATAACAAAAAAGGAAAAGGGCCTGAAGCAAAAGTTTGGGCACCCTGCATGGTCAGTACTTAGTAACACCCCCTTTGGCAAGTATCACAGCTTGTAAATGCTTGTAGTCACCAGCTAAGAGTCTTTAAGTTCTTGTTTGGGGGATTTTCACCCATTCTTCCTTGCAAAAGGCTTCTAGTTCTGTGAGATTCTTGGGCTGTCTTGCATGCACTGCTCTTTTGAGGTCTATCCAGATTTTTGATGATGTTTAGGTCACTGTGATGTTGGGGACTGTGAGGGCTATGGCAAAACCTTCAGCTTGCACCTCTTGAGGTAGTCCATTGTGGATTTTGAGGTGTGTTTAGGATCATTATCCTGTTGTAGAAGCCATCCTCTTTTCATCTTCAGCTTTTTTACAGACGGTGTGATGTTTGTTTCCAGAATTTTCTGATATTTAATTGAATCCATTCTTTCCTCTACCAGCGAAATGTTCCCCATGCCACTGGCTGCAACACAAGCCCAAAGCATGATCAATCCACCCCTGTGCTTAACAGTTGGAGAGGTGTTCTTTTCATGAAATTCTGCACCCTTTTTTCTCCAAACATACCTTTGCTCATTGTGGCCAAAAAGGTCTATTTTAACTTCATCAGTCCACAGGACTTGTTTCCAAAATTCATCAGGCTTGTTTAGATGTTCCTTTGCAAACTTCTGACACTGAATTTTGTGGTGAGGATGCAGGAAAGGTTTTCTTCTGATGACTCTTCCACGAAGATCATATTTATGCAAGTGTCACTGCACAGTAGAACAGTGCACCACCACTCCAGAGTCTGCTAAATCTTCCTGAAGGTCTTTTGCAGTCAAACGGGGGTTTTGATTAGCCTTTCTAGCAATCCTACTAGCAGTTCTCTCAGAAAGTTTTCTTGGTCTTCCAGACCTCAACTTGACCTCCACCATTCCTGTTAACTGCCATTTCTTAATTACCTTACGAACTGAGGAAACGGCTGCCTGAAAACGCTTTGCTATCTTCTTATAGCCTTCTCCTGCTTTGTGGGCATCAATTATTTTAATTTTCAGAGGGCTGTACAGCTGCTTAGAGGAGCCCATGGCTGTTGATTGTTGGGATAAGGTTTGAGGAGTCAGAGTATTTATAAAGCTTTGAAATTTGCATCACCTGGCCTTTCCTAATGATAATTGTGAACAAGCCATAGCCCTAACCAGCTAATTAAGGTCTGAGACCTTGGTAAAAGTTATCTGAGAGCAATCTCTTGGGGTGCCCAAACTTTTGCATGGTGCTACTTTCCCTTTTTTCACTCTAAAATTGTACAAAACAAAAATAATACACTAATCTTGCTTAAAATGTTGAAAAGAATGTTTTATCTTTAACTTTATGCCTTTTGGAGATCAGTTCATCTTCTACTCACTTGACTATTCACAGTAACAGAAATTTTGACAAGGGGTGCCCAAACTTTTGCATGGCACTGTATAAACTTCTAAATTGAACTGAAAAAATCCAGGATGTGCTGTGACTGATGGGCTTTTATAGTTGTTCTTGGTAATTCTGGAGTCATATCCTCCTTGTGGGAATGTAATTATTTTCATGTCAGCCAAAAAATACATTGCTGTAACTGTCTGCACTGTAGAGCTGGACCTTTCATTTGGTTTTAAAATACTTCAAAGCAACACCCATTATTATAATGTACCTTCTGTAAGATGAACAAAATCAGTGTAATTATAAAGAATCAATTGGTCTTTGCTAAGAAATATTTCAATGCATTCATAATAAAAACATTATCAACATTTGTGCACAATGATTCCACATCAAATACATTAAAAAAGACCATCAATTTAAGATGCAGTACTGCCCTGGTTATATGAAGGCAATTGCTGGGAAATTGGTGTCATACCAAAACTACAAAGACTGGTTCTATTAATGTGCTTTTGAGCACAATGTCGACAAATTGTCCAATGTTCTTATAATTCTTGTTTTAAAATGGTTTTACCAACACAATCAAACAACTGCCATGAATTTGCCCTTGGAGTCTTTCACACAATTTGGCATTTCACTATTGCTTATTGATAGTTATAACATTATTTAACTAGTTTGCAATGGGAGGAATGGAAAGAACCTCTAAAGTTTTAAACGGTCATATTACATAGCGAGATGGACAGAGGAGGGTTAGCAATTCCTCAATCTAAACGAAACAGGTATTTTGCCATTTTAAAGCTGTGCATTAAAAAAGAAATGTTCAATCATAAATGTAGAAACTTAGCTCAGTTTAGCATAATGTGATAGATCACTGCGATGTTCTTTGTGTATTTAGGCCAACTGAGACCTTAAAACGGAGAAAGAACAAGTTGTTCAAATTGCAGACAGGAAGAACGATTGACTTCCTGCAACGTGCAGCGTGCTAATGATTCAGTGGTGTCATCAGGGCAATGAGCCAGAACTTGAGTTGAGGCGCACACTGAATGCACTAGCACACAAAGAATTTACACATACAGGGACACCACACATATATAGACATATCACAACTTTTTTTGTAAATGTCTTAATGAACCATCACCATATATTAGAACCAGGTTTTTTTTTAGCATTTTTCAATGATAAGTGTTTGAAAAAGACCATCATCACTATTATAGATGTTGTTCTTGTAAAGACCATTTCTCAAGGGTGAAGTAGTGCCCTACCAATGATTTTAAATCACAACCAACATAACCTGACTCTCAGTTCCAGACTCCAGCCTTACAACAACCACAGCACATGTTGACATAACAGAAAGTGTTCCTTAACTGTCTCCCCGTGTTATCTCATAAGCAAAGTGTTTTCTGACAGACGGCACAGCACTGACCTGTCACACTCTGCGTATGCCTGAGTCGGGTTCTCACCAGAATATTTGAACAGAGGCCAAAATGTCTCCACGGCCGCCCTGAGCAAAGCTTAGGTCAAACTACGGAGCAAACCAAGCGATCACAGCTTTGGAATGGCAGAGGCTTTCAGGGGGAAACGGAAGATAAAAGCAGCTGGCAAGCATAATTTCTTCTTGGGAGGCCTTGGCGCTGCTATGAATGATTCTGAGCAATGTGGAGACAATGCACAAAAATGTTTTTTTTTTAAATCCAATTAAAGGAAAATCTTCTACAGTTACAACAATGAGCAGCTAGAAATAAATGCTACACCTCCCACCAGTATTGCATTAAAACTACTTAATCTAGCAGCTACATCCAATTCTGCTTCAGAATTGTTGTAAACAGCCATCCAGCATGGGGTCATCAGACGCAAAACTGAACCCCTTCATGTGGCGAATGGCATTTCTTTCAGCGGAAGTTTAACCCAGTATCAGCTGTGCATTGTGGGTGCATTGCTGCCTGTTACAAGCAGCAGCAGCAGCGGCGGCAGCAGCCTCTCATCAGTCCTTATACTGAATGTTGACGGGCTTTTATTAATGTAAGGCAGGAGAAGGGAAAAAGAGAAAACAAGCCCGGGAGTCCTCAGCATTAGTGCTATTACCTCCTCGACCACAGATCTGATTAGCAGGCGGCACATGTGCAATTCCACAGGCTTGTTGCACCCGACCACAATGGACAAAAAAATCTCCATATTGAACAGTTGCAGATGGAAGAGTGAACAAGGGAAAAATGTGTCTCTTTTAAGGTGAGATGACAAAGCTTTCACAAAGGCAGCTTTGTAGTGGCAGACAACAGTTTTGAAGTGAGATTTTAGTGATGTAGAGGCCAACTCTACAAAAAAAACCTCACAAGTTGTTACATTTCATTACCAGCATTTAGCAGACGCTCTTATCCAGAGCAACTTACATCAGTTACAGTCTTTTTTACAATGTTATCCATTTACACAGCTGGATACAAGGGTACAGCAGCAGTGTCCTAGTGGGGAACTCAACTGGCAACCTTTCAGCTACAAGTCCTGCTCCTTACCTGCTATGCTACACTACCACCATGTTGATGTTAAAAGGTTGCTAAGTTCTCAGATCCAGTATGTGCAGAATCATCATGCTCTGTGCCTGCTCTCAGCCTATCCATGTTTCAGTATTTGAGGGTTCCGGGGTGGTCTGTAAAAGGTCTGTCTCGGGGAGCCCCTGAAACTGTGATTTGCACTGTGCTTCAGTTCTGGAACCCAGGCTGTATTAAAGGTAGGTGTAGTTCTTCTGCCTCAATTAAAAAAAAAACCTAGCACAACAACACATACACTACATGACTACATAAAAGCAGACAAACAGCACTGCCTGACCGAAGTGAAAGCACTTCAGCAGGCCTAGAGGTCAAACGGTAGAGTCAGGTGCTTGTTGCTGCATACCTCTTCATTCAGTATGGCCTGGCACTGCGAGTAGTTGCCCTTCATCGCCCAGGTCCCATTTGAGAGGCATTCTCTGTACACGTTGTCTGCAAAAAAAGGAGAGATTAGGTTGACAGCTGGCCACCATAAGCACCCTCACTCTGCGAGAGGGACAGCCGAAGGCCACCTGGAATCGTGGCCTTACTTCCCTCTCTCTAACTTCTTTGTTATCTTCAGCCCTCCCCTCGGTTTGCCATATCTTCAAGAAACATCTGAAGTATATCAGTAGAGCCCCATATTTCCTGTTGCTACATTCTGCGCCGTGTATCAAACAGTTCATGGAATGTTATATTCATGTATCTCACCGGCGGCAGTTCTGTAGTGGAGAGTGAGGAGGGTAAATTGGAAAAGCACTGAGCATTCCTTGCATGAGTGCACCCCTGAGAGGAAGTGACCAACCCACCCACTGCTCAAACAATTTTGCCTGCAGTTAGTAGCGGAGGCTTCTGAGCTTGGATTAGGGGAGGGCAAAAAACATACCTTTAAACTGGCAATTGTTCCGAATTGTTTTTGATTGTTTTGCATGAGTAACCAGTGTGTCAGTTTAGATAATAATCACCCATCTGTAGCTAATTCCCCTTTCACCCAATTGCACCTCATGTGAGACATTTTGATAATCAAGCAAAACAATCAAAATCAGACACAGGACAATTAGCAGTTTAATGGACTTTTTTTTCGCCTCACTTACTTTAAGTCTGCCATTGAAAAGACAATCATCATTTCAGGTGAATCAACTTCCCAGTAGATTACTCTACATGAGATTGCAGTGAAGGATTTCAGATCCTTTACCCTGCAGAAAAAAAGTGAAGGTTCGAAGCATTTTAAAGCATTTATGGTGAAAAAGCTTTATGAGGTCTGAGGTGTGCTAAAGCAGGAACAAGCAAAAATATGGCAAAACAAAACCAGAAACTAGGCAACTGAATGCAAACCACAGCATGCCTGTATCTGATTTCCTAACAAAGGACATATGTTTCTAACATACTCTGGGAGACCAAGGCAAAGATGCCCCCTGAAAACACAAAGGCAGCTCTTATTACAGTTAGTTCATTACAGTTAGGATCATATTAGAAGTAGAAAAATCAGTTACATATTTGTTCATTTGGCTCCTCTTTGCCTTCCCATGTAAAGCGGTTGCAGTAATACAAAATTGCTCAGCGTATCTCTTGAAGGGACAATGAATTTACTCTGCATGGCGCTGATCTCACCTGAGTCTAGCGCAGCCTGGCCCACCTCTCAAGTATCGCTCGACAGTCCAGCAATGAATCATTTTATTCACTGAACATTCATATATTAATTATCTATTAATCTATTATTCATCTGTAATTCTACAAGAGCCAAGCCCCAGAATAGCTAAACCAAAGGGCTGGTCTAGCATACTGAAAGCACAAATCAAATCAAACAAAATGCTTGTCAGGGAAACTGATTTACTTGCAGACATCGTTACCATGTGAGGTGACTAAATTGTGAATGTCTGTAAAGTGGCATGAACTCTGTAAGTCCAAAGGTGTTGCCTCTGGAGCTTAAGCAGACTGCAGGGTAGGTCCACAAAGAACAACTGCCAGGCACTAATCACTTGGCCTTCATTGAGTCAAACTCAGTGGCTATTAGCGGAAAATTTACGACACATTCATGAAACAGAGTTATGCACAGCAGGTGATTATGCAGTCAACCAAAAGGATTGCCGCTGGTCACAATTAGCAAACACAAAAAGCTATAAATACTGTAATGAGTTTGAACTAAGCCCGCAAGTGTCTCACAATCCAAAAAAAAGGAGGAATAATGAGGTGCCATTTTTGAAACATTGAGTCAATTTTCCTTTGTTTTGGCACAATTCATGAAGTCTTGAATTTGGTCATGAATTATGCCATTTTATTTTCTATGCAATATTAAAAGAGATGGTGGATCTGGACTCGTACTGCTTTTGGAAGTTGATGTGTTTTCATCATGTGCCAATCTTTTAGCCAGAATTCTTTAAAAAGGCATGCCGCTAATCAACTGGTAGACCTGTTCAAAAGACAAAGCTGCCATGATCATGACCTTTCTCCATATAGTCTTTTATGTGCATGCGTTTGCAGTATTTCCTTCTAGCTGCGGTTGTGGCTATGTTATAGAAAGCAGCCAACCACAATGAAAATGGCTCTTTAGCAAATAAATAGCAGCTTTTTGGAGGTCTTAAAATGTCTGTGTTACATGCTCTTCATAATTTGCTCAGGTTTTAGTGAACCTGAAGGATGCAATAAACCTCACACAAAATCCCATCCCCCACATTTTTGCTCATATACCCCAAAAACAGCATATGCATATGAGAACTCACATATCCATCAATACCAAAGATGCATTGTGCCATCATTCCTATAATACAATTCCTAACTGTAAAGACTTATTGCAACTAATCAGGCCTAGTACAATTTTTACAGCTTTCTTTCACCCTGTTTGGGTCATAACTGACACACAATCCTTTTGTGAACCCATCTAACTCCAGTATCCATCCCCGGTGCTGGCACTCACAGGAACAAGAGGCTGACATTCATACAGATCAACATGAATAAAAGCTGATGCCACTCTCAATTCGTTGTCAATGAGAAGACCATTAACATGTGACTGGCTACTTCATGGATATTAATCATATCGCCCGCTCAATCACTTAATTCTGTTGTAGAGCGCGTGGATGAGCCCCAGATCAATACTTGTCCGCTTTCATAACTATAATTAGATGGTTAAGTCATTCAGACGGCCATAACTGACCCATTTATACAAAGTATAAACTTCACTTTAGAGAGGTGCAAAGCAGGAAGTCATCTCATCAGATGTGTAATTTTTCTAGAACTTTCCAGGCAGGTAGTCTGTGGCATTTCAGGTCTCGTACAAAGGCTTGCATTGCAGGAGAATGTCGTGGCGGGGCACTCTCGCGGTGACACAGCCCCGGGGGTAAAATGGCTCGGCGCCTGCGCACTCAGAGGCGAGACTGACCTTGAACGCGCCCCGCTCTCATCTCGTCGGCGCTGCGCGCTTGGTTTTGCTTGCCAAGGCCCGCATCGATTTCTAACCCCTTCCTATAATAAACACAGTCCCTGCTGGGAATCCGGCCAGGTCGACACTGATGAACACAGCACACTCACAGAGGTAAAGAAGCGGGCCCGCCCATCCCCAGAGCTCTGGGCTTCAGCAATACGGCGGTGTGGGAGCACAACGAAGCGGTGCAATAAGACAGCAATTCAATAAACGCGCTGCCCACGCATCGGGATTGTGCTTACTCGATAATCTCAGGCATCTGGAGGTGGGTAATTTCTTTGTTTATCTTGCTTGAAAGTATCGTGTGTGGGATACAAAGCTGCAATTAGAGTAAATCAGAATATCAAATGTATAGGATGTAAACTCTTCCATATATCAAAATAGATAACTTTTAACTTTTTAAAATGATTTTAGAGTTTTTAGAGGTTTAGAGTTTTTTTTTTAATTTTAACAGTTTATGCATACAACTGGAAAGTTACTGAAGCAATTCAGGTTCAGTATGTTGCCCAGGGATACAGCTGCAGTTGCTCATCTAGGAGTCCCTCATCAGTTGCTTGTTTAAATTGAATGGTTACAGTTGGTCTATGGTCTATTGTGATGGAAGTCGCTCTGGATAAGAGCGTCTGCTAACTGCATGTAATGTAATGTAAACAAACATCTAAACTCTGGGTTATGAGCCTTTCTCCCTTCCACTACAACACATTGCTGCCCCACTGGTGGTCCTCAATGCCTAATCAACATTCCCTAAACACCTGACCCACCCTACCCTCAGACCTCCACATCATCTCATAGGTCACAGGGGATGATCTGATGGAATTTAGAAGTGATTTAACCTGCTGTATGTTAAGCCTTGTAAAAATCAAGAAAGAAAAAAATTTGGAAGAAACCAATATTACCAGCATACCAAGAGAGCAACCAGTGATGAGTGAGTTGTCCTATTTAGCTTCCTTGGCTTGCTGTAGTTTTGTTTTCTGAGTACAAAAATAATTTCAATAAGAAGGTTATTATTTTTTCCTTGATCTGAAATTTCAATTTAAAAAACATGTGTGACACTTTTCTTTTTTAAGGGCACAGGTGCCTTTTTGAGCTCCCCTGCAGCTGACTTTGACTCATTGGCCTTTTGGGAAGATCATCAGATGATGCTTTTCAGAAGACCACTCTGTACCTTAACCTCACCTTCATTCAGCATAATTCCATTTTCCTATTCTTATTATTCATGTTACAATAGCATTTTTTGGAATTACCATTATCATCATTCTAGTCACGAATAACAACATTTCTTTCAATTGGGTTAACAGTGGCAGCTGTATGTTAAGTATGATGTGTTAAAAACTGCAGTAGTCAAAATAATGTGTTATGTTGTATGGTAATCCTGTGGATCAAAAGTCTTCGCCCCTTCTTTGGGACTACTTACTGGTCAGGGGACTTGTGGGAGTTACACCCAGACTGGCCAATTAGCCACATCAGCCCCACCATGAGAAGCAACACCTTTTGTCTTTTGGAGTATGTCAACATCCAACACTGTCCAAAATAATTTTTCCATTACTACAAGTGGGCTGTAAACTGCACACAGAGAAAAATTCATCATTCACATTCATTGTGCATCTCATGGAGTGTCCTGGACAGGAGTGCCACTCAAGAAAAAATGTGGACCAACAGGTGACTTTTCTTCTTTTGTTCTTTCAAACACCACAATCTGAACTTTCACACATATTTAGGAATGACAGTGCTTTTTGAGACTGTCTGTTTTATGACTTTTCCTTTTGCATGTTTGGTTTGGACCTCAAGATTTTGTGAAATGTTTACTTTTGTATCTATGTATCTTATGTCAACATTATGTCAAGATCTTGATGACTTCACAACTATGTGTCTTGGTTCTATGTGATATATGCCAAATTGACCTTTAAAACTGATGTTTTCACTGTCCTGTTGGTCATTCTGGAATATATGCCAATGCTAAAAATGAAGTAAATACAAATACCATTATTTAGCAATGCATAAAAGAGTATTCTTTTCCTACCAAAGAACGTCAAAGATGGCTACACCAACCAACAGGCCTCATTTCTAATTTGCATGTCATTAAAGATTCATTCTAATGAATTTATAGCTTATTTCCAAGTTCTGAATGAAGTTTTCCACTTCCCATCCCCAGCTAGGGCCATATCCACATAAGTAGACTTTATGTTTGTTTTGCAACACACTTATTTGCATAATTTATAAGGATTTCTATAATTTATCAGAAGATCATTTTAATCATGTTATACTTTTACGTATGTGTAACTATATGACAGGTTGTGCCAACAGTGAATGCACACACATGCATGTGAGCGCTGTATAATGTACTGTGCTGAATTTTCCATTTTTAGCACCACAGTATTACTATTTAAAATTCAATGAAAGGAGTGTAATTGTTTATGTGATGCAAAAACTTATGATTCACGTCCACTGATTGTGTGTTATGGATTTTCAAGACTGGTTATTTGACATAAAACATGAAAACAATGATCATGCTGCTAAGCTCTCTTTTGTCTCGAATCAATGGCCGTGGCAGTGGAGCCTGAAACACAGTGAGTCTCTTCACGAGGCTCTCTCCCTCATTTATAATAAACTCTGACCATTGACCTTTGTGTACTCAATATCTTTGAATGGATCAAGAGACTTTTTGGTGTCTGCAGTGGTATTGTGCCTCAACCACATGGACGGTCCACCCCTGTTCCTGGGCTAAGATGGAAAAGTGAGGATGGAAACAGTAGATCTTTACTTAAACAAATATACTGCCAAGTCTCCAGACTGTGAGAAATTGTGTTTTCAGGGACTGGGGATGCCAGTTCCCCTCAGCCTATTCTCAAGCAATGCCAATTAAAAAAACTGTGAAACATGACACTCTCGGAAATAATCCATGAATATCAAATGTGATTTGCGGTCTAAAAAAGCTAGCACAAGACCTAGCGAATAATGAGAATGAGACAAAAAAACTGAAATCCTAATAAAACCTAATAAAAACTGAAATCAATAAACAATGGAACTTCAGCGATTGAAAAATCAATGAACATCTTCTTTTAGAATATTTTATAGGTGACCTTTATCGGTCACAGGGCTTGGTAAATGCAATGTCATCAATCCCATACAAATTTGTTCATTTTTCCATGGATCATTTTGTACCTGACCCTGAGGCATTCGTTTTAAGAGCATTAGTTTTGTCTGGAGTTGTATCAGACTTTAATTTCAGTATCAAATGTCCATTTGATTTCCCTCCCGAGAAAATGGTTAATTTCAATTTTTCTGATGCACTTTTGTGCTGGCTTGGTACAATCTGCAGCTGTGACTGAATTTTTTTATGGAAGTTTTTTGGGGACTATTTCTGTAACTTTTTCAGAGTTGATTTTTTTTCATGTCTGTCTGCACTGGGACTGAGGAACACTGGTTGTCCTTTTTCTAAGGCAGCTGAACCTACAGCTGTGTGTTAGGCCCTTATGCCATTTCTTGGCAGATCGCTGAACATCGGACGAATTCTGTCTTTGTTATCTCACTCGCTGAATATCGTTCTGTCTGGGAGAACGGAGGACTATGTTACTGCCAAACACCTTTCACAGGCTGCCACACAGCAATGTATTGATTCCAGCAGTTGGGCAAACGCGTACTTGCTGTTATATATGGGACAGTCTACCAGACATTGTGGACCATCAGTTAAAATGCAGCTAGATCTTGTCTGAAAGGTTTAGCAGCACTGTTCTGATAACCTCATCCTCGGGTACTGCAAGACATGCTACCATACAGGCACCCTGTCCTGGACATATCTAGCATACCATGAGGACAGGCACATGCCAGATGGTAACCTAACATTCTTGTGGTGACACCCTCTGTGCACACCTCTACATCTCTGCCAATGGTTCTCTCATCTTCACAAATACACAGTGCGGCAATGGTCTATAAAAATACAGTTACAAGTTCAATGGCACAAAACCAGCCCATTAAGAATGTTATTATTTTTCTCTGTCTTCCTCTTCAATGAAAAACAGATATTCTGCAATGTTTTCCTTTTAAAGAGAATTTTCAGTGGTTGGTTACATTCCAACTGAGGCAAGGTCAATCAGCGCTGAGTTCTGTTTGAAATCTACAAAATTGAGTGTTTTGTTTACCATAAACTAGACTCAACTAAATAGATACTTTGTATGTACTTCTACCTGTACTTGGCCTTCATTTGGAGAAATTCCACTTGTGTTCATAAATGTTAACAGCATTATTGCTATTACCATTATCATCAAGGTGAATGAAGTCATAGATGATGTTCTGTTTTATTAGATTAATTGGCATGGGATATTGTTGGGGAGTGAAATGTTATGTTACTCTAATTTCCTTGCTTAATTTTTAAAAAACTGATGGCAGACTTATGCACATGAATGTCTCAGTTCATTATATCTAATTGGAGCTTTTTTGTAAAAGTTTCCTGTAGGAAACTGGCACATACTTCAAAATGTACCCCTGGAAATACGTTACCCTCATGGCCAGGTAGGATCCCTTCACTGGACTCCAAGCCAAATATTAACACTGCTGTACTTCATAAACCACTATAAACCTCCATATTCTCCAATATATACATGTGCATTGTATGGAAATTCATATCTACTGAACTATAATTGTTGACTGACTTGAATGGGTAAGATATAGGCCCTTACATGACTTATTGTGAAAAGCATCATACATCCAAAGGAACACTTTCCCTAGGTTTTACTCTCTCATAGAACCAGCAAAGGCTCCTTTCAAACAAAATAATTGCATAAATATGTATGCATTAAGGAGGAACTTTAATGTAGAAACGCTTCTGCAGAGTCCTTGCATGTCGAATGATCTCCGGTTAGCCAGGGCCTTTCAGGACAGCTGCGTGCTTGGAGTGCAAAAGCAAATCAGTCAATAGCAGGCATTTTACCCCCTTTCGTCCTCTTTCATCTAGTATTTGGAGCGATTGTAATTAGGGGAAGTAAACAGTGGAGAGATAAGGATTGTGAGATGTAATGATAGGCTACTGTATAATTCTCTACCAAATGATGCCAACTCTTTTTCCCCTCTGTCTCCCTCCTAGTCTCATTTGACATGGATGGTGACGGATTTTGCATTTGCCTGGGATGCCTCCATTTCGGTGGCCCTCCGTTCCCAGAGATCAATCTGCATTGGAGGCAGAGGAAGAATACAGAACGCTGCTAATCCTGAGACTGCCGACTCTCTGCGGTTTGTGGCCCGTATTATCTTGGATAGAAAGTAGAGACAGGAGCGGCACTGAAACGAATGCTGAGTCATTACAGTGGAAAACACTGAATTCATTTCAGCTGATCATGGCAGATCTGGGTGCAGCTGGAGAGGAGGGGTATGGGAGAGAGTCCAGGACACGGACCATCACCACTTTGCCTCCACCTTTCATGCAAGCTGATTTATGGCAAGATTGATGGCATACAAAAGAAATACTCCCTGTGTAACATGATTGAGAGGCTAAAAGGATATGTATTGATGTCGATGAAATGCAAATGATACCTCTGCTCTGCTGCTTTGAGTAGGGGAAATCTCCTGGCTGTGCTCTGGACTGCGCAGAAGTCCAGTCAGAAGCTGACTAATACTCTGCAGCTGCTAGTCAATTCCTCGAGGAAGCATCAAGTTTACAGCGAAGAGAATTATGGTCATATTCATCATGGTCATACGGTCATTTAGACTATCAGGCTGCTAGCCACAACAACAGATGAGTTTCCATGGGCAGCCTTCTGTGAAACAGATCAGAATTTTCCTTGTGTTGTCCCATGGAAACATGAAATAAAATTTAGAGTAATATTTCGACGGAAGCTTTGATCAAACACAATTTCTTTAACCGGTTCGCTCCCTTTTCAATAAAGTTATGGGTACGTTCTTGATACACTGTCGCATCTTCAGCAAAGTCCCGAAACACCACAAAGCAGTGATTAAACTGAAGGGATGAACTGATCTCTTGGGAAATGCACGTACGGCTCCTTTGTGATTGAGAAACTTTTATGTTTTGCATATGCTGGTACTCATATAAAAGATTGTAAATGATAAAATGTATGGAAAATAGTATGAATTGTATATGATTTTATGATTTATATCCAGTGCTCCCTTTAAGTGGTTTGGGGAAAAAATGGCCCTCAAATGTATCATAAAATAGTTAGGTTCACATTCTGCAGCAAAAGATAACCAAAACCTGCTGCTTCCTATATATAATGATAATAAATATATATGATATCAATATGGTCATCTATTTTACTAAAGAAAACAATGTATAACTGACAGGAAAGGACAAGTAGCCTTAAGCAGAACTGTAAATACTGGAGTAGGATGAAAATTGTCAGTGAAAATTTTTATCAAGAGCCTCTGTGATCTTGTTGTTGGAGTATTTTATCAAAATCGTTCCAGGGAGGGGTGAGTGAAACATTTGTGTAATGTTACATAAAGATCTATGTAAGATCTGGCCAAGCTGCAAACAGAAAATTCAAAGCCTATCAGGTGGCGCTGTGTGCTTGGCCTTTGACCTTATGACCTGAAATTCAGCAGGATTTTGTTGAAAAGAGAGGCCAACATTTGTATTAAGTTCAACAAAAAATGCATGCAGAATTGGTTGTTTAAAAGATAAGAAGCCACTTCTTCAGATACACAGAAGAATCATGAAAAATGAAAGGACAGCTGGAAAACATAGCATCCCTTTCATCTTTGAGCATTATCAAAAAGTCTGGATTGGACCACTGAAGGGCGCTTGAGGAAAAACAACAAAAGTTTCAGAAAACTAGTCCGCCGTCAAGCAACAAACCCTTCAGATAATCAGATAATCCACCTTCTGGTCTTCAGTGCACTGCATGCAAGTCAAAGGTCACCTACATGGGGACGAGAAAGGGTTGTTTGCAAAAAACAGATCTTGATGGGAAATACATTTTCTTGCAACATACTTTCCTTTGTCAATCCACTATCACTCTTTGTGACACCTACGACTAAGGGATATTCTACACCAGCACATTTATCTTCAGAAGAGTGGCCAATTGCCAGTAGCTATTACCCAGAGTCTCAAGATGGCCAAGGAGGTAAGCTGCCAAGGAAGAACAATGGACTCTGTAAACTATTACAACCACATAAACTCAGCCTCTTTCTTAGGTTTTCCCAAAACATTATTATTCTTTTTTTTATCAAATCAAGATGATGGAACAGTAATCTGCCCCCTTTCCTCTCCAATATGACCCCTGGCAATGGACTATGGCCATCTTACTTCTCAGTCCTGACAAGTCACACAATGTGCTCAACATCACGGTCCAGTCTTTGTCCTTATAGGGAATGAAGCTGCCAAACCAATGTGGACACCAGCAGTTCTCAGAATGTGGAGAGGAGCGGTGTGTGTTTGGCCCTGCTGGCAGTGTTCAGAGAACACAGAGACCCAGCTCTCCGCTAAAAGACAGAGTCAGAGCACTCTGCACATCCTGTCAACCACTCCCCCTCATTTTCCAAGGACTGCCTGGGTTGCTATTAAACCTGCCACAAAAAACAGGAGCTCACCAATAAAATCGACCACTGCAGAATGGAGCTGGTATACTCTTGGGATCACTTATCGCTGCTGCCAAAAGCCTCCCAGCAGTGTAATCTCTTTGTTTAAATTATTTCTTAGTTTAAAAGCACTTGGTTAAAGGCCTCCAGGTTCTGTGAGGAAATCAAGGAGAAAGGAAAGTGTTTTGCTGGATGTACAGATAATTCACAAATAAGGGATATTTACCTGCAGTGTTGATCTGTCCAGCTAAGCACTTTCACTGAGGTAGATGTTTAAGTATTTATTGAGTTTAATTTCAAGCTTCAAGTAGTCACACATATTGGGGGATAATTGTGTGGTAAATGATTGATGTATTTATCTGTGAAAAATCACCACCAAAACACTTTCCCTTGGTTTTATGCATAGTACCCTAGGTGCCTCTTAAGGCTTTTCCACAGGATGTTAATGCATTATTATTTGTACTTGTTTTCATTTATTCATCAATCATAAATTTTGTGATTTAATGCCCTTCATAACTGCTAATGCATTCAGCAGACCTTGGATCACTTCTGCCACTTATCATGTTTCACAGATGCTGAGGATATAATTCTATTCCTAAGAGCAGATAAATTTTATTGATGCAAAAATTGTTTCAATCATACTGACAAATAATCATCTAGAGAATTATATACTGATAAATATCTTTCACAGCACACATGGTAAGTTTGAAGCTATGTCCTTGCATCAGTCATATTCTCATTAATAAACTCTCTTTACCTTTGAATTTGTCTGAGTAGAACTGACCTCCCTATAAAAATTGACGAATTGTTAAATTTTCTTCATACTTTCTGGCCCTACATATAAGTATGGAAAAAACAAATGTAAAAATATACAATGCCAATCCAAATTTTATTAGAAAATGAAGATGTAAATATACAAAAAAAAGTACTATTAGAGTTTGTGCTCTGATTAACAAAACCCACCTTCACTGCTAGCAGCGGCAGATTTTATCTGAAACTCTGGACTGGCCCTGTGGTGATTTTCCTTCATTCCTACTCAACACACACACACACACACACACACACACACACATGCATGCACACACATAAGCATGCAGGCACATGCACTCATGCACGCACGCACACAGACAAACTCCTTAATTGCAATCTCTCTGCCAATATGTCCACTGACAGAGGGAGAGGCTGAGAGAGAGAAATAGAAAGAGAGAGACAATGTGCCCTCCTGCATCCCAAAGAACAGCACCACACTCTCATTCCGTAGAGAGAAGCCTTTTGAAGAACCAAGTTGTGACAGGCTGATTTGCACCAGCGGTCACTGATCTGGTACATGAGCAGAAGGGCACAAGACTGCTCAATGATAAGCCACAGGGCAGCAACACTCAGGCTGTAGTTACTGGCCAGATGAGGCATCACCCCCCCTGCTGTGAGATACTCAGGTAAAGTTTCATGCTCATGCCTCAGTGAGGGACTGGACAGCTCCATCCAGTGGAGGAGGCTGGAACTACACTGAGGGGATGTGCAAGAGAGGGATGGAGGATCCACGCCCAGCTTTTTGGCACAACATGCTATGCAATTTGAGCTTCACTCTGTGCTTGTAATAAAAGTCAAAGTAAAAGATGCTCATGTCAGAGCAGCATGCAGGACAGCTTTGTCTCCAGACACTGAGCTTTCAAATGCATGTCCTCGGGTACAGCCTCAGTCCTTCAGGTAACACTGTGCAGTTGTACTGGAAAGCTGTATTATATAATTAAAACAACTGCTACAGCTACTTCCTAGCTCCCTCTTTCCCTTTCTCTCTCTGTCCCTCATGGCATCTGACTAAAAAAGAAACTCCTGAAGCCTCACCCCCTGCTGATTGGCTTTTATGTTGCCTCTAAGGGTAAGGGAATAATTTTCCAGTTTTCATAATTAGCTATAGGGTTTCCATTTCCCACCCTCTGTAAATTCATTATATTCAGTGCTTTGTGACAACTGTAAAAGTACTCAATCTATAAATCAATTAAATCATTTATTGATGTACAGATTGAAACAACACAGTTCTGGCTCTGGCACGTCTCCGATCCCGCACTCGGACGGCTGTGCCCAGGCCCAATGTTCCTGCCACTTACTTGTAGTGTTGTACCGCACTCCGTAGAAGAACTCTGGACAAGGACGTGTCACCACCTCCCCCGCGCGGCTCCGGGGCCAGCAGGTTCCTATCCCGTCTATCGACATGTTGCAGAAGAGACCTGCGGAACAGAATTGGCCCTCATCACCACCATGGGCTAATCTGGTGCAGCCTGTCTGTCTATGACTGCAAGGAGGGGCGGCACAGATGCTCAGGCTTGAGAGTGAGGATGCCATTCATATCTATGATGTCTCCACCCACGCAGCAGCTCATGAGGTCTTGCCGAATGAAACCACTTCAGAATTCATCACAGATAGCGTCAAATGGATAAAATGTATAAGAAATGCAAAGAAATGTTTGCGTCACATGATCAAAAATAGGCTTCACTGATGACATCCAGAATACATTCTGATTGTAGGCAAGGCCGGTTCCATATAGCACAGGACTTTGCTCTGTGATATCTTCAGAACCAGTGCCAAGACAAATTATTCAGACAAAATCTATAAAGCCCCCTTTAGATATGGCCCAGATTGAAACTGAAAACTGGAACTGAAAGCATCAAGAACCAAGCAATATGTTCAAATGGATCAATCAAATTGTATCAATCTATGCGATTGATGTGCCACGAATTCAATACATCTTAGGTTTGAAACAAGCTGATAAAAAATATCCATGAGATGTTTGCAAAACAAACAAAAAATCAATGGTTATTACAATGATGCAGGGGCAAAGTAAAATGAAGGCACTGAATGAAGGCTGAATGGTGAAGACTGTGTGCAGCAGAGGGAATGTGGGCGTACTGTTTACAGGTGTGTCAGGAGATGATGGAAGATCAGAGACTGCAGTTCTTCTAATGAAAATTAAACCAGTAGTCTTGATTAAAAATGCCTCTATTAGAGATTTTTCTCCATGTGCTTGTGAGATTTTCTGGGTTTCTGTGATGCTGTTGAAAATGCCACGGGGACATGCCTGAACTTGCCTAGGTCCCGTCACCATTAGTTAGCGCCCCTCTAAGTCCACCACACACCTTCCAAGACCACTCTTACCCAGACTGGACTGGTTGACCCGTCACTCAGGTGATCGTGGTCTGCCCAAACAGTAAAGTGGGGATTGGGGTCATATAAGGCCCATGCCATACTCTGTACCTCAGTTTTTTGCAACCACAGTAGCCATAAACTGTGGGGTAATTGTTTGGACAATCAACCGTATGCATACATTCAAGTGAACACACACACCCACACAAACACTTACACCCTGCATATTTACACAGCAGGATTTTGTCAACTGTTGTGGTGATAGTGGCAATAAACCTATTTCCTTGGATACCCTGTGCATCTGTGTACTTTCTGGATGCTCCCAGAGCAACCACACAGAAGGAGTTCCAGTGTCCCCTTAGGGAGTCATCAGGGGAGGAGAGCAGACTCTCAAAAACAGACATTTTGCCATTAAAACAACTTAATGACAGAGACAAACAGTTCAGAATTTTGTTGTTGCTACATAAAAATAACAGACCAACCGGATTGTGTCCACTAGCATTGTGTCCTACACAAGAAGAAATGGACCCATCAAAAAAAAGGTTTCTACAATCTGAATCTGATCAATACACATCAACAGGGGACAGGGTGACTGAGCTGCTTTCATGCAATCGTGTGAGCCATTTGGCTGGCTGAGAGAACATATCTGCTGGCAACCCCGGCATCTCCACCACAGCTGAGTGGGCAGGACCTTTTCTGGCCACTGTTCAGCAGCCGTGAAGCAGCTGGACACATGCAATGACAGACAGCGAGGCTTTGTCAGGTGGGTTAAGTGAGTTGCCACGGTCACAGCTCGTCATCAAACGAGAGGCACATCTCAGCCTCAGGGGAAAAGGGTTTCAATCCACAGATAAACAAGATTGGTTCACAGGGCAAAGTTTATTTTTATTCCTTTCCCTCTGTGCCTTTTCCATGTTTTTTATTTATTCTTGCATATGTGAGTACTCTTTTTCAGCAGAATAATGGGTGGACTGTCAAGAATTAAAAAGCAGTGATTACTTTTGAAGAATACCATTTGAAGAATGGTATTGAAGCGGTGAAGCTAGAAAGTAACAGTGGCAAATATATATTCTTTAAATGTGTATAAACAAATATCACAACAAAAGAGGTGTGCCAATTTACATACAACTGACAAATAATAAGTTGTACTGAGTGTACTGAGACAACTTACAAAACTACAGGGATCCCATACAAAAACTAATATTGAGAATATATTATAGAGAATATATATTTTTACCTTGGTCAACATAAATTGAAAATACATTGAAATATTGAAAACTGAAAATATATACTATTGAAAATATGTAAATTATTGCCATTTGGTATACTGTAATATATTTCTGCTTTGCAAGACTAAATTAAACAAGAATGAAAAGTTATTAAACCTAAACATATGTGACTTATGTCTTATTCCTTTGCACTATCAATGGCCACACAATGGATATTTCAAGAAATTGTACTTGCTGCATATTCATGTCACAGCAAAGGTTATGTATCCATCTTGAAATTTGTTTGTTGTAGATTTACTGTATTAATTAAATGGTTACTCCACCAAAGGAACACAATTTGATATTTTCTTTTTATCTTCACAACTGGTGTTAAACATGTTTGTATGTCTCCTGTTCATACAGGTAACCACCATCTGGGGCACATCTTCAAAGGGTCGACACCGCTCTGCATTGAACTCTCTTTGGAGATTTGGCTTTTTAGATGTCATTGATAGGTACTTGCTTTTGGGCCTTGAGACCTGAAGGGTGTACCTGGCAGAGTTGGGAAATCAATTTTGCATTGATTCATACGCCCCCAAATCGGAGTGGTGTGGAGACACAAGCACAAAGTAACAAATCCTTTAAAGTCTTAAGCATAAGAAACTTGATTCCAAATGACATTTTTGCCTCCACAGGCATGTTGTACCTACCTGTGATATTGCTTGAAGTTGTGGTCAGATTCCATGATGCCAAAGAGCGCACTGAAAGTTAAAATATAATAAACAGATCAATTGCATTGCCGCTTATTTTCAAAGTCTTCCATTTAAATTCACAGACATTTGAATTAGAAACATACTCTTAATTTGTTCACTTGTCCAGTGCATACATTATCAGTTGTACCATTTCAGCAGAAAACATAGTTGCCAGTTTCAATCTATAGTCCTAAACTACAAAATAAACAGTATGAATAAATCAACATATAGACAGAGCATGAAAATAACACTGAATTTAAAAAGAAAATGCATATATGACTCAATTCTCCAATGTATTGCAATTTTTCAGTTGTTCTGTGTTAGACTCCCTTTTATGGAGTTATTTTCATTCCTATGGGCTTTGATGTATACCTGAATTATTCAAGAGCCCCCTTAGATAAGACTCCCGCTGAGCAGGGCTCATGTGTGACAGACCATATCTAGTCAGTGTGGGAACTTGTCATTGTGGTACCGTTCTATGAATCAGCTCAAAATTAAATTTCACGCTGGTATACTCCTTCTCTAAGATGGAGATCAAACAATGTGGGAACATCTGTGTGTACGGAAATGAGATCCAGTTTTTTTTTAAATAGTTCAGCATAGCTATTTTTAACAAAGTCAACAGCAGTCCTCCGTGAATAAACAGACCTGCCTTTCATGCTGATGCCATTGAACCCAAAAGGCAAGCATTACCACCGAGAAACACGTTTCTGTTCAATTTCTCAGCTAAATCGGGTAACAACATACACCGTGCTCGATGACTCCAGTGATGGACTGTCCCCTAATTCCTCCACCCTCAATGACAAGAAAGCTAGTAATCAAGGACTGGGAGGTCTGTGTGAGTCTCGTAGGAGGGGCAGAAGCTCCGCGCTGCACTGAACAGTAGTGAACAGTCAGACCGCCAGAGGCGATCATTTTGAGCCATTGTGTTTGCCGGACTATCAGGAGTTGTATCCAGCTCACCAGTCGCAACCACAGCACTGGTGTCACTTGCTATCTTTGAGATCCTGAGTCACAGGAAGTTGACTGAAAGAACCCCGCAGCCGTGAAGTCACAGATGACATGTGAGGTAATGCCCTCAGGGATAAAAAGTGTGTTTGTATGGTGGAGGGGCGGGGAAGGGGGGTCCAAATGAGCGAATTTTTTTGGTTTGTGTGACAGTGTTGGACCCTTTAATAGACTAATACGCACTGCCAACAAAGACCATTAAGCAGATCTGAAGGCAGGCAAGTGGGTATAGTTCAGAGAGGGAAAAAATGAATCACCTAATTAACTGTCCCTCTCCTCTATACGCCACAGAAAGGCCCCCAGGGTGGCTCTATGAAACAAAAAAAAATGTGTGTAGGTGGATGTACCAAGCCAATGTAAATCAGCCTTGAAGAATTGCAAAGAAATAAATGAATATATAAATCGGCATCTAGTTACTTTCTATGGGCTTCGTTCCATGCACTCACAACGTATGTGCAGTGCATGTATGTATGTCTGAATGATATCATAATGAAAACGATAATCTTAAGGTGAAGTATTGACCACAACCTCCCCCCACCCCCAGCCATCCCTTCAGCTTCAGTTTGCTTTTAAGACAGCCTGGTTGCTCTAGACAAACAGAAACCTCTGTGGTAACCTGAATGAGCCATTCCCTCGGGAAGACAAAAATGCACACAAGCTAATCTCTCCCTGAGAAGCTGGCGCAACAGCAAATGTGCTCCTCATGCACCGTTAATAACCTCAACATTTCAGTGACAGTCTCCCCTGAGCTGGCTGTTGAAATCCTACATTGCAATTCCTCCCTGGTCTGATCTTCCACCCACATTAATCAATAATGATATGCGCAAATGCACACTTGAAAGAAAGATCATGAAGTGTCATAGTCTAATCAACTAACAGCATGAGAAGTACATTACTAAATGGTATACTGTACCAAACGAAATTAGCAAAATGAAATTAACACAGGTTATGAAAAACACAGATGTCTTTCATTGCATTCGCTCAAATTAAGGAGAACATATTAATGAGCATTTCTTATGGCTTATGCTTTTCCCCAACACTCTTCTAGGTCGTATTGGTCTGCTCAAATTGGCAAAGTCATTAACCGCAGGTTAAGTTACACTTAAGAATGCGTAAATCAGTTGCTAATTGACAAGTAACTCAAAACTAGATTTGCCCTTGGTCAATAACTCAGTGCATTAGTCTCCCCTGCAAGAGCACATCATTGGCTATTAACAACAGTGACCAGTAGGATAATCATATGCTATCCATCTTCCATGCCATGTTAAAAAATATGGTGATCTGTTGATTTTTTTTTCACAGTTGGATAAAGAGTGCTCCCAAAATTAGTACCAGTTTTTGTGTGAGCTTTAATTCCTCCTCTGTTCATGCTTTATTTAAATACTTTCACCCCCCTAGAAGATACACTGATCAAGTATATTTGTAATAGCTAATTTTCTTCTTGAAGATTTTATTCGATGCCTTGTTTTTAAACTGCACTGTATATTTTCTTGAATTGTTATTAATTACATAGCTTATTACTACTCACTATTACTTACATTTTCTGGGAATTAACATATATGATCCATTATTTATGTCTTAAAATGTATTCTTCCTTTGAATTGCATATGACTTAAATACAGTCCCTTGCAAGAGGGAGGGGCAGACCCACTGATGCTGCATGGTTCCGCACAGAACACTACGTGCTAGTTACAGGAATGTGTTCTGTTGTTGGTACCAAGAGTTCAGACTATATCCTTTGAAAACCCATTACTGCACGGTCCATCCTGCTCTTTTTGTGTCTGATCACTGAGCCCTAATAGGGGGCCTTAACCATTGACTTTTTTCAGAAATAAACTTCCAGATTTTAGCTAGTAATCCTAGAGTATACCTGGTACCTGGACACACACATACACACAAATGAATTTAAGGAATAATACATGTATATTATACATCATATATATATTATTTTATCAGTATATATTATGAATAAAGAGCACAATGTTAACGCCCCCAAAACCAGAGTTTTGAAAAAAAAATTTAAATGTAGCTGCCCAGCCCAACCCCAGAGATCCATGATGCCCTAAATGCATTTGATAAAGGAACGTATTACAACATCCATTTTAAAACTGAGTTTGGGCAGTGTTTGCTCCCACATTTGTACGTTCTGCTGCAATGGTAAGGATGCAGACATTGATTTACACGCTATAAAAGGAGGTGTTAATCACAGCTTGATCTTTGCACTTCCTAATCACAGTATTAATGGGCACACATTTTGGAAAGCCCATTGCTAGAAAGGGACTATACTTAAATGCAGTGCTGCCTCAAGTGTTGATTAGAGAGCTATCTGTGTTGAATGAATATGCACACTGCATAGATGCAGGGCATTAAACAGGGTAATGTGTAGCTCCATTAGAAACTGAAAGCTGAGAGGTGCAATCAATAAGGCCTTTGAAAAATAGCCATACAAGCTTAAGATTTGCAACATCTAGGCCAATATGAGGGGGCCTTGTTTTGGCTAGTCAATAATGAAGCCGCATAGCACAGCAATTATCGAGCCTCACTTCTAACTGGGAGGTTGAAGGTCTGAAACCAGGGTGTGCCACGGCTGTTGTGCCCTTCAGCAAACTGCCTCGATGAATATCCAAAGAACAGTCTTCTAAATGTAGAGTATGGATATCAGCCTAAATAAGGGTGTTGGCTCGGCAAACAAAATAACGCTATTGCAAAGCAAATTTTTTTACATTCAACTGCTGATTATTTGTGTTTTTAACACTGCTATACCATATGTGGGAGTTGGATTTAGTGGGGACAGCTTTGTCATATGGTGAAAACAGCTAATTAAATTACTGCTGCAGCCCGTTGTGCATTGTAGAATATTGTACGTTGTATGAGTATGAAAAAAAAAAGCTTTACACAGTTTTACATTTCTTTCAGATAATGCCAGCGTTTGTTTAAAATATTTTGTCTCTATTTATCAGCAGTGTTCTTTGAAAGGGTAATCATAACATGTACAGTGACATTTTTGGTGATGTGATGTGAAATGCCCTAACTTAAAATGTTATACTTGTCAGTGGTTTCCTCCATGGAGAGTGGTGGAAGAGCGTTGGGTTTGAATGGCGTGCTGCTTCTGTCTGTCTTGGAGCGCCACAAAGTCCGAAGGGAGTACCAGGAAAAGGACAAAGAAGCCTGAACAGCAGGCCCCGAGACAGAGGACTTGACCTGATGGACAAGGGCACTGAGAGCCACTGGTGGAGCTTGGCGGCTTCAGACATAGCCTGCGGTGTGAGTGGTGCACAAGGCTCAGAGAGAAGCTTTAGGAAAACTCCCCCTAATTATGATTTATATTTTAATAAACAAACAAGTAAACAGCAAAAAGTCAGATGAATTTTGTATGCTGCTGAAATTCGGTTTGTTTCACAGTTCAATTAAATAAGACAAAACATTTGAAACCACTCACCAAGTAGTGCTCTTTTTTAAAATTCCGATCCATTCGCTTTTTTGAGGTTATATCAAAAATAACTTGACACAAACAGATTATTAATTTCCTGATCACCATGCTACATAATACTGTGATGTTTGTATACATATATTTCATTATCAGGGTCAGTTCCATTTCAATTCAGTCAATTCAAGTCATTGAAAATTCTTACTAGAAGATGATAGGCGATTTTCAAATCCCTGAATTGACTGAATTGAAATGGATTTGACCCCAACACTGATATTAATGTAATATTTCTTTACAAATACAAATGCTTAATTGTAACTGTATTGTAGTAAAGCATGAACCACCTATCTTCCAGTAGTATCAGCAAGCTTTGAAAATGAAGTGTTGCCCTTTAAAATGAAGCAGATTTCATGTAGAAGTCTGCTCGTCAGCAGAGATTTGTAAATCCTCTTACTTTTTTTGGTTTAAGGCTCAAGAGGAATTATAGGAAACCCCTGTGGACATAAGCACTCATCTAAAGATTTTATTTTCTCTTACATCTACTCTAAGGAGTCCTTCCTTTTTTAAATTATTTTCTTCTTAGATGTACTCCAAGGAGTCCCTCTGTTTTCTATGGCTAATTGTTAAAGGTAATGTAGTGGTATTTATATAAAATTTTCTGACATGTACGCCTCTCTTCACAACTGCCCTCTGGCTTGAATTACAGCACAGGTCCCTCTGCTGGCTACATGTGTTTATTTGGCTTTTTAATACAGTTTGAAAACTGACAACAGAAGTACACAGATTATTAAGTAAAAATAAGTAATAAGTAAGTAAATTAAGTAAAATAAAAGAACTCTGTAAGTACTGTAAGTTCTACAAGTAATCAGAACTGTAAATAGCCATATTTGTGATGCTGTGGTTTCCTAAATTTATTTACCATGACATAGATGGGAAATGTGTCTTACATTATACAAGTATACTACAAGAAATAGTACAACGCATGACCAAAAACTCAAAAACAGACATTCTCTACATCTTCTTATGCACAATTAATTATTATCAAAGCTGACATTACTTTCAAGCATCTGTTCTTGACAGCATCCTTAAGAGAGCGGTGGCCCTTTTGTTCAACAAATTTCATTCTGCACTGTGCTACTTGTGAGATTTCTCCAAGTTCAGACAGGTTCCAATTAAGTGTGGTTTATTAAAGAGAGCAAAAGATGATCACAATGTACAAGTCCAGTGGGTACCACCAGGCAGGGCAAACACCACACATGTTACCGACTGTGTGTCTTTGTACTTTACAGGATCCACCACAATGGTCTGCCCCACACTTCAAGAACAAAGAGGCTGATAAATTGAATCACTTTTTTAAGAAAAGGACAGTCGCTGTATATTAGTGCATGGACTAACTGGTTGCCTGGAGACACTCCATGGAAGCTCCTGGAAGCTCCATTGCTTGTAAACTAGCTTAACTTACATGAACATTTAAGGGAGCTCAGGAAATCCTATGGCTAATATTCCTTACAGCATAGAGAGTATGTTCTGCCATGCCCATTCAGTTTTATTAACCCTGCTCCCTGTAGTCTCACCGGGACGGCTGTGGGTCCTCACTTCCTGGGGTGAGGAAGTCATAAATAAGCGTTTAGTATAACAATAATAAATAGGTATAATTCTTGCTTGACTGAAGTACTTGATTTTATCTGAGTAATAACTTCGGTGATGCTTTATTGTGCAGCCGTTTTAAGTCACTCAAGAATAAATTGCTGTACCCCTTGTGTTATAGATCCATTATGGGATGAACTACAGCAAGATGAAAAGGGAGATAATTGCATGTAGGCTCATCAAATTCTTCAGAGAAGAACCACTTAAAGCATGTGTAAATGACACCCTGGAGTTAATTTTCAGCTATCTCCCAGGAATCCTCTTAAGTGCTACAACGAAAGTGTTTTTACCCACACTCTGGGCCCAATGTGTCAAATGTACAGTCTGACATGCAAACAGAGTTTCTGGTATTTTTGACAGCAGTTTACAGTGCATGACCTCACAGAAATTTGTTGCAGACTAGAAAGTGGTCTGGACCATAGGTAAGGCGTCATTAATATGCACTGAACTGGTATTTTTAAACGCACAACACAAATTGTTTCATTGCCCTGAAAAACTAGCCAGAAGAAAAGGCAGTTTAAGTATTGCACAATGGTATATGTAATTGGCCACAGAAAAGGGCAGTTATCCTCAAACTGTGTAAACTAATGTAAACACATCACACTGGTATTTTATAAGAACAACCATAAAATCATGAGACAAATGAACAGGTATGTCTCAAATATGCACTGGATGTCATTTGAATAAACTGCATTTATTTGTTTATGCTTTCCACAACATGGGAGAAAACATGATGTTACTTATTACCAGTTCTGGTATTATTCCAAAAAAGTAAAATATTGGTATTATCCCAAAAAGTAAAATATACAGAACAAATATAATAATAATAATATTTGAGGAATTTGCTGGGGTGATAATAATGTCCAACTACATTTCTAATGATAGCTAGAATTTTTTGACAATACATCTGGAAAGCAAATAATGAAAGCAAAAGTATTGATAAACTTTATTTAGGGAGATGTAGCTTGTCTGCTGTACACCTGGTTTACCCAGTCAACGATAGCATTAATTGTATGTGAAGAGAAAAGAAACCCGGCTTGCTGCACTCTTTCCGTGTTTGACAGTACCCTACTCCTTACTTGGATTTGTGTGCCAGTCGTAAAATACATGTGCTTTCATTTTACGAATGCCACTGACATTTGCTTCTGTGTTTATGCCATGGAAATCTGACTCTTGAATCCCAATTGGCTGTATATACTAACAAACACATATGCATTAATGCACAGAGAGCCCTTTCTGATGTGAATAACAGGAACGGTGAACAACAAGAAGATGCCTGTAAACATAATGTAAAATGAAAGAAAATATCCATGATTATTTACAGCATGCATTAGCTGCTCTTGAAACACGTAAACTGCCATTGTGTGTCTGGTTTTGGTGCTTTTTGTAAAGCCTCAAGTGATGCACTTTTTTGTTGAACTATTTCCCATTTGAAAGAACACTGCTTTGAAAATGGACAGACACAAACAGGGTTTAATTTAGTGTGTATCACTAGTGATATGGATCAGACAATGTTCCCTTTGCTTGGCTGCATATCTGAAAGGGTTTTGATTGGCTATTTCCTTGAGAGCTTTTGAAATATGAATGATAGGTTTTTTTCTTTGTTTCATAAGAAAGAGGGACTGAAAACATTTCTTTCATGAAAGTTCATTGGAAATCATTTTCAGCCAAACCTAAGAATATTGTAGCTCTTCCTTTTAAAAAGTGACACAGAACACTAAAGGAGTGCATATCTGTCTATACGCACACACACACACACACACACACACACACACACACACACACACACACACACAATTGAATTGCATATTCCCCTATATGTAAATCTGTTGTACCTGTGGGTTGAAATTAATGAGTTAATAATGAATGTGTTAGGGCATTGCCTGTGTTATTATACCAGGCCCTCTGTAATCTGAATAAAATTCACTTCAAAAACACAAACAAAGCATGCATCAAAGCAGTCTTTAAATGGGAAAGCAAACAGTGTAGTTCACAATCTGAGTACCTGACAATAAGTTGAAAATAGTCAAAAAAGCAAATAACCTTCTAATTTAACAGCATGTTTGTGTTCGCATCTCACAGACATGTGCAGTCACATGGAAACGTGTGAAAAAAGTTGTGAAATCTTTAAGGCATTGATTATTTTTGTGTCATACATGATAATACATATTTTGTGGTGGACATTTGTGCCTGATGTCAAAAACATAACCATAACAGAATACCCGGGGGAACATACAGTTAAACCACTGTTAGCCTATACACGTATACTGTACCTGTATTCAGTATAATCAGTATATGTATGCATTCTGTTTATATATATACACTGTTCATCTACCTAGCTTTTTGTATCTACATTAATATTTACATGCATTTTTTTCAGATGCGTTCTTTAATGTCCATGCTTACTTACAATAACTGCCAAAACTGGCAAACAGCTAAGCAATCCCATTTCAGTAAACTGTAATTTGAGAAGCACAGAGCGAACAGATGCTTGTGTAGTTTTTTTTTTCAGTGTTTGCAGACATTTTATTACCTTTCATTACCATATCTGTTTGCTAACCATGCGGTGCACAATAGCCATGCAGCGTACGCACGCCGCTGGGCTCCCTGCAGATCTGCAGCTGCTTCGAGAGAGAGCTGCGGTGGTTGCCAAAAGAGGCATCGCGCTCCTAGCGACAGGAGAACAAATAGCGTCGGCCTAGCGGGGCCGAGCCTCCCAGCAGCGGAGGCAGCGGGACCCAGCGCAGGGGCAGCTGTGAGTGTGGCCATGCTGACAGGACATGACAAAGCGCGGGACAGGGCAGCAGCTGAGCGGAGCGCTGTGAGACGCACTCCCCCTACGCCCCACCGCCCCGCGTGACTCTACACAATGCACATCCGGTGCACTCTAAGCCAGTGTTTCTCAATCCTACTCCTGGAGGCCCACTGTCCTACATATCTTCTATCTATCCTTGCACCAAAAACACCTGAGTAGTGTGATTAACATGCTCTTGATTAAATGAGGTGTGCTCAGCTAATCAAAAGTGCCACTGATGAGTTCAGTCAGGTGGGTAGAGCAGGGAAAGAAACGTGCAGAGCAGGGGGCCCCCAGGAGCAGGACTGAGAATCAGTGCTCTAAGCCATCAAGGTTTCCCGTCTCGACAAGTCCAATAAGCGCGGGGGTGACTCTCACCTGATGTCTAATATTGGATTTTTCTTTTTCAAAAAAAAGGGCCAACAACTAATAGCTGGGTGCAACTTCTTATTAAAAAACCTGCTGCTGCTGATCATTAGATTAAACACCTTTCTGCATGGAGGTGGCTTGTTGAATTGTGCTCAATACCTGGAATTTAAGCTCCTTGAATTTTCTGGGACAGACTCTGTCAACCAGGATCGCATTAGCAGCTCATGAGACTGGGAATTTAATTTATAGTTTGAAATTCAAGCCTTTTCTACAATGGGGCTCTTTTCCAAAGTGTGTTAACAATGTGTAGCGAAAGAGGCCAAGAGGAGCTTGGCTAGCTCTTCAGGTCTCAGATTTGATATTTAAACACGGAGGTAATCCAATCATTACAAACCAACAGTACATTTAGCTGTGCGCTCTAGAGGAACAGAACGTGAAAACATCTCGCACAGAAATCCGAGTGCAGCTATTCATCTCCGTGTTCATTTTCACAAAAGGCAAGAATCCTGTCAATGTGAAAATGGGTGACAGGGAATACTGTGAATGTTTGCTTTCTCTCCACTCCACGCAAGTAATGTGTCATGAAGTTGTGTTAATCAAAAGCGGCAGTCCTTGAGATCTCAAGAACAGACAGTTTTGAAGGCATTTTGAGTGAAATTATGTGACACTGCATGGTCACGGCCAGCTCTGCTCACATCCCTATGCACCAGGGTGTGCTGACATACTGTGTAACTGCGTAATAAAATCAGAGCCTTTCACCAATTACCCACATTCCTATTACAGTGTAGTAAAACGGCATCTCAGCCCAGTCATTCTTCAGGATATTTTTGGCATGTTTTCATCAAAGGCTGGCAAACTGATCCTCCCTGAAAAGAGTCCAACCTAAATGCACACTTTATGGGCTGGAATGATGCTTTTAGTTCCACTCCTGGTCTTCATCTGAGTCGCGGACCGTTATCCCAGGCATTCATCAACAGTAGACTGAAAGGCACCTCTAAAACTAATAGGAAGTTTGCTCTCCAGAACAGAGCGCAAACTCTGTCTCCCCCTATCCTATAACCTGCCACTTGTTAGTGTTACCGTACAGAACAGTCCCGCTGCACAGCTCAAATACACAGCTGCATACTCTGCATGGAGGTGAGAAAATATCTGACTTACACGTCAAGTTTCCCGCCAGCAGGAGCAAAGCATCACAGGTCAGATCTGCACCAGCCCCAGAGATGCAGATGATCCAGAGTGTCAGCACCTGGACATGAGGGAAGGAAGAAAAATATTCAGTGCATTAAAGACCTTGAACAACTAACTTGATATGAACATCACTGAATTTCCCCAACTAATGACGAAAAACAATGCAGCATAGACAGTTAATTTCCACAACACAAGCATTCCCTGCAGTTGGACGTGAACGGTGCTACAGTTGGAAGTCACTAAATCTTGGCAGGACACTAACAAAACTGTCAAGGGCACAGAGATTTACATTTCCTCTACATTTATGGAGTGGAAAGATTTACATTTAACCACACATTGACAGAAAATGGCACACAGATCTTACCCCGTTCCCCTAAGGTTCATTCACAAGTTATTCTAAATCAATTTATGCCCCATAATTCACCACGTACAGAAATTGGAAAGAAATAATCTGAGAGGAAAATGTGTCTACAATTTAACAACAAAAAGACAAAAACAAACCAACAACAACAGAAGACAAATCTAACAAACTGATATAGTCTCTGATTCCACTTGGCACGCTTGGTTTAAAGATTAAGATGGTCACAATTGTTTCCTTGTGTTGTCAGTGTGGCAGAAAGGTGTAACACAGACATGCGTCTCTGCATTGTTTTCTCCTCCCATAAAGTTTTACACCACAGCTGTGTCATGGCTGTTTTCTGTCAAAAGCAGGATATGGTCAGCATCCATCATTTGGGATATATCCAGTGTCTTACAGTACAAATTAGTCTCCTCTACACAAATATGTCAGGGTGTGTGCATATTAATTTATCTGTTCGCAGTTCAGAGCATACAGAATAAGGTACGACTGCTTGTCCAGTAAGCATGAGGGGTTTCACTATGATGACATATAATGTAAGCCCACTGAGATCAATAATGAAACGAACTGAATGAACCAGATGGGTTCAGTCTCATCTAATTCATACACAGGTTACTCTGAGGAACAAAAACCAACACAGGACATTACAGAAATGTGAGAAAGATTTTTTTTATGTTTACTGACACATTCCTCAACTTTGTCGTTTGATCCACTACAGGTTTTACAAACTGCTGCTCCTCCCCTTAACAGCCATCTGAACTAAGACAGACAGCAATAAAAAACAGGAACAGCTTGAACTGCTGTGTAAATGGGAGACTCTAAAGAACATTCGCCAGTGAAGAAACATTTAAATACACACAAATAGTACTCAACCTTATGTCTGACTAACCAGCTGATGAGTAAGAATATTTCAGTACAAAGTACAAATATTTCTCCCTACACAAGAACATCCAGAAACATACTATCAATGATGTTCCTTTGTAATCACATTTGGAATAATGTGTTTGTGACTGACGTTGCATGTTGCTGCTGAAACGCCAGCGTGATGGAATAAGTATCTGTCCCTATGTGGAGAGACTGGTTTTCTCTTTTTAGCCTGTTTAGACGTTTACGTTCTTTGGAGATGACAGTATCATGTCACTGCAGGTTGCCATTATATTTGCCCTCAATGTTTTCCTCTCATGCCCCTTGGCAGACAGCAGTTGAGTAGCCAGGCTTTGAGAGAACAAGCTGACAGCTACCCTGTTTCATCCCAGAGCTTTACAATGCAGTGGTGAACTGCCATTTTCTTATTTACGGCCGGGAGGGATCGTAATCTACTCAAGGGGGACCACAGCCGAATGGTGAAACAAATCTCCCTAATGCCCCCCCACCCCTCCCCACCCAATCATATTGTCGGTGTGGTATTTTCAGAGGCCTGCTAATGACTCATCAGATTTAATCTCCCATATCTCCCTGGCCAGCAGGAGTTTAGCCTGTGTGATCAACAGATTTATCGTTTCCCTGTGCGCCTCTTGTGTTTTGGTGGCTAGAAACCAAACGCTGTTCTCTTAGCTCTGAGAAAAGCTTCCCTCTGTAGTGTCTTTTTTCCTTTTGAAGTATAAGGCGCTTTCCAGAACATCAAACGCGCTGAGGGGCGGCATGGGAGTTCGTTCTGATTTGGGTACCAGAGCTCAGCAGAGTAAAGGCAATTAGAAGACTACCCCCCACATCCACTGAGACTGAGAACGCACACCTTGTTGCGTGACAACGGAACCCCATCCTGCACATCTGTAGCACTTGCAGTAATGAAATCACAAGATATTGCGGTATAAAAAAGTTCCATTCCAAAAAAGTACCATTGTAAAGTCGATCACTTCAGCTCTTTCTGGCCTGTATCTTTTGGTCAATGTTATCCACTCAGCATTTACACAGAAAGGCATTTGAACAGATCAATCAATCACTAATCTTTTTATGGAGACAGTGCGTTAATCTTAATACTCAATATCCACTAGAAGGAAATCCAGATGATATTAAAAATCAGTAGATCAGTGAATCTGTGCAATTTTTCCCCTGCACTGATACCTGTGAAAAAAACAGCTTTTGCAATGACTAGCTCTGTTACAAGGTATACATTGCTAACCACATATCCAGCATAAAGCACTTTCAGATCCATGACAAGTGATGAAACAGGCTACATACAGAGCTATAAATTCAATTTATCAACTTAATCACTATTATTCCCACGGTATTTTCAAAGATAACCCAAACAATGGAAGCATTTCAGGCTCTGTCAGTATAATTTGTCTAACACTTGCACAAGTCCCTATCACCCTCTGCTCCTATTAAGTCATCCCATATGTTATGGTATTGGATAAGAGCCTTCTATCTAACCATAAAGTCTGGGAAGGAAAACCGTTAAAACATAATGTTATACAGCTGTGTCCTTGGTATAGTGGTTCTAAATACAGCAACAATGACCCACAAGCTATTTTCCTCTATACATACAGTTTGGCCTATATTTACCCAGTAGTGATGTCCATGAAAAACACAAAGCAAATATAATGCATGATGCAAATATAATGCCATATAATGTAAAAATACAAAGGGTCTTTAGTTTTAACAGTTAAGTAATTAAGTTCTATAGGTCCAGATTCTCAAAGAGACACTCCCTTATGTATGCAATACGGGTTTCCTTAAAAAAAAGAAATGTAATGTAAACTTGCTACAAACAGTTTCTGGAGATTGCGGGTGATATTGATAAAAAGATGATGCACAGATTGCCCCTCAGCAAGCCTATCTGACATTTCATCTTTCTGCAATAAGGTCACACCTTTTCTGTTTCTTCACATTTTTATTTCACTTTCCACTATTTCATAATTTCCTCTTTGAGATGAATACATACTAAGATTCAACAAAGATCAGAGAAAGGCAAGAACCATATAAGGTTTATGAGACAATCTGTCCCCTATCTGGTCTTACATTGAGCAATTTCCCAGGCAGGAAGCTTCCACCCATATTATAGATGTATCTAACCATGACTCATTTAAAAGAGAAACCATATAAGAAAGAAAAAAGGCTTCAAATTGTTATCAGTTTGCAAAAAATGAGATCAACATGTTAATGGAAGCCTAACTGTTGTTCTTTTTTGCTTCAAACAATGTATTTAAAAGCTTTACCCTACCCCTGCTTCAATGGATCTCTTGCCCTCAAAGGCAGTATTATGCCCTTCTATTTTACATACAATTATTTTCCTTGAACATTGTCCATCTCTCTTATTTATTTAAAATACTGGTTTGGCTCTGACTGAAAAATAAATTATTATAGAATTTGTAGAATATGACCACCATGTAACAAAAATGACTAGCTGTTTATTCACTTAGCCAGCTCTTGCTTATTCCCAGGGAATTCCCTGATTCTCCTGATTGCTGCACAGGCTTTCCTTTTCGTAAAGGCATCCCTGATAAAGTGTCTAATTTTTGCCAGATATCATAGGGTTACTTTAAACTTACACTTTTTTTGAGAATTTCATCTTCCATTGTATGCCTTATGCCTCACTGACTGATCACAATAATGGAACTGCATCAATTTTTTACACAGCTGTGATTGGTTCATGGAATTTGATTTATAGAGCCACATGTAGGAAATCAATTTGAAAGTGATCCTAATGATAGCAAGCTTTATCATTCAAGGTCATTTTTATAGTTATCCTTGTGGCATGACAACATTCATTCAAGTTCACAAATTTCAGAACTGCCCAAGTTATTGCCTCAAAGTTATAAGCTTGTATAATTATAACTTTACTTACACAAATGTGATTAAAATGATTAAAATATTGAGAGAAACAACGAGCCCTACAGTTCAATGATTATGGAGACAGCTAGGGCATAAGGACTGGACAGCACATTGCAGTTTGCTATTTTCAAGATGTAAATGAAATATGAATTGCACAATGGAAACATGCTCTGTGATGAAAGATTATACTTTCGTATAGCCAGCCACACCTCACAAGCTGAGTCCTTGGTCACCCTTGAGAAAATCACATCTTTGTATCCTGGCGTAATTCCCTGCAATTTCTTAAACCGAGACAGACAGCTGCAGATTGTGTGGCACCATGGACTACAGAAATCACTGGGAACCATAGGCTTTACAAAGCCTGACTGGGCAGCGTATCAAAGAGGAAAGCTGCTTGGGCTATCACTGGGGCAAAAAGTCAAGACCTTATGATCTAGTCCATCAAAGAGCATATTGGCCTGAACTTGGACTTTAGTCAAATTTATTTGAACAGCATGGTTTCAGGTCCTCTTTATTTTGAGAAATTCCAATGGGACACTGGGATGCGATGTGAAAATTACTGTAAAAATAAGGGTGTGGTTAATTGCATGGTTAATGCCACACATATTGTCAGACAGCTGCCCAAGACTTTTAAGCCTAGGTATTATGCCTGTGTGTGGCTACAACCAGGGGTATGTCCAGACAGCCCAAGACAGCAGTTTCTTCATCAATGCCTTTTGTATCCATTACGTTTCCTAAATCCCCCTTGGAAGAGGTGAATTTACCAAATGTCATGAACCAGTTGCAGCTGTGTCAGTAGTAAAATTGCTAATCCACATCTAACAATAGGTCCTTACACTACATGTAATATTTATGCATGTGATTCATGAAATGTCTCTTTATTTCTGATATATTTCTGGTTCAGGTCTCATTGAAATGTTTTCCTGTTCCTCAGATAATAGATACAGTAAACAACTGAAGTAGCACATAGGCATAGGATAGGCACGGACAAGTTTGAACCACTTTGTATATAATATATTTATATCTGGAACACATATCTCAGTAATGATCCTGTCCTGTATAATAACAAAGACCTTCTGCTGTTTATACGGTTGTTTAGTTCTGAACCAGCAAAATCCCCCAATAACCTGACAGAAATCCTTGGATTATAGGTCTTCCAGTGTTCATGGTACAGTGTGTCAACCTGATCCATTTGGCTCTCTGTACAGAAAGGATGAATATTGTACTGGACAGTCAGTCTCCATGGACTGTGTTGGTCATGGACCAGAGGCCATCTATGCCAACAGTTCCATGCCAGCATCTGCTACAGTTGGGCAGACCACTTCAATGAATGTGTCTTTAACATCATGATATAGGAAATATGAACTTATCCCTTTCAACGCAAGCATTCCCAATGTTCTCTATAAAAAAGTTCCATGTTCAAACAAACAGGAGTGAATATCATTTCTCAAATCTCAATAATATGGAAAAAAAAAACCACACACACACACACACACAAAAACGTTGCTTTCAAAATTCGGTTCTTAACTCCAGAGCTCTAAACTGACAGAACTGAATGAAGACTAATAAGAGAGTCATTTCAGAGCCAATGGATTCTGCTGGGTATTTGGCAGCTCTTGTCCGTGGGTGAGTAATTACAGTTTAACTGTGGCCTGTGTCACAAATCACTTGGATAAAATAGGCCCATGAGTACCCGGTACTGATCCAAAGCTCGGGCGCTGGAGTGTCTCAATGATACATCTTTACAGTTGACTCGAGGTAATCTCTCTGTCACCTCCAAAGCAAAAAAGCCTGTTCTCTCCTAATGAAGTGTAACAATGTCCTTTGTGCTGATGGTGTTACATGTTAATAAGGCAAATGCTTTGAGCTTGTCTGTGTAAGACAACATCCAATAATAGAATCAAACGTTACAGTAGGAATCTGTGATTTCTAATAAAAAAACACAATATCAGGTTGTACCATATGCTTGTTTTAGGACTAGGAGACATACCCATGTATTTTGCATGGATACTGTAGATCTCCTCATCGTCGTAGTTGGAATCTCTTAGTGGATGATGCAGAAATAATCGTATAGCCATGCCTTTATCTCTATAAACCCTAGTGCTATTGGCTGATCTTGGTCCAAAACCAGCAGAATAAAATGTGACACTGTAGTACCAGATCACGCAAATTAAAAAAAAAAAAAAAAAAAAAAAAACTGTTTATTGCTTGTAGCAAATATGTTTAAAAGCCTTGCTTTTTCCATCCATTCATCTTTTATTTCTATTTGACATTAGGCTACGTTTATATTTAAATGGCCGATTAAAAAGAAGTCCTTGGTGAAAGTCTATTGACTGTGGATCTGGTGACCCGTATCTATTTTTCCGCTAAACTGTGCCTCTCAGGACTGGCCTTCTTCTCTTTATCTCAGGGCTCAGAGCAAAAATGAGAGGTTACAGTCTGAATTGTGTAAGATCATTGTCAAAGCTCTTCTTAAACAAGCATTGGTGAGTCATTGGTAATAGTACTACCATTCAACTTAAAAAGCTGAATTTGGTCTGTACTTACTAATGCTTTGTGGTGGGGTTTTTTGTTGTTGTTGGGAAATGATGAATTTCAACCACACAGTCCAGTCCAAAACTAGACACTCTGCACCTTTCTCACACAATGAATTAATTAGCCAGGGTACGCAGCTGCAGTACTTGATGATTGCCTCCACGGGCTTCATGCGACACACTATTAGTATACCGAAAATTAATTCTGCTAGTTGACTGCCAAGACTGAAATTAAGAAGAAAGTAGGTGGACAATGTGTTTCACGACTGACTCTAACATTGTGCCATTACATCTGTCACTCAAGATGTCCTGCTCGTCATCAGTTTATGTTTTTGATCACTGAGTTATTCCTGCAACTATATAAACAATGACAGAATTGCTTTAGATACATAATAGTAAAATTTGTCTGAATCAAGTCATTATTGACAGGCATTCATATAATCTTTCTAAGATGGCCATTTGCTATGCAGTTACGCCACCAGGCTCACCTTCCTGAAGCAGCTTCACAGCTGTCAACCAATGTTAAGAGGGTGTAGAAAAACTCCTTTTAATTGAATTGACATTAATTAATATGGTATATGACTCAAAGCAACGGAGGCATAAATTAGTTCCAACACATTAAGCTTGATCCAGGGGGGATTGTAACAGTTTTATGCAGAGGTATAAAAGATGGATAGCATTCCTCAGCTTCAGTTTAGTTCAAGTTCTCAACAGTACATACATTTTTCAAATACAGTTTGGCCTGGTTGTGAGATACATATATATATATGAGAACACGAGATACATATTGTTCTGTACAGATTATGTCACTTTCCTTAAGTAAACAGATTTGACTTTGTATATCACATTGTGAACAAAAATTAGTCTTATTTCAAAGTAGCTGTAAACTGTGCAAATAATTTGCATTAGGTTCACTGAAAGCTGACCTGTATTTGTATTATTAAACTCAAGTTGGAGGATATATCACATCTGAAATGGCTTGATGTGATATACAACATGTTAGTTTGAATGGTGATTTTAAGATTATAGTACTTTGTATGGAGAAATTAACTTCATAGAAGGATTTGCATTTATTGTGTCAACTACAACTTGTCCTGAATCACATTGGCACTATGTTGAAACTTTGTCAATGATAAAGAGGTCCCAATTTATTTTCATTTAGCTAATGTAGTTTTTAGTACCATGTGGTAATAAGTATGTTATTGCGTAAATATTGTACAGATAATTAGCATTCCTTTCTGCTATGTAAAGGTTACTGAGGAAGACAAATGGTTGTAGAGCTGTCCTTTGTTTATACATATAATTCATGGCCATGCAACATTATGTAGAACTGAATTATAGGAGATGTCAGAGAATATTGATTTATTACACAGTGTTTGACTTTCTTTGACACTATCTTCATAAACATTAGATAGATCAATCTGATTAATGATCACCGTGTGATAACCAGCGAGACACTGTTTCTACCATATCTTAAACACAGTACCTTAGAAGCACCAGGATACACATTTTGTTACAGTAGAGCACATGTTCCACTGTTGAAGGCACAAAGAGAGGTTTTTGGCTATAATGCTGAACCCAGGCTGACTTGCATACATCATAGTGGACCACTGCTGTGTCAGTGAGTCAGTATTATTTCCACTTTTACAATAAAGTAGCTGCTTTTTCTGGTACAGGACCCAAGCTGCTAAAGCACCTTCATGCAAAGTCAATATTGGAACAGTGTAAAAATAAAACAAAAAGACTTTCCCTCAGTAATGGATTTTCTTTTCTTTTTTGTGATGCATTACATTTATTATTTACTGAGAAAAGAAAAAGAAAAAAAAGAGAAAAAAATCATTCCATTTACAATGCTGACAATTTCATTATTTTAGCTAGGGTTTAGTTAGTGTTTTAAGTGTTTTTTCTGCAGTATCTTTTTACTTGTTAACAAGAGTAGGAACAACACTAACAATTTAAGCTCTAGCTGGAAAACCTAGAAATAGTAATGCATTCCAAATGTTTGCCCAATTACAGAAGTGTCACAAGGGAGTATTGAGAGAAGTAAAAGTAAGTGCAAAAATTTCTACTGTGTTATAGCCAAAATACCGCATTGCCCCAAATATTCACAACCACACCCTAAATTGTACAACAGCAATTGTACAACTTCCCATCAATCTACTACCCTGCAAAAGCAGTAGAGCTATTGGGACAAAAATGCAATCTCTGCACTGTTGGCATTTTTTAAATTTGGTGTTCAATTGACCAAAAGCAAACAAAGACACAAAAAAAGCCCTCAGTGTCACAGAGTTTAAATGGCACTGAATCATGAAATCACATTTAATTAAACACTTGATGCCATAACACCAGATATAAAGGGCCTGTTAAGTCTTGCAATGGAGACACTCAGAAAGCCGTGCCGTGCTGAATCGACAGGAGCTGAGAGACCTGAGAGCGGTAAATTGGTTAAACATCCTCTGCCACACCTTTCCAGTTCTCGCTGGTGTCACGTTTCTGTGTTTTTGATCTGCTTGTGGTTGAGTGGTGAGCCCAAATCAGCTGAGCCTGACCCTGTGCAGAATGAAGTGGTTACTGTGCTGTTTGCTCTTTAAAGGGGATGTCAGCATGGCCATTAACAGGGTGATAACAGGTGAAAGACTCCCTTAAGAAAAAGTCACTCAGCTCGTATTGAGTATATTTCAAAAGATACAGTATTGTCAGTACAAATATATTTTGCACATAGCTTCAGTAATCATTTTACTATTGAATGAGTGTGACACCATGAAGCAATTTAGGCTTGTGGTTAAGCATGACATAATTTCATCACAGGCACAGGTGATAAGATTTAAACTGTTAAAATCAAGAAAATAAAAGAGAGGAATGAATTTATGGGGCAGCAGTGTAGCATAGTGATTAAGGAGCAGGGCTCCTAATTGAAAGGTTGCTGGTTTGATTCCCTGCTGGGGCACTGCTGCTGTGCCTTTGGATATGTGATACTTAACCCACAATTGCCTCAGTAAATATCCAGCTGTATAAATAGATAGTTTTGTAAAAAAAAAACTATAACTAATATAAGTCCTTCTCGATAAGCTTGTCTGCTAAATGCCAATAATGTAACTTAACATGAGAAGAAATACACAAGAAATTGAGTTTGAAGTTTGTGCAATGTCATCATCACCATCATCTGTTCACAGCCAACAACTTAAATTATATTCACAGCAAATTTGCAAAATTATTATCTAGAAAATATTACAAAATCTCTTCTAGCAGGACATTTCATTAAATTGACAGGAAATAGGTGATGTCATTATGCTGATAAGCATTGGACATCAGCAGGCTTCATCTACAGGGGGTCTATGGCGTAAGTCACAGAGCGGCACGTGCAGGTCGCCACTGGAAGCAGCGCCAGCTGTACATGTGCGATGGATGATTTGCACCATGCTGCAGACGCTCTCCCACGGCATTCTGTGCCATTTCTCTTGTGTAGTCTGCAGAGGCATGTACCAGTTCACCGGCCTCAGAGTGCCATATGTCATCTCAGCTCATCCCTGGCACATCCAGGGCACAACTGTTACATTATCATCTTGCAGGAGAGCCACTGTTTATACCAGTAGCATGAGGTGGTGCATTATTTTGTTGGAAATTTGTCACTTCGGTATGAGTCCACAGGAAGGGTAACAATTGAGGCTCTGGCACTCCGTCGGTGCAATGCCGCACAGTCAAGTTCTCATCAATCCCTGCTGAATTAAACACTACCCACACCGTGACACTTGGTCTGCTAACACACAGCAATTAGCGTGTAATGCTGCCTGTCTGTGCCCTGTCCACGCTCACTCGTGCGCTTCAGGGAGGTTTGCACAAAATCTTGAATAACCACTATTGACGACCGGGCTGCATTGCTGGGGAGCCCGCCTGAGCTGTTGCTGACGCCACCTCATGTTGTGGCATGGAAGAACATCCATGAGCACTAGACCGCTGATGCGTGGGCTGCTGCGACCTTGCATGGCCTAACATCGAAGGGCTGTTTTTGGCTGTGCAGTTTTGCCAGGGTAGAAATCGCTAGCTATGAACACCCCAGATGGTGAGCTACAGCAGGCTGACTTAGTCACTCCGTCACACTCAGCCATGACTGATCAATTTATTCAACTGGCTCTAAAAAATATTTACTCAACATTCAAAATCAATACACAGTATTTTATTTTCTATAAAACGTACATACTTAAATCGAAGGATATGTTTTTGTTGATACTTATTTTATACTTAAATGTGTTTCCCTGGTACCCGTTTGCTTCTGAGAAGCTGCGCCCCTCACACTTTTGAAGAGGCAATTATCTTGTTCACAGACAGCATGTCATGTTTTCATATACTAGGAATGGAAATACAAACTCCTGCACGAAAAAGAGGTCATTCAACACACAACAGCTGTTACCACAAAAATTCACTACACTAGAGCTTTTGACATGCTCATAACAAATCCTATGTTTCCAGAAGGTCATGGCTCAGATCAGAGGTCTAGCTTTGACTGGATGTTTTCCAGCATCCTGGAAAGAAATGTCTGGTAGTGACCTTCCAGTGGGATAGGAACTTATCACCCCAGTTAATTTCATCTAAAACACTGCCTTAGTGAGATGACTGTTAAAAACTGAGGATAATCTTTCTTCTGACCCAAGAAATTGAAAAGCAGAGCTCACTGATTAAATACCCGGAACTTGCCACTCTTACACTAGCACCTCCACAATGCGGAAAATAGCATCACAATCAAACAGGCTCTGTTGCTGCTTGCAAGATGGAATCTCAGCGTTCACATGTCCTAGTATTGGCAAATTATCTACAGCCTTGTTATAGCGGCAGCAGCATGCACAGCATGGTTTAACATATAAATCACCCACATCTGACAAAACCGAATATACACAAAGTTGCATAAGTAGCGTGCAAGGATTCAGACTTTAAGATAACAAACTGAAGACAAATCCATTGTCAGGGAAGTGAGCCAAACAGCCAAGAACATCAATCTATTTGTTCCAGCACTCTCAGGTGTTGTTTTCTGGAGACTGAAGTAATTCTGGCACTTCCGTAATTGTCTGCAGAAAAAAAGTAGGGCACATTTCATGTTGCCTCACACAGTAAGCCCAACAATATATAAATTGTGAATAAATAGAAAAAAATATGGCTGAAATGAAGAAAAATGGAAAGACATACATGGAACGAAAAAACACAATGCAAGACTATTTACACTGAGTTTTTAGCATGAGGGATGAGACTCTAAATTTGTTTTGCTTCTTTCTATGCTTCACTGGAGGAAAGTAATATATGTGAAGCTTACTGGAAATAAGAATTGCATCTTTAAATGCTTTAAAATCTGACAGTGACAAATGGCAAGTCTGTCTGCTCCTAGGTTATTTTATGTGTCCAGCCCTCCACATATTTATGACTGAAAATTTCAATGTATGCCTTGCACACAAAGGAAAAAATAGTCTCCCACATTGGGAAAATGCCTTTCAGTGATTTTGTTCCACAGGCCCGTGTGGACAAAAATGTTTGAAAATCCGGATGCCTGTTTTACAACCCCCATAGACTTCCAGAAATAAGTTGTTCCTGTATGTTTGAGCTGGCTACTGCCATCCAGAAAGAAATTCCAGCACCTCATACTGTGCTGCCCTCTCTGTGGCATTGGTACCTGACAGATCTCAGGCCTTCCCAGTCTTTTCAAGCAGGCATAAACCTATAAGCAGCTGCAATGCAAACGCAGGCCTCAGATCAATCTAAATGAGTGCGGAGCATTGTTGGTGAGTGTTTTTATTCTTTTATACTGCCAGACTTTAAATGATGCTGTGTATCTGTGTACTGCCACAGACACAGGGGATCAAATGACTTGGAGATGAGATACTGCAGAAAACTCCCAGAATCAGCTTTCTAGGGGAGACAAGGGAATCTGTCAGACCAAATCAGGGCACCCAGCAACATTTTTTATCTACACAGCCCTTTCTGAAGTGAGGAGTGGAGAGGGGTCGGGATGCCATGGCAACAGTAAGTAATAAAGGTAGATGGCGTGGGTGCCATTGATTGGGTGGAGCTTTGTGAGGGAGATCGATGAGGTACCTGCGGCACGCCCCACCTTTGCCGCCTCATTTATCTTCAACTGCATTCCCCATGTTCTCTAGATGCAATGCTGGCATCTACGCACTAAACAGATACAATTTTCCTTATGTAACTTTGCATGCACAGGGTATGTGGGAGTGTCTGTACTCATGTACTTGACAAGAGCAGAGGCTTGGTTATTGGTATAGTTACATTCAAACATATATGTAGGAAACCCATATAAACTGCATATAAACTCCCCCAATGCCCACAAAAAATATACTTTAAAGCATGTGACTGTTGCTTTAAGTGATATGTCCTATTCTAGAAACAACTTGCCCAATGTCTCGCCGTTTACACCATAAGTAGCCAATGACCAAAACCACAAACTGTAATCAGGAAGCATGTAGCAATCACTCCTAGAAGAACTAGAAAGGCTGAAAAAAAAACACATTTCTCAAGTTCAGCACCCCTGCATCTATCCACAGCTCACATGATATTTGTTCAGCAGACCCTCTTGCGCATTATGACTTCCACAGCTTACAATTTTTACAGCGTACCCATTTATAGTGCTGACAATTTATTGAGGTGATTCAGGTGGAGCACCTTACCCAAGGCTGCAACCACGGCAGCCCACCTGGGGATCAAACCGGCAACCTATGCATTACGATCCCTGCTGGTTAGCACTACACCACAGCTACGCCAACAGCTATGCATGGCTGCATCCCTTCTTGCTCTCTCCGTGAAAGTTTACCTCTGACTTTGCTCCTGACCTTCAGCGATGATGATCCTGGTGGCTTTGCTGCAGGGTGTTAATTATGACAAATAAACGTGCCACAGGCCCGGTGTTTGCGTGGAAGTCAATATTCTTTACGCCTGCACTTGCAGGTCCCTCCTGTCCGTGTGGGTAATTAATCCAGGATGCTGAAGCTTGTTATATTGAAACAGCAGTAATGAGGTGCAATGCAGCTCTTTTGATTTCACCTTCCACTCCATTACTCGAATGTAACCTTCATGAGTCCTTTTTGGTGTGTGTACTGTATGTGTATGTGTAGGTAACCTCTGGGAAAACTTGGGGAAAAAGACCATGATTTCCTCTGAGACTGTGCTACTTAAAAGAATAAATGGCACAGTGGTTTCACTGGGTCTCTGTTCCTTTCCCATCGGGACATCATTTAAGTCTCATAACAATTCCATTTGCACAGGAGACACCCTTTTCCAGGGTGACTTGCAAAGCTTATATTTTTTTACATTGCATCTATTTATGCATGAATATACAGTGATGCAATTTAGGTTAAGCACTTTGCTCAAGGGTACAATGGCAATTCCCTAACTGGAAATTGAACATGTAACCTTTGGGTTACAAGTCTAGCACCTTAATCCATTACTTATATACTGTATTGTGGCTAACAGATGCATCTAATATAAGGAACTTTAACAGCCCATATTTTCTCTCATATTCAGTTTAACAGTTAAGGATAAGTGCCTTGTAAAACAGCTAAATGCAATCCAAGATTAAAAACTGCAACATTCTGGGTACAAGACTGGCTTGAATATTCCAACCTCTGCTTTCATAAGTATCACTGTTTAATTATGTGCTGAATAGCTAAATACAGTAAATGCTTAGCACACTACTACAACTGATTCTTTAAAAATTTCCTCATTTCAAATAATAATTAGTCAAAAATTATTTTAGGAGATGGACAGGGGCCCAATTAACTTAACTATCAAGCAAACTGTGTAGTAGCAATGACTCAGCAACCGGGTAAATTCGTCTGAAGGACTGGCACACAGTCCAAAAATCAAATGAAAACGTTGCAAAATGGGTTTTAAGGACTCCCAATTGTCTTCAATCTGAGGACAAAATACAGACGCACAGCCAACAAATGAGACAAGCATGAGTGAGACTGGAAGGATTCCAGTGCCTTGGAGATAGCCAGATTTTAGGGCTTTCAGACTTCCTGACCATGGCTTTCCACCATATATCAAATACAGGGCTGCAAATGAGAAAACCAAGAATGCAGAATTTGTAAACCATCAGCTGATAAAACCTGGCAATTTGCTAATTAAAGGGCTGACTTCTGACCAGTTATACAAACATGCAAAATGGCCCAAATCTTTGTGATATAATTTGATACTATGATAACTGAAAGGCATACATGGTCCCAGTCCCGTAGGGAAGCATTTCACTAAATGAGTTCAAGTGAAAGAGATTGATAGGAATGCAGGAATGAGCACATATCCGGTTGGTTGAAAAAACCTGAATGCTTGAAAGCAAAGGGGCAATTGCTAGTCTCCATTTCATTACATCATAAGTGGAACTGACTGCATCCTTGCTGAGCACGGTTGGAGAAACCATCACAAGCTTACATAGGTAGCTTTCAGATAAAATACTATCACCTAAAATGGCTTCTGAATCTTCCCTTGGAGGCTTCCATGGACAATGAAGGATCACATAAAGACAAAGATCGGTAATAAATTACCAATAACACCCCCTCAGTCCACGTACAATAGGATATGGTAGGCAGAGATAAAAATAGAACTGTCTGTTCCATACTATGTAATGCATAGGAAATTCAGGGCTTCTTTCTCACAATATGCACACGGTCTTACTTATTTACTTACTATTTGTATCATGAGACATACATCTGTGATCAGAAACACTACAAATCTGATGCTGAAGACATTTAACAAATAAGTTCAGCTGGATTCCAAAGGGCTAAATCGAGAAGAAATGCAATCCATTAAGCCCACTGTGCACAAAAAATTATTAAATGAAACAGCCATTACTCAGTGTTGACTTGTTTGATATCCTTGAGAAAAAGTTCATTTGCTTTCACTAATGAGCTCATTTAAAATATTCTTTGAATTTTTTGCCTCACAGAAATCCTGCACCAAAAACAAACGTCTCTAATTTTTACCAAACTACAGTTAGTCATCTGATCAAACAATACAAAAACTACCATCCTTGTGGGAACTTTGAACAGACCGTTTGAAGAGTTATCTGCCCCCAAGTAAATAACCCCCTGCCAGCAGAAAAGAATCATAAGTTCTTAATATTCAGCACAGTCAGTTCTTCTCTCATTCCGTTTGTTGTGCCTGAGCTGTTCGATATCACCTACTCTTGAATAATAGCAGACTGTGTAATTCAATTAATGGAGTAATTACAATAGCAGATCAGCTGGGACAAACATCTACAATGGAATCCACAAAATATGCCACCCACTGAATCCCACTCTCAGCTACACAAACAGAGCTTGCAAAGGCCAGCGTGAGTTTTCTTGGCATGTATTCCTGCCACTCTGCCCAGAATACTACGGGACCTGACAGTCCTTCGTCTTAACTTGAAATACACATGTATTGCAGGTCACTAATATCAGACAGCATGGATCTGCCATAAAAACAAACATCCCTTTCCTGCACCAGTCTCTGTGCTTATTGCACTGGCAGCAAAGCTTGAGAAAAAGGGCAAGGAATTTTATTTCTACAATGTATAACACCCCCCTCCCCACGCACACACACATGCACACACACACATACACACACAATCTGTATTGACACTTGGAACACAGTTTGCATTATCTCGATCTTTCTGTCTCACATTCTTACTTTCACAATCAGGGTGCAGACGGGGGTCTGGGGGGGTCCGAGACCCTTTGACTTACACTTGAGACCCCTGAAAGCCTCAACAGCTTGGAAAAATCTTTAAAAAAAACTATTTGTCACTTGCAATTGTCACTAAAACTGTCTTTTAACCCTTAAAGCCCGACAGACGCAGCCTGCGTCCAAATTCACATCCCTTCTCGGTTGAATTGCTCACGAAGCATTCATCACTAACGATGCTAGTTGCTTATCTATGTGACAAAGTGTTGGCGAGAAAAATAATTTTGAATTTACATCAAATTTAATCATAGTTACAATCTGCACACAGCTTTGCGTCCATCTCCACACCAATTACTCTTGTTTGAATTACTCATGAACTCGTCATTGCATAGATATGGAACACATATCACAGAGCTTTGGAATGATGCTAGTCAGATATTTGTACATACCGAAGTAATCATGTTATGAAGACAGATCAAACTTCTGCAAAGTAATATCTTTACTAATTTCTCCACCCATTTTCACACTCCTGCTTCTCGGCTGAATAAGTCACGAAGTCCCTATCGCGAGGACAAAATAAACAGCAGAACTTACCCTTTCCGATGATACTAGTTGTTTCTCTGTGCGACAAAGCATTGTCGAGTAATCTGAAATCATCGCAAATTTCTGCATTGTCTCCAACATAGGGCTGACATTACATCCCACTTTGTATGGAGCACTAGGTAGGGGCATACCTGGACACACTCCCGTTTTTCCCGGGTTTCTCCCATATTTCAAGGCCAGGTTTTGTTGTTTCTCCCAGGAAACTCCCGTAATTTGCATGGCAAACTTTATTATGAATAATCGTCATACACGGATCCATAAGTTTTGTATGTTTGTCTGACGTTACCCAAGCTGCCAGATCGTCTATGAAACACAATCTACATGCACAATCCACACACTACATACAATTATTTATTTACTTATTTATTTACTATCCAACCCCCCCCCAAAAAAAATCCTCCCGTATTTTGAAACCTAAATGTTGGCAGGTATGAGCAGGGGGAACCCCCCGATTGCCACCAGGTATTTCACACACTTTTCACAATGTATTGTTATGTTGCTGAGTGGTTGCAGCTCAGCCTGAATTGCAAACATTTTCTTCACAATATGGAACTCAGGGACAATTTCAAGTATCTGAAGGCATTTATAAGGCATGCATGTAACTGGAGCTTACGAAACAATGAAGAGGCATTATACAGGTGGGTTCCCAGTTGCGCAGTTCACGGAGAACTACACAAGCAAGTTAAAAAATATTTTTTTTTATACAACTAGCAGCTGGTGACAACCTGTTTTATCCGGGTTACAGCTGCCCATGTTCCATGCATTGGGTGTTATCTCATGTGAGAAGCAGGTCAGCCAGGTTGCCACTGGTGCTATCTTAGCAGTAGTCTAGTCTAGTTGGCTTGTAGCAAGAAATTATTTACCTTTGCACTATACATGTCTTCAAGGAAGTCCCAGTAAAAACAAATTATTCCATAAAAAATACACAGGCCTCTCCTAACCCTGTGGTCAAATAATAGTTGACGTATGGAGCAAAAATAAGCACTCCGCTGTCCATTAAATTCAGTATTTATTTGTTTTAGGAATGTTTAGTCTTGAGTGCAAAGGTCAGTGAACTTGGAGGTCATCACCCATAACCCATCACATGATGACACTATGAGAGTAAGCCCTTCCACAGCTGTGTTCAAACATGACAGACCAATCAGATCATGGCAATGATGATAATGGCAATGGCATGACTCCATACATAATAAGCCAGTGGGAGAAGAATCTCCAAATGCTGCTCATATCTGGTTACAAGAGGTTGGACCATAGGGCCCAGGGTTTCAAAAAGCTATGGAGCAAAGAAAAGGTGTGATTTTTTTTTTACTCCAGTGCTAATATTGTACCATTCAGAAGAAGGGCCAAGTCATAGCCATGCATGGCAAACACTTGCAAGAAACAGGCATCACAACACATGCAGCAAGCATTACATTACATTACTTTACACTACATTTACAATGTCAAATCAACAATTACAATGTCAAATCACAATGATGCTCCTAAATTAAGAGTTACAAATGGATAAAGAGTATGGAACTCACCATTTTAGTATGTCAGTGAGAGATGAGATTCTTTTTCTTTTATCATTATAACTATTGTTAATTAAGACTGCCTTGAAAGCACTTTGAGTAGATGCTACTGTGTTCAGTCCTGCTCTCCCATGGTCCCCAAGCTTATCTCATGAAAACATAAACATAATGTACTAGTAAGAATCCCTCCACAAGGATTACATGACATCATATAATCACCATGTGTCAAGATACAATTTAAGAGATTATTAAAGGGACTGTTAAATCTGTGGCTGCATCCATATCTTTTGAATCCATGTGTGTACAAGTCAAGGATCCTATTAAAGTGTTTGTCTGAGCACTGAGACTGTGTCTGAGCCTGAATGGTCCACAAGGTAGAACTGACTGCCCATTTCTGTGGTGTAAAGCAACTTGCACAAACTGGATAGGATACTGTTCTATTACTGGAATATTATAATGCAGTGGACTCCCCTTATAAGAATCACATCTGTCTACGACTACTGGAAAGTTATGCGTGGTCAATCCTTAAAAAAAGAGTGCCAAATGAAGGTGTAAAATGGATGTTTATGTTTTAAATAATGTCCTTAGCTAAGTTGTTCAAAATATGTTTTAGGTTTTCAATATTTTTACATTATCTTCATTAAACAAAAGAAAAAAAACACATCACTCACATTAAATATTTCAATGTCATCCTATGCTAAAATGCCAAAGCAGTAAATTAACTAAATTAAAACATAAATTATCTGACTCACATCCATTATTTTTCACTGTCTCTATTATAATTGGTGCTGTAGTACCTTGGTGGTTCCCATTCATTTTGATGTGATGGCTCCTTACTGCTTCATAGAATCTTAGACAGTGTAGGCTGTGGAATGCCCAATATCTGAGCTGCATTTCTTTCATTGGTCTTAAGATTATTGTGAGACTCAAGAAAGAAGTGTTTTTTATCTGTAGAAAGCACCTTTTTCTTTCCTGCCATATTCTTATATTAGTTGTTCTTATTGGTGCAGTGTGCTAGAGCTAATTTCTTACAAAAGATTTTTAAGAATGGAATAATACATTTATAGAGTACATTCCATGCAAGGATCTCAAACTGTATAAAAATTAGAGCACATACTTCCATATGTAGCGCCCACAGCAGCAAATTAATAAACTATACCAGGCTACCTATAATGCTGACCTAATAGCAGCGGATAATATACAGTCCTATACAATATACAGTCCTGTTGGAAGAATGCCCCCTACTGGACTGTAAACAGCAGGTTATATATACACATACACATATTATATATTCACATACAGTGGAAGAAGAAGTGGTCTGCCTGTTTCCCAAGCTCCTTGTAGCAACATATGTTGTGCTGTCATGGTTTCATTTATGTTATGATGTTTTAACAACATATGCTGACGCTCAGTACCGCACATAAAAGTCTGATTTTTGTCATTTCAGTGTTGGTATCTGAGCAGCCAATGGAAGACTTAGAGTGAGAAAACAAATGTGTTTAATCATATATTCATAATCAGTGAAATATTTAGGAGCAAATGTTGCCAGAAGTATACTGGCCCAACTTTGAACAGTACAGTGTCTTCTAAATGGTCCTAAACTGCCCATCTGTTAGCGATGCAGAGTTGTAATAAATTGCACAAAATGTTCTAGAGGTCCGCACCACGGAATGGCTCTTTCCACCTGATTGCCTGGGACAATTAATTTGGTCCGTGCACAGCTTGCAACAGGACATGAACTTTAATTACTGTGCAATTATATCTAGAAAAATAAACTGAGATTTGTGGTTAAATGGAAAACTACTTTCCTAGCTTCCAAGTAATTTAACTCCTGCTATCAGCCTAGCTTAGTTCAAAATAGATTCTTTAATGATCAGAATGATGGCGGTCTCCAACTAACAACCTGCCCCATGTTCTGCTTGACTGTAACATGGTACGTGATTGAACATCATAAATAATGTTGATCTTACAGTAATGCTTGCCTGTAATTACATGTCTTGGTAAATATATGACATCAAAAATATGACTTTCAGCATTTCAGCCTTTGAACCCAAAACCTTTTGTTCTTACAGAATCAGAGGATAGTAGGTGTTGATAAAGTGATGAATACCAATACAATAAAAAAATGAATGAACTTGGCTTTATACTTTAAACCAGTGAAATTTGCCTGAATTGGCTTGTTGTAACTCATAATATCTCAATGGCTGACATAACATAAATCTGGCAAGCCAGCTACATAAGCCCACAGTGTACATTCACAGTCTTGAATCTTAACTTCTGTACAATTAATTTTTCAGAGAGGCTACTGATGGCCAATTATTTTGCCTTTCTGCTGTACACTCTCGGCACTGTACTGTCAGTAACTAGCTGAACCAGGATAGCTAATGTCAGGCAGTGGTTTTTGCTGTGCTTTTAATTAGTTTGTTTTCCAGTTCTACTTGTTGTCCATTTATCAGAAAAACATCTCCTGATGACGTGCCTCTCTTTGTTGTTACGGCCTTCACCTCAGATGGTATGTTGGTTGACAGGCTTTTAAGTGTATGCGTCACATGATGCGATTGCCATTTACTTTCAGTTATGCGCACTGTGACACACAACCCTGACTTCTTTGACCAAAAATATTTCAATGCACTTCACATTATTTACATTACTTGCACTTGTGTTTGTTTCAGGATGCTGTGTTGGTTGTTTGACTTGTCACACTCTGAGTGCCAGTGATGTGCATCATCTAGCAAGAGAAGGTATAGGACAGTCATCTGCTTGTTTATCACTGTAGAGTTTAAATGAGGGTTAGGGTTAGGGTTAGTTTGTGTAATAATCTTTATTTTGTTGTTGAACCAGGTGAAAAAGAACTTTTGACTTTAGAGGAGAGATAAACTACAACCATCATCTCTTGTGAATAAAAAATAGAACATCTGTAGCTTTTCATTTCTCATCATAATTGCTGAGTAATAACCTTTTCGGGATTTCAGTCCTAAAACAACCTTCATACAGTGATTAGTTGCGCTGTTCTCTCAAGTTGATGTCTTCTGATGTGTCAGCAATGTTCTCTTGCACTGATGTATTTGTCTTTAAATCATATCTGCCTTTTGTTCCACATAATGTCACTACTCAGAAATACAACTGCTTAGGTAGTGGGACACACAAGAAATAAATACAACCATTGCAACAATTAATGGAGGAACCCTACCTTCGTGATGCAAAGATCAGCGGGCATAGGAAATTCCTCCACAAGTAGTGACATATCAATATGTCTAACAAAATCAATTATGACATTCTGGGGATGGTGGCACACTATTTCCTTTGACTAATGGCTAATACATCAGTCAAAATAAAATCTCCATTCATATATACATTCAAAGGTTGTGCTGGGATTTCAGAAGTGGTGGAGTTTGAGCAGACATCAGCATCACACAGGTCTGTGATGTCAATTGTGATTTATGTTGCATGATTATTATTGAGATTTAACTAGGCCAGGTGTTTATAGTTAGACATTAGGTAAGTATGACAGGTGAGACTATTTATTTATTACTTTATTTATTGTAGTATTTGTAATAATTGTTTTATTACTTAGTTATTACTTTGTATGCTATATATATATGCCTGTATATGTATAGGGTTTTTTTTTGCCAAACTTCAAGCTGAGGAAAACAACAAAGCAAAATGGCACCCCAGTGAAAAATTGTTGATTATGCAACACTGGGAATATGTTGACACACTCAAAGTAAGTATGAATTTATACTGGATATGGACGGTACATATTGTGATGGTTTGAGGCAAACAGGTTTAGAAGGATGACAGAACTGAGGAAAACAGATGCCAAATCATCATAATAATCACTAAATAAAATGTGCTACACATGGCTAATTAAGATTATTAGCTTCAAAACAGCATAAATGGTATGTAACAGACAGTTATGACAAGGCAAGCCGTCAGTTGAATAATTAGTATACATATAACTTTGGGAATTCATCTCAGATTATCACATAAGCCATGAGATGGGTCCCAGTTTAATAATTTTAGCATAATGATGAAACTTCCTATTATGCCATCAAGTCAAGTTCTTTTAAACAAGCGTGGATATAGTATGCTATGGTCACAAAGGTGGACGAAGGGGGAATTGTTTTGACATTCACAGCATTTCACATGGCTTATCTTATCTATCAGGAATAAGGAGCCACCAGATACTATGCAGTGATGTTGCTCTAGTTCATCATGATCTACTAGAGAGGTGAACTAAACACCTCACATTTATTCCATGCCAGATAAATTGGTTTCACTCCAGGAAGCATTCAAACAACAAACTTCACATTATATATAGGTACCTCTGTGACATTTGTGCAGGAAGGGTACTGTCATTTTCAGATGCTAGCTAACCTACTACTATAGGTTTACTTGTAACACTTCTCATTTTACTGAGGTTGGGGGCTGTGATTGCTCTACATGCGAACAGTTATGATTAAATGTTAAAACTCCCGGATCTGATGCATGCAATGCATACTTCTTTAATGAAATACCCTTTGCAGAAGTAGTAAGACTACTGTCTCTTCTTGGAAATGCCCCAGTCCCAACGGGTTCAAATTTGGCCGAATCTCAGTATGGGCTGCACCTGCCTGCCTGACAGGAGCTGGTCTTTGAGCATTTTCCATGAACTCTTGTGAGTATGAAAACTCATACATTTTGATATATATGAAAATGATAAAAATAAGATTATCTTCTCAACTTCCTACGGCTTTTCGTTCCGTTCTTAACACAACCCCTGCAACGTTGTATTTCACTTTTCAATATACTGTACTTAATTTGCTTAAATAAAATGCTGCAATTTGTGAGGAATCCTCGAGAAAAAAAAAAAAAAAAAAACAGAAAAAACCGCTGACTGTCATCAGTTTCCTTTGAGGCGTCAAGTAATACTGCAAAGACGCTCTTCCTTACTTACAAATAACTCACCTGCAGGTGACGGATGCAGTACATTTTCTGATAACTTTTACTTGCAGATCTGTCTGTCAAAACGCTCGCCCAGTCCCTGTGGTTGCAGTCCAGCCAAGAGGAAGAATAAGATGCACCACCCTCGCCCCAACAGGATGCGATATCAGACTTCTGGTATAAATGTTGATTAATGCATCGATTCCAAAAAGATATAAACCCTTGTTCGTCGTTGTCGCGTGTTTTCAGCTTTGAAAAGTCATTCCAGTGTTTTCTTTTCACATGATGCGCACTACTTTGATCGAAACAAATTGTCTACTAACCCACTACAAATAAAATAGTGTTCCAAATGTCCGTTCGTCAGAAGCTATACTTAAATCACTACATCCTGAGAACTTCATTGAGGTTGGCTCATTTTAAACGCGATGGAAAACTCCACTGCGTAATGCTATGCCACTCCGATGCGCGACACTAATGATCTTTGTTTTTCAGCCTTGGAAAAATGCCGGTGCGGTCCAGTTTTCAATATTTTGTTATTGTATACACATATACATATATGTTGAGAAAACAGTTTTTTTTTTCCAGTCTCTGTCAGAGCGCATGCAAGGCGCATACAGTCAAGAGACACTGACCCCCCCAGGATGCTTTCAGAAATTAATGGAACACGGAATAAAATCAACGAGGGACTTTGAACCGCAGTTCCTCCTCACTCTGGACTTCGAATTATGCTTATAAACCTAAAGCAATTCAGCTTTCCTCAGCTGACACCAATTTTCTTTTCTTCGCAGTTCTGGTCTAGCACGATGTGTCGGTTCTTCAGTGTGCCGTTTATGGCTCTGGTGGCATTCTGTTTTGTCCCTGCCCTCTGATCTGCTCAAAACAGCATCCCACATAAAATACATATGCATACATCCACCGAAAACAAGAAATTCTGAGTAGCGTAACTATGAGCTGCGCGTCTTTGCCTACAGTAAAACTTCTAAACTCCGATTAATAAGAGTCCAGCGATGAGTAATTACAATGCCTCCGTAACTCACCAATGACATGTGGACTCAGACTGATACTGTATCTTATATCTTTTTGCTCATCTCTTGACCCAAAAAAACGGGCTTTCCACAGACACGGCTTCCACATGGCATTAGGGAACTTGCAATTCAGATGCCATCGCGCCAAAGTGAGGTCTTTTCTCACCGGGTGCACCTCCGCTCAAATTTAGAGTCTCGTTGCGGTTGCCTGTGCGTCTTTTCAAATGCGGTGGCTCGGGCGAGAGTCACCGCAGCTTGTTGTCGTTACAGTCCACTGTAGTCTTCTTACTTAGTCCAATTCCAGACACTTCCGCTCAAATAAAGATATATTTCGTGATTCGCAGCGGCATGTATTCTTACCCTCGTCTTCACTAGTTTATTTGGTTTGGAGAAAAGCCGCGTCTTGGTGTTGTTGCCAGCGTTAACTTCCCTCCTCGCTATACTGTAGCCTCCCACTACATGTTTGCTGTCTCCGCCCCCGTGTCGATTAGTTCAGCCTCATGCCAATGCTTCTTCGGCTGATTTATCTGCAGTTACGCAAAGCCTTGGGTGTGAATCCATGACTCTGCCGTAACTTTGCACAAGACATTTTAAACGAAATCTGGGCTACCGACAGGGTTCCCAAATACTTCACAGCCGAACACTAGTCGGGACTGCAGAGGATTACCTCGAGGTTGCAAATGCTCCTCCACATCAATAACACGTTATCGAGCATATCGCAGGAGTGTAGCGCAATGCACTTAGTGTAGGTGATCAGTTAATTGTATTCAGAATCGCATTTGTTTCTTTGAAATATCCATTTATTTATTCCAAAGGGCGAAAAATGTAAATGAGGCTTTATAATGCATTTAAATGGCCATTTCTGTCTGCATGAATAAACAGTATACACAAATATACACGTGATTTTAACGAGAAATGTAAATTTCGAGGTAAGATTAAGTATCGCTACCCTGAATTGTCTTCAACGATCTGATCTGCCTAATTATTATCAAAACGTTTTGGGTCTTAAACGTTGACGTGTCAGAGCTTCAGAATAACGTATTGTGATGGTCGGGTCAGGGACATAGCGGTTGAAAACTGAAGGCTTTTAGACGTAAAATCCTGTTTAAATGTTGAGCATTAAACTTCCAGCCAGGACTGTAGACCTCCTTGATCTGACCAATATGTCTATACAGTTTATGGTTTATGGTTTCTATAGTTTATGGTTTAGACCAAAAAATATGTCGCTACCATTTAACACAATACTTCCGTGATGGTGATAATAATAATAATAATAATAATAATAATAATAATAATAATAATAATAATAATAATGCATTTGCGTTTAGTTTTCTGCACAGCTCAGTGTTTAACTCTCATGTTAAACATGGGTGGTGCTTCAGATGTGAAGAGGACAAGCCTTATTTTAATGAGGAACACCTTATTAGAAATGAGGTTTACACTATCTTAGTCTTCCACTTACCTCTGAGGTAACACTAATCAAAGATGAGCGCTATCAGCTTCATGCAGTTGTTACCATGTCATTTTTCTGCTTAATCACCAGAAATATTGGGGAACTGGAATACCGGTCTACAAAATCAGTTTAATCAGCACAGTCCTGCTTTAACCTATCCAGCACTGATCCACTTAAGCAAAGAATTTAGCAAAGCTATATTTTACAGAGACATTGTGCCTGTGCTTGCAGTTGAACACACAGCCTTTTAACTGATTTTTTTTTTTTTTTTTTGATGTGACGTTTTATAAGTTTCATGGGCTTTCTTACACAAATTAACACTAAAATAGCTGTATAATATCTTCAATATGGAGCATCTATGGGATATTTTCACCTGCTTCATGACCCCACCTGATCCCGATGTTTCACATCCCTTGTTTGGGTTTGAGCTAAGGAAGTGGTTGATATTCAATGTCTTGCATTGCCTCTGCATGAAACAGAATGTCTGTCTGTAATCTTTTTTTTTATTTCAGTTTCTGGCCTTATTTCAACATTTGTGGCAGCATTAAATGCTTCTTGTTCCAGTCATATTTGACCTGTGATGATATAAGAAAGGTGAGTGCATGTTTTAGACCAGTGCACGCAATATCATTGACTGTGCATTGTCATATAGGGGCTAACTGTGTTTTACTCTGAGATCTAGCAATTTCTTGGCTATCCCCAGGGAAGCTAAAAATGACAGTACAGTGCAGGGCACAGACAGAGTGTAGAAAAGCATGGCCATTTTCCCACTATTGCCCTTAGCCAGCTAGCTATTTCCTATTCACAGCACACAAACCTGGCAGAGAAAATCAAACTATGTCAACTTTTCTAATATTTTGATACTGTATCACTACTCTGTACAGCTGTACAACAAGACAAGTTGCCCCTGCCATATTGTCATTAGGTGCAAAGACACAGATGTGCAGCTGGGAAGGTGTAAGAAAACTTTTTCTTGATTTAATTTGGGTTGTTTTATGGTCAGTACCAAAAGAAACATTCATATGAAGTCTTTGTCTAAATATCCAAGGGTATATTTTTGTGATCACCAAAAGGTAATACTTGTTTTCTGGTTTAGGCCACTTATTGGCATTTTGTATAAGATGTCATCTCATTGTCACTTTGTAATTATTATTGAAATGGCATCCTGCCTTTTTGTGGTAATGGCTGTAATACAAAAAAATAGATGGTGAGATGGGTACTGGGTACTAGTAATAAGCATATTGGTCAGTTTGCTGTTGACTGAATTTAAAAGAAATGATTCTGATAGGTTATAATGATAACCAAAAGAATTATTCAGTGAAAAAAAAATTAAAAGGTAGAACAATGATCTCAGTGATATAGTGTGGGCATTTTGATATTCGGATATTTCTCTAATTAAAGGCACCAGTTAATTAATTAGCATTACTTATGAATATGAATTGGAGGCAATCCTAAATGTAATTTGGTTTGTTTGTTTAAATGCATAGAGCTCAATTTGTTAGAATAATTAAACAACAGAATTCATTAGCATAAATAACATTTATTGACGAAACGGACTATATGCAGAACATGCAGTGGTTTGTAATACTGAAGAAAAGAGAACCTGAAGCAATATCTGAGAATACAAGTGATTACTTTTGAATTTAATTAATAAGAAATTGAGTTAAATAGTTATACTCTAACATATATAAATATATAACATATATTCTTACCAATGCATCTCTATCTCTTCATCCAGCCACACACAAAATCATATTATTTAAGATATACCTTTCTGATTACAGAACGTTTCAGTTATTTAATTAAACATTTTGAAACACTTCATTTATTTTTATAAGGTTACAGTAACTTTGTGTACAAGGTTCAATTAAACTGACATTCAATGACAAGAGTTGTATCAAAGGATGATTAAAATATTACTATGCTATGTGATTTCAGTCCCCTTTATCTAAATAAAAACATAAATCAAAAAGTAAGATAAATGGTATTAGATATCCTGACATATTTTGCACAAATGCCTGATGAGGACAATGAACACAACACGTGTGGAGCAAGTTTAACCACAGAGTAATAGACATATTACAAACAATTCACATTGTACACATGATCTCCCTTATTATTCTTAACACCATTACCAGATATGAATGGTGAATGGCTTTGGAATGGTTATTTCATCATTTGTTTGCGAACAGTGTACATGTTTGCAAATTTCTCCGTTTAAAACCAAAAATATGGACCAAAAATACATTACTGAGGTCCCTGTCTTCCTTTCTTAAGTTGGTGATTTGTAATACATTCACTTTTCATCTACCTATGTACCTCTCTTTCTATATGAAAACCTCAGACATGCTGATTGTCACAAGGAACAGAAAAAAATGCAAGTAAATTCACTTTTTCGCACCAATTTGCAGCTTAGATTATCATCACATCATATCCAGGTAAAGGTATTCCTGCTCAGAGCAAGTATCAAACACCCTTACTAATCCAGTTTACTTTTTTAGCCCATGCTGCTGCTGTCAGTACATACAGTGCAGTAGTACCCAAAATGACTGAAGGTTCACTGGACTCCTGGAGGGCATGTCATCAATGAAATAACTTTCATTGTGCTTGGTGACCTTGAAGTAGAAAAGGAGGAAGAGAGACATAAGCTTAGTTTCCTGTTAAACCCCTTTGAAGAAGATTATTAGCAATAGCATCCCTTTGTGATTTGACCCAGGTCAACAATAAGAGTTCTTATTAGTGTTATTAGATGAGACGTTAAACCAAGATCCTGACACAATGCGATCATTAATGATCCCATTGTACTTATTACAAAAGAATAGGGGGTTCCCTGGTGCTCTGGCATCATTTCAAGTCTGCCAATGCAATTATCCCCCAGTTTACAGTAATTTGCTGAATAGATTATTCCTTCTCTACCTTGGCCCATGTGTGTTTAACATTCTGGTGCAGAATGGCACATGTGTATTGCTCAGGTGGCTGCTGCTAATTGGTGATGGTGGCAGTGTAGCATAGCGGTAAGGAGCAGAACTTGTGATCGAAAGGTTGCTGGTTCAATTCCCTGCTGGGGCACTGCTGCTGCACCCTTGGGCAAGGTACTTAACCTAGAATTGCCTCAGTAAATATCCAGCTGTATAAATGGATAATATGTAAAACTGTAACCTATGTAAGTCGCTCTGGATAAGAGCACCCACTAAATGACCCACTATAATGTAAGGTAATGTGATGATTGAGGTGAGAGTTGTCCCTGCACTGTAAAGTGCTCTGAGATCCTTCAGAGGCATTGGTATAATTTGTGGTAGGGAGTATGGCATTCAGGAAATCAGCAAAACTGAACAGCTGGCCTGTGGTTGAAGTGAAGTTGTGTGAGTTTTGTGGTCATAATTCTATCCTGATCACTGCATTGTGGGGTAAAGAGTATTACTTAAGCCAGGTAGTACATTAAGTACTGTAAGCACATGCAAGTGTCTGCCAATGCAAAACAGTCAAAACAAATGAAATGGCACATAGCCCAAAATTTGCATAAAAACCCCTGTGAAAAATTTAATCTTGAACATGCCTTACTTTTTTATTTGATCTGTTAATGATGGTACTCCACAAAAGCAATCTGAAAAAAGGGTTTCACATTAAGCCCCCATAAAACAAAATGCATGTCCTTGTATTGTATGTAGTCTGTTGGAGTTGCCTTGAGGCACCATGCAATTCATACTGTGTTACTTAATGAAAAAGAAATACTATGTTTTTGAGATTAGGGATTATCTGGATTGTGGTAAGAATGAATTCCAGCCTTTATTGTTTATGGTTCATCATTGGCATCAAAAAATGATGGCTGGTATCTTGAATCTATGGAGGAAATATTCTTTGTGCATAAACAATGCTTAGTTGATTAGATAACAGTCCCTCAATGTTTCTGTAAAAATATGAAAATGGCACACCTCCAGTGCTTTAAAAAGAAACATAAAGTTGATCACCTTCAGCTTGGTATGTGGTCTGTAGATTCCAACAAATAGAGAAAGATGCAGATACTTCAAAGCCTGACTTACAAAGGGGCTTTGGTTCCAGCACCAAAAAATCAGATTTTGAGTATAAAGTACCATATAAACAATCACTCATATTAAATGCATGACCACTTTATAATAATATATTTTCTATTATTTCTTTGCAAGATCATGAGAAAATGTATTATCCAGCTTATTAACCTTTCCATTTGGGATGTGTCTATCTGTGCACATCTGCTACAAGACTCGTGCTATGTGAGATGAAAGTGTCGGTTTTCCCTCCTCCTCCTTCCCCGACTTTCCAGCAACGACCATGCCAAAGAGTAATTACAACTACTGCTTAAACCCACATGTATGGATTATGGATTATTTAAGTGACGGTATCAAATGATGTTGCCTCTAAGTTGTGAAGTAGAGTAGCTATTAATTTTATTGAGAACCTTTTAAGCCGCATATATGTTACTTTTCCAACGTGCGCACACACACACACACACACATATATACACAGTGTGGTGCTGTTTAAATATGCATGTTATTTAAAAATACATGAATGCATTCCATAGGTCTCCAGAGCAAACTGCTTCTTCAGTATGATGTTTAAGTCCTCATGCCATATTCTACACCTTACTTTGGTCTTCAGAATGAAGCACAGTCATTAAGGTAATGCTCTGAGGGAGGGGGGCGGAGGAGTCTAAAAGAGAGTCATGCAGCAGTCGATCATTGTTTTATTATGGAGCAGGGGACTAAGAGGTGCAGAGGACTTTTAGGACAGAGTAACTGTAAGATGTGACTCCTTCTTTTGACTTGATGAGTGAAATGCTTATAAAATTTAATGAAACCTTTTCTTGTCACTTGAGGTCACAGTAATGCAACTGTCCTACAGGAGAACCAACCCTTCCATGCATCTTAATCAGCATATTATCCTTTAAATAGAGTCATTAGCAACAGTGTTCATCAACTACATCAGGACAGCGTAAGTAAATTTCAGCTCATGACAGGGGAAAGCACTAAGTTGTTACTACTACAGCTGCTTACTGTAAATTTCATTGTTTCTTACTGTCTCATTTAAACAAAACTAAATTTAATTAATGTTGTTTTGTTTCTCACTATGCACTTTTTCAATACCTTTTTCATTTAAGTGTTAGTGGAACTTCTGATATTATGTAAGCTTCTATTATTACTGCTATTACTACTATCTCTGCTACTACTGCCATCATTTTACAAGCACTGAAAATGAAGCACATTAAAGTTAACTTTAATCTGGGCCATTGTCAAGGTCTTTGAATGATGAACTTCTTGTCTTGAACTAGAGCAACCAAGCACTTTCTGTACCTATCCAGAGTATCTTGCTGCCTTGTGGGAAGGTTAAATGGAGGGTATGGATGGTTCATATTTTTCCTGCATAGTAGCACAGTCTCATACATTCCATCCACATGCACAGAGAAATACTCTATAGCAATGATTCATTAATATGAAAGTCTTTGCATTGCCCGTTACCATGGAAATGTTCATATCTACCGTATCGGCAGTCACAGAAGTGATTGAGAGCTTTTTATGATAATCATTTCCTCCACAGGATATGACTTGGAAACATCACAGAATGAAAATGCATTTGCTATGATTTCAGAGAGGAAAAAGTCAAATCAAATCTATCTCTTAGCGCATAGACTAAGCTCAGGGGTCTCAAATTCTTTGAGTGCCATATTATACTGTTGCGCTGTCATCCCTACCTGGTTTAGTTTAATAAGTATTTTTTAGCTTTCATTATTTATAGACACATGCTTTTTCTGGCAAAAATATTGAGTTTGTATCATTTACTTCATCAGCAGTGAAATTTTTTAAAAGGTTGATGATGCTTATGTTTTTAATGGATTAAATAACTAAATGCAGGAATGCACTACAAGCCTCCAGGAATCTGGTTTGACAGCATGGGAGTGCAGACTGCTTTTTAGTTAGGAGGTATGTCTGAAAGTAGATACTGTAGAAAGGTTTTAATAGGCAAACCCACATTTAGTGTGGACTAACTCTGATATGCATGATGACATTGTTGCAATTATAGAATAGTGCCAGTAAAGTTACTGTACATCATTTGGGGAATCTCAGTACCTTGTTAAAATTTTTGCATCTCTCTGTCTCATCAGTTTGTGGCCTTCATGACCTCTTACTATAACAAGAAATTATATAAAAAAAGAGTCCTCAAGCAACCCTTACTGAAGCACACATTCACACACTTGACTGAACAAATAGTTCCTCAATGTTTTCAATTTAATACTCATGTTTGAACGTGTAAATTTGTGTTAATGGCCCTGTATTTTCATATCTTTTCACAAACCATCCAACAGTTAAGCTTTCTTAATCAGATTCACCTTTGTCAGTGTTGTCTGCAGGATCATTGACTAGCCACACCTCCTAATTCTGAAGGCCATTTTGAATGGAGACTAGTTAGAAGGAAGAAAACCAGCAAAGAACAGAGGTTTTTAACCATTTCAGTTGGGCCCGTTCCTTCTTTATAATGAATGTATGATATCTTGATATCCACCATACCAGCGTTATTAAAGAAACCTCTTACAGTATGTGAGTCAGCCAGATTCTTCACAAGTGCTTATATTTTCTCTATTTCTCTAAAATGTTTTTCTTTCTCACTCATTCATGTGCATAGATCCATCAGCAAGGCCACTAACAAAAAAGACAAAACGGACACCCTGAACTGAATGGTCCGTGAAAGGTAGCAGGTTAACAGTAAGCCCTCACAGGTGCCAAGTGATATATAAAGTTCATTCACAGCCTTGACTAGTTTAATGCACAAATACACTAGACCTCAAACCACCTGATTTCCGGCCTTTACAGTATACTAACACAAGGATACAAATAGAGCACATGCTTCTGGAGCAACAGCTCCTAACACTGTGCATTTTACATCAAAGACCTGGGGTTTGACTGAAACAAAGAACATCAAAGGTTCATCCTACATTCAGTGTAAAATGGTTTCGCATTTTACTGTAAAAGGGATATCAATGACACTAAGGCTATGTGGTTCAAACTCTCTGCAGTAATGTATACAGGTCACTGCAGGACTCATTCATCCCAGAGTCAGAATATCTAATGACTTGCCTCAAGGGCCTTTTGCCTTTAAAGGGGTACTCTAAAGATATTTCATAGTGTCACCCTTCAAGGAACGCTGATTTGAAGCTTTAAAAGACGAGCAACAAATCATGTGTCAGATCATTTTGGAGACATGCCCCTTTGTTTCATCCCTGCACTAAGTACTCTAATCTTCATTCTCTGTGCTGTCTTTCCATGTATGCATCAATAGTTTCCTCAGTGAAAATATAGTATCAAGCCTTCATCTTTTTGGGATCCCCAGCTGTTTGTATTCTATGCAGCATTTGGGCAACAAACGAAGTATACGCTCAACTTTTCCATGTCACTCAACAAAGAACCTATGCATAACACAGTGCCAAGTATAAATGCCTCTGAGCTATATATAAACCTATGTGATCTTTTTAGTACCCTGCCAACAGCGTTTGTCATGAGAGGCATGTGCCATGGACGTGCCAGTGCTAGTGACACAATGGTTATAACAATGACAGTGCACAGGGAACAAGTGATTGAAATGCCAAGGGAGCAAAACAACATTGTCACAAATGTGTTAGTGGTGTCAGTGGGTGTTTATACGTATGTCCGTTTGTGCGCATGAGTGCGTGTGCTTGCGTGTGTATTGTAGAGTGGGGTGAGGGTGGGGATCTTCATTCATGATATGTTATGTTGATTGAGGTGCCCATAGAGCTGCTGCCAGTGAGGGAAGTGAAGCAAAACTGTATTGCTTTCTTCTCCTGAGTTGAGATGCAAGAGTGGGTTGACAGCCTTTCTTTGAATACTGCTATACTGAGATAGAGAAGGGAGTTGTCATGTACGTATGGGTTAGTGTGAGTGCCCTATGGGTCTAGTAGTGCCCTGGGAGGGCGGAGAGTGGGGGGTTGGGGGTACATGTACTGTTTCTTTTTTATCTGCTCATGGCAACATTGAATGGAATAATGGCTACAAAGCTATCAGTTTTTTCTGCTTGGTGCGATAGAATCTTTACAATTGGGCAAGGTGCCTAACCCAAAAATTGCCTCAATAATGATCCAGCTACATAATTTGGAAACTCTGGATTAGAGTGTCTGTTAAATGACAATAATGTAATGTAATGATGAATAATGAGATTTTACTTGAAATAGCCAATTAATGTCATAGATCTACACAGATATAATACATTTGCTCTTGGAATCTTAAGTATTGTGTGCTGAAGAGTCCTCTCCTGCTTAAATTAGACAGCAGTATTAGAGCCCTGCAATATAATTTACATCATAACCTCAGAGAAGGACACACAAAGCAGCATGTTATCGATGGAAAAGTACTGCATTTGTTTTCTTTTCTGCACATTCATTGTTCTGAGTCATCTATGGGGGAACAAAGAACTTGCCAGATATTTTTGTGCAGATGCTATAATAATGCATGCAACAGCCTAACACAAAGACGGTGACAAACTGTAAAGTTTTATTTTTAGGCTGTGGTCAGATTCAGTTCTCTGTGACCTCCAATCGATATTGTGCTGCCGTAGTGATTCCGCCCGACCATCCCTATCCATATTTCCCAGCCTCCACTCTGTCACATGTCAATATATTACTATTACCTTTGTTCCTCCGTTGCACCAGCTGGTTCCAGGTCTGCGGCATCATATGCTCGGCTCATTCATTCTGTTATTTGGTAAGTGCTGTGATTTACTGCAGCCAGGAGTCTGTTATTTCCTGCAATCTGTCCTGATTGACGTGTCCTGTAAGTCGCTCTTAATTGGACACTCTATCACTGTCACATCAGATGGAGATTCTTTCTTACCCATATACACCTTCATGTATATATATGGGGAAAACAATGAACACTTTTCCATTCGTGATTAGTGTTCTATCCTGAAATATATTTTTTAAAGTTCCATGAGGCTTTGTATTGTTATAAAATGGAGGCTGACAACAAATGAAACAAGAAAAATAGTATATTACTTTGAATTTGTAGAGAAGAAATAAGAGAAGTAAGAGAAATTAAAAAATACATTTTTTCAGGTAATGTGTGTTTAGCAAAAGATTATGTTAAAGGTAGATCCCAGATGTATTTTTAGAAGCATGCTGAGCAAACTTGAAGTTAGTCAGAAAATGTTAGCATAAGCGTCATGCATCAAAGGATATTCTGCTGAAGTGCAGGTACAGTTTTCCCCCTTACCTAAGTGATAATTCTTACATACATTAATTTTGTGAATGGGTGCCAGTCATTCCAACCTTCTGATTTTGGATGGATTGAAGAAATGCCACGTAACTTCAGTTTTCTTTCAAGGGAAGAACATTTTCACAGAATTCACACTTTTTTTTGGCTGTGTATGACTCACAATCCCCATTGCCACTCTTAGAGACAGGAACTTATGCAAAGTCTGTCAGACAGATTAGACTTTTTAACAGAGAAAATCTTCGTAGCCCTCACCAATGTCCTTGTAAAGTAATTCAGTCTGCTGTCTTTAAGTTATTTGCAGTAAAAATCAGAACAGCTTTTTACCAGCTTTTTAATAGACTAAGACAGAACATGTGGGGATCAACCTAATTTAGAATTTTTAGTTTTTCTACCATTATATTTTACACTGAAAGCCATATCTCGCAAATCATCATTAAATACTGGAGATTGCAGTGCTTCCTCTTACCAACACATTCATGACACAGTTTGGTTCAAATGTTTCACCTGTACACTGCTGCAAAAAGGGCATCGATTATTTTAGGGGTCAAAAACAGTACTGCAAATTCTGATTTCCTTTCCTCCTTTGAAGGACTGCTGTAAAACGGGTCTGTTACTGAAATCACTTGATACAGTTGTATAATGTCATTTGGTTATTATTTCTCCTTCCGCCATGCTTACACTTGATTTATGATCACTCAGTTTCACCGAAGGACTGGTTCCGCAAGCAATGGGAATATGCAATTACAGGATTAGGGGGAATGCCAAGAACCCACTGAAGTGGAAGGCAGGGGAACCAGCTGGTTTCCATTCCTAGGGATTTTTTTTTTTTGTTTGCCCAGAAGCTTTCGTGGAAGGGAAGAAGCATTACCTCCAGTTTCAGATCTCCATCCACTGCAGTTTCAGTGGTAAAGGCCCACCATCCCATAGGCACTGTTGATTAGCAAGGACACCACATAGCCATATCTCCTGTAAGCACATCAAAGACAGGTGATTATAGTCCTCCACAGGTGTCTTCTGAACCTCACAGATTATGTCTGCTCAACCCATGGAAGGCTGTTGCTAGTTGTTGTTTTTTACATCAGTTTTGGTGTTCCGAATACCATTCCAAATACCATTTCACATTACCCATGCTCGGAATGGGACATTTGACAATGATAGCATGGCACACGTTAGCGCTACAGTGGATAACTCCTGAAAAGTGAAGTACAGCAAAACTGTTTGCAAGGTCTTGGCAGCAATAAATTTCCGAGGGACCTCCTCACTTTACCCAGTGAATCTTTTTACGGCATCTGCCCGTTGGCCTCTCTGATATACGTTGTTCTCCTTCGAAATCTGCCTCTTGGAATGACAGCTGAACGTCGTAAACTTGATGTCCAATGGGTAGCAGAGGGCATTATTTACTGTGCTTTCTTATCCCAGGCTTTGTGTGTCATCTAAATAGAGAGATGGGGCCTCTCCTCAGCTCTGGTCTTTTGTTTCCATGATGAATGGTCATGTTCTAGAGGTCAGAGATGACCAGCACATCTTAAATGTGCCGTCCATAATTCAGACTGTGTCAGGTAGCATTGACATGCATGTCCTTGAAGACTTCATCAAAAAAAAAAAAAAAAAACAGAACACACATGACAATCTCTGCCAAAGGAGGAGTGAGACGGTAGCTGCTGTATGTTATTCTCCAAAGGAGACTGACGGGAGATTTAATTAATGCATTTAAAAAATGTAAAAGGAATTAATAATGTGGATCCCAGAGGCTACTTCTCATTTGATTCTGGGAACAGCTTTCACACTGGCACTATAATGTATTACTGCATACACTGAGTTTTTAATGCATTAAATAACATGCTGGGATTTGTAGTGGAGAGAGGGAATTGGGGATCCTTCAAAACCAAACTAGGCACAGCAATAAAGTTTAGTTTTCATACTGCAGATTATAGGTGAACTAAGATGGGCTGAATGGTCTCTTCTCATAATTATACCTCTTTGTGTACACACGTGTACAATTAGGACCTTTTCCTAAGGACTACTTCCAACAAGGAAAAACAAGCTGATTTAGGGCATGCACTGAAATGTCTTCGGAGTTTGATGCCTTAACGTTTGTGATATGAATTTTCAGTGTTTGACCTTCTTGAACAACAGCTGCGAGATTTAGGCAACCAATATGCTTTATCAGGTTATATCAACAGCGGCGACATACAGTGATACTTTGCATTTTGAATATGAATTAACTCCAGAACAGAGAGAGAATGAAAGTGGGTTGCAATCAACAGGAAGACAATGGTAGTGTAGGTGGAATATGCAGGAGCATTGCTTGTTGTTGTTTTTTCTATGTATTATGTACTCTGTGTTCCTTTAGCCCTCATCATAGAAAGAGTGTTATGATGTGGGTGCAAAATCTACATTCCACCATAAATAGGCTTTTGTTACAGAAACCAAATCACAGCATCAGTTACATTACAGAGGTGTTGGTCAGAGGCACTCCAAATGCTTATAAACAAGGGGTATATACAGTTTTCACCTGCCAAAATGCATGGAAAAAGGCATGTGGACTGTGATAATTGTCAGGTTTTATTTTAAATGATCTGCCAACAGCATGAAGCATACAATGAAAGTACAGTGGTGTGAGAAAATAAGCCTAGAGGAGTATTCTCCCCGACTAGGTTTGACACTTCATGTCAGCCATTGTTTCACTAGGCAGGTTCATCAAGTTATTTGTACCGTTTTGTAAAGTAGGGCAGGACATTGGGTTACTGAGCTGATCACATTTTTGGCAGCTTAGCTAACTGTGAAAAACATACCCCTATCAACCCCTCAGAACACCTTTAATGCATGTTGGAGGTGTCACACTGTAATATATACTCTGTACCAGAATTCAGAGGTTCTTCTAGGGGTTGTTTTTAGTTCAACGCACTAAATACACAATAAGGTAACAGCTTTTAGCAGGGTGTCCAACAAAAGGCTTTTCCAAGGTTTATGTTCCCATAGTGCCACCCTCGGAGTCCTTTCATGGAAACTACCACCGGCAGACACAGTATCTATAAATGAAATAAGTGGGTTGAATGGATGGCAGCAGAAAAAAATGACATAATGTAATTAACAAACATCTGCTGCTTGGGGTGCTATTTAATCCCTCACTGTAATGCTTCCTTTCAAGGATCTCAAAATAGTTCATAGCTGTACATTGGAACCCACTCAGTTTTTAAAAAGTAATATGTGGCTTAATATAGCTGGAAAACCACCTTGGGCCAAATGTGGTCCAGTGATCTCTCCTTTGGCTTGCACATCACACATTTAAACATGCCTTCTACAGTGGTGATACTGATGTTTTGCTTGCTAGTCTAGAATCTGAATTTTGGGAAAGAAGCAGAGAGCTTCAGAATGTTGAATTGTATCTGTAAGTATTTTAATGCATTTTACGTTTCAGTGTGTGGTATTTCTCTTAAATACTGTGTCTGCCTCAGCAAAGAAGTAATTTACAGCAAAGAACTAGCTTTGAGACAAAAGCATCACTTTTGGTTAATGAACAAGCATGCTAATTTTGCATTCAAGGTAAGGATGTACCAGATTCTCTTTGTGTTTAATCTTATGCAATACAAAGCTACACCCAAACCATTCTAGGAAATACTATAATGGCAGTATTTATATATATACTATAATATACGTATTTATTATTACTGTGAAGACAAACTATTCGAGTATTTGAGGTGTACTCCCCAATGCTCCTTATAGTTTAAGATCTGTTAGGCTTTATGAATGACTTTGTGACTTATGCTTCGGCCAAAATTCATACACTTCTTTTTTTTCTTCATACACTTAAGTGTTATTTTTCACACTGAGAATTCTTATGAATACAACCCATGAACTCAGTTTATTTTAAGACAGGCAAAGCCAGGTGCTTCTTAAATCTAGGTCATTTGACTGTAGGATCACTGTGTGGTAAATATATGTATAATCCAATGTTGTGAAGGATAACTTTCACCTTGCCCACACCACTGCTTGTTTGTTTTAATTTTTTTATTAACTTGTTAAATATGTGTAGGAGGATTTGTCCTACCAAGTGGCTACTCTTTTAATAACTTAGCTCATGTCAATCAATTGCATCTGAACAGGTTAATTAGTTCTTCACTTAATTGTCATGGTGTTTAATTGAAAGAAGCATGCCACTGGTTAATTACCCTCACCTGCCAATTAAGGCCTCTTAAATACAGATGTGTGGCTGTAGAGCAGGGAGACTATTTCAGTTGTGTTTTTTGGGCAGGTTGGGTGGTATGCTCAAGGCTGGTTCTTTTTGTTTGTGGTTTTTAAAATGAATTATTTGTGTTTATAAGTTTTCTTCCTTCTGTTTGTTTTGTTTTTGGTAAGAAGTATCAGCCTACTTGTCCACAAATGTAATGACACAGACAGATAAAACAGGCTGTATGGGAAGGTTAACAGCAGTTGTTGATTGTTGTAAACTGTCCTCCATCTAAGAGAGATTTTTTCAAACCATATACATTTTTATGTCTTTTGTTCTAGAAAGCAATCTCAAACCAAGTACAACACATGAGCTAAAGAGAAGGCCATGTAGAAATCTCTCATGTGTATGTCCTGGTCTAAACTAAATCTGCTGCAGTTCCTGTTACTTTGTGTTAATAATAATACAAAATATATATTTTTGTTACTATACACTACATTCAATCCAGGAATGTAATCTTTTATGCTTAATGATGAATGATGATTGGCTGATTAGATATTTGCATCAACGGGCAGGTGTACAGGTGTACCTAATAAAGTGGTCACTGAGTGTATATTAAACATCAAAACTCTGACAGTGACAGAGAAGACTCCAATCAGAGAGGAAGGCAATGCAGAAAGTAGCAGGCTCAAACCAAACTCTGCCTGACTGTCTGGTGAGCTAGAGAGAAAACATTTTAGATTTAAGATGTTGGGACAAATGCACACATTCATCAAAAGATTAGAGAAATGTGAACTCCATTCTGAGGTAGAAAATGCTTCTTTATTCTCAAATGACTCTTGCTAAATGTTGTTCATTTCCCAGAACTTGTCCAGTTGATGTGCGTTAGCAGGAAGACTGGATTTTTGTCCCCATTTGGATGATATTAGATCATTTTGTCTATTACATTTTATTTCAGTCTAGAAGAGCAATTTAGAAAACAATTGTATCATCTGGTCTGTTTTTTTTTTTGGGAGTGCCATGCAGAGCTCATCTGGGATGGCCGTTTGAAGGGTGTCTCTCATGAACAGATATGATGTCACTTTTTGAAAAGGGATTTGTTTAATTTCGTCGTGCTCTACTTGGTAACTGGGAGCAGGAGCATGCATCAAACTTAAATCCCCTCACTAAGCTCTCCCGTCAAGTGTGAAGAATAATCTCAGCCTTGCTGTCACAATTTATGATCCGCACCGAGAAGTAAGGGAGCAGGGGATCCATTCTAAAATTGAAACTGATATAAACGTGGACAGTTTGGAAAGGAACAAAAGAACACATTTGCTTTGAAATTTCCACAGGTGTTCAGGTTTTAATATTTTCATCTAAAAATGACTGCCTGAAGGTAGGGGATTTCAAGCTGGGTACAGTTTCTGATCGAGAGGAACCAGAGAACATTGGGAATGGTTAGAGATAGGCCTCCCATGTGGATAATAAAAGATTAATGCTGTATATATTTATGTAAAACTCAGTGCTCACTTTATATTACCCATCCTTAAACTCTGCTTAACATAGGTTTTTTGTGGAGCTGTGTTAATATCACACATATACAATATACTCAATTTTGTGTGCAAAGTAATGTCAGGGTTTACCTTTTAAATTACCTTTTAAAAAAATAATTTGAAAAGTCCTGTGTTGAAAAAGAAATAATATGACTATAATAACAACAGTACTCACTTTCCTGCATAAATGCAAATCATAGTATGGGGAGATTTCCACAGCCAAAGGGATTTGCCCTGGAAGCCTTTGAGAGAAATACTTAAATAATACCTTGTACTGTATAGGTTAGCTTACAGTGAATTTGCATTTTAATCCACTTTCAGCATTCTTGTAGCCACCCTTGCAGTCTCTTTGTTGTGCTGCAAATTTGTCACAGATTCATATTTTCACTGGAATATTACTTGTGTGGCAAAATGTTGCATCACTGTTATGATGAATGGTTGAGGAGGGAACCTGAGTATTTCAAAAACACTCCCAAGTTAGAATTCCTTTTACCTGCTTTTCTAATTCGATCCAAAGCACGAAAACAGCTGTAACTCTGTAACTGTAACTGATAGTTACAACTATCGGCCAGCAATATGCATGTTTTAACAGCTTGTTGCGTTATGAAAAAATTATTGCCAAAATTTTGTAGAAATCTGTTATGCAATGTAGTCCAGTCTTCAACAGTAGAAGTCTGGGTACTGTAGTTATTTTATTGTTGTGGAGTTAAATGGGTTATTTCAGAGGTGGCCAGGCAAGGCTGTGAGTAATTGTAAATACCAAACATGCAACTGAGAAATATTTAAAATTGTCAAACCAAGAAACATTTTGTTTGTGGTAATATCTTATTTTTTGACCAGAATGTCTAACCCATAGATAAATGTCAGGATGAGTCTTAAATTAAGGCATGAGATGCCAAACCACCTTCACACTTCTGCCATAATAGTGGTTAATTCTGAGACAGCTATTTGGCAGGTTTTGACACCTACATGGCTGCTTTCATCTACAACTATTATTTTTAAGTATAGGCAATGGCTAAGAGTAGTCTGTGTTATTTTGCTTTAATTACCCAAGGATACTGAATCACGATTATATCTCTGTTTACCTTCTTGAACATGGAACAGTATTAATGTGAACACTGGCAAAAGTAAAAAAGGCTCTCCATTTTGTAACAGGCAAGAGCCTTTTCTACTGACAGTCTGCTTTGCTTCACTGATGCTGTACATTACTCTTCTGTCAAGATGTCACTCCACCATTTCCTATTTTTTAGAGATGGATGCCAGCAACTCTAGAGAACTTTCAGATTTGTGACTGCTGAGAGACATAACATACCCCTTAAAGAAAAGTGCTATTCAATAAAATAAATTTTAAAAAACTCTGCAGACTTGTCCGGTGCCATCCGTTTACATTTATTTATTTATTTGGCAGGCACTCATATCCACAGCAACACACAAATCAAAGGCACATAAGTGGATATAATGAGGCCACATGAACAACAGCACATAGAAAAAACATCATTTTACATCTGAATGTGTCAGTATGTCACATAGTATAACAGACACACCATATGCTTCAGTAATCAGTGCCACACTGAAAATAAAGCAGCTAATGTCAAGACGGAAATCAGTTCCATTATACTGCAAAACTGTTGTACAATAATAACTAGACAAGGAAGGCAAGCCTAAAAAAGGGAGAGATTCAGTCTGTGACAGAATATAATCAGAATACTGATTCCTGTGTGAAATTCCTGTGTGTGTGTGTGTATGTGTGTGTGTGTGTGTGTGTGTGTGTGTGTGTGTGTGTGTGTGTTGGGGGGTTGTTAAGACAGATAAGAGAGGACTAGGGGCTGGAGCTGAGTCAATTAAGGAAGGGACCAATTCTTCAGATGTTGTAGAGGAAGAGATATACAGGCTCTCCTCACCAATGATACTCATGAAGGCCATCTTGTCGTCTGGTGTCATCTCAAAGCTCTTAGGCAATCACTTTATCATTGTGCAAAGTGATGGAGAGATCTTGAAAAAGCAGAACACATAGCTGAGATATAGAGTGGCATGGTGCCAAGCTGAATCTTACATGATGGACAGCAGAAAGGTCTACAAGGATTAATGAGAGAGGAGTGGGAGGCCTCTCGTGCAGAGTGAAGTGCCTCCCAGATGGAGATAAGAGTAGTTTCAGAACAGTGACCAGCCTTGAAACCAGGCAACTGGGATTTATTTTGGGATTCCAGGTAATTCTGAAAGAGCTAGAGTGGGCTGTGGTTCTCTGTAGGAAAAGGGTCCATATTTGTTTCTTGAGCAGGGACTTGACCTGGGTCAGCTTGAAGGAAGAAGTAACACAGCGTGGGGTTGGGGATTTTTTATGCGGGTGGAAGTAAATGGCAGGAGGTCTGGTGAAATCTGGAGGGGGAGGGGGGACTGGATCTGTTCAGTCAGTGATGCATTAGGAGATGTTTAGTGTCATCTGTAAGGGGAGAGAATGCAGAGAAAAAGAGGGCCACGCTATGACAAAATGACTTTCTCTGAGTTGGACACTTTATTGTAATACAGCACTGGATTAATCTGGGAGGGCTTTTATTGAGTAACACTCCCAATTCATATTGTCTTAACAAATGCAACAAGTTTTGATTTGAATGCAGGAGTGAATCTCATCAGGCTCCTGTATTTGCTAGTTATTATTATTATATGGCATTATTGGCATTTAGCAGATGTAATCCAGAACATAAATTTCAGAACATAAGTGCTAAATAGGCTGAGATTAGTGCAGGTGTAGATGTACAAGCAGCTTTGTAAGTCTTCAGAAACATTTCAGTTAGAAAGTGCATTCCCATTGGCTCCATTCCCATAGATCTGCATGTCTCAAGGGATGCCACTGGATACAATCACCTGATTGGGCAAACAGGAAATCACAATGACTTTTCCTGTCATTTGGAATTGTGTGGATTTCTTTTTGTTTGCAATGACCTGCATACTTTCCCAATGAGCAAATGTTCCTGTTGCTGTCATGTGCCTGGTTTCATTTTCTCGCCTTGGAGCCAAAGTGTAAATGTATCCCAATCTGTACAAAACTGGGTAAGTTGCTACAGTTCACAAGATAGGGTCATTGGACAATTAAATGCTGAACAGTACGGTCGTGGATGCAGTCGTGGCTGGAATGCAAGCAGGGCCGGAATCAACCGTTTTATGATCATGGATAACCTGGATAACCACTGTCACACAGCTTCTGGTCATTCAGGGTGTAACTGAGGTTTGCCCCTATAGTACTAGCAAACAACCACATGAAGCTTGTGTGCTTTTTTGTTTCTAAGGCATATTGCTTCTGACAAGGCAGATGCGTGTCACTATCAGAAAAATAGTGATGTATTTTAAATGGATATTCATTAACTTATAAACAAACTTGATATAAACACACTTGAAGAAATCACAGCAATACTTAAAAATAATCATTACTGGCATTATTAGCATTATTAGCGTTCTTCTTTTTAAATGTAATCAGCTTTATTGTATTTCCACAGGTGTATGTCATCATGGCATTAATATTCATTCTTTCCCATGTTTGTGATGGTGTCACATCATATCAGTTCCAGCCCCACATCATCACCATATACCTGTCCTGCCCCAAAGCCTTGTTCTCTGTCTGTTTTCCAGCATCACCGGCTGCAGGTGTTGTGTCATACGATTCGGGTCATTTTAGAGCATGGAAACCAGGGTTTGAATAACAAACGGCAAAGAACAGGCAGAGCTCGCCCCTAGCCATAAACAAACATGAGGAGCATGAAACAAGCTAGCGAACCGTCAACAGCGGCAAAGAGGTTACACTTTCTGTGCACCTGTTGGAGAGGACAGGGTAAACAAAGGGGGTGCCATGTCAAAACCTTCATAGCTCTCTGCTGTTTGTTTTTACCCTTGTCTGTGGGAAAAAGAGCGGAACGGAAAAAAAAATGTGATTTTTTTGGAGATCAAATCATTTGAAACTCCTTGGGCAAGCGCTGCACGGGAGTGTTCGTGAGAACTGAAAGGAAGTGATCTCAGTGTGATTTTGGAGATTTCTGTGCTGCCAGCTGAAGGGTATGAACAGCAGGCATGTAAATGGCTGAAGCTGCGTAGCGCCCCCTCGAGGATCGCAGATCTGACAGCCGAGGCAAAAGCATCTTTGCATCTGACTAATATCCATGAGTCATCATTCATTCTGAAGGTCGTAGTTCAGGAATCCAGAACCTCTGTACTTGTGGGTCAAATATTAGCACAGGCATCAGGGTATAATTTGTATTTTTAACACACAATCATTTATAACCACCCTCTGTTGTGCTATACCTTGTGTACAGGATGAGAAAACAGTGAACAGTATAAAAAAGCAAAGTGCACCAGATGGGGAGAGGCTTTATTTTTGGATTATTGGCTTCAGAGAGGATCACTGGATCAACGAGGTGTTGCCATTTTTGAACTGTTTCAATTATGCGCCACTTTTTATTTCATGAACAGTCTGTTATAAACATTTGGCTACCCATACTGTATTAATGAATGCTATAGCTACCTTTATTAACATTGTCACGTGTAAAGAATGGCCCATGGTGAAAAGCATTTGTTTTCAAAATAGGGGGCAAGAGTGTTTCAGTTTCAGTACCTGTGTACTTTTCTAATATCCTTTAAAAAGAACTGCCTTGTCCTTCCAAGATTTTGATGTAGGACTTAGTAACTTACATACATTACTCTTGTTCACAGGCAATCTGAATTTTATTAACATCATTCTGAAACAATGAGCAGCTGTGTTGTATTGCTGTTTTTTGGTCAACATTGATTTTGCTGTGATTGAGATGTGACGCCTTCAGACAATCTCAGTTTAAAACAGTGTGTTTATACCAAATAGGCAACAAAGTCATGATGAAAATATTCCCAGTCTACTGTAGCTATTCAAAATACCACCTCATAGGAAACATAGCTGTAAACCAGTGCAATGTCAGCATTGCACTATACGGTAAGTGTGCAAAGCTAGATCTTTCAAACAGATGAAAGCAAGACTACATGTGGTATCATAAACCTTAGTTAAGTTGTAGAATTGTGTCATTATGTTGCTGACCAGATATGTTTAAAGTGCCATGACTTTGTGTATATGTATAAATATACTACATAGTATTTTGAAACTTGGAACAAATGGACATTGCTTTTCCCTCAAATTTGCAGGACAAAGAGAGTGCTGCTTCTAATCTCTGGACTGGTCTCATTCTTTTTTTTAAAGAGTGGATTTTGAAGTAATAATTCATGTTCTCTATCCCATGATCCTCTCTGTTGACATGCTGACTCAGCTGGGTTTGGACAGTGGGGCTGAGGCACAGTGTTCCAGGATGGGCTGCGGGGAACTGTGTTTTTTTTATTATTATTAATTTTGTCCCTAATTGGGTTAATTAGTAGTGACAGCGGAGCCCCTTCCACTCACTTGGGTATCATGTCAAAAAATGTGTGCTTTCCTAAACCCTTCATGACGGCCAACATTCCAGAAATTTCTCCTCTGCCTTTTTTTAATGGTAAGCATTTTTAAGATTTTATTGCTTGTCAAAAAGCACTTGCTACAAATATATCTATCCTCCATGAATTAGATAGTTGGTATCACTACACCTCAAATGTACCAGGGATTACTCATGTCCAGATATTAATCCGAATGTGTCACTGAAATATCGTGCTTCGTCTTAATGAGGAATTCATGTGTTTCCTTGTCAAATCTTTTCTTAAAGGTACATGTGGTGCTTCACTGTTACTGAGAAAGACTTGAATATGTTCACAGTCCTTTGCTGCTTCAGATTAGATGAAAAGTTCTGTTAAAAACTGTATATAGGGAAACTTAAGCTGCGTAGGCAGCCCCCACTGAGTGACATTTTATCGAATCACATTTTATCTGTTATCAACAATAATTGGAGTGGGCTGACAGAATTGTTTCTTCATTTTGAAAGCAACAACAAAAAATGAACAATTTTTCGCAGCACATATGTAATTGAACACACTGATGATTAATACACTAAGATGGGAACAAAAAGGTCATTGATGGCCTTCATGGTCATCGTCATCAAGCACTCATATTATCTCATGAAGAGCGATTCAGATTATGCTAAGTACTCACCGCTAGTCTTCATGTCTTTGATCCTTAAGAGACAGCTCCCTTTCTAATCCTGTGCAGCCACTTTGAAACGCCGCCATGATTAAGGGAGCTGAGACCCTTTTAGGTTTGATTGGACATTAACCATCTGCCATGAATGCAAACTGCTTAGCTCTGTTTCGAAGTATCAGACCCATCCAGCATGCATCAAATAAAATTATTAAACCTGGATTCAGGGAGGAAGAAGGGGAACGTCTGAAAATTTCAGTTTGTTGAGGGATCAGAGGCTTTGTGGTTATATTTTATCCAAACTTTTACATAATTGATTAGATAATTTATTTGATATAATTGTTGCATATACCCATTGCTTAAGCACAGACAGGCACAACTGTATTATTTAGAGAGAATCGTGACACTTCAGGAACAGGAATATGTATCCCTGGTATCATTACATTGAATAAAGGCGTTTATTCATCGATCTGCAAAATTCAAATCACAGCTAAAAAAAACAATGGTTTTGTACAATGAAGCCTGCATCTCCTAACATGTACATGCAAAACATTCCTTCTCTGCAGGGGAATCAGAGTTTAATCTAATTCCGGTCTTAGTGTGTATATCATATTTGTGGCATGAAATGGCACATGACCCAATCAGAATAGGCCATCAGTCAGTGTGGCTTCAATGTGTCCAGTGTGTTCTTTTTTTTCCTTGGAGGAATACCTCATGGCCCTGTCCTAATCCTGAACTGGGATCGGATCAGAGTGACACTGCTCCCAGCAGACCTATTAATTTCAGTTTGTGCTGACCCCGGGAGGTTAGGTGGAATCATGCGCACTGCTGCTTTTCAGTAATCTAAATTCATGCTGGGTCACTGTGAAAGCCATGAACTCCATGAACTGAATCACAGTCTCCCATTTTCAGCAACAGTATATATATAGAGTAGAGAGGGTTCCATTCCCACTGAATGAGTCACACCTGGGTAATGGAGTTTCTGAGATGAGGTGTAGACTCTGCTTTTCTGTTCCTTGAATTCTGAGCCTTATGCGGGGTCAATTCAGGCCCTGCTATCTTGCTAACTTTTGAAATGTGGTAAGCCAAAGCAAAAGGAATCTTCAGATCCAAGTCCGTCTTCAGCACCTTAAAGATCCCTGCTACCACTTGGTTTATTTCATGTTTTAACTCTGCATGAAAAAATACTTTCCAGTATCAATGTGACATTTACTTTTAACTAATTTCCACCTATTTCCTCTTGTTCTGTTGATACAACTCAGTTTGCAATCACGTCTGTAGTCAGCTTTATTAATCCCCTTTAAAAAATTTAAAACCTCAATAACATCCCCCCTGAGTCTCCTTTATCTGTGAGATTAAGAGATTAAGGCCCCTATTTGCTCAGCTTTTGAAGTACTGCATATTTACTGCTGAGTTCATTTTTCATATGGGCAAATCAATTGTGAGAGAGGGTGCATGAGTAATTTTCCATTGTGACTAGTTGGGAGGCAAAAAAATGGAAATATCCACAAAAGTTTGTCCTGACGGAAACAAGGACATTCAGCACAGAACTGGGAGGTTTTCTGGCTGCTTTGGTATTTGTTGTCAGACATGGAACACTGACCAAACTACCCATATTTATGATTTCCTTGTCATTAATGTGATGCATTCATAGTTGACTATGCCCTTGTGTATATAGTTTTTCAAGATGATTGGCAAACAGTTACAAGTGAATAACAATAATCACATAGCTTTGCATTCTTGATGTGATTCATGGCTTGTGATTTGCCTTGTTGCAATCACATCCATGAGGCAATTTCACTCTATAGTTTTGTCTAAAAATATTGACATTGTGATCATGATTCAATTCAAATAATTAGTCATTTAAACTGCAATTGTCTTGTAAATGAAATTAGCTTGTGTATTTTCTGTTAAAATATTTGAATGCAGTCTTTTGCTTTCACTAGATAATGCAATGCATAAAGCTACATCCAAATGTCACACACAGTATTGTGGCTAATTACTGATACATGGTACATTTATACACTAATACATTTCACCAAAAGATGTAAAAAGTTACTTCCATGACTACTAACCACCCCACAAAACAGCTGGAAATAAGCATTGTGCTTTGCCCATTGCTTCTTTATTTGTAACTTTTTGCTCCTTGGAAAACTAGGGGATGTAGACAACCGACCACAGAGGGTGTTACATATGTCACAAAGAAAAGTCCGTGGAAAATACTTAAATACTAATTCTTATCCTGTTTATTGTTTCCAGTGTACCAAATTCTCCAGGTCTTGAATTAATGTAATTAATACTCGTGCATTAAGTCTCCCAGCAAAATTCTTGCTCACAATACAACACCCGTACCTGAAAAATAGACTCCAGCAAAATTTTGCCTCTAAATGTGACAGTAGTGCCATATCACGGTACACTTCCAGGGGAATTTAAATGCTGGCACAGTCAGCTTGTGACAGCTTGTGGTTGAGAGCCAGACTGCTTAATGGTTTGTTTTTCTTAAAAGCCTGTCTCAAGGTGTACAAGTCAATTACAATAATGTCCACATCTCATCCAGGGTGGACTCATCTTTTTAAAAAGCTTCCTTTCTTCCCATCCTAAAAATAATTATTTATTCAGCCGTGGCAGACATCCCTGGCAGCCATGAAGTCAGCCATAGATTTAGCAATCGTGATATTTCAATCCATAAAGACAATAAAGGGACGAAAACAAGGACACCTGGTTCTATGATATCTGCATCTCTCCTAATCTTACGGGTCATACAAACACATTAATGTAGGACCCCTTCCTTGGAGGCAATGACAATGAGCAAAAGAACCTCACTACTCTATTTATCCCTGTATGTCTTTTTTTTTAAATAAAACTCCATTCAATGTTTCTGTTATCAATTTCATTAACTGACCATTCATGACTGACGATGATGTGCTGTGGCTGTGACTATGATGTCAGTGGAGATGTGTCTATCCTACGCTTTTTGTTCACTTTACTGTGATTCAAAGGGTGACTTGCAGTGTGAGACTGAATGCATTTGAGCGTATTGGCGGGTTGCATTCAAGTCACTTATACTTTCCCGCAAGCCTACTCAGGCACACTTGCCGATTCCAAACTGGAAGAGAGCATAGAGAAAATAATAAAAATGGATTTGTAATTATAGCAGGATTCTAGTGGGTTTTTTATATGGACTTAATACTTAATTTATACACGAGGATGTATAACTGTCAATTTTGGGGAAAATGTGTTTTGGTACATGGTTATTTCTGCACACTGAAACTTGATAAACACAAATTTTTTGAGATGCTAAATAACAAGCCTAACTATTTAATTTCTGTAAGTTTAAATAGTGAGACATTAGTGTATTTCTTCTACATACGCTGGTTCCTAGTAGATTCTGTTAATCTGAAAGCCCAATATGAACACTGACCCGACCCGCTCCCCTGGCCTCAACAGATCAGCTGCTCAAAGCTAGGACTGTGCAGCTCCACCACCTGCTTCATGAGGGGGTAGACACTATGGCGCTCGCCGCCTGGTAAACAGAGGGGAAATTGAGGTGAGGGGAAACTGTGAGCCAGTCTGGTGACATTTTGCACCGCATACCATTAGACAAAAGAACACGGGGATTAGTGGTGGGAAATCTTACACGGCGTCGTAACCGGGAATCTATTCATTCCTGTTATCAACTCTTCACACAGCTGCATGTGTGCCTTTTATGATGCAGATGAAACAGGTTTGTCACTGCTTTACATAGCCACCACCTGAGGGCTTACTTTTTCCACTTAATTTTTTTAAACCCGTCTTCATTTTGAATGAATCAGCCCACAGTTTTGGAGAATGGGAGAAACGTTGCCTGACTCATCAACTCCGTGATAGAGTAAGCCAAAGTAAGGATTCACAAAAGCACAAAGACTACGACAAAAGAAGCAAAATGCATGAGCATTGAAAATTGATTTAAACATATTCACAGAGGGGACGAATCTTTACATTAGGATGTATAATTTTTCTTAAGTAATAATTTGGGTAATTTGGGTTTGCTGTAGTATGTTCAAAACACAGAACATGTATTAGAGGGTGACAAATTGGGTTTACATTTGTAATTATTTTGTGTTCTTTTTGTTTCTTTATGTTTTGGCTTTAAATTATTTTAAGGGGTGCAATGTCAGGAAATGTGTTGTTTATACTGCATGTAGAGTCTTTATAATTCTACAACACTGTAGTGTTTTCTTGTATTTTGTGTTCTTGTGTTAGGTATGCACTGAAATCTAAATGTTGTTGCTAAAATGTTTTGCTAAAATCTGATAATAATAAAATAACAAAATAATAAAATATAAACACAGCAAGGGGGAGCTGTCCTTGAGAGGTATCTTCCCTGAAAATGGCTCCAACCCCTCTCAGCTTCTGCCACCGCCCCTTGTCAAGCACACCTGTCACAGATTGCCTGCTCATCAGGAGTACATGAAAGGAAGCCTGCAAGGATAACGTCAGGTGGGGCGTGTGAGGTATGTGAGGCGTGTGAGGCGACGATTCTGATTGTGTTAAAGGTCTTTCTTTTTGTCTGAGTGCCTGAAAACCTGTGTTCACCCTTGGCCTGTGTGAGTACCTGAACTGCGCAGCAACCCCTGTCTAGACTGGATTATTCTTTTGCCTTGGCCTGTTTGTTTGCTGACAGCAAGCAGATTAACTGCCCATCTATCTCTGTAATGTCTATGGGGTTTATTCTGATTAAATCGCTATTGTACATAACTGACATGTTTGGTTTCAAAATAAGAGCAAGCAACATCTAATATTATCTTTCTGAGCATCTGTTTAAATATATTGTCTATTTTTTTTTTGTTCTTTAGTGCCCAGTGTAATCTCTGTATCAGCACCTCTGTTCATCACAGTTGTGTGGGAGGAGGGAATCTATTATCTAAAACACAGTCATTGGTTCATTGAGTGCCCTGTTTTTGCTTTGTTCTTTGATCTGTTCTTCAGGGGATTTGAAACGCTTCTCCCTAACCTACTCTGGTTGATTAGTTTTCTTTTGTTCAGATATACTACCATCATATTCAGTGGTCCACTTCATCAGCTAATTCCAGCTGTTTTATGCAATTACCAAATGGAGCTCAAAATATTCATGACAGAGAGAAGATAAAGTGGGATGATCCTTACATTTTAAAAAAGTAAGCAAACAGGTATCATTTAAGTGGCTGAAATTTGTGTGCATGAAATCAGGACATCGATGTGCATTGTGATATTATACAATGCACACACCTTTTACCATTCACTGTCCATAGGTCCTTTTGTCTCTTCCTATTGAAAAGCCCTTTTCAGCCTAGTATTGATGTGGTCTTTATGGCATGATTGCTTGGTTGTTTATGGATGTGCTATAAGTATCTTCTTTGTGACCCAGTGCACTCCAGAGGTGACACTGTATGAGATGGCTGACTTCCTTGAGCTGAGTGGCTTAGAGTCCTATTTGAGACACTGAAGCACTGGTTTAGTTCTCAGGCTGGTGGACAGATGATCTCTAGTATGCTATTCAAAAGCACAGCAGTACAGACTCTCACTCTCCTTATGTTCTATTGGTAATGATGCACATTGGAGACCACACTATTAACTGTCTATTAAGACTCTGGTCATCAGTCCTCTGCATATCAATATTTATGAGACAGTAGATAATGTAAGTAGATAATGATAATTAGTATAATCTTTTTGAGGCATTCTATCAACATTGCATTTACATTGTTTATCACAGTAAATTTGACAGTAAATTTGATCATTTAAATGTTTTGATTTTTGATGCCAGAATTTGAGCCTGTAACATTCTATTTGTACATTATCAATGATTGTTAACAAAAACACATCTAATTCCAATGTAGAACTCTATATGTTATGACTGTAATATGTCTGAATGGATTAAATTGAATATAATTTGAAAGAACCTTGGCTCCCATGTCCAGCCCTTCATCTGTCTCCTATTAAGATGCCAGTGAAGAGCAGTGAAGAGCTATTAACATTTTAAAGCCCATCACAGATTTTATGGCGGGTTATGCTTTGCAGAAGCTGAAAATGTGTTCTGCAGAAATCATTTGGTTGCAGTTTAGCTGTAATGAAAGCTCACGTTTACACCTGTTGAATTGCCATTTGGTTCCCATGCCTTGGTATTAGACAGACAACAGGGACTCTAGAAGTCATTTAACAAGCTCTCATCACGAAAATCCTTTTGAGACAAGAACAAAGCATGCTTATTTAAAGTTGTGGCGAGGCACACAGCAAATCAATGAAGAGCCTGGAAGGCATTGCTGCATTGCCCATGCCTTAGTTACAACACTCCACACTGGGATGTATGAGCTGATGCTTTGTTTTATGCCTTTATGGGGACATTTACATTTACTTTCATTCAGTACATTCTGCATATAATCACAGTACTGTACATAATAGGTACTGTATGTATATATATATTATTTTTCAAAAACTCCAGCTATGACAGAAAATGTTCTACTGCCATTATCTAAGCAACGCAATTACTGTCTTGAATGCTGCTAGCCATTTCAGGTGGAGCCAACACTGCATGCTTCTTGCAATTGTATGCTCTGGGAGTGAGCTTCACTTCGTGTAAGCATTTAACTTCAAACAGACTAAAATCCTCCCTCATAAATGTGAAGGAGAAAGTTTGAAAAACAGTAAGATGCTAAAAATAGCGGCTGGAGCTATTTTTATAAACCACAGAACTACTGTCCCCCTCCTCCCGATGAAATTAGGTTTCTTGACAGAAAGATCTTTCTGACTGAGAAGATGTAAGGAAGCCTGATGGCCAATCGGGTCATCGTTCATCCCAGATCTGTCATGGCATCTTCTCGCTTCTCCTCCCACCGATTAAACCACTGGTCGTCACCAACTGAAGTCCAGCCGTGTGAGGCAGATTATACTCATCAATTCCGCAGCTGAATAACTTATTATGCTTTATGCGCCCGATCAATCATATGGATTGCATGCAACTTTATACTGTCTTTACTGGCAGAAGTTTTCATCCATCACGGCAAATTACCTTGTTCTTCCAGTTGGCCTTTAAAAAGTCTTCCCTGTTTTACAAGACAATTTAGAATGCCCAAACAACTCCCCAAAAGCCATTCACTACAAGTTATTTTTCAAAATATTATTTCTTAAAATAAGTAGCAGCTTATGTATGTGTAAGTTTCCACTCCATGACAAATGCAGGGACACAAAACTGCATGACTGACATTAAACCTGTGCACAAAGGGGGAATGACCAACAGAGGAAAGCCTTTTAATGTCATTCAGGGCATCAGCAGCAATAACACCCCCATCACATTGTTCCTAAAATTTCTAACCACCGCATATAATGTCAGGACTCATGCAGGGACTCGGGCGCAGACGGAGGTGGTGGATGCTCAAGGAATTTATTTCAGTTCAGAGGGGTAGTCCAGTAAACAGGGTCAAAACAGGCAATGTCCAAAACCAGAAAAGCACAGCAAACGGTACAAGGACGGATCCAAGAATCATGGTCGGGAAACAGGCAAGATCAATAAACAGGCAGGCAGAATAATCACAAGAGAATAACGCTGGTACTGAAACAGACAAACTGACACGAACTGGCAACGAGCTAGGAAACAGACAGGGTATGAGTACACAAGCTAATGAGCAAACAAGAAACAGGTGAACATACGGGCAGGTGAAACAGATGGTTAATAAGCCACAGGCGGGGAAACAGAGGGCGGGGCAGGCACACGAGAGCAACGAAAACAAAAGCACATGGATGGGGAAAGCAAAACAAACCAGCAACTAAGCCGCAGTACTGACATATAAAGCCACAACTAGATTTTGGATTAGCCACAATATCTAAGGGCAGTCCAGTACATCTCCAAGGTGACTTGAAAACCTTTCAAGTATTCTCTGAGAGCCAGTTCTGCACCCAATGTATTCATTCAGTTTCTGTTAATGTAAGGCTCAAAGATTAATCCTGTTTGTAACATTATTCAAAAGGCCTTATCAAAGATTGGCACGCACACACACACACATACACACACACACACACACACACACACACACACACACACACACTATAAATGTGTCTCTGACCTCAGACATGAGTATTTGCATCAGTGCAGGGGAAAGGCCTGAGATGGTGGACAGGTACAGCACTGGGGTGATAGAAAATTGTAGACAATTTTCCTTCATATTCTCCTGTTAGTCTATCTTTTAGCAGCCGGTGGTCTTCACAACATTTAAATATTAACATGTGGCAAGTCTTTTGGAAGTTTAATAGTATGGTGCTGATATTGCGAAATTCCTATGCTAAAACATTTATCATATCTCTTTGTTGTTTTTGTTTGCAGGATTCACTTAATTTTAGAACACAAAACAAGAACAGAACATACTGAATCGCACACAGAAATATGTAAATATAAAAAATCCTTCAAGAATTTCCTTTTTTAAAGTGAAAACATATGTCAAAACATTTCCACTAATTTGTAATCTTGAAATGTTTTTGAATGAACAAGTAATAATAAAATTCTGATCAAACAGTTATTTGATTTGTTGTGTTTCATAACTGCTGTTCTCTTGTAACACAGAGACATATGTCATGAGGAAATTATTTTGCCCTTTCCACCATGAAGAAATCAATCTTCATATTATCATAATCTGTGCAAATGTTGTAAAGTTTCTGCAAAAGTATCTATTGAATGTAAAGGATGTCAGTTTCTTTAAAACATATTATTATGGAAAAAAGCACAATAAGTAGTGCCAGTGTCTTTTCAGAACAGCATAAAATAATGTAGCAGTGAATTTTATGTTACAAAATTAATAAGGCCATGTTGGCTATCTGGACTTTGCAGACTCAGATCTAACAAGCTAGATATGATATTCAATGAACAACAGACAATGTTTGCATAGATTTAAAACAGATCTATGCACACTTAAAACAGATGTGTATCTTTAAATTTATATGGTACCTTGCAGGGTGTGGGTCAAATTAGGAGTAACTACAATCAGTTTATTCCAGATATTCCTCCTTTATCTGAGCAACAAAGAAATGTAACTTGAGTTATCTAAAAGTACTGTGTTAGCACAGATTAAACCATGACTGAAAGACTCAATAGACCATTGCAACCAGGAAGAGAATACAAGATCATCATGAAATAATCTTGTGGCTGTTGTGGTTTAAATATTCCCATGTTTTAGGTGATTAATTGTTTCTGTTGAAGGACAAATGACACAAAAAGTACAGTGTCCCCAGTTTTCCATTTACATTTCCAAGAACCAACCTCCCACTCCCATGGTGACACTGCCCACTCCAATTCCCACTAGGCTAAGGGTTATGATAAAAATACTATATGTTGGCAAAGGTAATTGTGCTAGACAGAAAATATAAACAATTACAGTAAATCATAGTGACAGTCTGACACTAGCAGCTGCTAATTGCCAGGTCTCTGTTTTCCTGTCACTGTAACTCCAAGAATCCAAGCTAGTCATTGGAAAGTAACAGCTCCATGCAAATAATATCAAGACAAATGTTGATCCAATGAGACCAGGACAAAGAATGTGGTGGTTCCCACAAATATTCCCCTGTTTATTCCTTGGAAAGTCCATAAACAATGGGCCAAGATGTGTTTGTTGCAATTGCCCTTTGTTTTTAAACATCTTTTGTATAAAATACTAAGATAATATGAACCAGCAAATAAGACACACTAATTGGCAGGTCCTTGTGTACAGGATGTTCATATAATTTGTTGTGCTTAATAAAGATGGCTTTTCTTATTTCTGTGATTACACCCCTCTGCTTCATGTGTTTCCCAAAGTAAAACTATTTTTGTCACACCTGTAATGTGGCACAGATGTTCTGAATCTCTAAAGACTGCTTGTTTCCGTTTATCAACAAAGAAATGGAGGGAAATTAAGTCTTGTCAAAAACAAAGTATGAAGCACTTCAATAGATTCCACACCTGTCAAGAATGGTACATTCAGAAGAAGAACATTTGCATAAGGTCCCATCAGTTACCAATGTGAGCCAGAGCAACAGCCTGGAGAGAAACAGTGAAATAGAATAATCATGATTCCATTCAGTAGTGGCAGAGGTGAATCCAACACATTGACTGCTGAAAGAAACTCAGCTGAGACAAATATAGAATAGATTTCAATTCCAGTTTAACTGACATTCAACTGATTTTGTTTTTACTAAATGAAAAACTGAAGCCTTCCAGTATTTCACTCCCTTTGACTTAGAGGCTTGCACAGTGATGTGTGGGAAGTGGCCCAGCATTATGTGCTGTCCTGTTTTTTTGTTGTTGTTTTTTTGGTATTTTGTATAGGAAATATAGTTTGTATCCATAATCAATTTGTCATCTTTTTGTCATAAAAACCATTAGCTTTTATTTCGTTAAAAAAAAAGAAATCACATTTAAGTATAATATCAAAAATGTACTTATGTATACATTTAAATATTATATGAAGTCTAATATTGAAATATCTAATGGTTCTTAATGCATGTAAGTACCAGTGAATCATTTGCTTTGTAAGAAGTTGTGCAGAACATGTAGCGTTAACAACTGTAACTCAGGCTGTAGGTAAGTGAAGTTGACATATTTCGCGTTGTGTTATGCAAGTCAGTTAATCTCTGGTATTGCACTTGAAGGCACACATGGAGGGCTGTTTATTTTTCATACTAGGCAGCTTGCAAATCACCATTTCACTCGAAAAGGTTTTTTCCTGCAATTCATTGTTATGCACAAATAAATATATCTGACCTTCAAAATATGTGCAGTCAGATGGATATAATTAATGTGCATGTGAACCATGGCATGATTATTTAATACTTTAATTTTTTTACCTTCATATAATTTTTGTTTTCATGGGGAAAGTTAAACCCTTGAAGTTCACAACTTCAGTTTATAGCATTAAATTCAACATATGTATATTAATATTATTACTATAGCATCTACGCATTTGTTGAGGCACATGTTTCACCCTGTGAGTTCTCTTAAAAACACAACTCTGTGTAATTTGTACACCATTAAAAAAACCCACCAAAACACCTTTTACACTCATGTAAGATAATTCCAGAATAGGGCCCTACATAAACTTGTACTCAGATTTTTAAGAGGCTGCTGTGACACACCAGCTCATCAGGCATGTATTAATTATCAGTCGTGTTACTAAATCATTCATGAACCCAAATGATAAGAGGAGGAATAATAAAGCATATTGTGAGATCAGACATTACAGTTGTGCTTGATAAGGTTATTGAGGCAAATAACTTTCCTTCTTTGTATTTTTTGTTTTATCTGTTGGCGGCAATGATTACAGACCAATCAATTCATAGAGAACAAGCCACCTCTTACATCACCACCTATAACATCTTATAGCTATCTACCTCTGCAACACCATCAGAAGCAAGTCAATGTTTTGTTGTGGTTTGATACTTATCATCAGAGATAACAGTTATAAGGGTGTCTATAAAGCAGCCCAAATCGTAGTTGCATTCATTAGCAATAACATTAGCAGGGGCTTTATTATAATTTTGATCATTCTGATGTGGACATAAATGAGACTCACAAATGAAGTTGTAAGCCGATTTACCATTCTCCCCAAGGAGTTGCCTATATATCTGACAATTGCTTGATTTATGGAAAGCAGGTTTAAAAGTGAAGCAGTCCTTATCCACTTGAAACTGAGTGTTCTCTTGACATTTCAGTGGAATGCAAGAAAATAAACCAAGCAGTAGACGTTCAATTGCTCCTATATTTCTGGTTTTGTACATGCTGTGCTGGTTACAGGGAGGAAGTCATGGGCCATTGTATGTTTGTATCAACACACACACACACATACACACACACACACATTCAAAGTGTCCAAAAACAGCAAGTTATTCACACGTACTAAGTATTTATTCTCCACAAGTCAGTTCAAACACAGATGAAAAACAGAAGACCAAGTTAAACAAAAGTATTTAGGAAACATTGTGTAGGTTTGCTTTGGAATAGTGGTTGCTCAGTTCATGTGAGGTGGCCCTGACTGGAAATGTTTGTACTGGCTTTCGGAAAATAAGTATTTAATATTTAAAAGTCAGTAACTTGCCATTTTTGTCCGCATGTTTTTGTACTAATGTAATTTATTTTGGTACTAAGTTAATACTGTGTATATGAATTTACAAAGTGTAATGTAGAACAATGATGGCAATATTGTTTATCAATTCAGGTTTTATCGTTATGCCTTCATAGTTCATATAGGGTGAATCTTTGCATATCAGGACAGAAATGAAATACATTTTTACATTTTATTCTCACACTACCCAACTATTGAACAATTTAGGTTGCAGGCTGAAACTGAAGTAATCTAGGTAGTAGGCAAGAGTAATTTACTGTCAGCAATATTTGGTAGCTAGCTATTTTTCAATCTCATTAGCTAGTTTGCTTGCAAGCTTAGAATTCAGCCCATTTTCAGTATGTTTATGTGGGTAGCTAGCAAGGTGGTTTAGAGGCTGGATATAAAATATGCTATCTAACTTACAAGAAAGAGTAATCCATTGCCAGCCTTATTTTCTAGCCATCTGGCTAGCAAACCCAGCTACTTTTGAAGCATATCAACTAAATTGCTCATTAGCAATCTCAGAGTTCTGTTGATTTTCAATGTTTTATGTTGCTGAACCATGTTTTCTGGGCAGTTAGCTAGTAAACTCAATTGTCAAATTAAGCTATGTATGAAGCAAGCTCCGAGTTTGATATTTAAAATTTTTTATGTTGCTAGCTAGCAGGCTAGAGTATTTAGGTATGAAGCTAGCTAGCCCTCTGAAAATAAAATAAATAAATAAAATGAGCTGTCTAGCTAGCTGTTCACAGCTTTCCTCTTTTGACGATATCACCACTGAAAATTTAGAATTTACCTTAATAAAGGAAAATTCATCTAATTCACAGCAGTTCTGGGATCAGAACTCCATCCCTTTTTGAACTGTAAATCAAGGATGCAGCTGCTGGGACCAACCAGAATGGCTATTTCTGTAAAGGGGATTTACAGTGACCACCTCCTGCCTTGTAGGCTAGAATTCCTTACATTCATAATTCAAATGCTACTGAGAAACAGTTTAATCTCTCACAATTCTAAGAAGCTGTTATAAATGAGGGGCCTTGGGGAGAGCCCCGAGCCTGGGAAGGAGGCTGTGGCCAAGCTGACTCTCCCCATCACATCTGAGCCGTGCAGGCAGAGGACTGCATCCCCCCGGCCCACGTCAGGGGTACTGATTTCACAACTCCCCAGGCCCTGCAGATCCATGTGCGGCTGAGGAGCAGCCCGGTGCGAAGGGGTAAAAGCTGGGTTTTAAAATACATATTCAGTATTGAAACCTCCATTAGAAACCTCCACCTCCAGGCACAAAAGATTCAGTTCTTTATTTAAATCTTTCCTACTGAGTATCAAATAACCTCAGCCTCGACCTTGGTGGCTGTGCTTGTGTAGCACTGCGGTTGAGGTGTTGCGAGGACCTCAGTGCTGATGCTGCTTTAATACTGCACTGTTTGAGAAATACATAAATGACTCTGCTGCCTTCATCTGGCACTCCATTTCATATGTAAGAAGTGCCAGAGCAACACTTGGGTCCATCAGGCACGCTGCAGCAGGGGCTGGATCAAAGCTGACTGACTGATGGTTCAGTAAACAAGCAAAGAACTCACGCAAGAGAATCTGTGCCATCTGTTTGCCAACTGCAGTTGTTTGCAAGTGCACCTCTAAATTCAGTTAATATGGCACAACATCTGACAAGGACTGACTGTCAGCCTGATATTGACTAGTATACATTGAAAAAGGTTCCAACACCCTCACACAGTGCTCAGGCTTTACCCAGTCGCTTGTGAGAAAGGTGTCAGTGCCAAGTTGCTCCAGAACTTCATTCCAGAGTTGGGGTCAATTCTATTGCAATTCAGTCAGTTCAGAGAATGAATTGAAATTCAGTTCGGGAAAGGCTGCAAGTGGCTTTCCAAATGGTGGCAAGTATTTCACAAATAGCCACCTAGTGGGGAAAGGCTCCACCAGCAGGCAGAAGTGGTCTGCTAGAAAAAGATTTCCCACTGCTTGGAATAAATGGCATGAGATGGAACTGTGAGAAAATCTGAACTAAAAATATTTCATTTGGATATTAACAGTGTTTTGACATTTCAGACCAACATTTGTTTCATTTTTGTTCATCACAATAGCATCTGTTTCATCTTTATTTTATATAACAAGCTTGTTTTTTCATTTTAGTTCCAGTTGTCAATAACAATATTTCATTAACAACATGATTGTGAAAGTAGCTGAGCAATGTTTTGTAGCATGTTGAGGTTGTATTACTATATAAACATTATTATTAATCTTTTGGTTAGGAACTTAGCTAGCTAACCAGGATTCATCAATTTGGCCATCATATCTTTTCTAATGAAGGCAGAAGAGTGCAATTGGCTGTAATGAACAGATGTCACAGTTGGCTTAATATGAGCAGACAGTACTAGTGTAACATATATATTGGGGCTCCCGCTATGCTTTTGATGATGTATTTCAGCCAGAAGACCAGAAATATGTAATTCAGCGAGAAATATGGAGAATACAGCAAAAAGAAATTGGGAATATTTCAGAGTTTGACCATTCATTGTTATTTCACATGAGATTATATTCAAATTCTGTATGTTTAAATAATGTTAGATGTGTAATAAGTCAGGCCTCAGGGTCACTGTGGTTATTTCTGTAAAAAAAAATTCCCCTAAAAGGGCCTGGCTGGAGACAGATATTGCAAAACTAGATCCAGCAAATATAAATTTAGTGGAAACTTTAATACTAGCACTGATTTAGAAATGCAAATGTAGCTGAGCTCAAAATAGCACAATTACATTTCATAATGTGACCACATCATTGAAGTCAAGATGAGAATACGGGAGAACAACTGGTTCCATGTACTGCAGACCATGTTTTTTTAAAGAATTTCTTCATAACCACATTGAATGTGCAACTGTTGAAAATGCAGCTATTTCCAGAAAATTATGACCCATGTCCACTACATGTTGGTGCAGAGCACTATTTTTGCAAGGACTCTGGGAAAGCAGTTAATCTGGTATCAATCTATAAAACTGTAGGAGGGCTGGTTATAAATTTTCATTTGTCTGTTGGACAAATATCTCAGCATTCACTCTGGATAAGTGCTACAGTAAATGACAAAATGCAAATATATGATTTATGTAAACAAACAAAATGGTATAATTTTGGTAAAAAAAAAAAAAAAAAAGCTCCACAAAGTCACACGCACAGCTGCATGCTGGGATTGTTTTCGAGATTACATGTTTTTGCCATATGGTGACAGGTGGCAAATGCATATAGAATTACATATGAATATGGACATCACAGCTCATTAAAACAACGGAATGGTTTTGCATATACCACCAAGACAGGTGATAAAAATATCTGTCCTTCAAAAACAAATAATATGCTTCCTACATAAAAATTGAATCAAGGCATCATTAGCAAATGAATTGTGACATTATGTCAAGATGAATGCAATGAAAACCTCCCTCTCTTAAGTGCTTAGAGTAATCAATAGGAAAATCCATCATAAGTGTGCACGGCAGATATTGCTAATCAGCACAGTTACAATTAGCGGTCTTCCATTGAAGTGGCGTACTGCGTGTTTAATGGCAAAGGTGTGAGGTGGTGTAGTCTGCAATTTTTATTGCTCATCATCACACCAAGTCAGATTTACAAAAGGAATTGTGTGTGTTGTGCGCATTAGAGGGGCTGCAAAGTGAGGCATGATTGGGAAATTGTGATTAAAAACTGTTTTACTGACAGAGCATCACTATGCACATTGGCCAAGGGCACATATGAAATTATTCATATGTATATGCATTACTAGAATGAGCAAGATATAACTGGGAGGGAACTGAAGCGCAAGCCTCATATGTGCATTAATATTTTAAGACCCCTGAAAAGCAAGAGTTTATGATAGCTATACGGGCACAATGTCTTGTTGCATAAACAAATAGTTGATGGATTCATCCCACTCAACCTGCCATTACTGAAGAATGTAAAGGACAGGATTTGTCAGTGTTAACTACATTTCATTTCTATGTTGTTCATAAATAGCCAGACAAAGATTATTGTTGATTGTTTTGTAAGTATTTCTCGCAAAGTAGAAATGAACTGCTTATTAAATCTTTTTACGGGTTTGAAAATGCTACAAGCTGCAAGAGGTGAAAGACTGTCCTCAATAGGCTTTGGATATTTGGATAGAAGTGGTCAATCCTGTGGACAAGCAACAATGGACGTAAGCTCACAGCTCAGTTTCAGCTTTTGTGAAGACTCAATGAAGTTGCTGTTGAAGCTGTAGGTAAGACAAGTTCATATTCTGTTAGTCAGGGCAAAATTTCCTTTCCTTCTAAAATTTCCCTAGTTCTCCACCCTTGAGAATCTGAAGAGCTGCTGAAGTGTCATTGCTTTGACTGATCAGCTCACGCCTATGTAAATAGAGACCAGCAAAAGCTTTCAAAATAATAATTTATAGTAAATGATACTTTACTATCATTAGCATTCTTTACAAGAACTTGTGAAACATTTTGTTTATGAAACATTGAGCCTTTGAACAGCATAAAAGTCCTCATATCGACCATGACATTAAATGCTAAAATGAGTGTTAGTTTCATTTGTGTATTCAATTAAGTCTAGATTCTAATGACTGAAACCGCCACTATCATTCATGTGCTGGCTCGATCAATGGAGGATTAAAGAGTCTTTATGCTGATTCTGATTCTCTCTCTTCATAAGTCAGTATTATCTCCCTTGCTGATTCATTGTTCTTCCTGAAGAAGAGGCAGATAAAAAATTGTCAATCCCTTCATAATCTTCCTGCCACAGTCTAGTAATACAGTTCCTTGATCTCAATTATTGCAGTCACGTTCTAACCGCTATGGTACTTGTGCCACAATATAAGCAATGGTAAAAAATTCAAAATGCAGACGCACAAAAGGAGAACAGAATCACTTGTCAAGGCATTTCCAAAAGATCACACCCGTTGCAGTCTAATGAAGGTTGTGAGTCACCTCAGGAACAAAGCGCTGCTTCTTTAGGGAATGACTCATAGAACAGGACTGAGTAACGTGTCTCATAGCTCCAGAGAAGGAGGTTCAATGCGCAGTGTTCCTCCCTTTCACAATTCCAATTTAAATTGTATTAGATTATTTGTTGCATGAAAACAGCAAGAACTTTAGTCAAAAGGAAAAAAGTCATAAATCTAGACTAAAAGTTTACATCAGCCCAAACTAAATTCAGAGTATAAATTAATTAAAATGGGCTTTATTTCTTTGAATGATAACAAAAATGAAATGGTTTGGGTCATGATAAATACAACCATCAAATTTCTATCAAAATGGAATAATCTATCAAGGTATCAAAATATTTTGAATATTAATATTCAAAATAAGGATTAACAATGAAAATAGGTCTGAATGGTAAGTGAAGCATGTTTCACTTTCAACCAATGTGGTTCCTTCAATTGTTGATATGTTTTGGTGTCTGGTTCCAAGACCACTTTAAAATTGGCAAAAATATAGAGACAAATCTACCAATGAGTTCCCCTCACCTCCTAAGCACCAGTGTTTTGTTTAGTTTAGTTTAGTTTTAGAGTGGATTTATTTTTTCCAACTCTCTTTGCCATTCTGCAAGTGGTAGATTGAAGTGAGGAACTACAAACATTGATTTTGTTCAATTTCTTCCTTGTTCTACCCATTGATATAGTATTCTGTGGCAGACATTGTATTGCGTGCTTATCCACGCAGATGAAGCGGGGAATGAGGGATTCAGCGATGTGGCCCTCCATCTCCTGTCAGCCTACAGGGCTGGTACTTCAACCCGTCTCCGAGGACCGCTCCGACATACCAGTGAGCCGCGGTCGAGGATGAGCAGCGGCAGGGATACAGTCGTTGGAGTTCTGAATCGAGGCACTTCATCATGTCAAACCTCCAGCACCTTGCCAGCCTGGGGAGGAGGCGCCCAGACGGTGCCTGATCCGAGCACTCCCCCCGAGGAGATCCCTGGCTCTGTCGCGGAACTAAGAGAGAGCCACGTGACAGCCCTTATGACTCGACTTGACAGCACTGACAACTTGAATAGTCTTGATCAACCCTCCGCCCATCTGGCATGGTACAGGGTACTCATGAGGGGAGGCGTGGCGGCGGCGGTTCCGGTCAGGAGCCACAGACTGTCTTTTCAAATAGGGCAGGACTCTGTGACAATCTGTTCTGCAAAATAATGTAGAGCTCAGATGAACACATGTGGTACACAAAGAAATAAATACAAATGCTGTGTGCAGACATGGTATAACTTGAATACATTATTAAGGCTGGTTGCATTTTCAGTCAATGGAGATTTGCTTTCCGGTCTAAAATTAAATTGAAACATTTATTTTCCAGTATATAGAACATGGGATGGAATTTTGACTTCAGATTAATATAACATCTTACAAACAGTACGAGAAAGTAAGAAACAATAATTTTTTAAATCTGTTAATTGAATCGTAGTAGCATACCCTATGCAGACATGTGGCTTTCACTGCTTTGTGACCACAGGCATATTTAATACAAATGAACTGGTCCTATCATTCCCACTTTTGTGACTGTAATTAAGCAAACAGGTTTTTCCTGTATTCAGATTTCTGTGGCAAGGTCAGCGGGGTGAATTAAAATTCTCCTGGTGAGTGTTTATTATGATGAATATGATGCATTTTAGAATAAATTTTTGCAAAACCCTGTGTTGCTTGTGAGCCTCACCACAATAAAAGGAAGATTATCATTGATCGTAAAAGTAATAATGGGGTCTGAATAACTATATAACTGAATTGTTTCCAAACACATGGGAAAGTACTGTTAGAAAACATGCACCGTAATCACTGTTGGGATTGAAGAAATAGTTTCCTCATATATTAAAATAACCATAAGAATATGTGTAGAGCTGGATCAAAGCTTCTACTCTTTTCTTATGTAACAAATGCTTCTCCTATCCTGTAGAATGAGCCTACAGGCAGGAAGGTCTGTTTTGCAATGTAAAGGCTGGCCTTTGAATGCATTAAATGCTCTTCAATATTCTCCAGACGCAGTCAGTTTGTAATTTACAGCCAGATGAACCACTTGCTTGGCTGAATGAGAGCCACTGCAATTCTCCATCTTTCATTCTTTCGCAGTCGCTTACCAAGCCATGGAGACCCACAATGACAGGAGAGGCCTAATACAGCAAGTGGGAGAAATGATATGGAGAAATCCCTGGCTGACACCAAATGAATCAGTACTCATTCATGTAACACTTTCATTCAGTCTCATTTACACATTTGGGGCTGTGGATAATATGTAACTTGACTTTCAACTGCCAATATATGCTGAGCGAGTTCCATGCTCTTGGTTGATTCTGAACCTGGAATAATGAGTTGATGCCTCTTCCATTCTTGGAAGTTTCTTGAATCAGAAATTCAGCCCATTTCCCTTTTTATAAATATGTTTCCTCAATGTCAGTGTACCTGAACACCAGTCGTTAACAAGGCTCTGTTAAGATCAGCAGCTGTGAGACCATTGACTTTTTGTCCTCCCATCAAACAAGAGCAGATTTTCTGATTTACCTGCATGAAACTGGTTGGAAGAATGAAAGGGAACTTTGCCCTCAAGAAACTGTATACTTTATCAGATGCTGATGCAAACCTGTGTCACAGTTCTGCAACTCCAGTCATTGAGAGGGTTACTTCATTATAAACTTTATTATAAGCTTCTGTTACTCCTTGACCTAAACTGCCTCCTTTTATCATTTGGCTTGTTGGAGAAGTTAAATCCATTTCCTTGATCCTCAGAAATGATCTCTTCAAACAGTGCCAGCAGACTTTCTGTCTGCAGCTCATTCATAAATACCCAAGTATTGGAGACTCCTGCACCCTTTGGGACTGCATTTCCCATCTCAGATTCTCATGGTCTGCTGAGTATACTGAGACCAGCCGAGAAAGTGGTGTTACACCAGGGCTCAGACCCTAACTGTGAGTTATGAACTTAAATGTGCGTTGCCATTTTTTGTTTGTTTTGTTTGTTTGCTATTGAGTGTGCAATGATAAGAATAGCACATGCTTAAATTCCTTACTTAGAAATAATGACACATTAGGGGTGCCTGTGAGGGTAGAATAACATACATGGTGGTTTATTTGAGGTAATTTTAGGTCATAATTCTGCTGTCCTCTCTTGTGTGTTGAAATGACATGGTAGAGGGGACCAGCCAAAAATATTCAGTACCACAGTCATTTGCTTCCTTGATAAATATTCTCTTATATTATAGATATTAAATATTCTCTTTTCAATGAATTTGCATCCGTCAGCACTGCAAGAATACTTCACAAAGCTAGAAGCAGTTTATCTATATTTCTTGTTCTGGCAGCAAGTGAGTCATTGTCTGAATACAGGAGCATAGCCTGTGAAGTAGGGACTGAAGACACACACATACACATTTTGAGAGGTTTAAATTTCCCCTGCATTTTAATATTCAAAAACGGTTAAATGTCTTTATTTCAAAAGGGTAAATTTTACCACTAGGGCTGTCAGTGGATGGCTTTTGGAAAGCTCCATGACGCACAACTTCATCTGACCTTAGACCCAAGTTAAATGAACAACTTTTGTAAGTCGTTCTACATAAGAGCATCTGCCAAATGTCTAAATGTAAATGTCAATCAAAGCTGCAAATCTTGCAATGATCACATTTCTTACCAACGCCTTTCTTTTCGCGAATGGAGATAGTATATTGGCTCCTTGTCAGTGAACACTGAAGGGGGTGAGCCTGTGGTTGGGGTCCAAACCCGACTGTGTCATCTTCCAACAATGACTGGCTGTCAGGGTTTCGGCTGGTGCTGCTTCCCACAATGACCAACAGGCGTCCTCGTAACATCCTGTCTGGGTTTCTGGCTGCTGCTTCCCAGGACTACCATCGGATGGCATCACTTCCTGTTTGGATTCACCCTGCTCCCCATAACACCAGGAGCCCATAGGGTTATCAGTGGATAGGTCAGCCATGATGAGTTCCCTCATCTCGCCACTCTCAGGCACCCCACAATTCATCAGAAACCAGATGTCATTAGTGGAGTAGGAGTAGTACCTATCCTCTTGTTGGTGCCCACTTCACTCTGGTGCACTGTGTGCTCGCTAGTGCAAAGGCCTTGCTTTGGTGTGTCTGCATGAGTCTAGAGATCACTGTGAGATGCGGCTCATGCACAATTGCTGAAAAGGGAGAGGGGAAGCATTAAACAACTGAAGGGCCACATGTATAGCATTGATTCAATTCCTGGGTCTAATTTTAGTGCATTGAAGACCGCTGGAAGAAATGAAGCCCTGATGATTAATAGCATCTCAGAAAACATAGCATGAATAGCACCCTTTGAGATATGCCTTGTGTCATCTTATCATTACACTCATCCTTCTCTTTCACCCTCGACTAGAATATCACGTGATTTATGTTTGAAAAAATTAAAACTATGTTTTAAGCACTAACAATGTTTCGAACAACCTCTTGCTCAAAAGGGTAGAATCCCCTTGTCAAAGCCACAGCCCAAAACTGATACAGGTCACAAACTGAATTAAACATATTTAACCAGGAAATAGGACTGGGTAGCAAGCTAGAGCCTGTGGTTTGTGAATGAAACACAACATGAAGTAAATACGTACTGTGATTAAAGTATGTCATGTTGTTTTTACACAATGCACTGTTGATCCTGAAATGTTTTAAAGAGAAGTGCCATGTGAAGTTAATATAGAGATATAAAAAATATGCTTCATGTGTGTCTTTGTTCCCCCACCCCAGTTTTAATGTTAAATCTCATGGTGTATTCAGGTCATACAAGTCTATTTCAGGTATATTCAGGTCATATAACCCTATTGCAGGTATATTTAGGTCATGCAGTGTATTGGGGGCATACTCAGGTCATGAAAACCAATTGCAGGTAGTACAGCCATGTTTCTTGAGGTGAAAAACATTAAACAGTAATCTATGCAGTCATTAAAAACGGGACAATGATATTTGCATCTCTCTCTCATCATGTTCATTATTGGATCCTTACCCCATAAACAGCACTTTAAATTGGAAATTGGCAATTTCATTATACTGAGGAAATAAAATGCTCTTGAATTTAGAAATGGAGTTGAATTGCTGTTAATAATTATGTAGGAACATGTTATCGTTATTATTGTTCTAAGTAACAGCAGAAATGGAATCTTTAATGCTTAGCAATTTTGTAAAATTTCAGAACAATATTATAGGGGAATGATAAGGGGTGGGGGCTGTGAGGGGTAGGGGGTAGGACAAAAACCATTGTGTCTTTCTGTGAGAGAGGGGGACAAGAGAAAGAAAGGCATGTAGAAAGAAAGGCATGTAGAAATTGTTAGCTGAGCCATAAATCACTGTTAGTACTGGAAATGACTGGTAACGGAGAAGCCATTATTATAGTTAAACATTACGTGAACACCGACTAAAATGAGCAAGATGTTCTGGAGGTTTTAACACCGTTTTTTCACCAAAAACACACCCAAAATGTGTCCAGAGAGCACAAACAAGATAGACTCGATGGTTGCAGACTGGAGAAACACCCCGGCAAACTAATGGAATCAATATTGCAGTCCAGGGTGAAGAGCGCGGTGCAGGCTGGGATCACCGCTTCATCTTCTCAAAACAAGCTCCTCTGTACTTTCCAATTAGTGTTGAAGTGAACTGAAAGAAATGGCAGGTTGTGAACACAGGTGCTGCATTGTAACTACCGCGCAAGCGTGCCAAAAGATTAATAAACAAAACAAAGCTATGGTGCCCTTCGTATTTATTCATACCACTGAACAAAAATAGGAAATAGGAACAAAAACATGCTGTGAAAGAACATATGGACATATTGGATCATTGTTTCTGCATGTTTTTACAGTCTTATTAGCATTACACAGAGATAAATTGCAAATACTGATTGATTGTTCGCAAATATGAATTTGAATCCAGAAAACATGAGGGTCACATTTATTCACACAAAGATTACACTAGTAATCTTTCAAACAAAATCTGATTTAACAGGTTTACACTCATATTCTTATTGGAGGTTCAGTTGAAGCATCTGGAACTATATAGAGGCATTCAAAGGCATTCTGTTCCCCTCTGGTATAACAGGAGCTACCACATAAAGATGATTCATTAGTAGAATGCATTTGTGTAGCTTAAGTCAGCTCTGGCTGAAGACAGCGGGTAAATAAATTTTTATTTTCTTGTTCTGAGCTTGAATAAAACAATCCTGTACTTTCCATTATTTCAGTAGTGTTCCCCCTTGTCAACTGTCAACAGTGCCAAGGGCTGCAACTGAAATTATTTAAGAATTGTCATGTTGAAGACACAAGCAGAGAGGAGAAAAGACATACTCTTCGGTCATGGAGTGAGAATGATTGACCCTCTCTGTTTCACTGTATCTATCATCTTCAAGGTCATGGTGGGATGGGGTGCGTTCCATATAAAGTTATGTCTGGCATTTTTAACGTCTTTGCTTCCTGTAATATGAATTAAATGCAACCCGGGTCTATTTGCATTCCAAATACTTGTTAAATGTTATGGTCAACAGGAATGCACAAGAGCAGCCATCCATGAAATGAATGTGGTAAGGAAACTGACTCAATTTAAACGTGTGTACTATGTTAGTGGTTTCTTAAAGATTTTCCTAGGATTTCTTTTATGGTGAAATACCCAAGCTATAATAATAAGAATAAGTCATAGAATAGTCAATGCAAAATGTTTTCAGACTCATTATGTCAAGAGCAGAACGCACACAGAAGATAGGCCTACCCAAAAACCATCTACCCCAATAATTGTCTGGCACACAAGCCTGACATAGAGATCGGGTTGACCACATGAATGGTAAAATCAGTTATGGAGATTTCCATGGCAGCGGTCACAGCTGTCATATGATGATTGACATCATGTCTTTCTCTCAGATTAGGTTTGTGGATTTGCAAGAGACGTGCCTTTTAATATCATTGAATATGAGGCATGGTGCTATGAGGTAGGTATTATCCTAACGCACCTGCCATGTGTGAGATAGGATTGCGTTAATTAGGTAAGAAATGCTGTGAGTGTAAATGAATTATGAAATGCACAGAGACCCATGCAAATGGCAAATCCATGGGGGCGGACAGACACGTTCCTACTAACTACAAACTCGTCTATTCCCAGGGCAGCAAGTTTGCGCTGCTGTAATGAAACTTTGTTACATTAATCAAGCTCAATGAGTCAGCCTTGCATCATCATTCTTATGCAAAGGAGTATCACATTATTCACATGTATGTTCACATGTGCTTCACTAACTCAGATATAGGAAAGGTGAGGAACGTCTTGTTTGCTGTGTGCTTAGGTGTTTGTTTATAGGTAGAGAGCTAATGAGGTACGGGACTGGCTCATTTTCAGATCTTAGTGTTGTTGCTTTGATTATTCTGCATAGTCTACAAATAAAAACAGAACAATATCAATAATGAATAAATAAGAGTGGCATTTTGGTGTGGAAATGCATTTCCCTCCAGTTGATTTAATTTCCCCACCCCTAAGTATTTCAAGAGAAGGAATGTGTTCTTATTTCATGACTCAATGAATCTGGGCTTATGAGCGCAGCCATTGATAACTAAACAGAGGATTTAATGTAACACAGTCATCATTGAAGTATGGGAAGGAGTACAGGATATTTCCAAAGGTAACCTTTCATATTGTCTGCTGATTTTGTTTGATTTTGTATGGGCTCAGATCAAGCAAATTGTTTACTAGGGTACTCTTATAACTTGTCTTAACGTGACAGCATTATCCTGTTCCCATCATTGCCTACATCAGCTGTGTCTCATGTGAATGATTGCCTCACAGAAAGCATTTAGTATGCATCTACAGGCAACAATTCAGCATGAAGGCTTATGGAAGTCTTGCACAGAGTGAAGAATTCTGTGAGAGTCCTTTTTACTGTGAAGAGTATAGACGGGTGCTGCACCCCAGTATTTTCTCAGGAAAGAAATGCACTTTATTAGTGCAAAAAAAAACAAACAGCCTCCATCTGGCACTGCTCCGGATATGAGCTCAGACGTCACCCTTCAACAACTCAGGAAAGTGACACACAAAAGAATACTTCAAAAGGAAAAGTCAACAGGTGGGAAAAGACCATTGAAAAGACATATGATCCACACACAATAATGCACACAAAATGGGGCTCATTGATTTCCCAAGAATTCTGGAAACTGCAGCTGTAACCCGTACACATTGATCAATGTGTCTTAGGGATCCATCAGTGACCCAGGCTGCATGGAGACTGCTTGTGGTAACAAAGAAACACCTCACAAAAAATAAAGCTGGGTGGTCAAAATGTTGGCAAGACATAGGGAGAATCATCTTGGCAGGACAGCTTGGACTGTAGAGCACCACATGCTGCAGCAGATGTGGTACTACAGTAATGGAGTTAAATGTATCCTACCTTGCTTGCTATTTGAGTTAGCATCTGTTGAATTTAGCTGCAATGGAGGAGGGTGCACACAGGGAACCTGCCTATTAATAGAGAAAAAAGATTTTTCAGACACTGTTTTACAGGTATCTGGCATCTTGGATATTTTTTCATTCTCTTTCCTCATGTTCACATGTGCTCATTCAGTTCATTAACTCAAAAACACGTTTTTGTCATAGCAGAAGTGGCATAAAGTTAAACAAAGTTCAAACCAAAGATTATATTGTGGTGAGGTGGCATTGCAGTCAAGGTCTGTTTTTTGTAACATAAAGTTAATTTTCTTGACATAAAATGTAGGTCACTTTTGACATTTTTTTTTTAAATAACACAAGAATATGAGAAGTTGCCATAATGATGAATGATGAGAACAGGCCATTCGTACCAGCTAGGTATACGGTGCTCATTATAAAGCACTGCATCAGACCTGGTCTTATCAAGGTAATTTATGTAAATTAGGCAAAAGAGATCCCAACACACTTCCTACTGCTCCCTGCTCAAATGAAATCCCTCTTATCGTTACTCCTTTGTATTTTAAGATGATGCCAGTTTTTAATCCATGGTGACACAGCTCCATTAAGTCCTACTGATTTCATCTTCATAATGAATTCCTCATGTGGTACTTTGTCAAACACTTTTTGAAAGTCCAAACACCTTATATCATAAGCCTTATTGGAGTCAACACATTTAGCAGTTTCCTTGAAGAAGTCCAGGAAGCAGGATTTGCTATGCATATTCTGCCTACACAGACACTATTATGAAACATTTTTTCCCAGAATAATTATATCCCCCTTAATAGATACCAGTGCCAAAATCTTAGATGATAGACAGTTGGTGAATTTTCCAGCCTGGATCAGTGTGATCCTCTTCCTCATACATTGTTAATGTGCATTTGTCAATTTAGAAACTAATCAGATTTAATTGAGATTACATAAAGATTTTTGTGAATGGTTTATGAATAATCTTTTCTAGTTTCTTCAGTATTCAGGGCCCGCTGACTTATTTGTCACTGGTGAAGCTCTCAAACAAAAAAGTGTTCTGTACATCTGCAATGTTTATATTGTTATGAAGGAAAACCCTTACCCTTTTGATGTGCTTAACCCTCTCTTCAACTTTCCCTTTCTGTCACTACTACAGAAAAACATATTTGTCAACTTTTCAGTCACTGAACTTCTTCTCATTTACGTTATGCAGTTTTCTCCTCTGCGTTAAATGTACTGAACTCATTTTTCCTTATTTGTGGAATGGATTTATTCTGTAATTCCAATTACGTGTTGCTGCATTTAGAAATACAGTCTGACTTTTAACCCTGTTTAACCTGCCTGCCCCCAATTTCCCTGGATTAAAACTTCGTCAGATAGTCAATGCATGCTGTGCCTCTCTGGTTCAAGGGTAACCTGTCATGTTTGTACACATCCTGCTGGTTCTTAAAGAATCACCGGTGTCCCATAAACCTGAGCCATTCTTTTCTACACCAGTTTCATTGCCACTTGTTAAATCTCCAAATATGGCTTCCCTGGGCTATCACATAGTACCATCAGAATTCCAGAGAGGACGACTGTACAGGTCCTGCCTCTAATCTTTGTTGTTAGATGTTGCAATAATTTTGTCATGCATAACTTCAAACCCACCCTTACTTATGTTCTGAATCCATCCCAGGAGCCAAGAGCATGTCCACTCACTCTGGTATGTCTTCAACCTGGGCATGTGGCAGGAAACATAACATTTGAGATTTGAATCTCTGTAATTATGCAATCTCACAAAATCATGTAAAAAAGGGCTAGCCTACATCTTTATTTCATTCCACTAATTCTTAAACTGTACACGTGGCAATCTATATATAGTTTTTGTACTTTTAGGTTTGTAAGGATGTAGCATCTGTAATTCATCAACTTTCTATCCCCCTTTACTTGCAGACGTAATGGTGTGTAATTACTTATAATCATGATGTCATTAGCGAGCTAATACGATAGCTACCAATCTACCTGTTAGATCACTAGTGTTTGCTATAGTAAGCCATTTCTATCTTTGTTAAGAAGTAGCAGCTGCTAGCTTGCTTCTAGTGAGCTCATAATCCAGGTAGTTAATGGAGAAAGGCAAGGAATATGGATGCCTGATTTTTTGGAGAAGATGCAACATGATTACATCATTCCAAATTATTCTAATAATTTAGCATGACAAGATACTGTTTTCAGTCTTTATTTGTATTACCTTTAGTGTTGCGGAAAGGGAGTATAATAAATAAGATTATGTAAACTGGTGTTCACATTGGTTGTTACATCAATGAATACTTACTACCATTTTACAGAGGACAAGTATTTTCACACTTCATGACACTTTGAAGCCCTTTGAATTGTGAGGAGTTCAACGTGTACAAAATCAAATCAAATCAAAACAGAATCCTTTTAAAACTGGGAAGCTCGTTCAGGGGTGAAAAAGACAGAAGAGTAGGTGACAGCATTATTTTACAACCTACGCTAAAGGGAAAATGAGTACCAGATTGAGTTAAATTCATGTAGAGAAAGGATTCAATTTGACAGTTTTGAAAAGAGATTTTGCTTGCATTAGGAGTCCTCTTTCAGTTTATCCTTCTGGAGAAGGGATTTTACAATTAACCTATCACAGATGGAAAGACTGCTCATTAAAGAGAAATAATTACTATATCTTTTCTGTTGCACAGATTTTGCTCTGTGGCTAATCTTTTTTTTCACAATGAAAGAAATGAATACCCAACACATAGATTTTCATAAAGAGAATAATGCTAGAACATCTGGTGTAAGATATGTGAAGCTTTTATTTCCAAGCTGGAGCCATCTGTTTTTATTAATTATTTTTCTTCACTTCGTACATTTTTCTTCTTTTACCTAACCCTTCTCAGCGTTGGCTGCACTTATTGTTGTGATTCTCCTTCACATGAGTTACAGAAAGTCCTAGTCTTCAAGGCATATGGTCACATTGCAGCTTTTAACTGTCACCCATAAAATAGCCCTATTTTCTCACCCCGATGATTTTAAAGGCTGTAATCAAAATCCAACCCCTTTCAATGCTTAGAAAGCTAATTAATCAAGCTTAACCTAGATTCTGAATATAGGGCCTGTAAAACTTGGCTTTGTAGACTTGTAGAAATGCATTTCTCTCAAGTCTGCCTTCAAAGCAAAAAGCATTCAGATTGTTGTTGTTACTCATTCAGACTGAATGGCACATAGCACAGGAGCTCAATTAGCAAATGTCAGAGGCTTGAATTAAAAAGGAAATTTCTGTTTTCAATGCACAGAAAACTTCCACATTAAAATCACAGAGTGACTCATAGAATGACTGACAGTTGTATGAGACTGTGAATCGTACAGAACTTCAGTGTCTGCCCCACTTTTTTCAGGGAAAAATTAAACAGCTTTAATTCATGATAAACAAACTGCACACAATTCCATTTTATTGCACTCTTGCCCAGAGAGAATTGCACTAAACTACACAGCATGTCAGGCGTTACACTGAAATTATTGCACTTGACCCAAGGACAATTTATGATTTACAATTCTGGAACAAACAAATACACTACATTACACTACACAATTGACCTCTATTTAACAGCACACAGTAAATATTTAAGCAATTACATGTAATGTCCCTCAGTTTGGAAGCACTTCAAGATGCCCAATATGTAGATCTAATGTGTGACAGTGTCTAGAAAATTATCTCGAACTTACTTATCTAAACTACTGAAATCTAGACCTAGATTTTAGATTTGACTGGTACAGAATGTTATCCTTTTTGGGCGGGGGAATGAGAGATTCAGAATTGACCACACTTCCTGTGACAGTAATTTTTCAGAGCTTGGTGCTGTGGGTGGGCCAGTTGTACCTGCACTGCACTTGCAAGTCAAACAGACCATGAGCCTGTATTTTCGCACATATATTTTTGCACAGTAAGAATTGTTTTATAGTTTTATAGAAAAGTTTTATAGTCTATAAAAGTTTGTAATCAGCAGAAAAATAATCTGCTTCCTAGGTAATGAAAGAAATTGCACTGACACATTTAAGCACACAAAAAGCAAGATCAAAAGATGTCATCCAGTATCATAGTGGAGCTTGTTTTTGCATAGTAATAATAATTTCTGAAAATATATGCACACGCACAAAAATAAATCCACCTAAATGGCCCAGAAAGCTGAATTGGACTAATGACGACAATAAACTTCCAAGGGTAAACAACGGAGTTCTTCAAGATCCTGTCCTCAGTCTGATTTTTTTCTTTGTCTGAGAGACGTTTCAGCAAATACTGTACAAGATGCTGATGGAAGATCAAAAGGGAATCACTGAGAGGAAAATATCAAATGGCTAACCATCATATCCCATGAAGATTTTACATCCAGAAATGGAAAAAACATTGAACCTCATTGCAGAGAGAGAACTGAAGTGGGCTACTTTTATTTTTAGTGCTTTGGAAAATAAATTGTGCCTGATTGTATTAAATAGTAATATTGTTTACATCATCTGTTTTTCATTTTCATGTAATGTTTATTGTTGATAGATTCTTCTAAAAGCAAAAATGATTTTAAAATGTCAAATTTTCTCATATTTTCCTTGTGTTTCTACAATTTCTACAATTTCCTGGTATTTCTACAATATTTCCACTGATGTCTTAAAAATATTTTTAACAATGAAAATCATATCTCACAATTGATACTCCCATCTTCATATTCAGTTAAAACCCTATTTGGTGAATGTAATGGATGCAATGTCATACTGCCACAAATTTAGATTAGTTGCAGCAATAGAATGGTGTTACTCAGACCACTCTGTTTCGTAACATTTATGGACATCGCTTTTAGTCAAAATTAGGTTAGTGCTGGTGGTTCTACTGAGCTTTGCTGCCCTGGTAGTAATTTATTTTGGTTTTAGCCGCAGCAAAAGTTCAGTTGCGAGAGTACTTTAGGAGCAAAGAAATCACATTACCATATGGATCGATAAAGAGGCGTGATGTGTTCCATTTAATGGCCTTTTCAGGCTCTAGCATCATGACTGCTCTGCTCCATTCTGTGTACATACCCCTTCCCCCCTAATCAATCACACAAGGGCTTATCTACTTCTTGCTGGCATTTCCCTATATCCTGTCTGTGTTCTTAACTACCACATGGTTCACATCCTATTTTCTCTATTTTATTTAAGTCTACATATTCACACATGGGTGAACTCTTAAGTTGTTTTTGTAAAACATTGTGAGCATTATTTTATTCCTCTTGCTCACCCAAGAAAAAGTGGGGTTTTTTTATCGAGCAACTCCATCATTTTCTGTCCAGGGAAAAGCTTTATTTCAAATATTCATCGGCTTTTTATAATTGTAAAATGCTTTTGTTAAGTGTCAATGTACATTTAATTAACTCAATTGTAAAAATCACAAAGCAGGATCACCAGATACAGCTGAGTTGGACAATTGTAATGAAACAGACTGGGATCCAGGAGCGGCGAGCAGGTTTAATCAAGAATCGTGGTCAGGGACAAAACAGGTCAGTAATGGTGGCAGCAGGTAAACAATCCAAGATCCAAAAAACACAAGCAAAGTCAAGAGCACAGGCAAGGGTCAAACACCGGGAACCAACACTAGAAATCATAGAGAACAGGCTTGGTATAAACAGGGAGCAATACCTCACAAAGAGGCAACAAAAGCAGAGTCCTTTTATGGGCAGGGCTTGATTGCAAAAAGGTTACAGGAGTGTTTGATGGGTGGTTGCACCAGGTTGAACTGGGCGTGGCTGAGCAGGTTGAACTGGGCGTGGCTGAGCTGGCTGCTTGGGAGTGGGCATGACAACAATGTAGAACACTGACCCCTAGATCCAATCAAAAACACCAATTTCTCTTTGACCCACCATGGCGGGTGGGTCTTTAGTAAAGAGCTGTGGCAGGGTTCCTCTCCTGTTGCCATCTCCATGCTTTTTACCACATACTATGCCAAGCTGTCAACTTAACTCAGACATTTTCTAGAAATGTTACATTTCTCTGCGTAATTTGGGTTTCTATAGTAGGATTTAGCCTGCATGCATTCCCAGCACCACTCTGCTGCTGCAGTTAGAGCCAATTCAAATCAGCACCCTAATTTGTGATGCCTTTTACTGGGCATATGTCCAGTTTTGGCGAACTCCCTGAAATATTTTTTTTTTCTTGAAAGGGGATAGTGTCTCATTATTTCCCTAATTATGTGTCACTTTCTTGTTTCTTTTAACTCTCCATTAATTTCAGCTGCCACCTAATATTGTGCTAGAACTTAAAATATGGTCACCCTCCATAATTGTGTAGCTGAAAACAAAGTGCACTACAGTCCCACTGATTCCCCTGCCTTAATAAGAACTGTTAGGTGAGGTAAACATGAGTCACTTATTGCACGGTGGCAGTTATTTAAAAACAAATCTTATTTCTGTTTTCCCAATCTACATTCATTTTTAATTGTTTTTTAATTGTTCCAAACCCCAGATTACATTCCAGAGCTACTGTTCCACTGTACAGCAATGTGATGAACTGGGATGACTGGGTAAAGGTCTTGGTACACCCTCCTCCAGAGCACCATTGGGCTGTTATCGAGGAAGCAAAATCCCATGAGCCCTCTGGGCTTAAAACCTACACTGGGCTTTCTGGACTTAAAATGAAAAACAATAACAAATTGAAATGAATTTTGCCACTCACTTTAGATAAAGCTACATAGTCATTATTGATGATTTTCCCTGTAAGTGTTTCTCTGACTGTCAGCCTTTCTCTCAGTGCCTGCTTTACCCTCAAGATTTCTCATCAACTCGTCAACAGAGAAATCACAGTCTTGCAATTCTTAAACCTCATTGTGACGTGACAGGAGTTTTGCTTCACCACTCTCCTGTGCTGATCGGTGTTGTTATAACACAGCACCGAAACAGACCTTTTGAAATGAATCCTCTTCCTGACTGCTGGCCAGGGCGACACAAATAACGCGCTGACGCGGTGAATAGACAGCACACCTCCTGGAGGGGGGGCGGCGGCCGTGCGAATGATGAACGGCACCGTAAATTGTGGTTTGGTATAAGGGGAAGTGACGCACAAACAAAATGTACCCAGCCTTCAGAGTGATTTATTCTCCACCAACACAACCACGGGAGTGGTTACAGAGGAGGGATTTATTGAAGGTCAGACCACAGGTAGACCGTGGCCCTGGGGGCTTGACCCTATTGGTGGGGGCAGCTGTCATGTCACTTCCTGCTGGTGACCTCTGCAGTCGGTCTCTAGAAGGCTTAATTTATGTAGAATTGACAAATAGCAGTTTTAGATAGCCCACTTATCAACACACATTTAGAGATCATTCATGCAGCTTATAACGAGCTGGAGCTGAAATCATTCCACCTCGCTTCGATAAAGGAGCCAGTGCAACTCAAGCCCATGTTTGCTTTGTAACCTTCAAGAGCAGTATGACATTATCAACATTCATTAAAAGAGCAGTCATCATCGGTTTCCATAGCATTTGGTGTCGTATTTATGTAAGACGTCTGGGATACCTTTTTGTTGACAGAATATGAACCATTTCTGGCAACTGCCCTTACTTTCCTGGTAACTAATTAATGTTGCCATTGAAATTTGAGCTATGCCTCAAGTTAAATGTCAGCAAAATATATTTATCCTAAGGCAAGTTTCCTGAGCGTGAAGCAGAATTTACCTGTTCGGTAAATTTATCAGATTTTTTATTTTTTTTTTTTTATGGGATCCAGGGCCGGTGCTGTCCCTGGTTCTGCACCACTCCTGTGAGTAGAGCTGGTGCTTTCAATGGTCCTGCAGTACTCCTGTCTGTAGGGCTGCTGCTATCCATGGTCCTGGTCTACCGAGGCACTTGGGGCCCTGAACACGCAGTAACTGACTTCAATTTCTTATAGCCAGGCTTAGACAGTATACAGTGGTTCAATGACTGTCATTCTCAATGTGTATCTTTTAACTGGCTATTATCACTTTTAACTATCTGCAGACAATTTATAAAGGTGGTGAAGCTTATCTCCAGAATGTTTCAAACATGTTTTGAACATTCACTATTCATGATCTTAGTCCCATTTTGAGGCAGCAAAACCATATAGGGTTTTTTTTCTTTTATTTTTAAATCTGACATTACAGCCAGAGCATACGATATTAATAATTATCAAGTGCAAACAATAAGCCTAGATACAAATCATTTTAGTGCAATTGTTTTTAGCACAGTGCTTAATACAGTGTTAGCAATCACAGATGCACCAGTAGTTGTAAATATGCTGTGTTAAGGATGTTAGTGGTAGATGACAGATGGTAGGGTAGGACATGCAGTGGTTTTTCAGCATGCTGGAAGTTCTTCAGTCTGTTCGGTATGTGAAAGAAATGCATACAGGTGTCACTTTTAATATACATAATTCAACTTTCAACTGAATTCAACTTCTTTCTATGTGATTACATGACATAGGATGCAGAAAAAATAGACTGGACAGACAGATGCACTGCAAAGAGCTGCTTCCTTAATTCCTGCAATGCAATGATGCTCTGCCAACCTATTAGTGCCAGATTTCTGTGCTTGAAAAAATGTGAAGTGTTGATTTATATGTTGTTGTTGTTAATTATTATTTTTATTTAAAGTCTTTACTGTAAATATTATGATCATTTATAAGAGGCCCAGAGCAAGTTGCAAAATTGAATCTCCCAGTATTTTAAGCTGCTTCAGAAAAAAAGACAGAAAAGAAAAAAGAAAAAAAAAACATTTTAATGGTTGGTCATTAATATTCTGATTTTTTTTTTTTTACTGTTGATGCTTTTGCTGATCTGAAAACAGTGAGCAGTTTACTGCAATTATAGCAGTATATCAGCAATTACTGTGAGCTGGGCATCTCACCGGATAAGTTGACTTCTCACTAATTATCTCAGAATTTAATAGGTTCTTGGCTGGCAGCGTTCTTGGCTTTCCTGCCAAGTGAGGAAGTGACAAATTCCATTTCTGATTTTTAAGTGCTTTAAAGGCAAACAAAACCCCTAGCAACCCGCAGCTTTTTACAGAGAGGGTATATAGAGACATGGTGGATGGTGTAAAGCATAGTAGGCATTAGTAAATTGCCTTCAGTAATGTGTGTCTCCCAAATGCATAAATCACACTCATAAATAATAATCACACCTCCAACCCAGCTGGATAGAAATCTAGAACATATTTTTGTTCTCGTTTTGTGGAAGATATTAGAAAGTAAGTACAAAGAGTCACAAAGCACTGGTACATTTGAATATATTGTGGTACTGTATTTAAAATCTAAAAAGCAAAAATAAGAACTAAAGACTAGGGTATGGGGGCAGTAAAAACTGCAAGACTTCCAGGAAAAATAATTACCCCATGTGTGTGAAAAATTCAAACGATGCTTGTTTAGCAGATTATATCGTCTATAAATTCCTGAAGTGAAGACAGCCACTACATAGTAAATTCTGGAATGCCTGCAAGATGCAGGAGGGGGAAAACCCACACAATGTTTGGCAATGAACTGGGACAGAAGAGGTCAAGGAGTGAAAAAGAAGCTCACAAAACATGAGATGTGTGTGTGTCCCTATGAAGCCAGCCATTCAGACCATCCATGTTCTGGTCAAACCTTTACATGTAACTAAAGCTGCAGTGTTTTTTGATAACTAAAACTGTAAGATAAATGATATAAATGAGTATGTAAATGCACTGTATATTCTACATCATGAAATACAACTTGCACATGACCACTTCATAAAATGTTAATGTTATGGTTAGGAAGGTGTTATGTATGCTTTACGAAGGCCTAGTGAATGTGTAATTCACTTTTATATGAGAAAACCCATCAACTAAATGTGCATGAATTTGAATTTGAAATGCCAAAGCTATGTAAGCTGTGGTCACTGTTCCTGGGACCATCAATGGGGGACATTGAACATAACATAAAAATACATGAGTCACATACATACATGGGGTAGACAAAATAATGGACACATCAAATATATAAAAATGTAATCATACTGAGTTAGATAGACTTCTCCTTCAGAACAGCTTCGTTCCTCCTTGGAGAGGCCATGGAAGGTGTTCATGGAACCAGTCTTGCACTCTAGCAGTGTGTACAGGGACATAATCGGAATATGGGAACATCTTGAGGAAACAACGGTTGCACCGTAGGGTGCACCTGGTCGCCTAAATTGGCTTGTATTCCTTTGTTGAACTTCTACCATACAGTGATAGTCAGACAATATGACTCCTGTGAGATGGCTGCCCACACCACAACATCACATTTAACAGTTGGGAACAGACAATATCGGTTGAAGGCTTTGGCCCTCTCCAAACATAAACCCATCCAGATGAAGGAAAGTGTAAAAGATTACTCATACTGCTTTATTACACTCCTCAGAAGTTCATTATACAAGGTTATGCATTATTGTGCCTTAGTTGGCCTTCGTTACAAATATTTTCTGAATGGCAGCACCAGCATAAATACCGGGGTTGTGAAACTCACCTGCAGTGTTTGTTTTGTTGGCTAACAGAGGTTGAATTCTGTTCTGTGCCAACTTTTGAGGCTGTAGTGTTTTGTGGTTATTAGTAACTCTCCTGTTAGGTGTCTGTCAGTCTCTGTTGGTGAGGTTTGCGTTGCAATTGTTGTCCCTCTTTCGTGATTCAGTTTTTCCTTGCATGGCATATGCTGTCATGATTTTAAACATTGTTCCCCTTTGACACTTTAAATAATTTTTCATTTCTGTAGTTGATGCACATGCAGTTTGGGCACCAGCTATGACTTCTAGAAATCTGTTAGATCTATCATGTTTCTTTAGAAATTCACATATTAAAGTGCTGATGTTAAAATGTCTTTTATAGCAGAAACATATAGCTAATTGCCATTGACATTGATATGAAACACATGGATAGACTCTTTTTAAACTGTGATTTAGTTACTTCAAAATATCAGTCCTTTTTCATTTAGTGTTTCCATTATTTTGTCTACCCCCTATATGTCGATATACATGTAGTATATTTGATGTATTTCAATATCTCAAGATTGCACCAGGAAGAGAGTGAAGCTTGGATGGATAATACTGTAAATCATCAAAAATATGAAATGCAGAAGGTCTCCTGTATTATAGTGATATATGGCATTTACCCCACACCCTTCAGTTGAGTCACAGTTGGGGGTTCAACTCAATGGAATTGCAGAGGTGGCCTTCAGGGGAATTGATTGGTTTGAAACAGACAGGAATGGGCATTTCGAGCACTTATTGCAGCCAGTGGTCCCAATTACTTGATGATGAAAAGAATCCGCTCACAATACATGTTTACATGTTTACGTAACAGTTTCAACATCTAAAATAATGTTTATTCAATTGCTTTGAATGATAAATTATTGAATTATTGTATTATTGCAATTACATACCCAAATTAAAGAGAAACAAGAGATCCAATTAATTTTGTGTTTATAGCGAGAAAAACCAACATGAGAAAATTCTCTTCTTGAGGAGTCCGCCATGTTCACCATGCACTTTCTGATCCAATGGAGCTGTTCACTGGTTTCCTGTTTGTACCACTGTGCCACTGGCTGTATTGTTACTCTGGTTTTGTTTTCTTTTTTTATGTATAAAAAACAACGCTGCTAGGTTTTTTTTGGCCATGAATCGCCAATATGCGTAATTCAGTGCCACTCCACATGTAACATCATGCCCTGTATGATGCTACAATAGTTAGACAAGACAACATAAGAACAAACTTTTCAATCTAAAAATTGATTTAGATATTGGAGTGTTTTTAAAGTTGTGCTTATTTCAACCACTGTTCACACTAGGAAATATATATATTTTTTGGTTGCATCCACCTCTGTCAGAATTGTATACATATCTCAATCCGAGAAATATATTCCTTTTTTTTCCTTTATAGCAGCTTTGGCCATACTTGTGACTTGAAAGTCAGAATTCCCTTATGTGGTAATGTCAGGGTGTTTACTTGTGCTAATTACAGATAACATGCATGAGGTCTAACTTAAGAACAGTTGGGATTCATCATCATGTGAATGAGGGTAAGAACGAATTAGGATGTTTCCATATGTTTCATGAATCTGACACGACTTTTCTGTATGGACCCGTGAGCTAAATATGCTTGTTTCTACAAACATTTTGATGAATGGGTGATTTTCACACTTGTAGCCTCTTTTAATAGCAGTTGCTACTTTGCCACAAATCACGCTTAACTTCTGTCGGTGTACGCTGACATCATGCTGCAGTGAACACTGTCAATTATATAGTGTGTCAGGGGCTTACGGGCAATGATAATTAGTCTTGTGATCTCCCACAAGCTGCAAGTAGATTTCCAGCAGGTGTGAAATTTTCACAGATTCAATGTCAGGATTCAACAGCCACTGACAAACCAATGTGCCACCAACAATCAGCTGTGAGCTGTTTCCTGTAGAACCCCAGAAATGGAACAGTAACTGAGCCATGGAATAAGAAAGACACATTTCGCATGCTGGACAGAAGCTGCAGATGCAGAATGCAGCCGTGTTGTGACAAGAGCATGAGGCTTTATTTAACACATCCGAAGACACTGAATATGAAAAATAATGGTAGCAATGATAAGCTGAACAAAATAGCCAGACCACATGACAGAAGTGGAGAGGTGTGTTAAGTGATCTACAATCTTATTTGGCAGTGGGTGGCATGAAACGGCTTTTATATCATTACAGAGGTATTTCCCTAATTTCATGACATGATTCATGTGCTGTGTTAGTCCTGACTCCACAGATTCTAGAATAGCCTGGCTGCTCACTGTGTCAGTTTCAATGACACTATGCTCTTGCCATCGTATTTTCATCCATCGATTTCCAGCAATCATAACATATGTACTACTATGTTGAAAACACTTATGGATGGCAGCTGTTACAAGTGGCTGTGAATTCAGAGACCAAGGTCTCTTTCCTGCATCCACTGTAAGGTCTAATGGTTTATTTGCATGCTTCAATTGCGTGTGGTGTCACATCAAGCTGGTGTACAAGGTGAGTTAATCGTTGCAAATCTTTTTGTACTGTCACTCTGTTTCTGTTTTATCAAAATATCACAATAAAATGTGTCTTTTCTGGCTTCAAGCTTGAAACCAAAATAATCAAACTTGCCCTCTTTTGCTGTTAAAAAGGTTTGTATGCACTTTCATAATAAAACATATGGTCATCCTCATAAGCCACCATTTTTTAAGACTATGTTTATTTAAATGGATAAATGAATGGATAATTCAAACAGGTATATTGCTGATTATCATTCAATTAACATATCTAAAGCAATGGACCATTGTTTTTATTGTCTCATCAATTCAAGTACTCATCCCCACTAAACATTCCTGATATAAAGAAATGGCTTGCAATCAAAGTACAGTCCTGACCATAAACTTGCTGGAATTACTGACAGTGTTGATGTTTTTCTTGTGCATGTCATACATATTTGATCATTCATTCTAGATATGTTTTTAAAAACTAGATTCTACAATGGTGCCACAAACTATACTGCAATATTTGAAAAACACATAACATTGTGGGTATTTTCAATTCATTATGGCAAACAACTAGGCTGTACAAAATTCATATACCGTTTCAGGACTGCATATTTTGCCTACCAGGAAAGAAAAGTCACACAGATGGGGTTCATATTTTTACAGCTATATTTTTGGTGTCATACGTGTACTCCAGTAACACCCGGCGATGCTTGCACTTGACTGAGCATAGATTTCACAAGGACATTGTTTTGCCTCTGTGGAAGAACATCACAGATGACAGGAATATTACCATGACATGATGACATGTGATGTGATGACATGACATAGCTGGGTAACACTGTGTGACTTTGTCAATCAAATGTTGTAGAGATGAGTGGAGTACATCAAACTTTTAAATATACATTTTACGGACAAAATCAAATGTGTTTTCAGTGCCTTTCAGTGTACTTCCAACATTGCAGCACATAGCTTTGCTACTTGCTATTACTGGTCTTAAATCTGAGTCATATATAGTGAAACCAGCTACAACACCAACACTAATGTTAATTTTGTGTGCACGTGGTAGAATTATTCATAGTATTTGCATAACATTTTATCATTAAAAGTGTAACAGTAATAGTAGACTGTATTTGGAACATTTTTCACACTGATACATAACATTACAGTTGCACCTTAATTGTAAAACATCCACAGTATCTTATCTGCAGGCTAAGAAAGTGAGCGTGAGTGATACCACAGATGTCTGGGCCTCAATTTTAGTGAGTTATTTAACCAGCAAATGTGAAAAAATAAGCACCCAATGTTTTCATATTCACATGTTTATTAATTAATTAATTAATGACAGATCACTAGGATCATTGCTAGCATACAGCTGCATATCGAAACACAGCTGAATAAAGTCTAGTATAGCCAGCTAGTTGATTAGCTACGATGAAAATACAGCTATATATAGCCAGCTAGCTTGTCAAAATCAGGTTCTTCTTTGTTGAACTTTAAAACTCAAAAAGTTTATTGACAAATTTCTACAAAACAATCCAAGGTGGATATAATAATACACAATACTATACCTAAAAAGGAGGTAGTGTTAAGTATTTTTTGTTTTTTTTTGTTTGTTGTTTTATTAAATTTATTACCATTACAGTATTGTCATGGCTACAATGAAATTCATTCTGAAATGAAAGTTACTCCAAGATGCACATAATGTTGGGGCCATAAGGTGGTAAAACAGTTTGCCTGGACCCTGTCAGGTTCAGCTGTGAGATCTGAAAGAGTTTTACTTCCACACATTTCAAAGAATAAATGACTCACATACTAAAGGCATTTTGTAATTTAGGAAACATTAGCTAAATCTGTAACAATTTTCAATACTAATTTCCTGCCACCTTCAGAGCAGACATTGCAACCATTCCAATGCAATTTAGAAAATAATTGCCTTCAGAGGAAGGCATCTTGTACTGAAGTCCACAGTCTCCAAATATAACAAATGTACCCCAAATGCTGACTTGCATCAGATTCAAGCATAATGAATGCTATTAAATGAATGCCATATGCTTAATGAATTTTTTACACACACTGATGATTCACTGACTCAGAGAATGTGTATTTCCTCAATAAAACAACCTGACTTTTCCTTATCATTTTGATGGCTTACATCACATTCATTATGTGGGATAAATATTGATAATAATATTGTAATGAAATGATTTCTGTCACTCAAATATACATAAGTGTTGTGTGTAATTCAAGCTGTTGCTGTTTCTTGATGTTTTTATTTTCTTTGCATTTACTGAAATTTCACATTGTCAAATGAGGCACAAAACATTGATGAGTGTCTGTAGCCAGGTTGTTTCATGCAACTATAAAGTATGTGGAATAGATCATTTGTAAAGGCATATTGTCCAGCAAACTACCCTGTTTTTCATGCTGAATGTCACTCAAAGTAATCTTGCAGATAATAAGTAAATGGGTGGTTGTTGAGATTAGAGCCACTACCTAACTTTTCCAAGAGTTTTGAGCCAAAGTGTGATAATATTGAAATCAAGCTGTAAATTTCAGAGGCTGTGGGATTCTCCACTCAACATCCTGACCACCCATCTCCACAGAAAACCACCACCAGCCCCACAGAGGTAAGTAGCAAACTTATAGTCTTTATTAAAGTCAAATAAATCAGTTATACGTGTTAATAATATTCATCCCGAGAATTATACTGAGAATTATACTGAGCCACAAATATTTCACATTTAACATTTTCATCTGCTGTCAGAAATGATACAGTACTTTGAAGGCTGTAAAATGTTTTGGTTTCTGAAATCATGTACAGTTTTGGTTTTATGAGAGGAATCATGGTACAGCTGAGAGGCTGAGGGAAATGTATTCTGGTGTGTGTGTGTGTGTGTGTGTGTGTGTGCGTGTGCGTGTGCGTGTGTGTGTGTTTTAAATTTGTATTTTCAAATACAATGGTTGTATTTTCAAATATAATTGTTGTCGTGCTTTGTTCCTGATCAAAGATTCATGTTAATGATTTACATCATTGTTCTGTTACATAAATGTTTTACCTTTATGAGATCATGTTCATGTTTTAAATCGATGATTAATCAGGGTTAATATTCTGTCAGCAAAATATACATTGAATGTAATTCAGCGGTAATGATGCATTGCGTTGGTGCAATAAGTTGGTACAATAATTTTTCGTTATCTTTGCAAACATTACTTTGATTTGTTAATTGATATACCACCTTATATTTATTGTTATTTATTATTATTTATTATTTATATATTATTATATATTACAATACTCTTCAAGCTGTATTGTAAATAATGTGAAAATCCTTTTGGTGTTGGGAGAGTTAAACATTTGCCTCTACAAAAATTGCTTCAGGAAATGCATATTTGTTCCTTAATTAGTGGTGCTGCTACTACTACCACTATTTTTACTACATCTACTAAGAATAATAATTTGTTAACACTGGGTGGCCATGGTAATCTTCTGTCCATCATTGCATTTAATTACCACAACACATTATAATTATTTCATGACATGTAATCACAAGGGGGTTCATTTCTGCCAAGACTGCACTCTGCAGAATGATTGACATTTGTATGGATGCAGAACATTCATAAGTTCTGAAGCAGATAAACACAGACGTCAAACCTCAGCCAGCATGCAGAACTCTAATCCTTCCCTTTAGCTGTGTGCCTGCCAAAACATTTCAGTCTGCTTAATACATTTCTGCTGAGTTGCCAGAGCTTAAATCTGCAGGGAAAACAATTTGCCAGCAGGTATCACACCCCCCCGAGTTCTCTCGCTGAATTACCTTTGATGTTGCCATTGTTCTTGTACACATATCCCCCGATAGCAAAAGTATGTAACAGAGATGCTGCGCCTCACAGTCATCCCGATGAAAATGTCACCAAAATGTCACCTGTCATTTCTGAATCCTGGCATTTTATCAAGGTGTGCCTTTGCTGGCTCTTCGGCTTGCCTGATGCACTGATCTGATTTTGGAAACACCAGTCGCAGCCAGATGTATTTTGATAGGTTTATTACTCAGGGTGGAGACTGGCAGGTGAAACCCACTGTGCTGAGAATGACATCTGTTCCTGGCTGTCCAACACCTGTTTAGCTGCGCTATGAGACAGGCCCAGGAAATGACAATTACGTAAGTATTCCCAGACCTTGCTCCCAAGAGAGCAAATATGTAATAAGATGAATAAAAAGACAGAGAGATTAAAGAAAACTGTATGCAGTTCCCTCTCAAAACACAGACTATATCTTTCCAATGTGTCAAATTTAATTTTTCTCAGTAAGAAAAACCCTCCCCCCATGGACAGCACTATGGCATGCGGGTCAGTATCTCAAAATGTAAACTGCATTAGCCCCTCAGACACCATATGACTGAATAAATCATGAAGCATGTCATCTTCTGGGCTGATGCTGGAGGAAACGCTGGACCTTAGCTGAACCTTCCAGCCACCAGACACATGGCACTTAGATGCAGGTTTCCAAACATGCAGGACAACCTGAGAGGCTGCTGTTTGGAGGTGGACCCATCTGCTTCAGCTAAGGGAGTGAGGAACCTCATAACTCGGTTGGGGGGAGGAGATCAGAGGTCAGAATTAAGCGGCACATTGGAGAACGATGGAGGTGCCCAGACGGGCCTTCTCGGAGGAGACCTTTAAATTCATTTGCAAGTGAAATGGGGTGCCCTTTCCACAATATCCACATTTGCATAAATTAATATAGATCGGTTGACATTTTGACACTAGATGCTGGATGGGAATGTTGCGTTTATCCTTCTCTGGATTGGGATGGAGTTGTAATGCATGTATTTGAACCACTCGTTACACGTGTTTCCATTCATCAGATTTAGACCGTGAGGAATGGAAGATTACAACGGAAGCAATAATCGAAAACAAAAGGGTTAATGTCATGACTCTCATTTTGATTAGCGCAACACATAAGTCCGCAGTTTCTGTGATGGCTGGCTAATGCATGGATGGGTCATTGTGTTTGTTCATCACATTTCCACAGATGAGGAAAATGAGTGAACATGTACAAATCGTAAGGATCGTAATGATTGCTGTGAAGTGCTAACGTCATATATGACCTCTGTAAGTGCAGGGAGCAATTTATTTGCCCATTTTCCCAGACATGTTTATGTAGCAGCAACAAGAACAAATTCTTTTGGCTAGGCAGTAGAACACACCTTAATGGGGTCCAGCAAAATTATTTTCATGGACTCATGCAGCCACCTGTATGTGTGATATATCACAAATCGATTCTTAATCTCAATGCATGCATTAATATATACATATAGAAAAATCAAATATAATTCTTGTATAGCAGCACATACAGAATATCCTTAATAAATTCGACAGCATATGTCTAGAATTATACCATGTGACAGTGGCCTTCTGCCTCTGGATTCCAGAATTCTAGGTTGTACCTAATGAGGATGTTGGCAAATAAGGCAAGGAGTAATCTATGGAGTAATGAGGAGGAAGGGAGGAGAGGCATGCCGCAGAGGTATTTTAATCTGCATGATTCCTCACCGTGGCTGGTCCGATTAATGGATTTATCTGATAGACTGAGTGTCTGAAACCCTGATTTGCCATGAATTTCTGATTTTCATTTTTTAAAATATTTTAGCATACACCATTTTTTTAACAGAGTTACATCATGCAGAGCAGAGCACTGATGTATGATTATCTATAAATAAATGGGATGATGGAGAGTAGTGCTTAAAGCTGGCTCTTGTACAAGAACAGCATTCATTTCCAATTTAATAATAATGTTCAGTAAATCTGCAGGCAAAACATGAGCAAGCTAGCAGGCTGTTGAAGATATTACTATAACGACCCCCAGTGATGAATACATGAAGAAAGCAGGACTGTGTTATCACACTGTGTGGCCTGCACAGGGTCATCTGTATGAAGCCACTGCTTCTTCATTGCTTCTTTATAAGGAACCACAGTTGGGTCCATTCATTTATCAACTAAAACTACAACAGCCCTATCCTAAATGTATTGTAACTATTGTAACTTGTAGTCATGGTTAACAAAGTTCAGGCAAGGAAATTCCAAGTAACGTGAGCTTTTTTGTGTTGCTCAGATTAAAACACGTCTAATTGTGTTTAATTAGTGAAGTGTAGGCTTCCTGTCAGAATAGCTGATGCTGGCACTGTACGTACAAACACATTAATGTAAATCGAGCCTTCTCTCTCATCTCCTGTCCATGTGCATCTCGCTATACCGTACAGAAGCTGCCCAGAGCGCCTGTCTGAGCACTGGAGGACAATTAATAATTCATATTTCAGTCTCACACATTAAAAAACACTTTTATAGAAATTCACCCCCAAGGCATTCCTTTTTTTAGATTATTTCATTAATGTCTTCAACCTACAGGGTTGTATCCCACGGGTAATACAACTGCGTATTTCTGCATTGCACCTGGATGCTGGCAGCAGAAATGACAGCTGGATCACAGAAAGGAGGAATCGGAGCATCACTGGAATCCTTTTAACTGCATAGGCTGAAGCCAGGTGTGACATTCCGCATTTAGCCTTTGTAAGCCCTTAACAGGTGGAAGCCAATTCAATGAGATGAAATGACAAAGACACGGTGGCATCAATTTGATTAATTTATCATCCGGTACTGACCATGGTGCTCTCCAGTTTATCCATTGTATAAGCAATGCATCATCTCTTTAGAAAAACGGGCAGTCTTCTAGAGGCGATGAGGTGATTTAACTTTTTGAATGTCAAGTCTAGTGATAATCAAGAGTAAGAAACAAAGAGAGGGAGAAAACATATCCTGCTTATCAAGAGAATGAAAGAATACCTTCCTGTGCGTGGGCATATTGGGGACAGAACTAATTCAGTGTACTGTGGCTTGAGTGTTCACCGCTACAAGGTTCCATCCTGACAATATGTTTCAACCAAACCCAGTCTTTCAATGATAGACTAGGACCTATGTGAACATGGGTCACAGCACCTGGTCAAGATCAAGATGTAGTTGTTGTCCATTCTCATGAACATTCATTTTTTACTGTGCCAGTCCACTGCATCTGAAATACCAAATATATTTTGATCAGCTTGAGTAGAACATTAAAAGGGTCATTGGTCTGTTGTTGCTTGGTTAGACATACCAAGATAATATTGAGCAGTCACTCTGTATAACACTGCTTGCCACTTTAAATCAGATATAAATCGAGGGTAAGAGTGGCCAGAACTTACCAAATTTGTGGCCTTTGAAAACATGATATTTCCAAAGATCGCATCATCTATTTACAGGAACGGGCATTCCTGAATATTTTTTTAATCACTACTTCCTGATTTCAGATTTTCTGAATTTTCTGCATTAAGAGAAAATATGACTGTTGTATTCAACTCCAGACTCTTTGCCAGATCTCCAAAGTCCAAAATCCAGGAAGGGGCTTTATTCTAGATGAACCTCATTAAGTGTAAAATCAAACCCCTTACGTCCTTCCCCATTGCAAGAATGCAGTCGTGTAGCAACAGAAGCCATTCCTGATACTGAGCCAGTCCAATAACTGCATATGCCCAATTGTAATGTCCACTTCTCAATCAGACATGATGCAATTAAACCCTACCAGCACTTAGAAAACAGCAAGCATGGTCTGATGTCTGTAACTGCCAACAGTGTGCTACAGATGTGCTTATAGTGGATAATCTCTTTCTTTTTTCTGTAGCTGTCCCACATAAAAACATGGTAAAAGGTTTTGTAGACAGCCATTCCAATTAGTCCTTTGTAGCTGTAGTCCATAATTCAAAAAGATTTCCAGAATTTCCACCAGAGCTTTTTAACTATGCTTTGTTTCGGTGGGAGCAATTATAATAAGGTGAGTTTGTCAATGGGAAACTGATGTTAAAAACTGCAAATAGTGACAAAATACAGACTGTGAAGGTAAAATATTTACTTTTTATTTTACATATGAAGTACTTGGCAGTGCTTAGTTCGTTTATGTGATAAAAAAAAAAAAACTCATACTTAGCTTAACCCAAACATTTTTTTTAAAATCTGAGGCATACCCATAGAGCCAAGTGCATTAGTATTGTTAAGTACCAACTGCTTTTTTAGGTCACCTGTGTAGAGCTGTGTTGAACATTTTTCTCACTGATTTGAAGTATGTTGCCGAAACAGAATAAAAGTAAGTCCAACCATCTGGCATTATCTCTGTGATAAAATAGTTGCCAGCATTTTAACCAACATCTCTTTGTGTCCAATATGTCAGCTAGCACCATTTCTAAGTCATCTCTGTGCATCCTTTCCTGGAACCTCTCCTGCATCCTTTCCTTTCCTTGACTAGGTCATTTGCGCATATGGTCTTTGATGTTGCTGGGAAATATTTGTGAATTACAATGACGTGGCACTTTATTTTGTCAACATATGCTTTGGAAAACTTCTCAGTGTCTTTCATCTATTAGTAACTTGTTTTTGATGGGTTTGTGGATTATTATTATTTGATTTTTGAACTTTAATGTTTGTCAGAAGGACAAAAACTGCACACAGTGGTGCTTTTGTGATTGTTTACTTCATGCACATTGACTGTCATGCTGTGTTATTTCAGATCTATATTCAGAAACACATCTTATTTTTTCTCGACCAACAACCTATTTTGTTGCAAAAAGTCTCCATCTGCCTTAGTCTAGGAAACATGTTAAATTCAAACAGTAATACAATGATGGTGCTGATCACTGTCCTCTTATGCATTACTTTAAGGACACATAAAGTGGAAATAGGGGTACCATGTCAGTGTCATTGTCACTGATGACAAAAGTATTCATTTGACCTCCCAGTATATACATTAACATGCATCACTACAGAGCAGTATCTGTGTTTCTGTCAGGCTTAGCATCCTAATAAACTTATAGCACCTTCTGTGTGTTGGCAGTGTGTTTAAAAGAAAACAAAATATAATGATGTTACTGTTCCAAAAGTAATAACTGTGGAAGTTCATGGCAGCCATATTGTAAGGAATCCAATCAAAATGCTCATTTATTCTCAGTTAGCCAGCAATGATTCACCACAGTGTTGAATCGTCGCTTTATTTTGCATGTGGCTGATCTCGGTTTTGTCTTTGAATAACCCATCTGGGTGAACGTGTGGGGGCAGAATGACTCTTCTTCAAGGCTGTGAATCACAAGCGCTTGAAAGCTTGGAGTTTCTGTTTCGCTGTCTGAAGGAGCTCTTGAAGGAGCCCTCGCTCTGATGCATTAGCAGTGCGTTCTATTTTGAAGGTGGTTGTCAAAAAACGTGGGGGGAACGATGCTGGTCATTAACCCTGAGGATAACAATTTCTGCAACACTGTCCTTTCCTCAATGTTTTCTTTAAAAGCCCTGCTGTGGCTTTAGTGGAGTGTTGAGAACCTTCTGTGGAGGATAGTAAGGCCCCCAGACCTCCACAGGAGCTTGGATGATAAAAGATGGTGCAACAGAAGTTGAATTGTTTTGCAAATTGTCAGAAAAAATGTTATTACAGCACCCCAACATTTAGAATTTTTAATACCATCAGACAACCCAAAATGCAGAAAATAAATTGAAAATATCTCTCAAATGACTGTAATCCTATCAATCTAGGATTGATTTGGAATGTGAAAAACTTAATTTTCAATAATTGGATAATAACTTATATATATATATTGCAGATGCATTTACATGTCATAACTTATCGCTGGCACGACACGTCAGATGCTGTCTCTGCTTGTGCAACTCTTGCTCAGCTGTATCTGAAGAATATTGATTGATATGCTAAGGAGACAACACAGCTGCAAATTACAGAACACATCATTCCATGTCTATCAACTTCAAGGGTGAAAACAGGCAGTTTCAATTGTCGTTTATTAAAATACTGCAAAACACAGCTGCAAAAAGTTGCTGTGTAATGCGGAGTCCTCAGTCATTAATGTGTGCAGTTTTCCTGAAGCACAAAGCATTTCAGCAAATTTGGGATATAATACATGTTTCCCCTGTGTGTACCAGATGGCTGATCTGTCTTAAGAACTCGCCTGCAGAGAAGTTGTAAATTCTTCAAAACGAGGGCAGATTCTGACATGTACCTGGGACCTAAATTCCAAGAAGATGGAGTGCATCCAGAGACAGCTTTCAATCACAGATGGTCTCGAGTTTAGAGCCACATTGTCGAGGAGTACTGACTTTTCTTTGTGCATAGACACATGGATGAGTCTCAGATTGAAAACATACAGTCATCTGTAAGCTTCACTGTTCTGAACTGTGTACGTTGCTGAGTGGTGTGTTGCGTTTCAAAGGCATTTTGTGGCTCCAGAGTTGAGCAGGCGCAGAAGAATCTGCCACAGCCTGAACAGGGGCCATAAAGAATTATAAAGAATTGCTTGAGAAAAAGCAGTATTTGGAGGAGTGTTTCCATTTCAGACCAGACTCATTCCTTCAGAAAATTAAAATCCAGAAACCTGAGGGTTCATTTGCATTCAATAACCTGTGTGGCATACCAGTGATTTTTAACAAGGAAGTAGATTGTGATTAGCTCTTTAATGAATACCACATCCTGAACCAAGAGCTGCCTCACTAGGATCCAATCGATGAACTGTCAGGACACCAGAGGGGAGAAGTTATTTACAAAATGCTCTAAATCTCAACATTATAAAATATGCTTGCTCAGTTCCTGTCAGCACTGCAGTTGTTCAATGTATCTTCAGCTACATGCAGAATCTTTAAAGCAACAGAAGAAATACAACTGTGACCCAACCTGACCAAGATGGAAATTTTTGTTATTCAGTTTCATACATTGTGCAGACTAGCATGGATTGACATTAAAAACAATTTATGATGGCCACAAAATCAGATGTCAACTATACGTGGAAGTAATAATGGGCGAGTACTTTACTTTAAAGTTGTTAAGAATTAAGAATGACAGGTTTTGAAACCTGTATGGGGGTGGAGGAGAATGAAAATTTGTAACTTCAGAACTTTATCATTTGCCATTAAAAATGTCAACCTTATGTTGAAGAAATGTAAAATATCAGCCTATAGTTAATTATTTTAGTGCTTTTTTCATATCTCACATTTCAAAGTGGAAAAAACAACTGTTACTGCTGTTTGACAAGACATTCAAAGCAGTTTATCCGCAGTACAAAATTAACAGTTAACTCACAGTTGCTTTGGCAGTCTGATCTCAGTATTGTGTTGTTTGACTACACAGACTGTCAGTTGACACCAATGAATGAATATTCATTGCCTTGGACTGTCAGTTAAATGTAATGAATATTGATGAATGACCAGGCATGTAGATGAGGGTTCATACAGATGAGGGTAAATATTGTATGCAATATTTTAGACCTCAACAAAATAAATTAAAAAAAAAATCCTGTGGATTACATTATTGCATCTCATAGGATGCAATATTTTATGCAGAAGCAAAAGCTACTGTTCTCTATCTTAATAGTGATTAACATCAAGGACTTCACAGAATATAAATCTTAGTCTTCTGCAGTTATTATGGTACAGTATCTGCCCTGAAAGAAAGAACATAATTGCTTTGTTTTTGTTAAACATCATTTAGTATGACCTTGCAATCATACAGTATTTTCCATTTTATCCATTCCTTTTACCATTTGCAACATTTAATTTTTAATGAATACCCCAAAGTACTACTTGTATGTGCATGTGTCGGTGTGTGTGTCTGTGTGTGCACGGCCTTTCACCATTGACATAATTTGATAAGATAAAAAAGAAGCTTTTGAAAAGAGAAGAACAGCCACTGTCATTATTTTGATTAGTCTAAGTGGCAATCAAGAGCTGACCTTTCGGATCCATGCACTATGGATTGCACCTCGGTGAGAGACTGTGACGCTGTTTCTCTGAAATCACCGCAGGGGGGTGGAGAGGAATCGCAAGCCTTTGCAGATCCTCGCTGCGATGGCGCTGGACCTGCCTGACAGGTCCAGGACAAGGGATGAACACCTCCCAACCCTGTGTTTCTCAACACTCTCAGAATGTCATCTGGTGGAATTGATGTTAAAAACCATTAGTTAGATTAATATTCCTCTGTGTGACTGAGCTGTGGAAAACAGAGCCTGTGGTAATTTCTGCTAAAAATAAAAAACTGACTCATTTAGTGGCAATAATTAATACATTAAACAGCACTTCTTCAGGCGTTCTTATGTATCATGGTGGAAAAAGGGCAGGCCAGGCTGCCATGCAATTTGTTAAACTGACAGCCAGTGGGCCAGGTGCTGAATTTAGCCACTATTATCCTTTGCTGAGAATGCTATAGTTTCCTTCTTCTTCTTCCTGAAGAAGGTGGATATCTGGATAAGCACACACAGTTCAAAAGTTTGTGTCATTTGTGCTCTTTATGTTGTTTGTGTTTGTGATCCATGGTGGTTTAGTGTCTGTATGATCACCTCTCTTTTTGTCCTTGACTTGAACACATAAATCGTGCTGCCAGCCTACTGCACATTCTCTGTGGTTATAGGCTATTATTAAAAGTGATTATAAGGGACTTACCATTATGAAAATGACCAGTGGTATTTGAAACATTTGGGTGCTACACATTGCAGATGGATGAGATGTCTTTTATGAAAACTGCTACAGAAATCTGATGTGTGCTAAAAGTTAAGACACCATAGTACTCTGCCACTCCTAACTGGGATTTTGTTTTAATGTCTAAGATGTATACAGATGGGAAACATGTATCTGAAGAGAACTTTAATGAGGTGATGTGAAATCAGAAACAGAACTGACTTTATCTGGCAAAAAATTAGTTGAATAATTTCAACAACAGCTACATAATAAAAGGAGAGGCATTATTGAAAGGCATCACTTGTTTAACTCTGTCTCTTAGAGATGGATCTAGGCTCAACTCTTAGAGATGGGTCTAGGCTCAACTCTGAACAGTTTAAACATCCAGCAGTCCCCTCAGTATTCTTCTGTAAAATAGGCTGTTGCTATACACAAGGAGAAATTTCATAATATGTCAGAATATATTGACAGTGACAAAACTTTTACAAAGAATCATAGACAGTCAAAAACATTGTTTCTTGCAGAGACAAGTCACACATTTTACATTCACATGAACTGAATTTAAAACAGTGACAGATTATTTAGTGTGGATACTGAGGAGAATCCACAGTCTATGTTGTTTTAACAATGTGTGTTTTATCCACTAATTGGCATAAATGGCGTGTTACATTTGGTGTACAACCTCATCCTCCTATAACGCTTACTGTCCAAACGTCAGTTTCGCTTTTAGCCTGTTTTGTACTATTATTAGGATTCCATCAATCATATTTTAAGGATGTAATGGTGCCTGTGTTGTGTTCAAGCAAGTCATTATGCTGCTGTCTGTTTTCAGCTAATGGATATAAATACCTCATATACCCCAGCTGAACTGCGTATGTTTTTCATAGGGAGTCTAGTATCACATAGGCACAGTCCGTGCATTTTCTAGACAGGCCATTTTATCTCTGTTCCTAGAGAATGAAAATCGTCTCATATCGGTACTCTCTGGGTCTGTATTCTTTGAAGCATGTTTCCACTAATGGGGTTTGTTTCAGATCTGTACATCTAAGCAGGTGATAGCCAAGTGGGAAGTCAGTTCTCTGTTTTGTTTACTAGCTAATCCAGCTCTGAGCTGAACTGAGGTCTATGGTGGAGAACAAAGCAAGACTACCAGCTAGGGTGCTCAAGAGAGTTTCCTTAACCATACATCAAAATGACTCTAATACTGAATTGCCTTCATTTCTCTTGGGTCCATAACATACTTTTGTCAGATTTCCTCTGTCTATCATTTGAAACAGACCCAGCACAGTGAAGCTGTCCAGCAATCCATCTTAATATAACAGACTAAAACCTTTGCAATGTTGTTGTTTTTTTGTGATTGTTATAGAGTACTTCTGACTCCACAGAATCGACAAGTAGATTATCCTATTGACAGCCTTAATCCATGGTGACTCCAGCACAAATACTTTCCAAATTAGTCTTAATTTTACCTGAGCCTGCCCTCTGAGAATTAACATTTCAAAGCAAGAGCAAGGATATTTGCTCCATCCAAAGAAACCTGCATTAGATTCACTTGTGGCGCCAGATGTAAAGTAAGGGGCCACTGAGCAGATCAGCGGGTAAGGCGCTAACTGCGAGCGCAGGCTAGGCTCTACAGCCCTGGTTCAATCACAGTCGTCTCATCAGGTGACGACGGCTGCTTGTCTGAAGCACCCTGTGGTTTGTCAGGTACCATAGAGCTGCTTGGATGATGTCAGCTGAGAAACTGTGGACCACACACTGAGAAACCCACTCAGTTTTTATTGCAGTGTGTAACATGCAGTGCGAAAAATAGCCATTGGCTCTTTGCAAGTGTACCAGAGGAGCAGGCCTGCATGAGCGCAGTGGTTGTCATGGTGAGATAAGCCTACTGCTGTATACAAGTGCTGATTCCAAAAAGAGCATTACATAAAGGGAGAAATCATTTAAAAAGAAGTAAAATATATATTTATTGCCATTACAATAGAATAATTAGTAGTTATCATAGTTATATCGTTGTTTCCTCTTTCAAAGTCTTAACAACATATCTGTCCTACCTATTTTCCTATTTTTTATATACCTAAATGATTGTATGTTCAAATGCTGTTTTATATGGCTTTTCCAACCTAAAGATAAAATTATCCTAAATTATGAAATAGAAGTAATGTACATCCCTGGATCTTTCAATTATAGAGCACTAACCTGATTACTTTGCTCTAAAGCCAATTGCAAGGAAAAGAACAGATAATATTACAATTATCACACGGCTTTGTCTGGATTTTATTAAGATGTGTCACATCTTACCTGACAAACACCCTTGTTTAAGTAATTGGTTCAGTCCTCTTTTCCAGCATTCCATGGTAATTGGTCCCGGGGGAAGAGAGGGGAGGGAAGGGGGACTGACTGATGTGCTGACTTCAGAAACATTGGTTTTCTTTTAGCTGAATGTCATTTGTATTGCAGTGTAGAATGCATTTATTTCTCTGTATATGCTCCTGTGATGTACCGACTTTGTAGGATGATATCAGTTTTAATTACCTTTAAAGTTTTTTTTTAAAGCAATGTGAGAAACCAGATTTCCAGTTTTTTGGTCCAGATGCTTTTAATGAATAGGCAGTGATTGTGCTGTTGATTGAGTGGTTGTCATGCTTTGACATCAGTTGACAGGTATCTGCATTACTTTCTTGAAGAGAGAAATGTGTTCTTCATGGTATCACTATCACTACTATTATGCTATTCCACTATCACCAGAGCAATTTTCATTTTCATTTTTTTGAGACTGTCAGTGATAGTTGCTGTGTTTTGAAATCTTAAGATGCTTGTTTCAAAATTCGTGTGACAATTTCTAGTATTTCTGGAAGGAAGAAAACAGGCAGTGAAATGAACTGTATTTCCCAGGATGGATCTATATTGTTTTGTAAAACGTATTCTGGTGACATATTAACAAATACCATATTTCTTCTTTATTTTATTTGAGCAAAAAAATGCTGAAAAGCTTTTAGCTTTTGCATGTTCTTACATCAAATGTGTTACGTACTCTAATTGCTTCCATTGTGGTCCAAAGAACATCTGTATACTCACTTTAAAAATATAAATCTAAGACTTGACTATGTAGCAATTTATTTCCACCTACCTACTGTAACTTCCCCAACTAGGGGGCTTAAGGATGATGTTGTTTATTACGATGAGAGATAGCAATGTACACGTGTATATATTCTGCCTCCAATCAGCATATTTCAAGCTACAGTACACTATACTGAATTTACTTATGATACTTATATCTGTACAAATGACCACAGCCTCTGTCCAAAGCTTAAAATAAGTTTGTTATGTTTCCACTCACCTCTTTGAAGGGCTGAAATGGTTCCTTTGCCAGGATAGCAAATTATAGGTCCTGTCAAGCTCTTGTCAGTCCTGAGGTACATCTGCCAAGTTTACTTCTCACATCCACCCTTCCTGAAGGCTTAATGAAGGAGGTTTCCAAACCTCCCTTCCCCCGACCATCACTCTCAGTGGCAAGGAATTACACAGCAGTAGAGGACTGTGGATTTTTTTTCAGTGGAACCTGTGCTAAATTTGACCTGAAACTCTCATCAGCATCAACACAAATGTCTTCAATGAATTCTGACAAGTGCTGTATTGAGCGATTACATTCTTGGCAGCTGCAATCTCATTCGCTTAGTCAAAGAAATGTCCTTACATTGAATTGAGGGAAGTTGTATCTTTCACAGTGTCCATGCAGTGATATTATGGTGCGGAGGGATTTTTTCCATTGAACTGTCCATCACCTGTCTCTGGCAGTTATCTCACGTTGCCCGTGCCCCCCATTCAGTTTCATTTATATTCATTTTATTTTAGTCTGTGTCTGTTTCATTTTGTTTTGCTTTGCATACTCCACACAGCTTTAGATTTTCCCAGAGGGATCCCACGACTTACAGTATAACAGCCAAGTGAACCACTTATGAAGAGAATCTTTTCAGGATGGGAATACCATTTCATTTCTTTTTTTGGTTTTATTTCAGTGGATAGGAAATAATGTTTCCAAAAGAAGTTCCAGCTAAAAGGATCTATATAATCATGTTACATTATTTCCAAAATTATATTGATATCCAAAAATAGCATCGATACATTACACATAAATGATATTTTAGCATTATGTGATCAACTTGTTAGTAGACTTTATGTCAGGCCCAGCATTTTGAGTTTCTACAAATTTTCAACTCAAAAATTCCCAGATTTGTTTGAGAAAATCAAATAGGTTTAAACTGATTTTACGCGTTTTCAAGCACTAGTGTATCAAACCCCACACAAAACACTGATTAATGCAGCCATTTAGTTCGGCATATATTTCTGTATCCAGGGTCACATGGTTTCTGGAATTTATAATGAAGTAACGAACTTCATAAGGACTCAGGCCTAAGGAAATGGTACTGAAGGCCACATTATGTTTTGACATGCCTTTTTGTGGGAGAAGGCATGTCCATTTGGATAGATTTCTATGTCACAGCTAAGCTTGTCATATTTTAAAAACAGTTAAAAAGTTAACATTGATAGACCCAGTAAAACATGTGATTCATTTGTATTTTTTAAATAATTTCCTTACTTCTGTTGTTGCAGAGGGCAACCATCAATGGATAGCAATATTTTGAGCTGATGACTTTTCATGCAAGTCTAATATCGTGAAAATAATTGAGATTTTTATCCTATTTTTGTCAGGCTTGAATTCATAAAAAGAATTCCACTCTTTTTTGGTAATTTAAAACAAATACCAATAAAATGTGGATTTAAAATGAAAAATAAAAATCTAAAATGCTGCTGAAAATATTTAATAATATTTGAAATTGTTCTAGAAAATTCTTGTTGAAATTCTAGGATTTGGTTTGTTGAATTGCATGAACTGGTTGATCCAGGGTTTCAAGAAACCGAAATGGAAAAAGGATATATCCCAAACACAACACACCTACATCTTTGTGACTTCAGTATATTTTAAGCATAGCACAGAGTGCACTGTCATGGCTGTCTGTGATAACTTGATTTCATGGCATTTAAGTCATGTGCAACGTGTGATTGTTTTTGATGTGTTCAGCATGTGGGTTGTTTGATTTAGTTGCTCACTTGCCAGACCTGTGAACCTGAGCAAATACTGATTTCTTTGATCTTTTCAAGTGCAGCAATTTTTCTACCTGTCTGACACAGGGGACACACTGGCATAGCTGTGATCAGTAGTTAAGGTCGTTCGCGCCGGTGTTTCTCACCTCTCATTTTATAAGCAGTGCTCAAAGGCCAAACATTTCGCTGCAGGCAAATACCTTTTAAATCCAGTGTAGGTCATCCAATTTATGAGATCTTCTAAAATTTGAATGAGAATGGGGAACATTGTAAGGACACTATCTGCCTTATTCAAAGAATGATGTAGGCCTTCCTTACAAGCTGCCAAAAGAGGTATTGTGCTATTATTTCTGATTAAAGGGAGATAAGATGCACATAAATGAATTATACACAGGTTTTTGTTCATAATTCAGGATGATACATTTGCATAAACAGAACATGCATAATCCATTGTAATTTATGTAAATGTGTGAAAAGATTTCATTTATTATATTAATAGCATGCACATGATATGCACAAAAGTATTCTATTATATAATGTGCATATTTCTACCTAGGGTTAATCTGTGTAAATGTGATTCAGGATTTACAGGTCAAGCTCACATTACTCAAAATGGTTAACATCAGATATATTTAAGAACAAAAAGCCAGTGCCTGCTACTAGTGAAAAGTGGTTTCTTGGAATAGTTTTACCCTCAGTTCAGATAGTAATATCCATTATGATCTTGGGTTTTTTTCACTTTAAGTGAATCACCTATTATATTCACACCAAACTGCTCACATTACAATGTAACATATTTGCCCACTATATTATAATGTTAGTATCCATATTCAGCTTTTGACTGGAGAAGAACCCTTTAAACACTCAATTGTCAGTACTATAGTAAGCAGTTTCTGTAAAATAATGTCACTATTATAATCAAATGCTCTTCATGCACATGAGTGTTAACTCTAAAGCAGAATTTTAGAGTTGGGCAAAGTCATTTGTGAAGACTAATTTATTCAACAGTGCACACTGTTGGTCAGCATTAAAGGTTTAAAGCATATGAGCACAGTTATGTTGTGCTAAAATATTATTGATCATGATCTTTTATCATTCTTAAAAGAACATAAATTATAAACTGCAATATTTTTAGCTGTATTTTTCATCCAACTTCAGAATTTTAATCTGAGTTTAATTTCAAAAATCTGTGAAGGTAATCTGTTAATCTCAGACACAGAGAAACATTTTAGCTGACAGAAACTGTCACAGTTTTTAGGAAATCAATAAGAGGCAATAAATGTGGGCATGTTAACTATATCTTGAGATGCTTTCTGATTAGTTATCAGTAGTTTACATTTATCATCAGTTTATAATTTTACTTGTGCATCTCATGGGATCTTGAAATTAAATGAACATGTTGTGCAAATATTGGATTAGTTGAAGAAGAACCCCAGGGAAAATGATCAGTTGGAAATACAGAACACATATGATCTGACCTCAAAGAGCCCTCGAGGTGCCCTTCTCCTGTCCTTGTAGTCAATTTAATCACCAATTTCTGAATAAATGGCAGGCTAATATGATGGCCCTTATATAGAGAAGCAATAACAAACTTGGAATGTTTTCTGATTAAAAAGTATTACTGGGTACTTTAGTCGCAGGGCTGCTGCACGTATTTACAAGCACTCATTGCAGAGTGTCAGTCCACAGCTCTAGTCGTACGTGAGCCTAAACTTTACAGTGGAGACCAGGATAAAATCAAAGTCTAGCATGTTCTTATAGAGCTATTTATGTAGAAGGTCTTGAAGGGCATTTGTGAATTAAAAGTAAAAAATCTAAATGAAATGCAAATTAAATTACATCAAAGATTATCACAGTTCACTCCTAATCAGCCCAAACTCTTTGAGCGGAATAGAACATCAAGGATGTAAAAAGCACAAGGCTAGCAGCTGCAGTCATTCCAGAGGTCGTGTTACTGATGTTGCAATCCCCCAGATGGAGAAGGGTGCGTTCGCTGGTTTTGAACATGTGCAGTACATGAGAGAAAAAGCTTTGTGCTGCCGTTGTCATATCGACTGCCTCCCGCCTCATTACTCTGTTTCTTTTCCTTTCCATGCAGACAGCCACTATTAACCACCAGAGGTTAAATCCATGCAGCTGTCAGGAAGTGTCTTATGGCAGCAATGCATTTTCCATCCCATAGTGAACACAGTGACCTCTTGCTCAGGACCTCTCATTGATCCGCATAGTGTATTACCCTCCATTTGGGAAGGTCTAGAAGCATCGATCACTACCGGATACTTTCCCAAAAATGTCAATCATGTTTGTCAGAGCAGATTGAAGTCCCTCTCATGACACCATAATAGTTCACTGACAACGTGGTATCAAAGGTTTGTGTTTTCTAGAGAGCTTTTTTCTTTTACATAATAAGATAAAAGCAAAGCTATTATGCGAAAAAAACTAAAAATATGTTGGCTATTTAAGTTTGCAATTCCCAAAGGCCATAACATGAAAGTCAAAACTGGTCTTTAGAAGCACAAGTTCTGTTTAAAGAAAATGGGGCAGTGAAATTATTCAGCCCCTCATTCTTTCAGTAAAAAATGCATTACCTATATGGTGAGGTACTGTTTTTTAATGTAATGTTTTCCCTGCTGGTTTTTCTCAAGGGAAATCTGTATTTTCCTCAGGTCAAGTGTCAACCATGAAGTGATGCTTTATCATATATAAAACTGATCACCTGTGATTGCATTTTTTTTTCCAAGAAAATGAAAAGCAAGGCCACACGATCAGTAACTGCCTGTCAGTCTGTCAATTATCTTGGAGAGTGAGGGGTTATTTATTCTGGGGCCAGTGGCCAAACATTGACCTGGCCACTCAACTTCTAATTAGAGGCCTGGTGCTGATGAAAGCACATTTCTTCCTCAGAAGACTCCTTTTAGAATTGTGGGAAACATCATCAATGCTGGCCTCTCAGTTCTGGTCATCAGTATGACTTCCATTAACACATGTATTAATTGGTTTTGAGTTAATGCCAACCACTCTATGCTCTCAGGAGCAGAAAGATTCATTCCAAAGTCCTCATAACCTCTTGGAGTGCTGCAAATTCCAACTTCAAAAAGGAAGAAAAAATATATAACGGCTTGGTTGTAATGGGAAATTCCAGTATCACGACCTATGTAATTAATTATAAAATAATAAAATATTGATAGAAAACTATGTATGAATTTAAAATATATCCATTACTGGTTCTGGCATGGGGCTTCTAACTAAAGAGATATAACATGTGTTTTTTAGTCAAAATTAATGTGAAAATAAAGATGTAACAATAGTGATCATGCTCAGTGAACAGGAAATGTGATGTACTAGGATCCAGTCAAAATATTATGGATATTCACCAGCATCTATATACATTTCAGTTTGTCAAAAGCATATGTTCATTTTGATTCATAGCTAATGAGTAGCTCCTGTATTATTAGTGGGAACCAGGACACAGTGCCTCACTCATGTCACCCAATCACACAAAATCCCTTGTTATCCTTTTCCCTACACTATGGAAAAAGCACTGACGTGCCCTGCCATCTCATGACCTATACTGAGGAAACAGCACTAAAATGCCCTGCCATCCCATGCCCTACAATAGGGAAACACTGCATCATGTCAGTTCATGCCGAGAGCCTCAGGGTAGTGCACAGCTATTCTTCTTCCCGGAGGTGATCCTCTCAGCCCCCCGGTGGGGTGAAAGTTCATGATGAAGTTCACCTCTGCCCAGCCACTCACACCCAACATCAACAGACCAAGGGGGACGTGTGTCCCCGCCCTTGTCAGCCCATCACAACCAAATGAAATGGTACATACAGAGCAGATCATCTTGGGGCAATGCCCTGTGTTGCAAAAAATGCTGTACTGTACTATAGCTTCTCCAGCTGCTTTCAGGTTACATGAACATGATACATATGTTGTTCTGATAAACTGATGATATTATATTTGCTGTATGTTAGTGGCGGCAGTGTAGAATAGTGGTAGTGGTGGCAGTGTAGAAGAGCAAGGCTTATAACCAAAAGGTTGCTGGTTCAATTTCCCTGCTGGGACACTGCTGCTGTACCCTTGGGCAAGGTAGTCATCCCAGAATTTGTCAGGGCTCAGGCAGGGACTCAGGCGCAGACAGGAAGGCAGGGTGCACACTGCGAGTTTATTAAATCCAAAACGAAGTCCAGAAAACGAGGTCAAAAACAGGCGAAGTCAAAAATCCAGAAAAGCACAGCAAATGATACCAAAAACAGATCCAAAAAAACGAGGTCAAGAGAACAAGCAAAAATTCAGCAAAACAGGCAGGCAGGCAGAACAGGAGAAACGGCTTGTAGCGAAACAGATGAACTAAGACAAACTAGCAACAAGACCAGACACAAGCGGGGAATATATAGGGCGAGATGAGGAGATGGGATGCAGGTGCGCAGGCAGGCAGGTAATCAGGTGGGCAGAGACAGGGCGGAGAGCAGGGCAGGGCTGGAACACAAGGAAAAACAGAAGCACATGGCCAGGGAAAACAAAAACAAACCCGGCTTAGATGCCGGGGCACTGACAGAATTGCCTCAGTAAATATCCAGCTGTATTAATGACAACATGTTAAAAAATGTAGTCTGTGTAAGAAGCTCTGGATAAGGGCATCTGCAAAATGACAATATTGTAATGTACCTTTATGGTTCTTCTCTCTCAGAAATGTCAGATTTTCAGCCATTCATTGTTTTAACTTGGTGTATACAGTACATCCTACCTAAGTGTCACATTCAGTGTTTAAAAACAGGTATACCATCTGAGTCTTCAGCACAACGATGCAACACTAATATGTCATTCAGTATGAGATGAGGTTATGATACAGAACTGGTAACATTCTGCTCAAGCCTGTATAACTTTTGGCCTCTTTTCAATTTATTATAAAACACTCTCTCATGTTACAGCAAATACAGATTTCTTATCATGCTTGCCTCTTCATTGATGAATGGTGGAGCCCTGGAACTGACAGCACATAAACACATACTGGGATGATATAGTGAGGTTCAGTTTTCAAGTATCCCACCCCATCAATTTCATCATAACGCTGATTCAGTTAAAATACCACAGTGCATTCCCCAAATGTTTCCATGTTTCAAAGCACAATATAGGGTGTTCAACATTGTTTACAGTCGGAATCCTTTCTTCCTTGGTAATCAGCATGAGTTATTGCTTGCTTGTTTTTTTCTTTCAGAGATGCAGGGAGGCTTACCAAAAGTCTGCCTGTGGCCGAGGTAATGTTTATCCACTTTGCCACAGTGCAAGAGGGAACTTTTTTTCTATTTGTGGGTCTGAGAGTGGCTGTCTGTGACTGGTGGTTTGCAGAGAAATCTGTCAGCGCAACATTGTTATCATTCCTTTTCAAGGTTCTATCCACAGTTGCACTCCGTTCCCCTGGAACATGAGGCAGTGTGTCTCTATTGTACAGCTGCCTCACTTCACTTTCCTGCATCCATGTATTTAATCTCCCAGTAAAACCAAGGCACAGCTGGTCAGCACTTCATCTAAAGGCCACTTTCATAAATTAAGGGATGCAAATATGATATAAAAAACAGTACTTTTGGTGTTCATTTCCATTACATGTATGTATAGAAGTCATGGACTGAAAGCACTGTCTTGCTTTCAGTCCAGTCTTGCTCTGTGCTTTCCCCCCAATGTACAGCCAGCATGTGTAAGGTGTGGCTTCTTTCAGGATTGCTTTCATATCTCTCTTTGTGCACAGGCTCATGTCCATGTGTATTTGTTGTTCAGAGTTGGCTGTCAATGACAAAACATGATGAGGCCATTGGTCTCAGCCATTGGTCAACAAACCTGTGTCAGAAAGATGAAAGCTAAGCTCAGGAAGTGGCTCAGAGGTCACATGTCACCACATTGCTTGACCACTTACTGTCTCAAGGCACATCCTAAGCATAAGTTAAAAATCCAGCTGTTGTGGTGAGTAAATTAAGAGCTCACAACTCCAACTACAAGAGTCTACAACTATAACTCCAACTCCAAGTGTCAGATCCTGGGAATGAATGCTGTAAGTCAATCCAGGCCCAATTAGGGGAGATTTCATGCATTCTGAGGAATCTGAGGAGGGAAAGATCATTGCATATTCAGAACCCACACAAGTCTCACATTATGCTGTGAGAGGAAGAATTGCAGCCTTTCCACCCTTGCCGCCCTAATTGATGTCAGATAGGTCCCTGTGCAATATGGAGTTCAGAAATGCAACTGTGTGGTTTTACCAAACAGCAGGTCAGGGTCTCCTCATTTATTAAAGCCTTGGGAAAGTCAGTGGTCAGAGATAGAACAAGCAAGAGCACACAAAATAACTTTTTGACATCTGAAACAAATGACCACCTGTGAAAGTGGAATACTGCCAATTAAACTATAATTTGACATATTTTTCTTACACTGAATACTAAACATTGTCCAGGAGGAAAACAACATCACTCCTCAGTTTATTTGTTTAGGTCATCTTACATTTTTATCATGTTAAAAACATTTGATATATTATACATCATACACTATTCTTTAACACCAGTGAAATACATTTTTTCATTTTAGTCCTCAGCATGCTCTTACTTGAGTCTCTTAAATCAGGGATTTGTCTTTCACTTGTTGCCGCCAAAAAAATCCCTTCAATGTGATTCAGCCAATTAACTGTCATCCCAATCCTGCTACATTGGGTCCAATTACAGCTGGAACAGGCTAAGCATTTGAGCATTTCTTGCTAATTTCTTTCTTAATCTAATTTAGAATTTCATTAAATTTAATGCCAAGGAATATGGAGAACATCAGGGCACTTCAAGTGCTGCATTAAGTACAATTTTATTTCATTTTAATTAAATTAAGAAGAAGTATGGGCTACTATTTTTAAAAGCTGACAACGTGAGATCTGTCGCCGCCAAGAAATTGATGTTAGAGTTAATAAATCAGTTAAGATGTGAAGTTCACATTTGGAATTTCTACAAAATGGTCTAAGGATTAAAAAAAACTTCTCATGCACTGTTGAATATGAGCTTCGATGGATGTCAAAGCCTCCTCTTTCAGTCTGGTCCTCTCCACCTTTGAAGCAGACCAATAAAGATCAATGTGATATGGACTGAGAGAGGACTACATTTCAGTGTTTCATCTATCACGTCTCTCCAGTTCTGAGAAGTACCCAATTTTAGGACCTGCAGCAGTGGGGTTAGCCAGTAGGGGGCAGGCCAGCTCCAAACTCCGTGCTGGCAGCCACTGATGAGTGAAGTCACCGTATGTGACACAGTGCAGGGCGGCGAGCACAATCTGTCCGTGCACCCTCCGGTCCATGAGGCTCAATGACCTCTGGGTGGGTGTGGCTACGCCGTCACGCGATAGGAATAACGGAAACAGCATCTGTGCCTTCAGCACCTTAGACAGCTGGAATGGCGTGAGCCCCCAAGCCTTCAGCACCATGGACAGCTTCTCCACCCTCGGCAAGCAAGACCCCCTCTGCCTGCTCTGACCGTGCAGCATGCCTGCAGAAGTCTGTGCCCTTTTTCAACATTGAAAAAATGTCATTTAAAGAAGGAGAGCAGACAGGTGCAGCGTGCACTCCACCCTCATTAAGTGCCAGCTCCATGCATTCGCACATTTGTGCCCACACAGACAGTAAGCTCATTCCCTCTCGCAGACCCTGACACTCTCGCAGAGCACCGCCACGGATTGATGGACAAGCTCACTCCCACAGAGCTCAGATTAAACAAAGAGATGTGCATTCCTAATTTAACCGCCGGGGAGAAAGAGTAATGGAGCAAAAAAGAGAGTGAAACAGGGTTTTTTACATCCGTTTTTTGTTTGTTCGTTTGTTTAAACAAACAAGCAACATGGTGGCTTGTTTATTAAGAATAAATATGTATGTTTTAGTCTGTGCCATTTTAAAAGGCAATCGCATTGAAAACATAACATTTAGCATGCTGTTCCTTCCCTTACATTTTAGCTTGTATGCATATTTAAAGCAGAGAAGGTGTTGTACAGCAAAGAAAACTGTTTTTTTTTCATCTTTTTCTCTCTCTGGCATCAGCACATGACATTCTCCGTGGTTAATGGATGAGTGAAAACCTGGCGCATGATTTATGACCCTCTACAACAATTAATTTTTTTTCTTATCTCTCTACGTGCCTTCAGATTGTCCTGCATAATATGCCCTGCATAATACACAATTCTCCTGAAATAATTATGTAATTTGCTGCTTTTGGACTGTACACATTATATTTGTGAAAACCAAGTGCACTGTGTTTCAGTACATTCCTGTCAGCCTTCAGTCCCCAGAATGCCCTGTGAATCTGTTGGCAGGGGATCAGCACATTTCTGAAATGCAGATCGAGAGTGTACTTTATCTACTGCTTTCCCTTTGGAGTATGTACTTACAGCATGTCTTTACTCAATCAAAAACATAGGCTGAAGAATAAGTAATGGCATGATTTGCAAATGCAATTTGCTACAACCCACTGACCAGAGTAGCAATGCATCCTCTGGTTGGACGATGCGGTTTAAGAATTCACAAAAGCTTTTAAAATTAGCTTAAAACAAATTAGCTAAAACAAATGAGAGACAGAGTACTGATGTCTACCACAGTAATGACAAGGAAAGACATACAGTGTTACATTTCAAGTTTACTGTAAAGTTCCTTTATATTTATCTTTGTTGCAGCATTCCTATAGGTTCAGCAGGCTTATGTGACTGGGTGTTTGACTGCTGGCTGCAATGAAGTACCATTCCAATCGATGCGGATCACAAAGAGGTCTCTATGAAGCATTCAGACTTCTTGACAATGACTCCAATGGCTTCCTCAAGGGAAGCAGTCCATAGAGGCATTCATCCCAGTGAGGTAGCCCAAGGTAAGGCCATTATTTGAGGCAAACCAGGCTTTCCGATGACACTTCTTGAGTTTGGAAAGCTAGCGCTGTCACGGTGTGGGTAAAATTAGATTTAAAGAAAAGGGAATGTACCCTGGTGTGACAGAACACAACAGAGGGGGTTGCCATGGAACTTTGAAGGGTAGACTCATTCAACCAATGAGGCAAACCTCTGTGAAGCAAAATAGTCGTTTGTGTATGTGTGAAACAAACAAGTCTCCATCAGTCTTAAGGCAGCTGTCTCTAAAGGGAAACAATACTGCCGCGAACAGGGTGAAAGAGACTGCCAGTCTGCATGGATCTTAAAAATGTGAAGCCAGATATTGGAGGAGTTTCTGGCAAATTTGTGAACAGCTCACTGCGTGCCATTCATCACTGTCCCCCTTGACCAGTGTGAATCACTGGAGGAGGAGGCGTCTCTGAGTCACAAGATGGTAATTAGTAGAGTCATTCTTGCCCAGGACAATCCTTTACTGTAATCAAATTTAAATTCATTTTGCTACAAGGGTCACTTTATGGTCACAGTTTAATAAGATCATTTAAAGAGGCAGCAGCTACCAAGTATCATTTCTCAAGGATTCAAAAGGTCTCTCAAAAGGAACATGAAATGAGTGTTTCCATTTGGGTAAAATGTATGTTCATTTTTTATATCACCATGCCTGTACCTAAATAACAGTTTTATGCTTCTTTTCTAACTGACCCTTCTTTAAAAAAAGACTGTCATGAAGTTGTACCAGTCTATGTCACCTTGACAAGGGTAGTAACCTCCCATGATGCTCCATAAAGTTTATGGACAGCTTTCCACAGCATGGATGATTATCTGATATTGACCTCTATTCCTTATGACTCCAGTCCTTTGATTTGGCTCTGAAATCTGCACAGCATCAGATTTCCATACTTGAACCATGGGTATGGAAATGGAAATACATTTGGTGTCATTTCACTGTCCTCACTGTCTATTGTAATTCCATTTGAATATGTTTTTTCCATTTCATGGACTGAATCACAGTTGCTCACTCTTCAAATTAACCTTGATAGAAGGGACATTTGTAAATGTACAGCATGACATAATTACATAGATGTAGCAGGCCTTTGTAGTGAACTGGTTTCGCAGTGGGCTAATAATACACTACAGGAGCACTTTGCATGGCTCAAACTACCTGTAATATTTATGAAAGGAAGCCTACACAGCTTGGGTTTTTACAATGCAAACAACATTCAGCTCCATTATGGGTTTTTCAGTGCTGCCATGGAACCTTATTTATTCTGTTCTATGACTGAAACCCATGCAAAATTGTTGAAGAGTACATGACAATACAATACCATGGTCTTCAAGCACAAACACACAAATAACTGGAGCATGAAACGCATTACACACCGGGAGCATTTTCTGCATAATACCAAAAGCCTAATAAGTCTTTTCGTGCTATTTTTTTCTTTATTATTGTGGGGTTTAGAAGTATTTACATTTCCATTGTTCATGTGTAACCTTGTCTAAAACAATTGTAATGCCGTTGACAGAGACTGTTTGAATATTCTCTGATTAGTTTAAGGGTAGGTATATGTATCCCTGTGACTACATCTCAAAATGCCCCTGCTTTGGATTAGCATTATTTGGACAAACTAAAAATACACCAAGCAATCAAAACATTGCAGGAATCCTTCCATTCTCTGGTTTTTATGAATTTACCATGAAGCTCAACATTATCTTTCCTACTACTTCGGAGATGCTAGTCTGGCCAGACAGGGCAATCAATAGAAACATATCTCTGTCAGGTCTTGGTGATGAATTTATGAGATTATTATGCACATTGCAGTGCTGCCCATTTGAACACATAGTTACATCAATTCTTATATATGTGGTTGTGGCTTTAGAAGTTGTTTGGTTGTGGTATGTACAGTACTAAAGATGAGAAAGCTATCAGTGGAAAAGAAACCTAGCTCAATCATAGTAGGCCTCAAACCCCTTAGACAGTACAATGAAACAGTTCATCCATATGTTCTAGTAATGTGATTCTGTTTTAAGAATTCCCCTGGGTAACAGTGTATGAAGTATATCCTTAAACTAAAAACAAGCACCATGTTATTAGGTAGTTATTCATTTTCCACAATAAAAATTCATTGCTGTAAATTTTCATGAATCTGGTCTCATTCTATTTTGCCACCAAAATGTGTCAGTTTGTGTTACATGCTGTAGGGTTGACCATAGACCATCAGTTGTTGTGTTGTTTCCAGGTGACCTTTTTTCCTAGCATTTATTGCCATTAACCTTTGGGATGCTCTGGATGGATTTTGTTTTTCATTGTCCAGCATGTCGATTCACTTTCATTTACTTAGATTTGACAGAACATCCTTCTGGCACTAAAACTTGGAAGAAGTTCTCTCTTGCTCCCTTTTGATAGTTTGATATGTGGTACGCTGTAATGTCTTCTGAATGCCCAACAACCATTAGCTTGGTAATTCCCCAGAAATGAACAGCAGGGGGCGTCACAAAGCAATAGGACAAGAGCATCACTGCTGTCCATGCAGAATCCTACATCTGAGCAAAAACACACCGCCACAGTGGGGAGTGTGGAGAATGTGGGGACATTTATAGGACAATAATGTTTGATATGAATATTGAAAATGTAATGAAGTGTAACAAAGACAATTGTTTCCATCAACTCTTCTGTGCATATGCTTCTGTGCATATTAATAACCATATTTCCATATAATATGATTATTAACTGTTTATTAACAGTCTTACAGGAGTTTCTCAATGCTGTGTGCATTTATGTTTGTGTTTAGTCATTCAGCAGATGTTCTTATCCAGATTGATTTACTGAGGTGCTTGCAAGAAGGTTAGGCTAAAAGCAGAGACAGTACTAAATCATGAGTGCATGCATTAGGGATGGTAAGATTCACCGATTCGCATCGGTGCACCGGCATAAAGTTCACGATGCGATTGCCCCAATTAAAAAAGTGTACACCGGATACAATTTGGGATGAACTCGGGATGCATCATTTCTAAAGTCTTTGCATCGGTGAAATCCGATTTATTTATATGTAATTATTAGTACAGGCCCTATGCCTTTATTATTTAGAAGTGTGACCAATAATTTTATATTTAGATTGATTCCTCCTCTCTAAACTGTTTCTCAAGCGCGCTCTCTCATCTCCACTGCTGGAGTGGCCAATTCTCGTCAAGTCTCTCAGGCAAGTCTCACGCGAGTTGGAGGCATGTCCGGGCGAGTCACAGATTATCATGGAGGAGGAAGAGCTACACGTTCCACCGAATTGCTACAAATCAAATGTTTGGCGACACTTCAGATTTTTCAAGAGAGATGGACAATTTGACAAGACGCATGCAATTTGCAAGATATGCCGTACCACTGTAAAGAAAAGAAACAGCATAAATTTATATCATATCGCGTTGAATCGCATTGTGTTGAATCAAATCGCGTCAAATCGCATTGCATTGCAATAGGGGTGAATCGTATCGCATTAGTAGTTGCTTCATATGTATCTTTAATGTATCGGATCGTTGGCAATGCATCGAGATGTGTATCGCATTGGCCTCAGTGATGGAGATGCACATCCCTAGCATGCATACATGCTAACCATACCTGTGCGATCACTCTATACGCCTCATTGGAAAGCTTGTAGATTCCCACACTTCCACTGAAACACCTCTGTTCCCTCAATGCAGGCTAAGAGCTGCATACAGATCCTGCCAAAGTGCTGTTGATAAGCAGCACTTGAAGAATATACCAGAGTCAGTGAGAGGCACAGATGAATGTTCTTACTGTGGTTTTACATCATTTGCAGAATCAAACGATAATAATAGAGGCAATGAAATGTATAGAACACTCATGTATAGCAGCTCAGCCAGGGCTTAAATTGATTCTGATATGTGGCACAAGCAGGGTATCACTTTGTTTGCAGGGTACAGAACCTCTTTATTTCATTATGTCCCTCATACATCTCACATCTTACAGGCATACATCAAGATTCTGTCTGTAGTGGTCCATTTACAGCAGCTTTGCTTTTCTCATTTTGGAGTAATTGCGTTTTCTCCTCTGTGTGTTGTTGACATTGGAAACAGCATGATAATGCTTCCACACAGCTGGCCAATTCATATTAAACTAACAACTCAGTTCATCTCAGTATTATTGGTTTCGGGTGAAAAGTCCCAAATTCTAGGAAGTGGCACACTTGGGTACGTTAATTCGGACACATTCACCCCCACTTATCCCCACCTCTGAGTAGACATCTCATGGGAGTCTAAAATGATTCGCTCAGACCACAAGAAAGCTCACTTCTACATTCACAGCTAAAAGATCCAGACCTCTTAAAGAAGCAGGTGGCAGGTGTCAGCTGTTACTAGACCAAACTTCAGCTTACCCATAAAGCATATTATCTATCATGTCCCCTTCTAAACAGACGTAACTGATTGAGAGCAAAGTTTGAACAGAATGAAAAGTTAATAATGAAATTCTGTGGTGAAGTAAGTAATTTGTCAGAAAGTAATTTTACCCCTTAAATTTTCTCAAGGCAAATGTTGCCTTGCAATTTTGCTCACAGAGAAACACATTCAAGAAACTCAAAGAAACTGAAGTCCTCCTCATGATTGATGAGAATTTCTCTTTTTCCAAAAAGTTTGCTTTTAGAGCAAGGTAAATGAAGTATGTGCACAAAACATGTCCCTGATGCCCGGGAATTAAACCTTTGATGCCTATGGCAGTCGGTCACTGTAGTGCGGTGGCACTGGAAATTACATGATAAGAAAACCGTGATAAAACCTATCCCTCTTTATTGTGCAAAGCAATGTTTTCCTTTTTGTTATAATTCAAACACTCTAAGCTGAATCTCGCAAAGGTAATGCTACCACAATAGATGCAATCAAGTAAAAAGGAAATTGATTGTAGATGGTGGACCTTATTTAAATTCATAACTTGTTCGTAATGCAGAAACAAAAGTTAGGATTTTAGTCTTCACCCTCTGTCAAGCTGCACAGTCTCCACTGCTATGGATGTTGCCATCTAGTGAGAATATTTTGAAAAGCAAGGGAAAAAATGTTTTCAGGCAACCACTCATTTGGAATGTCACATCCACTGAAATACACTACTATCAGAGAGACAAGGTCAAATGCTGTTTTGATGATATTTTCAGAACATACATGTTATGCCATGTGTTCATCCATCTCTGAAAAGGGGACTTAAACTTTACAAGGTCACTTTTTTTTTCCAAAAAGTCCTTGAATGGTTTCAGCAACATATAGCTATGACACATCATGTCAAGGTCATATCCTTCAACAAACAGCTATTTACCACCAAAGTCTAACTCACAGTCACTCTGTGATGGTGAAAGAAGTAAGGGAACACCATCTCTCAAAAACAAAGGGAACGAGTGTCATCGGTAGTGATTACCCTGATTTCCAAGTGCTTACATTTATTGTAATTTGACCTGAGTTGGGGCCTCCTTTGGATCAATAGGCGCCTTGTTTGGGAATGTCTTTGGCTTTCATTCCTCGGGCATAAAACTTTTTCTCACCAGCTGGACAGGTCTGTATTCTTACTCTTCTCTCTCTCCGGCTCCCCTACAGTTATCGTGCTGATATTTGCCACTAAGAGGGCATGTGGTGTTAGTCATACGCCCACACACAGCATCAGAGACCCCAAGATCACATCCTGTGGGAGTCCAGCCTCTGCGCAGGAGGGTTACCACGACTGCAAGGAACCCACAGGCTTGATCCGTTCAAAAGCTGCATGCCTGAGGATTGTTCCACAAACCAATAAGAAGCTTAGAGATTAGCTACAGAAGTCTCCAGACCTTCATATCTGAAGGGTGAATATACAGCATCTGTCCTGTGTCTAATGTTTCACTCTAGTCTCTGAGACTTGGAACAATTATTCATTTTATACCCGCAACAAGAGATAAAGTGCAGTCTGTTCCCTGCCTCGTGATAAAATCTGCTTTGTGTGAAATGCGGCTTTGCAAATAGTCTGGTTTACAATTGTTCAACTTCAAAGGTGTTACTTGTGAAACATCAGAAGCAATATCAGCACTCTAAATGGGAGATCGCTTCATTTAATTTTATCTTTATTTTATTTTCCCCAGGTCCACCATTACTGCAGAACTGTCATGTCTCAGGTAAACAAGTATGTGAAAAACAGTGTAAGTCTTGAAATCATGGTCAAATCACGATTCTGGAAAGAGAGAAAGGGTTGGAGTTGGAGGCAAGTTGCTTCTGACATCGTTAACATCCCAGGAATCAGCCAAGTGATAAAAAAAATGTCATCGCACTAATCTTAATGCGTTTCCCACTCCCCCCGGGGATGCAGTAATAAGTCACTCAGTTGCCCGTGGCTCGTGTATCAGGCTTAAATTTTTTGAATGGCTCTTTGTGATGATTTGGTCCTTGAGAGAGCGGTTAGTGGGGAACAAAGCACTTGTGCAGAGAGAGGTTTTCAAAGCTCTCATCTGTAAAAGAGAGGACTCCGAGCAAGGAGCCCCCTTCCTGTGGAAACGCAAATGTGAATGACGCCTTTTGTAAAGTCAGCCTTAAAGAAAGCTCCTAATCGATGTTTCCAATGAAAGACACATGCACAACAGGACAGAGTTATCTCTGTGTTGTAGGCCATGGGCTTAGCCCTTACCTACGTAACAGGAGATATCAAGGGTTGAACAGGTTAAATCACGACCACTGCTCATTTCAGTTTGTTGAGCACAATGGCAGCATTTCTCCCTTCACTGATCTGGAATGAAGTTCATTATCAATGAACATTATTATGATTTTTCTCTGTACAATGCAGTTCAGTATAACATTTTGTACATATTTTAGCACAAAAAGGATCCAATATATACTTTTTTCCTCTCATGTCATGCTTTGTATTTCTAGTTAATTAGGGGAATGAATAAATATGGAGACCATTGGATTTAATGATGCACGTGGCACATATAGAAAATCATTATGGATTAAAATACCAAAGAAGTTCAAAATACTACCTTCAAATGAAAATAAGTAATTGATCTTGTTATGTGAATAAAAGTGACAGTCAAATTAAATCACGATCCATATGGTACAATTGTAAATGACATAATAGGGATAACATTACTCACTATTATAGGCGAGTACAGCCTACATGCTTGCCAACCCAATACAGAATGATTGCTTTTCTATTGCATTACTTGCAGAGCAGAGCAGTAGCACATCAATTCAAAGTGACCGCATGGACTTCATCTCAAAGGCTGAGGAGTCGTCGCCCCCCAAAAAAAAAAAAAAAATCTTGACTGCAAATTACTTCTATCTACCTCCTGGAAAATTACCGGGAATCTTTAATAACCAAATCAAGCTGATTACAGCTCTAAAGTGGGAAAGGGGTATAAATGGCCCAATGCAATTTGACCAAAATAGTAATGTGACCTCTTCCACAGTTTTCCATGCTCTTTCATGGTACCAGACACTGCTGAGATGAATAGCTGGTGAGATCAGCGTGAGATTCACCCATGTTTGGCTGAACATACTAATGTACAGCAAAATGCATGCCAGAGCTATAGGAGACAGCATATTACCCTCCTTTAAAAGCACACTAGACAGTGTTCAAGCTGTTAATTATCAAATTCTCTTCCCATCAACTAAATGCTTTGCTGAATGTTTTACAGGGATGGCCTATTAAACTCACTCCAGGTGTAGCTCAACAAGCTCAAAATCAATCTGCCAAACAAACCTCAAAGGGAGCTTTTGGCGGCTTTACGATTCGATACAGCGGCTGCTCTGCAGGCCACGGAGGCCACTTGGACGGGAGTCTTCACGTCTCTGGAGAGCGGGAGCACCATTTGCAGCCCGCAGAAGTAGGTCACAATCGGATATGCTGGAAGCGAATGGGAAACGGTATCGGTCGCCGGATGCGAGTCGCCATCCGGCGGGGGAAACCGTCACACGTGCAAACAGGCACCCGGGACCTTTTCCAAAAAGGTAAAAAAAAAAAAAAGCAACCACGCAACGCCCCAGATTCTGAAGTTGCTCCCCATTAACACGACACGTGACGGTTTGGCTTCCAGCCTCCCTGAGATGCGTTTCCTGTGCAGGATGGGAATGAAGGCGCACTTTGTGCGTTTGCAACTTAGACAGGAAGACGTCCACCTGGTGCCACAGCCCAGTCAATGGAGGAAAAAATGCCCAACGGCACAGCTGGCTGACCAGATGACCGGCGTGGATGGCCAGTCCACACACAGATGTAGTGAATCAGCGCTTCCTTCCCTGGACCCACATCAGCTATGTATGCTTCATACAGCAGATGTTTATTATGACACAATGGGCCAGGTACTTTAATGCTGTGCTGTTTTGAGATTTTAGGCCCAGGTGTGATTTCACCTTTTCCTGGTGATACCTGGGAAAAAGAACATTGCCACAGCCTCAGCAACTGGCAGTATAAATAGTGAATAAATACTACTTAAAGTGCAGCACATATAAGCATTCATAGCCATAATTGTAATCAGAGATTTAGTTTAATATTTTTGAAGGGAAATCTGAGATTTAGTAAAAAAAAAAGTCAAAAGCAAACAAGGAGTAAAATAATGATCTTCTGTTATTAACTGAAATTATTTGTGTTGCATTTTATCCCCTCTGTCTTTTTTAATACTTTGTAAAGGTTGTACATTTAAATGACAATATACTGCATTTATAAGTGTTATGTACACATGCAATGTTGTCTTTGTTTAGGAATGACAAACAGAGAGAGATAATGAAGCAGAAAAATAAGCCTCATTTACTGTGGCAAGCTAATACAATGGCACCTGAGGTTTGACAGTAATGAAAAAAAAATGGAGTCTGTTGTGAGTACATTACTTTGGAGAAATATGTGGACTTGGTTTTACTTTCTGTCGCTCTCTCTCTCTTTGTCTCCATCCTTCCCTCCCCATGAGTCTCTTTCATTCCCTTGCTCCTTGTCTATTTCTCCCTCGCTCTTTCCTTTTTTCTCTTCTAAAAGGTTCCCTTTGAACAGCCTTCATTATGGATGGAAAATGAGTCACTTTTCGAATCTGTAACAAAAGAATAACTCAACAGAATTACTAAAAGAAATGTCCTGATATGAAGCGTTTGATGTGAGATAATTGAGTGGAATGCAATTTGTCCATTGATGAATCCTGATCAAATGAAATACATTTGAGTTTATGCTTCTGCTTATAAAAAGGTCCTGTGCAACTAGTTTGTGAATCAGTGGCATAGTGTGTTACAGCCATGACCATAATTTTTTTTTATACACAGCGTTTTTCTTTTGATTGGTGAACAGATGTGGAGGTGCATTTCTGCTGCAGTGCTGCTTCAGTGAGCTTCACCTGGTCCACGAGATTCAGACTCTTCCACACTTTAGCTGTTCCATTCTTTTGTGCTCTTAAGGGTCTGCAGAGCAGTGTGAGGCCTAAGCTTGTGCAAAACCTTTCTCTTCTGTCTCCTTAAAACACCCTGTTGTGATTGCTTGCCTCCTTGTCATCACACCCATCAACACTTCCTCAAGCTGTAGAAACCCAATAATTCCTAATCAAAATTTTTTTTGCCTGATATCCACACTGTCCTCATTGCCGTCTCCCGGTGTCTTTCCCCTGACCTTCGCAGCTATCGCGGCCTGCGCATCTCGCCCCAACTGTGCGGCCATTGTTGCCTTCGACCTTCTGCAGGTTATTCTTATCTCTGCAGTTTAGTGTTCCAGCTCTCGTAGTCGGCCAGTGGAACGGCCCTCATCTTGCGCTGCGATGAAAGAGCCCTTATCATGCACTCCTCCAGCACAAGAGCTACGCCCTGCTGTGCTGTCCTCCACAGATGGATTCAGCAAGCGTTCCAAATAGCGCAACACGCAAGAGGTCTAGTGCAGAGTATGTTGTGTGGCTGTGCTGAGCAAAACTCTAGCCATAGATTGACGCAGATCGGTTTCAAAAGACACGGATCACTTCCACCATAGGAGTCGTTGAAAATGAGGCGCCAGATTGACGTGATGAGGGAATATGGTTAATACGGGAATATTTCTAATCTCCCTGCCTCCTTCGCCCCCTTCCTTTCTCGGTTGAGGTCATCAAAACAAACCTTCAGACATTTGGATGAGGATCAAAATATCGGCCCTCCCTGACTCAACTACCTGGAATTCGGGGCATTTAGCTCAAACAGCAGGCGCACACCTATTGCCCATCTGACATCCTTAATCCCTCTCGATCTTGCTTTGCGGACAGAGATCAGGTTCTGACCGGCGAAAGAAAGACCCCTCTATGGAGGCAGGAGGAGGGCCCCCCCCCGAAGCATGGGCGACAGGTCAGGGAGACATGAAAACAAGAAGGGCGGCCGACAAAGGCACGGCAGAGCGCTGCTTCATTAGCGATGGCTAAATCCGCAGCACGGGAAACGGGATACTGTACGACATTTACCACCAGGAACCTGAGAGTGCGGACGGGAAGCTAAGCCATGCATCGGAGAAGCCCCCTCCCCCTCCCCTTCATTACAAAGCCGCCCCTTATAGAGGTCCCAGAAAAATAATCTAATTCTAAAAAAAGACCACCTCCCCGATGTATGCGTCACAAGGAAGCGTATCCTATAAATGCAGGCCGGTCCTGGCAGTAGCCAGGCGGAGTGCTGGATTCAGTTTGGCTGTCCATCCTGTCACGGATGCGAAACAGAGAGATCAGACATGCTGGTGCTGTCCGGGCTGGTGTCGGTGCTGAAGGATCTGTGGACACTCTCCTTCCTCCGGGACGTCCTATGCGAGTTCGTGGGCACTGCCCTCTTCCTCTTCGCCGGCCTGCCGTCGGTGGTGCTGTGGCCTGGGGCACCCGCATTGGGGGGCACCGTCGGACCCACTCCGTCTTTGGCAGACCCGGCCCCGGCCCTTCCAGTTGCCCCGCCCGGGTGCCACCCTGACCCCCTGCACGTTGCCCTGGCCTTTGGGGCCTCCTTGGCGCTAGTGTCAGTGTGTCTGGGGCCCGCCACCTCCGGCGGCGTCCATCTGAACCCGGCGGTCACCTTGGCAATGGTGGTTGGGCTGAGGGTCACCCCCTGGAGGGCCGTCCTGTACGTGGGTGCTCAGCTCCTGGGGGCCGTCTGCGCCTGCGCCCTCCTGCTGGGGGTCATGCCTACCTCCCTCCGTGGGCAGGTGGGCTTGAATGAGGTGGGTGAAATTTGGGGACGTTCCTTGCTTTGACACAGTGAAACATCAGATGCTGATGATGTGTAAATTTCACAACCGATAAACTTGCTTATAGATTTTAGGGAGAGGAGAAACTGTTGCTTGTGAATAAGCTGTACACTATAATCCATCATATCCTTTCAAGAACACTATTTGCGATGTGTTGACCTTTTAAGATGGGATTGTATTAAATTAATTATTACACATAATAAGAATTTAGAATTACTCAATCTTGTGCGAGAAGGGCCACTTGGAAAGTTTCATTTTCAAAAAGAGCAGCCATGCAAGCAAACAACGACGCAAGTTGAATGTACTTCATGTGCTTACCGCTGACAGAGACCCGGCGTTCTGCTCTCTCATCTCGCAGCTCGCTCCAGGGGTCTGCTCCTATCAAGCTTTCTCAGTGGAAGCGGCCATCACATTCCTGCTGGTGCTCTGTGTCACTGTCGCTGCCCGTCCCAAGTCTCCGTTCCAGTCGCTCGGCCCCGCCGTTGTCGGCCTGTCGGTCACTTTAGGACACCTTGTCGCAGTAAGTATCAATTTTACCCTCGCAGTGGTTATCCGTCTAACGTTTTTTTTTGGGGGTGTCAGGATGGCATTATAAAATGCGCCCCTGACATTTCATTTTTGCCTGCAGTGTCCCCTCTTCAGTCCTCTTTCGCCCGCAGTGATTCCTCTCTTTTTCTGCCCGCTCCAGATTGACCTCACGGGCTGTGGGATGAACCCGGCCAGGTCCTTCGGCCCTGCGGTGATGGCCCTGAACTTCCACAACCACTGGGTTCGTCCACTTTGAGTGTTTGTTTCATAACCTCATTCTATTCAGCAAAGCAGTACTCCAGCATTAAAGTACTAAATATCTGAGTATATCTAATTGGACCTGAGAACTTGATGTAATTTGTGTATTATTATTTGAATAATGACCTTATTTGAAAAGACTAAATGCTGAGTAGGATACACCAAGCACACACAAAGTCTGTGACAGAGATCAACAATTTCCCCACACACAGACGTTTTTTGAACAATACAAAGACTGACACAAATTAAAACTGCTTGGTTTTCTCTAGGAAAAAGAAATATACATATACAGATATCTAACCTACTAATCTACTTTAAAATTCACATTATGAAACCTGCAATGCTGCTTATGTGGATTGAAACTTTAATATTGCCACATACAGCAACGGTTTTCCTCTGTAGGGTTGATTTAAACTTAAGCACTTATTACCATATAGTAGCCTATATTGCAACTCTCCCCAAACCTGAGGGTGTGGAAGGTCAGATCAAACATAGACAGGTTGAGACACCTTTAAAGATCCCTGTGATTTTAGAAGCACAGGGAGAGTGGTAAAATTGGAAAAATTAGTTGTTTTCTCTCTCACTCTCTCTCTTTATGTATGTCTCTCTCTCTCTCTTTCTCTCTCTCTCTCTCACACACACACACACACACACACACGCAAGTAGTTTCATCGGCGTCTCTGCTCTGCAGGTGTACTGGGCAGGGCCATGTGTGGGGGCCGTCCTTGCGGTCTTGCTGCATGACCTGCTGCTCCACCCTCGGTGGAGCTCTCCGGGTGACTGGCTGGCGGAGCTCCGGGAAGTCTCCCTGAAAGCCCACCGCAAGCAGCCTGCCAGCCTGGAGCACACAGGGGAGTAAAAAATCACTCAGCCAATCAGAGGTGTGATATCCAGCACTGCCACCTGGGTCCATTTTAGCGTGCTGTCACCACACGCTGGCAGCGTGACATGATTTCATTTGGAGGATGCCTCTATCTCTGGGTGCATCCGTGAGCTAGGATCACCAAGGTATGATCATCCACAGAGCTGGACTTGATTCCTGTTCTGTTACACTCAATTTAATCTCTTTCTGGTAAATATCTTTTACATACATATAAGTGTTTGATCTGCGCTCAGAAGTGGAAAAGGTTACCTTCCTTGTGGAAGTTGACTCAATCAGCCTATTTCAGAATTTACCATACTCTATTGTACCACACACTGCAGCTCCTCTTATCCACAGGATAAATTCATTATACCTGGTGACAAGCACTGAATTGGACCCTGAGTCACATTCTTGTGTGGGCAGCAAAGGAACTCCGCAGGAGCCAATGCAGTCCATTCCAGACCTCCATTCCAGCCCCTGTCTCCATGGTGACAGCATGACAAAATACGGGTACAGCTACATTCTTGTCCATAGCGACTTGCAAACTCAAGGGTTTTTACATGTTATCCAGTTATACAGCTAGACACTTAGATAATTTGGGTTAAGTATCTTGCCTAATGGTACAACAGCAGCGGCCCACCTGGGAATCATACCAGCTGCCTTTGGGGTTATGAGCCACGCTCCTTAATACAACATCAATTTCCTGCCCCACAGTTCTTAAAATTAGGAAATATCACCATTCATAATATACAACTTGGTGATTTTTATCGTAACTTTACACCTATGTAATGCTCACCGTGGTCCTCAAAATCAATGTATTTTGTGTGATTGTTTTTATACTACTCTTTCATAACTGCTGTATGTTTGTGTCATACTTTTCAGCAGTCTGTCATGTACTGTACAATTTTAGCAATTTTTTGTGATGCGGATGGAAGTAGGATGTAAGACATTTTGTCACTCTTGTGTCTGTACAAGCCGTTTTTGTCTTTTTGTGCGTGAAATAAAAAGCTTTGCATCAACGCTGGCCTAATCCTCTGGTGTTTGCTCAAAGCAGAGCATCGAGGGGCGAGTTTGTGGCAGTTTCACTTTTGCAGCTCTGTCTATTTTTATGCACTGTCGGAGGCCAGGAAGACTTATCTGAGAGGGCCAGGGATAATGGCTTTTGGCCGTGTTAATCTCCCGGGGACAGCCCCTCTGTGTGACTCGCCGGCCTGTTATCAAGGAACATTCAATTTCCTTCCAAACTGCACAACTATGAAGTCCAGAGGATACGGCGAGATCCGTCTGTCACGGCCCTGGCCACTCACAATGTGGGTAAATTCCTTCAACGTGCAGTAATTCCACCTCCAATGGGAGCTTTGCCATTGCCCACATGCATTCTGTGCAGGAATGAACAATGAACAGAGAACAAATATCAGAGGTCTGAATATCAGAAGTCCGCTCTTCCGTTATGTGATATTTGCTCAGATTAATAAATTAATGTGTATTTACTGTGCATTTGACATGTGCACCCTGAGTGTTATGTTCTTCAGCAAAAAGAAAAAAAAATCCACATTACGTTACTTTTACTTTAGGATTCAGTGTGCTTTTGTGTTTATATTCGTGTGAGTCATGTTGAGATGTTTGTAGACTGTGTAATCTTGTACACGTTGCACTTACTGTCTTATTGCATGGACTGTAGATTTAATGTAGAAAAATATTAAAAGTTACAAATCTTACCGTTTGTTTTGAAATCTTGCCGTGAGGGCAATTGTTGTATAAATAACAAAAACGAATAAACAAATAATACTGGCAAAGGAGTTTTATTTCTTTTTTCACACATTTCTGTATTTGTTATAGAAATTTGTTTGTATCAGGCACAGGATTAAATGACAGGTTTCAGAGCAGAAATAGTTATTTATCTCTCCATCATAAACATTGCTGCTTCACTGATTGATATATCAATAGATGCTTTTAATTAATAAAATACAGGTTGTCCCAGTTTTAACACATAAAACATTTCAGATATTCAATACACACTCATTTTCTAATTAGAGCTATTACAACAGCTCCACCAAAAGGGCTATCTGCAGGAAACGGGTCAGAGATATGTGGAGCCATATTTGGTTCAATGCTGACTTCCTAGTCGCAATGACAGTGATGACGAAGGCATCCGCTGTCAACAAGTGCCAGTTACCATCACACAAAGATCTTAACTCTTTCACAGAAACTGTCTTTGGCTTAGCACATTCCGGAATTCAACGCCGATAACAATCAGTCATACAGGAAACGGAATCAGTTGTGCAGGCAAACTCCCCTTCCTGAATAAGGCAGCGAAAGCTTGCACAAACAAACCCATTCCTGGAGAAGATGGAGCTCAAGAAGGGTCTATTGCCGATGCCAGTTTGTCTCCTTCTGTGCGCATTTCCACGGCATGATCACTGTCTAAACTTGGACCTGAACAACTTTACAGTCTACTCAGGACCCCAGGGCAGTTATTTTGGATTCTCTGTGGATTTTTGGCAGTTCAACAAATCGTGAGTATGGCCTTTTACCATGAAGAGCATCTCAGTGGAACTGGAGCTGCAGGTCCTAATTCCCAAAACTACAAGGCTGCTTTCCTGTAGGTTTTGGACACACCTTTCAATAAGCAGCAGTTTGAGACCTTGAAGCAAAACCATTCATTGTTTAAGGTCAATCTGTAGTCATCCAGGGGCACCATCCACTCTGCAGTGGATCTGTAGCTAGCTACTGTTGCCATGCACACTGTAGTGTGAACCATCACCCACACTGCTGTTTCTCCTTAATTCCTTTGGACTGATGAATTTAGACATGAGAATGCTGTATGAAAATGTAACAGGTTATTGGTCTGACCAGTTGTGAGCAGGTTGGTCTGACTGAGTGCCTGAGACATTTTACACAGATGTACAGTAGCTCATCCACCTTTCCTCGCTTCACCCCAGCGTTAGCGTCGTTGTCGGAGCTCCGAAGGCCAACACGAGCCAGCCCGGAGTGGCCGAGGGCGGGGCCGTGTTCCTATGTCCCTGGTCACCGGAGGGAGGGTCGTGTCACAGCATGGCCTTTGACAGCACAGGTAAGCCAGCTATCAAGCAGAGGAGGCCCATGTGCTTAAAATGGCAGACGCTAAAATCCTACCCAGCAACTACACATTTTCCTGAGGCTGCTTCTGATTGTTTTACTTGATTAAGAAGTGCATCGATTGAAGTAAGGATCATCCATCAGCACCAGATTCCTTCCTGCTTAACATGATGGCATCAGTATTGCAACCTTTGTGTGCTTAAGGTGATTATGTTAATTATAACAAACAAATCAGAGGCATGACCAATCTCTTCAAACCAAATGATTTAATGTAACCATAATGTCTGCTTACCAAATAATTTAATATAACTCTTATAACAGTCTTTGTGCTATAACTAGAATCCCATGATGTTAAGTCATTTTCTTTTCAAAGGTGACGAGGAGCGCAGGTTCTCAGGCGAGCGTCTACAGTCTTTCAAATCCTACCAGTGGTTTGGGGCAAGCGTGCGATCCGGAGACAGCCACATCCTGGTAAGGATGCCCCCCTCTGGAGAACGATCCCATGACAAGTCACACGCCGCCCGCAGCGTCAGCTCCCCCGTGGCTTATTGTCCTCTGTGTCACTCTGCCCCCCCCCCAGGCATGCGCCCCACTCTTCCACTTCAACAAGATTGACAGGGATAAGGAATCTGGGAACACGCCGGTCGGCAACTGCCAGATCCTGGACATGCAGACCGGGAAGCTGACTGACTACGCCCCCTGCGGCGATGTCTTAACCGAAGACATCTACCAGATGATGAAGTACTGTAAGCACAAGCCCCGCCCCATGCACTCACACCTCCGTCTCGGTCACCTCTGAAGAATAAGTTCGAGGGTACCTTGGACTGTGCTATCCTGTGCCACCCTCTGTTTGGACTGAATGGCATAGTACAGTAAACCAGCTTTAAAACAGCTCCCAGCACTTCATATTTGTTACCTCAAAACCATATTTTACAAAACTGGTATGTTCATGGATATAGAAAATAACACAGTTTCATGCTGCGTGCACAGACATTTCAAATATTTAACTTACAGAGTCCTTACAGAGTGCATGTTTCATGTGTGATGTCATACTCTCAGATTTGGCTTTGCTGTTCACCTGAATCACTTTAATTTACAGATGGCGATAAGCGATACTGTGAGGCAGGATTCAGCTCAGAAATGACAAAGGTCCTTTTCTTTTAAATGTGTTATTATGTTATGTGCTACAGTATCCAGCATGAACATTGGATCAGTACAGAACAGAGTTAGAGCTATGTGAAAAAATACACTAATCAAATTATTGTGCTGTACTGTAGTTCGGCTTCAAAAGTCATAATATTTGAGACTTATGTCAATAGTTCTGACATTTAAAGGTGAAGTAATGAGTTACTATTTTCCACATGGCTATAGATCCAGATGTAGGTCAATCCGTAGATCAGTATGAGTGAGTCATTTGTTCATTTCATTCATTAAAAAAAAGACTGGTGTTCCTTCCCAATGTGTTTCCTAACTCAGTTCTCATTTTCTGTGTTTATGAAGGATGGAATGGTCTTGCTTGGTGCCCCAGGAAGTTTCTTTTTTCAAGGTAGATGAGGTTTAAGTTTATTTATTTTAAGATTACATTTATTAAAATAATACTGTTGAAAGGGCAAGGTTCAAATCATGTTGTTGGCAATGAGATTGACCCCGATGTCTTATCTGTGGAGTAATACAGCTCATTTCCATGTTGTTTCTGATAAGATCACATCTGGTGTCATCAGTACTTCGGTGTCTGAATCTATTTACAGTATCTTGTAAGCGGGGGAAAATGGGGAGAGAAACTGGGCAGAATTTAAGCACTGATCTGGGACCAGATGCTCAAAACACACACTTCTAGCCTTAACCATTAGAATCTAAACATGAAAACTGGTCCTACATCAGCACTTACTGACAACTTCTGCCTGGAACAAACTGGAGTCATACCTCTTCCTCGTTAGGTTTCTATGTAGAGTGTCACATGTGCCCTCTAGTGTCCATAAAAGTGCATAACAACAGGATTATTTGTTCAGCAGCACAGTATTTGCAGTGTGCAGGTGTAACAGCCAAGTTATTTCATATAAATGAGACCGACACGCTTTTCACAAGTACTTTTCACTATTGTACTGTTGTATTAATACAACAGTGTGGTAATTGCAAGGGAATTTTATGGCAACATGATACATGTTAAGTAAATCAATGACCAAATAACTACCTTCTTGTTCACATATCTGTTTTTGTATGAGTTACCAGTAACGGAGATATGAGGTATACAATATGAGAATGAATTATGACTACATAAATGCTGACCAATGCTCTCTTTTCCACTGCACTGTAGGCCAGGCCATTGTTGCAAATTTAAGTAACATCCTCAAAAGTGCTCAGATCCAAAGTGAACCGTTCAATGTACCTGGGATGATTTCCTCCTCAGAGAGTGGTCCTTATGACGTATATCATGGTAAGAAGCGCCTCTCGATTATGAATCCTCAGTGTATATAGCTATGGTGTATGTATACTTTAATGTTCTGGCCATTTCAATGAGGTCGATCTAGGCACATTTACATAGTATGTTCTTGGTAAGTTCAGCTGAACACTTTTTCTGGAAATTTGAAATTATGTTGAAGGTCCAGTTGTGTCTACATGATAGTTGTAATGTAAACACCTGGGAATTTCTCATCGAGCCACCCTGTCTGTCGTTTAAGAAGCGAGAGACAGTGACCGAGGAAGACCACTTGTCTTCATGCTTCAACATACCAGTCTCTTAGTGCGGCCCCTCAGACTGTCTCTGCGTCCTTACATGATCTCTGTTGAGATATCACCACACAAAGGGCACCACATACGCTGGTGTATGGTGAGTCCACACTAAAAGGCAAGGCCCTCTGCCAGTCTCCATTTACTAGTGATGAGTTTCTCCATCAGGTTACTCGGTGGCCACGGGCGAGTTCACAGGAGACTCCACGCCAGGTGAAAATCCGGCCTCTCTCTGTCTCTAACAAGCCAGCTGGATCAAATCTTTCCATTTTCCTGCAGAAAATACATGAGGGTGTTCTCACATTGCTAAATTGAAGTTGGTTCAGGGGCAAAATCCTATGGGTGGCTAGTTGCAAAGTCTTTGTCAGCCTCAGAGCCAATGGTCATAGCAGGGAGGGCCATCTTGGTTTTGCTAGATACAATGCTTCCTGCCATCTTGCTCAAGTAAAGATATACACTTCAAGAATACTTCTGGTGCAGTGTCTGTGTTAAGCTAGCTTTGTGCATTTCATTTCAGACTACGTGGTCGGTGTTCCCAATGACCGAAACAAAGCTGGCGCAGTAAGGAATCCCATCAGTGAGGGGTAAAAACAGAATTATGCCTGGCAACATGTAAACAACATGTAAAATCAACTTCAAGTTTTGCTCCTTCAGGTCAAAATCTTTAATGGGAGATCATCGCTGTCATTAAGAGTAGTCCACACATTCTATGGAACTCAGGTGAGAAGACTGATTCTTATATCAACAAATGGTACTTTTTAGTGGAGTAACATACACATCTAACAGAATAACCACTGACAACTTGTTTCTTCATGTGGTGTTATCTAGTTATCCATAATGCCCTTGTAAGTGCTACATTGTTAAGACAAATTATGTACCTTTGACATTGATGCCAGTTAATGAGTGGCCATGAATGTTTATGAATGATTATGAATGTAGTTAGTGTTGCTGAACTTCTGAAAATATCAGCGTTGTCTTGTATAGTTCTTTTGAAGGCATTATGTATGCCATCATAAGATTACAGAAAGCTTTTACTGCAATATCTTTAGGTTATTTCACTCTCAATCATTTTATGTAAGCATTGTAGTATGTGCAGTGTTTCCGTTGGCATAAACAATAAACACTGTACTGAAAATTGCAAACAAAAAACAAAACCAGATCATTCCTCTATACCACTCGGTGCAGTGCAGCAACAATTCTAGGAAGTCTCTGCTGTTGGAAAGCTTCGAACTGGATACACAGTGATACAGTGTTCTTGGTTCATCAGGTGACTGCTTACTTTGGCCACTCCATTGCGGTGACAGACATTAATAACGATGGGTAAGGCGAGCTCACATCCTCACACAGAGGTTGCCAAAACTATCGGGAATGAAATGCGGGGGTGGTCATGTCATTGAGGAAGTGCAGAAGGGCAAAGTACCCATCTACTAAAGTTCTAAATTTGTTAGCAGCAGTAAAGGAGAGACATCTATTAAATTTCTGTCCACAACAGCAGGGCTCAGTTATCTAATTTGACACTCACGCTTTACCCCGCCTGCCACCCCTGACTGCAGGAGTGACGACGTCCTGATCGGAGCCCCCCTGCACATGGAGCGGCAGACGAGCCAGCACCTCGTGGAGGTGGGACAGGTGTGCGTGTACCTGCAGAGGGAGCCCTCGGCCTTCGCCGCCAAGCCCAACCAGAGGCTGATGGGAACAGACCCGTACGGGCGGTTCGGCAGCGCCGTCGCTCCGCTGGGCGACCTCGATAAGGACGGCTTCAACGGTGAGGCCCCCCCCCAACCCCTCCCGCACACCTGTCTGAGTGGAGTCCTGCCACTCTCACTGAACTGACATCAGCTCATAGACCAAAACCCTTTTGATTCCAGCGTCTTCCCGTGGGCGTATATTTTCATTGTTGATCCAAAATCCTCCCCAAAACCCTTTCAAATGTCACCAGATGTTTGTGCTATTTGAATATCAGATTCTGACATTTGGCGTAAGGTGTGATTCATACATAAAGGTGTGCTGGGACGAAGGAGGAATGCCTCACTTCTGTAACTGTTCTCTGTCTTGCCGTTGCCAGATATTGCAGTGGGAGCCCCCTTCTCTGGGGATAACGGCCTCGTTTTCATCTTCATGGGACAGAGTGACGGGGTGGCCCCTCAGTACACCCAGGTCCTCCCAAGCCCTTTCCGTCCCCTTGGCAGCCCGGCTGCATTTGGTTTCACTCTCAGAGGGGGCACTGACATCGATGCCAATGGCTACCCAGGTCAGACTGAGAAGAAAATTGTTCTCTGGCACAGGGCAGGCCGACATTACAAGAGCCTGATATTAGCTTAATATTACACTGTGTCCACCTGTGAGCATGTTGGGTAGTAGTGTGGTGCAGTGGGAAGGAGCAGGGGTTGCAACCCAAACTGTGCTGGTTCAATTCTCCAGTAGAGGCCCGCTGTTAACAAGTACTGCCCTACAAAATATCCAGATGGATAACGTGTAAAAACTGTAAGTTGTTCTGGATCAGAGCATCTGGAAAGAAATGTAACCTGATGCACCAAAGCTCTGACTGGGGATCAGATTTAGCTGTTTACTTAAGTGTCTGGTATTTGACTCAGGGACAGATCAATTAATCCTGAATCTGTGCATGGATCCACTATCAACCCAGGAATTTTTTTGCCCACTTAGTGTCTAACCAAATACTGATCCTGGGATGAATCTTAATAAGTACATACTGTGAATGGATAAACTCAACAGTTATGGCTGATCCTTGCCATTGGGATAAGTAGAATCGATGAAAGATAATCCATGATTTGTGCTGACAACGACTGACAAGTATCACTGATGGAATTCCTTACTGAGCATGCCTCTGATAGATATCTGTGCAATATAATCACAGAAATGTCAAATTTTATATGACTGAGCCCTCTGCTGTCCTGTTATAATGTGTGATTTATAAAAATGTCCACCCAATGACAGACTAGAGGTGCATCTGTGGGCCATTTTCAAAAAAGTCCATTATTTTTGTCCCATGACTCCTTTCTAACATGTGCCTTTCCCCTTCCACCGAAGAGGAGAAAGTTTTACCACAGCATGTCAGACCACGGGACCTAAAGATGGTGCCACTGGTTAGAGGCCATTACTTGTCAGAGAAGAGCTGTAAATGGAAGTCCACTGCAGCAAGATCCCCACGAGGCCTGAGTGTCTGGTCTCTACACAACATTGCTTTCTAATGTGTGTCACTTCTAGTAGTTTATGTCATCACTTTGCTCTGCCTCCCCCGTCAAGCATGCCAGCACAGTCATTTGTGACTGTCTGCACCCCGCCCTCCTGGAAAGCTGTTTGTCCTCCTATGATCTTTTCCTGTCTATGTAGTAACATACAGTAGCTCACTGATTATAAAGGGTGATGAGTGTGCACTCTTGTCAGTAACCATTTTGTAATTTTCCAATGGACAGGAATCAGTGTACTGTTTTGGTCTATGCCATATTGGTTTCTGAGCTTTTGTGATCCTTTGGAGAAGAGATTGAAACATCTGAATATTTCTTAGCTCTCAAGGATCAGAAATCTCTGAAATTGATACTCACAATATTCAGGGATGGCAACAGATGAAAATGTAGGTTCCTATTGGACTATCACAGTCTCATCATTGTCAACACCTGAGATTTATCTGTGTCTTTTTGCCTTGTAGATCTCATAGTCGGAGCCTGGGGCGTCAGTCAGATTGCTGTATACAGGTATGAAGTCCCGAAACAAACTGTTGCAATTTTCTGTTCAAATCCCTTGAAACTAATAAAGTGGTATGCTGTGATATGCTATCTGAACACATGCATAAATGATTGTGACAGTGTTATTTCATCATTTAATTTGATAATAATCATTTAGTATTGCGGTGCAGCAAACCCTTTTACAATTCATCTGAAATTAGTAAACATACGATGTGTGCCATACATATGACCCATTGGTGTGTGTGCATGTGTGTGTATGTGTGCGTGTGTGTGTGTGCGTGTGTTTGTGTGCGTGCGTGCGTGCGTGTGTGTGTGAACAGGGCACAGGCAGTGGTGAGAGCGAAGACCCAGCTGTCCCTCTATCCTGACTTTCTCAATCCAGACGAGAAACGCTGCCAGCTGCCCAAGACCGGGCAGTCTGTCTCCTGGTACTGGTCATTTATCAGTCCTCAAAATCAGCCTAAAGACACCTGCTGTGGGAGCAGCCTGTACTGACCATATGTCACTCAAGTAAATGTAATAATTCTTAGTTCTTAAAGTAGATTTATAGGCAATCATTTGGTAATTGTATTCAGCGAGTTACAAAGGAAACATGCAACCATCCTCTACTGTTTTGTCATCACACATCCAGTGCAGCATTGTGCTGTTAAGAGACTATTCATTTTGGCTTTTAATTTTAGCTGGGACCCTCAAAATCACAGCATGCATATATGTTGCATGAAATGCAGTATGATATAGAATGCTTGTGTTTTGAAGATTACTGTAACAAATCATTTGCTAGCTAAATCATTTTCAGTTTTCTGTGATTTTCCATGCAAATAAGAGGCAGATTAAATGAGCAGAGATGCTGTCTATAGCTGAATAGCTATCTTGTCATTACACTGCTTGCTACGTCTTAGTCTTCTGTAGTTTCATTTGCACTCAATATGACACAGCGTTGTATAATCAAACTTTAAATGATCAATGAAATACATCTTACCATGCATTGGACTTCCTGACTAAACTTTGCATGTTTTACATTGCACTGATATAAATACATTTTCTAATTGCACAGTGAAATGTAAATTAATGTTGCTTCCTTTGAGACCTGAAGTATAACGTGTCTCTTCTTATTCTTCTCAGCTTCATAATCAGCATGTGTATCAGTGTATCGGGGTACAGTATTCCAGAGGAAATAGGTGAGTCCGCTTTATGTATGCTTGTCTTAGGACTGATATTTGGATATGATGAGTGATATTCTCATTGTCCGGTTGTCATCAACTTTTTTTGTTGTTTACAACCAGTGTTTTTTAGTTAAACGGTTCTGTTCATAAAATACCTAAACTACCTAAACTGTCAACAGGAACAGCTTCAACGTGATGCCATCTGACACACATCATTCTCAAAATGTTCAAAACAGTACCGCCTCAATGCCACAGTGTGTGTTAATGTGATACTTCTCTACATTTTTATGGTAGTCCTGGACACAGAGCTCCAGCTGGACAAGATGAAGCAGAAAATGGCCAGAAGGACACTGTTTCTGCAGTCCCATCAGCCTCAAGAACGCTTCTCCCTGACCATTCAGAGGAAAGAAGGAGTGACCTGCACAAACCGGACCGCCTACCTGCGGGTGGGTCACCAGTCATTGGGACAGCAGGACACTCTCATTTATGGCCATTCATGCCGATTGTTGATCAGTAGTAGCTCCCAGCTGTCCCCTCTGATTGTTTTGTTTGTATCTGGTAAACAATCCAAAACAGTGATAGCTGCACAGCATCCCACAGCAGGAGCTGAGAAGTTTATGCCCTCTAGTGGTCTCCTGGTAAACAGCAGCTTACTGAAACTTAAATCTCAGTTACCTCTCACAATCAGTTATGGCCTGTTTTGATCCTCTAAAAAACCTACAATTTTACCAACAATAATTGTGACAAAGCAGCTACTTAATTCCCAGCCAGTCCGTTTTAAATCCCACAGAGGAATAGTTTCGGGTCTTGGCAGTGAGTATTGTGTTCATTCCTGGTCCCGCTGTAAAGAGTGTGCGCTGTGAGGTAATTTAAAGCATGGGCCGCATGGACCACTCATGTTGTTTCAGTGCTCTTTTCCCTCTCTCTCCAGCACGAGTCAGAGATCAGAGACAAGCTGAGCCCCATATTCATTGCTCTCAACTACAGTCTGAGCAACTCACCAGAGGCCGTGTTGCATGGACAAAAGTCAGCAGTTGTGCAGGTGATGTCATGCCTCTAACATTTGCCGTGGACAGAATGCCAAGTGTTAGCTTTTAGGTAATTCATCAAAAGGGAATCCACTTTGCTATTGTAGAAGACTTGTTGACATGCTCAAAAGTGAGTCAATTTAGATTAAAAAAAGGCTCTTAACATTAAAATTAGTCTAAAAAAGGAATAGTTCACAATAGTTCTAGTATTGTGTAGTATGGGAAGAGTATTCAGATTGCATGAAACTGCATCAGCAACTTCTGGTGCAGTAAAAATATTATTTCATTTTTAAAATAAGTCTGTTCTTGTTAGAAGTAATGTTAATAGTAACAGTAATAGTTGTGGTAACAGTGGTAGTAGTGGTGGGGGTTTTTAATGCTAGTAGTATTGGTAGCAGTACTGGAGGAGGAATAGTATCAGGTTTCCTCTCTTTGTGTCCTTGTTGTGTGAGAGCGTTTTGTGAGTCTTTCGGTTGTTCTCACATTTCTATGTGTTACAGACCCGGATCATCCTGGACTGTGGTGAGGACAACGTCTGCATTCCTGACCTGCATCTGACCGCTGAAGCGTGAGTGTCAGACACCTATACACCCCATTTACTGTCTATAGACAGCACTGGAAACTGTGGCCTCATCCCAGGTCAGTTAGTCATGGACAAGCCGTTTGACCTGTAGAGGAAACTGTAGTAGAGTGTGGAAAGAGCTGGGGAGGTTGGATTTGCTGTTGCCCCAAGGTGCCGGGAAGACACAGAAGGAGATGGAGGTTCAGTCCTGAATACTTTATTGAAGGAGCGGTACACACTGTGTGTGTGTGTGTGTGTGTGTGTGTGTGTGTGTGTGTGTGTGTGTCTATGTTTGTGTTTGTGTGTGAATATTTGTGTGGGATTCCATCAGTAACTCATTCAAAGAAATGCTACTCGCCACTTCAGTCTCACACGATGAGCAAATGAACCTTTTATCATTGTGATCTTGCATCTGTAATCCTTCATCATTGACAAACAGCCCTCACCAGCTGCCCACTTCAGAGTGTCTGTCCATGGTGAGCCGGGTCCTGCCCCCAGTGTTATGTTAGATTTGAGACCCCAGTCTTGACCACTTGTGACCTCCCCTTTAGGGGGACGGATCGCCTCCTGATTGGGGATGAGAACCCCGTGCTTCTGCTCATTGGAGCTGAGAACAAGGGGGAGGGGGCCTACGAGACGGAGCTGCAGATCCACCCACCTGCCCACTCGCACTACCAGGGTGTGCTGAGTGACCGAGAGGTGAGGGCCACTCCTGTTGGCAGCTTTCATTTTCCATCTACACCCCTCCCTGTTGCAATACATAAAATAAACTACAGCTGCAAGACTGTGAACAGCACTGTTCCACAAGCTGTAATTTAACCATATTTTTCAATAGAAAGACCTGGATGTAATGGCTCTTCTGGAATTTCACCAGATTTTGACTTAGAAATATACAAATAAAACAATTCAGCAAAGACTGCATTCGATCTCTGCTGCAGGGCTTCAGCCGGCTGGTGTGTGCACAGAAGAAAGAGAACGGGACGGCGATCGTGGTTTGCAATTTGGGAAACCCCATGAAACAAGGCCAACAGGTAACCACTGGCCTAGGGTCGGCCATGGTTGCCACTGATGGCTTGTGGAGATACCTCAGCTGTGGACATTATGTATAAGTATGGCTGATCAAACTGATATGAAACTGCTTTACTGAAGTTGGGTGTCCGTGACAGTTTTATGATCCATAATGATTCGTCATAATGGCTGTATGTGCTGTCAAGAGGCTATTCATTTTGGCTTTTAATACATTTGCATTACTGATATCCTTGCACATAGTCTTGGACATTACATGAAGGAAATCAGGTTGCTCAAGGGCAAAAGAGTAGCACCTGCAAGCTTGTGACTGTAAGTCAAGTTACCCAACAATAACCCACACCTTCTGCACAGCTGATGTTGCCACTCCTTATTTTATTCTCCAGCTCCAAGCAGGTCTGTACTTCAACGTGGGCAACCTGGAAGAGGTGGAAAGCCACGTGTCCTTCCAAATGCAGATCAGAAGGTAAGAATACTTACATACATATGTCTTCACACCGGTACAGTAGATGACCCACACTAATGTTTGAAAGCAACACACCTAACCATATTACATTGTCGTGACCTGGATGATTGATTCGATGAATCTGAATCTCTGAATTTCTTCACATTAGCAAGAACAGCAAAAATCCAGACAGCAACATCGTGAATCTGAGAATCAACGTCAGCGCAGTGGCCAGTCTGGAAATGAGAGGGTGAGGTCGCACATTCCAATTTGTCTTATGAGTGCTGTGGGAAAATGACACAGAAATGTCAGGTCAGATGCTGAATGTGACCAAAAAGCAGGCCTCGGCCATGCTGAAATGTATAATCTGTGAGTCATTTTGTACTGTGGAAGGCATTGAAGTGGGCTGCTGTCACGGAGGAGCAATGAGTGATGCACATTAAGGGTTTGTGAGGCCTTTTGAGGCTTGCACTCCCAGAAGAAGACAGACTCTCAGGGAGAGGTGATGTGTTCTGAATGACAGCACTGTTAGGTCACAGACTTGTCGCCCCTGTTACCCCTGTCCCGACACCACAGGGGCTCCTCCCCCCTTGAGTGCGTCCTGCCAATCGCGCAGTGGGAGCCGAAGTCGAAGCCCGCGACCCTGGAGGAGATCGGCCCACTCGTCGAGCACGTCTACGCAGGTACGTTCTCCTCTGCTTAAGACGTTTCACGAGCGTGCGATTCTCGCGCTGTGGGTGTTATTCACTCTTTAACAGGTCGTCTGAGAGAGTGAAAATCTGGAAGCATGTTCGTGTGGATATTTGCTTGGTCTGCGCTGCCTGGATTGACATACTTAATGCTGTCTCAGAGGACTGTTATCAAATACTCTTTATTGTCTCCAAAAGTGTGGCAGACCAGATCACTTGGCAGATGATAAATATGATGTAAAACTACAGAATATTTTTCAGAAAACAGCCATTGGTGTCTTTTAATATGCTGGACTCCAGTAACAACCTTGTCGACATTAGTTTCAGGATAGTTAAATGAGATAGTTGCTAATTCAAGTCTTTATGCAAAGCACAGATTAAAAATAGTTATCATAAGAGTACTAATAAAAATAATTCATGTACAAGGAGAAACAGTAAGAAAAAAGGGAAGGTTAGAGAGTGTCAAATTATTTTTTTCTTATCTGTGAAATTGTTTGTAAGGCTCTTTGGAATGAGTCTTTACAGAGAAAAACATTAGTAAAATATTCCTCAGATATATTAATTAAACGTCTTCTTCCCTTCCAGCTACAGAATCTGGGCCCTGGAACAGTCAGGGCTCAAGTGGAGGTAGAGTTCCCCTCCCGCCAGCAGGAGGAGTTCCTGCTGTATGTGTTTGCCAATGCCTCAGAGGAGTACCTCACCTGCCACACCAGCTCCCCCTACATTGACCTTTACAAGGCAAGGGAAACCACCCTACTGGAAAATGAAGCTCTTGCAATGTTTCCACAATGCTGTTGTGATAAAAACACTAGTGAACATTGCTACGATGCCACAGTAACACTGAGGGAACAGCATAGCGTGGAGCAGAGGATAGCCTGTAACTATTGCTAAATTCTATGCTGTGCTCCACAGCAAAGCTAGACAACTGCAGTGCTTTTAGAGACATTAGTTCCCTAAATTAAATGCTTAATTGATTGTTTAATTGACGATTGCCTCCATTTATAGGTCTGTATAATTGGCCTGTTGAACGAAGGTGCCTCATAGAACATTAACGTCATCTCAACTCAGTGCCTTTCTCATTTTTACTTTAAAAGCGACATTATTACATAAATGATTAAGCCATCTTCATTTATAGGTCTGTATTATTGGCCTGCCTTGCTACAGACACTGAAGGTGCCTCATAGAACATTAATACCTCATTTCAGTTCATTTTTCACTTTTATTTGGAAAATGACATAATTATATAATTGATTGTTAAGCCATTTTCATTTATGGGTCTTCCTGATTGGCCTGCCGTGCTACAGCCACTGAAGGTGCCCCACGGAATGTTCATGTCATCTCAGTTCAGTGCATTTTTCATTTTTATTTTGAACATGACATTACTACATCTTCTGAAGTTCATCCTTTGCTGTGAGGTATATTTAGAGTTGTGACATGATTTGTCATCATATCAAGATGACATCACCAACCATAGGTACATCTCTCTGCACTCATTGTACAAAGACATGTATTCAGTGGTTAGCAGTGCAAAGGAAACCGATTCTCAGTTTTCCTCCCCTAGCTGGTGAAACCCGTCGACACGTCGAACGCGACCATCTACACCGTTCACCGGATCAACAAGCGAGACGCAGAGCTGGAGCCTCAGCGCAAAGAGACCGTTCATGTGGTGAAGATGCCTACAGAACATTCAGCAAGATAACATTTACAGACATTCTTATCTGGAGTATCTTACAAAGCATTACATTACATTACATCATTGGCATTTAGCAGACGCTCTCATCCAGAGCGACTAACATAGGTTACAGTTTTTCACATGTTACCCATTTATACAGCTGGATATTTACTGAGGCAATTCTGGGTTAAGTATCTTGCAAAAAAGGTACAACAGCAGTGCCCCACTGGGAAATCAAACCAGCAACCTTTAGATTACGAGTCCTGCTCCTTTCCACTATTTTACAAAGCCAAGGCACAAAAACTCATGTAATGAGGCCACATGAACAACAGTACATACAGGATGTGACAGACCACAGATGAGCATGTGTCAGTCCTGCCCACTGTGTTGTGATAATCAGTGAAAACACTTCCACAATTAGCTACTTCTCTTTTCGAGCTAGATGCTGGAACAGTGGTGTGGAAGTTTTCTCTCTACTGTCAGGTCTATGAAACATCTGGCCTGAATATATCTCCATTAAGATTTCCAGACATTTGAGACGTGATGCATTCTTTTCATTTTTATCATGATTCAAGCTCAAAAGTTGCTCCAGGACTGAGAATGCCACCTTGGCTATAATTACTATAGCACTGATGTCAGGATGTAATGTCAAAAATTTGCCACAAGGGGGAGACATAACCCTGTTGCTGCAGAAGCATGTCACTTAAACCCAGTCAAGGCTAATGCAGCTCAGCACTGTGAAGTGCATATATTTTGTCAATGGGGTCCTTCTCCTGACAGAACTGCTCTGGTGAGGCCACTTGTGTGCGGTTTGTCTGCGAGGCCCCGAGGCTGGAGAGGGGATGGAGCGCAGTATTGAAGGTGATGTCCAGACTGTGGGTTCACACCTTCCTGGAGGTAAGAGAGGGACACTGTACCACTAGAGGCGCTCTGGTCTCCCTGTCTAACTGGCTTCATGGGGCACACTTTTACATTATTTTATTTGCTTAGCAGACACCCTTATCTGGAGGAACTTACGGCACTTGCATATTTAATGAAGCAATGTAGCATAATTACCTCACTCAAGGGTATAGTAGCAGTGATGTAGCAGGAAGTTACACCAGCAACCTCTGAGTTATGAGCTCTGCTACCTACCACTCCACCAAATTATTGCCAGTTAAGGAAAGTGTTGTTCTGAAGCTCTGATCTTTGCTCTACATCCACCTCTCACAATTCAGGCGACAGTTATCTCCTCATCTTCTTCCTCTCCCACTCTCTCCACTAGAGGCCCTATGAAAACTATGTGCTACACTCTACAGCATCTTACCAAGTGCTGAGCATGCTCTCCAAGATCCAACCAGCAGTGCTTCCCAGTGGAGAAGCAAAGGTGAGGCAGAGTGGAGTTAACCCTGATATACCTGTTAGTATAATGGCAATAAAATGTGAAAATATAGCTCTATACCTTTTGTTTGGAGTGTAAGGGCATACTAGACTGTCCCAGAGACATCTCACTTCATTGAATATGAGCAAGTGAGTAGAGTAGAGGCATTGCTAACGAAATGGCTAATTTAAGAGTGGAGTGTTGATGTGATGTGTGCTACATGACGTTGTGGCAGACCAACACCAGTGTTGTGTGGAGGCGTCCAGATGGGGAGAAGGAGGTGCCGGTGTGGTGGATAGTGGTGGCTATCATCGCAGGCCTCTTCCTGCTGGCACTGCTCATCTTCATCTTCTGGAAGGTACTGTACTAATCCTGTCTGACCAGCAGGTGGTGCTGCCTTGCACCTCACTTGGTGTCTGATGCCAAGCAGAAAAATCCTGGCGTCCTAACTATTTTGTTTGTTCTGCCCCAGTGTTGATAATTGTAACCCCTCACCACATTTTGTAATTTCACCATCATGCACATTATGCCTCTGTTATACATTTCAACTACATGTCAAAGGCATGATGGGAAATGTAGTTGATATGTAAATGTTATGAATTAGGAAACAGGATGTGCTAAGAACTGAGTCTAAGTTCCAGTTTGTATCCCATTCATGAAAACATTCAGCTGCTTTTTTATGTACGTTTGTTGACACCCTTGGCTTTCAGGTTGGATTTTTCAAGCGCACCCGCCCACCAAGTGATGAAGATGATGATACTGAGGAGCTCAGACCGGGTCAATCGGACTGCACGGATACGAATCCTAGTGCTGCAAACTGAAAACTGAGACACTTAGTTAGCTTCCTACTTCAGATATGTGCACAACAAATGGACTCCAGACCCAGATTAAATAGCAACAGTTCACACTTTCCTGTAATTAGACTAATTCATTAAGCAGTATAGGTAAACATCTGATTTAGGTGTCTGTAAAAATGAGAAATAAATGGCTTTTTTACCCCACAGTCAACTGTTTGAACCTAAAAAATTCTATGAGGTTAGGCAAAAAATCCTGTTGTTTGCCTCTTTTCTGCCCTGGACAGAGTGTATTTCCATATAATTATGTGTTGATGAATCTGTATTTTAATGATTACTGTTTGCGTCAGAAAAAAAGTACAAGCTTATAATGGTACTCAGAATATAGTACTGAGAAAGAAGTTCAAAATAAAATCACAACTGAGCTGGAAAAAAAAAAAAAAACTGGACTCCCAATGCCCAGCAGTTGATTTTGCCAGTCAGTCAATTCACTGACTGGCAAAGACACCACCTGAGATCAGAATGAGGATTTGATTTATTGCAACCAGAATATGGGTTTATGCAACAGGACAATTAAAACTATGTATATATTACATCTAGGAAATACTTAAATTATTATGTATTTGCTGTTTAGACAGCTTATTTTTCTGTTATTTTATGTCTTGTCTAAATTGTTTCAGATGGGGTCACATGTGATTGAACAGTGGTTGATTAATTTGGTAGAAGGTTTACCTTCAATATAAGGGAAACATTTTGTGAATGTGAATGTATGTGAATGATTTCAATGCTGATGTTTGCCCATTTAGTACAGATAGCCATAATAATAATGTATGCATTATTTAATTAGTTGTCTCTTAAGGCTATATTCCTTCAAGAATATTTTTGATTATTTTAATTGTTTTACTGTTGAGTCTTGAGGCAAATATTTTCTCTCAAATGTGTGTCTGAAATTTTGTGATCAATGTCAGTAGCTCATGATAGATATGGATTGTTTTTGCAAAGAAAAAATACAATTTGGTTGTGAAATGTCTTCTGACTATATGACACTCATCTCAAATTTTCAAAAGATGACCCACTACACGGGTATATTTTGAAAAGATAATTTAAAAAATGGCTGATTGTCACCCACAGTCCCTCATTGGGTGGAAACTGGAGTTCCTGTCATTGAGTAGTCTCTTTGCTTGCAGAAAGAATATGTTTGTTTGTTGGCATTCACAATGATCCCTGAAGTCCCTAAATATGCACACAGCCAATGTCCTGTCTCCATATGGAGACTTTGTGGAGCTGTGGTCTATTGACGTAACGGTCTATGGTCTATTAAAGTACATTGTTTATGGTCTATTGAAGTACATTAATGCATCATAAAAGAAATGTTTTAGAAAGACTTATAGTCATCAACCTGCGCCGCAAATATCGATAATTATTTGTGATTGTGTTGATAGTAAGACGCAGAAAACAATGAAATAAATTTACTTTAGACCTGTATTTACTAAAATATAGAAAAAAAATATATACTAAACATATGGCGATATTAAATTCATAATGGACAACTACAAGATTAGCATATAATACCTAATTACATTATTATAACACCTAATTACCTCCATTTATACCTGTACAAAAACGCATGAAACGTAACCATGCATAGTAGGCTATATGTATGTTGCTAAATGACGCGGTTTCAAATTGGCTGTTGCCTTTTCAACAAGCGACATTTGTGTTTCGACCAGTAGAGGGAAACCGCGGACATCAAATAGCCCAGCCTCTCCTCCCACGTAGGACAATGGAACTGTAAAGCGCAGCAGAGCGTGAGCGTGCAAGGGAGTGGGCATCTGAGACACAGATCAGGGAGTAGTCAATACCAACCCAAAAAATCAACATGGATGAATGGCTACCTAGCTGGGAATGGTGATGTCGCTGTAAGAATGCCACCCCTTCACACCTCTCGTTTTCTCTTACTCTTCCTATTCTTCGGGAACGTATGGAAGGTACTTACTAAATCTATTTCGGATCAAGGAGCACTTGGTGAGTTTGGCGTCGGCGTGTACGTTAGTGGGGTTTGAAAACTGGGAATGTGATATGATTTAGCATGGGCTTGTTTATATTTCTGCAATTTCTTGACTTAAAAAGGGTGATGGGTTGATTATGTAACCGCCGCATTTTATACCACAATTGATTGCGCCCAAGTGGAAGCAATGTCTCCTGTCCTTACAGAATAGCTACAGTTTGGAAACAAAGGGATTTTGAATTGGAAACCGCCTGAACTGCGCGAAGCTTGGAATGCCTATTTGCTGTAGGATAAGACTGTCCACTGTCCGTTTTCCAAAATGAATAAAGTCTGTTGTGAATATTGCGTTTCAGGGTAAAGCTTCGTGGATATAATGCTATACCAAGGACCTGACGTGTTCTGAAATGATCCATATCGATAGTTATTCATTGCGATATCAAATTGGATTGATTTTTTTTACATTAACGACAACATATCGCATTGCATAAACAAATTACATCATTAACACGATTAAGGTTAGTAGACAACCATAAGGATATCGGTTTACCATGCTGTTTTAGGACTATCGTCTTGATAAGTACAGTAAATACACGTTATTGTATCAGCAAGGATTTTCTATTAATTAATTTGTTATAAATTTGTTATTCTTAGTCTTGCTAATTGTGTCGTGCTTGACCAGTGAATATTTTTCAAAGCGCACTGTTACTCCCATGAAGACATAGCGCATCATATGAAGTTGGCTATAATTTTGAATAGCTACGTACTGATTAGAGTTAGAATACATGTCATAGATCTGATATTCAAACCTTTAATATAAATTCATGTTTACTCTTTAAGGCCAACATTAACATCGTGAGTGACTCTTGAGTGATGGGTTTGGAGGGGATTTAGCTGAATCTTACCATACATCGATTATGACAGTCGGACTGTAAGTAACCTTAGCTGAGAAGTTGCAGTCACAACATTCGCAGTGCCAGCGCTGGCTTCTTAACTCACCTTAAAATGCCAATTGACTGTCTTAGTATCTCTGTTGTGCAAGAACCAAATATATTTGCTCCAGCACTTTTTACAGACTTTGACTTACTGTATAATAATTATTGTATTACATCATTGTCATAGTTATTAAATTACTTACAGTCACACCTGTGTTCAACTTTGTAATTTTTCCTTAATCATTCCTAAGGGTGGTACACAAAATACATATGATTTGATGGTTTGATTTTTGTTTGATCACTCTATAGCTATTTCTGGAAATTATGTCTGATTGCCCAACCGTGTAATGTTTGCATTAGTTGTTATTTCTTACTTACAACTGGCTGTACAAGAAACTGTTTTACAAAGTGTCTTTTAAATATCTCAGCAAAGATGGTCTCTGTGTGAGGAAGACTTTCTTTTAGGCCAGGAGAAGGCTATGAGGGAGTCAGGCCCCTTATAGAGGAGTTATTTGGTAATATGCTTATTGCCACAACCATCCCTGTCTGCTGAATGTGTGGGTATGGGATATGGCATTGGCAGGCCTTTGATTTTTGATTTTCGATTGACCTTTGATAAAGCCGCCAAGATGGTTGGCCATGATTTTGATGTTCTGATATTTACATTGCTGTCTGATGTTCTGATATTTCCAAGTGTGCTATAGCATCAGTTTTGTGACATTCATCATAAATTACAAAATCTGATGTTTTTTCAACAATCAGAGGATGGCGTTAGGGTGCACTTCTACATATCAGATGTGCCAGAACTTGTGAATTCATTCTTGCTTGAATGAAACCTGGATGTAAAAATATCGTCTCAGCATCTGTGCTTATTTTTCTGCATGGTAACATCTTAGCATGAACTGTAACTGTAGTGTTTTTTTTTCTCTTGCGGTTCCTGAACCCACTAAGTAGATGGAAGGTGACTGCAGTTCGGCCTCAGCCGAGCCCTCTGGCAGATCCTGCAGACTCCAACACAAACCATCGCTGGCAAATATTTTGGGCTCTACATTTCAAGGCTGCCAAGCAAGTTCCCTAGTTGCGGAACATACTGTTATGTGAGCTATGCGTCTTTGCTGTCATCTGCTTCTTTTTTATTTTAAACGAAGTGCACAAATCCACTCTCTCAGCTGCACATGCTTCCTGTTTTTTAAGTTGTGCACAGTTCATGATCACTTTACAGTATTATAATGACATTTATTGTGGGAAAGAGTTTGATTTGATCTGTTTCAGTGTGTTCACAATAGTTAAAAATAAGGAGTCAGATGTGGTGCACAGCACGGTTGAGGCATGAGCCTGTCGTCTAAGTCTGGGAAAAGTAGCATTCTTATAGATCAAGTTGAATTTGTCAGCTAAACCCAGACTGAGAGTACAAAGCTTGACTTTGCTTTGTCTGGTCCAGCTGGTTTTGGAAAAACTGAACTTTTCAGCTATTCACTCAGCTTGGGTCACCTGCATTGTCACATTGGTTTCAGCTCTAATCCCTCTTTGATTTTACCTCAGTCACTCTTTCAAAAGAAGGAAAGTTTCTTTGAAGCTGGAGACATTTGAAGTGAAGTAAAAATGAGAGAACGTCTGAGGCTTGCAGACTGTCAAAATGGCCTGCTTCAAATGCTGTTCACACTCTGTGCAAATTTCACAAATCTTTACATTAGTTGGGTCGGCTTGGAACATTTATACAGTCAATACAGTTAGCGATCCGGCTGTCTTAAAGATCTGCAAATCTGTACTGCATCTGTTCAACACTCCGTCCTTAAAAAAACCACAGTAATTTCCGATGTTCTGTAGCCAAACAGTCTATTGCAGATGAAAGAGAGCACCATGTCCAGCCATTCACACTGTCACTAAATGAACGCCTTTGTAATTGGAGAAAAAGTGGTTTAGTGTTTCACTGAATGGTGACACAGATGCAGCGCGAATGAGAGAACCTGTTCTTGTCACCATGTCATTGATGAATTGCATGCTAGTAGCAATGCAAGAACTTTGAGCATATGCTTTCTGCCCCATTCATAATGAAGCCACATATATTTGTGAGCTAGTCTGCAAATTGGTTTCTCCAGGTCAAGGCATACCTTGTTGATGGTGCTTATAAAAGGACTAACGTGATGAGTCAGTGTATTTGCCAGTAATCCATTGAAACTCTGTTTTTGAATTTGGAATTGCATGAATGCTAAGGCAGCAGAAATGTCAGGGTTGCCTCAAAGTACACTTGAATTCCTTCAGAATATGCTTTGCTTTTTAAAGACTCTGAGAAAATTGCATTAAATTATCCTTCCTTTTAAAGTCACCTCTAAGCTTGGTACTTTCGTAGTTAGTTGTAAATGTCCAAAGTACAAGTATGAGTATAAATAGAATTTATGCATGTGAGTAGTATTGTGTAAATGTCCGCTGCTTCTCCTTGCCTGTTTCATCAGATATGAAAATCGAATTGAAGAAGCTTAAATATTGCAACCTCCCTTTTCCACAAATACATATGCAGATCTCTGTTGTGCCGTTTATTCAGTCACATACTGTAAGTAAAAGAAGATTCTCCAATGTGGCTATACATTTCAATTTAGTCGATTAGTAATGCTTATGAGAGACACAATGTTTTCCCATTGAATGTTATAAGCATTTTTATCGTCAGTTGCACCCCATGAAATTTTGACCTAACTGTCTTTCTCTCAACCAAGATTATGGGCAATGTATTATATGAATTTAGTTAATTGCTATCAGTTGGCCAATATGAAATATAACTTAAGAATTACTCCCTTCCACCAGAATTTGGAACGTAACATTACCAATACAGACAAGAACATTAAGAACAAGTTGTAAATCAGGATGAAAGTGTAGAAGATAACTACTTAAAAAGTCTCAGACCTGAAAAGACGAGAATGACATTTAAAAGGAGTTTAATCCAAAGGACACTTAAATATCAGAGGAGGGTCACTTGGAAGTAAAACTGTCTCAAACCGTGAGGAGGCTGCAGTGAGCACATCCTGCTTCAGGAAAAAGGCTTCCTTCAACTCGCATACAGGCAAGAGGAAAAGGTGACCTTCTCTAAAACAAGAGCTTTTGTTACAATGCAACCCATCACAATCTGTGCAGAAATGCCCAGATAATTAAAAACATCCAAATCACCATATCTTCTCTAACAATTTTCAAGTAGAAGCATATGCATGCACTTACACCCAGACAAGCCAAATGACTCTTGGGTTCAGCTGGTTGTAATCTGTTACGTGTGGGTCTTTAGAGGGGTTAAGGACTGGGTACAGAGGCAGGATAATTCTGTGTCTCCCCTAACCTCGGATTACGACAGCTCAGCAAGGCCTTTGCTGGCTCTGGCCTGGCATTGTTGACTGTCTGCCAAGGAATCAGGTCAAACAGCTGTTCCATCTTTTGGGGTATCTTTTGGCTGACACCAAACCTCCAGTCAAACAGCAGGTTGGACAGAGTGCTCCATTGCAGGTGTTTTCAGCCACCATAGGCTTGCTCTGAGGAGGCTTGCCTTCACCTCTGATGGGACCTTGAATTTGAGGGGCATTATATCAAATTACCATTCAATAATACAGCCGCAACAAGCTGCCCTTGGAAAGACAGGTTCCTTAGCCAAGCTGGAATTCTGACTATTTCCATTCCAATTACCTCTTCAAGGCAAATGTGAAATATGAAGTCTCCACTATCACAAGCTGTTATCCTGCCCTTTTCTCCGTCAGTTTGTTTATGCCAGAGTTAAGATGACTGAAGAGAGTAAGTCTCTGGTGACAATTAACCAAATTCAGGACCATTATCTTGTGGAAGTCATTCCACTCGCATACCATTAAACAAGGGGTCGATCGGGTTGTTCTGTGAGCCAAGGCACTGGCTTTTGACTTCCTTACAAGAGAATGTCAGGGACAGTCTGATGGAATGTGGGGCAGAGCTACCATGTCACACCAGGGACAGAAAGAGAAACAGGGCAAAAGTTAGTGGAAATCTAAATAAACATCACTCGCACACCCATCGCTGGGCCAGCCACTGTCTGCACAGCTGTCAGTGCAGTAGAAGTCAACAGTCCCTTGACAATCTCCGAGTGCACTCTCCTTATTGCATGTTCTTGGGCTGATTTTCTGGGAATGTGCCAGACCAGGAAGAAACCAGGGTAATGATGACCGGTAGCCAGCTGCCCCAGGCAGAACATGTTTAGCAGGGTTTGCTCATAGGTGATTCTAAGAAACCCCCATGTGCCAACATACCTTTTGTCCATAACTGTGCTGGCTGGCCTACCTCCAGGTCGTCCAGTGCACGCAAGAAGAGAAATGAGAACAGCCTGTTATTCATTTTATCTGATAACACTGTAGTGCTTGGTGGAGATGCCTAAACACTTAAATCTCAATTATGGGGTGTTGAATCATTTTCACATCTTATGTATAATCCTGTCCGTCAAACATTTCCCAGAAAAAATATTGAAATTTCCTTAGCATGTCAAGGAGATGTCTAGCATATTTTTGGAGAATTTTTAGGCATTGAACTAGAACAAAATTTTGAACATATTTTGTGTTTCATCCTTTGTTTACCCTGAGAACATAATTATCTAAACTGACATGACTGCTTTGTAGAATTGTGTGTATGTTTGTGAGGACAAAAACATTCCTCTTCCCTATCTCCTCTCAATGTGAATCCATGGAGGGGAGGTGCCAGGCTTTCTGCAAGTGGCCAGTCATTTGTGAAGTGCTAGCAACCTCTGACTTGATTTATGAAGTTGGAAAGCAAATTCACCGCCCTTTGCTGGGAAAACATGCAGCTCAAAAGCTTTAGCCTTCCATATCTGAGCACCAGCAGGGGCAGAGTAATGACCCATGCAGGTTAGATACTACATGTGTTTCTTATCCTGAGTATAATGGGTCTCTTATCCCTCATACCCCCCACCAACTCCATTGAGGTGGAGATCACAGCCCTACACATCTGGACAAGCCTGAAGCGCCTACCATCTGAACGCCCACTCAAGCTCATAGTTTCCCATTCAGGCTGTAGATTCCAGGCCATTCATAAGTGAATGGACCTTGCTCTGGCAGCCCTGACCATTACCTGACCACAAGGCATGGGACACTTTGCATGTACAGAGAATGTTATGGTCCTGCAGTGGAGCTGATCATGTGTAATTATTTCCAAGTACAGCTGAGGGAATCAGATCCAGTCTTCCAACTGTTTCAATATAGTGAGCAGGCTTTCCTTCATGTGTGCAGTGGTCTTCCAGTCATTTGATATTGTCAAGGGTGCTGTCTGTCTTGAAAACGCACTTAGCCAGAACGATGGATGTGTCATTGTTGGTACTGTGCTGGGATATGATTTGCATGCTCTGGTGGTATGACTCTTCAATTAATTTGGATTGTACGCGAGAGTGCCTTTTCAAGAAAAAAATGGGACACAATGATTATTCCCCTAGTGATGAACGAAATCGTCTTATAATTATCATCATTGCTGCAGATAATTACTGTGTAGGAATGACTAAGGTTAAGATGTTACACAGGTCACAGCTGCTTCAACCATGGGGAGATTTGCTCAGCTGCAGATCTGTTGTCTTGCCCCAAGCAGAGGACAGTGAGAGATCATCCTTGCCCTCTGAGTAGCCCCACTGGAGTCGTTTGGAATTTAAATCACATTAATTGGTGATTTCTTTGGTCTTGGGACATCCACTCAACCCCCCTCTTCTTTCAGGGACATAGGAAACTCAAGGTTTGTTAATGGGAGATACCTGGATCAATCAGGGTAATTTCTGCATGCCATAATGTGTTTGTTGTCAATTTTTTTGCCATTTCCCGGAGTTTTCATTAGCTTTACCAAAGCTCTAAAGCTTTAAGCTTATAACTCAGGCCTTTCATGAACTTGAACTTTGTATTTAGGTATTTTCCGTTGTGTGCAGTTTTGACTCCTGGCATGTGTATTCCATTTAGATTATATACCTCTTGTCAGCTGTGTGAAAGAGGTGGCGCCACTTTAAAATTATGGAAAGAGGTGCTGTCACTGGAAAATTATGGACTTTGGACTGGACCTCATTTTCGTGTAGTCACACTGACGAACATACTGTTCCCACAAGCAAAAATACTGTCTGTCTGTATAAAGGACTAAACATAAATGTACAGTCACAAAAGTAAAAGTTTGTAACTGGCACTATGCAGTGGCTCTCTACAGTATTGAGGTCCATGAAAGCAGGTGTTCAGAGCTCTAACCTCCCTCCCACAATGCAAGAGCTCAAGTTAGCTGCTTCCTGCACTCTCTGTCACATGCTGGGCCTGGCAGAGCCCTGGAGCCCCCTGCTACTGCAGCCACCCCATCAATCCACAGGCAGAAGACTTCCTGTTGGTGGTTTCCAGCCATTGATGGGACTTGATGGGTGATTTGTCTCCCTGCTCTTCCCGACCACAGTGTTGTTACCTTTTAGAGCGATCTGGGAGAAGGGGAATGCATACCAGGAAAGGGCCATGCTCCAGCACATGGACTGGGGACTGAGTGAAGCACTTCAGCCTTATTAGCCTGCCCTACCTCATCTCCAGCCACAGGATTCAGGCACATGTGCAAAAAGCTCACAAAACCCTCTCTGACCCAGTTCACCACTGCCAACAGTCATATACTTCATTAGAGCTTCATTCTGAGCCCCCCAGAGCAGGAAAACCACTTCACCTCCAAGCAGAAACACAGTATCTGGCAGCTGATGGGCCCACAGGAATTCCTGAATGGCAGACAAGTGAGCATGTTCCAGCTATCCCCTCCACAAAAAGCGTTTGCCTTTGCCTTGCTTAATAAATACAACTTGAGCTAATCTATTAGTAAGTGATCGATTGTACCTTTTGAACAAGGAGGTTCGGAGTGCAGCAGATGGAGTTAGGATATCTAAGCTCCTTGTTGAAGCTGAACCCTCCGGGGTTACTGGGTTTGGGCCTGCGGTCTGATGTTGGCGGCACCCTTTTGGCCGTAGGCAGGAGCGTTGCGTTCCTCGGCATTTGGTCCAGGCTCTTGTGGGTTCCTGTCTGGATCAGATGTTGTGTCTGCCGATCCCCCCGAGGCGACTCCACTCAGCAGGGGTTCCCTTGTGTGTCCTCAGCTGTCAGTCCCGTGTGACACTGCGGAAAACTGCTATTGGCGGAATGCTGTCCTGGAAACCCCTGAGAGCAGTGAATGTTCTTTGAGATTTCGAGACGTTTCTTTCATTCAGTTCCCTACCAGGTAACCCTGAGATGACAAGCGGTGTATTTATTTGGTAAACACTCTTACCAAGAGAAACTTAAAAGGTTGTAATGGCAAGATACATAAGTGCATATTTCAAGGGTGAAAAGATCAGGTTTAGAACAAGCATTGGCACGATATATGAGCATTTATGTTTGTGCACACATAGAACCTAGTAATTGTCCTGCCTTGATTTTAAGAGGTCTGCTTTGCATGGCCGCAGAGGCCAAGGTCTTTCATGGGAAATTGATTGGCTGCTCTTTATCTATGGATTGGTATTGAATTATTTCGACCGTATGCCCAGTCGTACATTGTGTTGCATGTGCTGTCTCTGCTCAGGTTGCACAGCAGGTCTTGACTTGAACTAGATTCGCTGGGTCTGTGGTTGAACGTGACCCTGAACAATGCTGGAAAAGAACTCGCGTTCAGGAAGTGTGGGCTGTGAGCAGCCATGGAAATGACCATTGTTGAAATTCTGTTGAAGTTCCATTCAAGCCTGCAGTGCTTAGGTTGTGGCTAGGCTACCAGAAATTATGAATAAAGGGCACTCTCTCACAGCTTTCTTGGAGAAAAAAACTACTTTTTTCCATACTGTGCAAGCTCTCACAGTTTGATATCTTTTATGTGTATGTATTTATATCGAGTTTAACAAGGTCTTTGAATCCCAGAGTAAAAATAATAAGAAGTTCAAGTTAAGATAACCTCCCTGTTGTTGTTTTTATGTCATTGAACAGACACAAACAGACACACTTTTTCATAATCTAATACAATTGTGGGAAAATAAGTTATTATGAAAGTAATTTATCACAATTCAGATTTGAGACATACTAATGTAAGGCATATTAGCCTTTCCCAAATCTACATGAAGTCTTTGCTATGAATGTGTTATAAAATTGATGAGAGGGATTACCATTGTTGGCTTCATGTGGACATGAACATGATTTGCTCCTCCAAACACTGAACTTGATGCAGGTAGTATCGATGGGGAGATTAGCTCTTAGAAATGGGAGACATCAGAGGATCAAACTTTTGAGAGGCGAGATGGGGCCGGTTCCTTGTCTCCCTGCCAGCAAATGCAGGCGCATTTCCGCAGTTTGTCAGGAGACACTTCTGGTATCCATGGAAATGTGTAACAATCATCCCATTTAGAATACCAAACAAGTGCTCCTTTAAGATGGTGGAGCGTGTGAATTTGACTGGGCGACTCAGTGATTTCATTAAAAGGCTTGGGAGAGGTCCTGGGTGGAGCAATCTGCTTCCAGCAGTGGTTTTCATGCAGTCACCTCTTTGTATATGCACATCTATTAAACTTATTGTCAGTATGTGGTTGCAGGTAAATTCATGAATTACACGGTAAAGATCGTCGCTGAGATGACAAGTTGAAGTTGTGTTTTCAAGTTGCCTGGTTTCACTGTAGTTTTCGAGAGTGATGAACCAGGTCATCGCCATGGAAACAAGCAAGCACATGAGCTGAGTGCACCAATCAGAGCACTGTCTCTCAGGCATTTTGGCTGCAACTTCAGCATCTGTAGAATCCTAGTGGCAGACATCCCAGCGTGTCTTTATCGGGCAAGGCGATGCTAAACTGTACTAAACGCCTTTTGATCTCACTGTAAACACTCCGAGTCATGGCTCATTTCATGTGTATCAGCAAATATAACAGGAAGAGCCATTATGTAAGTTTAGAATGTCCTCATGCAATTAGTTGAAATCAGTTGAGGTGTACGTAAAATGACAGTGCTCACTCCTAGCACGAATCTATTTAAGAGATTAGTTCTTTCTTTCAAATGTGGTTTGTCCACTGAACTCAATCCAGTGGATCTGGCTGTTGGAAATTATGTCAAAATTTATGTAAAGATTTTGACCAGTCATCTTTCTCATTCTCTCTCTCCACAGAGGTACTGATCAGAGTTCAGGTTTTTGATAACAGTGACCTTTCACCCTTGGCGGGCGCTGCCGTAGCAGTCTATGGGAACCAGACCACCTTGCCGTCCAGCACGGCAGGCAGCGATGGGGTCGTCATGGTTACCGTCCCTTACCGTCCGGGGATGTGGGTCATCGTCACTGCGTCCAAGCATGGCTATGTCACCAACTCCGCCCCCTGGCACGCCAGCCGCAAGCCTTGTAAGTAGAAAACATGACTCTTGTCGGGGCAGGGAAGAATAGAGAGTAAATGAGAAAAGTTCATCTCTCTGTAGAAATGTGTTGAATGGACTGATAAAAGAGTTGCAAAGAAGCCCTGCAGGTTCTTAAACACTGCCCAGGGTGCTTATGTATCCAGCTGCTGTTAGATTAACCCAAGTGCAGGAATCTCTGTGTCTCTGGCACTCTGCTTTTTCACCATGGCAACACTGTCAGCTTCCACGCCTAACACATCCCCATCTTACAGCATCTTCTCCCACCCACTCACTCTCTCAATGGCATATGCAGTTGCTGTTGTATTTATACACCTCACTCTTACCCTTAAAATATTGCTGCTGCTAATTAAGTTGTGGGTAAACGCTGTCAACAGTAATAGCTGGAAGCTGACCATGCATATACCATATTTAGCAGCTTATCTCCTTAGCACCCAGACCCAGTTCCCAGAAGCATTACACCTTGGTGGTGTTTGATAAGGGCAGCAGTTTAGAATGGTGGAAAGGAGCAGGGGTTGTAACCACAAGGTTTCTGGTTCTATTCCCCGCTGGGGCACTGCTGCTGTGCTCTTGTTAAAGGTACCTAACCCAGAATTGTCCTAGTAAATATCCAGCTATATAAACAGATAACATGTAAAAACTGTAACCTGCGTAAGTCGCTGTGGATAACAGTGTCTGCTAAATGTAATGATAGAATCTCAGATGTGCAACCCATCCTTTGGGACATCAGACATCACAGGATCCCATGGTAGTTCCATCCCCAGTAGACCTAGAATGAATAACCTGTGCACAAATCCAAATCACTTTTTTATAAATGAGATGTTGTAACTGGGGATTCAATATACAGTTCAAAGTTGACAAGAAAACGCAAACAGATGCACAACACCCTACCCCTTTAACTGAGGAATGCTCTTGTTCATGGACTGATAGCCAATGTTGTAGTACATGTAGGGAATCGACAATTTAAGAAAGACAGTGAAAGAGTGAAAGTGTCAAAAATGAAAAAAAATTAGGAAAACATCTCATTCAAGTTGCCAGATTGCCAACAGAATGCTAAATCTTTTTGAAGGTCTATGTGTAGGCAAATTTAATTTAAATTTCTGAATGGGATGGACTGAATTTGCCTGTGCATTTCCTTTCTGTCTAAAATATTCATCAGGGATCTTGCAGCTGCAATGTCCTAGGGTCATGGTTACGCTCAGAGAATTTCTATCCATTATGGGAATCTGGCAAGTCTGAGGGATGAGTCAGCTTACAGTGCAATAACACACTGCTCTGAGTTCTTACTGACTCATCTGGATGCAGGGTGCTGAATGTGAACTTGAAAGGATGACAACAAGAGTGATTTCTGCTCTTTAATGCTGTGTCTGTGTCTGTGAGGTTTTGTTCTTAATGTGTTTAGAAGTAGCATCATATGACTCCCTCTCTGTCTTTCCTCGCCTCTGGTTTACTGAATTGTCTCCTACATGGCTTTGCAGCCCATTTCCCTAATGAGAGGAGCATAACTTGCTGGAGTTGCCGCTTCATTGTTCCCTGCCACTGATTTCCTTGTATGAATGTGTTTGTCTTAATTACCACTAATAAGGGAACACCTGCTTGGGTTTGGGGATAGAGGAATCTGCCAGCAGCAGCAGCTGAAGGTCTTGGAAAGCACAGTCATGGATCTCCCACTCAGTGTCCTCACTGGTAGTGGTGGGAATTTAAAATGGAGCACATTGCACCTACCTGTCCAGGGCAGCACACATTGTAACACCACTGGCATCTGCATGGCTTGTTTTGCCACTGCCTGTGGAATATTTGGTGCTTGAACATTTAGCTGTGTAACATTTAAAGTCTGACATTAAGGTTTATTTTTGTGGTAGGCCGACCATTTAAGACAAATGCCACAGTCATCCTAAGCATTTGTTTCATATTCATTCGCATTATATCATATGTTGTTATGATATAAAGCCTGAGTCATCGCTGAGCTTGCAGAGGCCCATAATGATGGGCTTAAAAAAAGATGCCTTGTTAGTTGTTTGAATGCATGAAAGGATTGAGTGGTTTTTGTCCCCTCCTGTTTGTAGTGCCTTTTCCCACGCTCATTCACACTTAGCCCGGGGGTGCAGTTCTCCACTCCACTGCTGAAGAGTAAAGCGTACAACGAGATTAATAGCACCCTGCATACTGATGTGTACTTTAGAGGAGCATTAGCTGCCAGTGCCACAGCTTAAAATGGCTTCCCCGACTGGGAGTACAGAGAAACCAGGAATTAGGCTAGAAGAGCTTTGGGATTCAGGTTGCTCAGTGTCACACTGAACAAACACACGCTGGTAGGTGACCTCTTCAGCAAGCCTTTAAGGTGTGCGTGGTGAGGTGCTTATGAGTGTCATCGGTCCTTCTCTTTCAGTGTACGCCTCAGTCAGCCTCTACCTCCTCCCCCAGAGACCAGCCACCCTCATCCTGTATGAAGACGTGGTCCAGGTGCTTCTAGGATCCCCAGGTGAGTGGCTGCTCTGCATCTCGTCTCCTCTCATGAATCAGACCGATTGCAGTCACGCATAACTGTCCTCATGACTCATCAGACTAAACCTCAGACTGCTCCTCTCAACGGTGAGCTGGAGCTAAGAAAACAACTGATAATCTATTTGCATGAGCTTGCTGCATCGAAACAGCTTCTACAGTGAGAGCTTATCAGCGCTTCTCCCAGTGATTTTCTTTTGTCAATGGGCTCTGCAGAGAGGGACTCTGTCCTTGACCTGTTGGGATGGTGTTACCTGGTGGTACCTCGCATGTTTCAGCGCATTTCAGTATAGTCAGGGTTTAAACAAGGCCGGTGCCTGAGGGCTGGTGCTCTGGCACTGTGATGATGTAATGAAGAGAGTGATGGCTCTGTTCGTTTTTTGGCAAGGCCAGAAACGAGGACAGCCAGGTTTGAGATAGAACAGCCTGGTAATCCACCTCCTGTGACTGCATGCTGTTTGTCTTTATGTGCACAGCTCAGTGCCTTTCGACAGTCACACTACGACACATCATTCTGCCTTTAAACTAGCAAGATGCATTCAGCGCTGATGTCTTATAGGCCTTTACAATTAAATACTGTACGCATCACTAAGATTTAAACCGGCGATTACATTTCGCTGATAATGTAGTGTTGAGATCACTGGCAGTACTAATCTTTGAATCCAGCTACAGGTGGAATATTTCCTAGGTGTAGAAATTCTTGGCATAGGGGATCATTTAGACAATGACTGAAAATAACTGAATATGGAAACAGTACCACTCTTTCTGTGGTACGCTTCAGAATATGAAAGTAATTTTCTCAGGTTGTTTTGCATAAATGAAGGAGTGTATTTGAAGTTTTAGGCAGCCTTTTTTCCTCTTCACAAATGTCTTGGAAAATGATGTGTGCCACAGGATGTAGGACACATCAATCACTGGGACACGTTGTGCTACAGACCTGTTTTTTATAGCAATGTGCTACATCTTAATAGAGGCTCAGTAATGCTGTCTGAAACATGGAGAAAGGCTGTAAAAGTTCTGTAACTGAAGTCATTGCTTACCTTAGTTGCTGATGATGCTAAAAATATCTTTCAGTATGTCTGAGAATACCATCTAGAACCCCATAGATATGGATAAGGCTAAAGTAACAACTCTTAACTCTTACTGGAATGAATCCCACCCACTTGCACCCACATCTCCCAGATGGTCCTGTACACTTTGTGATTTGCATCTAACTAAATTTTTTAAATGTTTGCTTTGACTTCCCTCTGGTAACGAAGCTTTCCTATTTTAAGACTCCAAGTCTGCCAGGACATCTGAAAGTTATCATAAGGTTTCCCTCGTTTAAAAATGCTTGCTTACAGTGTTTTTGCTGTCAAATGTTATGTTTTCATTTGTTATATTTATGGAGTAGGTGTTTTATGAGGGTTTTTTTCCAGAATGATCTCATAATCCACTCAGAAATTAGATGTTAAACTGCAAGGGGTTTTATACCCTATAAATAAAACAGATCTCTTCTTAAATAATTAAGATTCACACGTTGCATGTTTCTTTGAAATAAAGATATATCGAATCTCTTACAGGCTAGTATATGCTAATTCAGTGGTCTAAATGGCACTGACGGTGGTGCTGGGCTGAGTCAGGGTGATTTATGGGTTCCACCACTGTGCTCATTTCCTGAATGGTTTTTGTGTGAGTGTAGCAGAATGTCCCACAGGCATAGCACTGCTGTGACCTCACATGGGCCTGAAAAGGAAAACTGCTCCCCTTTTATTATTGTCATTATCATTATCATTCTTATTATTATTATTATTATTAGTAGTAGTAGTAGTAGTTGTAATGGTAGTGGTAGTGGTGGTAGTGGTAGTTGAAACAGTAGTAGGAAGAGGAGGAGGAGGAGGAGGAGTACTGGTAGTAGTATCATTATTCATTTAATTCAGGGACTTACAGAGCATTGGAAGGTTTGTACCTGAGATGGCAGTATGGTACCAAACACATGATGAATTACTAATCTAATCATTACTCCAAGGGTACAACATGAAGGATTCCTCATATTCAGACTGTTAGTGAACTCTGCTATCCTGCCTTTATGTCACTACTAAAGTGTGGAAAGAATTTTGAGGTGTGGACCTTTGCCAAATCCACATTACTGAGAGCCCAATAAAGAATCAGATTAATGTGACCTGCTGAAACAGCCGCCAGTGGAAAACTATCATTGTGGCACAATCTGAAACCTGTAAAAGGTTTCCAAGGTGCTGAATATGATTGAAACTTGAAAGGATGATATTGGGAGTGATTTCTGTGTTTTAATTTAACGTTTAATTTAACACCCTGAAACCTGTAAGGGGTCAGTGGTGTGGCATAGTGGCAAGGAGGAGGAATTGTAACCAAAAGGTTGCTGGTTCAATTCTTCACTAGGGCACTGCTGCTGTACCCTTGGGCAAGGTACTTAACTCAGAATTGCCTCAGTAAATATCCAGCTGTATAAATGGATAAAATTGTAACCTACTGTATGTAAGTCCTTAATTGACAATAACGTAAATGTAAAACACAAGACCCAGCAGCAGCCTTATCTCCTCAGTGATCTCAGTCTGAGCACAGCAGTGCAATCGGCCAGGCAATTGCCCTATCAGTCTAATTGTTTTGTGTTGATTGATTTCTATTAACCCTCACAATGGGACCAGTGTTCTGAAGCCCCACAAATCAGATTATCCCCAATGACAAGCAGCCAGCTTCCTCTGTCTGCTCTTCTGTTGATCCGAAGGGGCTTCAATCCCCACTAAGTGCGACCGTATGACTAGGCCTAGCGGAATGTGCCGATGGCCTTCGTGGTCCATCTGCACGTTTGGATGCCTTCTTCCATAATTCCGTAATCGGCATTTTGTTGTGGTTTTCATTGAACCACAGCAATTTCCCCCTGCCCCCTCTGGGATCATGCATGAAAGTCCATTCCAAATTCCAAATTCTCTGTGTCTTCTCTGTGTTAGGGATGGAGCCAGAAGTGTTCCTATTTCTGAGGCAGAAGTCCTTTCAGGGGTGTGTAGGGTTGCTGACATTAAAAGTTCTGGGCATCAGTCTCCATCCACAGTGCATGAGATTACTGGATCTGAGGCACGGCGGTGACCATCAGGCCAGAGCAGTTGGAGGAGCAGTTGTCTCAGTTGGAGCTGAGGTACAGCCAGCATTATGCCATCAAAGGGCAGTGCAGACATGGCAAGCTCACTGCATTATAACGGCACACATTTATCCCAGGGTTAGTGTTGCTATATTACTGTGTAGTGCGTTACTGACAGTATGGCATGTTACTGATATATTGATAGTATAGTGTGTTTCTGTTATGCTTTGCATGGGCCATACAATGGTCATACAGAAAATCACAATACTGCCATGCTGTATCTCAGATCTCAGTGTGAGATCAGTGTTGTATCTCTCTCTCTCTCTCTGTGTGAGGCAACGGCTAGGAGCTGGCTTTATAATTAGCAATCGAGTTGCTCCCAGGTAGGGTGCTGCCATCACACCTTTGTGCCAGGTTTGAAATCTGAATGCCTTCATCGCTTCATTAAACTCCCATCTGTATAAATGCACAGTGTGTGAAAATGGAAGTCATGGGAGAGACTCCAGACAAGGGTGCCTGCTAAGCAAATAAACAAAGTGATGTAATGAGACTCCTCTGCGATCTAATTACACAGTCTGACACTAGCCTTCAAGTGACATAATTATATTGCTTGGCAGCTTTAAAAAAAAAAGGCTGGGGAGGCTTGCCTTCAGTCCTGCATGCAAAGCACAGCAGTGTGCTCCGAAGCAGAGAGGCTGCAGCGTGTGAAGCTCTTGTCTTTATGCGGTCGGATTGGCCTCTCAGGGCCTGACACTAAGCAAGAAAACCGGAGGTGAATGAGAGGCCAGGAGTGCTGGACTGGAATTGATTTGCAAGAGCAGTGTAATGTGGCGCAGTGGTTGCCGTGGCGATGGTGACAGAAAGGGAAGTGTTGTCACAGGGCACCGTAGAGAGATGAATAGATCCACCACACGAGGACTGCCGACTGGAGAGCAGGTGGATGGGGAAGTGGGTCTCTCCTGGGTTAGCATTCCCACATGACAGTTTTAGTCTTACTTCTGCATTAGAACACGATGTCTTCCCTGCTTCATGTCATTAAGCTGCATTGGCTCTCTTTGTCTGACTTTCACTCATGTTTTTCAGTGGTGGATATATTTTCCTCATAAAAAACTATATCAAATTAAGCTATCAAGGTATCAATTGAAAAAGGTATCAAATGAACATTTTGTTTCTTGGGAGATCACCTTTGCATTCTGTAATGTAAAAGGCTAATTGTATGTGCTTTGAAGCTGCACAGAAGTGACTCCATTCCAGAGCAACCACAGTCATTAGCTCTCTCCATTACAGACAGGGAGAAAACACCCTCTAAATACACCTACAGTCTCTTATTTGTAATTCATTTCATGAATTGAACCTCAGTTCATACGTATTAGTGCAACAGCAGATCAGATGCCTTTGGCAAGAGGCATTGTGCACCTCTTTTCATTTTGAGAATTCAGCATAAGTGGCTTTTTCTATTTGATATATTTTTAATTGCAGTATTTGCAATTAAAAATATTAAAAATCATTCTTGGCTTACTTTTTGCTCGCTGTAGTATTTTAATTTTCACACAATCTAGGCTGCAGGAAATGTCAGAAGATTACATGATATTTCTGTTGCATTTTGGCATCATCTACAACAATATTCAAGCCCACGCTTGAGCTTTCTTATAAAGGGTTATGGCACAAAAACCTGTGGTATATCATGAATATTGGTAGGGCTAGGGGGTGTTGTTATGCACAATGCAAAGTGCAACCACTTTATGCAGTAACGACTCTTACCATAGCTAAGTAGCTAGATAACATTAGCCTTAAGTTCATTCAACAATGATTTATAATAAAAGTGAAAGGCAATCAATGCTCAATGATAGTAAATAAATGTACAAAAAATCTGTTTACCTATGGTGTATCACGTAATATTGTATGGCTGGAACGCAAATTGAACAATAGGAACAACTGGTCATAACTGTCCATTTTACAATATTTCTTAAGGTTTCGGCTGTCCTAGGTATGGAAGGTGAATGCTCCTGATTTTTGCTGCATGTGAAACATTAATTGTGTTAGTTGAGCAATTAATATACAGAATTAATTATGCTGACTCAAAGGATGGTTTGGTATGGTATCCTCAAAAGAAATTTTAAGGGAAGAATATATGCAAAGAAGAATATACAAAATATAAGTAATATGGCTTATCGGCTAAAATATAGATAATACGGCTGTAACTTTAAGTAAATATGTACGTGCCTGAATGGATTGCATGGTACATATTTATAAGGGTTACATATATATTTATACTCATGTCTTTATGCATGCATACAAGTGAACATTGTTGTAATTTTACCGTTTAGACAGCAGGGAGGGGAAAAGTGAAATTAATTATTTAAACGCATAATATCAATTTGGAATCTGTAACTGGGCTCCCTGTAGGGCAACCCAAAAAGAAACATTTCAAAATTATGAAATGCATTTATCTCTGTGAGATAGTTTGGCCGAAATTCTTTCGGCGTAATCAAAGAGAAGCATAGAATAAGAGATCGGCTGCCCAACCTAGGAGCAGATCCCCACCGGAGAGCAAAGCTGTCAGGGGGAAAGAGTGTGCAGCGCTCGTTTTATTTACCGATTTGCACGGCAGCACAGTGTAATTATCAGGGATCGGCAGTACGTCAAGTGATGTCTGCTGCCTGACTGAGAGATAAGGGTTGGGGAGGGAGTGGAGGGACTGAGAGGGAACTGCTGGAATTGACTCTGAATTGCTCTCATTGAAAGAGACCTGGGACTACTGGTAGACTTTGTGTCCAGTGTGATAAGGATCTCCTAGACCATCCAAAAAGCAATCTGTGCAAGTCTGTGAACATGGAATTCTAGGGCTTGGAGTGACTGGACGACTGAAGGCCCCTGAAACTTATGGCATTGCATACTGCCTGTCCTGGTAATTGACAGTGTTGAATTTCCCTTTCACCTTTGGCCAACCCCCTTCAACATTTCTGACTGGGGAACCCTCGTGGCCAAAAGCATTAAACTGCTCAGAATGTAGGAATTGTTAAAAAAGTCATTTAAGAAGAGCAAGAGTGTAGTCACTGTTTTTTTTTTTCTTCAAACTAGGTCATTTGAATACATTCTAACTCAGACCCTGGCAGGCCTTTACTTGTTTTTTTGTTTTCATCAGTGGTTTTTAACCTCTCAAGGTGGATGTCCCCCTAAATCAGCGAACAGCCGAGCATTTAGGAGCTGGATGAGTCATGCCGTTGCATGCCCTTCCCTTTCTTTTCTCGAAGCCTCTCACACTGGGTGGCTTACTTCCTGTGGGCTGTCACTGGACCGGCCAGTCTGGCCCCCATTGCGCTTCCTCGGCCTCCACAGTCCTGCCAGCTCTTCCTCGCGCTGGCACGGGTCCGGGCTCCAGGACGCCCGAACTGTGGACAGATGAGCACTGTTCAGGGGCGCTCATGGGAAGAAAGCCCTCAGCACCCCTGGGTCTGACCCAGATCACGTCTCTCTTATGGGCTGTTTCCAGGCTGGGTGGCTCAGCTCCATCGAGCGTCGCTATCTCAGGCTGCTGTGAGCAGTGGAACAGGGGCGCATTAGGGAGGAGGCGACCGAGGGACAGGAAAGAGCTTGTGTCGAATATCAAACATGTTGGCCTCTTGTTTTTGGTCTTCTGGCTGGGGAGGAGAGGTGTGAGGGACAGGAATGGATTTGGCAGTCTTCTTTCCAGCGTTTCTTTATTTTGAATAAATACCAAGCTGTAGCATTACTTGTGAATTTTCAGTGTTGGTAACAGTTTGGTGGCACTGGCCACAACAGAGCCCACCGCTACAGTAAAAAGGCAGGTGTTTCATTAAAGGAAAGACTGAAAGCACTAACTAGAGTGGCTGTGAAGCAGAGTGAGGTTCAGCTGTTTTTTCCTCTGGGTGTATCCCAGCCCTGTTGCAGGCAGCTGACAGTCCTTGGAATGCACACAGTCTCTGTGCTGCCGCCACATACACAGCTCCAAGCAAGAACTGCACTAGGCGGGCCTGGTGAAGCCAAAGGTGAAGCGCGCCAGAACCAATCAAAACGCTTTTACTAAGGGGTAATCGGCACTTCACTGACAGGTTTATTGAGGATCGACCCAGATGTGGGGTAATCCCTCACAATCCCAAAGGACTGGCGCTATTAAGGACTATCTGGCTTCCCACCCCTTGAAAAATATACTGAAGACATCCTTGGAAAGGCAGTGCAGCTGGGAGAAATTAGACCTAAGTGACCTGAAGTGACTTGCGCACACTCAGCACTTTTTCGCCGGCTGCACTAACAGCAACATAAACATCGCCATCAAGTAACTGAAGCTGCTGGCTGGGCTGTCTTCTTACACAATGGTCATTGCATTCCTTTTAACCAAAGTGAGCTTATATTAAAATGAATGTAAAGGAAATCCTAACTGAATAATCATGTCCAAGTTCAGGTGGTGCGATGTGGCAGTTGTCTGTGTCTTTGGCTGGGAGCTGTTAATGAGATTTTCGTCTGTTTAAGCAATTTTCCCAGCAAGCTGTCCTCCTCTCTCATTTCTGAACCCTCTCTGCTTTGCAATAATACTCCATCCATAGAGAAAAAGACAGAGATAGAGAGAGGCAGAGAGAGACACAGAGAGATATTTTAGAAAGTGGGATGATACATTGCGCCTGCAGTTTGCTCTTGGCTCAGACACAGAAGCTGCGCTGTCTGTGTAAATCAAACATGCACTCACTTAATGATAATCAGACAGGACAACCTGCAGGAAGACTTGGATGGATGTATTTTTAGGCCCTGTCTTTCCCATTAAAAGCTATGCCAAATGGAGGGGATCCAAGTTACTGCATAGCATAGTGACATGGTTGTAGTTGCCCAACTTCCAGCTTCACCATTGCAAACCACCCTTATACACCTTGCCTTTACTGGGATGGCAGGAAGACTGCCGTCAAACAGCAGTTTTATCCCCTTACGGTCTCACCAGTTGTAAATATGTGTAATTACTTACTTGCCTCAGTTCAGTATGTTTTAGAGTCTGCATTAGCGTCTGCACTAACCATGACAGAGCAGTTTGTGACAGGTGTCTCCTTTGGGCAACGGTCGCAATCAGGTTCTCTTCACTTGCAGGGTCCAGGAACCAGCCATGGGTGCAGTTCCAGAGGAAGGCCGTGGGCCCGCCGCTCAACTCCTCCTACGCCGAGCTGTCAGCCGTGCTGACCGCCGCCAAGAGCCAGTACGAGATCGGGGGCTTCCCGTACCCACTGGGCCAGGAGAGCAATGGAACTGGTGAGAGAGGGAGAGTCTTGTTTACCCTGTGCTTGTTCTCATGCCAACCATATCATTATATCACTTAGAATATTGTCTTCTGCTGCTTCTCCTGAGATCATGGTCAGGACAGTCTATTGTGGAGAATCTTTGAGTGTTTAGCAGGCTCATTGATCCAGGGACCTCAGCCTGTTCATTTAGCCCGTTTACACCAAAACCACTGCATAGTATGTGCTCAGCTGGAGCACAGTGCCATATAAAATCCCATATTGACGCGTTAGCATGAAAGACACAGAGGCACCTGTCTGTGCCCTTTGTTGCTCTGACTTGTGTTAAAATCTGCACATGACTGTGAAACCACTTGTGTGTTAATAACTGCTATTGTTAGACTATCATATCATGACTACCCCACAAGCCCATGCAAGCCAAAAATATGGCTCAGTTCTGGACTAAGCTTAATAAATGATGTCACCCCACACCCTAGTGTGTTTGTCTATGTTTATCTGTTCTCTGTCCCCCAGCCACTGACCTACTTTAATCATCACAAAATAAGGAGTCTTTTTATTTGGTGACGTTAATGTGTTTTTAATTTAAGCTCGCGTGATCTGCTGGTGACCACAGTTTCAGTGACGCCTGTCGTCCCGCCATGTTTAGGGGGCTACGGCAGCTGGGTGGAGCTGACAGCGGTGGCCGCAGTCAGCGCTCACCTCTTCAGCCACAATGGGACCACCATCCAGGTGTCAGACCCTGTGTACCTCTCCGTTCCCCTGCCCTCCGACACCCCCGTGAGGACTGCCACCAGCGTCCCCGTCTGGAGGTTCGAGGCCAAGACAGGTGAGAGGTCCCCAACCTCCTCAGTCACCCACTTACAGTGCATCCAATCACGCCGACTCCCAGGGGCCCTGAGTGGCTCAGCTGGCAAAGGCTCAAGCCCATGTGCAGGCTAGGCCTGAACCCTGTAGCCCAAACAGTGGTAGTTATTGAGTTTGGGTGACGTCTTTAGCTAACTGACTGGGAATCTACAATGATGAGTGATGATAACGATGATGATTGGTTTTGTCCTGCCAGGGTAGATTGAGTTTAAGAGGGCCAGGGTTTCTCTGGTTATCAGTCAGTGTGTTCCAGTGATTGTGGCCTGTAGATTACTGGTTGTCATCAGTGAGGCATGTGTCACTCCTCCAAACAGCACCAGCTCCTGTAGTATGTTGTGTGAACTGTAGTTTGAAACACAGCCATCAGCATCACTCCTGAGCACTCCTTAACTCCTTAACACTCCTGAGCAGGTGTGGTAGACATAGTGGTAAGTCGAGTGTGATTAATCTGTGATTGCAAGCTAGGGTTTAAAATTTTTTTAAATAAATGGAGCCACAAAATGGAATGCCCCATTAGCTCCCTTGAAAGAGTATCCATGCCACGTGCAGTAAATTAGGGATATTTCCATCAGCTTTTTCAGGGCAGATCTGGCTCGGAGGGGTTAATCGGCATGAATGTGGAGTGTAGAGCCTGGAGCGCGATTGACGTTGTGGAAAACCCTTTTATGCAACAGTGCGCATGCTTTCATGCTTTCGAGTGGCCGCCCTGAAAGACAGTTTAATGTTGCTTTCATCTCCTCATCAGTTCATATAAAAGGATGTCTGTAGGAAATTCAGTTGGGTGCTTCTGCCATGCCATTAACATTTCATTTGACCTCCGCCCCCCCATGCAGTAGGAGAATCAAGGTAAGCATCCCATGACAGTGAACATTGTCTCCATACAGAGGGGCACATAACATTTCAATAAAGTGTATTTTTCCAGAGCTGCAGCCTGAACATTTTTGCTTCAGATAATTAAGGTTTTTGTAAAGCAATTTGATAGGAACCACCAGACAACTGTGAAGGCTCAACAGTGCAGCTGAAGAGGATGTAATTAAGCCTTCACTGACTCCAATAAATGCTCAGGGTCTGATGTTAATGATGCACTGATTCAGAGAATAACCTCTTACAAAGGTTACTGCTACTGTGCTTAATCCCAGGTTCTGCTGGATATTTGTTCAGTTTAAACCAGGAAATAAATCACAGAAGCACAACCTACAACAACAACAGCTTTTGTTTTGATGCCAGCATCTGATACCAAGTTGATCATTGATGTTGTTAAGGAAAACTTTGGAATGCGGGATAAATGCCTCTCACCTCCAAGCCCCTTGGGCTATCCTCTTGTTGCAAAGGTAACACTGGAAGATGGAGAATGGACATGCAGGAAGCTTTTGAGGGTGTGAAGGAGAGTGAGCAGAGTAACAAGGGCAGGGTGTGATGTTCGGGGGGTTGCTGGACTGGAATTTGAGATGCTTGTAGGGATGTTAAGCAGCCTCACAGAAAGTGTTACAGGGGGGTGCTAAAGAGCTGCAGACCTATTAGCATTTCTAACGTGTGATATTTGACCCAACTTTGTCTGGATCTAGACATTATGCCAATACAGTGAAAAAGGCAAATAGGATACTGCAATATTTAGCAAAATAATACAAATCAATGGAGGTTAAATTATTGTTATACAAAGCCTTTGTGAGACCAGTTTTAGAACACTGTGTCCAGTTCTAAGCATCACATTATAAGAAGGACATAGAAGCTCTTGGATATCTAACTGCAACCTTCTTGTTGGAAAAGTTATGAAAAATTATATCAGATATTTGATCTCTCTGGTCTCAAAAGTGGACCCAAGGAGACTAATGAAGTGGACCACAGAAGTGATTCAGAACTGAGTTCTGGGCTCCCAAATGGCTCGGTTGGAAAGCTGCTCATCTTGTGTGCACAGTGGTGGAACAAATTGGCTTCATTCCGCTGGGGAAAAGGGAGGTATGTCAGCCAGGGTTTTCCTGTCCCACTGCGCACAATTTGTAAGGCGCCTATGAGTTGCTTACATGACTATATTGGAGAAGCGACTGTCCTCTAGTTGGTGCCCTCTCCTCTGTGGTGCACTCTGTGAAAAATAGCAAATACCTGCTTGCTAGAATGTTGGGGGATTGCATTTATCTTACCTCAGTGTTCCTGTAAAGCGGCAGCTGCTGTCAGTTAGATGAACTTAATATACAGGGCTGCATGAGGGGGAAAAAACATAAAAACAAGAGGATCTGGGTGGAAATAGATAAAGGTAATTTTCACACTGACAGTGTGGAAGTATTTTGTAGAAATATTGTGGAATAGTTTACCGGGATTCATGGTGGAAGCAGAGGCTCATTGTGTAGCGAGACCAGCCTTGACACACATGCTCTAGGCTACAAGCAATGCAATGAGCCTAGTTGCGCTTTATGGCTTTTTCTCATCATTAAACTCCTGAAATAAATGTTTGACATCATTAGTGATGGTACCTATTAGGCTGGTGTAAACAAGCAGCTTCAAGTGCTCTATGCCACTGAGGTGGCCGTGTAGCATAGTGGCAAGGAGCAGTACTCATAACCGAAAGGTTGCCGGTTCGATTCCCCGCTGGGGCAATGCCGTTGTACCCTTGGGCAAGGTGCTTAACCCACAATTGCCTCAGTAAAAGGTCCAGCTGTATAAATGGAAAACATGTAAGAAAGTGTAACCTTTGTAAGTCACTCTGGATAAGAGGGTCTGCTAAATGTCAACAATGTAATGTAATGCCGTGAAAGACCCTTGACCTCAGGTAGATAAGACTCAGTGTGTGATCATGTAGGAGGAACTGCAGACTGAGGGTGAGTGAAACATCCAGCGCAGCCTCGCACGGTGAAGCGGAGCGGATCTCCACAGGAAATCCACACTGCCATTAACAGTGATGACTGCACACAGGGGGTTGCAGTGTGACAGCAGAACGTTAGCCTGCTTCTGTGAAATGGAGGAGAGTGATGTCACAGCCTCAGAGGAATTTCCCTGCCTTCTCAAAAGAGCACAATGCACGCACATGGCTGTCATATTTACATGGGATATACATACTGATGGACACACCAGATTATGTGCACTCATGCAAAGCCTTTCAAAATGCCTTTTAAAAGCTCATTTTAAACCTAGTTTTAAGGTACTAAATTTAGTAATTTTTTATTATTTGGAGAGGAACTAGGAACCCCTGACAACTACGTTTATTCTAATCAAATAAATGAAACACTGTAGTTAAATCAGTGGATCCTACTAGAGCCAGCTTCTCTGTGAAGGCTCAGACAATTGGGTCATTTGTGCTGTTTAATTGCCAAGCAGCCAGCTGCCAATCAGGATCAGGTCCTGGGGCCAAGAGGCTCTGTCTTCCATTGGCTGTTTGAGATGGACGTGTGATAATCAGTGTGTGTGGGTGGCCAGAATTAGCAGCTCTGCACTGGTGATGCGGGAGCTTCCTTATGTGACAACAGCAGCCACCAAAGACACCCAGTTTGGCATTAGCGGTGTTTGTGTTATTGTGGCAGTGGTGGAGTGTGCCTGAAGGTGAAGAGTTCACCGGTCGTTAAAATAAAGCCAGCCCCTACGCAAACAACAGTGGTCCTTCCCAAAGAAGTCACTGGTGTCACGTCTGTGTGTCAGCCTCTTTGTCCCACTCCTCTGGGAGTTTAAAAGGAAGAATCACTTTCGCCTTGCGCTCCAAAAACCCCAGGATGATAAATCAAAACCTCTATTGTTATTCCACGCTCAGGCGTGTCAGAAGAGCGCTCTGAAGCTTGATTGTTATGGAGACAGACTGCTCACAAAGAGGGCCCCATAGAATTAGTCAAAGCCTGCAGGCCCCCCCTCTTTCCATCTTGCTCAGTCATTGGTAGAGTGCCCTCTTGAGGTCTGAAAATTGAACCTATGCGGTGCCCAGCTTGTTCTGTTGTTGAGCTGCAGTGCACATACAAAAAAGTCTTTGAGTTTCAGGCTTTGAAGGGCTGTGGGGATTGGAGAGACAGAGAAATGTAACCAGATACACTGTAATCCCATCAGGATTTATTTCCTGATTACAGCATTGGGTGTGAAAGAGATCACTGCTAAAATCGTTTCTGGTTCAGGCATAGCACAAATTTTCGATGTGTGACTATTCATGGCTGTAACCCAATGGGGAGCAAATCTGCCAGGCATGACTAATGGATCTGCTGTAATACAGCCAGGTTCAGGGACTGCCTGAAAATGGCAGCATGTTTCTGGATTTATAATTGTGTGATATGCTGATGCCGTCTGTTCTGGATTGCGACAGTTGTAAACTAAGATGAATTCCACTATAACAAGTGCTGCACTGGAAGAAAAAAGAGCTTCACAACCCAAACCTTCTCTTGCTGGACTGAAACATCAAGCTGACTTTCTGGCTTCTCCCATAACAACCTGTGGCCAGCTCTCACAGTCATATATTTGACTGGGATCTTGCTAGAACATTTTGCTTTTTTGGCTGTCAGGTTAATTACAACTCAGCAAGGGGGTTTATTCCTTTTTCTTCTGCGTTGTTACTGTCGTTTCCACATGCTCTATGTTAATATCTGGAAACATGGATGCTACATGAGCAAACATTGCACAGTGGGACTTTTCTTCTGGGCAGAGCAGGTGGCTTGGGAGCCGAGAGGAAGAAAATACTGGTAGGAAAGTACTGTATTGAGAAGTTGAATGGGATTAATGAGTAGACAGAAGTGTTATGTGTAAGAGAAAGTTAAAAATGTGATCAGCACCTCCAAAATTAGTCTTTGAATACTTCAACTCTGTGATGGTGGTCTGGACTGAAAACTAATTACCATATTATCTTGGGAGGGAGTAAAACAGCTGGGGGCGTTTAGATGAATTTCATTTATTCATCTTGAAACTGAATTACAGCATGGATGCCCTTGGGAGTTGTTAGCTAGGGGGTTGTCCTACCCCTCTCAGAATTCTTTGCCATGAGTAATAGTGAGGGTCTTGTCATCAAACTCATGTAATAGCACAGTAGTGTAACATAGTGGTAAGGAGCGGGGCTCGTAACTGAAAGGTTTCTGGTTTGATTCCCCTCTGGGCCACTGCTGTTGTACTCTTGGGCCATGCACTTAACCCAGAATTGCCTCACTAAATATCCAGCTGTATAAATGGATAACATGTAAGAACTGTAACCTGTGTAAGTCAGTCTGGATAAGAGGGTCTGCTAAATGCCAATAATGTAATGTAATGTTGTTTCCTAGTAGACCCCTGGAGAGATGCACCTTCAGACCCACAGGCTTTTCACTCACATAAATCAATAAACAGCCTGTCTCTCCATACTTATACACGCACTTATAATCGAGGCAGGATTACATGCTGCTTCCAGCCTTGATTGTGAAGAGTGCCCCCTCTCTGTTTGTACCAGGAAGGTACATTACAAATGGCTCACAGATGGGATTAATGTCCAGTTTGGGACAGCAACTTCTGTTTGATGAAGGCAGTAACTTTATTAGCTTATATGAGAATTTTTGCTTTGTTAGTGAATTAGTCTCACCTCTCAATAAACAGAAGTGGTACATGGATTAAATGAACACTAGAACGAGCAGTTTGGGGAACAATCTGAACACAAAGGTTGTGGATTGTAATCCTGGATTCGTTTAATTTACATTCGACACATACAGTACATAAAAATACAGAAACATCTTCACTGTGCCAGTCAAATAAAGAAAGATACCAAAAGCAAATCCTTTCACATTTCAGGTCCACGTTTTTGAGGCAGCCAGGTGGTATTTTAGAGCTGCTGAAGGCCTATGTGCACTTTTCCCCCGCGTGTGTGAAGATGGACACTGCTGTTTTTATACTGCGTTCCAGTCGTGGCACTTGGAGACTGTGTGTGCTTTGAGGTGGAAGATGGAACTCAGGTCATGTGATGATGTTCCCTGGAGAGATCCATCGGGGGGAAATCATAAAGGAAAAAACGGGGGAGAAAGGGATGCTGGGATAAAGCGTTTATCAGATTCGCCTGTCGGGACGCATCAAGCCACAGCTTTCACCCCTTTCCCCAGGGCATGTTGGGTATTGGGGAAAAAATGGAAAATAGCCCACTTTTTATTGTGGTTCAGGAATTCATTTTCTTGAATTAAATTTGTTTTGGTATGTTCTTATATGTCATTGAAAGTCACGTACTTCATATTTGTACACTGAAATTTGATTATATTTGCATGAAATGTATATACTTTTTGCCTTGGTGGTATACATTTTAACTAATAGGACAGAAAACCTCAAAAATGCCTTTAAAACATATGTAATCAAAGGGCATGCTGAGCAGGCCACTGTAGGAATTTAGAGAAATCTTGTAATTTCTTTCCCTTATCAGGTTGTTCTGTACATAGTGATTAACAGTAGCCTCTCTTCTAACAGGTCTCTGGGTCAGGAATGGGACTGGGTACATTAAGAAGGAGGGAACACAGATGACCTGGAGTTTTGTGGCCCCCCAGTTGGGTTACTGGGTGGCAGCATTCCCTTCAGCAACAGGTAACTACTCTCTATCACACACTGAAAAATCACTGGCTACGGCTTGAGGCGTGTCATTCCAGTCCTGGGTATTTCTCTAGGACATGTCATACGGATGTCCCATTACATTTTTTTAACTGGACCCTTGACCAAAATCCCTCAGACAAAATTGAATAATATAATTAAATAAAATATTCCTTTACCTTGCACATGCACGTCACAGTAATGTGTATTTATGCTTCGCTGTTGGCTGTGTTAAATCCAAAGTTGCCAGTTCTCTCCCTGATGCATGAACGCATTTTTAAAGGTGTGGTTATTGTCCTTCAGCAGAAACTCAGCTGTCTCAAACTTCCTATGTTTTTCAGGTATGGGCCTGAACCCCACAGGACTGAGGGACATCACCACCTACCACACCATCTTCCTGCTCACCATTTTAGGCTCCATGGCCCTGCTGGTGCTTATCCTGCTCTGCCTGTTGCTCTACTACTGCAGGTACAGACCGACAACAATAAGGAATAGGTTAAAATCTGTCAGGCGTACCAAATTTATGGATGTAGCAGTATGTGTAAATAGGATCCTAAAATAATTAACTGGAGGATCTTGAAACCAGTAAGCCAGTATTTGAACCAACATTTCTGTAAGATAATTGAACAATTGACTAATGCTCCTGCAATTTGTTGATCCTATACGTATTGCAATTTCACACCAAGCAACCATAACATCTACACAAAGGGGGTTGTAACTATGCCATTTATGTGTGTGCTGTTTGTGGCAGTAAGTATCTCAGTGCAGTCCCAAAATGTCTTGAGGTATTGAGCTGGAGTGAGAGATACTGTTTCAAGTGAAATGTCATAAGGTTTCATAATCAGTTCAGTTCACAAGTATTTCATTATAATTACAATATAATAAGTATTATACTCCTTCATTACTAGTCACAATAAAAACATGGTTGTGAAAAGCAGGTTTGCAATGCAGTAATATAATGTTAATCTGAATTTCATTTGCATACATTTGCATTGAGTTGCTGGGTGGAAATTTCCAGGTGTATCCAAAAACTAGCAACACATCTAGTTAGTTCATTTGACTAGCTGAAGAAATATGTTCACGGAGCCATATGCTAACAAAGGAATTGCACGCTTAATCACCATTGAGAAAATTGGTCTGCAAAGTAAAACATGTTTAGTCTAAAAGGCTAAATATATGCACAGTCATCCTCTGAAAACTGCCTTCAAGCCTAGTGCACTCTTTTGCTATAAATATTCATTTGATCTTATACCAAGCAATAGGAATGACCTGAAGGCATAATACAACCATGGAAACATTGCCAGTGGACAGAAAAGATAACACTGCCTAAAATTTATTCATTAATAAATGTTTTACTTCGAGCTATATTGTGAAACTGGCTCAGAGTTTTATATATTTTACTGTATGTAAGAGAGACTTGTGAGACTGAATGAAACTGTAGTGTTGTGTACATGTTGGTCAGTTGGTCAGCCTCTAAGCTGTATTTGATTCCCATCTTACTTGTTTCTCAGGCGGAGGTGTCTGAAGCCCCGGCAGCAGCACCGCAAAATGCACATCTCCTCCACGTTGGACAGCTCCAAACGAGACCAGGGAACCTCCACCTCCCACCTCAACCTCATCAGTGGCGGTCATATCGAGTCGGGCACCTCCAACGCCGACATGGACGCCGTCAAGTCAGACCCCCCTGCCTCCCGGGACTTCCAGAGCTCTCGAGAGGACATCTTCAGACACGTCCCCGCCCACAAGCTGCGGCACGGCAAGGTCAACACGGACACGTACACCCGGCGAGGCGAAAGCTTTCCGATGAAGGTGACCCGCTCCACCGACACCAGCAATATGGACAAAGGCAGCGATGGCCGCCGGCACAATGCCAACGACAACCAGGGCTACTCCTCGGACTCCCCGACTCCGCCGCCCTTCGGAAGCCACTACCAGGACCGCAGCCAGGACGGCAGGCCCCCTGAGTACTCGGCATCCCAGGCGGCGGACCACATGGCCCGCCCCACCACCCTGAACACCCAGCCCGGCCAGCTCATCTTCTGCAGCTCCATGGAGCAGATGAAGGAGAGCATGTACCACAGCATGGTGCCCACGCTGGTCATACCAGCGCATTACATGCGACTGTCGTCCGACTTCTCAGCCATGGAGAAGGCCTTGGAGCAGCAGCAGCAGCAGCAGCAGGACATGGAGGGCATCCAGGTGAGCCTGACCCTGCCCCGCCAGCGTACTCCCCAACAACAGCAGCAGCAACAGCAGCAGAGCCATCAGCAGCAGCAGCAGCCGCAAGCTGGCCATCAGGGTGAGGACTCAGAGGGTGGTGGCTGGGCCCCGCACCCCTCCTCGGGCCCTGTCCGCATCCCTGTGCTCTTCGATGACACCACGATGGCTCAGGTGAATGGGGAGCTGCAAGCGCTGACGGAAAAGAAGCTTCTAGAGCTGGGGGTGAAACCACACCCACGTGCCTGGTTCGTCTCTCTGGACGGCCGTTCCAACTCGCTCGTGAGGCACTCCTACATTGAACTGGGCAACGAGCGCGGGAGCGCCAGCGACACCAGCGGCCCGATCCCCAGGCCAGACGTCCGCGAGAGCAGGCCGACGCACCGGAAGGCTAAGGACGAGCGCGGCAGCAGCGAGCGCAAGGGCCACGCTGGCAAGGCCTACTCCAAGCTGCCCTGCCTGGATGACGCAGAGCCCGGCAGCGGCGAAAGCCGAGCGGCCATGTGTTCGCCAGAGGACAACTCCCTCACTCCACTGCTGGACGAGGGCCAGGAGCCCCGGGGGGCCACCTTCCCCCGCCGGGGCCGCAGCCGGATCAACAGCTCCCGCAGCAGCAACAGCGAGACGCGGCGGGACTCTGCCACCAGCCCCGAGGACGAAAACGACCTGGACGACAAGGATGATGAGGGTGAGAACAAGAAGAGTCCCTGGCAGAAGCGCGAGGAGAGGCCACTCATGGTCTTCAACGTCAAGTAGGGTCCCCAAAAAACTTGTCCTATTTGAGCAGACAAGGTCCACCCTCATAAGAATCCTGATCCTGTCTCCTTCAATGGTGTTGTTACGGTCCTTCCCAGGAAGTGGCCTGGATGAAGATTCAAGTCAACAAAGGAAACTAGAGAAAAGCACAGCTGCACCGTGTGAAGACCAAGACCCATGAAGCCTCTGTTAATAGCTATCCTCCCCATTGACAACACAATCCTTGGATGTCTTTGAGCGGGTGTGGATTACTGTTTCTGTAGTCACCATCCCAGCATGTGGACATGTTGGTCCCCACTTAGATGTTGCTCAGAGAGTGAGGATCACTCTCCTCATGTACGAATAGACACAAGTTGAGTGGAAACTGACCAGAGACCAGCAGCCAGATTTGGTTTTGAATTATGGCCCATTTCTTTTCCTTTTGAATTGTTGCCAAGAGTAGTGAAAATGCTTATCTCTTTTTTCACTTCTGAAGTCCTTTATGTCCTAAGAGCTCCTGGGAGAGCAATGAGCTGGCCTATCAGAACCACTTTGTTCCTGTGGAAAACTGGCCTGTAACAGGTAGGATGCACAGATCAGTGGAAGACTGAAACTGTAGTTACCTGAGTAATCCTTTTTTTAGTTTTAGTTTCATGGAGAAGGCCTTCTTTGAACTGTTTTTTCTGGAACTAAGAGTAGAGAGTGGTTTAGCTTGATAAGCCACTAGTGGTTGATAACATGAAACAATGCTGGATTGTTCTGATCAGAGGATTTTCCCTGGGAATATGGCACTTTAGTGTTGTGACTCCATTTTTGGTCCTGAGTTTTTACTAATTGCAGATGGCCTCTGGATCCTCAGCCACTAATGGGACAGTGCTTCCCACAGTCCAGATGATGTTGTGAAAGGGAAAGCTTTCATTTCTTAAGCGCTGCAAAGAAACATTGTACAGTTTTCACTTCTGTTTTCCTTGATGTTTTAACCTTTCTATTGTGCAAATGCAAGTAAATGTTTGCGGTAAGTCATTTGAGAGTGAGTATTTGATGGTTCATCAGTAATAGATGGAGCAATGGGATCATCTCTGCTAAGTCTGCAGAATATTTCCTGATGATCATCATGTTTACAGAGCAAAATATATGAGTGCTATATTTGTAAAATATACCTGCATTTCCACAATGCCCCACAACTGTGTAACAAAAAGGGCCACATGTACAGTGTAAAGGTACTTAGTCTGTTCAACAGGGTCAATACATAAGATCATTTATATTGTATGAATTCAAAGCACAGCGTGTTTTCTTCAGGATATGAAGTGGTGGTATATGGACTCTAATTGGATGTCTGATCTGAATGGTTATCACTTGTAATGGCAAATGGACCTTACTAAACAGGGTGTCAAATATCTCTGTGTTTGAACGTCTGTTCCTCCTTTAACAGGCTTAATTGTGTCTTTGAATTCAGTGCATCTGATAAACATTTAAGCAGCACATTTAGTAATAAAGATGATGATAATCATATGGACACTTTCAGTTATGATAAAGTGTGTCCTCTTGAGCATATTTGGCAAGTGAGCCTAATTGTACAATCTGAAATGATGGCTAGTTTGAGATATCTGTGGAAGCTTGACTAAATTTCAGAGTGTGGAACCTGGGAAGCTCACAGACACCAGCAGCTATCAAAGTAACACGGGGAAACCCTTGTTGAATCTTCTTCATTGTCATCCAGAAATAAAACTGAATGAACTTGACCCTGAGGTGTTGACATCTGATGCATGCAACTGCAGCCTCATCAATATTTAATGATTTCCCAGTTTCCTAATATCAATGATTACTGCTTTAAAATGTGATTCAGGCAAAGGGCCAATGACTGGTGTTAATAAAGCCAAGGGAATTATTGATATGCACTTGTGTTAATACTGGAAACTTGGTGCAAAGAGCTGCAGATGCATGTCAACTGTGTTATGTATTTACACTTGTATACCAGTTGAAGTATTCAACAGCCAATTGGAATCTACCATACTCCTGAGCTTAGTGCTGCTACCATTGGTTCAGATGTACATATTCTTTCTCTTGAGTATCAAATATCTAAATCCATTTTTCACCTTAAAACCTTACTGGCCCTTAAAACCTTATGCCCTTGTCAGCAAAAGACAATACTATCATTGAACAAGTGAATAATGCTGAATAATGCTGATTCTCAATGATATTCTCAAGAAACTTTGTAAAATACATGATATGAATGGAGCTGTATTTATTCACCGTTAACATGTAGCAACTACTCACGAGTCATTTAAGTTCACTATTTCAATCAATGAGAGGAAAGCATCACCACAAAACAAAATGAATCAAGTTGCCCTCTTGTTCCGGCTTGCTTCCTCTCGAAATTGAGGGAATTGAGAGATTGCTGTATTGACTAGGGACAGAATAAGAGCCACAATTGTGAAGAAATGGGGAATTCTGGGTGTCCCTCCATGTGCCAATGAAAGGCTGAGCTCATTCCGTTTACAGCATGCAAAAGAATGTTGGAGCTGTGTGCAAGTGTTCCATAGCCCCACAGGGACTGCACCACAATAACCCTCAAGTGCCTTCTTTTCCATAGCTACTTTGGGCAGCACGGATGACCATTCTCTTTGCATGTGATAAAAGATGCTTTGTAAGTACAACCAAACCTAGGTCCTTCAGATGGAGAGATAAAAGCAATTTGACTTCATGACATCACACAGAGAGAGCCCCCGTGCCCCTGTGTATGAGTTCATATGCCAAACAATGCCAGCTATTAGCACTTTCTTTCCCCAGAGGCATACAAAGATAATGAAGATTACATTTATACACATACACAAATATTTTAATGCTGAAATCTGCATCTGTGTGATGAGAGTTCAAAAAGATGACAACATTTTGAACATGTTACATATTAGTAATTGTTGAATTTATGGTTCTGAGTTGTGTGTGCACAGAGTTTTAACGTGGGGGATTATGTAGTTTTAAAATAGTCACTTAAGACTCCTTTTTTGAATCGTGGATTTGTACAAAGTAGATGAAGATGTAGGAGACAACACTGCCTGCACTCAAATCACACCAACTGTGCACCTGACCTCCAGAAGGATATGAGCTTTTCTGCACAAGTATGTTCTCTGATTTTGATGAGAAGGAGAAGTATGTTCTTGGTGTTGGCAGTTAGTTCCCTCAGTCGCTCACTGATTAACTGATCCTGGATCCATGCTAGGGATCACTATCTACTTATATAGAATTTCTGCCTTTAGATTTTCTACCTTAAACATCACTCTCTCAATATCCTCTTAACTTGGACGTGATCCTACAGGTTATTTAAGATCAGGTCCAAGTTAAGTCTTTGGACAGAGCTACCATGTATAGTACATCTAACCAGACAACTTAAATACATGGACTGTATTTGAGAGACTGTGGTATGTATTTCCTGAAACAACACAAGGAAGGCTTTAATATGGTATTTATCTGGTACGAAATTATTTCCATTTGTTCCTGTTCTGGATCTGCCATAAGATACTGCTGCTGATTCTGAAAATCAGCGTGAATATTATATTTGAGAGCCTCATGTCTTGGTGATCAACGACTAAGCCATTACGACATATATAAAGAAGCCTTATGAAAAGGAACCCATATTTAGAGTTTAATCTCATACATGATGTAGTTCTGTGAATGCACATCAAGCAAAAGAAAGGTTCTTTGTAGCCATTAAATGACAGCTAGTGTGGGCCATAATATATATCACAAAAAAGCTAGAAGGAAAAGCCCACCTGGGAAGTTGTTTTGTAATTCTAGGTGACTTTTCAAGCCATGCTTTCATTATTAGGACATAAATTATTTCTTTGTTTCTCAAGCCCTGATGTTCACCCCTTTCAGTTTTCCGCAAGCGCACTTTTTCCAGTGTACCGTGCATGGTGTAGGACTGTTCACAGAGACCATCTTGCTCTTCACTGGCTCCTGGACATGGATATTTGCTGTGCTGATACTCATTGGTAAATACATCATAACTGCTCTGTCCGCTGCTCTTTCAGTGAAGAATGGATGTCAGTGCAGTGTTCAAAATCACATAGGACAGGCTTTGAAAGTGCACTGTCACCATTCACATCCTAGTATGGAATCAGTATGAAAGTTGTGTACAGTATATTTAAATAATACAGCACTAGCCCCTTTATCTGTGTCAGGTCTATCTCTGTATTTTTACTACAGGCATTAAAGTACACCATCCATTTCTGGATTCTGGTTCAGGACCAATTCTAACTGTTGCTTTTATTTTAACAGTGACTTAGTTTTAGACCACATGTTCTAGAGACAGCTACTTATTCTCAAAGGACTGACATTTGTGGTGAGCGAGATTTTTTTTTCCCAGGGTGCATCTACAAATGTGATATGAACATCAACCCTCCCTGAACTTATGAGGCCCACATAGTGCTGACATTTCATTGACTTGTGAATCAGATTTAAAATTATTATTTGCAATATACTTGCAAGGAAATGTTTGCGTGTTCCAATAATAAATCCTGTCTATCAATCCCAATAAGATATGCTGATGATAATTCTGCACTTATGCATATAGTTTAACTAGTTTTTTCTTTGTTCTGGGGTACTAATTTATGATGTTAAAATTATGTTCTTAAAAACTAGGTCTCAGCTCACCAGCTAGAAGTGGCCTTGGAGGCTGTCTGAGGCAAGTTTTCAGTCAAATGTCCAATCCCCACCAGGGGGAAAAATTGGACAGAAAACAGAAAAAGTGGCCTGGACTTTTCTATGAGGAATAGGCATGTTGAACATTTTATTTTATTAGATCACTTACATATATAAAGAATGCGTGATGAATCAGGATCCCGGTCTGAATGGTTAAAAGCGAGTATCCATTTATTGAACACAGGAAGTGATGTGTACAGTAATGTAAGTGTATGTTTGCCACTTGTTTCCCACCCAGATATTTCTGGTGCAATCCCTTCCATCTTTTCTGCTTGTTCTTCTAAAAAATGTTACCATACAAAGATTAAAGCTTTTAACAAGTGATGCTGATGAGTGTCCTGCATTGTCTTCTTTTGCATAATGAGTCTACTCACTGCACAACTTTATCCCTGTCCAGAGTTTAGGCTATATTTTCCAGACTACATAATTTACTTGGAGTTAAGATCTGAATGTAATTTGTCTTTATTCAAAATACTAACTGACATTATATTCTTTTGCACATTTGTTGTGAGAAAGTTGCTTTTCAAAAAACTGCCATTTTAGGGCGCAGTGTGGGAGATTTGAATTGAATTGAAATCACTCTAAGTTAGCAAGTCAGATAGTTCCCTAAATATTTTAGTGCTGATCAAGTGTAAATAAGCCATTTACACCTGATCAGCATTGTATGTCACACCATTACACAACATTATCCTTGGTCGATTGTTTTATAGAAATTGCATACATTTGGAATTTGTCTCGCAAAACAGTGATAGAAAAGACTACGAAGAATGCTTTGCGTGTCAAATATTCTCTATACAAATGGCTTTTTAATGATTGAAACAAAATTGCTCTCACGGGTAATCTTCCATGTGAGCATGAGGAAGTGTGCACCAGATATGGCACATTGTTATAGCTGGCCATGTGATATCTGTTTACCTGAGGTTACATTCTGCTTCTCTATTGCAGTATAGTGCAATCTAGGCCACTTCTTATGATGGTTTGCAATGGTTTGCTATTGGATATTTTTCTTTAACCGGCCAGTGGTATGTTGGTGGTGGTGGAGGAATTTTTATTTGTGTACACTCTACTTCACACTATCATACCTTTCATCTTGAACATTACCTCTGGTCAAAACTATATAAGAAATCAAAACAACACACTACACAAGGTACACAAGGTCTGACATGAAACCAGTGACAGATGAATGCCATTAAAATCAAATCAAATGGTGCTCTTATGGACGGGCAACAAAATAAGTGAGTCCTGGACGCAACCATCGCAGCCAGAGTTCTCCATCCGCCAAAATTCTCTCCAACATTTTTAAAAGTACTCTATATGTCTGTTTGAGTGGTAATTGTGCTCCTTTGCATAGGTTAGTTTATTTAATATGCTGTAATGCGCATGCTGAACCTCAGCGTCAAATCGCATTGGCTCTTTATTAAAAGCAGGTGTAAATTCCTTGCTGCTATGGCCAAACGACCTAGGTATTGAAAAATTATGCCCAACTATTGGGTTTGAAGTGTTTCAAAACTCAGACACGTAACTTTTTAAATCTCGCATTTTAATTTCTACTTCCTAATTTGTTTCATTTCTTTCACATCCAAGTGCCTTTCGATGGACTCGGTGCTCTAACGTTCATTTAACTACTTCAGCTGAGTGCTTGTACGTACAAAGCATGTACAAAATACACTTTTGTTTTTATTGATTAATCACCAATGATCGTAACACCATTTCGTACATATTTACAGTTGCTCCGCCTAACCACAGTTTGTTTTTCGGGTTTTTATCCGTCCGCAAGCGAACCTTAGTTAGCCAGATCATATGATATGGATATCTTAGCTGTCATGTGATGTATGAATGAGCAGTAAGCCTATTGTCAACTACGCAGCATTAAAAAGTGAGCGTCTTTTCTCCAGCCAATAGAATGGCTTTAATATGAGGCGGCGCTTATTTAGGGTATTTGTAATGAACAAGTGGTACAGTAGGTTTGGTGGCTTCGGGTTGTGAGGTCGTCAACGGAGGTGGGAAATGCGATGCTTATGAGTTTTTGTGTTTAATGTGTAATATTATTAGAGAGCTTTGACGTTTTATTACGCTGTGTGTTATGTGGTCGCTACATATAGATAGCTTAAACTTTTTTAGTCTAACCACTTTTGGTGTTAGCTAGTTTGGAGCCTGTATATGTTTTAGAGATGACATATAGAGCTGCACTTTTGTTGATTTTTATTAGTGGTTGTATTGTCGTCGTTATTGTTATTAATAGTTTACGTCAGTATATTATACCTTAAAACTTTCAGTGCTAGGAAGCAACTAATGTTGGGGAAAATGATGCTGGAAAAGCTGTAAAAGGTTGTACTGTTGCTTTTTAGAATTCATAATTAATATATTTATGATTTACTCATACTTACTGTATGGTATAGCACAGCTATTGTATGTGTTTCATGCAGCTGTCATTGATTGATTGATTGACTGATTGAATGCATTTTAAAAGCAACCATACAGTGATTTGATGTAGCCTACAATACTGTACAGTAAGACTTGCAAGACAATCAAGTCACAAAAACAAATATAAATACTTTGTACATAGATGTAGGCTAGTAAAAGCAGACTGCAAGTGTGGAAGAAGGCTTGGTGTGAAATTGTAGAACTAACGGAAACAAAGGAGGGTCGTTTGTGCACTTGCAATTGGAGAGATATTAACACATATATAGATATGAATACATACCAGACAGCTGAGGAGTCATGGCTATTAATAGTAGTAAACATAGACTTTGAAAGTCTTATGTATATAAAAGAGGAAGTTCATAGATACACTGCTGCAAGATATCTCAGATGGAAAAAATACAAATACAATACAAATTTTAATTTAATACTTCAGTGACATCTGCAGCGTTGCAGAATGGTCCTGCCGAAAAAACTATCAAGGAGTTTCTTTACCTCTAAATTTAAGATGGGGGGGCAGGGAATGAACTAACCCAGGGTTACAAATGGCATAAGCTGAAGGGGAATTCCTGATTCTGGGGATTTACGTTGTGCTTTTTTAATAGAGATAGAAGCGAAAGCAGACCTTTTGTGTGCTTGTTGGTTTGTCAGTGAACCAAGCCATAGCCAACAACCTCAGCCCTCAGTCTGCCTCAGGCCACAGAGATGGTGTTGCACCACAGATTTACTTCAGGCAAATTATTATTTTTTTGTTCTTGCATCAGTTTTCATGTTGGGACATATGCTTATTGTCTGAAAGTAATCTGCAGTAATGCAATAGAGTTTAGGCGGTTAGGGTAGTGAAAATATGAAGATGAAACTGGCAACACTTTTTTTCCTGACTAAACGTGAAAGAGGAAGTAGCTCTATGTGAACTGTCCTGAGAAGCGAGAAGTGAGAATGAATGAATGTAGCTCACCAGTGGTTTGGTTGTTATTCTTTCCTGTTAAAATAAAAGGCTAGGGGTTTATGATGAAAATGGGCCCATTGTTTGTTTGTGGTTTTAAAGTAAATGTGTTGGGGAATGTGATCAGATAGCTTCATGGAAATTATTAATAGATATAATATATAATACAGTAGCATGCAAAAGTGTGGACACACCTTATTACGATAATACATTCAAAGACATTTTGATCTATAGACATATGCTTAAATACTTGAAATATCTTTCTTAGACAAATATGAATAGCGCAGTTGATGTGTATGTATGAATTTGTTTCCTAAAAACTTAATTTTAAAAAATATTTTTGGCTACTTTGAAGAATCTAAAATATAAGATAGTTTTGATTTGTTTTTGGTCACTGCTTAATTCCATTTGTGGAATTTCATAGTTTTGATGGCTTTACTATTATTCTAAAATGTGGAAAATAGTAAAAATGAAGAAAAACCCTTCTGTGAATAGGTGTGTCCAAGCTTTTGACTGGTACTGTATATAAAACTCTTCATTTATTTCATTGTCAGAGTCATAAATAACATTGAATAAAAGGTGCCATACTTGGCACTTTTCCTTCTGATCTGCTGTTTCATGAGGTGTCCCCCAATATCCTTTGCTCTCCACAGATGCTGAAGCCAGGGGTGCTCTGTCTGGCCCTGCTGGCCCTCACAGCTGCTATAACGTGCCCAGATGGAGGGACGTGTGACGACGGCAGATATGGCTGCTGTCCCCTGCCAAACGTGAGTCAGAGCTGGGGGCTCCAGCAGATTTCTCTCAGCTGAAAGGGGCATCCAGTGCCTTGCTCCCTGGTTAACTATGTCTAGGCTGCAGCACTGTGGACACGGAAGCAATTCGTTCCATGTCCCCCATTTGTCTTGGAATCAGATATTCTTTTGATTGTTACCTCATGCTGTTTATTGTTCTAGGTCAAATATTTTTAAGGGTAATGTAGTGTATGCAATACACCTGTGACATGCTTGTTGACTTGTTTGTTTCTTCCAGCCTTTATATTTCCCAATTATATCCACATGTGTTTGCAATGATAAGTAAGATATATTTTTTGTATTTATTATGAACACTATAGTTGTCCATCTCTCATCTTTCATAAACCACCCTTCAAAGCATTATCCTTTCATTATTAGCTGTTGGTAGAAGTTATCCCTATGTGCTGGTGTACAACCAGATTTCCCTACAACAATCCTAACCTTAATCATCATAATCCAAAGCGCAAAACTTGTCATAGACCAGTGCTTTGTTGTGTTATTGAGTATTTGTGGTGGACCAAGGGCCCTGCATTTTTTTAACCTGGCTGGTGTTGAGCCCCCCCTCCCAAGTATAAATGATGTCCCTAATCAAGCCTTCCTTTGAATTTCTTCCCAGGCTGTGTGCTGTGAGGATCACCTACACTGCTGCCATGAAGGTACAGTCTGTGATCTGAAGCACTCCAAGTGCGTCAATGAAACACACTCACTGGCCTGGCTGAAGAGAGTCCCTGCTAAACTGCCAGGATTCCCTCAGGTAAGGAACTGCAGCTCTATATCCGGACCCTTTTACCAGTTATATTCTGACTTCCTTCCATTGATAATCCCCAGACAAGCTTTGAAGACACTGAAAGTTGTTCTGTGAGCAAATATGACCCCGGGAAAGTTTTCTGTTGGACACAGTCTTTATAAATTTCCTTATGGTAAAAGCATGAACATAGTGCCTACCTGATAAGTCTGCTGTTCTCCTTGGCGTTTTCTTTCAGATGTTTTGACATTTTATTGATTTCCTTTCCACCCAGTCTTTTCCCATGATCCATGCATCCTCCAGAAATGAGGATTATGGTAGTATCTGTCCTGACAACACACGTTGCCCCATCGAATACACCTGCCTGAAGTCCCACAATGCATATGAATGCTGTCCCTTAACTCAGGTAATCTAAAGAATGTGATTTTTTTTGCTCAGAAATTCAAAAGAGACTTGTAATGTTGCACACAGAATTTGCATGTCTGATTCTGCTATTACTAAGAGTCACCTCATTTCCTGCAATGGGGAGATTTAAACAGACCAGCCCGTATTTAAGCAGAAGTGTCTTGGAAGTGATTTTATTTTGAAATGTCATTAATGCTTTCAACCATTGTGGCACAACGTGTGACTTCCTGTCAAACTCACATTGAAGTGTACAGCATGTGGTTTTACGAAATAGAATTTCACAAGATCCAGTAGTATTTAAACAAGATACTGCTGAGAGGGCCTTTTGCAGTGGGTTTATATTGCACAACCCCAAAACAGATGGTCTTACCTGACCACAGCTGTATCATTATTACAAAACTTCATGCCAAAATCCACTTTGAGAAAAATATGTCTCACAGATGACCTTGTGGAAGGACTGTATTCAGGGGGAAGGTGGGTGTTTGAAGGTGGTTTTCATCACCTGCTCCATAAAACATTTAAGGGATTGCCACTTCTTTCAGGGTGTCCTGTGCTCAGATGGGAAACACTGTTGTCCAGAAGGCCATCTATGCAGTGAAGATGGGCATTCCTGTGTCAAGCAAGGTCAGAAAATGCCTTTATTTTGATAAATACTGGTTGTCACTGACTCAGATTGTTTTAGTGGTGCAATGAAGGGATGCATTCAGTGATTTGGAGGCGAGGGTTGCACTGTATTTTTGTGGTAAGATGACATTAGAAGGTCAGTAAGAGCCTTTTCCTATGAGACGCCCCCTTGTGTTTGCATTGAGAATTGACCTGTGACCCTGTCCTCCAGCAGGGCATGTTGATGCGGTCATCTGCCCCGATGAGGCATCAGAATGTCCAGAACAGACAACCTGCTGTCAACTTCCAGACAGCAGCTGGGGATGCTGCCCCATGGCAAAGGTACAGGGTGTGCTTCACTCTTTGTCAAACAGTTATTAATGTTCAAATATGAAATGTACAGCCTGGCAAAATGCATATATTTTATCCAAAAATGTACGCAATATATTCCACTCTGACATTCCGCTCTAATATTACACAGTAATTGTAAAAAATACTGAAACATTTTTTAACTTAAATTGTATTTGTGATCAGTGGTGGAGGACTGGGCACCCAAAAAAACAAAAATAAAATAGAGCAAATAGGAGAGCAATTGCTTGATTGCAAAATAGGACATTTATTTGTCCGAATGTCACGCTGGGTGTGCACAACAGTGAATCACTGAAATGTAGGTAACAACAGGAGAGAAGCGGAACAGAAACAACTAAAATGAGTTAAGCAATACTTTTTCAAACCTTTCCTTCCTCATTGGTCATTTTGTTTTATTTTGGCTTTAACTTCAGTTCTATTAACATTGCAGTTGCAGCCCAGGGAGGCTGTCCATTGTGATGCCTTGTTGACGGTTTCTTCAGAGAAATCTAAGCACTGATGTTGGTTTTAAATTGCAAGAAGAAACTGAGGGTCTGTGGAAAGCCACCTCCGATTGTAGCCCTCTTGTGAAGATGGTATGTGCGCGCGTGTCATGTGTCCTGCGGTGAGGTCAGAGTGTGTTCTACCTGCCCCTCCAGGCTGTGTGCTGTGAGGACAAGATACACTGCTGCCCCGAGGGTGACACCTGTGACGTAGTTCATGGCAAGTGTCTGTCGCCCCACGGAGAGAGGCCTGTGTGGAAAAAGTTCCCTGCCCGCAGGAGGGAGGCGTGGGAGGACCAAACAGGTAGGTTGCCCCCTCACCCTTCTGGTCACGTGGGGCTCTTGTGCCGTGGCCTGACTCTGACCTCACATGCCCTCATGCGTTCTTCCATATGTGTGCAGCTGTCAGGGAGACGCCAGATGTGGACGGGACATCTGTAATCTGTCCAGATGGGAAAGCGTGCCAAGATAACATGACCTGCTGCCAGTTAAGCAATGGCTCTTACGGCTGCTGCCCCTTCCCCAATGTGAGTGAGACTGTAATTTACAGGGAATGAGAGGAAACTGATTGACTTCCTTGTGCAAAAGTGAACAGTGTTGTAAAAAAGAACAACCACCTCAGCCATGTTAAGACTTTGTGTCTTAAAATTAACATTGACTGTAGAGATGAGCATTGTTTTATAGCATGAGATTGTTCTTTGACAAGCAGTTCAAGGCAGCCAAGCATCTTAGAGTAGGAAATCAGTCCTAAGAGCTTGAAAATTTTGAGAGTGATGTCAGTTTGGTCCTACTCCTTCTCCTAAGAGTAAGAGCAATTTATTAAGATTCTTTAGATTTAAAACTACTCCTACCACAGCAGGTATTTAAGAGTCCTTGCGAGCTGTACTTACTCGTTAGGAGTTACTGACGGGGGAATACACTGAGGTAGCGTACATGCATCTTTCAGCAAGGCAAATACATTTTATGTACATTTGACAACCCAGAGCTGTTAAAAAGGTGTCAGGTAGATAAGGAGGGGACTTTATTTGGCAACATCAGAGGCATTGTCACTCCTTCTCTCACTTACCACTTTATTAAAAGCAACTTAAACCCTGATTCTTAGGGATGGGGAAACTTTTTGAAAACAGTTTTTTTCCCACTAGGATGTGTCCTACTCATTGGTAAAGGATACCCCCAAAAACCATGGCTGATCTCTCCATTCCTCTTACTGCAGGTTCATAGCTTGAGTAACGCAACGCGTATCAATTACACACATGTCAATTACACAATTTATAGGGTTCGTAAGATGACTTGTACTGTTGTGGAGACAGGAATTGGACAGATGGAAAAGGAGTTTCTCTTTCTACACCAATAAATCCGGCAACAGTGCTGAAAAAGCCAGCCGCATAATAAGAGCTTGCACAATTCTCCGCCATATCTGCAAGCTGCAGACTTGGCATTGATGTGGGATTCCTAGGCAGCTTCCCTCAGGGGAAATCGGGAATGACTAGCAGCCTCTCTTATTAGCCCTTGAGACTTGGAAAAGATTTAAGTTCCCACTGGCAATTATGTAGACTCAATTAATAACTAATGCCTGAGTTGGAAAGAGGACTGGACGCCCATGAGAATAGCATTGATAGTGTACATTTGAGAAAAACAGTTGTTTTAAGGGAGACTTGATGGCTTCCTCCCTAGGCTGTGTGCTGTGAGGACCATAAACACTGCTGCCCCGAAGGCACCCAGTGCGACCTGGCTCACAACACTTGTATATCTCCCAGTGGGAGCACAGGCTGGGCGACCAAGCTTCAAGCTCTGATGACGCCTCCACGAGAGATCAAAGGTGAGATACACCTCAAGTTGACCTGGTGTGCATATTTTACCCCTCATGTTATGTCCATTGACAATCAATAGTGCACTCAAGCAGTAATAAACATGTGCTGTGTAAATTTTAATGGGTGTTGCCATTGAAGAAGCTGGAGGTACTTTGTCAAAGACACCGTCTTGGATAGTCTCACAAAGTTATGACTGGATTTCTTTAATTGGCATTGATGTGACACTGGAGTTGCCCTCTGTTTGACAGCTAAGAATGTCCCCTGCAATGACTCTGTGGCCTGTCCTGATGGAAGCACATGCTGTAAGAAAGAAGATGGACAATGGGCATGCTGTCCCTTGCCTGAGGTATGGATCTCTTCACTTACCTTTTCATCTGTTCTCCGTGACTTCATGGTTTAAGGAAGTGAGTGCTTATACTTCCATTTCTAAAACGTTAATGCACTCAGGACTAAAAAACTGTGATCATCTATCCCTGACTCTAAATTTCTTGCGGGACACGAAAGAAAAGCTCCTAAAATGACTCAGACTATTGAGCTTTTGTAGGCCGTGTGCTGTGAGGACCACCAGCACTGCTGCCCCCATGGCACCACCTGTGACCCATCTGGGAGCAAATGTAACAACGCCACAGGCTCTGTGCCGTGGCTGAAGAAGGTACCGGCTCTGACCCTGCAGCCTCACAAAGCAGGAGACGTACCATGCGACTCGAGCCACGCCTGTCCTGACGGGAGCACCTGCTGCAAGACGGCCTCAGGAGACTGGGCCTGCTGCCCCCTGCCTCAGGTACAAATTGACGTGAACAGTGCCGCTAGCACAGCAGAAATCTTGGTCTTTGAAGAAAGCATTCAATCTTAATTCTTTACAATGTTTAGTCTTCTACACTTAACAGGTCAGGGGAACCTTGGATGGTTTTTGTACCTTACCAGTAAACGTTTGTTGATTTCTGTTGTGATTTTGAAGTAAACTTCAGACCAGGTAGTTATTTCAGTTTATGGTCAGTGAGATTCGGTTGGAGAAGTATGTTGCTCTCCTTTCAAGCTTTCAAAAAAGGGTGAAGAAACAGTGCAATATAACCACCAACCATGGTGTTTCTCCATCTCTTTTTCCATCATCGGCCACATAACAACATTGATTGGAATTCACATTTCAAGCGTCCTTAGATGACATCACAGTTGAGTTTGTCTCCTCCCTCTTCCAGGCCGTGTGCTGTGAGGACCACCAACACTGCTGCCCCCATGGCACCACCTGTGACCCATCTGGGAGCCAATGTAACAACGCCACAGGCTCTGTGCCGTGGCTGAAGAAGGTACCGGCTCTGACCCTGCAGCCTCACAAAGCAGGAGACGTACCATGCGACTCGAGCCACGCCTGTCCTGACGGGAGCACCTGCTGCAAGACGGCCTCAGGAGACTGGGCCTGCTGCCCCCTGCCTCAGGTACAAATTGACGTGAAATGTACCGCTAGCACAATAGGAAATCTTGGTCTTTGAAGCAGGCATTCAATTGACATTATCTAGAATGTTTAGTCTTTTAGAGCGAACAGATAAGGAGCACCATAGATGGGTTTTGTCCCTTTCTAGCGTCTCTGTCCAAACTGGCATGATGCACTCCTCTCTCTTCCGGAACTCTACATGTTCCTTGTATGTATGCTGTCAGTGGATGATTGTGCTGTATTGGTAGATTGGGAAGTTAGTGGAGAATAAGCTTCCATTTATTTCTGTTGTGATTTTGAAGTAAACTTCAGACCAGGTAGTTATTTTAGTTTACAGTCCGTTAAATTAAGTTTGAAAAGTATGTTGCTGTCCATTCAAGGGTTCAAAGAATGCCTCAGAAAGAGTGCAGTATATCCAACAACCATAGTGTTTCTCCATCTCTTTTTTCATCATCTCCCCCATATCGACATTGATGGGAAGTCATATTTCATACATCCCTCTTCCAGGCAGTGTGCTGTGAGGACCACCAACACTGCTGCCCCCATGGCACCACCTGTGACCCATCTGGGAGCAAATGTAACAACGCCACAGGCTCTGTGCCGTGGCTGAAGAAGGTACCGGCTCTGACCCTGCAGCCTCACAAAGCAGGAGACGTACCATGCGACTCGAGCCACGCCTGTCCTGACGGGAGCACCTGCTGCAAGACGGCCTCAGGAGACTGGGCCTGCTGCCCCCTGCCTCAGGTACAAATTGACATGAACAGTTCCGCTAGCACAATAGGAAATCTTGGTCTTTGAAGACAGTATTCAATCGACATTCTTTACATTGTTTAGTCTTCTACACCGAACAGGTTAGTAGAACCTTGGATGGGTTTTGTCCCTTTCTAGCGTCTCTGTCAAAACTGGCATGATGCAGTCCTCTCTCTTCCGGAAGTCTACATGTTCCTTGTATGTATGCTGTCAGTGGATGATTGCACTGTATTAGAAAATTGGGGTGTTAGTGGAGAATAACCTACCATTTATTTCTGTTGTGATTTTGAAGTAAACCTCAGACCAGGTAGTTATTTCAGTTCATGGTCAGTGAGATTAGGTTTGAAAAGTATGTTGCTCTCCATTCAAGGGTTCAAAAAAGGGTGAAGAAACAGTGCAATATAACCTCCAGCCATGGTGTTTCTCCATCTCTTTTTCCATCATCGGCCACATAACAACATTGATTGGAATTCACATTTCAAGCGTCCTAAGATGACATCACAGTTGAGTTTGTCTCCTCCCTCTTCCAGGCCGTGTGCTGTGAGGACCACCAACACTGCTGCCCCCATGGCACCACCTGTGACCCATCTGGGAGCAAATGTAACAACGCCACAGGCTCTGTGCCGTGGCTGAAGAATTTTCCAGCTCTGACCCTGCAGCCTCACAAAGCAGGAGACGTACCATGCGACTCGAGCCACGCCTGTCCTGACGGGAGCACCTGCTGCAAGACGGCCTCAGGAGACTGGGCCTGCTGCCCCCTGCCTCAGGTACAAATTGACATGAACAGTACCGCTAGCACAATAGGAAATCTTGGTCTTTGAAGCAGGCATTCAATTGACATTATCTAGAATGTTTAGTCTTTTAGAGCGAACAGATAAGGAGCACCATAGATGGGTTTTGTCCCTTTCTAGCGTCTCTGTCCAAACTGGCATGATGCACTCCTCTCTCTTCCGGAACTCTACATGTTCCTTGTATGTATGCTGTCAGTGGATGATTGTGCTGTATTGGTAGATTGGGAAGTTAGTGGAGAATAAGCTTCCATTTATTTCTGTTGTGATTTTGAAGTAAACTTCAGACCAGGTAGTTAATTTAGTTTACAGTCCGTTAAATTAAGTTTGAAAAGTATGTTGCTGTCCATTCAAGGGTTCAAAGAATGCCTCAGAAAGAGTGCAGTATATCCAACAACCATAGTGTTTCTCCATCTCTTTTTTCATCATCTCCCCATATCGACATTGATGGGAAGTCATATTTCATACATCCCTCTTCCAGGCAGTGTGCTGTGAGGACCACCAACACTGCTGCCCCCATGGCACCACCTGTGACCCATCTGGGAGCAAATGTAACAACGCCACAGGCTCTGTGCCGTGGCTGAAGAATTTTCCAGCTCTGACCCTGCAGCCTCACAAAGCAGGAGACGTACCATGCGACTCGAGCCACGCCTGTCCTGACGGGAGCACCTGCTGCAAGACGGCCTCAGGAGACTGGGCCTGCTGCCCCCTGCCTCAGGTACAAATTGACATGAACAGTTCCGCTAGCACAATAGGAAATCTTGGTCTTTGAAGACAGTATTCAATCGACATTCTTTACATTGTTTAGTCTTCTACACCGAACAGGTTAGTAGAACCTTGGATGGGTTTTTGTACCTTTCTAGCCCCTCTGTCCAAGCTGATGTAATGTACTCCTCTCTGTTTGAGAACTCTACATGTTCCTTGTATGTATGCTGTCAGTGGATGATTGCACTGTTTTCGTAAATTGGGGTGTTAGTGGAGAATAACCTACCATTTATTTCTGTTGTGATTTTGAAGTAAACTTCAGACCAGGTAGTTATTTCAGTTTATGGTCAGTGAGATTCGGTTGGAGAAGTATGTCGCTCTCCTTTCAAGCTTTCAAAAAAGGGTGAAGAAACAGTGCAATATAACCTCCAACCATGGTGTTTCTCCATCTCTTTTTCCATCATCGGCCACATAACAACATTGATTGGAATTCACATTTCAAGCGTCCTAAGATGACATCACAGTTGAGTTTGTCTCCTGCCTCTTCCAGGCCGTGTGCTGTGAGGACCACCAACACTGCTGCCCCCATGGCACCACCTGTGACCCATCTGGGAGCAAATGTAACAACGCCACAGGCTCTGTGCCGTGGCTGAAGAAGGTACCGGCTCTGACCCTGCAGCCTCACAAAGCAGGAGACGTACCATGCGACTCGAGCCACGCCTGTCCTGACGGGAGCACCTGCTGCAAGACGGCCTCAGGAGACTGGGCCTGCTGCCCCCTTCCTCAGGTACAAATTGACATGAACAGTTCCGCTAGCACAATAGGAAATCTTGGTCTTTGAAGCGGGCATTCAATTGACATTATCTAGAATGTTTAGTCTTTTAGAGCGAACAGATAAGGAGCACCATAGATGGGTTTTGTCCCTTTCTAGCGTCTCTGTCCAAACTGGCATGATGCACTCCTCTCTCTTCCGGAACTCTACATGTTCCTTGTATGTATGCTGTCAGTGGATGATTGTGCTGTATTGGTAGATTGGGAAGTTAGTGGAGAATAAGCTTCCATTTATTTCTGTTGTGATTTTGAAGTAAACTTCAGACCAGGTAGTTAATTTAGTTTACAGTCCGTTAAATTAAGTTTGAAAAGTATGTTGCTGTCCATTCAAGGGTTCTAAAAAGGCCTAAGAAAGAGTGCAGTATATCCAACAACCATAGTGTTTCTCCATCTCTTTTTTCATCATCTCCCCCATATCGACACTGATGGGAAGTCATATTTCATACATCCCTCTTCCAGGCAGTGTGCTGTGAGGACCACCAACACTGCTGCCCCCATGGCACCACCTGTGACCCATCTGGGAGCAAATGTAACAACGCCACAGGCTCTGTGCCGTGGCTGAAGAATTTTCCAGCTCTGACCCTGCAGCCTCACAAAGCAGGAGACGTACCATGCGACTCGAGCCACGCCTGTCCTGACGGGAGCACCTGTTGCAAGACGGCCTCAGGAGACTGGGCCTGCTGCCCCCTGCCTCAGGTACAAATTGACGTGAAATGTACCGCTAGCACAATAGGAAATCTTGGTCTTTGAAGCAGGCATTCAATTGACATTATCTAGAATGTTTAGTCTTTTAGAGCAAACAGATAAGGAGCACCATAGATGGGGTTTTGTCCCTTTCTAGCGTCTCTGTCCAAAATGGCATGATGCACTCCTCTCTCTTCCGGAACTCTACATGTTCCTTGTATGTATGCTGTCAGTGGATGATTGCACTGCATTAGTAAATTGGGGTGTTAGTGGAGAATAACCTACCATTTATTTTTGTTGTGATTGCAAAGCAAACTTCAGACCAGGTAGTTATTTCAGTTTATAGTCAGTGAGAGTCGGTTTGAAAAGTATGTTGCTCTCCATTCAAGGGTTCTAAAAAGGCCTAAGAAAGAGTGCAGTATATCCAACAACCATAGTGTTTCTCCATCTCTTTTTCCATCATCTCCCTCATATCGACATTGATGGGAAGTCATATTTCATACATCCCTCTTCCAGGCAGTGTGCTGTGAGGACCACCAACACTGCTGCCCCCATGGCACCACCTGTGACCCATCTGGGAGCAAATGTAACAACGCCACAGGCTCTGTGCCGTGGCTGAAGAAGGTACCGGCTCTGACCCTGCAGCCTCACAAAGCAGGAGACGTACCATGCGACTCGAGCCACGCCTGTCCTGACGGGAGCACCTGCTGCAAGACGGCCTCAGGAGACTGGGCCTGCTGCCCCCTGCCTCAGGTACAAATTGACATGAACAGTTCCGCTAGCACAATAGGAAATCTTGGTCTTTGAAGACAGTATTCAATCGTCATTCTTTACATTGTTTAGTCTTCTACACCGAACAGGTCAGGAGAACCTTGGATGGGTTTTTGTACCTTTCTAGCCCCTCTGTCCAAGCTGATGTAATGTACTCCTCTCTGTTTGAGAACTCTACATGTTCCCTGTATGTATGCTGTCACTGGATGATTGCACTGTATTCGTAAATTGGGGTGTTAGTGGAGAATAACCTACCATTTATTTTTGTTGTGATTGCAAAGCAAACTTCAGACCAGGTAGTTATTTCAGTTTATAGTCAGTGAGATTCGGTTTGAAAAGTATGTTGCTCTCCATTCAAGGGTTCAAAAAAGGGTGAAGAAACAGTGCAATATAACCTCCAGCCATGGTGTTTCTCCATCTCTTTTTCCATCATCGGCCACATAACAACATTGATTGGAATTCACATTTCAAGTGTCCTAAGATGACATCACAGTTGAGTTTGTCTCCTCCCTCTTCCAGGCCGTGTGCTGTGAGGACCACCAACACTGCTGCCCCCATGGCACCACCTGTGACCCATCTGGGAGCAAATGTAACAACGCCACAGGCTCTGTGCCGTGGCTGAAGAATTTTCCAGCTCTGACCCTGCAGCCTCACAAAGCAGGAGACGTACCATGCGACTCGAGCCACGCCTGTCCTGACGGGAGCACCTGCTGCAAGACGGCCTCAGGAGACTGGGCCTGCTGCCCCCTGCCTCAGGTACAAATTGACATGAACAGTTCCGCTAGCACAATAGGAAATCTTGGTCTTTGAAGACAGTATTCAATCGTCATTCTTTACATTGTTTAGTCTTCTACACCGAACAGGTCAGGAGAACCTTGGATGGGTTTTTGTACCTTTCTAGCCCCTCTGTCCAAGCTGATGTAATGTACTCCTCTCTGTTTGAGAACTCTACATGTTCCCTGTATGTATGCTGTCACTGGATGATTGCACTGTATTCGTAAATTGGGGTGTTAGTGGAGAATAACCTACCATTTATTTTTGTTGTGATTGCAAAGCAAACTTCAGACCAGGTAGTTATTTCAGTTTATAGTCAGTGAGATTCGGTTTGAAAAGTATGTTGCTCTCCATTCAAGGGTTCAAAAAAGGGTGAAGAAACAGTGCAATATAACCTCCAGCCATGGTGTTTCTCCATCTCTTTTTCCATCATCGGCCACATAACAACATTGATTGGAATTCACATTTCAAGTGTCCTAAGATGACATCACAGTTGAGTTTGTCTCCTCCCTCTTCCAGGCCGTGTGCTGTGAGGACCACCAACACTGCTGCCCCCATGGCACCACCTGTGACCCATCTGGGAGCAAATGTAACAACGCCACAGGCTCTGTGCCGTGGCTGAAGAATTTTCCAGCTCTGACCCTGCAGCCTCACAAAGCAGGAGACGTACCATGCGACTCGAGCCACGCCTGTCCTGGACGGGAGCACCTGCTGCAAGACGGCCTCAGGAGACTGGGCCTGCTGCCCCCTGCCTCAGGTACAAATTGACATGAACAGTTCCGCTAGCACAATAGGAAATCTTGGTCTTTGAAGACAGTATTCAATCGTCATTCTTTACATTGTTTAGTCTTCTACACCGAACAGGTCAGGAGAACCTTGGATGGGTTTTTGTACCTTTCTAGCCCCTCTGTCCAAGCTGATGTAATGTACTCCTCTCTGTTTGAGAACTCTACATGTTCCCTGTATGTATGCTGTCACTGGATGATTGCACTGTATTCGTAAATTGGGGTGTTAGTGGAGAATAACCTACCATTTATTTTTGTTGTGATTGCAAAGCAAACTTCAGACCAGGTAGTTATTTCAGTTTATAGTCAGTGAGATTCGGTTTGAAAAGTATGTTGCTCTCCATTCAAGGGTTCAAAAAAGGGTGAAGAAACAGTGCAATATAACCTCCAGCCATGGTGTTTCTCCATCTCTTTTTCCATCATCGGCCACATAACAACATTGATTGGAATTCACATTTCAAGTGTCCTAAGATGACATCACAGTTGAGTTTGTCTCCTCCCTCTTCCAGGCCGTGTGCTGTGAGGACCACCAACACTGCTGCCCCCATGGCACCACCTGTGACCCATCTGGGAGCAAATGTAACAACGCCACAGGCTCTGTGCCGTGGCTGAAGAATTTTCCAGCTCTGACCCTGCAGCCTCACAAAGCAGGAGACGTACCATGCGACTCGAGCCACGCCTGTCCTGATGGGAGCACCTGTTGCAAGACGGCCTCAGGAGACTGGGCCTGCTGCCCCCTGCCTCAGGTACAAATTGACGTGAAATGTACCGCTAGCACAATAGGAAATCTTGGTCTTTGAAGACAGTATTCAATCGACATTCTTTACATTGTTTAGTCTTCTACACCAAACAGGTCAGGGGAACCTTGGAGGGGTTTGTGTACCTTACTAGTAAATATTTGTTGATTCCTGTTGTGATTGCAAAATAAACTTCAGACCAGGTAGTTATTTCAGTTCATGGTCAGTGAGATTGGGTTGGAGAAGTATGTCGCTCTCCTTTCAAGCTTTCAAAAAAGGGTGAAGAAACAGTGCAATATAACAGCCATGGTGTTTCTCCATCTCTTTTTCCATCATCGGCCACATAACAACATTGATTGGAATTCACATTTCAAGCGTCCTAAGATGACATCACAGTTGATGTCAACAGTATTCAATCGACATTCTTTACATTCTTTACATTGTTTAGTCTTCTACACCGAACAGGTCAGGAGAACCTTGGATGGGTTTTTGTACCTTTCTAGCCCCTCTGTCCAAGCTGATGTAATGTACTCCTCTCTGTTTGAGAACTCTACATGTTCCCTGTATGTATGCTGTCACTGGATGATTGCACTGTATTAGTAAATTGGGGTGTTAGTGGAGAATAACCTACCATTTATTTCTGTTGTGATTTTGAAGTAAACCTCAGACCAGGTAGTTATTTCAGTTCATGGTCAGTGAGATTCGCTTTGAAAAGTATGTCGCTCTCCTCTTAAGGTTACAAAAAAGGGTGAAGAAACAGTGCAATATAACCTCGAACCATGGTGTTTCTTCATCTCTTTTTCCATCATCAGCTACATAACAACATTGATTGGAATTCACATTTCAAGCGTCCTAAGATGACATCACAGTTGAGTTTGTCTCCTCCCTCTTCCAGGCCGTGTGCTGTGAGGACCACCAACACTGCTGCCCCCATGGCACCACCTGTGACCCATCTGGGAGCAAATGTAACAACGCCACAGGCTCTGTGCCGTGGCTGAAGAAGGTACCGGCATTGTTTCAGACTTCTAATGAGGTTGACTCCATGCCAAGGTTCACTGCTCAGTTGGACAACATTCAGTGCAATTCCAGCACCAGCTGTCCAAAGGACACCACCTGCTGTTTTGTGAAGAGGACTGGCAAATGGGGCTGTTGCCCTCTTCCAAAGGTAATCATTTACATTACAGCCACTTGTTACTCTTCTCTTTTTCAAATGTACTGTACTCTTTTTTTCACCCTCCCCTTTAGTCTCTGGAAACTACACCCAGCCCCATAGCTAATGTTGTTGATCAGTCGGTTTGAATCTTTCAGGCAGTGTGCTGTGCAGACGGAGAACACTGTTGTCCCTTCGGCTACAAGTGCAACGAGAGACGCACGTCGTGCTCCAAGGGTCAAATTGTCATCCCCTGGTACACGAAGACTGAGGCTCTCGCCAGCTCTGGCTTGCCCACGGATGTGGAATGTGACTCTCACAGCAGCTGCCCTACTGGCTCCACTTGCTGCCCGCTTCCCAAGGGACAGTGGGGCTGCTGCCCTCTGGAAAAGGTCTGTCCAATCACAGTGCTTCTCAATTACTGTTATTCTCTTAAATGAAACTGCAGCTCTGGTCGTACAGTACACTCCACTTGTAAGTGCACCTTTGCAGACTACACACTGCTAATTGTCATAGTGACGTTCAAAAATTAAGGAGTCAATTTTTTTGTATTTAGTTAAGGACTGCATGAAGACATTGTGGATTACATAGCGTAAAAAAAATTGTTGTCAGTTTTAATTCATTGAGGGGTGTGTCAATTGGTTTTTCTCTACCCTCAGCTTTTCATTACCGAATTAGCCCTTGCATTTAATCATTTCTGTTGTATCATTTTTGCAATTGTTATATCATGACTGAAGAGTGTGTTAAATTGAAAGAAATAGGTTGCAATGAAAACATATACACACAGTTCTCCAGGAATTGGGTTGTTTGACTCCACTGTCTGCTAGTGTGCACCAACCACGTTCCCCTTCCCTTCTCAGGCTGTGTGCTGCTCAGACGAGAAGCACTGCTGCCCCCAGGGCTACACCTGCAACCCAGAGTCGGGCAACTGTGAGAAGATGAGTGGGATAGGGGTGCAGCAAGTCCCCCTGGCTCATTTCTCCGAGCCAGAGCGACAGCCCAGACCTGTCCTGGGACAGGACGTCCAGTGCGGCGATAATTACCTTTGCTCTGACAAGGAGACCTGCTGCCGGACCTCTGCCACCACCTGGGCTTGCTGCCCATATCCACAGGTACCGACCTCCTGTCTCAGTCCTGAAGTATTAGACCCACAGTTTTAAATCAAGACTTACTTACTGACCTACAGTGCCAACTCGGGTCTCAATTGTTAAAAGACCTAATGCCAATTAGACGTAATGTCATGTCTGTTTTTTATACAAAACTCAACATGCTTAAATTGTTTGTTGATCCCGAATGGAAAATCTGCAGGTGTAAGCACTCTGCAATGATTGCAAACAGACCACTAAACAGGGTGCTGCCTAAACTATATTTTATATTTGACAATTCAGTTCAGTGGTGTGCTCTCCATTGGTCTTCATTGACAATGTATGTACAGAAGTAATATTTTCAGTACCTTTAAAGCCACATCTCTTAATGGTCATTTTCCTTTGTTCCTATTCATGACTATTACATGAGATAATCGGTGTGAGTGCTGAAACGGGAACTGTCCTCTGTTTTCCATTTATTTAAATGGCTCGTGTCTCGTTGAATTAAAAGTCATCGGTCACTCTCACTGCCCTTCTCCCTCTGTCTCTTCCCAGGCCGTGTGCTGCAGTGATATGAAACACTGCTGCCCCGCTGGCTTCACCTGTGACCCTAAGGGTGGCTCTTGCTCCAAATCAGCAAGGCTCAGATGGGACAGCTGGGATGTGTCCTTTGGTGCAAGGAGACCGTTTCTCCGGTTGTGATGCTGAGCCAATCCAGTCGCACTGATCTACACTCCACACCCGTTCATGATTACACAGAACACAGCATTGGACATGTTCAAACACGCTTTCTTTCACTTCTGCATTTTTCTCTCTCGTGGTTAATCAAGAAATGCTAACTTTTAAATTGTGGCACATTTTGTGCAGATGAGAGGTGTAAGGTTGGTGGCCCTTTTTTAAAAACAGTATGGCAGACTCACTGGGTCACGTCTTAGCCTCAGCTGAAACCTGAACAGAACTGTACTGTAAGTTGAAGCCTATTATTTAATTTTAATGACTGAACTGACTGCTTTATTAGTGTGGTTGCAATGCGAAGCATTGCAAGCACACTATTGTTATCCGATAGTTTTATTCTTCTTTTTCTTTTGCTTCTTATTCCACCAAATTTTGTCCCGCTTCTCCTCCCAGTTTTCGAGATATCGACCCCAAACCAACTGTAACCCGTCCGGTCTGACTCCGATCGGTGTGCTTGTATACAGCTAAGCCGTACCCGCACTCGTTCTCCGGTTTTTGTCGTTTTTTCATCCCTTTTTTCCCATAGACTCCCATTCATTTTCAAAATCTCCCCCCTCACACTTCATGGCCTTCCCACTCAGTTGCTTTTCAACCCAGAGCCACCATACCTCACGTGTTGCCTCGGGACAAATCACCCAACACTCATCCAAGACCGTCTTGACCCACACTCGTCTTTTTGTCGTTTTCTCATCCCTCCATCCTCCCATTGACTTCAATTCATCTCTCAAAGTATTACCGCTCGGTCACCTTTCGGCCTACGGTCACAGTACCTCGTATGCTGGCTGAGGTCATGCCACCCAACACTCACTGAAAGCTATACTGACCCCGCATTTGTCCTTTACTCGTTTATTCATCCTTCCATCCTCCCATTCACTTCAGTGCATTTCTCAAAGTCTTACCACTCGGTCACCATTTGACCAATAGCCACAGGACCTGATATGGTGCTTTGGGTCATGTGACCCAACACTCACCAAAGGTGGGTGTGTCCCTAGCAACCATATTGTTAGCCCTAGCAACCACCTAGCAACCGCCTACCAACACACTAGCAACCACCTAGCAACAACCTAGCAACCACCTAGCAACCACTTATGCAACATTTTGGCAACCACACCGCAACGCTTTAGCAATGCCCAGCGACCATATTGTTTACCCCAGCAACCACTTAGAAACACCCTGGCAACCGCCCAGCAATGCCCTAGCAATGCCCCAGTGACCATATTGTTTACCCTTGCAACCACCCAACAACACCATAGCAACACCCTAGAAACCACTTAGCAACACCCTGGCAACTACCCAACAGCACCCTAGCAACCAAATCATATACCTTAGTAACCATCTTGCAACACCCTAGTAACCACCTAGCAACACCCTAGCAACCACCTAACAACAGCCTAGCAACCACTTCCTAGCAATTGTCTCATATACATTACCACGTTTTCGCTGCCGGGTTGCAATCACACTCTGCATTTTCTTCAGGAAATGCACTTTTCTAGTTATGAATGCACTTTTTTATTCAACTTCACACTAACTCTCACACTGTATCACGCAATTAACTGGATTTTGAATTACCTCAGGGGTTTGTCATTAAACATTACCATGACTTTAAATTTAACACATTTACCAAGAATGCTGGGAGTAAACTTTAATATGGCAGTATTAAACACTGATTGTAGAGCGATTATAATGAAAGGATGATTCCATTGAGGTTCATGGATGTATGCCATTTTTAAATGACTTCATATTATTGATAATAAGTTTAAAATAAAGTGAGAGATGGTACATTAGGACATATCTCTTTCTGGGTATGATCCCAGTTTGGAATTAGGGAGAAGCATGAATGTATGTATTTCAACATTATTCTTCTCTTGCTAATTTTTAGCATGGAACACAGAAGTGTGGTCCATAACTGCACTGAAAGATAAGTAAACACCTCTGATATGAAATGTGTGTTTGCTTTGACCAGAATAATATTTTAAGAGGTGTGTGGACAGTTATTCCCTGTTATTATTATGTAACCCCTGTAACTATTTTATGTATTGTTGTGACTATGCACTGAGTTTGTCTGTTTAAACAATGTAGAATGGATCTATTGAAGGTAAATTGATCAAGTAATTCTATAGATTCTGATTAGCAGTGTCTCCTTTTCATGTCCTAATAGTCAGTTGTTCATAGCTGGAAGTCATTATTTTATCAGTAGGATCTTTGTATAGCAGCAAGGGATTCTGGGAGAACTGTTCAGGGATGCAATACATAAACAATAATGGCAATATCGCCACCTTAGATATCCAATTCCTGATTACCATTTTTGCAAAATTTTTCCAGTTCTTGCTACTTCTACCAATATTTATGTTTTGATTTATGTGCTTGTTCAGTAATTTTTTACTTTTAGAGCAATTTTTAATTTGTATAGCTATTCCAATGCTGTTCTTGTTCAAATGTTGACCTTGACGTACTATTAGAATTCAAAAAAGGGAATTAAGTGTGGAAGTGGTATTTCTTTGTTGAAGTGAAATAAAATCTTTCAAAATCAATGTTTTGATAAATGTAATTGAAATTCTTCTTTTGGTCAAAGTAAAAATCAGAGTGCTATTTCTGATTACACCTTTTTTTCTTAATTTCATGTTTAACTATAATGTACAGAACAGAATCTCCAGACATTATAAAAATATAATCTTACTGTTACATGTGTAAAACTGCTCTGATGATCTACGGTTGCCTTATTATTTCAGCTTGTTGTTGCAATGTTCACGCATCTTATTTATGTCAATTTCAGTGATCAGCTGATTCAGTACTTTAATTCTGTAATTATTATTCCAAGTTTAAGTTACAAATTTCAAATTATAAACAATGTTTGAATAATACCCCAGAGGACACTCTCTCTCCCTAACATGGAACTGGCACCTACTCTATTGGGGCAGCATTATTTACATAATTAGGAACTAATTAGGTTTTTTTTTAAAAAAAAAAAAAAAAAAAAAAAACACCAATAGAAAAGACAATTTAACTGAAGACTACCCACTCTTCATTCATTCCTGAGTTAGGTCCATCTTTCTGTACAAATTCTGACATGCACACACTGCACACACTTTAGTAGTGTGGTTATACTATTATGTTGATAAATATTTGAGCGGGGGTGGGGAGGGGTGTGATGGGTCCCATCGGTAGCAGAGCGTAGTGGGTAGGGAGGGAGCATAGACTTGTAGTAGTGAGCTCAGGTAGGTAGGTGTGTTCTGTGTCAGCTGCACAGACTTAATGGTGAATGCTGATAGGTCAGCCAAGAGGGCATTGCAGTAGTTGCAATATACTTTGAAATGGTTCTGCAAGTTACAACATTTTTTAACTGGTCAAGATGATCAATACACATTGACAGTATTCATCTATTACAGACAGTTATGTTTCTATCCAATGAGGACAGAACCTTTTTTTCAACGAAAGTACCAGGGAAAGAGCACAATTGTTCGCTGGATAGCCTTGACTGGATATAATTACAAGACGTAAAGTATATGGCAAGGCAGGGGTGCTTTCATTCATGCTCAGATATTGACGCACTGGATAAGCCATTTGCACAACAATATTTAAGATTAGGTTTTAAGGTTTTATGTTTTCATCCACCCCTGGAGTTTACGCAGACTCAATAAAGATGCAGTGTTGGACAGCTTATGCGCAGACAACAGCAGCGCCTTCAAGTCGGTGATTAAAATGAACACACGAAAGCTTTGCTGATCGCTGCAGCAGGAGCGGCGAAACTGCTGCAGTTCATACCGTGATCGCTAGGATTTGCCTGGATTACAATCAGAAAGGCAGGAAATGCACGAACACAGCCCGTGTTTCCTGCCACGCTAAGACCCAGCGAGAATTTATTGCATAATCATGTCATTCCGATTCCGTGGCATACTGTATGTCACACAATTTAATGCCCAAGCCTGGACACGCTGTATGCAATGTCCACCTGACCTTTTTCAGGAAAACAACGTATCCACTTTAAATACGCCGTGACTGCTGACGTCATTTGTCTGCCAGCCGCTGATGTATGCGAGGCTTCCATCAACATGGCGCTGCACCATCTTCAATATTCGTAGCGACTGTATTTTCTTTGGATAAACAACGAAGCGAGGCTTTCTGGTCAGCGTGTAACACTTTGAAAATACCGTAGCAAGGAATCCGATTGACGTCGTCACTCTTATAAAACACAATATGTCGACAGAGGAGTTGTCAACCTCGGACAGCGAAGGAGTCTTTGCTGGTTCTGGGGAGCGATGGGCACCTGTCGGTGCTGTAGCTACCCCCGAAGATGAAGACTCTGGCTTCGGGAAAGACGACTCGCTGGAGCACAGACGGAAGGGCTCCATGTCGGCAGGTGTCACGGAGATGGCGATGAGGTTGCGAAAGCTGGAGGAAGAGCAGGACTTGTTGAACTCCTCGCTCCTGGCCCTCACCTCGCACTTTGCTCAGGTCCAGTTCCGTCTGAAGCAGATCGTTCAGGTGCAGAGCGAAGACAAGGAGAAGATGCTCCTGGAGCTCGAAGAGTTTGCTTTCAAGGGCTGCCCGGACGTCTTGGGCTGCAGGGCTCCAGATGCCAAACTGCTGGAGAGTTCGGTAAGATTGTATACTGGTCTTGCTGGCGAGCTAAGGCTAACCTTATTACTAATTACAGACGTTACTAGGTAACTCCCAAATATACAACTACATTAGTTTGCTTTCTAACAAGGTTGTTGTGGTCCCGATTAATAAAATAAATTACTAATAGGTAGACTGATTACCTAGCAATCTATGTGTTGTGAAAGCTGATGATGTTGCGAGCTGGCTAGCAGCCTAGCAATTGCGCTAGCTGCTGTTTTCATGTAGAGAAGGTTAAAAACTATTACACAGACATTTTATGCTGAGCAAAGCCAGTAACGTTTTGGAGTAATTTAATGTTTTTCTAGGGAGTGCCCTTCATTATTCCACTCAAACAGGTGGAAGCTAAAGATGTTAGCAATACAAAAAGACAGAAAATTTCAGTCTTTACAAATGCACTATTTCTACAAAGGGTTTAGTGCCCCAGGTTTTCCCAGATTAATTTATCCTGGATTTATCTGAGGACTCCATGATTATTGTTAAACCTTTCCCCATCATTCGGAAGTCCTCATGGTAACATCTGTACAGTGACGTCAGTGCATTCCCTTTGCACCGCTGAGATCACATTTAGTCTGGGTGTGGGAAGATCATTGTTATCAAGGTTGCCGTTAAACTACAATGGAGTAGGAATGTCACTCCCTGTGGCGAAAATCACACAACACACACAATCACAGAGAAGTCTCAATGAACAGTACATCAGAAATGAAATTATCTTTGTAGCTACACTGCTTTGCTGTCTCGTCATCAGTGTTAAAGGTTATCTCTGGACAAAAGGAGAGGAGCAATGCTTTGCCACAGATGCCCAGATATTATTCATCTGAAAGATTAGCATCTCATGCCAGTAATTAGTACTATAGTAGCAATGCATTCTGCCCCATGTCATTCCCTGTTCCATGTCATTTTCTTTATGTTCCTTGAAGTTCTAAGTATAATGTTGTGTCTCCCTTTCATTTACATGCCTTTACCTTTAGGAGGACCTGGTAAGTACAACCCCTGCCTGGCTTTCAGTTTTAAATTCCTGTGCCATTGTTTTTTCACGCTTGAATAGAGCCTGAATGGAGAGTAATATACATTTGCTTATTGTGGAAGCAAGGACATCAGTGATGTGGCTTGATTACAGTATCAGGCAGGGGAATTACACTAACTATGCAGCAGCACACCCTTCCCCAGTGTGCGGACTCAAACAATGCTTACTGTGGTCTCTCCTGTCACAGAGCGAGAGGGAGAAGAGGGACCGTCTGGAGGCCCAGAGGCAGAAGCAGAGGGAGCTCATTGTCCAGCTCAAGACGCAGCTGGATGACCTGGAGAGATTCGCCTACCAGGAGGGCAGCTATGACTCCCTGCCCCAGTCTATGGTCATGGAGAAACAGAGGGTAGGGGACCAGGAGCATGAGAGCTGTCTCATTGTTCTTTTGCTGGGTTCTTAAGGCCTGCGGTTTTCCTGCAAGGCAGCCATACATGCTGAATTCACTTCAGCCTGTTCCCTAATGGCTGGAAGAGGAAGACATAAAACCTGAGTTTAAATGACTGTTTTACTGGTTTTTATTTTACTTGGCTGATTTTTGCTCAGTTCATTTGTTTTAAAACTATGCTATTGGTTTGAGGTGAGAAAAACTGATTGCATGAGAAAATGTGGACAAACCAAACACTGTTACATTGCAAAAGTATGTCTACCTGTCCATCACAGGAAAGAACAGAAACTCTTTATTTTTGGTACAGTACCATTTTTTATCCTGGCAAGCAGTGCCTATACTGTTGTGTGTGACTCACAATGTATTCTGCAGGTGATCATTGATGAGCTGATCAAGAAGTTAGACGTGAATCTGAACGAGGACATCGGGAGCCTGTCACCTGAGGAGCTGAGGCAGAGGGTGGATGCTGCTATCGCACAGATAGTTAATCCTGTCCGAGTGAAGGAACAGCTGGTTGAACAGCTGAAGACACAGATCAGAGACTTGGAAATGTTTATCAACTTCATACAAGGTGACCATATCCAAGCAACCATGTACTGTGGGCAGTGTCCACCTTACCACATGTATCCACCATATCTTAAGTGAATATTTTCTAATAAGGAATCATGCCCTGCCTGTTCCATGTGTTATTATTACATTCTAATTTCAGCTGTACACAGTATATTCTAGAGTCCTCTATTACACTGTTATACAACAATGAAACATCCATCAAATTTGAAATAAGTGGCAGTAGGTCACTGTGTGTTGAATGCTTTCCTTTATGATGTCTTATTCCTCTTCACAGATGAGGTTGGTAACCCTCTTCTACCGGATGGTGCACACAGCCAGCATGTAGGGTCATCCACTCCCAGCATGCAAGGCTCAGGGGGAAAGAAGAAAGGTTAGTGTGCTTCAGACTCCCAGTTGCTCTATATACAGTACCAGTCAAAGGTTGGGCCACAACTAAGATAATGGGAAACATGAATTCAAAGACATTTTGATCTGAAGTCCTATGTTTAAATGCTTGCAATTTGCTTCTTAAACACATAATTAGTGGAGTTGATGCCTATGTATGAATTTCTTTTCCAAAAAAAAACCCCATTATTTTTAAAGAACTATTTTTGGCTACTTTAAAGAATCTGAAATATAAGTTATATATTTTTCTTCTTCCGCTGAAAAATAGTGAAAGTATTACTATGTACATGCAGAAATCAGCAATTGAGGTACCACATGCAAAGCAAGCTCACAGTGGTTTCAGCTTGTGGCTTGTTAGTTCTTTAGAAGTTGCTCACACAAAAGAAGGAATTTACTATCTACAATGAATAGGGGAAATGCAGTGACCATAGAAACAGTAACTATTTATCTTTGAGTGACACCATATTGAAGCTGAACTGCTTCTTTTGGTGAGTACTTTGCAAACAATTAGTGTAGATACTTCACCATCTGTTGAGGGACAATGGACTTCCTGTTGAGTTTCACAGGTCCCTGTCTGCAGGACTATGTACTGAATGCGCCTACTCCTTTGCCTACAGTGGATCCGGAGCAGGCCCAGCAGATACGCGAGACAGGCCTGCAGCTGATTCAGCGTGCGCTCGCGGTGCTGCAGATATTCGCCGTCAGCCAGTTTGGGTGCGCCGCGGGGCACGTCCCGCAGGGGGTGTGGTCCCAGGGGGAAGGCGGCCACGACTACGCGCCCCTGCTGCGGCGGCTGGAGGGGGCGGTGGAGAGGGTGCGCCTGCAGGCTCTGCGGAGGCAGCCCATAGAGGAGCACGTGGTGAGCTACAGCAGCGGCCCGGCCGGCGGGGCCCGGGATGAGCTGACGACCGCCGTGCGCAAGGAGCTGGCCATGGCCCTGCGTGACCTGCTGGCCCACGGCCTCTACTCGCCCTCTGAGGGCATGAGCCTGGTGCTGGCGCCCATCGCCTGCCTGCTGCCCTTCAGCCCCGCCCCGCAGACCATGCACCCCTGGGAGCTCTTCGTCAAGTACTACCACTCCAAGAACGGCCAGGCCTTCGTGGAGTCGCCCGCGCGCCAGCTCTCGCTGTCCTTCGGCCTGCCCGTCGGGGGCGGCCCTCTGACCGTCACGCCCAAGCAGTCGCTGCTGTGGGCGGTGCACTCGGTGCTGCGCGAGCACGACCCCTACAAGCGCGGCGCCGACTCGGAGTTCAAGGCGCTGGTTTGCATGGCGCTCAACGAGCAGCGGCTGGTGTCCTGGCTCAACCTGCTGTGCAAGTCGGGCGCCCTGGTGCACTCGCACTACCAGCCCTGGGGCTACATGGCCCAGACGGGCTTCGAGGGCGCCCTGCGCGTCCTCGGCCGCCTCAGCCCCCTCAAATTCAACCTGCCCGTGGACCTGGCCGTCCGGCAGCTCAAGAACATCAAGGACGCCTTCTGAGCAGTGGCTGACCCCTCTCAGGACTTGGGGCTAGGTAGGTGAAGTGAGGGATGGATGCTGGTATGGTTTATGAGAATGACTGTATGAGTTCAGGTGGGGTACAGCTCCCTGCTACAGCAGGTGCCCTGTCGTTAACAGAACTCAGTTTCTGATACAAGAAGACAAATTGTGAACGTCTGTCATGTAGTTTAGTGTGACTTTTAGGAGGATCTATTGTTAACCCTCCAAATACCTGTGCAACATTCCAAAATTAACAGTGCTTTTTGTGCTGGGGACATGCGTCTTTGAGACATTTCCTGAAAACATGTGATTTTGCATTTATTCCACCCTAAGCTGCCAACCAAAATCTTGAGGGTTAGGACAGGATGCTGGGATTACAAAATGTAACATTTAAAATGAAAGCATCCGCTAACTCAGTGTTCTCCCTGTTTTGAAAAATTGCACTAAATGAGAATGAAAGTGTGAACGTTCATGTTGTACCTAAGTTAATATATTTACCTGGACATTGTTACCTGAATTTTTTTTCCCCTCTGTTACCTTGTCACAGAATAGGCAATAGTAGTCAACACTTTTCAAGTTAATATCTCACATTTACACATGTGATTACTTTGGCTAAGTAATGTATGTACTTTTACAATAGTGGTTTATAAATCCAGTATACCTGTCATGCTTCCATGCTCATCTGTCTTAATGTGGTGAGCATTCAGGAGAAGAATCTCAATGAGCTGCAAGTATCCAAACACAAAAACCAAAACTGTGATTCTGCAAAACCAAACTGATGAAACCATTCATACTACCTTAAAATAATCCCTACAAGAGGTGTGTAAAGTTTTTTTTGTTGATGTATCAGTATATACTGCTAGTGTACAGGTCCAGCATATGGGTGTCAGCTACTGGGTGTCTACTAATGCATCATGTACATTGTGGACCAATGGAGAGCAGCACTGTCTACTATGCTGTGCTCAGGATCATTGAGCACAGCAATCATGTATGTTCTCATTTTCTTGAATGTATTTCACTGGAAGATTGGACAGTATTACATTAATACAGTCTTTCAAATATGTACGCTATTACAGAGCAGTACAGTCTATATCCAGTTAAGTCCATGTAATGTCATGGAAATACACACCAATACAGTGGGACTGTATTGTCAGGCTTGTTGAAGGTGAAACTATTGTAACCCAGTCTGAGAATGTTCATTCTGTCAGCTGCTGCATATCTGTTGTGTGTATGTAAGGTCTTCTGGGTCGTTTTGAATGAAGTGTAAAAAAATATTTAATGTGATTTTTTAAAATAAATAATTTATGTTATAATGCTAAGGAACAGGGCTTGAAACCCAAACATTCCTGGTTCAGTTCCTTGGTGGGGCACTGCTGTACTCTTTGTGCAAGGTACTTAACCAGAGTTGCCTCAGAAAATACGCAGCTGTATAAATGGATCACATGAAAAAAAAACTATAAGCTATGAAAGCCACTCTGAAGAAGAGTGTCTGCTGACTAAATGAAATGTAAGATGCATATCAAGGAGCAAAGCGGAATACACTCTGCTACTGTTGAATGCTGATTAAAAAAAATCTTAATCCAGTTTAAAACCGATAAGTAATTGTTTTACGGGAACCATGGGGAACCATTTTTGTTGTACTGTGGTCATCAGGTTGTTCTTATTCTCCTGTATGTGTGTCATTTTGAAAGTATGGCCTTCGTTTATCGCTTAAATTATATAACCTCAATAGGCAAATATTGTCCTTGTATGTTTTTACCAGAATCCCAAAGGAATTAACTTATTATGTATCTAAGAGGGAGTATCATGACTGATTGTTTTTTACTGCCCTCCCTGGGGTTCATCAGACATGATCTTCCTGACAGTCTTGGTATTTTACCTTCTGGAGGTTTTTTGTCATTCAGTGACATATGCTATCCCACAAATTGTTTCTTTGCATTTTAAAGGGGTCCAGGTCAGATATACTGGTGAACTCTAGTATTCTGAAAGAAACTGTAAAAAGGGATGTTTTGAGCAAGTCCATTTCATGGTGTAATGTGTGTCTATGTGCATGAATGCTTTGTCAAATTCATCTGTTTTTGCATACAGATGGTGAACTACACGAGTAATACCATTCCAAATGGTTTTCATGTGCAGTAGATCCGTTTTGCACAATGTTTGAAAAATCCATTTCGTACTTTTTCTATTTTTTTCCTTGAATTGTACCTTATGTTATGTAAGCTAAAGTTCTGCAATGTATATTTATTTTCCTCAAATAGAAACATTTGATAGAATAGAAAAACATGAACATTGTTGTATGTCTGTGACTGAGTTTTAAGAATTGAGTGAATGAAATGTGAATAAACCTGCGTTTTGCTCATCTTTTGGCTTGTGTGGTCTGACTTCTTAGAGTTACAGGCTACTTGAGTAAGCAAAAAAAGTTATTTGCTCTTTGCAGTGAAATTGCTGTTGTTAAATAGCTATACTCTATCAGGGGTGCCAACTTTTTGAGTTCAGCTTGGAGTGAGATTTGTTCGGGGGAATTTTAGTAGTACTTATTTTTGTTATACATTGATGTGCTTAGCCATTAAAAAAAACCTTGCATCACAAGAAGTGTACAGTGTTCCCTTATATTTATTGAGAATGTCAAAACATTTGACAACTGAACAGTATTTCCTTAAATGTATTGACAACATGGAAAGTTCAATTCACATTTCTTTTTGAGGTTGACTGTCCTAAAACCCACTAAAACCCTAAAACCCACATCCAGAAAAATTAACTGAAACAGGTTCACAAATCCTCATGTGCTCTTGTAGAGATGAAACGGTATGAAAATTTAATATCACGATTATAGTGAATGTTGGACCAGGTAGCTTAAGTTTTGCATTTAAAAACACGTATCTGCACTTCCCGACGAATTCATAAAATTAGAAAAATGACCATTGCACTTACCTTCTTGTATTTGTTCCTCCAGCCTTGCTCCACTCACGCCCAGCGGTTAGTTGCTCGACCACAAAATCGTTGTGATTGGCTGCTCCACCGGAACGCGCATTGCAATGATTTGCTGTTGCACGCACTGCTGTTCCTTCGCTTAAAAATCACAAATTCTACATCGGAGGAAGCGAAGAAGAAAAGTTAGCCTGAGAAAAGGCATGTGTGGCGTGAGAGCGTGAGATCTGAGTCAATTGCGTGAGTCTCACGCTCAATGCGTGAGAGTTGGCAGCCCTGACTCTATACATGTTCTGTGTCCAGTCCCATGGGGGATGACAACTCAACTGCCCCACCTGGCTGTGTCACAGTCTAGACGTCTGAAATACTCCCTATTGTAAATAACATACATAACAAGTTGTATTGAACAAACGTTTGTCACACAAAGTCACGAAACAGTGGCAACATTGGGGCGCCTTCCCCCTCCTTTGACCGGCTCAATTCGATGATGACAGATGCTGTAATGTTCATGAGGGCGCCCCTGGTGGAGAGGATAGGAAAGAGGTGACGGGTTGGGACGCAGCGTTCATTTTCTTTAAGCGGAACTGACGTCATCCGTACGCGATGCCAAAGGTCACGTGAAAGAGAGCGTACTTCCTTTCCTGTAAGCGGCGGCCATTGAGCATCAGCAGTGAGTATAGTCCCGGCTAAATAATCCATCGCCATCATCAAAAATATGATTAAATTCAATGCTTTTTATGCACCCAAGTTGTAGAGTACACACCCAAGAACGAGCTGACCATCAATTATTATGTGTGTTGTTCAAATGGTTATAAAAATGCACACACTAATGGAACGCATCTTCTGGCCGCAAACATGGCAGCTCTTATCCACCCAGTGTTTCGTGTTTGTGTAATAGTCCAGCTGTACCGTTCTGTGTGTGTGTGTGTGTGTTGTCCATATGTGTTTGTGTCTTGCACGTTGTAAAACTGATAAATTTGTTGTTGCCTGCGTTACAGTCTTCAAGCTAAGTTTTGAGTCCCTGTTAACTGTTGATAGTCAAGCTTGCCTGGTTAGTTGAGAGCCGTAGGACGCTAGCTTAGTTACATTGGTATCTCAGCTAGCTATACCTTAGTTACACACCGGGAAGAAGTAGGCGTAAAGTCCAACAGCTGTCAATGCGAATTTGTCGTGATTGTCTTGTTAAAAGCGCTGTTAATGGCCGAGAATGAGCTAGCTGCATAGCTAGCTCGTTGTAAGGCCATCGTATCGCACTGTTGAGAACTTCAGACCAGCTACTTTTGTATTTGGATGCATTGCTCGGTTACTAGCTTGTTAATCAGTTGTTTTTGTTTTTTTAAAGCCCGATACTTTAAAAATGTATCAAAACCTCAGACATTCTTGTGTGTGTACATAACTAGTTAAATGCATAGCACAGAGGCTAGTGGCAGGCTTTGCTGTAGTCAGCTAAAGTCTGCTCAGTTGACTGTTACACGGTTGCAGTTCTAGCTCAGGGTCTTTGGTTGTGTGTATAGAGTTGGCTACATCTGATCACCACTAAGGTTGTTTGTTTTGTTTTAACTAGAAATGGGCAAGTTCATGAAACCTGGAAAGGTGGTGATGGTCCTGGCTGGACGCTATGCCGGGCGCAAGGCAGTCATTGTCAAAGTAAGTCTTGTGCGGATACAAAGGACTCTAATGTCTACGTCTGTATGACTTTTGTGCAGGCATCTTACTTTAATGTGTACGTTTCCTTGTAGAATATTGATGATGGCACCTCAGACCGCCCTTACAGCCATGCCCTGGTGTCAGGCATCGACCGCTACCCTCGCAAAGTGACCACCACCATGGGCAAAAAGAAGGTCGCCAAGAGGTCCAAGATCAAGGCCTTCGTCAAGGTGTACAACTACAACCATCTCATGCCCACCAGGTTAGTGTGGTCTGGGAGACGGAAGAGGGGCACCAGGAATATGGGAAGTATTTGCAGTTTGCAAGGGCATGTGTGTTAGGTCTATGATCATCTGAGAGGCGATATGAGAAGGTGCAGATTATGATCTGGGTTTTGGTCAAAAAATGGCCAGAAAGACTAAATGATGTGACTGCACACCTTAAAATGTTTAATATAAAACTAGCAAAGTATTAGCAAATCTCTATTTCTTATGGTTGGGTGGCAGTGTAGCATAGTGGGTAAGGAGCAGTACTCATAACCAAAAGGTTGCCGGTTTGACTCCCTGCTGGAGCACTGCTGCTGTACCCTTGGACAAGGTACTTAACCCACAGTTGCCTCAGTAAAATGTCCAGCTGTATAAATGGATAACATTGTAAAATAAATGAATGAATGAACTATAACCGATGGAAGTTGCTCTGGATAAGAGTGTCTGCTAAATGCCAGTAATGTAATGTTATTTAAAGAGAAAATGGAAAGCTTGCCCTATAGCCACTTTGGCAGCGGAAAAAATTATCAGACGAATGATGAAATGCCAGGTTACATACCACCTATGATTAGTGGAAAACAATGCTTGAAAAGTCTGGTAATCCTAACATGGAATCTACCAGACTTTGTTACTTCGGATCTCAGGCATAATTTTTTCTCCAGTTCAAGAAAACCGTTACCGTGCTAAGTTGTTTTAGTGTATTTGTTCGTCAGCTGAAGGTGTGTTATTATCACGGCTTGTTTGTGACATCTTGTAGTTCCTGTGAGTGAAATGATCAGCTCTGTCACCTGGAAGATAGGAACGGTGCTCTAGTTTCCACCACACTATTGTTCCATGGACACGTGCTAGCCTGTCCAAAAATGCTGCCCCCTGCACATTCTGATTATGTAAATTTATCAAACTATGCCTCCCCATGCAATACTCCCTTCCCTGCTGTTGTTTAACAAGAAGCATTGTGATATTGTCCGCAGCTGTAGTTCCTCTACACTTATCAAAGGAACATGTCAGCTGTAATCGTAAAAACAGATACAGGGGTTTCTGATATTCACTCCCTTGGAAACTAATTTCAGATAGCTAATAGAGAAATGATCAGATCAGACTCAACACAACATGAGCTGGTTCCTTGAATAATATTACTGTTTAACTGTAAAATGGCCATCTGTAAGTTCGCTATAAGAAATTGAAATGATTGAATGAATGAGTCCCTCAGTGAGGTGGAACAAATTCATCTGAACATTCTTAATTCTGGTATAGTTTAGCATGCCTTTCAGTTTGTTAGTCACTGTGTATGTATGTTTTTTATGAATCATTGTTGACCATGCACTATTGCTTTTACATACTGTTTGGTGCTGCACTGTATGATCCAGCTGTTTTTCAATTGCAAGCCACCATTTTTAACATTTTTTACCTTCCTGCCTATTTACTGTTTTTACTGCTATATATGCATGTAAATTCTCCTTTGGTGAATTTAATGTATAATGTCATACCACCCATGTAAGTTGATCTAGTCTGCTAAATAAATGGTAATGATGACTGAAAGGAACATGTAAATTTGTCATTGAGGCTGCACCAGAGAAAGGGAAGGTAATACTAAATAAATGAAGATAAGTAACATGTACTATTTATATGGTTCATTGTAGGATAGGTGAGTTAGCTGTACATCTATGACTTGTGCATCACATTCAAGAAGCATATTACTTTAGCTATTAGTTCTATAATGTGTAAATGTTAAACTCCTGAGCTCCTTGTGGGAAAATGGCTCATGTTTAACCTGTGGTTTTCAGGGTATACTGAAAGTGTCGGTGGAAGCAGAATGTTACCCTACTCTGTACGGTTTTTCAGATGCTTAATATCCTTTTCTTGTGCCTCACATGTAGATACTCTGTTGATATTCCTCTGGACAAAACCATTGTCAATAAGGATGTCTTCAGGGATCCGGCCCTCAAGCGCAAGGCCAGAAGAGAGGCCAAGATCAAGTTTGAGGAGAGGTGAGATGAAAAGATTTTATCCATGATTAATGTGGAATTGCAAGGGATTTCACTTCCTTAGAATTCAAGATTTAAGTAAGTGAAGGTGTGTGAAAATATGTTGTAATGCAATTATTGTTTGGAGTGTACCACTGTTCTTTGTTCTGTTTCAGTCCTTTCTCTTGGGTTAAATTCCACTGCAAATGTTCTTTTCTTTTTACAGGTACAAGACAGGCAAGAACAAGTGGTTCTTCCAGAAGCTCAGATTCTAAACATGCATCTCTTTCATTAATAAATGTGTAAAATCCATCTTCTGATTGTCTGATTGAATTCCTTAGTTTACAAGACTGTTCTGGTTCTGTTGCTGAGTTTACTGTTTGCTGAGTGCTTAGGTTATTGTGACAAGACCCAGACATTACTTATGGTCATTCTCTTTACACAGCGTGTTTTGAAAATAAGTTCCGTCATCATTTAATGGATTTTAATGGAATCAGGTTGCTGCTTTTTGTTTGTTTTTGGTCATTTAGAAGACTCAGCGTAAAGTCTGGCGCATCTGTTAAGACATCCATTTCTTAAGGACATACTGTATTAATCAAAATGTCAGTCTCAATCAAAATGTCAGCAGTATAGTTTGCAACACATTCTGCAAATAAAATCCCAAATGTACCACACTTTCTCCATGAGCTGCAAATGAAGTTGACAGCTCAAATTGATAAATGCTTGGTAAGAATTCCAAAACCTCATGGAGTTTTGCCACGTTGCAGAGCATTGGTGAAGTCGGCAGTTAGCATTTTTGTGTCTTCCTGGACCAAATCTCAACAGTATCCCTGTAAAAAAACATTCCCACATGCACGCAACTCATTAGATACATAACGTTAAAGAAATGATAAACCCAAGCAAATGCTCAACCCACAGAAAGTAGTAAGTAATTGAGGAAGCAGTATGTAACGCCAACCATGAGCTGTTTGTATTTCAGACAATTAAATTTCCCAATCGGAGAAGGCTCAGTGTTAACAGATTGTGGTAAATCCTTAAAGCATTTGATGCAAACCCTAAGGTTAAAATTTTCCTGTAGCTGTAAGGTCATTCAGAATGCAGTATTATTGATGCGTTGCAAAATGGACATGTTTACATAGGGGTTAGACAATTGTTGATTTGGCCTTTACACTGTGGTGCGCAATATCTGACTGGCACTGGTAGATCTGATGTGGTTTTCTCAACATCCTGAGAACTGGCTAACAACACAGCCCTTGGTTAAAAAATTGTGTGCTCTAGTCAGGTGGTGCAACACAACAGGTTGATATTTATGTTAGAATAAAACTAAAATAAGCCATTAAAATAATCGTATCTCAACAAAATAAAGACAGGATTAGACTACCACTATCTCATAATCACAGAATGCCTTGCATGGTGCGGAGGTCAGCAGGAAAAGTACCACCCATCAACAAGTCACAGAAAAACCCGCCCTGGCGACTTCGAAAGGAAACTGAAAGCATTTGGCAGTTGCATCAGTCGGGTAAGCAAACGCAACATTACTTTTTATTTGTTTCGTTTGATTTAAATCCTAAGTGTTATCAATATTTTGACTTTATACGAAAACATTTAGAAATATAAAAATTGCATTTAATAGGCCAGTTAAACTGGGGTTAACATAGCTTTAGGTATACCAACGTTATGAAGGGAAATTGCTAAATGTTTGTCTTTGACTGCAGTCTTTCGTCGGTTGGGTTAACATTTGGAAAATGAACGTGTTTTCAGATTAATCTTGTAAAATATATGTTCATCATCCTGTCTCTCCAATATGCTATACCGCTGATGAAAAGTTGTGTTTTGGACAGCGAGTGAAGATGGGATACTGAACCACGGGTGATTCAATAAAGTCATAACGCTTGAGGAAGAACGTTTTATCGAGATTTTTAAACAGTGTTACCTTAATGTGACTTAAGTTCAATTTTACTTTAATGTGTACATTTATTCGAAATTGCAACTGTTATAGATCGTTATCTCTTCCTCACGATAAAAGCAAACGGAAAAAATCAAATGACAGCGCTGGAGTCGCAGTCACTTGCTTAACCAAGTTTCAGATGCTCGCTAATGTAGCCCGCTGCTGTATGTTGAAAAGGACTTAAACTTTCCTTCTACAGACTGGCTCCGTCTGACCCCAAAGATGTTTTCTGATGAGGTAAAAAATAAACGTTATGTCGTTTATAAACACATACAGTATACATTAACATTAGAGTTTATCGGTCTTACCTGTACAACTGCCTGGCAGGACTTTTCTCTGGTGACTGAGGATGACCAGGAGTCACAGTGTTCTCCCCTGGAAATGATCAGGAAGGAGATTGAAAAGTTTAAGGTATGTGCAGAATGTATGTGCCATTTAACTTCAGCCTGGGCTATTGAACAGAATTCAGAATCATTCCTAGGAAATGAACGCAGGGGTAAGAACATACAGAAAGCTATGTGCTCACTGACTGTGGGTCCGCAGGTGACCTATGACATGTTGGTGGAGGACCAGAGGGAGCTGGCCAAAGCCAGAGACCAGCGGCTGCACATAGCTGAGGAGTTCCAAAAACGCTCTGTCAAGTTGAGGAGGATGCTGGAGGAGGAAGAGCAGAACCAAACCGATCTGAATCATGAAAAGGTAGAGTGCCTACATGCAAGTTTCCTGGAATCTGTGGAAGTGGCAATGAGGTTGTAGCAAAGGGTGAGAGCAGTCACCCCACCCGGCCTTGAACCCGGGTCTACGGGGTACCAAACATGCGACTTTGACCACGACGCCAAAGAGCCAGGCTCGTTGGTATGGCAGTCAAAGCACATACTCAACTGTAGTGACGGCACTCCATCACACTGCCCTCCCCTTCGGGAAGCGCGCCCATGCGCTTCACACACCATGGCGTCCCTCACACATTCCCCTGCCGTACTTCTCTCATCCCAGGGTGCCCCACTCACTCGTGCTTCACCCATCTCAGGGGTCCCTCACACCAGGGTCAACCTAACCTGGGGGTCCCTCATACGGCTCACACACCAGGCACGCCTCCGATGGCCTCGTGGCCGGCCATCCCACTTCTGACACCATTTGTAGCAAAGGGCGAGAGCAGTCACCCCACCCAGCCTTGAACCCGGGTCTACAGGGTACCAAACATGCGACTTTGACCACGACGCCAAAGAGCCAGGCTCGTTGGTATGGCAGTCAAAGCACATACTCAACTGTAGTGACGGCACTCCGTCACAGAGGTCCAAACTGTTAACAGCAGAATGTCATCTGAGGTCTTTGTTTCCATACAAAGGGAACTCCTAAAGGAGAGTGTGGGAGGTCAGAGATTGAAGGATAGAAACACAATGGTCATATGTTAATTCAAGATGGGAGATTATTTCATATTAATTTATTTGTAGTGATATATGAGATTCATTGATCTTTGTTTGTTTGCTGCTGTTTACCATGGCCAATCATCATATTATTTAAATGTAGGCATTGTGTCAGTAAAACTATTACTTGTCATGCCAAGACCCAGGTTATTTTAACTTGGATATTGTGCTTTCTTTTAAGCATCTCTGCGTCAGTCAGTGGCAGGAGAGTCTCAGTGAATGCCTCATCCCGAGCCAGGCAGGGCTGACTCGTGTCTTGTTTCTCTTGTTTGAGCAGATGAAGATGGCAGCCCTGCAGGAAGAGGGAGGCAGACTGAAGGGAGAGATACTGAGGGCACAGGAGGAGCTACGTCTCTTGGATCAACAGACCCACGAATTGCTGGAGCGGGCTGAGGTAGACCCGCTGGGTATATGGCTAAATGGCAGCACATACGTCACTGTACAGCTGCGATGACACAAGAGGAGTGCACGCTTCCAGGCCTAGTCCTGTTGCTGTAATTAGACTGAATTATACTGTGTGGGAGAAACACAACATTTGGTCTTAGAACTCACAGGTAACATGTTAAATTTCTGACTTCCTGATGTTTTGCCAGTGGAGATGACACCTGTGTGTGATTGTATCCTGGTAAAGGACAGAGGTGTTTAGCTCAACAATGGTGCTGCTGGTCCCAGGGTTGCAGTGAGGGAAGAGGCCATTGTCTCATGCCCCAAGAGGAATTCCCTCTAACTGTATAGGAGAGAGCACAACTGTATTGCCATTTACACATATGAACTTTGTCTCATGATGATGATCTGACGTCTGACATCTTTTATTATACAAGGAAATCATAATCTGTTAGATTTACCAACAGCTGTGTGGATGCAGACTGAGATATGTGGAACAAGGACACTTGTTTGCCCATGCATGTGCCTTAATAGTTCAACACATTCATTGACCAGAGACTAGCCAGTGGTATTTCAAGATTGTTGTTCACCATTAATATTAAGAACAAAGGTTGCAGGTAACTGCAAGATGTTGACACCAAGTATCTTGTAAATTTAAAGGCTGGGCAAGAATACATCTAGAGGCAATGTTTGTGAAATATAGCAAATATTAGTTGAAATGGCCAAGAATAGCTTTTATTTTATTGGACTTGGCCAGACTTGAAGTGGGACCCGCTTCTTTCACCAGCAATTTTGAAACATCTACAGTGATGGCTGGTAAATATGTCAGAAGAGATTTGTGTGTGAATGCTGTATTTTACAGCATTTTTATGTATTTTTAACAAAATATATTGATTTGTGAATGTTTTTGGCAACCATAATTGATATGGCTTATGACCTAGGCCAATGAGAAGTACTTCACACAAATCTAGACACTACAGACAATAAATGTGTCAGTCTTGAATACAATTTAGCAATGCTGTGAAAGTTATTCCAAACTTCTGTCTTGCAGTCATATCGGTCATGGCCATGATGAGTAATTTGTGCACATGCACAGTCCATACCTGATAAATGTGATAAGACTGAGAGAATTTTGCAAAATCGTATTCACAAATGTAAAATACATTTGGTGATTATGGCCTATGTCAAAGAAAGTAATGTATTCAAATCTGCAGACTCTGACTTATATTTGTGCCAAATTTGACTGAAATTGGGCAATGGTTTCAAGAGCAGCACAAGGACAAGCTTCTTTAGACATGTGTACCTCTGCATGCTGCATCCTAATACTGCTGTGTTCTGGCTGTTATAGGTGTTTACTGCAGTGCCTGAGAAGAAGGTGGTATTCACTGGAGCTGTAAGTGAAGAGACTGGAGCCAACAGGTTTAAAATGAAATCCCGGATTGTGTACCCCATGGAGGGGGGAACAGCACTGATAACCTTTGAGGAGGAAGCTGGTGAGACTTTGACAGATGGTTTCGGCAGAAGTATTACCGCACAAACTAAAAAAGGCATACTATAAAATAGTGCTTCTAAAAAAGACATTGGCACACATCTTGATATTTCTTTAAAATATATCAGACTTAACCAGTCCATAATCTATTGACAAGAAACATATTGATTGGCTTTTTGTAGTGGGTTTGTAATTTTTTCAAATGAGTGCTGTTTCTGTTCAGAAGTGGTTGGGACAAAATAAAACCTTATATGGTTTCATATGGACAAAGTAATGGACCTGTATGTTCTGGGCTTTCCTCTGCAGTGGCCCAGAGGGTCTTGGGCAGGAAGCACCATGAGGTCCACATTGGGGAATGCAACATCAGACTGGAGGCCCAGCCTGTTCATATCCTGATGCCCAGCCACATAGAAGTAAGCGGTAATCTCTATTCATTACACAAGGCTGCTATTAATGTTTGTGGATTCTGAAGCAACTCCAAGCAGAATTCCGTCAGGTCAATGGAATTTAGGCATTTTGACAAGAAAATCTTACCTTGGACCCGAATAAGACTGTGTCATATATTTTGATGTAGGGCAGTTCAGCCATGACACACTTTCATCTTTTACATGACCAGGTGGACACTCATGTGTGTCCGAAGCGCATCCTGATTTCCAATGTGCCAAAGGAGGTGGATATGAGCCGTTTCCTGGACAAGCTGGAGATCCATTTCTCCAAGCGGCGGAACTGTGGCGGTGAGGTGGAAGACACCAGCATGCTGGATGACAATGTGGTTGTCACCTTCGAGGAGGACACTCGTGAGTTTGGGCCTGTTGGAGCGCACCAGAACACATGTTCATTTTGTTGAAACATCAGCAGTTTCACTTTCAATTATCACTTTGTGTGTATTTCTAATTGGAACCTGAAGTGAATTTTATGTCTTTGGGAAAGTATTGTCAAGTATTGGGAAGTGAGCTCCAAGGCATGCATAAGCTGAATGTACCAAGCACATGGCAAGTCAATGGCCCTCACAGGGCTTGTTTATAAAGTCTTCAACAACAAAATCTTCCCCCAGGGTCTTATTTTGTCATAGAACCACCTTAGACTTCTTTCAAGGAAAACAACAAAGTTGGGTGGACATGGCCCAATGTATCCTCTTTCTGTTTTCAGTTGCAGAAGGCTTGACAGACAAGCAGTACCATGAGGTGGATGTGGGAGGTGGGAAGAAACATCGGGTGAGAGTAACTCCATTCCTGAACGCGGAGATCACAGACCTGCAGGTATGGATTGTGGAAGAGGTCAACCCCACCCTTACAAAATTTCTATGATGTGACATCAAATAAGCCTGTCAGACCTCAGGATTGGAGGGGTTTGTACCTTTGGATAAATGTAAATTCTTTTTGGGAATTCCTCTGAATAGACTGCTAAGTGTGTGTTTCTGGTCGTGTGTTATATCCCACTCTATTGCTCTTGCCTGATCACGGTCTGTCCTCGTGCCCTCACGCTTTCTCGCGGTCCCCTCCCCAGATGCGGACGTCCGTGTCCCCACGCACTGTGCTGCTGACAGGGATCCCCGCCGTTATGGAGCGTGACGAATTACAGGACCACCTGGAGATCCACTTCCAGAAGATCAGCAGTGGCGGAGGTGAGGTGGAAGCCATCGTCTACAGCCCACTGGGACATCACACGCTGGCAGTCTTTGAGGAGGACCAGACTAGTGAGAGCCAGTGAACTGGCTGCACACACTTCCACAACAGTTCCAAGTAACCACCCATCACTGCAGCCTGCCAGCCCCACTGCAGCTCAGGCCTGTCTCTGAAATCCAGCCCAAGGACCAGTTCCCCGCTTGAGGCCTGAGTTTAGCCTCATGTAACCCCTTTACCCACTACTCTTTAGTGAGGAGGATATGGTGAGCCAGTTTGTACCATTTCATCATTCTATGCAAAATATGAATTTGTGTGAAACCTGTAGTTTATGATGTCTGATTAAACAAGTGAGGATGTTTTTCACTTACCTTGGCAAGCAAGAAATGCAAATGACACCGAATGTATGGAAATACTGTTAAACTCAGATTTTTTTAATGTTTTGTATTATGTGAACATTTAGAGATGCCTTTTTTACACAGACATTCCTAATTAAAAAACAAAGAAAAACACCAGAATAAGTAATGAATTTCATATGAACAGTACATGTACTTATAAACTATGTGCAATATACTGATCTGCAAAGTTTCAATCTGTGCATGTCTGCCATTAGTATTTTTGTTCATTTTTATTTTTCTGTCTACTGTCGCATTTGTTTTTGAGTTTGCGTTTATGTATACATGTGTGAGAAAATATATTTTTTACTGTCTCCTTCACCATTAAACTTGCATTGTCTGCCTGACAAGTCTGAAAAAGACCTCCAGTTTGTACAGTTATGGTATAGTGTACCCTCAATGAAATGTTTGCACAGAGATTGTTAAATTTCCATTATGATGTAAATAGTTACCTAAAATAAAAAGGTTTATTTGGGTTAACTGTCTACCTGAAGTAGAAAGCTAATATCAGTGGCCTTTATTTGCTATCTATGACATAGTTCCTCACAAGCAATAAACTTGCTACAGCCATGGTCACTGACTAGAACATTGACTTGAGCATCAGTGTTTTGCAGAGCTTGACCTAGTAGTAGGGGGTATTTCAAATTTATGATTATAAGTCCTTAAAGAATCCACAATCTATGCAATCTTATGTCTGATATAAACATTCCAAATGTGAGATGAATGAAGTTAAATGGTATGGCCTTAAATGCAGGACAGTGTCATGCAAAGTACCTGTAGATTATCACTAATAAATGTGTCAAACATGCACAATATCTGTCTGAGCTGTTATGGGTTGTGACAGGAACCTAATACAGGAAGACAAGTAGCAGAAAAAAAGTAGCAATAATAACAGCCAATAACTGCACACAGAAGACACAGTCAACTTTAAAACACAACATTTATTTTTTGCAATAAATCTCTTGGAGGGATTTTTTGGTGAGAAGGTGGCTCCATTCTGCTGCAGTGAGACATGAGGAGAACCTGCCCCCCCCCCACAACACGGCACCAGAGCATTCCCTTACCAGCAGCTCAAGCATTCATTCCGACACAGTAAAGTTTTGTGACTTTCAACAGACTGAGGTCCAGACTCAGTCTAACCACAAAGTGGTTAAGATGGGGTTGAAGTTAAGGAAGTGTTACTTCTTTGTTACTTGTGTAAGTAAACTAACAAAACATAAACGCTTTCTTGCGTGTGTAACACTAGCTTAATTTCATGTAACATTCATGTCAATGTCAATGTGGTTAGATTGAACCTGGGTACAAGTTTCATCAGTAAGTGCTTTGGATCTCTTGGGCCTCCTTGAGTTATGCCTTTAAATAAAAGCAAAATCTCCCCCCAGGGCCTGTGGCAGTGTTGTCAACACACAGGGAACCAGCTGAGACACATGGTTGGCATAACATTGCTGTAATGTTATAAAACCAATCATGGAAGAGCCCAGTTTTACATCATGGCACCTGTGGTTAAGAAAAGAAGGGGAAGGGGAAGAGGAGGAGGGTGGCTAATGGCCCTGAACAGACAGATGGACAGACAGATGAATGGACGACTAAACAGCTGGCTCCCGCATCTCTAGCACGCCCTCCCTGACCCTCCACATCCAGGCGCGGCTGCCCTTGGCCGTTGGGGTGCAGCGCAGCCGGAGACCAGAGTCCAGCACCTCTTCGTCGTGGGAGACCGGCCGGCCGTCCTCTGTCTCCAAGCTGAAGGCGCTCTCCGAGATCTGCACACATACACAGAGCACGGAACAAAGTGAGACAATGTTAGCGCTGCTACCCTGCTCCACCGAGTGAGTGACTGAGTGAGCACCCAGCTGGCACACTCACCTGATCGCTGATCCCCGTGGCGATGTGTCCCACCTTCACTCCCGGGGCCTCCCGTATTCGCAAGCACTTGCCGTCAAAGTCCTGGATGGACACATCCACCCCTGCGCCAAAGGGAAGGAAGAGGTCAGGATGGGCCCCATAGTGTGCCTTCCACAGCATGTGCTACATACCTGCTTGTTTAAGTGCAGTTACATTACATTATTGTCAGTTTGCAGACATTCTTATCCCTAGCAGCTTACATAGGTTACAGTTTTTACATGTTATCCATTTATACTGCTGGATATTTACTGAGGCAATTCTGGGTTAAGTGCCTTGCCCAAGGGTACAGCAGCAGTTCCTGAGCAGGGAACTGAACCAGCAAACTTTCAGTTATGAGTCCTGCTCCATACTACTATGCTACACTGCCATTCCATTCAAATGGAACACTGCAGACTTTACATCTCCAACAAAGGCAGATTAAAAATAAACAAACATTCAGAGACCCTTGAAATTTAACAATACTTGGAGGGCTCCTTATATGACTTTTTGCTTGTGTGGTACACTGCCTCATTTTTAAGTCACTTTTGATAAAAGCACCTGCCAAATGAATAACTGTAAATGTAAATGTAGGCCTTTTTGTAGGTTGATTAACTGAGAAACATCTGTTCGGTGGAGTTTCATCCACAAAACTTGTTTTATGTTGGAAAGGGCCTCTGAATGCCATTGAGTTTTGTGGTGCAACGGCGATGCTGCAGCAGTGTTACTGCTCTCTGTGCATCACTTTTAGCCTCAGCGGCTGCAGAATATGGCTTACCTTTGAAGCAGTTGGGTGGTGGCAAGTGGGCGGGGCCCAGCCAGTCCAGGCTGAAGCTGTGTGCATCCACCTGGCTGCTGTAGGAGAAGAACCCTGAGCTGAGGTCACCGCTGTGGCTGACAGACCAGTGGCCAGAGTCCTGCGAGACGGGAAGAGAAAGAGGTGTCATGTGAGTAGTTCCTTGATGTTTTAGAGGATATTCACGCGTATTGTCTTCTAAATGCTCTTGTGTTATTGAACAGCATAGTGGAAACACATGGCAAAGGTTGTGCAAAGGATGGTCTGTTCAGCGGCAGCAGTGTAGCATAGTGGTAAGAGCAGGGCTAGTAAGTGAAAGGTTGCTGGTTTGATTCCCTGCTGGGACATTGCTGCTGTACCCTTGGGCAAGGCACTTAACCCAGAATTGCCTCAGTAAATATCCAGCTGTATAAATGGATAACATGTAAAACGTGTAACCTATGTAAGTCACTCTGGATAAGAGCGTCTGCTGAATGCCAATAATGTAATGTAATGGCATGGTGGCGGCGATGTGGACGCACCTTGTCCTGAGGGTCCCTCTGGAAGTGACCGTCACTGCTCAGGCAGGACAGCAGGAGCTCCGGGGAGTGCAAATGGGACAGGCTGCTCAGGTAGAATTCTGAAGAGAGAGCCAGGCCACGGTGAGCACATGTCACTACTGAACCCTCTAGATTTCTGGTAGATTTCTGGTCTTTGTTACAGCTTGGGTTAACTGCCTAATTGGAACTGATAATGGAACACGCATTGTTCCAGCGTTCAATGAGCTGCAGGTCGAAGGACATGGCTAAAGGACCTGAAGTAGACACTGATGGTGTAGTATAAGCCCCATTCCCTTACGTTACACATAATTGTTCTGGACCACATGCCTACAGATCCCATTCAAATGCAGTACTCAGTCAAGCCATTTAATTTCCTCAGACGATGTCCTGATCATGTTTTCCACGTTGCACATTTTGTAACCCCATAGGTGCATCTTACTTAAAGGAGCAATTTAGGTTAGTTTAGGAGGTTAAGTCCCTGGTTCAGGCACACAACAAGAGTGCACCAACATGCAGCTGAACCCACGACCCCCTTGAGCACAAAATGCAGTCTCACCTTTCTCCAGCTTCTCCTCCTCTTCCCACACTGAGCGGGTGATGCCAGCTTGGTGTCTGGAGTTGGGTGTCCCAGGTGACAGTGGTGGCACAGGAGATGAGGGCAGGCAGTCTGCATCAATCTCCTCAGCCTTAGCCTCATCATCAACTTCCTCCAACTGCTGGGCGTGCTGACTCCCGGGCCCCACCCACTGCCTCCCAAACTCTCCCTGGCTCCCTGTGTTTTCATCTGTAGGAGGAGGGGCTGTGCGGTGTGGGCCTGGCGGAGGGGGCAGGGCCCTGGAGTGCACTCCATAGCTCTCCATTGGCTCAGCTTTTGCTGGCTCCTGATAGGGTCCTTTAACCGAGCTGGTGAGTCCTCCGACTGCAGGATCACATGACCAGAGTGGTTCAGAAAATATCTGACTGCAGGGTCAGCAGGCTTGTATTCATGCAACATCAGTTCTAGGTACAAGGTGCTCAGACCCTCCCTTCACTGGCTAAAGTATCTGTCAAACATGTCTCCTTTGTGCACCTGTTGCATTTCTCTAAACTACACAAGATGTGCCTATTGTGTGAGTCAAAACGTTAATATGGTTCAGCAGTTTAACATGACTCATTGGGAGCGGGTGAACCATTAGCATTGTATCGTCTGTATGTATATGTATAGCCCATATTTATCATGGATTCTGGTATTCTTGTGTAAAGCTGACGTGGTTTGCCCCTCATTGTTACGCAGCGACACTTGTAACATGATAACTGTGTTTAGCACTGCTATTGTCAGCTAAAGTGCTACCACCTACTCTCACCTTCTTTCAAAGCTGTGGTTGTCTTCTCCTTAAGCTCTGTGGCTGAGGCTCTTTTGATTGGATCCTTTTGTAGCCCTGCCTTGATGACATCAGCTGTGTGGGGCCTGCAGTCAGGTGGGATCTCCCTGAGAGGTGGGGGCTCAGTTGCAATCTGTGGCAACAGAAAAATGTAATCAACACATGACTAAAATTAGAGCCACAGGTAGAACTATTAATTTTGTACATGCAGGATGTTTGGTTTAGTATATGGCAAATAAATACAAAAGGCTGTACAGATTCAATGCAAAAATGTAGAATTCTATGCCTATACTCATATACTCAATTAGTCCTGATGTTAAGACTACAGGTCCCATCATGCAACTGCATATCACCTTGAGGCACAGTGGGTAGGTGTAATAGCGGGTCCAGGGGTGGCAACCATTGAGCATATGTAGTAACATGCAGCAGCTGCTCCACACATCTGCTTTGGCACTACGGGGCTCTCCTTTTACCACTTCTGGTGCCATGTGGGTCTCCGTGCCCTGGAACCTTTCTCCTGCAACACACACACATACACACACATGCAACACACACACACACACACACACACACACACAAAGGAAGTCAAGCAAGGCTGACTCATCTTACTTACTGTTCTCAAGAAAACAGTTTCCATACATTATGCTATAACCAGTTAACTTAACAAATCACATTCACACAAATATGTTTCTGCAACAGGGTTGTAGGTTATTCATAGTGACAGCACAGTCATGTCACAGAAGGGTTGTGTTTTTTTTTGCTGGAAACAAGGTAGAGACTATTTGGATACAGTGTAGGTACCTGGGTGCCATTTTCAGTATTTTTTTTACATTTCCGATTACATATTCAAATGTTTCTTCAACATCTGAGGATTTGTTTGAGTGCAGTGCTTCAGGTCTGTGCAGCTCTGCTGTACCTGGATACACGATGGTGCTCTTTACACCTGGATCCAGACGCTCTGAGTGTCCAAAGTCGGACAGAAAGGTGTCCTTCCCATCCTCAGACAGCAACACATTGTCCGCTGGAGGTAGACAGAAATACCAGATTGGATACTGTAATTTGTACAGACTGCACTACATCATAACATTTCCCATGTTTTGTGTGTGCCACAATGACTCCCTTGACAACTATAAAATGTTCTGTACAATCCTATTGCATTTGGTTGGACACATTGTTGATTTCTGATATTGAGTGCAGTCTGACTACTGACAACCTCCAGTGCTAGAGCCTCACTGCTGCTCATCATACTACTGTAGGCAATGTAGATATGCACATATGCAGTACTGAATTTATGACACCAGGTGGCACTCGTGTATGCAGCACTGAGTAACTTTTACCGCTCTAGGGCAAAGCTTTTCAGTGTTTTTTTTTCTGTTTGTCTTGACACAGTCATGAGTCATGATGTTGGAAATTCCCAGCTCAACTCTCAACATTGGTTGGCTCTACAGGAGGCAGAGACCAAAAAGGAAATTTGTACCAACTGTTACCTACAATAAGAAAATGGTTGCTCTGAAGCGATAACAAGCGATAAGCAGTGAGTCATAACTTTGCTCACATTCTGCTTGTGAGATTGAGAATTTGTTTTTCTTTCCAAGAACTGGGGTCAAGTAAAATAGTTTGATTATTTAGTTCCACAAATATTATGAACCACATGGGATATGATTAATGTAGCAGGACTTTATGAATATGCTTTGCACTAAAAAATGCGTGTGTATGAGTGTGTGTGTGTGTGTGTGTGTGTGTGTGTGTGTGTGTAATTTCATACACTTTTCTCCGTGCCAGTGTGTAAACACATTATACCACTCTAAGACAAACGGTTAGATTCACAGTAAGGGGAGGGTAATATTATCGTGAGACCGTCGTTGGCAGTTTAAAGCACAACGCATGCATCCCCTGTGATTTACCCTTTATGTCCAGGTGCAGGACAGATCTCTTCTGCAGGTGCTCTAGCGCCTCCAAGACCTGGCAGAGGTAGTGAAGGGCGAGGTCCTCCGGCAGGCGGCCCCTCTCTCTCAACAGCTGTCCCACAGAACCTTTCAACGGGAAGGAGCAACATGAGGCCCGCGGGCGTGGACTGACATCACAATGACATCAACCGTCATAACCCGTCGTGAGGGTCAGCAAGCGCAGGTCCAAAGCAGCCAGATGTGCGGATTGTGTTCAGGGCAAACCACAGGGGTGTGGGGAATGACTAACTTGGAATGCTGTTAGTTTTGTTCTCCTGCACATGGACAGAGAAGGACAGCTGGTCCTTGGAGACCAGGGATTTGCATCACCAGATGAGATCATCCTGCTCTGCAAGGTGGCCCAAAAGTCACGGTCCATCAGAATTTCATTAAACACGAAGAAATAATCATAAGCAATGTCTGAATTGTTGACCATTAAGTTTGTGGGACTTTTCTATTCAACAAATACATAATGCCTAAATGCTTCCCTTTTGTTTGAACCGAGTTATCATTTCTCCCATGGCTTTGTGCTTGATCAGTAGCCTGTAAATAATCATTTTTGTTCTTTTTTAATTTTGTTCTTTATAGTCTCCAACAACTGATTGATGTGAAACACCTTCTCTTCCACGCATAAAATACAGCTTCACCATTGCTTATTTTGTTCATTTCACGGCCATCACTTACCTAGGGGAAAAAGATGTATTATTTCTAAATTAATCATACAAACAGGGCAAGACTTTGGAGCCACCTTGTAAAGACGGAATGCTGGGCCTTTGTGACCTAGTCTGATGATGGCTTCTGGTTTCAGTGGCAGAGACAGGGGGTTGGGTCGCTCACCTGACTTGAGATCCATGAAGAGGATGACGTGTGGGCCCTCCCGGACCGCCCCGAAGAGTTCCAGAACGCGAGGAGAGTTCAGGGCGCTCCACGAGCCCACTTCCTCACTGCTGAAATGCTTCAGGGGGATCTGTGTTGAAGGAGGGGAACAGGATGTCATATTTCAAGCAGGTTGTGTGTTGCACAAACCCAAGGGATCTCCACAGCTCTACAATGTGTGTTGCCGCTGTGGGGCAGACTAGTTTGGCCCTTACCTTCTTGGCAGCACACGTAAATTTGGTCCGTTTGTCCTGTACACTGTACACTTCCCCGTAGGTACCGTTCTGGATGTGGTGGAGGACAGAGTAATCTCGCTCCTCCTTGTACTCATAGTCATTGGGCTGCAGTTTCTGAAAGGGTGAGAAACAGAGCTGTAATTTACAGGCATACATTACAGTAGCATTGTAGTGTTGCAGGGAGGTACCCAATAAGATACTTCCACAGATGGACAAGGGTGCAGCCGTGAATTTGAAAGAGATGAATGTGGTTCTTGGCCATGAGACAAACACTGCTCAGACAAAATTCTGAGAAAGACAGAATGGCACAGAAAGTGATGCCTATTTTAACTGGTGCATGTAAGGACTTGGTAAGTTGCTGCACCCCTCCCTGTAGAATTCCAGGAGAGCACCAGGAAAGGCAGTACGACAATACCAACAAGAACAGAGGGGAAATTCTAACAGAAAGAAGGAGGGGGTCAGCGGCTGTCCCTCACCTCTTCGGGGTGGAAGAGGATGCCCTCATTGACATCCGCGTCCCCAGGCTGATCCTCCTCCTTCGCCCTCTCCTCCCTCTTCACCGCTTTGAAGAAGGGCTCGGCGAAGGCCCGGTCCTCCTGGCAGACGCTGCCCCTCAGACCGCACAGGGCGAGGCTGCAGTTGTACAGGTCGCTGAGGCGGGGGCCTGAGCTGCTCTCCTGGCTGTAGAGGCAGATGTTGGGGAGGGCCCCGAGGCCTGGGGAGCCCCATGGGTGTGTGGTGCTGGAGGGCGACGGGCTGTGGGGTGGCTCCTGGGCATAAGAGGGCTGGGACAGGTCCATCGTCGCCCAGCCAGGCCGCTCTGTCTCCTGCACCCCTGTGCTGTGGCAGCCACTGTAACCTCTGCTTGCACTGAAGCATTCTGGCGCCTCTTTCTGATGGGAGGACACAACAGCAGCACATAAGAGAGGGAAAATGTGCTAGAACTGGTTGCTGTCACCAGCCCATAGGCCTGTGTCACCATTAGTAGTATCAAAGACTCAGTTTCATTTGTATAAGTAGTAGTAGGAGTAGTAATACATGAAAAAAGACAGTTCAAGCGAGTTATCAAGTTATATGATAATGCTATTAGATTTCTGACAAAAATCCAGATAAAGAAGATAAAGAATCAAATGTTTTGTTTTTCTCCCATTATTTTAGATTGGTCAGAAAGGAGAGTCCTACCTGAGCGTGTACCAGCCACTGTGAGCTGCTGCTCTCCTGCTCTGGGACTCCGGAGGGAGTCCTGTGCCTTTCTCTGGGGTAGAGCCGGGAACCTGTGCGGCTCTCTGTGCGAGCTGCCCTGCAGTCCACATTGCTGTGTTCTACAGAGGTCCTGCATGGGAAGACACCAGAGTGGATCACTATTACTGCACCTCGGTCTCGAGTGAGATGCTCCTGGGGGCTCCTTGTGCGGTAGCCAAATATTGTGCAACATCAGAAACATTACATATCGACAAGTATTACAGAAACATCTCTCTGCGAGGCCCAGCCACGTGTCTGATGATAAGAGTGTAGTGGCGAGCAAGCGGAGGCAGACCTGTAGTTCAGGCAGTTGGGGGAGCCGATGTAGGGGCGCTCGGCACAGGTTGGGGTGAATTCTTGTTTTCCTTCACCTGGAGAACCCAGAAGCAACAGACATTAGCACGGTTACAGTTCAATACTCTCTTACAGCACTAGCATGACATTTTTGGATTTCTCGTGTCCCTCTCTTGTAAACCTGGCGTGCTAGACACTTGCTCCTCTTTTTCTGAAAAATGGGACTGGGATAAACACATCCATCATGTATTTGAAACAATGTGTTGGAGTGAATAAATTGCCACTTTAGGTTTTAATATCCCACACACACCTGGATAGATATCTGCATTCCTCTTAATACATGGTGGTTACTTTGATGCGGGAAACTAGCAAATTTGCAGTAGTCCCTCCTCCTAATATATTTGTATCCACATCATGTTGTGATTACTCAGCTATTTAAGCTGTTACCTAAACACCCCCTGTTCTACTTCTCTACCCCCATCCTCCCCCTGTTTTTGGATAGCCCCTGGCAACAGCCCACTCCAACTTACACACTGGCTGGGCGACGAAGGTGAGCTTCTCTGAGAACTGCCGCATGGAACCCACATCCTCGGCCGTGCCCAGCTCCAGTGCCCTGTTCACCAGCGGTGGGATCTTGTAGGTCAGCGAGTCCTCCTTGCCCCCGATCACCTTGCCGCCCATGCCCTTCCCCGAGCAGGGGAACCCCTGGACCAATCCCTTCTCCTTGAGGGGCTCCACCCACGGATAGGTGGAGTTGAAAATCCTGCCCTTGTTCATCACACCTCGTTTGGAGCCCTGGGGATAGAGATGAGAACCCAACTAAAACCAATGGCGTCCATCAGTAAGACTCTTCCATACATGAAGCATTACAAAATACGTGTTTGGGTACATATTCTAATTCACTGGATCAAGTCCTCATTTCTGGCTTTTTTAAATATACCAGCGGAGCAGCCATTACTTATGCAGAACTTGGGATAATCACAGTCTGTGTAACAACATAAGTTGATATTGCTCTTGGCTGGGAGTTCTTTGAACAGTGAGTATCATTTTCATTCGTCTCCAGGTAACGCCATATTTGATGGTTAGATACCCTCCATGAGCACACACCTGCTCCAATCAACCAACACAAACCGCACACCTGCTGCCTCACAGGTAAAGTGGAACCTGTGCTTGCGCTGAGCTTCACGGTCTTGCCAGCGGTAATTAGAAATAACAAACGTATTCGCGTGTGGTAACTGTATTTCCCAGTGGAAACTTGCCCCCGGCACATTCTGGGAAGCAATGAAAGTTAAGCAAAGGACAGTTGAAATTATATTCACCCGGCTTTTGTTTGCACCTCCTCAAGCTGAAACACTTAATCACTGACTGTGGAAGGGATGTTTGACAGAGAAATGCGATCGCACCACCTAACCCGCTGAGCCCTGGCTGTGAGGGAGCACGACTGCAACATGCTCTGACAGGCATGAACTGCACAGCGATTGTGTTCGCCGCTTATCAGTTGTGAATCGTTTAATTGCACAGCGGATGTACGAGTGAGAGAAAGGCGGTACTGTACTGGGGAAGGAGAAAGGTATAAAGTTCAGCTTTGGAAAAAAAAAAAGTCTGAATGGAAAGTCTGGCGCGAAGTCATGTTAGCCGGCTCATACAGGAGCACCATGCCAAGGAGCACTCCTGCCCTTCCTGACAACGGCATCTGGCTCTTGTTCAGACAGGCAAAAGGGGCCTGTTTCCGGTATGACCAACTGTTCCGCCATGCTGAGTTGGGCCGGGTGTTCAGGATATTCACTTCTATTGTACGTTCTATAAAGCCATGCAAAATAAATGAGAAGTATTTATATTTAAAGACTGACACTAGCTTGAAGCATAGCCATATTCAATCCTGCATAGCCTTCAATGGCAAGGAAATACAACTGTGCATTGCTATTAGCTCAGTCTGCTGACTATCCTCCTTTTCGGTCTGTGCCAACAGAGCCTTCTATCTATGACTGAGGCTACAGCGTTACTGTGTGTTGCATCAGTGCATCTGTGGTTGACCTTAATTCACCTGCACCTTTCATCTCTTTAGCTTCTGTTTAAACCCACTGTTTCACTATACCTCAAACAGATAGACCTTGTCAGGTTAAATTATCTTCAGCAACAGGGGTGAAGAGTTGATATCTTCAGGATTGTATTACAACTGGAGCATCAAAGATATCTATACTATTGTTAAATGCCAACCCAGTGCAGTTCTATCAGATACCATCAGCCATATTGACTATTAAAGAACTGTACATATATCATTTTCAGGTCTTCTACTGACTAATAAAGGTCTGTTTAGTGGTTAGGTTTGCAGTTGACAGATAACAGAATTTGTCCATTCATTTCTATACTTTCTCACAACCGTATCAGGCTCTGTGTCATATCAGGACTGTTTGGCAACAAATACAATAAGAGAAATACAATAAATAACCTGTGGTATACTGTGCTGTACTGTTGATCAGTGGCATTGGAAGTGTTGGGCAATAAAGGTACAGTATCAGTCTTGTGAGAGTAGAATCTTAGGGTGTATATACAGGTCACTGGGAGTACACTTCCTTCCGTGCCTTCTGCCAAAATTCATGTCGTCTTCACAGGATAGGCTTTTAGCCAGCTCAGTGTCTACACCTCTGGACTCTTCTACACCTGTAACCATGGTGAACAAACACACATGCAGCTCTGTGTTTTTTTTCCTGAGTGCAAGCTACATTGTGTGAGCTGGGAGTGAAATGGAATGAACATATCACCACCCCAGCTGACCAAAAACAACAGAAGGAACTGCGTGTATGACTAAAAGTCCTGCTTTCATTGTGTTTCAAGCTTTCAACCCCTGTTTAGGTTAAAGGGCATTGTCAAGGCAATTTTAGTGCCACAATGATTTATGAATAACATTTAGTGAACCAGTCAGTATCCACTTTAAGTGTACTTTCAAAACTGTACCTTGGGGAGTCTGTTTTACTACTGCATGTGCCTGAAATCATGGGCAAATCATTAAGCTCCTCATGGATTTACATTCTGCCACTCCCTTTTTTTGTAAACTCACTGTTATGAAGTTTCAAGGATGATCACAGGAGTTTGTGAGAAGTGATGGGAAGCTCTTCACCCATTGTTGTGTTAAAAAGGTGTCTTTCATATGTCTTCTCTTTTCCAGCTAGCTAGCTATCAAAATCACATGGTAACCAGCAATAGGTGTCGTCATAAATGTGCTGTCACATCTAGCTAAATATCACGTGCATTTGATTTATGTAGTTTGATCCAACATCAGTATCTTTGTGGTATGAAACATCACAACAAATAACATTGGTAATACCTTGCACAAGACATAAATAAGGCATTATTATCTAATGTATATTGTCTTGAAAATATATGATATGCCATATCTGCTTAGATCTGTGACTACTTGAGGAATACAGCAAATAAACTGTGTTAGCTGTGTTATGAGAAATTGAACATAGTGCTAATACATTATATTAGTAATAAGCCTTAAAATAACTGTGATATGAGTCATATTTGTTACTAGCTATATGTGTAAAAATAAAAATATCACAGTGAGAGATGATGCCAGATTGATCATGAAGATGAGCTAGATGTATACCTGAATTCCCATCCACTTAAATATACAATTGTTCTATTTAGTAGACTGTTCAAACATCCCTATCTAGCATATCTATTCACTCAATCAAGAAGCATTTAGGCTACATTCATGCAACTGCACAAACATGAGGCACAGGTTACGTGTACACCGCTGAGCAGACTCAACTTCTCATCTTTCACACTCCATGAAGTTCCTTCATTGCAGTGATGTCACAGAAATTGCATGCAATGTTTGTGGTCTACAAGTTAGCCTCTGCCTTGGGTCTCTGGATTTAAGGTCATGGGCGGGATGAGGGATCCAAACAGGATCCCTGGAGGTCAGTGTGTCACTCAACAGAGCCAACAGCTTGCGTAGGAAAACACACTCGCCCTCTGTTGACTACTCCACAGCTCATACATGTTACATCCTCAAGAAACAAAGTCAGTGTCATGGGTCTCCAGACCCTTCCTGTTTGATGTACCTAGCAACGTTGCCGTGATGCTACACAAATAGTAGTGAGCAACAAGTTCACCAGAATCCTCACCCAGAATTGGCAAACCTCCACCCCCTTCCCCTATCAACTGGAACATTTTCTGCAGCTCGCCCCTACTGCAGTTTGACACACTGCCCAGAACAGCCTCACAGTCGCTCAAGAGCGGTTATCTGTGATAACACCTTGCATAGCCTGCCTGAGGAAAGCACCAGTCTGGTCAGTTACTAAATTTTATTAAATTACTTAAATACAGGAGGACTGAATGACCCAGAATGCTGGTATTCTTATGAGGTAATTAAATGGGGTAATTAAAGTGGCACGAGTAAGGGCTCAGGGCTCAAAGAGTGGTGGCAGCTGAATAAGGTTTCTCCACACCCTCACCTATGGCATGCAGTGGGACTGCAAGTTTCATCTACAAGCACCAGCCTTACACTGTAGATGGAACTTGCAGCCCCACTGCGTGTCACAGGGGAGCATGCAAAATGAACTCCCGAACCGAACTGCCCCAAGCAGCATCATTCTCTGGACCGATTCTGTGTGTGGACTAATCTTCATTTACAATAAGCTGGCTTTCTAAGGAATGCTGAATTTACCGTACTCCCCCACCTTCATCCTCTCTTTTCATGCTGCCTGTGCTCACCCTGCCTTGTGTCTTGACGGCTGCATTTTTACCCCGGCCTGCAACTTCCTGCTGCACAAAACGCAAACCACCTCCCCAAAAAACAAACACAGCTCTCCGCAGGCCAGCGCGGCCCGGGATCGGACACCTTGCAGCTGTGCCAGACAAACAAACAGAGACGGTAAATTTGCACATTACCTCTCTTGGTTTTTCCCTCAGGAGACTTTTCTAAATTGCAGTTTAGAGCTGAGGCTCCTTCTGTCTACGCCCCTCTTCCCCTCTCTCTGCACCCTCGCTCTGCACCGCTGCTGTTGTGTGGCTGCTCGAGCTGCGTGCGTGGAGGCACTCTGATTGGCCGGCTCTGACTTACAGGAAAGCCATCTGCTTCCCAGCACACCCCTCCCTCCCTCCCTGCTGCAAGGCTGGGTGAGTCGGTCTCCTCTCTCACACTCCACTTATTTTGGGGAACGGAGAGTCCACTGCAGACGGGAAACCAGTTAATTCTCAAACCGGCTACATCTTGCCCCAGAACTGTTGCCCGCTCGTGTTGACCCACTGCTTTTATTTGCATGTTGTGAGTTTACAGGGCTGCAGATGTTCAACTGATCTTTGATTATTGCACTCTTCAAGGCTGCAGCAAATCCCCTCTTTGTGCTGCTGTGTTGTTTGGGGGCTTAGGGCATTGCGGTCACTATACGGGTCAGGGGGATCAAATACCAAAGAAAAAGTGCTCCTGTTTAAGCACTTGGTTCAAATTGCTGCTGGAAAACAGCACTGATGAGTTTCACAAAGAATGTTGTTTTAGATAATGCTCACTTTTATCAAATTATTTACCTAACAGATAAACTTATACCACTGTTGGTGTATCCTCAAGTGCAAATGTAATGCTTTAACCACTATGTCACCCTCTAGGTCCAACTGTTAGTGTGGTTGCCCGAAGGGTCCCTTTTTATTAATTATTATAAAAATTATTATTATTATTATTATTATTGTTGTTGTTGTTGTTGTTATTATTCTTATTATTATTATTATTATTATTATTATTTATTCTTCTTCTAGCTCTAACTGTGCCTAAACCGTTTGTGCTATAGACACCAAACCAATGCCAAATCGACCTGTCCGGTCACGACATTTAAAAAAAACGCTCTAATTTCACCCCCCTTCAAAAGTGTAGGCGTAAACAGTGGGAGGACTTCACTTCCACGTTTGAAAAATACATTTTTTAAACTGCCGTATCTTTGTGAATTCAGGCTATACAGGCATAAATTATACATCAAAATAGAGGAAAACTTGTGCAGATTCTCACCATGTTTTTGTGATGAACAGTTTTGAATTATGAGCCGAAAGAGATGAGCCACCGCTCTAAGTCACATGTACACATTTCTTTGTCTAGGGGAGCTTGCATCTTGATATTTACATATCATAAATGGAACCAATCAGAGACAGCTGGTGTCAGGTTACAGCAGTGCCACACACAGAGGGAGGGGGGAGGGAGACGGCAACTGCAATGCTCACAAATTCACGTGTATGGTCAATAATGCAAACAGGCAACCACACATTGCATTTTCTTCAGGAAATACACACAAATCTAGTTGTATTATCATCCTTAAAATCAGAGTAATTATGGGATACAATTATGGTATTTGAGTCAGAAAAGAAATACAAACCTCTCCAATCCGAAAGGTGTCTGATACTGTGTCCCCTTAATTCACCAAGTGATGCATCTGTGATATGGACTAGGTTAGAGATTCAGTCTTTCTCTAATTGTACTTCTAACTTGGTAGGTTCAGGGAAATACTGTCATGTGTTTCTGTCATGCCCAAATACCATGCTGTGACACGGTGGTGAGCAATCTAGCAATCTTTCACTTGTTTGCATTTCACAGTTTATCAGATGAAGATGATTATCGTTCATATTCAAAGGGTGCACACAAATGTCACCCACTGCACAAATACTCCGACCTGCCTCTCTCTCATTTTCTACATCTACAGAACACACTCCACAAAGAATTCAGTTGGCTTCTCCTGTCTAAGGTAACAAAAGCTATGGAGCTCATTTAAATTGGGATGGCATGGCCCCCTGTATGTTTTCAGCTCCTTTTTCAATTCCTTTTTAGCGGTTACTCTTTTGAAAATGATTCATCAACCCAGTTTATACCAGATTTCTGCTGATCTTCAAATACCTCACTGTTCTGTTCCCATGAAACTCATACCATTTCAGAAATGCGGGCTGCCAATGGCGTGTGCCCACCGCAAATTCTGTAAAGAATTAAAGCCATATCTCACTGCTAAAAAACATATGCTGTGTAGTAAATCACATTATTTATTTAATTACTAGATGCCCTAAACATTTAGCATCTTAAATAGTGAAATAGCTTGATCAAGGGTTCAAGCACTGTGCCCTTGATCAAAACTACAGCCATCTGGTTGCAAGAGACCAGACAAACAGAGCAAGTCTGATAAAGAACTTCCTTTTCTCATTTCCTACAAGAAAATGGCTCCTCACAACCAGTTGCTATGCAGTTATAAGATGAATTTATGACACCTTCTACGCAGTTCCGTTGATGAGTCTTTTTAAAACAGACTGCCCTGGCATAGCATAAGCTATTGTTACCAGACTTTCAGACTGACTTGAAGATACTGTCGGGTTCCATTCTGACTTGTGTTAAGCCTGTCTTGTTTTGACTGCAAAGAGCCACTCCTGAACACTGGTCCTATCTGAACAAAATCAGAGCAGGTCCTTTCTTTTCGTGTACACAGCTTTGCCACACACACACTGTCCTTTTGTTTTAATAAACTTCATCAGCAACACAGTCAACATTTTGTGTTCTTTGCATCGAGTGAAAAGCAAAATAATTGCTTCCATACAACTTTGCATGAGCGAAACTTAATGATGTACAAGGAAACAAGCAAGTGACTCATAACTTTAAAGACAGAGAAATTCTTCAGAACAGTATCAAAATGGCCGTCGCGTTTCACATGGAAATACGTACTGTGAAGACCACAGACAGTAGGAACGCATGTTTCTTAAAAAAATAAGTGAGAAAAACAGAAACCATGCGACTGTGACCTTCTTGAGCTCTGCAGCCTATATTTTCATACAGAAAGGGCAAATTTCTGAAGAACTTTCTGTGAAAATTGAAAGACAGCTATATTAAGCGTGTCTACTACAGATGATCACTATCAAGGCTGGGTTCATTTCTGCAGTCGTCTCTAGCCTTTAACTAAGCAGTCAAGTGGTTTTTTTCATCAAATGCTTTTTGGAAGAAATTCATTTTTGTGATATTTGAAGTTTTTAAGCTATGGGTGGCGACCCACCGCAGCTAATTAATTGGCCAAATGAAAAATGAGTGTGCCTCACACACAGTAACGGAAACAATCATCAGTTTGCGTGACATTGGGAAACAGATAGAAAAAATTGGCGAGGTACTTAAGCCAGGCCTGTACTTTCTGAAGTGACTCATAGGATACACTGTTGCCTTAAGTGATATACTGCAGCTTGCTCCCAGTAACCAGCATTCCAGGGAAAGCAGGCACTCTAAAAAGCAACATATCTGGATGTTTACTCATATTTGTCATCATGTGTTTTCATTAAATGCAAGTTTCCCTTTGCTTTTTGAATGTGATTGGACAGTAAGCCTGTACATTTGTGTCCCGTGTACACACACAAGTGTTGCTGCACCTGACCATGGAAGTCTGACCATCGCACAGACTTAATACATTTAACACCCCTTTTCCATGACTACAATTCAGCAAAGTACTTGGCGTCATTAATACGATTTTGTAACCCACCTTGGGATCATGTCCTTGTCTGTAATGACCCAACCATTCTGTTGCATTCAACTGTAGCACCGCATGGTTAAAAAATATATGCATTGATGCTAACTGCAGCTAGCGACAAAACCACTGTGCAGCCAGGCAAGCGAGATGATACACCCTCTGAATGCAGAATGAGGGTGAGTATGTCAGTCAATCAATCAGAAGACATTATTAGTATTGCAACAGCACACAACTGCCTGCAAAAAAGCCTAGGGGCAGGAGAGTAAGAATAGAATACAATGCTGTCAAGAGGATGGATAACAGAAAGATATGGTGATCTAAAAAAGTAGGACTCGTTCAAATCTTAACACAAAACCTGGGTGTGGCAGATCAAGAAGCACTTTGGGTTAAGGCAAGGGGTACTGGATTCCAAAATAGCCAAATCTAAAAGGTTTCCAAGAAAATGTTTATGGCACATGAGAATGGGAGTTCTTTAGAGGGGCACTGCTAAAAAGAATGAGGTTCATGCTGAGCGGGGATTAGGGTTGGGGGAGTTACAGATGACTGCACAATCAGCGACGTTACACTGCAGCAATTTATGAACGGACAAAAAAAAGATACACAAAGAATTGACAGATAACTTGTTTGTATTGAAGCTTTATACAGACCTGGGCAGAGCTCAGGAATAGACCACCCTTTGAAGCTTCTCAGGGCTCATGCCCTGTCACTACATAGATTTGTCTCCCGACCTGCTTCTCCTCTCATGATATTGTATGTTGGCAAGTATAGGAACATCTTCAACTGGTTGCTATTAGCAGGCATTGTTGTAAAACCATGAAGGTCAGATATTCTAGCAAATGAGATGATTCTTGTGTAGTCTGTAATCCATAATCCCAAATTACTTCCACTCAAACAATAGTCACAGTTAAATGATCAAAAAGAAAGTGTGTATCAAATAATCTCCATTCAAAGAAATATAGAAACCATGACAAATCTATAGACACGCCATTACTTATTTCTGCGTCAGGTTTTGTAATGTCAATTACTTGTTAATACTCTGATTATATATATGAAACAAAGACACAGCACGCAGGTTTGAAAGAAAGGTGGAAGCAATACTCTAGGCTCTGTACTTCCTCTTTTTCCTCCGCCATTTCAGAATGTACAAACACACATTCTTACTGCAAAAAGTTGCGGCACCATGTTTCTTTAGACCGGGTATCAGGTAGCGGCCAGTTTAAGAGTACTTACCGACGCTTAAGAGCCTGGTGAGAGTGATCGCAGTCTACAGTAAAACGGGAAATCTCCCGCCTGGGTCAAAGCACTGTTTTAACAAAATGTCTTGTTTGAAATCGATGATTACATCACAGCGACGCGTGATAGGTCGATGCCATCGCGAAAACCGAAAGTACAGCTTTGCAACACAGCTTTCCTGTCCTGCTTGACAGTTAAATCGAGAGAACAATGCGTCAGGGATTCGTAGTTTTTCTCTGGGCTAACGTCTGAGATGGATCGAACCAGCCGGAAGATACTATCAATTTCTTTTGTGGAGTTGTTTGATGCTTATGTGTGGTAACCTCTTATAGTCAACAAATTACCCGTAATACATTATTTATTTAACATAGCCCGTTTATGTACATATTATGGTATCTGATAAACTGTATCACGCTCAAAGTGAACTAACTCATTGTGAGGTTAGAATATAAAACGATCGAATTATTTCAGAATTTAGATTTACAATATTTCAGGATTTAAGCAATTGATAGAAGGATAAGTGACGCTTACTGTAAAAGCAGCGGCAGATCTATGACAACAACAGCAGAAACAATACTCCTACTACCAGTAATAACAACAAGAACAACAACAACAACAACAACAATAATAATAATAATAATAATAATGACTGGGTGATTATTATAATGATTATTATGGTTATTAATCGTATAAGTAATAGTGGCATCCTGTAGTAGACTTGATCAATCTGATCAATGGGAGGAGTACAAATTGTGGAAAGTGCACAAATGCAAACTGTAATAATATTATATTATAGATATAGATAATATAAAAACAGTTATCAAATTCTAGTACAGTCATTAGCTCTATAATTCACATACTAAATTTATAGCTGTAGTGTATTGTCTCATTGTTCTGGATGAAGGCCAATCTTCTCAACAGATTGTATGTCTTATGAACTATGGGAGTGTCAGTGCAACGTAGTTCTCATTTCAGTTTTGGTACTTGGGGTGGTTGCCCTAAATTTCCATTTTGGGTAGGAAAATGAGTGCCTCTCAAAAGCTATCCGTCTTCATTTTGGAATGAAAAAACCAAAGATACCTTTCATTTCAATAGCGAACAATGAGCCAATAGAATTTTAAAGAGGTGTTATACTTATCAATGCTTGATTGGTGGACTCCAATCAAGTTCTAGAGGCATATCAAGGATAATCAAATCAAACAGGATGTACCAGACCTCAATTTGGAATGCTATAGGAAAGGGTCTGAATACTTAGGTAAATGAGATATTTCCATTTTTGATTTAAATAAATTTTTTTTTTTTTAAATAAAAGTTTTTGCTTTGTCATTATGGGGTAGTGTGTGTAGATTAGCGGTCAAAAGAATACATTTAATCCATTTTAGATTAAGTCTATAGCACAACAAAGTATGCAAAAAGTGAAGGGATTGGAATACTTTCCAAAGGCACTGTATTTTTGACTGTGAGTGCATGCTATGCAAGTTAATAATATTGATGAATAAAACAGCATTGTAAGAACCAACACTACTGAGAAAATCAAAAACGTCCAAGTATATGTTTTAAAAATGTTGTGATTGTCATGTTCCCTCAGCCAGAGCCCATGCTTTCTGATGTAATTCATTGTATGGCCACGAGGGGGACACCTAGCTCTGCAAGAGCAAGCGCTGATAATCAATTGAAAAGTACTTTTGTGGCAACCAGTATAGATTTGGCCAGCTCATTCAAAGATTGGATTCAAAGACGTCAGAGTTCTCCTTTTAAGGTTGAACCCACCCACGCCCTCATCCATTCATTGAAATAAATCTATTACACACTGAATTCAATTTTCTAGATCCTATTGTTTTATACTGACGGATGTCGTCAATGAAAAAACACACATACATATATTTTCATACATATATGTCAACATCAGTTGAATGCATCTTTGCTTTGGACAAGTACTCGATAAGAACAAGATTTTTCAGGTGTGACAATTAAATGAGCTGTCCAGCAATGTTGGACTAGTGTTGCCAACAAAATGTGGAATTAGTAAATTTTAGACAATGTACAACTTTCAGCTCGGGAATTTAGAAAAACGGGACATAATTTAGTTCAAAAGGTTTTTACAATCTGTACTATACATCTGTCCTATACACTCTAAACGTTTGTAACCAAAGGAAGGATAAACGACCACTTCAACAAGCAGGAGGGCAAGCATCTTACAAATTAATTAAATGTTCCCTGACGGATATAGGCTTGCTGTGGTGTGCTAGGGCTGGTACTACTGACGTTTAACGCATTTAATCAATTGATACAGAGTGACTCGTACTGGAATTACACGGGACACATTTAGGGTAAACAATTAAAACCCGTATACGGGACATGAACGGTATTTTTCTATTGGACAATGCTAAGTCAGTCAATTTTGTTCTAGCGTATCATTGGTTAAAACTGTGCCAATAATTGTCGTTTTAGGCCAGTTTGGCGGGTCGGAAAATCTTTAACTACACGTTGATTGGCGAATGTCTACGTCAATCAAAACCGTCGCAGTGCGATTGGACCTTATCTCTATTCGTAGCTTGCAGTGGGTGTTTTCCAATGCTGTAGGGACAGATCGGACACGGACCGATGCGAAAGAAGCTGCAACAGGAAAATGGCTGACAGATTCTCTCGCTTCAACGAGGATCGTGATTTCCAGGTAAAAAACCCCCAAGTAATCAGTAATAGTAAACATTATAGTGTGGTCAACCTGTTTCAGATGTAATCGTCTTTCTAGCGGTTACTCTTGAGAAATATCGCAGATAATCCAGGTTAATACACGCCCTTGTGTTGTCCAAAGTCTGCGTGTTTAGCAAGCTAGCAGGCTGGAGACGACAGGCTAGCCAGCTAACTAGCTACAGAGCTATCCTAGAAGGCGCCCTTACTTCACCAATGGAAAAAATCAAATGCAAGGTGTGCCCTTGGTCTGTTCGGTCAGTACCCTGAAAATATATATGAAACGTAACGAACATTACAAGAACGCCGCGTCCTTGCAAAATGTTTTGATCCTGAATTGTTTTGCATGCGGATTAGCTACGACCGAGTTAGTTAGGTAGCTATCGTTAGCTCGCTAAATTGTGACAATGGGGGGTGAAAACAGCAAAACGAGGCACTTGCCCTGGCATAGTTTGTCAGCGTGCCAAAGAACTACTGTTCGGAATTGTCTCGGGTTAAAAAGAGAAATACCCGGAGTGAGCTTGCTATTCTTACTGTAACTTAAAAAAAGGTCGCCAACATTAGATGCATGGCTTGTAACTGCAGCAAGATAGCTAACTAGCTAAATGTGACTTAGTGACTTGGATAATTCTGTAATGCTTTGCTCGTACCAGTCAACTGCACTGTTTACTTGCTTTAAATTGCCTTGAGCGTGAGAAAGTATTATGTTCGCAAAACATACAGTTGTTATGGTGAACATTTCAATCAATATCTGACAAGCAGCAAATAACACAAATAATGTTGCCCTCGAACTAACCAGCGAGCAAAACACGTTTTATCTACTTTCCTGAATTGCTTGTGGTTTCTCTTAAATTTCTCTCCTAAAACCAGATTAGAGTGCTGTCGTTGAGTACTAGCCTCTTATCTAGCTGTTTAACCAGATATGCAGTATATTCAAGCTCGCCGCATGGCTCCGAATTTAGTATATGCGTAGCTACTAAGTGAGACCTTATGCAAGTAAAGTTGTTCGACAGGAAATTTTGGTGTTGTTGACGAGCTGACTGGTGCCACTGCCAGCATTGTTGCTTGGCAGTAATTAGCAGCATACTGCTTTGATCCGAAGAACATATTCAGCATTTAAGTTGTGGAAAGCATCCACACAACAACACGTTTACATTATGAACATGCAGAGCACTTTATTTATACATTTAAGTTTTTTTTAAAACATTTGGGCATCCTGCATTGTAAAAAACATTCATTTTGATGATATATTGCTAGCTACATATACAAAATGACTTGCTTAATTTTGAGACTTCACTGTATTTACAAAGCAGAAAGGAGAATGAATTCACAGATGACCATCCCAGGCTGAAAAGCTGACATTGTTATTTCATCACTAAATAGTAGAACCTGTTGGCACAGGTGTTCTATTTTATCCATATATTTAGCTCTAAACTTATTTCTTTCCTTCCTTCTAGAGGTTTCTAGTTGGTAAGAGGAGGTTGTATATGGACCCCATAGCATGTTCTGCCATTGTTGAAACTAGAAGTTGTCTGATTTGCTGATGCTTTAAGAATATTCTTCATGGGGTATGACCTAAAACATCCCATAGCAAACATAGAAACCCATACAGTGCCACAACCTCTAGTTACCAGCTGAAACCTCTCAGGCGGAGGACAGAAAGAATGAATGAACTGAATATCTGGTCGCAGGCTAGCAGAAAGCCTGCGTTCTGGTGCCATCTGCTTTCCTATGCATGCCTGTAAATGTTCTGTTGTAGACCACACCCCATTAAGAGTGTGCCTAACAAGCCACCAAACTGGAGCACTTGTAGCTGACAGAATTTTCAGTGTGATGTCCACCAGGATACTTCCCTGGTCCATGTCTAAAGAATATGTGCTGTTGAAACACTGTCTCTGGATACCTCATGGGGAGATGTGTGATGACTACAAGATAATAACGAAGCGTGTAAAATGCAGCTCATCATGTCTGAAACAAGACGTCTGCAGTATTCTGCTCTAAGTTGCAATAAAATGCCTCTCTTTGGAAAACACTTGCCCTCTATCCAATGTAGAAAATGTAGTCCTTGTTTTCTTCAAACAAGAAGGTAAAAATAATTTGAAAATGAATTGTTTGTTCTTGCTTGGCAGTTGGCACAAAGCAAATGGCTTTCATAACAAAGCCGAGATGGTAAGTTCACACAATACATTTAATGCTAAAGTAAACTTTAAAGTATTGCATGCCGGCATAGTGCATGCAGAATAAACCAGGCACATACTTTTTAAAACATTTTAGGGACAGCTGGAAAATAAAGTCAACTAGGACATTGTTAACAAGAAGTATTCTCTTCCGGAATAGAAAAAATATCCTACTAAAGTTCCTACTAAAAATTAACAAAGGTGTATACATGGTATAATGATGCGCACAAGGGTAGAATATTCGTAATCATTTTGTTTTTTTTTAAATGTAATTATCTGTTGTATTATTGAAAACAAAAATAAAAAAAACAGCTTAGAGTACTGCAGTGTTCTCATGAGTAACTGATCTTTTGCTCAGAATTTTAGTTGAAAATGATTTTGCATCTGTCAACCTGGATTGCTCCATTTTGATTATTTTTGCACATCTCTCACACAATTGGAAACAGATGAAGAGGATATGAATATGTAACTTTTGATGTGTGATGGCTCTGTGAAATAGTGTCTTGCCTGTTGTACAAGTTCAAGTTGCCTGTAAATTACCCTTTTGCCCCATCACCTTAACTAAGTTCATGTGCAAAACATGGGGTTTTATACGTGTACAATAAAACCTCTGTGATAGTATCCAATTGCAGCGTCTGTGCACTGCCGGAATTTCATTGGTAGATGCTTGCTGGCTCCAGTGAGTCATGCTGCTCCTCCTTTTCCGCAGCTTTAACATTTTGATGGACGAGATGCTCCGCTCTCATGTGGCAGGATTTGAGGTCTTTGGACGTGCCAGTAATTGAAGAGCTGGTCGAGAAACATTACCAGTTTCCTGCTGCTGAGGTCTGTGTTTGTGGGAGTTTGAGGCCTGGGTGCTGCTTCCCCCACTTTGCTGTCACTGCTGGGGCTACGTGGTGATAGACTGTGTTTTCAGAAGATGCGTCCCTCCCGTTAACCCCCACAAAGTTATTTTAAGAGGACCTGTACTGTTTCATAATTGGGTAGCTTTGCCTGTGCCACTTTTACAGATTTAGCTCTTTCGTTGCTCTTATAGCTGTTTTTGGCAGGCGCACCACTTGTTCTGTGGGTGAGGTCTCACACAAGCACTTCTGAACGACTCTGCTCGCGCTCGCTCTATCCGTGTAGTGATTGTGTTTTCTGCCTGGGTTATGTGCCCCCATCCGGATAGTCTGGACCTCTGAAAGTGCTTGAGCTTGAAGTGAATGACACATACATTACTCAGGGAGGTTAAGTATATGGTAATGGAAAGAACAGACAGTCTTTACATTGGTTTCCCATAGCAGTTCAAGTAGCCTCACTGCCATTCAGTTGCCCAGTATAGTTTTTAAATTTATTCATGACAATAAGGTGTGTTTTGCTGGTACTTAACAGTGTAAACACCCTCTTTCCAGCCAGTGATGAAATTCACAAATGTTGTTCTCTGGGAACGTATTCGAAGGTGAAATGAATCACCTATTCATTATCCTCCAAAAACGCTATAGCCAAATCCATTATTATTGGATGAAGTGCAATTGTGCTGCTGCAGAATTTCTAAACAGTGATCCTGCCCTGATGTTATGCGGAGAATGGCCAGTTCTTTTACTTTGTTCAGGGCTGTCCACCAAGAGAATATTAATCAGTCAGATCAGAGCTGTAGCTATCTTCATGGCTGACTGGAGGGCAGCTCTCGTTCTTGGAAAGTAAGGTAACGGAAACACTTTTATATCAGATCAGAAAATGGCTTTTTTTTATTGCTGGTGTACCTTTTTAACATTATATGTTAAAAGGCTTGAAGAGAACATGGCCTGCAGTAAGATTACCTTTCTGAAATGCAAATTCTTGGTTGTCTGTGTGTGATCACTGACAGGCCTACATTCTTTTTTGCCCTGAAGTGTTAGGACAGCATGCATTTTCAGGTTAAAAGCCCAGGTGTGCTGGAGGAGTAATTTGGCGAAAAGTGATTTTGAAATATTCAAATTGCACGTTCAAGTTATACGACTGGAGGGCATTTTCAGTGTAGGCTAGACCCATCTTAAATTTGTATGCCCCCGATTAAGTAATCATCCATTACGTTCTGAAGCGGGCCATGTGAATGGCCCTCAGTGTGTCACGCTCACAGCGGCGCAGCTGTTGGAAGTTACAATAGGCCCTTTCATCTCTACCTCCGCAGTTGCTAAGTTTATGGTGTTTTTTTGGATGGCGAGCTTGATCCCAGCCCCCCCCAGCAGATGTGAACTCGCGTTGAGCCGGGGCAGAATTCCAGCCCGGATTCTGCAGAGATTTGTTGCGCCCGTGCACCCGTGCCCGGCTGAGCCGTTCTTTCCAGCACTTGGCGGGCACCGCGGGGTGAGGCGTGCTGAACTGGCGTTTAATTCCCTGGCGCGTCCCCAGCGGGCCGGCTGGCGCGACCCGCTGCTCAGGCCCGGGCCTCGCTGCCCGGGACAACTAGGGGAAGGAAAGGTAGAGCAAGCAAGGCCCCTGTCTGAGAAACCAGTCCCCCCCCCCACCATGAAGGAATACCGCCCAGCTGAATGGGAAACTTCCCCACTCTCTGGCACAGAATGGCAACAGTGTCAGGCTGCTGGAAATACTCTCACCACAATGCCATTGTCCCACTTCAGGAAAGGATGTGCACAAACACTGTGGCTGTGGATCTGTGTTTCATATTTGGAGCAGGGAAGGAACCTCCTTTTCAACGAATGTGTGGGTGACTGCTCTCGGTGAGCATTTGTTCTGAGTGTTGAAATCCTGCTACACCTTGGCTTAGGAATGTGGCTGTATTTCCCAGCATTGTGTATGCGCACTGTCATTGATGGAGTACAGTTGTTGTATGTGTGGTGTGTACTTATCAGGGACTGTTTCTGGAACCTAGTCCTGCATATTGCCCGCAGTGTCTTCATATACATTTGTGTTAGATAACTGGAGATTAACGCCTAGTGTAAGACCAAGAAAAACAGTAACATCTAAGTATAGGTTGGGCCTTTGTCAGTGTTTGGTGTGAAAACAGAACAGTGGCTTTTTTTACATTTATTTGGATTGTTGATCGATAAATGAAACATAAGCTTTAATGTAAGGATGATTCGTGATTCACGATGCAAAAAAAAAGTAATTTCCACAGTGCTGACGCAGTGTCTGATAAAGGTCTGGTGACCTGTGTGTTCACACAGATATCACAGTGATTCTACCTGCCTGTATGAGTCATGCGCTTGAGTTGATAGACATATTGCCTTACATTGTGTTCAATGTCTTGTGTCCTTGAACACGGCGCTGTGCCCCACACCTACTAAAGCCGCCCACAATGAAAGGCTGGGGAGTCTGGTATGTGGCATTTGATCCCGTCAGTCCGTTCTGTCTTTTCACTTTCCCGGTGACTTCTAGAAGCTCCATTGAGTGGGTACAGAAGTTATTGGTGTCTGCAAATAAAATGTGCTCCGTAAAGCTCCTGTGGTTATGAAATGCGGCTTTAATCCCAGATTCAGGAGGGCTGAGTCAATATGCTGCTCGTGTTCGCTGAGAAAACTTAATCTCAAACTGACATGCCTTTCCACACTTTTTCGCTGGGTTTTTGAGGGGGAAAAAGCATCCCGTTAGAGGTAGTGGTGTCTTCTACGCCTCCTCCACGGTTCCATCTTCAGAGGAGCTGAACTTCGTGGGATTTTGATGATGGAAGCAGTGAAATTAGTCCTAGAAAGTCTTAGTCTTCTGTTTTCGTGTAACTGTATACCTCATTCAAGTCAGGGAAGTTTGCTCTGTGTTCCAGGAGATGCCATCTAGAATTTTGATACTGCTCAACCTCCACTGATTGGCTGCTTTGGTGGAGGCTGGGAATGGCTGGGTTTGGTTCTGTGAAAGGCAGTGCTTTGGAAAAACGTGGTTCACGGCTCCTTTTTGTCCCCGTGTTGGATTACTGTAGTGGAAAAGCCCCTAGTGATGCCCTGCCAGGCCAGCTGTTCCCAGCCTGCAGTGTTTGAGAGCCCCTTTTAGGTCCCCCGCAGTGTTCTTTATAAGGCGTGGACAGAAGGCAGGCCAATCTGCAGCTTTTGGCTGAACCTTTTGCTCTCTTAGCAAAGCAACGGTTACTGAATTAACAAGAGGGAAGTAGAGCTGAATTACCATTTGCTTGTTTGTGCCAATAGTGTTTTCTGAGGCAGTGGTAGCGTTGTCTTTCACTTGCTTGCTGCAGGGGGAGATGTTTGGACCGCACTCTAGTTTCTGCAGTTTACGGCCCGAGGAATGAGGTGGTGTTGATAATGAGTACCTGCTGCCTGTCTTTGGGAGTTCAGTCTGAACAGTCTGCTGTGGCAGAATTTTCGTGCTTTCATCCCCATCTGAAATAAATCCATGGGAAGATGGACTGGCTACTTGGGGCACCTGAATTCTTCTCTCTGAAAAAAAAAAAAAAAAAAACGACTGCTGGCTGTGTTGCACTATCTGCTTTAAAAACAGAGGAAATGGACACATGGTTGGGCAATTTGCTGCCACATGTGAAGGAAACTGAGGTGGAAGTATGATGTGAGCAGGCATACTCTGGCAGCCCCTGAAATAATGTCAAAGTTCAAAGGCAGTGGTCTGATTGGAAACGATACACATTATGTATCAATAAAATAACCCTGATCTTTGTGAGAAGCAGTGTGTGGGAGTTTCTTATTTATTTCTTTGAAAAGATCTTCCAGCACCCCTGCAGAAATATTCTCAGGTGTGTAGTTTTAAGGTTTCGGTTCATTTCTGAACTCCATCTTCAAAGCAGGATTCTGGGCTCTGTATAACACAGTTGGTCTCGTTGATGCAATTTTAAGTTCAGATATGACCATTTCCATTCTTTACAATTCTTTCTGTTTCTTTACAGTTAGAAGAATTTAGAAGAAAACACAGGTAGTGACTTAACCAGCTCAAGTAATGAAAGTACTTGGTTACTTTGACCGTTCGGTTCTTCCAAAGTCAAACCTTTACACATCTCCAGTGCCATATTTAGAAAGGCAAACGACGCATAATGTCCATCAGCTAACCTGGCTGGCAGAAGAAAGGAAAAGACAGTGGTGAAAATACTACTTGTCTCAGCATATACATGGATACACATTCTCCTTGGATCGTGGAAGCACATTTGAGTGGCAGCACAAGCCCGACCGTGTAAATGGTGTCGTGTGGTTGGTGCGGCTGCGGAACTGCCGCAGGCACTGCTCGGGGACTGGACGATTGCCCGGTCAGGCCGTCGCTGCGTTTGGTGATCGTTGATGACAGCGAATGACATTTCCAGGAAGGCATTAAATCATGTCGCGACTTGTAATTTACCGCCTCTGTTTCTGAACAGGCGTGTTGGTGTGCTTTTCTGTGAGCAGCGGGGCACTGCAGAGGTAGCCTGCTCTGTCTGAAAGGTGAGGACATCTAGAGGTGTTATATCTAGATTAAAATGTAGAATCAATATATATAGATTAGTTATCACATCTGACTTCACACCTTTATTGGGAGCAGTTTTGGTTTGTATAAGCTTTGCATGGTAGATTGTTCCACTGCATGGAGATATCTCTCCCTCTGCACTTTGTCCTTCACATAGCCCTGAAGAAACGCTACTGAGTTGGCAGTGCTGTGTGGTATACCTTTATATACATGCAGCTACTGGGGTTGTCATAACTCTGATTTGGTGTCAAGAATTTCAGTGAACCCATATTTTATTCATGCATCTGTTAGCGATGCATAATATGCGCTTCAAGGAAATGACCATGCGCTTCGTAGGAGAGTTTTCAATGGTTGTGTTGTGTCAGCTAGGTTGTTTTGAGGAAGTGTACAGAGTGGAAATTGCACCATGGTATGTTTACAGCCAGCCAAATTTTGAATTGCGTTGCCATTGGAACTGTGAATTGCGATGTGACACAGTCCATTTCATTACCTTTAGATTTGTAGAGCGATGTAGTGATTAGGGCTGTGGGCTCGAAACAGGTTGGACTGCTGTTGTACCCTCGGCACTTAATCTGAATTGTTTCAGTAAGTGTTCGGTTTTATGAATGGATAATATTTGCACTGCTCCAGCTAAGTTGCCCAGGATAAGGGCGTCTTTGTGCTCAGGACTCATTTACTTTATTTATGAGCAGCAGTGTCTTCATGCTATAGTGGTAATTTGCTTATCATATGGCTTGTATAAAAACGGCCAGCTTACACAGGAAAATAACTGCTGCCTTTGCTGTGATGGCAGTGTCTCATTAGAGATTCAAACCCGCAGCCTGCTGCTCTGACGTTCATCACCTTAGCCGCGGCTCCTTCCCATTGCTCTCGAGTTCCGCATCCACATCGTACTGCAGAATTATAAATATTAGAATGTGTGTTTTTCAGCTGCAAGGAGCATAGTGAAACAATAAAGACCATAAATGGCAGAGTGATGAGGTCATTGTGTTTCATCACAGTGCAGCAGCTGTGGAGAGTTCCTGATCTACAGAGGAGTCACACCCTAATTTCTACCAAATGAGTTCATGACAGCTGAAGACTGGAACAAATTACTGGCTTTTGTAGCAAGGTAGATAACTCCACAAAGATCCTTTCTTGCCTGTAATGTTGGCCAGGTGAACCGTTGTTATGGCATTTTGGTCGACATAGTTTATTCAGAAGTGTATCGCTTATGGTGAAATGCATACGTGTATGGAAGCACCACTAGCTGCAGAGTGTTCTAATCACCAGCCAGTCTGATGATTAAAATGCACAGACTTTTAATTGAGTTTATTTTCCAAGTCCTAGATTCAGTAGTCTGAGACTGTTTTATCTTCTCCCCTGTGGGCCCATGGTTTCCTCTTCTGCAAGAAAGCTGGAGCCAGAATCTGACTCCTGAGATCCACTCTCTCGCTGCGGTAATGTCAAGTAACGGGACATGAGAAGCACTCGCTAAATCAGAGTTTCTAACCCACAAACATTCGTCATTAACAAAAGCAAACATCGAGCGCAAATGGAAGGCGTGAGAGCAAATGAATTGGCATGAGAAATTACATTATGTCAAATGTTGTTATGATTTGGTTTCCAAAAGGCACTACAGAGCAAGCACAGTAAGCAGGGGCAATGGATGTGCAGACAGATCTGTGGTCTTCTTCGCGGAATAGCGCACGTCTGTTATAGAGGGAATAGAGATGTGAGGAGTGACAGGCAAACTGGTGGCGTGAGCTGCTCTTTAGAGCAAGCCGCTGCTACAGGGAATTTCTGATGTCTGTGGAACAGGTCGCCCTTTACATAATAACCAGTCCTTGCCGCGTCCCAGCTCCCATTTCTCCCTCTGCTTTAATTGCGTTCGGTGGGGCCCAGCTTGTGCTTGCGCCCCGCGTCCCAGGCTCGGGGGAAAGCTGGCTGTAATCACTCCTCACAGTGCTCTGTTCCCTTTACATAATGGAAGAGAGGAGACGATGTGTACTCGTGCTATGCTGCAGTGACGTTCCTGGCCCGTGGGCACATGCACATCTGGACAGCTAGAGGCCAGAGGAAATAATGCATGATACCTCTCTCTTACAAATATACTGAGAAATGAGACCTGCACTGTCTGTGTGTGTGTGTGTGTGTGTGTGTGTGTGTGTGTGTGTGTATGTGTATGTATGAGAGATTGATCATCTACTGTATCCAACATTGATGTTATGTATTTCTGATGTGTTAGGCAATACATGAGAGAACAACCCATTAAAACTGAAATCTCCAAACCTGTCGGTAGTCTGTGGTCCCAGAGCACGCACAGGGCTAAGCATTCAGAGGAAGACCTGCATAGGACAGGCTGATGGCCAGCACATCCTGGGATGGTGGACCTGTAGGGTGTGTCTGTGTCTGTTGTCCTTGGTTGCGTGTCCCGTTTCCAAAACCCTTCACGATGCGTGCCACGTGTCACTGCTCCTGTGGGCCCTTCCTCTTAAAGCATGACGTTCTCTCCTTTTGGCAGCCCTCTCCGTCCGTGTGAATGCTGTCTGTGCCTGTGCGCTAACGCTAGTCTCCCCGTGCTTTCTGTTGCAGGGGGGAAATCACTTTGATCAGTATGAAGAGGGCCAGTTGGAGCTGGAGCAGGCCTCCCTGGACAAGCCCATTGAATCGGTAAGGCTGCGCCCGTCACCCCCCCACGCTGTAGGAGCAGGCCGGCTGGGGAAAGAGTGTGAGGATGGATGATTGCCCAGCCAGGGACAGGAGCCCCCAAACTGTGCCCCCCTCCCCTCTGTGTAGTAGACCTGTCTACTCCCCTACTCAACATCTAGCTCCTCCTTTGGCATGAATGCTCTCATATACTTGTAGAGCTTGGTAGAGCCCTCATCTGTTAGTGTTTCTCTCTGTCTCTTTCTCTTTCTGTCTGTTTCTCTCTCTTTTTCATTTTAATTCATTTCTTCAGTCATGAAATTTAGTTTGGCTGAACAGGAAGTAGTCTTGTCTTTGTAGTCATTTTTTTCCTCTTGAGTTTTAGATTTAGATCATTTTAACATTCTGTAATTGTGTTTATTTCCTGCCCCTTATTTGTTGTATTGGTAGAGGACATTTTGTGCTCTGACTGACTGTGTGAGTGGGTGGAGTGGATAGTGCACTGTCAGGATTCCACAGCGCCAGGGCTGCATCAGCACTCCATACACTGAAGGCGTCACCCGTGTACTCTGAAGTGGATTCTGGTCTCACCCAAAAGACACGCGCACGCGTAACTGTCCGTCCGTTTAACAGTCGGAGAACGCAGTGACCCGCCGTGGTAGATGGACGGATATGCAAATGTGAGGCGTTTTTGGGCCGCAGTGTTTCTGCCGTAGCCCACCGTGGGTGGCAGTGTAGCGTAGTGGTAAGGAGCAGGGCTTGTAACCAAAAGGTTGCTGGTTCGATTCCCTGCTGGAGCACCGCTCTTGTACCCTTGGGCAAGGTACCTAACCCAGAATTCCCCGGCTGTATAAATCTATGACGTGTAAAAATTGTAACCTGTGTAGGTGGCTGTGGATAAGAGCGTCTACTAAATGCCAGTAATGTAATGTAATGCCTCATACAGGAGGGCTGCTGTGCGTCATTACCACTTGTCTACAGCTGCACCAGTGAGAGCAGGCCCTGTAGCTGCGTGCCCTGTAGCTGCGTGCCCTGTCCTGTTTTTCTCCAGGCACCAGCACGACTCCTTCGCTCGCTGCAGACTCACGAAGCGACAAAGTGAGGGGAGGCGTGCCCGTCCCAGCACTTCAGAATGTAGCGCTATCAGTGCCTCGGCACTAACAGCGAACACACAGCGCGGGTTTTGTACGCCTCATTTCGTCCCCCTGCTGCAGTCATTACTTAGTCTCCATTTCAGCAGCGGCCTGGTTTCGGGAGGGCCTGAGCTGCGCGCGTTTGATGAAACACGCTGCCAAACAGGGCTTTTTAAAAGGGTCATAATTCAAGACGGGCTCTCGAAGACAGAGAGGTGTTTTTTTTCCGGTGAAGTCCTTGAACTGCAGCCCAAGTGGAAAGGCTTCCGCTCTAAGTAGGCTAAGCAGCATTAGCCTCGCTTGCCTGTGGTCCCATTGGGGGGCCTGCTCATTTGTGGGCTGCTGTTTATGCTGTCAGCCTTTGCCCAGAAAACTGTCCCACACTCCCACACTTACCGTCACACACTTAGGTAATCATAGTTCATCCCCTGGTATGCCAGCACAAGACTCACACACGTGCTTACAGTGATGCGGGAATGGATCGTTTCGGCTAAACTAATTCTCTGTTCCTATAACACAATTTAGGAAGAGCTGAAAAAAGCAGGGGTGAAGCCTAGGTCTCTGTGTGGAAGGAATTAAGAATAAGGGTTAAGTGAACAGAGACTACAGTGTCATCTGCTTCTACATCACGAGTATAGAATGTGTGCCCAATCAAACAAATGCAGACACACAGTCGCGTAATAGGAATTGGTGCTTTTTTTTAATCAGACTCAGGGCATTCCTGAAAGCCTATTTTAACACAAGGATCTCAGTACAGTATCCACTCCAGAGAGTGCGGGAGAGACTGCTGGCTTGTTATGTTGAGCGCCTAGAAGTTAACGGGTGTGTCTGCAGACGATCGTGTGTGTGTGTGTGTGTGTGTGTGTGTGTGTGTGTGTGTGTGTGTGTGTGTGTGTGTGTGTGTGTGTGTGTGTGTGTGCACGCATGGTGAGTGGGAGAGTGACTACCGAAAAAATTTCCAGTATTGTACACAACTTGGGGTGTTCGACGTTTCTCTCCTGCAGCGAATTGGCCCCAATTAGCTAAGCAGCTATGACCCGGTTTGTATCTGCACGCTCTGCTTTCCTACTCCTATCTCCTAGGGTCTCCTGTAACGCTTCTCTCACTCTTTCTCTCTGGCTCTCCACTTTGTTCTTTATTTTGTCTCTCTCTCTGTCTCTCTCTCTCTCTCTCTGTCTGTCCCTCTCCTCAGCACAGTGGTTCGGTGTACAGTACCCTCTGTCATTCTGTGCTGGCATGGTGCTTGTGCAACTGGAAGTGCATTTTTTGCTGACGAGGCACATAGATAATATCGCAGGCAGCTCCTCTCTCGGACATCACGGCCGGCAGGCTCAGTAAAGGAGGGTCCCGCCTGTTATCCAGAGGGGCCGACAGCCCTCCCTAAAACGCACACCCCAGGGCGCTCTCTGAAAGAAATCCCTTTGTTGTCAGCCAGTGCTTCTTGGCATTGAAATTACTAACGTATCACTTGCCTCAAACATTACAGCTCAAAATGAGTTAACTTAAGTTTTAATAATTAATTGATCCTTGCTCATCTGCGGCTGACTGTTGACAATTACTCAACAGTGCCTCAGTGTGTGACCTACCTGCTGGGGGCATTGGTGTAGGGGAGAGGGTGACAGTTTTCACACTGCTCTAGACTGTGACTGCTGCGTCTTTACCTTGTGATGAATGAGGGGAATTATGACAAAATACAAAGCAGCAGCTCAAAGTCATGAATTTATATGCAAGTGCCTACAGAGTTATATACAACAAAGACAAGGTCACACTTACAGATCAATACGGCCTCCTAGGTATTCATTATACTTAGAATTTGATATGTTCAATATTTTTACATCAAAGATATTGAGCTGGCAGACCTTTAGGTTACCAGCTCAGTGACACGTACCATCAAGATGCTCGGATATATTGCTGTGTCTGCTGTGAATAATAGATGTATCGAAGATGATAACAAGCTCTGGCTTTGCAGGTTAGCTCACCTGTATAAACCAGAGCACAGAAACAGCACTTCTTCTGTACTAACGGAAACAAACCCCCCCGGTGCCCCTTTAATTCACACATTTACTGTGTCCGTGGTTGTGAAACGGCCCTGTATGTAAGAGCCTCAGGGCGTCGTCATCTCTGACCATGGCAGCGTTGGGGGAGGGTCTGAAAGAAAAGGCACGAGCCACAGGGTTAAGAAAACGAGAGTTACTGGGGCACGTAATAATTGCATTATTATTTTTTTCCATTTCATCACTGTAACAGCTAACCAAACTGGGACATCTTAAAAAATATAACATCCTGATTATAGAAGTGAACGATTCGCTGAAAGCTGATTCTAAGAATCTCTAATACGTTTCACATGGTACTAATTTGCAGGTTTCTTTTCTAGCGAGGAAAGGAAAACACGTCAGTATTTTTCAGTCAACCGAGGGCTTTAAGTACGCAGGGTGCTAATTTGGGGTGGAGGGTAGGGGTTGGAAAAGGGGTGGGGTTTTTGGGTCAGGTGCGTCAGAGAGGAGAGCGAGTCTGAGAGGCGGTGTGCGCTCCTGCGGTATTGTCTATGGAGAGGCGCCGAGCGCCCGGCTGCAGTGTACAGCTCCGGATGCAGAGGCAGAGAGCGTACACACACACACACACACACACACACACACACACACGCACGCGCTTCACTCCACCATTACCTTTTTCTGAAGGAACACGGTGTTTGGCAGGCAAATCTCATGAACCCATGGACACGTGTCGACGAAGAAGCGTGCGACCAGCGAGGGGGGGTCGAGTAGTGCCCCGCTGGGCCCCCTCCTGAGCTCCATGATGAAATTTGACCAAAGGCATGATTCTCCTCACTGCTGGGCCACCATAAGCAATGTCTGTGAACACAGGGCAGCACAGCGCCCAGAAGTGTTCGTTCCTACACACACACACACCCACACACACCCACATACACAAACAGACCACCAGAAAAAATTCACAGACACTCGGAAGTGGCGTTTAGATCGACCGGAAGCCCCATAATCATTCTCCCAGCGTCCTCTGGTGTCGCAGGCTGCCAGCCCCGGCTTATCCAGGCCAGCTGCTCGCCCGGGCAGGGCCAGTAACTCACTCAACCGCCCGACACATTTCTGCCCCGCTGCCCAATTCTCTGGCACCGAGCTGCTGGGGCGAGGTGGGGTGGGTGGGGACGGGGTGAGGGGGCTCGGGAGCCGGCCGCGACCGGAGGGCGGCAGCCGAGGCCGCTCCCGAATGCCTGTGCTTCTGTGGGCGCCGGCTGCCAGTGCCTCCCCGTGCCACGCGAGAAGGAGCTGTACACGGCGCCGGGGGCCGCTCGCCGCCTCTTCCTGCCACTCATTGTGTGTGATCCGTAGGCAGCTAGAGGTCTATATTTCTTTTTTGGGGACCTGTTCTTTCTCTTAACGTTTTTTGCCTTGCATGCGTAACTGGGTAGCATTTGGTTCCTCTCACCCCCTTTCCCCCTCTTCCCCCTCCCCCAACCGCGAGAGATATACGGCGGACAGCCACGGGCCCCAACACACCTCCTCATAAGCAGTGACGTCCATGGAAGCACAATCACACAGACAGACAGACAGACAGACGGAGGACATGGGGTCTCTGAGGGTACTGTGGAAGAGACATTTACAAGAGGCGTAACGGTACCTCCGTTTGGACTCAGCCTTTAATTCACCTTAAATGGAATACTTATTGATTTAGCTTCATTGTTATATTTGCCATTACATTCTTAGCCTCACTATGGCAACATAGCCCTGAGCATAATGGGCTGTGTTTACTGCTTTTGTACTGAGAGTTGGCAAAAAAAACCTTATAAGAGAACTCCTTCTTCGTAAATGGCACCATTTCACAACAGACTTTGTATCTTTTAATATGTTCTTCACTTCTTAAGCTGAAGTTAGTTCCCCCCGTTGGAAATAGGTCTTTAATGGAGGTACTGTTAAAAGTGTATCTCCTGCGGTAATGCGAGTATAAATATTCACTTTGCAGGGCAGTTTTAGCTGGGAGATGGAAAGGCCCAGTGACAATCAAGGCTCTAAGCTTAGATAATACAGCACTCCTGTTCCTCTTACCTCTACAGCCCTTTTATTTTTAAAAGAGTGGCAAGATGGATTTAGATTTTAAAGACTTTGTTGGAGGCTGAGACAGCTTTTCTTAAGACGTGAAGCTGTCTCAGTGCTGGCGGTAGACTTCTGTTCTTGTTTTTTTTCCGCCCCTCTCTTTACTCTGGGGCGAAGCCATGACCTGCAGGCCTGTCTCTCAGAACCTGCGTCATGTTTGTTCCCAGTGCGCGGCAGAGGCTGACACTGTAAGGGCCAGCTGTCGCAGAGATCCCATAGCTCAGACGCCGACTCTTAAAACGCCAGAGTGATGTGCAGCTTCGTGTCGCCCCCCCGCCGCCGGATGCCGGGGTCGCGGTTGGCGATCCGCCTCGCTGAGCGATGCGCGCAGCCATCAACACCCTCCGGCGCGGCAGCGTAACCTCGTTAGCTGAAACACCGGAATATTCCAGAAGGAAAGGTCAGCCTTCCTTACTCTGAGCCTGTTTTACCCACCTGACCTAGATCTCGGCAGAAGTTCTAGTTCAGTGCTAGCAACACTGGAGGTGGTCAGTTAAGTAAGTGCTTTACAAGGTCAACTTTAGAAGGTCAAGTTCAGGGCCAACAATGCCTGCACTTACATGGTTTTGCTGTTGTGACTGGGACATTGGCTAGCGTGCAAAACCAGTTGTTGCCATTCTGTCACACCTCTATAACCTCACCGTGCAAGAATGCAAAGCCTCTGCACACTCCCTGTCAAAGAGAAAGAACTAAATAGAATTTATTAGTATGCAGCCTTTACTGCAAAGCAGAAAAGAGAGACCCCTGCCCCCCACCTCACACCCAAATCACAAATAGAACTGGCTCTGTAAAGTATTGCATCGTAAAAAGAGTCAGAGGCTTGCTGTAAGTTAATATCTTCCCAGCTCCTAAATGCTAAAACTGGCCCTTAACCGTTCTTGTCCAACTCCATTTGTCTATCTGTCTGTCTCTCTGACAGTGTGGGACCCTCTCCATCAAAGTACACACACTGACCTGCCCCCCGACTGTGTGTGGGTGTGTGTGTGTGTCTGTGTTTTTATGTATGTGCGTATGTGTGTATGTGTGTGTCAGTTTTGGATCTCCCCACCCAAAAGAGAGCTACACTGACCACGGCAGTTCCATGACAAACATCTACCAAATAAGATTCTTGAAATTAAAAGGCCTTGCATTGAAGATGCCTATAGGTAAATGATCCTTTAAATATGATATGAGCAATGCTCCGCATTGCTCCGGTAACATCAGTTCTTGATGCTCGCCTGACAGTTAGGCATTCTCATTGCGTTTGCCGTTTCAGTACATGCCGTCTGTATGTGCGGCTGCCCTCCACTTTGTGATTGCATCTTCACAGCTCCCCCGTTTCTCAGGAGGTTTGCTTTCATCACCGCAGGCCTGCAGCCTTTCTGCAGAGCCCAGAAACGGGCCGCTGCGGGTTCAGGCCTCACCGAGGCCACAGCCGATGGGTGCGGAATGTGGCCTTGAGTCACGTACCAGTGGAATCCAGTTAGGTTCCCCACAGAACATACCACACATAGGCGAGAAAGAATGACGGTTGATCGTGACCCACTTTTGTCGCCCCCCGGTCAGATTCTTGTCCCCCCTTGTCACGGCGGACAAACAACGGCATCAAAGTTAATTACCTGGAAGCAGAGCTTCCCAGTCCTGGTCATGTGGCAGACTCCAAACTAACCCCTTTCTTAGTTCTCTTTGTTACTGCATTCACAAGAATAAAAACAAACCACCAAAAATGCAGAAGTTCAGATATACAAAAGCAGCCTCTGGACATTTTATTCTGTAAACACAGAAGGAGGTAAAGAGACCTCAGGTGACATTTACCACCCAAAAAAAGACCAGAACTGAGAGAACCTGTAAGTATGCTGTGTGCTGTAGGCCAGCTGCTGTGGAGGAGGGGCGTCCCTGTGTCAGTCATTTGAAGCCCCACATCTTGATTGGTCAGCTCCTGGAACTGCCCTGTGTTCAGTAGCCCCTCCTAGAGGCCCTGTACAAGCTGCCCTGTATATCTCTCTCTCTCTCTTTATTTCTCTTCTTCACATCTCTTTAAGTTAAACCTGTACACTGTTGTAACTCTCCTTCCATTGTGTCAGTTGCAGCGCACTGCACATGACCTCTTTTTACCGTCAGTCTGAACTTGTGGATTTTTTTTGATATTTCTATTAGTTTCTAGTTTTCCTTTTTTTTATTTAAACGATAATCAAATCTCTGAATTTTAAATGACATGATGCTGATTCACACTCCTGTTCTAGAAATATTTTTTTTTCCTTACAAGCAAGAAAGTAAAAAAAAAAAAATCAGAAATAAACTATTTGAAAGCATTAGTGAATGGACAGTTTCTTACATTGTGTTACATGTAACTGTTCTTTTGACAGCCCAGTTTTTAAAGCCAGGTTCGTATGGAAATGCTTTCACTCCACTTGCACTGCTATTGGAATCGGCGTATTGCTTCATCTGTCTGTTTATTTTAGTGCATTCATCTGTTCCGCACAGCTTGCGCAGTGTCTCATTATCCCGTCTCGCCTCCGGTCCAATCAGATCTCAGGGAAAACCCCTCCTCCCTCCCCTTTACATTTCATCCATTTATCTTCCAATCTCCAGTGATTAACATCCGGTTTCTCTCCCCCTTTCATTCTGCTTTCTGAGGAGCAGTGGCGGTAGTGTTTTTGGTTCTGTGTCAGAGAGGAAGACCGGAGCCCCTAAGGAGGAGACGCAAGGTCACCCCTCCCCCCGACTCGGGGTGACGAGACGGGAGCCGATGTCTGAGTGCGGAGCGGAGTTTGCACCGCGAAGAGAGAGCACCACAGCCGGGAACTGAACCACTCCAGTATCTCTGTATCAGCGCTCACCCCGTTGAGCTGCCTGCCGAGCCCACACCAGCATGCATTACCTTACATTACATTACATTACCTTACATTATTGGCACTTAGCAGGCGCTCTTATTCAGAGCAGCTTGCATCGGTTACAGTTTTTTTTACAACGTTATCCATTTATACAGCTGGATATTTACTGAGGCGATTGTGGGTTAAGTACCTTGCCCAAGGATACAGCAGCAGTGCCCCAGCGGGGAACCGAACCAGCAACCTTTCGGTTATGAGTCCTGCTTCTTGACCACATAACCTGCTACACTGTCGCCCCCGATACAGATTAGCATGCCTGTGTCCTCCGACGTCTGCCAGATGAGAGAGTGATGTCCGGTTGGCGCGGGTGTCTGTGTGCGCGTTGGCTGTCGGTGCATCTGCAGGGTGATACTCCGTGTGTACCCCACACAGACTCCAGCCTCTGCAGGCGTGCACGCTGCTGCACGGAGCTGTACTGATGCATCTGTGAGCCGGAGCCTGCCACAGGGCCACGGTTAGCACTGTGAGGTCCGCATATCTGTGGTCCTTCTGACTGCGCTGTGACTGTTTTATCTTCCCAGAGAAACATAAAAAAGCCAGTCCTTTTCCTTCTCACGGCACATAACTTACAGCCATAGATTTGTCACCTGTTATTACTGTAGTAACTCAGTTCCCCCCCCAGCTTGTCTGTAAATGAACACCCATTATGGTGGAAGTCACTTGACAGGCACTTCATGACAACTTAGTTATCGGGGCCGACGGTATAAGTTCCTGAAGATCCTCAGCAAAAATAGGAAGTGCAGACTCATTTCTGAGCCCCGGGGGAGGGACTGCAGGGAGGCTCTTGGATATATTGCAGTCATCTGGGAAACTAATTCGCCCCTCCTGGCAAAGAACTGTGTTCCCGAGCGGAGCAAAGGAGAGCGTGAGGAGTGTAAGATTGGATTGCGGCTCAAGTACGCGCCATCCGTCTACATGTCAGGAAGCCGCAGAAACGAAAGAGAAAACATTATCTTGCACATGACGCGAAAGTAATTCACGCGCGTCGGCGAAGACCGCTTTAAACCGGCGCAGTCGAGTCTTCGCTTCCCTAAGAAAACGCAGTCCTTTGGCTGTTGTCATAAACAACAGCAGTGCTGGCCTGGTTTTGATTACAGCAGGCCACGCTATGTGGTCTCTTCATGACCTGTGGGCACCGCAGCTTTGGTGGTATCCATTAAATACCCAACGCAAAACAGCTGGGAATGTCTTCAACATGGAGGCCATGAACCCGTTGTGTGATGTTACTGTAGACTGAGGATGGCCTAAAGCAGAGGTCTTCAATAGTGGAAATGGATCACATGCAGCGGTGACCCAGGGGTGTAAAATGCGCTAGTCACTGCGTGTGTAAAACAACCTCTTTGTTTTGGATGATATGTGGCAACGCAGGATTTTTGAGATTCCTGGTTGACTGCTTACTTTTTCCACCAAAGAAAACAAATGACAAAATGTCCACTGACTAAACTGTCATTGGAGATTGGAGCCTGTCTTGAGGGGAGAGGCCCAGAGTTGACTCATTTTGGTTTTACTCTTTTTCGTTTCGGCTCAGTCCACTTTACAGTGGTCATCGTGTTCCGTTTATCTGCTATGCTGAACGGAAAACTGTGGTATAAATCTTGGATACTGGAGTGTTTCAGTTCTAACTGCGGCTGGTTAGGGGAAACGCTGTTTTCATGCATCGCTTGTACCAGTCATTACAAAGCCTTTACTTGAAAAGTGCTCGACGGACACTCGTAGCTGCCAGCAGAGTCTATTGGCCATTGAATCTCAAAATCTAGATGTATCTCAAGACTCTTGTATGTCAAGACAGTAAATGTTTTGTGTTGCTGTCGTGATATTTTGGATTTCAGGAGTCCCAACATATATATATATATATTTTTTTTTTTTTTATGCCATGTGTCTCCCTGAAATACTCACCATCTTTTTCTCAGAAAATGAAACCTTTCTACATTCTGAAGTGGGTTTTACCCAGAACAGAGATCTGCCCTGCATTTCAGACAGGAATAAAAAAAAAAAAGCTGTGGAGGGAGAGCCCCGCGCCTAACCTGAAATGCAGGACCCCGCTGTTGAATTGGACTGTGCCGGCTCTGAGCCTGGCTATGAACACCAGTCACGTGGAAGAGGCTCAGTGATGGAGAAGGTGGTTTAAGGATGCAGTGTTCCTTTATTCGATCAGAGATGGTCACGCCATCTTACAGGTTTTTTTGGTTGTTGCCACCCACTCCAGCCCCTCTGCTTGATCTGTGTCTCCTGTTGCACTCAGCGCTTGCAGCCCAGACACGAATGTGTTCAGCCTTCTCTGCGTATACCTTTAGCAGCAAGAGTGTTTCAGATGCCGAACTTTACCCTCTCACGCAAACATCCGCAGGGGTATCGGGGTTAAAAGCCAAGCCTGGCACCCAGCCTCTGCTTATTGAACCAAACAGCAAGCTTTAGCGCAGAGTTAGGTTGGTTTAAAACATCATCAGATTTGAATATAAACAGGATATATCAATGTTTTATGATAGTCTTACAATTAATCCATATGTAAAGAGGATTGACAAAACTGAGCAAATCAGATGCTTTCCCCCAGAAATTCTCTAGGTCAGTAAGTCATAATTTCCTGTGATGTCACATATAAGCTGGTTCAGACCTGTGCATGGTGCAGGTGGTACAATAACTCAGTGTCAGGGTCAGCTTGTGCCCAACAGCTGGTGAGTTGGACCCAGTGAGTGGGCACCTGCAGGGGAAAGAGGCTTCTTAACTTCACTGGAGCTGAGCTGGGCTGCAGGTGGTGAGCTAACAGGAAACTGATGAGGCATCAAGCAGTGGGAGTGTTGTGTCAGTGGCTGGAAGAGATGAATTGGGCCAACAAGGGGTGGCGGGGGGTCAGGGTAAGTATGCCGCCAGCTGAAAGCAGGTCCCTGTTCTGGGGGGTTGATCCCGTCTCCTTCACTGGCCCAAACCGAAGCCTGTCCAAGCCGAAACAGGTACGGGCGCACGGGAGAGCGAGTCTTAAGTGCAGAGACACTGCGCTTGCTGTGTGCGACCGACCTCTCCTCATGTGCACTAATAGTTCTGGCTATGTAAACTCATGGCTCGGCCTGCTCCATCCTAACTCCTTAGCATTGTCCGTTTAGAGGACTTGTGAAGTACATCACCTCTTTGTGCTTGAGCTCATCTTTTCTCAGTGTTTCTTTTAGAATCTTTTTGTTGTTTTTTTTCCTTTCTTTCGCTCTCTGTATACACTTGATATACAGTGTTTTACTAACATCACTGATTCTTTTTGTTAACCGTTAACAAAAAGTTGCATGCTGTATTATTTTGAGATAACCGTTTTACGTTTGATATTTTCTTTTTTAAGTCTACTTTTCCATAATTACAGGATTCCTTTTTGTTGTTGTTTTTTTTGGTATATGACCGCACCCCGCTTTCGTAAACTAGCCTGAAACAAACGTGACCACGGGAGCCTTTTTTGTTTGAGCTTTTCTTTTTTTTTTCTTTTGCTCTGATGAGTCGATGAGTGTAGTGGTGGGCAGTCTTGCATTCCCTCCTCCTTTTCCACGTTTTGTTTTTTGCTGAGTTTTGGCGAGTGGAGGGCAGTCTGAGCCTCGCGCACATCCTTTCACTCCTCACACTCTGGGTCTTCCCATGGTAACCCAAGGCCCTTTCTCTCTCTCTCTTTGGTGCTCTCTGTGTCATGGGTATGGTTTCATCACAAGCTTGGAGTTTTTTTTTTTTTTGTACCTCTATGTCAATGCAAGATTTCTATACCTTTTCTGTTTGTGTATCAGTTTTTCTACATCGGTTTATATATGTATGTGTTTGCTATACGTATATATAACCACATCCTTCTCTTTGTATGAAATTGAATCAGATAGACAAATATTTAAGTAATATGCCAGTAGTCAGATTTTTTTTTCATTTTTCTCTCACATAATTCCTAATGTCCCAATTAAACAGTGCACAGAAGCAGCTTATCACCACTAAGGGACTTGTCTGTGTCTTAAGTGTCCTTACAGTAAACAGGGTTGCTCTGTCCCAAGTATAGACTCATGACATGGGAGAGGAGATTTAGGAAAGCCATTGTGTTCCGTAAGGGAGGGTTACTTTCTAAGTCCTAGAAATCACCTGCTCCCTCGTCATCACCCTCCCCCCCTCTATTACCCTTCCAGTAGTACTGTCAGCACTCTCTCAGCATGCTTTGTCACATGAAGGGATCTGATATGACATGGGTGTTGGAGATGAACTGATTGTCCATCCAGTTAGCCTCTGTCCCCACCCTCTCCTCATCCTGACATTCTTGTCCGTGCCTGCGGGGAAAAGCCCTTCTTATTATTGGAATATTTTTGGTTTTTTCTCCTCTGTTCTGTCCGTCAGGATAATATCGGGCACCGGCTCCTTCAGAAACATGGCTGGAAGCTGGGCCAAGGTCTGGGCAAATCCATGCAGGGTAAGGAACTCTTTTGTTTTTTCTTCTCCTCCCACACCATGCTCACACCACACGAGTGCTGCCCCTTCTTCCTCAGTTCTGTTCCCCTTTTGGTTAGAAGGAACCTTTTTTCTTGTCAGCCTGTTTCTCCCTCTCTATCATGTGTCGCGTTCTGTTAAATGTCACCATGTGTCAAGCTCCAGTTGCCTCTGTTTGTCAACCTTTTTTTGGGTTGCTATCTGAAGGGGGGGGGGTCTCTGGGACAGTAGAGATGACATGGCCAAGACTAGGGGTACAGAGAGGGTGCATTGCGGGGGGGTATCTGTGCAGTACTGGGTGGATGATTCTCATCTTGTGTTCTAGCGTGGTTCTCTTTCCAGAACGCCTCTCTTCCAGGGAGGGAGGGAAGTCCAAGGCTTTTGAAACAGTAGGAGGGTGCCAGACACGGATGCTCAAATGCTGAAATATGATCTCATGGGACGTTTTATTTTTCAAAATAAAGGCTCTTTCCTTATCTCTGTTGACTTTTCCAAGGCAAAGAAAGGAGCTGTTTGTTTTCCTTTGCTCCCAGATGGTACAGTTTCGCTATAATGGTTGTTTAACATCGCTATTTTTGTGAATCGTTGGGGAGGGAGGCGCAAACACTCCTCTCCTTGTTTCGCAACAATCATGGCCATTGAGAGAACACACGTACTCTCTGTGCATATGAAAGTGTTTGGAGGAGGGAGGGGCCAGGGTGCGTGTGAATCTGAGTCGCTCATTCATACTCGTGTGGGTCGTTCGTGTAGCATGGAACCACCCAGCACTTTGCAAGCCTCACACTCTTCGTTTCTGCTTCTTAACAGTACAGGCCAGTGGATTGTTGTGCACTAACTAAACCTCCCACCAAAATACAAAAAGAATCTAATTATAAATTTAAATATGATCTGGTAAATGGCTGCTGTTACGGTGATGCTCATTTGCGATTGCTAGTGAATAGCAACACTTGTGCAAGAACTTTGTCCTAAAATAAATGTAGCTCTGTTCAGCTGTCAGTGTTGTAAATGGTTTCTGCTTGCTGGCGAAAAGGTGTTTTAATACTGTTTTCTAAAATGTTCAATTTTAGCATCACACACTTTTACTTTAAATACTTCACACACAGTAAAGAGATCATTACCACTGGAAACTAAAGCTCAGGAAGAGTGTTTGGTTGATATGTCTCCCCCCATAAACTGTCCTTAGAAGGACCTACTGCACCTCACAGCACAGTGTTTCTTTTTTTAAATTGGGAAAGCAGTTTAAGTATTCAGCCAGAGTGAACATTCAGGCAGAGTGAAAGCCAGAGATTGCCCTTTCAGGGCTTCTGGCATCTTTAGAAATCATAGCAGGTCAGTTAGTGTCACACATATAAATAAAGGCAGGAAATAACTCGTACACCCTCACGCACCAGGCCTCAGAAGCTCTGCCTCCTTCCTGCTGGGGTGGACCGCCTTGAAACCACACGCGTTAATAACAGCACTTAGTTTCACACTTAACAATCAGAAAGCGTAGCGACAGGCCCAGTGCCACCTTCTGTGGGGAGCTGTTTTCGCAGCATCTCTGGTTGCGACTGCAGCACAGTCGTGGCAGTTCTGTGGGTGTCTGCTGCAGCGTCGAGGTGGAGAAACTGTGTTGGGGAGCTGGGTCAGCGAGTGGATGCGGCATGCTGGGATACGCCCCCTGAAGTGGGTGAGGGCATGAGGGCCCTCCCAGCCAAAGACCCCGCCTCTGTGCTGCTGACCGTCACGCACGTTCTCTGTCCGCCTCCCTCCTGCTACCTCGACGGCGCTCCTTTCCCGCCTCCCTCGTTCTTCCTGAGCGGAACACAGTGTCTCCTCATGGTGGTTCCCTCAGAGCTTCCTCCAGAGCTGCACCGGGTTCCCCTCTCCCTGGCTTCCCTCTCCTGGGCTTCTCTCCCCCGGCCCTCCGCTGCTGCAGACTCCAGCCTCGCCCCCCTCTCATCCCTCCACAGAGAGATTAGCATCCACCCACTGTCGCTCACTGTGCACCGGCGGTGCGTTAGCCAGAATGAAGCCTCACTCGTTTTTCATTTGTTTCCCCCCCCTTTGTGCAGCCTGAGGTAATTGAGTCATTTAAGTGGTTACGCTGAAAACGTTAATCTTCACCAGCGCACCGTACTTCCCATTGATCTTTTACAGTTTCAGATTATTAATTCAAGTGAATCGAAGGAAATTGGCCCTGGTGAGAAATTACTTGCTATGATTTTAGTGGATTGGCTTCTTCTGCTTCTCTGGCTATTAATAATCGAAAGTAAAATTTTGAGAATTGAGTTTTTTCAGTGCGTTAAAGAACTGCAAAACAGTGCAGTGAGTCAGTTAAGTAAAATCTGTCTCAATAAACAAGCCCGTTATCGGTTGTAGTTCTTCATTTTATTCTCTACGACAGTGTGTGAGATCACTGGCTGGTATAACTGGTGACCATGGCAACTTCGGAATTGTTCTGAGGCATAGCCTTCCCCGCAGTGGCTCATTGCTATTGCTTAACTGTTAAAGGAGGAACACTCAAGGGTAACTTTTGAAAAATATTTCTAGAGCACTTCCCTTTTGGATAATGTGCTCATCACACAAAATTCTTCAGGTTTAGCCTTTACGTTAGCATCTGTAGTTAAACCCTGTGTTGTAACAGGCTTACAGCATCAGACAAATGTGTTGCTCGATGTTCATGACAAGCCCATTTGCATTATTATTTAGTCCCAGAGAGGTTTGTTATTCGGATTACATTGTAGTAGCCCTCCCAAGTCCATTGTTTTAGCAGCTTTTCTCAGAGGGAGGGTAGATGTTTGTTGACATACAGGCTAGGTGTGGCAGTGTCCGTTTTGAGGGCCGCTCAGAAATTCAGCTAACTGCTCAGAACATCAGCAAATCCCCCTGAAGGTCCACATTTATAGAGCCCATGGAGAGAAGCCTGCCCTACTTCAGCTGTGTAACTTTCGCTGTCCTCCTGTCCTTAACATTGCCAGCTTCCCTTGAATGCCAAACAATCAATCTAAAGAGTAAAAGCCACCCCCTTGTCCCCCTGTACCACATACACCTGGGAGGCTGATTTTTCTATTGGAGGGGTACGCTACATCAAACTAGACATTTCAAGGAGAGCGATCCTGTTGCTTCTGCAGAAAGGTCATGTTGCTACAGACATTTTGACCTGGCCAAGCTGGGCGTTGCGCTGAGGATCAGCTTGGCCCCGGGAGTGATCGGGGAGCAGCAGCGGGCAGGGCAGCGCTGAGTCACATCCCCGCGGAGCTGGCGCAAGCCGATTCGCCCCCTTCTCTCTCCTTGACTTCCTACTTTGTATCACTGACTTTCAGGAAAAGCGTGCAGATCCCAGAGGTCCTTTCGAGGCTGCAAGATACTGTCCTAGCCTTCTCCTGCAAACCCCCTCTTAATTTTATAGCCCCATTCCAGACCATTGAGCAGGGCTTACAGAAGCCCAGGTGGAGACTCTATGCTGTTAAACAGTTAAATACCCTCTAGAAGGTCTCTTAAATGTGCCCAGCACAGGCAAACATTGGTTGGTTTTTTTCTGCAGGAGTCCCTGGCTGCACGGCCAGGCAGTAAGGAGGGACCGCAGGGGATACTGACTATACAATGGGCAGAGGTCTGCTGCACAGAGAGCCTTTGTGTGAGGGCAGGGGCTTGCCGAGGCAGGGCTGTAGGGCCCTGGCTGTCTTTCACTCCTCCACTCTCCCTCCTTTCTCTCGTTCCCTCTCTCTCCGCATAAGCAGAGAAGGGAGACGGATGGTGTTGTTTTGTTCGGCTCGCGATGACATAACCGCTGGCTGGCGATGTTTGCATGCGCAGCGATTGCTCCGAAGGTTCAGGGAATTCGGGAGGTCCAGCATAGAGGCAGCATCTCCCGAATCCCCCGACTCCTCACACACCCCGTTTCTCCCTGTTATTTCCCCTGGCTAAAAACAGCTGTATTGAATTACTGCTGTCAGAGTCTGCACCTCCTTAGATAGAAAACGTCTCTGTACATAAAAGGGCACCACATGGTTTAGGGACTGCATCATGAATGCTTTTTGTTTGCCCATCAGATTTTTTTTTGTAGATTTGTCCAGTAACACCACACCCAGACTGAATGGTGAAATCTGTGGTAATTGTGATCAGTGGTAATTTCACAAGGGAGAGGGTGGGTGATGAGTCCTGATTATAGACAATTGCAGTGTGATGCTTTATGCACTCTGTTCTGATTCATGCTGGGTAAGAAAGTGTCCCTGATTTTTTAAAAAATGAAGTGTACTTACAAAAAAGTGCCCTTTATTTTTGTGGTAGTTTTCATTGCCTTGGTGTATGTGGACAGCACTGCTTGTATGCAAGACATCCACCCACGGCACAGCTTTACTGACCCCAGTAGACACTTAATATAAGATATCTAATCTCATTGAAATGGGTTCACTTGTGCTTTATGCCTTAGATGCTGGCTGCATTCTAATTTGAAATGGTTAGTATTTACCTGCATCACAAAATAGCGATCTCTGGCATGGCTGCACAGTTATTTTCTCATTCATTCCCTAGGGACCACTTCTAATTGGATCTGCAGTATCTGGTTTGTTGTCCTCTAAACGTCCTCTAAACCATTTTCTCTCCTTCTTGAAGCCTGCTTAGTGCTTGAGGCATGTGTGTAAATTAGGCTGGCAGTTTTTGTTTGGCAGTGAACAAAAGCAAACGTCTCTCAATTTTTTAAAGTATTTACTGTGTTTTTCAACATTTGGCTCAGGTAAGGTTCACACGGAGCGACTTACAGCTAACCTTCAGGGACCTCTGGCATCTCAGGGAACGCAGGCTTTTATTAATGTTCTGATTTACCGTACTTACCAAGTAATTTAATTACGTTAGAGGTACTCTGCTTCTGTTTTACAAGGAGAGAATTGGCAGTCAAACATCCTCAACTTGAGTCTGCGCCTTGCACAAAGAGTATACATTTGTGGAAATGGAATGCTCTTTGAATATACTGACAAAATATTCATAGAGCATATTTTTTGAAAAATGCTGCTGCATTGAGCGCTGGACCCATGTGCTGTAATTTTGGAGCCAGTTGACTTCCAACATCACTCAAGTCATGGTGGGCATTGCATTACATCTCTGACACGTGCCATGCTGAAGCTCCTGCTATGGGGATGACAGACATGCCATTCTGTGAAATTAGAGGCTGATCTGCAGTTGACAAAAGCACAGCTGGTCTTAGACCGACCCCTCTCTTTAGCAAGTGAAATTGACAGTCAGACCTGCCGCACATTATGTGGCGTTCTTCCTCGGGGGGCCCTGTGTTACAGCTGAGCTTTCCCTGCAGGCTGAGAACGCGCCAGGTCTTTCTGATTGGTGGCTGCCTCCTCCCCTGCTTCCTGCACAGCGGTCAGAGACGTAAAAGCACTTCACACGGTGCCATTAGCATTACAGTGTATAAACATCTCGCATCAGTAGCTGTGTGGAAAGATCTAGGCTTTGCATGCCTTGTTTGGCTTGTTTGTGGCTGGCGTGAGTGTGTTATCCTTTCTGCCTATGGAAAACGTGTCTCGAACGACTGCTGCACAGTGGCTGTCAGATTGATGTGAATTCCCCTGAAGCCTTCATCCTAGGTGTCAGCAGACTTCTTGCACTTTCCCTTATCAGCCATGACTCTCGGAACCCGTTCACCATGCATTTAACATCAGATTTCATGTCATTCAGGGAAAAGACACTGGCTTCAGCACCGGAGGAGCATTATTGATGAAGAATACCTCCTCCTAGTTCTAGCATGCAGAGGGAGGGGAGAGGGGAGGCATTTGTATTCATGCCTCTACTCGAGGGCAATGCCTCAGCACAGCTTCCTCCTCCTTGTTTAAAATTCAAGCTGTGGTTCACGCTTGCTCGCTTCACCTTTATGAAGATATATTTGCTTTTAGTCACGCCTCTCTTGTTCTGGCTTCTGCCCGTCAGCCCTGCGTGGGTCTGCTTTGCGGTGTAAACAAGTGTTCAGTCATTAATGCGCACTCTGACATGGGTCTTCACCCCACCTCACGGCTCTTCTTCCCCTGCCTTCCCAGTCCACAGTCTCCCATGGTATGCTTGCTACTTCAGAAAAAGTGCTTCACGAATGTTTCCCAGAATGCTTGGGGTCAGGTGAGCGGGTTTTGGTTCGGTGCTTGTGACATTGATCTGCCTGGAGCGTCGGGGAGCACGAAGGGCATGCATGTTAACTCGTATCTGCCTTGCGGTTGCCCCACGCTGCATTATTGTGCGTTGCTGTTTGGGTCGTGCAATGCTTGGATGCTTTCCCCCCCATGCGTTTCCTCCTGCGACGTGTCCGAACCGTTTTAGCAAGCAGGAAAGAGCTGCAGCTTGTCTGAACCGCTCCTTTATACTTCCTTGAAAAGCAGCTTATTGGGACTGGAAAAAGTCAAATTACCTGCTTGCTATCTTTCATGCTCAATGCCGTAGTTTGGCGCTGATAAGCCTTTATCCCTAGATAGGCCTCAAAATATCAAGTTTCTTGCAGCAGGAATTAAAAAAGCACCATCACTTCTCCCTCTAAGGCGAGAGGAAGCTGTCATGCATGAGAGGAGAGCACATTGCCGAGCTGGGAGACCAGAGGGGGAAAGCAGTGGATGTCTGCTCCTCAGTTCAGGGACATATATGGCCTTGGGTTCCCCAGTCTGATTTAACGGTAAGCCTGAATAGCGTGACAGTGCCATCCACAGGACAGAAAGGGAAGTGCAGTGGCGCAGAGTGAAAACACTGCATTGACCCAGCTGTTGTTCAGGAATTTTTTTCCTCCAGTCTCCCTTTTTTTTTTTTTTTTTTTTACTGTTTAATGTGTTTGGTCTGGGTATGCTCAGAACTCTTAAGGAATATATGGTGTGCTGAACTGGATTTTTTAGAAGCTGCCGTGTTAGTATGCTGTTGTACCAGTCTGGTTTTGTTGCATATGAGCTACCTTCAAATCGTTTGTGACTTCTGTTCATTCAAAAACATGTCCATGATTTAAGTTGTAATACACTCTATGGCCATATTTGTAGCATTGTCTTCAGTATCATCTTGTGAAGTTGTGCGACTGGCTTTCTGTTTTGGTCATGAAGATCTTTGTTATTGCATGATTAGGATATATTGTGGAGTTCCACAGTACATCCTTAGGAATCCAACAGTTACGCATTACTACCATTTGTCTACTCACAAATGTAATAAACCTCTGGGAAGGTGATGTTTAGTTTGTCAGCAGTTTGCAGTTTTAAAGATTAATTTATTGCATACTGTGTCCCCTGCCCTGCATTTCACTGTATTGACTCTCTTCTTCTTTTGTTCTTTTGCCTTTTTTTTTTTTTTAGGTAAGGTTTGTAGGACCCCTCTGTGTGTATGTGTGCGTTTTCCTCTCATTCAACAAAAGACCCTCGACTTAACACCCTTTTAATTTACCCTAATGGCTTCACTTAGCTTCCTTCCATCTGCTTTAAATCACTAAACCCTGTTTCATCTCATGTATTTCGCTCAGATATTTTGCCGCTTTGATTTAAAGTGAATCAAGTTTGATGTATGATAAAAAAAATTCACAACATTATGCTCAAAATCCCTATTATCCAGTAGAATCACGGGGTATTCCCTAATCATGTAATAAATTTTTAAGTCTTAAATTTTCCATGCACTTCAGTGGCTGCAGTTGAGTTTACAATCAGCTGTGAACCCTGTACGATTCCTTTGAATGGCTTGCTGAATGGCCTTGAACCCCCTCTTGTCTCTCCCCTTTCTTGTGGAGTACCGGTGTGTCTGTGTGTGTGTGTGTGTGTGTGTGTGTGGCCAGGTCTTTGTTGTTAGTGTGGGATTCGGCCATGTCCTGAGTGTGTGTTGGTTTACTGGTGGGCCCCCGGTGATGCACCTTACAGGGAAACCTCACGCCAGCGTCCTGCCCCCTGGTCTGTCCCGACTGCCCCCCTTTTTGCACTGCATGCTGGGTCCGAAAGGCCCCCCGTTTCACCCTGTCTCGACGATACCGAAGTGCGAGTTTTAAGCAGTGCCACCGAGTCACGGGCCTCGGGTGTAAAGCAGACTAAATTCCGAATGCCCCTGTGCTCCCTTTTTCAGAAAGTCTCTGTGCTGACATAAATTTGACACATTGGCTGTTCTTCTTTCCGTGGACTCGATGCCCCTGAAAATGCACTGTTCAAATCTCAGTCACTGCTACTTGTCTAAAATGACGTTGTTTCCCCCCCTCTTTGAATTAGGTCACTTTTGCCACCTCAGTTTGATATAAACCCTCCTGGATCGGAGTGGTTAGTGATAGGGATGGGGGTGAGTGAGTGTCAGGGGCTTTGGAAGCAGTAAAGCAGACACAAAGCATCCAGGACTAATGGGAGTTTGGTGAAGGCACTGTGGCCGCAGGCCGGGGTGTGTGGGAAGGGTGCACTGTGGACATGCGTAGTGGTGCAGCCTGCACGTGTTTATGGGGAGAGATGCGGGGTAACTGGGACAGGGGGAGGTAGGGATCAAGGGTTATGGTGGGGGTATTGTTTTTCTTTTTTTTTCCCCCTATGAAGACTCACAGAGCTAGTTTTCTATCATTTAAAAAAGCAGAACATTTTGCATGTTTTGTTTCTGTTCAGAGGGTGTGTCCAAATCTCAGCTGTTACAGTAACTGAAACAGTACACATTGTTTTCCTTGTGACTTATGATATATAGGATATGATGTAAACCAGCCATGGGGGTAATTCAACAGCTTTATTGGTTCTTTGGGAGAGGGTGTTGTAGTAAGCTGACAGCGGGATTTGAGGCCCAGCCCCTGAATAACAGAGCAACAGCGCCTCCGTTTTTTTGGCTCCCAAAAAAGAGTGATGAGGAGGCTTGGGCGGGGGGTGGTCAGAGGGGTTCTTGGAGGAGGCCCAGTCCAGCGGTGGAGTAGAGAGGCAGTCCCCTCTGCTTACCCTCACCTCCCCCTTCCCCCCACTGTCTTCCTCAATGTTCCCACTTAACCAATTGGTGTTTCTTTCTTGCAGCGTTATGATCCTGGCCATGTTGTGGTGATGGTAAACTTAGTGGTAATTTTTAATTTTCCCCGATTGAATTGTTCTTTTTTTTTTTCCTTTTTTTTGTACATTTCTGTTTTTCCCATCAGTGCACCAATACAATAGGCTTCAATTTTCTCTCTGTTTTTAGCCATCATTCTGCTGCTTGTTTTATCATTTTCGTAAATTTTAGTACATTTTTCTTTTTGTTTGTTTTCAGTTTTTTGTATGTTTGTTTATTTGTGTTCGCCTTATTTTAGTGCACATTTTGTGTAACCTTTTTCCGCTAGTACAGGTAATGCTAAGTGTAATATCACTGTTTATTTTTTATACACATTACAAATTCTCCTATCTTTCTGGGCCTGTTTTGTGATTCCCCCCCTCCTGTAGTTAAGAAGGGGGCATTAGCAAACACTACAGCACTTGTGGTGTGAGAACGGACAGGCCCTGATGAGCGCCCTCTGCTGGTTGTGTCTGACCCTACACCCCACAGCACTGGCTGTCTGCCATATATCAGTAACTGGCGGAACAGAGTAGGTCTACCTGGTGAAGGTGGGACGAGGGGTCATAGTGCATCCTGGTCATCTCTCTTCCCCTGGTCCTCTCTTCATGTGTAAGAGACAGGGTCAGTGAGTCTCTATTTCAGCCCTTCATCCTCTAAGTGAAGCTGGACAGCTGCATTTTGTTCTCAGCTTCATACTGTCGCAGTGGAGAAATTTACAGGGCTGGGCTTTGTGTTGTGTCCCAGCCTTGCCTTGCCTGTTAGAGCTGCTGTCCCTCCTTGTTTGCCTTGTGAGGGTAGGTGAAAGAAGAGTTCTCTCCTCTTGTGAAGAAACAAATATTATAATGAACATCTCACACTCTTCTGTTTTGTATTTGTCCCATTTTAGCAGAGTAGGACCTTGTTTTTCCCTGCTGGAAGATCTAAATGTGCACCCCTGTTTTAATCTGAGACATTATTACATCTGTGTGCACCGTTCCCACTGTAAGTCGCTCCTGGGACAGCTGGCTCACAGACATTGCTGTTGGGGTTGGAGTTCAGGCAGGCCCTCCACATTACGTTACATCACAATTATTCCATTGGGCTGTGGCGTCTCAACATGAGACAGCAAGCAATGCCATTTTCTGCCATTTGTATTATTATTATTATTTTTTTTTACTCAAAGGGCTAGGAATTAATTGAAGATCTAATCCAGTTTGGCAGCATGTGGGGGTTCTGTTTTTTTTAAATGCTTAAAAGTCTGTAGGCTGGGAATGCTGTCCCTGCATATTAATGGAAATGAACGAGGCGTCTGAATAAAACCCCCTCGCTGTCCTCACACCCAGCAGGGCACCCTGTACTGCCGTTGAAACCTGTAGGTCTGTTCTGGTGGGCTTTCAAAGACTGTTCACTCAGAGATAGAGCCCTGCCATATATACATGCATACACTATGTATTGTAGTGAATAAAATCACTTAAAGTGATTTTACCTTAACTTCAGAAGATAATTATGAGGTGCAGCAGTTGCTTATTTTGTTATATAAACATTTTTTTTCATTCCTTTCAGTGACAGACAAACTCGTGTCGAATTCCGCAGCAAAAAAGTTACAAACTTAAATTTGTTCATTAAGGAACAGATCGATTTGGAGTGAGATTTGGTCCCTTTATGTCCTCTCTTTTTTAATGCAAACTGAAACTGCAGTTCGTGTGCCGCGCTTGCATTAGGAAGCAAATGCACTGAAGTAACAAGCAAGCACTGTAACTTTGCTGCATGTGAACCAAGTCCATGAACAGCTGGGTTACCTAACTCTACTGAGTTACGGCTGCTGAGAACTGATGAAAGTGTTGAAACCACAGCAAATTCCCAATTTTGGGAGATGCTCATGAGTTTCAGTATGGGGAGTACTCCCTTCTGTCATTATATTGTGACCCTTTGATGAATGCTGGCAAGGTCTAATGGGAAGAAAAAATACAAAGGGCATAAGATTGATATTACAGATGGATGTATTAATTCCTAGCCCTCTGTACCTTAAGAATTTGTAAAAGTACTTATTCACAAACACTGCATTCGCCCAAGGGTATAACTTCTAGAAGTCTTTAATGGGGGGAAAAAACTGAAACCAAACAAATGGATTGGAGCCTCGTTGATTATTGTTACTGGCAGCAGCAGCATAGTCCAAGTTGTGTCTTGTGCATTCTGTTAATTGACTGTCTGTCTGTCCACCCCCCTCACCCCCACCCCCACCTGCTGCAGGTAAGTACTCCCCCACCCCAGCCCTGCACTGTCACCATGGCGATTACTTGCCTGTGACGTCACCCTGCTGCTGTAGTTCAGTGCTTGTGTCCTTACCCCCTTCTCTCTGCTTTGTTTGGCTGGTTATGAGTGGATTAAACAAATACGTATCAATCTCCAATATAGTTCTGATTTTGTTTTCCTTTATTTTTCGTTGTTTTCCGTTCCGTTTCTTTCCCTGAAAGTTAATTTTCTTCTGATCCAGCTCTTTTCACAGCTTTCATAACATCTCCAAAGAACTCTTACCATGTGTTAGACGGGGGGGGGTGGCTTTTGCTGAAAAAGGCCAAGCAATAGTAACGTTACCCGATTGGTAGGTCATAGAGAGTAGATGTCATAAAGATTAGATTACATTAATGTACAGCAGATGTAGGTTTAAGTGCATTTCAGTGTCAAGTACTGCAGCATTGCGCTGTGTTATGCAGCTGCTACACAAGGCCAGCATCCCCTTTATCCAGCAGGCTTCAAGGCAGTGTTTGAAGCCTCTTTTCCCTGTCACAGTTGGCCTTTGTTTTAATGGTGATTTGTGCGGACTGCAGCATTTTCTGGCAGGGAAGAGCGGCCCTTACCGAGTGTTTGATGGGAGCCGTAGACGCTGTGACAGATCTCTCAGACTGGCTCTCCCTTCAAGGGGACGAGAGACCAAACTGTCTGCATGAGCACGACGCAGACGAGCAAGCCGCGCTCGCGCGCACATGGTTGAGAGTTCCAGAAGGGAAAAAGCTCCGGGCCGAACGGCTGCGGGCAAAGCTCTGCCCTGTGCCTGTAAGCTGTGAGAATGGCTGGTGTTTGGTTCACTGTAGCTTTCTGGTCTCTGCACTTCAAGGCAATATCTCTAACCCAACACACTGCGCGACAAATGCAGGCTGTCCCAAGCTGGACTGTGCTCCCCCATCGCCTCCGTTCTCACCAGTACCCTCTCTCTCTCTCTCTCCCCCTCTCTCTCTCTCTCTCTCTCTCTCTCTCTCTCTGTCTTTTCCCTCCTCCTCTCAGGCCGGACCGACCCTGTGCCCATCATCCTCAAATACGATGTCATGGGAATGGGACGCATGGAGATGGAGGTGAGTCTGCCGGAGCCGCACAGCCGTCGGGACGGGGGGTGTGAGAGGGAAGGCCGGAGCGCGCGCGAGGGCTCCTTCACGGAGGGGGTGGCGTGGCAGCTTGGGCGCACCGCAGTGAGGGGAGTCGCATGCGTGGGCTCACGCCGGGAAAACTAGCTCGGCCCAGAAGCTGCTCGGTCAGATTTAACGCTGCGTTGTGTGTACCGTTTGCAGGCCTCTGTGTTATGGGGGTGTGTGTGAGGGTGCGTGAGAGAGCGTCTGTGTGTGTCTGTGCATTCGTGTGCGTGGGAAAGCAGCCTCTCACTCTGCCTTCCTGTCGTTTGGCAGCTGGACTACGCGGAGGACGCCACAGAGAAGCGGCGCGTGCTGGAGGTGGAGAAGGAGGACACGGAGGAGCTGCGGCAGAAGTACAAGGTCTGCGTCTCCTCCCCTCCCCTCTCCTCTCTGTCTTCTCTTCACTTCTCTCCTGCTGATTAAACATTTGTTCATTTGTACATTGCTGAAGCGCCAGCCACGGAACAGGTAGCGATGCGTTCCTGCAAATTCTGCAGTGACCGTCATCACTAACAGTGTCTGACTAACAGCATCCATCATCATGTATTACGTTACATTACATTACAGTCATTTAGTGGACGGCCTTATCCAGAGCTACTTACATAGGTTACAGTTTTTTTTTTTTTTAAACACTTTTCACTTGTTTTTTATCCATATCTACTGCTGGATATTTACTGAGGCAATTGTGGGTTAACTATCTTGCCCAAGGGTACAGCGCCTATCCCCTAGTATGGTTACAAGCCCTGCTTCTTACCACTGTACTACACTGCTGCAGTGTAACTGAACGAAAAGATACAGCTGAACAGAGGTCATTTAGGCGTAAGGTTGGATTTTTGATTTCAGTAGTAGTCGATTTCATAGTACAGCAAAAAATTACCATCATTAAAGAACAAAATGTAGCTGCAGTGAACATTGTGAAATCACACTTGCATGTCAGTGTTTCATTGGGAATGTGCAGTGCAGTGTGTATTGAAGTAACGTCAGCTACTTACAGTCATTAAAGCAAATATTTGTTCAGGCCAGAGATGATAAAAATGATTTATAGTGCTGTTCTCGTTCATTGGTTTATTTTGTTAGCAGCACATGAGCAAAGTAGCTAGCAGAAGTGATGTGTTGGGAAGCCAATAAGTTGGGAAATAACGTTCTCGTAGGAAGACTGCAGTGAACACCGTGGTACATTGCTGACTTTCACAGTCAAAAAGTCTGTACTTTTTGTGCTGCGTGCTTTGTGAGATGAAAATAAACTCTAAATCAGTTTGCGCTGAACATTTAGACAGCCTTCAACATCAGAAACTGACAGAAACTCACGAACAAGTGTAACAGTCCGCGGCTGAGTCGTGTCTTGGGAGAGTGACGCAAAAGATAATCGAAGCAACAGATTTTCCACACAATCTGGTCCATCTGCTGTGTACAGAGGGGATGTCAGTGAATACCGTCCTTGGCTCCATCTACACACACCAGCTCTTGCTAGGCAAATACTTCCAAGTAGCACGTGCTGGTCCAGATTGCCTTCAGCTGTAAGGGATGACTGAAGCGGTAGGATTATACATTGATGCAGCTGTTTGATCTTGTAATGAAATGCTCTGAATAAGCAAGTATATATAGATACATTACAGCTAGCGTGGGTGAAAGTCTTAGTTTATGAATGAATATATGAATCATTTAGTATAGGAATCATTTAGCCAACTGTTATCTTACATGTTTAAAGTTAATTTCAACAGTATGAGAGTGCAAGGGTATGATTTCCCTTTTGTATAATTCACTGCCAGTCTCTAGGTGTTCACAGTTCATTTCCCAGACATCTTTAGACATGGAGTGAGAGGAATGCACAACCATGCAGGGTACGACAGAGGAGGGTATTCTCAGGCCAGACAAACAGAAAAAAGGAAATTAGGTTGGCACTAAGCACAGAGAACATAAGCAAATACGTTGGCTGGGTAGTTGGCAGGACAGTAGTTTTTGACTCACTAACTCTCGCTGCTGTGGGTGCGTGAATGTGGTTTATTTTTGGTCAAATACAACTGGAGACGTACTTCACCCAGTTGCAGTTTTGTCACAAGTCAATAATATAGCCTGAGCTGTAGGGTGACGATGCGGGCATTACTGTTTAATTAAAACTTCCATTAAGAAGTGCTGAGAGATTTGCCTCTATTAAATTTCTTAAATTTCCTGAATTTCGCATAATCTGGAATAACAGAAGCCTTTTTTTGTGGTCTCTGTGCCCTCTCTGTAATGGTGACACATGGCGCGTCCTTGTTAAGATTCTGCTGGCGTTTGGCGGCACTGCTGGAGGGCCACAAAGCCGCCTCTGTTTCGCCGCCTCGCATCTATTAAACGCCATTAGCGGCCCTGTGGTGTTTTGCCGCGGCCAAGCCGAACGGGAGAAGGAGTCCGCCTCGTCTCCTCCGTCTCTTCCTCCGGGCCTGCGTTTTCCGGGACGGGGTGCTCTCACAGGGCGAGTGAGGGGTGTGAGGAGCAGAGACGCGGTACACTCGCTGTGTTACATCCGTGTGACAGCCTGACGGCTGTCGGGGGACGGACGCTGGACCGTGGCGGTGCGGTGAGCCCGGCCCTAGTCTGTGGGCAGTGAAACTGTGAGCATTTATCCCAGCAAACATACAGCGTGACTCATACTCTCCCCGGGTGGGGGGGGGGGTGTCTTAGTCCAGTAGGTGCCCTTTCGCTCGATGATTGATATTCCACCCCCACAATCCAATCTCGTGGAGAGGGGGGGCCTGTCACATTTCATTCAGGTAAAGCCAACACAACAGGCCTCCCGCATTCCCTTAAAAGCCTGCGTGGGGGTGAAGGGAGGATCTCCGCTGAATGCTAATGCCGCCTCATCGCTGTTAACGGTCTCTCTCTCCCGGAGCGCGCCTGTGGCGGTGCGGGGGCAGGACCGACTCTTGGTCAATAAACGCTCCATCAAAGTCTTTTTGCGTTAGCCCCCACCCCCTGCCAGCAACCACTGTTACACAGATGCGCTCATTGCCCAACACCGTGATGCATAATTTCCACCATGTCCCTGAGAATATTTGATGGACGAAAAGTGGTTATCCGACATCCGACAGGTCTCCAGTGTCGAAGATTAACTCATGCGGAGCCTTCAGGCTGTTTCAGGAGAGCAGAGCTTTATTCTTGTACTCCATAGGAGAGTCAACACATACACAAGCATAGTGTTTGCCGACTCTGTCCTGTGCAGAGGACAGGCAGAATATGTAGAGCACTTGCTTACACTGAAACTGGTGCTCCATGCTCAGCTTTCTCTTACTAGTTTTTGCACAAAAGACCAGAGACATGATGTAATCGATTATGGGTTGCGTACTTAACGCCAGTTAAGCAAATGTCATCCCACGCAGGGGAGGTACCTTGCAGTTTCAGCTTTTCACACTTCTTATGTAATGATTAGCATACAACACATACGCCACGGTTAAGCATCTTTCCACTGATGTTTGCAATTTATACAGTTCAGTTTTAAGGTCACCCTCTTACAGTATCAGTTCATTCTAAGGTCATCCTCTTACACCTCTGCTATTCAAAATATCAGTTTATTCTGAGGTCGCTCTCTGCTACTCAGAAATACCAGTTCATTCTTAGGTCACCCTAAGATGTCCTTTCATATAATTTTACTTCCACATCCAGTGGGGTTTTGTTTTCGGTCTGGCGCCTCTCATTGTGTGATGCTGACGTTACTCCCCCCCGTGTGTGTGTGTGCGTGTGGTTTCTCAGGATTACGCGGAAAAAGAGAAGGCCATTGCCAAAGCTCTGGAGGACCTGAGGGCCAACTTCTACTGCGAGCTGTGCGACAAGCAGTACCAGAAGCACCAGGAGTTTGACAACCACATAAACTCCTACGACCACGCGCACAAGCAGGTAGGACAGGAGGCCCCTCCCCCTCCCGCACCCGTCCCCCCCCCCTCCCGCACCCCGTCACCTCGTTGCGCTCGCCAGTCACACGCCTCGGCTTCCCTCTCACGGGCCTCTCCCGGGCCCGCCATCATGAAACCCCTCACCTCCAGCAACCCCCGCCCTCCCAGAACTGACTCGTAACGCTTCGGCTGTGTGTTCCCCCCCTCGCGTGTCATTTCCTTTGCATCGCTTCAGACGCTTTGACTTGGGGGCCGGGGCGGGGTTAGAGGCAGAAAAACGTTTGAATGGCGCGTTGTGTCTTTGTGAGTCGTCCTCATTTCTTTGAGTTATGGCATCTCTAGGAGAAACCATCACAGAGAGAGCTGCACGCGTCGTAGCCCGGTGCAGTGCTGGTTGGCTGGCTGGGGCTCATTCCCGTGACAGTGCAGTCCCATGTGCTGGGGGCTGCAACAGTCAGCCATGCATGGTGCCACCAGGCGTCAGCAAGCAGACTGCTGTGCCCGTTTTCACAGGGATTCCCTCTGGCTGCTGCTTCTATGACATCATTACACACGCACACGGAGTATAATTCACTGTAAATGTTAGTGACATCATCCCACACATGGAGCTTAATGCACTGCAAATGTTAGGGACACCATCACAAACAGAGCAGAATTAAACGCTGTACTCTAGGTCTGCTGCAGTGGATCTAGGCCGGCACATCGCTGCAGTCGACAGCACACAGGCACTTTCATGTAGATTTGAATGGAATTTTCCAGCGGTTTGCTTAAATTTTGTCACGGGAGAATTAACTGAATCAAAACCCAGTAGGCCAGAGCACATTTATTACCTGCTGGAAGCTGGAGCCAGTTTCCCACTGTTGGCTGTTGAAAGCGCAAAAATCAATATTTCTCACTCATCTGGCCACTGCTCCTGCAATGTTTAAAGCCCTGAAGAAAGAGACATCTGATGTGAATACGCATCGCTGTTTTTAGTCGCTGGGTTTGGCACGATGTGGCCCTGCTTGAGCAATCCCTTGACAAAGTTTAAAGAAAGTGCAGCGTAATCTCTCACGGGTCCCCACGCATCCCACCAAGCAAATCGCTGTTCAGAGGTTCACACTCTCCGTGTGCCCGCGCACCTTCAGCTTGCCCACTCTCGCCGTCGGGTTACGTTTGGCCGCGCTCGCTGGGGGCGCCCGGGCGCGTCCGCAGGAGAAACGCCAGGCTCCCGCACCGATCAAAAACGCGCAGCCTCACAGACGCTCTGCTTTTGCATCTGTGCGCGGAGCTCTCTGGCGCTGCCCTCTCAGCTGGAGGAGGGGTACAAATGACTGCAGGATTTTGTATGGTTGCCCTGTGATGGCCCTTTCTGTGCTGCCGCCCCCCTTGACCCCGCCCCACCCCCACCCCTCCCCTTCCCCTGCCCATTCAGTCTTGCGCTGAGTCCCCATGTGTAGAGACTGCTTGCTGTGTGATGCTTGATTTCTTCTTTTACTTTAAACAGAAGAGTGCCTATTTCCGGATTTTTTACATCTTCCTTTCTGTTTATTTTTTTTTTCTTTTCGTTTTTTGTTCTGCGATTGTTTAACATTTTTTCAGCCGATGTATTGCCAGCAAACCCCTCTATAAAAGTGGGCATCCAGACCTCCCGCGTGAGTCTCTCTCTACTCGCTTGTCTGCTGTTCTACTGACTGTCTGCCCCCTCTCCCCCCCCCCTTGCACATCCCACATCCTGTTCCTCCCACTTCACCCCCCTGCCCCCCACATTTCTTTCACTTGTTCTGATGGTTTTTCATTCTCAAGGCAATGTCCAACATGGCAGAGGATGGAAACATGGAACACCCTATTCCGATTGGCTGAGTTCACTGCTGTTCCGATTGGCTGAGTTCACTGCTGTTCCAATTGGCTGAGTTCACTGCTGTTCCAACTGGCTGAGTTCACTGCTTCTCACTTGATCCATCCATTGGCACACAGACAAGAGGGTCTACAGACCAATGCAAATTCAAGTCACTCAGTCCTGTAACTGAATGGCGTAGATGCGTTTCACTCAAGAGTAAGTCTTCCACGCAACCAGAGGTTGGGCGTTTCCAGCCTCTGAAAATTCAGCACAGCAGCAATCTGACCATTTTCGGGGAATGGTGGGAGTGTGATCAAAATCACTGACAACCCTCTGCCAGCCAGGACACTGCATTGGTACCACGAACCCCACCCTTCCCCATTGGCTTTCACCCCCTTCCCCCCTTCCTCCTTTGTGTTGGCGTTGCCTAACCCCATCGCTTCTCTGTCCTCCATACTAAAGTCTCCCCCTGCCCCACACTCCCTCATCCTGGCCCTCCGCAGTAGAAGCGCACCTCGTACCAGAGTGCAGTAGACTTGAGCTGTGGCTGTTGTTACCTTGTATAAACTTGCTGCTTGTTGATGCCAGTGAACATCATTCATGTGAAACGGCGCACCACGCGCACACACGCACACTTTGCAGTCAGACTCCCGCACGCACACACACCCACGCAGCGGAAAAAAAAAAAAAAACCCCAGTAACCCCTGTTTTCTGAAACCACCAAAGCAAAGAGTGGGCGTGGCCCCCTCGGGAGAGGCGCTGGGACGCAGGTAAGGCGCTGTGTCTGACCCCTCTGTGGTGATGTGGTAACAGTGCTGTGGCTTTGGGGCCAGAGAGGGAGGGCGGGAGACTGGATCAGGGGCACTTTTTGTATTGATTTTTTGGGGGATCGTCTCCGGTTCTTGTCCCAAAAGACTGTTTTTCCCCTCCTGTGAATGCCTACTCATACGCCTGCTTGCCCCCCAGACCTCCCTAATATACGATAACATGAGCTTCCATGTCCATTTTTTGACTGTGATGACGAGTCAGATATTATTGTGATTATCAATCAATAGTCACATTATTATCAATATATTTTAAAAAAAGTTGAAACGAAGTGATCCCAGTCACATTGTTTGGATTGTGTAATTTGATTTCTGGTGTGTGTCTGTGCTGTGCTGTCCTTGCGCGCATATGGGGCAAAAATGTGGCTTTCTGTAAAGTAGGCCGGAGGTCTGCTGGGGCAGGTGTTCTGGCGAACGCATCACCTCAGTTGTGGAAAGGATCGTCTGGGACGTCTCGAAGCGACTCGCGTCTAACCCTTTCATGATTGTTTTTTCCTCTGCTGTCCCTTACCTCTCCCCGTCCTTCACTGTCCGCTCTGTCCCCCCCTCTCCACCTTCCTCCTCCCCCTTGCTCTTCCCCCCCCCACCCGCCCCATCGGTGACGCAGAGGCTGAAGGAGCTGAAACAGCGGGAGTTCGCGCGGAACGTGTCGTCGCGCTCGCGCAGGGATGAGAGGAAGCAGGAGAAGATGCTGCGGCGGCTGCACGAGCTGGCGGAGCAGAGGAAGCAGCTGAACCGGTGAGGAAACGCCGCCCTCTGCAGGCAGGAGGCTGCCCTGCAGCTCCAGAACAGTCACACACGGACCATGTCATTCCTCTCACTTGTCTTGCACTGCCATGCAAAATTGGTTAACATATTTAATGTTCTTAGCTTCTTAATGTCCCAAGATTTGTCTGCACAACAAAGGGAACATTAATCTGGTTACTCTCTGTCTTCGCTGCTTAAAGATCTCTGCCTTGTCTTGCAGTGCACCTGGCAGCGGTCCCATGTTTAAACCTACTACTGTAGCAGTGGATGGAGAAAACAATGAGGAGGGCGCCGCCAACCTAGAGGGTGTGTCCATGGCGGACTGCGCGTCAGAGGGGTCATCGGGGGAGGACAAGGCCGCGTCGCCCCGGCAGGCGTCGGCGGTGGGCTTCACGCTGGGCAAGAACAGCTCCTCCCCCACCCCCGCGGCGGCCCTGATGCCCAAGGTCAGCGTGTCCTTCTCCTTCGCCAAGAAGGCCCCCGTGAAGCTGGAGACGGCGGCCGCCGTGTTCGCCGACCAGGGGGAGGAGGCGCAGGGCGAGGAGGGTCAGGAGGAGGAGAAGGCCGGGGAGGAGGCCGTGGGCGCCGGCGCGGAGGGAGCGAACGCCGCGGGCGAGGAGGAGCAGCAGCAGGCCCAGGCGGACGAGGGCAGCTCCCTGGCCTCCACCCTCTCCAGGCTGAAGATGATGATGAAGAAGGAGGAGGGGGCCTCGGGGCAGGAGCCCCAGTACTACCATTACGTGCCGCCCGCCCACTGCCGCGTCAAGCCCAACTTCCAGTTCCTGCTGTTCATGAAGGCGTCGGACCAGAGCGAGAGCCGCGAGGAAGAGGAGGAGGAGAAGGGAGCGTCCGCCCCCAACCCCCAGCAGAAGCATCCCAAGGCTGCGGACGCCAACCCGGAAAAAGAGACCGGCAAGAGCCAGAAACCGCCGGCGACGGAGCCCGCCCCCGCCGCGCCCGCGGTGAAGACGGAGGAAGGGGCAGAAGCTGCCCCGGAACCCGGCGCTCCCTCCGAAAGAGCGCCCACAGACTGCAGCCAGGGGGCGGCCGAGCCGGGCCCCCGCCTCCCGACTGGCCCCTTCTTCCCCGTCCTCAGCAAGGATGAGAGCACCACCCTGCAGTGGCCCTCGGAGCTGCTGGAGTTCACCAGCGCCCAGCCCTCCCTGTCCTACAGCTGCAACCCGCTCTACTTCGACTTCAAGCGCTCCCGTAACAAGGGGCCCTGCGCCGGCCGGCGGGGAAAGGAGGGGACGCAGGGGGCCAAACCGGAGGCCCCAGCAACCAGCGGCGGGACGGAGGCCCCGGAGCCCCCAGCGGACAAGAAGGACGGCCCCTCCTCGAAGGAAGAGGGCGCCGGGGAGCTGAAAGAGGAGGAGAAGCTGCAGAACAACGGCAGCAAGAAGAAGAAAAAGAAGAAGAAGCACAAAAAGTCCGGCAAGCTCTCCAAGCGCAAGGAGGCGGAGAAGGGAGCGGTAGAGGGCGAGGCGGAGGGGGAAGTCCCGGGAGGCAAGGCCAAGAAGAAGAAGAAACACAAACGGAAGAAAAACAAGAGCAAAGCCTCCGGGGAGGAGGACGGAGGGGAGGAGAGGGAGAAAGAGAAGGAGCAGGCGGCGGTGCCGGCGTCGGGGGCGGCGGAGAGCGCGGAACCCGGGAAGAGGAAGCGGCCTCTGAGGGAAGAGCCGCAGAAGCCGGGAGCTGAAGCAGGGGCGGCGGGGAAGGACGCTGAGAGCACGAACCCCTCCGAGGAACACAATGGCACCAAGCGGCACAAGCCGGACCCTGGCGCCGCCATAACCCCGTCCAGAACGGCCCCCGCCGCCTCCTCCGCGCAGAAGAGCCCCGCCAGCGGGGGCGGGCGCAGCAGCGCGCAGCCCAGCAGCGAGAGCGAGGACGACGGCGGCTCCTCCTCCCAGCGCTCCGGCCGCCGGCGCCGCCGCCGCTCCACGCCCCGGCAGCCGCGCAGCAGCCGGCGCAGCGAGGACTCGGCCCGCTCCGGCAGCCGGTCCCCGCGCCGGGCCCGCAGCCGCTCCTACTCCAGCAGCTCCGAGCGCTCCTCGGCGGCCAGCAGCGCCTACAGCCGCCGCAGCCGCAGCTACTCCGACAGCTACAGCGACTACAGCGGGCGGGGCCGGAGCCGGCGCTCCAAGCGCTCCTCCGAGTCCGAGTACGAACGGCGCGGCGGCCGGCGGAGGTCCCGGCGCCGGCGCTACTCCTCGTCCTCCTCCACGGAGGAGTCGAGCCGCTCGCGCAGCCGCAGCCGGCGGCGGGGGGCCCGGCGGGGGGGCCGGCGGCGCAGCAGCTCGCGCAGCTCCGGGAGCAGCAGCAGCGGCAGCCGCAGCGGCAGCCCGCGCTCCTGGAGGCGCAGCAGCTACAGCCGCAGCCGCAGCTCGGCCAGCCGCTCCTCCAGCTCCGCCAAGGGCTCCCCGTCCTCCTCCTCCCGCCGCCGTCACCGCCGCCACCGCCGGGGCAGCTCGTCCCGCGGCCGCGACTTCAACCGCTCCCGCATCTACCGCTCGCAGTCCCCGCGCTCCTCCTCCTCCCACGCCCCACCCCGCAAGGACCCGCCCCGTGGCGCCGCGGCGCACGCCACCAGCTCCTCCGGCCAGCAGAGGTCCGCCGGGGCCAGAGGGGGCGCCGGCGAGCAGAAGAACTACCTGACCGCCCGCCAGCTCCTGGAGAAGGTCCAGTCCCGCAGAGGCTCGGACGACCACGCCGCCGGGACCAAGGCTGGCATCAAGCTCAAGGACCCTCCCCAGGGCTACTTCGGGCCCAAGCTGCCCCCGGCGCTGGGGAACAAGGCCATGCTGCCCCTGTTCGGCAAGCTCCCGGCGGGCAAAAAGCCCCTGCTGCTGCCCCCGCACCAGCCGGAGCAGTCGGAGAAAACAGCGGCCGAGGGCGAGAGCACAGAGGCCGGGGGGGAGGTGATACTGGTGGAGCCCATCCGGGAGTTCCCCCCGCCTCCGCCGCCGCCTCCCCCTCCGCCGCAGCAGGTGGAGGAGAGCGCGCAGAGCACGGCGGCCCCCGAGGAGGCGCAGCACCCCGCCCCGGAGGCCCAGCCCCTGCTGGAGACGCAGCTTTTCGAGCAGGAGCCCGAGGTGCTGGTGCAGCCGTACCAGGCCGAGCCCGGGCAGGAGGCGCCCAACCTCATGCTGGAGCCCCTCATGCAGGGCATGCAGCAGCAGCAGCAAGCCCTGCACCCGTACCCGGGCTATCCCCCTCACGGTTTGGAGGAGGAGGAGATGGGCATGGAGGCGGAGGAGGAGGACCTGGCCCCGCTGGAGAGCCAGCCCATCACCTTCACCCCCGAGGAGATGGAGAAGTACAGCAAGCTGCAGCAGGCCGCCCAGCAGCACATCCAGCAGCAGCTCCTGGCCAAGCAGGTCAAGACCTTCCCCGCCGCGGCGGCTGCAGCTGCAGCGGCGGCCGCCGCCGCCAACCTCGCCCCGGCCCCGCCTCCCCCGGCGCTGCAGCCAATCCACATCCAGCAGCCGGCGGTCTCCGCCTCGGCCACCTCCATCACCACCGTGCAGCACGCCATCCTGCAGCACCACGCCGCCACCGCCGCCGCCATGGGCATCCACCCGCACGCGCACCACCCGCACCCGCACCAGCTGGCCCAGGTGCACCACATCCCCCAGCCCCACCTCACCCCCATCTCCCTGTCCCCGCTGGGGCCCTCCCTGGGCCACTCGCTGGGCCACTCTCTGGGCCACACGGGGCTCATCCCCGCCCACCACACCGCCTTCCTCTCGGGCCAGCCCATCCACATCATCCCCGCCTCTGCCCTGCACCACGCCCCTCTGGCCCTGCACCACGTCCCTCACGCCGCCCTGTACCCCACGCGTTTCGCCCCCCGCCCCGCCACGGCAGCCGCCGCCGCCGCCCTGCAGCTCCACCCCCTCCTACACCCCATCTTCTCAGGGCAGGACCTCCAGCACCCCCCCAGCCACGGCTCCTGAGGCCCGGCCCGCTAAAGGCGTGTCTCGAGAAGAGGCTGCAGGGTCCCTCCCTCACCGGGCCCCACTCCCGCGCCCTGCCCCTGTCTCCTCCCATTCTGAAAAAAACATCCAATCGGAGCTGCTCAAGACAGCTGTCCGCTCGAAGGGCAGCGTAACAGGCAACAGCTGGTACTCTTTCAATGGCAGCGTTTCAGAACAGTCATCGGGGCCAGACTGCTTACTGCAAGAGAGAGAAAACAGCAGGCTTAACTTCAGCGTGAAGGGGAGTGTCGAGCGGTGGGGAGGTCAGCTACTGCAGCCGGGGGTCTCTGTCTGATGAGGTGTTTCCTGACAGAGCGAAGGACAGAGGCGTTCTGCGGGCTTCTGAAATTTCCTGGTCCCCGCCCCAGTCCGTGGCCTCCTCTGGATTCTTGGCAGGGTCTGAAGTCGTGGGAAGCCAGAAAAACCACTGGAGTATTTTTTTCTTAAGTTTGTTAATATTGCTATTAATGTTATCGTTGAATTCTTGTTCGTTTCATGCAGCCAAAGAGATGCAGTGGCTGAAGCCATAAGCAGGATCTGCTATATGTTTTAGCGGGGGGGGGGAGTCCTGAAATGATAGCGGCCCTGACTTGGAAAGGAAAAATAAAATCAAACCAGACAGTTCTCTGTACCGAAACCATGCCTGTGAAAATGTTAGTGTGCTGTCAACAATATTCTTTAGTATTACTCACGGCTTAAACACAAGTGCAGCTAACTCCCTGTAATTTACCTGACATGTATTTACTCAAAGGTCACATGATCAGGTGTTCATATGTTAATCAGAAATTAAGCCAGGGGTTTAATTGCCCGGTGGTCCTTGTGAAAACTTGCATCATAAACCAGTATACCCTTTTTCCCCAGATCTGTTGCTAAGGAATAACCAAACTTCCTAACTTAGATTTAACCAGTCGTAATCACATAATTAACAACCTGAAATGGGCTTAGCCTGTGACTTGTAACTCATTTATGAAACATCGCAATAACTTGTACGTATTGTACATTTTAATAGACTAACATGGGCCCTCTCTGGGTGATTCGCCACACTGCTGGGCAATAGAGACCCATGTCCCAACACTGCACACCACTGATGCTCTGTACAGTGAACATGCATGAAAACACGGATAATAACAGTTTGGGTCAGAGGCCATGCTCCCTGTCAATGTGGAACATTATAATGAATTGCACTGAAATATTTGCATTAATATGCTGCTTTTGTAGCATGTAACAATGCCATGATTGTAGTATATTGCAATAATTTTATTTTTTATTTTCTTAGTATTTAATTTATTTTCCAAACTGCTCTTTGAAGATACGGTGTTTTGTTTTCCTCTATAATTTAGTTCAATGTAAAAAAGGGTTGCTGTAGTTTAACTGACTTGTAAACTTGTAGGGGTTTGTAGGTCCTGTTAATGAATTTGAACTCACAAAAATCATGAAAACACTGAAGCAAAACAAAAATACTTGGCATGTACATTTTCCAAAGTCACTGTATTTCAGCAGTTCACTCTGAGACGAAAAGAAAGTTAGGAGTTTTTGAACATGAAGTGTATCCTGTAAATGATAAGAATGTGATGCTTTTTTAAAAAAAAATTAACTTGGTACATTGGTGAATAAAAGGTGTTGAGATCCATCGGCCTTTTATTGTTGCAACCAGCACTCTGCTGAGCTTACCTAAAGCAATGTGCCTTCTGTGATGCACCCAGTGTCACACCTGTAGACAGAGACAGACTTTACCCCTGTGAGGGACAGAAGAGAAAGACCACACTAACAGCAGGTTACACCTCAGCTCTGGGAGAGAGATGTACGTAATAGAGAGGGTCTGGCCCACAGCACTGGCTGCAGATGTTTCCCACTGATTAGTAACTCTGTTTCAGCTTGTTATAAAACAAGCAGTATTTACTTTAAGAAATTGATTGATTTTTGATCTATGTTGTCATAACTGGCAAAGCATTGACAGAACAGTGCCAGCTAATGCCACCAGGGGACCCCAGGCACACCTTTCTAAGTATATTTTTTCCAGGAATTTCTTGGGTTTTCAGACTTAAAATACATGGTTTCCCACTTGCAAGAAAAGGCAATGGTGAGTGGTGTGTGCTCCAGTTATTTAGTGAGCTGGCTGCTCTTGGTCTCTGAATTACATTGCCCTTGAGGAGACCTGCTGTCAGAGGACTCCCCCTGCTAGTCTCCCATGCACTGAAGGTCTAACTGTACCATGTTATTATACCTTACAGTAAAAGGTATACCTGAACAGTGGTTGTCAACACCCCTTTTACCCCTGTTCAACAACATGACAGGCGGTTATATTGCTGTTAAAAGGACTTTATAATAAAGAGATTTATGGAATCTTGGGATCGGTCTTTGCTCCATTCCTTTTCAGATGTTCTTTAAAGAGATGAGAACCGTCTTGACAGCAAACCAAAGTGCTGTTTCAGTTGCAACAGTCAGTTCTTAGTTATTGAATTTGACTGGATCAAGCTTGCGAGAGAAGCTCATTGCATTCAGCAAGAATACCCACAATTCTCTCCGGGACCTCATTCTGCAGCCTGCTGAAATCCTGCTCATTGTTCATTCTGAGTTTCTGTTCAGAGATTAGACCACAAGAAAAGCAGAGCTGTAGTGTTATCCAAGATGCCTGCACAGGAATAATGGTGGAATAGAAGTTCCCAGTGTTCTGCTAAAGTGTTGCTGAAATAAGAGTGTCCTGGGGATTGAGTGTTTAAATCCTCTGTGTCAGTCGCTGGATTGAAATATGAAACCAATCCGTCTTTATCTAAGGGTACGCTGTAGTGAGACAGATGGTGGTGAAGGAAAAGCAGCCCATGTGATTCCTGTATTTGAACAGCTGAAGTAGAATGTGAGGTTTTTATGCTGTTCTGCTTTACTATATAGTTGCTTCAAGACATTGAAGGTCATTAACATCAGAAGACTAATATTCAAAACTCTCTAAAAGGTCTCTTAACTTGTGATTATAAATTAATGTACTTTTGAATGGCTGCTGTGTTAAAATATCCCACAATAAATCAGCAATGTAGACAGTGTAACAGTGATGAGTATGCCAAAATGGAACCTCTTCAAACCTCTAAAGTACAAATTAATGCACCATAACAGTATGGGAGACGTTGGACACCAGAACTATAGATCTAAGAAACAACTGGATAATGTAATATAAAAAATATGAAAAAAAGAAAACATGATCAGTAGAAAGGATAGACGACTCTGTAAACAGAAGGCTAAGATGTACAATTGAATATTTTAGTCACTGAAGATTCTAGGTGTAGATTGACAGACACTGTTACCGCAATGTTGACTCAGAATTTTCACATGATTATTGCAGTTTCAGCTTTATTATGAAAAACGTCTGTCTGGATTTTCAGTATTACTGTAGACACAACTGTATAAGGATGGGTTCCACTGCATGTTTGGAGAATTTTAAAGTTCTCATCAAGCATGGGAATAAGTCCAAGACTTGGAATAAATAGTGTTTCATTAAGCCATTTACAATTAGGATCACATCTCAAAGCAACAGGTAGGCAGGCATGAGTACAGAACAGATTCACCATGGAGGACAGCTTTTATTCTGCTGAGGGTATTTATTATTTATCTATTTTCTCTAGGGAAATTATTTTTAGATGGTTAAACCTGACATGATAGCAGAGAACCTAGATCATCAGTGGGTTTGTCTTAGAGTTAATTATACAGATTTTGCCATGTATGAAGACCCCTGCTGTAGTCCTGTTGTGCATGTACTGAGTAGTACCTATTTAGTATGCTCTGATGACACGGATACGATTATCAGTGTCTGTTTTAAAATACTGTTTAAGTCATTTGATGTTTTTTTAGTAGTCATTAAATGCTACATGAGTACAGAAAGTTTAATGGTGAACATCACACCAGTGAGCAGTAATTTCACATCATCTCTAGAATGACGGTGCATGTGGGATTCGGCTGATAGCGCGTGACACAAGTACCATCTTGTGGACTCAATCCGAACTACATGAAATGAAAGTGGGCCACCACTTCTCCAATTTTGCAGTTGCGATCACCTCGTTTAGTTACAAGCCTGAGTTTTGGCGTTATATCTCGAAACGAACAAATACATTTTGCGCTGAATATGTTCATCGGGAATGCAGAGTTCTAATTTTGTCATTGGAAACCTCTGTGATAAAGACCTCTGACTCGATAACTGCGGCCAGAGGCGTCTGCGGGTAAAGTACAACAACACCTCAGCGATGTTATATCTGATTACTGAACCAACGTCGGACTGATTTACGACTCTCTCCCCAGGCTTTCCCGTCGTCACCAGCAACGGGTTAATTAGCCACCCGCGCGTCGCCAGCTCCGTGGTTTTCTCATCATTTCCTCCACAGTCCGGAAATAGTGAAGCTTGGGGCGGGGACGGAACGACCCTTGTCCTTCATTTTGTAGGCGAAAGCTACAGCGATCCTTCCCCCCGCCCACGCCCACAGCACCTAACCGTGCGGGGCGATACGGCATCAATGGCGTCGGGCGGGGCTTCGCGGCTACTACGAACGATACGATTGGAGAAGGCTTTTTGGTGGGCGGGGTCTATGACGCGGCCGTCTTTTGGCGTGTGAAAGACGCCATTTTGTTGTTAGCGGTGAAGTGGAGCGCTAGAGAAAGATCGAGAAAGCCGCGGTTCTGAGGTAAACATTCTAAAATCGAATTCGTATTAATGTTCCAAGTGTGTAACGTTATTTGAGCGTACGTATGTTTCTTTCCTTGTAGTGTTTGTCCCGCGTCTTGCCGTAACGTGCTCTAATCGTATAACCATGTTCAACCACCCGATGCGACTTGGTCATCTAGCTAGCTAATGACATTTAGTCTTGTTAGCTGGCTACCAACTTGTTTGCAAACCCCCGCGAGCTCTTTGAAGGGGCTAACTGGTTAGCTCTTAACCCTTGTGTATTTTAACCACGGTTAGTTAACCAGCATGTTAGCCATTACCATAGTGAAGATTCCTATTTTCACACCACGGTAGCTGTACGCTAAGCTCGCTGACTCTAAACGACTTGGAGGCCATTCCCATCACAAAATAACCATGTCAGTTTACCTCGTTAACCAGTAGCTTCTAGGTAGCTTTGTAGTTAGCTGAGGTGACAGAAAAGTTTATCGTTAGCTTGCTATCTGCCTCTGTCTAGGGTAGGGATTGCGTCGAATCTTGGCCTGCTGTTTCGTCTTGTCCTCGTTGAAGAGACTCACTTCCGCAAAGCGCGGAGAAAGGCCGTTGGCAGCTTGCGTTAGGAGGTTAGCATGTCGCACCACCTACCGTTTTCGTGGCCCGGTAAACGGAAACCCATTTTGCCAGCAAGGTTGCTTGGCTAGGTAGTTTGTCTTATTTTGGCCACTGGTTTGCGAACACAGTCTGAAAAAACTGGTACCGCAGTCCGTTAGTTGTTTTCCTTGTTAGCTCGTTGGCGGTCCAGGCAGCTCTTATAGCGAACTAGGTTTCTGTATGTTAGGTAACATTTATCGAGCTAGGCTAATTAGCTACAAGCTAACATTACACAGTGAGTCTACCTCACTGTTTATCTCAACTTTAGTCTAGTCGATGGGAGTTGTTTAACAGCCAGCACGATGTATTTTAGCTAACTTATCATTGTTGTAATACCGTTCGAGCAGTCTGATGTTAGCTACCCAAGTAGTTGGCCAGGTAGTCTGGCTAGCTGTAATTAACGAACATAATGTATCAAAAGTAAATTGCATAGAGACCAACTGACTCGTTTGCCAGACAGATAATTCTCAGGTCCTTGGTTACGTAGGCTAGTAAACAGAGTAACATTTTTAGTGAACAGGCCTTGCTGTCTGGAGATTGGGCACCGGAAAGTGCGTTATCATTTGAGACAAACGATTAAATAAAGTGAATAGTGACCATATTGGTGTCATTTATATCATTTACATTAATTTGTGGAGATTACCTGGATCAACATCCTCATGACAGTCTCTTCTGATATGTGTCCTGTACGTTGTGGCTAAGAATTTGGTAGGCCTTCGTATAATTTTTTTAAATTGAATGGCCAGTGTTGGTAGTTTTGCTAAGCCTGGTTTTGGTCATCACTGAAATCTGGTTCCAGAATAGCAAGACGTTTCCTGTAAATGTTCTCTCCTCTTCTGCTTTCTGGCATCCACGGTCCCACAGGCCTTATTTACATGCTTTAGTGTGAATCTGGGGACAGAGCCTCACTTTCCAGGCCAGTCTTTGAATATCATTCTCCTCATATCTTGGGTGTGTCATCCTGCTGCCCGCAGGGGTCAGCTTGGAATAAATGCTTTTGATTCACATAGGTATGGCTACAAGTAAGGCAGATCAGTGGAAACATGGGTATTGACAACAGGACATCTGGTTGAAAAAGAAAAAACTGGAAAACCAGTTGTGGCAGCCTCCTCTAGGTACCACACTGAAGTGTCGGGGCCCCTGAAAGATGGATGATTCACATGTGTTTAGGACTTAGGGCTAATATGAACATGTGGCAGCGCACAGGAGCAAAACTTCCCACCTTCCCTCGGTGCTGTCAATAAATAATCCAAAAACAGTTTACTTATTCATGAGCTGCTCAATGGCGCACTGGCCTAACAATGCAAATGTCTGCAGCCTTCTTCCCAAACTGTGCTCTTTCAGGACAGAATAAGTATTGGAGCTTATCTGAGTGATTTTGTCATAGTTCACATTACTATCATGTGATGATGTCTCTCCATCATCTTCCTGTTTGCGATTTCTAGTTACTTCCCTGGCTTATCTGAAGACTTCCTTTTCTGTGAATGTCAACCCAGGGTTTATTTTAAATACATTTGTGAATATGGGGGCAACGTTTTTGAAAGGGAACACCCCCCCCTTCTGTGGTGTGCTTATGTGGTTAATTTAAGTTGTTCACTAATGATGTTAAGTTTTATCCTGATGTTTATTCTCTTTGGTTGTCCTCCAGCCTCAAATTTGTGTTAAGTTGATCCTGTTCTTTTGATGATTTTTTGGGTTTCAATACTGAGCACCTTAGTAATGACCTGAAATACTATGAATTCTTGTGCTGGCACATGTTAAAATATCATAGTACAGTGACATAGTTAAAAGGATTGGTGCCAATCCGGGTAGCCATCAGCAACCACTCGGGTGACCTGAAACCATGAACCAGGGTTTCTGTGTGCTGACAATTTGCAGGCATTTGAATGTACTGCATGATCTCTGACTCTCCCCTCTGTACATCCATAGCAGACTCTGCTGATTAATTCAGAAGACCGTCTCTGCTTTCAGGTGTAGTGTTACCTGCACAATGTCCATCCTCAGCCATCATTAGAGGGTGCAGTTTCTTCGCCATGGTACCAGCGTACATTTGATCCTGCACAACCACTGATGTGGGACTCCAGTGTCCCTTGCAGGTGCTGATGCAAAACAGGGCAGTTTGTTTCAACTGACCCGCTGGTCTGAAACCTGTATGAGTTCCTTTGTTCCAGATTCCAGTTCTAACTGCATTTCCAAGTCCCTCAGGTGGTTGGAAAGTGTAAGATGTGTGTACTAATGAGCTTGAAGATTTGTGTTGGACTTAATTGGGCCTCTGTATAACAGAACATCAGAGCTGCATCGGGTTACTTGGATTACCATCTGTGCCTACTGTGCCAGATAATTACCAGCGCAGCATCATTGTATTGCACCACCAGAAGGGCCAGACAACATTTATCTGCTCCAGAAGACTCCAGAATCACATAGCAAGGTGTAACAAAAATAGAATTGCAGGCTTATGCAGTAAACGTCTTAGTAAACGTGTGACAAATGTACAGTGAAAATACACATCCTTGTCATTTGAGTACATTGTGATTATTGGTCAGTTTGCACAAAACTGTGTTTCTTAATTTTTCTGATTTTATGCAGTCTTTATTCACATTAGTTTTACCTTTATTCAGGTGTTCATGCTGTGGGTTTAGTACCTTGTTCTGTTTTTACAGTATAACATGCATGTAATGACTGTAAATATCGGCTGGTTATTTTAACTTGTTTATCTAATGTACTAGCAGCAGTTTAACATTTCAAAGCCACCGGGGATCTTCACTATAAAGCATCCACCCACAATATATCAGCAGCACTCAACTAACTTTGTTGTTATTGGTCAAGACCCTTCACCTGACCCTTCTCAGCCACTCAGAGGAACAAAAGTGTTTGAGTTGCCTCAGAAAAAAAACACATGTACTTGGCTTTAAATAAGTGCACGGTTACAGCTCTGTTGCCAAGGCAGTCAGACTTCTTGCCTAGGCGGGCCACCCTGACAAAGCCAATCTTTAGGAAATGCTAAGGCAGTATACATTTGCCACTTGTTCAGTTGGGGCCATAGGACCGGGAGCAAAAGGCAGGAGGTTTCTATTTTTTCCCATTTTGTCATCCTGAAATGATGGTTTCCTGAACTCACACTTAAACCAACCCAAATATGAGAGTACTCACCTAAGAACAAGCAAAATACAAAAGCTTTGCAGACTTTGGAATATATCTAAGTTGGAGCAAGGGAGGTCCTATGAAATCAGCCAGTGCTACTAACACCTCACCAAATGAGGCCAAAAACTTCCTAATGAAATATTTTGACATTCCTCCAAAAGTTGGTGGCTTCGCTTGCGTTCAGCCATCTTGGCTGACTGATGTTTCTGTCAACGTTAGTAAACCACTGTATGGTTTTCGTAGCATCCGGTTTTTGTCCATGTTCATGTTTCTGAATTGAATTAGTCTTTAGCTGCTTGTTTTTGATGTTTACTTTTGGATTGATGTGCACCCTTTCTTTCAATTGAAAAAAAATGATTGTGTTAGCATTGCTGTTCAAAAAGAACAAGAACATAGCATTGTGTACTCCACTCGCTCTGCCTTTCTCTGCCTGAGTGAAGTTTAATGCCACCATAGTGTGAAACAGTAAAAAGTGGTTCCAGTAGTAGTTAAGGGGTTATTTTAATCCCCACTCGCATGGTTTAGTGGAGTTTGAATATCCTAGAAACTCAACTAAACTTCATTCTTCTAAACCATTCCTTTTCTCTCCTACAGATAAAACAACATGGGGAATGTTTTTGCAAACCTGTTCAAGGGCCTCTTTGGGAAGAAGGAGATGAGAATCCTCATGGTGGGGCTGGATGCAGCAGGGAAAACCACCATCCTGTACAAACTCAAACTGGGAGAGATCGTCACGACTATCCCCACCATCGGTGAGTGCAGTCACGCCACCTTCCTCACCCCAGTGTCTCATCATGCTGGCTGCCACTTCAGCTCTTTTACTTCCTTGCAGTTTTGGCCACTCCCCTTATTGTTTGTCTTTGGTGTCATTACAGAATTAGAATTGAATACAAGGATTGGCTGTGTCAACATGCACAGAAGCCAGGCTGAGATGGGCTTTTTCAGACCTAGTCCTGAGTGCTGACCACAAATGCTAGTTTTCGTTTCATTAATAAAATATTCTCAATAAAATTGAATTATTAATTGAATCTTGATATGACATCAGGTAATGGGCATCAGCCGGGTTGTTGAAATTGACTTTTCTAACAGGCAAAGAGGAAGCTGGTTAAAGGTAATGCACAGATAAAGGTGTTTCTGTTAGCTATTTCTGTTCATTTTTTCCTTTTTAGTAAATTAGCGATAGATTCATTTATTAGTAGTTAAAGAAAGCGTGAATAATGGATGGACAGGTAAACTGGAATGAGAGCAGTGATGCGTGGTGGGAGAGCCATAGTGCACATCCAGCCATATAAATGGACAATATGTAGAAAGTAAGCCATGCAGGTTTCCACGGATACAGGCAAATGATGTCATACAAGCTGCTGATGACGTTGCTGATCTCTTCTGCTTCCTCTTCATAGGTTTTAATGTAGAAACAGTAGAATACAAGAACATCAGCTTCACGGTGTGGGACGTGGGCGGTCAGGACAAAATCCGGCCCCTCTGGCGCCACTACTTCCAGAACACGCAAGGTGAGTGTGAGCGTTTGGCCTTGTTCCAAGCCGAGCCTTCTACCTCACACCTTGCTAGCCTGCCCCGCTCACGTCCGCTCCCCGGCTGTTTCTCTCAGGGCTGATCTTTGTGGTGGACAGCAACGACAGGGAGCGTGTGAATGAAGCGCGGGAGGAGCTGACGAGAATGCTGGCGGAGGACGAGCTGCGGGACGCGGTCTTGCTGGTTTTCGCAAACAAACAGGTGAGCCTCTGACTCTGCAGACCTGTACACCCCGAGTGTGACCTGCACTCCCTTCCCACCTTCACCATCTCGCACTCCATTGAGGACTTGCGGTTTTGAGTCGCAGGATGTCAGCACCCCTGACTGAACCCCACGCCTGTCCCCCTGTTACCCTCCCTGACAGGACCTGCCCAATGCGATGAACGCAGCGGAGATCACAGACAAGCTGGGCCTGCACTCCCTGCGCCACCGCAACTGGTACATCCAGGCCACCTGCGCCACCAGCGGGGACGGCCTCTACGAGGGCCTGGACTGGCTCTCCAACCAGCTGAAGAACCAGAAATGATCCATTCCACTGGCAGTGTGTGACGGGCGCAGCGCCGGCCCCAACCCGATCCTCCCCCTTTCCCCGCTCCCTCTCCCCCCGTGCCCCGACCGGTGCTGCCCCCTGTGTGTGTGTATGAGCGTGCGTGTGAGTGTGTGTCTGAGCTGGGAGTGGGAGCCGCCCTGGCGTGCCTTACACACCTCCCGTGGAAACATCAGTGCGGCTCTCTGAGCGCTTCCTCTTGGTCCTCGTTTAGAGCAGCGTGCGACTCGCCACACGTTCCGCTCACCCCGACTCATGGCAGCGTGGTTTTCACATGGCAAAGAAAGACCCAGGATGCAAAGTGTTGTCACCTCTCAAAAGGAGAAAATAATAACCTGATATACATCACCAGTGTTAAAATGTTAGGAAGACACGCATGTTAAAATGTTGGTTTGAATCCTCCCTCCCCCCTTAAAAATAACATTGTAACCTGTATCAGGTTGGCAGAAAAGTCAATAAAAAGCGTTTTCCATCCTAGATCCTTCTTTGCGTTATTTGAAAATCATGCTCTTTTATTTTTTTTACATTTGTTACAAAAAGAGTCCAACTTGCAGCTGTGGTTCTCCAGTGGACACTACCTTTTTCATTTTGAGACCATGAAGCACAAGCCAACTTTTACGTGACTTTTTTCCCTCGTATGTTCAGGTTCAGTGAAAAACTGTCATATAGCATGACCTGTCTTTGTTGTCTTAATTGTTTTCAAGACAAGGTGTCGTTCCTGTTGAGTCAGTTAAGTGAAAGGTCATGATTGACCGCTTGGGCTGTTTGTGACCGTAAGGCCTACAGGGGTTTTTTTTTTTTAAAGGAGCAGTGACTGTTTTGCTGGATGTTATGTATCCTTTATCAAAGCTATTGGGCATTCCACGACAGGGCAGAGGATTACTCTCAAACACAGTTGACTATAGGCCTGTATCACAGATTTTCTCTTGGTTTGAGCAATTTTACATACATGGAGATAATGGTTTTGCTGTAGTTCAGGATTTCTAAATCAAATGCAGCAGAACGGTGTGCTGTGTCCCACTGCACAGCAAACAGCGTCTCGGTTGACTTGTCAGTTATGAAAGTATCAAATTTGCATTGTGCACTGTGTAAATAAGGCTCCTGAGGTCAAAAACAGCTTTTTTAAAGCAACATGCATCATAAATCCAATAAATCCAATTTTAAGCAAGTATCAATGTACTTAAACACAGTTTAAAATATGCCATCTATAAACTCAGTCTTCAGGGTCTAAGCTGCATGCAGTGTTGATCTGGTTCAACACTCAAAGGACACACAGTAGTATTGTCACGTATCGTCAGGATGGGACGGCGTCCTGCTGGGAACCATTGCTGTTTTTTTTTTTTTCCTTGGTCAGACATCTGTGCATCATGCATGAACTTGTCAGCCAGTGGGGTTGACCAAGGCGCTGTGTATGGGAAATGCAATAACAGGTTTGGCTTGATCGTGTGGGAGAGCTGAAGTAACGTGTTCAAGGTTAGTGAGGTTTCTACCAAGAGCTGCTCCCACTCTGGCTTTCTACACTTTTTCCCCTGTTTTGTTCTTATTTTAATTTTTTGTACAGAACACTTGACTCATTAGCACAGTCTGGTAGGCCAGGTGTACAGTTACAGTTGAAAGCAAAGCGACCCACATAGTTGACACATGGCCGGTTGCGGTTCATTTAGGGACAGTCAACACTGAAGAGGGGCTTGCAAAATGATTTCTCACAGTGCATTGTGTGGCCTTAGGGGGTTTTTGTAGAGGGAGGGGTACTTGCCCAAAGAATGGGGTGCTGTTTGACCCATTCGCCATTTGTGCTGTGCTCATATGACGTCTACAGCATGAATATTGCCTGGCCTCCCTCGCTGCAGTTCTTTTCCAAGTCTAGGTTCTGACATCCTGCTCCACAACCTGGAAATTTGCTGTAAAATCAAAAGTTGGCAATCACATTTCATCAGTGGAGCACACCCTCTACCCTCCACAATGATTTCCTGCTGTAAGCAAGCTTTTTTTTATCACAGTGTTGAGTCATAAATAGTTGAGGATTGCTTGATCCTGCATAGCAGAGTAAGTGACTCTGTATAGGTCCACGAGAAATGCAGCGTGAGCAAGTGGACCCTGAACTCTGCAGCAGTGGGGGGGAGAAGGAGCCCACCTAAAAGCAGCAGTGCTTCCCAGACTCCCCCCGTTGGGCTGGAATAACCTGGTGTTAACATAAATGCACCTCAGTCACCTGTATTACACAATGCATCGGCAAAGCTCTCACTGACGCAGTAGCTCCGCGAAAGCTTGCAGATGCTCTCATCTCCTTGGTGCTCCATTCAAAGGATCTTTCACAGGAACAGTTGCTTAAGAGGTGATGGAGCAGTTGCCGGGATTTAATCTCCCGAAACCGGCAAAGGAAAATGCCTGTAAAGCATAACCTCAGAAGCCACTGAAAAGGTATTTATTTTCTACATGCCCTGCTTACCTGTAAGTGTGTCTGAATAACCTCACAGCTCAGTGCTGGCCTCCCCAGAGAGGGGAGACCTCTCTGTGTACAACTGAAAAACTGCAATTTATGAAAAATGCACCAAACTCAGTGTGCAGACATACACAACTCATGTCTACTTTGGCCTTTTATGTCTGCCATGGAAATGTAGACCTAGCTGGAAAAAAAAATCCATTGCATTTTGAATGATGTGTATCTAAGTGGCAAGTAATTAATATGTTTGAACTTAAGTAAGAAAATGTATTTTAAGTAGGCAGTTTCATTTTAGCTACCCATGTTCAGATGTGAAGCTTTAAGTTTGAGAAATTATTTCTGTAAAAATTGACAAGCGGGTGTGCAAATGTACTTTTTTCTTTCTTAAAAATTTTATTTCCCATTGGTTCTAGCTTTTTTAACCCATCTTGTAACATCTGAAAAATGCACTATAATAAAGAGATCTATTACAATTCCTTGTCAAGTAACTGAAAACCACCTTGCGTCTGACTGCTTATATGTGTGGGGGGCTAGGTGTTGCGAATAATAAAATGCCAGTTTTACTTAAACATATATTAACGCTGACAATTTATAATATAAATTTCTTTTTGTGTAATGTTTGCTTGGATTAGCTTAGTGATATTTTGAGCATCAATCAGCAGTTTTTTCTCCATTATCCAAAGGAAGCCACTTTGAAATGGGTACAGATTGGCTGTATTTTTATAATATGTATCCTTCAAAGCACAAATCAGAGACTGGAGACTTCCATTTTGGGCCATGTGGTGATCTTCAGACATCTCGCAAATTCACAGTCCACGCTTTGATTTTCAACGTAAGCATAAGCGCTATGGCTATGGCAATGTGGTGTGTAACTGTGTGCCAAATCTAGCGGAGTGCATCTTTTGCAAAACCAGTCATCGCTGAATCTGTTTTCTCAAAATTTGTAACAAAGATGTCAGACAATCACAAAAACGAGGGCAAGTTCTTAGAAATATATGCATGTATTTAACTGTGATGTATTCTTGGATTAAACATGCTTACAGCCGGTCAGCCCTAACTTTCTGGCATACAGCTGTTTCATCTGTACTTCATTTCTTCGGGCAATGAAAGGCAGCCATCTGTGTTGCTTTGTCCACCAGTGGCAACACTTCTTTCCGCAGTATTGAGACTTGCCTTCTGCTGCTTTTGGTATAAAGTCCTCACTAAGCAAGTGACATGCAGTGCCACAGCCAAGAGGTATGTCAAATTAGGCCTTGTACACTAGGTGGCATACAGGATCCTCAAATATCTCACAGCTCTTTCCAAGACAGTAATAGATTTCTGTGGAGTAGGTATGTTGGTGAGTAGATTTTTCACAGTTTTGAATACACAGCACTTATGGAAAACTTTAATGACAAGAACATGCCAGCCCATCTTGGTGGTCATTAATCTTAAGATAATTTCCTACCTAATGCCTTGTTCAGCTGAGAGCACTCAGCTTGAAATAGCCTCTGTAGACCACATTATTTAGCTTCAGTCAAATTGATTGAATATCTTTTAGCCAAAGAGAAAAAGTGTCTTTTGTGTGTATCTCTCCATAACCTTTGTATGCCTTCATAACATTTCATACCCAGAGCCAGTTGTTTGTTACTCTTCTTTTAACTTTTCTAGAGCTTCCATGTCCTTATTGTGTAGTGCCAGAACTGGACACTGAATCTGGTCTGACTAAGGCATTATATAATATCAATACAACAGCCTACTTGGTTTATATTTATATGTGTTGTATAAGTCTTTTTCATATTGAGTCTTTTTCATATTATACTCTAATTTAGTACCATTTATAAAATAATCCTGCTTCAACTTTCATTGCAGGTGTTTTATTTGACTGGTGTCTGCCCAATTCTTGATTCTATTAAAACATTGAATTATTTTTGAATGTATAAACCATGCTTCACCTGAAAGTTCTGTGTCATTGTGGAATGTTGCTAAGCAGGAATATGTCGAGGTAGTGGTCAGTTGCAGCCCCTTCAAGAGCTCACTACCTGGGCTTCAGAGCTCAGAAAACGAACTTGTCGAGAATCAGTTACATCCTCCGGCCATTACATTCATGATGTCTGTAGTAGGCATATACTCAGTGGCACTTGTCCCATTGTGAGCCATGCTGAGTGGGATGCCACATGGACTCAGATACCTGCTGAAAGGGCAGTGGGATTAGGGTGGGCGGGGTTAAAGAGGCGACGGTCTCAGTAAGAGGGACCTTTTCACTGAACCTTTCCATGATGACGTAATGTCACTGGCAGTAGCACAGTGGATCACATCTCATTTCCCATTAGGGCTTTTCTCAACTGCCCCTCCCCAACCTTGCTGGCCACATTGGTGTTCAGAAATGAGGGCACGTCCACTACTGCCAATGAAGGGGTAAAACAGCAAGCCTAATAGTACTCAGGGTGGATTCAGCAGCTCTGCTAAATATGATAGTAATGCGAGGGTGTTACCAGTTAAGGGTTATGATGGTGCAGCAGTCATGTTGGTCATACATGGCACACTACTTCCACTCAAAGAGCTGCTCTGTGGTAGGTACCAGGGCATGAGCTCCACTGAATTATGTCACCTCACTCACTGCTGTTGGAAACCTCCTGGAGACAGACAGCCATGAGGTCTACAGTAGGGATTATCTGTCATTTTAATAAATTCAGTCAATATCAATCAATATCAGTCAATATTATGTGTGAAATCACCTACTCTCTCTGCGCCTGGACACACATGGGCGCACACGGTCAGTTTGTGTACACGGTCAGGCTCACTATGCTAATGCTGCACACTCCTATGCATATTTACCAGCTCCTGACCAACAGCAGCACAGTAAGGGGAGACAGATAGTTGGGCAGCTTTCTTTAAATGGTAAGTGATTTTTTATGAGTTGCATCCTGCGCTTAAAACCTCAGTGCAGGCTCAATAGGTTTTTACAGGGGCATAGATTTTCATGAATGCACATATCTCCCACAAATCTTGCGAATTGCTAAGAGGCAAAGTGGCTGCAGAACAGGGCTATTGAGTGGCTCAGTCAGTTAAGGTGCTTATTCTGAGCCGGTCTGACCGCTGTGCATTTGAGCCCAGCTGTGCCGTCCTCTGACAGGTACCAGGAGCTCACAGAGCTGGAACAAGTTGGCTCTCTTCTGCTAAATTAGGGGTGGATATGTGCCTTGACCGCTCCACTCTTGGCACCCTATGACTCATTTGATGAGATGAGGTCAGGCTAACACTAAAAGTAAACTTGAATAGTTTTATAGTTCAGTAGAAATATATATATTTTTTTACCATTCAGCTCAGCTGTCAGTGCAGTCAGTGTTTTACCTCACTTAGTTTTCTGTATTACATCACTAGACAGCCAATTATGAAATAAGAAAGCTCACTTTCTAATTGGGTGTGACAAATATTGAATAAATGACACACATTTATGATAGTGCTACCTCTTAAACTTCCATAATTTTACTGAGTGTTCCTACAGCATATAAGGCTTATTTTGAAAAACTTAACAGTTCATGCTCTGCTGATTTTTCAGGAAAATTTGTAAAATAGTGATAATTATGTCAATATGAAGAGAAGCGTTAATTTTTAACAATGTGTCACAGCTAAAAACATCTTTTTGACAGACTGTTTTTTCTGTCAAACACTTTTAAAGAATTGATCGTCAAACTACATTAATTGAAGGCATGCTTTTAGAGATTTCAGTTAAAACATCAAATATGTAATAGTGTTTATTAATGATGAAATAGTATTTAGAGAATTTCATGCTAAAACTGTATAATCTTCTATTTCTATATGCCATATTTTAAAGTATAATTTAAAGTTTTTAGTGTTTTTAGTGAGTCTTTACTCACTAAAAATTGTTTTTTTAATACCCATGCAGGGACTGGTGTTTTAAAATCGCCATGTAAACAGTTCATATGATTCATCTGGCACCTGTTTTTTAAACAATGTGCCAAATGTTTCAGTTGTATTTTGTCTGTACAACTGAACCAGCGATGAATAGATGAAATAGAAAGTCCCTCTGAGGGCTTGCTGTGCATGAATCCCTCATGGATACACACATGAAAGGATAATAATAGGAGTAGCTGTCTTACTCTTCATGTTCTGCGCATGCAGAAGGTACTCCCAGCTGCCTGATTGACAGGTGACACATTCAGGTCAGACTGATTGAGTGGCAGGGGCTGTTGTGTTGCATGCCCGGCAGCCAGAGGACTTGCTGCGAAAACCCGGGCTTGTCCCCATGGTAACCTACAACTGTCAGTCAGCTAGTGTCATTACCCTTTTTTTCTGGTGTATTCAAACGGTCCCACCCAGCTCCATAGCTTGACTTTGGTACAGGTTGGGAGGGTGTCGGGGTGGAGAGATGTAACAGCAACACCTGCTTTTATCATTATTTTTCATCTGGTGAAAGTGTCATGGCCCTGATTTCCTCACAATGTAGCTTTGCCCGGGTTAATAGTTGGTTGTGCTGCCAGTCTCCCAAAACTTTAATCCTGAAAGTCTGAAAGTCTGTCAGCTGAGTCAGACGTAGCATATGACTACTTGCTGATCATAGTGCATTTCAACCTTCAATTTGTGCAGGTAGGGGGGACATTCATGTGTGCCCATTTCCCACTGCAAATTGGGATTGTCGTTGCCAGGTGACCCAAGAGGTTGGATGGTGAATAACTGCCAATGAATTCTCCCAGTAATGGCTGCGTTTCACAATGCTGCTTAGTTTCTGATTTGAAACGTGTAATATGCATATTCTTGCAATCTCAGTTCAGAGTATTCAGTGTATATTTTTCAAAAATTCAATTCAAAATCAGGGACAATTCATCAGGTGTGTTTAAATGCCAAATCTTGGACCCTTGGTCTGCACTAAGTCACATGACTTGGTGCTGTCTGCCTGTATGTTTACATTTACATTTATTCATTTGGCAGACGCTTTTATCCAAAGCGACGTACAAAAGTGCAAATAGTGGGCAAACAACAGGCACAAGAGCAAGATGTGTACAGGTCATACAATGCAAATAGTGCTGAAGCTGAGCGCAAGGTCAGTGTCGCGAGCCAACTAATCTGAACTAGGATTACATATCAAATACAATCACAGGGACAATAAAGTACCGCTATACTACCTAGGTAAGTGAGCAACAAGTACAAGACAGGAGTCAGATTTACAAGGTCAAAGTTACAAGGTCAAAGTGGCAGAGGTGTCAGTCCAGGTAGAGTCTGAAGAGGTGTATCTGCATAACGCTCAGTGCTGTCTGATTCTGTGAAACCTAGTGCTGTCTGTATTGGTATCTGTGTTTGTTTAAGAACTGTGTCATTGGGTAGCCATGTATTGGCTTTCCTGTTTCAGAATGGTGACTCAAATCAATTTCAGCTGACACTCAGCACAAAAGTGCCTTATTTGCAGTCAGTCTTTGAGGTAATGTTGCTGAGGAAGGAATATTTTGTATGTGACGTTTGATAAACTAGAATAAAACATGGCTGAACTCTGGAGGTTCAGAGCTTCCTGCAGAAACCTAGCTTCAGCACCTCCACCCAGGGCTAATCTGAGGTCATTTCTCTTCAGGGAGTATCACTCCTCCTCCAGCTTCAGTCTTACAGCTGGTACCCCGTGCAGTATTAGGTGCTATGAGATAATGAGCGCTGATGGCTTGTTATGATTTGGTGGGGATTTAATTAGCTGCTTTGATGTTGAGTGATGTTAGTGAAAGTGTGAATGGAGGAGATGTTAATTGGCATTAGCTGTGGGGATAATGACGGGCTGTGGAGCTACACACATGGCCGGATGACCCTCTCAGAGAGGACGTCCAGACAGTTCCGATGACCCTGCGCTTATCCAAATCCAAGAAAGCAGAAACAATAAGGAGGTCATGAGCTCATCTATTACCTGTAGATCTCCTGCCATTGCCATGGGGAGTACTCTGTGTCTGGCCCTTCTAGTCTGTATCACACAGCTGTGGAAAACAGCACAGGCAGAGACACAGTGGATACTCTGACAAGCACCTGTACAGGATTGGCTCACTAACCCAGTGGGCGGGGCTGCCTGCAGCCTGGTCTTATCCCCATGGTCACTGCTCTTGCACGCATTGTTGTCATGGTAATCCAAGCACTGTGGTGCATGCTGGGATTGAGCTGGCATCTGTCTTGTCTGTGTGTTCTCCCAGTAATGTGGGCTGTTCTCTCCAGGCGTTCCATCCTTGACCTGAAGTGTGATTCATCACACGCTCACACTGACCGCACAAAGGACGACCTGTGTGGATGATGCACGTTAGAGTGCTCCCTTATGAAAGAATGTGGTTAATAATTTCTCTAACATGTCCTCCATGTTTCTCTCTGATAAATGTGGCATGTGTGATGAACTCCCCATGTTTGGCTCCCATTTAAATTTCATCAGGAGGAAGTTATCGGGGTAAAAAGATTTTGACACCGTCGTTATATGTGCATAAAAGCATTTAATCTCATTGTTTATAATGCATAGGTCATTCACACTTTAGAACTGTAGTGTTATGCAGCAACTATCATGCCTGACTGAGAAATTATGGATTTAATATTAACTTCTGTAAGTTAATTATGAATTATCCTTTGTTAAACTTAAAGTTTTAATTAATATTTGAAATAGCTTATGACATGTACTGCATCAAAGGAGTCACTAAACAAACAGCATTACATGTATGTATTTAATAATTCAGAGATCAAAAATTCTGCTACAAACACATATGTTTTCCTTTGAACCATGGGTTCCATGAACTGTGATGCCTGGTACCCCAATTAAAACGTACTGTTCAATAAAAAGCCTATAAAATACTCAAACATCCTGTGAGTTTTTCTCAATATTGGAAAAAAAACCTCTCTGTGCAGAAATTGTACAAACTAGTGTAATTTAACAGATTGCATATTTTTTTCCTAGACAAAAATCAGACATAGGCAAGACAGAAAGACAGAAGTTTTGTATTCAAACTCGTGAAGACGCTTAGGTGACCTTTTTGCTTAATGACAATTGATGTGTCTGAGTGACCAAACCTATAAGCTTTGTCTGTCAAGTTGGCCTCTGGACCAAATCTTTGCCACTATTGCTTGTGTGTTTCCTCTGTCACCTCTAGAGGGCGTCACAGCACCCTTAATCCAGCATTCAACCCAACAATCTGGAGAATTCGTAGAAGTTTCCTCATTTGTGAATGTTGCCTGTCAATCTGAAACAAGCAGATGTGTTCAAATGCATTATTTTTGCCTGACAGCGGTGACATAAGCTAGTTTCTTTATACCAAAATATGACTGAATTTCCAAACACCTCAGAATCATGTACCTGTAATGTTTATAATATATTCACAAACCTTTTTGGTCACTCTAATTTCAAATTAATGTATGTTTGCAGTTTGAAATTCATTATCCTCCTTACATATGCTGCATTAATTTGCATCTCAGCCGTATTTTCTCGAGGATGGATGAAGCCTCTCAGTTGGGTTTATGTGAGTCATGGGATTTGAGTGACATCACTGGAGATGGTGAAATTGGCAAAACATTAGGGGGCCGTGATGTTGAAATGACAAACTTCACGACACGCAGCTTTCACAACAGGTGTCTGCGCGGCGACAGATCAAGATTCCCCAGTAACCCACCAAACCTCCTCCCCCTCCTGCAAGATTTCAGGTGGCCAATTCTCCACGGAGCTGTTACCTTGGAAACAGCACTTTACTTACAGTATTTTTAGAGACAGGCCAGGTCGAGCGAAAGAGAGAAAGGAAATAGAGATGCAGACTGGAATTAGCCTCGGGGAAGGAAACAAGGCTCTTGTCTGCGAGTCTTCACTTGAAAGAGTGTGTTAATGACTTGAGCGTGATGAGTCTGTTCCTGGGGGCAACAGGTCCACCTGTAAGATGGTGGCAGGGGGGACCTTGCTCTCGCAAAATGGATCGGCCAGCTATCGAGTTAGGAGGGGCTGTTCGATAAGCCAATCCGCTCTGCCCCCATTGCCTCTTGGGAGATCTCCGCTCTGGCTCCTGTACGGATGGCAAATGCTCTTGCCCACCACGGTGTTGACATCACCGGCTGCGTTGATCAGCCAGACCCCCCGCAGTTAAATGTCACATTAACCTCCCCTGCTCCTCTACTGGCTCACCGTTGCTCGCCCCTCACTCTCCCTTCCCCATCCCCCGACTCTCACTGAGCCTCTCGGAGCCACCCTTCCTTGCGGCGTCATCGATTACCCCTCACCCCCCCGGTGAATTGTGGGAAATAAGCAACCCCCTGTTTTTCCATTTGATTCGCATCTCTGATGGCCTGGAAAGGAGGTTGCTCATTTCTTCTGCTGCGGCTGTCGGATATCGAATAGATCGCATCGTATTTAATGAGCTCGAAGAAGGCTTGCATCCTGTTCCTTATTTGACAGGAGGAGGAGCCCAACTGTCATTGAGGAGTCCACTGCCCAGTTTGCCATTTATTCTTCTTTCTTTCTCCTACTTACTCTCTTGGTGGCAGTGAGCCTGAGACAAGGCTTTGTGCTGCATTATAAACCTCTAAAGGTCAGTGGCACCGCATCTCTCTTCTAAAGTCTGTCATTCAAATTATTCAAATCAAATTATTTTTTAATCCCAGTGGTAAATGCAGCCCACCCTGTCCTTGCAGGGACACATTCAGTGAGCGACCTTGCTGCACGTATGTGACATGTAAAAAATACATTGTGTGTTCCCCAGAGAAGGTGATAAAAGCCACCGCACTGGGGACGTGATGTCTGCTCCATGAACCGACGGCGAACTAGCGTGCTTTCCGCTGCACCGACCCACAGCCCACGCACACAGCTAACACCTCGGTCGATATGCCTTCTCGCACATGCATGGAACACAGGGACGCTCTCTAGGACAATTTTTGCGGGAATCGTCATGTAACTGGGCATCACATGCACAGGCGGACCTGGCCAGCCGCACTCTTTCACTCCTGGAAACTCACGGCCCCTGTAAGTGGGTCTCCACTCCCACAGTCGGCATTGCCATGGGAACCAAGATTCAGCCAGTCGAATTTCATATCAAAGCAACGGCACGCAGGGAACGAGGCATGAGGGACGGAGGGTTCTGGTCCCTCGTCTTTCTGTGTGATAAGGAGGCGGGGCATCAGCGTTTTCAGAGCTTCTGCTTATCAGGGGTGATAAAAAAAACACAGAGCAGTCAGAATTTGGAGAAGCACGATTGGTCCTTTAGAAGAATTCAGCACTGTCTGTGTCGCTGACAGTTTTCTCTGAGGCGGAGCTCGGAGAAAAAAAGGGGGTGGTCGTTTTGAATAGATGTATAAATCACAAAGCCCCCTGTCTCTCATTATTACAGCCGGGGGGAGAGGGGAAGGTCCCGTGGGTTTCTATTAACAGTGATCATAGAATTGGTTCTCCTGACTTAGGGTGAGGCCTAATCACATCCTGGGAGTAAATTTATGTTAAAATTGATTGATGCCTGCAGGGCTTCATTCTCCTCTCTAGCTAGTCCCACTACTCAGCTATCAGTGCCACTGTTTCCAGCGTGAGTTTGTGTTGTAATTATTTGGAGGGTTAGGGTGGGATTGCATGTGTGTGTCTGTGTGTGTCTCTGTGGGTGGGGGTAGAGATGGAGAGGTAATGGAGGTAATGGTTGCAGCCTTTCTCACGCACGGTGGAGGTAGGAGCCTGCCCCGCCCCGCAGCCCGCCCATCCGCAAAAACATTGACATTTAACGCCTCCGCAGCCACTAACACTCTTTTACAAGGTGCTGCCCCTAGAGTGCGTGTAGATGAGAGTGCGTGCATGCGTTCAGCAATGGAGGAGTGTCTCCATCAGTGAGCATGTCCACTTGGGTAGACGGAGGAACAGACCCGTAGCCAGTGTTACACAGTTTTGCGTACTGCAGGGCGAGGACTGGACGTAAGACTCGGAGGCAACCATCTCTGACTCCGATCCCCCTGAACCCCATTAGACATCATTAAAGACTACTGACCTAAGTCTCAAAGTCTTTTGGTCTCACCCTCTGACCCCTCCCATTCCCTCTCTCCACTTGCCGACCCTGTGAGATCATTAACGTGAGCTCTCCCATATCCCAGCTTCCGGCCTTGCTCCATCCAGAAGCCACAATTAGCTACCACTGATCACACAAGAGGCCTGCGGGATGCCTGTGGGCCGCACTGTGTGACCAAAAGAATAGCATAGCAAGAGATCCATCTCCCACTGCCACAGAGGATACATCAGGCCCCTCTGTGACCTACATTACTCGCTATCTGCAGGACTGAAGATCGCATATCCATTGTGCACCATGCTTCCTGAAAGGCTCCATGCTGCTGGGCTGTGCATTAAGGTATCATGCTAGAGAATTCTAAGCTACCAGAGTACCACGTAGTGCCAATTACAAGTGCCATGTAATTACTTTCGAACACCAGAGCCACAGATTATATTACATTACATTATTGTCATTTAGCAGACACTAAATGTGACTTACACAGAGTGACTTACACAGGTTACAACTTACATGTTAACGATTTATACAGCTGGGTATTTACTGGGGCAACTGTGGGTTAAGTACCTTGCCCAAGGGTACAGCAGCAGTACCTGAGTGGGGACTTGCAAGCTTTCTGTTATGAGCCCTGCTCCTTACCACTATGACACACTGCCATCCACACTGCCCAGATCCAGCCACGGTTCCCATATTCCCCTCAAGAAAGTGACTGAAGTCTCAGCAATACACACCACACAGTAGAAAGCATCCATACAAGGATCGTGTGGAATATGTTCTATAGGCAGGTTGCCATATAGCATTCAGAGTCCAGACCATGAGGTTGTAGTCCATATTGAACAAGGACTTCACATCCCATCAGCCCCTATGACGGCCCCGCCTTTTGCGGTGCTTTGCCTGCTGAGTATAGCCCAGTCCTCACCCATGCGCTATGTGTACCTTGTGAAGAAGTGAGTACAAACAGCAGCGTGACTTCTCAGGTGTCCTGAGAACGTCAACGTCAATCAATGAGGATCAGGTCAAGAGGCCGGGCCGTCAGCTGGACGTTATTCGATCTGGCTCCCGGGTGAGCGGTATAAGGAAAGACGTCATGTTATTAGAAAGCAGGAGCCGGCGACCGTGGCCAAATGGATTGCTGGAGGGCAGAACAAGTGCTTCCTCAGCATTTTGCATCAGAACCCCACTCCTCTCAGCCGTGACCTGATGTTAGCATCTTTTCAAAAGACAGGGCCTTGCCAAAACCATCATTCTTTTATGTCCATGTTTTATTCATAGGTAGAATTCCAATGCTAACGGCCTGTAAACAATCTAGCAAACCTACAAACCTACAGCAAACCATCATATGCATACAAATGTTGACATGCATTGATCTTTAAAAGTTGTGGAGGTGCCTAAAGTGGAAGGACAAGTCACTGTGAACCCTCTGTCTACATTAAAACAGATTCATCTTTGACCACTTTCCTTCTCTTGCATTAAACGTACAGTAGGAAAAATTACAGTACTTCAAAAGTACTTGTAACTTTTAATGGATTGTGGGTGTTGAGTCTTTCAGCATTACAGTATAGAATCTGCATTGTAAGTTGTTTGAAGCTTTCTTATTGGACAAGGTTTACTGAATGTTAACTGAAATAAAGACAAGTGATAAATTCCATTATGAGAAAAAAATCACCTGAATGTATTTAGTAGAATTATTATTAAATAAATAATAATTATTAATTAGTATTAGATAATATATAGCATAGCAAATATGACATATAAAATCATATCAAATACTTTAGAGCCTATGAAAAATGTCAAGCGGCCATTACATTGTTTTTCATATCATTAATTTGTTGAGCCAGATCCTTTTTTTGTAAATAATGTTTTATTATTTTGGAGTAACTTCAGAAAAACACAATCACATAGATATATCATGTAAACTATATTAAACTTGGTTGGGAGCAGTGTACTGTAGCAGTACGCAGTGACACTGAAACAAAATAGAAAGGGTAAGGGTACACTTAATATATAGATATACATATATACATGCACTAAATATATTACTATGTTCCGATACGGATGCATATAAATATTAAAATATAGAAAGATTCCATATGTAGACATTTCAGAATGAGTCTGTGGTAACATCTTTCACATCTTCCAACACTGTAGACGATTAATATTTATTTATTTGTCAGACAGGTCCTAACTGGAGTCGTCAATTAGCTAACACACAACAGGGGTATGAAGTATCTTAATAGAATTAAGCAATATTTAGTAGCAATACTTTTCCAGAAACTAGCAATAGCAGAACACTCTCAAAACGCGTGCAAGGTGGTGTCAATAATACCTTTACTATATTACATGCAAAAGGAATTGAATACAATCTTCACATACAAACGTTTCAACTGAGTCGTGTAAACTGTGTGCCCTAATTTAAAATGAATGATTGAAGTTGATGTGATTGATTGATGTGCTAGATTTCTGGACGCCAGAAAAATGTTCTCGAGGCCAGACTACAGTTGGGCGGTACATCCGATTTATCTATTTCCTTGTCCCAAATCACAGAGACCGGTAAAGTTAATGTCATTGAGCACAATCCTGTCTTGACGCTATTTCTTCTGTTGATAATAATAATAATAATAATAATAATAATAATAATAATAATAATAATAATAATAATAATAATAATAATAATAATTAGGCTTACAGTAATTTTCATAACAGATTAATACCCCAAAAGAATTTGCATAGTGGATCAGTAAATTTGCGTAGCTTGTCACGCCACCGTATCAAAACCAGCAAATATCCTAAACGTTCTAGATACAATTTACGCTATTATTTATATAATATCTAAACTTATTTTACACAAAAAGTATATGAAATATACTGACACGAGGGTCGCAGAAACCCTGAGGAAATTGGCTTATTACAGGTAGTTCGTTTAAAAAAAAAAAAAAAGACATGTTTTCGTAGCACACCATAGGTCAATATTAAAGAAGACTGTCCCCTTTAAATGACGATCTTAAATTGCAATTTGAAACGGTTCTGCTATTTGTTGAAGGCAAATCGCCCTCCAGGTAACCAAATGTTGGGAGTATCCGGTACAACCAGAGTTGTGTGCGCTGTAGATCAGCAGTGGCGACTAAGGTATAGGCAAAAGACGGAGGATATACGTCAGAAAAACATGACCAACATGCTTACCTACGCCATTAAGTTCTGTCATAGATTAGAAGGTGAGTAGCCAGGAGAGCAAATTAGAAAATTAATTATTGTTCCTCTAATTTGAAAGTAATGTTATATTTCTGTCTTGTCTAATTACACAAAATTCACGTGTTGCAGCTCATGCATTCGTTTGTTTTCATGATTTTATAAATAATATCGAGCTTTGAGAAAGTCAGAACGCTATATTGAGTTTGCATATTTGTGCAGGTAGGAATTTCAATACACTGACGGAGCTGGATTTTGTAGTCTGTCCAGGTGCTCAGTTTTGTTTACAATGTTCGGACTGGATGCCTTTATTGCCCCCCAAAGACATTCTATTTAGTGTTCTACAACAGTATTGACTGCATCACCTTTTCTGGCATCAAAACAGCCTTGGGGAGCATTTTTAGACTCAAAATGTGTTTACTAAGTTAGCATAATGGCCCATTATTGCTTGCATATGCATTGGGATCTATCAGCCAGTCTCAATTCTTTTTTTTTCTGGTGGCTTTCATTGCGTCTGCAGTCATCAGGCCCTTGTTTTTAAATGGACGGATTTAACCAGGAGCATTTAAAACAATATTAGGGTAGGATGGGGTGGAGCGTGTATATATTCCTGTCATTTCAACACAGGGGTGCATCGTAGCCACCACTGTAAGGTTGTCCATAGCTGTGTAGTTTTGGAGGACAGGGAATGAATTAGCTATGGATTCCTTGTACTTTTATGGAGTTCTGCACCCAGGAATCCCAAAGAGTTTCACACTGCCTCATCCACTCTCCCATTCTCTTTGGAGGCTGGATACGGGGGAGAGAGATCAACCCAACAACTCAGTGTTCCCGTTCAGTTCCTTTGCTGTAGTGATTGTAATGTGCTGCACTATGCCACTTTGCATGAAATGGCATGAAAAATCCAGGAAGGAGCATCCTTACAAGGGCACGGCTCACAAATTCGAAACATGAGGCCGGGCTGGAAGGTCCTAAAGTGATCCCTTGTCCATGGAGCTGTGTGTGCTCGTCCTTGACCCCCCATTGACCCGTCTCCCCAATCACACCACAGCTACTCCACAGTTAACGAATCATTGTTATGTGGTTCCTGCCTTTGCTGAGTGTGACGGCATTCCTTTTGACAGAGCCAGTCTGCACTGACCTCCGACTGTTAACTAAGGTTGTCTTTGGAACCAGGCAGAAGACCTTACATGGGTGTGATGCTTATGTTGTGTGGTCAGAGATGGGAGGGCCTGTGTCACTCTCTGGGTGCACTTTGCAGTGGTCAGAAACACTGCGGACAGTGGGGACCACGTCAGCTTTTCTTCACTGACACAGGAGGCAAACAGCAGGTTTTTTTTTCCTCCCCTTTCTGTTAAGCCAGCAGGGCAGCAGGTGGACAGCGCCCATACATTATTTATGAGGCATCTTATTAATAACTCTCCTTCTCCTTTCCTTTTATCTCTCGTCTTCCGGTGGTTTCCCCTCTCTCCGTCTGTCACGCTCCATTAGCTCATCTTCCTGCTCTCTGCGCTGGTGACCGGCCCACGCTCCCCCGCACCTCAAATGTCTACAGATGCCTTCCTCTCACATCCCCTTGACATGTCCTTGGCCATGTTGCGTGTAACTTCCCTCAGCTCGACCCACCGCTGAACCTCCTGCATTTCAGATGGCGCTGTCATGACAACACAGCAGCGTGGCCCTGCATGTCCCTAACACCTGCAACTTGTATTAATTGCTGTTTATTTTAGATGTAGTATCCTGATGGGTTTTGGATTCTGTCATCTAGTGACTGATGTATGATAGTATACATGACTTCCCTTGTCTAGTCAGGTTGCTCAAGTTGACTTGTGGTAGGGTTTGAATAGTGCTGAAGAGTGTGAATGTTCACACTCACTGGTCTGGGAGTGTTGTTAGCCTGGTCTAACACTGCAGCTTATTCAGCTTGAACGGATACACTTCTGTTCTTTTGTGCTGGAAGTTGCTCTGGGTAAGAATGTCTGCTAAATGAATGTAATGTCCCTGGTTTTTTACATCTTGGGCAGCTACAGTTTTGCAGGGGCTAGTACAAAAAGGTTAATATTGCAAAAGTGATTTTAGCCCACAGAAGCAAATCTGAGCATTCATAGCTTGTACACCAGTGTTGAATGCTGACATTCTGAAAAGATGGTGGTGACTGGTTTGGCGATGTCAAGGTGACCTCTGTCATTCCTGCTCTCTTCCACGGCTCTCCCTTGCACTCACTTTTATCTCGTAATGCACTTTCCCAAATGTCTCTCAGCTTTATCCAGAACAAAAGCTGTTTGCCTCTTTTCTGTCGTTACGGAGCAGTGATTCTCCATGCTTCGCCACCCCCTTGTGCTTTTCTGGCTGTGCTGGGTCGTTCTGAAGTCGAGGTCTTCTTTAAAACCGGCGTGCCACTGTGTGAGGGATGCGGTGTTTGTTTCCAAGCTCTCAGCCTCCATCTCCTTGCTTGCCCTCCAGGGACCCGTTTTCCACCTCACCCCTCCTCTGCGCCTCCGCGCTCTCGTGCGCTTCCTTCGCGGGCTCCTCGCGATTACCATAACCGCTCACGATCTCGCTGTATTCCCCTGACTACAGCCGCGCAGAGGTTCACTGTGCCTTTAAGAGAAAGAGAGAGAGCGAGCGAGAGAGAGAGAGAGGTGGGGAGAGAGAGAGAGAGAAAAAAAAACACGTTAATCTGTCATGAGCTAATTTTTTTGTTCATACCTAGCCGTGCCGTGCACCTCTCCCGCTCAGGCACCCTCGCAGCCTGTCAGACACCGAATGCCAAAGAGCGTCACGCTCATACGCACACGCGTGCACACACACTCACACACACACACACACACACGCACACACAGATACACTCACTCGCCAGCCCACAACACTACCAGAGCACGGCCAGAGCTGGTCCACCTTCTGAAGGAGGATCCAAGCGGGGAGGAGAGAGCGGGGAAGAGAAGAGAAGAGGAGGGAGGACTGAAGAAGGAGAGAGGAACAAACAGGAATTGGAGACGGCGCGAGGAGAGGTGAAACGCTGCGTGTAGAAGAGCCGAGAGAAGGAAGCAAGAGGAAGCGATATTGCTCGCAACGCCAGCGCTCTGAGCCACAGAATGGGAAATGCACCATCCCAAGGCATGTCAGCTCTATCCCCATGCATACTGTAGTAGCAGGTATTTTTAATTTGCGTGTTTCCAACTGCTGGCTGTCAGTCATCTGATATAGCAGGGGGGTGGGGGAGTGTGGATGTGTCATTGCTTAATTTTGATTCCTGTGGTCCCTGTTTTGTGCCCCTGGCTGAGGGTGGCACTGAGGGGCTGTGTGGCACGTAAAGCGAGAAGGATTACGGGGGTGGGACGCTGTGGGTGGGGGTGGGCGGGGGCACTGAAGCGTGTCTGTCACGGTGACGGGTGGGCATAGGGGCTAACTGGGGGACCTGGAGGGTGCCAGCAGGTAGATCTGTGATTGCTGATGTGAAACCAGGCATTGTATGTGCATGACCCAGAGCGGGAACTTAAGCAAGTGTGTGTGTGTGTGTGTTTCGTGGTGGTGGTGGAGGTGGAGGTGGGGGGGTGAAAGTTAAGTAAAACAGAGGCTGATGGAGGGTGGCAGGGTGTTGACAGCAGCAGCAGCAGCAGCAGCGGCAGCTCCTGCCACCGCATGCTAACCCGGCGTGTACCGGCGCACATGTGCTTCAGAGTACGACACTGACATGCACTGGAGGAAGGGGTATGGTGAGGCGCTGGAGCACAGGGAGGGCCAATGGCAGCGGCCCTGGCTGGGAGAGAGAGGGGAGCTGTCTTTGTGCGCACGGGGAAGGGGGTCGGGGGGATGGTTGAGCTGCGGGGGTTGCTCTGAGAGCCTGCGCTAACTGGCCGCAGGCAGCATGCCGTCTCGCCCGCCGCAACGCTTTCCCTGGAGCTGGTGCTCGGGCTGAACAGGCTGGGCGAAGCTCCAGAGGCAGAAGGGAGAGGCAGGGATGGGGAGGAACCATGTGGAGAGGGCACGCTGTGAATGTAACTGAAGTTCTGCTGGGGAGAGACGGAAAGGGAGAGGCGGGAAGAGAAGCCGGGGGATTCTTGGAGAGAGGCTCGCGGAGGCTCTCTCCAGAGACAGAGCAGCCTCTTTGATTTCAGAGAGATGGAGGGATGAAGGGGGCTGTGGAGCACGGGGAGGATGCAGGATGGGGGAAATTCGGGAGGAGGAGGGCAGGCTGACAGTGGAGGAGAGTACAGGGGATAGGGGAGGATGTATTGACTTTAGTCAGGCGGATTGTGCTGCTCTCTCTCTCCCTGTAGCCTTCACACGCTCATCACCCTGGGACATTCTAGTTGCCACGGAGAAGTATTCTCTGGTGACAGGGGGTGGAGGTAGGGGGTGGGGGTTGGGGGGTGTAGGGGCAAAGGGGCAAAGGAAGGTTGGAAAAAAAAGGTTGAACAAAGGGTAGCTCCTCTTGCAATTGGATGGTGTTTGGGAGAGTGAAAGTGCCAAAAGAGGATACGATGTGACCAGCAATGTCAACTTTGTCTGAAAGTCATTCAAATCTTTAGCCAAGCTACTGAGGAAAAATGGCATTCAAGGTCCGGGTACACCACAGAAACAACATTTTTCAGCATGGATAATAGAAGAAAATGTTGCCATTAATTAGTATGTGAATGGCAAATAAGTGGTGAATACATTTGAATATTGGGATTAGAGCTGGATGACTGCCTGCAGCTTCTAAGGATTGAAGTGTATAAACAGGCTTTGCTGTGGTTCAGATGGCCTGGTCTTTCAGCGAGCAAAGCTGTCTACTGTAGCAAGAACCTCAAGGCAAGCACATTCCCACTTATCTTTTGATCTGGAAAAAATGGATTAACTGACAGTCGTGTGTGTACGGAGGCTTTAATGTAGTCTCATTGAAGTTTCTCTCATATGATGTGGCTGTGCTCGAGTATATTCATTCTATCATGGGGGTGTAAGAACCAGAAGAGAGAGATGTGCTGTGTTGCCATGCATTGACACACTCAGCCCAATTTGCACTGGTGTGTTTGGGGTACATTGTGCAAACTGGTACAACACAACAGGGCACACTACTCTCGCCAATCAACCAGTGCACAGTCCCATGCGAGCACTCTGAATAGACTGGACCTTTCTCTGCACTGTATCAAGGCAAACGTCAGGTCTCCATAGCATGATTACCTACTAGAGACACAGCAGCGAACTCAGGTCTAAGTCAGTATGGTTCTGTGTCATTCAGAAGCCTCTGTATCTTGATGACAAGTTGATGCCTGCAGTCCGCGTAGCACTGGTAGTCCATCATGTTGATGGTGTTGTTAGGTTGCTCTTGTAAGTGCAAGGAGTGGAGATATTCTGCCGGTGTGCTGGGTTTATCACATAGGGAGTGTTGCACCGATGCCAAGAGAGCACTTGGAATACAGTACAAGATAATGTCACTTAAAACAGGACGGGGACACAGTGGACTAAGTACGGGGGTCGATGGAGGTTTGGATAAGATGCAGACATTCTTGAGGAGGAAAACCGCAAGAGTGGGAGGATGTGGAGGGTGTGTGTGTGTGTGTGTGTGTGTGTGTGTGTGTGTGTGTGTGTGTGTGTGTGTGTGTGTGTGTGTGTGTGTGTGTGTGTGTGTGTGGAGTGACGGCTCCTATATCTACATGTTCAGCGTGGATTTAGGATTGGATTTAGACTGCTGCCAGATTAGCTCCTCTAAGTCTTTCTTGGGTGCTGTCATTACTTTTTAAACCACAGAGCCCGGAGTTCACACTATGAGATTTAATTGTGCCACCTGTCTGTGGAGTCCCTGAATTAATAATGCAAGCTGTGTGCTTGTAGCTCGGGGAGTATGCATGCGCATCGCAGCGCTCAGACAAGACGGTAATCAGAACCTTCAGAGAGACAGAGGGACTCCAGGACGTTTGGAATTTCTGTTTTAGGGATATCACATCTCACTGAGTCATTTTTCCACACTAAATTCTGTCAACCCATGAGGCTTGCAGGGAACCTCCAAGATTTTAGTCACCTTAAAATGAGGCATAGTAAGAATTTGACATTTGGTGTGTGTAGGAGATACGGGTTGATGTTTTGTGTGTGTGTGTTTGTTTGAGTACCGAGTCTGAATATCCCAAACCTGGATACACTGGAGAGATGCTGGGCACATGAATGCTGCACTGTGATTGGCCAGCGATGATGGAATGATGGAATGATAGTACTCTGCTGTGATAGTGTGGTAGTATGCCGCTGGCCGGATCGGGGCTCTCAGTTAATTGAACCTGCTGGGAGGAGGGCCAACTCTGTGGTTGTGTTTTGAGGCGTCATGCTGTGGCAGAATTCTGTGCAGATTTGCTGATCTTTAAATTACCTGATTAACTCATCCACTGCACTACGCCCTCTCCAGCCAGTCCACATTCCATTAAAATCAGTGAATCTGCACAGAATTTTGCAGTGTGTGACAGTGTTGACTGAGGCAAGGTGAGGCATTCATCATAGAGTGAATCCCTCTCCATTTAAGCTTAGAACACTACAGCATCGTTGTGAGAATGTTATGGTTGGGCTGAGATTCCATATTCCTTCCGTATTCCTTTAAGATTAGTATTCCAGTAATATGATTACCAGTGTTACTATGATTTGAAGTAAAACAGAAACTATGAATAAATGTGTGTGCACATAGGCATGTATGTTTTAGAAAGGCTTATCTTTGCCTAGTCTAATGTAATTGTATTCTGCAGAAGTACAGTGTTGTTCCCAGAAGTATGGATACCCTCTGGTTTTCACTTCACCTGAGCCATGATTTAATTCCTCACTTGTTTAATCTGATATGTTTAACCAGCCCCTATGCTCTGACAAGATGCATTACAAAGCTGCATAATATGCTCTTTCTAGAAGAGTTGTTTGTGTCTCTGGATAGTCTATTAGTCAGATTTGTTGCGGGAAGCTGTTGGTCGATGGTTGTTTGTAGATTTGTCTGTGGAGATCCTGCTCCATGAGGAGGCCATGATCTGACCAACACCCCCTTGCCCACGCACACACAAGCACACACACAAAACTGAAACAGTCAATCAATTGACTCAGTAAGGAAGTTAATCAGAGTGAGCATCCTTAGGCACTCTTCCCCTGTTGTCTGTGAATCACTGCTGTGAAAGTATGAGGACCACTCCCAGGCCAGAGCAGTCTCTCAGCAGATGGATTCAGCCTCTAATCCCAACCTTGGCTGGGTGGGATGCTGCTCTGTTCTAGATTGATTTAGTCTGGGCTGTGCTGTGATTTGACATATAAGGCTGTGAGTGGGTAATCAGTGCTTGTCCAAGGGTGGTTCTGCAGGGACCCCAAGGGCTGTCTACGACTGTGCAATTCATTCTCTCCCCCTCCTCACTTGACATAACACCCACTATGTCGGTCAGTAAAGTTGGAGGAGAATTGCAGGCGTCCAATCTTGCCCCTTTTCTCCAGTAATCAGTGTGGTGATTGGTTTCTGACTGTTGCCGTAGAGACACTGTGGTCCTGCAGCATGTAGCGAAGGCATAAAAAAAATAAAAAAACTGTGGTAATGACATGACATTGTGTTTTTTCCCCATCTGGTAATTTTCTTCCTTTCCCAGCTCATTTGCTTCTGTCAGATTGTATATGTAAAGATGTACCTCTTGCAGGTCCAGAAAAATGAATCAGTTGCTATGTGTTGTTGAGACAGACTCCTATAAATGGCCTCATATTGATGGTGGTGTTGCAATGATGAAGACGCAAATTCTTAGCACGGTCAAAATGGGATGCACCACCAGATTTTTCCCCTTAACATGGGTAACAGTTGGAGCAGCATTTCACAGCTTGTTTACCAGCAAGAATGCACTCCTACATATCAAAGTATAATTAACGTCTTCTGTATTTTTCCAATTAATTTGTTTTTCCAAATTAATTATGTATGCTCAGACTGTTTTTCTCTTTTAATTACTGCCTTACTGTCTGTCACGATGCCTTGATACAAACCCCAAAAATCACCTTTAAGACTGAAAAGTGCGTTCCCATCATGCATTGCCCTAAAGAAAATGTAGCACTGAGGTATGTCCTCAGACATCACTCCTCATAACAAAGCCTCTTGAAAGTAATGTAATAACAAAGGGCCTTGTCAAGCGGGAGTGACCAAAAATGATACAGTTTCACCAGCATTTGGAAAGGTTGATGTGTTGGGGAAAAAAAAAGACAATTGAAATGGCTACAGTTGTGCCTGTCTATTGTTCTAGATGACATTTTGCAGTTTGAGTCACAGCTGATGCTCACGGCCATCCCCTGAGATGCAGGCAGTTCTGACCTCACAGGAGGTTGCTGTGTGCACATTGCTGAGAGATGGCAAAATATTGATGTGTTTTCATACGGTGGGGAAGTCGTGGTAGACTTTTTAATATGTGTAATAAAGAGCAGGTGCAGATTTAGATCAGTTTCGAGAGAGACAAAGTGATTTTTTATCTCTCTTTCTTTAATCAATGTGATTGGCAGTTTCTGCTTCTTTGGGGTGACCAGTTGTAATGACATGAAAGTATTTAATTATATCAAAGACATACATAATTCCAGTACATTGAATAATATATGCACAAGTGAAGAATATCTTTCAATGCATGACATACTGAAATAAAATGAAATTCAGAACTTTGTTCAGTCATACTCTTGTCTCCCCACTACCCCCAGGTGCTCCCACTCTCTCCAAGTTAAAAGCCTGCCTTTCAGATTCATAGACATTTTTCTTCTTGAAGTTGACTAAATTGTCCTCATACATCATCAATATTTATAGCAAAGCTAACACTGGGGTTGTACAAAGTGGGTGTGCTGCTGTTGCATTGCTGTTATATCTGACTATGTAGTCTGTCTAAGTTGCACTAGTGAGGACATCTGCTAAGGAAACAAAAATAAGTGTAGTCAGAATAAGTGGCTCAACATGACAGCTATTGAACATCATGCCTTGCACTATGAGACTTAATATATACAAGAGATGTTTAGGCTCACTGAAAGACATGTAACACAGTGCACATGCACATTACACAATTTAGTTACATAAGTCAGATTTCACCATTATTGTAATATAACTCTTGTCTGGGGAGCTTGTTAGCTGGTAGAAATAATCTCTTCATGATTCTCATAATTAGCATGCTCTCAAATTTTAGTTTTGGTTGCCAGATAGCTAGATAGATATTCATCAAGCCACGTCGAAGTCCAAGTAATATTTCATATTGCTCTGTTTGTAGATTCATTTGCTAGAAATTTGTATATTTCTGCACCTAAGGAATGCTGGAGTGCTGAAAGTGTTATGGATTTATTTTAAAGTGGCTTTTTAGCATGTGAGGCTGTAGCGAAGGGCGACAGCAGTCACCCCACCCGGCCTTGAACCCGGGTCTACGGGGTACCAAACATGCGACTTTGACCGCGACGCCAAAGAGCCAGGCTCGTTGGTATGGCAGTCCAAGCACATACTCAACCGTAGTGACGGCACTCCGTCACAGAGGCTGAGAGAAGGACAGACTAGTAATTCAATGGTGCCAGGCATATTCTGGCGTTATTCTGTAGATGTGGTTAGCTAACAAGTTAGCTAGCTAGTTACTCTTGAAATGAGAGTAGCAGCGTGGTGTAATTTGCATTTAATCATTTTAAGCCTGGTTTAATATTTAGCCTTTAAGCATTAATGATGACATTTTTTGCCACTTGCTATTAGCATTTCAGTGGCAATGTTGCACTGTACCGCTGTTTATTTGTCATTATTTAACACAGGCAATGAAGGGCATCTAGAAGACCAGGTTTTAGTAGAATTAGATTTGTGTAAGTAAGCACAAAGCCCTGCATTGTTATTTTCTCTCTAATTACAGTCTGTACTGTATATACAGTCTACAATCTATTCTGTATACTGTAAATACCGTCTATACTCTCTAACTGTAGGCCTTACACATAGCTGCTGTAACTTGACATAAGTGTAAAAGTAAGAGAAAATAACATACTAACTCATACATTGTATATTTCTCCTCCTGGCCATACCCATTATTCATTGTCCACCTGACCATATCCAGCATCTCCTCAGAGGTCACCTGACCACATCCACTATCTCCTTAGACATCACCAGACTATATACATTATCCCCTCAAAGATCACCTGATCATCTCCAAAACCTGTTAAATGCAGAGCAGGCTGGGGAAAAAAAGATTTAAATTAGAGGAAGAACAAACCATCAAGTAAAGGAAATGGGAAAGTGCGAGGTGATGAAAATAATGAGGCTTTTTATTCTTCCCCTTCTGTTTCACCGCCCCTTCTTTTTCTCACCATCAGTCCTAGTTTTCAATCCACACCCCAGGAATAACGCTGCCGATGGAGAATACAAAGCAGGCAAGTGGCCTCATAATTTGCGAGAAATGCTTCCGCTCCGACTGTATCTCAATAGCTTCCACCTCTCCCTGGGCAATTGCTAACTTATTGAACTGTAGACAAAGATTCATCAGTTTGTAAATTGCCAGGCAGCATCATCAGGAAGAGCTGCAGAGCTTCCTAATCAGATTTTTTTTCCTACAAAGATGTGTTGTGTACAGTATGTCTATGAGTGTTCAAGTCAATGTGCCCTTGTACATACAGCAAAATGTCCCAATGTGCTTCTTATTTAGAATATCATCTCCTCCAGCACAGAACTACTGTGGACGCCGCTTCCTCCATTCCACATTACTGTTAGAAAAGATTCTTAGAGGAAGGGAATCTTTCTGGGGGAGCGTATGGATGCAAGGAAGCATTACAGCTGGAAGAGTAAGAAAGTTCTATATGACTGGAATATGTCTGTGGAGAGATCTAGGACACACGCCGAGAGGGGTTACCTATAATAAAGGTATATTATTTTCACTAATTGAGTATGCAGAGAATATGTATGAATGTGCTTGCGTCTCAGTATGTAAGCCGAGAAAAACATGAGTCCATTGTAGCGTTGCTGGCTAACTGGCTAACAAATGTCAGAACCAAAAATGAAATGGGCACAACAGATTCATGCCCTCCTCAGGTCTACCATAGTAAGGAGAATTATTGTATGGGAAGGGCTAAGCATGCAAATGATCACTGTTCAGATCCTTTGTTATCATGTGTAATGTTTTTGATCACTGTATTCGGTATGGAGATGCTGGATCAAAAGTGGCTCAATGAGTTCTCTTTGAGTGCAGGGTAAGCCCTACCCGCCGTGTCATTTGCTAACAATGACCAGGATTTCACAGCGACTGAAAAAAACTTGCTTTGCTCCACTAGGGATAGGTGTGGTTAGGTCACCCAGGGCATCCTTGTTGCACTGGTCCATGCCACAGTTGCACCCCGTTATTCTTCACACGCCTGCGAGTTGCTTGGATGACATCATTGGAATAGTGCATATCCTCCAAGAAATGCTCACTCCACTGCGCCACGCTGGGTGAGCTCTCTTGCTAAAAATAAGCATTAGCTGGGTGTGAGTGAATCGGAGGATTGCATTTGTTTCACTTCAGCGCTCCTGCATGAGTGACGATTGTTACGGTCAAACAAACCTAGGTTGTACAATTCGCAATTCCAAAATCAGGGTTGCATAAACTGGAAAAGAGCATATGGTGATTTTTATCTCAGAGTAGTGCTTATTACATCCTAGCATTCAGATAGGTATGATCCCTATATCTACCATATGACTGTCTAGTCCCTGGAAATATCTGGAGCAACAAATACAACAGATTTCTCAAAGAAAGAACATTTTTAAAACACATAGGAATGTTTCTCTCCATTATATCTAGTGTAACCCACTATTTAAGTTTTTTCTCTGACATTGTGAATTTGAAATTGTATCTTTTCTTTGAACTAGTATGTTATGACTAAAATGCATATTAAATACACAGTAACACACATGGTTTGAATGTACACAGTAATACAAATGGTGTGAATGTATATGGAGGTCATACTAATTATCTTGGAAAGAAGGTCTATGATCAGTAAACTCAAATAACCTGTCTTTACACATTTTCCTCATAATCACTCAGTCAATTTATTAAAAGCCATCATCTTTGTGGCATGTGCTCTGTAAAGTTTAAACAGAGAGATTGTCCCCCCAGCCCTCAGTATGAGTAGACTGAGAGGTGAGGGTTGCTACAGTTGCTACCTACAATTCGACCAAAAGACAGACAACTCAACCCCCCCTTTACAACACTGAGAGTTTGCTAATGGTTTAATTCACACTTTCATGCCACTTTCGGTCTTAGCATTTGTAACAAACATTGGTGGAAGCAAACAGCTTGCTCACTTAGGCTGCTTCCCCTAAACCACCTTGATCAGAACATTATTTCCAGTTCCATTCATTCCATGTTGCCACAATTTTTGGCCTAGCGTTCACCAAGATTAATTTTTTCATTCACCTACAGTATGCCTCTGGCTAGTTGTATCTGTTGAGTACAAATTCTAGGTCAGTTAAAAAACTGTTCATATTTTGTGCATAGATGGGTCTAAAAATTAGATGGATCGATGTATTTGTCGCAGCCCTATGGCATGTTCCTACCCAATGACATCAGTGATAAATCTCCCCTGTTTTTGCCCTGCTCTTAAGGCATGCTGGGATACAGGAGTGTAGGAGAGACATATTGATTCCTACAGTAACAGGGACAAGGGCTCTCTGAAGCTATCCAAGGTCAAACACTTGCATTGCTCTATGACGGTCCACATAACTTCACATTCCTCTCGCAGTAAGAAACCCTTGGTTTTGTATGTCCATAAGTGGTCATGTTTACATTTTCTGTTTATCATTTATGCCGTACCATTGAAATACGGGGGCCATTCAAAACCAGTGCTTTTGTCCTTGGCTTTCACATTTATGTAAGTTTTCACTTCTTCATTTTAGGCAATATCATGAATTCAGCACTTGTAGATCACCACAACAACCTCTACTTCCAAGCAGGTGTGCAGGGCTGTGCGTGTGCAGTTCTCTTGTACACACAAGGAGTCCCACGGTGCACCAGGATGCAGACACTGAATGGTGGATAGGCACATCTTTCCGCCTCTATCCGTGTACCTTGCAAAGCCACCAGCCGTGTGACCAGCAAGACCTGGCTGACGTAACCACCCCTATCCCTTGGCAGAACAAAGCCAACTCTGGCCTCCTGGTAATCATCAGCAGAGTGGCACAGCTAGTTTAGGACCCCAATCATAGAGCTCAGCTAACGCTAAGAACAAGCACCTCCACCGTCTGAGCCAGTCAGGAGCAGATATTAACAAAAAAAGTTGCATAAGTAATGAAAAACATAATGCCAAGCTGGAGGAGAGAATGCCCCCCAAAAAAATCTGTTTTTCAGGTCTGGTCATAAGGGCAAAGCAATTATAGTACAGACTGTACAGCACAATTGACATACAACAAAATACTAACAGAGAAGGTTCAAATCGAAGAACACAGTGGTCAGGGCATGTCAGCACATGTTGTTCTTGGAATTGAAACACATGCACTCATCAGGTGCGAGACTATCGCCCACATCGATTATTTGTCCAGCATGATTTATCATTTCAGCAAAAGGGGGCCGATGAAGACACCCTCAGCTGGTGAATATTGTGATCTGTTTAGTGCTGTAATTGCTCCGAGTCTCGGAGGGTTCTGGGAAGGAGACGCGCGTGTCCTTTTCTCAGAGAAGGAGCAGCGATGCGTGGACACAGCAGAGTCTTACAGTTTCTACCACTCTTTCTCCTGATGGTGGCAGACTGGCTGCTAGTTTTCAAGCTCTTCCCTCTCTCTGCTCAAATACAGGAGAGGTGCGGTCTTCTGAGAGAAAAAAAGACCAGATGTCACAAGGCATTTGAAATGGCAGCGATCTACATGTGTGTGCATATGCACATATATGTATATATGCATGCACATGTGCGCACACATGCATTTGTATGCGTATGTGCACATGAGTGCAAGTGTATACATGCATGTAAGAGTCTGTGTGTGTGTGTGTGTGTGTGTGCATGTTGTTGGCTCCTTCATATATGTACCTTCCTTTTTGTGTCATAGCATGAACACTGAACTGCTCAGCAAATGAGAATATGATCCCCTGTTCCTTAGACTGGGCCAGAATGCTGTTGAAGGAGGAGAGAAGAACAGAGCAGATTGTGCCAGTAAAATCACATCAGACCAGAACCCTCTTTTCCCTCCCCACTTCATCCTGACTGTGGCATCATTCTGTCAGTTTGTGGAGAAACATGGTTTCAAGGAGCCCCATCTACCCAGAATCCTTCCCTGAGCGTGTGTTCAGGAATCTACTCTGAAGAAAGGCATACAGCATAGAGAGACATTTTTTTTCTGCCTTGAGTTTTCAAATATTTATTTTGAATCCTGGAAAAGTTGCTCTGCTTTCTTTCATTTAATTTTCAGTTTCAGAGGTTTGTGTTGTGGTCATCCATCTTTTGCTCTGTCTCTTATGAAAATCTAGTTATGATTAACCAACGCTTAGCCAATACTGCCTGTAATCTATTGAAACAGAGGGAGAGGGAGATGGAGGGAGAGCCTGCAGTGTGTGAGTGACTGTGGTTTTCTAAGCTACGGCTTAGCTGTGAGAGGCAGTCCCTCCGGTTGTTTGACCTTCCTCAAGTACATGCCTCGAGCCGTCTTCAGGGGGAATGGACTGCTTTCCCTCTGCCAATGGTGAAGACGGCATTGCACCAGCATAATAGGTGTAATACATTCCTGTACTGTAGCCCATTGTGTTACCATCCGTGCAGTACAGAAGCAGGTCCCCCCCCCCCAACCCCCCTGACACACACACACGCACACACACACACAATCACACCAGCCCTCCCCCCTCTTCGTGCAGTTACCAGGAAACGATAATCCTGTAGTCCCAGCGCTGCCGTTGTGGGGAAGCATGGGGGGCTTCGCAGATCGATCAGAGAGTGTGTTCCGAGGGCGCGGAGGAGAGGCGCTGCCCGTCACTCAGCGGGGTGTCGTCACTTCGCCAGCTTCTGCTCGCTCCGCGCGCTCTCTCTGTCTGCCGTCCGCCATCACGGCTCAGTCAGCGCCATTTCGGAGCAGGAACCACCTCCGTTTCCGCTCGCCACGTTCAAGGAGTCCATCACTGCCAGGCCTTCTCCTCAGGGGAAAAAAAAAAGAAACATCATTCCTCCCCGTCAGGGCTGCTGGTTTTTGCCATGGCAAAGCGTGGGAGGGAGACGGCCTGCTTGTCCATTTGTCAGGCGTTTGAGCCCTTGACACTCATTTTTGAAACAAGCTGACATTGACCCTTGGTCGATGGTTGAAATATAACATGTGTAAGTCAGCCATGTTTCCTGAGAACCAGACCTGCAGCCGAGATATTACAGAGGTGCAAGTCCAAGATATTACGTTGGGAGCCGTGCCGCTGTACCCTTGAACAAAAGGCACGTACCCCGAATTGATTCAGCAGCTGTCCAGCCGTATAAATGCTTAATGTGTAAAAATGAAAGTCTCCCTGGATAAGGGCATTTTGTTCAGCAAAAGAAATGCAATGCCACAAGAATATATAATGCCATTTATTATAGGGCACTTGCACAGTTTTGAGAAGGCGGAGATGATGAGGCCATTGTCAAGAGACAGTGTCATTTACAGACTTTTAAAATTATATAAAAACATGCTCTTTAAAAGGCTGTAGAACATATCATATGGTCAGTTATGAAAAAAACAGTGATTCAATATTCAGTTAAAAACTGAAAATATTCCTGAAATTAATCTGATAATAATCAGTTTTCATTTAATTTAATCTATGTTCTGAATTCAGTAATTTTAACAGGGCAATGTTAATATCTTGGCCAGCTCTGACTGATCAATCACCACCTCTTATGTGCTGCTTTTTTGCTGAAAAAGGCAGTCATTTAACCTCCCGGCTTTGTATTTTGAATGCTGTATTTTTGTCATTTCTGTAATTAGATTTTATAATTGCATTATGGAATGCGAGGGAACTGGGATGTACTTCAGTGTTGTAGTGTTTTATGTTGTTGTATTGATATGTGGGGAGCTCATTTTTTAGAAAGAATGTGCTATTAAATCAGAAGGACACATAAATTCCCAGGTTCTAATGGCACTGTATTGCGTTGAAAGGACCCCTGGTTTCAATATAAAACCGTCTTAAGGGAAAAACTAACTGCTGTTATACAGCACTGGATTAATCTTGGGAGGTGGTTAGCACTAGAATGCTCAGAGATTGTAAAATTATGACAAATTATGAAACAAAAGTATTGTGACAAGAGAGAAACAACTGTCTTACTAAATAGCTGAATAGCTGAACATTAGTGTAAGTGTAATAAAAAATGTAGCTATACATCAAACAATAACTTTGCTTTCCCTTATTGGTATTCATCAATGACATGTAGCTATTCAGATGCATTTTAAAATGTTGGCAGCATAACCTGTGTAGATGGTGTGGTCTCTGGTGAAAAAAAGACATGTCTGTTCAAGCCTATTGCATTTTCATTGCTTTACTATGTTCAGGCATAAAGGCTTAAGAGCAATTAAATCACTTGGATGCTTCCAGATACAAATGTATATTTTATGTTATGTTATGTTATGTTATGTTATGTTATGTTTTTGGTATGTTTTTTTTTTTTTTGATGTGAAGATTCTACTGTAAGTGCTACAGTATTCAGTTTGTGCCATGCATGCACATAAATAGGACCAATATATTGACAAAAACTGCATATAAGGAAGAGCTGCCTGTCACTCCAAATTTAGCTCAGCATCATTGTCTTTCGCACGTATGACCAGCCTTTCATGCTGCCACCATGTGGTCAGGCATGTACGCTGCACCACCAAAAAGTCTTGTCCAGTAACAATTTCTAAGATACAGATAATGATCTAATTATGGTGTTTGGGTGCCGGTTTTGGCAGCCAGCAGGTATAGACATAGGAAGGAAAAACCTTGCCTTCAGCTGCTTCCCAGTGTCCTTTGATTGCAGGTATCAGCAGCGTCGATTTGTTTGCTCGCTCCTGGCAGTCCTGATTTGCTATTGCGCACCAGGGGAGCCAATTCAAATCAATGGAAAGAACCAAAAAGACACCTCAATATTCTAAAGAGCGTGTTTACAGCGCAGGACACAATGGGTGGATTTCCTTAATGAGGTGCCGCACACAGCATTAGCGGCGGTGCACATCTGCACTCTCGTTGCCATAGTGCCACCGGCCAGGCAGGTGTTCGAACGATGAAACGGGCACGCGTGTCCTCATCTCGGTGTTTTTCGGTTTCATTAATGTGTTTTTGGGGAGAGAGGAGCCAGTGGGACGCCAGCGACGGGGGGAGGGTGATGAAGACATCATCTTCAGATAAACGTGTCCCCTTGAGTCGTGGTGACATGACATTTTCAATATTTATCGGCGCTGGATGGGAATCAAAGTGTGGCGCTCGGCTGGCAAACTCCCCAGCAGAGCGCTCTCCTTGCGCTTCCTAAGCCCCGTGCACTGGAGACCCATATGCCCGGATCAAAGGAAATCCATAACGCGACAGTGAGTCGCCCGCCGCTGTGTGCCTTGCATCAAGGCCCCGGGCTCCCCCCCCCCAAGACGGTGCTCTCCAGGTATCGCCAATCTGCCCCGGCTCTCTCGCCGCCGTGAACCGCATCGCGATTTCTGCCGTGGGCCGGCCCAGGTACGAAAGCTTGAAATATTCATAAAAGCTGGAATTATTGATGTGGCCCTTTCCCACAGGAGCACTTTTGTGTTTTATGTGTTTCATTAAAACCTCTCTGTGTTTCAGCGGTGAAAATGCGTCGGAAATGTTACCCCCATACATCACACACCTTATAGCACGCCATCTCAGATTCAGCGATATTGCCTTCTTAAATATTTTAGGCTTCATCGTTCGAAGCCCTTTACATTAAACGTAGGGTATAATGGAAGATCGAAACAAGTACACAAAAGGCAGCGCAAAACACCACAAAAAGCTTATCAGCATTAAACATCTAACACCTTTGGCACCTTTGCCTCACAGAGGACATATCAGATCACACATACCCATTAATTCAATGGAGGCAATGGACTGTTAATGCCTGAGTGCTATCCTATACCCTGATTTAAGGCCTAAATGACTAGTAATATTTTAAATGAATAGATTTATTTGGCTGATCTCATTTGAGAGAATTGGAATTCAGGAGGTTCGGGGTAAAAGAAATGGCTTTCCTTGCTTCTGCCACAACTGCTGTAAGTGTGAAAGATGCTGAGGTGGACGGCAGCAGTCAATAGCTGGGTCATTCAGCTGGATGAATGCTAGCTCCTATGGAGTGCATACTGATTGGGCAGTTGGGATAACAGTGAACCGGCTCAGCCAGTGAGGACTCGGGAGGATGGAACTGCCTCCCTTCCATTGGCACGTGAAGTGTCAGGGGCAAGGTGCCTGCTCAGGTCTGGAGGTGCACGCGAGCGGTCCGGCTGCAGACGTGGTCGGTTGACCTTGTCACTGTTTGTCATGTCCACCCGTGTGTGATGGGGAGCACTGCCAGCAGTGCAGCTCTCATCCACGTCCTGTGTCGCTGTCACAGTGCAGTCGGTCTTGCACACAAACGCCAGTGCATTCCTACCAGTCTGTCAGTGCATGTGAAAGATGGACTCGCTGATAAACTCTGTCATGGTTGTACAGGACTTTCTTATAGGTTGCCTGCTCCACAATGCTTTCCCATGTCCAGTTGTGTCCAGGATTCAGTATGGCAGGGTTGCAGTGTGACAGACCGGCTGGAGCAGATGTGACAGGGGGTGTCCCCCCTGATGGACAGACAGGGTATGGCACTTCCAAGCGTTTGTCTGGAGCCCAATAGCTCAAGCCATTAAGTAATCATCAAGACACTATGTGAAACTGAAATAAAACTCCCGAAGGGGATCCATAGCAATCTTAGCTCTCTGAATACATGACATTTCTCTGTGGCTTGGTGTTTGCTAAGGTGAAGGCGAACACCGACACCAAGTTTCTGAACGTGCAGATGAGGCATATGCCGGTTAGAGGTGTTGGCTCTCCACTGCAACAGCAGGCTGTGTGGTGAGAGCCCAAGGCATTAGCTGAGTGGGTGCATTTCTGTAGGCTGGTGGACACAAATAGATGACTGAGATGATGTGTTAATGTGATGTAAGAGTGAATGGAGATCCGTGCAGGCAGGTGAAGAGTCAGAGGTGTTTTTCAGTGGTTGGTTTATTGCTCTGTGTTGCCTATTTTGATTTCAATGTGAAAAGAAGTAATAACAATCAGATATTAACTGCACAAAGGCAGCAGGCCTTGAGCCACTGTAGTAAAGTGGGCAAAAAAGATAAAAAAATAATAGACTTTGATTCAGTCATTGTTTGACATCTGCACCTGACAGAAATTATGAAAATGATGTGTTTTCAAAAAATGTACAAACAATGGGATTATGGAGCGGCAAAGATGATTATAGATGTAGGTTGTTCAGTTTTCAACACACAGGCATGAATCAGAAGCTTTATGTATTTTAGGGAAAAGGTCTAAATAATTAAATAATCTGACTGAAATGGCAGAATCGGCAGCCTTGAAACCGGGCCCACAGAGCCGAGGGTCTTAGATGGAGGTGGGGAGCAGCATTCTTCAGAATAGATGGTGCACAGCCAGGAAAGGGGAGAGAGCGAGAGAGAGCCGTGTTGGCCTTCAGGAGGCCCCAGAACCCCTCCCCCTCTCCTCCCTCCTCCCCCTCTCCTCCTTCCTCTCTCCCTCTACCAGGCTCCGTGCTTGGGTGGCTTGACAAAAGCATTTAAACCAGTATTGATTTTTTTTTTTCCTCCAGAACAGCCTGTGTGTTTGAAACATGACGCTGGGAGGTGGGGTCTCGATCCTGCATCGACGCAGCCCCCCTTCTGTTTCCTGCTGTCTTCCTCCTTGCGGTTTTCTCCGTCTGCTGGTTGCGTCTCTCTCAGCAACACCAACGGTTTTCTCCACACGGCTTCACTGAATGGAGAATAGTCCTCCCCTCCCTCGTTTCTTTGTGCCTGAATGAGCTAAAGCTATCATTGCCCACCCCCAAAGGACATTGATTTTTTTTTTTCCATAGCCACATTGTCACCTCATGAACAAGGCCTGTAGGTCCACTGCAAATCCTCTGGCAGTTTGGCTTAATCCTCTAGGATCCTCTGGTAAATAGGTGTGTCCTTTGGGGAATTTTCACAAGAGATTCTGTTTTTCCCCGTCACCATTTCCGATGACCAGATCTTCATCTCCCCCCTGAATTCCATCTAGGAGGTTCTGGTGGTGCCAGCATTCCTATGGTGGCTCTGTATGTTCTTTGTTAGACCACACCCCTTCAAGAATGTTCTTAATGAGCAATCGGAACACTTCGTGGAACACTAGCTTCAAAAATAGCAGAGACAGGAGCTGCCAATGTGTGACACAGCTGACTGTCTGATCATGACAAATAGAATATCTCTGTTTTCAGGCTCTCCGCCCAGCTCCACCGCAGATTCATCCCCTGGTGGCTACTGCGCGTTACCATTTGACGCACTTACGTGCAGAGTCATCCTTGCCACCGTGACACCCAGTCAAAGGTCTATCAGGGGAGAGAGAGCCTCCCTCCTGAGACAGCGGGATTTTTCTTCTCACCCATTTGCGGCACAGGATGGACTGCGAGATTTGGCCTCCGTGTCGCTGAAAAAGACCCTGTAACAGGCCGTGTGTCGGACGTAATCTCCTCCGCCTTAAGCCCTTTCTTCTCCTGTCAGCTGGCTTCCCACAATGCACGGCTTTACGGCGCGGGCGCGTCTAAACCCCACATCCCCTTGCCGACCCCCGGAGGGATGTCGTGCGCTCAGACAGTTTAGGGCGAAGCCTACAATAGTGGAAAATCTATTTTTTCCTGGGTTGAAAACATAATCCGGCCACGTGGGCTGGAGTGCTCCAAGTGGAGAGCCTCATTTTCCTCTCACACCTGCGCCATTCAGGCATGGGAGTCACGTCAGCCTTCCATAGCCATTACCATAATAGTCACATTATGCCTCCCTTTTTGGCACATAATCGTTCTAATTTGACGTAAGCAAAAGAGAGGCAATTTGGTGCGAGCGGAGAGAGGGAAAAGGCACTGAAAGGACTTTTTCTTCTGCAGCTGATAAATATATTTTTTTTGTGTATGAGTTTTCTCCGAGCACATTTTTTTTTTTTCCTTTTCTCTAGGAAAAAGTAAATGACGGCAATTGCGTTTATTTGCTGGCCTCAAATCTGCAGCTTCTCAGGGGGTGAGAACATCTCATGTGAAGTTGGAGGACATGGATTTGATGCAAAATCTACACCAGTGACACAGGACCCTTCAGCTATGGCCCCTGTTTTGTGTTTATTCAAAGGGTGAAGATGGAAGCCATTGGATTATTAGTCATGTTGCACTTGTGAGTCAAGGGTTGAGTGTGGATTGAGCTTTCTGTGTGAGTGGAGGTGTCAGAGATGTTATATTAAACATTGCTAGAAGGCACAAGATCATAGCCAGGTGGTAAAAGTGTATAGAAACAGGGGTGAATTTGCAAGGGCATCGCTGGAATACTGATCCTGATACCAGTGCATTTTAAACAGTTCTGAGGTGATGGAGTTTTGTGTGTCTCTTTGTGTGTGTGTGCACCACTGTGTCTCACTGTATCTTGGTGCTCTCAGTGTGTGTCTCTGTGTCCATGCATGTCTTTATGTGACTCTGGATGTCTTGATGTATCTTGGAATGTCTGTGTGTGTGTCTTCGCATGGTTGATTTCTGCTCAACCCCACATTGTAATGCTTGTTTATCTATCCAGGACCCCTTTTTCAGTTGCATCCGAGTAGTATTGTAAGGGGTCAACCGCCCCAGAAAAAGCAGTGATTCCAACAGCTTGCTGCTTGCTTAATTTTGCATTATTCTATGGTGATTGAAAATTGAAATAAAGTGCTAGGGGAAAATAAATGCTTCAAATGATTCAAAATGAATTAGGACAGCATCATCCTTAATGTGATCTCTGTAGATTTTACTGAATACTTCCACTATGCAACCTATTTTATTAGTAAAAGAAAAGTTTAATAAGTTCCACTCCCCAGGCCTTTCCCTGTTGGTATTTGGTATGACTGTTTGAACTAAGTGTGTGTGGATATCAAACAATATGAATGTGTGAAAGTGTGAACGTGTGTGTGTGTGTGTGTGTCTGTCTGTCTGTCTGTCTGTCTGTGTCTGTGTGGTTTCACCAGAGTCTGAGTGCGCTTGCATGTATGTGTGCCCTGACAAAGCCGGTCTCTCTCTTTAGCGAGTTGGAGTGGGAGAGCACCTTGGGCTACCAGAGTTGCTGTAATTACTCTCTCAGCCAGCATGCTTTTTGTCTCCCCCCCCAGTCTTTGCAAAACTTCCTTTCACACCGCCCCTGAAAAGGCCATTGAGACACGACCAAAGTGTACCGTAAGTGCTTCCATACCCTCCAGTGTTCTTCTCCTGAGTTCATGTTCATCTGTGTGTAAATACCTCTCCCACTCAAGAGACCAGATGTGTTTGTATGTGTCCAATACATATATATGTTGTTAAAGTCGATTTTTGTGTTAGCAAGGCTTGCACCTTTCCCAGCTCTCCTTCTCAAACACACGTACGCACACACACACACACACACACATGCGCACACACACATAACCGCGCACACACAAGCACAAAGGCACGTAGTCAGTGAACCGTAGCATGAACTCACTGCAAGGGGGGTGGGCACGCGCCACCCGGCTGGTGGGTTATTGATGCGTGATCCTGAGGCTTGTGGCTGGGCAGCGCTGAGTCTCAGACAGGTGTGGGCTGGTGCCACGGGATGTTCTGCCAGGAGTACCAGGTGTTGGCAGCGGACAGCCGGAGAGCCGGCCAAGAGCTGGTGCTGGGAAGGAGGGATTCTGCTGCGGGCAGTAAGTGCTGTTTCAGTGTAACCAGACTCTCTCTCACAAGACAGATTCGCTCAGATGTGTGTGTGGAGGGGCAGCCGATTAAATCACCTGCACTCACAGCATCTAGTACCAGGGAAACAAGCAGGTATGGTAGTTTTGTCTGCTTCGCCTGGAGTTGTGAACTGGTTCCAGCAATAGATGAGGCATGGGTTGCTATGGAGGTGTAATTTGAACATGCTGAAAGCTTCTATCTTCTAGTTCATATGCTTTGTAAATTATTTTTATTGTATATGAAAAAGTAAATAAAGTGTACATTTTGTGTTCTTTTAAAATAATTCATTTGAAGTGCACACCAATCTCTCCCTCTGTGTGTGTTTTTGAAGTATCTTTGATGTCATGCTGGCTCAATTTGAGAACAGTTCCAAGCAATGCTCCCTCACAGTTTTCCAATCTCTTAGGATGCGTTTGATGCATTTTCTGTTTTCTTCAGTGAGAAGAAACACATTTCTTTTAAAGTTGTTTTTTTTTGGCACATCTAAGTTTGAGCATTGTTCCCTCATCATAATGCTGCTCTGGGTACACAAATGATACAGAGTAATCAAACTGGCATGGGAACAGGGAGCCACAGAGTCATCATATTAGTGTAATATTGTGTTATAATGATGGATGGCTGTATTGTGGCGCATTGTCTCTCATAGAGGGAATCAAGTAGACAGTTAACTTCAGGTTTTCATTGGTATAGTTATATATAAACATATCTACAAATATATATTGGGGAAATTCTTAATTTTCTCAGCATCAGTATTAGTAAAACATATTTGTATGTGCAAGTCCAATCTCCATGCCTTGGTATTTACATAATGAAGCTACATTTTTAAATCACCGGAATGTAGTGTTGTTAACGGTGGCATTGTAGTGTGTGTTAATCAATGTAACATTTGCCTGGTCACTGAAAGCATTTAATTCTCCCCGAGCAGGCTCGCATGCTCAGAGAGCACTCTGTTGCTGTTAGCGGTGGCATTGCTTTACTGTATGCATACTGTGTGCACAAAGATACCTCATTCTTTGGAAGCACTCAACCTTGCATCTCCTGGTCCAGTATTGGTGATCATTATTATTTATTCATTTGAAGAAAGCCTTTATCTGAGGGGCTTCAGTTCAACAGCTTCTAGCGCATTAATGTGTTCAGATGTACTTATCACCTGCTGTAAGTGTTCACACATTGAATGAGAGTGCATTGTGTGGCTGCCGTGGCCTGTGGTGTAAGTGTGGCTCATGTGGGGCAGTGCTGCCATTCTCTACCCTCCTGCTCACCTTATGAATATTGGCCAGCAACCCAATATGAAGGTAACTGGGTGCTTAACATTCAGTGTTTTCAAGCGCTAACTTCACCATAAATTAGAAATGGAATATGTTGTCCCCCACCTAGGTATCTGTTTTTTTTTTTCAGAAAATATTTTTTAATTTTATATCCTTCTTTTCCTTCTTTTGCCTGTCTGACCTTCATGCAAAGGCCAGGAAGTGTTGCTTCACATCTTCCTCGCTGCATATTGCAGAATACATTCGCAAATGGTGGTATCATTTCTTGTTTAAAAATCATTCAGGTCCATATCCATGCATAGATGTTGATTTCAAACACTTAGCTGAACTGTAGATATAATTCACTGATAAAATGTTCAAACACTTACAAGAACTACAAACAGGTCTGTGTCTGCTGTGTAGAATTTGAAGTGGTATCCATTTTAGCAGCACACTAGCCTTGTGTTAACAGGAAGAAGGGGTATAACCAGAATCACCTTGTGTTCAGGGAGTAGGCTGATGGAAATGAAACAGGGTAGACCTGTACTTCGTGTCTGCAAACATTATAAGAAATTATCCAGGACAGAAACCCACAAATGATGTGAAGGCTTGGGTGGAGATGGATAAGCTCATGCATCAGAAACGGGATGTTAGAGAGTAACAAGCAACACTCCTCCCTGAAATACAGAACAGTGTTGCTTCATTTAATTTAAGCAGACTGTTGTCACAGTATGTATGTAATGCTGGCTCAATGAGGCAGACCTTACATGCAGCTACTAACCGAGACTGTGACACAAAACACCAGCCTGCTTGTTAGATGGGATGTGTTTATATATTGAAGAAGCATATGGAACATTCTATCAGTGCTGTTTGCATAGCAGTGGCAGAAGGCTGTTAATGTTCACTGTCTGAACAGAGAAAAAGATACTCATGTTTTTGTCTAGCAACAAAGAAGAGTCAGGAAGAAACATAACTGCAGCACAAGGGGAAAGGATTTAACTGCCACAAATGACTTCTTTTATTAACCTTTTTACCCACAATATTAGTTGAGCTCATTTTGTCTGGCTACACTTTGTTGTGCTGCTCAGTACTTCTATGTTACATTTTTAGCATTACTTTGATGGTGATGTTCAGTCAGACCCTGCTTGGCTATATTGTACTGTCTCAGCAGTAGTTTCATTGAAATGCTTCCCTTGCATGTCCCATGTCTCACCACTGATCTGCCAGTGGAAGAGTGAATCTGAAATCAAAGAACTGACACAAAATGGAAATGGATGATGAAACTGGAATTAAAACAGAAGATTATGAAGACAGAATGGACTTTTCTTGCACATATTACTAGAGGGGATGGTGATATAAATACATGTACACTGTATGGGAATCGATGTGAGGGTTGGATTATTGTTAGTGGAGATTATTTTTGATATTATTATTATTTGAATAGAGTTAAACGTCTGCTGGGCATTTGAAGACCTATATATTCAGCATCTGTAATGAGCCTTGTCAATCTGACTCTTAATTAGAGCCTGATTAACATACTGTATCTATCAATAATTAGAAATGTTATTTTGAAAGGTACCGATGATGCATGAGTTGTACACACATGAAATCATGGTTTTACTCCTACTGCATTTGTCACCTGCTAGGGCTTAGTGTCCCTGAGGAAATGGATCTGCCTGACTTTCAATCAGGCTTAAGGGTGTTCACACCAAAATATAGCATTTCTGCACCGTCATGAGTACGAATGTCATAACCGTGACAAAGTATCGTTATTGCCAATCTTTGCTGGGGGCTATTTTTAGCGCCATGGAACGCTTTGTGGAACAGGCAGTCAAATCAAGACCGTGTTTTTTCAGAAAGCTGTGCCCCTTTTGTGTCAGCCCGCTCCTGAACGGCAGGCGCAGAGATGAGATAACATCCTTTGTTCCCAAAACAAAGCAGAAAGAAGGGAATCGGGGAAAAAATGAGCCTGACGTTTGGCAGATACAGAGGGAGGCGGCGTTCTGTATGGGGGGGGATGAATGCGTGATTGATAAAAGGCGCAGGTACCAAAGAGGGAGGAGAGAGGTTGTTGAAGTCACCATTGCGTGAGGCATTTCCTGCTGTTTGCCGTTTGACTTCTTCGGCTTTGCGTGGCAATGAAAGCGAACCTGAAGTTGAAAGAATGACTTAAGGATGCTGACCAAGTTGGTCTGACAGGTGGCACTGCCTCCCGAGTGAAGAGGGATGTGTATTGACAGCCCACGTGCCACACAGGGCCTCGAGCATGAATTGCCCCCACCCCAGCCAGAGGACCCCCCCAGCCCTAGCTACCCGCTTCTAGCAGCACAACAAAGTCTGAAAGCAACACGTTAGGCTACATCATTATCTTTACCTTTCAGTTCACCACAGCTAAAATCATCAGATTAGTTCAGTGTGTTAGTCCAGACGGCATGGCTGTTGGTGCCTTCCTTGTCCCTTCTCTGCCCTGGGGAAAGATGCGGTCCCCCCTCCTCCTTCCTGCCTCTGTTTAGCCGCAGGGTATCCTGCTCTCCCCTCCCTTCCTCCCCGCCTCCCGGCCCCATCATCCAGATCCAGCATCTGACAGAAACACAGGGGAATGACTGATTTACATAGCTATTTGCATTTTGATCCGAAAGGCATTTGATTGACTACAACAGCAAATCATACTCCGAGCAATGCATGGAGTAATACGTCAAGGGACTCTCCCACTAAATTTCCGTTGTAGTTGCCCATAAATAAATAAACAGATCCTGCAATTTATGGACAAATTAGCTTGTCAGTGAGCTACTGCTTCCATCAGCACAGTTTATGTGGCCATCAAGGCAGGGCACAAACACAGCAGACACGGCGAGGATTGCCACACTCTTCCCCCAGCAGAGGCTCCACTGGCAGCCATGGTGCGGTTCCAGAGAGCGGCTCCACAGCGGAGCTTCAGAGGCCTGACCTCCACATGGGGGCCAGCGCTCTGCAGTAGAGCACGGGACGAGAAGGCCAGGGTGCCATGGAGCTGAAGACTGGGCGGCAGCCATTTCTGTCGAAGAACATCCCAGGGTTCCGGAGGGGAGCTGACCCGTGCAGGCCTTGAGAGTCTCGCCTCCGGCTGCCGGAGCTGGGGGGCGCAGCTGGGTCAGTTGGCGCGTGACGGACCTCCTCCCACCAGCCTCCTGTTCGCCAGTAGAAGCCTGCCGCTCATCTCTGCGATAAAGGAGAAGGAGGAGGGCGGCGAGTGGGAGGGAGCATTCCCTCCTTGTCTGAGGAGGCGTTTCTGTTGATACTGCATACAAGTACAGAGTCCTGTTCCCTACACATGTGCATGTGTGCACGCATGGGCGCAAATGCTGCAAATGCTTTCCACGCTGCTGAGGGCCCCAGAGTAATTTCCCCGGGACGCCGAATTAGCAGCGGCTTCCGTAATCCTCTGTCTCTGAGACTTTGGCTTGAGTCCATACAGGCTTGCATAAGTAAAAGCTCTTGTGCGGATGCTTTGAATAGCCACAGATTTGATTTGTATGATGCGGAAAATGTCAAGTCAAAATGTCAGCCAGTGTTTTGCATAACCACGGATTTGTGTGCGTTTTTCGCACAGCTTTTGCTTTTGGTGTTCGGGAGCTCATTAACCGAGAGGCGGAATTCTCTCTGAGCGCTCTCCCCCGCTGCATTTCACATTTAGTTCTTTGTAATTGTTTACAAAGCTCTCTCACCGTGTCATCCGACTATTTCTGCGACGACACGCTGATGCAGAATTATGTAAAAGCCATGAGGCGTGTCATCCCGTGCCGGAGACGGGGGACCGAACAGACAGTTCGCGCCAAAGGCGCACGGCCAGAGCCGGCTCGATTGCCGTTTCACCTCCGGCCTCATCAAGCGTGGCACAGTCATTGTCTGTCAGACGGAGCACCCGCTGCAGCATGGAGGGGATGCGCACGAGGAACGGAGACGTTTTCGTCGACACCCTGTCACTCCGCCACAGAGAGAGGGGGAGGTGATGTCACAGGAAGCTGAAGACACAACCTCAGGTGGAAACCAGGCTGCCATGACCATAACCTGCTCACATAACTATGACTGCGAGCGGGTTGCTGCACTGTATCGACAGCTCTCTCAACACATGATCATTAGCACTAAAGAACTAATAATGCGTCGTCCTTGTGCTTAAGATGTTGCAGGCGATCGCAGGTGGAAACCAGGCTAATTTGCCCTGCCAAGGCCCCTGGCTGACAGAGGTGTGCATGCGTGCGTTTGTTGGAGGGATCGATCACATTCACAGCAGCTCAGTTGGAGCGCGTTAACTGAGTCCGGTGCCTGTGGTCAAGGCTTTAGCCACTTGCTATGTGCCATATGCAAGAATCAACAAGCAGAATGACTGCGAGTGGGTTACTGTACTGTATCAGCAGTTCTCTCAAGATATGATCATTAGCACTAAAGAACTAGTAATGCATCATCCTTGTGCATAAGATTTTGCAGGATATTGCACGCTCTAGGCTAATGCACGACTGTTTCTCAAGATCCCATTCACAGCGGGAAATGCCCTCGGAAAATCTGCGCGCAGCCTTCTCAAAATTGACCTTGAATAATTCATTGACTGTCTTGGTAATTAAGCAAGTATATGTTCCATTTAAAATCTAATCAAGGCTCGCCTTTGACTGAACAGCCAACCATCGATAATCCCTTTACCTCATTGTGAGATTCATGAATATCTCTGTGTGCGTGGTGTAGTGACTGACGTGCAGGGATATGATCCACGCTCTGTCTGATTCATAGGATTTGATTGGATTTTGGTTGTTGAACGGTGGCCACATATCCCCCAGGCGCAGTATTCATTGTAATGATCTGTGCTTATGTGTAACTGGAGGTTCACTGCGTTAACTGGGATTCGTGAATGACAGTGATTGTTTTCTGTGATGTTGGAGACCAAAGACGAGTTTCACGTACAACGTGGCAGATTTTGTATTCGTTGCCCATTTGGCTGCTAAGTTGTTTAATGCTCTTAAAAGCTCATGAAAGCCCTATACTGCACCTCATGCCATGAAGAGCACCAGCATTTGCACACATTTACATGTGGCCTTGCAGAGAAAGCCGGATTTTGCTGAAGGAATTTTCACCCGGGAACGAACTCTGCTGTCTGTTAGAGATAAATGGCACAGGCAAACATTAGGCTCCTCTGCCAGACTCTGGGATTACATACATAAGATGCATCCGTCTGGATCAGGGCTCTTCCTGTTTTGCTGTGCTGTTAAGGAAGTCGGGGGGGGGGGATTGGCAGCCCTAGTATATGAGAGATGCAATGTGTTATAGGCGTTCTGAAAGAGAGCACAACTGAGTGATGCTGTTGAATATAATGCACGGAATAAAAGCAAGAGGAAGAAGAAGAAGAAAAAAAAGAAAATGGAACAAAACAACAGTTTTTACAACATTCTGCCTTGAAAGCCAAAATGACCGTTGGGAGCGCATTGGTCCCATTTGCAAAGAGCAGAAACTTTTCAGCAATCATAATGAGGAGGAAACTAAGTACTCAATAATACAACAGACGTGTAATGAGATTGAACCCCCATCCCCCCATTCCCCCCATTCCCCCCATTCCCCCCCACCACCAAACACCTGACTTTCCAACGGGGTGAAATCCACATGGAGTAAAAAACAAACAGGAGGTTGATTGATCAGGAGGATGCTTAAACAATGCCCCCAAAAACTGCAAACTTGTGTGTGTGACTCCAGCCTGGGGAACATCATTTTCCAACCATGATTAAAAACTGGAGCCCATTAAAGCAAACCAAATTCAGGCTTCACTGAACTCTGACTCCACACAAAGCACTCTCTCAACAGACTTCCTCTCCTCTTCTGCCCCCCCAGCAACTCCCAGTTAGCAATTACTGAAGCAACGTCCAATTAGCTCTTTGGATAGGCCCTTCACTAACAAATTCACATCAGTAGCAACTCATCATTATCTTAGTATGCTGTACAAACAAAGGAGATACACATGTAGAATCATTGTCTATACTAGCAACCATATAACAGGCAGTTGGGTTTTATTAATTATGTAGGTTTTGGTTAAAATATGTTTCAAAGACACTGGGCAATACCAATGCTGCTTATTTGTGTGTTGATACAGCATGTGTGTATGTGTGTAGAAGCATGTTTAAAGTATATAATTGTGTAGTCTACAAATACAGTATGTAGCCTACATAGATGCATGCAGATCTGTGTGTATGTGTCATCTGTCTTATGGGACAAGGCTACCAATGTCTGTGTACACTAAAGGCCACTGATGTTGCACTGTAGAAAGAGACCCTGTTTGACTAAAGCTAGCCACTCCATTTAGCTCTAACATATGACTGGGGCAACCCACAGTTTCCTGACAGCCTCCTGGTCTCCCAGCTGAGTTTCTCTGAAGGACCAGAGCTTGTGTCTCCTTGAGCTGTCCTTGAGTAGCTCCTGAGGGATTAGTACTGAGCACACAGAAGAGGCATGATAAAATACTGCATCAATAAGGCACTCCTAATGGGTTATTAAGCTTGTCATGTGTGTAACAGACATTATGTGAAACTGCAGTGTGCGTGTACAGTATAACCAACATGCGGTAGACATAAGCATTCAGAAAGGCTTGTAGCCTCAAATAACCTTCAATGTCAACCACTAACACATTATGTTCAGTTGCACTGCACTGCTGCGTGCTAATGAATACTCTGCTTTCTGAACGTGTAGTCTTTTTAATGCCTTGTCCTAATGCTGTTATGCTGTGTGTGTGTGTGTGTGTGTGTGTGTGTGTTGTACTGTAGCCAATATGTGTCAATTGGACCTGGCATAGATCATAGAGAGTGAGCAGGAAAGGATTCTGGGGACACTGCATTGGGACAGGTCCCTGCTGGTATCCCCAACTGTGTCACATGATCAGGAGGTGTGTGTGTGTGGGGGGTGTGTATGGATGTCGAGAAGCAGGCTGTTGAAAAGACCAATGCGAGCCGATAGCCAGCCCACTACATCAGGGTCAGTGTTTCCGCCTCCCCTTTCTCAGCTCCAGCTAAAGGAATCCACCACCGCTCCGCTGTCTGAGGTCACCCACAGCATTGACCTCCCTCCTGCTGGAACTCCTACATCCCATCTGAAGCGCTTAACCTCCAGCACACTCAACCCCTCGGCATTGTAAGTGCTGCAGGACGAGTGAGTCAGACTCGCTCCGTGAGAACAGTGAGGCTGTCACTGTGATGTTGTCATTTTGATTGAAAGGGAAATGTTAAAAGGAAATTGTTTGAGTGTTGAGGGCAACATGTTAGCTGCTCATTTATCCACGTGGGCGTATTTGTCAGCCTTATGGTGGATGACGACGGGTTTATGGTTCATGCTAAGGTCCCATTTGCCTAATGGATTTGCATCTCAGATGAAAAACTGTAACATTTTTCCGTGGAGACGTTCTCCAACATGTGATTTTGCCAAACGACTTCAGTGTCAACAGGGAAATAAGATGGTTAGTAGTCATGTATTTGATCTTTTAGAGGTCTGTTAGTTACACAGGGAAAGAGGATATAAGCCAGGAGAAAAGAAACCTGAAAGAAACTAGGAAACTGAATCAACCAGTACATAATATGAAATAAAAAAAATCATTAAAACTTGCCAACTGTAGGCCCCTGGCTCTCCCTTCATCCCAAAATAAACCACCTTTGTTATGTTTACCTGGAAACCAAAAAGCATCTGTTATATTGCAACCAAACTATAGAGAGAAAAGACAGGTGGGATAGCACCACATACCTCATGAACTGAGCCAGAGAAATCATGCATTGTTCACTGACCATACAGTATGAGTGCTGCCCAACACAACTGAATGCTGGTCACTTAGTGGTTGCATTATATTTGTATGCTCTGTACCAGTGTTATAATTCTGTCCTTCCTGGTTGGTAGGTGTTTCTGTGTTAGGCCCCCCAAGAATGGTCAAATGCAGGTGTTTGCCATGTTGCTGTAAACAATCATACACAACCACCACTTAAGGTATACATGACTGCCTGCCAAGAACCTTGTCACCAATGCTAGCTGTGTGCCCCACTCTGGCAGCCAGGACCTACAGACAGACAGACAAAAGGTTCCTCTCCCCAAAACTTCACTGGGAAAACCCTGTTTCACACCCCCAGCCCCTGGCTCCCATTGCCATTAGCAGCGTCCATTACTGCCTACCATCTGCCCACCAGAGCGGCCTCTCCTCTGCCTCCCAACTTTCCACTCTGTGTGGCTGTTATTGATGTTGCTTTCATTGCCCCCAATCCCCGTCTCTTAACCTTATGCGTGGCGTACTACGGGGGGAACACAACGCGAACGCAAACACAGCGGCGCTCATAATGAGCCCGCTCTGATTGATGACATCAGGCCCGGGCTTCGTTTTTCCCTCCTCCTCTCCTTCCCCCACCCCTCTCCTCGCCTCTACGTCTCAGTGCAATGACAAAAAGCACAGCTGAATGCATTTATTACAAGCACTTTGCTATGTCTTCGCCTGTTTCAGCGGAAAGTGCCAGCCATCTATCCATACTGCTGCTGGTGCCTTCTAGCTGTCTGCTTCCCTCTACCCTCTTCCTCCTCCTTGTCCTTTTCTTGCTCTCTGGGCAGTGCTCCAGATATACCTGCCCTACATTTCCTTGACCATGCTCTAAAACACAGATTAGACTACTACCAAGTGGAGAATAAGATAGCATTCTCTTCATCCACCTACAATGTATGTGTACGGATATCTACTGATATCTGTGCTGTTATTAAGTAATCTTTAAAATGAAAAATCTTAAAATGAAGGCAAAAGTGGCCAGTCGGTGGTTGAGCAAAGCAGTCACCAGGGTTTCTGCTTGTGCCAATTCAGCTGGCGGCTTTGGGTGTCTTTGTGGACCTTATGCGTTGCTTTAAAAGACAGTGACCTTCCATAAACCAGCATGCAGAGTTCAGTGTTCCAGTGTTTGTGATTGAAAAACGCATGGTCAGATTGTGACACGAGGCAGTAAAATCTGATGTCAGGGCACTGAGACATTAATAGGGGTCACAGATGACTGTGATGTACAGCAGTGGCACCATGACGACATTGCTGTGTTGCGGCACTGTTGTGTAAATGCTGCGTGTCAGTCAGATGTGTGCAGAGTTTATGGAGCAATGAGGCTGGAGTTTGAAGGAGACAGAGCTGCCTCCAGGCACTGGCAAATGCAGTCAGATAAGAACGACCCTGGGAGGGAACAGTAGGACAGTAGTGAAGGGAGAGGGGTTTTCGAGTCCCTCCCCGAAGCCGTGACCGTGAGTCAGACCCCATTTGGCTCAGCCCGTGCTCACGAGTGGGCAGCCAGAGCCAATCAACCCCCCCTGACAAGGGCCGACGAGTTCAGAGAACAGCTCTCACTGCAATCCCTTTCAAAAGGCCACTTTGGCTGAGATTAGTTGGTCAAGCGCCAGTCCCAGAGTTTTCAGTGTCCATTTTGTCAGTGTCTGGTTCTGTATTTAGCTTCCTGATGTGCCCTTGCGGGAGTGCTGCCTATGGCTTCCGTATGGATGAGCTAATCAAATAAACAGTTGTTAAAATATGTCATTAAGAACAACAACAGCAATAATAGCAATAGAAATAATACTTTTATTGTGTTTATAAATTCTATGAGTGTCATTTTAATTATTAAAGCCTCTGAAATCAAATCCAATTCCAGATCACTATATTGGCGTGCTTGCTGAAAGTTATTTGGTAGTATGGTCATATACATACAGGAAATTATTTTTGTAATATTATTTACTTATGAGATTATTGGTGAGAATAGAATTTTGGCGGTGTTACTATGTGCCTCAGGGACACCAAAAGACATCAATTTTCCACCATCACAATCATTCTTTTGTGCTCTCCTGAATATTTAACCATGTTGTTTTCATTTTTACATCCTAGCTTCTTGTTATTCTTCATTTCTATTTGTGTGTGACTGCTTTCAGATAGGATCTTGTGTTTCACACAATTCTGTTGTGATATCCAATCCTAGTTTACTTCTTTGAAACCTCTTTTCACTGTGTTCTGCAACATTTAATGGCTCTGTGTTCTCCCTCTCACTGACTGCAACAGCATCTTGTTTTGTCATGTTATTCGGTTATCAGCTTTATATAACTAGTTGGCGGTGACTGCACAGATCTGGCAGCTGTTGCAGTGCACCTTCCTCTGTGATGAAGCAGATCTAAATCTGTTTCAGTGAACCACTATTCCCTAGACATCATTTCTGTTAAATATCCACAGAGTCAGAGAATCCAAGCCATGTATGAGAGGAAAGTAAGTGCTGCTCCCTCTAGTGTTGCGGTGGGGTTATTGCTGAATCGTTTTTATATCTGCATGCAGGTGCAACAGAATTGGCTCTGTGAATGCTGAGATTGAAGCCCATAGAAGATGAATACTCCCTCCAAAACCTCAGACTGGTGGGTGGTGGAGAGGAGAATTCAAAGGGAAATGATTTCCGTTCCTGAAAATGAAAGTAATGAAAATGAGCAGTGCTGTATGTGTCTCACTGTTCTTGTGTCTTTTTCCTGTAATGGAGCCTGGAACAATGAGGCCATGGGGATGGAGCTTGACATAAAACTGGCCTCACCCACCAGTGGAGGGCCCTGATACCCTGCCACCTTTCGTCAGACTGGCCAGCAGATCACTGTCCCCTCGGCCCAGGCATTGTCATAATACTGTTACTGGGGTGCAGAGGAAGAGGCCAGCACTAACAGGAGATCTCACACACCCACAGACACACACACACACACACACACAAAAATACCTGGCCCTCAAGTAGTTTATGAACATCCCAGATCCTCAGTAAAGTGTACTTTTTCTCGTTTATCATTTATCTTCACAATTTAGGCCAGTCTTTTTTTTGTTGAGCCTCATAATTAGACAATACCTATATGCTAGTCACTGTAGGATTCCGTGGTGGCTGTAATGTTTTAGTGAAACTGCTGAACCTGTCATATGCAAGTATTGACCTTCAAACACATTTGTACATTTTTTTTCCCCACCAAGGGGAATTGATGACCTAGATGCATTGTTGGAATTCATGCTGTCGCAAAATAGAATATGGAACACTTCTTAGAAAAGTTTCAAATGGACGATGTGTATGATTCGTGGAAAAGATTCACTGTGCTCACCACACCCTTTCATACAATAAAATTCCCCTGAATTACCCAGTTCTTTGAAAAACTAATTTTCACTGACACAGAGATGCAGTAGCCATAATGGATAGTCCAGTCGTGCTATTTCTTTAGGATTGGTTCTTCTATTTCTTTAGGACTGCATTCTGTAGATTGTTGGAAGAGACAGCAGCATTAGCAGACACTAATAACAAGAATTGAAGGATTCAAGGAGAGACCCTCATAAAGTACAGGAAAATTGGCACAGTCATGGAATGGTGTATGAGACTGCCAACACTGTTGACTGTGTCAGGGCTTCTTCTGTAAGCTGTGCTCTTACCACTGTAGACTGTGCAAAGGCTTTTGTAAGTTGTGCTTTATCACTATTGACTGTGCCGGGGCTTTTGTAAGCTGTGCTCACATTGCTGAGACTTGAGAAAGGCCTGCAGTAAAATGGATTCCTATCACTGTGCCGGGACCGCACTGCAGTACACAGTGTGCATTCTACCAGAGACTGTGCCGGGGGCAATGACAGTTTTAAGTCTCTCAGTTTTCTCCACCACACTCATTGAAGCATGACAGAGAGATCTCAAGGTGTTCCCCGCTGGAGGTGGGAACAATCATGTTTTATTCAACACAGATTACGTGATACAAAGGCCTTGCCATGAACAAATATCCTGCACTTTTGAAAATGTGGAGAGGACCCTGGTATACCATAGCATGCATATTCGATCAATATGCTCTTCTGTCTGTCTGTGTTTGTACCCGGGAGTTTCCTCTCAGCCACATAACAAAAAGAGCGGAGTGTGATTTGGACAGCTGGTTCATTACAAAATAAAACCTATGTATGTATGGTTGACTTGGACTTTGTGACAAAATTTTGAAAATGCATTGTACATTCTTACAGTTCCATTTAAGGAACAAGACAATGTCCTAGATGTCAAAGAACAAGACAGTCAAATGAGGCATATTCCTGGCTTAACCCTATAGGTTTTGCATAATCTTTTAAAAATGTATTTCTATTCACAAAGGCTCTGTAATCATAGCAGTGTATAAAGAGATTGTCAATACAGCTATGAGTTAAAGCTTCAGAATCCAAATCAATTTTTACGCTTGTGAATTCAATGTATTTTTAACCAGCAAAAGCGATTCAAATCCCATCACCTCCAAATCCCTTTGATACCAATATCATTCCTTTTAGTTTGAAGGTTTTGACATACACCTGTCCAGATCAGCACACCACTATGTCATGTCTCACGAGGTAGGAGAGGCTTTTTGTTCTCTTCGTGTGCGTGTGCGTGCGTGTGCGTGTGTATGTGTTTGTGTTTGTGTGTGTGTGCATGTGTGTGTGTGTGCGCGTTGGATCTATATGGTTACCACCTCTGTGTGAGTGTACTTCTCTGTGTTTGCCTGTCAGTTTGGTTATCTGAGTCATCTGCCCACTCATGCAGAAAGCTCTGTCTGACAGCGCCCCCAACCACACACACACACACACACACACACACACACACACACACACACACACACACACGGACACATGCCCCGGGCCTTTCAAACAAAGTTACATTCTCAGAGAAAGGGGGGGAAAAATAGAGAAACATGACAGGACAGTTAATCGCCCTGCCTGTGGGGATCCGTGCTCACTTTGCAAATTGGTTGTCATTGCAGCAGCCTTGGTTTTGAGAAACGGCTCACATTTATATGGGGAACCTTAACTTTTTACTGTAGGTGTCTGCCCTGGCTACTATCAATTTATCTAGATAATCGGCCATCTTATTGTGTGGGATAGGAGTTGAAACAAAAGAAAAGAGATTATATAAATTTGCTGTTTAATGTAGGATTAAATATTTTACGTAATCTGTCTCCTTTTGACCACTTAATTTTATGTAAATGGAGTAACAGGACCACAAAATACATGTGCTAGCATTCATTCATACAATATTGTTAAGCGATGAATGACTTGCAATGTCCCAAATAGCAGTTTTGGCTGAAATTAACCACCTCCTGCAAGACATGGACCAAGAAAAAATGAGAAAATTTTTGAGGCAAGTGAGTAAATCAGCATGACGAGGATGGTGATTCATTCATGCCCTCACTTTGCTGGGAACGTAGAACTTGTTTCAAAGCTAGTGGAACTGATTAGCGTCAACATCAACTGCGACTCCATCCAAGAGACAGAGCGCGCTCTGCGTTTGTACAAGGGTTTTACACAAATTCTTCATCACAAGCATACTTTCCCAAAAGGAATGAGAGACAGTTGAAAGTTTAAAAGGGAGGTAATTCGCAACGTGCAGGGCTTAAATTATTGATGCCATGTCTAAGTCATTCATCATGCAGTTTGCAGCTTGTACCGAAGTCGACAGGCTTCAGCAGCCAAGTGAGGGGGATACGGCTCACATGTACTGCCGAAAGCTCTTCCGTTTCCTTTCATGACCAGTAAGATTTGTACTGTTTGCTCTGAGCGTACTAGATCCCTATGGTGGCCTAATTAAAAATTTCTCTCCACATGTTGAATGGTAGCTGTTGTTTGAGCTCTGAAGTCAAGTACTAGAGCAGTGCCAAAGCATCAGGCAAAGATCTGGCCAGATGTTGCCTTTGGGGAGTCCTGTCCCGTCGTTGAAGCAGAGTGGTGGCCCGCTGCTCAGTTTTTTTGCGTTTGCTGACCCCGCGCAAAAGCCTTGCTGTTGGCAGTCGGTGCAGTTTCTCAATGGTGCGCGAGCGTCTTAAATATGACGTTTTTCCATTCGGGCCTTCCTGTTGATGCTTGATCGGCGTGCGGCCGTGCGTTCCTCCAGCGCGTTGAGCGCCCCCTTGTGGCTCACCATGGTGTGACGGCACCTCTTCGGTCAGACCCAGCAGGTGAGTCGGCTTTCTCAGATGTCACGCCGTGTCAGCTCGACCCTGTCCTGGGCAGCCTCGGCAGGCCTGCTCTGGGGGTGCTGAGACAGGTGGCGCTTCCAGCAGAGGATCAACCTGATAGATAGTCAGCCTGCGTGGGTCCCTTTGTCGGAGCCGTTCTGAAAGTTGCCATTTCCCACTGAATAGCTGCTTTTGGTCTTGTCTTCTCAAGCGATCTCTCCTGGTAATTTCTTTCATTCTTGTATTAAATGTATTTTACCGTGTGTGCACGTGTCTGTGTGTGTCTGTGTGCCTACAGAAGTGCGCGCACACGTATATGAGTGAGTGGTACGTGTTTGTCAAAGGATGCATTGTGTGGAAGACTGTGGATGCATGTTTTTGCATAAGTTTTCCTCTATTAGCCTGTGTGTTACTGCAGGTGCCTCTGCACATACGTTTGGGTGAGTGTGCCAGATGCCAGGCCCCAGCAGGGGAGAGGGGGTTCTGTCCGGCTCCTGCTCTAATCACAGTGCTTTTTTATGACAAGGCTGCTCTTTCTGATTATTGTAATTGGTGCTGTTTCTGTTGCTGGTTGTGAACCCCTGGCAGATCACCGCTCACAACAATATTTTTACCCTGCACTTCCTAGACACTGCTGAGAAACAGGCACACAGGTCCAGATCAGCACTTACCGTTTGTCAGTGGGGTCATTAATTGGTGTACGACAGTGATCCTAGCAGCATGTTTGGCTGACCTTGCTTTGCCCTGCTGTGTCAGCCATCAGATTCTCCTTCTTGGAGGAATCAGCCAGACCCTGTGTGTAAGTATGCTGATGTTACTTATTTGCTTTGAGGAAACCCTTGTTCTTGAAGGCTTTGTTTTACACCTTCTGTTGCCAGTGTACACAACTGGATCTTTACAGGGGCCCATCAGAAATGCTCCATCAGGGATTCCAACTCTCCACACTAATGCAACTTTTACCACCATCCTGTTCAAACATGGCCAGGGCTGGTCTAGAGGTCAAGATTCCAGGGCCCTGTGCACTACTCTGTGGACCATTCATAAGGGTGACACACACACACACTCACACACACACACACATGCACACACACACACACACAGGTATGTGCACAAACAAACCATTTTGTTGGCTTTCAGAGAGGCAGAGGCAGAGACAGAGTTGGAATGTGATAAATGAGTCTGAGACAGAGGGTGTAGGTAATGGAGAGTCAGTAATGAGGATGTGAGGAGCAGTGCAGGTGGAGGATGACTGAAGGTGATGGAAAGTGGTGTGGGTGGGGAGGGGCCTTTTGTTCCTGACTCGCAGCAGGGATGAAGGGAGAACGCTAAATGCAGTGAGAGGAGCTCACGTTGCAGGGAGAGGCGAGCGAGGGGAAATGGAGTTCAGAGGTGTTCAAACGAGAAAGAGAGAGAGAGAGACAGAAAGAACTTAAGAGGAGTTTGGTCTATTTCTGTCATTTTCATGATCACCTGTGAGGCGCTCTCTGATTGGCTGTGAGAGTTGAGAGGACGCGGGTGGGAGCACTTTCTCTCCCCGACCCCTTTTCACGCAACACACGGGGGACTTCGTTCTGAGAGCACGCGCATGCAGAAATGTCAAGCTGTAACACTTTTTGTTTTGAAATGTTTATTTCAAACACAGAGGGGTGATATAATTACTCTGGGCGAGAGCCGTGCAGAATTTCAAATAATCGAAAGGTCAAAGAACGTTTCTCGTGCGATAATTTGTGTTTGTCATTGGTTTTAACTAATTGTGTTTGCTGGTGTTAATTGTCACAGGCCTTTGAGATTTCAGAAATGCTGATCTATTTAAGTGTCATTTCTTAGCCGATGTTGTGTAACCATAACATTAGCAGCGAAAAGAAAAAAACTGAAAAGGAAAGCCCATTTGTGCCCAGGAGGAGGAGGCCCTTTGAAATGTAGAGGAGAGAAATGGAAAACAGAAAAATTGTTTGAATGGGAGGTTGTGCTCTCAGGAGCATTGTCTTCATCAATGGAAGTGTGTGCCACATTCACTGATACATGTGTCTCCCTGTTACCACCCAATAGATACGACATGTGTACCTGATCCATCTCCTGTTCCTGTGGTTTTCATCTTTGGGGGGGTCGATCTTCCCGGGTGGTATGGTACAGCCCCTGAAATTGTCTTTTTTTGATGCTATTCAGTCTTCGCAGTGTTGCTGCATTGAATCAGATGCTTAAATCATGAAGGTTCCTCAATTCCTCAGTTCTTCAATTACTCAACTATAATCTCAAGTGGGCCAAAGACATGACTGGAGGAGGGCAGATTATTGCTGAACTCCGCTGAGCTATGCATGTAGTTCTGAACTGAGGCACCGGGCACTTCTTTGGAGAGGCAAGGGAAGGCTTAGAGACACGTCATTCTCCAAATGTCTCTGACCCACCAACTTGATCTCACTGAGCACACTCTTACAGCCTCACAGAGAAAACTCTTGTGGCATCGTAAAGCATGCTCTTGTGGACTCAGAGAGCACTCTCACAGCCCCTCGACGTCTCTCTCTCTCTCTCTGTCTCTGTCTCTCTCTCTTTCTATCTCTCTTTGTCTCTCTGCCACTGACGCAAACCACGCATGGAATCGCTGTCTCCTTTTAATTACACATATTATTCCTTTTTATTACGCACAGTTCAGTTCAGGGACACAGAGTGACACAAGGCACCCATCTCTCTGTGCTGTTACTGTAGCCGTCAGGCCCCCACTGTGTTCCACGTGACTACCAGAATAATCAGCAAAAGTGAGGTGAATTCAGTGGCCCGGTGCTTGCAGCGGAGAGGCGGCCTGTCTGAGTCATTAATTGAGCCTGAAAGCAGGAATTCGGCTATCCATTAAAACGGAGAGTCTGTTTGAGTGGCTGAGATGGGGGAAAGAGAGGGGCCCTGTGCAGCACTCTCTGTTCCCTGTCTCTCGGTGTGAGTTCTCAGCGCCTGGCAGTGCTTTGACAGCAGCAGCTCTTCTCCGGATAAGTGAGGCTGGGAGTGTGGACGTTTTTAATGAGGCGGCGGCCATAAGTGCCAGAGTCCGATCGGGCCGCCCTCAGGAAAAGGCTCCTGTGGTGCCGTTGATTGGGACAGCCTCGACCTGACCCCCCTACTCCGCCCACCTGCCAAGACCTTCTCCCAACCTCCAGGTCCAGACAGCAGCCAGAGGTGGACCAGACATTACACGGAGAAGAAGCTGCACAGGATGGCATAGCATGCCAGACCTGTGTTCACAGAGACTCGGTGAAAAGTCATTCAAAGTGAAACTCCGCCGCCGAAAACTCTGGGCGTAATTTGGCGCTTCTGTTCAGTTAGGAAAATTCCTGAGGGTGATTTATGAAGCCCTTAGTCATAATAGCACACCAGTGAAAGTACAAGTTCTCCTAATTACCGAAGAATTTTGTTGATGGGTGTTTGTCTCAGGACAGTGAGCAATAGCAATATGCCTGTATGAAAACAACAAAAGACACCCGGTGCTCTTCCTCCCATCAGTCGGGTGCGGCACATTTTTCTTCTGATTTGATTATGCAAGCAGGTTGAGATTCCAGGTTCATTGAGGTTTGCTGGGTAGAATTCCTCCCACTTTTACTTTATTAGCTTGTTAGAATAATAATTTGGCAACTTTTTTATAATGGAATATTTTGATAACTTTATATCTCTTATACTCTCATATATTAAACATACCTGAAACATATAAAAATGTGTCATAAAATATAAAATAAACATTTGAAGTAGAATGGTTATTAAAACATTATTATTCCAGGATAATGAGTATTAGCTGAACTCAATATAAAAAGTTTGAATAACACTGCAGTAATTCCTTTTATTAAATACGTTCTCTCCGATAAGGCTTCCAGAATGCATGCAAATATAAAAAGTAGTATTTAAAACCAATCCAACGCAAAGAGTCATGGCTTCATAAATGTGTTTCACTCCGGTAGGACTGCATTTCAGACATACATTTCACATTGATCTGAGCATTTCGTTCTCTCCCTTTCCTGTGAGGTGGAGAGTTTTTGACGTGCGTGCCGCTAATGTGTCTGTGCACCTGCTCGCTTTAGGCAAATTCAGGGTCATAAATGAGTTGAGTTTCCAAATGAGTCAGTGAGTACAAGACCCAAGGGTGGTGTGACTCCCCTCTGGGCCGAAACAGTGGTCACCCTGGCATCCAGAGGCAATGGCAGTCACCTTGTGGGTATGTGGGCCGTGACCCAAATGAGTCACTGCATTGCACGGTGCTGGCACATGAAGCTCGGAGGCCGGCATCGGGAGGCAGGAAGTCCCCCAAGTGTGTGTCCTGACAGGGAGGCCGCTGTTCCGCATTCTTGGCCACGGCAGCGCGGTGGCTGGGATGTGGGTAATGAGTGCTGTACAGGGAGGGAGAGAGATCGACAGCTAGGGACACGCGACGAGGCAGGAAGGGAGACAACGTGACAAGCTGGCAGTCCTCCATGTCTCCCTCTCTGGCTCGGGTTTACGCCTACTCCCTCCCTCTCTATTTCCTTTTCTCTTTTTTTGTTTTCTCCCCATTTTCAGCTGTAATCCATTCCCTGCACCTGTTTTTTTCATTTTTGTTTTCAATCCGTTCCTCATTTCCTACCCTCCAGAATCGTATAATAGCCCCCATCCCATGTGCTTGTCTGTCTTCTCTTTGGCCCCTTGCAGTAATTTTGTCCCTGCACATTCCTCACTGTCTGTCTCTCCTTCTCTTCCTGCCTTTCTCCCTGTTCCCACCTCCTCTAAATTCAAATTCAGATGCTTTATTGGCATGGCTGTTTCAATAATAACGACATTGCCAATGCAATCAGTCTTTCCTCTATCTCTCCCTCTCGGTGCTCTGTAGGTCCCTCTTGTGCTCTCTCTCTTTCTCTTTCTCTCTCCATCTCCCTGTCCTCTCTCTCGCCCCTTTCCTCCCTCCTCCTCCCTTTTTCGCTCTCGCTCTCTCTTCTTCCATTCTCCCTCGCCGCTCCTCTCTCCCTCTCCCCCTCCTCTCTCTCTCTCCCCCTTTTCTCTCTGCCTCTCTCCCCTTCTCTCCCTCTTTCTCTCTCTCCCACTCTCTCTCCCCCTCCTCTCTCCCTCTCCCTCCCCATCCTCTCTCTTGCTCTCCCTCCCCGTGGGTCTCTCCCATGCTGCCTCTCTCTCGGTGTCTCGCTGAATGTCCCAGTCAGTGTCAGCGCTGTAGGCGTGGGAAGCGGATGGACAGAATGCGGGAGTGACGGAGGAGAAGGGGGCTCTGAGAGAGGTGGCAGTGGAGAGTATGGAGGAACCAGGTGGGCAAGACGTGGTCCCCCTCACCCCCATTCCCACCCCCTTTTGCATAGCCGTCCTCCCTCCTCCTGCTACCCTTATCTTTCCCTCTCTGCCTTGTCCTTTCCTTCAATGTCTGTAGCTCCCTGCTATACTTCCTCGCATGTTGTCTGAGTCCTGGAGGGCAAAGCTGCACAGTGACAGTCCATTCCAGACACATGCAGTTGTGGTCTTCTTGCGTGGATGTGTGCCTGAGCCTGTGCAGCTCTGTTGGTTGTCTCTTCAGACATGTATTGTACTGCTTGGATAGGCTAAGACTGTGCGTCAGGTTGTGTAGACTTCACACAATAGAGGTGCCTTTCAGCTGTCAGTGGGCTGGGAGAGGTGTGTGTGTGGGTATGTCTGTGTGTGTATGTGTGTTTGTATGTATATGTGTGTTTGCTCATATGTGTGTGTGTGTGTGTGTGTGCGCGCGCATGTGTGTGTGTATGTGTGTGTATATGTGTGTATGTATATGTGTGTGCGTGCGTGTGTGTCAGAGCGACAGCGAAAGCGCCGCTGTTATCGCCGCGTCGGGGTGCCTTTGTGGAGTGGCGCAGAACAAGCATGCGCGCCCCTGGGCTTTCACTCCGCCGGCTCCGCCGTGCCACTCGCTGAGGTGGAGGAGCCTCTCGGAGAGGGAGACGGCTCTGCTGTGTCATTCTCTCTCCTCACTTTCCTTCCTCCTCTCCTGATGTCAGTCGGCTCTCGTCTTCAGGAGCACCAGGGACATTTGGAACACGTAGCGCGGGCATATGGGCAATGCTGCTCTTATTATGACTAATCAGCTTGGTTCATCCTACAATAAGCTGAAAAGATTCGCTTTCGTTGCTAGCTCAAGTAAAGCCGGCAGAGGCACCAACATAAGCACTCTTGTATTGTACATCCGGTGATAATGATCCATAAGCAGAGAGCGCTGTCAAAGCGGTAGGTCCAGGGTTGGATGCTGGTGGGCTTGGCTTTGCTGAAGCAGTTTTTGTCTGTTTTTGAATTGCATATGCTTTTATCGTGCCATTAAATGAACTGCTGCACATGAGAATGCAGCTCAAAGGCATTGCGAAAGTGCCATTGAATATTTTGAGGCTGCAGTTATCTTAAATGAAGCAGTTACCCACAACACCACAACATTGCTGTGGCATGAAGGCTGTAGGATATTCAGGATGTTTTATGGACCTGGAAAATTCCATACAGTGGACCTGTTAGATAGGCTACCCCATCTCCTTTTTCTCTCCATCTCTCTGTCTCTCTCTGTTCCCCTTATCTCCATGTCTCTCTCTGTCTTTCTTTTCTCTTTCATTGGAAAGCTCCATGGGAACAGTGGAATCAGGTGTTTTTTTGCCTAATATTAGTCCATGTTCCAGAAATCAGTCAAATAAATACATTTCCCTGCTATTTTTTATAACAACTCTAAAATTTGCTGAATTGCAAAGGGGCAGAGCTGATGATCCTTAAGCAAATGCTTTGCTTGGTTCCCTTTTTTGTCCCTCTGGCTGTTCTTTTAATTAGAGGGGGAACCCCCTGTGTGTGCACGTTTATTTATTCACTAGTTTGTTTCAATTACTCAGTGTGTAGACACCGCCTCAGACAAAGGCAGCGCAGGAGTGGTCCGGGAGTGAGCCTTGCACGCTCTCGCACGTAAGCCCCCCTCCCAGAGGAGTGGGGAAGACAAAAGGTGCGAACTCACCGTGCCGTCGGCCCCTCTTCCGGCGCCGTGCTAAACAGGGAGAACAGAGGCGGGCAGCAGCGGAGCCCACTCGTCTCTGTTTGCGTTCGGAGCTGCAACAAGGTCAGAGCAGCCGTCAGTCGGCAGGCGCTGGGTAAACTCGGCAGCTGTTGCCGTAGAGAGGGAGTGGGTGGCGAGAGGATGTGGGGTTCGGGGGTTTGGGGGGGATGAGGGGGACTGGCACTGTACTTTCTTTCTCAGGTGATTCTCCCGGCTGCCAAACTCAATCAGCTCTATTGAATAACACCCTCGCCCTTCTCACAGTCATCCTGACTTGTGTTTCAGGTACCTGCCTGGTATCACTGTCAGGCTGGTAGAGGAGGGGAGCTGGGATTCATTATATTCTCTCAGTCTGGCATGGCTGTGGGGCTGGATTTTTCCAGAGAAAAAAATGAGAGGCAAACGTGAGAGGCTCCTCTTACAGCCTCTTACAACAAGGAGTTGGGAACAGGCCCACCTTTCACCTGTTACTCTTTTTGTTTTCTTTTTCAGTGTTTTGTGCTCCTTTTCAGTTTACTGTACGTTACCATTTTCTCAAGAACTGTACAGTTAAACATAAGCAGGTAGCACGCAGCCTCCAGTGTCCAGTGGCTTGGAAAGCTCTGGCCCTGCTGGAACAGCACCGCAGGTTGGTGTTGGACTGTGGGTGTAGGGATTACTCCACCTCTTGGGAGGTGGTACCTCAATGGGACACAGAAGTGTGTAGCAGCAGGGACAGCTCCATCCGCACACATCTGACCGCTGCAGGCCCGGGGACTGGGGCTGGGGGTCAGCTGGCTTGCGGCTGTTGGGAGTCGCTCAAGACAGCTAATGAGTCAGTGCATCAGGGAGGAGAATGGAGGGATGAAAGGAAGGATGAATCTCAATGAGACAGAGTAGCAAAGCGGAGGGGGGGAAAAGGAGAGACCGTCCCTCAGGAAAGAATCGGCCGGGCAAAGCTGGCAAAACTCGTTATCGGTCCCTATGATCTGAAGAGTCCTCACCTGCACATAGACAGGGCCCGAAAACCACGCTAGCACCATGGACTGATGAGCTGGGACAGGCTGCCTCAGCAGAGAAATGAAGGATCATTTTCAGTGTGCAGTTGCTTTGAGATTGACTGCAATCAGCAGGGCAGGGAGAATCAGAGAAAGGATGATGGGAACAGCCAGAACAAGAGAAGTGGAACAGCACGGCTGTGGAACGGGCATGCTCATTCATTATTACATTTTTTATTGGCATTTAGCAGACTGTCTTATGACTTATATCAGTTAGTTTTTTTTTTTTATGTTACCCATTTATAGAGCTGGATATTTACTGGGGAAATTGTGGGTTAGGTACCTTGCCCAAGGGTACAGCAGCAGTGCCCCAGCGGGGAGTTGAACTGGCAACCTTTTGGTTACGAGTCCTGCTCCTTAACCACTATGCTACACTGCCCCCCCGTGCCGCTCAGACGTGCGCATAATAAAAGGGCTGAGTGACTGACTCAGTCCGCGGAGGGACGGAGGTGTTCCGCACGGCCTCGCTCCCTTCCTGCAGATGGATTTACAGCCATCATCAGGGCAGTGATGTGTCTCAGCAGATACTCCTCTCCGCAGATAAAGTGGACTGAATGAACCGGGCGCAGAACGAATGAGCCCGGAATTGTGAAAGGATTGCAGTGGTGATAGGAAGAGAGAACGAGCGAGGGAGGGAAAGAGAGTTTGAGTTTGAGGGGGAGTGCTGAGAGCTGAGTGAGCCAGAGCGGGGGGAAAAAAAAACCGAAAAACTTGCTTTTTATTTTACATGTAGTACCGGGATGTGTTTTGGATTCTGTGATCTAGTGACTGATGTATGGTAGTGCTCTTGGCTTCCCTTGTCTAGTCAGGTCGCACAAGTTAACTTGTGGTAGGGCTTGAATAGTGTTACTCTCACAGTCACTGGTCTGGGAGTGTTAACACTGTTGCTCATTCAACTTGAATGGATACACTTATGTTCTTTGCTGCTGGATATTGCTCTGGATAAGTGTGTCTGCTAAATGAATGTAGTGTAATGTAATGTAAAAAGAGAGAGGGAACTAGAAAGCATGTAATAGGCAGTACAAGTAGAGACACTGAAAGACTTTATTGTGGCTGAGCTGATTTGCTGGACTGCTGTGCTAATTTTTATTTGGAATGTCTTAGATCCCCCAGCCAACCTCCTTCCTATCAGCAGAAACCACAAACGCGCTTTGAGTTTGTAACCTGGCTGGGAGAGGCAACTACAGAAGGAGGGGACAAAAATCTGGGTCCATGATTTGGAGAAATCAAGGGAGAGGGAAGGAACCATGATGAAACAGCTTTCAGATGAGATGAAGAATTGTTATCACAATCTGAGCCCCCATCTGAGCCTGGCTAGTCCTTCAGACAAAAAAATCCCAGAACAGAGGAGCTTTTGGGCCTAAGCGAGGGGTTCGGAGGGGGCGGTGGAGATTGGACTGATTTTTAAGGAGGAGTGAGAAGACTTGCGAGGCCAGAGAGAGTGATAAATGGGGAAGTGTCACTTTCCCGAAACCTGGCTGTCTAACACTAAGCCAGGATATTATTTATAGTCAGCTGGATACTCAGGGGTGGCAGTAATGAGCTTCATTGTGACAAATGGAAGTTAGGGAGCCATATGGCAATTTCAGACACTCCCTTTTTGCCTTTCGCACTCCTCCTCCTGCTCTGTCTCTCCCCCGCGTCATTATTCACATGTCCCTCGCTCCGTTTTCTCTCACCCCCCATTCCCTTCTTTGATGCTCATTAGTTTTGTTCGGTGTCCTCTCTACTGTCCTCCTCGTGTTTCCGGTGCCTTCAGGCTTCGCGTCCCTCCCGATCCCCCTTCCCCTCGTACCCCCGTCCCGCTGCTGTGTCTCCCTTCCCTGTCAGGGTCTCGACTGGTTTCGGCTGCTTAAACTTGCAACCACACGCTTTCTGGGTCCTCACAGACAAATCACCAGCGCCCCTCCCCACACGTACATGCATACACACACAAACACGTACACACACATACTGTGTTGCCTCTCCTTCGCTCTCCATGCTGGCTGTGACTCAACGCCCAGGATTCCTGGATTAGCGCTTGGCTCCTCGGCGTGTGCAGTCAGCTGTTCTCAGAGTTCTCTGAGCAGAACAACTCGAACTAGTGCAGATTGCCTGGTCACCACGCCATGCAGGAACAGAGGGGTGGATGTTTTGCATGCTGGTCTTTGAGTGACTGTGAAGTACAGCCCCTGCTTACACTTCTACATTCCTCTGTCCAGCAACCACCTTTTTACAACAGAAAAGTATTTAAGTATTGTGCATTTGATAATAAAAAAGATGTCCTTGTAAAGGACACATTCTCCTTGTACCTTGTAATGATAGCCCCTGCAGGGGACAACAGTGAAAGTCCCTGCACCATAAGAGACAGAGCTAAAATTAGTATGTTGCCTCACGTAACATTAGAAAATGTCGTGTTCTCTGTTAATGTTACAGCCGTTGCGTCAAGCGTAAAGGCTAATTCATAGAGCTTCAGTCCATCTTAGGATTCATAGAAGCTACAGCTTTAAATGATAGTGTCTGTATATGTGTGCACCTGTCGAACTTTGAATATAATCCCAAATATAGTCACTAAAGTGCAAGAAACTCATAAATAAGCAAATAATCTTTTCTGGGGATTCATTTTCCACTCATCCGTCTTGCTTGATTGATTGGGACTGAAATTTGATTGAAAACTCAGAAATGCAGAGGACGGTATTTTATAATCTGTGACTTGCTGCAGTAAGCCACTGTGGACTGGACATTTTTTTCTGGAAAGGCAGAGTACTATTATCTGCTTAGGAAATGACTGATAGAAGTATGCAATATAGCTGTACTGCTCAGCACTTTGCTGCAATCATGTACTGGCAGCGAATGGGAAGACAGCAAGTGTTGGGATTTTGGACTGACAAAGTAGCAGTATACTAAATGTTTTGAAAGACCTCTGGACAACATATGTTCTCTCAGGTTGTGTCAAGTGTTAGGTTATCCCTCGAGGCCTTGGTGTTTATGTCTCTTTGATGCGCTGAATATGGATGTTTTTTTTTTCCTGACACACTTTTAAATAGGAAACTTCTACAGACACTGTGAGGTCGCTGTTACTTTTTGTTGCTTGCTCGATGCCCCCAGAGTATTACCACGCTCTTGCCACAGTTGCGTGCGTCAGCGTGAAATGTCAGACTCATCATTGGAGACGCGGGCCGAGCCAGCTGGCTCCCGTCCTCCCTGCAGACTCCCCGTGCCTCTATCCGTGAGTCATCGCGTCTAACCCACACCTCTCCCGCCCCCCTGTTCCCCCGCACCGTTCCTGCAGGGTTCCCCCGAGATGCATGCGATGCAGAGGCGCAGAAGGCGCAGGCTGCTGTCGGATATCTTTTATCCTCCCGAGTCTGAGGGAGCGCGGGAGAGAGAGAGAGCGACGCGGAGTTCCTTGACGAGAGAACGGGTGGGAACTGGGGAGCAAATCTCACAGAGATGGGTGAAAAAAAAGGAATTCTAGATGCGCAGAGCGCATGAAAGGGCAGCAGACAAAAGAAAAGATGAGGGAGGATCATGTGACTTGCACCCAGCCTCCTTCCAAGGAGCAGAGCCAGAATGTCTGTTGGGAGTGAATTCGGTGTAGCCAAGTCAAGGTTTCCAATGGACTTTTTGGTTGTCCTGCAGCCCATTTCTGTCACAGTTGTTTTGTGGTCATTATTATTATTACCATTGTTGGCATTTAGCAGATGCCCTTATCCAGAGTGACTTGCATAGATTACAGTTTTTTTACATGTTACCCATTTATACAGCTGGATATTTACGGAGGCAATTGTGGGTTAAGTAACTTGCCCAAGGTTACAACAGCACTGCCTCAGGGGGAATTGAGCTGGCAACCTTGCGGTTATGAGTCCTGCTCCTTAACCACTACGCTACATTGCTGCCCTTACGAGAGCACAGCCAGCAAAGGTTTGATGCAGAGCACCCAGATGACACACTCAGCTTAAACCCAACAAGTGTCAGAGTCGGGTAAGGCTCCGTTGATGGAGTGGAATCCATCAGTCATTCCATTGGGAAAGCAGAGTCGTGCTGTGGCACCATGGGCTGACCCAGGGGTCGTCAGACTTATCTGCACTCACACAAAGTCAGAGGAGTCATGTCACCCTGCAGGTACGGAATAGAATACGGTCACAGTTAATGCAGATTCAGGCCTCTGCAGACCGCAGGCAAGTGCAGGCATGTAATGAGGGCGGCGGTATGGCGCAGCGGTAAGGAGCAGTGCCCGCGACCCTGCTCGCTGCTTCGATTCCCAGATGGGTCGCTGTTGTTGCGCCCTTGGGCAAGGCGCTTAACCTGAACCGCCTCGGCAAATGTTCATTCATATGAATGGGTAGCGGTAATTGTCAGTCGTTCTGCTCTCCGAGAACATCCTGTTCCTCCTTCTCCTGGCAACGCCGCGCTCTCGTCGCAGTTCAGTGCGGCGCTCTTGCGGAAGCCTGCCGCGCTGAGCGGGCTGCTGATGCGAGAGAGATCAGTGTGACCCAGAGAGAACAGGGGGAACAATGGCATGAGTCCTAATGAGGTCCAGGGCCACCGATTCTAAATGACACACAGTGTTATTCTGTCCTTTGGGGATCTTTGGAGAATCGGTACAGTTTTACACACACACACACACACACACACACACACACACACACACACACACACACACACACACACACACACATACATATGTGTGCACACATTCTCTCTCTGCCTCTTGTGAATCTTCATTACCTCTCCTTCCAGCCTTCCATTTCCTCCCTGCCTCTCAGACCCTGCTCCTGGATCTAGTTAATTCTGGGCAGTTCTCTCCTCCGCCTTATCTCCCCCCTCCCTCTCCGTGTTGAGCAGCCATCTCCCCCGAGCTCCACGCACACGGTCCAGTGGATCTGCTCACCAGGGGGATATGGAAACACACTCCTGAGGGCCCACCTGAGCGCTGAGCAGGGGGGAGAGAAGCGGGCGATTATCAGACAGAGGAAAAAAACGCAAGGAGCGAGTGAATAAAACAGCTTGCAGTCCAAATGCTGAAATTCCCCCTCTGGTGTGGTGCCTCATCCTCCCTCAGAAGTATCATTTATACAATAGGCTAAAATCCAAGTTTAATGCTGGCAGATTATCTTTATACAGAGGTAAGCTTTAGTCTTCACAACTTGATCACTCTATCACAAGGTTAGCCCCATCTGCTCCCCCCTTTGATGATCTCACTGTTTCTTTGCAAATGAGCAAAGAATTTTGTGAGTGTAGTAGATTTGGTTGAATGTAGCCAGGGGTGCCAAATGAACTTTGTGTTGGCGATAGGTAATTTTTTATGCATTATTCTTCCTTTTCTCCCATTCTCTTGGCAAATATGCCAATTATGCATTTTAAGCCTGTCACCACTGCAATGACAACCACTGAACCCATGTATGAGCATAGGATTGGCCAAGAACTACAGATGAAAATTGGCATTACAGCATACTCTTACTTGGATGCATCTGCAGAAATACTGATTAGTGTGCATTGTCCCTGTCAAATAATAAATAATATATCAATAATCAACAATCCTCCAATACACAAGCATGGCTACCACGACAATTTTTCAAACCGCAAATCCCACAGTGAACCAGGAGACAAATGCTGTCACAGGATAGATGCAGCCTCCTAATGCCCTCTTAGTAACTCATGGGCACCCATACAAATCCCATTGCACTGAGAGCAGAGTAATGAGGGGACCTCGGGCGACCGACCCACCCCTAGCCCTGGGGGTAAAGAAGCCATTTTGCTCTGCCGGTATGAGCTCCCAGTCATTGTCAGCAAAGGACACAGCCAGCGTTAAACCCATGCAGTAGGGCTCAGCCTATGCTTGAAACAAGTGCTTCTACCATTTGAGCCACTCGTGACCCAGCAGTAGGTAAATTAAATATGCAGCACTGACAACCCAGCTAGCACATATTGTTCACATAATAATATATCTGTAATGTAGCCACAGTGTCATTAAGGCGCTCCTTCAGTACAGGAGTGTTCATCAAAAGGACGGATCTGTAGGGAGAGGGAGAGACAGAGCTTGTGATCCTGCCTGAGGTTTGTACACTTCAGTGTCCTCTGTGGTAGAAGACAGAGAGGTTTAGAGTGGGGAAAAAAAGATTGTTGTTTTTGTCTGCTGTTCTGAGAAAGAAAAAATTTATTCAGAGGTGGCAATATCAAATGGGTTAAGGGTGGGGTTTGTGGAGCAGGTGTGTTGACGTCCTGAGGGGACACAGTGGCACCCAGGTCTGTTGTTTTGCAGCTTTGTGCTTGCTGCACGCGTTTACTGCAGGCTGTGGAGTTGAGAACCTGATTTAGATTGAAGACCCTAAATGATTCCAGTAGGAGGTGGGCACAGAAGTGGCCCACTATGTCCAGTGTACCAGGAAAGAGGCAGGCACTGAGGTATAGAAGTGCTGCACTAAAATGCCCTAAGTGTCCCCTTGTGCGTTGCTGCTGCAGACATCACTGCTGCAGCTGCAACTGAGAGCTCCTCCCCTTTCCTTTCCAGATACCCCTTTCATCTGTTCCGCTGCGTCTGCATTCAGCCCAGAATCCCCGCGATGCCTGCTTTATGCATGTGGGAACGTCATCTTGTGTGGTGGATTGGAGGAGCTTTGTGAAGCTTCCCCCATATGTGTTTGGCTTCTCTGCACTGTGTGTCTGTCAGCTTGCACATTGCGCGCTGTCAAGTAAGACCAAGTTCGTTGCAGGAGAGCGAGCAGACAACAGCTGTAAAAACCAACCCGTCCAAGAGCGGAACAGCTGACCTGTTTCCTAGGAGACCAATCTGCCGCAGAAACGCACATCTCCAAACGACAGACCCGTGGCTGGGTTTTTACATTTCGTTTTTTTTTTGGCAGAGGGGTTTTAATTAAAAAGTTTCCGCAAACACCATTCCAATTATAAGCCGAACAGGATTTACATTTGCCTAAATTGCCAGCTCTGTTTAACGTGATTAAAATAAAAAAAGGAATTACGTGTTCCTCCAGGCACCAGGTATTGTGAGATTCCTAATCCTTTTCCACGGCTAAGTGCCGCAAACAGGGGCTTTAAGATACGATGAGCCTAACGCACATTTGCAGCCTTCGACAGCCGTGCTGCAAGATTCCAGATGCAGGACGGCTCGCGGGATTAATCAGCATTACACTCTTCCACCAGCCTCCATGTGTGCCCGTGACAGGAACTCAGACTGGAAATAAATCTGTGCTTCTTCAATGAAAAAAGAGCAAGTCTGCCTGGCTGCGTGCGAAAGACAGTGCTTCCATCACCTTTCCCGCTTTCTTCCTTTGACGAATCAAATCGTTCCTCTGAGCTGCAGCCGACCCGGCCCCCCATAACCTCCGCTGTGGCGCCGGTGGGGGTTCTGTGGTTTGAAGTGATAATCGCTTCAGCGAGTCAGTGCCTCCTGAGTAGTCTGACCCTCACACCTGGGGCAGGGTCAGTCAGATAGCTTAGTGACCCTATGACACACCCATACCCATATCCATGGTGATGTTGCTGCTCCCCCCCTTCTCCATCTTCCATCTCTGATTTGGTACAGTTAGAGACAGGGTGGTATATGTGATCTCCAGTAAGGACACCACAGCTGCTGGGTCTCTGCTGTCTCCTTCTTTTGCTGAACAGGTCTCTGGCAGTTTGTTTGTTGTGTCATTACCCCAGATAGTGTCATTTTAATAACAGTCAGAATTGGCTGTATGCATATGACTGAGATAGAGATCATGCACTTTTTCCAGTGTAGAGTTTTAGTATCACAGATAGAATTTCTATATACTTTCCACTGATGGTCGTAAACGAGATACAGCAAGAGTCTGGTTTAAACTTCTTCAATGTTCACTGGACTTTTATTGTCCTTGTGCCTCTTCACATTTGTAGGTATTACAGCCAGCATGATTATCCTCTCAGATGATACAGACATGAGGTTTGCTAATTGCAACATATGAAAAGTTAATGGGCAACACCAGTTCTAGCATTTTTTTTACTGATGATATGATATGAAGTCTCTGTGGCTAGAAAGCGATTTAGCTTACCTAATGAAATAATGATAGCACTTTAGACAGTGATTTTTGCTTAATGCTTAATTTGTTCTGAGAAAACATCAAGCAGCCATGGGTTGCAATTTGCATACAATTAAGCATAAGCTCTGTTTAAAAGGACAAATAACATGACAGCCTTGTTCTTGTTTTAATTGCAGTGCATTGGAGAACCTTTCCCAAATACAATTCTAAGTATCTGAGTAGTAGTCTTGTTTTCAGTATGTATCATCCTGACAAAGCAAAGCTTTTAATGGGCTACAATTCAGCCTTTGCCTTTTGACCATATTGTTAGCAGTTTACTTCATATAGTTGACCTCATGTAGTTCTTATTTCCTGTACATGGTAAAAAATGGTCTTCTAGGTTGTGTTCACATATTTTAAGCATCTTAATTTATTAATAATCCAACAGAACCAAATCCTTTTCAGTGCACTTAATTTTACTTAGACACATTCCATTCAAAAGAACATCTAGGCTTTCTCCACTTAATGAAGAACTTGGGATGGGTTTGGGATTTTGACAGGTTTAACCATACTGTTAAAGTGACAGAAACCAATGCCTGTTTAAACCCTACAAATGCTCTGTCTGGGGCCATCTCTTCCCTAAGTGCTTTCCTAACCAACTAGTTGACCTCATCGTTCAGTTCTTTTTCATGCTATTTTTGCCAGTATTCACAAGGAAAGACATGTGTGGTTGTCTACTGCATAATCATTACTGTTAGTTATCCTAATGTCTCCATCCACACATGCTCTTTTAGAACATTTCATTCCTTAAATACTGCTTTGTCATGGATTAGCCTACCAACACCCAATTGGTAAAAAAATTCCATTTAAACCTTTATTTGTAAGAACCCTGAAGGAGAACCCTGATACTGAAAGAACAAAGTTTAGTACACCACAGGAGCAGTTGTGGTAGGTGAATCCAGCTGAACTGTGTGAACTCACCCTTCGTTTCTTAAGGTGAAGAGTTTTAAGGAGAAATACTCCTGGCCTTTCATTATGACTCTTTGACTCTTCATCCAGGGCTGCTTGCAGGATTTACATTACATTACATTGTTGTCATTAAGCAGATGCTCTTATACAGAGCAACTTACATGATGTAGGTTACATTTTTTATGCATTTATAAAGGTGGATATTTGCTGTGGTAACTGTGGTATAAGAATCTTAGGTACAACAGCAGTACCCCAGTGAGGAATCGAACCAGCATTTCAGCTATGAGCCCTGCTTCTTACAAGTACACCACACTGCTGTAACATCTTACAAAATGTGTAGCATCCTTCAAAATGGATTCCAGCCATAGATTCAAGTGTCCCATTTTTATGTGATGCCATCACTTATGAACAATTTGTCAAAATACAAAAAGTAGCCAAATATATAGAATATATAATACACAATTTTATATAGATTAAATATATTTAAATATATAATTAAATATAACAATTATGGGCACTTTCATAAATTATTGTGCAGATATATAGATAAATTATCGTTATTCATAAATCATATCAAATTCATATAATTCATATAATTATTCATAAATTATCAACCGGATGTATTTTTTCCAAAGAGAGCACCCTAAGGTCCACAGTCCAGCGGTGGTGGTCACTACTCCACATACTGCTCACTTCAGGCAGCTCAGAGCGGCTGGACGTTGTGAGGTCACCCTTCATACACCCTTCATACATTCCACCCTAATGCGCACGGCTAATTGGCCCAGTGCCACTTCCGCGCTCTGTAAGTGCACCGTGTTTGATGGGATACAAGCACTTCGTACTCGGATGCGAAAACGGCGCATGCAGATGCTGTTACCTGTCTTGTATGACCTTTTTGTACAAAGCAGCCGATCTGGAGTATGTCAGTTTACATAATTGGACACATTAACGCAACAGTACAGGATATAACGGTTGCTCATGCACCTTTTAATGCACACAGAGCCAACCGCCAAGGCCTTGCCTCCTTTAAAATGACAATATAAACGACCCTGCTAATTGCGATAAGATTTATAACGACATCCCCAACCCCCCGCCATTCTGCACTTGTGTCCTCAACAGCACTTTTTAGATCCCTCTCAGTTCCATGAATATGCAATCACACATCATGTCATGCATCTGAGATGAAGTAGTTATTAAATTCTCCGCTTATACGGTAATGCGATCTTTCCGAAGGTGCTGAATTTTTCATTGCGACTATGTCATTTTTGTCAGAATACCAACCCCATCACCAACCTCTTATCTTATTCCATATCTGTAAATTGTAATTGTGGCAGACGTAATATGCGCGTCCATGTTGGACTATATATATGTGCTGTGCCGGAGGTGGTCTCTGATTCAGTCAATCTATGTGAAATGTGGTTCTCGTTAACTGGGGAGTCGTCACTGTCCACAAGATAAAGACCTCAAGACATTAATCAGTCCAATGAACACATTACAAAAGCCGCACTGTCATGCAAGCTGTCTATATTGTCTTATTACTCTACATGACGCCGTCATAACCAGGGGAAAGGGTAGCGGTAGAGTTTTGTTTGTCGCCGTGATCATTTGTACGTGTCCATCGGGAGTGCGTGTCACCGCCTCAGGGATTGTAATTTCGTCGCGGAACGCAGCAAGCGCCGCGGAGAAACCGGGGCTTTCTGGCGTTCCCCTGTTTGACAGATGTGCAGCTTTGTTTAATTCGTCGGCCCTGATTGACTGTCGCCCGCCGTCTCTGTCGGTTGACAGCGCCGCGCCCGTGTGTACAATGCTAAAGGTGACCCTCTGATTGCGGTTGTCTCTGCTCGCCTGCAGCTGCCAAAACCGTTTTGTCCCGAGCAGCTGATTTTTTTTTCGGGACCACCCTCACCAGTTCGCTCCCCCCTTTCCCGTCGCGCTTCTTTCTCTGCCCGCGTTTCCTGCCCTCGAATTAACTTGTTTGCTCAACCACGATAATGGTTTCATTATAATTAACAGCTGCTTGTCAGTGCCTTTTTTTGTTTGGCCAGAGTAAATGCATATTTATCCTGCAAAAATCACAGCCGTTGCTTAATGTGTTGGGGTTGTTTCTGTGTCTAATGCCTGCCTGCTCGTTCATTGAGTGAATAAGTAAGGGAGGTGTAAATAGGGAGGTGTACTCTGTGTGCTCACCTCTGCACTGATGATGTGTGTGAGAGATTTAGTATGAGCGTGTAAGTCCATGTTGCGAAGCATTGTGACTGCAGATTCACAGACATATGATTGTTTTCAAAGGTGTCCTTTCAGCTTGTTTGACTACGTGCATGCATTGTACGTGTTGTGGGAATGTGCGAACATGTTTACGTGTGAGTGTGTTTGTGGCGCTTATGGTGTTGTCAAGGGTGGCTGGCAGTAGGCAGGTTGGCATAGGCCCATGTGGGTACTGAGTTCTTATGAGGAGGAGGATGGCTGTGTTCTCTGCTGATCAGTGGGAGAAGACAGGGAATAAGTTGGAGGAGTGCTGGTCAGTAGTTGTTGATGACCACAATGGTTTCTTGCAGGGTACTGGTGCATTCACAGATGGATGTGATGAATCACTGCTCTCAGTACCTAAATGTCAGCTCTAAATCTGACACAGGCTCTGAAACTGACACACTGCATGTGTGTTTGTGTGTGTGTGTGTGTGTGTGTGTGTGTGTGTGTGTGTGTGTGTGTGTGTGTGTGTGCGTGTGGGGTGAGGGTAGGTTTGTGTGTGTGTGTCTGTGTGTCTGTTTGTAGGTGTACATTTGCGTGTGAGCGTGTATGGTTGTCTCTATATTTGGACCACTGTGTTTGAGTGGAAAAAAAGAAAACAGCTGATACAGTTAGTCTCTGTCGGTGCTGGAAGTGGCTAATGTTGGAGGCCGGGCACACATCACGACAGAGCGTGAGCATTCTTATACTTACATTTTATTGTTCTCAGGAGTGCTGTCCCGGTTGTGAGAAATACTTTAAACATGTACCTCAGGGAATGAGCTCTGCAGCGAGGCCATTCCTAGAGGAACAGTGCCGAGTAGCGGGTAGCGTATCTTGCGTAGCTCCCTGTGACTGTAATGAGCCAGCGTTTGGGCAGGTTGGTGAACTCGGAGAGCTTTGGGCATGGGTGTAACAAGCCGGCCAGCAGCAGGGAGGCGGCGGGTTCCACAGACACAGAGAGCCCCGGGCTTCTGATGGAGCGCCCCCGCCTTCTCGATCCAGTGATGCAATGAGTTGACTGCAGTAAGGCTTTCCAGCTCTCCTCTCCATTACAGCTTCTAAAGACCCTATTAGGTCTGCGCGAACCCTCCTGTTACATCTCCGCTAAGTCCCGTTAGCTGCATAAGCCACTCCCGCTGTCCCATAGAGGGGTGCCTTCTTCTCCCCTTTTGAAGATTTTCGGATTTACCCGCTCCTGCGACAGCACCGTGTTCCTCCCCTCCAGTTGGCCCATCCCTCTCTCCGCAGAGAGGGGTTAGAGGAGTGCACTGGAGCCGTGGTGGCCGCGTGCGGTAATTAAGAGGTAATAACTCCGCAGCTGCTGGCCCCCCGAGGGACCCGCTGTTACGAACTGACGAGGGGGAAATTAGAATGATCGATCCGGTGCCTGTCAATCCTGCCCAGGTGAAGACTGCCTGACGCCGACGCCCCTCGTTGTCGGTGAGCGCCGGGAGTTGCCGCGGGTGACAGAGCCGCGGCGAAGCTGCGACACGGAGGTCGCATCGACGCGGAGTGCTAAAAATGATGTAGAGCGACGGTTAACAATGGCTTGTGCAACATCCGCCGGCCCCTGCCTCCCATTACTATCCAGCTGTCAATGCGGCCAGGGAGGCCGAGGCTGCTGGCTGGAATCCAATCAATGCTTTTCAGAGTCGGCGTGCGGTAGTTTACTGCATCAGCCCTGCGCTTTAATTTCGCCCCGATTTCATGTCCTGGGAGATGTCCTGTCTAAGGCAGAGTGATCCATCTGTAATTAGATCCTGAGTGGGGAGGTGCTGCGTGTTGGCGAATGTCTCAGGTGTGAATCAAATATTTCTCAAAGATATGCTTGAGGAAAAAGAGGGGGGAAGGAATAATTGTTTACCAGTGATCAACCCTTATTGTAAGCCGAGAGTACCATCTCTCTATCCCTGAGTTACCACTCTCCTTTGCGCTGAGTATAAGAATGTATATGTCTGTAGGGCCCTTCCCTGCACTATCCTCAGTGTAGTTCTATAAATAATCTGCTGGCTTTGAAAGAACAGACCCGAGGAACACTGGTTGGATACAATGCGCCAGCAGATCTGCCTGCTTTGTCCTATATATATGTAACCATATATTCACACAGCTGTCTCCTCAGAGGGAGTGCATTTCTCTCTGCACTTCCTCAGCACCTCTATTTCTGTATTTCTGGTCACAGTGCAGGAATATTGCTGGAAAAATAAATATCCGGCACTATATCAGTATTCATGTGACACGTTTTATCATTCTTCTCCCCTGTTTCACGCCCGTTTCTTTTCCTACCATTGCCCTCTTTGTGCTTTTATCCCTCTATCCTCCTCTTCCTTCTTTCAGTGCCTCTCTCTTCTTCCTCTTCTTCCCCCTCTTTCATTATCCCTCCTTCCTCCTCATCTTCTCCTCCTCCTGGCATCCCTCTCTCCTCCTCCTCTCCTCCTTTTAGTGTCACCCCCGCGGAGCTCACGGCTCACGCTCCTTTCCTGTTTTCCCTTGCTCTCGTTCCTCTCCTCAGCTCATCAGCAGAAAGCTGCAGGTGTCCCTCGTTCATCTGCATGCATAATGCAGCGCGCGCGGCTCACAGCGCACCCTCGCGCACATAAGGACGCTGCTAACGGCCTGGTCCAAGGAGAGCCGCGCTGCGCCCGCGTATTCCGAACTGCACGGACGGAATCTGGAGGAGCACCCCACCCCCCCAACCCCACCCGCTCCCCTCATTTCGAACGGGCTTCCCATGGCCCGCCCGGCGTGCCCCGCGTGTAGCCGAACCCACATTGGCACTGCATCATTAGTATGGCCTGCAGGGATCCCTCCTGTCTCTCTGCCCATTGGCTCCCCAGCTGTGCCGCTGCACTGAGCGCACGGGCGCCCCCTGTGGAGATCAGAGGCATGGAGCTTCTGTCAGTAGGGGAAGGGGGTCAGCTTTGAAGCCTCTACTCCATGACGTGTCCTCTCTGTGCTGCCCGGTTCTGTTGTGACACACGGAGACTGATAAGGAGCCGCAACACATATCTGCCATACCTCAACCTTCATTTCCTTTGCATTCGACTAAAGAAGGGTCTTCAATGCCCTAAGTTCAATGGCCACATTTTGACCTTGTGTTTTTTCCTTACGCTCAAACACATTGAGCATGTTGTGAAATCCTAACGTTGGCCAGTTTGAGTTGTGGATAATAGTACTGGGACAGTCAGCTGGCCACAGAGGACCGTTCTGCCTCCGGATGTGAGAAGAGTTTGTGTTTTTTCCCCCTCGCTTACACCGCATGTGCCCAGAGCAGCCGTCCAGCATTTGGACACCTGGCTCAGTCCTGCATTAAACATGAGAGGGGAGCTGACAGAGTGTCAGGGGGCCTGTCTGCGGTGCTGCAGGTAGGGAGGGCCCTGTTCGCTGAAGCCTCTGTGATAGCAGGCTTGGGGGGGGCATCGCAGGCATTTCGTTTGATTTACTAAAATCGCTTTACTTTGTGAAAACAGGATTACCTTGCATTACAATATGGTACTTTGATAATACTTACGGAGAGCTGCAGAAACATAGCGTGGATGTTGCGTTGTGCAGTCAGATTCAGGGGACTGGAAAACGCCAAGCAGTGCGAATTGTGTCGGGATGGCAACAGGCGCCATGTTGAGCGAGTAGCTCTCGTCTCCCCCATGTATTTTGTCGATGTGATGTACCATGTGTTGTTACTGAAACGGCACAGACCACAGGCTAAAACATTCAGACAGCATCCTTGTTTAGTTTTGGCCCACCTGCGCATATTAATTGAAGCAAAACGGAGCCTACAATGCAACACAAACAAACACACAGGGACTCATATTAATTGTCTTGGCAGAAACCTTGGGGAATAAACCAGTCTTTTTTTCTTTGCCCATGTAGCAAGACGCTTGCCTTAGGCTGCCATGAATCAAATTTAAGTCCTTTGAGAGAATCCCCACGCTGAGGGGGGTGCCAGAGTTTAGGTGGGGGCCACAGGAGCCAGGTGATGACGAAGGGTGCACTCCTCTCAATTAAAGAAGCACCCTTCATGATCACCTGAGGGTAATGCAGCTCGCCCTCCAATCCCTCTCGGCTTGAATTCAGTGGGCGCCAATGAAGGACACACGTTGTTGACTCTTTCTGTTTGATTTCAGTGTCCGGGCTCCCATTGATTGCCTTCGCGTGCTGTCGGTTGACCTTGGCGTCCAGAAGCAGGCATCTCTGCGGGCTCGGTGACTGCCGTATTTGTCTGAGTTTTCGAAACGAGTTATGAAATGAATTCCTGGCACTCGGAGGAGGCTGTAATGAACCCGTTAGAGTGAGCGCTGTTTCTCAGCCTTTTGATGGCCCCCGGTGTGCAATAACAATTACACAGCAGGGAGGCGCTTGCATATATTAGCTGCACCGGGGAGAGGCTAAAGACCTGCAGACGCACCGGCCTTGTCACCCACAGGGCAGCTGACAGTTCGCGGTGATTGCCAATTGTGACTCCGGGGCCAAACTCTCCTTGACAGCTGTGCGACTGTCTTCAGCATCCAATCAGGGACGCGGCAGGCCCGGCCCAGCGTTTCTCAGTGGCTTTTTCCACCGATAAACATGCCCTTCACATTCATTCCTCATCAGCAGTCACTGCACACGAAAGCAGGTTTCGCTGCGCATCCTACTGAGGAAAAATGGCAGAATGGTGTGGGAGTATGATTATGTCAATTTTATCTGTAATTGTATCTGACTAATTAAACAAAGTGCAGAAAATTCTTAAATGAGGCAGTTTGACTACTCAGAGGAATTTGACCGGCTCCCACAGTGTTTATAATCTGTGCATTACTGCCACGTCCTGACTCCTGAACGAGATTAATTTTGGGAGGGATTTGTTTGGCTGGCTTGTCTTTCCCTTGCTGTTGAGGCGCGGTGGGAGGGCTCAAAATGGACTCGCTTCTCATTTTCAGCGCGTTGAAGCAAGGCAGGGGTCAGCATCAAAATGGCCAACACTGTGTGTTAATGTAGGGCTCGCATTGAAAAACAATAGCTTAACTTTAGAGCACTTATGTACCAATGTTCTCTCTCTCCCTCTGTCACCAAAAAGCTCCCTCTCGCGTCAGGCCTGTGGGGTGCACATTGCGGGTGAGTGGCTGCACGGGGCCTCCCCTTCCTCCGTGAGGATGTGAGGTGTAGCTGAAGTGGGTCCTTGCAGGAAGGCCCGGGGTGGGTTTAAGGCGGGGCGGGCATAGAAGAACAGGCCTCGAGGCCTGAGCCCAGAGAGTGAGGGGTGGGGAAACGCTGACGCCTTGCCTGGTTAGGCCCTGCTCCGCAACGACGTGGCCTCAGGTCTGACACAGGGCTGAGGAGTGTGTCACAGACTGCCTGTGGAGAGAAGATGCTCTAAAAGCAGAGGGTTTTATGACTGGATTTTGCTTTCACAGGCAGGACAAATTTGGTTCTGCAGTGTCCATGTTATACAACCATGTGACTCCTTTGTTGGTCTCAACCTGTATTGAGGTTCAGTTTGCAAATTGAATGTGGTTTTAGCTGCCGTTTGATGTGTGTGAATGCGTGAACTAAAGAAAGAGACCAAAAAAAAATCTAAATATGAACCGTTATAATTGTATGAACTGTTTTGACCTAGTAGGTAATGATGCTTAAGTTGTTCCTCAGTGCTGTGAGCAGGCACAAGTAGGTAAAAAGCATGAATTCTTCTGCTGTCCAGCTGAGTTGGCTTGTCATGCCTTCAGATTGATGCTACTGTTTGTTGCTTGCTTGCCCTTGTGCCTTACCTCTCTGCCTGTGTGTCTGCCTGCCTGCTGTCTGTCTGTCCCATCTTGAGCTTGGTGGTTAAACGCGTTACATAGCTGTCCCATGTGGTTCCAGAGTGCCTGGCTGTTATTTGCTGGCTGTCACGTCCAAACTGCTAACTTGTGATTGGAAGCTCTGTGGGTCTGCTGCTGAAACCCATTGTGTTCTTCTGACTACATCCCCCCACTGGCTCACCTGTTTCCTACAGACTCTGCGCATGTGCAACTTTTGTGTCAACCCAGATACTCAATCTCATCACACCTGTGACAAATGGTGTATATACGACTTGACAGGTATAATATTATCTCATGTCACCTGTCTTGTTTGCACATTAAGGGTGGAATTGTTGGGTAGGATGGAGTTGTTTGTTTGTGTGACAATACATTCAGAGTGACAAATAATTACAAGCCTGTAAGCCTTCCCATTTTCTTCCAGAATGTTTTACCAGGGATTTGGTGTTGCTGTATTTCATTTGAAACTTTTCGGTTTGTGGAGATGTCACCCCCCTCCCATGCCGCCCTCCTTGCCAACAACTGCAAATTACGAGCCGCAGGACAGATAGCTGGCAGGCTGCTGAAGGGCTTTGCCATTAGCTCAGGTTATGCGCTTTGTGATAAGCGGCTGGGTCAAAGTTTCCATTTAATCTGGCCCTAAGTGAGGACTCTGGAGACTGAAGCACAATAAGTCTTTGTGTTAATGAACCAAAATCCCAGATCGCTGACATAGTCTGAGCCAGAGAGAACATCTGCAGCGTTTCCAGTGAATCATGTAATAATGAAACTGCTCAGAATCAATGTAATTACACAGGAGGTCATCCACTTAAGCCTGAGATGCTCACTGCGCCCTATAATGCATTTCATGTAATATGTACGACATTAATTGTGTATATTTTTATATTTTGTCTAATTTTGAAGTATAGTTTTTGGTCATTATTTTCAACAAATGCTGTCGGTCAAGTAGAAGCACAGGCTGTTCCTACTTGTTGACAGAATTATAATTTTTAATTGACATAGACTCCATGTGCAGCTTGTACAGGTCTGAAGATTCTGTGCTCTCAGAGGGAAGTTTGGGCCCTCAGGTGGGAGACGGAGGTGCTCCTGTTGGGCTTCCCCTCACGTTTGTTCTCTCTGTTGTGAGAGCTCTGCTGCTATGTGCCAGTGTGCCGCCGGCTGCTGGTGGCATCTGCACCCTGCAGTTACTGGGATGAGAGGCGGGGCTTGTCAGGACAATCAGCCAATAAGAAATGGTATGATTAGGCCATCAGCCAATAATGGCACTGGCACACAGGTTCACCAAGGTTAACGCTCCTGGGAAGGGAACTGGGGAAGGGAAGCACATTGTGGTTAAATCGGGAGTGTAGAGTCTTTCCTGCAATGAGATGACCATTATCATCGTCCCTTTAAAGTGAAGTGACTGAGACAACATAAAATGGACGTAGTCGGTATGGAAAAACAGTGAAAGAGATTTAATGCTGTGGTGCGGTTTGATGATGACAGGTCTGGGGAATAGCCACGGCTCCACTGAGCGTGGGAGACACCCCCCTCTGGCTCGCTTGCACATACCAGCTCCTCCTATGACCGTTCCGCACGGCTGCACACAGGAGCCATCCTCAGAGCTATGCTCAGAGGCTCTGAAAGACAGAGGGCAGTCAGCTGCTTCCATGGCTTCAAGCAACCCATTATCTGTCTTCTGCATTTGCTGTCAAGAGCAAATCACACCACGCCTTCGGTTCAAAATGAACGTGGAGATGCGTGTTAGTTGTCAAGCTTGTCTCTGCAAAGCAAATGCATCACCCACAACACTTGAAGCAACATCAATGCCGTTTTTTTGGAATAGGTTAAAAAAACGAAAGATTTAAATGATTGACTCCCTGCCTAAGAAAACATCATTCTGCCAGTCCCATAATCCTCTGCCTTGGTGCATCCCTGCCCTGAATTTCTCCAGTCTTTATGGTAACAGCCTCTGCACAAAGATTAACCATGGGCATCTTTTTCTTCTAGCTAACACTGGGGCCTGTTTTCCCAAGCAAGGTAACTGCAACAGCAGACTGCATTTCGTTCTCACGCTCAAACTCCATTGATCTCCACTGTCAGTGTCACTGCTCACCCTCTGTGTTGTTTCACGCGCGATGTTGTTGGCGTCTCACCCAGTGATTAGGGACTCTGATAAAAGGCCATCTTGGCTGTCAGGAAGACGTGCATGTCTCCAGTTCTGTAGTATTGTTAATAATCAAAGGGGATTTTGTGGAGGGTTGACTGAATGTGGAAAAAACACAGTGGAAAAGACTCCTAATAGCTTCGACTGAGTATAAGAGAAAATGTGTGGGGGTGAGTTTTCTTTGTAGCTGCTGCCCACCCCTCTCAATTCCATTCCAACAATTTTGTATGTCTTCAGAAAGCATTAAAAATCAAATATCCTGAAGAAGTTCAGCGGTACTCCTCAGTTTTTTATTTCTTTTGATGCATTGCTGAGACACTTTCTCAGTTTTTCTTCTAAAACTGAGATCAATAATACAACAAGGAGCTGGTTTCTCGCTTTGGTGGCTATTAGTTTAACGTTCCACTCCACTCTCCTCTGTCTCCTCTCTCTCTCTCTCTGTCTCTTTTCCTGTGTGCGTGTCTGTTGAATGTGTGCGTTTGCGCTTCGATCCGGCGTTCCTCCTCCTCCTCTCCACACCCCGCTTTCACCCTCAACCACCCACCCCCACCTGCCACGGTTCCCCCCCACCCCCCCAGATCCCGAGCGCGGCGGAGGTCACATGATCTCCACGGACGACCTGGAGTACCCGCGGGAGTACCGCACGCTGGGGAACGGCACGCGGCGCTTCTCCAACGTGGGCCTGGTGCACACGTCCGAGCACCGGCACACGGTCATCGCCGCCCAGAGCCTGGAGGCTCTCACCAGCCTGCAGAAGGCCGACATGGAGCGCAAGCGCGACGCCTTCATGGACCACCTCAAGAGCAAGTACCCGCCCCAGCACCCGCCCTCCCCATCCCCGTCCCACGGCAGCATGAGGGGCACGCCGGACCGCGAACGCGCCCGTGAGCAGGTAATCGTCCCTTACGTGCCCCCCAGGATTTTACACTCTTCTGTCTGTATTGATAGCAGGCTTGGTCATGTAAGCACTGCAGCAGCTCAGGATCTGTGGACATTGCATTGAAAATGACCGTTCTACTGATTGATTCAATGTACTGGTATTGTTAAGATGGTGTGAGAGATGCCCTCTGCATCACTATTTTGGCCATCTAATTTCTCAGTCAGGTTTCAGTCTCCACTGTTCATCAGCCAGGGGAGGATAAACTGGTCCCCATCTCTTTGCATTTCTCTCCGTCTCTCTCTCTCTTGCTCTCTCTCACTCTCTCTCTGTCATTCACCCCACCCCTGAGTGAATTCACTTACCTTTCACAGCCCTCACTCTCCACTTACACAATACATTCCGCCGCCTGTCATTATTCTGCCGGTCACCACTTCCCTCCTGCTCCTCCTCTCCCCTCCTCTCTCTCTCTCTCTCTCTGTCAGCCTCTCGTTCTCTCTGTGCGTACAGTAGAGAAGCCACCATCATCACACAAGCGCAAAGAACAGAGAGAGGGGGGAAGGAAGGGAGAGAGAGCGAGAGTAAGAGAGAGAGACAGGTGGAGTCCGTGGTTACCGTGGCAACCAGTCCCTTATAAGGAGAGCAATGATATCACATTGCAAAGGTCAGGCTAGGAAGAGGGAGGGATAGAACAGGGAAGAGAGGGAGAGAGAGAGAGAGAGGGAGGGAGAGAGAGAGAGGGAGAGGGAGGTGAGGAAAGGAAAGGCAGACAGCGGGACCGGAGAGAGACGGCGTGAACTGAAACGACGGGAAGCCAGCGGAGGGGAGAGCTGCTAACGTAGGAATTCCGTGTCATCCCAGGACTGGCAATCGGCGGAGAGAAAATGGAGAAGGGGGGAGGGAGGAGGGCCGGGGGAGGGGTGGGAGCAGACAAACCCACCGGCCAGCTAGCTGGTTAATTAGCGACAGCGTGATCCATTCATTAATCAAAGAGGGAACTAATAAGCTTGTGCACAAATGAGCAAAATGAATTAAATAAATAGCTGCTGCATGTGTTTGAGAGAGAGGGAGAGAGAGGGAGAGATAAAGAGCGACAACGATACGAGGATTTGATCTACCTGACTGACAGCCGGAGGGACTGAAGCGGGGGAGGCGGCAAGGGGAGCCAGGTGCAGGTGCATTGCAGGTGAGACAAGGTGGGTGGACCCCCCAAACCCCCCACCCCCAAACACACACACACACACATGCACACACACGCACTCACACTCACACCACGCCTTCTCTGATTGCATGCCTCCGCTGTTTGTTGTGGCTGCAGTTGTTGTAGCGACGGCGCGCGGTCGCCGGGGCGAGCGCAGGTGTGGCGGCAGGCGGCGGCGGCGGCGGCGCTGGGGTCTGCCGCGGGCGAGGGAGCGGGGAGAGGGAGCGGGGAGGGGTGCGGAGCGCAGCCTGCTTGTCATGCAGGTCAGGCAGCCGGCACCACACTGCGCAGCTCCGCTCCGCTCGCCGCTGCTGCCGGGGGGAGAATGGGGGTGGACGGAGGGGGCACGTGTGCCTCAAACTGCTGCCGCCATTCCCCCCCTTCCCGTAACACGCGGGTTCACCTGCGTCGGACTGTGGAGCAGAACCGCTAAGGCTTTTTTCCCTCCCCGGATTTATGGTAGCTTTGGTGGTCGTGGAGGCTGGGGTTTGACAGGGCGGCTGTGGGCAGAGGGGTGGCAGGGGAATGGTCGCGGGGATCGGGGGAGGGAAGGGGCAGGAGAGTGGGGCGGCAGAGGGTCCGTGTGGATGCATGGCTGGGCTGAAGAGACAAGGGGGAGAACTGGCAGCACGTGCGGTCTGGCACAGCGGCGGAGGGAGATATTCACGAGCGGCTGGAGAGCAGCAGGCTGCATGAGTGGAGGTGGTGTTATACACACACACACACACACACACACGCATGCATGCACATACACGCAATCACATAAACACACACACACCAATGCACATACACGCAATCACATAAACCCACACAAGCACATGCACATACACACAGTCACATAAACACATACACACACACATGCATGCACATACACGCGATCACATAAACACATGCACATAGAAACACACACACACACATGCATACACATACACACAATCACATAGAGACATGTACATACATACAAGCACGTAAACACATGCACATATGCACACATGTACATACAAACTAGCACATATGCACAGATACTGACAGAGATTCTTGCAAGCATGGATGCAGGTACATATACATATTCCAGCATATATATACACACACACACCTACATACACAGTGACATATATACACAGATGCACACATGCACACAAACAGAGACACACATGCGCCTGCACAGAGACATGTCTGAAAAGACAGAGCACCAATTAACAGGCCTCCACAATCAGGGTGCAAGATGCTGGTCGTGGATTTCAGTGGGCTTTGACCAAGCTCTCATTATAACCTTACGTTAGCCAGCTCGTGGTAGTTGAACTGCTCTCTGCTATACAAGCCCTGTTTCAACTGCTTACAGGAGTAGAGGTGTTCACAGAGGAACACAAAGTCCTGTTTCCCAGCTTCTGAAGTCCTGGAACAGGGTGTATTTGCTCTGACTGCAAATCAATAAGCAAGCAGTTATTGCAGTAAATGAATAGCGAACGAAACAGGGCTGTTCAGAGTCTATCTAAGGACCTCTCAACGCCAGACACGCTCTGAGAGGCTGATATCTGAGCAGGTAGATATTAATCTAGCCCCTCCCCCAAGACACAGACAGCCACAGGCCTGTGTCTCTCTGCCTGGGTTCGATGTACAGCTTCTGTAGGGCTCTGTTACTTGCATTAAAGCTAGTGTGCGTTGAAGGCCAAAACTCAATGAGAATGAGAATGGCTAAAGAAATAAGAGAGGGTGAGGTAGCGTTGACACCTTTATTTGTCTGACTGACTGCGTGCGGTCACATTTGGCATTTGTCAAAGAGAGCGTGGCTCTCATTGATATCTCAAAGGGAACCGAATGCATATCCGATTCACATACTGTGCTCCACGTTATTCTTGAACTGTGTGAAAACATTTGAAAAAGAGTTGTGTGTGAGCAGAATTCAAATGTATACATAAAAAGATGCACCATAAATTTTTGTAAGAGCACAGGTGTTTATAGGACTCCAATTCACACACTGTTGCTGATCCCGGAGTACATATCCATCAGTGTCAGAGTTTTCCTCCACTGTTCTAAAAGCATGCCCCACTGACAGTGAATTTTGAGTGGATTTGAATTTATTTGGGTATTGGCTCTGCCGGAAAGTCTACATTTTTTTTGTATGCGAGATTAGTTTCCCTGCATAAACTCTGCATTTTTGCAGACTGTAATGATAGATGCTCTGTTTCACCTCACACAACCCCTCCATGGTCTCATTAGGGAGCCTCATCTCACAGTTCCTCCCCTCATCCGCTGCTTCCAGTCTGATTGCTCCTAAAGGCCTGTCCTCCGCTTTCCTCGCAGGACGCTGTGGGGTCTCTTCCATGCTGCACCTTACCCCCACCCTCACACCCACAACTACTCCTGCCACCCACAAATCCCCTGTTGCTACTGACTCTCAGCTCAGGTAATGGCTCTGGACTGATGCCTTAACAGGGCTGATCCAGACTCACGGTGCCCGGAGTCACATTTTGCGCGTGGCATTTAATGAAGTGTCAGGCTAGGCTTTTCAGACTCAGCTGTGTTAGGCAAGCTATTGCGCAGCGTACTGCAGAGGAGCTGATGAGAGCTCAGGTCCAGAGGTGGTTTAAATACACTTCACATGCTCTTGCAGTGTGTTTAGCTTCCTGTCAGCAATATTGGAGTGAGATAATTCAACTCAGTTTTTTTTTTATTTCATTTTTTTGTAGGTTTTAATTTCATGTAGTTCTATGATTGCATAAACTCAATTCTCTTCTTAAACAGCTGTTTATCGCAAAATTACTTTAACACAACGTTTGCCAGAAGATCGAACTCATGGTTGGTAAAGGTTGGCAAAATGAATGTGCTGTAGGACATATAATATTCATCACCAGTTGTCATTATGTTCACTGCCCGGAATGCAAATGTTTGTTTCTTTCAAACTGTGCACCAGTGATGACTCTCAGAACTGAAATACAAAAAACCCTGTCTCACATCATCTCATGAACCTTCTGGATAGCAGCTGTCAGTAATTCAGGATTGTCCACCGCTGGTTTTGTAGAAGGGCTTCCTTGACTGTCCTGTCCAAGTGACCTGCTTGACGTTACCCTCTGGAAGTGAGCAGGTGAAACCTTAGTGTGCAGTGTGCCAAAAGATCTGTTGCTGGGCGATTTGTCTGTGTTTGAAGGTAGGCCCCTACTGTCACTGCTATCTGGAGCTTAGAGAGGGAGCTGGAGATGTGTAGCAGCTGTGTTATTAGCCTCCCCTTTGAAAAGAGCACGGGTCATGTGTTTCGGGGTGGGTTTTCTCCCAGAGAATCCTTTTCAGGTTTGTGTAGCTGACGAGGCAGGGATTTTTTTGGGTGCAGCAAGGGCTCAGCCCTCCTCGGGCTTAACGTTCAGTCTAGACCTGCTCATAAAATATTTAAAGGCCTCTATTGATCAGCTTTGGGGTCTGGAGGCATTTTTGTGAGTGCGTATGTTTGCTGCCAGTTTACTTATTGATTTATTACTGCAGCACTGTGAGGCGGCTCTGTTGCGGAAGGGGATCTGCCCGCTGCTTGATGGGCAGATGTTGCCCATCAAGGCTCTCATGAGGTCTCATATTTTTATTAAAAAAAGGCCCTGAACAGTATAATGACTGAAAGTCCTGTGGACTTACAGAAAGCAGCCTGACGGTTTAGTAAGGGCACCTGAAACAGGTATGGAAGAGTAAGGACAATCCCCGCAGTCCATTGAGGGTTAAAGGGGCGAGTCACTGACCGAAGCTGTCCCTACGCTCAGAAAAAAAAACAGAAACGAGGATAACTGCATACAGATAATAAATGAGCAAAAGAGATTAAAATTCATGAACTTCGTTTTTGTTATTAGTTGAGGTCCTTCGTGGCAATTTTAGCTCTGGGCGAGTCTTCAGCGCGCCGTAATTGGATTTAATGGAAAGCCCTTCTTGGAGGGCAGACGGTGTCCCTCCGTACGTGTCCACCGCTAAGCCTCCAGTGTGCTCCGCTTTCAGGACCGGCAATGGCGGCAACTGGCTGCTTCCGACGGAGGAGTCTGGGAGACCGGCCAACATCTCAAAGACCGAGCGGTTTAATTTCATTTCTGTCTTCATTAAAATCCCGTCACAACTCAAAGCCAGTCGATACTGCTGGAAATAAGAAGAGAGTAGGGGGGTTGTATTTGGTTTAGCTGTAACATCTGTACATAATACAAACATCCATCCACCCCCAACCCCCTCCGGAAAAGCAATTACAAACGGCAATAAAGACTAATGGACATCATTACCCCAGTGATAATTGCAGTAATTAGCCAGTAATATTAATGCATTGTCTCTGATGAGTGAAGGGTGATTTGTGGCTCCTTGTCATGTATGACTACACAGGACACACACAGAATCTCCCAGCCATTGCAATGGGAAGACAACCCTCAGAGGAAAAGAAGGAGGAGCTTATATGTCCTCTCCAACGTAATCAGACCTGTATGCTCTGCTAAAATCTGTCTGTTCGGAACAATCTATCTCTTGCGCTGAACTTTTTTTTTTCTTTTTGACTCATTCTTTATCTCCCATTTCCTGTCACGCTTGTTTCAATCTCGGTGAAGAGAGCTGCCAGACACGGGAGGCATGAAAATATAACTCTCTCTCTCTCTTTCTCCCTCTCTCCCCAGCAACAGCCGAACTACTGGAGCTTTAAGGTCAGTGCTGTAAGTGTCTCTGTCCCCGCCCGTGGCCTTGTCCCTGTGTCTGTGTGAATGCTCCTGCGACCACTGCATGTGACGTGTAGCCCCGTTGGCTGTTTGCCAGAGTGGGAATGTGTGTGGTGAGGAAGATGCACCTTTGATCGGAAGGATCACGGTCCTTAAGCTCTTTTCTTGCGCTTTTCCCCAGGGTCAAGACAGGCTGATCTGTCTGATAATGAAATGCTGTACGGATGATGTTCTGTACTGCAGCATCAGAGTAGCGGATAGAATTCGCTCTAGGTCTTGCAGATGTTGCAGGTGTCTGTGTACATGTGCTTGTGTACTGTGAAGCCCTGGAATGAGTGATGTGCGGCTTTTGAGTGCATCTGCGGTGTGTTTGTGCGTGTCTTGACAGCGAGTGTCAAACTCTGTGCCGTGTGCATGTGGTAATGTCTGAGAGGATCTGTCCTCACCAGATGGTGAGGCAAGTGTGGACTGCAGGCTCGTTCCTTAGTGTGCTCTGGAGGCTGTAGAGGATGATGGTGCATATCTCATTCCAACAGGACATTCACCTGTTGATTACTGGGCTTCTGTCCCACTGCTGCCAAACCGCGCAGAGCAGAAATTGCTCATAAGTGCTTATCTAAGACCAGATTTCACAGCCACATTTGTAACCCTGACCATTATAAGCTAAACAGCAAAACTGGTCTGAGATCAGCACTAACGGGCAAATTCTGCTTTGAGTTGCCTACCTAGCCCCACCCCACTCCGTACATGTCATACAAGAATTTGCATGGGAAGAGACAGAACAGACTTTAAATTTTAGATGCTGCGAGCTTTTGTTTCTAAACATACCCCATCAGGGCGGAGATGTCATTAAAGCTTCAATATTCAAAATCCATCGCTGTGCATTGTTGCGGTTATTACTTCCTAAACAAATTGATCCTTTTACCTTTAGACAACTGCATTTGTGCCTTCCGTAGACTGTAATTTAAATGTCCACTGTTATCAGAATTGCTTTTAGCTTGGATACGTAGTCATCAGAGATAATGCCATGAAGTCAGTAATTGTATTTTCTTTATTTTTAAAAGGAAGCATCTGCAGCTTTTCATTCAATGAGTACATTTGAGTACAACTGAGTACATTAAATTTGCAATCTTTGACTGAGAGATTTGTCCTTCTCCTCGCTCAGCACTCCGTAATGCGGAGAGCAGAGTGAGGCCCCCTTGATGAAGTCGTCAGGCACCACAAAAGCATTCCCTAGAAGTGCATTGTGGGTAAAATCCTATAATCAGCCAGGTCCGTGTGCGTCGCCGGATCTCTCAGGGCTGCAGTCAACAGCGGATTACAGGGTCCTGCTCCACAGATGGATGTCAGTTTCTCCTTGCGCCAGCGTCCCTTTTGTGAGTCCCTCCCAGCCCCCCCGTATATCAATGGGGTTCGCACAGGCTTTCAGCCGCTGTCATGCTCTCCCCTGTCTGTCTGCCGGGACTCTGTGGCCCTGTTCAAACACGCAGATGGCACCGAGGCAGGGGCTGCGCTCGCCTCTCAGAGGAGAGGAGCACAAAGCGGAGCGCCGGCCTCAGAGAGCGTCGTATTTGTGACTCCTTTGACTCGTCTCCCTCTTTATTCCTCAGCCCCTCTCCTGTCAGAATCCAAGCAGCGGGCTTTGCTTTATTGTGCAGCTTTAATGTCACGGGTCACACCCAGTAGAAAGCTGATACTCGCACAAACATATTTGGGAGAGATACTGCCACAAAGATTGGCAGGGGGTAAGTCAGGAGCAGTGCACTTCAAGTTACGGAAGTATGTGTGTAATCCATCCTACAGGACTTACAGGGAAGCCCTGTATTGTGTATTTATTGTGCAGGCTCTCATATCCGGGGTGGCTCACAGAGCTCAAAAGAGTGTAGAGTTCCATGCAAGAGAGTGCATGCGGAGGAGCAAGTGATGACTGAGCCGGGGGGAAAATACAATATTTAGATACAATTAACATTTAACACTCCTCTGCGGGAAATTGTGTGCAAGGAAAGCTGCTACTCAGGTGTGGGCTGAATCTGTGCTACGTTCAGGGGTCCTTTGGTGGCAGGAGGAGGAGCTGCTGGTGCCTGTGTGGATGTGTGTGAGGTGAAAGAGCAAAGAGCAAAGAGGCCAGAAGAGCCTAGTGTTAGCCTAGCGCTCAAATGGGAAATGACTGAGATGGTGGTGGACAGAGAGAGGGAGATCCCAGTGAGATCTTGATGAAAGAAGGTTGTCTTTCTGCCCCTGCCTGTCCTTTTCTGCAAACCATTGTGCTCCTGTACCTTAGGGTTTTCTGTTTTATCACAACACTGCAGAATCAATCTGATCGGCGCATTGTCTAGCCCCTTACGCCACAGTGATTTATTCTATGTGTTAATTCTCTGTGTTGGTGTGAGTTAGGGACACAACGACCGCAGGGAAGGAGGAGAAGGAGCAGAGGAAGCATGGAAAAGGTGTTTTTTTTTGTTTTTTTTTTAACAAGAGGCTTGCATCTTTGGTAATTGTGGCTTCCTGGTATTCTGTTCTGAGAATAGACAACGCGGCTGTTAAAAGCTTGCAGCCTTTTTCATTATGCGAGCAGCGGCAGTGTCAATTGGGCCACAGAGCCGCAGATGCTTAGAAAGCCGCTGCGCGTGATTTGCTGGAACGGCGTGAGGCATTGGCATGAATAGGCTGAGGGTGGGGTGGAGGGGGGAACGAGAAGACACTTCAGAGGCGGCGAAAACAGCCATGGCCGCGCAGTCGGAAAGGTGTTGACCACAAGGCGAGAAAAAGGAGACAGGAGAGGATGAGAAGTTAGTGACGGGTCAGGCGGGGGCAGTGACATTCGGGTGGCTCCTGACAATCTGACACCATTTAGTCTTGGTGCCTCCCTTTTTCAAAACCTTTAGCATTAGGGGACGTGTTTTGCTTAATGACTCAGTTACATTTGCCAGGGCTTTCCGCACACACTCTTCAGATCATTACTGCCAGCCTCTCATCGCTAATACTGAGGGACAGATTGTCACACAGGAAAGAGTGAGATGAGGGATTGAAAAAATTTACATGCGACTTACTAAGCAGTCAGAATGGGTCAAAGTCACAATTAAGAACCATTTTTCAGAGTGTCACAGTACGCCTTTATGCATATGTAATTTTTGATATGCATATTTATTACTTGGACGAGCTCAATAACTGGCAGGGAACTTCATAAACGAGGTCCATTTGGTATGCTGTTGAATTTACTGAGGCTTCTGTGAAGTACAAGCGTATTCGTCTGAAAATTGTACGTTTCTCTGAAAAGCAGGCTCTACGCATACTTTGTAGTGATGTATAGTGCTATTTCAGCTTAGAACACCAAAGAAGCTTAACAAATCGTCTTTTTTTGGAAGACGGTTTCTCTCCTGTGCTTGTGTTACAATTCAGAATAAACATATTCAAACGATTTTTCACCTTTGTCAAGTGGCCTCAAAGGGAGTCAAGACTGTTTATCTACCACGTCTTACTTGATGTCTTATGAATATTTTAAATAATATACTGAGTTATGTGAAAAATTCATTAGCTTGTTCAACTATATGCACAACACTGCCTTTACATCATCATCATGTGCTTAATTGAACAAGTGCGCATTATCATGTGCGCATTATCATGTGCGCATTATCATGTGCGCATTATCTTTGATGATGTTGTACATAGATCAGGTGAATTGTGGCCTACCATGAATGGGTAATCAAAAAAATAGTCATGCAACATTGTACTCTCCTTCCATGTGTTCTGCAGTGGAGAGACCATGCTATAATTTTTCACACTCACATATGAATTCCTACTATTAAATGTATTTCAGCAAAGGCAGTTAAAACAGTTACTTTGTATATACTTTTATAACTGCTGTGTACTAGCAGTTTTTGCGTTAGGCGAGTAAACTTCAGTAAACTCAGCCCTTAGCTGCGGCATTTCCTTACATCGTACCCAAGTCTGCTGAGTCCCCATCTTCCTCTCTCTCTATCTCTAATTGGATGTGTGTTCACAAACATCAAAGGCCATTCAGAACCGTTGCTGGCTTGAGCCAGTTCTTTCAAATAAGGCACCAAAGCCATGTACAGTGTGTGAGACTTCACATGGAAAATTCACTATGATCATAACTGTAACCCAATGACAGCATGACAACATGCGGTCACGGGGGCCACTGATGAAGTGTTGCTGCAGATGCCAGTAGACACAGCACACCAAAAACATCATTTGATTCAGTAATTGAGTGATTAATATAAATATAACAGAATGGTACATATTAACATGTGCCGATATGGAATAGGATTTAAATGCCACAAAATCTGATGCAATAATGTACAAATCAGACTCTCAGCCTGTAGTACATTATGACTTATAAAACAGTTGGAAATGATTATCACATTACATTCAGGAATTGGCTGTCTATATGTCTGTCTCTCTGTCTCTTCCTGTCCATCTTTTGCTGTTCTTCTCTCAGACTCAGGTGTAACCTGAACCCCCTTCAGCAATGTTACTCTTTCTCTTATCTTTAAAAAAATATGTGCTCTCTCTCTCTCTCTCTCTCTCTCTCTCTCTCTCTCTCTCTCTCTCTCACACACACACACACACACACACACACACACACACATGGATTGATATGCCCATGCATGTGCTAATGTGCTGCTGGCTGCAAATGACCTTGGTGTTGGGGCGCACAGCTTCACATGATAGTTTTCCCAAAGATTGGATTATTTGTCTGCATTATTCCCCCCCCCCCAAAAGTCCCAATTATATTTTTGTGAGGGATAGTCATTGTGCTGTTGGGAGCACAGGGGGGACTTGCAAAGAACCAGTAATGGAAATCCTATGGACATTGTGGGATTGAGTTATCCACAGGACCCGCTCTCAGTGGAGGAATCTTTGACTGGCCAAGGCAAATTACAAATTCAGACTCTTGTAATGATATCTGAAGGATTTTCCCTTGCGCTAGCAGGGGAGTTGTCTTCCTTCAGAGATTGCGGACCTTGCTCTGGGCTTGGACTGTGTGATTCAGGGCGAGGGTTGAATGTAAATTAATCCATCCTTTAGGTCTTATGGGTACCTGGTATTTTTTTGCGGTCCCATTTTCTCAGTGCTTTTTCAGGCTTGTCTGCTTCCTACCCCTATGGCTTTCTTCAGCTGGAGTGCAGAGTTTTAGTTTATTAGACGGATGTGTGCTACTGTCTGAGACAAACTGGATTGACCCGAGGAAGGGGAAAGAGCCTAATGAACACTGATGCTGACACTGGAGATGTGTTTTTTTATCATTTTCCACAGTATTTACTCATATATCAATTCATCTTACTGGACGTTTACCTGACACTATCAATGTTTTAACGTGAAGGTAGCACAAGCCATACTCCATAGGCAGATACCATGCAGTTTTGAATGTACACCTCAGAGTAAAGGTTCTGCAAAGCATGACAGGATGTCTGTGTACAGTGGTGGATCTTTCCCAGTGGCTGTGTCCATTGGAACAGTGAGCCAGGACTGCATGGGAGTAATGCCTACAAAGTGTTGAAGGGAGTGGTGACAGTTATGAGCGAACTGGTGGAGGGCAAAGGTGGCCTTAGCTGCTTCTTTCATAACACAGTCAAGCCCTCTTTCAACATAAGCACAGAGAAGCACACTCACTCTCTCTCCTTCTCTCTCTCTCTCTCACGCGCACATGCACATTCACAGACATTCACTTGCTCACAGCCGCAACACCTCAGACTGTTGGCATCACACAGATTCAGTTCAGAAACCTGCCTCACTGACTCTCATTACAGCCTCAGGTTCAGCACCACGGATGTTGATTCCTTCCTTTGTATTGTCTGCAGTGTCTATATGCCGCTTAGTTCATTCAGATGAACGGTTATTGGGAGGAAATGAAGTGTGTCTGGCTGGGAAATGTCTGGGAAACGGATAACTGACTGTGGTGCGTCTTATTGAAGCCGGGCCGGCGTGAAGCGATTCTGTTTCAAACTGCAAGGGATGCAGTGGATGGAGGCTTATATATATTCTTTGCTGTAAGCGCTGTGCGCAGATAATCAGCTTCAGCTACGCTCAGAAGGCTGAGTGAGTGAGTCCTGGGTACTGTTGGTTTTCCTCAGGCCATTTAAATGCTCAATGCCCCCCCACCCCCAGAAAGTAACCTTTGGCTTCCTTCCTCTTAGAGGGATGACCTATGATGACTGAACTGCTCACTCTGCATTACCTCAAAATGAAGAGTACATACTGATCATGTAAATGTGCTGAAGGCCTCAGGCCTGCAGAAACGAGCCTACCTTAAGATCAGACCAACCGCAAACTGCCTCAAACGGCAGTAGATGTCTCCTGAAGGCCAGTCATCGCCTGGCCCTCCTGGTGTCCAATCAGAGCGGAGCGTGCCTTGAAATGCGGTCTGAGACGCCGTCGACAATGCCCCGCGATCGAGCAGGGCGCAGACGTCTCCTGTGCCTGGCTCACAAATCTCCTCAAAGCAGCATCTGCGCTGCTATGCTGGGGGTGAATGTTATGACTGTATAACTGCATGACTGGATATTTAAACCATATGCTCCATAAATAAATGTGGTTTTCCTTGCTGAGAGATGCAGCAGGATCATTAATGTACAGTGGAATCCCTTATTTGAATGTTCTGCATGCTTTCCGAGAAATGATCTCGGCTAAATTGGTATCCTGGTGGGAGACGCACCCAAGGGAATAATTATCCACGTAGCGCCCGTGTCTTAGCCATAGAAAGGATAGCGTTTCAGCTTGAATAAATACTCTGGTTGAGTCCTAATCAAAATGGCCACTGGCTCTTGCTTGTACGCATATTGCATGACCTTTTCTTTTAACGAGGAGAACCGCTCCAGTCATCCGGTTCCTATGGATGTGACACCCTGCACCCCCTTTGTGACCCATTCCCGCCGCACAGTCCCCATAAAGGGGTCGGACTGGAGACGGGAAAGGGTAATGGACAAAGGCGTGCAAACAAACGAGAGGGCCTCTCGTTTAGACAGCATGTGCGGTGAAGCGTGGAGGCGGCGCTCTGTAAACGACACCGTCAGAGAGCGCATGTGCGGTGATCTGCCCGTGCACGTGCGGGTGGAAACAGGAGGGTGCCGCACTCGGCTGGCTCCCCTGTGCCGTCCTGTAACAAGCCCTCGTTTAGAGTTATGTGCCGTGCTGCAGGGGGGTTGGGGGGAGCTGGAGGCGGGCTACCGTTGTGCTGCGGTGTGCGGTTTGAGCCGGTGTAGATACTGTCAACTGCACAGAGTCTTCTGTGCGGATTTGTGTGTACACATGCTCGTGAGCACACGGAGGTCAGTGCATGAGCCGAATGGAGGTTTGCGCTGACTGTGACGACATTCAGGCTGATTGTTTGAAGGGGTGTGTGTGTGTCTGTGTGTGTGTGTGTGTGTGTGTGTGTGTGTGTGTGTGTGTGTGTGTGTGTGAGAGAGAGCGTGAGTGAGAGAGAGAAAGGTGGAGTGTGGGGCTCTGTTGGGTCTCCACTTCCGAAAAAAGAAAACTGTCACAGAAAGAAGTTGCAGTCGTACCGTTTATATGGAGGAGCTGCGTGTAGATGCGCTATGGTGTCGTTCTTGCATCCAGGCGACTCCAAACAGCCGTCAGCGTTCACTCTGGGAGCTCATTACCAGGGTCTCAGAGCAGCAAAACTCCTGACTGCGAGGATCTGTGAGCCACTTCATTAAACACAGCCAACGCCGCCGCAGAGAACGTGCGGAACCTGGCAGGCAGAGCTGTCTTGTGGGGAAACGCTCCCACGCTGCCTCTGTGCTATACACCTGCTTTTGCCCCACACCCACACCCTCACGCCCACACCCTCGCCCCACACCCAGGGGCTCTTCTGATGGCTGTGCTCTGTGCCGCTCTGCCAGTATGCTTCTTTACCCTGTGTGTGTGTGTCGACAGACAGGCCCCCCCCTCCCTGCCAGCATCAACACGATGATGTCATTCCCTTTTTGTGCTGTGAGGAAGTGTCTTAGCGTCATCTCTGTCTTGTGACAGCATTGCAGTGCTTGTCTTCCTATTTTTCTCTCTCTCTGTCTGTCTGTCTGTCTGTCTCTCTCTCTCTCTCTCTCTCTCTCTCTCTCTCTCTCTGTCTTTCTCTCTCTGTCATGCTCTGTCTCTCAGTCTTTCACACACACACTCTCTGTGTTTCTTTCTCTCTCTCTCTGTCGTTCTCTCTCTCTCTCTCTGTCGTGCTCTCTCTCTCTCAGTCTTTCACATACTCTCTCTCTCCGTCTCTCTCTGTCTCTCACTGTCTTTCACCCGCTCTTCACTTTGTCATTGCTTCGCGGTACAGTTGAGTGAGCTCCGTACCTCTCTCCACTCCTCTCAGACCCGTAGCCCGCGCCACTCCCAGTCCACGCAGTCCGGCCTGGCCGACCAGGCCACCAAGCTGTCCTTCGCCTCGGCCGAGTCCCTGGAGACCATGTCCGAGACCGACGTCCCGCTCGGCTTCAGCCGCATGAACCGCTTCCGGCAGAGCCTGCCGCTGTCTCGCTCCGCCAGCCAGACCAAGCTGCGCTCGCCAGGTAAGACCCGCCCCCTCCCCCTCTCCAGCTCCCCCCCTCTCCACCTCCCCCTAAAGTATGCATTTACATAGCCATGCATAGAAATGGGGTTTGAGGTGATTAACGGTGGGCACATTGTGAGTATGAAGAGCGGATACAGGCAGCGGGGGAGAGACAGATGCAGGCAGTTTTACTGCGGTCGTCAGATGGACAGACTTGTAAACTCTGCATTTCTGCTGAATGCAAATGGAACAGCTCTGTGAGGACCAGTAAAGATGGCGCAGTAAAACTGGAAGGACGATGACTGAAGAATCTGCCAGGAGTGGAATAAGACATTCCTGTGGCAGAGCAATCTCCTTTTTTTCTAATATGTGTGAGTGTGTTTGCGTATTGGGGGAGTGACGTGATGTTATGACCCTTTTCACTTGCCTTGTCTTGCCCCTCTCCCACTGATCCCACCTCTCTCACTCTTTCATTGGTCCTCTCTGTTTCTCTCTGCTCCAGGCGTGCTCTTCCTGCAGTTCGGGGATGAGACGCGGCGCGTGCACATCACGCACGAGCTGAGCAGCCTGGACACGCTGCACGCCCTCATCGTGCACATGTTCCCGCAGAAGCTCACCATGGGCATGCTCAAGTCGCCCAACACGGCCATCCTCATCAAGGACGAGGCGCGCAACGTCTTCTACGAGCTGGAGGACGTGCGGGACATCCAGGACCGCAGCATCATCAAGATCTACCGCAAGGAGCCCATCTACGCCTCCTACCCGGCCGCCCACCTGGCCAACGGCGACCTGCGGGTGAGAGAGAGAGAGAGAGAGAGAGAGTGCACCGACGCCGAGCGGTCGCGAGACGTGCGGGCTCTCGCCGCTTTTACGCTGAAACCGCTGTCCCGGCGTCGTCGAGCCTGCGGGGCTCTGCCAGGGGCAGGTGCTTACGAATATTCATGAGCGGTAAAACAGTCACTCACTCGGTCCTGCCTCTAATCACCGTGGAACTGTTGTGACTGCCAGTCATTCGTAGCCGCACGCTCATGAATATTCACAGAGAGCAATCGTCGTCGGGACCCTGAGTAGCATCAGGAGCTTTTTAAGTGGGACATAGAGTGCAAGGCTGTGATAGGGCTGTTTCTTGTTCCACTGTTTCCTGTTCCTCTGTCTCCTGTACCACTGCTCCTTCAGTGCCTACAGATCCTGCATGGGAGGGATGGGTTTGCAGGTTCTCAGGCCTGTTGCCATGAGACCGTTTATGGGTGCTGCATCCTGCTGTGAGACAGTGGTTTGCCTCTAGTGTAGCGTGTGGTCAAGGATTGTGTTCAGGAAGGTTTGGACTATTTATCATATGGCTAACCCCCATCCCTTTTTTGGGTGCTTTATCTTTTAAAAACCAAGTTCAGTCAAGTTATTTCCTGACTCCAAAATGATAACTCAATCAGCCGGTCATTTATTCTGATCATAATGGAGTCTGAGTCTGAAAAGTGCTGAGCTGCTTTCGGTGCTGAAACCCACCTTTATGCGTTTCAGTTTTGAATATGAATTTAAGTAGGTCTCTTGAATCGCATTAGCCATCTAGATGACTTTCGTTTTTGATGACTTGCAAGTATAGTGCTTCGACGATACTTCATTTCTCTTCATAAGTCATATAGGATCTTATGAAGAAGCCTGAGCTGCAGCTGAGCACAGCTGACAGTATGTCGTCTGAAATAGTTTTTCATCAGAAATAATGTCATTGCCTGGGAATACGGGGCACTTCAGAAACGACCAGTGGGGTCTCAGGTGTGCGTGCCTCTGACATTTGGACAGGATTATCGTGATTCGAAAGCAGTGAAATGTTGATTATCAAAAAAATCATCAGAAGAGATGGGTTATACAAAGGGCCCACTGGGAACTATGACTGCACATACATCTGTTACTTCTAAAGTCTTTCCTGAGGATTTTTATGTCCAGTCTGGGGTCTTTGAGGTAATGGATACTGAATAGTATTCATAGTTATGTATTTCCTACTTTTGAAGAATCCTTGATTGTCACTGTATCCTTGCCTTGGTGCAGTGTTGTGGCACTTGAAAAGGCTGTCATTGAAGCTGATATCATGGGCTTCTCTTTGAGAAAGGAGTTCATTGTGATGCAGAATGTAGTTTTACCATCTGTGGTACTTAATCCTTGTCAAGCCTTGTTTGGTTTACAGTAAAATGGCCTTCACTCGGAGGCGAAGACAAAATCTTGTTTTTGTAGTGCAAATATAAACCTCTTAACTGAAAAAAAACATGAAAAGATTCCTTCCCTAACCAGCCAAATTGCACAGTTTGCCTTCAGAAAAAAAGACATGAAAGTTTGCTGTCGTTCCTTTGTTCACCGAGGGAATGCAAGGACTACAAACGCTCGCGTGTCGCCGCCGCCGCTCTGTGCCGTGCCGGAGATGCTCGAGAGGTGCGCTGCATGCTAACTAATACCTTGACATTCAGCTCGGCTCAGGCGTGAGCGCAGAGGGGGACAGGGGCTGCTGAACGCTGGCCACACCCCCTTCTGCAGCACCTCGCCACTGCCCAGCTGCTCGTCAATCACACTCCCGCGCGTCCAGTCTTAGCGTCAGGGGGGCGGGGCGGAAGAGTGGCGGCGCGCCTGATTGGCTCGTGCGTTTCCGAGGGCGACGACCGCCTCTGAGGACAGTTTTATTAAGCTGAGGGATTACCTTGAGTCTTTTATGGGTGAAGGGTTGTGGGTGGGGGGGGTCGCGGTCAGTCCCTGCAGTGCAGTGATAACGCTCTGATTATCTGATTAGAGGTTGTAAACCAGGAGGAGCGGCGCTGCAGGTGGGAGCAGGAGCAGAGAGGGCAGGGGAGAAGGGGGCTGGGAGAGGGAGCACTGTGGATGTGGAGGCAGGGTTTGCCAGTGGGAGGAAGGGGGATGGAGGAAGGCCAAAAAACTGTAACAGAGTGAAGGATGAAGGTAGAGGACTTTGAGGAACAATGTAATAAAAGTGCCCTCTTGTTCCTTTTGCTGAATAAATTCAGAGGGAATTTAGAGTGGGCACTCGGCTTCTTTATTTAGGGAAATCTGTCTCCACAGATGGCAAACTGCTGAGCTGTTCTTCAGTGTAGTCCGGTATAAAGCCACTGCAGTCTGGTGCAGGTGTGTTCCCATGGAAATGGGTGTTCAGTGGCAGTGGCAATGGCAGTTGTGAAGGGCTGTAACCTTCATTCCAGCTGTCCTTTTATCCCCCTGGCAGTATGGCTGTAACCTCAGCTCTGATTGCTTAAATGTCAGCGTGACACCAGTGGTGCGAAACCGTGTCCCTTCCTCTGTGGTGCCGGTCGCAGTTGCCATGGTAACCCCCCGTCCCTCCCGCCGTGTCGTTTCAGAGAGAGATGGTGTACACGTCCCGCGAGTCCTCGCCCACCCGCCGCCTCAACAACCTGCCCTCCTCCGCCTCGCCCCCCTCCGGCTCGCCCTCCCGCTCCCGCTTGTCCTACAGCGGGGGCCGCCCCCCGTCCTACGCGGGGCCGGGCCACCCTCCGCAGCCGCACCCCCACCACCCCTCGGCAGGCCACCCGGCCGGCGCCGGCCTGTCCCCGTCCCCCAGCGCCATCCTGGAGCGCCGCGACGTCAAGCCCGACGAGGAGGTGTCCGGCAAGAACATGGTGCTGATGAAGAACGAGGGCCTGTACGCCGACCCCTACAACCTGGTGCACGAGGGCCGGCTGAGCATCGCCTCCACGCAGTCGCTGGCCGCCATCGGCGACCCCTTCGGCTTCCCCGTCTCCGGGGGCCTGTACCGCCGTGGCTCCGTGCGCTCCCTCAGCACCTACTCCGCCGCCGCCCTGCAGGGGGAGCTGGAGGAGGCCCTCTACAAGCCCGGGGGCCCCCTGTACTCGGACTCCTACGCCTCCACGCTGGGCATGGGCTTCCGCCTGCCCCCCTCCTCCCCGCAGAAGATCCCAGACATGCAGCTGCGGGACAGGGACTCCTACTCGGGCCCGCCTAGCCGAGCGTCCCCCGTGCGCCAGACTTTCCGGAAGGACTCCGCCTCCTCCTCCGTGTTCGTGGAGAGCCCCAAGTCCCGCCCCGGCTCTGGCTCGGAGCCACTGTGCGGGCCCGGGGGTCCAGGAGGGGAGGGGGTGAGAGGGACAACGGGGTTTGGCTCCCCCCTGTCCGGCAACGAGACAGAGACGCGGTAAGAGCAATAGGAGCTATTCTGGTGCTGTGTGCATCTGCGTGCATCTGTGTGTGTGTGTTTGTGTGTGTGTGCGTGTGTGTGTGTGTGTGTCTGTGTGTGCGTGACTGTGTGGGTGTGTCTGTGTGGGTGTGTCTGTGTGTACGTGTCTGTGTGGGTGTCTGTGTGTGCGTGTCTGTGTGGGTGTTTGTGTGCGTGTCTGTGTGGGTGTCTGTGTGCGTGTCTGTGTGGTTTGCGGTGCACGTATATGTGTGTTTGTCGGCTTTCATGCATGCATGCATGAGCAAGTGAGTGTTTGCAGTAGTCAGCATTAACTGAGCCAGGTGTGCTGTTTCTCTTTGGTCAGTGAGCGCATGGAGGCCATGGAGAAGCAGATCGCCAGTCTCACAGGCCTGGTGCAGAGCGTTCTGACCCGAGGCCCAGACAGTGACAGCACGTAAGCACCGACCTAGCCAACAACACACTCCCCCAATGTGCTGCACATTCCTTCAATGCGCAAGCTGATCCTACTTTAGATACACACTCCAAGGAAGGAGATCACACTGGTCGACAGCTTGTGGTAAGACCGTTTTTATAGACCTCTGTGTTGTCGTTGCTAAACGGAACAGCGGAGAACTGAGAACAGCGTGTTTTTCGTTGGATTCGGGGTGAGATTCTCACAGCGTCTCCCTTTGCCCTGCAGGGAGAAGACGGAGTCCACCAGCGACGGCTCGGCCACAGGAAGTGAGTGCTCTCACCTTTCCTCCTGTCACTCACCCTGAACCTTTCATTACCCAGCCGACCGTGCGCGTTTGTGTTCTGACCCCTCATGAATAGACCATCTGGTGCCGTTCCGTGCGCGTCAACAGAGTAAACCTGAAGCGCGTGGGCGTGGAGCAGCTGTGGTCTCGCCCTTGTGCTCAGCCTCCTCCTTTCTCAGATCCCTCCCGCTCTCTCTGTACTCTGCCTCTCTTTGCTTTCTCTGGTCTCTCTCTCTAGTGTCTGCCTCTCTTTGTTTTCTCTGCTCTCTCTCTCTAGTGTCTGCCTCTCTTTGTTTTCTCTGGTCTCTCTCTCTAGTGCCTACCTCTCTTTGTTTTCTCTGCTCTCTTTCTCTCTAGTGTCTGCCTCTCTTTGTTTTCTCTGGTCCCTCTCTCTAGTGTCTGTCTCTCTTTGTTTTCTCTGCTCTCTCTACTCTCACCTCCACACTCCTCCTTCACTCAGCTGTATCCACACTGGTTGTCCCATGCCTCATTTCTCTCTTCCTCTTTGCTCCCACTTTCATCCCTTGGCATAAGTGACACAGCAGAAGCTGCTTTCCCTGGTCAGATCTTCAGAGGCAGAACAGAGCTTCCTGCCCTTTGAAGGTTCTGTTCAGGTGAATTTCATCATAAAAAGGGGCACAGACATGGAGAATAATACAATAGCATTTTTTGATAAAATAACCAAGGAGCATGGTGCCCAGGGCCTTTAAGGTTTTTCAGGACTTTGAACCAAAGATGGCCCCATTTCCTTTTACCACTCGTTACTTTTTCCAACAAGTGCATTCTTCTTTGTTTCAGCTGGACGACTAAAGAGGAAAGGTACCTTCTCTTTCAGCCCCCATTTTTAGTCCTTTCTCCTTTGTGCAGTATGTGTGCGTGTGTCTGTGTGTGTTCCGGTCAGTGTATTTCCTAGTTTTCCCATGGCATAGATTGATAGAGGGAAAACCCAAACATGAATGGTCTGTGGACGTGTGTCTGAGAGAGAACGATGTGTGCCGGGCACGTTTTTTCTCTTGAAGTGATCAGACCACTTCACTTCTCATGCATGCGAAGCAAGTGGTGCTCAACCCATGTGCAACTTGTGCCTTTAATATTCCTTACTGTGGCAAGAAAGGCCAAGTGATATTGAAAGCATACAACAAGGTTGCAGCATGGTCATGTCCAAAATTCTGGTTGTCCGCCTGTTAATGTAGTGATATAATTTGGTTGTCTGGAACAAACTGTGGTTGTCCAAAGGACATGATGACAATGAATTATGATAACCGGTAAATACTCTTTTGACATCGTAGTATCATGGTGGCCTGTAGGCTTCTGCATTTGAAAAGTCCCCTCTCTTTTGTGGTCATAATCATGATTATTAGCCTTTGTCACTGTTCTTCTTACTGATAGGCTGCTGAGACTTTAGGCATCTGTCTAAAACTTTCAAATGGTGACAAATGGACATTTGGCCAGCTGTGCTCCTCGACCTGATGGGCCAACAAGGAGGGAGTTGAATAAAATAAAATACCTCTTGGAATAATGGAAGCTAACTGACTTACTTCAGCTGCCTAAAGGGACTGATCATTAAATGTTTCAGCCAGAGAACCTTATTTCCTTGCTATATGAACAGGAAAAAAAAATGACACCCGTTGCCAACATTGCCTCAGGTAGTCTGTTAAAATGCTGTAGCGAAATAATTTTATAATTTCAGATCTATTTACTTCCAGGCGCACCTGGAATTCAGGGGCAGTAACAGTGTGGGGAGGACTGAGGGAAAACCCTCGGAATGCCAGTCTATTTGTTATTGGGATTTATGACTCGCCCACCTTGTTAAAGAGGCATTACTCCGTGCCACACGCCGAACAGTGGAAGACTGTTTGGGTATTAGTGTTTCTCATTATGCGGCTGACGGAGGCGCTGACAGAGGCCGTTAAACAGCGAATGAAATACTGTGGTGCTGTTGCAGTGACTTGCTTACAGTTGCAGAGGAGCGGATGAGTTACGTTTTGTAACACGCGACGGGCACCATTCAGCATCTGCACCTGTTCGAAGCCAAACAAAGAGATATTTCACGTAGAAGTGCATCGCTTCACTTGTGGGGCAGCAAGGGGAATCTCAGACATTAGGGAGTCGATCGAAAATGACAAAACTTTTTTAGCGTAATGTTCTCAGTGCGATTTGGCTGTCAAAGGTAACTTCTAATGTCTGGGAAAACTGGATAGCAGCTGTTTTGTGCCCTGATCTCTCATTGTGGTCCCTCAGCCTGTCCCCTGGTATGGGGTTTCAAACTGGGGTGCCATCTTTCAGTGGTGTAGTGCTGTATGGAGAAGCTGGTATGAACAGTGGTGGGTGAGGATTGTGTTACAGGTAGGCAAGGGTATTTAATCTCTTATTTACAGCAACTTCAATCCAACTCTCAAGTGTAATAGGATAATAGGATATAGTAAAAGGGTAATAGGATATTTATTTTATAATTGTTTTGATATCATATAAATGCTCCTACCAGGAGATTTAGGTATATAATATTCTCACTCAGTTGTTTTGCCTGTGTGGCCATTTCCAAACAGGAAACGTTGGTCCTGTTCAAGACTGAAAGCTAGCTTACCAACATGTGCTTAATCAAGTAAACCAAAGGCCATCATGATGCTCTGTGTAGCAGTTTTGACTGGATGAAAGTAATTATGGTCTGTACGCTTGCATATATGCAGTACTACACCACTGACCATTGGGATGGAACACTGTCTTATACCAGTGAACGTCAGCAGCAGTGTGATGTGTCCAGTGTCCATCGGGATCCCACCTCTATTTTGCCTTCCCTGTGGGACCTCCCTCTGTTCATGCCCCATCTGCTGCTGATCAAGAAACCCTTTTTTAACGTCCTGATTTTCTCTTTGCTTGTTGGTCTCTGTTGTTGTCAGTTTCCCTGTTTCCTCGGACTCAGTGTGTACTAGCCATGTATTACCCGTGTATTAGCAGCCATGTTCACAGACTTAGAACAGCAGCTTGTCGGGACAACCCGGTTAGACTGCTGCCCGATGTGACGCGGAGGTGAACGGTCTGCGGAACGCCGCAGGGAGAGGAATGACCACCTCTCTTCTTGCTTTCTCGTTCGGCAGCCCTGACGCCGTCGGCCCCCCTGGCCCTGATGCCGCCCCCTCCCAGCGGGGCCACGCAGGCCACCACCGTCACCCGGCTGCAGATGCAGCTGCACCTGCACGACCTGCAGCAGAACGCCACCGACCTGCGGGAGCAGCTGTCCCAGCTGCGCAAGATGCAGGTGAGCGGCTGCGCATAGCTGCGTAACACACTGCTACACTGCGTATCGCGTGTGAATCGATCGATACGCTGCCACATCAATAAAACTGAATGCTTCAACCCCAGCCGAAGGTGTTACAATCTGAATATCAAGCACAAGTCTTCGGTCGTGTGATCATCACAAAGTGAATTTGTGAAGCAGGCCCACCCTGCCAGCAACATGGCTCCTGACATAAATTACTTAGCATAATACATACACAGATGAATGTAACGTCAGATAAAACAGATCAACAAAAAGAGAGCGGATAAAAGAACAACAAAAATCCCTGAATGGCCCCACAATGCCCCATGGGGAGGGGGGGTGGGGGTGACAGCCTCAGCAGACAGCCGAGAAGACGGAAAGCGGAGTATCTTTCGATCTGGTGGAGAATTGCAAGAGAAGCGCGTTTGCCGTGAAAATGTCAGATCAGCCGAACAACAAAAGGCAAGCACTTAAGCCCCGTCTCCCGAGTGACAGCGCCGTGGGGGTTTTAATTAAGAATCCATTTCATCTTTGAGGAACTTAATAAAACACAACAACAGCTTTGACGTCCCACTCTCTGACAGGGTGATGGGGGCGATGTGAGGAGCTGGCGGTTTTTAGCTGATGCCGGAGTGATGTCCTGGACGTCCCTAACCCAGGGCACACTGGGTAGGCCCGTCCGTGCTCATTCGTGTTGCTTCAGGGCCACTCCCAGCTGCAGTTCAAGGCCGCCATCTCACCTCCCAGTGGTGCCATATGGTCCAGATGGGAAATACCGCAGCATGTTTAGAGGAAGCAACAGGGTAGAACGGCACTCTGACTGTGGGAGAGATTGTCATGTTTAGACGTCATGTCTTGGACCCTCAGGTCCAACACTGCATATGAAGTCACTCCCAGCTGCTGTTGGGCCTGTGAGACGTGATACAGACATTTGAAAACAGAGTCACGAACTGCTGTCTCCCATCAGTAGTAACAGCCATCACACAGGATCAAAGGTTTTGCACAGCTGGTAAACAAGACATCATTCAGGAAGTAACTGATGGTGACTGATGGTCCCCTATGGTTATTTAGGGTACATTTTGGAAATTCCCAGGTGTGGGGATTGGTGGGTGTTTTGTGAACCACTTTTATTTTTAATTTAGCCTAAGATAATATCAAGACTGTCCTCCTGTTCGGTGTGAATCTAACATTAATAGATGTTATCATGGTTTATCCAAAAAAAAAACGTGCAAAAATGTGCAAGTCAAAAAGTACATGGGATGGGGGGTGATGATGTTTGATCAAAAGGTGACAGGGACACGTCCCTTCTGACCCCCTGTAAATGACTGTAATCTGTCGGTGCCGGTGTGCACAGCAGGGCGGGTTCAGTCAGCAGCAGCTAATCAGCTGTCTCATCACCCGTTTAGAGCCGGCGCAGCAGGTCGGTATGCATACCAATATCCAGTGCAGACTGGCACCGGCGCATACAGCAACCTGCTCAAGGGCAGCCTTTGATTCATGAAACACCGCAACACACAAGCTGAATAACACGACAACACATCTTCACACACACACACACACACACACACACTCTCTCACGCACACTCTCACACACACATGCACACTTGGAAGGTAGAACATGACACAGACAGAGAGACACATCTGTAAACACAATATCAGTCCAGCTCGTATAGTGCACTCAAAAAAAACATACACGCATAACTAGGAGACCCCCTAATTTACCACCCATCAGCTGTTCTCGAGTCTATAGACCTACAGTAGTTACAGCAGTTAATGGTTGGTATTTAACTTGAATGAGATGGTAGTGTGCTGCCTTTGCGCTTCCTTATTAGCAATTTGAATTCTAAAATACTTGCTTGTACTATATAAATTGTTCTGGATAGGGATGGCTGCTAAATTGATAAATAAATAATATATAATAATGTGCACGGTAGTAAAAGACTCCCAGTCTGAACTCCAGGATAATCAGTCTGACGGGGGCATAGAGTCCCAGCAAAACATAATTACATAAAAGGAAAAATCAATGCTTTCATTGCATATATTCATCCCAGAGCTGGTCTAGATGAATAATCGTCCTCCAGATCTGGGTCAGCTGCCTGAAAGTAGAATGTTGCCTGCCGGGCAAGAAACACGCCCTCCCTAAATGCTTCCCAGCACGGGATAGGGTGTGGGAGGACATGGGTGCCTGTGATCCGGGGTCATTTCAGGTAACACTCTTATCCAGATTTTACTCATTTATGCAGCTGAATATTTACCGAGGCAGTTGTGGGTTAAGTACCTTGGTACAGGATACAACAGCAGTGCCCCAGCGGGGAATCAAACTGGCAACCTTTCAGTTAGGAGTCCTGCTCCTTACCACTATGCTACACTGCCCCCCCACATGTATGTTGTGTAGGTATAGGATATATGTAGGTTCTCCTAACAAAAATCCTTATCTACAAGACATAATTTGTATTTAAGACAATTAGCAACAAGTTCACCCAGTTTTAAAATATCTGTTTCTTTCTGTGTGTGTTTATGTGTGTATTGTGACTGTGTGGGATTGAATATGTGTGTGTGTGCATGTGACTACAGCTCCAGAATGCCGACTCAGTGCGGTCGCTGCTGAAACGGACGGAGACAGAAATCAGCGTTCGGGTGACGGATGCCCTGCGCAAGCAAGAGGACCCTTTGCAGAGGCAGCGCCTCCTGGTGGAGGAGGAGAGACTCAAGTACCTGAATGAGGAGGAGCTTATCATCCAGCAGCTGCAGTGAGTTCTGTCAGTTGGCGATGGCCATCAGTGCCATCTTTGCTGCTGAGTACGGTGTTGATAAGTGTTGCTCAGAGTTTTCCTTAAGGTGCACTCAAACCGAAGTACCAAACCAAATTTGGACATCCCTGTCGGATTATCTGTAGTTTCCTTTTGAGAGCATGAAGTGTCCTATCTCTGCTGATAACACCCCTCTAAGGGGACATGGTTCAAGCTGTTCAGGTGAAACAGTGAATGAGTAACTACAGTCAACATTTCATACTCATCTTATCAGTTTTTAATCAGCACCACAGTACACTGCTAGCATCTCAAGTCACTCATTAGCTATGAAATAGTGGGTAAGATTCACAGTGAATTTACTGTATAGGTCGTACAGTAGTAACATGGTGTCTTGTGTGATTACAGTGACCTGGAGAAGTCAGTGGAGGAGATCCAGAAGGACTCCTCTGTGAACCACAGGCTGGTGACGGTGCAGGAGCTGGAGGAGAAGGCTGTGGTGCTGAGGAAGCTGGGAGAAACTCTCACTGAGCTGAAGAGTGAGTCGCCTGGGTGTAAACTGACACTGGGGCACACTGTGAGATACACAGACACTGAGACTCATTGTGAGATACAAAGACTATGAGACTCACTGAGAGATGTAGACAGTGAGACTTCCTGTAAGATACACAGACACTGAAACCTGCTGTGAGATACACAAACGTTAAGACTCACCATGACATACACGGAGACTCATTGAGACACACTAGAAAGTCAAAGCGCTCTTTAAACACTGTTACATAAAGAGACATCACTGAGGTACAATGAGGAACACCTGCTGAGACATGTGAAAGCTGAACACTGAGGTGCAAAGTTGCTATAATCAAGCAGCTGCTGCTTTCAAACAAACATACTGAAGCACCAGAAATGCAGACCGTGTGTATTTATTACACTTTCTTTTGCAGACCAGTTCCCCAGCCTGCAAAGTAAGATGCGTGTGGTGCTGAGGGTGGAGGTGGAGGCAGTCAAGTTCCTAAAGGAGGAGCCACAGAGGCTAGATGCTCTACTGAAGCGCTGCAAGACCATCACCGATACCCTGGCCACACTGCGCAGGTACACAACACACAGACACCACACTGCGCAGATACACAACACACTGACCACACTGTGCAGGTACACAACACACACTGGCCACACTGTGCAGATACACAACACACAGACACCACACTGTGCAGATACACAACACACAGACACCACACTGTGCGGATACACAACACACACTGACCACACTGTGCAGGTACACAACACACACTGGCCACACTGTGCAGGTACACAACACACACTGGCCACACTGTGCAGGTACACAACACACAGAGACCACACTGTGCAGGTACACAACACACACTGGCCACACTGTGCAGGTACACAACACACACTGGCCACACTGTGCAGATACACAACACACAGAGACCACACTGTGCAGGTACACAACACACACTGGCCACACTGTGCAGGTACACAACACACAGACACCACACTGTGCAGATACACAACACACACTGACCACACTGTGCAGATACACAACACACAAACACACACTGACCACACTGTGCAGATACACAACACACACTGACCACACTGCGCAGGTACACAACACACAGACACCACACTGTGCAGATACACAACACACAGAGACCACACAGACCACACTGTGCAGATACACAACACACACAGACCACACAGACCACACTGTGCAGATACACAACACACCGACCACTCTATGCATGTCTGCAACACACACAGAGCACACTGTGCAGGTACAGAACACACACTGATCACACTTTCACATACAAAAAACACATTGGCAGCACTGTGCCGGTACAGAGGGCACACTGACCACATTATGTAGGTATAGCATACACATGCGCTGAAATCCACTTGGTGCGTGCACGTGTGTGCGTCCAGGCAAGTGAATGAGGGAACGATATGGAAGAGGCAGGAGGACGTGTCCAGCTCGTCGCCCAAGAGTGCCGACGACATCGGGAAGAGCACGGAGTTTGACATCCCCACCAGCCCGCCCCTCAACCTCAACGACCTGGGAGACGGCTCCGGCCTCTCCAACTGGACGCCCCAGGTCAGCTCGGCCCTCGGCCACGGTAGCCCTTCCGCCCCCCACCGCGACACCCACCCGCCCGTGCCGCTCAAGAGCCGTGCCCTGGAGGAGCTGTCCAGCCGCCGCGGGGTGGACAAATCGGTGTCCGTGGAGGTCAGACTGGTACTGAGCACCTGTTCTGCATGCGCATTACCGTGTGATTCTGTGAGTGTGTGTGTGTGTGTTTGTGTGTGTGTGTGTGTTTGTGTGCGTGTGTGTTTGTGTGTGTGTGTGTGTGTGTGTGTGTGTGTGTGTGCGCGCATGTGTGCATGTGTGTGTCAGTGTACAAGTGGTGTGTATCTGGTGTATGTGTGTATGTTCTAGTGTTTTTGTTTCTGAACGTGCTTGTATGTACTAGTAGGTAAAAGTCTTGTGTGTGTGTGTGTGTGTGTGTGTCTGTTTGTGTGTATTTGTGTGTGTGTGTGTGTGTTTGTGTGTTTGTGTGTGCGTGTTGTTACTTTAGATAAGAGAGCTTAAATATTTGGAGGCAATCAAAGCGCTGAAGCATTTTGCTTCAGTTTAACACAGGGCCCAGAAGAGTATCGGTACAAAACCTCAGAAATCCACTCATGCCTTTTGTGTGTGTCTGTGTGTCTGTGTGTGCCTTTGTGTGTGTGCCTGTGTGCTTGTGTGTGTCAGGCTGCGGAGAGGGACTGGGAGGAGAAACGGGCCAGCCTGACCCAGTATAGCACCCAGGACATCAACCGGCTGCTGGAGGAGACGCAGGCTGAGCTCATGAAGGCCATCCCTGACCTGGACTTCGCTGCCAAGCAGATCAAGCCGCCCGTGCCCGCCCCGCCCTCCTCCCAGAGTGCCACGCCCACCCCGGAGCACCGCCCCAGCAAGCCCCAGCATGTCCACAAGCTGTCCAGCAAAGAGGCCGGCTCGCGGCGCGGCTCTGGTGAGACCCCCTCAATCCTCATTCATCCAGTTCTCATTGACAGAGTGGACACCGACTCCTTGTAATAAACACAGTAAGCTGTCAGTGTGTAACCAGGTATTTGCATTGTCTGGGTGTGCCATTAACTGGCATTTTGAATTCCTCAACACGCCCTGTGAGAGGGGTATGTGATTGAAGCTCAGCCGCTGCTGCTATGTGCCTGAGCGGGTGGTGTGCACGTTCTGGAGGGTGTTGCTGTGTCATGCGGTGCAGCTGTGTGTTGATGGATGTGCACTCCCTCTGCAGACGAGCTCACGGTGGCTCGGTACCGCACGGAAAAGCCCTCCAAGTCGCCCCCTCCCCCGCCACCGCGCCGCAGTTTCCCATCATCCCCGGGGCTCACCTGCCGCAGTGGAGAGGTCATCAGCCCTGTCAAGAGCATCAAGGTGAGAGAGAGTGAGAGCAAATATGCACATGCACATGCGCACACGCACACAAGCACGCACTCGTATTGTGCGCGCACACACACACACACACCTGCTCCCTTCACACACGCACATACACATAAACACAGTCATAAAATACAGGTACTCCATTTTGTACAGTATTTCTCAGAAAAATAAATATGGAGGACTAGCTAGCAGTTTAACAAAATTAGAAAAGGCTCCATAATTTTGATAGGCTTCTCAACTCACCCTGACCCTTTCTGTCTGTCTCTCTCTCTCTTTACCTCATTGTCCCGTTTGAGTAGAAGTCAGAGTCTGAAGAGACAGAGGTGCAGAAGCCCCACGTCAAACTGCGGAGGACTGTTTCGGAGGCCCCGCGTCCCGCCTCCACCCCTCCTGTCATCGCCTCGGGAGGGCGGGAAGAGGAGGATGAGGAGAAGCATGCCGCAGAGCTGGAGGTAGGAGCAGTTAAAAAGGGGGCGGTCACGAAACAGTGGATCATTAGGGAGCCCATAGTTGCCTCTGCATCTCTCTCTCACAGGCACATTAGCAAGAGGCTGGCACAATCAGCCTCATTATCTGTGGTGCCACGGTGACACTACTGCTTCCTTTCTTAGGGCTTGTTGAACAAAGCAGTGCAGTTTGAGGGAGCAGCACCACATACACCTTCTGGCCCTGTATGATATTACATTACATTACATTATTGGCATTTAGTAGATTCTTCTTACATAGGTTACAGTTTTTCACGTTACCCATTTATACAGCTGGATATTTACTGAGGCAATTCTGGGTTAAGTGCCTTGCCCAAGGGTACAACAGCAGGGCCCCAGCGGGGAATCGAACCAGCAACCTTTCGGATATGAGTCCTGCTACCCTGTTGCCCTACGTGATATGATCCTGCCCCAAGTTTTTTTCATACACACTCTGACTGGAAACCAGATGGACAACAGCTTGTTGTCCAACAGTTCACAGGCAGGCAGAATGAACCTCCCTCCCACCAAATGGCCTTTGTGCTTCTATCGTTAAGGTGCGTTTGATGGATCAAGCACTCCGATGTGGGCTCTGTGACCTGCAGAACTTTCTGCTGCACTACGACACAGCCTCCACCATGTTCATGTACACATGGCTACATTGCATTGTTTTTGTGCCCAGCAGATGCTAGGGTGACTTATATTTCACATTTTATCAATTCATCCAGCTGGATCTGTATGGAAACAGCTTCAGTAAAGTTGCCCTAAAGTATGGGGTTGATGGAACCCTGCACCCTTGAGCAAGGATACTAGCATACAGCTGGAAAGTACTGGTAGAAAGTAGTCAAGTCCCTCTCTTCTCTGGATTGTGACCCTGGCTTAGTGTTAAATCTAGTGTTTCGAGTTAAACTCTGCACAAACTTCTGTCTCACACAGGCTGTTTCACAGGGAACAAACAAACCACAAGGGGTGCAATTCAACTTTGCTCACCCCGAAAGTTCCCCTTGAAGTTGAGGCTTATTATAATGGAAGCAGTTAGCATTAATTAGCTGAGTCACGCAAGGGACTTATACGTGGGTTAGGTGTGTGGCTCTCTGGTGGGGTGTTTTTGAGAATGAAAGACTGTAGTGGTGGTGGCAAAACTGTGCTGGTGTCCCCCTCTCCTCAGTTGTCTTAAGTGTTTGTAGACTCGGTACGTAGGACCCTGTCTGGTAGGGAGGGGTGTTGCCTAGCTTGTCTTTTATCGCTGACAGTCCTTTCCGTCCGTCATTCCGTTCGTCCGCCCCCCCCCTTGCCCCTCACCCCCTTGCCAGGTGTTTCCGAGATTCCCGGTCAAAGCGCCCCCTCCTCCCCAACCCCTGCTCAGCCCCCCACAGAGAACCAGCGCCCATCCCTCCAGTCTGGACCTGTGGCCCCCAGGGGCCCCGGGAGAGAAGGTAACCCCAAACCACGGGCTTGCGTGTGCACTGCAGGCGTCTGAGGCCCCTCCCCGTGCACTGAGCCTTCCCCACTCCGTCCCGAAACTCCCCACACACACGGGGCACTCCGCCCAGAGCAACAGCAAATGGCTGCACAGACACCACATGAATGCCTGCTCTGACCTGGGAGTGTTCCTTCGTTGAAAGCTCAACCTGATCCCAGCACGGCTGTAGTAGAGACTGCATGTGCCAGCTTGCCACTTCATTATATACAGCGTTAATGGCCAGAAGGTCTTGTGACTGAAGCTGTAAAAGGCAGCAGCAACAATGGCTCAGTCCTATCCAATGGATCACAGCGCTCCCAGAATTCCCCCCTCCACCACCAGCACAAATATATCCTAGCACATCACAATCATACTTCCTGCCCAGCTGCACTCACTTCCCACTGTTTTATTGCTGCTGGTAAGCGTACTCTGTCTGTCTGCTTACCTGCATACTCACGTCACTGAAGAGAGAGAACTCTGAAACTGAAACTCTGAGGACACGAATGCTGTGTTTATGTGTGTGTCTGTGGACTCAGTACACCAGACTCAGTGGTGTTCATGTGCACTGCATGGTGAATGGCAGTGTATCATTAGTGATAATTCGGCAGACGACCCCACTGGTGTCTCCCAGACCAGAGCGTATCCAACAGACAGGAGGAAAGGGTAAGTCCTTCAGGACCGCTGGTCACTTCTGACTGCGTCCATCCATATGCTGCGGCTCCGCCCTCAGCCGAATAGTGTTTGATATGAGTCCAAAGCAAGGTGTTTCCAGGTGCTATGGGCTCAGGTGAGGTGCAAGGCTGGCAGCGTGTGAGGCGCTGCGCGGCCGTCTCCTGTACAGTGTGTCACCGCAGTGTGTGCTGTGTCCATCAGCTGTCCGCAGCGTCACCGGGGCTCCACTGTCTGCAGCGGCCGCCCGGCCGCCCGGATCAGCACTGCGTCAGCACGCCAAGACCACGCTCCCAGGTACGGCGTCCGCCATCTTAAACCTCCAAAGCTCCTCAGCAGAAGGACTAAATTTATGAATCGTAACTTATTAGATGCTCTTCTTTAAAATGGTATGAAATGAAATGAAACATAGTTCCATGCCCAGGAACGCTGACCACGGAGCTGCTTCTGTTTTGCTGTGCTGTTCTGTATGCCTGCTCTGTTTCATTTACATTGTGAGTCATTTATGCATATATTTACTGAAGCCACTCAGGGAGAGTCTTGTGCCAAATGGTGAAACAACACTGTCCCTACTGGCACTGAACCAGCAATATTAGGGTCCAGTTCCTTAATCACATCTGCACGCAGTGCCACAAGAGCATGCCTCTTTATGAAAATATAAAATATGACATTGTCACAATGATAGAGAGGTGACAACTGGTAGGAAGCAGCTGTAGGCAGACTAGTTAGAAACATGTTACTTGGACACTACAAGGAAACTCCCCTTTTCCCTACAGACATACTCAGATAGAGAGCAACCCCACAGAAACACAGACATTTCTGCTGAAGCTATTTCTTCAAGCTCATGAAGTAAACTGTTACTGTATATTCCTGCAGTGTGCGAGAGAGAACTCACACTTAGCAGCGAAACAGTGCATGTATTACCTTTTATTCTAGTCCTAGCAGTGCGACTCGGGGGGTGGAGGTATTAACATCTGTGCATTACGTATGCTTTTCATATTGAATTTTGACTTTGAGTCTTGTTTCCCAGGTCCTGGATGCCCCACCAACTGGCCTGTCCTTTCAGCTCCCCCGGCCTTTAGCCTTGTCGTCCCCATCTGTGGGCTCTGACAGCGTTAACCTGCAGGGGGCGCTCTCTGCTTCCAGAGCCCTGCAGGACAGTGCAGTGGGGACTGACAGTGGTGGTGTCACGAGCCCTCATGGGGCCTGTGGAGTGACCTCAGCCAGCTCAGCCTGTGAGACACAGGCTGTGATGGGGGGACAGACAGCCCCACGAGTCTCCCGTCTTTCTGAGAATGGGCAGGACACCCTGGAGGAGACGGTGAGGGAGGAGCTGGCCCTCGTCCTTACAGACAGAGAGGTGAAGGTGCTGCCCAGACCAGAGGCCCAGGAGCTCAGCAGGCAAGGTGGGGAGAGTGTGCAGACACTGACTCTCCCAGTCCAGCCATTAGACGGCGCCTCAGAGCTCCACAGTCCACGTGAACTTCGTATGAGCAGCGCCCCTCTAATCCTGCTCTTCAGGGAGCCCCTGCAGCTTAGCGAGACCTATGGACATCTGGAGGCCTTGCTGGAGGAGGATTCAGAAGAGGGAGCTTTTGGGCTGAGGGACCTAGCTGACCCTAACATCTCAGGGGGAAAACTGGCGACCAGCATCGGGGGTTTAGAGCCACAGAAAGCCCCCACCTGCAGTGGCCCTGGCCCCAGAATCAAACTACCCAGGGGGCACCTGGAGCTCCTGAGGGAAGCTGTGAGACGGGGGACAGAGACAGGACAAAGAACCCTGGCAATCCCCCTCACTGCTGAGATGGAGAGTGTGGTGGCCGACCGGGCAGACAACATGGAGCTCAGCTCCTGGCAGGCAGGGGAAGCTTTGCTGAAACCCAGCACACAGGCCCCAAGTGAGCAGAGCCAGGCCAGAACTGGTCAGCTCAAGCGGTCCAAGACGGAGGACATCCGGAACAGCACCTACAGGAGGTTGGACAGCTTGGAGGAGACCATACGCCAGCTGGAAAGCGCCCTCCAAGAGATTGCTGCCCACCCCTCTATGGTGCCTACCGACCACCGGCATCAGACAGGGCCGGACACCAACCCCTCTGGCTCAGTCACCACGCCCGCTCTCGCCAAGGAGAAGCCCCCTGTCCCACCCAAGCCCTCTTCCATCGCGCCTTCGCCGTCCAAGGTCCACCGTCTCTCCGTAGGGTTGTCTGTCCTGTCACTTTCCTGCAGTATTCAATCTCCTCTCCTCTCCTCTGCCTCAGGGAAAAGCCTTCCTTCTGCTGCTGCTCTGTGGCTCCTCTCTCCCCTCACTCCTGAGAGACAGACATAGACCTAGAGTGGGTGTGTCGCCCCACAGGCGGTGATGTGGTCTTTACCTTCCAGCTGCAGCCGTCTGTTGTTTGGCCTTGTTTCATTAAAAAAAGATAAAAGATCCACGCGCTCTGTGGGTTTTATTAAAATGCGGGGCGAAAGATTTCACCATGCCGCCTTCATCACTGAAATGGCTCTGTTCTCTTGGCAACCTTTCTTTACCTAGCTAAGACATCGCCACAGGTGTGCAAGTTAATTAGAGAAGAATTGGCAGTCAGCGCCTCTATTTTCAGCCCCTGCTACTTAAAAAGAATTTTCTAGACTGTGTCCAGCATGATTGCCATGTTTGAGATTTGCAGTTGCAGGCCTGGCCCTTTTTCTTTGTACGAAAAAAAAAAACAAACAAAAAAAAGCGAGTCGTGTATTGTCACTATAATCTTTCTTTTGGTCATAAAGTGGCTGCAACCCTACGTTCAGCTTTTGTGTGTTTCTAAGCACACAGCCCAATGTGTGGCAAAGGGATATTTGTTCCCTTGCTTGAGTAGCAGCTGAAGACAGGGTTATTGCCTCCTGTGCAAGTGGGATGCGCCATAGCTCTATAAATCTGACCCAGTGTTCTTAAAGACCTGGATATCAAGAGTCCAGTAAGGGTCAATAATGGAGTTGCATCTTTCTGAATCATTGTTCTTACATACCCAGCTTGCATTGCTTTCATTAGCAAGACCTTCTAATTGCATATCTGTGGTGTTGTCTAACACCTCTTTGTTCTGCTCTGGTGCTGTTGTTTCTCATTCTGTAAACCAGGGGTCTTTATCAATAACTAATAATAAATTTTCCTCTTCTCCTCTCTCTGTTGTGCTGATCTCTCATTGGGCTGTTGGGGCCTCTCAATTTTCATATTTCTCACTCTGTGTTGCATTTCCTGTCTCCTATGTTGAAATCAATAACCACCTACTTCTGTTGTGCATTGATTTTGTCACCTTTTTTTTATCCATTTAGTTGTTTGTTGTGAAACACATGTTTGAACTCTAATTGGAACCATAATTAACTTTCTTAAGTCAGAGTCAACTAAAATGGGAATAACTGCGTATCAAGCGAAGTTAGGGGAAAGTAAAAACTTTGTAAGGTGCATGTACGTACACACACACACACACACACGCACACACACACACACATAAACACACATATATCTTTGAGGTTTAAAGGACAGTATAACCTGTGATGTGAACACAGTAATCTGTCTTAGTGTATTGGAGTGCAACCGGTGACATTGCTCTTTTAGCATGTAGTTCACCCGTGTTACGCACCATTCGGCCAGTTAGCTACCAAATTTCTGTTTGTTAAATGAATGAGCACCACAGATGAATGCATTCTGTCAATCTACCTGAGCTTCTGACTGTTAGCTTTGTTGATCCCAAGTAGCCGCAATTCATGCCCAAATAGAGGCTAGTGTTAATGAAGTGATACATAGCTCCTTGTTATTATTGTGTTATGCTAACAGGATTGCTGCAGGCAGCCATATGCAGACAATATTTAAAATCTGCATACTATAATATGCAGTCCTCATCATCATCAGAGCACACTGCAGTTTCTTTCTTCTGAAAAACATTGCTGTGTACAGTATAGAATGTGTCAGAGCATTTTACTCCAAGAAAAATCCATTCAAAACCTCTTGTGCAACTGTTATATTAACATTAGCCACCATTCTTGTTTGAGACTCTTAGTGCAACAAAATGTGCATTAAAGTGTTTAGTTTATTCAGTGTATTCAAATATCCCAATTTTACATCACAAAAGAAGCTAATTTGTTCTATTTATACCAAAATAATTAAATAAAGGTATGATCCCCAGTGAAAATATTACCAAAATGCCATTCTCTTCTGCGTTTTTTTGCTTTTATCTCTGCCAGAGTTCCCACAGCGGTGTGGAACTCTTGTTTGTCTCACGAGCTCGAGAGTCATTAACACACCTCTCTGACATACAATGCATCACCCTCTCCCTCATTTAGAAAATTGGCATATTAATAAGCAGAAGCCTTGCAGAGAGGAGTAATCAGAGCCTCTATCTCGAGCAGGAAACCGGGGGAGTCGCTGAAGTGCTAATGAAAGATGCTTCACTAGGCCTTTCGTGGGACCGTGCTGTTTCACGTCCTCATTTTTTCTTTCTTGCGGTTTCCGTTTCTTCCTGATTAGGGAAACACACCAATAGCTGAATGGCTCCTTATCATTCCTGCAAGGCTTAAAAAACCTGTGCCAAGGTCTGAGAAAAACGGTAATGACTTGAGAGAGCAATCATCCGGATGAATTGTTTGTGTTTCTCGCGGGCAGGAGTTTCACCGCCAGTGCTGTGAATGTAATTGGAACTGGGGGGGGGTTGCACGCCGGGCGACCAACCGGGTGCGCGGTGGCGATTGTTGGGCGTTCGGAGGGTGTTGTAAGAGACTAACCCCTTCCCTTCCCCCGGCCTCCCTCTCTGCCTTACAGAGTGGCGCCAGTCCCTCCGGCAAGCCGCTCCACTCCGCTGCCTCCCGCCTCAAGCACCTGCAGCAGAGCAGCCCGGAGAAGAGCAAGATGGGAAAGCTGCGCGAGGAGCCAGTCAAAACCCAGGGGCAGCAGCAGGTATTTCACCTCCCCACGACTCACACACTTTACTCTCTGGCGGCCTAGTGTCCCAAAATGTGTATCTCCTGTCGTGGGTCACAGACCAATCCCCACACCCCTCCGTGTGCTATTGGTAAACTCCACCTCTTGGAGGACACGGCTCTGCAAAAGTGGTCTACAGCTAGTGCACAGAGGGCCCTGATATTATGTCAGGCACATGGCTGTAAATCCTCCATTCTCTTCAGGTGTTCTTTGTCCAGGTGCTCGGAAGTTTCTGGATCCGAAGTTGGCACCCTCAGGGCAGTTTCTCAGTGTTGTGCTGTTCACAGTGTGGACCAGGCCACTTGCAATAGGAACTGGTCAGACTACCACTGTATGTGTCCTCTTGAATGACATTGGACCAGACCACACTGTCACTGTAGAAAGACAAACATGTACACTTAATATCCTGTTCACTCATTGCTCCCCCTCACACTCCACAAAAAAGTGTGAGTAGATTCAGAGAGATATGGTACAGAAATCCTCTGATAGAGGCTCTCTTCCTGTTTGTCTGAGGGTTAGTCCATGTTGATCGGGGCAGAGGGGAGTCTTGTAATGAAATTATCATGTATCCCACAAGCTGTTACAAGACCGTCAACTCCCTTATGCAGATTGCTCCATCTGTGCACTATTAATAATTGCTTAAAATCTTTCACCTTTCCCCTCAGAGCATTAACATGTATGACTTGACCACAGTTGTGTATCACATCCATGTCTCTTTTTGGGGAGGAAGAATTTGTCTTATTAGCAGCTGTGCCTACCCATAAGCAGAGCCGCGCAGGGTACTGCAATTATTATTACAACACTGCAAATATATATTGGGTTATGTGCAGTAACACATGTTCCACATATATGACTAGTGTCTATATTTGTGATCCCATAGTTCTGTACAGCCCTAACAGTCATAACTGCTGTCGCTGACACCCTCTGCCCCTATTCCACTCCAGTCACAAGCACATGTAACCTGAAAGCTTCTTCTGTGGTGGCTCTTCAGCCACATAATGAAATACTACTTGTGCAATTTCCAGGATGTATGATATGGATGGGCCATTTTAATGAGGAAAGTATGGTAGGAGGACTTATGCTGGTTTGACACAGCGCAGCTTATAATGTTGCTACAACATTGTTACAGTGTTGCTAGACTAAAGCAGTTATGGTAGTTAGTCTTATGTACTTAATTTAACCATCGAAATGCACCAGACTTTTAGCTGCGCTCATGAACCCTCACCTTTCTGTACTGTCTGAGAACCAAGGAAGAATGCGTCTACAGGCGTGTGATTCTCACAGAGGGTGTTATTGAACCTTTTCTAATTGAAAGTTCTTTTGTGATGATGCATCTCAAAAGATTGTTCTTTTCTGTCATTTGCTTTTTGATGTTTGCTGCTTATTTGTGCTGAAAACCTTACTTGGAGCCGACAGCCTCTGCTGCACTGGGCTAATCAGCACCGGGACAAATTAGAGTGGATCAGAGTCTTCTAATCAACGGGACCTGTAGCTAATTTTCCAGCACAGTGAGCATGCTCAGTGAGTGTGGTGTGAGCTGTGCTGGCCAGCGAGCTGTGACCGGCATAGAGTCTGTTACATCAGAGGCCGGCCCAAAGAGAGCTGAACTCCGCAGACTGCATGTGGCAGAGTCTGTTATCACACAGTGTTTAAATATAGGGTGATGGAGATAAGATGAGTAAGTGCCTCTTTTGTCCAGAGGGAGGTGCTGTTTCCCTCTCCCCGGCATGCAATGTTGACAACACTGCGGAGTGTCTTTAAACATGGATAAGCTCAGATGGACCCGGGGACAAGGTGGCATTGAAGGGTTTCAATCAGTCATCACTGGGTGCTAGACAAGGTCCGTTCCTGTGAGATGTTGCCTGCCCAGTGACCTCTGCAGCATGGTACAGACGTCAGCATGCAGCGTCAGGGTGTGATAGCCACCCAGCAGGAGACTGGTTTAGATCAGCTGGAGTTCCTATCATATATTGTTAAATTCAGGTGTGCGAAACTCTCAGGTGGTGGAACAGAGGCTATCCTGTGGTTCCCCTCCATGGCAGCTAAGCCTCTTAAACCCTCTGTGTTGCATCTGTGTTGAAGGATCTGCATAAAGGTTCAAATGTAAGCACCACCAACAGTGAACCCTAGTACCCCAGCACCCCTCTGCCCCTTCCGCATATCCCTCTGTTACTGTGACAGACTCCAGAGGTAATGTCAGAGCTGCGCTCCAGATCACTACTGTCTGAAGCCTTGCCATCTGCACCCTGACAGCAGCCCACGTGTGTCCATGCACTGGCTGCCACTGAATATCACAGAGTAACAGTGTTACCCCCAGAAGGAATAAGAGGTACCAACAATATGGGAGGATCTTCACCATCCATCCTACTGTGGCCATGAAGAGAGAGTTCTCTCTGACTGGGCCTGCCCCTGAACAGCTCGCAGGAAGAGGGAGACATGGACAATGGTGATTTCTGGTGACACTTCTGAATGATATTTCATGATTCTGGACACACACAGGTATTCTTTTCTAAATGCATGTCTAAGCTCTTAGTTAGTCTTAGCTCTTAGTAAGTCCACAGTAGACCCTCTTCCTCTGCATGAAAGAGGGAGAGAAGTGTACGGGGGCATATTAGGCTAATTGTTTGAGGGGTCTGTTGTTTGTAAAATGTCAGCCAGCGCCATTAGCTTTGATGCGACAGAGAATGTAATCAGTGTACAATTGTGTTAGTTCAGTCTCTGATTACTTGGGTGTAAGTACAGAGCCCTCAGCCCCACCTGCCGCCTGTAAGATGTTGCTTCCTGTACTGGAACTTTGGGGAAGCTGCGAGGGTTGAGAAGCCTCTAGCAGCCCACTGAGAGGAAAGCGAATCCCACTGTTTCTGTACAACAGGCCCCCCGGAATCAAGAATGTACAGCCATGTCTCACTGTTTACAAAAAGGAAGCCCCTACTGTTTCAAATGGTTGCTGTGAAAATGGCAATTTCTTTCTGTTCCACTGGGAAAAAATGAATCTTTTCTCAGAATAGGGTCCAGATTGGCAGGGAGGGAGGTATTGTTGCACAGGCAGTCGTTACTCAAAAAGAACTCAAACTGAGGAGGAATGCATGCCAGTAAGGTTTGTGAGTGTTCACCCTGATGCTCACTCTGAAGTCCTGGCCCTACTCCTTCTACCCGACACTTAGCCACAGTCAATGTCCCCTACCATGTTCTGACATTGTTGAGGATTCACAAAGCATTTGAATCCTAGGCCAGGACTGCAGTCACACTGTAGAGCAGAAATAGTCTACAGTAGTCCTCAAGAACCAGAATCCTTCCTATAACAGTGATCTCATTTAGATGCAGAATCCCAGGTAACTCCATTCTTCCTCAGATGTTTTTTTTTAGTGTTAGTTTAATTCAGAATGGTGTGCCTGGGATTCTGCGTCTAAATGAGATTACTGTTATATAATATATCTGGAATTCAAGAAAAAATGTCCCAGAACAGAGTTGCTTAACTATACTGTAAAGCTGTATGTGTAGAATGTGTCTGTTATGTGCACTGTTAGTTTTCCACTGTTGACACGCTGCTGCCATTGACTTGTGTTGTTCTGAATGACACTCAGCCCTGCCCACTGTGGGTGTCCACGCTCCTGGGGCCACAGCTCAAGGTAAACAGGTCTCTTCACTTCCCCGTTTAAGTGGACGACCCTTCACCCTTCTAGTATTAGTTGTGTTGGTAACCTTGTCCCTCTCCTTACCTCTTCCAGCAGTAATATTCCAAGCTTGTGATTGTTACTATAGCTTTCATCTACTGAGGCCCGAATCCTGTCCGAATCCAAATATTTTTCTGTTAGGTTTTTTTTTTTCATTTCGTTTGTTTTTCTGTTTTCGGAATAGAGAAAAAAATCATTTAAGCGAGGCTGTGCACGGATGTGTTTGGCAAAGCTGTGGAATGTTGCCAGCAGCAGACGTTTATCGCATTGAAGATCCATCATTTACAATCTGGAACTGGAGTCGTCAAAGCTGAGATTGTGCACTGATTTTCCCGCTGAAGATAAGAGGGCCTGACAAAGAAAAGCTTCCCCTGCGCTGTACCACCACTTCCACTTCCCCGTTTAATTTTGGGATGTAAATTGGGTCTGCTGAAGCCTTCTCGGAAGGCTTGTGGCTGCGCAGTTTCAGCTGGTTGAGCTTGTGAGGCGCCAGAGAGGAAGCGGGGGTCTTTGCCGAACTAACAGAGTGGAATAAACGGCGGAGCGGGGCTGAAGTGTGTCTCTTAATGCGGAGAGACAGCCGCTCCGAGCCCGGAGAGTAGAATTGCTGCACTCTGGCCTTTCCGCGGCATACCCACGAGCAGCTGCACTCCGCCCAAACGCCACAGACGTGACAGCGAGAAGCACCAGACAGAATTAATCACCCTTCTTAGAAATGCCACCTGCTCCGGATGATACACATTCAACTGCGCCGTGTTTGCTGTCTGCAGGGATCCACACAGTCAATGTGTTTTTTCAGATGAGAAGAGAGATCTTCAGTCTTAGGAATCTAGACTGATCCAAGTTCAGCGGGGGTATGTGTAGTTGAATGAAGAGCAAGGTGGGTCACTGTAACACGTGCGGTGGATAGAAGAGATGGATGAGCACTGCGGCACGAAAAATCAGCCCCTGACAGGCGGGCAGATGGGCCATAGAGAAACTAATAGCTGCCAATCTGATCGGTCCAGAGCTCAGGTATGCATTCTGATTGGACCAGATAACTGTCCGTTATACCTGTAGCATGTGCGTCACCATAGTGCAGCTCAAAACCAAGCTTTTTCTTTTTTGGCCTCCCTCTTCAGTTTGTGCAGACACAGCCATCTTGTCTTTCCTTTCAAATTTAGCTTGATTTATGGATCTGCTTTCATTGCAGTTTTCCCCCCTCTTTTTTCATTTTCCTCAGATGATGAATGAAAGCTATTATCAACCGCAGATATTGAATATGACTGCTGTCGCGAGATCTAATCCCTCCTCACCACAATATATCGAGCTAACAGTCTCCCCGCTATCAGAGGTGGTTTAATGATTGTGTCTTAATGGGGCACACATGGTAGCAGGAATCGTGGTCTGTATGTGAGGGAATGATAATGGAAGCCATTGTCGTCCTGAAGGACAGGCCTTATCTGAGGCCCCAAAGCCATGTTGTCACAGCAAATGCTGGCTGTCAGAGTGGGTCGTTAGTACCTATAGCAACTGGAGCACACAGGAGAGAATTGCAGCGCAAGAGCATTAGGGTGTATTGAACTACACTCCTGTCAACAGAGAGAGCTTCAGAACACTGCACATCAGAGGCTTGCTGATACTGTGTCAAAATAATTACCATATCTGAGCTACCACATCAGTAGTGGGACTTTACCATGTATTTACTGTAGTATATCAGTACGTATATCAGAATCTAGTATCAGCATCAATATATTAGACCGTTAGACCATCAGAAATGTAAGAATGTGAGAGATGTTATTATATACGACTGTTACTGGACCGACAACAAAATTAGATTGTTTGTGTGTTAGCGATTTCATTATATAATATAGTTTCTAAATCAGTAATGTAAGTTCATCAGGGTTTTAATGTGGCAGTATTTAGACTGCACAACAACAATGTGGCAGTTTGAGACTGTTACTATATACAGTATCACATTGTTCACACATCTGTAATGTGATATGAGACTGTTGTATCAATAATGTGACTATGTGAGTAGCAGAATATTAGATGTCTAACAAAGCACTCCTTTGTTGTTCTGAAGCAAGAGCTTCAGTTTCTTGGTCACAGGCCGGTGCTGCTGAACACCTTTCAGATGGTTGTGCACCTGGTGATGGTTGGATTAACCCAGAAGTCTAACCCCAAAACAACCACACGTATCCACCTACAAATACCCCCCTCCTTCTTACCCCACTAGGAGAAGACCACGATCTCCTTGCGAAGATCTCACTCTGTGTCTGTCTGCGTTTCTGTGTTTTAACAAAGAAGCACACTAATCAGCAAACACCCTTATAAAAATATGTAATATATATGTAAATATATATTCATTCACTGACACATGTATATATGAAGCATGATTCTTTATAAGGGTTGTTTACACTTGTGTTGATGTAACGTGTGCACACAGGGAGAGCACTGTGGTGATGCCATTGTCTTTCCCTCTCTGATGCTTGCTGGCATGTCAGGAATGCCTGCAGTCTCTGTGTGCTGGTTAATGTTGGTCACTATCACGTTGCCTCCAGGGGCTACTTGGTCAGATCTGGTGTTACACCAGGAGAGGGCCCATTTCAGGGCAAGGCTTCATACCGCACACCATATGGGCTAAATGTGTGTAAATGTCATGTAAAAGTATATGGGGCACCAGAGAGATGGAGAGAGTGAGGTTTGTACATTCTGAATGATTGTATGTATGCGTGTGTACATCCCCAAATATGCAAATGTACTGTGTTACCCTCAACACAATATGTCAATCAAACGACCAACGTTTACCGTAGCACCCTTCAGGGGGATAGTTTCTTAACACTAAACTCAACACAGGGAAGTCATTGGAAGAAATGAAACATAGTTGTCGATTATTGGAGGGCAGCAATAAGCAACCAAATCCCCAAAAGTAGAATTGCATTACGATTTCTAGTTTCAGTCCCGAAATGTGCAGTAAGCTAAATATTATAAGATGTGTTCTGGCAGGGGCACGTATTTCTTGAGGGGACAGATTAAGGTCTCGACAGAGTAGAGCTGAGGTGTAAAGCGATGATCATTCCTCTGAATGTGCGGAGTGAGCTTCTTAACACCCAGTCAGTTCAGTAATTGACTCACTAATGTGAGCTGCATCATCTGTAGGTGTGAAGGGTATCTGCTCTTTTTAGACCGTGAGGCCGCCTGAAAGGCTGATCTCACATCTGTCTGTCAACGTGTCCCCGAGACGGCACTCCACCCATGTGCCCATATGTGGGCTGCATGCAGGGGACAGCAGGGTGTAGTCAACACCCTAGTCCAGGAGTAATTTCGGGAGGCCTGACACACTAACACTCTACTGCTCACCCTTCACATGCTGCTTATCCCAGTGGTGCGTCTGGCTGGCTTGTTTTACTACTGTGGGCAGAAAAAAGAAGGCAAACCCCATTCGAAGCCAGTGCACAAACATGCCTTTTCTCAGTATGTGTAACCTGTGGTTCCTAGGTCAAGGCACAAATTGGCCCTATTAAAACCACATATGTAAGTAGCTTGTAACCAAGTTACAGCCACAAACATGCTTTAGATTTTATGCTGTATCCTGGCTACAAGTAGCCTGCACATAACTGGTGCACTCCCAAAGGTCACTTTGACCTGTTTTTGATGTCAGCCGCAGGGTTTTTGTACTTCCAAACCCTTTTTAAGCGTAGTTTCACAGATCCCTGCAATTGTCCAATAGTTGTACTACACTTGCGTGATTTAGTGTGGTTCTAGGTTACAGTGATGCTGTTATGGGTGCTCATGCCCTCTGTTTGGGCAGGAATTTGGATTGGGCTATAGCAGTGAGGATGTATCTTGCATTAGTTAGACCTGTGTTTACCTTACCGGTCACCACATAGCTGGTGTTCACCTGAACGGGTGCGAGATACTGTGGGTTTCACTAGCACCCAGCATTAACACAGAGCTGATCAGAAAGTCTGTAATGGTAGCAACGTGCTGCCTCTTGAATGGTGAATGTGGGTTGTCCCATTTTATTTTCTGCCCACGCCCTGCTGTGTGTCAGTGACAGATTTCTGTTCTCAAGGTGAGAAGGTTTTGCAAAGAGGCAAAACAGCAGAACAGCGCCCTCTGGTGCCCAGCAGCATGACAGTGGAGTTGTGGTGATTCGGTTCATTTCAATGTCTGCATTTCAATGACAGAATGTCTGCAAAAATGCCAAAAGGACTGTCAACAGTACCGCACACCAGTGCTGTACTACTGCATTTTGAGATTTGACTGTCATGATTGTCATATGTTAAAAAACTGTTGTTTTTTATCCTTTGTAAAGTGTACGTAAGAGACGTCTGTCTAGCATCATGCATGTGGATTCTAACCTGAATACCTGTGTTTGTTCTTTTTTATTTTATTTTCCTATTTTGTTTTGTTCCTCTCTTGTCTTCACCCCTTCCCCACACACCCCTTCACTTGCCTGCCTGCCTGTTTCTCCACTCTGAACGTCTCTGCATCCTGGCCTCGCCACGGCAACCTGACACTCGTGCTCACATGACCCCGTGACCCTGTGACCCTGTGCCCCACAGCAGTGAACCGCCCCGCTCTCCCAGACGCTTCCTCCTCTTCCTCCACTTCCTCCTCCTCCTCCCAACGTGATCCAACTACAGAGCTGTCTGCCCCTGCGCTCTGCAGATCCTGGAGAGAGTCCCTGCCTGCCTGGCTCCTCCCCAGCCTGTGTGTTTCAGTGCACACTGCTCAAAACCTGCCAATCTGTCTGTATGGGGCTGGGGAGAGCTGCCATGGCCTACAGACCCACTACAGCCTCCCCTGCTACAAGACTGTGCTTTCTTTTTCTGTTTCTCTTTCTTCTCTGAAACCTACACCATCTTCTCCCATCTTCTTCCTTTTCTTTTTCATCCTCCTCTTCCTCCCCTCCTTCCCCCGGGACTGCGCCTGTAGGCTCTTGGCGGCAGCAGCAGCAGCAGCAGCAGTGTCTCGGAGCCCCTCCTCCCTGGCACTCGGACTGTCAGCTTCTCTGGCCGGCTGCCCTCCTCCACTCTACCGTCCTCCTCCAGCGTCTTCTCCTCCGGCCTGAAGAAGTACCCCCAGGAGGGGGCGCTGTCCTCCCTGTCGGCCTCCGCCAGCCCGGCCAAGGCGCTGCTGGCCAGCCTGTCGGCCTCCAGCCTGAGCGCCGAGGCGCTGCTGCTCTCCTCCACTCTCCGCCACCACCGGCTGCTCAGGGAGCAGCGCGCCTCCTCGGCCCCGCTCCCCTTGCCCAACGGCCGGCCGCCCACCACCTCCTCCTCGCCCACCTCCACCTCGCCCTCCTCCTCCTCCCCCTCGTCGCCGTCCCCGCTGGCCTCACTTACTCTCTCCTCCCTGGGCCTGAAGCCCGTCGTGCGCAGCCTTCAGTGCCCCGACCTCAAGCGCCTCTCCGAGCCTGTGTCCGAGGGGAGCGTGCTGTGAGTGGGGCGAGGGGAGGAGAGAGGGAGGGGAGCCGAAAACAAAGAGAAAAAAGCACACAGGATTTCCCTTCTTGCCCACGCAGGCCCGAGCTGTGGCAAACCGAAAGGAAGAGTTGCTCCAGATTAGCTTACTTTGTTTGGTTTTTACAGGGTGCTGCACGTTACACTCACTCACAAAGCACTGAGGACTTGAAGAGAAAAATAAACATAAAATACCTTTACACTCTCAAATGTGAGATTGTCCACAAGAGTGGCCCTTGTCCCTTCCAACAAGAGCCCAAGCAGTGACCTCACACCAGGGAGAAGGGCCACCACTTGCTCTTAAAAATTGTTGGCGCCAGTAATTCATACACAGGTCCCGTGTGGTTCAGGTCAAAGCTGCACTTGTCAGCATAGTGCCCCCTGGTTTGTAGTGTGTCTGCAGCTATACTGCCAGTTCCCCCATGAGCTGCAGTGTGGATGGGCTCTGATCCTCATGACCAACTTTCCTGGCCCCTGAACAAGTCCCAGTGCTAAACTCTAAGGAGCTAACTAGCCCTCACTCTATTGCCAAATTTCTTACAGCGAGACCTAGCTGAGTGATCTCTCTCAGAGTGAATTTCCTAGCAGTTGTCTGTATTTATAAAGAAAAATGGCTGCAATAATCTAAAATGTCGACTCCCCTCCCCAGGAGTGCGTTCAGAGCCTACATCACCCATTTTCTTCAACCAGAGAGTGTGAATGTGATCTGAGGGTGGTTTCTAGATTTTTCTTTTGTGTTACCGTTTGACCAATTGCACAGCCTGAAAGGAACTAAACTGCTGCACTAGTAGGGTGCTTTTGGTGTACATGAACTAAATGTACACATGTACATTTTTCTATGACTCTTGACTCCTCTCAGTCCCTTTTATAAGAGTATGTGAGCCAGAGTGTACTCAGAGTGGACTTTGGCCTTCATGGCCGGCAGGTGACTGGTCAATCCCTGCTCGTCTGTGTTCAGATATCAGTGCAACAGATGGGAAAGGCCCAAAAGAGCAGCAGGTAGCAGGTGTTTCTTGCTGAATCCCCCTGCATGTCACTGACAGAGATGATGTGGTTGGGGAGCAGCTGCTTTTTTGATAAATAGAAACGCTTTGATTTTATTAGGCAAGTCCTCACCAAGTGGTTTGTGAAGGTAATCTACACAGAAGGTAGATGCTGCCAGGCAGTGGTTGGGGCAGCTGCCTTGTGCCCATCCTTTCTAAAAATGCAGAAAAGTGTCTGATTCTGAAAAGCACAAGGTAGAGCACTTGCCTTCCCTAATCCTAAGACTTGAGGGGTATGTTTTTATAAAACGGATTGTAATCAGCTTTTACCTTCGTTAACCATCTTTAGTGGCCCAGGAAGGCACATGAGAGAACTGGACTGAGTGTGTGTGTGTGTGTGTGGACGTAGTCCCCCTACTGACCCGCACACAGGGTAGTCCAGCCCAGAGCCCCAGGATTGGTGTTATGTGCCCTTCTCTGCTGCAGTCAGCCAAAAGCCAGACCTCCCATAATGCACCAGAACATTGTCTGGCAACTGGCAGGGAAACGCTCAGCTCCATGGGGACCGTTCGCACCATGTTGCGAGTTTTGATGGATTTTAAAAAACTCCCCTACCCCACGTCACTCCCCCCATGTGAAGCAGTGAGCATGCATCAGTGCAGGCTGAAGGTCGTTTGTCCACCCGCTATGTGAATCAACAGACATCGCCGTTGCGCAGAGCTGTAATTTTAGAAAAGCACATTTATATTTATCGATTTACGGCCGCGGTTGCACTGTAATCATCCTCCGCGGGAGTGCTGTCCCACAGTCCCTCCTCAATACTCTGCGAGGGGTGTAAGTGCACTTGGCGGACATGTTGGTCTCATGTCTGACAGTGAGAGAGGCCTGCGCTCTCCAAGTTGACACTGCTGGTGCTTGAACTGCGTAGGTCGGAGTGAAAAGACAGCTCCCGGCTGCTTTTGAAAGAGATGGGCGGCCGGAGGTGTTTTGTCTGTTTTATGGTAAAAGTGCAGGTGTTGTGCAATGTGAAGTGACAGCAGGAGATCTGTATTCACTTCATGTCTGGTACCCTGTGTGGCGTCACCTCCATTGTGTCCCAGCTCCCATTGTCAGGGAAAAGCTTGGTTTGAACGGACTTGGAGGAAACTGTCAGAGAATGTCTGTATGGACCCCTGTGGCACCATCTTTGGCCCATCTGTGAGATTTCATCATGGATGAATAGAGTCCTGCTTGTAATGCATAGAGTCCTGCTGCCAAGCAGAAAGGCTCGTGTCACTTGCTGTGCTAATGTTCAACTAGGGGTTGAAAAGTTGGAGATAATAATTGATTTATCGTTATTGTTGTGTTTCAGATGTAGGGGATATGTTGCTCTCTGTCTATCTTGCCACATCTCGCAACACTGTTGAAGGGCTTTCTTTTTCCTCGCTGTGCCTGTTGTCAGAACAGGCTGAGGTTGCTGCTTACACCCTCAGTGGACTTTCAGCTGTGCACAAAGCAAGCCTGTGACATTGATTCATTGTGGCATGAAGCAAAGCACAATAGTGAATGCAAGACTCAGTGACAGGTGTGGGCCTGCTTGACAAGATTCCTCATGTATTAAAAATGTTTCGTAGACATGCCCACTCTGACCCATGTGTGAGTACGTAATCAGAAGCACAGAAGCTGGGGAGGTGAAGGACAGTGTAGAGAGCAATATAAGGCTTGCTCATTGTGGAAGAAAAGCATTGTTTAATAATAGGCACATTTTTGTCACATTCAGTAATTCAGAAAGGCCTTATGCGATAAATAGGAATGTGACGTCAAGCCACATCAGATCTATTTCTGGATTTGACTCTGGAATGAATGACAGCCTCTGTTTGGCTCACTGAAGTTCTGCCTCATGACTCTCTCTTGTTGGTGGCACTTTCTGTTCTCATCTGCTGCTGCATCCTTTCCTATATTTATTAGAGACCCAACAGAGCTGTTGTGCTACATTTTGAGCGGTTTGGGAACACATGTGTATCAGTACGTGCGTGCATGCTTGTGTGAATGTGCGTGCGTTTGTGTGTGCATGCACATGTCTGTGAATGTGTGTAAGTCTGACATTATGCCCCCCCCCAACACACACACACACACAAACACACACTCACTCACTAGGTGAGGGTGTGGCATCAGACAACACTGCTTGGGGGCTAGCTTTGTGTGGGGAGCAGGTATTTTTTGAAGGGTGTGGGCGGAGCCTTGGAGTCGTGCACACTATGGAAGGGCAAACAGCGCTGGAACTCTGAAACCCCTTAATCAAAATGAAATGAGGCACAATTAGGTTCTCCTGCCAAAACCTCAAGCAGGTCACAGTGTGCCACGACGTCTGTCGAGCTGCTGTCCCATTGCAATAAGCACACCTCACCCGTCCGTGTGAAGCTGACACGCTGGCAGCACGGAAAGCTCAGCTCATGCTGATGGCGCTGTACTTGCACTGGGCTCAGCCCCGGGTCCCGAAATGCAGACCAGCATGAAATAAATTCACTTACTTATGCAGCACTGCGCACAGAACCATAACTCCAGGCTCTTACGTTTTTGCACTCGGCGTACGGAATTCATGTGCTGCTGCTGAAGCTGTGAGCCGGGAGTGTGTGGCTGCCTTTTACCTTTCTTTACTGCGTCGTCTGAGCAGAGAGTCAACTGGAAGCTAAAGAGAGTTTTTAAGCACTCATGTCCTATGGGAGGCAACCCTGTTCCTGGAGTGCCATGGTACTTTGGAATTTGTACTTCTTTCCAAATGGTTGAATACCAAGTACCTCGAGTACATGGCCGCCTGCTGTATTTGGCCTTAGGCCAATTAGGCAATTAAGGGTTTGGGGGGAGCAAAAAAGCAGGGCATCTCAAGCACTTGGGGACCAGGGTTGTCTAACTGCACCTAAGCTATAGAGTACTAGTGGGGAAGAAATTGTTGGATTCTATCAACTCCCCATCCAATCAAATACAGATGATTTCATACAAAGAATTTAAACAAAAAACAAATAAAGTATACATATATATATAAATATATAAATATATCTTTAGTCAGATGTTTGTGTATGAAATTAATATAAATTGTGAAGAGAAATGTGAAAAAATACATAGAAAAAATGTATAATGTAAAATTACATCCACATCTATTTGTTTTTATAGAATTAAGCTTTTTGTACATATTTTTTTTTAATTCTTGAAAAATGTACACCACCGTAGAAAGTAATTTTATTCGCTGGCAAGGCATTTTTATATTGGTTTGAAAATATATATGTACATATATGAAGATGAAGTTATGTTTGCTTCTCTGTCTTGTTTTTTTAAAGTTTTGATTTGATTTCAGTAATTTCAGTTAGTTTGTGTTTGTTTTTTTGTGTCTGTAACAGGTCGGTATCTGTCAGCATAACTCTGTGACAGTCAGCACTACGTCTCCTCTGCCTACCTGTGGCCAGGTGTTGGCCTTTCACTCTGAGTTTGGCTGGGCCGTTTTGAGTTTGGAGGCACTGCCGCTGTAGTGCATGGGACTGAAGGGGGCGTGAATAACGCCTCTCTGGCTCAATCAGAGGGCTGTCTGCACAGGACATCCAGCCAAAATCCCTCTCTGAGGCCTTTATCTGAGGCCTCTGTCTTGAAACCTTGAGATCTCTGTCTCAGGAGCTGTTCACATAGTAAGGAAATCCTGGCATGACCCAGCACAAAACAGCTGATCATCGCAAAAAGGAGTGATTTTCCCCCATTTTCCCCCCAAATAAAACATAACTGTATTAGCAAATCTTTATAGATAAATATATTTACTTCATAGGTACATTTTGATAAGATTTTTTGAGTGATGAAAACATGGTTGTGTGTGCATTAGAATGCCAATTTGCACTGCAAATAAGGAGGCAAAAAGGCCAGCGTGGATGGAGGATTATGCAGTACACCCTTCCAATGTGAATTCTGCACTGCAGATTAGAGATTTCATCATTCAGTGCCTGCCAGCTTGTATCAGGGCACTTCAGAACCCCCCTGTACAATCCTTAACCAATGGTACTACTGCTGCTATGTGTGAAACTAATTTTTCTTTTCAAATTGACGATAGCTCCTTGCAATGCTTCTTGGAAAGTAAATAGCTAACTTAATGCTTTTTGCTTTCTCTAGTTTCTGTGACTGTGTTTTTTTCCACAAAACCTGCTTGTATTCGATATAGGCCAGTAGTTCTGTTAAATTTTAATATAAAAATGATGTGGGGGAAATTCAATCCCTTTGACAAATATCTGCAGTTTGGTGCTTGGGTATTCAGTGAAATGAACCCCTCCATCCACTTTTTTCTTCATGTGTTCACATTACAGACACAACCATAAATGATGCCAATCTATGACCAACATCATCGCAATTTATGAACAATATTTGTATGGGGGCCCCCTGCTGGCTGGAGGAGGGTTAGGCCTGAGAATGAGCTTCTTCAGGTGTTCTCTGCTGCTGATGAGTACTGCCAAGCCCTTACTGTCCCACAGCACAAAGAGACCTGATTGACGGCACACTCACACACCCCTTTTGGTGCCATCACTATCAAATGTGGTGCAACAATGTCATTTCAAACATCGTTTATTTATTTTTTTTGGAAGAAAGTGGATTTTGTAAGAAACCATATGTACACCATTTTTCACGGCTCCTGTTGTTCATTTAAAGGTTTCTATGTGAATGTGTGGATGTTCAAGCTCATGGCATCACAAAAAAGAAGAACCTGTAAATAGATCGAATTATTAGAGAAGGAGAACATGAAATGTTATGTCGAGATTCTGTTTTATTAATAAGGGAGGACAAATAAAAAAAAATGCATGTATATTCTCAAGCAATCGCACGGTGCAGTTGGAAAATGTTGTCTATGTTTTCTAAAAAAAAAATAAATAAAAGATATAAATGGGACTTCTTCAAAAAGGTTATCTACTGTAGAGAAAAGAGCCTTTTATTTCTTATTCCACCATGTGTCTGTAGCTCAGGCATGCCAGGGTTTAACTGTGCTCTGTAAGCTGGAGGGAAAGAGTGATGGCTGCAGTGTGCTTGAGAGTGAGACTATCATACACCAACAAACAACAGTGTTTTTTCCCAGAGTGATGCTTCCATTTGTAGAGTAGTGTGATAAATGAACAATGAAAAATACAAATACGACTATGAGTACTAAAGACCTAATTAATCGGTGTGGATGCCATGATATTCTGTGAGAAATGTGCTTTCTGTGAGGAAAACTGAAGACAGAGACTGCTTTTTTGTACATATTTGCTGTGTTTGTGTGATAAATAAAGTGCAGCTCTCTTGTACTGTTGTTGTGTTTTCATTGCAAAGCAGTAACTGAGAGGAAGGGCTGAGCTCCACCCTGCTTCTGCTCTTCATGTCTTGCCGAGTGACATAGACCTCTTCCTGTCACACGGCCGCAGCTCGCTGCCTTCCCTGTGTGTTGTCCTTGTGAGTTTGTAAAATGCTTTACTTTAAAAGGAGGTGACAGTGTAGCAGTGTGACAAGGAGCTAGGCTTGTAACTGAGCAGATTCAGTTCGATTCCCTGCTGGGGACACTGCTCCTGTACCCTTGGGCAAGGTACTTAACCCACAATGGCCTCAGTAAATATCCAGCTGTATAAATGGATAACATGTAAAAGTGCAAACTATTTAAGTCGCTCGGTCTGCTAAATGACAGCAATGTAATGTAAAAGGAACATGAAAAAAACTCCTGAGCTTAAATAGACAGAACAATAATAAAAGTGTTACCTCCCCTACAATCCTACCTCCCCCGTAATATGTTTTCCCTTTCTCTGAAATGCTGAACTTGAAAGGGAGCCATGTGACATTGAAATGGATATATGTGGCGACCCTCCAGTACAAAAGCATCCCTCTGCTGCAGGACAGAGTGTGTCATTTCCCTCCACGGGGCTATTAGCCCTGGCCAGTGCTGGCATGCTTTGAGTGACAGCCGCATAAGGCCTGTCCCATTGCTCAACTGATTGGAAGATCCTGATGACAGCGAATGCACAACATACTAAGGTAAGCGTTCCTAATCCTTTGAATTTAGGCAAATGGGGTCATCTACTAAAATATGCAAGACAATATAGAGTCATTGATGATTCTAAGTCGTGTGAAGTTACTTGGCTGCAGACATGATGAATTAGTTATAGAAATGGTGTCAACATGTAGGTTGTCACTGGTGATGAAAGCTGTGACATGAAAGGACCGAGTAAGTGTGTGTGTGTGTGTGTGTGTGTGTCTGTGTCCTGATCTTTCACATAGATGTAAAGCCACACTGTTTGCAGTACTGGCAGAGACCTGTGTAGTGTCTTTCCTAAATCAAACATAAATTTAGAAAATGACCTAAAAATAAGCCAAAATCAAAATGAAAGATATGTGAAAGTGACAAGCAGGAATCAGTAACTCTACTTAACTCTTTCTGTGCTGGCTGCTGTTCACAGAGCAAGCTCTGTGTGTCTTTTGTCTCCCTCTGGTGAGCAGATGTGGAATAGCATCATTTAGCACAGTGCTAGTTTAACAGATGCGTAGAATAGACTTCACTTTCTGTAGGTTTCACAGAAACAGTACGCTCTGATGTTCGTAAGTCTGGGTACTTTAATATACAAGGGAAAACAAAGGAAATTATGCTTTAATGTCTCATTAATGTATTTTAAAATACTATCCATAAATGACTGACAAATTCTACCACAGTATAAAAAAATAATTAGCTTGAGTAATGAATAAACGTTTTGAAAATATATACTGCAGTTGTTACATGTATAAAATTATAATATTATACAAAAAAAGAAACAATCCAGGCCTTTTCCTGACCACATGTGTGCTTTAAGACCTTAACAGCACAGTGATATTAGAACTGAAATCCAGGCCATTGCAGGTTTTATACAGAATAATTTTACATGTATGTATAAAACTGTCTAAATACGACTCTGCTTATTGCCTGTCTTTCCACAGCAACGAATCCTGAACCACTGACACTGGCTCATTTTTTCAACCAAAGTTTATCTTAGGCATTGACCCAACAGATAAATACAGGTGTTACTCTTGGTAAGTTCTGGACCACTGCCAAACTGATTTTAAATGCAAATGCAGCTTTTTAGTAAAAATACGACAGCACAGTCTTTTTTCAAAGTGAAGGTCAATCATTTACTGAATCAAGGGGTCAGCTCTTGTCAGCAGAATTCAGAAAAGTGGAGTTTGCTCCACTTATCCAGGCAGTAACAATCCCTGTACTAACTGAAACCAGTATAAGACAGGGAACATTGGGGGCCAGAAAGTGTTATGTGTTCTTAGGAGACTGTTCAGAGTCTCTCTCTAAATGTATTTAAGCAGATAATATTCACTTGGATCAGATCAAGCTTACACTGTCCATAATAAGTACATTGTACAAGAAAATGTTCAAAGCTACAAAGATAAAGCATGTACAAGTAATTAGCCAAAGTGAACTTAGGCCAAATCCACTACTCAAATCCGACAGCGCTCATTAGCTCATCGTATGATGGTAAAAATGTCACCTGGGGGTTCAGTCCAATCTGCAGTCTGGATAGGTGTCGGTTTACTGATACATCCTCCCTGAAGAGTGTAATCTTCACTTACTCTCCCCTTTCCCTAAGAGAGCTTGCACTGCAGACCCTGTTCTGTCTGCTAGGCATAGGCTGGAGGAAGTGTGTGTGTGTGTGTGTGTGTGTGTGTGCGTGCGTGCGTGCGTGCATGCATGCATGCGTGGGTATGTTTGTCCTCCTATTGTGTGCCTGTGGAAAAATCCTCGCTTTACACTGGAAATTTCTAGAATGAAGTTAACTTTCAGTTCAAATTCTGTACAGTCAACCTATTTACACCTGCATGTATAGGGAGCAGAGCCATGCTTTTTGTACTTGTGGGGGTGCTTGTCCTCGTACACTCAGGAGCGTCATTGTGAGGTGTTAGAGGAGACCTGCTGTCCATTGGGTCTCTTGGCATTGCGTGGGCCTACATCTGTCCGTCTGTACGGCTGGTTCTTCAGGTCTGGGGAAAGAGGACAGACTGAGAACCAAAAGGCTTTGGAGAGAAATGTTTCCCAGAATGCACTTGGGATTAAAAAGGACACCTCTCAGTGGGAGAGGCAACATCAGGAATACCAGTGATGAGCGACTGACCTGCAAAATGTACCTGTCAGTTTCACAGTCGCTGCAGTGTCACCGTAAAACTCTTCCCCATCCTACCCCATTATCTCTTGTTCCCCCTCCAATGATCCATTCATCTTTATATTGAACTGCAGTATTAAGTGGATTTTTCCTCAACCCATACCACACCATAACTCCCTTCCCTTTGCAGACTCTAGCTTCCTCCTAAAGCGGTAGGGAGTTATAAGTGGTAGGGGAGGAGAATATATTGCACACAAGAGAAAGAGAGGAAAGAGTGAACAGGAAAAAAAAGAGTGAACTCAGCTAAAAGGAACCATGCATAATGTGATCTTGATTAGATAGGAGGAAGAAACAGATGCCAAAGAGGAAGAGGGAAATGGTTTGCACATTGGTTTCAGGATAAAATGAATAAGAAAAAAAACCATCAACAACAATGGATATATCTTAAAACACAGTAAAAGCAAGATCAGCATGGCAGAAGGCTCCTGAATCCACTGAATCCAGCCCTAAAAGACCAGAGTCCTCCAGGTTTTAAAGCTTTATAATTTACACCTGAATTGGTGGATGGGTTGTACCTGCCTGAATTTCACTTTATCCTTGAAAGCAGCTTTCCTACCCTGGTCCTGTGTGCATACAATGCCTGCTGCTTTTTCTTAAGTGACTAGGTTTGAGTGAGCTGTTGATGTTTATCTGATATTTATTTGGCATCCTTATATTTAATCTGCTACACATTTTTTGTGACAGTCACATGCTCTTGGATGCGTGCTTGTGCTGCTAAAAAGATACATTTTTATTGTACATTGTCTTTTTTTAATACCTACCTCTTGAACAAATGCAGGCCAGCTGTCTCCATTAAGCTTAATTAGTAATTCAATTATTGTTCAAGGCTCCACTGAACATTTAATTCAACACCTTAATAAACCTGAGTACCTGTCTGTGTTGCTAATTCATTTAAGGGCGTAAAATGAACAGACGTGACTAACAGAAACACCTTTAATTGTGTCCTTCCAGGGAAGCAAACACACTTAACAGCTCATATTGGTAACAATGACTGAACAGTAGATACTTGTTACGAGATGTCAGATCCATACCAGTATTGAATTAACAGCTTAATCAAGTGTAATAAACTGAGACCTCAGCTGGATGTTAAACCGGCGAACTTGGTGCATCCCCCAAGACCAAGGAAATGCTGGATTAAAACATAAGGCATTAAAGCAGGAGGCAAAGCTATACCCTGTGAAACCATATCTGTTTCCTGGTCCTCACCTGTAATGATGTCCTCGATGGCTCCGTCCTTGCCCTCCCTAACCTGAGGCTTCACCTGCCTCTTCTTCAGCTCGGCAATGAGATCCATCTGGGGTAGCCTGGGCATCATGGGTGCCTGCCGGAGGTCAAACTCTAGTCAGTCAAACACCCTCAGAAGGACTGATGTAGAGTGAATGTTCTGGCAGCGGCATTCTATTTGATGTGCACTGCGCCATTCAATCCCATGTGCTTTTACTGAGAGCATAGACATCCAGGGGCATACTGGAGTCAGAATACAGAATTCTCCTGCACAGAATACAGAGTTACACCTGAATTTTATAAAAGGACTTTTTTATGAAATTCAGCCATTGTTTTTAATAGACAAAGCCACTTTATTATTTCAATAGGAATTAATATAATTACTTATATATGCCACATATGGTGAATTTTGAAATTCCTACTCAATAAGACATCTGACTGAAAGCAACATGAGGAGTGACTATGGGAAGGAGGTCATGAACCAATAACATTAGCTCCCTCCTTATTGAAATATAAGGTTATATTTTAAGGGCTGTAATATGTAACATTATCTAACAATATGTAACATACGTAACAAGGCTGTCAGAAGGCAACATACTGTGTATGTGCTAGAGACAGTATTCCCTATAATGCAGCTGCAAGCTTGAGGCCTATTTTTAAGAAGCTTTATTTCATACTGTGTGTTTTTGAATGCTGCCTGTCTTCCTTCTTGCTTGTTTCCTCCTACTTGGTTGTCACTCAACAGGTAGCCTGTGTGTCCTCCATAGCTTACAAAGCCCTCCCTCTTGCCACTACCTTGTTTTTGGTACCCTCCGTCTTGCTGGGGAAGGGGGGCACCTCGCCGGGGTCTTCACTGGCCTGAGCCTCCTGCTTCCTCTTCTGCTCGTTCTCCTGTTCAGCTTGCTGTGGGTGAGTGGAGGACACACACACACACGCACACACACACACACACACACACACACACACGCACACACACGCAGACACAGGCACATACAGTAAAAAGAACATGAAAAATGAATACCTACAAGCTCACCATGGCGCTATATTTACTATGTACCCCTACACACACCCAGCTGCACATGGTGACTCCTCACCTTGTAGGCCTTTATGAACCGCACAAAGACGAGGAAGAACGTGGAGGGCGGGGTAGTCTTGGGGTTCTCCCCGAAGTACTCTACAGCCGTGTTATACGCCTCCTGGGGGGGGAGAGAGAGCAGTCAGGCTGTCAGTGCTCTCTCTGGTCCTGCACATAATCTACACATCAGTAGAGAGATGCCAGCTGGCTGGCACAGTCCCATGTTCTCATGAGAAAAAACATGCAGTCCTGACACTGTGTTAACCCAGAGCCAATACACAACAGCTTTACACTGATAATCAATGCAGTGCCCTCTTGAGTGATATCCCCAATCACATGTGCACTGTTGAGTGCTGTGCTTTTAGTTTGTTACAATGAGTGCTATGGTGAGTGTGCTGTGGTATCTGTTTGTTGGAAAGCTGGGATGAGTGGGTCGTGGTAAGTGAGTACAATGCTGAGTGTGTTGTAGGAAAGCTTGTGTGTGTTGTGGCAAGTGAGCCCTACAGAGATTGTGTCAAAGTCTATACGTAGTAAGAAAGCAGGGTTGAGTGTGTTGTGGTGAGTCCTTTAGTCAGGGTGTTGAAGTCTATACATGCTAAGATAGCAAGGGTAAGTGTTGTGGTAAGTGAGTGTGTTTGTGTGGTATGAAAGCTGGGGTGAGTGGCAGCTGACCTGAGCAGTCTTGCAGTCCTTGATCAGGACGTCCAGGACCTCGCTGTTGGTCTTCATGAACTCCTTCAGGACCAGATTGTCATCCTGAACCAGGAACTCCTTGCGGGCCATCTCCATGCCCCTCTCCAGGGAGCGCACGTTCTGCTGGAGGCTCTCCAGTGATACTGAGGTGCACACACACACACACACACACACACACACGCACACGCACACGCACACGCACACACACACACACATACGTTTATTCTCATTCTGTAGCACGAACCACAGCCATTAACTCTCATCAGTCAATGGGAGGTAAGCACTGAAAGAACACTGATGTATATAAGCACTTAAAGAAAGCTGTATACAGTATGTCCTCTTGATTCTGGAATCAGTGGCACAAAGGAAATAACTTCATTGGACTGCATGGAGGAGAGAAGTCATTGGTAGATGGAATGAGTCAGACGGAGGTGAAGAGGGCAGTGGCGTTGCAGCTGTATGCACCTTGAGCAGCCTTGTCCATGAAGTGCAGCTCGGAGTGGAAGGAGGTGAGGTCGGGGTACTTCTCCTGGATGATGCTGACGATGAAGTGCAGCAGTGTCTTCTTGCGGTCCGTGGACTTCGTATCCAGCAGCTGAGGGGACAGGTAAGGAAAAGGGGGTTAGCCACCCGCAAGGAGAGCATTTACAGTTGACCACTTGTGTGCATGTATAACAAGGGTTGCATGACTTTGGCAAGATCAATGGAACCAGACTGATCTGTGGTCAGGACCAAAGTCTGAACATAATGCAATAACGTGTAATGCAATCATGTCATGTGGATGTGATATCCCTTCCCCTACAGCAGGGGTGCAAGGGCCATCTTGTCCTCAAAAGAACTCACCAGGTCCAAGCTCTGTAAGCGGAACCCATATGCTGATCCCCTCTTACTGCTGTTCATGTAGTTCCCAAAAGCCAGGATTATCTGGGAGAGAAGAGGGAACATACATGCTTATACTCTGCACCTGGATGGCTTGAAACACACAAGCATTGGACTGATGGAGCCATCCCTCACCTCCAAGATCTTTTTCAGTTTTGTGGAGGACTTGATGGACATCGATGCTGCAATGATGGCATTCAGTTGCTGGGAAACAAACCAAGATAATTATGTTGAGTCCTTTTTTCGCCACATTTAATTTCCTGTGTAATTTATGAGCCTACCCAGCTCTTTCTGTGTTTCAGAATTACAGTATAATAAGGCAGCAATGTAGAGTAGAAGTTATGGTACTAGACTGGTGACCTGAGGGTCTGTGCTTTGTTGAGACATTAGAGGTTCACTTAATTTGAACTTCCTCTGAAGAAAAAACAAACATTATTCATATAAAAAAGGAAACTTTAAAGAGGGAAGTAATGAAAGGCAATCTGAATAAGGGCTTTTGCACAGTGCAAAAAAAAAAAAAAAACAGAACACAGTTTGCCATTGAATTTCATTTGAATTCATGTTCTTCCGGTTGCGGTGAATACGGGTGCCTGGCACAGCGTTTGCCAGCGGTGTGGTGATGGGTGATGTCGAGACTGACCGGCTGCAGCCGCTTGGCGCTGTCGGGGAAATTGCCCATGAAGGTGAGAGTGCTGATCCTCTGGGAGAGGCGCGGGATCTTGCCAAAGCGCATCATGAAGCGGTCCTCCTCCGACAGCTCCTCCAGCGGCCGCCCCTCCTTCTCGTAGTTCTGGATCAGCTTCATCTCGTACTCGGACGGGATGAAGCGCTCCAACAGCTCCAGGAAGTCCAGGCTCAGGGCCTGCTGGTCATACCTGTGCAGGAGGAGGGAAGGAGGTGAAGAGAGAGAGGGATGGAGAGAGGAGGATGAGGGAAAAACTGGAAAAGATGGCAGTGTAACATAGTGGTGAAGGAGCAGGACTCATAACTGAAAGGTTGCCGGTCTGAGCCTGTATTCTTGGGCAAGGTAATTAACCCCTAATTGCCTCAGTAAATATCCAGTAAAAATCCAGCTGTATCAATGGATAACATTGTAAAAATAAATAAACTGTAACCAATGTAAGTTGCTCTGGATAAAAGCGTTGGCTAAATGACAATAATGTTAAAAGGGTGAGAGAGAGAGAGAGAGAGAGGGTGAAAGGGAGGAGGAAAGACAGCGAGGGAGGGGAGGTAGGGAGACAAACACGAGGGACCAAAAAACAGACAGAGGGTGAGTTCAGCTGGGGAGAGGAAAGAGGGACAGGCAATAAAGGAAAGTTGTGGACAGAGAGGTGAAGAGGCTGAGGGAAGTTTTTATGCAGCGCTGCGCAATGAGGTGTGGCTGTGATTAGGGGCACAGCGAAAGGGCACATACGTCTCTATGGCAGTGCAGATTTCAGGGGCACTTATGCCCGCCTTGCGGAGGGTGATGGCCAGGTTCTTGGCCCTGTTGGACTCGATGAGGGACACCTTGCTGGGGGTGCTCTTCTGCGCCACCTTGACCTTCAGCTTGCCCAGTTCGGCCGGGGGGCCCTGGGCCTTGGTCTTAAACTGCTCCTCGAAGGCTTCCATGTTAAGCTCCTGTCAGGGCAGAGGGTTAGTGTGAATTCCCTCTGATACAGACCTGCCACCAACAGCCTCACCCACAGACAGAGAGGGAAGAGGAGGAACTAAGGGCTGGAGGGGCCAAGAGACACAAAAACCAATAGTGCTTTCCTATTTTAACCCTTTCGTACGTAACTTATTTTTATGCTATGTTGCACGTGTGTTATGTTACATGGTTCATTATGTTTTCATTAGCGTTATTAAGCTTCTCATAGATTTCAGTTAGCATTTGCTATACTTTTAAACATTAAATCGCTGTTTCCTCAAAGCTAAAATTAGCTAGAATTTTTCCAGTCTAGTGTTCTAATCACACCGGTTTTAGCATACGCGCTAAACAGAAAATCACACCGGTGTGACCGTACGCGCAAAAGGGTTAATCATCACCAACTTCACCAATGTCTCCCATTTACAAAAGACCATCATTTTATTGCTCTACAGAATAGTTTTTTGCTTTTAGCTTTTTTTGCTTTTGGTCAGGTGTGCTTTGGCTATTTCTGTCATGCCAATAAAGGAGCCTGATTGAAATGAATTGTTAGCCCAAGACAGACAGGCAAGGAACATCAGGGGAAAGAGACAGACTCTTTCCACAGAAACGGCACTTTCGGCTTACCCCAAGAATGTTTTCATCATCCAGCTCATTGAAGACGGTGCCTGTAACCTGGTTGGACTTGAGAGCTTGCCAGTTTAGCAGAGGCATTCGGTACTTGGTCTGGATGGTTTTTTTGCCTTTAGGCCCTGTGGGAGGACAGCCAACACGCACTGAGCTCAGCTGTAGTTGTTTCATCTAAGCTCTTATATACTTTCCATAATCGCATTGGTTATTAAGCTCAATCAATTCAGATGGCGATGTGTTCAAGGCACTCAGTACTTCAGTACTTTAAGACATAGAGAAATTCTGCAGGAGCAGGGTGTTAGAGGAGCAGGGCTGTTTGAGGAGAGACTAAGATGCTGCAGTTGTTCTGGGCGCGCCTGCTTACCTGCAGCGGTATCTCCAATGGGAGGGCCTCCTGGAGGGGGTGGAGGTCCACCACCAGGTGGAGGAGGGGGAGGGGGAGGTCCACCACCAGGAGGGGGTGGAGGTGGGGAGGTCCACTGCCAGGAGGGGGAGGCGGTGGAGGAGGTCCACCAGGTGGGGGAGGGTGGGGAGGGGGTGGGGAGGTCCTGATTCAGGTGGGGGAGGAGGAGGAGCGCAGCCGTCGGGCAGCGGAGGAGGGTGGGGGGTGGGGGTGGGGGGAGGAGGTGGGGCTGAAGAGGAAGGAGGGACTGCTGGACTATCCTGGCCAGGAGGGAGTGGAGTGGTTTGAACAGCTGGAGCTACATCAATGACAAACAAAAAAAAATGGGTGAGGTCTGTAAGCCCATCTAATTTAAGAATAACAGGAATTAATTAACTGACAATGGCCTTCATACTTCATCAGTATACCGTACAAATGGAGCTTTACCTTTTCAAAATCAATGCACAATGTTCTCACAACATTACATTAAAATCACACGTCTCATGGGGGGAGTTCTGTAAATATGGCTGCAGAGGGACGGGCTCACCTGTCTGTGCGGGGCGGGCGGGGGGGCGGGCTCTATGATGGTGACGGGTATCACCTGGATGTCCAGGCTTCCGGAGGCGGAGCGGGTGAGGCGGACCAGGCCCCGGTCCTGGAGCTCCTGCACCTTGAGCTCCAGCTCGGAGGAGGACTGGGAGACGCGCTCTCTGTCCCTCTCTCTCTCCTGGTTCAGCTCCTGCTCGCGCTGCTTCTGCTGCAGGGTGCTCACCTGGGAGCACGAGTCCCTCAGGCTCTCCTGTCACATGCACAGATATGCACAACAGATGGGTATGCAGAGACACACAGATATGCCAGTATCATCCCCATGCAGATACGCATGTACAGACAGTACCAGTCAAACGTTTGGACACACCTGATTGAGACAATGGGAAACATGCATTCAAAGACATTTTTATCTAAAGACTAATACTTAAATGCTTGAAATTTGTTTCTTAGACAAATATAGTGAAGTTGATGCCTATGTATGAATTTCTTAAAAAAAAAAAAAAAAATTCAAAAATATTTTTTGCTACTTTGAAGAATCTAAAATATAAGATTTTTGGTCACTGCATAATTCCACTTGTGTTATTTCATGGTTTTGATGTCTTCACTTTTATTCTCAAATGTGGAAAATAGTAAAAATAAAGAAAAACGCTTCTATGCATAGATGTGTTCAGAGACAATCACGTACATGCACTATACATGAGTACGCAGATACACCCACATATATGCGCAATACCTAGATATACCTAGATATATAAACATATACAATGCACTTATACCCAAACAAGAACACTCATGCACAATTTATGTCAACCCACATAAACACACACAAATGTATATACTCATGCAACCCAACACAATTACTCGTAACAGTTGTACAATTAAAGCAAACCTTGGGGTTACTCTGAGCAGCTTTTTCAGGTACAAGAGAGAAATACGGCATGTTTAAGGATCAGAGTAAGATTTTAGATTTTTAGTGTGCTGTTGAGATGATGAGTACTGCTTTATTTGAATTAAAAAAATGTCACCTACATAATAGCCTGGTGAAGCTCAGTGATGTTTGGTATAAACATCTGCATGTGTTCATTCAACTTCCGTTTAAAGCTGCCATTACCTTGAGCACCTCTACCTCCTTGGTGGCCTGCATGAGCTGTGTCTCCAGCTCCGCCAGTCTCTCCACGGCCTGGTTCTCACACTCCTTCAGGTGAGCGCTCAGCTGCGGCACAATCGAGAGAAGGTTCTCATTATCCCCGGGCACAGCCAAACGGAGTGTCTGAGAGCAGGTGTGTGTACTGTCTATAGCTGTGCGGTGCTCAGAGTCCAGCAGTGTTTGATGTCTCTCGGTCACTTGTTTAGTTTTCTCTCTAGCATTTATATTCTTCTGTATCGTGTGTTCACTAAGACTTTGAGAACAAGAGAGACTGTCTGAGTCTTTGCTCTTCATTGGTGTGTGTGTGTGTGTGTGTGTCTGTGTGTGTGTGTGGATAGGTGCTCTGTATGGAGTCATGTATCTGCTACATGGAAACGTGTGTGTGAGTGTAATGTATGAAGATGTATATGCTGTATGAAGGAGAATAAGTGTACTGTGTGAAGGTGAGTGAGTGTAATGTATTAAGGTAAGTGAGGTCACCTCTGCATTTTGTGTCTGCAGATCGACTGTATGTTCCAGCAGGTTGGTCTTGGCTTCCACATCCTCCAGCAGTGCCCCCACATCAAACACATTGTCCAGGTAAGCCTGGATCTGCACCTGCAGCTTATCACTCTCTGTGTTCTTCATATTCTGTAACACACACACACATATACAAGACTCAGAGCCATTTCACTTTAGCCATTATTCAATGTATGATCCTGCAACCCAGTGTTCTCCAGTAAGATGCTTTCTCAGAGCTACATGTATGTTATATTAGTATGCACTTTGAATGAGCTATGTATATTTGTCTAGCATATTTCTGGTTAAGCTTTCCACAAGGAAAAGCTATAAATGCTAAAATATCCATAAAACATTTTGTACAGCAATTATATGAAGCATATTATAAAAATACAAAACAGTTTGTTTTCATTAATGTACAATACATCAACTTTCCATGTATGACTGTGGAATATGTTCTTCAAAACAATATTCAAATTCATCTTTTATAAAAATGCAGCATTTAGTTGTTAACATATGTGACTTTTCTCATGAGGGCAAGGTGTGTGACTGCTGTGTTGTGCTGGCCGGATGGTTAGACACTGGCACTCACCTCCAGGTACTGGTCTAGGCCATGTTGGGTGAACTCGTATTGCAGGTGAACACGGAAGTTCATGTTATCCACCGAGTGGACCACGATGTTGATGAACTGCATGCAGGCAACCTACAGGGACAGGTAGGGGTGAGAAAGACAGTGACAGAGGGACAGAGTGTCACCGTTCTGCCTAATGATAGTGCCTCACTGGGGCGAAGGGAGGGCCATACCATAGAGGTAAAGGGTCTCAGTGTAACCTCTGCTGAAGATACTCTAAACATTAAATAAGAACTTGCTGATAGGCTAAGAAGTAAAGTTACATGTACCTTGTAACTTCTTTATGAATACACAGCAATTACATAGATGAACCTTGCAATTGCAAGTTCAACTGTGAAAATAATGCTTTTGAGTAATTGCTAGTTGAGCATGGTGAGTCATGTGTGTCTTTATTTCCCATTTATCTGTCCACTCACCATGAAGTCAATGTTGCTGTCCTCGTTTCTGAAATACTCCATGAGCTTCTCGAAGCGGTTCTTCTCACCACAAACCTGAGAAGGCCACAAACAGGTTGCCCGTTACAAGCCTGCCCTCAATTACACTGATATCCACAGGAGGGCAGTGTTGTAAATTATTTCTATTAGACCTATTCGTGCACACATTTGGAGGCTTATATTTAATCATTGAAAGCCATTTTAGCTGACGCAAGCACATGAACAAACACTTCCCTAATTGTGTGAACATGAACACCAACGTTTATGCACCATTTTCTTTGATTGTAAGTTTTATTTATGAAATACAATCAGATTTACACACTAATAAAGTATGTAAAGTATGTACATACTTATAAAGTTCAAAAAATCTCCATGAAAACAAAGCCAAGAGAAAAAAATCTGACACAAGGTGAAATCTATCCCAAAGCTTCATCAGCTAACAGAAAATCCAGTTATCCATTAACGTCCATTATACTGTGGCTCTGAGAGACTCACAGGAACACAAATTGTCCCTGTTTATCAAAGCTCAGGGCTGACACAAGAAGTGGAAGGTGTGCTGGGGTCACTTTTGTATTTTTTTCCCAACCAACAGCTGGTTGGCCAAGAGTTACCCCATAAAGTGCAACTTAATGACTGTTTACCCACACATTACAGAGTGGGCTTTTAGTAGCCCACAGAATGGACGGTTTCCACCGTGACAGTTGGGTAAGTGTCTGATCAGATAAACCAGCCTCTGTGTTGTAATGGAGGCCAAAAGGATCAAGTTTAATTTGCTTATTTTAATTTATGTGAAATATAATTCTGTCTTCTATCCACTTACAGTGTGCTTCTTGTTATATGTTATTTGCGAATAATACAGAGCAATATGAGCAATATCAATGATTGATTTGCATGACTTACAATGTGTGTGTGTGTGTGTGTGTGTGTGTGTGTGTGTGTGTGTGTGTGTGTGTGTGCACAAGAGTTCACAGTGGATCCTTCCTCCCCACACATTCCTTCTGCATAATGTTGTACTTCAGGAGTTAGTGTTATGCCTGTGTGTAGCCTATGAGAATTTCAACCAAAGCCTCAAGTGGGGAGATCAGTGGATGAACTAGTGGAAAGAGTAAAAACAAATTCCATGAAAACCTGGTTGTGAAAAATACTCTGACTGTCTGACCTCTTTGAAGTTGTCGAAGGCAGAGATGATGATGTCATGGCCTCCCCTCACCAGGCACACAGCGGCCAACAGCTCCAGCACCAGCGCCTTGGTCCTGTGAGACAAAGCAGGGGCTGGAGTTAATCCCACAGCACAATACACCCACACACACACACGCACACGCACACAACACACACACGTCATAGGTGCATGCAGCTAATCCATGACCCATGTAATGCACAAATATAGTCAATTACATGCACAGAGTGAAGTAAAACATGGTAAAACGCACATACACACACACACACACCCATTCAATCTACACGCTCAGCTTACACACATGTGAATGCCACAGTAATGAACACACAAACATGGTGTACGAATCAGGCTGTCCTACCTGGGGTTCTTGTTGTTGAGACTGAGAGTGATTTCGTTGACGCAGCGAGGGTGGTTCATCACCAGGTTAAACCCAGACTGCAGAGGAGAGAACACAGCCCTGTCACTGTGCACAGTTCCTGTCCCCTACACACACAGTGCTGTCACTGTGCACAGCTCCTGTCCTGTACACACGTGTCATACAACACACACGTTGTTATCTCACTTGTATCCAAATATGCCATTCTCCACATTATGAACACAAACACACACACAGCTACCACATTATACTCACAGATGTCACGCTCTACCATACACTTCATACACACAGGTGGCACACAGAAAGTCTCCTATGAGCATGTGATGTGTGCAGGTGTGTTTTCTGCCCGTGCTGAGGGGGCGTGGGCGGCGGGGACGCACTGCACCTGGTAGTTCATGATGGCACGCAAGCACATGATGCAGACATGCACGTCGTCCTTCTGACTGACGACCCGGGAGTTCCGCAGCGCTTTCCTGCTCTGCGCGAAGCTGTTCAGCCTGCGGGGGGGGAGTGACAGAGGGGGAGACGCAGGGGAAAGAGGAGGCAGAGGAAGAGAGAGAGCATTTTTTCATTGCTATTCTTTTTAAAAATCTGAAGGAAAAAACTAAGAATGGTTATCTTAGAATTTCAAAATGAAAAACTCAAAACAAAGTTCTAAAATCCTGAAGCATGTCTTGGCCTTTGCATACAAAATGCTAAATTAGTAATCACACACTCAAGTGTTTAAGTGCTTTCACCTCACTTAAACACATATTTCAGATGACAATACACAGATAAGATATAGTTATATAATTATATTTTCAGTTTTTTTTGTGGGAGGATGCAGAATGAGGATGTGGAGAAAAAAACAATTGTTAGAAAACAGCTGCAGTCTGCGGTCATAGTCACGGTTACGGTCAACATCACAATCGGCAACAACAAAGTGTGCAACTATCTCCAGTGGAATCTGACTAACCATAACTGGATGAAGTGAAGAAAAGTTTGGGATTGAGAGCAGCTGGACTGACAGTCCAGGCTGGTTTTTACAGTCAAGCTCTATCAGCTTGTACAAATGTCAAAGCTGTGACCAGAATGTCATCAGCCAGCAAGTGCCAGGCAATCTGCTGAAATTCCTTAATGTGCTGCACATCTGCCTCATGCTACTAAACGGAGAAATCCCATTTGCCCTGGTGTAGGGCAATGTCAAACTTGCACCATGCAGGGGCTGTGCATAATAATAGACATAATGTTGTCCTCCTCACCCTCTCACCCATTATCCCTATGGAGGAGTTCCTTTCAGCCTGCAGATGTAAGCAAGCACATAGCCACCCTCCATATTAGCGTGCCGCCGCAAGGCAGTGAACACAGCTAATGAGGAAGTTAAAGAGTCTGTATGCAGTGCTGCACAAACGCAGGCATAACGCATGACGTTAGTGTCATTCTGTGGTCACAAGCACCAGGGAGGTGTGATGTTCAGAAATGCTGGATGTGTAATTCCTTTTTAATTGCGTCTGACTTTTTTGTGTTTTGGAAATTTACTTGAATTCATTTATGAATTTACTTGAATTTATTTATTTATTTCAGGCTGTTGAAACACACTAAACACACTAAAGAAGCAGGCCCAATCACATACCACATAGCACAAGGAAATAGAAAAAATTAACAGTAAAAGATACTAGGGTTTAATGAAGTACACTTGTGTGATTAGCTGGCATCAAAGCAACATTTCTACATGTGCATCCTTGAAAAGGATGTGGGAATGCAGGCAATAAACCTATTGTGCGTGAACAGAGTTCCAGGGTCAAGTGCGCCCCCTGTCTCTGAGTGGTGGGACATGTGGCCTCTGTAGTGAGGTGCCAGAGCAGGACTCACCGCACAGTCAGGGAGCGAGTGGCTTTGGAGACACTGTGGGTGGGTGAGTTTCCACTGCCCTTAGTCAAGTCCTCAATTGATTTCTCTGGAGAGAGGCACCCGTTATCCACACTGTCCATGTCAAACCTGCGCATGTGTACACACACATAAACACACACACACGCAAAGATCCTGATCAGAAAACCCCATCTGTCCTGAGACAAGAGGTACTGACAGCTTGCTAGCATCTGGGATAGCTTTCCTGCCAAAGCTTGCTGATTTTTCCTGGTAAAGTCTGCCAGTAACTGTAGACCACTATGAGAATACCGTTTGGGAATCCTCCTGTGCTTGCTAAATCATAGGGTGTCACAGGGAAGCAAGCAGTGTCGGGATTACTTACGAGATGGAACACTGGGCGAAGGACAGGTAGTCCACTAGCACATCAAGACCCTGATTCTCTTCATTGAGGAACTCCTGGGCCCAGCTGTGGAAGATGGTTAGATCCTTAAATCAATGGCTACTGATGTCTGTCTTCTCCTTGTACAAGGGAAAACATTCACAAACATCTGAGATGCTGCCAGTCTTTATTTAGACATATATAGGCTGTGAGTTGAAGAATGGGACTGGGGATGGATATTTATGAGTGTAATGGGTTCCTTATGTTTAACATTTTCAATATTTATTGACAATGTAGCGGCCGATATTGCCCTTACCCAATGTGATTGGTCCGGAGTGAAATCTCCAGCTCTCTCAGGACCTGAGTGGATTCCTGGACCCGCCTCTTAAACTGAGCAAAATGAGTCCAAACAGGTAAGGTCAGACAGCAAGAGACACCACAGTTATGATTGTGATTGTGAATATGAATATGAATATGAATATGAATATGAATATGAATATGAATATCATCGTCGTTATCATTGTTATTATTATTATCATTATTATCATTATTGTTATTATTATTATGGTTGTTGTTGTTGTTGAAGTTTCTTGGATGCACAGTGACAAGAAGTGAAGATGGGAAAGACACTGACCCGGCTGCCAATCCCCCCCTGGTCCAAGTAGCTCTTGATCTTTGACAGGTAGGCCGAGGGTGGATTTCTCACCTGGAAGCGCTCCTTTAGAGACAGACATTACAGACACAACATAACACCCGTTCACTACAATGGCCTCCTGGTGACAATTACTCAAAGGAGACTGAATGCAATACAGTTTGTGAATCGGCATAGTGTTTAATGCGTCAAAAGCATGTATTGATAGAAACGATGACCAGCAGTGGAATGTGCTACTCTGCACATTCAAATGTACAGTGAATTTTCTGGGTGTAATGTAGACCTTCTGTTACACTATTTTGACTTGCTGATGTGCATGCATATCAACTACAATTTGGCGGGGATGTCATAGGGAAGTTATATGAGTTTCCTTTTATTAGGGGTAAAATCTTATGAATGTTACATTTTTTCACACATATGAAGTGTATTTCCTAAATGAACACCCCGCGTCGCCCACACCTGCAGAAAGCCTTAATGTCTCTCGGCGGAACAGTAAAATGGCTTTTCGTGTGCAACGGGGAAGGGTGAGTTTGAGATGAGCCCTTCTTCCTGAACATCTGAAACTGTTTGAACCGCAGCTTTCTGCAATGTACACAGTGCTCCCCCTTCTTGTCGCAGGAAGACAGCTGACTCGCCGCAGTTTCCATGGTAGCGCACAATATTGACAGAAGCTGCAGCAAAGTGCACTCGCTGCAGCTAGAGTGCAGCTAATACACTGCATGCTGAGGTGAGCCGGGCCCACGCAGGATGTGACCTGCTTGTGTCCCACCAGCCGTGCATAGAAACACGCCAACATATGTCAGACAACAAACACACGCAATAACATACCGTGCATGTCTGGAAATGACAGAATCACCCACATTATATGGAACACCTCTAACAAACAGCTAAATACGGATGGAAATATACATTTTACATTATGTTATTGTCATTATCCAGAGCGACTTACATAGGTTACATTTTTTGCATGTTATTCATTTATACAGCCGGGTATTTACTGAGGCAATTCTGGGGTAGGTACCTTGACCGAGGGTACAGCAGCAGTGCCCCAGCAGGGAAAAGTCCTGCTTCTTACAACTATACTACACTGCCACCACATTTTGAAGCATCCTTTGAATGCATTCCCATATTACATATATATTTTCTTTCATATGGATCACAGGTTTAATCACTGACATTTAGGAGTAGGAATGTGGTAAAGTTTGTGAATCCCTGTAACATACAGGGCTGCTGTATGCTATATAACAGAAAAATGATTCTCTGACTGTGGCTCCTAAACCACACTGCCTGCAGTGCTTTGGTGTGACTGTGTGCATGTGTGTGCGTGTGTGTGTAGCAGAGTCACTTATTTCTGGATGACAATAATGGGAAAGTGGCTCTTGAGTTGCTTAGGTTCTGAATCCCGCCACTCTAATAGCCACTGGGAAAGGTACACTCACCTGATCACAGACCAGCTCCCACTTCTTGTCATTGTCGTATTGACTCAGTAGTTTCATCTTGTCCGGTGGCAGGTTCATGGAGCTCTGCGGAAGGGAAGTTTCAGGGTTCTTAGCAGTCTATTCAATGATCATAATGCATAAATGAAAACTTTGTTTGCTTGGTTTGACAATTTGAGCCCTCAGCTTTCGGTCTACCAAATCTCTTTAAATTGGGAGTTTTATTTTTAAGTGCATGGTGTCCTTCACCTCTTGCCACACTGAACATTTCAGGCCATCCACAGACTTAAGTCATTCTCATGGGCACGCAGTGGCATTTATTTCCTTGGACATTTTGAGTTTAATTTTTTTGATTACTATAGATTATACTATTAGCAGTGGACCATTACATTATTAATTTATTGTGTTTCTCATATTTTACTCTTATAAATTGAATGATAAAATTAGTATCTGGGCCATTTACAGCCTTTCAGGAGGGCATGTAGATCAGGTTTTATAAAGGGCCTAACTTAGTACTGGTCAGCCTAACATGCAGGGGCACTTTGGAATTTAGGACCAACAGAGTGGGGCACAAGCTCCCCTGTCCCCACTTCCAACACATGTGCATGACTGGTATCATCAGGAAAAGTTATTCATCAATATACCAAAAAACTGATGGGAAACTATTATTGTGACTTTTTAAAAACAGGCACAACCAAATTATAGTACACATAGCTAACCAGCAGGCGCAGTCTCCATAGTTGTCTCATCTGAATGGAATTAATAACTAACAAGCTTACAAACATTGGTGTTTCTTCAAAAACATGCTGCCTTATAACACTGTGCCCATAATGCAAGCATATCATGAGGGCAAAAGAGACATTAATCATTGGTCGCCGGTTAGCTTACTAGCGAAGCTATCAAAGTGAAAATGCCTTCAGCTGCCTGGAAATATTGTGAGACAATAAAAACACATCACCTGAATATAAAACCTCTTGTCTGTCTCTTCAGATAAATCAATTCATCAATGCGTCAGTTTTTTAAAACTCAGAAACAAATATATGCTTTGGACACCATGCCCTAAAAAGTGCAGACATTTTTGTTGCAGTTCACATTTAAATACGACAAACATAAATCACAGACCCTTTAACAGTGAGTAATAAGGACTGCTGCTGGCTTTAACAGTGAGCAGTAAAGAATGGGGTTGGCTAGATTTATTGGCATGTGGTAAGTGTGCTACAGAGTTTGGTCATGCACTGTGAAGTGGCGCCGTCAAAACAATGTCTGAAGTTTCCCAATCCAGTCTATCAGAGGCTCTAAAGTCTATCTAGGCCTCTAAACTCTGGCCTAAATCATCCAGCAAAGGAGTAGCTTCCAGAAGTGACTACCCCAGCAGGGGTGAATGCTGTATCTCTAAGTGTGTGTGTGTGTGTCCGTGTGCGTGTGTGCGTGAGTTGGAGGAGGGGAGGAAACGCCCAAGTATCACTTCCTTTACTTGTATAGTGTTATGACAGTTCCGGAATGTGCTGTCACTTCTTGTGATCTAAAAACCTCAACGGCTGGCTGGTGCATTTGTACATTTTATCAAGGGTATGAGCGCATTAGGCAGCCTCTGTCTCTCACATCACACCTAGCCCATATAACCCCCCTACACATGGGGTTTAAATGTACAATGCCCTTCATATTTATTCATACCCCTGACTGCATAGCACATTGTCACATGTTCACAAATATTTTTTCCCTGAAAACATGAGGGTCACACCTTTAAGTAATCATTTAAATTGAATTAAAATGTAACAAAAACAAGCCTACACCAACATCCCACTTTCTGGAAATTCAGTAGAAGCTTCTGGATCAGTATAGAAGCCTTTGAATGTTTTTGGTTCATTTTGGTGTGGAAGGAGGCAACATACATCAGAAATCCAGAAAGTGTGCACATTGTCATGATTAAAATAAAAGAGCTCTCTCTGAAGCAAGCGGTCATTGACCTGTAAGTTGGGATATGACTATGAATGAATGCACTAAATGCTGAATCAACCATTTTCCACAGCACTGTCCATTGTTAAGAAATTTAAGTTTACTGGCACAGTGGTAATCCTCCCAGGAAGTGAATGCAAGTGCATCTCCACTACAGTCAGGGCAGAGGGGTCATTGTTCATTTTCTAGGGCAGACTCAAAAGCCACCTATTTAGGCTATATCTGGTATACTTGAACTCTGACCCTTCCCCTCTCTAACATTGTGGTAAAAGCTTAGGGATAAATCTGTTAGTGGTTCAAACATAGATAGATAGATAGATAGATAGATAGATAGATAGATAGATAGATAGATAGATAGATAGATAGATAGATAGATAAGTCTATGTTAACAGAGTTGTTTAATTAACAAATCTTAAAATAAACATCAAATCCACAACAGTAATTCATTGGACCTAATTGATGGAACATACACACCGGCATAGACCGAGGATTCCTGGAGGACACAACCTGTGTGTTCCCTGCCTGTGTGGGGCAGTAAAGTTGGTGTACAATCAGTGACACTAGTGCTACTGAACTGGGGGTCCACTTTAATGGGTGTGGAGTAAATGAAATGTATGATCTCTTGGGTGTTGTTTGCTGAACTGGGGGTCCACTTTATTGGGTGTGGACTAAATGAAATGTATGTTCTCTTGGGTGTTGTTCGCAAGGCAGTTTGTGGTTTTCTTTTAACACATCAAAAAACACCCTGGTGTTCACAAGTTTACTTTTGCAAGCGTCAGTTTAACTGGGGTGGAGTGCCTTTCTGGCAGTTGAGCTGTAGGCATGCGCACTCACACACATACGCACTCATACATAAGCATACAGCACAACTCAGTTTGCTTCCTGTCAGTGGGGTGGAGCCCTCTTTGAGGTAGGTGTGTCTCACTTTCGGCCTAAAGGAAAGTCCTGTCATCAGATTGAGCGTGCCCCCCATAACATACAGGTTTGTATTTTATTTTGAAAATATTTTAAAAGATAAGCTATGAGGGATATAAGGGAAGAATTAATATATGTTATAGAAACATAATAATACTGCCACCAAGTAAGGTTATTATTGTTTTAGTGTAGATTTCATTTTACCACAAACGCAAACACACCACTGTTGTTATGTTTACCAGTTTCTTTGAAAGAGATAAAATAGATAAATCTTTTCTTCTTTTCAGGTATTTTATTTGTATTTGGTGTTTTCAATAATCCAAATGGATTCATGACTGAAAACCTCAATGTCAAAATTTCTCCTATCTTGTAAGCTAGAGCTAAGCTTATAAGCTAGTCAAGAACAGTAGATATCTGATTGCACAGAAAATAGCTATCTAGGTACCTAACTAGCGAGCAGGCTGAGTGATTTGTTGGCTACAGCTAAGCATCTTATAAAGCATCTCTGGAGATCCACTCAAATTGTAAAACTAATTTTACAGACAGAAATATTTTAAATAATTTTTACTCATGAGTAATCCCATAGAACCCTGCTGTGATCTACTAAATATACTCTGGGCAAACGTGATGGATGACACAAAATGTGACATAATTATGAAACCTCTATACAATAACACTCACTTCTCTAATATTAGTGAGTAAGGATAATGATGTAAGTAAAACTATTTCCACCTCCAGCGTTTGTTTTCAAACGGGTGGAATGTTATTATTTCACTGTTATTACATATCTTGACTTGAGACTGGATCTAATGAGTAATTGCTAATTGCTAATGAGAGGCAAAGGCTATAGGGGCTCCCATGCTGGCTATCAGACACTTCTTTGGTTCTACTGATCACTGAGCTCCTCAGTAACCATGCCCCCTCTAAAATAACTGCAGATCAAGACACACAGTCAGAAGGGCCACACAAGAGGCAAACCAGGACCATTTAAAGCAGAGGTGCCCAAATTCTTTTCTATGAAGGGCCAAAAATTAATCTGGTTGGATGGCTGCGGGCCAAAAATAAATGTTGATGTTATGTGAAATTACATTACATTAAAATGTATTATATTTTATTGAAAATTAACATTCTAAATCTAAAATAAAATTTCATGATGATTGTCAAAAACATAAAACATCCATATGCTTCTTTTTGGGAGCATAAACATACTTAAAAGGAAAGACATCTTTCTGACAGAAAGCGCATGCAACTCAAGGTGCTTTAGATTTGACAAGCTCATGCTTATTCTCCTCTTATTTTGAAAGTGCTGTAAAATCCTAACCGTAATGACTACGAAACATAAATTTTGTGGACTAAAAAATACATAATTTGAGTTTTACGGCAATGTACAGCACAGTGCTGTTAAGTTTCCCTATTCAATTACATACATCTTATCTACAAAGAATTGCAGTATTCTGTCTCTCTCCGGCTCTCTCCCCTCCGTTTTTCATTTTTAATATTTTGTTTCAATATAATTTTTACACAACAACAGAAGGGAGTGATAATTGTAAAACATTGCTCATCTGAAGTATAGAGGGTACTTTAGTAGTATTATTTTTAAAGAAATGCTCACGTGCTGTGCATGTATCTTATGTCACTGGCTTTGAGTCAGCCAGTCAAGATGGAGCGATCGAGGCAGGGGCACACTTATAAAAGAAAATTTAGAAAAAATTGGCAAGACGACTATTCGACAGCAATTTGTCTCATTTGCAGACAGAGAGTGGCTGTTTCGTTGTCACTACGAAACAAAACATTCCCTTGTTTTTTTTCCAAAGTAAGGCGGCAAAGGGCCAAAAGGAGAAGGCAAGTGACCTGCTAGCTCACGGAGGGCTAAAACAAAGGGAGTGCGGGCCAAATGTGGCCCACGGGCCCCAAATTGGGCGGTCCTGATTTAAAGAGAGAAAAAGACCATCACCTGCAATGCAGAGAAAATGCAGAAAACACAGCCTCTATTTCAAAGATGCAGGTACTTTTGCACCTTTGTCATGAAGCAATATTCAGGTCTTGGTTTTCACTCTGGAAATAACTGCTGTTATGTGTCAGCCACAGGCCAGATGCAAAGCGTCTACAATGCTCTATCTCCTAAAATAGCAGGACAATATTCTAGTCCTTTATTAGTGAAATGAAAATACTGCAGCTGACAGGCCACCAGGTAGACACAACTCTAACTGGAAGAGTGCAATTCTGCCTGTCTGAGGTCCTCTGCTCAAATGTTAGAATTGGCCATTGAGAAAAGGGAACCAATACTTTATTTCCGTAGAGCAGGCTAGCACCAAGAGGACAGGCAGGAAGTGGCAGGATGGTGGTCAACGGTAGTGTCATACACATGCATGTGGATACACGCACTTGCACACTCACCTTGTGTCAACTTTGCAAACCTCTTCTGAGTTTTCAAGATTAGGTTGTCATCATCTGATGTTCAAACCATTCAATCATTGGTCAGCATAATTCATTTGCAATAACAGGGTGATGATGTGAGGCTTTTTAAATCAGCCAGTATTATATGTAGGTAAATTCTAGGCTAGTATTCATTTGGTGCTCTGAAGCAGAATGGTTACATTATGGAGTGGTTAGACATATTTCTGTTTCATTTTCACTGTCAGCTAACAACTTTCCTGTTGGTTAACTTGCTAACAAATGGTTTTGTTTGCGGCAGTGAAAATGTACGCGTATATACATGGATACATAATATTATTGTATTATGTAGGTAGTACTACTGTGTGTTTGTTTGCTACCTTGCCGAGCTTGCTAATAACATCAAGTTGAGACAGCTACTGAAAGATATAGGAGTTAGCTATTGTTTATTATGAAATTATGTGCACCATAAAACTATGGAAAAACTAATTTCCTGTGACTTGGTTGCAAAGCTGAGGCTTGAAGCCTCAGCCAATGGCTGTATTGGTGTTAATCTCATTCAAAATCTGTGGTGGTATTCATGTATATCCAGTTATGTCAAGTTATGTTTTGAAACGTACAATCTGCATTCTGCAGATCACACATCTTGATCTTTAGTGTTAACGGCAAGTATGTGAAAAAACATCCATAATGCATTGCTGCACAAAGGGCACTGAGAAAAGAGAAGGGACAGAGCCTACCACTCCCCTGTCAGTCCTGTTGTAAAAATGATCTAATGATTCTACTAAACTAAAAGTGTAGATACAATTATGCTTGTTTTGTGGACATTCTTATCCAGGGCAACTTAAATAGCTAACCACTGTTTGCACATTATCTGTTTATAGAACTGGATATGAGCTATTACATGATGTAATTCAGGTAAGTAAACTTCAGCAGCATCCTCCTAGGAATGAAACCAGCAACCTTTTGGTTTACAAACCCTGCTCCTTACAACTATGCCATACTGCTGCCCACAATATATCTATGACCTCATTAGCCAAAACAGAGCTACATTTACAAAAAAGAGGATGCTCCCACAAAACCGGATCTTAGCAAAGACAACATCCAGTCTCGTGTACATGTGAAAAAAGCACCAGTGCACAGGGTGTGCAAAGAGGAACCAAATCCACACCATCTGCGGGAATCCAAATGACCTCATGGTCACAACAGCATGCAAGATTCTGCTCCTGGAGCATTTAGGCTCATTTCCGAAGCTACCAGGCATTTCATGCTCATAGCATATCCTGAGGATTTGTATGTAACATTTACGTTCACAGACACAGTAAGCAAAAGGCAGAAATGGAAGCTAAACAGGGTGGCCTGTTGATCTTGCAAAGACGGCTCTGAAGTTCATGTAAATTGACATTGAACATTGATTTTTAGAGCCTTTTCTGTCAGTGACATCTTCTAGTTTGACAGGGTGACCTGATGCGTGTGTCTATAAGGGAAGGAGGGAAAGAGAGAGTAAGAGAGAGGGGGGTCAAAAATAGCTCCTACAGCAACACAGTTAGATAGCTACACAAAGATTACAACCTGAAGTGAGACAGGGAGAGATCAGAGATAGCTCCCCTAGCACATCTCAGTGTGCTGCACTACAACACCAGCTGTATTGCTACTCAACATTGGTAATACTGATTCTACACCACATCAGTGTAAGGAGAACATCACATGTTACTTGGGTTGTTTGGCTGGACTCATTTCGTTATATTTAATCCTCTGTCAACTACATGCAGAGGATGACCTTATTTATTTTTGTGCAACAAAAGGAGGAAATGGGCTCTTTTATTCCAGCTGTTGAAAAAGAGCCAAAGGATAATTAAAGCTGACTTGAACTCAGTAGTGAAGAACTCATTAAAAAGCTCATTGTCCAATGCAAAATTAATCAATAAACTGTGAATGAGTCTAAGCATTTCCATGAGTGCCTTAAAGTTCTGACAGAACAATGACTATTCATCTCATTTCCCCAGAATACCAAAGCTTTTAATGTCATAGAACCAGTATCAAGCATTCAGAAACACAGATCTGTTTCATTGAGTTGGGAGCAAAGAGGAACTACAGGCCTGTCGACACTCAACGGGTATTGCTAACGAATCATAAGTTTGAATTGCGTATCTGTGAAGTTGCGCCAGGCGTTAACCCTTTCTTGCCACTCTTGGCAAAGACGTGTTGCAAAATTTTGGAATAATAAATCAATGATTGCTATGCTAATCATTTCACAACATGCCGCTGATTTCAATTTTCTGTTTCTGAGTAGATCTCTGTTGGTTTTTGTTTCAGCTGAAATTAAATTTCTGTCCAAACATTTTTGGGCTGGGGGGGTCAATCTAGAAACTCTAGGTACAGTACAGTTTCTAATTCTTTTGTGAGGTGACCATAGGTGGAATCCAATTTATTCATTGGCAGTTTTTTTACTTGGTTGTCATTCAGAAGAACTTATTTTCAATCCCTTACATTGAACATCGAAAAACGTATTCGAACAGTACTATCCTCAAGGATATTGCTAAAATGCCTGTTCTGTGAAACTATATAGACTACCTTTGTTGCTCTTACTTACATAGAAATTTTACACTTACATACAAATCCTGTTATTGTAACACCTCCTTTCCCTCTACTCATTTGGTATATTTAGATCCAGTGATGATGTTTAGCAAAGTATAAAAAATTTCTCTCATGCAGTGCAAAGCACCCAACTGTTCACCACAGCCAATCCATCCATGAAAACCATTCGGTGTGGTTTGTGATGACATAGGACCTGATATATTTTCTGTGTTTTTTACATTCATGGTAGCAGTGGTACAATAGCTGCTGCAGCATTACATTCTGGTCCAAAAAGCTCCTCAAGCTTGCATGGAAGACTGTGTGTGTGTATGTGTGTGTGCGTGCGTGCGTGCGTATATGTATGGCGTGGTCGTATGAGTGAGAGGCCACTGCTGTGCCACTCCCGCTCTGAACTCACCAGCACCACGTTGAAGCGCTCCTCCAGCTCATCCTCAGCAGGCATGGGCAGTTTGGGGGACGCCGGCTGCTTCTGTAGGGGCGATGGCGACGGGACGGCCACCGTGCTCCTGGGCTCCTGCCCGGAGGGCGGCTCCGTGCTCCCGGCGGCGTTACCCATCGGCGGTCCCTTCAGGCCTCACGGACCCAGGTAATCCTTGCGCACGCGATTCCACGTGCAGTCCGCCAGAAAAATTGTTCTTTGGTTTCTCTCACAGGAGTGAATCCGGACTGCAGAAAAAAAGGACCTTTGAAATCCAGTCAAACCACAGGAGCAAAATGGTACCAAACAACAACGTCTCCTCAATGCTCTATATCTGTATCTGTGAGAGGCAGCGGAATCTGGCGACTGCCATTAGACTCTCGATATCTACTTGAACCTGGGGTAACAGCACAGAGTGGAGCAGCATCTTCCTCCTCACCTCCACTCTCTATGGTCACAGCGCAAATAATACAAAAAAAGCCACCCGAAGAGAACAAAACTCAAAAACAAAAGTTGTCGAAGCGCTCCGTGTAGCGTGATTACCTCAGACCTAGCATACAGAGGGGAAGCCACATGGGAGGAGTATGAGCTTGAGTTTGACACGATCACAGCAGTCAAAGCCTAACCACAGAAGCAGAAGAACAGAAGCCCAGCTTCCTGTGTGTAAGAGAAAGTCAGAAGCAGAGAGCGAGGCAGGGGTGTGTATGTGTTGGGGGGAGGTGGGTCTTGAAAAGCTAGGGATTTGGGGTTCTAGGGGGTTCCCTCTCTTTATGGGTATGCTCTCCACATGAGGTGCAGAGTGTGACCCGCCCCATGGAGGGCCATGTTGAACTGGGAAAGGGGAATGGGGAAGGAGGCAAGATCAGCAGCCACCCAGCAGAAACAGTTCACTCTGTGAAACTGCGACAGCTCTCTATGGGGTGGAGGACCTGCTGAAGGTGAGGATATGGCTGCTAGGTCCTAGTGCCGCCATGTATTATGAGAGACAGCGGCACTGGACATCCATGAATTTATCCCTTGTTAAAATTGTTCATTAAATATTTCTTCACATATTTCAGGTAAGCCTGGATCTGAAATAGATCCTAATTGTATACACACATATAACCTGTCCATGGAGAAAAACAAACACAGAGGGTTATGGCCCTGAAGAGAAGATTATGCGATCACTAAGAGCAGGGAGAGGTGGAGGGGGAGAGACATCAATATGCTCTTGAGGTGTTATCATTTTAAACTGTAGCAGAACTTCAGCAGTTAAACATGATCTTTGCTGAGCTGCTGCAAATAGGCAGTCTCAAGATGAGAGGACATATAATGACAGGGGGATGCCAGCTCTGGGCCATCCTACTCTCCTCACTCCCCGGTCACCCACAATTTCCTCTCAGTATCTCTGTATCAGACAGTCACCAGTCACTGTCTGCATGAAATTCGGGAAATTTGTGTGCATGACCTTTAGCAATGCAAGGGTAATCAACTTGAAAGGCAACCAGGGTGTAAGAATCATTCAATGTCTCCTGTTTGACTATACAATCACTCACTTATGCCCACACATCTGCATGTAATTTGTATTTTGTACTTTTCTCTAATTAAAATCTAATGATGATCTCTCAAATATGCTTGAATAACATTATCTGATAAATAACTGCTGAATTCAGAGGATTTGTGAACTCAGGTTATTGTCAAGGCTGTTCTCTACTTTAAAACAGTCTATAAAAATAATTAAAGAGGAGAGATGGAATGAAGGCATACCCATCTTCCATATTGTAACTCCTACCTCTCCTTTCCTCTTTCCCATCACCCCCTTAACATCCTCACAGCAATTAAAAATATAGCAATACTCTGTCTTCATTTTTTTTTCTTAAAAAGTTTTGAAATGGTATACTTTAAGATTAATAGTATTGTATAGAGCAAATTCAGACCCTTCACAAAGGGTCATATTTATTCACACCTGTAACTAATTTTTAAAAGAAGATCAGACAAAACAAATTTACACCAACATTCTTCTTATTGGAAAGTCAATGGAAGCTTCTGGAACAACATGTAGGGAACAGCAAAGGCTTCCAGTTTCCCTGTGGTACATAAGGAAGTAACAGACAGAAAAGATTCCTTAGGGCTTTTCACACATATGTTAGCCCCATGCAAAGAGTTATATCACTTAGGCTAAAGCAGCTTTTAGCCCTGGGAAAAGTGGCATTTCACACTTCCACATTCTAAAATGCGACAACACAACCCCAGCCCAGGTTGGGGTCATTTTGGACAAAAACCTAGTTTCCTTGGCCAAAAAGCTCAAACATGACTGAAAATGAACATTGAAAATTATGCAAATTGTTCAACCAGATCTACAAAGAAAGAGTAAACTGAGCACAAAACAAATTGCCTCAGCTGATCATCTCAGTCTGCAGACCTCAATCTAATTGAACACTGGGCTGGAGTGTTCAACTGGACTGAGATCAGCAGAATACGGGTTTACAAATAAAGACTAAAAGAGCTTTACAATCAAGACCAATTACGTCAGGTGGAGTGGTCGAAATCAAAAGTGTGGGAACCTGGCTGCCGATTGACTAGGACAATAAAGGAGCACTTGTCTCAAGTGCATGCTGAGGCCGACGGACCTTGTTTGAAACTGGCCGTGTCACCTGCCAACGGTGACGAGGAGCCCATAGCCATGGAATAAATTAGTTTCATTCTGCTGGTATAGGGGTGAGTAGATCAGCTATCCCTGGAATGAAATATACTATTGGTTTCTGAATTCACTCTATGCAATGCTGTTTTGGTAAATTATATTTAAACCTTTTCATATTTATATATATTTAAACCAGAAAAAATCCAATACGTACTGTACATTTTTATAGAATGTTGTTGTTCTGTTTTACTTAGACTTATGAATAAATATGGCACAATAAGTCCTCATGCAGAGAGGTTCAGTCATAGCTAGGCTCCAGTAAACAGAATGTGAGTGTTTCCTGGAATAGATTAATAAGCAGCAAATTGATGTGGTGTTGTGCAAATGGTTCTATCCCAGTTTTATCATCAGCATGTGACCATTAAAATAAATATTGTTATCATTAGAACAAAGAGTTGACAGAATCATTTATTTTTAGAATATTCCTAAATACAGGTAAGCCCTAAAATGTTCTTATTGTGCTTGGCTGAATAAAGTTATTATGCCACCTGCTGGAGAATGCACAGTATACATTATCTTGGCCAGAAATTTAAACTTGTAATTTATTCATTCATTTGTCCAGGTAATTCAAATTTATTTTGATCTCTTAAGATGTTTTTGCGATGTTTTGAGCGGAACTTATTCAAGAACATTTCGCATGGGAAGGCAACGAATAAAGGTTTCCAAAGCACAGATCACCGGATAGGGCTTTCACGCAAATCAGAAATTGAAAATTATGAGCTCATATGGAAGATTTTAGGGTGTAGTATACGACTAAAAGATGAGGAACAAAGGGCTTTAAGAGTTATTGGCATAGCTGGTAAGTGTGGCGCAATCTGAGTGTCATTGTAGGCTGTTCGCCGTGTGCTGCCCATCTTTTTTCCAGCAGACGGCGTAGTTTCGCTCAACCTTCCCTTTCCATCCCGTGATGCCTCTGTTAGTATTCCAAGATGACGGAAACCAATGCATCGCCAGAAGATCCTTGGAGCAAAGTAAGCCAAAGTACTTTTAGTGTATCATTGAGTTGAAAACGACTATTTTAGTAAGATTTTCATTATGTATATCGCTAGCGCGTTGCTGTCGTAGGGCCTGCGCTACCATACGTCATTTGAAATTCTTGTTAGCCAGGCTTTCAATGTGTTGCCGTACCTTACCAAATGTTAGCTGAGTTAGCTAACGTTAGCTGCCTTAGAGGCCCGTTTCCTTTTTGTACACTGCAGGCGAAAACAACAGCTTTTTGTAGTTACTGCAAGGCTAGGCTATCTAGCTAGCTGTCAGTTTCCTTTAGCTAACAGTTAGCTAGCTGTTTAGTAGTACCAGACGCAACACTAGTATAGACGATACGCAGTTAATTAAGCGAGTTAGTTAGTTAACTTACTACCAGTTAATAGTTTGGGTGACAGAAAGATAGCTAGCGGCCAGGTCCTTAACTCCTAGTTAGTTAGGTGTAGCTTAGTCGTTTTAGGTGGCTAATTGTCTTGCAGGTTCATTTAAGGTGGTTATGTTTGCTAGCTAGCTTGTTGTTTTAGTAGCGATTTGGTGTTTAGCCGAATAAAATTTCTCCAGTTTTAAGTTGTTCGGGGTGGCCTGATCAAGCTTGCTAGCCAGTTACAGTTGAAAAACTAGTAGACTATCTAGATCGGGGTCTCGACACTGTAAATTGAGTAAGCTAACGTTAGCTACTCTAGCTAGTCATTAATATTGCCTCTCTAGACTTGCTACTTTGGTTTGGGTTTGTAGCATTTGCAAGTGTTGTCCTGATGAGGAATATTTGACTGACATCAATAATTAGCTCCTGTATCAATAATGAGCATTGCAGATAGCTAACGTCTAAGTAACGCAACAATGCTGTTAGGCATATGTGCAGTTGTATTCCAACGATTTTTATGTTAATGGCTTGTATGCTTACATGGTCAGATTCAGAATGAACAGAAAATGTAACGCTTCCCTCTGTGTACAGATGCCCCAGAATCATCATCATCAGAATAATAGAAAGGCAGGCGCTATTGTCCCGTTTGAATGCCCACCCGTTGTTTAAAATCAAACTCAGGGACCACTGTGTGGGTGCAGAGACTGCCCATTTTCACCATGTTGCCGTTCCCAAATCATTTATAACCCCTGTTCTGAATGCACCTATTATTCCCATTTTCCTCCCTCTTGCAACGGTTTTCGCGATGGCCCAGCAGGCAGATAGCGCCTTCAGTGACAACGGATTCGACCACAGTAAGTTCCAAGCAAATGGATGCTGGCTAGCTACTTTCATTGGGGTTTTTGGAGGATATTTAAAACACTTGTCCCTTGATGAATGGGAAATATTTGGACCGCTTTAGGCTTTTGCTGTCTGAAAACAAAGCCTAAAGTGAGTATGCTTTGTATTCAAGAGAAAGGTGCTGTGAGATTTTTTTTTTTTTTTAAACACCATGCTTCTATATAATTATAGCAGTTGAGCTGTTGTTGCAGGTGTTAAATGGTTACTGTGTCAGTTTTCGTAGTAATAATGTGCTGATGTGAATAGTCTTCTCCTCTCACACTTTCCCTCTCTCAGGTTTCTTTGCAGAGAGTGCAAGGAAGGGAACCGTGGTCTCCAGAGCCAATAGCATCGGCTCCACAAGTGCCTCTTCAGTACCAAATACAGGTACCTAACACAAGCCATAAATGACCAGATGGATAATAGCTTCAGAAATCCCGACTTTCTCCCTGGTGGCAGGATCCCAAGGGCCATTCACTGAGACCTAGTCAGTTGTTTCCTTACATATGTCATTTAACAGATGGGGGATTATAATGAGTGTGTACAAGACAGACGTCCTTTCCTCTGTCCAGCCTTGTGTTACAAAGAAGTTACTTGAGAAAATGTATGTGGTGCATTTTTGTCCTGCACACAAAAAAACGGGTTAGATATCTGAGCCGGGGACAGAGTGTAACAACGATATTGTCCCTGCGTTTTCAGATTTGATTAGCTGTTGTGGTCAGACTGTAGATAAACTAAAAGAAGAGTCATAACTGGAAAATATCATCAATATCCCAAAGAAAGATCATATTGACGGCACTTTAGTATGTATGGTATCTACTTAGCTGCTGCATTAAGTTAAAAGAATGCAGTCATCTTTGTTAAATAGCTAATCTACCTTATACCTTTTAACAGTCCATATGTCAGTTCAGACATGCAGTTTAAGTGCTTCCCTGTGTTACTGATCTGGTCAAAATATATGCATCTGCCCTCTTTCTAAACTGACAATAGAATGCAGAAATGATTTCATAAATATGTGCAAATTATTTAATCTGTAGAGCTAAATAAGCCTGATCCATTAATATAAGTACGTTCAAAATAAACCCCATGTAAAATAATAAGGTCACTGTTCAGCTGATACAGAGAGATCTGTTGATACTTCATATCTCTTTTTCATAAATTTGTGACTGTACACTTGTTAAGGCAGTTAAAATAATCCTCTAATGTTGACCATTTAAGATGCATTTCTTCATAATAGCTTCATAACAACAATAATGTCTGTGTAATATCTAACCTGTTCCAGTATGTCTAATATGAAATATTTACAGTTTTTGTAATGAACTTATTGATGAGCTCCATGTGTACTGTAATCACAGTGATTCATTGTTATGATTGCGTAATGGAAGTGTTACCTTTAAAACAGGTCCTCTTAGTTTTACATTATGATGGATATCATTCCATTTATCATCTGAAATGGTCATTGTCTATCAATCCATATCAGAAATAAGGAGCAACTGGTAAACTTTGTCCATCGATCTATCTAATCTGTTGTTTATGGGTTAGTCTTCCTTCTTACATTTGATGTATGAAAGTGAATGTTGTTTATTGTACATAGACCATGCAAAGCACCACTTTTCAAAGGTTCGGGATTGCACATAAAATTACAGGTTTCTAACATACTAAGCTGCTACTGACAAACTGTTGTCTTAATAATTGTTCTGGGACAATAAGTACTATTGTTGAAGGTAGTTTATAATGTAATGATAATTTCTGTTGCGGACACTGTGCAAACAAGAAAATGTATTTCCTTGTGCTGATACAGCACCACTGAGAAAGAGAAGCACTTTTAAAAGGAGTTCTCCTGCCTCTAAAATCCCAGTATGCGTTTAATATGTAGTCTGTAGAGATTGATTCATTTTATCTCTCTGAAAAATGACAAGAAAGGTTTGAAAATGAGTCCTCGGGTAAGATTTTATCTGGATATAGTGTGTGCACGTGAAGTCAGTGCCCTCTGTAGGACAGACTTGTAAATGCATTGTATGTCTGAGCAGACTTACCCTGAGTTTTGTTTTGTAATGGAGCAAATCTAGATGCATTTTAAGCTTTTTGCATTTCAGATAAATAATTACATTGGTATGTCACTACTTGTGTTTCTGACATGTGAATGGAAAGGCTGCTTTCTTTTGAAATACAGCTATTAAATTTTTACCTACAGTCCATACTTGAAATGCTTTATTTTTGACACTGGCTAATACACAGTGGGGTCATGTTTATAGTCTAGCAGAGTTTCACATTTCTTGCATTTTCAAGGTATATATGGACAACCTTGAGGCTGTGGAGTATTTTGTCCAGTTATTTTTCCTACTGCTGCTCTGTCACCTGGCCATGACGGACAGCCACTTGAAGTTAATTTGTATTCTGGTGGTGGAGGTGACAGGCTTTCTCCTGTGCTCTCTGTCTCCTCCTTAACAGCTTGCTTTTTGCATGTTTCAGTTTGCCTTCAGGTTTCCCTGTACTTCTCTTCTTTGCTCTGCATTGGATCAGGGCACACCTCGGAATGCAAGCATTGGGGGATTAGGGTGATGGCATGTCTGTTTTGTCTGTGGCCCATTGCGTGACAGACTGTCGTCTTTTTTTTTTTTTTTAACCTGCAGATGATGAAGACAGTGACTACAGGCACGAGACTTCCTACAAGGACTCGTATAAAGACCGGCGGAGACAGGCGCACACACAGGCCGAGCAGAAACGCAGGGATGCCATCAAGGTCAGCAGGGGTCAGGGCCAGGGGGGGGGGGTTTGGGGTTTCAGTGTTCAGACACCAGAGTCACACATACCTATGTGCGAAAAAGGCTGCATATTCATCAGAAGCATTTCACCATGATGGTATTTCTGAAGCTCTGTGACAGGTGGTTATTCCAAGTTATATCAAATAGTAGTCGAGGGGTACAGCAGCATTAGGCTGGGTGGTTGTGATGACAGGTGGCATTTGTCTCCTGAATGGGTGTCTATTCAAGTATAACATTTGCAGCATCACAGTGAACGCTGGTAAATGATTGTTAGCTCAGAAGAGACCCAGGAGGCTGGTGATTTCAAATGGGATTACCAAGGTTTGTGGTGGCTCTCCACAGAAAGGCTACGATGATCTGCAGTCAATAGTACCCACGTGTCAGCAGCCGTCAGAGTTTGCCATGGGGACGCAAAAAATCAGCAAGGCCACCGTCCTGCAGAAAAGTAAGCGCTCTTGACATTATTTGTGGAAATTTTTCAGTGTTCGGTTTTTTTGCTCTATTATCAGCAATTAAGGATATTGCTTTACAGAGAGGTATTATGAAAAGTTGTTGGGTTTGGGACATTTTGTTTGCATTTTAAATAAGGAATTAAATGACAAAAAGAAAACTTAGGACTCATTGGACTGCTATAAATATTGCTCAGCTGAAAAAATTGAATAGCTAATGTATCATTCTTGCTTTAGGGTATTATGGTCCTAATAAAGAGGGTGTCATGTTTATAAAAACTGTCTGTCTCTTTTCTTTAAACTACTTCATGTTATCCCCTACCTGACACATGACCTTTCATTAAGATTGTAGCAATGTGATATTTTGTTTTGATATTGCGGAAGCATCAGGAGTCAGCCAGGGGTTACTTTGGCGCAGTTGTGTAGATACGAAAAACGCTGACTGAGTGTGTTTTGTGCAGCGATTGACTACATCCAGTTTCTACACAAGGAGAAGAAGAAACAGGAAGAGGAAGTGTCCACCCTGCGAAAAGAAGTGATGGCACTGAAGATCATGAAGACGTAAGCAGCAACAGGAACCTTTCGATCTGACCTCTGAAACTTTCTGTTAGCATCAGTTAAAGGTATTTGCAGGCTTAACGGAGGCTAAATTCATCCTGGAACAGAAAGAGTGGCTGAGTCAAACAACCCTTTTAAGTTTTTTTGGTTGAGTAAATATCACTGATTTTTAAATTTGGAGATCACGATAATGAATTTAATTAATAAATAGTAACGTTTTGGAGAAGTTGAACTTCTTGAGACTTAATTAAATTGTTGGAGCAGTTGACAGCAGGAAATGAAGCATGCACCAAACTGATGTCTCACCTCTGAGATGTGTTCTTTGTGCGTCCTCAGAACTGGAGTTTGTGTGAGGTCTGACAGCTTCTGTGTGTTTACTGTTTAAAGACTCAGCCAGGCTCCTGCTGAGCGGGAACCCGAAGTAATAAGCAGACAGCATGGGTCTCTTCAGTGATGGAGAGTAAGGACACACGCAGGAAATGGGATTGCTCAAAACGAAATTGATTTTCTTCAGTAAAAGGCACACGGGGGGGATCGGTTTGACATTCTGGCTCTTAAGACTTCTTAAGCGGGGGTGACATTAAGCGCTTTTTTATTTCTTTCCTCCCTGTAGCCTCATTTCCCTTTTCCCCATCTGTTTAGATACACATCCCAGGCCACGGAATGGTTTAGCCTGTGGTCACCTGTGGTCAGCTGCACTGTGTTGATTGATGCGGCATTAGATTGGACTTGCGTGTCGTTGTTTACCCTGCAGTGCTGTGCCGTCCCTCATTGTTTTTTTGCCTGTGTCTGTGCGTCCCATGCAGGAACTACGAGCACATTGTGAAGGCGCACCAGGACAACCCGCAGCAGAGCGACGAGCAGGTGTCGGACCAGGTGAAGTTCAGCATATTCCAGAACATCATGGACTCGCTCTTCCAGTCCTTCAGCGCCTCGGTCTCGGTCTCCAGCTTCCAGGAGCTCTCTGCCTGCGTCTTCAGCTGGATCGAAGAGCACTGCAAGCCCCAGGTAGCGCAGGGTGGGAAATTCTGCCCAGCAGTGGTTTTACGTCTTTGTCTCAGTTCGCTTTTAGTGCAGTTGATCCGACTGGACTGAGTTGTTACTGAAAGGCGTCCAGCAGGCCACTGAGTTCACTGGTGCTGCTAAGTGCATTGTGCGAGACGCTCACAGAAACCCTGGTGTGGCACAGTGTTAAAGTGCAGTTCTGTAGCGTGGTCCGACATGCTCAGATTTAGTCTCTTTTGTCTATGTCTGTCTGTGTGCTGCTGTTCACATGAAATTACTGTGTGTACATTTGTTCCTTTTCCTTTGTAACTTGCTCTGAGTAAGAGTATAAATGTATGTTTCCCTAAACAGACTCTGCGGGAGTTTGTGGTGGGGGTGCTTCAACAGCTGAATGGTCAGCTCTACTGATGGAGCGGAGCTTCTGTGCTGGACTCCCACCCCGCCCCCCGCCCCCCCCAAGATAGAGCCATGTCCTGCTCTGGGCCCTCAGGGAGTAGAAGAATCTCCATCCCATCACCACCGGGCCTCTCCTCCTCAGTATTTCAGCCGTCTGCGCCACGGATAGGCAACTTTAGCGCTTTAGTTCAGTCCGGTCCAAAACTAGTCCACTGTGGTCTCTGCACGTGTCTAATTGAAACACTGGTATAAGCCAGGTGCTAATTGAGAAGCGCATATAAACCTCCCGGACTCTGGCCCTGGAGGACTGGAGTGGCCCATGCCTGGTCTGTAGTGAAGTGTTTTATTTCCAGGCTCTTCTTCATACTTGGTGTATACAAGGGTGGTTTCCTCTTTGTGAGCCATTACAGTGATATCAGTATTTTCTGTGGGTATGTGTGCGCGTTTCCGTTCTGTTTGTCACGGCTGTGTGCGTTATTTTTCCATTACCTCCGTTGAACACACCCGAGGGGTGGCCCCATGGGGAACTTCATAATGTGATGCTGTTTTTCTTGAACTTTCATGCTTTTGGGAGCGTATCGGCCATCCACATAATCACTGTAGACATGTGTTTGTATCTGGACACCTACGTATCTCTATCCCTACGTATCTCTATCCCTATTCCTACATACACAAGCAGTCAAAGAGTTACTCGCCCGAAAGATGTTTGTATGGTCATGAAACTGGATTATGAGAATTTTTCTGAGTTCCCCAAGCTCTGCCCATATACCTTGGGTGCAGTTAAATCAGGTGGCTTTGATGTCCATCCAATGACCTAAATGCACTCCTCCACACCTGAAAATCCTGCACACTGTAGGTGCAATAACAAGTGGTAGTGTCCTGCTATCCAGTGCCTCCAAAGTGACCCACCAACACCAGTCACGGGAAGGCTTTTGGTTCGCTTGTGCAGTCCAGATCAAAAAGCATTGTCCAGTTTAGGAATACATTTCTCTGCTGAGTACATCTTTTAGACTCCCTCTTTCTGTATGTATATATGTATACGTGTTGCTACTGCTGGATCAATCAAATGGAACATTTAAGCTACTAGAACTCAAGTGCTGTGACCTTCAGTTCCAAACACTTTTTATCAAGTTGAGAAGCTGAAGTTTGTAAACAAGCAGTCAGTCTTGTAATGAGACAACAACCCACGTAATTACAGATTCACATTAAAACCATATGGCAGACTGATTGGTTTGAAAATTCAGAGCTCTAATCTGGATTTTGGTTTATTAATGGAATTATAGTCTTGATAAGATTTTTATATATTAACTGTGTCATCTCAGAATCAGAACATTGGGCGTTTTCATTGCTAAATGCCGCTTTTAGTATTTTTTTTTTCTTTTCTCAGCCAGTGTAGAAAAAGTGAAATTCATCATTGAATGTCTCTCAGTGAGAACACTGACAAATATACATTTCTTTAAAAGGATGCATTTGCCATATTTTAATGGATTTGCTTTATTGGGGCCCCAAACATACTTGCAACATCTTCAACATACATCACATAATGTAAAGCAGACTTTGAATGAATAATACTCATCTGAGATTTCCTATTTTCAGGGTATTTTGGAGAATTAAACTGCCTGTAAACTTTTAAAAGGGTGGTTTTGTATGCTATTTCAACAGAAAGTGGTGAAAATCTTAAATATAAATATGTATGCTGGTAGGAATATTACAGGGCCTTCATTTTCGTAATGATTTACTGATATGGACAAGAGAATTTGATCGCAATATTTTTGTATGTTTATGATTTGTAACTACAAATAAACAGTGTATAACATTCATACTGTGTAAGTTCAGTTTGCAGTGCTAAACACTCACCACTTAATCAGTACAAACACAGGGTAAATATGACAATGAATGATGCTGAAAGTTCCAAACAGTTACTGATCTTTCCCCCTTTTTAGCAGTTTTGTGACTTCCTATCATATCATACAACTTGCTAGGTAGTCAGTCATCTGAAGTAGTGTAACAAGGGACTAAAGTGGTACTCTCGTGACCTGAATTTCACCAGTGAGATACTAGTCACTGTCACCTCACAATAGATTAGTAACAGCAGGTTAGTAACATCTTTGTGATGTCACAGAGAAGTGTATTTTTTAAAAAAGGGAGTTCTGGAATTCCATCATCTTATATCTTTGAACGGCAAGACCAGAGAAGCTCATAATCGTTATTTTAGAATTAAATATCTGCATAGGTGACCACCTGGTACAAATGAAGATTTGAAATCTTCAGAAAATAGGACACTGTGGGTGACTTCATAAGGTGAATTGATAGGGCTTTCAAAGGAATTCCTACAGGGCTTCAATTGGTTTATGCAGCAAATCTCTTAAAGCTTATAGCTAAGTCCAGGTTTGACCTATATCATTTGATGCCAAAACCACAATAATTTCATAGTAATAATTTATATTCTTAATATATAACTTGTCAGCCTGGACAATTATTTTGGTAACACTGAAACATTTCATTCTGTAACATTGTTATTTTCTAAGCACACAGCATGCAAGCTCTGTTAATGAGTTGTTTCCCATCATACAGTGCTTGCCCTTGCAACACTTGAACAGAAAAGGCAGACGAAGGAAATGATGGAGGAAAACCCAGTGGAGGACGAGCAAAAGAGAAAGAAGGAGAAAAAGAGAAATCGGGAGAAGAGGAGAGAAAAGGAGGGGAAAATGCAAATGGGGGAACCAGAAAAGGAGAGGGAAGGGAAGATGACCAAGGAGAAGAGGGGGAACGTGACAGAGGAGGAGAATAGATCTGAGGTGATGGAGGAGGCTGAGGAGACAAAGCAATTTGAAAAACAGCAGAAGCCAGAGAAGAAGGAGAACAGAACACAGGAGAAAGAGAGCCAGGAAAAGGAGGAGAAAAAACAACAGGATGAACGGAAAAAGAAAAGAAAGGTGAAAAGAAATCGAAACATGCGGAAAGAGAGAGGAGAAAAAGTGAGTGGTGAAAATGTGCAAGATAACCATGGACAGGATTCAGGGGAGGAGGAAAGAAAGGGGAACAGAAGGGAAACAGCCAATGTGGGATCTGAAACCCCAAAAAGGGGGGAGAACAATTCAGTGGCAGGAGAGGAACAAAAAAGAAGGCCGAGGAGGAAGAAACGAGCTGGAGGAGCGGAGAAAGAGCAGAGAGCAACTGAGGAACACCTGCAGTAAGAAATCAAAGGCAGAGGCAAAAAATGAGGGTCTAGAGGAAAGAGGGGGAAAATGAATAAATAATAGAGGAGACAAGGTTAAAAGTAGAATATACTGAAGAGGAAACAGGTGTATTGTGAAGATTGTCTAATCAAAGGTGACACAGCTGGATGTCACATCGCAATGTCATTCCACCTTCAACTGGAGATCTTCATACTCTGGTCAGTTTTATCCCACTGTATTGTCATGTCTTACACAGACCACAGAATGAGCCACACAAATTCATGCCAAGGTTGTCATGGTCATTCGTGTTACTACTTTACATGTTGCTGCCATGGATATTTAAGATGTAACTAATAATAAAAATGAAAAAACTGGCAATGTGAGTGTAGTGTCAACATTAGGATTAAGGACACTTATCAGAATGATCCACACTATCCCATAGATTCTAATGGGATGCCTGTGTGTGCAGCCACCTCACACAGGCTGTTCCACCTGCACACTGTCTCCCCCCCCCAGGGATTGGCGGCAGAGAAATAGCCATCCTATAAAATGGGGGGGGGCTGGTGTACTGTCCTGGCAGGTGAACCAAAGCTAAGCAGCTAATCATAGAAGATGGTTCTCTTCAGTGTGTGCAAGACAGAGACATAGGCCTACTCTGCACATCAGCATTGTGTGCATTTTCCCTTATTTGCATAGTTAGCATTTTGGGTAAATTCTGTGTGATGGGTTTGATGACTGGTGCAGCTAGCACCATCTTCATTTCACGGTGCCCTCCACACAATCACATGGATTCAGGCATTTTGTTGTTTAAAAAAATTCCAAAGCATTTAATCCAGACCTTGTCTTTAATATTTTTCCACATCAAAACATATCAAAACCAGTTACAGAGAAAAAAAAATGCAATTTTTACTGTACACATCGACGGAACATTATACTCTGCAGAATGTCCCCTCTTCATGGAGGAAAGCTGAATCGCAGTGCTAGCTCAGTCTCGACTACCCCTTAGAATGTTCAGTTTTTAATATATAATAGTAATCCTTGCTCAAGTTGCTCAGGTTAAATTAAATGGTATTAAATACTCTCTGAATAGGGGAATTCTGCTTTTCTACAAATAATCTATTCATCTTCATTTCTTACAAATAGTTCCATACAACACAACACAAATTATTGGGCATTTGGCTTTTTTTAATATATAAACAAGCACCCCCCCCAAAAAAAAGCCTCATGATTCTTCTTTTTCACCAAAGATGACATGAGCTAAAAAAAATCCTCATGTGCCCAAAACAGGGAAAATCACACTGATTAGCACAAAAACAACATTCTCTGCACTCAAAATATTTTTAATGATACTTCTCATTATATTTTTCCCCATCTACCCAACTTTTGTTGCAGTCAGGATTGTTTGAATATACTTCACACGCATACTGGTTCTGTGTAAACATGTTCTATAGAAATATGCTCCTTGAATAAATTTCGAAAGTAGACTTTTAGTCTGCATTTTAGTATATCATGGTGGTCAATGCTTACCTATCTTTTCAACAGATATTTTGTTCACAGTGTGTTCTAAGCTGTGCTACACTGATGGCAATCTATAGTGTAACAGTGTTGAGGCAGATTTGTATTTACCCCATGAACACGTGTCAACAAATAGGCCATGGCAACTGCTCCAGGACAAGAACACAGACCTAAAGAATTGTTTTAGCTTGTCTGTCCACATGCCATATTCTAGCACTCCCCCAAAAAATTGAAAATCTTCACTCATGATCAAAACTTCAGTACAAATGATCTAAAACCCACTTGAAAACTTAATTTTTGCTTTTGCTGTGAAGATGTAAAAATTATTTTCATGTATCATGTACTTAATAATGGTAAGTATGGTTAAATACATTGCATCAAAGCATGCACTGTCACACCCACAAGCAGACACACCCCCCCCCCTCTCCCGCAGGACAAAGAGGGACGGCACAATAAATGACAGGTGCCATTTCTAAAAATACTTCTTTTGGTGTGCTTTTTGTATTTGAACTCAAAAGTCAAAAGACATTAATGTGGCAAACTGAGAAAAGTCACACACTGACAGTAACCAAGGAGAATGTGAAGGTTTCAAAATAGAATTTAACAAACTATGGGAAATGGTGCTTTGTTTGCTTCATTAACAAATGTGTGATAAATACATGGGTCTTGAGTGAACACAATATATAAATAAAGTCTTGAACTAAAAGAAGGTGCTGATTTGTCTTATGTCCCATAATGTCCCTGAAAAAGCAAAAATATCAGAGCTCTTTCTCTTTAGTTTCTGGCCAACAGCTCCTTTGTGGATTCAAATAACCTAGAAAATACCTGTCATGCTATTAATGGATGAAAGAAAAAAAGAGACTCTCACACATGCATTTACTGCATTCTACACAGGAATCAAATTAAATTTGCAAAAAAACCACACATAAAGAGACAAATACAAGAGGTAATATATGTATGCGAGTAACCTGATTTAAGACTAGAGCTGCTGCAAGCAATCGTGTGTTGCACCCAGACTGTTGAGTTATATCTCCTACATCCACTGCACCACGTACGTTATACTGGATACTGGAAATGGTGGTGTCTTCAGTAAAAAAAAAGTAACTGCTCTTCCCTACCTTCAGGGATCCTGCCAAACACAGGACTTGCAAGACGCTGGATTTTAATTACTTGGTAAATCAGCATATGAACCTCACCGTACTAGATATGGTGTGTTCTAAGTGCATTTTCATCTAGCGGTCCAGCTCAGTCAGTTGCACCCCCCAAAAACAACATGACTTATTTGACATCAGAACGCACAGGTAGACAGTACCAAAAGGTTTGGTCCTTTTACACATGCAGATCCATGCTCAGAGATTTAGGACACCCTAAAATAGCCATGCGGCTCCTTTTCTGAACTCGTCTTGACATTAAAATGTGCCAAACGGTTTGTGGTTGAATAGGCCACTGTAATTTGTTCTCTTCACTCACAAGCTGCAATTCATGTGAAAAATGTTATTTTCTAAAAACATCAGGGGAAACAAGGGGCCTCCATTACTCTGACACATGCACACACACTCTCATGCGCACGTGGATCAACCACTGCCGATTGTGAACCGTGAACTCGGCAGCTGAAAGGGTGGGGGTGGGGGTGGGGGAGGCTCAGGTGCAGATCAGACACTGAGGTACGTCACACGCGGTTCGTGGCTGAATTGATTTCTGACAGAAATCAAGGTAATTCCCTGTTTTTTTTTTGACCAGAATAGAAAAATTAATATTGATTATGTTAGCCTTTAAGACTTTCTGCTGGCATTGTGATCTCAATTATACGCACTTGCTGTACGATACTAAGATGGTTGTTGTGGACATCACATTCACATACATAAACCGCTGAAGTAATCCTGACGTCACTGAAACCACGCATGGCGCTGAGAGGCATTCTACATAGTAATGGTAACAGTACCAATCTATTAGCAAGCTTTTGATGTAATTGCAAAAAAACCTATTCATGGGGAATCTAATATTGCTCACACGTAAGTTTTTTTTTATGTAAACAAGCAACTTTGATTTCAAAATGATTCAACTAACAGCAGGAATGTACCTGTTTGGTCCCATGTTATTGTTCCATGTGTCTAGTTAAGGATTTTACTCTGAAATAAACACAGGAATACTGACATCTTGATTTTTCTGCTGTTTCTGTAGTTTCGCCTCATGTGAAAAATTCCTGTCTGCAACCTTCACATACAAATAGGATGATACGATTGGGAAGTACTGTAGTTAAACTGGTTTGTTGTGATCTTTTTTGTAATTTTCCATTGCTGTAGATTAGGTGTGTCCTATTGCTTAGCCTACAAAAAAAAACTGTCAAGACTGTAATGTCCTGCATGGACAAGCTTGAGAGGAAGAAACAATGTCACAAAAAGCAAATGATATAACTTCACAGTGATACTGACGGCAGCTCAAGGCAGGGGCTTGGCTGCTGGGACCGAACATCACGTCTACGCATGCACTCAACACCCAAGCACAGCTTGTTCCATACGAGGACATGTACACAAGAGACGGCTTTACTGCGGCTTTCCCAGCAGGTTGGACAGGAAGCTGGACCCCTGGGTCCTCGACTGCTGTCCGCCCTGCCCGCCGCCCCGCCCGGACGGTCCGAACGGGTCCATCTGGTTGAGCTCCGACTGGTCCAGCATCTCGAAGTCCTCCCCGTCCAGGTCGGTGTCCAGCTCCGAGCTGGACTGCTTGCGGAAGCCGCGGTGGTGGCCGGCCCTGGGCGGGCCCTCCCTGCGGGGGCCGGCCGGGGGGTGTGGCTGCATGGCCCCCGCCAGGGCGGCCTGGATCATGTTGCTGGCGAGCACGCCGGCGATCTCGCCCGTCAGGTCGCGGGCGGGAGGCAGGCCGCTCAGGGAGAGCTCGGCGTCCAGCTCCTCCTGGTCCGAGTCCAGGTGGGCGTCCACGTCGAGCACGGAGGCGCGGGGGCCCGACAGGCCAGAGGGGCCCAGGCTGGGGAGCCCGATGCTGGTGTCGTCATCGTCATCCATCAGCGTGGCGTCCGGGTTGATGGAGGGGAAGTCGGGGAGGTCTCGGGCGAAGGACTCCTCGGGGTCACTGTGGCGGTCCAGATCTAAAAAGACGAACAAACTGGGGTTAACACTGGCTGAATTACATAAATGCTTTTCACAGCAGGAGCATTGACCTCTAATGTCAACGCTTTGCATAACTGTTCATACCAACACTGGCAGCAGCAGGGTACCATAATGGTAAGGAGGACTCGTAGCCGAAAGGTTGCCGGTTCAATTCCTCCCTGGGGCACTGCTGATGCACCCTTGGGCAAGGTATTTAACCCAGAATTGCCACAGTAAAATACCCAGCTGTAGAAATGGGTAACGTGTAAAACATTGTAACCTATGTAAGATACTCTGGATGAGAGGCTGACACACCAAAAACATATAACATTATTGGCATTTGGCATTTAGCAGACACTCTTATCCAGAGCGACTTACATCAATTACAGGTTTTTATAATGTTATCCTTTTTTATACAGCTGGATATTTACTGGGGTAATTGTGGGTTAGGTACCTTGCCCAAGGGTACAGCAGCAGTGCCGCAGTGGGGAATCGAACCGCCAGCCTTTCGGTTACGAGTCCTGCTCCTTAACCACTGTGCTACACTGCCACCCCGCAGCACTGACTGCCACTCTCCTCCGTCTCCTGAGAAGTGGAAGATGCCGGCACTCACCCTCAGAGCCTTCAGTGAGCGGAGTCTGACCTCTGGACAGGTTGAAAGTGCCGTTGTCCGTGTAGGACACCTCCGCGTCGGAGTGCTCCGAGTCGGTGATCGCCAGCTCCCTGGCCACCACCGCGTCATCCAGCTAGCGGGGTGAGGGGAGAGGGACGCGTCTCAGGGTCTCACGTTACACAGCTCCGTGGAGCTGGACACTTAGTATTCATGCGGGTCCCTGTCTGACTGGCACAGAGTACATGTCCTGCCGCTGCGCTGCCTGACCTAATTGGGCTCCCGTTTCCAGCTGGCTGGGAATCAGGTCATTCTCATTCATTAGCAAAACGAGCCACTGAGGCACTTACTATGCAAACTGAACATTTCTCTCTAATTAAGTGCGCAGCCACATAAAACACTGGAATTGAGTAGACTGGGGGGAAGAAAGATCAATAAATGCTCCCTTTTCATTTAGACAAGTGAATAACATCCAGCGGAGATCGAGTTTACTGGGTGGAGGGAGTAGACTGGAGATTACCGTGGGGCAGAAGGCAGCCAGCTCCTCCTCGCTGTCACTGGCGTCCGCTGTGGCAGTGTGCCTGATGGACTTGCGGAGGACTGGGGCACAAACGCACACAGGTCAGAGGTCAGGAGCTACTTCACAGAGCTGCAGAGAGGCTACTGCATAAAAGCTTTAGTAAAGATGTTCTACTCTGCAAATACCATTATAGACAGTATCTGACCTAGACATTGTAATCTAACCTTTTAGGTTTATTGAGCTGGGCACACCAACACACACACAGCTTGTGGCTGTCACTCACACTGGTTCTCCATGGGCTTGGACATCATGTATCCCCGCACGCTGAAGTCCAGCCGCTGCAGGGCCGGCTCCAGCTTCACGCACAGCTTCGGCCACACCCTGTGGTACGCCGCCAGCGGGAACAGCAGCGCCGCCAGCACTGAGGGCGAGCAGAGGGGGAGAACAGGGGGAGCGTTACAGCCCGCACCGGGAGACCGGGCGCTGCAGGGCGTTCTCAGGGCCAGAGACGCGACGGGATGTCCAGGGGGGCAAAAACCCTTTCGCAGGAACCAGCGCCAAACAACGCCTCAGCCTCAACTTCAGGGAGTCTTTTATTAGCTCAGCCAGCGCGCTGCTGCCAGCTTAATCTCGTCATTCAGCCGAATCGCAGCTGTGGCTGAGAAATTACAGATGAAGGGAGAGGGACAAAGCCAGCGTGATTCTGCAGCTTTGCGTCTGCTGCGCTTTCTCAATGCCTTTGGATTTTAGGCGTAAAAAGGCTACAGTTAGATTCTGCTTCTCAGAAAAGCAGCCAGATCAGATAGGGGCGGTGAGCTGGGATGTAAAAGCTCTGCAAGCATCAAACAGGTGCCCTGAGCCAACTGCCTTCCGCTGGCTGTAATCAATGCATACTCAGCCATGACACAGGGCCATTGTATCCAGCTGCTCAATGCATTTTTTAAAAGGAGAAGAAAGGCTGAGTTTCACCCTGTACCTCCGGCCCCCTGGTTGCAGGGGTTGTGAGTGCACTCACCAGCAGAGTAGGCCAGCACCAGTCCAGGAATGTAGCGTCCCACCATGGCCAGGAAGATACAGAGGCCGCACGACAGAACACAGAACTAAGGAAACAGACACCAGCAGGTTAAAATGACAGTGCAGTGCCAAGTTCTACAAATCCATCAGTTCAATACACGGGCATAGCAGCAAACAGATGGAAATATGGGAAAATCATTAAACATGACTTGCAAAACTTGGCTGCTAGGGCGTCACACAAAAAAGCTTCCATTTCTAACTGACTAACTAATTTCTCATCTCTAGAAAAAGTAGCTCGTAAAAAAGCCTTGACAGATTTTGATCAACATAAACAAAGATGGTTTTCAAAAATATGTTTACCACTTTATTGACATTTGTTTTCAGGTCAATGTCCTGAAACTAGGTCACTGCACAAACATCAGTGGGATGAGAAGAAATCTATGTTTATCAACAGATCAATCATCAATCTATGTTTATCCTGTAACTGATTATTAATCTATTAACACAGATTGAATTCTGGCAATCCGTGTTCTAACGTATCAATTTGCTGGATACAAGGGAAGGTAATAGGCAAGTATGTATTATTTTCAAATAGAGTAAAATAACAGAAACAAAGAACAGAATTTAAGAGGATTCAAAGTCCAGGGTACAGTTAAGAAGTCTGTCATGGGGCTTTGACATCCCCATTTTACAGCATTACTGACACCTTCCCCACCAAGAGGAACTTTCAATCCTACAGACAGCAGTAGAAGAATAATTGTGACAGTTTTAGAAGTGCCGTGCCCCACCTTTCCTGGACTGTGCCGTTTGAAATGCAAGCAGCTTGTTCCGGAGGACGACCCGGTCACCCACGCCTCAGCCATGTGATGGCACAGCTCTGGAACACTGAGGATCCCGGGCTGCACCAGGCCCCAGCTGCGGGAGAGGAAGAATGTGCTCCAGTGAGAGATACCGCTCTGCAACCACCTCTCCACCCAGGACTTGACTAACATCCATAACCAAACATATGTAGCTCTGGATTGTGCATACCCTGTTACCTACCTGGCCCACTATTTTTCACAGATTTTTTTAGAAGGGAAAAAGTTTTTAATTCCCCATGCAGACATTAGAGGACATCTGAACAGTACATGACTCATCATTTCCAACTGACTTGCCAGTTTGAGTGGATCACTCACTCAACTGCCTCCAAGCAACGACAGAACTAAACAGGACATTTGGCCTCACACATGCAATTCTGAAATTGCCTTCACTGTTAAAGTACTTACAGAAAGCCTGATTTCAACAACATACCTCTCATTTTCATAATCATCTGGCCGCTTGACTGTAAAGAGAAAAAGAGCGATCAGAGTCTAATATCATGCTTTTTTTTTTTTGACATGAAACTGGGATGGATTTCACACAATGTTACTTCAAGCACTGATATCTAGCCATGCTAACCATGGGGATCCAGTACAATAGCAGTGACATATGTTGGCATAGGGCAGGGAGTGCAGAGGGACAGTGACCTCACCTCTGATCTCTGGCCAGATCCGGTTCCTCCAGGTATCGATGCACACAGCCGCTGCCAGGCCAGTGGACAGCAGGAACAGCAGGCGCAGAGAGGTAAGGGCAAAGAACCTGAGAAAGAACAGCACTGAGATCAGAGCAGAACAGCTCAGAAAGACTGCACAGTCAGGGCTGCTCATAGGTGAACCTACAGAATCTCTGCTACATAGTATACCAATTTCTGAACATTTGTGTGAAATCTATTACCAAAACCCTACCAAAGACAACTGAAGCATGTTGAAGTGTGGAGCAAAATGAACCAGAGAGCATCAAACAACACCAGGCTTATCCCTCTCCATGATTTCAAATGCATCTAAACAGCTAAACATGTTCTGCTGTGAGGCTAACAATGCTGTACATGTGTTTAGGGAACAATTTGTGCTACCAGCAATTCGAAAGTCTAATCTCTGGTTTATTCCTTTCTCAGTAATTCTGACCTTTCTTTATAAAGTATAGCTAATATCTTGCGCCAGCAACATTCCCTGGTCATGTAGCCAGACCAAGGAATAACATAGCTCAATGATGAGCTCAACTCTGGAGCTCCCAGGCCCTGAACACACCCCACTCCCTAAAAGACAACCGGAATGTACCATTTTACACTCAGCCTCTTTCTGCCATTTGGTGGTGTGACACAGGTGCTTCCGCTATTCATTTCCTGTACAAACCCAGAGGGCCATGTCACCTACCCTCTTCAAAGAGTGTCATATACACTCTTCAAAGACTGCGTAAAACACATCCCCTGACAAAAATGCAGCCTTGCTGCTGGTCATATTACATTTTTACTACACTGTCTGAATGTAAAAGTATGCAGTTGCTGCAAAATTACAGAACAGAACAGTGTATGTCAAATTAAGTGCTCGTGTAAGTAAGTGCTCTAATCTATGTAGTAAGTCTTCATACTTCACAAAGCTTATAGGTCAACTTTGTGCTCAACAAGAAAGGAGTAACTTCCTTCAGGCAAATTATTTCCAGGGGACATGAAGGCTGTACTTTGACAACTGAAGTTATTTGAAAACTGCACTGCCCTCTGCTAGACCTTACTTCTCAATTTCAGATCTTGCAGAACACTTGACTGGAAGTGATGAATGTCAGTCCATTTCAGTCCAAATGCAACTATAATTATTTTCTTTACAATAAAATGGGGTAGTCTGTTGCTGGAAGGTCTGCAAAAGCTCTTTAAAGATACTTCCATTTCTCCTCACCTGCATGCAACATTCTATGCATTACTCAGAACTGTGCTTCTCCATTTGCCTATAGGGCATAAAATGAAAATGACTTCCAGTGCATTTAAGCAAATAATCGCTGCATGGCTGAGCTTGGTGGACAATTTGTCCACTTGGCCTCCGGGCTTCAGGGTCCACAAAGTGATGCATGTAAGGAACAAATGGGTCTTACTTTTAACCAGTCACTGTTCTAGACTGAACACTAATGCTTTTGTAGCCACATTACTGTACAGTCGTGACTACAGTAAGCCAGAACAGTAATTGTGCACATTACTGTATATTAATTTTGGTTACCTTAAGGTTCCAAAATTGCTACTCCCAAAAGCTCATTTCAGTGCTGAAGATCCCTTGCATGTGCCTAAGACCGATTTTCATCACCTTCACCTGGGACAATGGCCAACTTATGCCCGACCATCCTCTGAAAAGTGAGGTTTCAGCCTCCCTGAATGAACCACAGCTATTAAATGGATACGCACTCTACACTTGAAAGTTACACTGGAATTCGTGACGTGGTGACTCCACGAACAATCAATTTTCATTAAAATGTAGTATAATAAAGGTAATATAGAGACAATAATAACGTGTCTACTACTATACATTTGTTTTCAACAAGGAAGCTTCTTCACATGACGTTACTTTCAGAGAAACGGGCTACTCGTGTGGACTTGCCCTGCCAAGTGAACTTTAACAGGTTACATTATATATTCCAACTGGCTACCTAATAATTAATTAATTATTTCTTACTAAATTGTCACAAAGCTCGACACATCACTGTAGAATTCTGTAACATGCTAACTAACTGTGCTAACTTAATTCAACAGACATCTGGCTAGTGTAACATCATTATTAAGGGGCAAACCAAATAGGCTTCTTGATACCCAGCTACTTTGGTAAATATTACTCATTCTAAGCAGTCGTGCAAAACAGAAACACAGCGTTGCCTTTAAATGAGCTAAGTGGTTTTTAAATGCACTGGTTAGTTGTCAACGTTGCCAGCGTTATATATAACTTACCAGCTACAAATATGCCTGGTAACAACTAGCCTAGCTATCTGCTAGTATGCTAATATTACTACAAAAGGAGTTATGTAAGCGAGTCAGCTAACGTTGGCTCCGTTGGAAAGCTAGGCTAGCGAGTTGTCTACGATCAGAAAAAAATCACCCTGCAAGTAATTCTAATAAAAGTCACATTTTCTCATGAAATCACACTTACCAGAATACAACGTTAACCACCGTGTACAGAAGCACGCTGTGGAACGGCCTTTGCCACACCAGTACTGACTGTAGGTAGGTTACCACCGGCTCGTACGGTCCTAATCTCGACAGGAGCGAAGCTTTGACAGCCCGCACTTGCCCGTCTCTTTCGCTGGTACACGGTCTGCTACGCAGGCCGACTCCCGGCCCTGGCCTGGCCGTGCATTCCTTTTCCTTGGCTGTATTCTCCTTTACTTCGGCAAGCGCCATCTTAAACGAATAATCTCCGATGGAAATATAAACACAGGCGCTATAGCTAACTAGCTGGCTAGTTAGGAACGCAAAGTGTGTCAAGCAGCTAACGTTAACGACCCCCTCGACCACAGTCCTACAACCAGCCAGATACTAGCGAGCTAGCCAGTTCGCTAGCCAGCTAGCTCGCAGGCTATCTGTTTTACACAGCAGGCAGCACTCGTGCGTCAAACAGGCTGGCACAGCGCTCGGTGACATTAAGGGTAGCAAAATCCATGGCAACTGCAGCGGCTAGCTGTCTAGCTTTAGCGGGGCCCAATGTCACTAAACCAAACCCAGCGCCTTCATTTTATATCTTCTAGGATGTCGCCACTGTTAATGAAACGGCCGAAAACAGAAATCCATGTGATGATTTAGCCAGGTTAACTAACTAGCCTCCTCGCTTTCTCGCTTCATATCCCGTCCGATTCGTTTCCAGAGGTGTTGATTCAGGAAAAAAAAACTCCTTTCGATTTCACTTCTCGTATCACGCGAGACTGATTTTCTACTTCACCATTATTTTTAAGATATCCTTTTCAGTATGACCAATATGGCGTGGCTAAAGCTGGATCGCTTGTTTACAAAGTCATCTGCCGCGACGTATGGGTCCAGCTACGTCTTGCGAGAACTCGGTTCAGCCAATCAGAATTCCTGTTCGCCTCTGTGGTGTATATTCTGTCTGTCCATAGGCATCAGTTCAGGGTATGTGTGCATATACACTTAACTTCAACTGTTCTAATAAGGTCATAGTCAGCATAGGTAATAAAATGCACGCATCCATGTGATATAAACAGTAGTGAGTATGTGCAGCGTATGCTTTTAAACCGACTCCCGCGAATAAGAAATTTGATTTATCTTGGACACTGACATATTTGATTGTCTTCCTACACATCACCGACATGTAGTCCGCTGAGCAACATGAACTATATCGGTACCACCTTGCAAAAAATTTATGCTTGATGCAGTAGTTTAAGGATTTTGAATCACCGGACTCCAAGCTTCGTAGACCTCCTCATTGTTTTGTCGTGTACACCGAGTAATCTGCGTCCACTATCAGTTTGTCATAACAACATTAATGCCACTTAATCTGCGCTGCACCTGTTTTGAAGTGATACTCGAGTATTAGCAATAGTTTAAGGCAAAATTTACATTTATTGTGCAATATCCTCCCTGCCAAGCAGCATTTACGAAAATGAAATTAAATATTAATCGACAATACCCAATTGTTACCACATAGTGAGATGGCTGCCTTTGTTCATCGTTTGCTTATGTGTCAAGTGAGTGTAATGAAGTGAAAAATTATGTTTATGACTGCACTGATTTGTTACTGCACTGTCACAAAAATAATTTTGAAAAATCCATGTCCCGAGCCAAGAGTTACCAGTCTGACAGGCGTAGTTTCGCCCTTAATGTTATTATCCTAAACGGCTTTGTACCATTTAAGAACCATGGCGTTGAGTACGATTTTCACGAGAGGCATGAGGAAAATGAATTAGGGAGAGTACACTCCTTAAGAGGAGTCTGTGTGTATATACATGGATGTATAGAGACGCAGCCTCGCCCATCCTGGCGTCATCTGTATAGAAATCAGTCTGGTCGTTAATCCCTTGAATTATGTTCAGTGCAGCTGGTATTTCAGCGAAAGCAGTGTCAATGCATGTCAGATCCTCTAGGGGGCGCTTGACGCCCATCAGAAACCTGATCAAATCTATGATCTTTTTTGAGGACCTCTTCCTTTGACATATACTTATTTACCTTCAAAAGAATCTAATGCCGGCAGTTTCCCCTCCTTAGATGGAAGTCATTAATCTGACTACTTGTGGCTGACAGATCACAAGCTGTTATTATATTATTTTACTAAGCATTATCTGAACAGTAACTATTCAATTGTTGTAACTCTGTAGGGCTAAAACAGGGTTGCTGTGGTACTCTGAATGACTGAGTGGCACACATTGCCAGTTCTAGGGCTGACTGTTGACTGGTCCAGCTGGTTGAGTAAAAATAAAATCTTAAAACACACCAAGTGTGTACTAATTCTGATGTTTCAGGTTTATGAGTTCCTATTCTCTGAGAGTCAAAGATGCGTGGAGTTGAGTTGTGTACAGAACTCAACTCTGACAGTGGACTCCTTGGGTACTGGATGCAAGAATGTTGCTGGCCTGTGTGGATCATGGTGTGATGTGACAGAACTGTGACAATGTGATGGCTGGCTTTCTGCCACTGGCTTCTCTGCCCTCTCTCACGTTTCCTACTTACAGGGGGAGCTGCAGGGCAACCACTCAGAAACTCACTGATACACTTTTGTTTATTGATCTACAGTACCTAATATTTTAGGTAAGACCCAGTGAAATCCAACCTGATCACAATTATGATAACGTGTTTTCAAAATGAAGTCTTACTGGTGCCGGCAGTTCAGGACATGTTGCCTTGCTTAAGTCTGTGGCCCAGATTTCTGAGTGACCCTCCAGCAACCCTCAAATGGCAATGACAAATAGCATGGCTGCACAGTTATGAGGGTAGGCTCTCAAACAAGGCAACAACAGCTAGTTTAACTGACAGTCTTAATGTTTTCAAGTGCCTATTCTGCAGCATCAATTTGCTTCATAACATCAGATTTAGTTTCACAGACTATAAGTATTATTCATAACTGGAATAATGAGCCTCATTAGTGAAGATCTTCCCAAAAGGTTGTCAAATGGCAGAAATATTACTACATGTGCAGCGGTTTGTATGCCAAAACATGAAAAATATGATTCACTGCAGCCTGACTACACCTCTATTACAGTTAATACATTTATTCATGTTATTTGGCTCTATCAAATACACACAAATGCATGTCATTTTTTGGACTAAAAGCAAAATGCTAATATCAACAGAAATGAATACAGATAAAATAGTGAGCTTTAGTTGTCTTTATTATACTACAGTTTTGATATCTTATTAATGATAGTAACAATTACACGGAAATACAGCACTTCACAGTAAGTAAAATCACATCAAGCTAAGTAAAAAAACGTACTTCACAGGTCGACGGTTCTCTTTAAACAGAACCAGTGGTTTCTTTAAAATGTGCAGACATCTTGTCAACAAGTATGGCACACTGAACACAGACAGGATCCTGTCTGGGAACCTATTGCAAAGGACAAGTCACAAAGTCAATTACACATGGGGCTCAAGCTAGCCTACAGGAAGTGAAGAGAAACAGGGAACATGTCAGTTACTATGGCCCCTTTTAAAAGTGTAATGAGTAAACATTCAGCTTAGTTTTGGCTCAGACGACAAACACAGTGGTTATACTTCTCCCAACAGGCACAGATAAGCAGTCAGAATCTCCTAGGTAACAGGCTCAGAAGCACCCCCATCAGATCTTCAGATCAGAAGGGACATGTGACCATGGAACATGCTTCTAAGAAGTATCTGATCTACTTTAAATCTGCACCACTGGCCACAATGTGAGTTATGTATCTTAGCTAATATTTCTAAGTAATAATAAAGGCTAACACATACATTCTGCATTTAGTTTTTTTGTTTTTGACTGTTTGTGTCCTCCATGAACAGTGACACATTTACATATCTCTCTATATAAAACTATTATTTCATTTAGTTATTTATTTTTGTTCTACAGGTCCATGCTTTTACTGTTTTTAATTCAAATAGGATATATCTAAGCCAGCTTAAGGCAACAGAATCACTCGCCGCGACACAGTGTATTCACGCCAGCAGTACTAAGAGAGGTAATAGCAGCAGAGGTATTAGGAATTTTACTGTATGTGAATGGGAAAAACAACCATCTTTGTATAGGTAAGCATGTGATGATCTTAGATCTTGAGAAGATCCTATTTATCTCCACAGAAGAAATGCAGTGATAAAGACAAAACGATTAAGTTATGAATTAGTGTTTCATCCTCTGTTTTAAGTTTAACACTGACAGTGTTCCTGGAGTCCTCCTGGTGCGACCACTTAGTTTGAAGTTGCATTAGCTTTTTTACATTTTGATTGATTCATTCAATTTTATTTACGAAAGGCCATGTTTTGACCCATAAACTGACTTCTGGGCTTAAATCAGCTGTAATGGTCATGGATCTCCATCTGCTGTGACTTGTGAAGAATCTGTAAATAACCGAAGTGAAACACTATGACCCTGGGTCTTGAGGGTCTGGATGCAGAGCTGCCATGGTTACATGGACATGTGTTCAGGAAGCACGTAGGAGATATCGTCCCATGGATGGCGGTACAGGCCCTGCCTCAGCCTCTTCTGGTCCAGGTAGTGTCCTTAGAGGGAAGAGAGGAAGGATAAACTGAGAAATCTGAAGCTGATGTCTAACGGCCTTGTAGACCACTGCATATGCTTAGATCTAGCTGAGCTCACTGAAAAAGGGTTGATGTAATCTTCTTGACTGTTAATGTCGATTTGATCTTTAAATGGGTAATACAGGGCTAGCAACAAATAATTAAGCTTAAACAACTGAGAAGACTGCCCTAAATTTGTTTGAGAGACCAGTTCCCACTAAACCTGCTCATGTCATTCTCCACGGCAGTGACCTATCCTCTGAGATGTTTGTAATGACTAGAGAACTACTCATGTTCATTACAGGCCTACTACATTGCGTCTCTTCCTGTTACATGGGTATCCCCCAAAATGTATACCTACCAATAAAGCCCATGCTTCTGCCCAGCACAAAGATTCCATTGAGAGCCCCGATCTCCACAAATTCATCAGCCTCGTCCCTGGGGAACACACAAGAAGTCAATCCGAGAATCCACATCCGGTGTGTCTCAGGAGGGGACAAATTAAGAGTAACGAATAAATGAATAAATGAACTGCTGTCAATCAATAATGTGAGTCAAGCACTCCTAAATCTGAAAAGTGACTGAATAATAGATCAATGTATTGATGTTTATGTCTTCTTAAGCCCTGCATGGGCGGAGGATGAAAATGCAGGGGAGAAAAACAGATGCTGCTCAGATGCTGTGGCAGTGTGGCATAGTGGTAAGGAGCAGGGCTCGTAACCGAAAGGGTGCTGGTTCGATTCCCTGCTCGGGCACTGCTGCTGTACCCTTGGGCAAGGTACTTAACCCACAATTGCCTCAATGAATATCCAGCTGTATAAATGCATAACATATACAGCTGTCACCTGTGTAAGTCACTCTGGATAAGAGTGTCTGCTAAATTACAAAAATGTAATGTAATGCTCATGACCCTGGTAATGCAGATCTAAAGGAAACAGAGAGGGTGATTGGACGGACAGACGGGCGCCTCCTCACCGCGTGAATCCACCGCACGTCCTCAGCAGGTCAACGAAGGCCACGCCAATGAAGCCGTCCACGTTCAGGATGAGGTTGGGTTTCTGCAACAGAGCAGGGGTGGGGTCACGCCCGTTAAAAACCCCAATCACTGGAGGACGGCCGGGAGAGGCACGAAGCAGGGACACTACCGTTATCGCTCACGTGACCAGCTGCTCAGACATGGGCAGAAGTGGGTGGAGGGAGAACGGGAGGAAGCAGGGCTGTACAGCCCAGCCAGAGGGCTGATGTGTTGTGTGGGAGAGTACCTTGGAGGTGGTGATCTTCTCCACGTCCAGAGCATAGTCCAGCAGCTGGGTGGAAGGGAAGTGCTGCTTCACAAAGTCCTTCAGGATCTGAACTCTCATGTCAGGGTTGTTTATCTGGAAACACGATGATAAAGGCATGCTGTCAGAAATCGATTAGCTGGGCGGATACAGCCATTAATCTATGTGGCCTGTGTGCACAGGTGGTGACCCAGAAGAAATAGGGTGTGTAGTCTTTCAGTGCACAAGAAGGACGGTGCTCACCGACTTCACCCTGTGCCCGATTCCCATGATCAGCCTGCCCTCTTTCTTCATCTTGTTGACAAATTCCATGGGCAGCAGGCCGCTGTCGAAGGCCTTACTGAACTGCTTGGCAGCTGCATCCAGCGCCCCTCCAAACCTGTCACCCTGAAAAACCACACAGTTCAATGCTTTCAGCCTTTACAGCTCAAGAACATTTTGAAGAGGTCACAATATGATGATCAACAGAAAAAATGCTGAGGATGTTGCAATAGCAATAGCGAGTGTTTCCGAGATAACCGCTGCCATCACCAATAAATACAAAATGTAACTCTGCTCTAGTGTTTCAGCTGGCAAAACCCCACACTGGCTGAAGGGGTAAGGGATTGAAGGGAGAAGCTTTTAAGAGTCTAGGCTGAGAGTAGTATAGCTGTTGCTATACTACTGAATGATGAGTCTGGATGACGACCAAGATGAAGATTAAGCTAAGAAGCTGAGTTAAGCACTGTGGTAAATGAGAGAACTGAGCAGGTTGGGCGAGGCGAGTGATCTTACTATGGTGAGCAGCCCGGACGTCAGGCTGGAGATGAGGTCCTTCCCGGCGCGGGCGCAGACGATGGTGTTGTGGGCGCCGGACACGGCAGGGCCATGGTCCGCTGTCACCATCAGGCACATCTCAATGAACTGGCAAGCATAGCGTGGCAACCTGGAGCCGCGGTGTTAGCATAGATACAAAGGGTCGTGTAACACACACACAAACTCAGAACTGTATGGATTGAATATACTACCCATCCAAAAAAGGTGTCACCACATAGTCACAAGAGCAGTGTGTTTTCCTTATTTTTTATATTTACCCCTTTTTTATAACTGCCAATTGTACATTAGGCTTGTCTGCGCTCATACAGGAGTATAGAGCGTAGTGAATGCAATCTTCCCATACACACACACTTTTTTATTTTTTTACAGAATAAGTCGCACAATGCACCAGGCAGCAAACAGGAGCAGGATTGGTGCATTTCCCTGGCATCATCTGAGCATCTTATAGGCAAAGCCAGTGTGCAGAACAACTGCCTTGACTGGCTGGCTTTAAATGCAGCTGGCTTAGAATAACACTCTTTCATACTGCTCCATCAGTAGAATGAGTTTGAAAACCTACATTTACAAAAAAGAATTGTTTGAATATATCACACAAATAATTTATTTGATTATACTTTTTAAATTCATTTAAATGAACTAAATCATATATATATCACTATATCATATTGAATCTTTGTTGGCTGACTGTACTGGGAGATACTAAATCACAGTTCAAGCAAAAGATTCACAGCCATACACAGAGGTGTCTGACTCTGAGACTCGAGGTCCACGCACCTCCTCTGGAACCAGAGCAGTCCCAGTACTCCCCCCAGGCCCATCTCCTCCTTGAACACCTCGGTGATGGGCATGCCGGCGTAGAGCAGCTCCTGGCCTCGCTCATCGCAGATGCTGGTCATGAAGGACGCCGGCTTTCTGATCAGGCCCAGCTCCTGAAGCACAGAGACAGCCCTGCTGCGGTCACACAGCTGAATTCAGTAATGCTGAGCCACACAGACACCTGCAGAGTAAAGCAGCAGTGTGCTGGGCTCACAGGTGTGGACAATGCAAGGCCTGGCCCCCTTACCCGTGCCCAGGAGTAGTCCATCGGCACAGTTGGTGGGGGCACCTCCTTTGCAGGAACTATGACTCCCTTAGCAACGAGGTCGTCGTAGACCTTCCTGCAAATCGCAACAGAAATGATCGTCATGGTGGGGGCAAACGTTTAGGTCCAAAGGTATTGCACAAGGTTTCTTTACACAGATAAACAGTAGCACAAAACTAGCAAAATGTCAAAGGAATTCCCCCAAAAAAGCAACAAAAAGACTACAAATACACTAACTTGTGCTGTTCTGTCTAAATGTACAGCTTAATGCACCAGACAGAAAATCTTAAGTACAGCTGTGTGTAGCTGAAGGTGGTGGAAGACGTATATGATATTTGGGGTTCGGTGTGTATATGCCATAGGATGCGTGCATGTGTGTTGGTACACTAGTCATGTGACAGCTGCATTTGGGACACTAACTTGATGACATCACCCAGCTCGTCAAAGCTTTTGGGCACGAAGGCCCCAGCCTCCAGCAGGGCCTTGTTCTTGGCCACCGCGGTCTCGGAGGCCTGGTTGGCACAGGCACCAGCGTGGCCGAACTGCACCTGTGGAACAAAGCCAGGGCCTCAGTGCTGTAAGCTACAGGAACAGTCTAGACATCTCTCAGACTCACATCCCCCTACATCCTCCACAGACCCGGCCCATCCTGCCCAGCCTTCCGCTCTGCTCGCTCACCTCCGAGGCAAACATGGTGGCGCAGGTCCCGATGCACCAGCAGACCACGGGCTTGGTGATCCTGCCCTCCCGGATGCCCCGGCAGATCTTGTACTCCTCCGTGCCCCCGATCTACAGCCAAACACAGGCGTGGACGAGAGGGCGACTGAGCAAGTGGAAGAAAGGAGTGCAGAAAGGCAATTCCCCTCCCCTTAACAGCCTGGCAGACAGAGGCTGGGTCGGGATTGCACAAGTTCACAGGGAACTGGGTGGCTCACCTCTCCCAGCACCACGATCATCTTCACGTCAGGGGTGTCCTGGTAGCGCAGCACGTGGTCCATGAACGTGGAGCCCGGGTACCTGCAGGAGACACACGGGTCACAGGGACAGCATGAGCGCAAGCCCTGCAAGTCCTACCTGTCTGTGCACTCGTGCACTTTTGGAGCAAAGCCCTGCGCAGTGTCTCCTGCTCACCTGTCGCCCCCGATGGCCACGCCCTCGTAGACGCCGTCAGTGGTGCGGGAGATGATGTTGTTGAGCTCGTTGGACATGCCGCCGGAGCGGGACACGTAGGCCACGCTGCCTGGCCGGTACAGCTTAGAGGCCAGGATGTTGTCCAGCATGCCCCCCGTGTTTCCGATCTTAAAGCAACCGGGCTTGATCCCACCCACCTGGTCTCACACACACACACACACACACACACACACACACACACACACACACACACACACACACACACAAAGGAGGCACAGTTACACCTCTGCTTCATGACTGAACCACAGCAACTCTGCCTTAATTACCATCTTTACCGTGGTTTACCACTGGTAAAACTGAAGGGCGAGGCCTACCGTTGCTGGCCCAATGATGGTGACGCCTCTCTCGTCCGCCCTCTTGATCAGTTTCCTGGTTTGGGCTTCAGGGATGCCCTCTGCAATAATGGCGATGGTGTGGATCTGGAGGAGAATTCACAAACACTTCTAAGCAGACAGTGGCCACAGCCCCCAGAGCTGGGATAACAAGCAGACCTACTCAAACAGATGCTTCCATTGCTGCAAGAACAAGAGCAGTGCCATTCTATCCCCACCACTCAGTAGTAAAAATCTTATTTGAAACAAAACACAATAGCTGTGCCCTTCACCTGGGGGTACTGCATGGTTTCCATGGTGCTGTCGAAGGCGGAGCGCAGTGAGGCGAAGCTGATGAGCACGTCCACGTCTGGGTGCTTCTTCATGGCATCACCCATGTTCTTGTAAACTGGCAGCAGGATCTCCTTGTGTCCCCAGTAGAACTTCTGTCTGTGGTCCCCACTGAAACAAAGAAATGGATGTGAATCAGAAGTGTTTTTCCCCCAAATGCAAGTCAAACCTAACCTAATCCTAAACCTGGGTTCTCCCTTACAGCAACTGGTTTGGCACTGCAGACACCGGGGACACAGGAAACAGGAAGTAAGAGAGGAAACGGGGACCTACGTGAAGGGGTACACCATGGCGGCCACGGATGGCTCCTCCCGGGAGCAGACGTAGTCAAAGTCCAGCATGCCCTGCACCGCACGCGTCTGCATGCCCCACACGATGGACTTGGTGTATTTGCTGAAGAGCGTGGTGGCTTTAGCTTTTGACCAAAGGAGATGGAGAGACAGAGGGACAGGACAGTAACAAGGGGCTGTATACCACCAGACCATATCCTCCTAGCCACTCAATATCCACACCACCACCAGGAGGTAACACAACTATCACACATAATGACGGTCATTATATTTTATCTCTGGGATCATGTTAATAGGCTGTTTTGGAATACTGAGTCACTTTAGAATGAATGGGAAATCCACAGTTGGAAGGCAAGGCACACAGAGGCAATCTAGATGATGCATTCGGCTGCCTGGGAAACTTTTCTGGGATTGAGGTAATCATCACTAATCGACCGATGAATTCCTAGTACCTGACTGCTAATAAAAATGAAGTCTTCAGTAACATAATGTGTAAACAACAAAGAGGGGGTTTTGTAAAGCTGTTCATGTTGTCTGTAGTGGCCAGGCTTTACACAGGTGGTAATGTGCTATAGGAGAAAACAGGCAAGAAAAATAAAACACTAGAATGGAATGTAAAGCAGGCTACAGAGTACACAGATCTCAGTGAAACTGGCAGTACATTTGTTAAACCATTAGCCTGCTTAAACCAATCATTTGAAACAGCAAAGGAGTGACAGGCCCAATTCCCTGTTCATCTGCAATGACACCACCATCTCTCCAGCGGCTGCACAAAGAGCTACAGGGGAGGGGAAGGTGTGTCACTCTCTAGGCTGATGCAGGCTGCATAACCCCAGAGAGCCTGCAGAGGGAGCTGTGCTGCACAAAGTGTCACCTCTCTCTGCGCAAGTAAGAGTGGCCTGCTTTCCTTAAAAGCGGTCCCATCGGTCTGTTGACACTAATGAGTAGTGGGAGGGAAGCCTTGTGGAAAAGGAGGAGGAGTAGAAGGCAGAGGGTTGGGCACAGCAGTGCTTACCTGGTGGGGTGCCTGGTTTGGCCTTTTTTGAGGGTGAGGCGCCGCTGGCTGCTCTGGACTCTGAGAAGGAGGAGGTCCTGCTGGTGACTGGGGTCTGAGGGAGAACAGACGGGGGCGTAAGGAAGCAGACATCAGATGGGCAAAGGCGAGGGTGAAGAGTCATCACATTTACATTTATCCATTTGGCAGACGCTTTTATCTAAAGCGACTTGCAAGTGAGGCAGAGTACAACAAGCAAAAAGCCACATAAGGAGTCAACAATATTAGAATCTCAGCATGAAGTTTCAATAGTTGGCCAGACAAGGTACACGCTAGCTGGTAGAGATAAAAGTGCATGATAGATTGAATGTAGGGGGCCTGAGATTAGCATGGTGGTACCCCATATTTCACCTGACCCCACCCAGTGCCTAACAGGGACACTGATCCCAGGGACCAGACTCTGCAACCAGTGAGCAATTTACAAGTGTCTGTGCTGCATGTTTTTAATGGTACAGACACAGGCCTGAACATGTGCAACACATCAACACTGAATATGTGCAACGGACACTGATGTAGTTCATTCCAGCACAGAGGTTAAAATGAACTGTCCCACACCACATGACATGACATGTGGTGTGGGACATGACACATACAAGCAACATACAGGGACATTGTGTGTTCATGATGATTCTTAAACCTCAGATGGTCCTATTATTTGACCGGACACATTTAATATCTCCAGTTGCCAAGCCATTCTCTATGACATATCCTGGACTGGGGCGGAAGCTGCAAAAATCAATAAGCAATGAGAAGCGCTGCATGCTACACATGTACACACACACGCACACACACCGAGGAACTGCCGCTGGAGTTGAGCAGGAAGTTGGCGGTGTGTGCGGCCGCGGGGGGCTGATTGGGGATCGGCCGGTGGCCCAGCGCCATGCCAACGATGGCGGTCATGTGGGTCTCGGTGCCGAAGACGTGGATGGGGATCCCAGTGGTCTTCCCTGTGGACGAGCAGGAGACACACAGAGCGGGACGATCAGTTAGCGGCCTGGACTCCACCGCAGGTTTGACACGAGGCAGCGTAATCAGAGCTTTTGTAGCGAGTCCACCAAAGACAGGGTTCACTGCCAGAGTGATGAGAACCTAATAAAGTGCCTACTACAGCAAGAGTAAACTTTCTCAATTGAATTTGTGTCCCGTTTCCAGACAGTCACTCACCCACTTCTCCCATCACCCTCAGCCCCTCCTGATAGTTGGGGCCACCACGGCGCACAAAGATGGAGACCTCATGCTCCTTCAGGGGGACCTGGTAGTCTTTGATGGCCCTCACGATGCCCTGTGCACACACAGACCAGCAGTCCCTAAGCAGTCATCAAAGCAATGCGGATTCACTCATCTCTTGCATGTGGACTGGCTGACAATGTCGACTCAGTTAACAGATCGAGTCACATCAAGAGGACAAAAAAGACCACTGAATCTGTCCGTCACTGCTGCGCAGTGTGACAAAGTTGAACAGGTGAAACAGCATGACATTACCCAGATCTGTCCAACATTTGTCACTCTGCACAAATAGCCATGCAAGCACAACTCCTTACCTTAAAAGTTGCTGCCACATTGGTGAAGTTGGCAATGCTTCCTCCGATGATGAGGACCTTCCCTGCATAAAAAAGCCCATGTACAGATTAAATGGTTATAGTTATCAGGTGACTGAAATTGAATGTAATATGCATTAGGTAATGCATGTAGCATCAGACTCAGCGCTCTGGCATTAAAACAAGCCTACCGTCAGGGTGCTTCTCTCGGGTCATCAGGGACAGGATGGTCTTGGCATAGTCGTAGGTCTGCTGTTCACTAGGTGCCCCCGAATACTCCCCGTAATTGGCCAGCTCATCGACTCCACCCAGGTCACAGATGGTGTCACTGGGGAGGCATTTTAATTTGAAATCACTATTCAAATACAACAGTGCTATGAGACCTCTGAGAAAATAACATGGACAAACAGTCAGAATCTTCCAGCTATCTGGGCTTCCACCTGGAGCAAAGTCCCAAAAATACAGAGAAGAGACAAGGAACAGGCAACACTTCCAAACCTGTGTGGTGGTAATGTCATGAGGGTTAGCTGCACAATTTTATCTTAAATATTCCACAGCAGTAGGGATGTAACCTTTTCACAGGTAAAGGTAAAGGAACCAGACCTCTAAGCAAAAGATGGCAGGTTTCAAATCCCTGGAAAGAAGCCATTGTAAATTTAAGAAAGGAGGTTAACAGGTGTCCGTATGGACAATACATAAACTGCAAGTCACCCTTGCTAAGAGATTCTACAAAGCAAATAACGTACAACAGACAAGACGACACTGATATCTACTGCACCGTAAAAAATATTTCAACAATGTCACACCCTGGGAACTGTTTATGATTTTCGTCATATTCAGGCAGAACAAGCCCTCGCGTGTCGGTGTGCGGGGAGAGGTCATTCAGTTTGTTCAGAGAAGTGCAGAATGAACACCGCACACACCTCAGTTATGCACAGCTGTGAAACCTCCACATTCTATACTACAATGAGAACACTACCACAGGCTTTGAGATAATTAATAACATGTTAAGACATGTATGATTAAAGTGACTGCGCCTATAATGTGAAATGACTGATGGTGTTCTGAGGTTTCTTTCTGAATCTAAGTGAAAACACGTAACTAGCTCAGCAATGTTTAGCTCTCCTTTGTTGTCCATTTTGGCATTATTCAACCTTGTATATCGTCGCTGTCGGGCAGAAACCTCTTATCTCCATATTTCGTTATTTTTATTTTTTTTCAATGATATTGGTCACCTTTTACGTCTGTCTGTGGGTTTTACAAGCTCTTTAATATTTTTCATTGGGTAAATATTTGTAAATATGGAGATATGAGGTTTCCGCCCGACAGCGACAATATTCATTTTGAATAACTGTCTGTAAAAATAAAAAACTGTGTGAAAATACACACTGTATCTGTTGAGACTGCAAAAAAAAAATGTAACCCTGGCAAACAGACAAGCCTAATTACCCAGCAGCAATGTGACTCAGTGAAACTCTTAACAGAAAAGTGAGGTGCACAAGAAATGCAAGCAAATCAGCCAGTGAGGCTGAAAGAAGTCAACAGGTCATCAGCACCAGCCTCTTTGCACTGACTCACTTCCCAAAATAGATACAGGAAATGGACAGCAGAATTATGAAGTGATGTGACCTTTCTGTGATGCGTTGTCTCTGCAAGTTAATTTGGATGCATCCAGATTTTTGTTTATGCAGCATCGGTAACCATCTTATCTGTACCGCAGCTGACTGAATCCTGCCCGGGCTTTGCTGTCAGTCTGCCATGCCTCTGTTGCAATAATCAAAGCAAACTCAATTAGGCCTGCAATTTATAACGAGCTGTCAGACACAGAGGAAAAGCTGCGGCATAGAAAAGGCAAAGATAGGTACTGCTAGGCAGCTGCAGAGCCTCTGCACTTTACATCTTTACATTAGAAAACACAGCAGCTGAAGAAAAAACTGTTTCTAGAAGTGTAACATCGTAGGTTGTATGAGACACACCCCCAACTAGGTCTCCAGGTCTCTTTCAGTCAGTGACACTCCCAGAACTGGGAATTAGTTTCTGTTAAATCATACCCACACAATGATAGCCAGCAGTAAAAGAAACCAATACAGCTCCTGGAACAAAGGACTTTCCACGTTTGTCAGGAGCACAAAAGTACTGGGTTAAGGGGGTGCAGGGCGTGAGTACTCAGGGGCGCCATTTAGGGCCCACGTGGGGGCCCGCGCCGTACCTGTACACCACGGACGCCCCTCCTCCTGCCACCATGGTCCAGATCCTTCCGCGTGGGTTCAGCAGGGTTAGCTTCAGGCTGGCGCCGCTCTTGGCATCCAGGTCAGCGATGTAGGCCTCCTGTAGGAGCCCACAACCAAGCAGGCAGAGGGGGTGAGTTTCACAGGAGAATGCTCGCAAAGAATGCCAAGGAGCCATCCAACTGCCCGGTTACCGCTCTGGGGGATCGCGGCTCCACAGGACAGGCAAGCTGCGTTCATTGTTCACTATGCAAATCACGCACTACTTTACATTTTTGATATTTAGCAGACTCTCTTATCCAGAGCATCTTACATGGGTTCCAATTTTTTACATGGTACCCATTTATAAAACTGGATATTTACTGAGGCAATTCTGGGTTAAGTACCTTGCCCAAGGGTACAGCAGCAGTGCCCGAGCAGGGAATCGAACCAGCAATCTTTCAGTTATGAGTCCTGCTCCTTACCACTATGCTACACTGCCGCATTATTATCACTACAGAAGTAACTACACCTAGTCATGCCCTCAGCACCACCAAATGCAGAACAATGGCCAGTGAGTTAATGCGGTTCATACAGCCCTCTACAGCCCCCAATGATTTCATAACAGAGATGAATTAAACACCACTGCTATACTAATGACACTACCATTGGTCAAGTTCACACCTGCTGCTCAGAACCATGGCAGCATTCTCTGGGAGGACCCAAGTTTGTATTTGCTTATGATGCCCAGGATGTCTGGGGAAGTCAGAGTGGTAAATCAAATGGAGCTCTGTGCCCCGCAGGGAGGTTGTTTATGGCCAACAGCTGGAGTGGCATAATAAACACCATGACTGGAAATAGCTTTCCTCATTCCCTTTCACCACCTCATTGCCCGTCTCGATTCGGAACAGCGAGAGGATGTCTCATGTTAGCCCAATTAAAGAGGGCCGTCTGGCACAGCGGAGGAAACTCTGCCGGTAATGAGCTTGGAGAGTCAGAAACACCTGAAAACAGGGGCTCGGGAGACTGACTCAGCGAGACACAACACAGACATCCAACTCAACATCGGAAGTTCTCATATTTCCTAGATTTAAGCTCCAACCCATCTCTGAGCATCAGCATTCGGAGGTGGTTCTGCAGGACACACTGTGCTTTGACCTGGCCAGCTGTGTGACTGCTATTCCAGGAACCCCTGCACAATGACTGATGCATCAGGCTGTCAGTCTGGGAGGTTGTTTAGAGCAGAAAGTTACAGGGATAATATATGGGACACATCTATAAATGAGGGGAGTGAGAGGTGGATTTACTGACTGAAACATTTTACTTGATTAATGCCCCCTATTGATATACTCCAGTAAAAGCTACGGGACAAATAACAAATTAAATTAAACATTTTACCAGACATGGACATGCTGAGCCTTGGCAAGCTTGTCATGCAGGAGATTACATATTGAATTTTCTGACAGTGCTTTTACAGGGTGCCTGTGGTTGGTACATCATTTGAAAGTAGTCAAGAAGACATTCCTGAGGAAACATTTGAAAATACACAAAGCCTTTCTCTTAGCTTATCCATGTTCTCACCTACAGTGCCTGAGGTCTCTGGTCTCTACTGTCAGAGTATCCATCAGACATGCTTGCTCACTAATCAGAGCACTGGGATTGGAACATTGGGATAATATTACATTCGTCTGGATCTGTATGCACATTTGTGGTGCCTATTATAAACTCTCACAAAGGACTCTCACCTCGGGGTATGCCTCTCTCCCGAAGGGTGGGGGGAACTCCAGGTCACCCCACTTGGCCTTGCAAATGTAGTCTGCAGTGGCATCGATCTTGGCTGCCATATCCAACACGAACACGCCATCTTTGGTGACCACTGGGAGAGAGAAGTACCAGTTAAGTATAATATGCAACATTCACATAGTTCATAAAACTCTGCTGCTCAATTTCTGAGAATTCTTTTAAATGCATTTTACCTACAAAATATTTATATACACATGCATATCAGTTCTAAGAAATCAATCTCAGGTTATGTAGTTGAAAAAGACTTCCTCACAACACCCTTGTATGGATCTCATATCATTCTACATTTCTGATCTTTGTGACATTCATACAATCAACATCAACATATTCAATGCTCAGCCCCTGAATTAAACAGAAACTCAAATATTAAATTCAACAATGTACCTGCACTCAGATCTCAGAAATGGTACAGAAAAAAAGTGCATGTGTTCACAGCATTGCCGAAGCTACCAAATAACTGAGTGGATCCGCTAGAATTGATTAGATCACATCTGTACTTAAAGTAAACTCTATCTGCATCCAATGACATCTTCCAGTTTAACTGAATTGGGTTTACTCTCCGTTTGGGTGCAGAGAGAGAGACAGCTGGGACGTGCGATAGTTCCCTTTGTGAGATAGAGCCAGGGCATAGTGTGATGAGAGCAGATTAATAAAGGTGAGGTGATGTCAAGGACACATGGGCATGAGTGAGCATTCTGCTTGAAGTAAGCCCTGTCCAGAAACCCTGAAGGCTGGAGTGCACGGTGGGTTAACACTATCAATTTATTATAGGAACTGAAGACGAAAAGGAGGAAACAGTCATGTGCAATGATGCTGCTAAATTTACTATATACCCACGGAAATGTGTATCATTGAGCAAACATCTGCTTTTATCAAGAAAGCTTCAACATCAGCTCATTAGTTATGCTAATTATTGTGGAATGGAACCAGAGATTATTCAGCCCTATATGTGTGAGCCATTGTTTGAGAGCTGGGTGCCTCTGTAACAGGCAGTGGTGGGGACGTACCCAGGGGGTTGATCTCGAGGTAAGTGAAGTACAGTTCCTCATACAGGTTGAAGAGCCCCACTATAAAGCTGGCCAGAACCCTGCATGGAAACACATCACACACACAGGTCAAATCCCACTCCCCTACATTAGGACCCCTGCTGCCAGCCCCACAACCCTTTCTTACTGCCTGCTCGCTTCAAACGTCACTCACTGGCCACTCAGTGCTACACCCTGTCCACAAGACAAAAAAAGCAAGGGGATGTTTGTTTTCTGTCCAAATTTTATAAATATCATAAATATGAAAATTCTTCAAAAAACTGGCTTCAGGCATCCTGAAATTATGTTTCTGACAGTGAATTAAAAGGGAGCTCAATCTGGAAAAATTATTGCAATTATCCATTGGTTAGACAGACATTTCCAAAAGTTAGCTTTATTTATTCTTGAGCTAGACACTGTTCTTTGCCCCATTTTCCCATCCTCTGAAGTGTTTGATATATTTGATGTATTTTCTATTCAACTGCACTGAGGCTGGCCAAGGCCAGGCCATGAATCACACAGATGAAATCCAGTGACATTTTACAAAGACTTTGCAGACAAAGATTTGTGCGCACTGCTGCTAATAAATAAAAATTCAGACTGGGCCCATCCTATCATTTAAAGGGAGGCGGCTGAAGTCCGGGGCGGTTTATTGTTCCAGCACGTCAGTATCTCAGGGAGACCTTTGCGCTGGCATCGGCCTCTCAGCGTCGGCTGCCAGGAGTCCATTAGCCCCGAGTCCGGGGGCTGCATGCAAACCCAGAGTGACTCAGCTCCTGTCAGCTTCTGACTGGTCCTCAGGCATGGCTTTTACTGTTTTAGAGCTGGCAGAGAGGAGCGGGGAGAGACCCAGCCATCTTCCTCAATGTCAGCCAGGCCCTGCTTGTCAGAGAAGGGGGTGAGTCACTGCGTTAGCCCCTGTCAAAGCCAGCGAGACGCCCGGCGGACGTGCTCTGAATGGAAACGAGAGGAACCAGCGGGAGGGGACGGGAGGGGAGGGGAGGGGGAGGCACAATCATCTAATGGAAGACGCTTCGCCATGCTCTCTTCATCCATCAAGCCCATTAAGGGAAATTGCCTCTCTGACTCTTCCTCGCTCCTGTTTTTTCTGCGGAACCTTGTTACAGACCCATATTCTCGGCTATGCGTCAACTGACTCACTTTCTTTTTTTAACTTGGCTCCTTAAAAAAATAAAACGCTAATTGTATCTGCAGATACACTACAGATGATTCATTCAAACCCACACTGGAACAGTCCGCCATGCCCTTCACCTTCTCCCCTCACTCACTCTCTCTTGTCAGCTCCAACATGAGACAGCAGCTGACTCTTGACTGCGTTCTCGCTCAGCTTCTCGTCCACTCCCACCAGGAGCTTCTGCGCCTTGGCGTCCACGTCCCCCACGTCCACTCCGCCCTCGTGGTGGAAGAGCACGTAGTCACCCTCGCGCGCGGCGTAGAGGCACACATAGAACTCCTCCTCCTGAGGAAGAGAAGGGAGGTCACACAGGATGGAACACCGTGAGGGGATACACTCTGCAGACAAAAAGGACAGTGGGATCTAGAGATACTGTACGATAGGAGAATGGTGGCGACACACCAGGGCACACCCACAGTAGACACGTATCCACATGCATGCGCCCCAGAAAATGCTCACCTGCTTATGAGGTACAAATGGCTCTATGAGGAAGTTCTTCAGGATGCCTGTTGCCTTCCCCACCTGTGGGAAATGACCACAAAATTATTCAAAGATGAAAAGCCACTAACAAACTATAGTCATAACTCAACCAACAAGTACAGCCATCACCCACAGGCCTGGAAAAGTGAAAATCTGAAATATTGAAGTAATACTGAATGTCAGATTAACAGCAACAGCCACAGAAATCAAGATTCATAAGGGATAACCATATGCTGCTAGCATATAGTTATGAGTATCCGCGGACTGCCAAAAGATCCTGTTCTCCATTTCCGAAGGTCTACCCTCTTTGTAGACATAACAGGCTACCTTAAATGAGGAAAATCTTTGATGACTGTTATTCTTTTCTCATTCTCTTTTCTCCTTCCTTTATTTGTGCCAGTTTCTGTTTACACTTCGACTGTTTCATTTCCACTGTGTGCGGTAAGACGTTTCGGCACAGAAAAAAAATTTTTTACAGCTGGGAAGCCCCCCAAAAATCACATAATGTGAGATTTTTTGGCAACAGTAGTACAAGCTGGAATTTGCCATGAAATACATCACAGCTGAAAAAGTAGATAGACTTCTAACTAACACCACTTTCACAAGTAACTTGTGGATAGCTGGAATGTAATTCTGCAGACCTGTGCTCTGAGAGCACTTTCAGAATAAGCCCCAACAGACAGAGTGACTCTGGGATTGTCTGTGTCACCAGAGGTATGGTTATATTTTAGGGAGAGAACAGATGATTGGTGTTTAATTAGCTCAGCTCCACAATGGGGGACTGACAGCAATCCACTGAACACGGCGCAGCTAAAGTACCTTCAGTCAACAACTAATGTAAAGTTCCTTGCGAAAGGGAACAATAGCTGTGTCTTATTGGATTTGACTGGGACTGGGATGGTTATTGATGCACTAATTTAATGTGGAAATAACAAAGTGTCAAAACAGGGTGTGTGCAATATAAAGGACAGTGAATATTTTCAAGAAATATGTTCCCTTCCTGCAGGATGTAACACAATATGAGCCCCAGCTTCATTATTTCTTATTTACTGTCCCTGCTTCTGCCGACATTTCCACTGAACCGTTTAGACAGCAATATATCCAGGCAAGCAGCCTGTCGTCTGTCTCCAACAAACTCGTTTAGTTAGTGGTTTACGACACACAAAGACATCTTACTGCAAATGGAGCGACGGGCTGACAGAGCAGCCAGCACACATGTTTATTCACTTCTAGTTACAGCCGAAGGCCTCGTCTGGCTGACCACAGCACAGCAGGGAGGGACATTAACATGCCAAGCAACTCATCAATGGCAGGCATACATGTGCAATCCCTCACCAGCGTTGCAAAACAGCAGATCAATGAGAGTGTCAGTGCACTGCCTGCAGCAGGCTGTCGGGAGGCGTGACTGACAGCCCCGAGTCCCTGCTTTCAGTTCACTGAGCTGCTCCCTGGTCAGAGCGGTGGAGCAAAACTGCCTCCTGACCCCCCGCCCCGCGCTTCAGCTGCTCACCCTCCCCTAACGGGTGCCGTGACAACCGCAGGCCCTGGCGACAGAGGCCACGGATGCCGGCTCTGCAGATACCACGCCTTGTTTGAGGGAGGAGATGCTCAGTCCTGAGGGTTGTCTATGATCAGGATTAAGTTATGAGCTGTAGGCCTCAGGGGACATTCCTTCTCCTTCACCTTTTTCCCCTCCACATAAAGCACTCTGCAGCACATTATTATTATGCCACTGGCATTTTTTAATTTGCACTGTGACTCCCTTAATGGAAGGCAAGGGAGGCACTCAATTAAAGGCAATGAGTGGTAATAACTGATGAAATATGTAAGTAATGTATAAAAAACAGGCAAATGCTTGGTGGCAGGATAAGCCTTTATTGCAGCACAAAGCCTGGTGGTCAAAGCTTTGTGGTGACTGAAGCCTGGTACAAACTTGGTGATAGGGGTAGGTGTTTGTGAACCTTGTAACAGTCCCTATTGTAACCATGGCTCCCACAACTGCAATATTACAATTGCAGCACTAATGTTTCAAGTTAACTTGTGGTAGGGCTTGAATAGTGTTATGCTCACACTCACTGGTCTCAGAGTGTGGTTAACCTGGTCTGGCACTGTTGCTCATTCAACTTGAATGGATACACTTCTGTTCTTTTGTACTGGAAGTCAGTCTGGACAAGAGCTTCTGCAAAATTAATGTAATATAATGTAATGTAATGTAACCCTATTGAATGTACTTTTTTAAGACCCTCGGGATAAGATGAATAAAATGTAATGTGTAAGCATTGGGGGTCCCGGCTCACCGTGGTCTCCTTCATAAGGCGGGGCTTCAGCCACTCCTTCACGCCATTCAGGTCCAGGTTGACGCCCACCAGGCCCAGTTTGCCGCGGCGTTTTATGAGCTGGTCGGGCTTTACCACCAGCCGCTGCAGGGCGAGACAACGACACGGTCACCCGGACGTCACTGCCACCAGACACCCAGCGACTGCCACAGACACTGACCACACTTGACTGCAGCCAATCATATGACTACTGCAAACATCATAACCTTTATAAGCACTGGCATTGTTACAGATACAGGGAAAACTATCATATAAATATCAAAGTGTTACTGTGAAAAAGTTAAGGCTTTGGTAGGTGTCAAATGATTTAACCACAGCACAAATATGTAACATGCAGTGCTATACAGCTGTGTATATGTATAATTGTATAATTTGTATAACATGTATAATTTGTGTCCACTAAACAGCTGTCATAGATAGTGTCAAGGAGAGAGGTTAGGATTCATATTTCCTACAACATTGAACAACTGCATTCATATTTCTTTGTTGAGCAAAACAGATACTGAGTGAGATTAGAGAGCAGACTCATTCATTTTGGAATCCTGCGAGGTTGTGAATCTGGGCTTAATGCAATTCCCTTATCAATTGTGTCCAAGCCATTGCGTCATGAGTCTTCAGCTCCTACCTGCTCCTCTAGATAAAGCATTAAAACAGAGCCCTACAGTTTGAATGTCTAGGGGGGAGATATTTCACTGGGTCCTCCAAGCGATGACTAACACCAGCACCCATACAGAAACAATTAAACTGTGCAGTAAGTGAATGTCGCTTCACAGTGCAGCTATGATTTGAAATCATACAAACATCCTGGATTTTACCATTTAATTCTATGTCTCTGCTACAGTCCATTTTAAAGAACTGTGCCCAATAAGAGACTCCTAGCTGACACTTTCTTTGATAGCCACTTGTATGTCCGCTGTGATCTTTTTTCCGTAGCTGAAGACCATTAAAACACATAAAGCTGATGAAACTAAGTGAAGCGGACGACGCCCGCACACGGACTGGCGCTCGGGCCTAGATCAGCACCTCGGTCAGCAGCCAGGGGTGATCCTGAGTGAGGCAGCCCCAGTCGGTGTCGGCCGTCACGTTGGCGTACTTGAAGCGGTTCTGCACGGCGGCCGAGGTGCAGATGTACTTGTAGAGGAGCTCCTTCCCCGTCTGCTCGGAGATGGCTTTGGCCGACATCACTGCTCAACCGGAGGGGACGCCTGGGAGAGGAGAGGACGGAGGTGAGGCGTGTGCGTGCGAGAGGGTGCGAGAGGAGTGTGGAACAGACCAGGCTCGCTGCCGGGAGCCCCCTGCCCGATTCTGAGAACAACACCCATCTAACTGGGAACCGCACTTAGCTCATTTATAATCATCACATCTATCATGAGGGCGAATGAAATGGAAGCATACGAAATCTTAATCTTAACGAACAACACAATTTGAAACACGGCACCCCTGCCAGAGAGCCATTCACCCTACACCATCAGATCAGTTTCGCATTGACGTAGTTAGTCGTTTTCTGCCATGCCAGTTATGTGAAAATGTCATACGCTTTCCCCTTTCTGCGCCTGATCACACAACCATGTTCGTCCCTGACCAGGCTAGGCCTAAATTAGCGGAGAAAGCCATCATTCAATTAGCCTCGGCCCTGAGAGCAGCAACGGGCCCAATCCTCTGCCTCCTTAAGCAATCACGGCGCACAGAGCACTCAGGAGGCTTGAGAGCATTAATCACCCACTGCCAACAAGCAGAGCATGGAGTGAGTAGAGCAAGACAAACTACCGCCACCACCCACAGACACACAAACACGGAGAGGAAAGACACGTTCACCCTGAGGCACACAGACGGCCTCGGTGGTTAACACACACTGTCTGGCTACGTAATTCCCCGATGGAATAAACATTAAGCAAGAATGGACCTATTACTGCACACGGCTGAAGGTAACATTTGATTTGTGAGTGTTTTTCTCACAAATGGAGTCTGCCGCCATGCCTGGAAAAAAACTCCCGCAGTGGCAATTTTCAGCGCAGCTGGCTAGGAGACTAGACTGGATGAGCCTGTGAAAACAGTACACACAACATTTTAACATCTGATGGCATATTAGGACTACATATTACCACTACAAGCACATTCTGTCACCACTGAAGGCGCAATTATATCATGACATGGCATGACATTTGACACGCATCACCCATGCGTATTTACACTGGTCAATCTCACAGAAAAAGTAGCACCAGATCCTAATCATGATGTCTCAATTTCCAATGGTGTGCAATTAATTGTTAGTCTGATAAGCAAAAGCTTTGTATTTTTCTGTGGTTTGCAGAACAAACAGGGGTTTGTAGAAGAAAGATAATTCTAAGAAATGCAAATCAGAGTCCTGCTACCAGGATTTATTTATTCCCTTTGTTTTGTTGATCTCTCGCCAAATCTGCACAAGGACTTCATCCTACACTCCAGTTTAATGACTGCCATTCCCTCGGGGCCCATATCTCATTATGCATTTCTTATTCAGCTGCTCTTTCGCTGCTTCATGGGAGAAGGCAGCAGGAGCACTGGGATTGCTCTCTGGATCAATACTGCACAGATGCTGTGCAATTTCACTGATCCTTAAATCATCTGAGATGGCTCATCCCCTTTACTGAGCTCAGCCAATCCACATACTATAAATGATACATATCAGTAAACATGCACAGCATTGAGAAACCCAATACAATTACTCTTAGCAAAAAATTGTGGTTTTCTAGATACTTGCAGATCAGAGGCTCTCATATGAGCAGTTACCATCATTCATATATGTATCTAAAAATTCATGATCTTAAGTGTTGAGCCAATGAACGATTTCAATGTACAAATTTTCACCAGAACGGTACTGTTTCCACAGAAATGTAATGTTTGTGGAATGTGACTGAAGTGCAGAACTTGTTTTCCAAGTCCTCCTCAGGGCAAGTTTGGTGTATACAGGGAAATAACCCTTTATTCAGAATATCACCCTTCCTTATTAGTGTTATGAATGAGATAACACAAAGAAGCGAGAGAATAATTACCTGTGTTTCTAAATTTTAAAACATAAAAAAACAATTACTATCAGCTAATTTTGGTGACATTCCCTGTGTGGTATCATATACAATTGTATATACTCATCAAAAAATTAAATATTGTGAACTTTAAACCTTGCTAGATATGGTCTGTTAGATTGCTGGAGACAGAACACAAGGACAAAATGGACTTTGGTTTCAAGATAAACTTGAGGGTGCACTGGCAGGGTGACACACATGAGGGGCAATCTCACAAGATCCTCCACGAATCAGGAATCTACACTCTGATCTCTCACCAGCTGGTTTAAGCAGGCTGTACATAGCGCAACACCATCTTAAACCAGCTCAAATGCAGATATGCTTTCATAGTTTGCTGCTCACAGGAAAAAAGAAAAAAATCCTGTAAATCACATGAAAAACTTCACTCAAAATCAAAATGTAAGATTGCTAAAAAAAAAAACCCTCAGAAACTCCACAAATCTCAAATTACTGGTCTTTGAATTCAACTGCAAATGAAACAGACACTTTGCTCATTGATGCATTGCTTTGCAAAGCTGTGAAATTAACAATTTTCAGCTCAGTATCACATGCCTCTTCCAACATGAACACATACCCTTCAAGCAATAGCTTCATTGAACAGTCTTTCTTTAAGAACAGTCAGCACAGAAAGCAGCACATTTCTACACATTAAAGGGTGCTGTACTATCTCAGTTCTCCTCCAATCAGTTTCTTCACCATAGTTGTTCTCAAGGAAGAGAAATTTAATCACTGTGCTTGAAGCAGAAGGTGACTAAGTGCTGATCTAGGACCAGATTTTCCAGTCCCCAGACAATTCTAACCTCAACCATGGCAAAAAGCAAATCTGGACCAAGATCTTGGATTATGGGAAACTTCTGCCTGAAGCCATTCCCCATCCAAATACAAACCACTATCTTTAAGGCTGATGCACTGAGACCTTTATCTTATGGGTCAGGAAGATTCATTTGGAGGACACATACGCACAAACAGCAATTAGTTCAGACTTGTATGGAAACGTTTATCACAAACTGACAAGAGTAACAATCGAACCACCAAGCAAACCAAAACATGTGGTGCTGTGTGGCCTTGATTCAATAATAAGGAGGCAGCCTACCAAAGAGATCTGCTCATCTGATGCAGCAGGAGTCATTGCCATGGAGGTCAGTTTTCCTAATGTCACTGTACTCCAAACACTTCTACATCAAAACCGAGCAGGGTGTTAAATGTTTAACCACTGTGGATGCGTCAACAAAACCTGTTTCGTAGGGTGGGAGCAAAATCCCGGCTGAACAGATGGGTTCTGAAATTGCAAGCTGTTTCACCTAAAATCACCGGCTCATCACGGTGGCCTGCTTAGGGTTGTCTTTCGTTTCTCAAAACTTTAACATGCAGTTATTTGCGGAACAGGTGAAAAATATTTCCTGAACACATCAAGGCGTGACCTGGCTTCCATCCATTCATAATCGTAAAGGTTCAACAGGGCAGAGAGGAATGAGGAAACGACTTTTAAAAAGCTACACTTCTATGCAAAGTATCACCGTATCGTTGTCACTCTTACCTGGAAAATATCGCATACAATTCTTGCTAACATTAATTTAAAGCAAGAAACGTTACTTAATCTCGACCCTGCCACCCCCAACCCCCATGTGTACTGACTAAAGTTACCCACTTCAGCTTGATGTTATCATGCATTTACCTACGTAGACTGCACCCCTTTGCATTCATTTACGCGTAAAGACCTACAACTGAATCTAGGATCTCAGTAATATCTTTGAAGGGAGGTGAAAGACGTCCTTGACCAGTCACAATATGTATATTTAGCTAACTGGTACATTCAAACCAGGTAGAGTGATTGGCTTTACGAACTAATGCATTTTAAAGCCAAGTTAAACTAATTCTGCAAACCAAGAATTTAAACTGTACAACTATAACAATTGAGAAGTTAATTGACGCTAATGTTGGCAAATAGCTAGAGTAATTGTTGGCATCGGTATTTTAACATAGCTAACTCACGTTAGCTGTATTAAAATAATTTCCAATTACTGGCATCCAAACCACTCCGTGTCGAAGCGCTGGCAGTCGGCGTAGTGAGGTTCCTCATTCATTGAAACAGGTAGGTAGACAGGCTACCTGCACATTGAAATTCCCACTTGCGATTAATAAAGAAGTAGATACTTGATCGAAGTCTTACCTTATTGAACTAAAACTCTCGGAAGAGTGACCAGTTCGGAGACGGAAAGAGAAAGCTACTATCTGAAGTAGGGGTTATCACAGCTGTTCTCTGATACAGCTGCCTATCCGTCTACTGCCCAGGCAACCTCCCTTTCAGCGCCTCCGTTCTTTCAAGCGTCAAGGTTTTCATTCTTCGCGCAGTCTGCCGATAGGATTACCTGACATCTTAGCGCTGTGATTGGCTCATACTGCCCCATGTGGTCGTCTTGCTACACAGTTAACGCCCACCGAACGTCCGATAGCAATTGAGAAAGAACGACCATTTAAACTACAGTCGACACGTTATATACTTTGGCTACAAACATTTCCAATTACTTGTTTACATCTAAATGCAGGCAAATTGGCCAGAACATTGCCACATTTTGTTGAATTCCTCGCAATGGATATTTGTGGGATCTAATGCAAAACTTCCACCTGTACGAATTACCTGCATAAAAAGAGTGTCAGTCGCCTATTTTGAATGGTAGTACACCTTGCTATAGCTTGTAGACACAATGGGATTGAACGTGACCGTTCCGCAACAGGCCCGGCGCTGCACCCCACCCGCCCCGAGAGGATCCTGGTCTCTGGTGCAGCCAACAGTGGGATGCTGTGGTCCAGGGGTTCCGTTAAACAGTATGCAGGAAGCTGTTCTCTGTGCCACATGGGTGTAGAAGGATCTTGAAAAATGATAAATGTAAATGAAATGAAAAGCCACCTCTCTGCAATGAAGGCGGAGCCCGGCTTTGATTCCAGCAGTTTTATTTTAACAGCAACAGAATATTAAAAAAGGCTAATATAGGAGCATCCAGGTCCCATCCTGGACTGCAGAATGGCCACTTGCAGTAAATAAATTAAAAATAAAATCAGAATAAAGCTTCATAATCCAATCATGACTACATGTTGACAGAAAATTCAGAAGTCATATGGGCAAAGTGAGCATGCAAATGGTTAACTTTCCTTTCTTTTACATTTGAAATCTGGATGCCATAAGTGATGATTTTGACAGGACCTGGTGGGGAGACTGAGGACAAAGACCATTAGTAAATTAGTAATAATAAGAGTATGCCAGCGTATGAGCCAATGAGATGTTATGTAATGAGATTGCGAAGGAACTCTCAGAGATTGTCTGGCAGGTCAGATAAGCTTTTTTTAGGGACCATTGAAATACATATTTGGAACAGGTTGTTCTGTTGTTAGACACATACAAAGTAAGTAATAAGTAATATAAGTGTTAATATACACTATATTTATATATTTATTTATATCTGACTATTTTCAGTCTAATTTTAGAGCTGCTAGGGTTTTGTAGATTATGACAGTTTAAGAGGGGTAGGTGCCTCTAGATGAATCAGCATTTTTCAATATTAGTATAATTAGGGCAGTGTTTAGCATGATGTGGCAATATAGAGGCTGAGATAATTCCATTGATCACATGAAAGAATAGCAGGGAAGAGATGCCAAAACAATTTAAAAGAATATAAAAAAAAATTTAAAATACTGCACCCAGACCAGACAACCTACCTTTAGGCATGAGAGTTATTGCGTGGTAAAGTTCACTGAGAGAGACTGAAAGGTCAGTAGTGCAGGTGTCTTCATGCATGAGGGCTGTGGCATTGAAAGTGTCTAAGAAAAGTTTAATCTCTTTCAGGTCACACAGGTTATCTGCTCTGTAGAGATGTGTAAGACTGACAGACCTGCATGCAGAATTGACTTCTAGACCCTGCATGCACTTCTACATTTTTCATCCTATACTTTCTTGATTTTTTTAGTCCACTTTTTTTTTCAACTGTTTTTACAATATTTCTCCTGATGTTTATCTTAAATGGGGTTTGCTGTCGTTTTTATCAGTTGGGTGTCTTCAGATTGCTGGTTGGTGAACACAGGTTTGAAGATTTTTTTCATTGAATTGCATTAATAATTTAAACATATTAAATATATATGCACATTATTTTACTTGTTTTTTCTATGGATGTGTCCACCACAATGGGAACATACAACAGGGCTGAGCTGAAACACCATCTCGTGAGGTGTTAAGGGAGCGCTCAGATATCGTGATGTATTAATTTTTACATTATGCACAAAATGGATAAATAGGTTGTTCATTATAAAAAAGTGGATGTATAATTAAGTTTTGTGTACTAATGACAAGTATTGATGTGATTGCCATACATCAGTATACCCAAATGTTATGTGGAGACTATAGAAAATCAGTCTAAGAAGTATCTTTTGAAGTGGTCAAATCTCCCAAGACCTGTTAAAACCTTAAGGTATTTATTTAAGATAGATTTTGGCTACTGCAAGTAGCTGTTGTAATTACTTTCATTTCACCATTATTTCACTAGATACCCTTCTCAGATACAGGAAGGGGTTTAGGTGAAAAGTTTCAAAAGATTGAAGATGAGCAGATCAGGTGATGAGGTTGCAAGAGTTGAGGTCAGCAATCAAGTACACAAAAGCCTCAACACAGGAAGCAAAATAAAACTGACAATAATCTGGCATTTCTCAAATATTTGATTCATGGGCAAGTTTTTCATCATATTTGGGTTTACTACTTTAATTATGCAAATTATAGAATTACTAAAATAAATTACTGCATCAATCCTTCCAACTTTGACCAAGCAGAGCCACCTTCTGGTAAAAAAGACTGCAAGTTCTCTTTAGCCAGCATGTTGTATTCTCTGAAAATAAGACAAATGGCCAACAATAGCCCCGATACATTTCATACAAGACCTACATCAAAAGCCATTTATAAAACTGCAGTGCATGTGAAATTTTGCCACCCTGTCCAAAGACAGAATGGAGATTTTAAAGTTGTTTCTGCTGATATGAGTAGCCTATTCAAGATAACACCTGGCATACAGGATTTGCTGCTACAATGAGACAACACAATAAACTCATTAGAGCAAAGCACATTCTTTATTAAGTGTACAAAATCATATAAGTGCAAAAATGTAGTACCTCACTGTAAGAGCTACACAGACATGACTGCCTAATAAAACTACATCGAATAGTAATTAAACACTTGACAATTGAAATGGTTTACCTGCACCAATAAATGTGCCACAGAAAGGAAATGGTGAATTCCATGCAAAAAACACTTTCATGATCAGTGTAAATGCAATTGTGGAAAAAAGATTTCACAGCAATGATTCTCAAACCCTTGATTTTACAGGCTGCACAATCATTGGTATTCTCCCTTTTTGCACTGCAGCACTGTACAGGGTATTCTGCAGGAAGGACCTCTATGTATATGTTTCACAGTCTAAGATCTCACAAATCATGCACAAACCTTTGGTTTCTGGCATATAAATCGTACCACTTTCCACTTTGCCAGCAGAAATGTGCACATTCGGACCATGGCAAAAATGCTGTTAAAATCACACAGGTTTTCCACAGGAGTGGTGAACAGGGTAACATGGTATCATTGCAAAAATGGAGGCACGCAAGTGCTTATTGATTTAAGGCAGCGCCACAGTTTGCCTGTATTCAAATATTTGAGTGGGACACCTTTTAGTGCAAATTTGGTCAAGCATCTTTTAATATACCCCACTGAATACATTAATTGTGGAACTAAGCATTTTAAAGGACACGGGGGGGTAGTTGGAGTTGGTAATCATGGTCAGGGGTATTTTAGGGCTATGACCACAATCCAGTAGCTGTTGCAGTAGAGGCTACTCTAACACTACATCAAATTGTGTCTGATAGAGTAGTACAAATGTGATTGGTGGATTTTTGATTTATCCAGGTCTCTCCCACAATTCCCTTGTACAATTTTGGTTTAACCATGCGTTTTTGAGCAAGACGTGTATATGCTTTGATGCAACAACCCCTGAATATGGCTCAGTGGTTGTATCAGCACTTATATGAATGTGACAAACTCCCTCTTCAGACTGGTTGTAGCAATTGTACACACAAAAAAAATGCATGACCATAGGTGAAGAGAGAGTACATGTAAATACAGCAGTTTGAAGGCCTCTTTGGTTGTTCTGCTAAGCAGAGGGAGCAAATACAATGCCGGGAATGTTCAATTCACTCCACCAGGCTCCAAACAAAGTAAACACCTGAAACATGCCCCACCCACACCAACAAAAAAGGAAAGCCTCCTTCTACCCAATTGTAAGTGTTGCCTGCTTCACAGGATGGTACATTTAGGCTTCTTCTTCTTGGGTTCCTCCCCTTTCTTGGGCCCATAGTAGCTGGAGAAAAGGGCTGGAACCAGGCTGGGCTCGCTCAGGCTCAGCACCCAGATGCCCTTGCCATAATAAGCGAGCGGCCCCAGCTCCAGGTCCTGCACCTTCTCGCCCTCCTGGCCCTGCTGCTGCAGCTGGATGATCTCCAGCAGGTCCAGGCCCGTCTGCACCGGCTCCACGCCCTCGGCGCAGCCCAGGGTGACGTGGGCGCGGCTGCCTGCGGGCAGGTCGGGCGTGGACTCGGCCTTGGTGTCGTCAGGCCAAAGCTCCAGCTGCTCCTGGCTGAGCGTGACCCGGGCACCCAGCGTGCGGGGTGTGATGAACAGGGCGCTCAGCGTCAGCTCCGTCATGCGCCCGTACCACTCCTTCACAGACTGCAGTTAGAAAGCAAGAGGGAGGAGAAGCGCAGAGGCGGTTTCAGACCAGACACGAAAATGAGAAGTGGTGGGCTAACGCATGACTAGAAAAACGTGCTTCCGGAAGAGTGTTGCTGCCTAACCATCAAACTGGCCACCAGACCTACTCTCACTCCAATGAAGTACAGAGTAAAATGTAAAACTAATTTTGGTTATAGTTTATATATCTGTGGCTTGGCACACCTGCAGCATATAAATGCAGTTAGTTAAAAATGATGTGACTTGAACATTTATTGCTTTCAATTACTTTGGTTATTCAGTGAATGACCAGGCAACAAAATTAGGGTTTAATGATGCAGCTGTGGTTCCCCTAACCACGTTTTAAAGAGCATAGTAATCCACAAGAGATTTCTGTACTAGAAATTTGTACTTCCTCAGAATTCTGAATTAAACCTTACAGCGCCAATAGTCTGACCATTTTTCATAGGAAAAGATCAATTTTCATACCATAGGGTATGTGTACCATAGAGTATTTTTCTGGTTCCATATCTGGGGGGTTGCACAGGTTACTAGCTTGTTACTCTAACCAAATTTGTCTAAATGTTGATTACAAAACACACACAGGAGAAGAGTGCCAAGCGTGTCATTATAAATAAAGGAAATATATTGTTTTCTTAAGAGTCAAGTCAAACAGGAATTGAAATTCCTTCTCCTGGAAAAAGCCATGGTGACTTTTCATCACCATGAGATGCAATTCTAATTTTTAAATGAACTTTAAGCTGTTGAAGTGATTTTTGCCTTAAAAATGATGACCTATCATTTTTTTCCTAATGGAAAATTTGCAGCGGGCCCTTATTCAACATTATCATCTTAGTTCTTTCAATACTTCAATCTTTCCAACATGCACACAGATCATAACTGGCAGCTATGCCATGTGCCCACTCTTTCTATAAAGAGGTGGCCATTCAGAAAATTGACTAATTTAAGAAGCAACAGACCAAACAATCTACATTTCTATGATGTTATCTGGGCTAAACAAAAACTCTTTCCAATTATGCATCTTTTAATGAAGAGATTAAGACAATAACATTGATTTACTTTTCAAAAGCAACACAAAAAACTGACATTTATGCATCAAAACTATTTTTTGATTAATTCCCACAATATAACCATGCTGCAAACACTCCATGGGAATGTTGCCAAATTTACAGCACAGGCTAAATGTAACTGATCATCAAACCAATATGGATAAAATCATATCCCCTACAGAGAGAAGAATACACATGTCAAAATAGAAGATGGTTACACCAGAATAGCCACCCTGGGATGGCCTCACACCTAGCCAAAGGTAAGTATTGATATTTGTCATTACTAAACCCTCTGTCACAACCAAACTGTCTTGTTGCACCACATTTAAAATGTAGGATTGTGCAAATCCAAATTTAGAAACAATTTGTAATCTGACTAGGGCAAGAACAAACTTGCACACAGCTGTTGCAACCTTATTCTGGACCTTGCACAGCTGTGGGAACAGACATATCCTGAAACTAGGAGCTTTATGTCCATTATTGCAGTAAAATCCAAGCTGTATGAATGAGTCTCCTTGGATAAGGGTGATTGGTGAGATGATTAATGTAATGTAAACCCACCACCAGCTGCTGCCATTTCACAGACTACATTTCACTCTGCACCTTCTGACAAGGGATTGGATGGATTTAATTGATCACTGCATCTGTGGAGCCATAACAAGCCACTAAACCATTCTGTTAATCATAACTTTGCCTGGTTTCCAACAGTGAAATATGTACTGACCGGTTTCTCTGCGTACTCTTTGGCGCCCTCTGCCTTCCCAAAGTCACAGAACTTAGTCGTGCAGTGCAGTGGACCTGTTTGGTGGAAGTATTGCTCCAGGTTCACCTCTTTCTCAGCCTCTCCAGTAACTGCAATGAAAAGCAAAATGGCGTCAGCAAATAGGTGTCAAACTAAAATCTGACAACTCTGCTCTGCTTGATTTCACAATTGACAGACTCATGCTTTAAAAGTACCTGGGCTGGATTAATGAGAAAATAAAAACCAAGGAAAGTACTTGGTTGGACACAGGAAGCATTTATACGTGGGCCTTGTAGGGGGCACTGAAGTGTACTTGGTATGTTCAAAAGCACACTCTACCTGACGATCATACCAATCTATTTACTTTTCTGGAAAACTTTAAATTTCAATTAGAGATGTTTAATAACAGTATGCCAAACTCATTTGCTCAGTGACCAGCACTACAAGCCCCTGAGTCCTCATTCATAATTTATTTCTACTGGTTACCTGATCCAGAATTACCCATGATACCTTTTGCTTCAGGCTCTTTGTTCAGGTTTACTTACAGTCAGCAAGGTGCTTCTTGAAGGCATCCAAGGTCCCCAACGTCTTTAAGAGGTCCTCAGCCATGCCTTTCAGCTTGTCCTTGAATGTAGGGGACAGGAACCATCCAAAAAAGAGGGGCAAGGAGGTCTCTTCCAGGGGGCCCTTCAGGGCCTGGATCTGGCTCTTGTCCAGTCCCCTTTTGGTCTTCTTAGCCAGCTGCTCCACGTCTCTGCACCACTCAGTGCGGGGCTCCAGGATGAGGGCAAAATATTGATGCTCCTCTGCCAGCTCTTCGAGGCGAGCCAGCCGACTGTGAGTGTGGTTGGTGTCATCAATCACTACCACCGCCTTACCAGAACTGCAGCACTCTACCACCGCCTTGTCCAATGCCTTCAGCCCCTCCGCAGATGCACTCAACTTCTCAGGTTTCACATTGTGGTCATCGGCAGAGATGACAGTGCAGACATCCTTGTAGAGGTCGCTGATGGCAGCGGCAAGCTGGCTTTTGCCACTGCCAGGCAGACCTCTCAGAATGAAAAGGGTATGGGACGTGAGCAAGGCCGTCTTAGTATGTTCCTGTTCCAGAAAGGCAAAGGAGAGAGAGCCTGGGGCAACTGAAGGAGCTGGCGTGGCTTCAGGGACCTGGTCTTTCTGCTCCTCTTCTTTCACAGCCTCTGGCTCTGCCTTCTTCACCTCACCTTCAGGCTGCTGCTCTGCCACTGCTTCTGAACTTTTCTCTGGCTCTGATGGCTTTTCTGACTCAGGCTGTTGTTCAGGCTTTTCCCCTGGCGCTGCCTGCTCTGATGGTTCTGCCTTTTGCTCCAGTAATTGTTCTGACTGCACCGGTTTTTCGGGCTCCAGTTTCTCTGGTTCTGGCTCTGCAACTTTCTCTGGCTCCTTGGCCTGCACAGAAGGCTCCTCAGCCTGCGCCGGCACTGCCTCGGCCTGCGCCGGCGGCTCCTCGGCCTTCACCGGCGGCTCCTCGGCCTTCACCGGCGGCTCCTCGGCCTTCACCGGTGCCACGTCCACCTTCACAGACGGCTCCTCGGCCTGCACCGGTGCCGCCTCCACCTTCACAGACGGCTCCTCAGCCTGCACCTGTACCTCCTTCTCTGGCTCTGGGTCTGCTTGTTCCTGCACTTCAGCTTCGGCTTGTTCCGGTCTCTCTGACTCTGGCTGTGCCACTTTTTCAGAGACTACCTGCACCTGTGGTTCCATGTCCTCCTGTTTCTCTACCTCAGGCTTCTGTTGCTGCAGCTCCTGGGTGTCTGGTACTGGGTCAGGTTGCTTGCAAATCTGCTCCACCTCTTGCTCCTCCATTCCAGTGGTCTACAGCTGCAGGATACAGTGAACGCTTCCTGAAGAAACTGGGTAAGTTGTTAAGAGGATAAACATACAGAAATTAGTACCCTGCCTATGCAATACATAATTATTACTCAATACCAGAATTTCATATTTAAAACATGATGCAAGAGAAGAAAACTTTTCTAATCACCTTTAATCCTACAAGGCTTATATAGCTTATAATGCCTTGATGCAGGAATGGAAATGACATTTGTCCAAGGCAAGTATTTTTTGGCATGTGCAAGCATAAACTTTAGGTGAGCAGCCTGTCAGGCAAAAAAGATCCTTGTGAAAGTCAATAAACTGATATAATAAAGTGTGGTTTCCGTGATGTGACAATGGATACAAAGACCATCTCCCTACTTTGTCTTGTGCCAAACATAAACATACAAGGTGTTTATGAAATATCACCACGGTTTCATATATTCACACTACTGAAAACAAAGAGTCCAAGTAACATTACAGGAAATAAAGAGTAACTAAATGACAAAACTCTTCCCCTTCCTACTCAAAGCTGAAACTTATTAGGTTACTCTTCACCAAGTGGTTCATGTTGTACACATGCCAAAAATACAATTTAAATGGGCAGAAACACAAAGAGTGCATCTGCAGCCACTGCCATCATTTCCAGTTAAAGACGGAGGTGCCAGCAGCCTTTGGGGGAGCAGCAGCCATGCGCTCACTGGAGCGCGCAGGGTCCCCCCCCCGCGCTGCCAGTGTCACACACATTCAACACTTCTGGGGTTTTCTGGTCCATCTGCCATTAGATCATGTGCTCATCCACGGGAGAGGGTGGCACAGCAGACGAACAGCCAAGCTGCGTGTGCACGCATGATAATTGTACTCGTTTGCACATAAAATGCAATCGCCATTAGAAACTCTGATTACTTCACCTTACTTAGAGATTTTTCTTTACTGATGCTGTGTTCAATTGGGGATGTATATCAAAAAGAAATACCAATATTTAACAAAGCACTTACTTCCTCATTTAATTGAAACAGACTCTAGGCTAGTCATACTTTAGCCAGGCTAATAGCAATCTCTTATTTCCACCCTTGAAATTTAGTTGCTGTGGTGGCATTTGATCCAGTTGTTATGGAAATGCTTGTCTATCAGTTACACACATTTAATTTCTCCCTCTCTCCTGCATCCCCTCTGCTGACAAAGCAGGCAGACTACTGGTCTTTGTGTTTGCACTAGGTTGCACCCGTTAGTTTCTCACTTCTCTCATGCATTGGCTCCGTTTCCTCCTCCCTCCCACTTTGGTAATAGTCCAATTCCTCTACTTCCACCATTGCTTCCATTGTAACCTCTGAACTTGCACGCACTGTCCTTGCTTTCTCTCCCTGGAATGTCTGCCCTCCCCTCAGTGGACTCCAGACCTTTCTGTTCACTGCTCAGAAACTGTTGACTCTCTCTGTCCTTCTCTGCCAACACATTCTGAACCAACCCCCAGGGCCATGACTCACTGCTGGACAGTGCATGTACTCAGGCTGGCAACATTTCAGCTTTTTAGGTACTTGCCAATAACTGGTCTGTGCATTCTCGCAACCCACCAGGTTTGTGTGTGACAGACTCGTTTCTGTGCTGCAACTGCCACTCTGAGCATAGCCAAGGCAAGTGCACTGGCAACACAGAGTGGCTCTGTATTCATTCCTGTTTATTGTAACTAAGGGGAACACATGAAAAAATTGAAAAAATTATCACAATTCCAAACATGACAGCTTGGGGAAAAACTTACTCGTCAATGACCTTAATCATGCCAATCTGTTTACAATCTTCAATCTGCCTGGGAGCGATATTGGCTTCAAAATCAGTTAGCTAGCTAAAAATGAAGATTAGCTTCCAGGGAAGCATGTGTGATGAAGTAAACAATACTAACTACTTAGCCAGTAGCCTATCTGATTAATGGATTATCTTGTCATAACTATACATAACATTCAGAAAACACAAAATCATTTTTAAGTGCATGTTTAAAATGCTTATAGGATACAATTGCTTATAGCAATTTACATGATAGGCATTAGGTACCAAGTTTCATCATTTTCTGTTAAGAGAGAATAGGTAAGAAATGGTAAATTATGTATGGAAAAATATGTTTTGGTGGCTTAAACCACATTAGGGCACCAAAATGCATTTCACACACACCTGAAAACAATGAACAACAAATGAGCCTAATCAAGCAGCATGCACAGGTGCAAAAAGGCAAGCCAAGACTGTTTGGCAAGGATAATGGGTGTGGCCAGGGACCGTCACCCACAGCTATCAGTCTGAGCACATGTACAGCGCATGCTTTATTCAAACAGACGCAGGTAGTCTGATGAATTCACTGTGAATTTCACTTTTAACTGAGTCCCCCCCAACCAAATCCATTTAAAATGGAAGGATCTCTTTCCTGCCATTTTCAATGTTTCAATGTCCTTAAAATGTAGCAAGTCGAGTTAGCCTCATTGAAAAGGATGTCTTTCAGATGATAATTCACAGTTAAGCAATATGGCACAATCACAATTTATTTCATTACATAAAGCAGAGTACAAACTAATTAGAACAGAGCTGGTTGAGAGAAGCATTAAGATGGCAGAATCACTGAGTGAAATGCATGTGTTAACAGAAATCAAGCTTCTGAAGTAGGAAACGATGTTTTCTACAAGTAAACTGTATATGTTGACTTCTGGCTCAGGAATTGCCTCTAGCGTCGCCTTAGGTTACTCATTGGCCTGTAATTTTTAACTTTGAACAGTGCAGCGCTCACAATGCACTTGATGTAACTCAGAGGAACAGAAGATCCGTCTTAGCACCTTGGGCTTGTCATGCAAACACTCGTATCACATTTGACTAGCTGGGGCAACTGTAACCCATTTAGCAGACTCGCTAAAAACTAACCCGCTGACATGAAACGGGTCATGTAAATGTTTTGTTTAGTCTGAGTATATTCCATAAGCTGCGTAAATAACGCAGAAAGCAGAAACAAACGCTGACGACTAGGCCACACCGACCAAGACGTGCAACTGATAAAGGCAGCGCTTTGTCTCGACAAAGTGAGTCTTAAACAACTGCAATCAACAAAATTAACAAACACAAAGGATGAACTAAAGGGTGCAAGGATGGCAACTTTAGAAGCTGGCTGTGAATCAGTCTGCGATTTTTAACAAGGTAACTAATTTAAAATAAAAAAGCATGTTTGCTGGGTGTTAAATTGAATCGTTTTTCAAGAAAAAAAAATACACAAAACTCAACAAATTAACCGCTCGCAAAGCAAAGAGCGTAGAAGTATAACGCTTTAATGCTTGAAAGTATAACGCTGAATTAAATTTGAAGACAGCTGTGAACAATACAGCTATGAAAACGGGGAGTGGCAGCCATCACACTGCCAACAGAACAGCGTGGCACAATAATGCCATGCACAGATGGCGAATATTACATGCAAACAATGAACGCGAATTATTTCTCAGTAAATAACATAAGTTAACTGTGGCCAACCCACCGTAATAAGCGTTGTAAAAGTTCTTATCTGATATGCAGAGGAAGAAAACCTTTCTAAACCCAGTCATCCGTTATACCAAGGAAAAAATACGGAAACTAAAGTAGACTAACGCTAAAATGAGAGTATACGTACCGATGTTGCAGCTGCGATTGCAAGACGTGTCTAGAGCCTGTGCGTCGCCAAGCTGTAGTTTCGCGTTCTGCGGAGCAAGCTCTGCGCTGTTGAAGTGCTTTCCGCATAAATCTCCCCCTTACGTCCACTCAGGAAACAAAACGGAAAGCGCGAGCACACGCAGGCCTGCCAATTATAAAAAGGAAGGGGCGCGTCTTGGCGCGCTCCCGCGCCTTCCCCAAAAATCTGCTATGAAATGGTATACAAGATTTCAGTTATGCAAATAATTCATTTGCCCATCGTAGTGTTTGTTAAAATGTCGATTCATTTTTGAGTCAGTAACTACAGGTTCATTAAACAATACAATAGGGTCCTAGTGAATTGATAAAAGAATAATAATTTTTAAACGGCTGAATTGATTTTTTTGTGAAATATTTAGTATTTATTAGCAATAATGACGACAATTACTTGAAACCCACATCAACTCCATGACTTAGTTGTCAGGACTTGGTCTTAAAAAATGCAAATCTGCAAAAGAGCCTCCTCTGTGAATCAGTGCCAATCACTCTGGGTTATGTCATAGCATGGCTGGCTTCTGTTTGTTTTGCACAGCACAAGGAAGTAGGAAAAACAGGACATAGAAGCTGAAACAAACATTAAGAGAGCATAGGATTTTCTGTTTGCTCATTTAGCATAAGTGAGGCTGTGCACAGTGCTAGTCTGTACTTGTGTGGAATATCACCTTGCTCATCTGCTTACAGTCATAAATAATCACCCTGACACTGGTTAACAGGTTTGGCAGGTAAATGAAACTTATATACACAGTATTAGTAGGGTTGTCATAGGACATTTTGAAATTGCCTGAGCTGGCAGTGTTAACCCAAAGACAGTTCTTCCCAGTTTAACTGCAGCTTGACCCTTTAACTTAAACGCAGTGAAGGACTCTTTCTTTCACATTTTACACAACACGGATTGCCATCTCTCTCAATTAAAACTTAAGAGGCTTAGTTTGATTCTGGTACAAAGTGACCAACTCCTTGTGTGTGCGCAAGGCCAACACCACAAAAAAATCAATTCAGCAGTTTGAGCACATGAGCCACCTAATTTTAAGTAATGAACACAATCTTGCTACCCAAAAAGGAAGTCAGATTAAAGGGGAATTCCTTACATGGGTAAAACCTGCCTGTTAAATGGCCAGTACTTTCCTTCTACTTTCCTCATTTTCTTAAAGCGGTTCCATGAAAACGCACTTTTTGAGTGACATCCTGGAAATCCCTTTCTGAATCTTAGCATAGCACTTGGATCACGCAGGCAAAAAATTTCTAATCATCTGTGGCAACAAGAAAATGGCTAGACACCAACAATTTTTACATGATGTAACAAGTTGTACATGGTCCACAGAAATGATAATGCAGAAAATCTGTTAAAATACAATGCATAAAACTTTTAGTGCAATACAAATTGGTGGGGGGAGGCCAAGTAATAGAACATTGTCACAATTAATGATTACAAGCAAATTACTTAAAGCCACTGTTTGTGCAAGTGTGAAAACACTGCAAGTGCTGTTGCTTTTTATATCTGTTGGCAGTGCATTCAAGGGAGCTATTGCTTTCACAGAAAATGTTTGTTAAGCAAATGTAGTGAACCAGGAAGGCATCTGCTTAGTAGACTACATTTGTAGCTTCAAAGTTTCAAAACCTTTTTTTCAGGCAAGGTTCTTATTGTTTGTAGAGCGAATAAGTTAAGTTACTCCTGCTCGAGAGATGTTGCCTAAAAAGGTTGGTCAGGTACACATATGATGCCCACTTGATACATTTTCTGAAAAGAAAGGGTGGAAGCAATTTCCAGTATACTTGAATTCTAAACTATCTTGATCTTTTCTATTTTACACATTTTGCTTTATGAGCCATGTGCATGGAATTTTACAGAAAATGCACATCTAAAATGTGATCCACATTTGGCCTTACTTCTTATGCAACCTATTACCATCAAATGTCTTCTTCCCTGTCAGTCCAGTTAGGGTTGTGGGTACAAGGCTCCAAACTTAGGATCACAACTTCAAATGAATCTCAGGACCAGTGGTACATACAATATCTGTGTTGTCTTCATCAAGAGGTGTCAAACCCAAATCTGAATGTTTTTACTTGTGGCTGACCCTTATTTGATTTATCCTGTTAAAACTGGAGCAATCAAGGCTTGTTAGCACAGAGCAGGAATGCAGAAATGTTTTGGGTTCCCGGCTGTAAAGAACTAGAACTCTATACTCTAGATAATTCTGTTTTTGTTTCCTTGAATGACAAATTCCTACATCTTGTCCATCACACAATGGATTATATCCTGACTTTATAATCAGTCATACATCTAGCCTTACAATACAGATGCCAAAAGCGCTGGGGTGATTTACCTGCTCACTCCCCAAGCATTAGGAGTTTCTCATTACATAAGCAATGAGTGGGTAACAAGCAGGGTATCTCCCAGGCATTATGGTGGCCTGTGCATACACACCTCAGTAGAGCACATTGCTGCTACAAGATATATGCACAGCTGGCTGCGAGCAAGACCTTACCCATGGCTGGTAAGCAAGGCTACGTCATTCAAGAACTACAACAACTCCCATGTTAAAATTTACTATGTCATTCAAACTAATGTTATCACACAAAATGATGCAAATTTTTTGCATACAGGAAATCATACCGTATTTTTGCAGAGTAAAACCATCGCTGACAAAAGGAATCCTCAGCATGATAGAATTTTTAATTTGTAAAACTAAAACAAAAAGCACTACTCTGCAGCATCTGCTCTATTTCTAGAGCAATATACCTATAACAAAAGTGATTTATAGGTACGTCAGCGCAATACAGTAACTATATTTTCACATACTGTTAAATTCTACCTTTCTTAAGTGTAGTTCAACAAGACTAATACAGTATACCCAGTGGAGCAGGTTTTCAACAGTACCACTGTGCCTGAGACATAAAAGGTTGCAACACACACAACGACATTAACATGATTTCCCCCTCCACAAAACAGACCACAGCATAAGGCAGGGTTAGCTGTAGGATTAGTGTCATTAATGTCAAATCTGCGGTGGCGCCTTTAACAGGAGCATGAAGAAAACAGACGCCATGCAGGATGAAGTGGTCTATACAGCATGCGGAGGTCGTGGCCTCTCTCACCCTCTCGTTTCGTGTTATGACTTACTTCTGCTACCCGACATTTCCTGTCCCAGTCGAAGTGTTAAAGACCATGCATATTTGTATGAATTTTACCGCAGCGCAGCACAGGGAACCGCTGAAGTCTTCAGAGCAGACTCGGATCAAGAGCCAAACCATGGGGTGCAAAAATGCAGGCGGAAGACAAGGATAATGCAGAGAATTCAAACCCCTGGCAAAAAGTCAAACCACTGGCAAGACTGACACACGAGGCGACCACAATGAATGACGAGAGATGCTTCAGACGTTTTTTTTTTTTTGGTAGGGGAAAACAAAAAAGGCCAAGTTTATTTACATGGTTGTTTGAGAACGGTCCATAATAAGACTGTGGCTACCCTTCTTTTTTTTTTTTTTTTTTTTTTTTGAGGAAGTTCAAAAATGGGGACACTTTTCTGACATTCTCCATAAATCCTCTCTGAAAGAGAAGAGCATCCACATTCCCTGGGTGAGGCTAGTACAGCTTGTGAATTTACAATAAATATATATGTATAAAATATATAAACAACAAAAAAACAAAACAAAAAATTAAACAGTCATTGACTATCAACACAAATAAACACTTTACATTCCAGTAGAATGTACAATGCATCGAGGAGTGAATGGCAACATCGAACATTAACCTGCAGCAGGGGAGTTGACCGTGAGGCAGACAATGGGCCGCTGTCCTCGGCTCCTCCCTCACCTGCACGCTGTATACAGTCGCTTAATTAGTCCATTTACCCAGCCAGTGGAAGATACACAAAACTGGTTCCTACAACATGGCAGGGCTGCGTTCACAAAGCATTCACCTACGGAGCTAGCCGCAGTTTATTTCTTCCAAGTGGCGGGACTGAAACGCCAGTGTAATAAATCTCCAGAGAAGACCTGCTCTGTGAACACCGCTCTGACAATGCATCAAGGGAGGTTATTATCTGACCTGAGTCTGAGTTCATCTTTAACACCCCCGTAATCTCGGTCCTAACCTTGTCTCTATATTGACCCCAGCCATCTTTGAGCCAGGGCGTTAGTGACAAATATGAGCAGCAGCTGCAGCAACTTTCCCTTATGCCACAGTCAACTGTGTATTCTGTTCACAGTACAGCTATCATTCAAACATGCTGGGAGTGCCACCGTGCTGCTGTTGAAGGAAAACTGAATTTAAATCGGTTACAGTCAATATATTTGGGGTAGGGGCCGTTATATTTTTCAATTCATTTACATGTTTTGTTGTAAGTGAGAAGTGGGCATTTAAGTTAGCATTAAAAATTTGAACAACCGGGCCAAATCAAAATATCGAAATTGATATTACTCCTAAAATTCATTCAGGAACTGAAGCTTTGAAATGAAGTCAAACTGCTAGAGGGAAAAGGTGTGTATGTGTGCCTTTCCTTCTTACTCATTGGGCGATGGGGGTTTGGATTTGTCTCAATGTTAAAGCAGCCATTCAGTGTATGGCAAGAAGCACGGCATCTGACTGAGAAACTGGGAGGTCGGTATTAAAATCAAGGTGGGAGGGAGAGTCCAATTGGGCGAAGTCCACGACAGGGTAACCGCATACATGCTGGGATCCTCCACTTTAGCCAAACTGGAAAAAGAAGTTCCCAGGACCGGATGCTGGACAATAAAGGGAAAAAATACAAACCCCATACTTTAATGAAATAGTTTTACACCAATTCATAATTCAAGCTGTTACCACACATACATGACTTACCTTCGAAGCTGAAGCCCCCCGGACCTCCGAAGAACGCCTTGAAGATGTTGTTGGCATCGAAATCTGGAAGGGATAGGCAGTATATCAACTCCATGTGACAGCATAGTCACACAAATGCCTATTACTACACCCAGCTACAAACAACTTGAATGTTGCCAACTTCAAACAACAGTCTTTTCACCATGTTCCTGAACAGATTTGAAGTGCCATGTGTTGCTGAGCCAGGGCAAACACAAGAGTCCAAGCTATGTAAACATTTTTTGTTTTTCGATAAGCTATCCCTGCTGTCTGGTAGACTGACTGCCTGCTGCTTTAGTCGGGGCAAGTCTGAACAGTTGAGAAATCAGGAAAAGCTAGGTTGGAAAATCGCCTGGCAGTGTCACAATCTACCCAGGTATGTGTAAATGCCTGTGAGGAAGGAGGGCTACTTTGTTCTCAGTGGCAGCGGTGGATATCGGTTAAAGGCGTTTTGAAATTCTGCTTGCCTCACACATTCGGCGCTCAACACCCCGGGCTCCTGCTTAGCATATTCAGCGCTGAGCACGCCGGGCTTGTGGCATTTTGCACAAAAAAGGCAGAACTGATTCGGTTTTAGATCTCGGGGTGGGGGAGTACGGGGAATATGCTGACTGACAGTACAGAGCTGGCTGGATCCCCGTTTGGGTGGTTAGTTCCACATCACGTTAGCTTAACCGCGAGAATGACGCAGTCTGCTGACCTCCCATGTTCATGCCTTCGTCCTCCAGGTCGTGGCCGCTGTCGTACCGGGATTTCTTCTTGGGGTCGGACAGCACGGTGAAAGCCTCGCCCACCTCCTTGAACTTCTTCTCCTCCTCCTTCTGCACCTCGGCACTGGCACCACTGTGACGGTCTAACGGGCAGAGAGAGTGAGTGTCAGTCCTCCGTCTGCATTCTCATCAAACATCCAACAGTCAAACGGCTGAGAGCATTCACAAAAGGGAGCCTCTGATATACAGATAATATGGGGTAAAGCTAAGTGCTCACAATAACAATATGCAAACAACTAAATAATGAATGGTTAAAAAATAACAGAGCACCTCTCTATTTGCCATGAGGACCAGTGCATTGGAGACTGAATCCTCATGGTCAATCGCTGGTATTAACTCTGTTACAATCTTAAAAATTGCGAAGAGAGCAATCTGTGAAAAGGAGGATGACGATGTTGGGTCGATGGTCTGACTTCATTTAGCCAAATGACATGAAATGCCCTACTGGTCCTGGTAGGGGAAAACAGAAGGCACCCAAGGTTCCAATGAGGGTCGCAGATTCACTAATCAACTGTTGCTTTTCAATTTGAAATTACCAAGGACAAATGTTACCATGTTGGTTATGTTACAATGTTTTCAAATAACAGGACACTCCCCAAATCAGACCCTAAACTAAGTGATTTTAGTGCATTCTCTTTGCAAGGTGTGGAGTGGTTTTTGAGCCTTGGATTGAATTCTGAAACTCTGTGGTTGTGTGTGACCTCGTGTGTGGCAGGGGCAGTACCTGGGTGGTGCATGAGGGCGCGTTTTCGGTACGCCTTCTTGATCTCATCTTCCGTGGCATTCTTCTCCACCCCCAGCACCTTGTAGTAGTCTTTCCGCTTGCTCTTCTTCAGCTCCAGCTGGGCGTTCTTCAGCAGGTGCTTGTGTTCTGGGGGCGCAGGGAGGAGAGCAGAGAGCAGTGAGACTAACCGTGATAAACACACCTGCATCTGTCTGACAACAACCGCCAGTGAATTCATTCTTTACTTCTTCCTTTTTAGACAACAGTGAAGCTACTGTTCTATGTTCTTCTATCAAATAATTAGACGACAGCTGGGATCACTTTGAAACTGAGTCTTGTCAAGTTAATCACCAGAAGAGGGCGCTCCAACACAGCTTTCTCCAGGAAGAAACACCTGACAAGCTACTCTGTGACACAATAGTGCTGAAAGTGAGGGGTGAGGAACAATGGGGTGAGGCAAAGGTGCTAATTAAGGGTGCGGATAATGAGTCAGATGGACACACTTTGCAGGGCACATTTGTGGCCTGTATGCAATGCGGCAGCTAACCATGGTGACCACGCAATTCCTTTTGTGGGGGGCAGCGACACTAAGTAACTAACAAGTTTTCTCAGAGCAGAATAAAACCTGCATCAGACCACAAACACTCAAACCACACTGAGTCAGTGGAGGCACTGTCCCAGAACATTACAGCCCAAAAACATGAAAATGTTTACACACGTACATTGTCATAAAACAGTGATCCTCAGACAGTTTGATGCAAACACATTTAACAAACCATGTTCAACTGTTCAACTGCATCACAGCTCTACCAACTGGCATTTACTGGGAAATATTTAATTATATACAATTAATCAAAACATTATGACCAATATATCACATTTAATTGTCACACTTCAAGCAGAATAACAGCTAATTTTAAGAAGGTTTGTCAGGATTAAACTGAATAAAATCCATTCCCACTGTTTCAGTACCAGTGTCTATTTCAGTGTATAAAGTATCATAATATCCACCCACATGCAAGGAATCATGAAAGCATTTCCTGCTGACCTTTAGGAGGTAAATATGCAGTGACTCAACTCATCACCTCCACATAATCTTACCAAAGTAACTTTCCATATATCATTTTTGATTGGTTAAAGAGAGAGTGCCCACCCCTTGGGGTCTCTTGCTAACATTCCTGTCTATTCAACACCTTTATGAGAAAAGTACTGATTTTCATGTACTACTGCATCATTTCAAACCTGGTTTATAATGGATGGAATCACATGCATCAGACTTCATCAGTAAAGCTGTTCTAAGTTCAAGTTTGTATGGCAACTGAGGGTTTGGCTGAAGCATCTCAAATGCATACTGTGACACCTAGTGACGCGAGTGAGCTTCTCATGCATCAACTTTTACACAGAACAACATGCCCCACATTAAGCAGCCCTAACATCTGTGTCCCTACAGTGTACATGTCAAGGAATCATATACTTACTGTGTACATGCACATAGTTACATAGTGATTACTGCTGTTACTCCTGTCTGCTTTATGTACTGCTTACAAATGAAAAAGCTGTTTGGTTTGTGTAGTTACACTTGTGTATGTACACAGTAACTACTATAGGCACACATGTTGTTACAGAAGCCAGCCCACCAGTTGACACCTACTCAGTTTCCCCATGTGGGAGGCAGTTTGCATGGAGATGCAGCATGTGTAGTGAAGCAATGGAAAATTAGCGTTATTTACCTTATCCATTGTCACCTTAGCAATAAACACAGTGATCGTCATGCATTTCATAGGCTTTTCCCACCTTATGAGTTAGAAACACAACCCTATTTCATTTTTGGGTGGAAATTTCCTTGGAATTTTAATGAACAGGTGTCTCGGAAGTCACACAGTACTCCATGTAAGATCAGAGCCAATGAGAATAGCCTGGAGGCAATGGGCATGGCAGTGGGTGGGCAAAGCTCACCTTTAGTCTTCTCTGTCTGATACACCTTTTCATAGTCCCGCACAGCTTCCTCGTACTGCTCTGTGTCCATGTAACTACACATCAAAGACAAAACCCAGGTGATCACCTCAGTGTGGTACATGGGTTACAAAACTGGACTTGAAGCAAGAGGGCTTCAAGTCAGAGTCCCAGGTGACTGCTGCTGTACTCTAGGTACATAATGTAGCTAGGTACATAATGTGATCTGCTTGAGCAATTGTCTAGATGAAGTAAATGGAGAATATGGCAAATGTAGGCCACACCCCCCTTAGAAAACAATGTTGTTACAACAAAATATGTTGTTATATAAAACCACCTATTTTACCATCAGTCCAAAGCCCGGTAGACCAATTCATGCTGAGGTCGGCACTGTACCCAGCAATTCTATACTTATGCAGGATGATCAGACCACATTCACGCAATCTGTATTACCTTACAGGTGTCCTTCCAGGTAAGAGGACACATCAGACACAAATGTCCCCACCCATGTGAGGAAGTGGCAGCCCTGGACACCAAACACACAAGTTACCTCAGAACCACGACTCATTTACTGACCACTGTGCTCTCCGCAGGTAGGCTTTGATGTACGTCTCATCCAGCTTAATGGCCTTTGTGCAATCTTCGATGGCTTGCTCTAATTTCTTCAGCTACAGAAAGAGGAGAGAGAGGAAATGAAGGGCAGGCTCGAGCCCCTCTGGGACATGCAGGCCAGCCAATGCAGGGCTGGTGGCCCACTTCTGAGAGCCCCAGAAAGCCTGTGCTACACAGAGAGGCAGCTAAAAATACGCACGGGGACGGGAGTCACGGGCAAGATCATAGGAGCGGACACGTACAGAGTGTAACAGACACAATTGTGGAACAGCAGAGACATGCAGACTAGCACAGAAGCGCAGGGAAGCGGCCACAATTCTGAATCAATGACAGAAGGATCCACAGCTCTTGGTGGCATACACTGCATGTGCATTAGCAAGTGACACAAAGAGCCAAAATGGCTGGGGCTCCACTGCACTGGGAGCACAGTTTCCTCTCTCACTGCGGGCAGCCTCACCTTGGAGCCGACGGTGCCCCTGTTACAGTACAGCTTGGCATTGGTTTTGATGTTGTTGGGGTCTATTGTCAGTGCTTCCGAATACAGCTCGTAGGCAGCCTCATAGTTCCCCTCTTTGAATGCTTTGTTCCCCTCTTCCTTCTTGGCTTTTAGGGCTTTGGCATTCTGATTGGACAAGAGCAAGACCACACACTTAAGGGAGAGTCACTGAAACTGAGCTGGATATTCCACCTGTCTATAATTTTTTACAAAGTTACATGTGAATACAACATAAAAACAAACAGAATTCTACAGACAAAACACAGCACACTATAACATCAGCGTGGTGTAATAAAGTAAAAATGAAGAAGTGGTACCAACTGACTGCTCATTTGGTACACAGGAATTCTGATTTTACAACTTCACCAAAAGGATCAAAGGTCAAATATTGTGCAACAACAGGGAAACCAAATTGATGTTTTTAAATAAGTTCGAGGCTGGGAGGGAACACAGAACGGCAAACGCTTCCTCTGTGGAGTGGAGGGAGGAGACGGAGACTCACTCTGCAGGCCAGGCGGGCCTTCTCGTGGTCGGGGGCCATGCGCAGGGCCTGCATGAAGAACTGCACGGCCTTGTCGATGCAGTCCTCGTAGTACAGGCACAGGCCGCGCACGTACAGCGCGTCCCCGTTCGTGGAGTCCATGCGCAGGATGTCACTGCGGGACACAGGCGCGCAGAAAGACAACAATGACGGGAGCGACCGGCGAGAGCTGCTATTTCAGCGAGCAAAATGCTAATGAGGCCCACTGCCACCCTCCTGCCACGGCAGTGCCAGTTTTCAGGGGTTACTTCTGCTTTGCATTAGATGTCAGTAATTAACCGTACGGATGCTCCGATACCAGCCTTTCAAAACTGATACTAGTATGGATACTTTTCGCATCAGTACTGGCCGATACCGATGGCAACACTGATACCATAGTCTTTTATTCAATATTATTTAAATTTACCTGTAGGCTTGGCTGTCCATTCTACAACTGATATTGCACACTATGAACAATGAACAGCTGTATTTCACATGATAGCCTAACAAAATGAAAAAATAAAACTTTGTATTTTAAAACAATTACTTCATATAAATTCAGCGGCAATCCAATACTAATGAGTAGTATCCATTTCCCCTAATTAACCTGTTACATTACTTTCCTTTAAACATAACAACCAGAGATGTTTGTCCGAGGATGTCTGGCTTCATTAATGCAAAGCTGTGGATTGTATGCACGTTACTCCACCGTGCAATCCTACCTAAATAAGCAACACCAGCACCATAAGTTCAGTATGATAAGCTAGACAAAGTCATTTCAGTTTGTGACTTCAAAATCCATTCAACTGGATCTATCTATTTTACATTTTACAAATGTAGGACCAGCCTAATACAAAGAGACAGCTGTGTGTGCACCGATATACTGTATATGAACACATACAGACTTAATGAAGTGTCCTTCACATGGATGTGTGCTACTTCCATTAGCCTCCGGCTTATGTGTACTTATGGTGCTGACAGGGAGTGCGTTTGTACCTGGCAACAGACTGCGCTTCAGGATAGCGGCCCAGCAAGGCCAGGCACTCAGCCTTGAGGATTTTGAAACGGTGGCAGGCAGAGGCCGATTCCAAGGCTCGGTCCATGCAGAAGACCACCTGGTGGGGTCAGAGGTCAAAGGCACGGGGTCAGGAGGTAGCACTGGGGTGTGTTTGTCTAATGCTTGCCGTTCTCAGATCAATTCTCTGCAGATTCGCTCATCATTACATTATGTAGACCGGATGAAATAATCAACCGAGTGAATATAACGAGCTGTCTGGATAATTCAAGTATCAGTCAATCTGCCCAGAATCTGCCCTTTTGAGAGAGTGGTTAAAGATGAAGCAGGAACTACGTACCATTCTAAAGTCCCTCTTTTCGAAGCCAAACTCTGCCATTCTTTCGTATTCAAGAATGGATTCTGCATTCTTCAGCTGAAAGTCAAAAGGAAACATAATGAACCACTCACAACCTACAGGTGTTCTTGTCAAACAATCATCTGCTACACGATGTATGAATATAAACAACATCACAGCAATAGCGCAGCATAAGAAAAATACAAGAAAATAAAGAAAGTCACTCACTTTAAAACAATTTTAAAAAGTTTTTTTTTTTAAAAACTTCCTAAAATTAAGGCCACCTAAAGCAGTAGCATTTTTGTATTTGTAACAGTTCCAATAAATCAAACAAGGAATAAGGCAGGAATTGAAAGCCCTAAGGCCAGTACAAGTGAACTGGCCACACTCTGATTGGCTCCTGGCGCTCACCTCCTGTTGCGCCTGGCTGTTGTCCGGCTCCAGTTCTAGAACCCTCTGGAAGCAGCGGCTGGCAGCCATGGCGTTCCCCAGGGACAAGTGGCACTTTCCCTCTCTCAAATGGCCCTGAGGGCAGATGCCGCATGGTTGACACAGCAGAACACAACACATGAAGTGTATCACCCAGAGACCATGACGGTACCCTTTCCGTCATTTAGCCCCGAAGACATGAGAAGACAGCTGGTTCACTGACCTGCCCTGCAGTTACTGGCTGCCTTTGTCAGTGTGCTTCATGGAAACAATGTACACAGACCAAAACTTAGGACTAAGTATAATGCTTTTTAAACATTTCACTTAGCAGGAGAGGAAACTGAGTATGAAAAAAACCCCAAAACCTTAAGAACACTTTGAAAGGACCGTGGCTGTGTGTCATAGTCTTGTAAGTCCCAAAATACAATTTATCTCCTCTGTGTGCTGCAATCCCCCCATACTCCTTTTCGATCCCAACCGTTTCTGCATTCCGGAAACCCAGTCTGACCTCTGACCCTGAGCTTACCTTCATGAAGGTGTCATCCAGTCGCACTGCCTGCTGGGCATCCTCCAATGCCTCTCTGTATCGGTTCAGCATCATCAGAGTGGCAGCCCTGTTGCCATAGTAACTGGCATTCTTAGGGCATGTGTCTGTAAGGATACACACGTTATAATACACACACACTAAATCTTTAGTAGCACTTCTGAAACACTCACAGAACAATGAACAACAAAGTGTCAGGTTAAGAACAGTCTCAGGTCAGTTGCAATGGTTACAATACACTTCCCTGTCTGTGTCTCAGTTTCCTTTTTCTGGGTCCAAATCTGAGCCCTCATCAAAGGGAAATTCAATCAAACCCTGGGACTAAGTCACTTCTCCTCTTATGACTTAAATGGTTGAGATTAAATACAGGTCACAGCCTCGCTGACTTCAGACTGGAACTGTGAGCCAGCCCATGACGGGTGAATAAAGCTAGAGTCTACCAGTGCAAAAAGCTCCAGAATTTCCTCACTGGCCAGTGGAAGGTCAACTAACTCCCATACCCTTCTGTACACTTTGACATCATTCAGGCACAAACAACCTTTTCCGGAGCGGGCTTTCAGGCTTCCCAAATTCAAGGAAGCAAAGTTCATGGGTAGACAAGTATTGTGCGATGTCTCCATTGGCTATGGTCAGGTAAAGTGAACCCCTATGGTCAGGTAAAGTGAACACTGAGGGCCACCTCAGTGTGTTATGTGAATGTTGATTTCACTGTCATTTTAGGTGGTTCTCAAATTCAGTGGTTCTCATTTGAATGACCCAGAACTGGTTCCAAAACTGACTCCAGTATTAACAGTGGAAAAGCCCTTGAGGGCAATCTTACCAATGGCCTTTGTGTAGAAATTAAAGGCTTCAGAGTAATCCTTTTTGATGTAGAAAGCATTTCCTTGTTCTTTGAAGCCTTCTGCTTCCCTGTGTAGACAGATATACAGAACGGAAACAAAGACAGACACAGAAAAGGACATAGTTTACTGAGAAATGCACCTGTGCTTAAGACGGAGTGATGAACGTTAAAGCAACCCATCTCATGAAAGGCATTAATTAACCCTATCAGAATAACACAAACAGAGCAGTAAAAAACATCTCCCACAGAAACATAAAAATCAGTCAGTAGTACAGTAGCAAAAGATAAAAAGCTCAAAGCCTGAAGGTGATAATATAAAGCTGCACTCTTACTTTTAACTCTAATATAACATGCTCCTAAAGCTGTGAATTTGAATATCTCCCGGTGGTTGCTGGAACTGGAAGTGAAAGTCATGTTGTTCTTGGAATGCTGTATAGACCTTGCACTGACTCTGCATTACAGGCAAGTTTAGGCCTAAGCGTTTCATCTTCTACAATGGAGGCCCGGGGGACCGTCGGCCTTTTCCATCTTTAGATTCTGCCTGGCACGCACGCGAACGCGGGGGCATGCGCGGCGTGTTCACCGTTGTGTGGCGGGGACTGTGCTCCCTGGCCTGGGGTCTATACATAGAAAGCGCAGAAGCAGCAGGGGCCGTGGCCAGCTGGCCCCGTCCGATTGGAGGGGAGGACCCGGGGGCTGCTGTGGGAATGTGGACGTTTCGAGGGGTCGCCCGCCGTCACATGGGGCTGGCCGCATGGAAAAGGGGAGAATGGCCGTTGCAGTGTGTGTTTAACACCTAAAGTACTTTTTTTTTTTTGGAGAGCCCCCACACAGTTCTGGTTTGGCCGCTATTTGGCGCAATGATTAAATGTGGGTCCCCTTTTTGAAACACGACCTACAATAACCCTTATGTCAGAGCAGATATATACAGCACAATATACACTACATCACACAGTCCATATGGTCAGCAGAAGCCCTTAACTAGGGCGACTTACATGGCACAGTTTTAGCTGCACATCAACTACTTACACAGCAGGACAGTTACTGAGACTATCCAGGTTAAGGACCTTGCTCAAGGGTACAAAAGCAGTGCCACAACCTGGGATTCAAGCCTGCAACATCCCTGCCCTACATAAAGTGCCATGCAGATTGTCCTCTCCCAAGAACCACAATCTAAGGGACACCTGACCACCAATCAGTACTGAGAGAAGGCATGCTTGTAAAAGACATGTTATGCCGATTCAGACAGCCCTATCTTAACCATGCTCGATCTTTGTAAGACAAGGAGGGTAGCTACGGGAGTGACCGTGTAGTTGTTTGACAAATGCCAAATCATGAACATGAAAAGCAGCCCTGGGTATACTTGGAAGTGTGCAACAAGACCAGTGATACCACTACTATATTTACACCCTACGCAGTAGTGCGCTGGTTAATTTTAAACCGGGGGTAGGCCTACATTCCGATAAGTCCACACTAATGTTCGCGAAGCTTGGTGGAAAAAAAATTCCAACTTCAGAGTTTACAAACTTTTTCACCCTGAAATACAATGATAAATCTGCCCCCTCACCACATCTCTGCTGACTACACATGGGAAAACCTGACTGACAACAATTCTCTAAAGGCACCTGGTACATTCAATCCATTCAATACCACACTGTATAAACTGTACTTTGAACTTCCAGGGACAATTAATGAGGTGTTGAGTAGCAGTATAAGTATTTATAAAAAGTATCACATCAGTAAACAAGAAGTAAGTTTTCAGTGAACAGAGTAACAATTTTCATGCCATTGCTGCCTGTAGTGTCACTAATGGCATCTAGCAGACACAAGACAGCCCCTATTCCTCCTGGAGTTAGTCTTGCCCTTGATTTACTACTTCTAAAACAGGTGAGATCTGAGTTTATTTGGGTTGTTAAATGTAAATATAAACACTTAGAAGACATGTCTAAAGGAGACAGATACAACTGCTTACAGACCATGTTAGTTTATCATTGTTACCAGGCCTCTCTTGAAAAAGAGGTTCCTAACCTCAAGAGCCTTGCTGGTTAAGTAAAGATTAATGATAATCTAAGGTTTGAAATTCTTTTATGTACAGGTTAAACTTCTTGCCTTTCAGATTATGGATAAAGGGAGGAAAATAAAAGTACAAAAAAATCACAAATTTCCTCAGATGGAGTTTTGATACACCACAAACCTGGGAAACCATAACTCCTGACACAGATGAAAACGGCTCACCACTGACATGAAGTAGCAATACTCCTGTAGCAATAATTTAAAACAGTGGCCTTTTCCTGCCAGTCAACAACTGGTATGATTTCTATGGGATTTAAAGTGGGTTCGAGACAGATTGGCCTGTCTTTGACAAGTATGCATGCGCTACATGTCACTCCCACAAGACTGCATTCCTACCCTTTCTATACATTAGTTGCAGTTTCCCTTTATCGATTTGTAAATGCAGAACCGAAACAGCGCTGCAAATTTAGCTGAAGGCTAAAAGTCTCAAAAAAAAACAAAAAAAAAAACAAAACAGTTGCAGTTCAACAAAGACTGACTAATGAAGAGGTCAATTGGATTCATACCTTTTAAAAACTAAAAATTCTTTACTGTGACCTGGCGGCAGCTAAAGCTGGCAAACTATTTTAGGCCGCCATAATTCCTATCGATATCATTCGCAAACTCATATGCAGTCCACGCCGCCTGTAACATGACCTCTGCTCTGTCTGATTGCCCATATCAGAACATAAAAGGTGCCATCATGCCATTGTATAAAATCATGAGCCGCTTAACTTGTTTAGGTGATTAGCTAACGTTAGCCAGCGAGCGACGTTAGGTCACCCGGCTGCGTGCTACTAATGTGTGCTGACAGCTCGTCGCAAGGCTGAACGCACAGAGAATGTTCCCGAATTACAGGGTCTGTTTCATTGCGTGCCAAGCTGAATACTCTTTTTAAAACACTGCCCCATTCAAGTATACCAATACACACACCATAACGTATGAGCAAACTAGCTTGGAATACATTTTTTTCTGTTTTGCAGGCATGGCAACCCGGCGGATTGCTACTAGCTAGCTAATAACTAAAGCACATATTGCTGGAATGTTCTGTGAATTTATGCGAAATCATATTGTACTATAGCTAATTTTAGCTATCTAAGTTAGTCTACCTATTTAAACTGCAATTTGAACCAATCATTTCATTAATTATTATAGCTAATACACTGTAGGACTTAATACCCTTATTATACCTACATTTGAATAAATACAGCTGATATTGTCTAGCCAACAAGGAAGTTATGTAGTCTGGCGAGCTAGACTAGTTACCTATCGCTGCTTAGTTGACGTCAAATAACTAGTTATCAGTAGCTTGTATACATATTTAGAACAAGAGAATGACAAGGATGGATAGCGAGCTAAGTAAGAAAAGATCGAGGATAATAATATTAACGTGAGCTATTATTAATTAATGTGTATCAACAGCTAGCTAACTAGCTGGCATGCTTCTTAGGCAGGTTGGTGGGTGAAGTTAACCAGGTAGGGTACTTATTCAAACACTCCAAACGAGGTGAATGTCCAGAGGTGCTCTAAATGTCAATATTTGTTAGCTAGCGTGCATATATCTCATAATACTAATGTTAGATAGATGGGCCACTGGCTAGGTACCCAGCAAACAAGACAGCTATTGCGACTGCGGAGGATCGCAAAACGGAGGATATACTAACTTCACCAGCAAAACGATCAGATATCTGTCTACAGGTACAGACAGATGTGGAAGGGCCCCAACGGCGACGTCAGGCCTTGTCCTACCCCAGTGTCCCAAAACATTTAGCTAGGTAGCCAGCCAACGTTACAGCAACACAACGTCAGCTAATCGCTATCGGAGTTTGAAATACGGTGGTTAGCTAGCGACTTCTGATGTCCCCATCCCCGGCAAATGTCAGAGATCAAGCTTCACGGTTTACCTCTCCATCTCTTCGTCACTCGTTAGTTCCAGCTCCGGCTCCATGGGCACATCGCCGTCTATGGTCGCCATTTTACTGCCGGGGGGCCGGGGAGAGAAGACGGGCACAACCGCTACCAAAGCGAGGTTCTCAGGGAACGGGCTCCGCGTAGCCTGTGTTACGCATTCTCGCGCATCAATTTTGCGCAGACGCGTGAACCCGTGAACCCACTTTCAGCTACATACCTTTTTTGCAGTGTGCTACATTAACAGTATATCTAATAGAGTTTCAGTTTCATGATTTGACGTGTTTAGCTAACGATACATCATTGTGCCATTTCCAATGAGATTTCAGATGCACGGAATGAGCGAGAGAATCTTTTGTGGAAACGTTTGTCTCCTGATCTTGTCACCTGCTTGCCTATGTATTTATTTTATTTTTTGCTTACTTCAACAGTTAACGAAACAATCGTTGGATTTTAGAGCATTAGAAACCGATTTCTTGTGCATGTTTAAATAATTTTCACCTGTATATTTACAACCATAAAAATTTGATGGGTATGATCACAAACTGATTGAAGCGTATTCTTGCTTTTCCATTAGCCTATGCTTCATGATGTTATATAGCCTACTAGTGTTTTTCTATAAATATTTTTGTCCACGTTTTAGTGAAGACGCGTTAGGGTTACAGTAGTCCTTTGTATATTACATATGACATTATCTTTTTGCTGTTTTGTGTTTTTACAGTGTTTGCTATGTTGTCTAGAGAAATAGACGTTTTTAGACATATCGCTCCCTTAATGCATATTTATAAAACCTGTCAAAAGTAGAATATTTTCATGGCCGTGTGAAAAATATTTAAGAATACACGCTGTCTTCTGTGCTTCTTTACCTTCTGCTTTTGGAGTGTAAGAATGCTCCCATTGAGACAAAGGCCATTCATCCTGAACATGACATAACATAAACATAGTCTTACTATCAAGGAAATTGGACTTTTTAAAGGTTTTTGGGTTGAATCCCTGATGGGGATTCACAATCCAAGCAGGGAGTAGGCCTGGGGATGGGATACAGCTGTTGGGCACATTTGCCATGTACTCATCCTGAATTACTGCAATTCATATACTGCAGTAGAGACTGGTAGTGTGTAAATGCGTGCTACGTACTAGACTGTACTATTACTAGATATTTTCTCACCTCTGCGAAATCATCCCTACTCCTAGAATAAATTTGCTGTCATCTAGGAATTTATTAATGTCTCAGCAGGTAGATAAGAAACTTCAGGTTCTATATTCTGATAGATGTTAATAATAATCACACTTTGTGGAGCATGCTGAAAACATTGCCTGCAGCTTTGTCGTATTAGTTAGTCATTGGACTGCATAATAAAATACCAGTTTGATGCCCGCACACGCACTAATATAAGTTTTTAACCCCAAAGTCTAGTTTTAGATTATGGGTTCACAAAAATGTGATGATATACAATTAACAGCAGGGGGCAGTGTTGGTCTTAGACGCTCTCTTGTCCGTGGAGTATTTCTCAGAGCTCAGAATGCTCTTAAGTGCTGTAACGAAGGCCTTTGATTTTGTGGATTGCTGTCAGGGGAAGGACTTAATACAGTGTAACCTTTTAATCTTTTATCTGAGACAATTCACCAGAGCTCTCTGCGCCTTGCTTGGCCCTCCAGCCTGAGAAAAGGGAATCGAGGCAGCAGCACTGGGGAGCTTGGCGCCATGTTTGGCTCAGTCCCACTAGTTGGCCCATAGTGAAAGCCTTCAAAAGCACTGAATCCCCTCTGCAGACAGTGCAGGCAAATCCCATTCTACCAAAGCCCAGAAATAGGACAGGACACAAAATGTCACTTCATTGTTTTACCCTCTGTATTTGCCATAGAGAGGTTGAAGGATATGTGGCCAAAACTTAAGGACATTCTGTAGAGCTCATTCATATGAAAATCTCTCCCGTCAAGGGGAGAGTACTGGGCTATTCTAGAAGAGTTTGACAGAGAGGTTAGGCCCGTATGGACACAGGGATTTAACACACCATTGGACTAAGGTTTAAAACTTGGGTTTGAAAGTTTGAAATTCCAAGGTTTGAGGGGTTGTTAAAAACTTACAACTAAGGTTACTCTAAGATGCCAGGCTTAAGGTGAGAGGAGAGGGTGTCAATCATTCTGCTTTGTGTCTCTGGTCCAAGGTGCATTATAGACCAGGTTGGTGGTCAGTCAGCTAGGTGCAATGGCCCTTCATACAACACAATTTATTACCTCTCAATCCCTTTGACATGTCAGCAGATGGGATTTTGGAGAATTCCACAATGTGATAATGCTTGCTTGATCCCAACATCTGCTTCTACACAGAGCTTTGAAAGGACTGTAACTTTCACAAAGTTCACATCAGGAAAGAAAGTTTCACAATGGAAATTATGCACACAAACATACTGGGTTTGTTTCTATCCAGGTGAGTGCTTCAGCATTATGGTAGGTACAGGGCAGCTGTGTTCAAAATCACTTCGATTACTTTCATCCATTCTCCAAAGACACTGACTCTGCACACACAAAGTTATCCAATGATATACACGGGGCTCAGGTAAGCAGTAACCCAGGAATTTGGGACAAATGGCTGCTATACTTCTTGGCCTACAACTGAAGTATGCCTGTGCAAATTTTGCATGTTCCCTCTGCGCTTTGGTTAAACCAATAACCTATTGTATGATATTTTATAAGATGAATATCCTGATCCATGATGACCTACAGTACAATTTTTATACGTTTACATTTAAGTGGACAGTAACGGGTGAAATGCCTTGCAGCAGGGTGCCCTAATTGCGCTAAAACCATTATCTCAGGCTTGCTCTGCCATCCCGGGTCCAGCTGCTTGAGGTGTTTAATATCAGTTTATCATCCTTGTTATTAATTCCTAAAGCATTTCAGTTGTTTTGGATTATTTTGACAGTGATACCTATAAGGTGTCTGATGCATTCAACTGTGCTATAAATTAGCTGAAGTTCTTATCTGGAGCAATTAACAATGTGGGCAATGTACATTTTATAGTTTCATTGAGCCATACAGCTGGGTTTGTACTAAGGCAACTGAAGTAAGCAGCCATGATGAAATGTACAAAGGATGTGGCCCACTTAAATCCTAAAACCTCAGGTCCTCCTCTAACCCCTACTCCCCATATCTTCCTTATATACAAAATAATATTTGAAATGATTTATTAGATCATTTGACCCTCTGTAAACAAAAGTAGCTTTTCAAACTCAATATATGCAGCGCTAGAAACAGAGGAGCACCTTAGTGACTTTCCACTTGGTTTGCTTTATTTACTCACAGTAAGAGACAGCAGTCATTGGCCACAACACAATCATTTTCCCTCTTATATTACAGTGGGGAAGAAACAACCCAACAATTTTGTTTTATGTCTATTCCAATATATATTTTAACTTCTGTAGTAATAAGTCTGTGTGCCTCTGCCTCTGTATATCCAGGGAGGAAGGAGTGGAAAAAATTTATATGCTGGAGATATTTTACAGCACCTGGCAACTGCTGTAGTGACCTGCTAATCCTTGGCATTCTCTCTTTGCAATATGTATATCAGGGTCATGGGATTAGCTCCGAGAGTGATTTTTACAGGGCTGGGCTAATTTACTATTCCCTGTGCTGGAATTATGGACCAAGGATTCATGAACAAGTGCTAACAGCTACTGTTTAGAGCTGCTGCTGCTAAACTACCACAGAGCACAGGGCCTGTAGCTATTCATGGTGTCCTGTCCGATGCATATTTTGTTCATTTGCTGACTGATCTATTCAAGTTAAAATAAAAATACATTACATTACAGTAATAGCATTTAGCAGATACTCTTATCCAGAGTGACTTACATACACTCATATATAAAATAAAAAATAGCAATGTATGGGCAGTGAACCCATTTGAACTCTGAGGTACTGACCACCGATCACCTGGTGCTCGGGGGGTATCTGGATTCTCAAACCCTTGTCTGGATTGCTGGCCGTCTAACGTGCAGTGACTGACTGTGGCTGCAGCACTAACAGGCAGGACTTTGAGTTTCCTATGGGGCTGTTTTTCCTTTAAAAAACACTTCACACACGCTACAGAAAAAATCAATAGGTGTTCACAAAGGCCCCACTTTGATATAGGACGCTTACTGCACCAGCAGAGCTATCAATCACCAGGAGATTTTCAAAGTGAAATTACTCTGTGTGTGTGAGAGAGAGAGAGAGAAAGAGAGAGAGAGAAAGAGAGAGAGAGAGAGAGAGAGAGAGAGAGAAAAAGCAAGAGAGGCTGTACAGTTTATATAGCTCCAATTCATAACTCTCCACACTGTTTATCAACCAGATCTCTTTGTTTCAAATCAAAGCTTTGGTTCTTAGAGGAAGGTTTCCCAAATACCATGACCATGTCTTACAGAGCGTGGAATTACTTCTATACTGCCCTCAGAGATGATTTCCAACTTTCCACTCCGTACGTCTGTAACTTTGAAACTGGGTTGGGTTTGGCAAAAGTGTAAGAATAATAAATTTGGGGTGGTATGATGTAATATGTAAGATATTGTAAATTTGTGACAGTTATTAATGTCACACTTTATTCATTTAAGAGCACTGTATATAAATGGTAAGCAAGGGGTACACACAAGCATTTTTTAAAAAGCTGATGGAATTGTTACTATACCATATTTAAGTATTTATGTGAAGTTCAATCTGACTTCATTTGATATGTGATGAATACTTGTTTACCTGAATGCTCAGTTGTCAATTCAATTTTCACCACTGCCTTGCATCACTTTGTAGTTATGCAAGACATAACAAAAATAGTCCTTTTGTGGAAACTCACCTGCCTCACTCGCTTGATGTTAGCTTCAGACTAAGGTCTTAATAAATTGATTGGATGGGACCTTGAATACCCTTCTGTTCCAGGTGAGCTGTGGTCAAAAACCATATTGAAATCTCTCAGTGCCATGGACCTGCAGACGTGGACACCACTAATTCAGAGAACCCCTGCTTTAACCTAATGAAACCTGAGCTCTTGTTTTGAGTGACAAGCTAAAAGACTGTCAGACAGGGTTCTGAGGGAGGCGGAGCATACCTGCAAGTCCCTGATGTCTGTCACCTGACAGTTTCCGCAGAGACATGCTGGACAGGCATGTCTGTCATTACAACAGAGGCCACAATGACAAATGGGATGCCACCTGTCATTCAGAGGAAGGGCGTTCCAATGAAGCAGAAAGTGACACAACTGAGGTGGAAGCTCTGATTGATTTATTTCACCCTCTGCCTCTTTCTCCTTCTCTCTTTTATGCACATTCTTTCACCCTCTACCTTTCCCTTTCAGTCTTTCATTCACCCAATACAGCAATAGTGATAAAAGCATTTATCAATCACTTATTAAAATATGTTCTCTTACAATTATGACACATTGGAAATTAATCATAATATATTGTACAATTACTATTATAAAGGAAATACCATAAATACTGGCCAAGTCCCAATATAATTTATTGTCTTATTTTTCAATTTTTCACAATTTCCTGTTTGTTCAGATAAAACACAACTGGTCACATGACTCAGATATCTACATATACAACGGGATTTGAGCCAAGATGATACAAGACGCTATTTGAAGGAGACGAGTCAACAGAGAAAGGAAGGGGTGGCATTATCCAATGTCTAGACAGGTCTGGAGGGTAGGCAGGTGTACAGAGGAGATGAAAGACAGTCCGATCAGGAGAGTCACGTTTTGAAGGATGCGGTGTGTCTGCAGAACCCTCAAAGTGCAAATTGTATTAACGGGTCCTCTTGCACGCTGGAGGCTGCCATTCAGCATCACCTGGTCTTCCCAGGAATGAGCATGTGACCCTCTCACTGTGCAGAGTCAGGCTGGTTTGGGTTCAGATTTATTTTTGTGCTTATATAAGGGTTCCCTCAGAGAGGATATTAACACATACGACTGAACCATTGCACTACTAACATAAGAAAGATAACAAAAGGTAAAGGTAAAAAAATCAATGAAATAAAAAGTAAAAGAAACATTTTGTTTGTTTTGAATAGGTATGGTATTTGTCTCTGGCATTGATATACCTCCTGACTAGGCAGGCAGTACTCTTGCTTCCTTGCCATGACAGTATTGTTACAAAATCTTTTTTTTGGCACAAGATTCTCTTGGCATTTAAAAATGTAAAAAGTTAACAAACCTACAGAAGCCGACCTACATTTGCATGTAGTGACGGTTCAGCAGAACTGAAGTAAGCTGGAAATGCTATGACGTATAAAGTAGCTTGCCAGAGCACCGTGCCACATTTGACCCACTGCCTGGAAACCAAACCCTGCCCTTACAAATCGGCCTTCACTTTGGGTTTCAAGGCGGGGAACGAGATGGGGAAAACAGTTTTTCATTCTGGAAGATGTGCTGTCACTGTGTTCTCTTTCCAAACGTCACGAGCCTTCCACAAGTGCCCTTAACAAAAGGGAAAATAAACTCGATGTCAGGGGTCTACTGCCAGAGCAGACCAAGAATAACACAAACGTACTGGGAGACTGGCGTTTCTGTCAACATGGCAGAGGAAGCTACCAGATCAAGATACCAAACGCCTGCTCTGGAAAATGCCACCGGGGGAGATGCAGTGCGTCACACAGCGGTGCCGCCTTCACCTGTGAAATATTCCATTGCGTGCTCTGTATTCTTCCTTCAGTAATTGAAATACTTTTATTTGCAAAAATGCAGACTGACTCGAGGATTGGTATCGCTCCACTTTCAACTGAATGCTAGGAAATATCACGCCATTGATCAGCACAAATACCTCATTTATCTGCTTTCCTCATCTTACAGAGCTCCCAGCAGAGAGGGCTGTTCCAGTAATAAGACAATGAATGGTTTTTGGTGTAACGCACAGCTCCGGCAGCACGGATTCTAAAGTGACAACTCAATCTGCCCGAACACGTTCATCTTCAGAGATGGCTTTCGGAGTGTGTGACTAGGAGAGTGCTTTTTTTTTGCTCAGCTCTCAGATGTGCATACAAATTCATCCGCTCTGGGACAGAAATGAAAGGAGCTGAAATGGAGGACAGCAAGGTGGAGATAACAGGGTTTCACGGTCTCATATGGGCAGGCTTGGGCAATGGCTCGTCCCTCTCGGCCTCCACCTCTAGCCTAAGCGCCATGCCTCTCTGACCCATCCTTTCTGTCTCTGTCACCGCAGCAGTCCTGAGAGATCACACACTTCATAGCTGAGGGCTACGCCTGTTCCTTCCAGTTAAAGTGTCCCCTGATGGATGAATTACAAAAGTTGGGAAGAAACAGGTATGAAGAAGGAGAGAGACAGAGATGTGAGAGAGGGGTGGAGAGAGACCGAAGGAATACTCTACCTTCTGTACCTTGTATGAGGGTCTACAGAGTCTATCTACCCCTTCTAACTTATCCCCCATTAATATGGCCTGAAATTCACATTATTTCACTTCGCTCTTATTATTGAAATATCAAAATTTACTCCAGGTGACATTCACAGCCTTTCACCTTTTACTGTGAGCACATTTCTCCATGACAAAACCAAGGAAAATACTCTCACTTACATTTCAGCATTTTGCTAGGAACACAGCCAGTAAAGACGGGGAAAAATAGAAATAATTAAATGTCATCAGATGGCTCTTTACCTCAGAAACAACTCATCACCAATTTGAAACTTGCAATGACTCCTTGTGAAGGTCCTTGTTGAGGGTTCAAATCTCTGCCACTGGAGGCTCTCAGGCTACACATAGCTGGTTGAATGACAGCTTGTCTTGAACAACATCTTTCCAGTTGCTGCAGTCCACAGTGGCTCATTCAGCAAGGTGAGGCTGAATTTGACTGATTACATACACAAGACCGCGTGTGACATTTTAAATGCATTTTTATATATTCAGTTCACAGACTTCATGATTTGTAACACCAATCTCCAATACTTAGTTCTGGCCCCCAAGAGGAAATCCTTATTTTCTTCACTGAAATACTCCCGTGAGGTTGTAAACTTGGTCATTACTTCTCCTTGGAGAACAAATCACTTCTCTCTGCTGAGAGACATTGTGAAACGAACCCTTCAGCACAGAAACCTGGCCAAGTGCCACAATGATTCTCTGTAGCTGTCGCAGTGCGATAGTCTTGCTGACAGTGGACTCAGTCAAACAGACAGGGTTTTTGAAACCAGGCAAAACTTGAGAGGAGAGGTTCATCGAGACCCGAAGCCCTGAGAAGGCCCTTGAATGACTTGTGCCTGAAGGTTTGCTGCCCTACAACTGCACAAGCTTCTACAGGCCCATTTGATGCTTTCTGTATCTGGCTGTAAATTCAGTCCCTAATTAAACATGTTGCTGAAATAAAACACTCATGCACATCCTTTAAATGTTTGTCATCCTTTCATTGTTTAAAAAAAAGTAAAACCATGTAGATCAAAAAATAAAACAAAACAAAAAACCAAACAAACAAGCAAAGTACTTTTAAGATCCCTTTCACACATTTGAACTATACATACATCAATAAAATTGGCAATACCCTCCGCTAAATATGCACTTGATGATAATAATTATTTAAAATCTTATATCTGATCTATTGTTTATATACTTTTTATATATGTATTTTTCATTTTTAAAAATTTCCATTAAAAATTATTTTAGACACTTTTAGATAAAGAACAGTCTGACTCTAACTAGGGCTTAAATTAATTGAACTTTGATGGCATGACAACTTGGCTTCATATTCCCGAATACCTACTGCAGACAAAAAAGCACTGCATTACGGAGGGAGAGGTTTTACAGGCGGCAATGACACAATCTGAACTACAGGTGGCGCTGCTGCATTTCCTCAGGCGGAAAAGAACTTGAGCAAGCTGCTGAAAGAGATGGATTTGCAGGGCTAATTGCCAGTTTGTGTCTGATAATAATGGCAACAGATTCTGACTTCCATTTATGGCTCCTCTGGATACCACTGTGTAAGGCAGCTGTTGAGCCCACACTGCTACTTCGCTACATCCTCTGACTGCTCCTCACAGTGCAGCGGGACCCTCGCAACTGACCCCTAAATCCAAGCATTTGGTCCATCCACCATAATGCAACAGCTGCTACTGTCTTGTCCAGCACATTGTGACAAATCGTGCAGGTGTACAGAGACTCTATACACAAATACATTTTATGTGACTATTGTATAGTATTGCCAACAAAACCATGATGTAGGCTGGGCATCACTAAACTGTACGAGGCACACAGAAACTGTAGGTGACAGACTGCATAGTCCCAACATCCTACCTCCCCCCTCTTCCTCTGTGTCTGGATCCTATGGAGGGAGCAGGTCCTGAGGCCTCTGAAAATGGCGGATCAGAACATGAGCTATTCTGCAAAAATAAAAGCCATCCTGGACACTCCTCTCCTTTTCCACGGCCCATCACCTTTGCTTTGATGTGACTTTCCAAACATTGGAAGAGACTGGTTTTATTGCTTTGACAATATGACAAGATGACACCCTCGCAGATTTACTGATTAACGCTTTATGACAGGTCACAACTGACAGGACACAAACTCAACCCCCTTCTGAGTCCAAACCTTATGGACTGGTGATCCACGAATTACCCCAACTTCATGTCAATGGTCTCTAGAATAAAGCACTCCTCCTTTATGTTTGCATTTATTGTGAGCAAGGGTTTATATAAGCTGTATTTTTGCAGCACTTCAGAAAATAAGCTCAGCAGAGGCAAAAACAGTCCCCCCCCTCCCCGAACCACACACATCTGCTGCACCCACTGAAAGCCCTGCACTTCGTCTTTTTGTTGTCCAGAGCTCAAAACACTGGCAGGCACTGTCCCACAATGGAAAAGGTGCTTACTAATGCAGACAAACTGAAGGCTCTGAAAACCCAACTGATCAATTCACATTTTGTTTTTCCCTATTTTTTTCTGCCAGGAAATTGTGACCTACCCCTGCTATTTTTCACTCCTGCTGAAAGAAACTAGCATAAGCGCTAAAGTGAAAAGGGAGGCATTGATGTTGAGTGGCAAAGGGTGGCAATCAACCAAGTCTAAAGCTTGGTGCATAACCTCTACAGAACAGGCAAGAGTTTGTGATGTCATAATTGGGCACCAAAACATTCTAAAGTTTGAGTTCAATTTGACTGTCAGGTACAACAGAATGAAGCCGTCTTTTTTTCACGGCTATGAACACACATTATTGAAATGTGAGAGTAGCATCAGGCTGCTGAACAGGGACTCTGACAGGTAATATTTTAACATATTGCTTTGTATAACTTACATATTTTCCTTTTATTTCAAGCTAATTGAATTCTGTCCTGTGACACTTTCTGATGCTTACATGGAAACACAGAACACAGAGGTGATCATGAATACTGCGATGGTAAAAAAAGAAGAAAGAACCTAATCAAACTGTTGAAACCTGAGCTGAAAATAACTTGAAAATGTGACCTTTTAGGGACTCTAATGAGTGATTCATCTTTTCCTGTTGATATTCTAGAGGAAATCAACTTTAAAAACCCACATATATGGTGCTGTGCTGTTTCTCATGCCGTGGCATGGCAAAAATGTAGAAACAAATCTTATTAATGGGTCTGTGCAAGACAACATGTTGTAAATTTCTAAGTACAGGACATGGAGAAGGCTCTGCAGAATAGCTCATACTCTGGGCGGGTCTGAGGTTCCCTCTGTCAGACAGGGTGGGCCACACAGGCCATGGCTGAAGGGCACACTTTCACCCATCTCCCTAAGCGCCCTCCCAATCTACACAGTGCCCTAATGTCAAACATAGAAACAGATTGTCTTAGGCTGCATACATCTGAATCAGCTTTCACAGAAACACGGCGGCGAATAGCTCATACGTTCTTTTACCCCCTAGGGGTGTCTTTGTGTTTGTCCATAATATCCACAACGTAATGCTGTTGTCCACAGACCCAGTGCTGCCCCCCTCCCACGCACCCCCATGGGCCCCACACTTTTATGTATATGTGGGTACAGCCTGCTTATTGAAACCTCTGTCTATATGGGTGCCAGTGTCACACAGCCCCTGGAGTCTGGGGTCTCTTCTTCCCTCCCCTTTCCAGGGCAGATGTTTGGCATAACCTGCAACTCTGCAGCTTGGCCCGGCAGTAACGGCGAAGGGCAGGCTGAGATCATGACCTGCATTGTGTTCAGTTAGACCAACCAAGGGCTGAAAATATTTAAGAGGCGACGAGTAAAGGGATCATATTTTGCGGCAGCCACCCTACACATACAGCTACGTTTCTCTATTTTCGTCTAATAAATAACAAAAACGATAAAGTCGAGCTTCCACTCTTCCCGCTCAAGTCTTCACAGAAGTCCGCCCGACAGTCAGAAAACAAACAGAAGGAGAAGGAAAAGGGGGGAGGGTTGCATGGCTCCGAACTCGTGTTTTCTCTCGGGTCTTTGGGACAGGGCTCAGGTGCAGCTCGGGCCCTCCCGACAGACGGGCCCGGGCGCCCGCCCGTTTTCGCCGCTGGCTGTGCGGTTCCGGCGCGTCCTCTCATGTGGGCCGCGGCGACGCGGGCTAGTAGGGGGAGAAGATGATGGGGGTGTGCGTGGCCCTCAGGGGCCCCGGGGCGGGCCGGAAGAGCGCGGGGCTCAGCAAGGGGGCCTGGATAAAGGTAGCGGCGCCCGCCGGGTGGCGCAGGGCCAGCGGGTTGGTGGCCATGGTGCAGAGGGTGGCGGGGCTCAGGGGGCCGGGCAGGAAGCTGGCCGTCAGGCTCTTGGTCAGCTGCTTCTGCAGGGCCAGTTTGGTCTGGAAGACAGGCGGCATTCATATTTACTGCAGCAGACACTCTCCCCCAGGCTGCCGTTACAAACTCACAACAGCCACATATTACTCCAGTTCAGACACCCATGTGCACCTTCATAAAAATAATCCTTTTACAGTGGAAGCTAGACTGGGAGAAATAAGAAAAATACCATGACTAAGAAGATTTTATTTATTACATCCTGAGTATCTCAGAAGCTAGAGGTAACTGGGACTAAAGCAGCTGTGAGCTCTTGCGGTAAGTCAGTGGTAGAAGCAGGAAGTTATCAGCAGTTAGAAACACTTCAGTTAAACTAGATATTCAAGACAAAGGGCACTATATGTGCTCAGAAAAAAACCTACCTACAACCTGTCAACCTGTTTGTTGTCTTTAAGTGATCAAGCACTTAGTCCTTGAGAAAACAGTTTTCTGTAGATAATGTCCTGCTGTTCTTCAGAGTTTGACCTATGACCCTACGAAGGGCCACGGGCGATGCCACTCACTGCCTCCTTGACCAGGACTGACTCAAAGCAATCCAGATCTCTGTTTCACAGGAATATCAGCCTACCCTTTACCTTGAGACTAGAGAAGGGTACATTTGTGGCAATGCCAATAAGCCCTCATCCTGAATAGGAATACTGGAGATTGGAACTGCTCCAAGTGTCAATCCTGCCTTGGTCCCAGTCTATCCTCTGGTCAGATGCTTGGTTGCTATGACTTGAGACTGTACAAAAAGAATTGCACTGGCATCTTCCAAGCCTGGCTTTAAATATCCCAGACTAGAATGTGTACAGCACTGGAACATGATGTTTCTCAAGCAGCTGAATAAACAGAATATTCATGTGGTGTGTGGCACCCTGTGCATGCAAGCATCTTTTCCCTCAATATGAAAAAATAATACTTATTTTTAAACTGTCTGATAGAGGACATCGGCACAACTTCCCACTCTCACCCTGTGTTTGGTGGTCATGCATTATCCCCTCCCTTGATCATCAGTGTTTGCTTTCTTTGTGAAGAGACAGGCCAAGATTCCTGAGGCATACCGCTGACCACACCCCACAGTGTATCTCTCCCTGCCTTGGCCCTGCCTCCCACAACTAACACATCTACCCCTTTTTGGTTCACGTTCCGCCCACAGGCTTCCTCCACTCCAGCCTAGCCCCGCCCCTCACGCACACACCTGAGAGGAGAGAGAGGTGAGGTTGTAGTTGCTGAACACTTTCTTCATTGCAGAAACAGCCCCGCCCGCATATCCATTCCACCTCACATTCTGCAGGGGAGACAGAAACAGTGGTAGAGAGAGCATGAATACATGTTCCTATGGATTCTTGGATTTACCCAAAAACTCACAGCAAAACGGGTCTTATTATGTCTGTGTGAAGGGCAAGCGAGAAATCCAAGGCACTATAATCAGTGAGGCAAAGAACACCAAGGGCAACCTCACAGTGAGGAGAGACAGTCTGATTGGCAGGTGGGCAGGAAATCAGTCAGGCCTGTAATAAACAGTGTGCAGATTATTTGTGTAAGCACGCAACCTCACCCCTCCTCTGGCTTGGACTCACCGATAAGACAGTGCTCTGCTGGCTCTTGCTGTGGGGGCTGAATTTAGGTTTGGGTGGTCTGCCTGCCAGCCTATCCTTGTGCCTCCTGCTGTTCATGTGCTGGAAAACCATCAAGAGAACCAAGAGAAACATCAGACACCTCTGTATAATTGCCCCCTTCCTTCATCCGCTCTTTCTCTCTCTCTTTCTCTTTCTCTCTCTCTCATCTGTAGTTGCATATAGTCTCTGTCTTTTGTTAATCCAAATCATCCCCTCCTAAGCACATGCAGGTTATTGTCCAAACCTTTTGTCATTCGATTAAAACTAGAAATTTTACAACCACAATACCCAGACCCTTGGGTACTGGGGCGGACGGCCTTCGTGCCTGAATAATATTGACATAATATCAGAGGCTATGGACGATGCCTAATGTTGTGTAGCATATTGTCCTTCAGCACGTGCTTTAATGCGTTGGCATTATAAAATGTCAACATGGGAATGTTAATCAAACGCTTTTTTAATTAACAAGAGCTTGGATCTGACCGCACAGCCACTTAATCATCTAGGCAATAAAAAGTGTTTAGTTCATCAGGTAACATACCCCCCCTCTGCCTTCTCTATCCTGCTCTATACAGTGCACCTTAATTCATTGTCACAAATGTTCTCCCTCTCTCCCCTGAGGATGCAGTGAAGTTTTTACTGTTCATTAAATGGCAAAAGGCAAGGGTGGGGTGGGATTTCTCAGAGCAATTGCAAATTTGTAAGAAATGTAAAAGGAATATAAAAGAACACAGTGCTGGTGGTATTGTTTTGCCTTTCAAAGTGCTCGGTTCCAAAGTTAAGTACTGCTGAGTTCTACAAGGTTGTCAGTCACGCTTTATAAAGTAGGGAATAAAACAATGAAATTTATTATGAAAATGGAGAGAACATTCTCAAAACTTCACAAAGGATTTATGAAACAGAATGCTATAGCGTATTCACGGCTGAAGAAGAGTATTGATATGCTGTGATATGCTGGGACGGCAACAAGCAAAAAACATTTACATAAAATTATTGATTTAATGATAAATATTAGTAACATAACATAAGCTGCCATGAAAATATGGCTGTGATGTTGAGCTGACCGGTATTCTTTCATCCAAACTCCACACTGCTTCTTGTAAATGCAATCAATTTGCACTTCATAGGATTTTTGAAATCAAGACAACATTCCATTTCATTATCATGCCTGATTGTATGAATGCTGACTGTTAAAATATAGTACCTACTGTTCCCCTGAATCAGGTGACAGCTATTGCAATTCTCCACACTGTCATGCTATAAGAGCCAAAATTTAGAGTGGCGTGTATCATGTGTCAGTGCATTGGAACCTGTTTTGTGAAAGCCCTGTTATAGTGGGGCTGCACTATATTGTGTTACAGTTTATGAAGTGCGCAGACTTGAGGGAGACCATTAGCATTTCACTTCACATAACTGTTAAAGTGGCCTATAACAGCTTCTCCCCATTCCACAGAGAGTGCCGTGGCAGTTGGGCTGCAGCCACGGAAACGAGAGCCTCTGTAACCGCTTCTGCTGCTCCGTCTCTTGGTTTCTCCAAATGTCAGCTTACAGTGCAGGCCTTCTTACACGGCACTTAGCTCCCTGTCAGGGCTCTCTCCTCTTCACTTTTCATTATCGACGGTGCCAGGAACAAGAGGGGGGCTCTCACAGAACATTAATTGCAAGCTGGGAGACGGTCAGTATTTTAAAATCAGCAGGTGCCACATTTTTTTTCAATTCCACACCTTGGGTCTGTGCCATTGATGCCACCTTTTTGGTAAACTGGAGATAATATGACATCACTGTCTACAAATAGATGGTTTTCGTAATCATAACCATACCTCCAATCTTTCTGTCATTTTAAAACCTTTAGAAACAGGACTGGGAATGGGCAAATAAGGGAACTATGTCCCTTTTGTTGGGCAATTCGGACAGTTTAACAAAATAGGATGCATTCTTGTAAAACACCTTGATTTCGACGTGGAAGCTTAATTACTTGTAAAAACTGAATCGTGTACATATCATGTTTTTGTCAACCCAATTAACAGAGTCCATATTAAGTCAACGCATGGAGCTCATAGCCAGTTATTCAGTGCAAACTCTGCTCTACAGATCTACTCTTCAGCTTGCAGTATTCCTCATTGGCATTCCCCCGCATTCCTTACCTGTTTGAGCTGCGTCTCGGAGTTGACGTGGATCTCGCACACCTCGCACTGGAAGGCCTTGCTGGGCACGCCCACGCTGCCCTTGGTGCCCAGCCTCTTGGTCTTGCAGGCCGCCCGGGAAGACACCACCTTGCTCCTGCGCCGTGGCTGCACGCTCTGGCCCTCCAGCATCAACTTGTGTTTGGCCCCTGGGAGAAAACGATGACACCAGAAACATTATGTGACACCCTATGGCGCTTTCTAGCTGGATTTTGAGTGCGGTGAATGGAAGTGTGCTATACTCATGTTAATTAGGTGAATGGATGTGACGTACTGTACTTTGCAGGGTATTAGCTGGACACTTGCATATGAAGAGTCTTGAGGTTTATGATGCACGTCTGAGGCCTGACTATGAATGCATTAGCATCCCCTGTTGACTGCACAGTCAAAAAAAATTAAATTTGACAAGGCCCGCGGGCCCTCTACGCACCGCTGTTGTGGGCCTCCAGCTGGGACGTCGAGTTGACCGTGACTTTGCAAATGGGACAGTGGAGGTGCTGCTTGCTTTTTTTGGGATCCTTGTCTGCCTCTGTCTGGGGTTCTCCCTCACTCTTGGGGGAGCCCTGGTAGCCGGGTTCAAAGGCGGAGCCAGGGGTCTCCGTGACGCTCGTCTCTGATGTACTCTCCGACAGCCGCGACGCAGGGGACACCTGGGGAGAGGCCAACGGCGCCAGCTCCAGGGAAGAGACCTCCGACACAGGTGTCAGGATGACCGAACCCCCTGGGGAGTCCTCCTGCTTTGCTGGACTTGGTTCCGAGAGCAGGCCTGGGGACAGAACCTTCTGTCACTAAACACAAAACACTCTCTTACAGTTTTTAGACATATTCAAGCAGAGTCTCTTACAGTGAATTACGCTGCAGCATTCAGGGACATTCAAGCAGTCCCTTAACAAAGAACATTATGTCCTAGTATTCAACCACATTCAAATAGTCGAAACACAGAGCACTCTCACTGACTTGGAATTAAGTAACTGTCATGAGCCACGAGCCACGAGCCACTAACTATGATTGTAAACATCTTCTGGAAATCCAAAAGATATAAAGACAATACAGATATTATAATAAATTCATGGATAAATAAATTCAGGAACCTTCTGGTGCATGTGAGACATTGACCTTTTTATAATTACAAAAAAAAATTACTTTATGAAAAATGTTCAGAAGATATATTCCAGATATAATTGGTCCAACCAGGGATAAAGATTGATCCAAGTGGAAACCTACTCCACTCTACATCCTCCTTCTTAACTGTGAAATAAAATTGCTTTTTGTACTACTTAAAAGCCAATAAATAGCGCTGGCAAGTCATTCAATAATCTGTACTGAGCGATTGAAAATACATAAAAAATGCTTCTTGACCTTTGACATCAATTTGCTGACAACACTTAACCCTGGAGTTTTGTCATTTTAAGAAATACTTTGGCATGGATTCTTGTCTCCATAGATAAAATCAAAAGGACTGAAACCAAAGGCGACACAGTGTGATTCAGACACCTTTTTATAACCACACTTTTGCAATCTGAAGTTCCAAATTTCATATCAAATGTTTTCATTCGGTTTTGAATGCTTCCACACAGGACAATGGATTAACACAGAGCCAAAACAAGTGCTCTCCCTGCAGCCTTTCATTGACTGTTTGACATGATTCCCAAAGCTCAGTCAATATAAACAAACCCATTGACTCCAGTTCACCTCCAGTAAGTCCCTGCAGTTTCATCGGCCCCATCCCCCACCCCTGCCATCGGAACCACACACGGAGAACCACCCCGGGCTGCTCACGCTCAAACTCTCCATTTCATTTGCTTTTAAAAAAGAGCAGGAGCAGGAGAGACAAGAGCAAGGAGATCAACCTCCCTGTCTGCACCGCAACTGCAGCGGTCAATTGATTTTTCTTAGAGTGAATTAATGGCAGAGATAAGGGTCTTTCTTTTAATCTGGAGTGTAAGGTGGGGGGGGGGGTGAATATGAGCCAGATAAAAGGCCTCTCCTCTGTGCAGTGACCCCGTGATTGAGCCATCCCCCCCCTCCAGAGGATTGCTCTCATCTCCTGCTCCCGCACATGCACAGGAAACAAGAGCATTTAGGCGTAGAGCCCTGGAGAGAGGGCTCATGGGAAAAAAAACAGGGAACAACTATGGAGACATGGAAAAACTATGACAAAGTTGACGGGGACTTTTCCTTTGATCGGATTCCAATACTAAAAATGCAAGAGGGAATGAGCTTGCTCTGCCTTAAAGGCATATAGACACTGACACGTTGCCTAATGGGCCAAAATTAATCGTTACTGTGTCTCCATCACTGACCTCTGTGTTCTTCGAATGAACAGAATAATCTCAGCCATCTCCTTATTCTGTCATTTGCCCATAGCTGTACGGCTGATTAAAGATGGTAAGAAGAGCCCCATTATTCAGAGATACATTCTGAATGGCATCACAGAACTATTTTATGCTCCTCTGGTGAGATTCCCTTTTTTGACATGAAAATGTTTTGTCATGATACAGATGCTATATACACAAAATATATAATTATTAACACATTATATCCTCAATTATGGAGATAAAAAAAAGATTTAAAAGAGCGCAACAGGTCCTTTGAATTAACACCCAAGGTCTCATTGAAGAGGATCCTATTCTGTCATATATATTTAAATCTTCAATAGTCACTTCATTGTGACAGAGAAGACCGTTGGCACTGATTACAAATGCAGCAGTTCTGGCATGGGAAAGATACGTTAATGTTGAGTATAAAATGGGGGAAATTCAGGTCCTGCACAACATCGATATTACGATCAATGTTTCACTGGAGTCATTTGTTTTTCTTGTGTGAAACAGCATTCAATCAAAGGCTTGAAGTGGTTCAATTAAACAAACAAGCCTTAGCCCTCCAGGTAACGGGAGCCAAAGAAAGAGATGCCGGGTATTGTGATGCAAATGGCACGAACGAGCGTCGGAGGGTTTCTTGTTTGTTTTAATGTGTCGGAGTGGCACTCACTTTGGGGAATACATCTTCGACTGCACGCAGATGGTGATGGAGTATTTCCCTGGTATTTGAGCAGGCGTGCTCTCCGTCTCGGATTAATCAGCTCAGAGGTGGGGGGGGGGGGTTGCTGTCATTAGCACCTGTGCTCATTTGCTCGCCGCCGCACTGGCTGTGACGATGCGGGTGAGGAACCTAGCCCTGCACAGCCTGGTCTACTGCTACAGGCCCCGTCACAGTGACAGACAGAACTGAAGACAACTGTACGCAAATTACCAGACCAGTCTCTTTGCAATGCTGACCCCTGGGTCCATGTCCAAGAAAAACACCTATTCTAAACCATGTCTGAGAGGAGAGCGTAGGATCTAAATATTTGATTGGCGCTATTTTGATGTCATACAAAGGCTGCTACCTTCAGGTATCTGCTTGTTTGTACTGTGATATCCACTCTATTGATTCTTCTGCCTGTGATTACTTCCTTGGAAGTACATACTGTGTGATCAATATGTTAGTGAAGGTTTTTTTATCCTGGCTTTATCCAAATGAATACACTGAGATTGCACATGCAATAAATGATTAGACAAATAATTAAACCAGCTTTCATGCTGAAGAGACGGCTGCGGAGTTAAGCGCCATCTCCACCTACCTTCAAGGTGACGTGGTAAAACTTGTGCACTTGTAACCGTCCAAAATGGTAATAATAATCCAGATAAAAGAAGAACTGTTCTAGCTTTAATACAGTATATCCATGATATACAAAGATTGATATTGTGTAAAATACTTATTACAGCATTTAAATGTGGGTAATAGTCAATGCATGGCTGATAACATATTTGTAGACAGTTTTTATGTGCTAAATGCTAAATGTAGCGGGTGCATATGAGATGGGTGAGGGCAGGAGGGATTGCGTGAATCCTCGGCTCATTTCACAGGTCACACAACGTTCCCCTGAGCTCTACCGAGTGATCAGGTGTGAACACCTTTCACCCTGGGGCGGTTTTTGTAGGGGTCTGGCAACAGGTTTCCACGACAACGAGCTCTAAACGCCCATAATTCCCTTACAACTGTAGAGGTTTTGAGGGAAGCTTTGCTACATTCGGGCCTGGGACTGAATGGATCTGGCCTCAGTGGCGCTCCTGATGCCTGCAGCTCATTCTGCTCATTTAGCATGATTACTTTTAATTGACTGCAATGACTGCACATTTCTGCAGGTAAATACCAATTATGGACTCAGCTGGGTTTCCACACCCTCATCCCCCATACTTGGCTGTGGACAGTAAAGGACTAGCGTATCTGTGCGGGTGACAGCTGGTGCTAGGGAAGGGCAGCAGGGCCGCAGTGCCCTTGGGCTCCTTACTGGCTGCGCTCTGCTTCCCAGGAGAAGCCGCCCAGGGTGACACCGACCGCAATGACCCAAACCGTCAGCCTCCAACACATGCAGCATGCAGTCACACAAAGCACACCCCACTGATGTAAATATGGTATTTTGCCCTCCAAATATCTCCTCTCTCCCTGTCTACCAGTTGTTTCCTCGAAGAAGACGAGGGAGCTTATCGGCTATTTATAGAAGCTCGGTTATTGACTCAAGGTGCATGGTTAATGGCATATACAGGTAATTTCATAGGGCGTTAATTCGGGGCATTATCCCATTATGAATCTGCATAGTGACACGGCGTGGAAGGACCGCTCTGATGCGTTTCGATTTCACATTAGGCAAATCATACAATTGAGTTTATTAAGGAATCGTTCCAGGTTACGAAATCCGCCTCGGAACGGCGAAATCATTTGCAGCATAAAACCAGCCGCGGCTTATCTGCTTTCTATTTCTCCGTTTCTCTCCGTTTCTAACCCATCCTTCCCCGTTTCCCTCCCTTTTTCGCTCACGCAGTCCCTTTCAAATATTTTTGACAAAAGAATATCGAATGAGACTTGATTTGATCTTTTGTAACGTTTTCAGACTGGCAAGTTCCGACGGGGCTACTGAGAGTGGACGCCATCTAATCTCCATCCCTTCTCTAACTTCTCATTGCATCAGGCAATATGCATATTTATGCACCCATTCATATTTTATAGAAATCTCTGCTGTGAAAAAAGGGCTAGGAATATTGGGATCTGAATTCACTCCACATCCTTATCATGTCTCTTTATATAACCATTATTGTTACTTATTTCTTTAATTTCCTTTTTTTAAAACTGAGGACAAAGCAGCATACCTAGGGGTACAGCCGAGGCTCTCTAATCAGGGAGTGAACCAGCAACCCCCATTACATGAGCCTGAAGACAATTACAGTTTTCATAGCAGCCAAATACTCTGTGCTTAATTCTAATGAGAAAAGGACCACAAATCCAACAAGTACTCATTAAAACCAGCTACTTCATAACACTGCAAAAAAGCTTCTGTTACATTGTTATTCCACGACAGTGTTGTGACATCACAGCATTGTCACATTACAGCAATGGCAAGAGGGTTTCCTGGATTCTGATCCAAACACAGCTGTAAGGCACAGCCATCAATTCATGCAGCGCCAGTCTGACCTTTGAGAGGAGAGCGAATCATAGGTACCAATGCTCTTTGATGTAGCAATCAGTGGCAGCTTGCCTCCTCTGTGTGGCCTTCCAGGGGTCCACAGTGACATGATCACAGCCAGCACCCTGCACCACTTGCGGAAACAGCCCACCCTCTGGCATCAGTGTCTTATATTCACTCGCCCTCCAACAGCCCTTGTCTTCTTTTCCCCTCCTTCTCTCCATTCCATTAATTTCCTTTGGATCAGTCTCTGCCTCCTGCCTGCTGTAAGTCCCTCAGTCAGGTAATTTAGGGGTCAGAGCAAGTCCACTGAGCAGAAGGGGAAATTCTCCACACACCTACTTTCCTTCCCCCTCCTTCTCCCCAACATTCAAGTGACGCTAAAATACTAAAGCTCCCAGCCAGACTCGCATGCAAAACAGATCTTGCAATGCTTAAAAAGGCGTGAGCTACAGGTCAGCGGATTTGCTTTGCTACAGCATGGCCCTTGCGGTCCACGCTCACAGCCAGGCACCCGGGTGAGGACCTCTCACACTGAATCATGGGGAATTTACGGCCATCGCGGTTAAACAGGCCCATCATTCGCCGTCTTTATAAAGCTTGGCGCCCGCGCTCCGCGGGGACCGCTTCCTGTCAGGGAGGCAGAAGGGGGCAATTGAGAGGCGCGAGGGAGATAAATAAGCCGCCGAGCCTCCGATCGATCCCACGGCCTGTTTATTAACAGAGAGGTGCCCCACGCGGCCGGCGCCCCCCAGCCGCCCCCGATCCTGCAGCATTCCTGCGCGGCCATCAGTCACCCGCGATAAACGGGGCCGTAAACCTGGCCAGGCATGGCCATGGGGGGGATGAGTGGAAACTGGAGGTTTGGGAAGTGCTGTTTCTCAGCTTGCAGAGTCTACACTGAGGTGAAGTGTGAAGCTGAGAGACAGAGACAGAGAGAGACTGGAGAATTATGGGCAGGAACGATAAGGAAGAAAGTGAAGGAGAAGGCAATGACGAGCGTGTGGTAATAAGACTAGGTTGAGGATAAGATGAAAAAAAGAACAAGTTTGAGGGGAGATGCAGATGGCGAGTAAGAAGAGAGAAGAAATGGAGGATGCTCATTAGATGAAGGGGACCTTGATGAAGGCACGACAGAAGGGAAAAGAGGAAGGGGGAGATGGGCCGCTAGCTGTGCCTCTGGCTGAGGCTCCATCCTTCTGTGGCTTTACTCACACATTCCCTCCATCAGGGTGCTGTCCATCAGCGTGGGCATGGCCTCCCTCGCTCCCGTCTTCTCCCTCTCTCTCTCCCTGCCTGCTGAGCCCGCCTCTTCCAGTCTCCGCTGCTTGTTCTTCTGGGTCTCCATGGCTTTAAGCTTGCGGGCGTGCTTGTGACCCTTATAGTGCGCCTCCGCTTGGTTCTGTCGGACAGAGACAAGAGACGCCACTGGGGTGTTGCACTTACATGCACTCACACATGCACACACATACACACATGAATACACACAGACACAAACACAAACACATGAACACAGACACACACACACTCACACATACGCACACACATAAAAACACATGAACAAAGACAGACAGACAGACAGACACACACACACACACATGAAGAGTCTACAAGTGAACGTAAAAGAGTCAAGGGGATAAAATTCAAGTGTCAAATCTATGAGGGGCACAAAAGAAACATTTCCTTGGAGTGTCATGAAAGATCAGTTCACAACATTTTTAAATCTCAAAATTTCAATATGCCTCATTGCCAGTCATTAGGCAAAATTAAACAAAATAATATTTTCATGTGTGGGTCATAATTCATTCCTCAGTTTGGCAGTGATGTGGCTCTCATTTAAGAAAGCACGTCTTGCCATTGTCATGTTTCAGTCACAAGAACACATCAAGCACGCTCAGGGACTGTGTGCGTATGCTCTGCCGGTGTGTGCGCATGCACTGGCGTACGCTCCTGGATTGGACGGACCGCACTGCAGCAAGGCGCACTGCACTTCTTATAGAAGTCTGTGTTGAGGAGAGCCTGTGTACACCTGATAAGAACACAGACATATGGAGAGGCGACCTGCAGTTTAATTCCTTTCGCGTTGCAACGTGCACCAAGAGCATGTCTTTCCTCCGTAAGTACCCTATAAGAGTGGTGGCAGAATGCAAGGAGTGAAAGCAATTTCTACTGGACTTCTTCAGTCATACACTCTCCTCCCTTTAAAGCGTTCACAGAAACACTCCCGCACGTATCCACACAAACACACATACTCGCGCATCTGCTGCCAAACAATCCAGCCATTTTTAATTCCACAAGCCATGTAATTCTCAAAACCCCTCTCGGTTCAATCCTTTAGCAAAGCCCCAGATGTCAAAAAAAACCAAGAATAAATAGAAACCGCAAACAGCATCAACTGAAAAGAATCCCATTTGGAGAGCTCGTCCATTAGATCTCGATGGGTAATTTCTGCGGATTAAATAGGTAGGGTGATTGCGGGCTACCGCTAAAACGTTAGCAGTGTGGTCACTTGGCACTGGAGGACGGATTCTGTGTTTGCAGGCCGTAGGAGGGAGGAGGGGTGGGGGGGGCGCTTTTCAATGATAAGAGCTCCATTAAAACAGAGCACAAAAGATGTGCAGAGGCTCCAGGTCTGCTAGAGCATTGCACAGCCAAGCGCCGCCGCCGCCACTACAGGAACGCGTTAGCGTTTCCCCCCCCCGCGTCCAGACAAGGACGTGTTTATCCCGACTCCCCCGCATCGGGGGAAATGAAAGCGCGCCTCTTAATTGCATCTGTTCGTTTGGCGATGCCCCGGCTCCAAGCCGCGAAGCCGTAAAACGTGCCGGTGATTACAGGTGCTGCTGAGCCTCGCTGGCAGCACACCCTGTGTATTTTGCATTTGCCGCGGATAGACGGTCCAGACAGACAAACAGATAATGCGTTCCGCAGTTGAGGCGCAGTCAGGAATGCTAATATGCACTGAGTGTTTGTCAGACCAAAATGGGCTGGACATTCACTCCAGGCCTTAGCCACGAGATGCTGCGCTCAGATTCATTGAGGCTTCAGTCCGTGTGCATACATTATGCCTACACTGATGATATGTACGCTCTGTAATGCCTCTGTGCTCCTCTGGGATGTGGTGGGAAGCCCAGTGGTCTGCTTTGTCACACGACCAGGCCCACACCTGGCATCCCTCTCTGACTGTGACAGCAGAAGTGAGGGGGGCCATGGCGACACCCTGCCAGCCACACCACACATCGTCCCTTTGTGCCCCCCTCCCATTTGGAGTCTGACCTCACCATTTGCCAATGGCTCTGCTCCTAGGAAGCCACGCCCACACGCTGGGAGAGGTGCGAGAGCTACAGAACCAGTTTTCCTCTAGTGCCAATAACACTCCACTGCCATCTCGTCACGGTCAAAATGACACAGAGGCTGCACTACTGTGTGTAAACCTGTGGGTGTGAGCAGAACCAGCACATCACATGGTGAATCTGAAAAATGTGTCAGAGGGAAAACTGTTTGGATGACTGGGAAACTGTTAAACATCTTTATTCTTTCCCTGCATTATCATAGATGTATGAGATCATTATTTTCATAGCAGTCTTCTCTAAAGTGCTCTTCCCAGATACAACTACAGTAATTTAACTAGAAACAGTGTTAAATTAATTAACACTGTAATATAAATTACATATCATGTCTTACTCTGGTAAATATTCAACAGATAAAATGGGCTACAAGACTATGAATGGTATGCAGGCATGGTATGTTCTCTTCTTATACTACCATGTCTCTGCAGAACACAATTTTAACATGTTTATAACACATGCATAAGGCCATCGAGAGGTAGACACAGATGTAAAATAATGTTACAGCCAACATTGAGACCAAATTTGAAACTCTAAAACCAAGAGCTAATAAGACATACACTCTGGGGCAAAGATTAAAGGTAAATATGTTGCACTGCTGAACGACAAAAATCATAAAACATGGCAAGACCGCAGAACATGGGCTGGAAGAAAAGCAGGGATGTGAGACAATAAAAATCAATCATTTCCTGTGCTCAGAACAACTGGGTAAAGGCTGACTACACCGTGTCAGATTAATTCATTCTGATTCATTTTCCTGGGGTAGGGGGTGGGGGTGGGGGTGCGTGGTTGGGTGCTGATATCAATCTGAGAGCACTGTAATGGAATCTGATTGGCCTTACCCCCTGAGCTTCAGCACCTCTGCCCAACGTAATTTAGAACACCCCATTGGGTGGAAGTGGGGGGGGGGGCAGCAGCTGCCATTGGGCTAAGGTCCACATGATTCAGTACCGGCGGATAAATGGAGTTTTAACCAGGGTCCGGGGATTTCTGCTTGCTCAGCAACCTCTGCGGGTTTTTGTTTGATTGCTCCGCTTCCAACTTGTTTTAGTGGATGGAAAATCTTGCAGCAGTCAGCTGTATCACATGGTGCACAGCAATGCCCTGAACACGCGTAACCATGCAGGTTACTCCTGAGAGAGAAGTAGAGCTCACTATTGACTCATTTAAGCACATACATCTGTGGTGTTCACTCCTGGTCCTGGAAATCTATAGTGCTGAGGGTTTTAGTGAGGGCAGCAGCATAGCATAGTGGTAAGGAGCAGGACTTGTAACCAAAAGGTTGCCGGTTCGATTCCCCGCTGGGACACTGCTGCTGTACCCTTGGGCAAGGTACTTAACCCAGAATCTCCTCAGTACAATACCCAGCTGTATATGGATAACATGCAAAAATAACATGGAACCTATGTATGTTGCTCTGGATAAGAGCGGCTGCTAAATGCCTATAATGTAATGTAATATCCTTCACCCAGCTTACTGACACCAAGAACAATGTGATTCAAGTCCCCTTCCAGTCATTAGCTCCAATTAAATAATTATGAGTCGAACAGGAAGGAATACAGAAACATCACCAGGGGACACTGTGAACATATACCAGGTTAACCTGTTAGACATTGGTGGTGACATGAACTTCACAGAGCTATGCCAAGTTGTAAAAGTTCTGTGAGTTACAGGTATTAAACAATAAATCAAAGTTCAGCTGAATGGAAACCTTTAAGGCCCAATTCCTGCTTGTTTGTACAAAAAATATAACCAAACGCTACATGAAGTTCTTCTCTCACGTGGGGCAGAAGACTCAGGAGTCACAGTTTTGAGCATTTACATCTTAAAAGAGGTGTAATTTGGAGTAGCTGTGAGAGACTTTGTCCTTCATCCTTCTTGTCATGCTTACCTCGGATAAAAATGACCTCCATGCTGCGTTCAAAAGGAGCACCTCATTAGAATTCTGTAAATTTTGTTCCTTTCCATATAAATGCAAATAAGTCATAAAATAACTCAAGGTACAAATAAGGCTCAAATGAATAGAATTTGTGAGGGAGAAATGGAAAAAAAAGACAATCGCAGTTTGCCCTGCCCTGCCAGATAGAAAATATAAAAGGGGCGTGGCAGAGGGACGGGAACAAAAGGGAAACCTGTTCATTAATTGGTTCTTAAAGTAAGGAAAGAACACTTAAATAAGGCACTTACTCATGCTCTCTCCCTCCTCGAGCAGGTAGTTTCACAAATATACTTTCTAGAATGTTGCTCTTTGCTCCCAAAAGCCAGGTAGCAAAATAAAATTAAACTCTGAATTAAATCTGTCTCAGGTGGCAGAGAGACATTTCAGATATACAAGCCTGCAGGTCTGTGGGAGCTCTTTCAGATGCAGAGAACAGATTTTCTACTCACGTGACAGGTGAGGCTGAAAAATATCAACTGTCGATTAGCAGAGCCTTATCTGTATCTGTGCTGAACTTTAATCATAATGTATAAAAGACTTGCTTATGAGATTAATAAGAACCCTTTTCATCTTTTTTCACCTTTTTAGGGCTGTTGCTAAAGAAGCACTACAATGCATCTCACTTATAGTTAGGAAAACTTATGTTTAGAATGCCTGTGTTAGTATGAAATAGGTATTACCATTAATGTTGACAAAGCACAATTTGAAGGGAAGTGCTTCACATGAGTGACAGTGCCTGTACTGTGTTGCACAGTACTGAAAACGAGCGACTGTTTTCCTAAACATGAGGAGCTCCCTGCAAGAAAGTGAAATTCACAGTAGCTCACAAGCCACACTGTCAGCGCTGTCACGCCTGCTATTTTAGAGCGAAATTACAAAAAACGAGGGGGGAAAAAAAAGCAGAAAGGAGGAATCCATTTTTAAAAAAATAACAAAGCTATTGTCTCCCATCAGTTGTTGAATGTATGCAGCTGCTCACCTTCCTGGCAGATTCTGCTGTTGTTCTTTAAGTACGCCGGGAGTGTGGAGAGTGAAAGAGATGTGGAGAAGGCATCGCAGCCTGCGGACGCACTCCGCTCCCCAATTCTGTTCACATCCTTTTGTGTTTCTGTTTCTCTTTGAAGACAGAGCTGTGTGTGCGCGTGTGCATGCAAAGAAGTCCCGGCACCCAGTCCTGGTGAGCTGGCTGGGCCGAGGGGAGGGGCGCAGACACGAGGAATCAAAAGGAAAACTGAGAGTGGGCTCCCGCCTCGACTGATGATCATTTCTGCTTCTTGCTGATAAGTGGATGCTTTCCCTCCCTCCTAATCCCTCACAGAAGCAACTCCTGCAGACACACACACACACACACACACACACACACACACACACACACACACACACACACAGAAGGGCAAAACACACACACATACACACACACACACAGACCAGCACCAAAACTAATGGCACTACTAGAATTCATACCTCTCTGACTGCTAGCTGCCTCTTCCCTGTCTCAATGGTCAACGATCATTCACATTTTCTCCTTTTCTATCAAGAAACTGGGCATTTCCTCATGCTGTGCTTTCCTATGGATCACTCTGCTGTTTACTCTGCAGGAGACTTACAAATATGGATTACAATGGGTGCTGTGAATATTGTAACTAACTAACTGTAACTGTAGATCATTAGATAATTAGACTTCTACCCTTGGAAGTATACACACACACACACACACACACACACATGTGAACACAAATAAAATAAAATGAAGGGAAATTGTTTCAAAAGAGAGACACAGTGGAGGTATGTGACAATGACCAAGGAGCAAGGAGCAACAGACAGACAGACACACACACACAGACAGACAGCTGACGGGCAGCGAGGGCCCACTGACCGTGGAGTTGAACCGCAGGTGGCAGATATTGCAGGAGATGATCTGCTTCTTCTTGAGGGGCTGAGGAACCCCAAATGTGTGGTTGATTACTGCCTTCTGAACCGGGTCCATCTGAGGGACACAAGAGATACATTTATCAACACCTGACCTCTGCCCTTTCCAAAGGGGCTCTGACACCTGCTGTGAATCTGTCAAACCATTAAATACTGCTGGTGTGCTGGAGTGGATTCCAGAAAACTGAGGCATTCATGAGATCCCCTGCATTATTTGTATAATTTTATTCATTTTTGGATGCCCATGTTATGATCTGATGCTGGTATTTCCTATGGTGGTGCTGCTGTGAATGTCAGGACAGGAACATGTAAACACGGAGGTGGTGCCCGCCTCTCTCTGGAGGGTGTCGTGTGAGAGAGCTCCAACTTTGTCACACCAAGAGGGAGAGCAGGTCCCTTTATCTGACCAGCACTTTAAGGCTACTTCCCAGACAGCCCCTGCCAAAGAAAGAGGACCTTCGTTTGGCTCTTTCACTCTCTGAGAGAGCAGTCATGTGGCAGAGGGTGGCACGGACCAAAGAGGGAGGCAAGACCACAGGCAGAGCCAGAAAGGAAAGTGCTGAGAACAGCTTGCCGCATAGTGTGACATCACGGCCTTCTTTCCAAGTGACCAACGGCAGCCAATCAGAGCACGGGCAGCTCGGAACAAGAGAAGGCACCTTCGTGATATCTTCATAATACAATGTGAGTAAGCAGAGGGAGACGGTTCTTTCACATGAGGGAAAGAAGGACGGTTGTGACTGAAGATGGCGAGGGGCGCTTACATAACACCGAGGACAGTCAGTTTTGTGCTCATCAGCTCACTGTCAGATCAAGCTGGATCCCTACCGGGCTGGCACCGCTTCAAACCCTGGTCTTTATCTGCACTCAGACAGACCAGACCACAGAGAGGGAAGCGGGGGTGGGGGGGGGGACTGGTTAGTCCATCAATCCCTGTGTCCCACTGCAACTCTGTCGCTGTCCTGGGAGGACAGAAAATAATATAGGCGGAGAGGATGTTGCAGAACAGCACTGGCAGCTCTTGTGGGCACAAGCCTGGAATTCTATCCTGCAGCAGTGGTCTTTCACCACAATGCTCCACCGCTTGGTATTGGCACAGCCGCTTGCTTCCCTCTGTCAATAGAGTAGCTTCTCTGCTCTCAGCAGCTCTCTCTCTGGACTCCAGGCAGATCATGGCCTGGCTGTTTCTCCTCCGGTCAGAGCAAAACCACCAGCCAAATGGGAGGAACCAGCCACACAGCTCGTCCATATACCGAACTGTCTCCTATCTGAGGTGGTTCAACCATCAGCGGTCTCACTTTGAACTCCCCCCCCCCTCTGTTCACTTTACCGAGGAGTAACAGTGCTCCAGTTTGTTTTGGGTACTCAGACAAAGGTGCGCGGTGTTGCAACAAGACCCAGGGGAGGCGGGGACCCCGACCTCGGCCTCTGCACCTGGCCCTCGTCATGGCAACCGGACTCTTTGATAACACCCTCTGGCCATATCTGGCAAGCAGCTAGTTGTTTTAAGAGCCCGAGAATGTGCCCATTGTCCGTCCGCAGCCGTCCCGAACAGGCCAGTATAAATACGGCCATTGTCCCGCTTCTCCTCACAGACGGGAGTTATCTCGCGGCGGCCGGCTGAGACGGTGATGGAGTTTCAGCTGAGGGTGCACAGAGGGGAGGAGGCATCGGGGGCTATTTAGTTACGGAGAGGGGTGGATTGGTCTCCCCCACACACGCCAGGAACAACGCAACCATTATCAGACCTCTGGAACCTAAGCCCATAGTTTTTTTTGGGGGGGGTGGGCAATAAATGCCATAGCACAGCCCCATAAGATAGCTCCCTCACTCAGTATACACCTGACCCACCTGAGCTTCAGGCTGACGGACAGAGCCAGGCAAGGCTGGTGCCTGTAGAATAAACAACCTTTATGTGCCTTCCACACCAAGAGGTGAGTTTCACTGGGCTAAACGAGACAGTAGTATTTCAGTATAGTCAAAGGCACCCACTGTCGCCACTCTCGTTCCTCTCTTGTGCAATCACCCAGCTAGGTCTCATTTCTGTGGCATCACTTCCTGAGGTAGGAGTCCATTTGTAAATTTGCCGACTAATCCATTAACCCACTCCAAAATTATGGGTGCTATTCTGGTTTAGAAATATGTCACAATTGCAGCTTATAAATGAATCACAGCTGAGAGACGTGATAGATTGAGAGATGTGTCGCTGTGGCCCTCATGGAAAATAACACAGGAAATGGACTCAAATCTGTGAGAGACTTCCCGTCACCTTTTGAATGCACTGAGTCCCCCAGGGGGAGGCCTGACACTATTGTCCAAAAGGCTTCCTCTGAAGCTAAAGCAGAGGGTGTTCAATCTCACGGAGACCTCCCGGAACAGGCATGCGACACCCTTTCCTCTGACCGAGCTGGACTGGAGTGAGGGGATAATGAACTGCTGAATTGGGCTCCCATGAATTCCCATTTAGATACTGTAAAGGGACACCCCCAAATGTGCAGAAGTTTCCAGGAGATAAGTACCGCGTCTGTGACAGGGAGGAGTCCGGGAGGAGGACAGCTCCCGGCGACACACAGGGAAGAGCTGGCAGGGACACAGAGCCACACTGCACACGGAGTAACGAATAATGAGCAAGAGACACCACAGCGCCACATGCACCTGCACGCACTCCTGCAATTTACGGAGAAAGAGGAGGCAGACAGCCTCTCTGGCGGATTTGCTGTCAGAGCAGGTGACGCTATCAAAGGGTTCTGGGATGAATTTCCCTTTTCCGCTCTCGTCTTTTCTCTTACTTTTTTTGGCACAAAGGCTTTCCTCGTAGAGTAATAGGCAGAGCCTGAACCGGGTGGCTGAGTAGAGTACGCAGGGGTTTTCAAAGGGGACTGCATAATATGAGACGTGTGTCCACTCTCCAAACCCCTGATAATCTCCCCTAAACGATTCAGTTACGTGCATCAACTCCAAATACCACCAGGTGACCCAGTTCTTTTCATCTTTTTTCTTCCAGCTCCTTTTAACAGCAGGCAAAGAGGAAGCTGGAGAGGGCCCATGGCATATTTCAATTAGAATGGAGGTAAAGTCTGAAGTGGTGGAATCTGGAGTGTGAAGCTCCTCTTAGAATATGAGAGCCAGGGAGAAAAAAAAAAACAAGTCTGTTGAGTAAAAAGGAAAGTGAGAGTGTAAAAAGGGATTAAAAGCCCATGTCTTTTACATTACACAAAACCAGGCAATTACAACGGCATTAGCTGTACAGTCAAGCTGTGTGGCTAATTTGTGGACTCAGAAGGCGAAGCATACACTGTATGGACCTACCCTCAGGGAAACTTGTTGTTTAATGCAATGTTTACCAGGTTTCTGGGATCAGTCTGCAAGAGGTGCATTGTGGGGATGATACTACACGTACTCGATGATACTATATGTCAAGGGCCCGGGTGGGACCTGTGGGCTGGACTCACCGTGTTAAAGTTGGGGAAGAGGCTGAGGGGGGAGGAGCCATTGAGGCGGAAGGGGAGGAAGTGCTTGAGGTCCAGCTGGGGCTGCAGGGGACGTCCCGGGACAGGCAGGGAGGCCAGGAGGGGGCTGCACTGGGTGGGGTTACCTGTATTTGAAAAAAAAAAAAACACAAATGAGCCCTTTCCCTCACTCAGCAAGGCAGAGAGGTAAGGCATTCAAGCTTAAGGTTCACATAAATTCCAACACCATCAGCAAAGCACTAGGCTTTTTACTACTATCACACTTTTTGCTGCTAATACCCATTATGGGCAAATTTCAGCTCATCAGTGCTGCTTACACGTGTAGCTCTCATGTATCATTGTTAAATTCAGGCACCCCGGTTGCAAACGGTACCTGAATTCAGGCTGGCAGAGAAATGTCAATACAGTCACCATCATTCCACATGCTATTCGGCCAATCATCACTTGCTGAGCGAATTCTGAATCTGTCGCAGCTCATCGTCATTCCCTGTGTGTTCTCGGTGTGTGAGCGTCACATTACACCCCTGCTGCATTCACTTGCGGCCTAATTTTTCAAGGACGTGCTCCCTGTGCTAATGTATCACACACACACACACACACACACACACACACACACACACACACACACACACACATGCACACTCCATTTAATTACTGATTTATTGCCCTCAGGGAGTTGGGGGGGTAGGGGAGAGGGGTATCGGATTTCAAATGGACCGGGGATGTAGAGATTTCCAATTTTTCGCATGGCTAAGTTTAACCACAGGCGCGCCTGCGCAGGATCAATCACCGGTGTCACCTCGGGGTCACACGGCTCTGACAGAGCGCCGCCGCCGCTGCCGCCACCACCACTGCGAGAGCTAGAGCGATTAGGGCCACCGAGTGCCGCCGTCATGTAGCAACACAGTCCACGCAGAGCCGAGCATCTCCAGCCCCAGTTTCGCTGCAATGCCCAGCGCCTTTCACCCTGGCATGGGGTCCTCAATCTGCGCACACTGCTAGGCCCCCAAGAGAGATCGCTGGGCGTTAGCGCCAGTCAGTGCGCACACACAGACAGACAGCTGACGGGCAGCTGCCCTGATCTGGTGCACTACGGCAGCCACCGTACACAGGTGCGCTTTCCCTGGAGGTCTGGTACCGGCGAACGCTCCGCCCCTCTCAGCTCACACAGACCAAGACAAGGGTCTGCTGCATTTTTGTGGTTTGACCACAACAGGCGACCAGTCTCATGAGATCCGTTCAGTAGCCAAAACAAAAAAAACATCTTCCAAAACCATTCCTGGACACACTGCCTACAGACAGCAAGCACAAAAGAATGGGACAGGATAAGGAGTGAATTGGAGAACAGGCTCTCCCAACGATCTCAATTAAGGATGGCAGCATCAGCGGTAATGCACAGTGGGTACAGTCAGTGCAGGTGGCTCATGGCTGTGCTTAGGTCATCAGAGGCCTGGATGAGTGCCTGTGTTCATCTCCCTTTGCTCTCTGTGGAAGGGACACAAAGGCCCACTGACCACACGGTCACACTTCTCCACACTTCTTTTGAGATATGCACTGATGTGTGTTGTTTTTTTTTTTCCTGATGGAGAATCCATAAAAATGTATGGCACACGTTCAGGTCTCGGTAATGTCATTGATGTGGGATTGTGATTATCGGGAGTGGACAAGCGTGTCTTCGCCGTGCTGGAAGGAACCTCCCGGCAGCGAGGACCGTTATCGCTCGGATTCCAATTGTCATTTCCACAGCAGGCTATTAAATCAGAGCCGCGCCGTACGGCTGATAAGCCGAATGCAACCGAACTAAAAAAGCATTAAGGCCACTGCAAGGAAGGTCTGTTATCTCTATGCTGGAGATGTGTGTGTGTGTGTGTGTGTGTGTGTGTGTGTGTGAAAAACATCACACAGCATCTGAGGTCCTTCCTGCTCTGACAGCACAACTCACAAGAGAGAACTTCATGAGGAAACAGCCCTGAAGTGGAATAAACCCTACAGGAACGCCCCCCAAACCCCACCTAACCTTACACTTCTTGTGTAAGTTTCCCACCAGCCCCGTGGCATCCTGTCTGTTTGAATAAGTCAGCTGTGTTTGAGCGTGCTAGCGGGGCAGTGCCGAAAGGGGCGGAGCGTGCTCTGCTCTGTCCCGCAGCCACCGCTAACCTCCATCCATCACTTTCTTTCACCCTCTCTGCATTCAGAGAGCCAGCCTGTGAGAGGCACGTGCCTGTGCCCTGTATGTTCTCGTCACCCAGCATGCCAAGCGGTTGGTTTCGGGGGGGGTGTTTCGCTGGATGTCAGGTGATTTTCAGTTCAGGATGATCGTGACGGCAACCATCAAGAGTGGGCTACACCGTGCAACACAACAAGAGCAGGAAAATCATAAACTTCTTCAGTAAGCAAAAAAGGCAGAACACAGCTGATAACAGCAATATTATAAAACTTCAAAATAACGGAACAGACATCCTTTTATTTCTACCCTTTTCTAAAGCAGAGAGGATGTGTGTTAATGCAGAAGTATACATCTGTCCTGACACAGTCAGGAGCAGGTGCTGATTCATTCGCATGACGCAGGGTTTCGCCAGGCGTGAAATGGACTATTTTGGGCGCACAAGTGCCCCTTGCCCCCCATCACCACCCCCCTGTAGCTAGCTGGCCTTCCGCTGCTCGCTTCCAGCCCTTCTTGACATCTTTCCCACATCACAGCCGCCGCGGGCCCGCATGGGAGGGTGCACAGTGACGCATGCTTCAGGTGGCGTAATCCTTCCATCGGTGCATTACTTTAATGCACTGGACATTGTGCAGTAAGACAAAACGCGTGGGAGTATGGGTATCAGTGCTGGAGTGTCTGCTGTAATGCAGACGTCTGGTTCTCTTGTACTTGAGTGCTTTTTTGCTTGGCTGTTGCATTCCACCTGAGAGCGGAAGCCAGCTGGATTTGCACCCATGCAAGTTTCCAAGTGTCTCAGTGAGCCTCCGTGCCAGAGATCAGGACACCTCAGCATGGTACAAGAGAGATTAACATGACCCCACTGTGTCCTCGTGTCCTTTTAAGAGATCTCATTATTTATTTCAGCTTCAAAGCCAAAAATAACAGACAATGTCACATTATGAAATGATTGCCATTTTTCACATTTTTTCCAGGATTTCCAAGGTATGTGAAAATCTGGGGTGGCTCACATGGCAACTATTTCTAGAGGTTGTTTCACTGGCCTTTAAAATGAAATTGCAGCTTTCAACACTTCACAGGTTTTTCTGATTACTGACAATGCAGTAATTGACCTCTTGTTCCTCAGAAATGATGCATTTTCCAGCCCTCTAAGTAGTGGTTAATGTAAAAAATCCTTTACGCTGAGAGCTATCAGAGGGCACGGGACTGCGAAGCTGTAGCTGTGCAGTGCACAATGAGCGTTCAGGTGTAAACTTCCGAGAACGGTTTAAAATAAGGGCCACATTCTGCCACATTTCAAGTGGAGCTTACAACGTTCCTGTTAGATTCACGCTGAACGTGATAATGTGTGCCAAATGAGAGAACGTGCAGTAACAGTCTGGGGGCAGTAAACTTTCCCTTCTGTCACACTGTAGCTGTGGAGGCACAAGGTGCCTTGGTTATGGTGCACTCCAAAATTCGATCTATTCGATTTACTGTACTTCTCTGGCCATCAAACACGTCGCGTCCCCCGGAGCTCTCCGGCTTCTTGTTTCAAGCAAACAAAGTTCACACGAGTCAGAGTAAACAAACAACCGACTGACTGCAGAAATAAACCGGTGTCCTTCTGCGGCGTCGTGAAAACCACTCGGAGAGGCGGGACGGGAAAATCAAGTGTTTCCATTCCTGCGGCAGAGAGAGAGGAGAGTCTCTTTGTTGTCGGTCTTTTGTTCCTGTACAGTTCCACGCAGAATGCTGTCATTTTAGAGCAGAAAGCGACTGACCAGGAGCCACGCAGAACGCAAAGGAGGAAATTACAGCCACAAAAACAGCGGCTGGACCTCCCCCCCAGGACACATGCTGGGAGAGGCTCTTGTTGACGAATGGGGTGAGAACAATAACAGGGAAAAGGACTGGACCATTACCCTATGTTAGACGCCCGGCCGCTTCCAGAGAAGAAGGCGCTGTCTGTCATCACAGGCTGGCTGTGCTGCGATTGCTGGGAGAGAGTTTCTATCTTAAGGCTTTGTGTTGTTTGAGGTGTTCCAGTGCACTGCATGTGTGTCTTGTCAGTATCACATTCTTTAATGTAAGTCAAAGCGGAGGAAGCCAAACTTAAAGAAAAACAACAAAGAAACCTGCAAGGAACGGTCACTTTCACTGTGACCTGCTCTGGCCAGCAGTTTGTGCTTATAATACCATGACTAAGGAGAACATTTCTCCAGCAGACACCCTTAAGCATGGCCGCTAACAGTACAGTTTATCTTACACACTCAATAAATCATCGGAACAGCTGGATTTTCACCAGAAGAGGTGAGGCTGAGAACCGAAAGGGCTGCGGCAGCTCGGATTCTAACACACAGCCTTCAGGTCTATAGTCCAGTGCTTCATCCCTGGAGTGCATATCACAGGAAAACAGTGGCAATGCCATCAACATGTATTATGTACTGCATATATCACACATGCACACACACACAACCACACCCAGGCATATTCACCTGGCACTAGCCGGATTTGATATGTAAGTGGAGGTGAGTAGCACAGTACAATAATCCCCAACCTTGGCTGCTTTGTCTCTAATCAAACATCTTGCAAATCAAGTACCAACCTGCTAAGCTATTCAAACGCCTCTGTGCACTGGACTCAATACCCTCTCCAATCCCAAAAAGTGCTTTTTAATTCCGACAGTACTCACAGAATGACCACCGCCACCTTTTTCTCTTTTTTGTACAAAAAGGAACATTTTAAAAAGCCCTGTGTAAAGCAAATTCCCTGAAGCTTATGAGGGAAAAAAGAAAATAAAATTGGACTGCAGTTTGAACAGATTAGATCCCCTTTAATGTACTCCTGCTCACCGTCTGACTCGAGAGTAGCAGCTTTAATCTTTAGACCCCACCCGATCCACGGAAGAGAATTAGCCCTTTCAATGAAAATCTCCCCCATTCTCTCACCTCCATTACACCTATCATTATACCACCGGGCCCCCAGGTGCATAATAAATAGCCGTCAATCTCAGAAAGGTACTGAAGAAGCACAAAATGTAAGATGCGAAGAACAATGCGTAAATGAACCACAGTTTGCAGCCAAAGCAATAAGCAGAAAGCAGACTCTGTGGCACAGTATATCTGTGATGTAATTCCGCTTAACCTGTATTCTATAGGGTCCTTCCGGTGCAAAATGCACCCTATAGCACTATGTAGTGCAGTGCAGTTTAACCCACTACCTGCAGATGCAGTGTGTCCTTCAGGGCTGTTGCCTTGTCTGCTGTGACATTCCTTCTCATCCACGCTTCGATTGAAAAACACTTTCTGCTTGAGCTGCATGTCAAATCACCAGTGAGAATGCCAGAGGTATCTCCAGATACCAGAAAAAAACATACATGTGCAAGCAAAATTACTTGTTTGCAGGCCAAATAATCATATCCCCCCCCTTCGCGTGGCACATGCAGGCTCATAGCATTAGAGGAGGGTAATAATGCCTGTGGTTCCTTTTGTGAAACATGCTTACATAAGTGAACGCACACCACGCTCCAGAAAATGTGTGCACACACAGAACATCGTCATACGGGCTCTTCAACAGAAGAGGCTTGTTAACAGAGCTCTGCCTCAGTCCAGGAGTATCTGGGGCCAGATGGGACAGCGCAAGGCAAGCCCTGCACCACCATCCCCTCCCTGTCACAGAGGTCAGTGCTGACCGCCATCCAGTTGTAATCTGCCTTTCCAACGTACTGTTTACAATAGGATACATTGTACAGGGACCTACAGAGATTAAGTCCACTGCAGCAACTCAAAGTCGCCAGTACTAACAATACATGATAGCAAAAGGAGATATGTCAAAAAAATTTTCAAAACTACATTTGTACAATGTGTATGTGAGAAGCAGAGAAGTTCTTTTTGGAGCTAATTTTCCACTGTGGGCAAAGGGAGAGCCAGCTGCCGCCACAATGCGATGACTCTGAGGCGGGGTTAGTTTATTCTGGCTTTACCCCTCTCAGTGGAGAGGAAGAAGACCCCCGCAGGCATCCAGCTCAATGCCAGTGCCCTCAGTTCAGACAAATGCATACGTGGCGTGACTCTTGTCTCAACCGGTGCATGTGAAACCGTTCTTTTTCAGAATCTCCCAGCGGCCTCTTCTGGACATCCACCTGGGATGCGGGCGGCTGAAGGCTGTCAGGAGCTTTGTTTAACTTCAGAGAGGAGAGAGAGGGCAGCTGGCGCTAGCGTTAAAAAGCTAATTAAATTCCTCTTGATGCTGACTTTGGCAAGGGCTACCCCGGGAGCCTTTACCCCATCGTTGGAGAACATTAAATGCAATCAGGTTTAATTAAGGGCTGTGGCCACCTCCCCCCTCCACAGACCTCATTCAAAAACCGCACTGAGGAGATAAAGACACTGTATTTGATTAGACTTCATATGCATGCCTGAGAAAATAAAATCACTGGGTTGACTGATGTTTCTTTAGAGATGAAAGGCATTCATTTTCAGGTGCTCGGACAGTGCAAGATGACTTTGATTGATCTAAACGCAATGCAGACAGAATGCTGGAATTTTACTGTTTTCTTGATCTGAATCAAAGAGACAGCAGAGCTGGCTCCAGCCAGCTTGCTGGCTTTTCAGCGAGAAGACCAGGTCACTCTGCACTGAGAAAAAAAAAAAAATACAGAACTCTACTGACTACAGCAACGCACGCAGAACATTGTGTGATATTCATACGCACTACCTGTGGTATCAGTTCTGAATTCAATTACTGTAGATGTGAAACAAAGCAATTATGACAGCTCTACTGATGTGAACACCAAGAGAAGGTAAGGTAAAATGTTCAGAGGCCCTCACTCCATTAGAAACATGACATCTTGTTCTCTGACTTAGAAAGGCAGAGGCACAGAGACTGTAAAATTTCTGGAGTGCTGCCTGCTGCTGCCCTATTTGCTTCCTCTCTGAGCGGCTTGCAGTTTTTGTAATGCAAGCAGTACATGTAGGTTTGTGGCCTATTTGACAGCGTGCCAGGTATAGTCAATCCCACCCACCCTTTGCCCCTCAGGACAGCACTTTAATCGAGTGTGCTACTGTGAACAAAACCTTTTTTTTGGTTTTGTTAATTGCATGTTTATTTAATGTCAGTGGCATCTTGCTCAAAGGCATTTCAATGGGACTGGCATGGATTGGGAGGTGGAGAATACAGAAATACACAATCATAGACACAATGTTGATGGACTGTTTTGTTTACACGTGAGTGTAGATGGAGGTTTCTCCACACTGTGAGAGCGCTGGAATGGTGGCTGGATGAGGTTCATCGAGGAGGAGCTATAGGTTGATGTCCTGGGTTTGGGGGATGCATACCATATCAATAAAGACTGTGATCTGCTTCACTGCTTGCAATGTAATGCCATCATAAGTGCCCTCACATACATTAATTATGTTTCACAAAATTAAAAAAAAAAATACAGAAAGGAGATGATTAATAATTCTGATGAAATATTCCACATAATGACCTGCTAATGGCAATCCCTACGCCTGATGAGATCTTGGGGGAGGATCATCTGCTTGAGTTCTGCTTCGCTTCATCTCAGCAGAAAGCTGGGGCTGTGTGCGTGAAAACCCATTACGATGTCCGAGGACGGAGAGCGACGTCTCCCGTCGAACTGCCCGTTGCAGCTGTGGGTTGCCCAGCTTTTTCGCCAGTCTGCAGTGGTCACCGCCAGACAGGCAGGAGAGGACAGAGATGGAGGGGAGGGAGGTTGGAGTGTCAGTGGTTGCTGAGTGCTGGGGGGACGTGGGACCCTCTCTGGCAGGAATCTGAAATGGATCTCGCTAATCCTCCCAGCACTTCAGGAGCCTGGGAGAGGTTTCATCCTTTAAAGCCGAGTTTTATCTGCACTCCTTTTATCTTTGCTAATGTCCTCTCCGGCCTCGCGGGTCTCAGTGTCCCGCTATTTAAATGCGATAAAGCAAGGAATGGGGGGCCTCGACCTGGTCCAGTTTGCGGCAAAGGGAAGCCATGCAGTGCACGTGATGATGTGGACGCTGCCAATGAGGCAGTGCAGTATGGGGTAGCATTGCATTGTCAGAAGCATGCGTTAACACTGTCTCATGCGATGTACAATGACATCCATGAATTATGAAGGGTGCACCTTAACAGTGAACAGCATCATGTTGTGCCAGTTGAAAAGCTTTGAAAAAAGAGGCTTGATACTACTTAAGCCAGTGCCAAAGGCTCTGAGGAGAAACCTGCACTGGAAAAAACACTCTCTGGTCATGTTATGTTTGGGATGCGGAAGAACATCAATAAGAATCGCAACTTAATCACAAGTTAGATCAAAGGACCTGGAGGCTTTGGGCACAAGCTTTCAAGTTTATAATATCTGTGCTTCTAAAAAACATATGAACATTATTGTTAGTACAATGAACAGCAGTGTGATTTGTCTAAATGTATTTGATGAAACCATATCTACATTGCTTTTCATAATTTCATAATGCATAGAGTTGAGAGGCCTTGAGAGGTAAGTCAGTGTGTGTAAGTCTTCTGTTATAAAGTAATCATTTGTGGTTTGTGATGACATCTTTTATGCTGGACTGTTTACAAAATGATGAAATGTGGCTGCTCTGTGCATCAAATTAACTAATTTGGTTAAAACGTTACTAAATTGAAGGGGAGACTATATACACTATCTATATATTGATTACTCTTTGCTACTGACAATATGCCAAAATCCCTACTGCATTGCCCACATAATGAAGTGTAGTTTTACAAATAACTTTCCAAACTATAATATCATTTGATCCCAATGAGCTTGCTACAAGGCCAACACAGATACACACTCATGGAAGCCCATCATTAAATGAAAGGACAGAGTGATAAAAGATGCAGAAAACAGGATAAAAATGTGTCCCTAGGGCTCCAGAACTCATTGTGTAGCGGTACACAGCAAAATTTACAGTTCATGAATAAAATATGAACTCAGACAGCAGTTTAAATGGGATCAATACATTGCCTCTGGCATGACTGCAAAGCTCACATCAAATTGAGGAATGTCAGGCTCCCTTTTTGAAAAAACACAAGCGCACGTTGTATATTCATAATGAGCAGGCGCATGCTGTTTTAGGACTGTCAGCTTGCTCACACACACATCCAGAAAGGTCAACTGATTGAGGGCTCATATGTATGCTGCCCTAAGGCTCACAGTGCAACGTTCTCGTCGATGCACGTATTGTAACCGCATTATAACATCAACTATGATGTAAACCTCATTCATCAAGCAAAACGATTGGCCGTACACAATGGGAAGGAGAAGCCGAACAAGCCAGGGCTAAGCAAACCGGTTCACGTTAGCGCGGGTGGATAAACAACATGCGGCGCGCTACTCCTTTTTGTTTCTCTGGTTTTGCGGTTCCATTCCGCGCGGAAGATTTCGGCCGACGGAGTGGAAACTCGCGTAGATGCCTCCTCTCCCTGGAAGAATCTTTAATGAGTTTTGTCAGGCGGGAGCACGGCGAACACAACCTGAGGAGAAGCGTAGCCCATCTGTCTGGAAGATGCGATAAGCCCCGAGCCACGGAGAAACAAATTGCACTGTAGCTCCGCCGGGGCCCACCGGGATGAGACCCGAGCGGGAGCGACAGTTATGATTTTTAACATGACGGCGCAAAATCAAAGGCATTAATCTATGCAGATGCTGCCGACGGCAGGCAGTAGATCTGCCATGGCAGCTGTACGCCGGAATCCAGCAGCCTGATAAATAGGGAAACAAGGACAGTAAATGTTCTGGAATGCTTCTCGCCCTGGGCCCAAACTCTGAGAAACGTATGGTTGTACATGGTCACCCTTTTCCTCTATTATTTAACCTCGGCTTGCTCAAATTATATCACCCACAAGGTCAGACTGTATTTTTTTTTAAGGGTACCTGGGGGTGTGTTCTCAGATAAGAACAGAGCGACCGTTATGTTAGATGCACCAAACAGCCCTGTGAGCACCGTCTACTCGATGTGTTGCAAGATGTATCCGTCTGGATACCTTCCATGGCTTCAATTTTGTTTTACTGTATTGGCTTCTCTCTCTGGAGCATATTTTGGACATTCACCCTTGGAATGGGTCTTCCATTCTTGCTTAAGGCGAGTGCCTTGTACCACAGTAGTAACACTGGTGCTCTGGAAACTGATGCCTAGTGGAGGTTGGTGTAAGTATGTGATAGAGAGATGTGCTAGTTTGACCCTGGCTATTGACCTGGTGTCACACTACACCAATTACATTAGATATAAATGACATAGGTTTTAAATGATAATGCTAAAATACTGATCATATTTCACAGAACCATAAACTCACTTCATGTGTGTTGTCCACCATTAATACAGTACTTTAAAATAGTACACTACAGAAAGGAAAAACTGATTAAAAAAGAAAGAGATCACAGTAAGAGCACAAAGGGGATTTTGAATCTATCTATCTATTATATATACATATATGTATACACATATATATAGAATCTCATATGGGTTTGAGGGTTTGCACAGCAGAGGCAGTTCTCTGCATTCAATGTTTATTTCCCCACTTCTGCCTTTGTTCAGTTAGATCTTGTCAGGTGAATAAACTGATGGAGCAGCTGTGCTGGTTTGGAAACTATTTGAAGTGAACAGACTTCTAAAATAACCACAGATTTTGAAAGGCAGAAGGATGTTGATTTTACATGTATTACGCACGTAAGGATTATAGACATTTCAGCTTTTTTATGATAGCAACTCATAATCTGTATTAGCATGAGTCGATAAGTAAACTCATTTAAAGTAATATAACTGGCACAACAGTGATGGATTAACTCAGTGAGTCAGTCAGAGTTCTGTCAGCCACATAACCCAAGAATGTGGCACAAAACAGCTAATTTACGACGCTGTCAGAGCACTGCCAGTCCTCATGGGAGCACAGACAAAGTTCATTTCCTAAGTAAATTGAGTAATTTGTGAATGTGGCATGAACTCATACATGAATTTTTTTAGATGAATAAATATTAGTGTTGACAATTAGGTCGACCACCACTGCACATGAACGATGACACCTCATTAAAGATTGATTAGCAATGCCTGTGGGTCAGGTCTGATATGGAAAGGGTTTAGGAAATGGGGTATGAAAATTAGGCACTTTAGCAGTTCAAATAAACACCCAGCTCTGCAACAACAGGGCAGAAGAGCAAACAGTTTTTGTAACAGACTCAATTTCTGCAACTGTACTACAAGCTGAATATTAATGACTTGTTTAAATTTAGAATTGAAATTCCCACTTGACAATATTAACAGACATATCCATTGTGTCATTTCACAGGCATCCCATATTGCTTTGTGTTACGGCCCCCCTGGTGCTTTCTCTTTCTTCCTTTCTTCCAGAGCCATTCTGTGTTACATATAGATATAATGTGTTTTGGTGTTACAGCATATAGGAGAGCTTAGGAAGCACTTGCGGAAAATCGTTTTTGTTTCTGGGATTACTTTCGACATGCGGCGCAATCTCACTAGGCATGACAGAAATGACTCCAGGTTTTGATGAAAAATAAGGAAAGAAGACATTTGTGGATTAGTGGAGTATTCAGTTTAGCCGTTTAAAAGGAGAGCTTTCCTTTCACCACACTTCCAAACACTCCATATCTGATCACCCACACTGCTGTTGTCTCACACCTGTTCAACGATACTATTGTACGGTACAGTTTATGTGGTATTGTATGTAACAGAATAGTAATGAATGTACAAGACTTGAGAATGTTCCTGAGATCAAGTCAACTCTTTCCACTGCTTCTTGCTGCATGTACCTCTTTTTTTCTCACTGCTAGATAGGTGGTTGTACATTGGTATGAACTATAAAGTCAGGTGCTCGCTGAAGAGATGCAGGGGAATGAGTGGAGCAGGAGCAGAAAGCTGCCATAACTTTGTGCGTCTCGCTCCTGTGTGGCCTCAGCTTGGAGTCCTGCTGGCGAGATATTTTCGAGGATGCTCTGAGATTTCCCACAGGGGACTCCAGCGTTCATCAACTGAAATACTGAGGCCAAGAAAAAAGAACAAAAAAAAATTGCTTGTCTCTGGAAATGTTTCAAGATGAACCCCATCCTGTGAGTCCTGTGTGAGAATGGCTGTAGGCTTGTATGCCCCAGGTGTGCCTGCCTTGTATGCCCCAGGTTACCAGCCTGCAGTTGGCCTGGAGACTCAGAGGTTTCTCTCCAATGTCCACAGTCTCTCCTGTGATATGAGGTGCAACTTTAAGACCAGCTGCTCTACCCTGCTGTTTCTTCCCATCACAAACACCTTGCTCCAGTCAAAACACCTCCAAAATGTACTGCGGTAAGCGCTCCTTTGACTTAGAGCCTTGGAAAATAAACGCCTAGGGATTTATCCTGCATGTGCTAAGCCTAATTTAAATGTTTATACATTCTTGGAATAGCGATGTTGCATTGGCAAAAATTGCTATGCAAATAAAGTGAGGGTGAAAGGATTCAATTCGGGGCTGGATTCAGAGATGGGTGACAGACTGGCATTGGCAAATTGCCAGATCACACGGAAATTAGCCTCTGATACAAGCCTTAAAGGGGTAATCTATTAAACAATCTATAATTTGATATGTGGACTGAGTCTGAAATGTTCAGTTGAAGACTGGGACCAAAAAAGTCCAAAGCTCAGTTAGCCAAGAGCTGAACCAAGTGGCTTGGAGCTCTTGCAGGAAGTCAGTGGGGGAAGTCGGAAGTTATCAGCAGATAGAACTAATTCAGTTCAATTTTACTTCAGTGCTACATTCACTGAGCACAAAGGGCACATCAGACAAAGCATAAGTACAACCTGTTCATTGTCTTTAAGCTTGGAGAAAAATTTTATGCCAATAACTTCTCGCTCATCTTGCTGACTTAGTCAAACAGCCTGGAGCTGCCATATGCCTGTGTTCTCACTGGATACATTTGGGCATGACCCCATACCCGGGATCATTCAAAATGATAATTTGTATTTGCTGTTGATCCCTTTCAGCAATGCCACATAATTATCATTCATGTTTAGTTCAACTGCAATATGTTTGTGTGATACAGGTTTAAATGCACTCATTGGATGAAATCAGGGGCTTACTATTAGGTTACTTGATGGCTTCATTGATATCTCAATGGATAATGGTCATTCCCTGAATACGTGAGATGCTACACTACCCACTCATAACTGAAGATCACTGCGTGTCTGTAGCTCACTTCTCCACCTGTAAACCAAGAAACACACCTGTCAGTATTCATCTTTAACACTTAATGAAGCAAAAGGAACTCTTTCTAAAATATAAGTTGTATCAGCTTTGCAATGAATTCACTTTGCCTTTCCCTCCATTTTGTATCTTATATAGGTCACAGGAACAAAATAAAATAAAATGCAGACATGTCTATCCTGCCCTTTCCCTGGAAGTGTGGTCAAATCTGGGTCCCTCAATAAACAAAGAATAAAAATAGCAAAAAAAGCCTGCTGCATTTCAGCAATGTTCATTATCCCTGCCTGGGCCAAACTACCCTTCGTAGGTAATGTAACATTTACAGAATCACTGGCCATGTTCAGATGGAGCCGAAGCAAGACTAGTGTAAACACAACATTAGTTTCAGTTGTGTCATCAGCAATCACCCAACCCATTGAGGTATTACAGAAATAAAATCTAACAATCAACAATGATGGCAACAGAAACAATTCTTTTGTGTTTATTGATAGAACTATCAATTATATCTGTCATTAGTCATATAATGTATCATTAATACAGTGTAAGATCCTTTATCATTAATTCTTTCTAACCGAAAACATAACTATGCAACTATACATGATCTAAAGGAAAACATAGCTATGCACACAAAAATGAAAACATATGCCCAAAACACATCACTGCTCCCCAGGTTTTAAATCCAAACACAACTGGAAGCTTGAAAATGACTGAGAATATAATGGAGGCAACCCATAAGCAAAAAATGTATCTTATAACACGTCTTAATGTTGTGTGTATGTATATGATTACACTACAGCATGTAGGTTACATAATGTTCTTGAAATCCCATTACAGATAGTTACTCCCAATCAATGCAATTTAAATTAAACAGTGAATAGGTTATTTTTATCAACTCTGGGCAGTAATTGTTTCAAATATGCACAATGCATCAGCTTAGTGCTGCAATAATTGCTCATGAACAACAAGATTAATCTACAGAGGCACATCTGTGTGACTTCATTTACTGCTTTTATTGTAATTCATTATGGCCGGTAGACTGATTTATTAAAGTAATTTAGTCACCTCAAATAGCATATGCAACTAAACAAAGGTGAATGATTATCCTAATGATGGGAGCCAAAAAAAACCCCAAATTGAAATAAGTCTTTAAAAAGCAAAACAAGCCAGTACCGGCAAATCATGCACACATGACCATATGAGCTGAGCATGTATGAGTAGATGCACACGGACACACTCACAAACGACCAACAAAGCTAATCAATACACGCAAAGACACACAAAAATACACACAAACAGACATCTGAGATAGGCACATATGTGCAAAGACACACGTACATACACATAAACACACAGACAAAGAACCATCTGAGATACAGATACATAAATATGCCTTATTGTACATGTATTATCTCCATTGAAATGGAGTATGCATAATGTCACTTCCTCTTTTATTAATCCAATGTTTCTTCCAGCTGTCAACAAGGTGTCAGTGGAAACAAGGCCTCTGCTTTACTGCAAGTGACACAACAGCAAGGACACCATGACAGCCCCTGTCTGCTCCACTTAGGCTGGCATTTTCGTCATATACAGTAACGCCACCCGGAACAACTATTTACAGCACAATGTGCAGACTTCAGGCTAGTAAAACTGCAGAAGCCTTCCGGACATCACTGGACATCACCTACCACAGCGGCTGAGTGGAATTGCACCAGGGACTAACATAAGATAAACAACAGAAGCAATCCCAATTCTGAATGAATATGGTAAACACTGACACACGGTTGTCAAGACGTTTTCAGTTTTTCTCTTGTAAGCGTCAGCTTTTTCATCCAATTTCATTATGAGGACAGGACAACACAAAAAGATAAAAAAACAGTAGTTTGCCTGCTGAAGCTCCCTTTCTGTGATTACTACAGTCAATGTGTGTATTACAACTAGGTATTTACAGATTTGCCCGTTTCTGTTTGTAGTGGATGATCAAATATTTCAAACATGGCCCATTCTTTCCTGCTGGCTTGTGTTTTGAAAAATCAAAAACAACTCCTAATACTATTGATGAAAGCGACAGCCGTCCCACCGCAACCACAGACCCGTTTTGGCATTAAATTCGCCGCAAGGATAAGGGTTCTTATCAGTAACTTTGCAGGTGCTAGGTGTAGCGGCGTTCTTGGCCTCAGATTCCAGAGCAGCGGACGGAGAGGGAGCAGGGCCTGCCTCAACAGCCACGATCGTCAATCCTCTTAAATGCGGACCGGGGCCACCTGCACACTTTGCGATAAACGGGGGATGCTGTCACTCCAGTGAGCATCGCCCGATACCGGCTGACGTTTTTATGCCTCTCAATTTCTGTCCTCTGTCTGTTGCCGCTTATCAAAATCAGCGCTTTTAATCACCATTGTGAAGCTGGAAACTCGGAAAAAAGAAAACAACGGAGGAGAGAATAGCAAGTAGAAGCAAATGTTGCTCAGGTCTCGGGGGGAAAGGAAGAAAGTGAAGCGTTGCGCACAAATCAAGGGTGGGCTGCAAACGTACTGTTTCAAGGCAATTTTATCTGATGAGAGACGCGTTGATTAAAGAGACTGAGTAGCTTATCATCTCTGGTGGATCTTGCGTTTGCGGCTATGTAATCAGTGGCACGCCAGCCCTCTCGCTACGCCCCACAGTTTTGATCCATGTCATTTTCACACCTTAATGAGCACAGCGCTTTGCATCCATGCTCATTACGGGAGAATTTAACGGTTTAAAGTCCTCGTTGAGTGGATTCTAATTAAACTCTTCACATTCCAGCTGGTTTCCAAATTCCCCTCTTGGTTTCCATGACAACTGACCCAGCTTGACTGTCCCCTAACATTGGCACGGAGTCTCCATTTGACAAGTCAACTCATTCCCTTTCCAGGAGACGGCGCGGGTCGCTCTGCAGTGGGGACAGTAGATCACCTGACCGACAACAATTCTGCCAAAATGCACCATCATACATCTGGAATCTCGAGGACAAGGTGAATCATTAACTAAGATTCTCTACTCCTTTTCGCACAGGAGGTTTTATAACCCTGTTTCACTCTACTGTGCTTTTATTGAATAATTCATTTGTAGTTTCTGACCAGGACAGACGCCTGACCTTCGGCTGGGGACACGATGGCAGACAGCCTTGGAGAGACAGGGCTGGGGGGCAGGGTGACAGGGTGCGCAAAGCCCCCGGAGGGGTGCTGAACGGGCAAGAGGCACGCAGGGGGCAGGGGGAAAGGGGGACGAGCGGGGCCGTGCATCAGTCAGACACTGAGTGACATCTGCAGTAGCCTTTCCCAAGATTTTTATTAGCTGCTGCAGAATGAACAGGAACGCGGATCAGCGGTTCCTGCCGAAGAGCGGGAGGAATTTTAAACACACCGTGGCCCCGGCAACAGACAATAAACAGCCAGTTTCTTTATAAACCCCACCACTCTCAGGCTTCACCTTCTGTCAACATCCGTCTGTCGAGCCGAGACAGAATTGCAAATAAAAGGGATGTTTGGGATGGATATTTTGTAATCACACAAATAAGCACAGACATTGGGTTTGTTTGGTCTCATGAGAATGAAGTACCAAAGGGAACGAGAGGAATTTCATCCTTACCCTGAAGCCTTGCGTATCTGATAGCTAAGATACCAAATGCACACTTTGACTTGTTAGCCTAAGCTGGCCTGCAAAGCGTTTCATTGCCCTGGAGGATGCTGGGAAGTCTCCTTTGGCCAGCCCAGACAGACGCTCGCTGGGTCTGAGCCTGGAGAAAACAGCCTAATCACAGAGCGGACCCCAACACAGGAGGCCTATGGCTGCTGGAACCGAGAGGATGAGATCGATTTCCCTGATTAACAAAATGCTCTCTTTGTGAAGGGCCATGGAAGATCTCGGAGGATGATGGCTCCCAAATGAAACACAGTGAAGAGCCCTCAGCCATCAAAGCACAGCACTCACCAGAGAAATCAGAGCGCAGAATTGATGAGAGATGAGAGAATGAGCTGGAGGTCAATGGGCTGTGTCCGTCGTAGTGTGCGGCAGATTATGTCATTGTTGTGTGTGATCTTTAAGTAACCTGGATGCTTGCTGCACATCTCTGCACCCTTGGGATGACACTGCAATGACACAGGAATGTCATAAAATAATTCCATGTAACCAACAATAATAAAAATTAGCAACGGTTTTCTAATGTCTAATTTGTAAATGTAAGATGTGGTCAGTGGGGCATAATGTCTCCTTAGCCCTTTCAGATATGTTTATGAAATTCTGAGGTGTGGTACATGTTATAGATAAATAGATTTCAAAATTTATAATTGTACACTGAAATAAAGGTTTCACATAGGCTTTTATCCAGTTAGAAGTGCAAATCGAGAGCGTGTTTTGTCAGTAGTGAAACTGCTATTGACTTAAGCAATGTTTCTTATATCCATCTCTTTACAGGATAGTGGCTTCTGCAGCTAGCATTTCCCAGCTAATTTCCCAGTGGCAAGGAACACATTATAAAACTGTCTTTAACACTCCCTCCAAATCTTCATTTAATACTTCTAAACTCATCCATTGAATTAGCAGAGGCTCTTATCCAGGGTGACTTAGAGTTTCCATTCAAAACATATCCATTCAGCTGAATATCCACCATTCAGCTGAATATTCACTGGCACAGCTGAGGTTCAGTAGCACACTCAAGAGAACAAACAGCGGAATCCCACCTGCACTCTTCACTCTGCAACCTTTTGCTTACAAGAACATTTCTGTGTCCACTGCTCCACGCTGCCGCCTCTATTTCTAGTCTAATCTCAATGCCAGGCTGAAGTGTTGTGTCCTATTTGCTTTCTTTTGCTGTTTGCTCATACGCTGGGTTCACTCAAACTGTTTTAAAATGCAAGAGATACAATGCTGTTTGTTGCTGAAAGGCACTTATATAGATGGGCTGCAGAATGATCAAAATGAGCCATTTCAAGTAGGTTATTTTGACATTGCATGCTGCTATACTGAGCATTTTTTTCCACTTGTTTTTTCCCCTTTATAAATCTAGCCCTGTCGTGATCAACTTTTTAATAACAAGCCACGCCAACAGGCTCAGAGACATTTTGAAACAGCCAGTCTGATGTTACAGAATTAGACAGACATATGATTTTCCACGTAGTCACATTCTACTCCCCTGAAAGGAGACTACAAAACAGCTTTTAAGATGCTGTGATAAAACAGTAATTAAAAACCAGCTGGCAGAGATGAAGGCCTGAGTTCCACCATCCCATCAAAACACACACCATTTAACCATATAATCCTTTCAGTACCGTCCATCGTTCCACCATTTGCTTATCTCTGTTTATTTTTCAGTTGAAAGCCACCAGACAACTTGACACTGAAGACATTTATTATTGATAAAATGATAAACAATACGGTGCTTAAGCAGTGACACATACCCAAAGGACATACATTGTGCACTGAATTTAGACCACATGTTCTATCTTGCCATTTACTTCTTGGAACAACATAAAACTTGAACAGTCTGTGTTTTTCTTCTCTGAGACAAAGAGGATTATCAGTCTCAGACTTTATGTTTAATCTCAAAAGGCAGCTTAAAGAAGTCCTATACGGTAAAGTGCTCACACCCATCATACATGGAAACCATCTGAGACACATCAGCACATATCAACAGTTGCTTAAAGGGGCACGTGTGCAGTGGCATACTGCTATGAACTGAAGCCGTGGTCACGGTGTCGAGGGTAAAAACAGTGTTTTCATTGATTTCTTCTCGAGACACTGAAGGAGATCCTCTCAAATCCCCACCAAGCCCCTTCTGTGTGTATCAGCACAATCCCCCTGTGATTACTCCAGTCAGTCTGTGGAGGGACGGATATACTATGTCTGGGCCGCCAGCAAAGAGAGCAGCTCGCCTCTCTTTCTCTCTGTCCCTGTCACACACACATGCTCCTATATGTGTGTGCGGAGGGTGAGGTTAAAGTGAGCAGCCTTATTTTGTAAACAACGGCAGAGAAGTCAGACAGTGCGGGGAATGACCTCTGAAGCTTTCAGAAATGAACAACAGTGTGGAGGAGTCCCAGGGTTCTCAGCTGGCAAGGCACTGGTCTTCAGCGCACGATGGGCTCTATGACCTGGGATCCGAACTGGCTGTGTCATTTACCAACAATGAACAAGACCCCACTGCAATGGAATGAAATAGCAACCTGCAATACGTCAGGCGTCTGTGAGCTGCCTGGATGACATAAGTGGAGTATCACCTATCCTCCAATCTGCGCCCACTTCACTGTGACACATCGTGTGAGCGGTAGTGCAAAAACAGCATGTGAGTTTATCAGAGGATCGCATTGCTCTCACTTCAGCAGCCCCGCACAGGTGCAGAGGGTGTCAAGGTGTGCAAGCATGAAAGGGAGAAATGAACAGCAAAATGGCAAACAAAAAGCAGCCTTGGATTCTGTTAAGACATAATCAGCGTTATTCGGCAGGGAGCGCATGTTGGCGGTGTCCATGCAGGATGTGGGGGTGCCACCAGGGACTGCCCCCAAGCAGCAGGGAAACCGCTAGATATATTAGGCTCAGAGGAGGTGGAAACAGATATGCCAGTGGTGTCAGGAGTGCTGGTGGTGTTTTTGCAAGAAGATTGCATGGAAGATTATTAAAGCGTCGCGGCCAGGGATGGCAGTGAGAGAATCCACTACGTGGCCGGTTTTGGGAAGCAGGGCAGCTGAAAATCAATTACTAGAGCGACTGGGGTTGCTAGGGAGGGACAGAGGCAGCCAGAATGACTTCATCGTGGGCTGGAGCAAAGCATGCAATAACAAAGTGTCTCTTTCATGGGAAGTGTCATCTGTGCTCTGGTCTTCTCCAACAAAGGCAGTGAGGATGTTTGCTTTGGAGCTTGTATTTGAAGGAAGCCCTGAAAATAATGATGGCTGGCAAAAAGAGATTTCTCAGGACCAGACAGGGTTCTCCTCTAGGTTCGGCTGAAAGCATCTGTTTGCAGCAGCTTGCGGAGAGCATAAAGCACAAACCCATGGGCTGTTGAGACCATGAGAATGCCTACCGTAATCAACCTCTCCACAGCCAGTCTTTCCAATCCAATGAGGTAGGAGTGGAGAGCCTGACAAGGAATTCAAGTGCTGAAAAGGAGATACTTTGCTGAGAATCTAAGAACCAGGGACAGAGGAATTCACTGTCCTCATCTCATTTAACACTAAAAGTAAACTGACAAAGGCTTGAATCTAGACACAGCCTGGAAACTAAACACAAATCCAGGGATGTTTTAGATATTTTAGAGATAACATTTAATAGACACACAGTTCTCGCTCGCTGTCCAAAGCCTAGAGCAGTTTGCTCTCTTTGAAACAGTCCACAGAGAAGAAAGACAGCAAAGCAGCGAGACATGGAGGAGGAAGAAAAAAATGTACTGAGCGTAATTTTCTAATCAAGTTCAGTCCGTCTGCTGCTTAAACCCATTCGTCAGCATTGGCTGGCGTGTTGGCACAGGGCTTTGGGTGAAAATATAAGATGTGCGAAGCATCTCAGGACATAAAGCAGACGTGGATGGGGCCTCTCGGGGAGAATAAAGCCAGTGATGCACTCACCTCAGGCAGCTTATCTATGGCTGGGTGAGCTTGATGGCACTCTTTGGAAATACAGGTGTGATGGAATGCTTTATCTTCTTCCCTCCGCACTTATAAAACCGCCCCACCAGAGTCAGGTGACTGCTACTCACTCAAGCACACCTCTTTATAAGTGACATCCCAATATTTCAAACGTGCCTTGAGACCATCAGAAGATGTTTACCTAGACGTTCTCATGCCATCAGATCCATCCACTTCAGCTGGCAGGTTAAAGCCTCTCGCCGCCTTGCGGTGCTCACTTAATGCAAGCCTTTAGCAAGAATCTCATGATGAAGGGTGTCTGCTTGTGATAGAAGCTCCTAACGCATTGCACAGTAGTCACATGCTTGATCACAGGCTCCTGGCAAACAATGGAGCCCTTACTGTGACAAACCCCCGACCGAGGGAGAAGTCACCTTCACATGGGGTGCGTTGCTCTGATATCAAACGCCGCCATTTTAGAATGTCAAGTACATCTTCTGTGCATGTGGTCTTTTTTCAGTTTAAGAAACATTTCGGAAAATGAGCTGACTAGTCTGACACACACAGCATGTGTGTGTGTGTGTGTATGTGTATGTGTGCTCATAAGTAAGTGAATGTGCGGAAATAATGCTGGAGAAATCATGGCCGTACACAACCACAGATCAGCTTTGAAAACTTTCCATTGCACTTTAGCAGCCCTTTTGGGGACTATTAAAGGAACCACGAGGGGTCACAGGGGGACGCATATGCAGAGAGGACATAAAATCCTCACAGACACTGCAGCACAAACAAAGCTGTGTGGCCCAATTTCTGAGCACAGGGCTGAAACGGCCTCGTTTGGGGAGTGACTGGGACTGAGGCCTGCGAGAAGGCCACCGGAGAGCGGGGCCGAGACGATGGATTATGCTGCGCTGACTGTTTGCCTGTGATGATGCGAGGTCACCACGGAGACCGGGACAGCTGTCATCCCAGCTCCCGACTCCCCGACAGAGCTGCGCTCCCATCGTGCTGGGATCATGTGAGCCTGAGTTACCACAGCAAATGGGTACTGGGAAACTACAGCACACATAGCAAACTGTCCAGCTTAAGCACACACCAGGAGCTGCAGGAGCTGTTTTTCTGGGATTGCGTGGGGTGTTTCTGGCTGGAATCTCTGCATGCTGGCAGTGGACGCAGGCCTCCAAGTCTCTCTCAATACTCTCTCCTTCTCAGGGACACAGTGACCCACCCAACCCAACCAGGTTAACTGGTTAACTGTTAACGACAAGGAGCAGGAACAGGTAATCATACAGACAACAATATTAACAGGCAGAGCTTACAGTGCAAATTTGATTCAGTTCTAAGAGTAATAATCAGCTATCAATTTTTAAGCATGACGTGAGTTAAAAGTGGTGTGCTGAGATCTTCTTCAATAGAATATTAGCTAAATCACTCTCTTTTTTAATATGCACTAATTAAATATGGAGGAATTGACTTTCTAATGAAAAACATTTTATTATATAACTATTATATAATTAAATTGCTGCTAAGTATCCTCAGCTCAACCCCTGGTGTCTACCTTATGTTACAGTTAGCCAGGCCTCCTTCCCCCGACAGTGCTCCTCAGAGCCGGGAGAGAATAAACACGAACCCTCAAACAAGGGACAGGCGTTTGTGTACATGGGGTTCAAGCGCGAACAGCTCACCGAACATGCCCTCAGGGTCCCGTAAGGATGTCGGGACTGTTTCCCCTGACGTGAGCCACCGCTAAACCAGAGCGCCCCCCTCAGCGGGGATGGCTGCCGCGGGCCACAGGGAGCATGTGTGAGTGATGCAGGGGGCAGGACAGCGGACCTCTGAGGGACCGGGCGGCTCGCTCAGCCGGTCAGCTGCAGCACCGCGCGCTTCAGCCCCTCTTCCCGGTCAGAGAGTGGAAGCGCCTCCACACTGACCAACGCAAACAGAGCATTCACCCCTGGGCAAAGCCTGGCTGAACAAATGCATCAGCAGCCCCCAACCCCCGGCACTCGCTGCTTTGAGCTGTTAAAGTCAGCCACTGCGCTCTAACCATTCCAAACATTTTCTGTGTGTTTAGCAGTGGGCACAGTGGGATTTCATTGGATTTAGTCATGAACCTGAAGGCATATTCTGGGGTGCTAGAATGGAATGCTGTCTGTGCTGACAAGCATAATGCTGAAAGACTAAAACAAAGATGTCTGCATTAGGGTTATTATTTAGGGTAGTTCAAAATAATTCTTATATTCCATAATATAAAGGTGTCATTTTTCCAGGAAATTCAGCCTAAAAATGGGAATAACATTACAGTGAAAAGACAAGCCCAGAAAATAGCAGATTTCTTCAATTTTCCGTGCTCACTGCTTCATACAACATTACCAACAACAATAACCTTCTGCTTTGGCCGAGAAATCTAAACTCCAGTGTAATCTCAGTTAATTTCAAAGACACACACACAGAAGCACACACACACACACAGTTTATGAAGATTCCCTGGAACAGAGACAGATGTTTTGCAGATCAAAGCATCACTAATACAGTTGTTAATGAAGACGTGGGGGAGGGAGGAGCGCTGGCACGGCATAGCGAGGAGGCGCTTGTCACCGGTCCCACTTAATCACTCTCCATTAAAGGTGCTCCCACGGATTTTGTACAGTAATAAGACCAGGTAAAAGCCTCTACAGAAACCACTTTTACAAAGACAGCTGAGGATACCAGGTGGAGAGTGGTTTAAAATCTGCGTCCATCTGCGATGATCGTGTTTGTGTGCACTCACACACTGTACACACAACTAATGTGCACACAGACACACGCATTCACAGACAGACTCTCACAACCTCTCCCTTAGCCATGCACACATGTTGCATCCAAATGCAGTGAGGAGAAAAGTCCATTTAATTATTCCTTACAATTTTTCCAAAAAAAAAAAAAAAAGAGTTAGTGTGGGACTCTTGTGGTCTGTATCTGGGCAGACTGTGTGTGAAACGTGGAAGGTACCAGTTCCCTGGTCTGTTTGTGCTCAGAGTTGCCTGCTCTATGATGTGTCCTGGCTCATTCATACCCCACTGCACCATCAGCCTTGCTTGGATCCCACCCCCCAAAAAAACCCTCAAAGATCCCCCTTTGAATACATACACATATAGTTTATGTATGTTTGTATTTATGTATGAAAAGAGAGTAATATGCCAGTATTTGGTGGAGGATTTTCAGTTGTGAACAGTGCAAACATGCCACAAGCTGCCACTGCAGGAGGTGTTGGAGGTTTAACTCCTAGTGAGCTGAAATGAATGATAATTATTCCTAAAAGCTAATTAATGGGCATCACTCAGAGCCTGTCACCCCTGAGGATCTACCCTCTGCCCCTCTTTGGGTGTGCACTGTAGTGGCTACCATATGTGCCTCTGCACACAGTAAGTCATTTGCATCATACCCTCCATCCACCCCATTACAACAGACTCTTCCCACATGCTGAGCTCTGGAACTGGCTCTCTTCTCACTCTGAATCCATCCGAGTAATCTGAATGCATTCTCCCCCCAAATTCACATGATCTGAACACATTCTCTAACTGAATTCATGTGGTCTGAATGCATTCTCTAACTGAATTCATATGGTCTGAACGCATTCTTTTACTGAATTCATATGGTCTGAACGCATTCTCTAACTGAATTCATGTGGTCTGAATGCATTCTCTAACTGAATTCATATAATCTGAATGCATTCTCTCCCCCAAATTCACATGATCTGAATGCATTCTCTAACTGAATTCATGTGGTCTGAAAGCATTCTCTAACTGAATTCATATGGTCTGAATGCATTTTCTAACTGAATTGATGTGGTCTGAATGCATCCTCTCACTGAATTCATATGATGTGATTCCATTCTCTCGCTGAATGCATGTGGTCTGGCAATGTACATTTTTTAATTCTACAGAATGACAACACATCTTATTTTCACAGCTCGGGGGAAGACCACAGCATTGACTGATGGGATTGACTCCTTTCAGATATCTTATTTAGACATCTCTGACCAGCCACAACACACTTCCACAGTCTCCATCTAAGGTGGTGTGGGTTAGGGTGTGTCCACTCCACTGTGGATCACCCGGAGCTTTCCACGCATTCTAATCAGATAAACTTCGCAGAAAACACCCCTCCTTCCTCCCGTGTCCCGCAGAAAGCCATAGCACAAATTCAAACAAATCAAGATCAAAGGCAGGGAGGTTAATTTTTTTGTCTCTCGGCTGAATTGCGCGCTCACATTAATTTTCGCTGCGTTTAAAGGCTTGACCGACCCAATGTTCGCTCAGTCAAACTCACAACGGGGGGCTCTTCAGCACGCTCGCTCCTGACCATTTTAATTAATGCAGAAGCAGCAGGCTGTTAAAGTGCACTTCTGTGATTAAATGCAGACAAAAGGTGAATGGGCAGACCAAATGGATAACAAAGCAAACTTTTCTACAGTGTGAAATTATATTTTATCGTACTGTTTTTTTTTTTTTTTAAGTTTGTGCAAGGTAGCTTCCCTGATTTAAGTGTTGTAGCCTGCGGGTCTGGGTTATTTCAGCAGCAGGACCTAATGGATCTTTAGATTTAAATACCCATCTCTTAGACGGGCTCCCTGTGGTGCCGACACTGTCTCAAATACCCCTAGTCCTCTCGCACTGTCCATTCCCTACTTACCCCTCCAGGATCCCCCGTGGCTCATGACTCCTGTCTGACAGATGGGTGGTAACACCGCAGGTTAAACCATGGCCTTGGCTCAGGCGCAAGCGGAGAAACAATGGCTGGACGACTCCATCGGCCATTCTGGATGCTAATTCTGGCATCTAGCGTGGATGTGAATGGTGTGTATTCTCATCATGTCGTTATTGTGAGGGATGTCAGCAGTGTGAAGATGTGAAGGCGGCAGTGTCCTGTAGCGGTAAGGAGCAGGGCTAGTAACTGAAAGGTTGCTGGTTCGAATACCTGCTGGGCCACTGCTGTTGTACCTTTGGGCAAGGTACTTAACCCAGAATTGCTTCAATAAATATCCAGCTGTATGAATGGATAAAACTGTAACCTATGTAAGTCACTCTGGATAAGAGCGTCTGCTAAATGACAATAATGTAATGTAATGTAATGGATGTCGAGGGGACTTTGCGTTAGCTGAGCTGTTAGCATTGTGTTGTTATCTGCTCTCTCCTGTCTTTCAGCTTCCCTCAACTACGTTCATTCAGTTCCTAAGTCAAAGTGAAAGCTCAGATAAAGGACTGGGGAACCTCTTCACATCAAAGAGGAGGCTGAAGACGGGAAAGCCTATGTGCATGTCACCACAGCCCCTGCTGCAGTGCACATACCAGCACACATTCAGATAAGCAGATGGGCTAATCAGGCCAACACTGTCACTTTAATCAGCCCCCACTCACATTCCCATCACATTCCCGGCAGGAGGCACGGGCATGAAGATTCCCTGAGGAGCGCTTCATAGCATATGATCAGATCCCAGAAGCACTTGGATGACCCTGAGACGAGACCTCATGTCACCGCAAAGCTGCCAAAGACCTTTGAACTGTCCTCAAAACCCTTTACAGGGTTAACAGATCGTTGGACCAAGAACACTATTGCGGCCAACACGCTGCACAGAAACCTCGCCCCCATCAGCCTATAAACAAAGATGGACACCAATTTTATCACTGCATGGTTCTGTTTTTCAGGTCCTCAGCTCAGAGTACCTTGGGTCCAGGGTACACTGGAGAGATGTTATGGACAGTGCATCACTTTGCCATCATCCACCTGGGAGTGCTAAGTGGATGAGAGGATTGAGGATCGCTTCCTTTCTGTTTAAAGAACAGTGATGTACCGTGAGCGACTCTGGATGTCCAGGTCAAGCCCCGAGAGGAGTGTCTGCTGCCAGTATGTTGTGTTCTAATTGGATGGCACACTGCAGGCAGAGTGGTTATGATTAAGTACATTGTGAGATTGGAGAGCAGCCAAGAAGTGAGCGGGCGGACAAAGGCCGTCTACACTTCAATCAATCAAGCTTGTCATTGCACTGGACCTGGTCTGCCCTGATGCTCGATAAAAATATTTATAAACCACCACAATGATGACGATGGGAAGAGAAACATGAGACTCAAAACGGGACGGCGTGTCTACTCCTCCAAGGCTTCAGCTAAGGCTTTAAACTTGCCTTTCAATTAGTGTTCACTATACCTAGAACACCTGGTGACCCAAAATAGTAGTGATTTCCACAAATTAAGGTGTGCAGGTACAATGACAAACCCCAGACTTTTCTGTCCCCTCTCTGTCTCATTCGCCTTGCTGTGATGTTCTCCGTACGCTGAGAAAACAGCCCACGTCTGCATGCTCTGTTATGTCCATGAGACACACTTAAGTTCCCAGAGTTCCATCTCTGGCCCGCAGTCTGTGTTCACTTAGTCTCACTTAGCTGAACCATACGCACAGGTGTTCTCCACTACTGCTGATCTTTGTCCCGTCCTCAGTAATCTCAATCCTCTGTTCTAACCGCTGTTGTTTTGTTGTACATACCACTGTCGTCTGTTTCTTAGTAATATCCTAGTAATATCCATCCTTTAGTAATAACCCTGGAGACCCGCTCAAGGGTAATTACCTCCATCCGTTCTTCCACCCGTCACACTGATCCAGGTGATAGAAACAGAATGGAAGAGACACTCAGCTCACAGCCCCCCACCTCAGATTGTAATTACCTGTCCTGCTGCCCAAAGGACGTGGATACCTCACTGGAGAAAAACCAAACTATAAATTCCATTTCATGCTGAATGACAATAGAGACATACGCATTGACGGACATGAAAGTAGACCATTGTGCCTGATACACAGAAACATAACAGGTGAAAAGCTTGCCAGGTCAAGATGACAAAAGAAGATGGATGTCACCCAGTTCAATTCTGATGCCTTCTTTGGTGCTCACCGACTATCATGCAATATACAGCGAGGCAGCGCTCCAGGTCTGTCAACCCGGGAACCCTTTTGGTGTTGCTGTGACCACCGTACTCACACACACACACACACACACACACACACTATATTCAGCCTGCTCACATTACAGGCTCCCAGCATTTCACACACATCTCCCTGCCATGCTGTGGGAAGACATTAAAAGATGAAATAAATATCATGCAAATGCTAATGGCATTCATTTGTAGAAATCATCGGTGCGTGCACCAAGGCCATTTTAGAGTGCGAGGATTGGTAAACGCTTGCATCAGAGTTAAATGCAGATTTATCATTGCGGTTCTGTGTGCTTTTGCAAGTGGATTATTATGCCCCAGATGGTAAACAAGACTGCCTGTGAATATTCCATATTTAAAAACCTGTGCTATAGGAATAGAGGTGATGCTGTACAAGTTTGAGGCTGCTAAACACTGTAACCATTATTGGCATGATGATATTGACAATAACACAGCCAGAACGCTGTGTCTGTGGTACTTTTCCTGCAAGGAGCACGAAAAGGCAAGTCACGCTGTTAGAGTACTTTGAAGGAACTCACGTAAATCACGTCACATCTCTGTCGTAAATGACGTTTGACATGCAGTGACATCAAACGTTGTGGGTAAGAGGAAAAAAAAACACTCCTCAGTTCACCCCGTTCAGTGAGCATTGCTAAACAGTGTTATACTGCGTGTAGTAAGTCTTGAGCTGGAAATTCACTGCCTATCAACGTCAATGGAAACAGTGAAACGGGCCATTTGAGGTTTAATGCTTTAGTTTAAGCCTACTACAAGATAAAACCCAAATGTACGACTTTTCTTTGATTTTTGGTTTAAAGGTGAACGATTAGATTACTTTAAACAATCAACAATTCAACTTTAAAACGCAATTAATGCAAACATTCGCCGAATAATGCGAATGGTTTGGATGATTGATTAATCACGTTTAAAACAATACAGAACCTAATAATCCATTCTTTTAATTTTTTTACACTTAGATGCGTCTTTGAAATGCAAAACTGTTGACAGACCTCGGGGGCAGTGTTCTCGGTCTTAAAGTTTTCTTTTTGCTACTAGCACGAGCCCCTTTTGTTATTGCAAACCCTGGAAAGGTCAAATGTTTAATTACTTAATCTTTCACTCCCCTTTTTCGTTTACATGGAGTGACATGAAAAATAGCGTTATTAGCTGAGGTTTACCAACACGTGACTTTAATCCTCTTTTGGAATGCATCAAAATGTCACGGCTGGATTTTTTTCTGTTTGTATGGATATTCAATTTGTTTGTCGACCCTAAGGCACATTTACAAAGCCAAAGAATTTACAAAATCAAAGACACAAACCATTTTCCATTAATTAGTCTAGCAATATATCAATATATTATAAACAAAGATAATATCATTCCTAGTTGGCCAGCGATGAAGCAGCTGTAACTTTTCACTGTCTTTGCGTTCTAAAAACGGGCATAAGTGAAATATCGAAGGAAACTGAGGGACGTCAGACGCTCGTCTCAAGGGGTTTAAACCATAGGGGTAATTCGGATAAAGACTTGAAATAATCCGCCGCTCGAAGCTTGTTATTGAGGATTAGCCGAAACGGTCGGAATAAAAACTGTAAATCTTGGAGGAGTCGAGAGGACTGAGTCCATTCGGTTGGTGATACATTAAGCGAAATTGCAAGTCACAAAAAATGCTCGTTTTTTTGAAGAACGATGCTCAAATCCAACACATCGCTCCACACTTGTGTACTGTACCCTGTCTCTGCCGTATCCCTACAGTATGTTACAGCCGAACGCAAAGCTCACACAATCTCGATACAAAGGACACACGCCGAGCACAATTACGGTAAAGAATCAAGTGACAGTGATGCACCAGTGTTTCCCGCACGCAGTATAAATTTGCTTTCTGATAACTTTAGCCGAAAGATTCTCACGTATCTTTGCTTGTACCTGTCCAGCATATAAGTGCATACCTTCTGCGTTCGTTGACGTATCCGTTTCTGTTTTTAATGTGACAGTCTCGAGCTTTGTATGACAGCTCGAATCTGTGATTTTAGATTTAGTATTCTTATTTTTTGTCACAGGTATGATTGGTACCAGGGCTGGAATTCGTTTAAAAGGCATCAAAAGCATAAACAATGCAATAAGAGTTTGCCCTTGCACAAATGTTTACGCAGGAACATACGCGACTGACTCGAGGGGTAAACCGTAACTGCAACGCATCTCGAGCCTCGCTGGGGAAACAGACGGACGCTAGCAGCCACATCAGCACACTAATACAATTCACATCAAGACCATCTGACTTACCATGCAGCATGGTGGGTCTAAGTAGAGTATTACTTTTCTCCAGCTCTGTCTCTCACTATAAAAAATAGGACCGGTCAGAATCCAGGAAAGAGTGGAAAAAACGGGAGAAGTCAAATAAACGTTGCTAAACAGAATCAAAAGAACTGCATGCCCTCTGTACTCTCCTTTTCTGCCTTTTCCCCACACAGTCTGTTGTCCTTTTTCACTTCAGTGACAAACCCCTCCAAATCCCAACTGCTACGACTCGGGAGAACGATACACATGCACCTCAATTAAAAGCTTAATGTTCTACTGATCTGTGTGCCCCGAAGGAGGTTAGGCGGGAGACAGAAAGAAGGGGGGAGAGAGAGAGCGAGAGAGGAATAGAGAGAGCCCACCCTCCTCTTCTCTCTCTCTCTCTATGCAGTCGACCGGTGTTTAACCCAAACAGGCAGCGCAGATGGGAAAATTCACTACTGTTAGACCCTGATAACTCCCCAGCAACGTGTTCTGGAGTGTCGGGTCAGCTGTGCCAAACTCTGATGGATGAGAGGGGTACACACATATCAGGTCAGGGTGAAAGGGTATGATATTTTCCTTCCCCAGGGAGAAAAATCAAACTGAAACAAATCAAGGCGGGATACGAATGCCATGTCACATCATGAGAACATTCCAAAGGCTGACATTCTTGGCATCATTTTTCCTTTTTTTCTTCTCATCCTTTCTTTTGTTCTTTCTTTCATCCTCTTTGAATGTGTCACCCTCTTGCTTCCATAATTCCTTAAAATAATCTGACAGACACTTACCGAGTGAGAAAGGGAAACTCCTCTGGGACGGATTTACATCTGTAATTAACAACCTGTCCCCATTTGTTCACATCAAGCTCCCGTTAAGATACTAACAAATATACCTGACTCAGTGAGGATGATGATCCTCCACAATTCAGAGAACCCTCTTCCTCTCCCTTTCACCACACACTCCTGTTCTGCATTTCTTTACTGGACTTTGAAATGACAGAATGAAGACCACATCAACCAGACGATATAGTGCAAAACATCCGGACTTGGAAAAACAGACTTTTTACAGAAATGTGTTTGCCATTAAATTCTGAAGGTGAATTTGAACGTGCAAAGAAATGGAGTGTGTGTGTGTGTATGAGAGAGAGGGAGAGAGAGAGAGAGACAGACAGAGAGAGAGAGAAAGAGAGAGAGGGAGAGCGTGAGCGAGAGAGAGAAGGACAGAGAGAGTAGGTGGGATAAGAGGGGGCTGTTTGAATGATTATTAAAGAGGACCAGGGAGGAAGACAGACGCAATCAACACAGCATGTTGCTTTTAATTTTCTGCTGTTCTCCGCTCTAACATGGTATTTTCTTGCTGTCAGATCTTCACCTGAGCCATCCAAAAACTCTCAACTCCGCCTGGCAGCACTGCTTTATGTGTTAAATAAAGGGAACGGGGGCCGACTGAAGAGGCTTGGCGCAGCGGAAAGCTGTCCTGGAGACGCGCCAAAGCACATCTCCGAGGGTGTTATCAGGAGTTTAATTACACCATTAAATTGCTCTCTCTCTCTCTCTCGGTCTCTCTCTTGCTCCTCCGTCTTGTGACAAGAGGGGAAATGCTGGAGTGAATAAGAGTATTTTTGGTTCAGGTCTGACTGCATAGCCAAAGACCAGCTTCTGAAGGCAGGGGTGGCAGGGGAGGAAACCAAAGTTCTCAAAGGGAAGACAGGTGCCTGCACCCCTGTTAAAGCCCAGGCATCCAAAAAAAAGGGGTTCCTGTGCTGGGGCTTGGATGTTGAGAATATGGATGCGATTCAACACTTTCTAAGTAATGTGTATTGCAGTAAACTCCCTGATTTTAACAGGGTTGCAGACACCTGTCCTCCCTTTTAGCACTTCAGTTTCCTGCCCCTGTTACCCCCTTATTCTACGAAACACTTATGGTCCAGTTCAGGCCATAGTGTCAGGTATACATGGTTTGCCTGTTTGAATTCGGATGGTCTGTATGTTATGTGTTTTAAATTAGGTGACAACACTACCTTTGAAAAGTCAGACTGCAAATAACAAATCTGAAACAGCACAGATATATTTGGGATGGGAAAAATATTACCTCCATTCCAAAAAAAGGCTTCATAACTTAAATTTGTACAGCTGTTTTAATGCTGTCATAACTCAATGTTGAGAAACAAACCACAAGGAACATGAGACAATAACAGCAGGATAATTCTCTGCAGAAGTCAGCACAGGTGCAGCCACTCCAAACCAAAGCACGTTCAGGGGATGGTGCAAAGAGCACCTCTGGCAGAACACCTACTCAGAAGGCCAGGCTCTGGGTCCTACACTGGACTAATTGGAGGGAAATTAAATACTCTGAGGGTGTCTGTCAGTACTTTAAAGAGGAGATGAATAATTTCTCACCCTTTCGGCCCCATGCCAGTAGTCATGGAGGCTGTGCCAGTGGCTGCACGGTGGAGAGGAGCGGCAGTCGGGAGGCTGGCAGGGGACGAGGCGGCCTTTCGCTCTCTCCTCAAATTAACACACGGCTGGGAGACTGCTCCCTTTGGAGGACCCTCGTGAAGCCTGGCCAGGGAAGGCAGGCCTTGAGCTTGGATTGAGATTTTATCATGTCATCCTGAATGGGAGATGGATCCCAGCGGACTAAAAGCCGAGGACAGCACAGCAGCATAGACATTCACTAAAAACACACACACACACACACACACACACAATATGATACGGACAACGCTGTGTGTGGTTTATGGGCCATTTGGTCCCCACAATTAACGATAACAGTGTAGAAAAAGTGGTTGCACCCTAAACAGGCCAGTGTTTGGCTAATTCTGCTTGTTTTCGAAGGATAATAATAGAAGCGTTTGGTTGCTGCCTGCACAAACCAGAGAGCTGAAGTGTTCACTGCGAGCCCGGAGAGAAGGAGAAGGTCAACTTGTCACACTTCACTTCAGTGAAATTACAGCTGCAGTGGCCGGCTGCGCTGCAGATAAGAGGCTGCCGCGACGCTCGTTGCCGAGCGTCCGGGAAGGGCCTGGACGGTGATTAATTCGAATGCGGGATTTGTTCCACAGCGTGCGGGCAGTGTCAGTGCCCCCCTTGGGGAAGGGGGAAAGGGGGTGCATTGGGAGGAGGTCTGAGTGACAGAGGGGGCGTGAGGCACTGGGGTGCGTCTGGAATATTAACCGTGATGTCACCCCAGAGAGGGGTGGGGGTTGGGAGATGTGTGAAGAGAGGCGCGTGTGGAGCGTTGGGTTCACCTCCACCTGACGCCACTCCAGCGCACAGGGAGCTCATCAGACAAACAGAGGAATTCAGAGCACTGAGTCACACCATCAACCTTTGGGGAAATGCTACAGCATCTCATTTAATTTCCTGCTCATCCATTCAGAAATACTGGTGGTGGTTACAGCGCACATATTTCCACAATGGGAAAAAATGCTGCTTTATGGGAATAGGAGGAGCCACTGCTGCCATTTGTTTTGTTTACTGCTAAGTTTTATGTGTTTTTAAAAGGGGTATCAAAGGTATATGAACAGCATATGTACTGTACTTAGTGAGTAACGGCTGTGAGTGGGTGAGAATCAATCTGTCCTTTATTTGCTTGCACCAACACTTTGGAAAAGACAGTCTCTGTCGAGTTCATCTCACTGTCGTTCTCCAGCCGGCACCGTAATCAATACTTGTCAAGCGTGACTGTCTTTTAATGTTCCCCTTTACTTTCCAATCTAGCCACCTGTGTAATGAAAATGACATTGCCTTTTACAGGTAACTCCGCTCAGAGCTGAGCGGTCTGTCCGCGCCCAGCTTCCCCCGTCTCATTTCCTGCTCGTTTACCCAAACTGCTTTCCCTGTAATGCCTCGCTACGCTATGGTGGCACACTTTGTTCCTGTTTTATTACATTTCTCACAAAGTACAGTAAACCCAGCGCCAGCAGAACCCTGCGGGACCGAGATGGGGCAGTTATGACCAATCGGCCCGAGTCAAGATGCAGCCAAAATATTCAACTGCGGCAATGAATTATATAGATTTAATACAAGTGAGTTTAGCCTAATGTGCCTGATTTGTGAACCGAGCAGAAACATTTTGAACTAATAGGAAGTGACAGAGAGTGCCTTAGACAGGAACGTCTGGCTGAGGAAGGCTGGCAACTGGGTCTGACTGGCACAGGAGAGTGTGCCAGATTGTGCCAAGGTACAGGGTAATGGGTGATGCCGGATCTGAGGTTTTGGTGCTGTAATTACTCTGGGCTCAATAAGGCCTGGACTCTCTGGCTCAGTGGTGGCATCTGGTATTTAATTACTCTAAATGCATGGAATATCCACCACATGTTTCCTGTAAGGGCAGGCCAACACCACCATCAGTAACAATGAATCACCACCGTGTGGTGAAACTGTGGAGCATAGAGCAGTTGGATCAAATGGGACTAACCCAGTGGTGTACCATGGAGTATTATGGGGGGTCTCCAGTCATAGCCCCATCTCTACTGAGTCGGGCAGACCATATAGTGGGGAAAAAAGGTCTGTTCCAACAGTCTTGGAGCCCTCTGGACCATTAAAACACATTCTCATACTTGTTTTGGCCTGAACAGAAAGAGATCGCTGTTCTGTTGGGTGTTCTGAAAAAGTCATCAGTTGTGCTCAACTGATCAACAACACATGCCCCTAGACATTGCATGATTTACATTAAAATATAACTACTTTTTAGATTTAATTTAAAAGATATTAAGAACTGTAACAACTGTATCACACCAGCACATGTAAGTTAGATGGTTTAACCAAAGTAATACAGGAAGGTGCAGGTTTGCCCTTATGTCTCTCGGCCTTCTTTGACTTGCCTGGCCGTAGCGAACGGTGTGTCTGGGCATGCTGGGAGGCCACTCTGTCACGGTAAGAGGAGCGCGCCTGTCACCTCCCCATGATGTGGGCAGACCGCGCGTCCCGGGTGCGGGGACACATGCCGCGCGACGAAGGCGCATTGACACCTGTTCCCCACTTCCACATTACCGGGGGAGGGACGGTCTCAGAAGTTTCATTTAAAATCTCTGTCACACACTGTCAGACCCCCTCAGCCAGAAAGAGATGAACCTCCTGGGATAAATAAAACATCAGCCTGTCTGTTCCGTCCTCCGAGGCAGAGCAGGAGCCGAGGATCATTCAGTGTGTCTGACGCCCTGGGCAGCTGCGGGCTGGGAGAGGCGACTCCCGCTCCTCGTCTTATGATGAGATCAGGCAGAAATGTGGCAGACTAGTTAGCTGGGGAACTGCACCTGTGACCTGGAGGTTGCAGGATCAAATCCCAGACAGAAAGCTGCTGCTGTGCCCTTGAGCTAGATTTTTAACATGAATTGCCTCAGGATGTATCCAGCTGTGCACTAGAAGTGCTTATAGTTTGTTTCAAAGCCACACAGGACAAAGTGAACCGTCATCACAGCAAACAGGCTGAATTTGCAGTGGAACAACAGCAAGAAAAGGATTACACAATGACACAGACACACAAGATTTAAGACAACCAAACAAACAAATAATCAACTAACCTCTAGTGGTGGGGTTGAAAAAGAGGTGGAGCAAATTGCTTATGAGTTACACAATCAAGTTGATTACACCAGCTGCGTGAACAGCAATGTTCTGGCATCTTTCCCCTCTGCACGTTATTATGCCCAACTTTGCAGCAGATTGGGCATTACATCTACCGACTGATGTTCTCTTGGGCGGTAACATGCGTCTGTACTCAGTGGCTGAAAGAAATGGCTGCAAATTTCTTAGGCTGGTGTGAAGGATGGGTAAATTAAGGTAAGCACAGGCCTGAGTTCATGTCCTATATGCCTCTCCCAGACGGATTTGAAGTGCCCTAAATCGAAGTACCCCCATGCTGATTAGGGACTTTGTCATTCCAGAATGCCACACTGGTAATGCATATTCATACATACAGGATGTATTTTACATAGCACATATGTCTGCCCCCCTGTAGGAAATTGGTAGGGCCTGAGCATTCTCATTCCAAAAAGAAAGTGACTGCACTTCTTCACCATCTTATCAGTATGGGTATTCCCTGGCATATGCATAGTAGTAGATTTGAATAAAGCTTGAAAGCCTTCATATGCCTGCAGGAATGTATCTACAAGTAATACCACTTTGATTGCACACAGATGGAAACCATTCCACTGATTTTGTGACCTTTCAAACAAATTATTTGCACCAGACCTGATTTAGAGCTGCAAAAGCAAAGGGGTTGAATACCTATGCAACTGAGAGTAATCCATTTTCTCTGGTAATGTTACTTATCCATATGCATTTTATATATTGAAATTATGCACTGGTTCATGAAGTTGGTTCATACAAATTGTGTAGGTTCAACGTGTAAAATGTCATTTAAAAGATCTGGAAGCTCAGGTGGCAACAAAATGTGACAGGCTGAATAGTTCTGCAAAGGACTGTAAAGCATTGGGAGAATGGCTGCAGTCCTATTAGAATGTACATGGAGAATTTAAACGTTTACACATTTCAAGGTGGAAAAGCATGCGGCTTTGCTCAGAACCACTTTGTGAGGTCAGATGGTGTCAGCTGTTCCAACAGGCTGAGGTCACCTACAAACTTCCAGTGCTGCAGAACTGGTGGCTTCGCTGCTTTGTTGCTATATGAAATAAATATCAAAAGGCCAAGAGGTGTTTCTTGTGGCAGACCTCACATTATACTCCCACTGTATGTTTGTAAGGAAGTCTAGGAGACGATTTATTTACTTTTGAGGCAGTCAAATAACTGGAGGTTGGTATGAGATGAGGCACTGTTGAAGCCACATTGATACACTATATCAAGGTCCTTGAAATCCTTGCCCAACACAGAGGGAAGAGAACTTGGTCTAAGCTCACTGAAAGGAGGTGGCCTTATTTCAGAGCGCAGAACAACTGCCGCTGCCTTCAGGAACCTGTGCCTTGTTGCACAGCATGGTTTAGGATATCTGTCAAGGGCAACTCAGTTCATTAGCAAGCTCCTCTTCCAAGTTTGCTTGGAATTCCATCAGGCCCTGCTGCTTTACATGCCTTTACTTTCAGTAATTGCATGCACAGCTCACGGATCACATCAAAACACATTGGCAGTAGAGGTAGGAGTTAGTCTAACGTCACTGTCACACCAGGCATTCTGAAGGGCTTGAGTTTTAGGTGGAAGAGGCAGAAACGTGACAGTGCGTGACAGTCAGGGCGGGTACCTTGATGCACAGCGGTGGAAAGAGGTAAGAGCGATCCCAGGAATGGGGCAAGGGCTTTTTTGGACACAGACTGGACTGGGCCGAATGCAGCAATATGGGAGCAGTGAAGTATGTCCTCATCCAGGTTTGGCACATGCCTAGTCACTCCCAGGACCGTCCAGGATGGGCCGAATCCCCACCCCCCAAATCCCCACACACCCCGCACCTAACAGAAACAGGCTGCATTCCACTGCAATGAAAGGCCTTCTGTGTATGGGCCAGGGGCATGCTTCAGGAATGCCGGGACCCAAAGCAGGGACTGTAGAGTGGGCTTTGCTCAGATACCCTCTCCATCTAGTACCGTCAAACCATATCCCTCCTCCTGATCCCTTTCTACCTCTTCCTCAGCTTCTTTTGAGCCAACTTCCTCTCCATAGCTTACCACACCTCTTATATTTCCTGCTTTTCCTCTCTGCCTTTGTATTTTGCGTTTCCCTCATGTTTGCCCCCTTTGTCTATATTTCTTATGCATTCTCTCCATCTCTCTTCTCTTTCTCTTTACTCTTTATCTTCATTCCAATAGCTCCCTTAAGTATGGTCTCAAAAGCTCTAATTTTCATTACAATTACCACTGAACATGCATATGTAAAGGGACGTGTAATTAATCTGAACTTTCTTTTAAATGTCAATAGGTACTTGAAGCTAAACCCCAGGGAAAGTGTTTATTTGGACATGCCATTCATACATGATTTCAATGGCCTTTAAAACTAAGTAAATTATTGGTATGTCTAACCCCTCACCGTGGTGTATTTTCTCATATAATGACCCCAGGCTGATGTTTGCACTAATCAACGTGGCTCTTCTCTTTCTCTCTAACTCCAGATCTTCGTAAACACTGGTCTCAGTAAAAGTCTCTCTCCCCCCATTTCCTGCTTTTATCTGTACCACTCTTCCTTCATACCACTCTCATGTTGTCTCTTGCTTTCTCTCAGTTCCATTATCCCTCCCTCTCTTCTGTTTGGAGAGAGATTCTATCATCGGGCACCTCTAAGCCAGCTCTAATCAGGGGTCTGTATCTCTTGCCAGTGCCCAACACAGATCACCTTTCCTCTGGCTCCAGGACTAGTTCATGGCTGCATTTCCATCCCTCTGACTCACCAGTCTGTTGTGTGTATGGGTTACTGTATATCAATAGATATCTCCACTCAGAGCTATGACTATGAGGTTCTCTACTTCCTATAATGTTGATCTTTGACAAAATAAAATAAATAAATAAATAAATAAAACAATACTGATAGGGCTGGATCACAAGGAACCAGAGCGCAATCAGAATCATAGATTATGCCAGACAACCAATGAGGAGCTCTAACTTTCTCAAACCTTGATCTTGCCTTGTAACCTACACTAATTAAGTACTTCCTAAAGATGCTAGAGTACCTAATCTTCAAATTGATTTCAGTAATTACAGTAATTTATAGACCTGAACATTTGAACTGCAAGTTGGACTTTGAAAGAAAGACTCAAGACTGAACCATCTGACCTTTTACACTCTGTTTAGATATATTGTTTAAAAAGATCAAATTTAATCATTGTGTATTCTGCTGTAATCAATCTCCATCTCCACCAGATGAGCGACAGAGAATTTGATTTGCAGTCCAAAACAGGCAATGACATAAATCTATAGGTGGAAAAGCTGATATTTATTTAAAAAAGTAACATGAGTGCTTCCACAGGGGCTATTGGCAAGACTGCATGACATTATGGAACGATTGTGACAGGGCAGAGAGAGGGACAAGGGGAGATGGAGAGAGAGAGCGAGAGAGAGAGAGAAATGCAACAAAGTATGCATTGAGAGTGAGCCAGTGGAAACACTGGAGTTTCATTCAAGCCTGGAAACGTCACCAGTTCTGACACACTAAGGTAAAACTGGAAAATCTGTAAAAATAAGCCATAAAGCCATAAACGTGGGAAAGAGGGAGGCTGGAATATTACAGAAATGAAGCCCCGCCCTGAGAAACAGCAACCCTTTCCTGTGCACTACACTTCCAACGTAAATCCCCTTCCACAGTGCAACCATAGCCTTAGTGTTGCTGAACAGCCCGAGTTCAGCTGCAGCACCCAGTCAGTGTATTTTTTGTGTTTGTGTTACTAAACAGGAAATGAAATAGTTCCCATGTGACCCCCAGTGGCTGCTCACTCTTGGGCTGACTTCAAAATGAACACTATGGGCATGCAAGCAAGTGGACCAAGCAGAACAGTCAGCTTGGCTCAGGGTCTGCTTTCTTGGAGGATGTCACCCCTCTGCAGTGTGACCTAATACCATACCATACCACAGTCACTCAAAACAATACAGCGATGCCTGTTCACAGCACTGTACTATTACTGCATGGCCTGTTTTCACACAGGATAATACCTCTCTATCCATTTACAGTGAGTGGAGTCAACAGTGACAATTTAATTTCTGCAACATGAATAGTTTCTCTCTTGTTTTATGTTGCCTGTGTGAAGTAGCAACATTCAAAGCTTAATGAACTATAAAGCATTCACACATACTAAAATGGTTGCAGGTGATCAGCTGCAGGAACTTTTATCATCTTTCTGTGTTTTCATAATTGTTCTCAGCTGAAGCTGCTTTTATGTAAAGCCAGATATTCACACCTCTTGAATAAAGACAGTGGTGTGACATGATGTTAAGATTTGCATGAACTCTTCTTTTGGGTTTCTAAAGATGCATTTATGTGATCTGCATTTAATTAAAGGATTCAAATGTCAGGCTACATGTTAGACAAAGCCAAACATGCAAACATGTCAAATATAGGGATATGATGATTTTGACACTAAATGGTATATGATAATCTAATATAATAATTCATAATAATCATCAAAAGTATGATGAGTTCAATTTGTAATGTGATGATGATGTCAATAGCTGTACTGATTTCAATATGATGATCTTGTGGACTCTGAGAGCTTTATTGCATTTACATCCAGCTGAAAGACTCTTTGAACAACCCTCTGTGGAACAATACAGGAGGAGTGAGTGTGAGGGTAAAGGCTGTTGGCAGTTTTGCCATTACTACCTCAGCCCCCCCCCATTCGCCTGCTATCGCCCCTCTCTGGCCCCTAAGACGATACAGGGTCACGTGGGAGCTCTGGGTGGATTCACGCCGTATTTCCTCTGACTCCCTGTCAACTGGAATAACCCCAGCCTGAGAGTCTATGGCTGACGAACACAGATATATTTACACTTGACTTCAGGCGCCTGGATTCTAAGCAGCCTGCCTGATTGTCCCGCACCCCCTTTCCACAACCACAACAGTTCACCAAGACTAAGGATGGTACAGGGGGTTAAACATCAAAGCACTACATGGAAGGTGGCATTATATGCACATGCGCGTGTGTGTGTGTGTGTATGTGTCAGGCTGTGACCAGTGTGATGGAGCTATGGCAACACTCTGTCCTATAGCTTCCCAGAGTCCCAGTTACATAACTGAAGTTCTTCTGCTTCAGCAGTCTGACATATTGTGATTACTACTTATCACCTACATCTCAAGAAAAAAAAATAATATGCTTTATGCAATATGCAAAAGAAATAGCAAAATTAAAGGGCTAACAATGGGAGCACACAATGCTCTTTTGGATGAGTAGAGCAACAATAATGAATTCATCTGACTGTTCATGCATCCATCCTTTGGGCAGTGACAGCAAGAGGACATGGCAAAGTCACATGAAGACGCAGGCCATCCCCAGAAAAGCAAAAAACTGGACAACAGTATAGCACAGAGGTTAGGGAACTGGGCTAGCAGGTTTTCTGGCTCAAATCTCAACTGGAAAGGACAGAGGGTAGACAGCAGGCATAATTCTGGGCTTTTATTCATGGAAAGGTCAGTGTTGAAATTCTAAGAATATTTTAAGGTCTTAAATGTACTCTTAAATCAGGAGCACCTCGTGAGAAAACAGGGAGCTTGAGGGACTGTGGTGGATCGCTGGTGAGAACAGTACTGGTGAGAGGTTTGCAGGTTTGTAAAAAGTCAGAAATGTTATGGAGTAGTAAAATATGAGGGAGCTATTAAGAAGCCACTGGATAAAGTGGGCAAGTATTCTCTTTTCAGTATTTCCTGTATGCTTTTCCCCACATTTTTTCATCCGGTTTTTGGAATTGCTAATATTACTATACAAAACTTTCCTTTATTTAAATGTACATTTTATACCACTGACATCTATTGTGGTACAAGCAGTTGTCAACTCAGTCATGTTCACATTTGCATGCCAACGTACATAAAAGTGACTGAAGTCATTGCCCTTTGATAGGGTCTTCAACTGAGGAGCCAAATTAACAGTAAAATATACAATCATAGCGCTTTACATTCTATATTAGAAACATTGATATCATAGTTGTTGTAATACATTGTGATGCACGCTCATTAAATATGCACCCAACATCCTAGCTAAGCACGTAAGTTAGACAGATGAATACTTAAACAAGTAATTCATGGTCTGCTGAATACATTACCGTGAGCTGGGTGACAGCATTGCACACCATTCAATGTTATAGTTGTAATGATTACCTAGAAAGCGATGAATCTGTCACTGTAATTGTTGACAACGCAATATAAATGTATACTAAAAAAAACAGTTAATTGTGTGACTAATTGTGCGAAACCTGCCCCCATTACTTTACCTCTCCCTCTTTCCTTCAAGGAAAAAACATTTTGAAGGGGCTTTGAAATGCCAGATTAGCTGAAATTAACGTGGGCTTTGAATCACTTTATATGTTACCACAGGTTTCTTATCATTATATCTCTCCCTAGGCATCGGGTACAAACAAAACTCCGCTTCCATGCTGGGTGGGCAGTGTCTCTGTGGGCCAATGAAATTGTTTTATTCTCTTTCCATTTGTATCACACTTGTAACAGAGGATACTGGAGTGTTGTTGGTTAGTAATCAGTCATGGTACTCCATATTAGAAGCAGCTTTCCCAAATGAACAAACAGCTCTAATGACACATAGGATTTCAGAATTATTCTCAGATGCATAATACAGTACCTGATGAAACCAGATTTTTATGCATTCTATAATAGTCAACAATATTTTAATGGTTAAAGTACAATGACTATTTTTTATTTCTGCAATACTCAAATGAAATAGTTGTGTCTGCACTGAAACACACTGTAGGATGCTCTTGGCAATGAATACCAGTCACCAATGACTTTTAGTTGAGGGCTTAATATACAAGACAGACATGATATACAATTTCATCATACTGACTTTGCTAAACTTTAAAGAAATGACACCCACCTACTGTGTTAGTAAGAAATATGGAAGCATTTGTATAATAGTTATTATTAGTATTATTATTTAGATCTGGGCAATTTTGCATGGATTTTCTATGAGAGATATTTAACCACCCTTGTGACTTTCAAAAATGAAATCATTGGAATGAGGATTTTCAAGACCAAGGGAACCCTGATAACATCTAGCTACTGTAGTTAAGTAAGCAGGACAGAATTTAACTGAAGAAGATACTAAAAGCACTGTAATTATAGCTAAAATCATCTCTAATGCTAACACAAGTGCTTGTACTGGGTCATGCATTGCCATGTTAGCTATGCTAGCTCAGGTAGACTGAAGAATATGTTGAGTTCCCAGGATTATGAATTGTGGTACTAGCAAAAAGGAGAACATGGGAAAAAATGATTTCAAAGGTGGTTACAGCTGACATGGTCACTCTGATCACTGCAGAGAAAGCATGTTGTACTGAGACATCGGCTAGAAAGCATAACTGCTTCTGCCCTACAAAAGGCTTCCTCTCCTGTGAAACCAGACAAAATCAGGCTACCTGACGCAGACAATTCACACAATGAAACAGCCTGGTTTTGAACAGTCAGCCACTGTGTGTGTGCGCGTATGTGTGCACCACTGCTTCACTGTAGGAGAAACCATGTCAAGCTGTTTAGATGAAGGATACAAGACATTTGAATTGTAGGCATGCAGAGTTGTCCTTCAGCGAGTTCTTTTCTCAAATTCCTGTGAAGTGCCATTTCATGAGAGAATTAGATTAGTGATGGATTTTCTCCAGCAGAAATAAAGTATGTTTGTACTCTTCAAACAAAGTACGATTAATCTTTTCAAATAATTGACTTATTCAGTTTTGAAAGGAGCCAAGACCAGAATTATACTGATGCAAGAAGGAAATGCATAGGTTTAATTTTGCACAAGAATAATTATATTTGCCTGGATTGCTGACTGACATTAACAGTGCAGATTTTGAGCCTTATACTTTGGGTGCAATCCTGATATCAAATCAGGCATAAAAGCTGCTTTTCTTAGCCTATTGTTTTCACAGAAGCCATTTTTGACCAAGTTAGGACAGACCAAAGAACTGTGACTAGAGATGACTGGAATGTGATGAAGAGTACATTTGCAGAAGAGGATGAACTTTTTGAAAGAGCAGTTAAAACAATACAATAGACATTGCTTGTTCATGCAAGAAATTCCACTTTTTTGGTATACATTTGACCCAGAAGATGCAGTTAGGGAAAAAAAAGAACTTGTATTTATCTTCCGCAATCCTTTAAAGAGCTTGTTTTAATGCCTGGTATATGCTTAGCTACAGAATGATTCAGGGTGAGACATTTCTGGAATGAACTAATACCACAGGAGCTGCTTGTGGTGATGGGTTCTCACAGAGGCAGTGAGGCTTGAGAATGTCTCCTGCCCTCCTGGGAGACTCCACAGCATGGAACTGGAACATGTGCCTGCCACCACAGACCCCTGACACAAATCAAGCTCCTAACTGGCAGGGCGGCAGCGGGAAGCTGTAGCCTTCAGTGTTGGCAGGGAAGAGGGGTTGGGGAGTGGATTTGGAGGGCACCACAGGAGTACGCCATATTAATGTGAAACAAGGCAGAGTCTGTGACAATGCACTGCTGCCGGTCATTGCTGATGAGTGTTATAGGCGAAGCCCTGTCCCACACTGAGGCAGCAGAGCCAGCCAGGCAGAGGACGCAGAAGAAAAGGTCTTGGACTGGTCTTCTCTCTCCAGGTCCACATGCACCAACTCCTAACCCTAACCCTACTCCATACACCATACACCACCTTGCTCCCCAACTCAGAAATCTTCCAACCCTACTTCACCCATTGTCATGGTCCAACTTCTATTTCCCACCATTCTTACAAACCTTGCTTGATGATGTTATTTCAGTCCCACCGTGTCCCTCCTTGAATGTGGCGCAGTCCTCTCTCCTTCTCATGCCGCCCCTCCACCCTCCTTCATCACCCCTGATGTCTCCTCAACCCCCCTTCCCTTCCCAGCCCCTATTTCCCCTTGACCCCTTGGCTCTCCTTCACTGCCCACCTCCCAGCTCCCAGCCCTGGCTCTTTGCTGTCAGCTGGGATCACTGCAGCTCATCCACTGATATGGTCTGTGAAGGCCCTATGGGGCAAATATGACCCCCAACAAAGTAGGACAAGGAAGGGTACTGGTGGAGGGTAGCAGAAGAGACAACATTTTTTTGGAAAGCTGACTGAAGTATTTTTTATAAAGCTGACTGATGTGTTTGACTCACAAAAAAAGTAAACCACCCTCACCCATCTCTCCAATGGTTCTTCCTTGCTTCAGAACTTTCAAATGCAGTATTATACTTTTGGTGATGCTTAAAATTGCAAGCTGACTTTCAAACACTGACTTCATGAGAATGAATTCACACATCAGTACTATCTCTATATTACGTACTCAATAGCTCACTCTAATTTTATTTTTCTCATTAATAGCACACAAAACATTTAGACATGTTTAGACAGGAGATTTCAGGAATACAGGACCCACCAGCTACAGATACAAACATATCTGTTTGGTCTGGCGGGTTCCTTGGAATAATGTTTTTGACCCATATCCAACACCAGGAATTGTCACTCTTTGAAACAAGGCTTCACATGCTTTCATGGAATGAAAAAGAATGACAGCAAGCCATTCATTTGAAGCATCTAGCTCATTTTCAATTATAAAAAATACCCTTCACGGCAGTTTAGACATCTCACTTTGAAGAGAAGTTAAGCCCTTATTAATTACTCAACCGGGCAGCAAATCAGTACCTGAGAGATTTTAGCACATTACACAAACATTTGCAAAATACACAAACCCACAGCATACAATATTCATAAAACATACACAATTAATTATAAACACATTCATACAATATTTAGCACACAATATTTATTAGGCTTAAAGTTGATATAAGGTCCTGACGCAATGAACAATTGAATCAAATGGGGGCACTGAATACACACGGATGAAACGTTTTTTTAAAAAACGTTTTTTTTTTTTTTTTTAAATTCAGGAACTTTCACAATAAGTCATTAAAAATGTTATGTATGTATGCCATAAAGAAGGCTGTCACTATCAGACAGTGTTACCACCATGGTGACACCATCATATACAGAGGAGATAAGGCCACACAAGCTCAGGAGAACATGAGGCATGCTCTGTCTGCAGTTTGTGAAGTGTGCCTCAAAGGGTGGGGATGGGTAGGGGGAGTGCCATGGGTCCTCACAGCACCACAGGCCGGTTTAGCTCTCCCTGTGGCCAAGGGACAGCCTCTCTGTGTTGTTCAGACACCATTGCGGTGGGTTTGGTTATGACCACACCTCAGGGCGCACAGACAGGATGGACAAATATGGCTCTGTGGACTTTTTGGGGCCGTTCTAATGCCCCAATCATCAGGCAGAACAGGTGCTGTTCAACTGGAACAAAGTGCACGTGAAAAGTGGCAAGAGGGCCTTGAGGAAGTTCACGAGCCAGACTCTGATATGTGAGGTGCATCTACGATTCACAAGTGTTTGTGCTGGGTGTTGGTATAAGTTCCCTCCTTCACTTCTTTGTCTCATTTAGCAGTTGCATTACTATGAATCACGAACAGAGCATTGAGATGCACATCGGGTCCAGATGAGCTTGCCTTCTCTCAGACCCTGCGCCGCATCTATGCATATCACGGTGGACATTACTAATTGCGCCTACTCCGCCTATCCATACGGAGAATGCAGAAGCATTTGTCATGCAGAGAGAGATCAGGGTAAACAGATTATGACTGGAGGAGTGGAAAACTCCTCCTTTCTTTGACATCGTTCCCAGCTGGATTACATCCCATTAAATTCCCTTTCATCTTAATGCCCGCTTCATTATAAGAAATAACAGGGGCCAGACACCCGGGGAGAGCTTCTGTGTGAGATAAGAATACTGGGCCCTCACATGAAACTAACAGGCCCTTTGATTTAGGAATGCAAAACAGCAGAATGTGTGCATTTGAGGAGTCAGTGTTTACTTGTTGATGTGTTTACACACACACACAAACACACACACACACACGTGTGTGTGTGTCTGTTAGAGCGCACACTAGTAATTTTTTGCTGCTAAATGTGCACAGCATGGTGTCCTATGCACACACTGTCTGTTTGTCTGTCTGGTTCATATATGTATGTGGCATGGCATATATATGCTCTTATTGCATTGCCTCTGTCTGCGCATGCAAGCAGACGTGTGTCTGTCTGCACACTGATTCACCCTTTCAGTGGAGCCAAAGTGCAGGCAGGGCAGCGCGGAGCTGCGCAGCGCCCGGGCCCCTGTCCTTGAGGTTGTCACGGCGTCCTTGAGGAGCCCGGCTCGCCGCTACGCTGTGCAGCCAGCCTTGCTTCACACGCTGTGACAGCTTGTGCTGTGCCCCCCACGCCTGCCTCCTACAGCCCCCCCTTCTCCCCTTTTCACAGCACATTTTTTTTTCCACAGTGGCAGAAAGAAGAAGCCCTCGTGTCATTTCGTACAATCAGGGCAAAATGGCGGGGCGCGCGAATCGGGACCCTTAGAGGACGACTTCCGAAAATCCTCTCTTTCTTTCCCGCACGGCGAGGGCACGGTCAAAAAGGCTGTTTCCTTTGTGACAGAGTGGCGTTCGGTCGATGTCTTTGAGAAGGGCTCTGAATATGTGATACTGTGCGGCTTCCCAATCCTGCGCTCATTGCTGCTCATTTCAGCCAGAGCTGTTGCAGGGTTTCATCCATACACTTCGCCTGCATAAAAGAGCAGATTAAAACCTAATTATACGCTACAGATTTGGGCTGCATTAAGCCTCCTGGTATCTTGGCGTGGGCCCAGGCTGTGTGAAATGTGTAAAACATACCCGCTGTTTACAGAGAGCAACCTTAACCTCTGCCGTGTTTGCCTGGCTCAATCAGGCTCATCTAAAGGGAGAGGGTCATGGGAACCTGAACCCTTCTATTAAAAAAAAGGGGAGACCTTGACGCTGACACTCACTGATGTCTCTTTTCTTCTTCCCGATCTGTAGAACTGGTCCTCCCCAATCACACAGGAGAGATTCTTTTTATGACAGTGCACAGTTTGGAGCACAAGCGTCTCACAGGATGGAGGTAAACATTTTGTAAAAACCCAGCCACATGGGAGACTGGTGTTCACCTGTTTTTCCAGTAGGATTAAAGGGACCCCTGTTTAGCAGAAGCAGGTTTAAGCAGGGCAGGCACGCAGTGAAGAAAGAAACACTACATGTTTTTGTCACACCCACCTTTATTAGGACTGCAAAAGAGCAGTGACCTTGACACATATTTTCAAACGCCCTCCTCAAGGAGAGCAGACTAAATGTGTCACACCACACCACCTGCACATGCTTGTGAACTTACCCCCCCACTTAGGCCATCCCCAGTGCTGAACCTGACCCCAGCCACTCTTCCAGCTCAGGATAAAACCACCATAAAGGGTTACAGTCTACAGCCAGACACTGTGCCGCCCAAGGTAACACCTGAGTCACAATGATCTTTCAGGTCCTCAGTCTGGGAAGTTGGGGAGGGATGAGAACTCCGAGCAGCCTGTCCGCTGACAAACGCTCAGCACACTTTATTGGTAGTGACAGCTACAGGGGCAGCAGACCGAAAAATTCCCATCGAGAAACAAACCGTATTTGCATATTACATTTGCTAGTTGTTTACGTGTCTCAAATCTTAGATAAATTAATGAATGAATAACAATGAAAGTCACAGCTGAAGGGCTGAAGGGCATTTGAAAAACAAAAAAGAGAAAACAGTCGGTACTCTGTAAAAAAAACCCCCGAGAAGCTGTGTGACAGTGTGGAAGATGTCTTTTTCTGTCCTCAAATAAAGGAATGAGGATATGGAGATCTTGAGAGCGATAATATTCAATGACCTCAGCTGGACTCAGTCAGCACCGTGAAATGGATTTGTGTGAGCTGTCCACCAATCAAAACCAAAGAGGGCGGCTGGTGGGGATTCCATAAACAATGTGATTAAATTACCGCGCGCATGCCACAGAGTGGCAAGAAGGGTTTTCCTTTTTTCCCCCCACACCGGCCTGATAAGCAATCTAGGATTGACGATGAAATTCTACTGTGTATCCTAATTGCCACTGAGAAATCCATTGCTCTAATGGTTTGGGCATTGCATGTGCTTACTCTCTCAATCTTTCTGTCACTTTTTGTATTTATTATGGACTGGTTTGTTCAATAGACAACACTCAAGATGACACTACAAAATCAGTCACAATGTGTGAAACAGCCAGCCAATAGAAGGTCCACAATGAGTAATTCTGAACTGGCATGACATTTTCTACCATTTTTAATAACCCAGAATGAGTAATCAGCTTGTCTTTTATCATATGTTATTAAATGAAAGCAACCCAGATTTTCTTCTGGCATGTCAGTGCATCTGTGTTTCTTGCAAAGGTCTCCCATAAGCCAGGAAGGTTCTTCATGCACTGCTACTCTTGTGGACTACAGCACAGCACAGTCCTGACATGTGGTTTTGTGCAAACAACTATTAAATGACTGTTGATGCTCCCAATTCCTTCAGAAATACTGGAAATGACTGCAGCCACTCTTCATTTCCTTGTTCCAATAGTTTTCATAGGGCTGTAGGGATGGAAATAAATGGTATGGAATCACAACTCACAGGACAAATTGTGATGCAAACTGGGATTTAAATTTTCCATTCTATACATTTCCACATATGAATCTTGCCGACATGAAGGAACCACTTAAAAGAGAGCACACTCCAGAGACGCTCACTCCAGATACCTTAAAGCGTGCATTCGACAGCTCAGTGCATCTGCTTACTGGTTTCCTGTGCCTTAATGTAAAGGAAAATGCAGGTGAAACCGCTCACACATTTGGGATTTGTTCAGATGAACTTTCTGACACCAAATCAGAATATTAACATGTAGCTGTGCTTGATAAAATGAATTGCTACCTCGCAGCATAGCAATATTTGGACTTCAAGACTCAAGAGGGAGAAAAAAAGATAGACCCTAGACCCATATGGTCATGGAAGAAATCATACCTGTGGATGAACAGAAAATACAAATACCATTAATAAGAAAAAAGGGCTCAAATGAAGTATCAGTTATTGTTAGGATGTACTGTTCAGATGGAAAGCAAGTTGTCTCATATTCAGCCAAAATAACAAAGAGGAGAGCAATGCAATCATCAGAGTGAACTGTTCTTTACAGTATCTCTGAATTTAGTATTAGATAGGTTATTGAAGGTAATTCAGAATGTAATTAGGATTATTTTGGGGCAACGTCTGACATGTCATGTAATATACAATCTAATTTAAACGCACACAGGGAATTGCTATTCAAGGATAATTTGTGCGGCAAAATTGCTGTGCAAACCGAAAAAGTTATTTCCATCTGTGGACTGGTAATGATGGGGCTCAAAGGACAAATAAGGTGTCTGAGGGAGAAAATGACTGCCTTGCCAGATACAGCAGATGACCTGTTATCTGCTTTTCATGAGGAGGAAGGGGGCGGTGACTGGAACTGCTGACACTTGGCCAGTCTACAGATGACAGAACATAAAGTAGTAGCTCTCTTTACAAACACAGAATAAAACATTTCCTTCCTGCAGACATGTGCTTATAGAAAACCCTTGAGCAAAAATTATTACTGGTGTAATAAGCTGGCGTAAGAAACCATCTTTTGCTATTTGGTCTCATCTATTTCAATATGATATTGAATATAGACATATCATTGTATACAGATGAGATTACCCTTAATTGTGAGTCTCAAGTCTCATCATGCAATGCAATAGGTAAACAAGATGCTAGCAGTACAAACAGGCAAATGGAACTGAGGAGATGGCTTTGATTGCTTCACTGTTAGCAAGGGGTATGCTCATTGTAGGGCAAGGAAATTGTCCAGTTGATCACAATGTGGCATTACAATATCCAGGATCAGTGCCTGAGGGTAACCCTGACAAAGAAGAGCAGCTGGGGTCGATATTTATCACCAGTTTTCAAATGGTTCACATTCTTGATTCTCAGACTGCTGTCTCTTGGCCCCTTTCAAAATGATCCAAAGTTGGGCTTTTGTGTCATGTCACGCTATTGCATTGCCAAATACAAGAACATCTAATGGTATAACACATAAGTATGATGTCATTTCCCTGTATATGAAGTCCTCATTGCACCTTCAGTGTAGTTTAGCCTTTGGATTTCCAGAAAGGGAGCACAGACAAGGAGGTGGAAACAGGCTCAAGGGGTTGCACACAGCAGCACAAATTCTGTGTGGTGGCAAAAAAAGAAAAAAACCCCTCCAAATATTGTCCTTTGACACCTGCTCTCAGCATAGCACCACCTCCTACTGTCAAGCAGACCTGTGCTATACATTGCCCTCTTCGTCAGGGTGTGCACAGGTTGAGAAAGGATACATTATGACCTTTTCCTCAAACAAAAACCAAAGAGACACATCGGAGACCCGGAGGGGCATGGTGGAGAATATGTAACTGGAACGCCAAATTAAATTCATGAAAATAACTGGCCTGCTTCGCTCAGAGACGAAGGGGGGCAGCGCTCCATTGGATACGTTTCAGCGATTCAAGATCTCTGGTTCCAGACAAACGTTTCTGGCCTTGCATCCATCGCCGGGCAAAGACCCCACTAACATGGCAACGCAGTGCCAGGAACAGCAGCACAAAAGCACACAGAGAGAGAGAGAGAGAGATGGAGCGGAGCTGACGGATGGAACAGGGAGACCAATCGGAGGCTGACCACGAGCATTACCGCCCGGCTCCGGTTTGCCTTTGAAGCTAGGGCGCATCCAGCTTAACTCATCCTTTACCGAGGATGGGGACGAAAAACCGCCAAGCAAAGATAATCACTTTGTCTCGCTGGGGGAAGAGAAGAGCGCAAATTTGACAAAGTGGGACAAAAATAAAGCGTAGACGGGCAAACGCGCTCATGCATAAAATCACTGCCTCTAATCCAATTTTGTGCGCCTTTTTAAAAAAAGTACAAGACAGATAAAGATGCTGGAGTAACCGCTGGGTGGGACATTTTCAATGACAAAAAAAAAAAAAGATGAGATATAAGGGCATTCTCCACGATAAAAAAGCCCTCCAGAGAGGGTGGTGTTTCAGGCTTGCAGAGGGAGGAAAGAAAGTAAGAAAGATAGAGAGAGCAGAGAGAAAAGTCTTTACCCCTGTACATGATTTGACATCCACATGCAGATCACCCCCAGGCTACGCGGCCCCCTCCCTGTGGCTAGGGGACTGAAATGAACTGTGATGTGTCGCAGCATGAATCTCAAACATGCGCGCCGCGAGACTCTCGTTTCCCTGACACTGGCTCGCCGGGCACGATATATTCCCTTTTAATTACTTTGAAAAGCATTTTGGAAGTGCATCACTGCCCTCCGTCCTGGTGTTACCGAGCCTAATTACAGGGGATTACAGCTTTGATCCCTGATAGAGAGGCAGTGTTTGTTTGTAATTTATGGGAAGGGCCTGTATGGTGTCGCCTTGCGAAAAGCGCTCCTGCCAAAGAGGTTAAACGCCCCTGAGGGTGGGCTGTGTCTGACTAGGATGTTTAATATAGACAGCACAAATGAGTTCTCAGCCGCAGCTTTCTGCTACATTAAACCAACACCCCCTCACCTCCATGTCGTACAAATCCAGAGATGCCATCTGCAGGGGCTTAGCACCTCATTACTAGCAGAACTGCTCAAATATGAATTGAACCATCTTGCACATACAACACACATGCACTTGAATATGTACACAAACAAGCATGTGAACCTCCTGAGTCCTCCACATGTACTCTGACACTGCACACACATTTACACGCTCTCACACATTTACACACTGTCAGAGATGCACATGGACAGACTGCCAGAGAGACACACATGAAGTCACTGTAATTGAGTCACACAAAAACACACTGGAACAGAGAAAGGCATGGACATACTGTATCAGACACACATAGACACAATGTCACAGTGACAAATACACACACAAACACACTAACAGAGACACACACAGACACATTGTCACAGAGACACATGAGAACAAACTGTCACACTGATACACGTGAACACACTGACACAGAGACACACATGAGCACGCTGTTACAGAGTTACACATGGACACAATGTCACTGAGACAAATATGAACTCGCTGTCACAGAGACACAAAAACATACAGTTCGTCCACACATATGTACACATAGTCACAGGAGCACATCAATACCATCTACTCAGAACTGTGCATATACACTGTCACAGAGCCAGAGACAGACATGCTTCTTCTACATGCTAGTTTTAGCATCTGCCTTTTTCAATCAGCATGGGGGACCCCTGCTTTCCCATTGGTCAGCACAAGGAGAAGTGAGATGTTCAGGGTCTGCAAAGCATCTCCCTGAGGTTGAGCAACATCTCCTTTGCTCACCTTAGGGTTCCCTGTACTGTATGTATGTATGTGTGTGTGTGTGTGTGTGTGTGTGTGTGTGTGTGTGTGTGTGTGTGTGTGTGCATGTGTGAGTGGAGCAGGAGGTAGGAGCCCGGACCTCCAGTAAAATCAAATCACCAAGGGTTAAGCACGGCAGACATGTTCCCCACAATTCACTGTGAGCCTGCAGATTCTAACTGCCCTGGGAAAGCGGGCCACAGCCGCTGGACAGACTGTCATCTCCACGAGGCAACTGGTGCGCATAATGTGCAGGCAAATGGAAAGGGTGTGTGATCACACACACACACACACACACACACACACACACACACACACACACACACACACACACACACACACTTGCACACACACACTTGCACACACACGCACACAAAAATTATTACATGCTCACACGCGCATGCGCACACGTATGCACGGATGAGCACACAAGCGCCCTACAGACATGCCAGTATCGCGCTGTTGAGAGGGTGCGGACACACAGACACACGCACACATCCAGGCAGACAAAATCTAGAGCTGCCAAAACTACTGTGCCCACAAGGCAAACAGAGCAAACACGTACACACACATATTCACACATACATGAGCACCGGTGCTGAGTGGGGGAAAACACTGAATGCTTTGATCATTCCAGTGCACGCAAAACAAATGCTCAACCTTTGCACCCAAACAAAAACACAGGAAATCAAAACAACTCCATCTCTAGGTTGGGCAGGGCTCCTACCTCCTGCTCCACTCACACACAAACACACACACACACACACACACACACACACACAGAGGCAGCACTATTGCTGACAGCGTAGAGGATATGAGGGCACTGAGTGCCTGTGGGAGTCAGCAGAAGGTGAGGAGAGATAACAGCCTGGGACTCGTGTCAGGGTGAATCAGAGCCTCACATCTGAAGGAGGGGGTCATGTCCTGTCCTGGTGGAACTGTCAGGACGTTCCCTATGCCTGCCCCGGGACTTGAGGTAGGAAGCCCTCTATACCACAGCACCACTGCGTTTTAAATACTACCATAGCAGTCTTACTCCATATACCAATAGGTGATATTTTTGCTCTCCTCCTTGTACCCCAAAAACAAGCTGTGTCACCAACAGATGCAAGGAATCAATGTAGTGGAGCCACTGCCCGCATCCACAAGTCATTCATCAAAATAAGCTCCTGTAAGGTCTGAGGGACTTCATCTATGCCTAATTCTTCAACACATTCTCACCATATAGCTTCAACTGGGGCATCTGAGATACTCTATTACACCTTGCCCGGATAGACATCTGACTCTAAAACCTCTTGAACAGAGGTTCAGAGCCTGTGAACAGGTACATCATACACACTAGCCTGTGTGGAACGATGGTATTAGAATCTGAGCCTGCAGACACTCTAATATGATGACAGCAAAGCTCCAGCCACCACACACATATACCGTCCCACATGTCCTCCTCCATCCTGCACAGAGCCCCTACCGACCCCCAGCTTGCAGAGACGCTGGAGGCCCCGGCCAGCACCGCTCTGTTTGCTTGACTTTTAAGTTAATAAGTAAATGAAATGAGGCCGTTGGTACGAGCAGCATTCCTGCAGGCTGCATTAGTAACCAGTCTATTTTCTGCAGCGCTGCTGGCAGCTGGGACTGCACACTGCAGAGGAGACAGAGGAAAGGAAGGGAGGAAGGGAGAGAGAAAGAGAGAGAGACCAGCAAAGCGCAATCTGCCACAGCTGGAGCGATAATGAGTGACTGAAGCAACACTCAAACAACATAAATGAGACACGCGGCACACTCTAAATAGTCTCTCGACGAACTGGTGTGTCTGAAATGGAGGGAAAGAGAGACAATGGGATAAAAGAAGAGACAGGAGAGAGAGTGCCTTCCCTCCCTCCTTTTTCCAGCAGGGATTTATGCATTAAGGCCTTCTATGTCCTCCTTAAACATTCCTGTCTTTTCTCCTTTCTTCATCCCTCTTCTCTGTCTTCCTCTGTTTGTGCATACATGTGTGTGTGTTTGCACATGTGTCTGTGAGTATCCAGGATACTTTTCAGGATATATTTGTGTAACAATGTGCGTAACCAGGATACACATTTTTAAGAATGTAGAGTCAGAGCTGGGTAGCCTCAAGTTTGACATCACCACAAAGTAAAGAGACAATGTGCCCGCTCCTGTTCAACACCAATCTCAGCACTCAGACGGAGCGAAACATCGATGAGCGAGCCTGTGTGTTCCCTGTGTGTGACTGCCTCGCTCCAACTCTTACATGGGCCTAAATTCAGGCAATCATTGCTCTGCTTACCACAGTGCCTGGTGCTCTGGTTGGGTAATGAAGTGTCAGGGGTGATTATGGTGAGAGCTGCCATACTGGGGCAGGTATAGACGAGCCCCACTCATGAATGCCTATAAGCCACCCACTGCATAGACATCCTCTGGGTCTGTTCAGCCTCTATGACATCTGTACCACTGCTGTGCAATCAGGAGTCATTTCTACAAAAGCCAATGCTCCTACTGACTGGATTTACCAGATTACTTTGAATTACTTATGTGGCTTCCATCTTTGTAGGTGCACAGCTGTAGCTGGGCTCTCTCAACACTGAAAGTGCATGCCTTCACTTGTATCTAGGATTCAAAATGCCACTAAAAGATTGGTGGGCCTGGACCAGACTCTTTTAGAAAGAACGGTGCTGGACGGTCACAGAAACGCCATGTGAAACAACCGCGGCCATGTCTGAAGGCTTGAGCATTCAGAAAAGTCAAGGACAAGTTTAAAGGATGAATGATGATCATTTCTGTTGTGCACTGAGTTCGGCTCTTGCCAACAGGAACCTGTATGTGCTGCATGACAGTAACAGTTACTATAACCAGAACGGAGTGCACCAGGTGTTCCTGAATGTGGTCCTGCAGGAAAATGGTGGTAGCAGGATTAGATGCACCTGAGGAAAATTCAATTAAGCTCTGTCTGACTAGAACTGACACTGTCACTCAGCTGAGATCTGAGGGCATGTGCTGGAAAAACACGCATCTCCTTAGCATCAGGAATATAGATACAGAGTACATGAAACAGCCAGAGACAAGTACTGCACACTCCTGAAATGAACACATTTAACTGAATGCTGTATTTAAGAATGAATGTAAAAGCACACGCTACCAACAAAGTATCACTACCAGTTATCCAGTTATTCAAAACCAGTTCAGTTCTATTCAGAGTGGTGCTCTGTGTTTTCTGTGTGTATGTGTGTATGTGCGTGTGCGTGTGTGTGTATGTGTGAGTGTGTGTTTGCTGCCAAATTCCACCATCAGGATCATGCTAATGAGATGACACACAGAGAACAATAGAGGTTGATACAATAGTTTCTTGAATTTATTGGAACAAGCCCATCTTAACTGTTCCACAACTGTGAAAAATCACACAATGAAGAACCAACAGAATGAAGGTGGCTGTGGGTTCAGCACTTTCCCTTGTTTCAAATACTGATGACAGACATTGCAGACTGGCATTACAATGGCTGAACAGGCCTGCTCCATGACTGGCTGCACTCTCCTGTACATCCTCCCTTTGTGTATTGGACATTGTGGCTCTGCCCGATGACAGTTGTGAGACGTAGGAGAACAGTGACATCCTTCATCCAAGATCAATGCCACGCCTTCCCTCTCCTCCAAATCCACTGCTGGAGATTGTTCTCACGGTGACCAGGTGATCAAGTGGCCCACCCCATTCATTCCATCTCTGCCAATACCAAGGCCCCAGTCTGCTACTTGCTGACCCCAGCACCCACCGTACAGAATCTGAGTCTTTCATATCTACTTCAAGAGGTATCAGACATCCAACAATGTGAAACTTCTAAGATGATCACAAATATTGGTCAGATTAGAGTATTTTCCAGAGTTGTGTAAACGTAAGGGTATGTGCATTGTTGATCAATGAAATGTGATTGGCTTGTGGGGATCATATTGTTCCATGCAGCAACACTTCAAAAAGCAACAAGAGAATTTCACAAAAAAAGGCATCAACTGCATATGACACAAAGAGCTTATCACAGAAAATATTTCATCCAAGTGCAGTGATTGACTATTTATGTTCTGTGTCTGTCCCAGAGCAGAGTGCAGCCTACAAAAAGTGCACACATAGTGTATAACAACTCAGCACAGCCGATGACAAAAAGATTGAGGTGCGAGAGCTTGCAGGTGCACCAGCAGAGAGGAAGCCGACAGGTGTCTTACCTGAGCTGCCGCTTGGCTTGCCATTGGCGATCTGCTTGAGCCGCTTCTGGTGGGACTTGCCGTTGTAGTGGATCTGCGCCTGGGCCGCCGAGTTCAGCTGGATGTTGCACACCTCACACAGGGTGTACGTCTTGTGCTTCCTCTCCCTCTTGGGCCGGTGATCCGGGACGACCGACTGGACCTCCGCCCCATCGTCGCAAGGCGGCTCGCCTTCCAGCGACTGGCCGCTCTCCTGCAGAGAGGCGGGGCTGAACAGCCTCTTCATCCCTGTGCGAGGAAGGGGGAGAGGGTCAGGAGCGCACAGATCAGAGGCTGAGCCCTTCCCAGCGGCTCACCTGCCGCATACCCCCCCCCCCGCAAAGATGCGCCCGCAGGTGTGCGATGGAGACGTTCGCCGCTGCTGTCGCACTCAGCATCGCAGAGGTGGCATGACTGCAGGGCCGATCAGTGCTCGCCACGGAGAGCGGCAATTAAATTCGATACCTCATAAAGTGACACCCACATAAAAATAATCGTGATCCACGGGGCTTTATGGGAATGTGTGGCATGTGATGCTCGAGCCCCAGCGGTAAGCCCTCTTTCAGCGCAGCCACTCTGGGGGCTGAGTCACAGAGTCGAGGCTTGCGGAACATCCAGCCCCGCCTGCCAAAGGACAAAATGCCTCAAATCCAAACAACGGGAGCCGGGGGCCTGCAGTTCCCCAGACCACCATTGGGAGGAGGAAGCGCACCACTTTCCAAGGATCCACGCAGAGGACCAGTAAAACATCATTTAACCATAGCACGAGCTCTGCATCCCTCAAGCGGTTATTAGACGTCTTCTCGCTTCGCTTGTCACGCATTCTAGGGAAAAAAATTGATGCATTTGATGATGTCATTATGGTAGCACTTGTGCCGACAATACAAACCGCTGTGTATGTTCAATCCTGCGGCATCCCAATGTGAAGCCGTTGCTGCTTGATGGCGACAACCACTATGGTAGTCAATTTCTTGTGCTAACCCAGATATTGGTAAATCATTATCACTGTTGAGAGGATCTCAAAACCAGAATCACAACAAACTAATTTCCAGCCCTGCCTCCTGATGCTCAAGAGAGTGACCGCTCAACTAAAATGGCACCCTTTTCAAACTATCCTGCAGAGGACATCTTTTACCACTTTAACTGTGACAATATGAGCTTGATGCTTTAAGAGTTACTGTTCAGCAAAGGACTTAAAAGTGTTGTACTCACTATAATGCAAGAGATTCTCTGCACAGGCTATGTCCATTACCACTAGTGACACATCCTTAGTGCAGATGCTTCAGTCTTCTTTATTTCAAGTAATCATGCTCCTTCCAGTTCCTGGAAAACAGTGGCCCCCGCCTCAGTCTGACCCTAAAAACGCAGCGATGGCTGAAGTTCTGACTTCTCAGACTACTCTTCACCCTCCACGTCTCCTGCTTTATCCCTTTCATTCTTGCTCTCCCTTCTCCCCGAGTCTTTGCCGCTACCCCTGTCTCATCGTTTGGATCAGACGCGGCCCTCTGATGAGGCATCAGTCATCGCGTGGTTTTGAGTTACCATCAGATCCTGTCCCAGTGTGATCTCAGCTCCTGGGAGGAAATGAAAGGTAAGGTCTGTCAGAAGAGCAGCTTGTATGGCCTTGTATGGTTCTCGCTTTGAATGTGTATGAGAGACAGCCGGGGGTTTGTGTATGAGGGACAGCCTTGCACATCTCAACATTGCTGCTGGAACATTACACATAAAGCAAAGTCCAAGTTGCCTGGTAAACCTTGTACTTTACATATGTGCAAGAGTGTTGAAATAACATCTGTGATGAGTACCTAAAGGTTTCACAATTGGCTCTCCCTTACCAAGGGTGGAATTCTGACAGGTACAGAGGACACAGGTCATTACACTCAGCATGAAAAAAAATCTTAAACAGGCTTAAACGTTTGCTTCAAAAGATTATTAGCACCTTAACCATACAAGCAAGGCCAAATATATCACTCAGTCAAAGGCTAGAAAGGAAGGTAACTCTGAGCACTGGGCCCACAGTACAGGAACCTGAGTCAGTATGGTCACTGGGCCAGTCAGTGGTTTGTGGGTGGCCTACTACTCTGCCCTTCACCTCCAGGAGAGGCCGAGGCCACAACCTGCCTCCCAAACATCCAGTTGACCTGGCAGAACTCTCTCATGGTTGCTAGCCAGCCAGGACAGGAAGGAAAACCACTCCAGCCAGCAGGTGCTTGCAAGACTTGATATTTCCCATTACTTCGAATGAATTCCTGCATACCGGTATTTACTATGGTAATAGGATGACAGGGAGCAGGAGCTACTTTCTGCATAGGTTTGTATTTTATGTGATATAAGAAGACAACATTGATATATAAGGGTAACAGCATATTTTTTCAGTATTTGATCTTTCTGAGCAAATACTAAAAGCTGTACATATTAGAGTACACACACACACATATATAATATCTATATATATACATATATATATATATATATATATATATATATATATATATATATATATATAAATATAAAACATCATAGGTTTATAAGTTTATTTCCTACTTTTTTCCCTTAAATCTTACTACTATCACTCCACTATCAATGACATTGTTGTTGTTGTTCCCAAATTACACATTTTATTGAAGAAAACATGTTGCAGGTCACATCTATTCACAGTCCTGCAGCTGGCATTTTGTAAATCCTTCTCTGGCATAGATTACACTTGCAAGACACTTCCTGTGGAGTTTTATGAGGTTCTGGCTCACTTCAGATGTTTTGGTTTCATTTTTTCAAACAACAAATGTTTGAAATAACTGAGGTCTGAAGATTGAGATGATAATTTGAAAATATAATGTCATTCTGAAATGTCCATGTCCATTGTCTCCCAAATCACTTGTCCCACAATCCATAGCGGCAAGATGTATCCGCTTCCTGGCAGCTTTGCCACTATGGAAATGCAAAGTATTACATTCAGCATTTTGCTAATTTCTCTACTTCCACCTTCCAGCATATGTACTATTGACCATTGACCATTTTCTCAGCAGTCTTCAAATAGCTTGTTGACCTTAACCATTATAATGTATGTTACTGAAGAATATCACAGGGAAGCCTTTGGATGACTTTGAATTGAAAAAAAGCAGAATTTTGGTGGACATATTTTTTTTGTTATTTTGTTTTAAAAATAATTTAAAGATGTGAATAAATATGACCCTTGTGTTTTCTGGACAAAAACTCTGAATTTGACCTCTGCAATGCTATTAAGTTTAAATTATAACTTTAAAAGCTTCATTAATATTCCTTCAATGATATATGCAACTATACATAGTTAAAGCAGTTGTACTTACATGAAAGCGCATGATAGTAAAAACTGACAAATTCCTGACATATTACTATTGTAATATTATTAGTGCCACCTTTTCATGTATAGGTTTCAGGAAAAGCTGCTTCAAAATGCAGAAAGTTGCTCAAATATCAGCTCTGCTCTGAAACGTTTTCATGTCTGTTTTCCATTAAATTCTTTCCATAAATAAATGAAAAGGTCTAAAATGCCTTACTGATAGATTAAGACATCAAGAACATAAAGCCATTTGAAAAACGTCCAGCTGACTGTTTTCCGTCTTTTTTTCGTTGATCATTGAGTTATTTATTTATACACATATACTGTTCAAATACGTCTTAGAAAATCTGACTTATAAAAGCTCCATTCACTTTCTGAGGCTGTGGGCGCTCCTTCAGGTTCCATCCAATATTTTTCAAAAGCCACAGAGAGCTGCCTGTTTTGGCGCTGAATGAAGCATCTCTTTATACGTGAACTCTAATGCTTAATCACCTGCCCAAACTCTATGCCGTCCACCCTTGCTCTGAATCCCCCACCCCACTGATCTTCAAAACCATCCCATAACACACCTGACAAAACATGCGAACAAGAAGCCGTTAATGAGGGACACTACTCAGTCCTCACCCCTTCCCAGTTTGGGGTGGGGACAAAATTTTCCAATCAAAATATATAACATTATTTATTGTGGTACTCCAACAGAAGACTGCAATGGACTTCTTGGAGAAGAACTGTTCCACCTGAGATATACACATGGTGGATGCAACACTGCCTCATCACAGAGGGAATTCTGCTTGTTGGATGGCTAAGCTCTATCCCTGGTAGCACTGCTGGAATAAGACTAGAGGTTGAGGGCTCATCCATGCCTGATGCTGTTTGGTAACAATACCTTCCACAAGCTGTCCCCTATGTGCAGGGATAAAGGGGAATCTATCTTTCAGCCTTTCATTTTTTGCAGTTACAAAAACCTACAATGGCACGGAACACAGTTATTTTGTGCTGAGTGAATGCCCAGGTATTACTGAAGACCGTGAGACAATACCTGTGCTTTTTACAAACATCATACTCCTTACATAGTTCCAATGTATTGGTTTTAGTCCTGGTAGTTCTGAAGTCTACTTTAAAATGAGTACCTATGAGACCATATTTATGGGACAGACTGTATAATGACTACAGGAGAGAAGTCTCTAAGTCCTATCCTTTTGGGTGGTAGTATTTGCTTCCCCCTCAGTCAGCTTCGAGAGCTGTTGAGCTCACTTGCCTGCCTAACGCAACTGAACCATTTCAAAGTCCCTGTGTTATCAACATATTCCCTCTCTTGTCTGGGAGCTTTTTCTTACCACCTGCTAGGAAAATTAACAAAATGTAGCTGTTGTTTACTTCATAATTGTTTTGTGCAGTGTTGTTTCAAATGTCTAATTATCTTGAAAATATACAATCTCCAACAAGCGTTGTATATTATATGTGCTCGATTTGATTCTTCACTCTTCAGTTCACTCTGAGGATTAGGGCTGGTGTGTTAGCGTTGCAGTCTTTTTGAAAAGTTTTCCATTCTTTGTGTATTTTTTCCCCTTTTCATCCAATATTTTGTCATTTCCAACTTCATGTTAGGCTTGACTTACTGTGGCCAGTCTGTTGAGAGTGCAGCCTTCTGATACACACTCACAGCTTCTAGTCTGACCCAACTTACCCAACCTGTCCCTGGCAGAATGAGACCCATTTGTTGTGCCGCTGAAGGCTCCCTATCACTGAGGCCATAGGGCCCTGCCTGCGCTCAGAGCAGGTTCTTTCACTGAGAGAACAACTTGGGAGCCTCCCAAATGCAGCAAGCTAGGAAACAATTGCTAATCAAATAAAACAGAACTAGAATTTATGCCGCAGAGAAGAATGCTTTTACTTTTCACAGCGTTTTTCACAAGGACAAAAATGTTACACTACACAGGATTAATATTAATGAGCTTTAAGAATTATTGCTTTGCATATGTGCAGAAATTGCACACTTTGGAAAGATACACACTATCAGTTACAATAAAGGCACTTTCTATATGCTCTTACAGTGGCTGATCTAACAAATAATTTACACAATTAAACATGCATGCACATATAAATACATAAATTGCTTTGTATTTTATTCAGAAACTAAATTCAGTAAATGAGGTGTGGTCTTTTTGGTGAGATCCCTGGATATTGTAGTTTTGAAATATGCAACACCTACAGTACTGTGGCCCTCCAAGAAAAGGAGCTCGATCTGTTGTTATCAAACAAAAAACGGCTTTGGCCCTACTGAGTGGTGCCCCATCCACAAAGTGTGCACTGAAGAACATGGTGCACTGATAAAGAGAAGACTGGCTGGGGAAATGGGCAGCTGCCGTCTTCCCTCTGATTTCTGGAACCCCCCCCCCATCCCCCAACCCCACCCCCCCCACCCCAACCACAGCAAGTGATCAATCATAACCTGATATAATCATGAAATGAGAGGTCTCACCTGCCATCAAATATAACTAATAAACTCACGGTTTATGAGCCTGGCTGAGCAGCACAATATGGATGAAATAGTATTTCTCTTCTCTAGGATGGGAGCACAGTGCCCAAAGTGTAGTGGCATGGCCCTTAACATTTACAATCCACACCCGCCTCCGGCCAAGCTAGCCAAATATACACAAACACTCATCCCACGTCAGCGCCTCCTAAATCACCCTGAGGAACGGGATCCTGGCCAGCGAGACAAATGCTGAAGCACAAACAGGGGCACGGACTCAGCACACAAACACTCAGGGTGACCTCTGCCGCACAAACAAATCATAAATAACAACACATGGAGACACAGAAGCACAGAAACACGAGTGCACATTCACACAGACACAAATATACACACGCGCAGACACAAACACATAAACACCCTGCCCCTCCTCCACACCTGCTCACACACAGACACAAACACACACACACACACACACGCACGCACACACACACACACACACACACACACACACACACACACACGCACATGCACGCTCTGCCATATTGTCTCATACACCTGTTCCCCTCCTCCGCTCACCCCCCTGCCCAAATCGTCCCCTCTGCCAGATACCGGCTGCTACGCTCGTTCCCAACCGTTTAACATTCCCCCGCTAAACCTGGCCTGCCGTTTGGCTCCACCTTAATGAAGGGGAAAGAGATCTGTGAGACGGTGTGCAATCTGGCAGCTTTGAAAATAGGATGCACATGTGTCTCCGCTACCGCAGACACCTGCAGATAGAGAGAGGGGTAAACAGCTGCCTCCGCACATCATGACTACGGAGTAAATGGGAAGGTGAAGGCTGGGGCCGCTGCGCAGTCGGCTGTGATGAGCGTATGTTCACGGCAGCACTGAAGCAGCACGTCCGCAGAACGCCAGCGACGAAACGGGAGCGCTCACCAGCACAGGTGTACCCCACAACTCCAGCAAATGAAGAAAGGGAGAGGGAGAGAAAGGAAGAGTGAGAGAGAGCTTAGCGCGTAGAGTAATTATTCATTATTATCATCATTTGTACTGCTACTTTGTGGTGGTGTTGTGGGTGATAATAATTATATTTAATCCTGGAGTCCAGTATTCATAGTGTTTTTTTCCATCAGGGAATGCTAATTATGTACTACAGATCTAGATTAACACTGAGCAAAGCAGATGTTTTAGCAGGACTACTCGCGTCTCCCTCTGGTAATGCTTTTCCCCCAAATCAATGAGAGAGAAACAAGTAAATTAAAAGAAATGAGATGTCAAAGGAATTAACTTCTCTTCTAATCTCTTCACACACGAGTCCTTTGGTTTGACATACGGCTCTATTTGCTTAGGCTGCATGGATTGTTTGTGCTCACTCGGAATAGCAGCGGAAATTTGAACAGGCTGTCTTAAATATGCTGGGCACATCATCCGTGTATTTGTGTGTGTGTGTGTGTGTATGGGTGTTTCTCCTGGACGCCTCGATATCTTGTGTATGCATGATTTCTACTAGATGGTCAGTTTCAGAGCAGAACACATAGGAAAACTGAAGCAGTCTCCTTTCCTGGGATAAAACTATGTGATCAGGGTATATGATCTCTGAGTAAATCTCTCTGGACCCTCCTCTCAGACCATGGCATTACCTCTCTAACTACTGTACTCTGATCTTTGATATCTGCTCTGACATGACCTGGGATCTTGGTATTTTAATGGTGCACTCTTCTAGGATACTGGTGATGGGTGCCATGGTCTTACAACTACTGGCCAGGCTCAGAACCCCCTGATGATCCAGAATTCCAAATGCGGTCAGTGCGCGCAATGGTATTACATTCTTTGTGCATTCGGTGCAGTGTTAACTTTCGACTGACATTGCTGAGAGACACAACGGAGCTTTCTGTGGAGCAGGAAAAAAACTGGTGCACAGCGAACGACTGTGTCAAAGTCCAGGCTTCTCTCCTACAGTCTCACCTTTACCAACATTAACAATGCTGCCCACACACTCCACAGACTGCCACCTTCCTTCTAACTGATAAATTCTTCTTTGCTGTTGTTTGGGAATGTATTGCCACCCAGGGAGCTGCTGCTGCTGATGAGTGCCTCAGACAGCATTTACATACATACATTTAGTCACTTAGCAGATGCTCTTATCCAGAGAGACTTACATAATGCGTGCAACAATGCCAGATGAGCAGGGGTGAGGGTATAAAAATCACTTATGACACTATTCAGTGTAAATGTATAACAGAATGTTACGCTAAACATGCTGTTACCCGCAAGTGCCACAGTGAAGAGGATGGTATGGAATGAGCCAGATATAACTAGTATAATATCAATCACCAGGCACACCAGCACCAGTAAACAGAAACCTGTGATATTCTGTTATGAGAGTAGAGTCAGGGCTTAGGGAGCTAAGATGCAGACTGAAGAGCTGGGTTGTCAGTCTGTGCCAGAATATGGCCAAGGGACTCCTCTGTTCTGCCTCTTATATAGGTTACTCATTCCAGCACTGAGGGAAAAGAATTTGATTTTTGAGATATTTAAGAATTGAGATATGCATCCCTTTTCGGGTTGGGGGCTGGGGATCTCTGGATGCTGGCTGATTAGAGGTTGCAGAGTGGAGAGATCTGGCAAGGCTTGCTGATAGCCTGAAATTAATGATATTAAAACATAGCCTTTTGCTCTCCAGTGAGCCCGCATCAGAGTTTTGAATTTAAATGCCAGGACTAGTAGCCAATGAAGTGAGCTCTGTGGGATGTGAATATTCTGGAAAATCACACTATTTTTGTATGCTGTGAGAAAGTCACTCTGTGGGATTCTGAATAAGCTTAAGAAAACTACCATCAGTATAGTAATGAGGGAAGTCAGGAAATGACAGAACCAAGGGTTGTGAGATATTGAGACTCCACTTCTCCAGTAGGAGCATCAAGAGAAATACAATGAGATCCATATGAGGGCAGACTGTGAGACACATCTCTGTCATAGTAGACAAGAGCACCTAGTGGTCATCTGTGTCCAAAGCAAATATATCTAGAGGATCCAGGCCAAGAATATAAAAGTTATAAGCAAATATGTTTTTGTATATTTGTGTGTGTGTCTGTGTTTGTGCGTAAGTGGTTGTAACAGGCCCAGCAGGCCATGCTCAGATAGAATAGAGAAAGTTTTACAGTCATAATCAGACACCAGAGACACAGGTGCATCACAAGTACTGTTGCTGTGCACTGCTAGCAATGTACATCCACTGGCCTCCCAAAAGCTCTGGGAATGTCACCCTCTCCATGGGACATCCTGTAGGGGATATAAATTTGAGGCGGCAAGATGAAACCCTTTAAATCTGACCCACACTCGGAGAATCCACGGCTGTTGTTTTTCCTGGTAAGCTCCTAACTTGCCCCCACTTTCTAATCTGACAGTTTAATGGGTGCAACAAACACAACTTAGGCTGTCACCATTAACACTGGAAGGAGTCCTGATGCTTCGTTAACTTGACGTAAATGGGAGACTTTGAGTCACAGTGCAGACACTATGGGGCTCCAGAGCAACTATCAGGACTGGAGTGCAGTCCTGTTGGTGAATCAAAGGTTTGGTCTGACAAGTGTTTGAAGGGGCAGCTACAGCAAGCAAATTTTCTTATATGCGTTCTGATGGAAATGTAATTGCACACTCTCACGACTGTCCTCCTTGTCGTCGGTTCTTGTTAAGAGGCAACCCCTCACGGTGTCAGTCACTGACGGCTGACAGTGCAGCAGAGGGAAGAGTAGCTCTACTCAACCGCAGTGGCTCTGGAGGGTACACCTGCCTGTTCCCAAGCTTGCCTGCTCTGCCTCCTGGCCAGGGAAGCTAAAGTTAGCCTGGCAGATGTGTATGCATTCTTTACATTGTCACCAGACCACAGACTCACCCAACTGGGGCCTGCCATTACAAAGGGGCTTCATTTATGTCTCTCTCTCTCTGAGCCACACACACAACAGAGCTGCTCATGAACCAGGAATTACACCTCATGAAACCGACCTGCCCATTAAGGACAAAAGTGACTGACAGCCAGTGGACGATTTATGATGCAGCCATTTATTTCGTTGCCTTAACTGGAGCAGCTGCCCGACACATTTCCACATCTGTATCTGGGGTGACATCAGACTGGAAACTACCCTACCCACATCCTGAGTGACAACTCTATCAGTGTTTTAATGTTTTACTGTCTCCAAAAAGACAAAGTACCCCTGTCAACACCCGCACCTCATGGAACTGTCTTCTGTAAAAAGATCAGCGAGGGGGGAGAGGGCTGTCTACTTCACACTGGACGAAATGTACAATTGTCATACAATTGACATGCCTGTCTGCAGTGAAAAGGAAGTAAAATCAAAAGTAAAATCAACTCCATTTAGATGAAGATTCAGTGAGAGAAAGAACAAGCCATCCCCTCCTCCCCTTCTAAATTTACTGTTTCCAGCTGTTACAGACAACACAAGAACAGTCTATTTTTAAAACGTCTTCCACTACATTATTCAGCTATCTACCAAGTGGAAAACTGAAAGGGCATTCGTGAGCCTTTGATTTTGCACGTCAGATTTTGAGAAGAGTTAAACATAGCCCTCTGGGTATTGTGGCCTGACCTTGTCTGTGTTGCTGTATTATGATGCACACGCATAATGACAACACTCATTCCGCTTGGTCTCGCGCTGAAGATGAAAAATGACTCCATCTGTTAGCGGCGCGACAGGGGCTGTCCCCACGGACAGAGCGTTGAGGAAATTGAGAGATTGCCTTCAGGCTGTGGGGACTGGGGCCGGACACAGGTGTCCGGTTCTATTTTAGCAGGGGGCTGAGCTCACAGCCTAGGGTGGCTCTCATTCCCTGAAAGAAATGTACACCGATGAGAGGCACGGAAACCTCTGCTTGCTACCTACCACGCCCCCTCCCTGCGCATCTCCAGCTGGAACGGGACAAGCACAGCAGGGGGAGAGAAAGAGAGACATACCCACATCTCCCATTATAGACCCACGCATAATTCTCTAATCTCCAGGGCTTTGGCTGAACAATACCAAGCCCCCAGATCCAGTGAGACCTATGGGATATGTACAGCTGTGAGTGGAGGAGCTGAGGCCCCTCTGGGACTAAGGGGAATGGGTTCTTCTTAGAAAGGTCTGCATATAACACGTAAGGTGGAGCCGGATGGATTAAGTCAATGCTGGCAGTTCAAGAGGCCCCTCCATCAGAGCTCTGAGATGAGGCAGAGAAGTGTCCACTTACAATGAGAAGTTTCCACTACAAATAGGAAGTGTCCACTGTAGATGAGGAGTGTACACTACGAGTGAGCACTCAGTGCCAGAAACACAAGCAATGAGCAATGTGTCAGAAACACAAACAACAGTCTGAAACATTTGTCATCATCCCTCTTTCCCCTGCTGCCGGTAAAAACTTTAGAAAACTTTCAGCTGAGCACAATCTGTTCACATTCCCACTCCTGCACCGCATGATCAGCGGCAAACGAAACTAGAGAATGTAATTCCAGGGAATTACGAGTGCATGAAAATGCAAACAGTCTAATTTTACATAGATAAAAGTATATAGGCCTACATCAAACAGATGTAGGTGGTCAGAACAGCTGCCACAAGATTCTAATTGCTTAATGGCTCTATTGTGATGTCATAAAGGCCAATGTTAAGTCTATGGGGAAAATTTTGATAGTTTTTAATTAATAGTTTAAAAAGTATAAATGTTACAAAAATAAAAAATACATAGCATAAGTGTCCTTTGTAAGACCTACGCAACACAGTTTGAATGAAGTTTCTATGTTAAACGGTTGAAGCTGTATTAAACGCACAAAATTGGTTAGAAGAAGAAAAAGAAGAATAAGAAAAATTCGGATAACAATAGAGTGCATTTTCATGCACTCTAACAACAGTCAGAGAGATTATAAAATGACTCTGCGCTGCTGTATCTCCAGAAAAACCCTCTGCAAATTGCTCCTTCCTGAACAAACAAAAAACAACTCTGCTGCACATCTCTTTTAAGGAGCTGCACATGTCTGTGGTAGTTAAACTGTGACAACACTAACATTATACACGTGTCTGTCAGGGCACATGTTTAACAGACCAAAAATTGTGTACAACATTGTGCGGTTGTACACAATGCAATTTTACACATTAACATGCAGGTACGCCACACCTCACATTTGTAAAGGACAGCTGCATCACCCACTCATTATGGAACCTAACATCCTCTGTTCTTGCGTTGTACATACTTGGCCTTACACTGAGATTACGCATTCAGAGTGTCAGGTTTGTCCCCATTCTTAAGGCTTTGAATGTGCTGTAGGCTACTGCTTCTTACAAGGAGGCTCTCTGGACATTCCAGCCAAAGCCAAGCTGCTCCTATTCAGGTTCACTGGCATACCGAAGGAAAAAACAACCTCAGAGGATTACAGGCAAAAGTCCCAAATCAGAATGCTGATGCGCCTACACCACGGACTCCCCACCAAATCCAATCACAGGAGGGGTAATTGCTGCCTGGAGTTGATTGCATTAGAAAAAACATGGCTTCCTGCTAATGACATTATCTCAGCGGGAAAGAATTAATTATGTCGATAAAGCAAGATTCTGCACAAAGACAACAATGGCTCTACTTTTAATGTGTTAAGCATGTTGAGAAATGGCACATAGTATATTATCTGATAAACTGGTGGAGTTTGAATAGAATTTATATGGGCACATTGCCATGAATATGTAAGTCTCATTATTTGTTAACCGCTTTATGAAACCATACCCTTTCATTCAGACCATTTTTTTCAATATGGGAATGTTACTACACCCCTATCTTGTCATCTCACCTTTGGATGCAAGGGTATTTGTCCTACAGTTTTGGTGGATGATTTTGCGGGTAGTGGTGGTGGTGATAGGGGGGGGGTCAATAAAAAGCACCTTCAAAACTTCACAACACAGAAAATGCTAAATAATACAACACTGTCATTCGAGCAGTGGGTGAGGACTGTTTATTTTGTCCAAACTACTTATCCATATCAACTTGGGACAGGCCAATTACTATAGGCTTAGGCCAATTTACTATAGGACAGGCCAATTTACCATGGGATTAGACCAAATTCCAACAGGATTTTCAGCAGTCTAGTAGAAAGATGTTGATGTGGGGGAACAGTCGTGTCTAAAAATTCCCTTTTTTTACCAGAGGGTCTAATGTTTCTGTAAGACATGCCTTGTTTGTGTCCATCACACAACAGGTATGGATCAGTGCAGCTTTACTATCGGCCTTATATAACAGGTGAAACATCTCCACCTGCCCCAATGCATGGGCATATGAGGGGCGACTTCACTGGAATGATTATCTGCTCCATTTCCTGTGATTCAAAACATCGTTTGCGTTGCCAAGTTACTTCGATGGCAGTGAAACATACAGAGGACAGATATAGGGGAGAGGGAAGGGGGGGAAGAGAGTGAGAGAGAACGAAGGGGAGAGAGGGAGAGAGAGAGAGTGAGAGACTGCTGAAAATAGGCAGACTACTCACACTGGGGAATTGAAACATCAAATCCCCTCTCAGCTCATTTCAACCGACTTCATCAATGGATTCATACGAGAACAGCCTTTCCGTGCAGCGAGATCACAGTGGCCAGACTTCCCTCGCCGTGCGTTCATGTTTCAGCGAGACATGCACACACCTGAATGCCCTTCGCATGTTTTCAGCTCTCCACGATCAAACAAAACAGCAGATAAAAGGATGGAAGCTCCAATCACGAAGCCCAGCTCCGCTCCCACTGTGCGCATTTAATGGCCTGTGTGGTAAATGTGTGCTTCATTGATCAAGGCAGCCAATTCCAAGGCCATTACTGAACAATGAGGAAAAAAACACAGGCAGGTTTCATTACACTTTTTTTGCGTGTCACCGTGGACGTCAGCGTCCACGCGCAATAGCCCTGCATAAATCACCCTACAGCTTCTCAAGCAGGAGATTACAGGCTACATTAACCCATAGAGCCGCAAGGCAACTCTGGGTTTCGGAGCTGACGTGACTTTAATCAGGCAGCTCTTGTGCGCGCTGGGCCTTTTCACTCTCTATCCCCATGCTGTGCTCGACTTTCAACTCCTTTCACAATCAAAGTGGGCTTTTACCCTCTGCAATCAAGTAGGAAAAGGAGCAAAAGCAAGCGGCCACCCCAGAGTTTTCCACGCTCTCCTGGTGCGAGCCCGTCCGGGCCCTGCTGGGCTGAGCTGTGGATGTGAGGCGCTCGCTTCCTGTTCAGTAGCATACAGTGCCGCTTCGGGACGGAGACAGCAGACTGAGCTGAACACTCCTGCTCATTCACATGCTCACACACAAGACGCAAACAAACACTTGCAGGTACAGGCATGCACATGCAGACACACACGCATGAACACACATGAGCACACATAAAAACATACACACACGCGCACACACACACACACACACACACACACACACACACACACACACACACACACACACACACACACATACTCATACACCTACAAACAAACATGCATATACAAATACACATACACGCAGGAATACAGAAGCACTTTGCATTTGAAGCATAGGAGACATTTATCCCCCGTGTTTCTTTGTGGATGGTTATGAGGAACAATGCAGCTGCCAACTGCTTGAGCACTTGGCCCTGAATACAATGAGTCATGTCATTAGTAATTGATGGGGTGCAGGAGCAGTTGTTATGTCGGCCCACACACGCATATGTTCCTCTACACTTCAGTGCATACCCATCAGCCGGCACTTCATCCATCAACTCGGTCTGGCCCACTTAAAAAGATTTGCAAATGCAGTTCTGAGAAAGATTTTGCCCCCTGGTCAACATAGCTGTCTGTCCCAGGAGTGCTGCTCCGCCCCCTGTGTCATTCCAAATGATACAGATGATTATTTTTATTGTGCACTTCGCCCTTTTGGTCCTCTTAATGAGTGCAATCCTCAAAGTGCTTTCGGTGTCTCATTTAATGTTTGTTAAGAGTGACATTTTAACAAGCCAAGTCATATGAAATCAGTGGGGAATCCCAGAGCCCATTTCTTGATGGCTGCCCTACTGCTTTTAAGAGACTGCAGCCCTGGTTGGCACAATAAAGCAAAGTGCTATTTGGGTACAGTACTTTCTCAGCAGATAGTGGCTGTGGGCCAAAGGGCTATTAAACACTATGCAAGATTTAAATTATAAAGGTGCAACAACACAAACAAATCAATAGACTCTATTCCAATATTCACGTTCATAAAACTGTATAGCAGTAATCATTTGTGAAATCAGGATCTTGGCCTTTCTTTCAGCAGCCAAATCAGCTTTACCCAGACGAGAAAGAGTCAGAAAAAGAAAGTTTCCTCTAGGAGTCTGCTCCGAAGCGTGACTGAGACAGCAAATAGGCTGAATATCAGTTTGTTTAAAAATAATCTCTTGCCCAGGTAATGAAGTCCCTAAAGAGGAGCAACTCAATACCATCAGTCTGATGTTTGTGTCTTCCTTGACATGCAAACTTCTCTGCTGCAGGTGCGAGCAGTGAATGTAAGGGGAAACTGGGAGTGGTGGTGGCTCCTGACATTAATGACCTGCTCTGGGACTACAGGCAGTCTTGGTGTTTTAATAACCTGATGGTGCAGGATGAACATCTGTGCACTCTAGCAGTGATCAGGCCACTCTGCACCCACTGGCACAGACTGCTCTTTCACCACCCTGCACACATGCCCCGCTGCAAGACCTCTCCAACAGTCCAAACAAACACCCTGAATTAATGTAATGCACAACTTAAGACTACAGCTGGCGTTATGCTGCCTCATTATCAATGTGTATAGTTATCTCAGGTATAGATTATGAATTGATGTACAGCATAGCCAAAGCCGGTGGCGTGGAAGTAGGTGTGTTTTTGTGGCTTTGCTTGCCCTCTCCTTCTGGAAATGAACACGGAAGGCTGTGCATTTTATGTGTCACTGCGAAAAAACCTAACAAAATGGAGTACAACTGCCAAAAAATTAGACACTATTAAACTGCTATTCTGCTTCACAGTGGTATTGTAATGCAAAACCAAAAGAGGTCCTTAACTGGCTGCGTTTGGTGGAGATGCAGGTTCATCTACCCTTCCAGTGTGTACCAGCTGTGTGTGCCAACCTTGCAACGGACACAGCACAGTTTAATGCTGCACACACTGATGTAGCTAATCACCGAACATCAGACCCCTGGTTTCCTCAAATGAGCAGATTGTACTGTGGAACCACACCCGAATGCCGATTTCATTACTGCCAATTTAGCTGGATAAATAGACATAACAAGAATTAGTTTACTGCAGAAAAAAACTGTGCAAATGATGGAGCTGTAACGTAATCATTTTTCCCATTAGGTTTCCATATTTCTGTAGTTTTCATGCCAGCGGCTGGTGGACTTATGTTGATAGTACTGGAGTGAGGGGTAATGGACCTCTGACACTGCTGGAAGGGATGCAGGGGCTACAGAAACCCATCAAAAAAGCAAGCAGTCAATTCGAACAGACCGGAGCAAACACTGTACCTTCGAAGTACACTTGAATGTGACCAGTGAGCACTTAGCATTACAAAAAAAACACACTAAGACCCACAAAATAATAAGGGACAGTTTCTACAGATGCTGTACCTGAGTTTTAAGGTACTTCAGCAAACAAGCCTAAGAGCCAACCCAATAGTGATACGAGTGAAAGACCAGAGAAAGACCCTGTGTGCCCACACTGTGCCAAGACAGCAGCCCAGTACGATGGGATGGACAGGTGTGGGGGCCTGCACCGTGTCCTGAGGGCATGCTTTCGGCCCAGCTGTGCTGTTAGTGTGTCACTGAGGACTGTCAGGACCATCTGCAGTACAGAACACAAAGGCCTGCAAAGACTGCCAAGGCCTTCCTCTGCAGGACTCTCATAGCCTAGCCTGCTGCATTACTTGAAAATAAAGCCCGGACTCATGTTTCTTTCAAAATGCACACATTAGTCAACATAAATCGTCACCTTGAATATTGTTACAGCGTGTCTCACACATCATATTCTCTTATTACATCTGCTGAAGGAGATAGCCAATCACAATGATGTTTACTGTCATAATTACGGCAGGAGGATTTCAAACATTTAGTTTTGAAATATGGCTTACCTTTGGTTATGCTGATCAAAGGTAAATCTATTTATATGAATACAGAAAGATTGAGCCAGATTCCCTTACTTAAATGATATGATACTGCAGCAACAGAGTATTGATTCACAGAAATAACTGAATAATCAAATGAAAGCCCAAGTCAACATCTAGCATGAGAACAGCATGTTCTTTTGACATAAACACACAAATGACTTTGTTTAAAACAAAAGCATGGTTTGTAATCAGATCTTTTGCAAATGCAAGATCAAAAATCCCCAGTGCCATTTTGAAAAACACAACACACATAAGGCTAACATAAATATCCAATAATTATCTAGTAATTAATAAATATATAGTAATAATATCATAAGAGAGGTATTTGATTAAAGAAACCCTACTATAACTCCTGTGACCACAACTGCTACTTAGAGCAGGGCAGGAATGTGCACCCCCTGCCGTATATCTGGATGGAAGTGTTATTAGAAATGCACTGTAATGTCATGTGAATATTCCATCTGTAAAGTTGTGTGAGACTGGTGTAATTCATCATGCCCACAACCAGAGTAACATCTGTCAGTTACACAGACTGCATGGCACTGACAGAGGACAAGTGGAACAGTGCTATCCCTCAGGACCGTCCTGGGGCCAAAACAAAAGTCACCAATGTGACAGGGAGTTAACACGGACAGGGATTATTGCAGTCAATGAGTCAATCAAATTGTATTTGTAATAGGGCATTTTTATAAACGAGATTGTTACAAAATATAGTTCATACAGCATAGTGGATTTTTCAGAGGGAATTAAAGAAAAAAAAACCAAGAGCAAATCAGGAAAAAACACTCAAAATTATTCCCTGACCCTGGGAAAAGGTGGTCGTGGGACTTCTGGAAAGTAGTGGAAAAGATAACATTGGCATAATACACAAATGGCATAAGTTCATTGCAATAGTTCTACTCTATAGCAAATGAGGTAGACAGGGGAGGGCGTTATTGCCTTTGCCCGGTCATGACCAGGGACCCTCCTTCTGTGAGTAAATGGTGTAGAAATGGTCCAGGCATCATGAAAGGTTCAGATTTGTAGGTTCAGACTTGATAAAGACAAAGAATGGATGGGTATGGATGAACCTTGACAATAAGAGACACAGGAGAGAGTCTGAGGAGGAGGGGGAAAGTAGAATCCAAAATCATTTTTGAAACAGCGAGAGGAATGTTGAGGATGACCTTCTCCTAAGCAGGGGATTTGTTAACATGATCACCGTGTTCCCACAGACTCGTAAAATGCCCGCCTCTCTCAGCACCAAAGATCCTGGTAGAGAACACCTCCTCAGGCACCCTGAAATGCTCAACAAGTACAGAGTGAGCATGAAGGAAGGAGAGGGAGGCCTGAACAGTGGAGAGTGTGTGAGACAGAGACCCAGACAGAGACGTTAACTGTACTGAATCAACACCTCCTCAGACTCCATCACCTGCTGGAAACCACAGGAGCCTGTCTGTAGAAGAGGGGTATGCCTGTGGATTTGGCCAGGCCAGGGCACACACACAGGCACATACCAGTGAGATATAATTAAGTCACAAGCTTTACCTCTTGAATAGACTTTATTGGCAAGACATTATTTCACCTGAATTTCATATGCAGCAAGAATCCAGTATTGGTACTTTTTAAAGTGTCACTGTTTAAAATACTATGGCAGTCACTAAAATAACCTATACATAACCCATGTGCTGACTGCTGGTAACCTGAACAAACCAAAGCTCAGTCAAAGGTAGGAGAACATAAAAACCATTGATAGGATTGCAATGCAGAACTGACATATTGAACTTGGCACAGTCACAGGCTGGCAGGGTTTGGAAGCTCTAAGTGATCTTTAGCTTCCAGCAAAGTGCCAGAGACAGCAAAGAGGAACAGTCCTTAAAACTGTTTACAGACAGTGCTAACAGGCATACTCCTCACTGGGAAGCGTCCAACAGCAGAGCTTCTACAGGAGTATATACAGTATGCAGGACTCCTGAGACAGTAAAAGTCTGCAGTCAAACTCTTCCCAATTCTGGCCATTATTGCTGTGAGTTCTCACTCTTCTCCCATGGTCTCATGATGCTTTGTGAAACCTTTCACTGAACTTCTGCAGCAGGACATTCTTGACTTTTCTCTTTTCAGCTGCCCTCTCTCAAACATCACAAGATGGACTTTGGAGGCTCTGGAAGGTTTTTTTTTATTAAAACTTATACATTTCTTTTCCATTAATGGTCAAATAGCCTTATTTTTATATTGGGAGAAATTTACCTTCAACATGCTGCACAGTATCATATATTAACACGTATCTCCATTTCATCTTGCCTCTACAGGCGACTCACACAATTCTTTACCATCTACTAAAATCAACCACATGGAGACCCAAAGAAAGGAAAACCCGCCATCCTTCAAATACACTTAATTGATCAGCTTGTGTGCCTCATTGATTTACTCTTTAAACATTTAGCTGCCAAGTGCACCTAAATGAGGGGTGAGTCACAAAACACAATGTCACAAAATACAATCCATTGCATTGGGAGCATCGAACTTTCAGACTGCAGCGTTACACACCATTGACTCTCTGTATCAGAAATACCAAAGCAATTCATCTTTCAACTTCATGGCTTCAGTCACAAACCAATTAAAACAGGCAATCAGCAGTTAGAAAAGAACAATAATGGATTACATTTTTTGTGCCTGTCATACTTATGTGCTGCTCATGTCAGATGCCTCAGGAGGTAAGCAGAAACATTTTAAAGCGGGGGAGATGCAAGTAAAGAAGAATCATCACCTTATTACAGGTCCTTACCAACCTGCTTAGGGGAAGGGCTGTGAATGTAAGGGGCCGCTGCATGCCTTCTCGGGTGTCCTTGGTTATCAAAACGGGAGAACTTCAATATCAAATGTTTGACTGGTGAGACAGACAAGTCCATCCTAACCATGTACATGTGCCTGAGTGTGTGTAGACTTTGGTAGAGTATGTGCACAAAGCACAAAAAGCTGAAAATATGGCACATTCAATACAAACATCCGGGACAGCCATGTTTTATTTCCATTGGTTTGTCAGTTTGGAAGCTACCTTTCCTGTTAAGAAAATTCCATCAAACTGTAAAGTAAACATCAAAGAGGCAGTTGTATTTGATCTAACAACTGCTATGCATCTCTCTCTCTCTCTCTCAAATTCAGACTTCAAATTCAAAGCTGATTTATTGGTAGGACAGACAATCACCGTGTTGCCAAAGCAACAAGATGAACAATACATCAATTAATCAAATATAACCATACAAATGTGTGTGTGTCTGTGTGTGCACGCATGCTGTGTTTATGTACCATTACTTTAGCTGCCATCAAAGGGGACTATCCAGCTTGCCTTGCCAGTCCATCAGAGGTCTGACTTGACTCCACTGAAGAAATGTCAAGCCCTAAAAATCACCCTCCTCCCTGTGGACCGACAGGGTTTTGAACTTAATCCATGCTCAGCCTTGCTAGCTGTTGACAGGATCCTGAAACACAATATGTGAGGAGAACACAGGGATGACTCTGCAGAACTCAGCTGATCAGAGGGGAGGGAGACAAAGCTTTTTTTTTGTCCTTCCACGCAAACAAATATTTTATTCATTCGACAGAGACAACGAACACTGTCAAAACCACGCAGTTGATATGTGCCACTATACTTATATCACTACCAGGTAATCTACAGTACTGAGGGTGACCCATGTTTCTCATATTGGGAACAAGGTCACAAACATTACTGGGTTGGGGGCATAGCTCCACAGCATAGAGCTGGTTTCCTGTACAAAAGCAATGTGTATTAACCTTTCTCAGTTGAAAAGAAGAGTGGGTTTGGTGGAGAAGAAATTGCTCAATATGTCATATGTCAATGGCATTGCAGTGTTTCTTTTGTTTGTTGACAAATTGTTGTCTCTAAACACTCAATGTCAAAACAACCCAATCAATGAGTTTCTTGCACATAAAGCTTACTATTTCCCGTAAGTTTCCCCACAGCACAACCAAGTGAAACTTTCCAGCACGGACCACACGACAGAGGCCATCCAGCAAAACCATTACACAATTATTCAATTATCAGTTGAAGAGGAATAATGAAAAGGGCCATTATGATTCTGCCTGCGCTGGGACTGATAACACGATCACAATGACCGGTGAATAGCGGGAATGACTCACGCCGCTCGGCTGATTGTAGTTTTCCCACACTCACACCAGCGGAACGAGCTGTAAACAGAATCAGCGAATCCGCAATCAATATTTCGGATCTATCGCAATCATGCCTTGAATAAAATGCCAGGAAGGCTTCGTTTCAGACGGACTGACAGGGGCCGGGGGGGGGTGGGGGGTGGGACACACAAAGGGCCTGGCAGGAACCTGCACAGGCTACCCTTCTTTAAGTCAATGGCAGGAAGATGACGGTCTGGGTAAGTGAGGTACGGCGCAGACTGGGAGTATGTTTTGAACCGAAGAAAAAAAGATGGGAGATAAGGAGATGTAATCACGCATGAAAGAGAATTATCCCTCCCCCCTTCTCCACAAAGAGTAATTGCACACCGATTCTTCAGCCTCCCCCGGCAGAACGGAGAGCTCTGGAGTAGAAATCTGTGTTTAGCCATTATCCTCGAGTTCAGGCAACTCACGTCTACCCGCGTGGCAGGCAGAACGCAGACAATACCAAAACGTGAACAGCAGACGTTGTTGTTGTAAAAAAAAAAAAAAAAACGGACATCTCTCTGGATCTGACTTTCTCAAAAGTTTGGGGGGAAACTTGTGGGTCATGGAAAGTTGGTCTTTATTTATCCATTTTTTGTGCTTTTGTGAAATGCAGCTTGTGCAAGGCACTTCTATTAACCCTGCATTTTGCGGATTTATGGGGATTGAAGGAGGCTTTACCCACCGCTGTCTCCAAATGCCACAATAGTATCTTAATGTTATATAATGCAGTACTATGCTGGTAGTGCACAATGATTCCCATGAAAGAGAAGAATAACTCCCCCCAAATGACTGAGAATTGTTTTTTGACAATTTCCTCAACAGCTTTGAAATGGTATCAAAAGTGTATAATCCACAAATTAATGCAATTTCACGATTCTGAAGAGTCTATAATACGACAATTTCATTATAAGTCACTGGCTGTGAAACGGAGGTTTTCTCATTTTTTCTTCTATTTTATTATCATTGTATTTTTCAGTCATCTCTGGTTTCAGAGTGTGCCAGCAAGGTCACTTGGTGGGTCGTTTGATGATCATATTCAAAGTACCTGCCTCACAAGGAATTTATTGCAAAATTACATTTTAAATTGAGAGGGTGAAGCCCAAATGAAGAGGGAAAAATGACATTATTGCATCCATCTCTGCTGATTGAACTTATTTACTGGATAGATGTAAAGATGTTAATAAAATAAATTAAGACGTCCTGATTTTATTTCATATTGCCTTTCAAAGGATGAGTCATGAAATGATTTCTGTAACATCAGATAAGTAACATTTAACTTCAACAAAACTGAAGCCACTGCGTATGCCTACTTACTTGTGAGTATGGACAATATTCATATTTATTTTGCTCAATCTGACCAGCATCTGCATTGACTATAGCCCCAACTTTTGAGTGTACAATATATTTTCTTCATTACATCTTACTTGCTGATGCAATTCTGTTCATAATATATTTGAATTTACTGTATTTTACTGGGTAGGTCAGGCATGATCACCCTTACTGCAATATATTTACACTGATTAAAATTCATATTTGCTGGAATTATGCTCACATCCTTTCTTACATAATTTATGGGCAAGGCCGAACGAAGAGGCAGTAGGGACAGAGAATACAAGAAACGACAGGAGAGATTCTCACTACTAAAAGAAAGTGGAGATACTGACAGCTCCGTGTCAGCCAATGGCAGTCAAAGGAAATGAAGGCAGAATGAGTATGATGACACCCATCACTGTTATGAGGCGGAACCTGAGAAGGAGAGGGAACCTGACAAGGAGAGAAAGAGGCAATGGTTTTCAAAATAGCACTTATGCAGTAGACTAACGATTACAGGAATCTATGTTATTGTGTTAGTTTAGCCAAAATGTGCCAGGTGAGGTCTTATAAAAAAAACATTTTAGTGAGAATCCACTTCAGTCTTTGCCTGCAAACCTTCCCTCAGAGATAAGAAAATGTAGACATCAGCTTTCAACACTCTTGGTACAATTGCCGTTCGTGGTTAGAGCATTCCCTAAACAAATAGTGTCTTTAGTCATTGCTGCTACCAGTCTGCTATGACACACACATTAGAATTTACTTCAACGGTGTAAGAAAATCTTTCAACGGTGGACTTACTTCTCATGCATATTTAGGTAATTCTACAAAAAAGTTTCATTTTTACCAATAACATTTTTGGTGTGGGGTGTAGATAGCTTTTTATCCCCCCCCCAAATACCCCCACACCACACCCTTCAAGAAGGTCTTAACCCCCATGTGCCACTGTGAATGAAAATATCTGAGACACACTGCTGGGTTGGGGGGTGCTGTGTGTTGTACTGAAGGTGAGGCCAGGGCTGAGAGATAGACCTGTCAGGGCTTTCATTGCTCGCGCCCGGGCTGAAGGTAATTGGCCTTGAAGGATACTGATCTGGTGCTTTGGGCAGAACAGCATGTTGGGGCTCCCTTGGCTTCATGTGACAGCCGTGATCTTGTGCTGTCACTCAACGAGCCGGGAAGGCACAGGCGGCCCACCTCTGCCTCCTCCCCCCTCGCCAGACCTCACTATAGTCGTTAATTAAAGTGAGCATTGACAGTCTGCTCGCGAGGGCATGATGTCACTGTACGACCGCCGCCATGTGCTGCTCTGCATACTGTTGGTGACATTTGAAAGCAAAGGGCGGCGGATTACAAGAGGAGCTTAACATGTAATTCAAAACGTTTTCAATCACATTTGTACTCACTTGAGCCCTGATCCTGTCTGATTAACATGCCAGTCCAATGGACAGGCACCTGCTGACTGGTCTGCTCTGCCTGGGTATGCCTCCCCCCTTTTTTTTTTCGCATCAACTTTTATACACGTTCGTTACATGCAGGCCAGACCATGGCATATAATGCCATTATATCCCTAGTTCTGCTCAACAGGGTGGGATGTGAGGAGGACTAACTCTGAGACATAGCAGTCAAAATTAGGAGTGCATCATGCATGCAAGTCATGGTCCTCATGCAAAACAGGACAGTGTGACCAAGAGCCACATGGAAGCAACTTACAGCACATGCTTTTTAAAGGAAAGTGAGTCTCCACTACATGATATTATTACTGTCATTTACCAGACACTCTTATGCAGAGCAACTTATATACGTTACAACCTATACATGGTATCCATTTATACAGCTGGATATTTACTGAGGCAACTGTGGGTTAAGTACCTTGACCAAGGGTACAGCAGCAGCTCCCCAGTGGGGAATAAAACTGGCAACCTTGTGGTTACAAGCCCTGCACCCTGCCACTATGCTACACTGCCACCCACTGCCACTACAGCTCTGTAGTAGTGTCAGAGATATTGTCCTTTTATAGGGTCTGGCAGACCATCCTCCTAGGACAAGGAGTGATGTAACCTCTCTCACCACTTGGGCTCAGTGGCAGCAGAGACCAGTCTACCCTTACTTCTCTAACATGAAGCTGGGTCCAGAGTGAAGTGAAATCCACCCTTAACTGCTGACAGTACTCGGAGTACTCAGACTGATTGGCAACAGCACTAACCTGCTACCAGGGGGAGACAATTCAGCAGCAGTTCCTGTCTAAGAGGGCAGGAATGGAGTCCTGTGAGGACCTGGTTTAGGAGGGTAGGGGAATTTGTATACACCTGGCACTCAAGCTAAAGTCAGTGCCTTTTCCTGGGTGCCGGATCTGTGCTCACACCTAATGTTCCCTAATGTCCACAGGATTAACGATGGGTAAACACATCAAAGCAAAGGGATTTGGGTGGACCCCCAGGGGTGTGTGTCAGAGTCCGCCACAAGGCCCTTAAACACTCCTGCCAGATTGTGCCAACATGAGAGGTGCTTTAAACTGCCACTGTGCTTCTGCAGAAGAATTGAGAGATCAAAGCTGCTGTGTGCACCCTGAGGGAGAATGTTCTTGGTCTCATTTCAGGAAGCTGGGCGGCTAACAGCACAGTGCTTTATAGTGCAGAATCAACTTGAGGGATATTAGTTATAAACAATGGCAACATCATTCTTTCTTCCTTTGTGCTTCAAGTGGCCTAAAGGTAAGGCTTGCACTACAGAAACGGCATCACTGAGGAGGACGGGAACCAAAACTCCACTTCTCATAATCACCACATCCTGTGTCGGTGTATCTGTGGAATGCTTTGACACTTCAATTAGTTTAAAGGGGTGTGTACGTGTGCATACACACATATACACACATACTGTATGCACATATAGATACACATATACACACAATACATAATTGGGGGGGAACTATTGACCCTGCCATTCAACAGCAGTTCCTCTAAGGGAAAAGGCCAAAGGTGATTGGAAATTTGTTTACGCATCACCGAAGGGGGCTTTCAATATTACAGGTATGATTAGGCTTCTTGCAGACTGGCTGTATAAATAATGAAAAAGCTGAGGTGAAATAAACTAGTGCTTACGTCAGCCAATGGGAAGGAAAACAAAGCAGGAGAATGAGTCATACACTGTGCTTATTGTGAACAGTTTGTCAGCACTTTTCACCTTTTTCACATTTTTTTCCAAAAAAGGGCCAGCCAGCATGCTGTGTCAACACCTCATGACAGAAAATGGCATTCTCAGTCAGTGACTCTGTGTGTGTGTGTGTGTGTGTGTGTATGCGAGAGAGACTAACATTTATTATCTCTTTTTATTGTCCATCCTGTCAATAAAGCACCTTTGTATTTCAGACAGAGAGACAGAAGGGGAGAGAGAGAGAGAGAGAGAGCGAGAGAGAGAGAGAGAGAGAGAGAGAGAGAGAGAGAGAGAGAGAGAGAGAGAGAGAGTGGGAGGGAGGGAGGGAAGGAGAACGAAGGAGATATGCACATACCTTATGTCTAAGTGTAAAAGAGAGGCAATGAAGGGTGTAATTATGTTCTTTTAATGAAATGAGTTATGAGGTTATGGGCTACTGCCAAATCAGTATCTGTTCTCTGTCCAGCCTGCCCTCCCTACCCCCATGTAGACAAAAAGAGCCCTGATCTGGGATCTGTACCCCCACCAGGCCCTCCTTCCTCTCTCAAGCTCTCCACTTTCACCTGGCTGCACAGTCTAGAAGATATCTAAGCTCTAAGAGGAAACACAGTACATTATGAGACAAATTAATATGCTAAGATAACAGTCCTTCATTGACAAAATCCAATTTTTTGCCCAAAGGGTTTAGTTCTAGGCTCTCCTAATCAACAGAACTGCTCTTAAGATGTTAACTTTTGAGGAGAGTCCTGGAAATGGAGTCGTGGAAATGTCATCTCCTGCTCGATTCTCTAATACAAGCTGTTGGGGTTGGCCTGACAGCCACATAACGTTTAGCTCCAGCGTCTGCTAAAAACAGACAGATACTTCTTCAGATGTGTACTGTACATAGCTCTTGCTGCTGCAGCAGAGCCAATCTTGTCTTAACAAAGCAAACAGTTTGGTAGGAATTAACATTAAAGGAGAGCCACACAATGCATGAAAATATACAGTTTGTAGCCTTTCGCTATGGTGCATTTTTGTATTTTTTTCTGTGATTTGATGACCAACCTCACAGGGTGTGCCATTGTTCAGTGGAATTCATAATAAGAGCATGCACAGCATTCTGTAAATGCAAATATAACTGGATCAATGGTAAAGCATACAGTAAACGTTACATACAATCATTGAGGAGAGCAAAAGAAAACTCTGCTAGCTGTTTCCTGAATCGTTTTAATTTTCTGAATTGTCAAATTCAAAACTGCAATTTTACAACTCAGTCACTAATTAAGTTTCACAAACCTAGTATGCAGTTCTCCATCAGCTGTGCGATATTTTCTGAAGAGGGAAACATCCTTTTGTAGAGAACAGCCTTTGTGTGTTAGAACACACGCCCGCACAATGCCGTGGAAATGCGGATATGAAAAAAATGCATTGCATGTGCTCAAGTGCTCAAGCCCGTGTGTACGGCGCAGAAGCACAAATGCTGCCTGCAGCTGTGCCACCTGCCAAGTGCCAGCTCCTGAAAAAAGGGCCAGCTTTTAAAACCCCAAGGGCACCATAATGTCTCTAAAGTCTCCCTGCAAGTAGCAAATCGGCCAAACAGACATGACTACCTGTCAGACCGGGGCCTTAGAGTAGAGTGCATTTGCAGGGATGCTAGCAGGAGAGTGAACTGACATGATAAATAAGAGGGTGCCAGGGGACCTGCTAGGACAGTGATTACAGTACTGCTGCACTCAGCTCGCAGCAGGCGTTTGACTCCTTTCGCCCCTGCTACCTGTGAGACTCTGGAAAGAGGCAGAGGATATGATGAAAGATGGAACAGTGGAAGACAGGACCATCTCAGAGCTGTCTAGAATGATCTATATGATCTACAGCCACATTGATAGCTAATGCCGTACTCTAACAATGCTGTTAAATCAGGGCCATCTTCACCTCTCTGATAGAGACCTCGCTGTGGATTAAGGTGCTGGGAATACGAGACCTCTGTTAGCTCCTATAATATGAAACATCACTGAGGGGAAACTACTACAGTGTACTTTGTCTGAGTGTGTGCGAGTGTAGCATGGAAAACTACCAAAAAGTATGCTGAGGCTCTTGAGGATGATGTCTAGCTGGTGAAGTGTGAAGGGGGAGCGCAGATGACGTCAGGGAGGGCAAAAGTTGACGGTGGATTGCGGCACAAAGCAGGGACTGAGGAGGTACTTTAATCCCACACACGCACCTTGACGTTCGGTAACACGCCTCACACGGCTCCTCCAGCTGTCTGAACGGGTCTAGGGTTTCGCCACTTTCTTCTTCTCCCACACACACTCGAGGCTGTGCCATAATCATGCCCGTCAAATCTCACTCACGACTTAAACCTGACCGGCTGGGCCCCCCGATGCAGGAGTGCTGCAGCCCCCTGTTGTTTCGATTCGGGCTGTGTTTTGACTGTCGCTCTTGCCCCCTATCCCCAGAATGCACCGCTGTGTTCTGTGAACTCAATGTGTATCAGCCTACCTCTGATGAGTCAGGTTCCTATATTAGACACCGTCATACAGGAGATAAAAAAACTAATCAATCATACAAACATCAAACAACCCTGCCTCCGTACCACGCAGAGAACAACAGTTTGGCTTCCCCAGCCACACGACAATGAGGCATTTTATTTCATTATGCAAACACACATCAGTAAGTATACTTAAGCTAGACACATGAGAATTGAAAGGGAAGCTTAGAAAATCTGCAGGTATCACCCTTCTGTTCCAAGGATCTAGATGGCTGTTGAGTAATCATCTTCTTACTCTCTTCTCATCTTAGTAATGTTAGCCAAACATGAGAGTGGATTATTATGAATGTTCTCCTTGTGATCTTTCAGTCCTAAATTCTTCCATTTTGTATTCTGCAACATAGAAAAAAACATTATTTTTTGGGTTAAGATGTACTCACACAACCCATCCCTTGATCTCTTGCAAATCCCCTCTGACACAGCCAAACAAAGGCTGCATGAATGAACACAGGGAAACATGTTTTCTGAGTACAAAAATCAACTGAACTTCAACATTAGATTGTGCCGTATGCACAAATATGAGCACAAAGACAGGACATCTACAGTAGGGAGCAACAGCCAGACACCAAAAGGGGGTGTCAGGGAAAAATGGTCTCATTTCCAGCAGGCTAAGAGACAAAGCAAGTTAGTGTATTATAACGGAGGGTATATCACCATAACCCTGTCCTCATACAATCATTTCAATTTTTTGACAACATTTTGTATAGAAAGTGCCTTTGTGTTTTGTATAGAAAGTGCTAGAAAGATTTTGCAGACAGACCGTAAAATCAACTGAACTGTGCAAATGAATGATTTTGCATGAATTAAAAGGCTCTAGTAAAGGGGTTAAATATCTGATGATCAGTTATTTTGCAAGAAACCTATGGCAATGTCCACCCAGATCTGGCCAGTACAAAAAGCGGCAGGGCTGAGGGCATGCAGAAACACCTTGCGGTCCGCTAGCATGCCGTCCACGTTCATGGAGAATACAGAGAACAAGACATCCCTGGAAAATGCCACCATGTCGCTGAGTGATGTCTATTTCTGCTGCTGTTGGTTTTGGCGGCGTTGTGAGAAGTGGCGGCGTGCACAGATTGCCTGGTGTCATTTACAGACTCCTTCATTAGCCGCTGCTTTTAATGAGCGCTCCTCTAATAGTGTAGGCTGTTTGCATTTTAGCAGAATACACTTGGGTGACATCCATTTTTGAGTCTTTCTGACCAGGGTGCAATTTGAACATACTGTGAGGCATTTTCCATCTGTGCATATCCTATGGTATAGCTCAGAGATAGCTGCCTGATAGCTCTCTGCTCACTATAAGATGTCAAGAATTCACTGATGATCAAAGGCTTGCAACAATATCCATTTGTCTTTCGTGATGATTTCTCTGTTTAAGAAGTGAATGAAGGGCAAATGCTTGCTCCACCCTCTGCTGAAAGTATTTATATGCATCTCAGACAAATACTCTATGGTTCAAAACCACACACTGAAATCTAGCATGCCCTTAGTGGACTGGAACTGGGAGAAAAACCAGCCAAAATGCACACTTTGAACAGAACCAATTAGAATCATTAGCACCCGTAGCCCATAGCATGTGTCTTTATTCCTTCTCATGGATCATGGAGAACCATACGCAGACTCAAGGTAAGCTTTTCAATACTGCAATAACATCATGTTCTCAGTGCTCAAAGGCAAATGGCATTTTCCATTAACTCCTCATTGACAATACCTTACCATGCTCACAAAAGAGGACGGCCTTTGAGACGCATAAACCAGGCTGAAAGGCTGCGGTGCAGATATAGATACTTTACTTTTGACATGATGGGATATTATACAGTACAGCTTGCCTGAGTACCCCTAATAAATACTTTGAGAATGAGGGGATGCATCCTCTCAAGCCGCCAAGACTCTATGAGATCAACTGACATCCTCTGTAGGTGCCCAAAGAATGATAGGCACCTGTGGGTTGGCAAACCACTTCCATTCTTGATGGTAATTGTCTGATTGATCTCCAGCACACAGATCTGCTTTCCTCAATCAAGATTCCCTGGCCTAATTAGCTTCTAGTCAGCTGAGGAATGGCTCTCATGCTGCAATTAATATCCCTGTCTAATATTAGCTCACCTTGATGCAAGTGGATAGAGAAGTAGTTTAGAGAAAGAGAACCAGGCAACAAACCTGGAGGTGACATTTGAGACACAGTGAACTAAATTCTCTGGCACACGCTGCTCCAATGACTACTTAACCCCATGGAGACGCAGGAGAGAAACTGAACTTAATGGATGCCCAAATGACAATCTCTACCCGGTGCAGTATTTCTGGTTTACATTTGGTGCTGTCTTTATATAGAATGTACGTAGTGCTGTCATTATATAGAATGTAAACTGAAGAGGCTGCATTCTTTCCTTCTGTTCTGTGCAGTATGGCAAAGGAGATCAAAATGACACTTCCTTGCAGGCACTGAGTAAGAGGAAGTTCAGCCATTTTAAACCAGCCATTGATCTTTTTATACAACACACAAAGTACAAGGAATCTGATAATACTTTCAGACTCGTAAATATAATCATCTAAAGAAATAGCTAGCTACAACATTTGCTACAAGACTCAACACAATTGGCTTCATCATCCATTTATCTTCAGACTTCATAATAATCATAATGCCACTGTACTCTGTCTATAGGCGGCAGATACTAGGTTTGCTGTATGTATAGAAGAGTGATGGGCAGTGGAAACACCACTGTTTAACTGGTAAATTGGGGGAATTAAAAATAATTGTGTGAAGCACAGATCCTGAAAAACATTGGTCCAAAATCCATGCCAAATGTACAAGAAATGGTTGTTTACCAATACTATTTTGCTGCAAGGAACATCAGGACAAGGGTTCGTAGCCAATAGAAGTGATTGTTCTAGGTGTGCAAGATAGACATTTTCTTGGCTATTACTGATATCCAATGCTTGCCTGCCAATATCTGCCAATTCCAATGTGATGTCAGAATTTCAGAAACTTCTACAGGTAAAACAATACACATTCACTGGTAGCTGTGCCTCACGGAGCAACACAATGACTAAAGTGAGGGTAGTCATAATTAATGCAAGGATATCATGAAGCACAAACTCTTTAATTAAGCTTTGAATGAAAACATGTATAAAATGTATGCCCAGTTTCTCTGTTAATTTATAATCACTTAATTAATGTGGATAAACTGGTACAGTACAAGCAAATCAAATATAAGGAAAATGACAGAAACCAAAGAACATAAAAGAATAACATTAACCAAATTATACTTTGTTATAAATTATACTACATTGTACAAAGGACTTAACACATTTATTCATTTTTTGTTTACTTTCTGTTAGCAATTTAGTATTTGAAAGCATTAATTGGTAAATAAAAAAACATACTTGGATTTGAAGTACTGAAATGAAATGTCCTTGGGTGTGAGCTTCCGGGCCTGTAAAACAGCTTTTTCCCATCTGAAATCTGCATCAATCAACTGTGTGCTTGAACTAAACCTGGACATAAGAGATTTAGAGGAGCAGTCTGCTGTAGAGTGAAGCAGGTTTTAATGCCTTGGACATAGCAGCGAAAACTCAATTTATCCACAATGGAAAAAGGCAAACTGGCAGTCAATGACTGATTTTTACCCTTTACTGGGCTGATTCAATGTCCAACAGATATATTGGTGCAACCTGTTTTGCCAAGTGTTCCACCACAGCTCATTCACATTGCGTGGTTGCTTGCACTGCTCACATTCTAAGCACACTAATGGAGGAAGTGCTTGAGATCACTTTTACTCCACTGGCTGTAAAATCCAACATTTCTTTCCATATAGCCTACGCGTTGGTATGTCACCACTCCTGGACTGGATTCACTGAAGGTTTAGATTAAACCTAATTTTTAACACTAGGAGCTAACAATAAGTCTAAAACACTGCACAACACAACTGTGGTATACTCACCTCACCTATTGTTACCCATTTCTGACGTTCATTAATATAAAAAACTACAATATTAATGAAATAACAATACAATTCTCTAATTCCAAGTAAAAATTTGTTATATGCAAGTCGTCATGGATACGCCTGTACCTGGCTGGGTGATCACAGCAATTCAGTAAGTTGCTGAAGCTAGCCCTTGACACAAAGATTCAGGCTGCACCTGTGCAGAGTTGAGTGCACTGTAAAAACTACCATCTATTACACAAACTGTTAAACTGACTTAAAGTTAATTAAGGATCCCATATAACTTTATCACAAATGATGAGGACTTTTGCCCTAGTGTCCTGACAAAGCTCCCAATCTACCTCCAACAGTCTAGCAATTTAATCATTTCCTAGTCTGCTTAATTAAAATCCTTGTCTCTACACTGCAATGAATGGCTACTGTGCATCACCCTGTGGGAACCACACATTGTTGTTGAATGAGGTGATTTACCCCAAATGTACGGAACTTTGAGATTATTGGAGGAAAGACACTATATGAACGGGAGCAAACATTATTGCTAACGGGGTCATATGCTATAAGTGGCCCAGCAGTAAAGGTGACTACAACAGTAATCAGTAATACGGTCATAAACAGTTTATTACCGTATTCATTAATCTGGTATTCAGAGAGATAAAACACTATAAGAAATTGCTGGATCCTTAAAGCTTTTTAATCATGAAAAAAATTGTACTTAATTTCAAGCATTTTACCTACCTGATGCTAACATAGCAAAATCAAGGCTACATACTAGGGCTCCTCGGAATGGGAAACATCCTGCTCTGCACCACATAATAATAATTCACAATAACGCAAGAGCTGACAGTTGTTTCCATATGCTTTGCTAGCATGGCGGTGTCAACAGAGCAAAAAGAACGGGAAGAGAACGCTGCCTGAAGAGGCACCCGACAGCTCCAGCTCCACACCATTAATATCCCATCATTTCGGTCTGTCAGTACATAATTGAGTGCTGCTATTATGATGTGCAAAACTATTCAGGTTTGAGGCTGGCACAATTTGTCGGCTTGACGACGGACAGGGGAAATTACCATATCCATGGCGTATCTCAGCCCTTCTCCTTTTGTTTGCCACCTTGGAAATGTTCTTTCACATGTCTAACATAAAACAATAAAAAAGTCATAACAACAAGATATGAAAAGAAGTGTTAAACCAAGACAAATAACACTTAAATACCAACGGGCGGGAAGGAAATTTTCTAAACAGACAAGATTTACGGCAGACATATCTGTCATATCTTAATCCATATTACACCCCCATCAACAAAGCTGAGGAGTATGTGTTGGTTCTCTACTCCAGGGGTGTGAAGTCTTCAAAACCACACTTGCTGAGCTCTCAAGAAGGGTGCAAACCTGCTTTAGCATTCAGCTCCGATGGTGGGATGGGCCCAGGCTCGTCCACACAGATGCTGTTGCTGTGTCTTCAGGTCAACTTGAACCCTCAGTGACTTCAACACAATCCATGTGTTTGCCTGGCCCCATGCTTAAGGACATTAAAATTTACATACTGGTGATTCTTTTGGCAAGGTCAATGTTGATGCCAGTTTTTTGGAGAAAAGAATTTCTAATATTGTATTTAGCCAATATTGTACTACTATGATGAAAATCCTGTCATATCTGGCTTCTGCTTGTCACCTTCTATATCTCAAAACTAAAAAATACACACAAATCTGTATATATTGGACTACTACATAAAGTAGTATTGTATAACATGTATATTGTGTAAAGCTAGTCTTATTTCCACTTAAAAAAATCAACTTCTGATGATTTTGGTAAAGTAGTTCTGAATACATACATATAGATCATTGAGCACTTCATGATCTGAGCACCATAATAAAAACCACAACTGCATATGTTGCCCTATAAATAGCTTATCTCTTTACTTGAATGATTGATTTTGTTGTGCTTTCTTAACTTCCTAAGCATCTTTTAACCTAAACACATCTCATTTGTGCTTTAAAGAGAACTTGTAACTTCCTGATGGCATTCTACTAGTGTGAATAAAATAAAACATGAAAAAAAAAGATAATTTGGTTAGTGTAAAACACACCCTGCATTTGTTTTAGACCTGTAGTTTTGACCAATAGTTCTCAAACTGGGATCCATGATGGGTGGGAAATCCTAGAACTGTATATTTGAGTCTAGGGCAATCATCCAGAGCATTCTCAAATAAATTGGAGTGTTTGGTTCAGCAACCACCACATGAAAAATAGCCAATAATAGCCCCAATACTCACAGTGAGCATAATGTAACATTAGATAGCTACATTCATTAATGACAGATACTATGCTGCAGTTTGCCATTAGTTTACAGTATAGCCTACAAAAATATGAATAAAATAACTATCAAAATATACTGTAAACTCCACTGCTAGCTGGATGTAAATTGGTTAGTGAATGTTGCCAGCTTGGCCAGCTTATGTTAGCTAACTAGACAGAAAAAGGTGAGTCCATATCATATCTTATCACCTCTCACTTATCACAATTTTCCACCGGTCAAGTGTTCCTCCACCCAAAAAAGAATGATTGGTATAAGTTGCCAATGTTACATCATGCCTGGAAATACAAAAACTGAGAGGAAACCACAGGTTAAAGTTGTACATGCCCAAAATATAAGGAAAATCAATATGATTGTAGAAACACAAGCTCAAACTTTTAATAAAATTCCCTATCCCTTGTACTCATTTCTGCCAGTCAATTATGTTGTAAGGTAGCATTTGCTTTACTAAGGGAAAGCAAATTAAACTGAGAGTGCTGTGACTAATTTCAATTCCCTGATGCCTCCAGAATGTTTTATGTAACTGCAGGTTGTCATCATCATCATCACTAAATTAGAAATACTCCAGCCAGAAATATGCCAACTGTGTCCTTGTTAATTTAAAACAAGTTGTTGGCCACAGTTTCACTGCATGAATGCTAGTGCAACAACATCCAAGTTACAGTTGGACAGCATCAGAGCAGCACAGCTGATGCAGGGGTAAGCTTGTGAGACAGGGGAAGCATTGCTGTCCCATGATCAATGCCTTATAGACCACTGCTGTTAAAGAGGAAATGCTTATTTTGTGCTTGCTCGCTCATATTGGTTGAAGAAAGCATGCAAAAAAGTGTTGTTTTGCAAAAAAATATGCTAAATCAAATCTCTCCTGGTCCAGGTTCAGAGATATTCATGATGAATACTTCCCCCCAAGACTTATTAAGTATGAATCAGCCATAACCGTTCTGTTATCACACTCAAAAATCTATACATATTTAAGTGTTTGTCTTTTTAGGAACACAGCCTGGGCTTGAATGGGAAAATTATCTCTGCAGGCTGGTTTAATTTGCAAGACCTTACCCCAGCATGTGCAAACAGCAATCCAAGAGCTGCATATATGCATATAAATGCATCATCTCAATAGGCCGTTTTAGTGTGAGTTATCCCCAAAAACCATTAAGACAGAAAGACAGCGACACAGAACTGCTGAAACAGCAAATGCATTTTGAATGATAGGAAAGCTATTATAGATGGGTGAGATAAAAAAGAGAGGAAAAACAACTCTGTCGCCGGTGTTCACAGCGCTTGTGCATCTGTGGCTGCATATGCACGATAGCGCATTATTCACTGGTAGATCCAACGCCCGTTCGTAAATATTAGTACTCGCAGACGCTGCAATTTCAGTGTTCCATTATGGTCTGTGGGACAAACATTCCCCTCCTTCAATTTATATGATTAACAAAGATGTCCAGCGGGATGGGTGTAAACACACCTCAAGGTCAGCGTGGACACCTGGGGGTGACAGCAGACAGCTGCTTAGGCCTTGATGTCACAGAGGTAATGACAGAGGTCCCTCCACAGGGTGGGCATGAGCTGACACAGACACTGCGTCTCTCTCTCTCTCTCGGAGACCCCGCTGACTGTTTCAATGCTTGGCGGCCCAGGGTGCCCCGAGGATTCCTGGTTCCAGGAGGCTCTATGCTGCCTCATTTCCTCGCCTAATGGTGAGAGGGAGACCTCTTTAGGTTGTTGATTTAGGGCGGCCATATTTGCATTTATATGGCTCCGCAGCAAGGACTCCGGCACCGATCCACGACTGCTCCGCAGAAACACATTTCTCAGTCCACGACTCCTCACCCAGGCCTCGCTGTGCTCCTCTGTGACATCATCGTCATGCGCGCTAATGAAGACGAAGGTGCTGAATACTACTCCCATTAACGGAAGGGCCTTTTTCATTTAAGCTGATCGACCTGTGACTACGCAGGGAAAACGATGGCGCAATTAAGATTGACAGGGGGCTCTTTAGGTTGCATGAGCTTTAGAGGCAGTGGGCCATTTCTCACAACGTGTGGAACAGACAACCTGACCTGGGTAACAGTGAGATGGCTAACAGTATGAGATGCAGGGCAGCTGGCTGTTCACTGATGTCACATCAGGACCAGGATCTCTGGGATGCACTCTGTTAACAAGAAGAGATGGCTATGGAATCCAGCAGGTTTTACTAATAGTAGCTCATCCTCACATACACTCATCTTCTGACAGGGCTTGGGATTGTGAATATTTCTGTCATTCCAACTTGGATCCAGGCAGGCTGGGCGGTGCCACTCATCTGCCACCATGGGGCTAAACCGCACACAAACTAAAATGAACTGTGCACTTAGTGACCCTGCTGGGACACTTGGGGGTTGGGGGGTGTTCAGTTGCAAAGTGTCTACCACAGAATTGAGGGTGTCCGCTAAACTAGCCAAAGAAATGCTGGTATAACGATAGCAGTATCCCTACTGCAGTTTGAGTCAGCCATAGAAGCAGATACAATTCCCACAAAGGTTAGGGTCCATCTAATATTGCTATTAGAAGTCATTGAATGGAAATAAACAGTGGGCTCATGTCTCAAAGGAATGTCTATTAATATGTGCAGCAGACTCTGTTATCTTCCACAGTCAGTAGGCTTTGTATTATACTGTTACTGCCCTGTGCATGATGGTATTTGTAGTTGACAGTTGACAGCACCATCATTATCATTTGAGTGGTTGTGATTTAGTGTGTCCTTAATTGCAAGGCATATATTCATATGGAAATGTCCATGTATGCCAAGGACAATGTGCAGGGTGTTAACAATTAAAATTGTTTAATGGGCCAGAGAAATGCTATTCTAAGACTATGTTGTGGGAAAAGAACATGGCATAGTGAGATTATTAGTCTAAAATAAGAGCACCGCAAATGAAGTAGGCCAAGGTCAATGCTTTTGAGATAAATTGTAACCCAGATAGAGACCAGAGCTACCTTAGCTCAATCCTAATCAAAATGATAAATTTCTATCTGATAGTAGGTTTCACACTCCAATTATATGCAGGTCCATGACTCTGTCTTGATGTAAATCAACACTCTGAAGTAGGGGTCCGATCACAAAACCACTGCTTCTGCAACTATTTTTTTTGACAGAACAAGTGAATCATTGGAAGTGCTCTGCATTCTCTAAGTTTCCTTAGAATTAAATCAGACACAGGCATGAGTCCCATGTTGCAATTCAAAGAGCAAAATGGGGGAATGGAAAATTACTGTTAATATGGAAAACCCCTGATAATGTTTGCAGCTATACTGTATGCTGTTGTATGTACATATGCTCAGGAAATAAATTATCAACATCACTACAGCCCAATGCTCCTTGATGCCTTTTCACTCCTGAATATTTATCAGGATGTGAAATGTCTGCATAGGCCAACAACAGCATTATCTTGTGCATGCCAGTTGAATTTTACTGTTGAAACAGCAATTATTTAACTCATGACTCACATTACACATAAACTGCTGCTTAAGCTCCACAGTGCTTGGATGAGAAATTTTTGCATGTCATGAAAAAAGTACAGAAGACAATCTAGGGATATTCTGTCCCAATTTTACCAATGCACACAGAACATTCAGAAAGTTTACTGACCCTTTTCAACATTCTTAAATGGATATAAATGGTTTTATGACCCCACTATTAAACTTCAGGTTGCAGGAAAAACATCATCTGAAAGAGCAAAAAGAATTGTTCTCTGCACCTCAGTAACAACTATTGCATTGTGAATGCTGCAAAAGAACAATGAGTAAAAAGGTCAAAAAGCAGCAAATGAGCTCCTTTGAGAGCTACTGAACAAAGCCTTTGCCAGAACTGTGGTTCACACTTGAGCGGACACCTGAATGGCAAGAGGAAACCTTTTTGAGCGCTCCTGCTCGACGCCGAAAACTTGCTTCATCCCTCCGCTGACAGATTCATGACTCTCCTGCCCAGTGACAGCTTAACTGTAAAAGTCTCACATCCTCGCCAGGGCAGCTGTGGAGTACTGAGGCAGAGATCTGCACTGTTTCAGGCCTCAGTTTTGGGGGGCTTTTATCTCCCACCTTCTTAAAACACCCCCTCCCCAAAACTCGCCCCAATCTCCTCATCTGTCTCAGACCTGCCTATGCTGTGGAGGGGGCTGGAGACGGGTTGGGGGGGCTCGACAGCCAGGAGCGCTAAAGAGTGTTTCTCTTGGCCACTCCTCTCCCTGGCCGTATCAGAGGTGCCTACAGCTATCTGGAGCACTTGACCAGCACAGCACTTGGCCGTACTGTTCCTTCTTTGTTTCCAACAGAAAACAAGAGTGAGAACAGCAAACTTATTGAGTGACAGAATCTGATACACAGCTTGTCATTTTAAGGCACTTTTTGGAATGCAATTAGCTGAGATGAAAGCCGTTCGTGTACTCAAATGGCATCTCTGACAGCTTTGTTCGAACTGGCAGTAACAGTGTGGAACAACCCTCTCTATTCTTGGAGATGACTGCTCCACTTTATGTTTTTTTTTTTTCTCCCCTACACATACAGTGCAGCAATGTACTCTGGTAGGCGTGATATTAACACAGCAACATGGGCCATATGAGTTAGAGGAAGTGCACTCTGGAGCCAGCATCCAGATGTTTCTGACACCTAAAAGCTGTCAGAGAGAGCCATCCTGAGGGCAAACCACAGCCCATTAGAGTGGCATCAGGCTGGCGTGGGGCGTTGGCACCATCACCCTCCTTAACCCTGAGGCGATAGACTGATAGCTTGGCCCCCCCTCACCCAACTTGTCATGCCCTTTTGTGGAAAGGGTATCCAAACTGACTCAACTAAGAACAACGCAAAAAGCGACAGGGAATGCAGTGGGCAGCCCCGAGATCATAGTGCAGGAAAAGCAGCACGTAACCACACCCCCAAATCCCTGGAAAAGGGTCTGCTGGGCCCCTGTGGCTCGGGCTTATGGTGAACAGGGGGCTCTCTGTGTCTTGTTGAAGGGGCTGGCAGATCATGCGGTTTTCAGGCGTGGGCCTGAGCTACTGGGGGATGTGGCGGGGCTCTAGAGAAGGTGTGTGTGAAGTGAGGGGCCCATTACATGAATTACTTCTGGGAAGCTGTTACCCATGTCACTCTTGCACACAGCCTGACTTGGTCACATGGGATGGGGAGACAGGGACCTGCTGCACAGATTAGAAAACTTTTCAGCACTTCAGAAATGTGGCAGTGGTGGTGGTGGTGTGTGCGTGTGCGCGTGCATGTGTGTGTAGGGGGTTGGGGGGTTAAAAACCGTGGTCTTTCCTCTCATACTTCTAATTTGTACCACAGCTCAACAGTGTTCTTCTTTACAGGTATGTGAACTGCTGAGATACCAAAGTGTAGTCCCCCAAACAGCCATACAATTTTAATTAGTCTCCACTCAACATGAATAAGTAAAAAAAAAACCTCTATATACATTCATTAGCCTGCCCAAAATGTAAAGAAGGCATCATTTCATTCAACCTCACTAAACATCTTATTAACACCATGGTGTTTATTTTAGGATTAGAATTAGAATTAGAAAGTCTTTTTCAAAAAGAGGGCTTTGTGAAGGTTTTGTGGTCTAAAAGCAGGGAAAACATATCTGAGACTCTCTTTTATGAACAATTGCTTACGTGAACTCAAACAAAAAGCCTGCTGTTTTGGGGAACAAGGCTGTCTGCCTGATGTGCTGTTGCCAGACAGTGTGGTGATTACACCGTGCCCAACAGCCATGGAGCATGAGGGAAGAGGCCCTGAGTGGTAGACCTGAGAGAGGGCCAATAGAAAACTAGTCTGACTGCAAGCAGAAGTGATCTGACCTTGATGGGGCCCTAGATGCTGGGGCTTTTCTCTGTGCATGCAGTCACCATCTATTTATTAATGTCAAGCAATCTCTGCAGCCATACACTGCTTTGAAGGGAGAAAAGATCCCCCCCTTTCCTAAGAAGGCCTAATTGAGATGTTTTGGAGCCAGGGAATCACTCTGCTGCACACACGCGTATGTGCAGGGTTCTAGAAATTGCTGCTTGAAAGTGTGGCTGCCATGTTTTTGTGCTTTGAGGGCTGTGATCCACAGGGCCTCAGGTCCCTTTTTACTTCCAGTACCTCCTAAGACAGAAAAAAGGGTATGGTTGTCCATTCAAACTGTTAATTAATGAGGTGATGTAATCATAGGTTCAGGTGTGGCAGAGAGCAACGAGCCCTTTGGGAGTGAGGTCAAAGACCCCTTGTTTTAAAACAACAGACATTGCCCAAATTTCATTTCAGCACTACACAGCTGTGTCTGAAAGCATTGGCACTCATATGGTCAATAAGAAAAATGATCCAGGGAATGAGTTTGGTCAGACATGTAAAGTATTTACAAATCAGTCCAGAATTTTCTACATTTTTGAATATTACTTTTTTCCCAGCAGAATAAGACAGCCCCTCTTCACCTCAATGGGTTTTTCCAACTAGGCTCTCTTTCTCTGGGTCCATCGTTGTCTTGACAGGGTTGATGCTAAAACCATTACATAAACCATTTCCTCTGTTTTGTCAGCAAATGCTTTCAAGACTCAGGCACTTGAAAAGGGAGCGAAGCTTGATGTGCTTTTTAAAAAGCAGTTTCAGTGACTGTGCAGTCTTCTGCAGGGTTAATGGCTGAGAAAGTGATAGACTGAGATGAACAGTACTGTGAATAACCCAGAAATAAAGCAGGAAAATAAAAGGCTATCCAACTGAATTTAGTGGAAGCGAGTCAGTGGAGTCTGCTGAAGCACGATGGCAACGCCCAGGGTACTCAGGCTACAAGTTCTGCCTGCCAGGGAGTTCTACGTTAGTGGCTAGCGATATTGAGGTTTGGATGGGGGCACGAAAGGATAGCGTTATGTGAAGGTGAATGGTGTATAATATGGGCATGGAGGAAGGTATGTGGGTATTGAGAGTGATGCGGTAGAGCATACAGTGGATGAGTGTAAGGGATATACCATGGGCAGAATTGCACGGGAGGGTTACTGTTTGGGAAACGAGGGATGTGAAGCTGTGCAAAACGAGAGTAGAGGGTAGTACAGTACAGGTGAAGAGGGCTGTGTGAAGGTGTATAATGGTCTATGGGGGTGTATGTGGGAGCATATAGGGGTATGGTGGTATGGATAGGGTAAAGTGACAAATAATGTCAAATCAGTCCTCAAGCAGGTCGCAGGGGTCAAAACTCAAAAGGAGGAAAACATCTATGAGAGCTCACGCATCTACATTTTCACGTACTGTAGACACACACACACACACACACACACACACACACACACACACATACCGCTCCAGCAGGGGGATTACCCAGGGTGGACAAGGAGGACTGCAATCTCACTTTTAATCAAAGCAGAGCAATTCCTCACATAACCCATCTCCAAAAGGAGAGTTAAGCTGCAATCCAATCAGAAGAGCACTGGAAGAGAAAGTGAGAACAGTTGAATAAATACAGCAGAGAACCATCCACTGCAGCCAAGACAAACAGCCTTCCCACAGTCACTTAAGTACTCTTAATTGTTTCTCCCATTCATATCCAAGTCTAACAGACACCACTGTGCATGAAAAAATGGGAAATTGATCTTAATTTTGCAAAAAGCATAGACAAGATCATTCCTGTACCATGAAACCTTAAAGACATTGATTTGTGACTGTTGGGGTTTCATCTAGAGGTCTGGTAAGCTAATGACCACTCTTTCATTAAAATTATATTGACGATCCTCTGAACTGGCAGCGTAACTATGGCTTGTCCATAGCTGGTTGTCTGGAAACAGCATTCAGCAGCCAGATCCTGTGAATATACACTGCCAGTCAAAAGTTAATTATCTTAATCAGGACACACCTGATTAAGATAATGAGAAACGTGCATTCAAAGACTTACGCGGTCTAAAGACTTACGCTTAAATGCTTGAAATTTGTTTTTTTGACAAACATAAATAATGAAGCTGATGCCTATGTACGAATTTCTTTCCAAGAAATACATTTAAATATTTTTGGCTACTTTGAAGAATCTAAAATGTAAGATGCAATTTTTTTTATTTCTTTAACACTTTTTTGGTCACTGAATATTTCCACTTGTGTTATTTCATAGTTTTGGTGTCTTTACTATTATTTTAAAATGTGGAAAATAGCAAAAATAAACAAAAAACTGTCTATGAGTAGGTGTGTCCAAACTTTTGACTGGCAGCGTGCATACACAGTTACACCACAAGCCACCAAGGCCAACTCTGCCTGCAAACCCAAATGTTGACATGTTAGATAAATCTAATTCGGGAGCAGAGAGGACAGTGGCACCAGACAATCTAGCATGCTGCAATTGGACACAGCACAGGTGGCAGCTCCACCTGAATCCACCCCAAGCTAATTCATTCAATTTATAGCCAGCTATCACCTGTGAGTGCTGCAGGGCATTGTGGTTGAAGTGGAGCATAAAAAGAGCTATGATGGCATCTCAAGGGACACATTCATTTTATTCTTAGGAGCAGCACTCCAGCCAATGATGTCTCAAAAACGATCTTTACATATTACAATCACACAATTTAATTGCCTTCACACTAAACAATGGATGTATGCATGAAGTGGCGAGCTGTAGTGAACAAAATTTTCCCTCAAAACATAACTGTGGTCCTTATAGTTCCAACTGAGATATGTGAATCTTCAAGAAACTGAAAGAAAAAAATCCTTATAATGTGTTCAGCGGCTCAGCTGACAAGGCGGTTGCTTTGAGCACCAGCTGAGCCCTACAATTCAACAGGCCCCTGTGAGTTGCTCTGATGACATCAGTGAAGCACCCACTGTACTGTGTTGTGTGAAAAACAGCCATTGGCTGCAGTGAGTGTCACAGAAGACTGAATTCATCTCACCTCTGCCCTCCTATGCAAGTGCAGAGTTTGTTGTGGTGAGATGAGCTGTTTATCAGCGGCTATTTCAAAACAGGACTGCAAAAAGGGGAAAAGGCATATAAAGGCTTATAAAAATTATATAAATGCATAAATTTTCCCAAACAGCTGAAAAACTCCACAGCCTGTATATTGAGATCAGTGGGGACTGGACACAATTTGACACAATTGCCACACATCAAACATAACTCTTCCCTTGCATTTCCTGATCACAGAATCACAGACAGAATCATGTAATTGGCCATGAAGGTACATTATTTCCATTTCCAAACTGAATTTGAAATTGGACAGTTCTGCACAGCAACCGGCGATGTATTTTCATTACAATAGGAAGCACTGGTTTTGCCCAGTGGAATAAGGAAGAAAGTGGATTTACATCAGACTGACACTTATTTCGACAGCACATGCCAAACCAAGCGTGTCCGTTCTGATAAATTTGGTTTTCAAATATTCCGACACCTAATATCCATGATCAAACATTCAAACACAGCAACTCCTTGCCAGTATTAGTTTTGACTGAACATGGGTTATGAATTGTATACTTAAAACTGTAAAGTTGCATGTCTGCATGGCAGGTGAAAGGTTTTATTCTTGATGTGTGTTCTCCTACTTGCTCATAGACTCAAGCCCTTGCCTCATGGCTCATTCTGAAACATCACTCCCATGGTTAGTGAGTCAAACACTGTTCTGTATGAGGCTCCAGATTCTTCTGCGTAAATAATGATTCATTGCAAAGAGATCTGCCTTCACTTGCGCTTTGAAGCAGGGTATTTTATGTTATTTTGTGAAAGGTTCTTAGACTCTCCTTCATAAACACAGATGAGAAAGAATGACTGTTATTTTTTCTCTTTTTCGTTAATTAAAAAGCAAATCAATACTAACAAGTAATCATCTGAATACATCCGAGTAATAAACTAGTGATCCCATTACAGGATATTCAAATAGATGAAACATTCCACCTCATTAATTAAACCAATTACACCTGGCATGTGTGGGTATCTCACACAGATGAAAAATTCAAAAAGTACTACACATGTTCAGTGATGGTGAGCAGTTCCTGAATCAGACATTCTTTCTGAGCTAATTATTTTTGAGAGTTAATTGAGCTTCCTTTCTTTAATCATTCTACTATTTCACCCGTGCTTTGAGTGTCATATCATATACAGGCAAAAGCCATATCAGAAGCATATCAGAAACCAACAAAACTGAAAATAGCTTTAGAGCAGTGAAGAGCCTGGCTGCTGGGTGGAGCTACAGCCACTGGCTGAACTTGTGGTATAGACCTCAAGCCGCAGGCTGCTGGTGCTTGCAGCTGGCGTAAACATCATCATTGTGTTCAGACTGGATCAAGATCCTTAACCTTATACATAAGTGCCTTGCCCCTTCACGTGATCTTGATGTGGTCTGAGCAAAATAATATTTTTAAAAATTATATTCAGTGGCTACATTTGCCTGCAGTGAGAGCACAAGCATTTCCAGCAGCCACCTCCACACTGCACTTGAACACTTCTCATATTGTCACTGTAGGTACTTTTCAAACAGGTTTTAATAATTCTAATATATGAGGAAACTCATACTCATAACAGAAATTGGTAAAGAAAAATGAAGAGCTCAGAAATTGCCATATTTAGAAGTGAAAGTGAGGAGGCACGATTTAACAGAGAGACACCAAAAGGAAAAAAGGAGCACTGATGGTGCATTTTAAGGTTTTAAAGCATATGTGGACACCCAGCATATTGGTATACGTTGAGCTTGACCCGGGATAAGGGGGATTCGTCTGCTATACGTCACTTTAGATCCTGGTCCAATTCAATTCACACAGATCAACTCTAATTTCAGTCCCACACCTCCATACTCCTACATCCCCGCTAAAGAGAGGTCTGTCTCATCCAAGACAGCCCAGACTCAGTATAGTAGCTGAGAGGTGGCTGATGACGCTAAGGCAGTGCAGACGGATGGGGTAACTGCGCACCCACAGTCAAGCACACTTTATAAGCTGCAGTCACTCCACAGAATAATGGCTGTGTCTGTGATTTCTGCTGCATCCTTCACACAGACAGCCGCACAGGGGAAACATAAAAATTGGAAGCAGCACAGTCAGGATCTCTTTCTCCTGAGGGCCTGTGGTGGAGGCCAAAGCAGGACAGGACTGACCCGACACTATCTTTGCTGTTAGAGAGGAAACAATTAGAGCAGGAGGTGGCTGGTAAGGTTAAAGCCTTTGGATCCCTAAGTGCTGGGCTGAAGGAAATCCTTTAAGCACACAGAAGCACGATGCTGCAAAAATCCAGGGTTGTTCTGTGTAAGGAGAGACTGCCACTTCTATGGGGGGGGATCCAGATCAACTTTGTCAGTGGAGACGCTGCTGATTGATACCATTTTGCTTCCTCTGGGTTTAATTACTTGCCAGCAGTGCCTATCGGTGGAAAGACGGAGAGACTATCATGGAGAACGTGCAGTGGAGGGGGAAAGTTAGCCTGCCTTTTATTTTCACCTGCAAATATAGTGTGTGACTGAACAAAGCCTAGTTACATGAGCATGTACCTGAGGTCTGTATATGAGGAGCCATACTGTATGTGATCTCTTGGACTGTATACTGTTCCAAAGCCTTTGACAGGTGAGCTTTAATATGCCTTTCAACAGGTCCAAGGTATAATGCTTGAAAGATGTGCCGATGACAACCAATCATTTTATCATGTTGAAAAAAATCCACACAAAATATGTCTCCAAATGCCTTTGAAAGCAGACACAGTATGAAGTCCAGAAAAGATGACCCATTGTTCTTTAATCACCAAAATATGCTGTCAAAAATGTGTTTATTTGGATCAGTAGGCAATTAAGCAATCCAATTATGTTGTACCTACTGTGAAACTAGTGCGAGACAAATATGTAAACATTATGTAACCGCATCTTGTTCAATCAAACTTTGAGAACATCAGGTTTATTCTCTATGGTTCTTACTTTTTTATGTTATATTACACACACACACACACACACACACACACCTTGGCATACACCACTTAGTTCCTCTCAGGAACCAGGAAAACCCTGAGTGTGCTCCCAGATACAGGCTCGATGCGCTCATTCCACGCCCACGGACACATCCTCATGAATACACTGACACTGTGCACACATACGCCTACACAGACATATGCATACACAGCAATTTACAGTCAGAGAGTCACCCGTACCACACTTACACCCACTCTGATTCATACACCATTTCCCTCTCCCTTTGCACACGCACACACACACACACACACACACACACACAAGCAATAAACCCACTAAAGCTTAAATTCACCACTCTAACCACCAAACACAATTTAGGGTTTACTCGAAAATTCTCTGAGATTTGCACCCCCTTTTTGTGTAACAAACAACAGGCTGACGCTTGAAAAAAAATGCACTTCACAGTAGATTATGAGCACACAGATGCTGCTGTGCTGGTATGGCACGATCTGTGTCAAATTGTTTTTGCTTTTCCTCTTGATGCTCTGTGACTCAGTTTCATTTACTCCCCCCCACACTGCAGCATTCTGAAATTACTGCAGCTTTATGTAGTGTCTCCGCTATAACCCAAAAAGGATTGGATCGGTCCCTTGCAATCGGACAGTACAAATCATGGCAAAATACACAGTTAGGTCACTAAAGTACAAAAGACCCAAGTCCCTCACACAGGGAAATAATCAAACTCTTGACAGCACTTTCCACAGTAGCCTTCACGTACACACTGATCTGCAGCTGCAGCAACACAAGTTTCATAATTCCCTGTGCGACGACAGCCAACAACAAGGAGTACCCAGCAAGAGGAAGGGCTTCTAAGTATGAATGGAAAACATTAAGTGGAGTCAAGTGAGTCAAACGGTTTCCCATGATTCTCTGGGTTGATGTACAAATAAGGCACACAAAAAGTTACTGTGTTTGCTACGGCCAGGAGCACACGGCATCTTAAAGGGCACATTTAGATGTGTGCGCAAGGAGCGGGTCCCCTCCCTCTTGCAGCGGCAACTACACAAGACAGGCATTTAATGTTTCCACTAAACGGGGTCGGGTGCCCCAGGGGAGCCCGGGTGGAGGTGTGTCCGACGCGCACACTGATCTTCTGTTCCGTGTGAAAGAGAGCGGACAGGCCCAATGTGTGGACTGCTAACACTGACGCCAGTGTGAGAGTCATTAAGGTGTGCAAGAGGAGCTGGCTGGCATCATTAGGTACCTGATCTCCTGCCGAGGAATCATGAGCGAGGGAAGGAAAAGGCCACCAATTGACGCAATGTAGTGATTCACCGGTCCAATGCCATCAAGCATCACGACATTAACAATGGTCATTTGAAAACACGCACAAAATGTATGTTGTACAAATTGGATGGAAGGTGGGACATGCAGAAATTATTTGAATAATTTTGTTACAGAATCAAAACATACTAAAACAGAACATAAATGAAAACACAGTCATACTCATGCACTGTGTAACATGCGTAAAAGGGGCCATGTGTCTGGGCCAATGTTAGCAATGTCAGTTCACACTGAACCCAGTGCAAGCCTCTCTACTGTAGGACCTCTGTGGCCACTCTGCCTGTAGCAGGCTCCTTGCTTTGACTGGTCAAGCTCCCTGTGTGTATTCATTCAGACAGGCAGCTGTGTCTCTGATTTCCACAGGCCTCCCATGGTGTCACTCTGCTAAATGCAGCAAGGAATACCAACACCAGTCCTCATCAAAAGAAACACTTCTTTCAGTCCTCATCACTCTTTGTTGCCACCTTCCCTCCAAATTCACACAAACATCACCACAACATCTGTGTTTTGTAGGTTGTGGTCCTTTGAGGAACATGAAAAGAAAACGTTAGGGCCCTCCCTCGGTCACAGCGGCACAGGTGAAACCGTGCGGGTTTTCACATGCAAACACGAGGATGACCCATGTTCATATCAGAAAGCCCTTGTCCCCAAACATTCCAGGAACTACCAGGTGGATTCTCCCTCCTCTCCATCTTGGCCTTCTTTCTCCAAGGCCTGAGGAAACAGGAGGAAGTGTGGAAGGAAATGTAGAAAATGGACACCTCACCCCAGTCCATTCTGAGCTCGGAGCAGAGATCAGGCTGCACCCAGGGCAGGGACTCTTCTTCTATCCATGGGCACAATGTAGCGAGGGACAGCTCTGCCAGTCAGCCCAGCAGGGGGGAGAGGTGACTTTTCACCGGTGCCACACGTCGCCTGTGTGCCCGGGGCATGCTCCAGGCAGCTGTCGGGAATACTACCCACACCAGCTCTCAGCCAGAGCCGGGAGAGCAGGGGGTCTAAACGTTCTCCTTTTCCATCTGTTTGGATTACTCTGGCTGCAGGGCACATGATCACAGCCACTGTTATCTTATCTCCCTCTACCAAATGCTAACTTAGCCCAGAGCCTTCACTTTCTCTCCACTTCTGACAGCACCCAAGGACCAACACAGTACCTACTCTTCCTCCCATTCAGAGATTAATGCTTTACTATCTGCCTCTAAAGCTCTTTCAATACAGCACAAACCCCTGCTTCACGTCTCATTTTCCTTGTCCTCCCAACATGTGTGCATTCTGAGTGATTGGCGGTTGATGCTGGTAAAGAAACAGCACAGCACCTGAGTGATGCACTAAAAGCAGAGCTAATGCAGTGAAGAGCTGCACTTGATGAATATGTAAGGAGGGGACAACTTCCATTACAACACAGGTGTCAGTGCTTTGTATTGCCGTCAACCTTTAAAATGCACGCACTGCATTCCTAGTATTGATGATAGAAACGTAAGTAGAGCAGACAACCAGGTATTTAAGTGCTGGAGCTGGAAAAAAAAAATCAATTTCTCTTCTCAGAAAAAAAGAAAAAGCAAAATAAAAAAAAAAACATTTGCTGAAAATGCTACTTGTGGAAATGGCCTGAGGTCCCCTGAAAACATAAGCGCAACTTTCCGTTTCTGGATGACCATGGCTTCAATCCATGAGGGTGCACTATGGATGCAACACAATATACACTGGCCTCTCAACAGCGGACCCATCTTACACGCAGCTCGTGCCAAACGCCACCTCTCCTCCACTGTTAGAGGCAGATCGCTAAAGTGTGACACCTGTGTCCTCTGAGGCCTGTCAGACGATGCTCTTCACTAAAGCGACAGGTGTGTCCCCCGTGTGTGCACGCGTCCCACTGGGCTCTGACATCTGCAGCCTGCAGTCTGACACCGCGCGCTGTGATGTCACCTTTCACAAAGTCACACCGCTATTTATACACTTAGAGCGCCATGCGCGGGGGGCGAGGGGGCCCACCCCTGGGGAAATAATACTGCATGCTATATCTGTCAATTTTAGTCTGATACATAGAAAAGGGTCACAGCCCCGTGTGGCCGTACGTGACGGAGGGGCCCGTACTGGCTGAGGGGGTCAAAAAGGCTAAATGCATCTGTCTAAATGTGAGCCCACAGAACATATTCTACAGATTAAATAGCACTTAGGTCTGGCTTTATTTCATACCACGCAAGGACAACTACAGCATTGATTTATACTTTAGTTACTTTACAGGCATTTTGGTACACCACAACATTAAGTCTGTTTCACTTATGGCACTGGATATTGTCATGTGGGTGGCAGTGACATCCAGGTTTAAGCACGCTGCAACACTTTCTGTGTGTACTGCTGCTCGTACGGCCTTATTATCGGCACTTATGTGCCTTGCTTTGAAAATAGCTCTGGATAAGAGCATCAGCCAAAAGAACACACATAAAGAAAGAGAGAAGGGAGTCGTTTATAACAGGGAGCTGGGCCTTGCAAAGGAAGAGCAATGGCTTGGGGATAGGAAGCATTTTATGTTTTTTGATTCTAGCCTTTTCACCATTACAGTAACTATAGGACAGGACTAAATGTCTGACAAAGACCTAAAGTTGAGAGATAAAGGTTTCCCATTCATGCGGGCAGGGATGAAATTGGGAGTCCCAAACACTGAGAATCTAAATCATGGTGAAGCTGCAACATTTCAGAGCTAATACAGAAAATCCTACCCTTATGTCTTCGTGTCACCTGCTGCACAAGTTAAATGTCACTTAAAGTGTGATTGCGTAACACTGCAATATGATTCACACTCTTCAGATAACTGTGCTCCTGGCAACATAGTCAGAGACGCAGGTGTATGACAAGACAGGATTCCTCATACCAAATTTTTTTTTTCCTTGACAGAAGCTGCTTTAGGCTGAATTAAGGCTAAATTAACCTGTGCATCCACACTACGAGCACAACATGAAAAGGGGTGTGTTTCAGTGGCTTTGTCACTTATTCTGGCTTCTTTTTTTTTTTGTCATTTTTCCATTTTCTCCCCAATTTGGAATGGCCAATTTCCCGAATTTGGAATGCCCAATTAGTCATCGATGTTCGGTCCCATTGCACAACCCCCACTGTCAATCCGGGAGAGCGTGGACAAGCACGTGCCCTGCTTCTTTTCGCTCTGTGGTCCACAAGCCAAGCTAGCACAGAGATGAGTCGGAGGAAGACATTTCATATGCAGCTTTTTGGCACGTGGACCACAGGCTCCCGATCGACCAGCAGGGGTCACTGTTGCTAATGGGACCGAAGCCCCTGCCGATGTACCCACCCCTATCCCCGGCGGAACGAAGCCAATGTGCTCCGCCTGTGAACTCCCGGTCACTGTTGGCTAGTGACACGGCCGGGATCGAACCCGGGCCGTAGCGTTCAGTCTACACTCGGAACGAGTGCTTTTACCAACTGAGCCACTCGGGAGGCCCTTATTCTGGCTTCTAATTGGAACTCATCACCATTGGTCTTCTTGACCTCCTGTTATGGCCCCCAGACCCAGTGCTCATGCCCGTCAGCCTGTGACTGATTACTGTTCCGCTGGAAGCCAGGGTGGGAGTTAGAGAAAAGGTTATTAAACCCGTGTTCACTTTTCAGAGACATAATGAGGACCTTGCTGTTCCACACAAATCTAAATTTCTCACAGTCAAAATGAATTTACTCTGGCCTCCATCAAATGAGTCTTCTCGCTTTCCCAGTACACCCATTGGTGGCTTGACGTAATACTCATTTTTTTCTTTACACTCATGATACAGGCCTACCATTTCTTGTAGCTTCTTGTTATCTCTTAGGGTCAGTGTGGCACATTTCTACTTATTGTACTAAATCTAGGCTGGGTACTGTTCAGACAGTTTTTCTTTCACTTAAAATACTTTTATATTCAAAAATGCATCCAGAATTGGAGACAGTCACATGTGTGCAGAATATTTTCAAATTCCATCCACAAAATCACCATCTCCAAAAGGCAAATCAAAGAGCCAGGTCATAATTCTGCACTGAAGTAGTCTTAAAAGCAGAGTAAGCTTTTTTCAAATGGAACTCCAATGAAATATTAATTGCTGTTTTTTGTCAACCTATGCAACAACTGTCACTTCAGAGAGTGCCCAGTATTGCTTACTGAGAAAGCTGTTCAGTTCACTGCCTCAGGAGCAGTCTCCATTTGAAGCCCCTCATGTGAAACTGTCAAATCATTCCTGTCACATCGTCATGGTGTCAGGCACGCTCAATAAAGCTCCACTTTGAAGGGACTTGCAGAGAGAGGGAGACACACACTTATTTTGGAGTGAAAGGGGCCTCTAACCCATGGGGAAAGCCAATTACAGGTCAACCTGCAGGGCAGTTCTGTTTCTCCGGACACGCTGAGGCATAATTAAATGATGACTAAACGCCGAAGCAGGCTTGTGCCAGGCAAGGGCTGCTTCCACCGTCCTGCTGTGCTGATCAGTGGTGCCCCGGCCACCGTGAACGCGCTCTGACTGAGTGTTTACAAGACCTCTTCTGGCCACAGAAAACACAGGAGCTTACAGTCAGTGCTTTGAGCATATGATTTAAAAAAAAAAAAAAAACAAAAAACAATTGAAATACAACTGTGCCAAACAAGTGGCACACTGACAAACAAAATATATAGCATAGCATGAAAACAACATGCATTATTCATTCATACTTATTCAATCTGTGCAGCAGGCACTGACGCACCGACGTTCATAAATTACAAAAATTTCAAAAACTTACTCCCAGCATGACGGCCACAGCAGTAACAATATTTTCCCTCCCTTCCTCTGAATGCATTAACGTACAGTGTAATTTATCCCTGTTTACACAGTGTAGGAGAGGACTGGTTCCAAACTCCTCAAGAACGATAAATAAGACCACAGCCTGCAGGATTGCAGCATGTGGCCACTTTCTGAGCCGTGCCACTTTGTCATTGGTTCACAGATTTAGACTCTTCACCCACAATGCAGTGGTCAGTGGTACACGATAGGGCAGTGAAGGATAATGCATGATGGAATGCAATGAGTGGACAGCCTGTCAGCACTCTGCCCAGAGAGCATAACTCCAAACACATAGCAATGTTTTAAATCACTGTGTCATACAGTATGTTCCACCTACTTCAGGCACAGTGGGCAATTTTGCCTTCTGAGCTCAGGGAAGCAGGTTGCAATGAAGCATGCTTTCGCCACTAACACTAAGACATGTTGTAATTACTAGCCTTCCCTGCTGACAAATTCAAGTACAAGTGTTCTGTTCCAGTGGCCAGCTATATACTTACTTGAACAGTTATTGCTGTCCTGCCCAACATGATAAAAAATGTACAGCTTGAAGGACATCTTAATTGGGGTGTGCTTTCATTTTGGCTGTTTTATTTCAACAAGGTCATTTTCATAAGCAATGAGTAAGCCTATTCACTCTGCTGACAGAGATGCACTGTCAACGTCCACAGCAGCAGTTGCATAAAAATGACATTTAGAGTTTACGAAGTTAAAAAGCAAGCTTTAGAGTCTGTCATTATGCATCCCCATGGGATAAATCATGATGATAATTGTAATGATACTCCCAAGTGAATAACGAACCATCCTCAAAATCTAGATTGGCATCTTTGTCTGAAAATATCTGCCCACTTCCCCCACCTACGGAAAACAGCCAGCACGACCATGTTTTATTAAGGTGAGGAGAGCAGGCTGCAGCGTACGTGAGTCAGAAAGAACACTGGAACCGGGATGACTGCCCACACCGCTTGCTTTGAAACGCCTACCTCACGTTCATTCAAAATTCCGTATACTTTTCACACACTAATACAAAACATCGTGTAAATTCGTAAGTAAACTCGGCAGTTTGTGTTCAAAAACTAATAACAGCCCCTTCTGTACTATCCCAAAAACAACAGTCTTGCCAGTATCCTACCAAAGTCATCCCCAGATTTATGGTGTTATGGCATATCCTTAAAGTAACGTAACAAGTCTCTTTTTCTACGGATAGATTTGTCCATAATTCAGTCCGTTAACTGAAATTACTAATGTTGTCTCTACTGTTCAGATGTAATCTTTGCTCAGTTCAGTTCGTCCTTTTCAATGCTGCGATAACCACTGCACACGGATTCACGTGCACCTCTTTTCAAGATCTTAAGTAATGATTGCCCTGTCTGCATCTGACCACTGTTAAGGTAGCACTTCATGGACAGCGGCAACCACTGGAAGGCTCAAGTATGAATGACTCTGTGAGCTGTCATGACTTAGAGATACAGGCTTCAGACAATTCTAAAATCATATTTACCAGTTCGGCACAGTATCGTGGATGGCTTGCAAATTGCAGTTTCATTTAAATTTATGAGCTTCTTCTCAGAAGTCATTTACACAACATTACGCCCTGGAGTAACATGGCAAAGTTTCATGAGCCCTCACAAGAAATCCATGAGACGCACGGTACAATTTCCTGGTAAAGTACTTCCAGCTAATTGCGCGCTTTTTTGCAAATTAAGCTCACCTTACCTTTGGAATTTCAACTCTCCAGCTACGGGACACAAAAGCGCGCAGGCAAATTATAAACTAAACGTCACATTATTTAACGATTATAAATTGCTGCATCGAATGCACAGGAACCACTACGGTATTGTTACCTGACGGGTTTGTTCTTCTGTTGCAGTTTCACGTATCATAATTGTGTCCAGATAGGAAATCTGCATTTTTTAAAGAATCACCTTTAGAACGGTGTTTTGCAGCAAGAGGACGAGACCAACTTGGCTTTTATTTAACGAAAACATACGCACCCCCTTCCTTCCGAATGCAGTAAGTACGATGTGTACTCTATTTTCAAATTTATTTTACGCCTACCTGTTCCAGCTCGTTTCCGGGTGCCTCCGTGATCGTCCGTTCCCAACATTTCTCTTGCAGCAACGTGACTGAACTGAACCGCTAAACCTGCCCGCCGAGCTCGCGCTCTCGAAACAACGGCAGCGCGCTCCTGTCCCTCTGTCCACGAATGCGCAATCGAAGGAATTTCCACTGAAGCTGTGGGGCCGCGTCTTAGGCTTAATTATGTTTCTGTCCGGTCACGCTTCTAACACACCAGCTCTGTCTCAAATTGTCCTTATTGTATGTTTCAAGAGAGGAAATGTTTTCTCTCAAATTGGATGGAAACAAAGTATTATTTGGTCAAAATCTACCGGATTAGCGCTCCATAGCATGGTCTATATTTTACTAAACAGTGAATAAAATAAAAATGGAAAAAATAACGGTAGACATGCTTTAACATATCAAAAGTTTGTTTCAGATCAAAATGTCTTCACCAGTCACTGTAACTTATGTTCACTCTCCAACTCCATGCCAAAAGACTGGTTTGTCACCCAAATTCTTGCAAGCACTTGTAGAATGTGGTGTTCTTTTAAAAATTCCAGAGATTAAAAAAAATATATACAAAACCATGGGTGTAAATTGCATATCTGTCTTCCCTGGCTTCCACAACAATGAGTGATTATCAATTTTAAAAGATGTATTACATTATATTCCGCTGTGCCCACACCAACAATTGATTCACAAGGATATAAAGGTGTGTGCAGCTTCCAAAGAGTATCATGCTGACAACAGATACAAATGACATCTGTTACCTTCCAAGCCACTTGCCTTAAGTCAATCTTCCTCTGTGCTTTACTCCACCACACCACACTGACAATGAAATTCTTCAGCTTTATGACTATGCCTTAAAATTCAATAAGAACTAAAAATACACATTTCCAGGCTCCCGCATGGTTCAGTGGTTAAGGCCTTCATTTTGAATGCAAGCCGAGTCCTACAGACCATTCTGCTGGAGATAGGGCTGGATAGGCCAGGGTCCCCTCATTCCACCACTCTCAGACATTTTTGATTTTTGAGTTCTCCTTTAAGTCTGGCAACACATATTTAAGTACAGATGCATCAGATTTTTTAAAGGCAAATTAGCAGACTTGCTAAAATCACATCTTTCTTATGCATGTTGTATTGTAACTTTTTACACTCACCCACTGATTAACACTGATGTAAATTGGCACATAATACACCCTGTATCAATTATTTAAATCTCTGGTATTACAGCCCTTATTCTGTTATTTCAGCCTATAGTATCACCTGTTCATTTAAATTACCAGGCCCTTGTTGATCATTGATGGTACTGGGAGATATTAATGGAGTTCTCATATGACTTGCAACTTATTGTAATCCCACACAGACAATTCATATTGATCCCATTAATATAAAAACATATGGTATTTCCAGAAAAATGTTGCCATGATGCTTTCTCATATGTAATAATTCTAAAACAGCTTTTTACTCCAGGGTGATTTCAAAAGTGAGGTGAAGTAAGAGGCTGTAAGAAGTAAGCTATTCACAACCACTGCCTCCTAGATGAACTGTCAGAAACATTTTTTAATGGTGGACTACAGTAAGTGAATGCATTCCTCAGGCTCAATTCTATTTAATTTATTTATGTTTTGCATTTCAATTAAGTAGGCTGTTTAGATGTTACAACATACAAAAAGCAATGATTTTGTACATTATTGGTCAAATATTGTCAAACATTGAAATAAAATGTATCACAGTTCAGAGCTGCTGATGATAGTGTCAGTTAATATTATGCATTTGAATCTAGAGGATTTCAGTTGCCTTTATTCTCATAATTGTTCTCATAGTAACAGATTTCATTCCACCTTCAGGCTTGTTGATTTCACTGAAGTCACCGATTGTGCCACCCTCACTGCAGGTGATAATCTCGAGCTGCTGGAAGAAAGTCAACTCTAACGGTTACAGGATGTTTCCAGGACAAGGAGTGGCCTCCACCGATCATGTGCAGCCCTTCCTCAAAACTCTAATAAATGTCTGGAAGCGGTCCATCTGAGACCACTTTCACTGCACACCTGTCACTGTTACTTCTGCCAAATTTAAGTATGAATCAAAGCACAAATAAAGACTATTTCAAAGTTATATAGCACATATCCCTATTAAGCAGATCAAATTTATTGCATTGAAACCATGACCATTATTTTATTTTTACTAAACATTTTAAAACACTTAATTATGAAATGATTAGCATATCGTTTGTTGCTTTTATTTCCATGATTTACTATCACTGTGGTTATGTTACTGTGGTTATTGTGTGTATATATAGAATTTATATAATTTTAGACCTATGCTTTAGGGTAATCTGTAATACAGTAGTTTAGCAGTATATTTTAACTATCCCATGGTGCAAATTCTGTTATTAGAAATGATCATTATTGAAAATTTTGAAAGTGCCACCAGAAGCAATTTACTCAAACTTTCCATTAGTAGTTTTGTTAGGTGAAACAATTTGTTTTGGCCCAGCATCCACCCATGTTGTAACACCCCACAGGACCTGCACAGAAGTAAACACACTATCGTGAGTACATGACTTTGGGCGGCAAGGGCTACACCAGAGACAGCATTGTGAGACTTTTGTCTCACAGAAAAAGGCATTACACAGTATCCCATGGCTGCTCTGCCTTTGGCGTGGAGGGCCACAGTGGCTACAAGCTTTCATTCCATCCAGGGGCTTAACCATCAGAGTCAACCAATCATCATCTTGATTGGTCCAATTTAGCTCCTTTCCCCAGTTCTGTGAGTCTAAATGGTTTAAAGAGTGCATGGAAAAACTTCCTAGATTGCAGCTTTCCAGGACTCCTGATAATTAGCACTTAATCAAATCATGACAAAGCCAACTAGTGGTTTCAAGCATTACAGTGTGCTTAGACATGGCATTTAATATGTTAATGTCAGTGTAACAAGCTGTTCCCATAAAAATTAGATTAACATCTTGTTATTCTAGTACCTTTGGGTGTACTGTAGTAAGTTCTGACCGGGCTAGCCATGCAAGGCAGCTGCCAGTCAGACACTGACAGATGTGTTTGGACGCATACCCAGAGCTCAAGCCCTGTCCTTCCCTGTGAGTGCTTTGGCACCCAGCCCAACCAACAGAGCATACATCATAAAAAACACATCCAGAGGGAGCATAACAACCACAGAGGGTGTAAGACAATACTCTTCATCGCTCATGTTTTCCACAGCCGCATTGTCTTTGTGTGATACTCATTTCCTTAATGTGCTGTATTCATTATTACTTGTGCTAGTCTTCATCTTTAAAAGTATCACATCAATGCCAAGTCCTTCAATATCTCAGGTTAAATGTGTTTTTGCTCCAGCCTTTAATTCTTCCAACATCATTATTTTATCAGGCTCTTGAAAGGCTCAATGACTCCACATTTTTTGAAACTTTTTTTTGTGGTGGGTGATCTTGTCTAAAAACCAAAGAACAATCCTATTTTTTATTGGTAGTGACAATTTTCAACTACAAATGGTTTCTTTATCAGACTGAAACCTCACAATAGCATATATTGAATCTTTTAATTCTATATTCTGTAATAAAACTTATGATTCAGTGACCACCCACCAGTACAAGAACATTCTTTTAAACGTAGTAGGTAATCCCTAACCTACATTTTATTATTGTGTGTGGTTATCAAGTGTGACAATTCTATTAAGGATCACAAATCAACAGCTGATTCCTTATTACTTCTTTGTGTTTAATTGCCTCATACATGCACTATTATAAATGACTTGGGAATAAATCAATTAATCATATTTTTACTGCCCTGTGAGTGAAAATTATGTCCCAAAGTGGAATTTGTTTTTTACTTTGTGAGGAGTATCAATTAGGTTTGGTTCATTCATTTTCTCCTATCTGTTTACATTGTTTGCATTAAGATAACTATACTCTGAAAGAAGAATCATCAGAGACCAACTGAAAACAATGAACTATTTAAATATATTTGTAAGGGCCCAAAGAAGGCAATGATAGGAAAAACATAAATCAAAGGTTCAAAAGTTTTTCCCCTTAATGGCAACAATGTGGTCATATTTCTACTGTAGACTTCACATAAAGTAACTTTAGCTATAATGCAAAAAAGATGTTAAGTTAAATCTGATCACCAAGCTCAAAGCTGTTTAGTGTAATCTAATTTCCTTCTACACTGTTCCAATGTGAATTTCACAAAGGTAATGATGTCAAATTTAACACAGTTATGTAAAAAGGAATCTGCTGATGAAAGATCCTGACTGAAATTGTCAAGCTTGGTCATCACAAGAAGCAAACAATCAAAAACAAGTTTGGGAAAATTACACGGTTGAAGGTACAGTCTCATCCTCTCTCATTTCTTAACCACAGGTGGCCACCATTACAAATATCGAAAGTTTAAAGAACATCTGAGCTGAGGAAGCCTTTTGGAAGGCTCATGTTCAGCCAAATAGTCTTTTACTTCCAGTGTTGTTGTATATTTTAAATAAGGTATTGCAAGTGGTCCGTGGCAATTCCATTCTTAAAAAGTTATTGTACTGCCTGTTTATTACATTTTCCTGAGTGTAATTTCAAATCCTGTGTACACACTGCAGACAAAAATTCCTCAGTTTTTTTGTCACTTGAAAGTATCCTTATATGTAGATAAGTGTATTTCTCCATGACTTACTTTTCTGTCAACAATTTATGAGTCAATTTCTATAGCTTCGTTGCTGGATTTCAGCTAAAATAATGAAGGTTATAGTAGGAAATCCATTGTTAAGCAATCCTGTTATGCAAACCCCTGTTATCACAGCTACATTTTGATTTCAGTGGATGTGTACTCAAAGTATAATGAAGATGTTAAAAATTCTGATGATGATAAACATCACGGTCACATACACATACACGTGCACACGCACACACACACACACACACACACACACACACACACACACACACACACACAAAATAAGTGGAAACCAACCTTATGGATGAACCTAAAAAGTTTCAGTTGGATATTCTACCATTAGGAAGAGTGTTTTCCTGAGTATTCATAATATTGTCTATCTCAGTACTATGAAAAATTGGCTGTAATAAAAATGAGCCATGACTTTCAAATAGCACCCCCCTCCTCACATACACCTCCAATTCCAATTCACCTGGTTGCCACAGTAACCACCTCTAAAGTGGGCATCCTGATTTGCCTTTAAAATCCATCTCTAAATTGAGCCTTTAAAGGTTTTGAAGAGAGATGGAGAAAATGGTAAAAGCATTAACTACTGAGTGAAGGCAGATGGAATGTGCCAGAAGCCTTTCTGCGAAAGGTCTAGATAGAAAATGATGATGGCAGCCACTGTACATCAGCATTCCCCTCAACATTATGGCCGTGTGACTGGATCTTCCCAAAGATGGTCAGCAGATTGGGTCTGGGGACAGCTTTGACTGAATACAGTAGGGGACATGCCCTCTGATAAGGTTGGCAACCATTCTCAAAGATTGAATAACTGAAAGATTAAATGCACAATTAACTCACAGGCTTAAAGTCTACAGTGCTGACATACAGTATATTACAACTAAACTATGGTGGTGGTGGCTGGCATACACTTTTGATTTTGAGGTTTTGAGCTGGTCTTCAAAAAAGCTGTTAAAGGGAAACTGCTTAAAGACACATTTAATACAGACCCTGTCTCTTCATGCTTTGACATCACTACATCACATATTTGCTTCTTAAACATGCATGGAACATTCACTCATTTTGTATTCTTGAGGTACAATATGGTCAAATCAGTATTTCCTCCCTTAGTTCTTTCTTTCCTCTTACTGTATCACCTTCTACCATCCAGTCCTTTCCCGTCACATCAACCAAATCTGAATTAGACTTCAGTGATGTACAAATTCATACTGGAGATACCGCATCTCTCATTCCCTGTTTAAGAGACATCATCAGCCTTCAAGCTCACAAGGGAGGGGGGGGAGCCAGACAGTCCGTTATCTCGCTGAAATACAGCTTAACACATTTGGTGGAAGATTTGCAGCAAAGGGAACATTTTGTGATAATGACTGACATACCTGGGTGTCTGGTATGATTTCAGCCTCAGCACCTTGGCTGGAGTCTGGGGATAAGCGACCCTTTCACAGTCAGATCTCTGCCCTTCAGGATGCTAAAGAGTCTTGCTGAGACATTTTTCTTCCCTTTTCCCTGGGCCAGCTCTTAAGCATCAGTACAGAGCCTCTGTCTCGCTCCAGCAATGCCTCTAATTAGAGGTGGATTCATCAAGCAGCTAATTACACCATCCACCTATGGACACCGTAATGGCCGAGTAATTGCTTGGAGAAGGAGCCGACACGGGCCACTGACACAAACCAGAGAACCTTCTGGAAATACTGAACTAAACAGGCCATGGCTTTCCGGCAGCAATTGTTCAGGCAATGAATTTAATCTTGCCTTCTGTTTGTTAGATTATAATGCACCCGTCTTCATTTCAACAAATCAATCTAATTTTATTTAATATACCACCCTTTACAATGGAATTGCCATGACCCACTTGACAGGGAGGATTACAGAAAAACAACAGAAAATGATTAGAAATACACAACAACAGCAACAAATGGAACAGCAACAGGAATAGCTTGAACAATTAAAAAATAATCATATAGTCAATGACTGCATGAAGAGCATAATGCACAAGGAAACACATCTGAGTGCACAGACCTACACATTTAAGTTCAAAATAAATTCTAAGATGCTATTATGAAGACAAGATAATAGAGTTGTTTTTTCTCCGTTTTGCTTCCTGTGGCTGCGTTCTGCAGGGGTGTTGGCAAAGACACAGGTGGGAGGATTATCCATGAGCAGGGTTTTGTTTCCCATTAGCTTCGCAGGCACTGTTCTCCCTCTGTCCTTGCAAGCCTCATTCACAGCACAGCTGCCTTCGCAGTGTCCGTCGCCATCGATAGTCACAGGCGCAATATGTCAGCTCCGTTTGACAGATTCTGCATTTGACGGCATCGGAATGAGTAATAATTTCACTGAGGTAGGCCGGATGCACGCGAGCGTGGGTTGGCGGGTGTGGCAGAAGGGCTTTTAAAGGACACTCCCTGTACAGTCAAATGCACCCGGAGCATCGTGCAGGCCGAGGGGGAATGCAACAACCTCCTTCACACAAGTGGCTGGCAGAAGGTTAATTTGGTTAAAAGGGCCTCTCCACTATTTTTAATGTGGCGAACAAAGTGGTGACACAGAAAGGAATGAGCAACAGCATGGGGACTGAGAGTGTTTCCCATCATGCACACCAACTAATGACATGGGACAGAAGATTCTTAGTTCTCAGCTCGCAGGTCCATCGGCGCTTTTACAAGTCACCATACCATCACAAGCTTGAGCACGTCCTATAATACAGTTTACTGGTTTGATTTACAGGTGGGCCGCTGCTGTTGTACCCTTGGGCAGGGTACTTAACCTGAATGGCCTCAGTAAATATCCAGCTTTATAAACGGATAACGTATAAAAGCAAGGTATGTCAGTTGCACTGGATAAAACCATTGGCTAAGTAATGCCAATATCATGTGTTTCCTCTGGCCAAAAGAGGTTCCATACATGCAACTTAGTGCAAACAATACAAGAAATACCTACATTCAAGTTGACAGAAAATCTATTTCCTGGACTGTAGAGATAATATAGTTAACAATTAGGATAAGTCACAGTGTGGAATATGCCAGAGAAAATAAATGTATTAATTCTGCTATCGGAATAGTCTGGGTAGATCTGCAAAGTAAAATGACTCCTTTTACGTATATAAACATATTACCTAGAAATGAGGTTATCTGAGACCATTACCATTCAGGCAATTCATACTAAAGCCAGATCGGGTGGGGAGAGAGAATCTGACAATGTATGTTAAATCAATCCATAGTAAAGAGGTTAAAACAAAGTGCAGACCCCTATTTAATTTTTGCATTAGCGGTAAAGCTTTATTAGTGCTGGGCACATTAAGATAATCACAAGGCTGTTAGAGGCATGATAATGCAGAGCACTTACAGTGTGAACCCCACAGGGAGGGGCAACACGACTGTGGCTTTATGCCTCTTGACTCAGTAACAAATCCAGGTCAGGATCCTAACTGTCCACTGCACAGTGGTCTGCACTGTTACAGGGGATTTTATTGATCTCGTCCTGAAGGTCTGATACAAGCCTCCTTCTACACAAATATTTTGGTCTACAGACATATTAAAACTTTAAAAGAGGAGAGCCTATGTTTCACAGACATTTGAGGCATTCCAGAAATATGCTTTGTCTTGGCAGTGACGCTGATTCCCGTGTACTAACAATCAGATTAAAACCAGAAATCAGATTAAAAAAGATAAAATACACATAAAGAGAATTTCCATGGACTGTGTAAATGTATTGTAATCATCTGAATTTTCCATTCACCCCAGACCACCTGTGATTTCAGGCTTCAGTAAGTGGTAAATGTATGGTCCTTGAAGACTGGACCCACCTGTTTTTATAACACAGCTGAGCCACAGCTGTTCTCATTGTTGTCATGTTGTAACAGCATGACAACATCACTAGGGAAGCAATGTAACTCCACATGTTTCATAGGAAGTTCTTAGTGATGGTTTCTTTTCTACAAGTGTAAGCTGGAGCAAGTTCAGTTTCTACTGCAAGTGCTCTGATGAGTTCACTCTCAAGCTTCTACACTCACAGGCAGACAGGCAGCAAATGGCTATTTCTTGCACTATAAGTCAAATAGTGCACCACAATGAAATGGGCATCAACTGGAGGATAGGCGCTACTCCACTGATATCGTCCAAGTAACTCACAGGTGTCTGACAAGTGGCAGTGTGGTGAGAGGGGGAAACCCTACCTGACACACCCACCTCTATACCTGGTAGAACAAAGCCAATTTGTTCCACCTCCCTGGGCTCCAGGTAATTATCAGCAGATGACACAGTCAGATTCAACCCCGGCCTGGCCTGCACTCAAACCAAGCGCCTTGATGTCTGAACCACTCGACAGCCCTCTTTGTCATTCATGCTGAAATGCACAAGTGGTCAGGAAGGCAGGAACTCAGATTCCTGGTAATAAGTTATTCCAAACTCTGGCGTTGGGTGCATGGTTAACTGCAATATCTGAAATTCTGAGCTAATTCACCTGCCGCCAACATTTGGGCAATGATGTGGAAATTCCAACTTGTTTTCTTTGGAGAGATGGGCAGCCAGCATAGTACAAGAGACCCTTTGAAGACAGAACTTTGAGTCTGGGACTGGTTTTCTTGACTCGTTTCAAAGCAACACAGAGGCTATTTACTGTATGTGCTGTGCAAGTATGAACTGAATGCTATTTGTCATAGCAGAGGATTAGGCCTTTGGATGGATAGGGTAAGCACATGGGAGAAAGGTGAGAGTGGCTTACTCAACATTTCAGTATAAATGAAAAGTATAAATGCAGCGAAACACTGACTTTTCCAGGGCCAGGTGCAACTCAAACAAACATAGCATTCAACAGGAACGACCTGGGCCCCTAATAAGCGCACTGATCTGCACAGGAGAGGCAATCCACCTGCAAACCTGAGCAGCTCCGGATAACCATTCCCTCTGCCCGCTACAGCTCACTGGACTCTAGCTGAAAACACAGTCTGCAAGCACTCCTTGTGCATCAGCTTGACCGATGAACCCTTTTGTATTGTTAACAGATGAAGTATCCATTAAAAAGCAGCATTACTGCTATAAAAAGGATAATGCCAGAACCGAAGACTTAACCCAATTCATGGCGCTAATCCTTTATTAAATACTTTTTCCCAATTCACAAAAAAGGCATTAATCTGTCAACGTACACATGACTAAAAAGGAATAAATCTAGAGCAGAATTTGAAGTTAAAAGACAAGATCATACTCCACATAATAATGCATTACAGTGCATTACAGTTTCCGTTATATCTAACTGTTGGCAAAGGTTAAAATAGCACAAAAGCCACAAATCTGATAGTGTCCTGGTCCTTACAGCGTCTTCACTATGCTATCCATTTTGGCCTTAAACCCTTAGGCGATGAACTAAATGAAAGGCTTACACATGTAAGAGTCCACTAAGAACAGTACGCAAAGGCGTGAGGCAGAGCTGTGAGATTTGAGAGGTTAAGCCTTGGGGGAGCTGAGGATTCCTGACTGAGACACATTATAGGGACTGGCACATGCTATGAAGTCACACCTCTCAAAAAGAACAAATCTCAGGTCTTCAGTCAACACCCTGTCACACAAAAGTCCCCTTATTCAACCTGCCTCTCTCTTCCCACCCTCCTCCTCTCCCTCTCTTTCCCTCTCTCCCTCTCTCTTCCCTCCTCCTGGTCTCTCCCCTCCTCTACCCCAGGCCCTGCCCACTCCCACCCCCCTCCTTCTCTTTCTATAATCGCTGCTTTCTCCTGAAGGTTACTCTTGCCTGGAGGGCTGAGAGAATGTCAGAAAGGCCCAGTCCATTTGCAGCTACATAAATAGCCATTTCCCGCCAGAATAAACCCACTTTCCAGCGCCGACCCGCCTCGTTTTGCCTCCTGCCTCTCACCAGCGCTGACTGATGGGGGAAAAATTAACATCCCTCTCTTTGCAGTTTGAAATTTTAATGTCAAGGAGGAGAGAGGCAGTACACAGTATGCATAAACTGAACATCCAATTACAGGAGGAATATTATTTGTATCTATTTATTTGGGTGATGTTCTAATTTATGAGGCTAAAATGGCATGATGCATTAAGATATCACAGAGGCAAAACCAGCAACAGTAACAATGGGTATATAACGCACAGATGTAAGTGGACATTGAGCTGAAAACCACAGCTAAAATAAAAATGTAAAAATACGCATTCCTTTAGTAATCCTTAAAAAGCTATACTCTGGTTCTTACAGGTAATGACACTGTAATACAGTAGACCCTAACATCGATCTGTAAAAGCAACATCACAATAAAGCATTTACATGGTGTCAAACAATAACGTATTGTTTACATGGTGCCAAACAATTTGCATCATACTACTTTGAATGATACTTATAATGACTAACAATGAACTGAATAAGCTACACTACAACATTTTTGATTTTGCCTTAGGATGGAGTGAAGGATTCTGGGTGCTAAGAAAAGTATGGTTCGACATCTGGAACCCAAGTTGAAGTGATTATTTTTTTCCAGAATAAATACAGGAAATGACCTCACTCAGCATACAGGAAAGGAATGAAATAATGAATGAATAATGCACATGCTGTGAATCATGTGTTAAACATGCTGTTCATGCAGCTAATGCATTCATATGCATTACCTTACTCTAATTATTACACATATAGACCTTTGGTTTAGATGCCAAATGTGCATAAATATGATGCCAGTGTGTCCAGTGAGTCCAGTGTCATCATTAAGATCGACTGATCTGGCAGACGCTGTTATCATAAGGCAATTTCCATTTCACTGAGAGCTATAAGAGCAATACAGTCAATAAAGTCCTGCATTAACACAGGGGCTTGAGTGCTAATAGTTACAGGGTACAAAATACAATTTTCAGTTATGTACAGCACTAATGGCATTTTAACACAGTGGTGAGTACATGACTCTTTTGTACTGGTTAATGAATTGGTAGTTATGTTGACTTCTCACCCTTCGTAGGCTTGAGTACGGTATTTTTTCGCATTTTGACAAAAGTCCTGCGCTGAACTCAATACTGCTTCTAAATTGACTCCGTGAATTCAGTGGGGTATGCAATTTACATATATGCCCACACCCCACATCCACAAGCAGACACAGCTATAGAATATACGTGAAATGCCCTGGTGACGGCTGACAGCTTCTATTGAAAGAGCTACAACAGGTAATTAACCCCAGAGCGACTCACGAGGCAATGAAATAGCTGTCTTATTTCCTGCCATAAGACGGGGGTCCCTGGGGCGTGCTACTGGACCGCAAAGGAAAGGCAGCCATGTCTCAGACCCTGACACAGATTTACCAGTCTGTTCAATCAGAAGTCACCCTTGCCCTCAGCCGGCTGGGTTGACCAATGAAATGGTCCATCTTCCAGTCTGTCATGGTTGACAGACTGGTGGTGGGTTATTCAATACATTGACTGATCACTGTATAATGATCCCCACACTTAACATAACAATTCAGCATGCACGGCACTGCTTTGGGAGAAGATTCAGCAAATTCAGCAACCCACAGTGACTTCAGATCATCACCGTAAGCATGATTAGATTAATAAATGGCGGCATACAGGGGAATTGGAAAAAAAGACCCAAAAACCATCCTGACAAGCACGTTTGCATCTTTGGGCTAATCAAAATTCTGATCACTAGAATCACGCTGGCGAGGGTTGGTCCGAGGACACGCTTATTTGAAACCCCTGAACTGAAAGAGGAAAAAGCCAGAATAAGTGAGTGAGGCCATGCTCACATATGCAACTCATAACAGCTTAGCCTACAAATTCAGAGGTAAGACCAAGGCAGGATTTTTTTTTTTGACCTTTGCAAATGTTTTGTATTCACCAAACACTATGAGAGTTAACTGTGATTGTAGACAGTATCCATGACATATACTCCTCATACATCAAGTGGCATGGTATATGGCTCCCCAATTTCAGCGCAGCTGATGTATGGCTTTCCCGCCTTTTCAGGATATGATATTAGGAAGATCTTTAAATAAGTTTCCTGTCAGTAACTTTATATTGCAATGGGTTTCTTTACTTATGATTTCTGCTGCCATAGTACAGCTGATAAATTTTGACTGCGAATAACACTGAGTGCCTCTTTTTAATATCATGTCAGGCGGCAAGATTAATGCAACTCTAATGGACTCAACCCAACGGCATAATGTGATCTCCTCCGCTAATTGAAGATAAAATGCACAAACGATGTAATGATTTTCAGCAGGGCATAATTCAGCACTGCCCCTAGGTACCAAAACTGCACAGGCCTGCTCGATAAGTAAAAGTTAAAGCCAGGTAACCATATATGAGAAATACACCAAAATGTGGAGTCTTTTGTTAAGGACACACCTTGAAACCTGTGTAGTTCAGCCAGAATCCATAAGGTAAACATTAAGATAGCTCAGGAAGGTTGGGAAGAGCCAGAGAGAAAAGGTGATTTGTTCTTTGTTCACTGTTTATTTTTTGCTTGTTTAATGCTTGTATGTATTGTGCAGCACAATATGGTGCACTGCATGCTGAAGCTGATGTCTTAGAAATCTTACCACTCTTGATAATGGAAAGAAAGTTATGGCCAGTCTGGAAGAGGATACATAGTCATCTGTGGGATGGACAGCTACAGAATCAAGGCATAAAACAGAAGGCCATGGGTTCAAACCCCAGATATGACATTAATGTTCCAACTGAGACTGCTTTATTGATCCAGTTTTCAACAAGTTCAGAACCTCACTTCAGTTGGTGTATGTGTTCCAGAGCTTGAGTGCTCCCTCCAGAATTTTCTTTAAGTGAACACCTGTACATCTTCCACAATAAGGACATATGTAAAACTATTTTGATGAATTCAGAGCAATCCCAAAGTAATTAGATGAGAATATTCAACATTTAACTTCAAAGCACAAAATAAAAGAAACATTTTTGCCTGTCACTACAAGTAAGCTTTCTCAGCTTGTGAACATAACCCTAAAATTCTACATTACAATTGTAATTATGAAAACTCTCCACAGGACTTTTGCTAGGTTAATGGAAAGTGATGCAGGTATCTGACTTCCATTGACAGACAAAAGCAGAGGCATTTCAATTCCTCAGGTGAGCGATGGGTCATGAAATCACCTTGTTTTTACCAGCTGCGTGACGCAAGGAGTTTAAAATCAGATTTTGCACATAAAAGCCTCTTTCTGTTTTTTTTTCATGCAACAGAGACTGGCATTATTCTGGAAAAAAATGTATGTGATATGGGGGAATGCAAATCAATGTACAAGACTCTCCGGGAAAAGGAGAGCGGTCTGACTTGACAAGTGAGTCATTAACATAACTGACACTTAAGTGCTTATTATAAATGCTGGTTGATTAATAGCTTGACGGCTGTGACCCCTCGCTGGCTGACAGATGATTGCTGCTCCTTTGGGAAATGTGGGGAGGGCAAGGTGGCTCAGGTGCCTCTGAAATGGAATGCTGGGAGTTTGATTTCCCTGCATGTGGGGTGCTGCTCGGGAAACAAAGTAGACCTACTTTTTGCGCTGCACATATTTAATAAAGAGAAAAAAAAGAACAGGACTATTAATGAGGTCGGGAGAGGGTCAATTTCTATCAGCTGGTCAATTCATTGATAATGGATATGTCAGCACATCTTTCCATAGCCTACCGATTACATTCACACTTTCTTTCTCTCTCACAGTTACTCTTCACCTCAGGGGTAGGCAGTTACCTCATCTTTGAGATCGTTTTGTTGCTGGGTGATTTCGGCCCAACAAATTCATTTAGGAATTTTAGGAAATTAGGCCAGGCTTCTGTGGTGGGACCCAGAGGGTGGAGTCTGAATGACCCACAACCCTGTGCACCCCTGTCACACCGTGTGGGGGAGGCCTGTCCCAGCATTCAGCAGGAGGGGAAGCGCCTGCAATGAGCCTCATCTTCTCCACATTCAACAGCAAGGGATTCATTTACGCTGACAGGTGACAGCCATTGGCCCATCACCGCAAACTCTGAGAAAATCATATTGCCTATTGATCATGTAATGAAGGCAGAGGGCTGCGTCAAGATTCATCAGGCACCGCGCCGTCAACAACTTTCAGACTGCCTCATCAGCTATTATTCAGACAGCGTGGTGCTCAAACAGTTGCGCGCTGATGTCTCCATGCAGTCAATGTCAAACACACGGATCCCCCGAGGAAGCACGGCCCACAACGCCTCACATACGTAATCTTGGGCTGAACCCCGTGGGCTATTTTGATCACCTAAAAATTCATGTCATATCAGAAAACAAATTACCTCAGCTAATCAAACATACGCCACTCGAATGCAATCTCCGAGTTACACAGAAAGACTCTTGATGTCTGCACGTGTTCTGTGATGTGGTGAATCTTAAGAGTTTGAGTAACCATCTTTTCTGAATGGTTGCACAGTAATTACAAAATTCATTATGTTTTATTTGCCCTTTCATAGGCCTATGGCATTCACATGTTACTGCAGACTGCACTCTTAGGTTACACTTACTAGTGCCTAACAGCTGTATTAAATAGTATTACCCAATATCCATGGCCATAGAAATTAATCACAAATAAATATCAAATGGAAAGATATCAGTCTTCTACCTCGTAAATTCAGTATATAAGCCTAAGATGTGTTCGGTGTATGTCTGTAAGTCCTATATATGTGACTATTGACATTACAGCACAGAGTGTCTCCAGTATGTGGTTACAGCTTACTGTGGGAACACAAAGACAGTCACAGTATGAGTGCAGGGCACACGCAGCCCCCAGGGCCTCTCTCACCTTACCTCTGCCTGTAAGAACAAACCCAACACAGCGACCAGAGGACCCATTCATCCCTCACCACACTGCACGGCCTGATTTATGGACTCTCCGTCAGTGACCTCGGCTCCTATTCCTCCAACCCTTTAATGAAAAAGACAAACTCTGGCAAGAGGAATCAAGTGTGTCCCACTTGGATGTCCTTACTTTTTTTTTTTTCCATTACATTTCTTATCGTGAGACTGCGCCCCGTGCGACTGTATCAGCCAGTGAGTTATGAGTTCCATCAGCCGGGTTCCCAGAGGCTGCCAGGTCTGTAGCGGACATGCGTTAACTGTCGGGACTCGGGGGAGGGGGCGGGACGCTCAAGGATGTCTGACAGATATTCTCCATATTTTCACCTCTATGCAAAACTGAAAAAAATGCCTGAGGTTTACCATGGAAAGACCCTGGGCATCTAATTCAGAAGGCAGTACTCTAGTTTTAAAGCTCTGATATACTGAAAGCAAACAAAAATATACCATCTTCAGATCAACTTGGACTTCTGTTCAAGTTAACTCTGGAGTTAATTTGAGGGTCACTGACCACTGTTTTTTTTTCTCAAAATAGCAAATGTTGATTTATCATTGCATGTTTTTGTCATAGTTTTTAAATGCATACTCTAGTATAACATTTACAGAGGAAGATACATTTTTATCAATGTTTATTTCATTTATTAGTTATTATTAGGAGTGAAATTAAGGAAATACGCTACATTTTCAGTAACCTAAATAAACATATAGAACAGGAAGCAGCCCCTGCTATTTAGCTACTGGGAAAAAGCACTGAACCATCAGCCCCCATACTTGGACCCCTCCCAAGGACTGAGGTTTAAATGGCTCACTATCAACTGCCCACAGAAATGGTAATACCCTAATAGGCTATATTTGTTCACTTTTGCACTGCCAGATCTGGTGCAATATTTACAGGGCAAGTGCAACCAGGAGTAACAGAGGATCTGTTACAGCCCACTGCCTGAGACAGTGGGCTGTAAGCTGGGAGGTTGTTCTAGCTGGTGGACCACTTCATTCCGGACACTGCCTGTCACGTCAGTCACAGGTGTTGGCTGCGTGTGACTTTGTTTCAGTCTGGTTGATTTCAGGGACCAGGACCTGCTTCCTAAATATTCACCCCCATTAGTGAATGGTGATTAGCAGCCTGTCTTTCCAAACTCTCGCTCAAAGCTGCAATCAGCGCTTGGCTTGGACCAACTGTGCTTCTCCTGCCACGTAATTACGGCCAATGGGGAGCCCTGGCACTGGGAGGCGTGGTTGGCCTGGCTTGTGCAGGACTGGCGTCTGCATAACATGGCATTCGTCCCCAGGGAGCCTTTCACAATTTCTGTCGATATAAAACCCTCCATGTATGTTAACTCTGCAATGCCTCAACTGTCAATCTCACTTTGCCACATACCTAAAGGTTACTCAGTAAATAAAAAAAACAACAACTGAACTGTAATGAGAGGTAATCACTGATTGTTTGCATGGCATTACAGTGACTCTACTCATTACAGATTCATTTTATGTGCTCAGCTGAACATCAAGGGGCACCAGCATGTCAACATTCGCAGCGCTGTGCTTTTACCTTGTCTGTACAGTGTGCACCAAGCAGGTCTTTGTGCTGCAAACTGTTTTAGATTTGGGGAATGAGGCCAGGTAAATAAGCAGAAGAAACTAAGATCCAGGGAGAACAGAGGACATAATGACTGCACATTTTAAATCTATACATTTTCCCTTTACAATTTATTCTTAGTGGCAGATGTGATTGAAAAGTAAAGGTATTGGACCATTAAAGGACTAAATTCTCCAACAGAGAAGCATTGCAACGGCATGCCACTAGTGTCACCAAGGTGACTGCCAAATTTCATAGCAACTGTTCACAGGAGCAGGGATAATGTGAAAGTGCTTTAACAGCTGTGAGCAGTTTAAAGCAAAAAGTCCACCTCACTTACCTGGCATAAAGAACACTGCTGGGGATAATCCCCCACCTCAGTGTTTCTCAGTCCTGCTCCTGGAGGCCCACTGTCCTGCATGTTTACCATCTTTCCCTGCTCCACCTACCTGACTGAACTCATCAGTGGCACTTTTGATTAGCTGAGCACACCTCATTTAATCAAGAGCATGTTAATCACACTAATCAGGTGTGTTTGGAGCAAGGATAGATAGAAGATATGCAGGACAGCGGGCCTCCAGGAGTAGGACTGAGAGACACTGCCCTACCTTACACACTGCTCCGCCCATCCTACTGGCCTCCTCCCCTACTTTCTGATAGCTCCTGTTCCAGACAGTTCCATACTGCTGTACACACACACACACACACACACACACACACACACACACGCACTCATGTGCATACAGGCACACATATGAACACACGCACACACTCTATTTCCCCAGGCATCTGCATATAGTACAGTTTTGGGCTTCCATCAGTACAAAAAAAAGCACACATGGCTTCAGCAGCATGGGCCCAGTGCCCCCCACCAAACTCCATGCCCTCACTCTGCACTAGTTACATGCTCTGCAGACGCGGATTATCAGAAGGTGTGGAGAACTGGGACGGTTTCTGAGCACATCTGCCAGCTAATACACACAACAGCGGCACGGATCTCTCTCTGTCCCCGCTCACACCTTCCTACCCCCTCTGCCTCACTGTGAATGGCCTGTCCTGCCTGGGCAATGCCATGGCATTGTGTCGCCACGCTCTGATGGCAATGCAATAATAAAAAGCCCTGGATCAACCAAGCAAAGATATCTACACGTGCATCCCCAAACTTGGCGTCCCTTCCCGGAGCAGCACTGTTACAGGTGAGGAAACAGGTCGATTTTTCCTGTGAGACAGCGGTTATGTGATCACTTGGATGAAACACGGTGAAACAAAACAAAATGGGGGTGGGGAAATCAACTTGAAAATGTACCTGTTGCAGAAAGAAAGGATGCTAGGTAGTGACTGATGTCATATAAACGACATCTGCACTTCCTGTAGGTGACCCAACATACGGGAGAGTGGCTTCACGTTAATAATGCCAATGACCACACCTCACACAGACCTCGATAATGTCCATAACAGGAGCGGGACAGCATAACAAAAACTGGTACATGACTGAAGTCAGAAGAGAACTTTGGGTCAAGAGAACACAGACCAACACTGAGCAAGACACGCACAGGATAGCTCACCCACCTGCAGCCTTGTTGACCTATTAGGGAATTGTGTAATGATGTGTCAGAAGAGGACAGGGAGGCTGGGCACCATTACAGGGAACAGGTGACCTCTAGTGCTCATGTCTATGGGATTTAAGAGCCTATGGGTTCACTGAGCATCCAGCCAGGAGTTGCAGGGGGGCAATAATCTATATTATCTTTAACCCTGCTTAACCTGAACTGCAGCATATGCACAATTTCATTCCTCTGAGACAAAAAAGAACACACATGATTCATCCAGCCATTGCCTTCTTCAACCAATCAATTTAGTCTCCATGAATCTGCGAGAGTTACTGGTTTATAAGGAGCTAGAAAGTCAGCTGGATGCTGGTTCTCCAGTACCAGATGTACATGCATCTACAACATTCAGAAGGTAATAGCAAAAGACAACCATATAATGGCTGAAATTTAAGACAAATATATTGCAGCTCCACACTCCAGAGCGTGGCCTGGAGGTAATGTGGAAATTGCTCTGGTATATGAAATGACTCACGGCTGGCACAGCCATTAACATACTCATTCATTCATGTAGACTTTTCTTTCTTTCCCTCTCCTTCCACAAACCAAAACCCAGATGTACACCCTTGTCTTCAGTCCCTTCTCTCCTCCCAGCCCCTAGTTTATGTGTTTAACCCATTCTTTCCAGACTTGCGTCATGTTATTTCCGTCTCCATTATTCTGCACTGTAAAATTCTTTCACTGTCATATTAATTATTCTTTTGGCCCCAAGCTGTGCCCAGACTCACTTAAAATTCTCATGAAAGATGTCTTTGGAATAAGATTTAATTCATTGTTTTCTTCCCCCCAGTACGTCTCTAATGTAAAAAAAAAAAAATTAGACGAGTTATCAGCCTACAAACAGAATGAAAATGGACACGGAATAGCAGATGGCTGATCTATAGCAAGACTGGCAGAAGGAGCGGCTCCCCAGAGGGCAGCCTCACCCGCGATGCGACGCTAAAACGCCCGTGAAATTACCTGGCTGGAAACGTGGCTCCTTTACCTGGGGGGGGGGTTTGTTCCCCCTCCTCCCCCCACCCCGCGTCACACGTGCCTTTGATGGCAGCCTCACGGAGTGTGACAGCCAGCTCTGCTCCGCCACAGAGCAGAGACACAGGCGTCTTACACCCGTCTCTCTCTGACATCAAGGAAACATCCTGGCCTTTGCAGGGAAGGCACTTCCACGCCGCGAGACGTCCTGTTTTTAAACCGAGGCGGGTTCCGAAAATCGAGGGCGTGTGAGGGGCAGAGTGAGGGGCACTGCGCTTGGGGATGCAGGGAACAAACACCCTTTCATGTGGGCATGTGGGTTTAAGACACTGCGAGCATGCTTTGATACAATTTTGTTTTGCGTTGCAAGCCACTGTGTGGGTGTGTGGGTGTGTATGTGTAAGCACATGTGCATTACTGCATTTATGAATATGTGTATGTGTAACTGTGTAGGTATATATAAAAGAGTACAGTACACGTTAGTGAGACTGTTAAGAGTGGATTATAAATATGTTCATGTGGATGTGCGTGTGTGAGTGCTCATGAATAAATATAGGCATTTATGTCTATGAGTGCATTTATGGATATGGCATGCATGTACTTGTGAGTGTTTATATGAATGCAGCCTTTTGTGTGTTGGTGTGTGTGTATCCGAGTAAAATTACGATTATGGTATGTGTACGCATTTGAGTGTGAAAGCGTATTTCTGAATATGGGTATGTGTGCATGGGTGTGGCTGTGTGTGAATGTTCATTGTACATATTTTCAGGGTGGGACAGGGTGGCTGTGGTGGAGGCTTTTGGCAGGACGATCAGCAATCCAGAAGAGGAAAAAAACAAAAAACAGGAAGAGGCAGAGTTTGTCCATGGTTGGCAGAGCGGGAACCGGCCTTTGCACAATCAGGAACATATGGATCAGTAAACTAACTATGCTGCCGGATCGGCTGCACACAGCAGAACAGAACAAACCACGACCTCACCTGTGAGGGTCACCACACACTGTCTGTGCAGCTGATCCTACACAGGGAGATTCCAGACAATGAGCAGGGCAGAGGAGACAGGAAACCACATTTGCCACTCTGCAGCTGAGAGGGACTGTGTGCCTGTGCTTTGGGAGGAAGGAGAGGATGCAGGGAGAGAGAGGTGTGCAGCGCTCAGGCATTAGCGGTGTCTTTGCGTGTGGGGGATTGGGGGGGGCTATTTCTTTATTCTTTACGCCCCAGGGTGTCTGCCAAAACTGCAGTGCATCACCCTGGAGCTCCAAATAATACAGAAAAGCTTTACTGAGCTTCACAAGACACAAGTCCTGTCTGCAGACATTTGTTGATAAGCAATCTCATCCCAGCCATGCTAAATTTTAGTGATTAAGGCATATAGAGGAGAGCAACTGGGGAATATATTGTAATGTTCAAAATGATGATATTAATAGCCATGACATTCACTGAGCTCATTTGTAAAGGTCATTTTTATTGCTGAGATCAGGAAGCAGTGTTATTTTTGAGAGACTGGACACTATAAAGGTCAGAAATGGTGTTGAAATTGATGGCGGTCGATAAACTCATCCCCCTCTTGTTTACTGACCATAATTTGCTGGGTAACTACAGTTCCTTCAAAGAGAAAGCACACTTCAAATTATGCCTACAACCTCAGCTTGTATTACATCCCCTTATACAGTCCAGACTAGAAGCAACATTGAGTATTGAAGAAAAGCCACCAACAGGCAGCTTCTCAGCTATCTTCTTCTAATGGTTCAAAATGCTTCATACTAGAAGTGCCATTTCCATCCCTGTACAGTACTACTACAGCCTCTACTCTTTATAGTCAGACCACAAAACTCTGTCTGCCATTCATGATAACCTACGACTTCCTCCAGAATAACATAAAGAACTTCTACTCAATACCATAAAGGAAAACAACAGAGTGAAGAGGGGGGAGGAGAGGAAGGGGATGGAGAGCGATTGTGTGTGTGTGTGCGTGTGTGAGAGAGAGAGAAAGAGACTCACCAACTGATGTGCCACACCTGTTGTTTGCTCTGGATGCATTTCATCAGTGAGTCGGGGGGAGAGGGTGTCTCACAGAGAAATGGAAAAAAAAACAGGTAGAAAAAAACAGCACTGATCCAGAACAGATAGGGGAGGGCAAATAAACAAATCGGAGTGGCAGGAGACTCGGAGAGGTGCGAGTGGCAGCTCGTCTCGTTGACAGCTGCGCATTAACTGTGAAACGGTTTTGACAGATCCAATTATAATGTCCCCGTCCCTTTGCGATCTCTGTAGCAGCCCCTCACTAACCTCCCAGCCCCCGCCTACTACAAAACCTCCCCTCAGCAGAAGCTCCCAGCATGAAGTCTCTCTTGCTCTCCTGAACCCTCCCTGGACGCTGGCACACACTATGGGCTGATGTCAGTAGCGTTCATCCCTGGCTGCTGCAGCTTCAGTTCACCATCTGGCCCAGTTTATTGACTGAGTTCCAGGTCTTCAGCATGATGGTAACCATCAGTCCCTAGGTTCATGAGCTCCATGTGAGACAATGCCCTGGAAGTTCCTCAGATCAGATGACATAACTCTGATGTGAAGCTGAGTCCTCATATGAGGAAATAGCGGGAAAGCCGATATGGGTCCGCACAGAGACCTCAGAGCAGGAAGAGAATCTACATTAATGAAAAATCTGTAGCAATTCCACTACTTCAGACCAGCAGTAACATCCACCAACCCAGCCACTCAACCCTGGAGGACTGCAACATCTACAGGTTCATCTTCCATCTGAACACTTAACTCACCCTTTTCTTCATTCAACCAATTTAAGCTCTTTTCCCCTTCCCATAAACACGTGATGACTGTTGAGTGTTGAATGGCCCTCCTCCACAACAAAATAAAAGGCATTACTACCAGCTGCACTATGCATGTAATCTCAACAGCCTGGCCTACCTGTGAGTAAGCACAGTAAGGAAGTTTCTCAGGTGAATTGCCTTCCAATGAATGCAAAGATAGATCCCATAGTGAGGTGTATTGACCCCTTACACTAGATTTCCTCGTCACTAAACCACAAAGTCAGTGGAAAACTGTGGGGGGTCCAGATTTCACATGAGAGAGAATACTGACCACACCGAACATCATCGCTGTACCTGAAAACAGTAACTTCAGCTGTGCATGGTGGATATGCACCCCACCACACCACTGCATCCACAAACCAACCAACCCCAACATGTCTCCCATACCCGGCCGCCATCCCCCCCAACCCCCTACTCTCCCCTCCCAAACATCCAACAAGAAAAGGCTTTTAATTTTTTTTCCACCCAGCTTTCTATTTTCATCATTGTAAATCCTGTATTTTCTGTTCTATCTATAACAACACAAATTACAGGTTTTGCATCTGAAGAGTCGAGAGAACTGAATACCAACCGAGCAATAGAGGAGCCAACATCTGGGAGTGGGCGTGGAGAAATATGAGCAGCATCTACAAGATTTAAGAAATTCTCCCTCTCTTTCTCATTCTGTTCATATATTTATTACTGTATGAAAGAAAAACAGACACGAAAGGGCCAACAATGTTTTCAGTGTGGTTTTTTTTTTCCCAGATAAAATAAGAGTGCGTCGAGCTGCTAATTATTCCAGAGGAAAACCAGTTTCATTCATTTGTGACAATTCGTTCTGGTTTTTTCCCCCTACAGCTAATGGGCTCTCTGTCTTCGAATCAGGCGATGTATTCAATCAAACAGTCTGAGGTCACTTCTGAGGCTCCCGCGGGGTTTGTAGAAACTAGCTGTTGACTTTCCCAGTACTTCGTTAAGGGATGACTAACAAAAGGGTTACAGACGCAAATTAACCAGAGGGGGTATCGGAGGCTAATTTCACATCCGCGGCTTTCAATTACACCTCTGTGAGGTTAAATGAAGTCTCTTGCGGGGTGTATAACAGGACATGAGGTAATAAGAACACTTTCGGAAGAGGCGATGAGGTACACAGGAGAGGAAGACACCTGATATGGCCCAGACAGTATCTACCAGTAACATTTCAATTCAGATGCTTCTTTCATAATATAGTTCAAACACCATTCATTTTGATCACTGGAAAATTGCACACCTTCAATTGCTAAATTACCTGAAATAAGAACATTTGAACTTGTGGTGAGTTGAAAATGATAAAGGTGTACACAATTAAGGAGGAGAGCATGGAAACCTGCATCCCGCCATCCAATCTGCCATATACAGACCACCTTTAAAAAAATCAGGCTCAAAGAGGACTCTGTTTGTCCAGGGCCATAAGCATGTAATTGTTAAATTGAGCAATGTTGTTTTGAAAAGGTTATTCTTATGCTCCTGCACTGGAGTTGCTATGTGAAAATTGCTGGGCCATGCTTAGAGAAAACATAATTCACTTCCACTTGAACCTCAGCAACACTAAAATGCAATCACCTGGATGAAAGTTTTAAGGTGGAAATACAGTATGCAGTGGCCTGAAACTAGTGCTACAATTTACAAATCCAGCATGTGTATTTTTACCCTTAAAACAATGACTTGGTATGGTGAAAATCATTTCTTGCAATCGAAAGATCAAATATTTCTTGCACAGTATTACTTATACCAGATGAGACTGGGGCTAGACTAAAGTCAATTGAATAAATATAGCAAAGCGATAATAAACCGGACCGAGAGCTTTTGTGCCTGAATTCTCATACCCCCCAAAGTGGAGAGGGTTATCTTTAACGCCTCCTCCCCAACCAACCCCCAGATTAAAACGGCCACTTTATCGGCTCGGTCCACATCCATGGACAGCACGCTACCAGCCGCTCTGTCGTGCTTAAACCTGGAAAACGTGGCGGCAGAATGCGTTGCCTGTTTTCAGGCCGGCAGGTATCTCTGAAGAGGATCCCCAGAGCATTAAGTGCCTCCATCTCGCCTCTCCTCCTCAACTCAACCTCCATTAAAGCTGGAGGCCACTGAGCCGAGGAACGGGTGGGCGTGCTCGGCTTTATCAGCTCAGGGTCTCCCCCACCGTCCCCAGCCCGCACCATCAAAGACCCGAAGAGGAACAGCCCCCATATATCCATAGGCATCAATGATTTATTAGTTTATTTTATGTTGAGTGTTGAATGCTTATGGCACCAGCTTCAGTACAGGAATGGGATCAGTGCGGCAAGGGCCATGAATAGGATGTCACATTCCCTTGCCCATTTTGACATGCAGCTGCCCGAATCTTACTTCTTTTCATATTTTGTGATTCAACATGTACAGGACCGCATGTGGAATGTTGTGCAACTCACATACTGTGCGTATAATCTGTATGTGCATGCAGGATTTTGTTAGCACAGGTGAACCTGAGCATGTGGATTTTACTCCCATTTACAGAGCAATATTTGCACAAGTTGTGAAACTGGTTAAAATCACCACGCTTCCACAACCGGTGAACAAAAACAGGCAGAAGAGCAGGTGCTGGCACCTTCCACTGAACAAATTCCCTCATTTGCCTGGCAAAGGAGACATATCCCGTTAACTCCTGCACCTTCATCCCTCTGTCCAAGGCATCCTGGCTGGCCTGCCTTTTCTCTCCCCTAACTTTGAAAGACACCAGCATCCTGGGGCAAGACTCTGGTATTCACTTCAAGTCTCGGAAGCAGGTGGATACAGCACTGCAGGATTATAGCACAGATCTGCCCGTGTCGCTGAATTGCATAACCACCAGCAATGTGTTTGAATGGGAGAGATGCGCTGGGCACAACGCTAGTCTGAACATGAGACAAATCTGCCTGTTTGTCGTTGAGCTCTTCTGGCAGCCAAACAGGCATTGTCGCATATGGTGGTGTTTTCTTTGGGATGCTCTACTGATGAGGTAGGATGACCGGAGCTGAAATCCTTCCCTCTGCTCCAGAAATAAGGCAGAAACGGAAGAAAAGCTCACTGAATTACTCGGCGTTACCCGCCACCCTACACTGCAGTGATGGCATCCAAAAGTGCCTCCCCCACCCCGTTCCCTTTTCTTCCATTACATCACCCCAGTTAGGTAACTATGAATGGGGGGCACAGCATTGAACAGGAATCAGTCTCTAACTTAATACTCCTTCCCTTCTGAATGTGGGCTCGCCCAGTGAGATTAAAGGGAGGGATTAAAGCAACAGCATAAAATAATTTTCCTTTCTGGAGGAGAGAGAGAGAGCGAAAGAAAGTAGGGCAAGTAATCTCCATCCACATGCTATGATGCCCACACTTTCCGCTGAAATTTTCACGCACAGAGAGACACAGATGCACGTACACATGCACACACACACACACACACACAAGCACACACACACAACATGTTCTTTTCCTCTTTGAGTCAACGCAAGTTGTCAGTGAGTGGCACAGTACTGTCACACAGTCATCAATCCATCAATCATTTGAGAGCGTGCCCATCATGGACCCATGTCTGTGCTGCTTTACATAAACCTACAGAAAGCACTCCCTTTTGTGTACATTATCCAGGAGTGAGGACAAAAAAAAGCTGGGGGTGGTTCAGTGTAACATTTCCCCAAGTAAAATCAGCAATAGGAAAAGAATCAGTTGGGCCATGTAAGTGCACATAACCGCTATTAAGCGAGATATTACATTGTGCAAGACTCCAACAGCTCTGTCAGTTTGTAAAGGGGAGCACAAGAGCATGTACATTATTTCCTGTCTGCCACCTGAAAGTCAAAGCCAATCCTTGTATGCCTTTCTGAACATATAATTCCGTACACCAATTTGTAGAATTACTCAGAGACATGGATCAAGTGTGAACCTGCTGCCTGCTAATTTACAACCAGTTGAAACGATGAAACCAGAACCATTGTTCCCCTTGTTATGAGGTCCTTATTGACCTGCCCAAGTGACACTTCTTTGTCAGTTTTAATACAAAACGCATGCCTTAGCCGAGAGTCAAAAGAGGAAGAGAGAAAGTTTATCAAGAAATGTTTGGATCTCCAGGCAAAGGTTTACTTTTGAAACTTCAGAGGGAGAAGCGTGGGCTCCAGATTAAAAGGTAAAAAGAAAAGAAGTCATTAAGAAAAGGAGTTCGAAGTTAATCTGTGCCATTCAAATTAGGTTTTAATCTGTTGTGATGTATCTGTATTCCATTTCACAGGGGGGGACAAAGAAGCCAGTATCAGAACAAAGTCTGATGTCCACTGGGGGAAAGAAAAACAGTTTTCTTTTATCTGGGTGATCATAGAGCATGAAATAGCCTTTTAAATTCATTAACCTCTGCCTGTGTAGATAGGACACATGAAATAGCTGGGCCGAACTAAGGTCTACTTACCTTAAAAGAACCAGGTGAGGACAAGACTTTAAACAACAGCTGTTGGGAAAATCCACATAACTCTTCAAGCCTGTGCCGGCCTCTTTGCACAGTGAGGAATTACTATCATCAGAGATGTGAAAAGACGGAGGTGGATTGAATCTTCTGGGACTGCTTTCACTATGTGTCACTGGCCCTCTGAAGGAAGCTGTCTATGACTAATTAAGAGTCTGAAGTGAAAAGTGATGTCCTGTCACTGTGTGGCTGTCAAAATAACAGAGCTGCATCACTCATTGGCGAATCAATCACCCGAACTCACCCCAAGCAGGCCAAAATACCATCAAAGTCAAAGCCAAGATGGCAAGACTAAGAAGCATGCTTTGCCATTCCAGGGTTGCATTACTAATGCCATTCACTGTAACGTACATATCTAAAGACATAGAAATAGTAATTTTACTATTGTGATAACTGACTAAATTACTACTTCTAATAATAAGTTACTATTACATTAGTAATACGACTAGTATTTCAGAGAATACCCCTTGCTGTTCAGTTAAAGGAGATGATCTCCAACCTTTCTTGTTATGATGTCATTAAATGGTTGCACCGTTCATCTCTTATGAATGTGCGTGTCTGTTGTGTATCACATTCTGAGCTAATGGTCTGATTTTTTTGTGTATGAGAATCAATTCTGCACTAATAGGTAAATGTTGGATGACACGTTGAGCCCTGGACCAGCTGCCATCGCTGTTACTCCAAGCTGACCCTCGGCATCCACTTTCTCTGCTCTACCTTTGGGTCCCTATCTCCAGACTCATCACGCAGAGCGGCCTGCTTGAAGTGCGAGCCAACGCGATCGGGACAGACGAGCTAATTGCAATGAATGTGGGCGGAATTAACTTAAGACACCAGTGTCATGAAATTAATTGCCGACATGATTGGGGAGCAGAATCGCATCCGCAATTAATCATGTCGTGTTTGTGACAGCGCGCGCGCGAAGGCCAAGAGGCAGGCCCGAGAGCAGCGCCGGGAGGAGGGAACGCGGGCGGCGAGCGGATGACGAGCATTTCTGCAGGAGAGAGGTGGAGCATCTCCAGGAAAAAAAAAAAAAAAACATGGAGCGTCTCCAGGAGACTGAGATGGAGCATCTCCAGGAGACAGAGGTGGAGCTCCATGGAAAGACACGCTGGAGCGTCTCCAGGAGGTGATAGATTATCGCGTCTTCTCCCGTGGCATTATGGAAACGCGGGGCCTTGACTGGTTGACGGGATGCGCGGCTGTGATGAAGCGGTCTGACCTTGAGCTTCCAGCAGACCGCCGCCTCGGAGACAGGCGCTCCAGCTCAGGGGTCAAGCTTTGTGATTGGCGCGTTTATGCAGTGTCAGTGAGTCCCCACCCAGCAAGCTCTCGGTGCTTCACATTTTTTTAAAAGAAGTTGGATTTGGCATCAGTCTCAGTGCTTTTCCAGTGTGCCGCTCCATGAATACTATCTGAAATTTTTTTTACATTAATATGTAATGTTAATACTGTTATCAGATCACATTACAATCTAATATTATTGTAATAATATTATGTAATATTATAACTTAGTATAATGTTATTAAAACTCATGAAGGTACTTATATTTTATCCTCATTAAAAATAAAATGCATATTTTAAGTTGAATTTAAATTGCTTCTAAAACCCTTAATATATACACACCAATATTAACTCACTCAATTTAACTTAACTTAAATCAGAACACAATTCATCTCCATTAAAATTTCATTATCTTTTCATCTGTGTTGCCACAAGTCAGTAACTCACTAACAGATGCACTGACAAACAATTCCTGCCTAACTTGCTCATCTGTTGTGACGTTTAAGGTGTATAAAAAATAGAACAACACTTTCTACCTATGAAAGCAGCAGTTTAAAAGTTTGAATAGTCAGTCTCTTATCTACATACGTACATACATACAAAAATATGTATGAATGACCATTAAGTAGCAATCCATAACTCTACAAAAACCCTGGAAACCAGTGTCCTCTGACACTGCACCCATCAGTCCCTATTCAGGGTAGGAATCAGTAAACTGGGATGGTTTAGTTTTTATCCCTGAGGAAAATTCCTGCTGTGGAAAACATTTGCAAACTGTTGACACAGGCTCTGATTCAACTGTAGATTATTAATGACTACTGCTTGCTTGCTTTTGTTTTCTTTTTTCTCAAAGTAATGAAGCATGCTCTTGATGTGCAGAATAAAGGCATACAATAAGGCTAACCTGAGGTTCAGGTGACACTCCAGGTCTCCGTGGCAACAAAGTAGCAGTGATTGGGCCTTTAATGAAGGGCCTACCTCCTGGACCGCAACCGGAGTGTGTTCAATTTCCACAAATTCCACACACAATTACCGCAAAGAAATATAACGAAAATGTTGACTGTGCCAAAAATAACATGCAAAAATTACAGAAAATTATATTCATTTTTAAACTGAGTCTGCATTCCTACTATTATTTATCTGAGATGTTCACGCTCACACTCTTGATAAGGCAAAAGCTGAATTGCAATGATACAGTGGCAACTCGGTCCAGCCCCTGACAGTTGGCCTCAACAGGCAATCACACACATGTGTCCACAGGACAACATTTAGGTCATTTTCAATTACTTGCACATAAGCAATAAATATCCTTAATTAGCTCAAATTGTCATGGGGTGGAGATGGAAGGCAGGAAACCCCTGTGGTGGAAAGTATGGTTGCAGCATCACACAACCGCAGCACTGGACAGGACCACCCCTTTCCCTGTGTGTGACAGCCCTCTGTGTACCACCACGAGCAGTGTCCCATGAATCAGTGCATGGCTGCTCCCTCTGTGTACATATGAACATGACCCTCCTTCGACAGGCCTCCTTTAAGCAGCCCGACAGTCAGGGGCTGTAACACTACAAATGCACACAGAACACTCCCACCCACTCTGATCAACAACCGCTTCTGCTCCGCTCACCAGGACCAATGATCTATCACGCTCTGACGGGAAGCCATCCGCCCCGACGGCATGGCTTAACCTCCGTACGGGTCATGTGAGAAGATGGGGAGCAGGGCAGGGCAAACCGGCTTTCCCAGTGTCATATGTGCCATGGAGTCCAGTGTAATATGGAGCTGTGTTGCCAAGCACTCCTTATGGTGAACAAAGAAAGAAAGCTTTGGACTTCAAAAACACAGATGAAATCCATTTGATGGCGGCAAGGCCAAGAAAGAACAAAACAAAAACACTGCTCTGAAAAACAGGGCCTCAGACTTTTTATGACTAATTATGTCGGGCACGTCACTTCCCTCGAGATTGTTAAACCAAAAAAAGTTTGTTTAAGGAAGGCCTCGTTGAATGCAGAGGAACCATAAACTGAATGTACATTTCATAACCTGCCAATCCAGCCAAGGCTTTGTGGCATGTTGGAAATATAGAAAATTGCACGCAGGGACTTGGCAGGACCTTTTACAACAGCAAAAACAAAATGGTCAGTTTGGGAGAGGGCCCTCTGTTAGAATCAGTAATTCCACACCACCTACATCTGATTAGTCCAACCCTCGTAGTGCTGATACACTAAAACCCTGCCAGCAGGAGTGATCTCCCTGACCAACTGCCCTCAATGTAACTGCGACCACTTCCAACCTGAATTGACCTACCGTGGACCATAACTCTTAAAGCTATTCCCCAGTATACACTACAGCCCAGGGCAAGTCTGCCAACCGCATGCCACAAAATTCAGCAGGACACTGAACAAGCCCAGTGGTGTTAGTCTCTTGGTTTTGAGGACTTTAGAGCATTCTGTGCAAATAAAAAAATCCCTTCACAGCTTTGACATTTACAACAGTCATAATTATACTGGATTGATGAAAGAAAAATGAGGTGATCTACTCTCCAACTGTCCTGAAGAGGGAAAAAGGCAAAGATTTCAACAACAGCAACCCCTTTCCATTCGTACAGGAAATCTTTCCATAGCTGGCCATCAGCCTTCTTCCACATTCTGACATCTGGTGCCACATACTCTAACTGCCACATAGGAAAATACGTAACACTTTCCTGGGCACTTGTAGGACCTGAAGATGAATAGCTCCCTCTAGTGGATTTCGACAGGCATCTGGATGCATATTTTCCACTGTGTACTGTTTGATTTAGTTGGATAAGCTGAACTACTGCAATTTATGACAATATTTGATAATATGGAACAAGTTAACTTACAGAAAGCAATATTCATCTTAATCTGACGTTCAAAGCAATCACAGTTCATCAGTGAGTTTTCACAGATTTTATTGGAAAAAGATTTGTGAAACAGTAGTGAAATATTCACACAAATCCTTCCAAAGAAGGAAACGGGAGGCATACTGTCGTCCCTGATCCCTTTCAGTATTTAGAAAAAGATAGACATACAACAGTGACATCTAGTGGCATGTTACAATAACCACAGGCATCTGTTTTTCCAACCCCAAGAAGACTGAAAAACAGTTCAGAGCTACAGTACAAAGGGTGGTATATCTTGAGAGAGGAATTGGACGGATATAAGCCCTCATGTTAAAGCTCAGGCTCTTAAAATGACAAGTATGAAACACATCAGAAGCGGAGAATCCAAATATTAATACAAATGTGAGCAATGCCAAGTACGTTTCTGTTAGTCTGGCATCTTTGTAGTCCCTGTAAAAAACCACTCAGTGCTAAGGCAGACCCAACAGAAAGAAATAAAGCCAGTTAATATGCTTAGCGTGCACGGTTGCAATCGAAGAGAAGGCATGGGAGGAAGGTCCTTAGGCATAAACAAAGCTGACATTCTAATTTTACCCGGGCCACTGTGTAGCACGACTACGCGCTGCCGCTTCACGCCACCCCAAGCGGATCAGTCAGCCCCCTCGGATTTAACTTGCTAATGACAGCATCGCTTTTGTAACGCGCCGCAGTGAAAAATGGGTCACGCCGAAAAACCACAGCGGCTACAGCACTGCCCCAGCCCCTGGTCTGGGTACCATTGGAATGGCACACAAAATGTACTATGAGGTCTTACTCAGCACATTTTGGGTCAGACCGGCAAGGTCTGTATGGCCCGTGCATGACTGATGTGTTTATGAAAAGTTAGATTACATACAACTGTATTAAAATGTCTGCAGCCAATGATGTTACAACACATGACTATAAAGTGACATAGAGCTATGTTTGTAACGCTTAGTGACATTCTTGCATTTATCAGATACATTAAATATATAAATAGTAAAAGATCAACATGTTTTACATCAACATGTAACAGCACTCTGCTATTACGGGAAATTTGATTATTCAATTTCTTCATTGAAGACATTGGATATTACAGTATAAGTTCAATTAAGGATGTGCATTGTGATTAATTTGATTGTTTCTGTAAAAATGTGATGTCTCCGAAGACTGAGTATTCCAAATTCAGTTAAAAGTTATATATAAATACAGGCAGGAAGATGATTAGTATTAATGAATTATGTATTTTATGCAGGGTAATGACCACTGACGGGCTAGAGTACAACTCTACATTTTCCTTAGTTTTTTTTTTGCTTATTAAGGATCATTTTAAATACTGATGCAAATAATTGTTTAGTGACCTAATGATCAAATAATGTCATATATGGTTTGATTTCTCATGCCATTGTGGCACTCTTCTGTAACACCTGGACAGTCAGCATCAGAATCACATTCAGAATGGTCAGACATTTACCCCATAGTTAGTCCCCCGTACACAGCCCTCTACCACAGAGCTCGACACCAGACACAGGAGAGAGAAATAGCCAGAGGGAGACGGAGGCCCTGGATCAGATGAGAACAGCTCTTAACTGTGGTGCTTCACATTACTGCCTATAACACATAAAGGGGGAAGCCCCACCCCAACCCTTGAATTGGCATGAGCGGGCAGCCGCTGTCCTCAGAGCAGGTCGGGGAACTTGTTCATGCAGTACTGCACGTACTCGAACTCCTCCACACGGAATTTGACGTCCTTCCACTTCTTGCCCGGCTGCCTGCCTTCTGGAGTATCCAGCACAAAGTTCTTGATGGCCAGGCTGGGTAGAGTCACCTTCTTATAGATCATCTCCATGCCCCACTCCTGCATTCACAAGGACATACACTGCTGGAGTCAAACGCAGACTATGGAACTTTAAAGAACTCAAATAATCACCATAGAACTTGTGTCTTAATACAAACTGCTGTCCCCCCTGCCTTTGACAAATGCACTATATGGCTTCAACAGTGCAAAGAGATAACTGCTCATAGTTACTTTTGATGTGATGTATTGCTTTCTGAGGCAATGAACAGGGCGTGTACTGAGGAAGGGACAAATAGCCCATTGGCTTGTGCTCAGCTGGAGGAAATCAGTTATTTAGGGCAGTTCCTCATTAATAGCCATTCAGCTGTACTCTGAGCAAGCTGCTGAGTATGATGGACAGCCCATATACGTGTTAAGGACAAGACCAAAAGACAAACAGAACAGGCAACAGGCAGCAAGCTGCAAGGCTGAGTGAGGCGCACTGATACAGCATAACACCTGTAGTCCTGGATGGGCTCGAGGGAGATTTAAACCCCGAAACTCTGGGTGTTGCGCAGCACATTGAAGCTTTGATGATACAGGGGTATGGAGCAGAGAGTAGGTCATTAGATTAGAGGCCAGGAGTCCTCACTGGTCCAGCCCCACTACGCCCACACAATACCATACATGCAAAACACCAGCGGACCCAGCTCACCCTGCCACAGTCCGCGCAGCTGATCAGACATCCAGGCTCCCAGTCCTCAAACTTCCTCTCCAGCTGCACCTTTCCTCCTGCCTTGTAGTAAATCCTGACCACAAAGACAAGACAACAGTATTAAGCACCGGGGTCGGCCTCAACGCTTGGCTACTTCCGACAAAGAGATCTCAAAAGATATTCAGTTTCAGCATGCATTTTGTAAGCCTCACGTAGGCAAGAGATTAAGATAATTTTGAAAAATGTAATATAGGTCAGCTTGCCATTTATTCTAATATCAATTAAAATGTACCAAACGAGAGCTTTCTGAAGACATTGGCAATTATCAGAGCAGCAGAGAGGAGGACGACAGTGTGGCTCACTCAAAGTCAGGGTTGACGTTCACATAGTGCGTGTTGTCGATGAGCTGTATGTCATTGCCGCAAGCGACGGGGGTGTCGCAGGTCCGACAGTGGAGCCGCACGCTGGAGGCTGGGTAGCGGCTCCTCTTGCTCTCCGCCAGCTGCTCAGCAAGCCGGCGAGAGATGACCGCCTGCCTCTGCAGCTCCTCAACCTGAGAGGGGGCAGGGAGAGACACAGGGACATTGAGACTGCAAGCCAGTGTGATCTCACAGATACAGGGACACTGAGACTGCAAGCCAGTGGGATCTCACAGATACAGGGACACTGATAATGCAAGACAATGGGATCTCATAGACGCAGGGACACTGAGACTATGAGCCAGAGGGATCTCACAGATACAGGGACACTGAGACTGCAAGCCAGTGGGATCTCACAGATACAGGGACACAGAGACTGCAAGCCAGTGGGATCTCACAGATACAGGGACAGTGAGACTGTGAGAGGGTATGATCTCATAGATACAGAGACACTGAAGCCACAAGGTAGTGTGATCTCACACACATTGGAACACTGAGACAACGAAACTCAGAGATACCAAGCCAGACAGAGGGCCGCTGGGTGGCGGAACGGAGGAACGGGCCGGCGCTCACCTGTCGCCGGAAATCACGGGCCGCCATGCCCTGCACCTCGGCGACGGCCCGGCCCGTCAGCTCCTCCAGGTACTCGTTGGTGCGCTCCCGCCGCACCTCGCGTCCGCCGGCCTGCGCCACCACCGAGTACACGCTGTCGCCCGCGCGTGCCCGCCCGCTGGCCTGCTGCATGGCGATCTCGTTGGTCAGCAGCCCGTAGCGCACCACCAGGTTGCACTCTGGGATGTCCAGGCCCTCCTCGGCCACGCTGGTGGAGATGAGCAGGTTGAGGGCGCCCTCGCGGAACTTCTGGATCGTCTGCTTCTGATCGTTCTGCGGGGTACACCAGAATCCCCTCGGTTCACTGACGCGCAGGTCAAACACAGCTGCGTTCTGGCTAACACTTACTGATCCGTACAACCACAAGCCTTCAGCTGAAGTCAGTTGTTTCATTAGATTTTCTGTTCTGGAAACTGCAGACATAAAGCTGTCATCACCTGGGTGGACACTCAGCATTCATAGTGGATAGCAAGGGTAATCACCTCACTGTAAGGTAATTTCAAATCAACAACTGAAAGGCACCAAACTGCATTCTTCTACAACTGCCTGATCTGTGCCTTAGCTGTGTGTGAACTGAAAAGCAATGGATAGGTAGGTGTTGAATGACTGCCTATGAAACAAAGAATAAATCATTCAATTTTGTGGTCACCACAATGACTGCTAAAGGTCTATGGGCTTTGCTGTACCTGTGCTGGAAAAAACAAATTTCTCTCACAGGAGGAACCTTCTCTCTGTGACGACATTGAGGCTTGAACACTGCCTCGGGGCGCATACCTGGGTCATGTGACTAGCCTGGTTTCCAGCTCCAGTCAGTATGGAGGCCTTGATGCTGGCCTCCTGAAGCTGGCGGTTGGTGGAGACCCAGTCGTACAGGCAGTGGGTGCTTATGCGGGTCTTTGTAAAGAGGATTCCTCGTGAGTCCTCCTTGGCCCCAAACTGCTCCAGCAGGGTGTCTTGAAGTTGCCCCAGTTTGGGGTTCTCAAACTTGGTCATAGCTGCCAGTGTTCGCAGCTCTGCTTTGTTTTCTGTAAAAACGGTCTTAGTCACCATCATATCCATCAATTCCTCAACATCCTGCTCTTCGCCTTTTTTCTAAGATGGCTGCTTGATCATGGCCAGCTCTAGTGTGGCAAAAGTATCAGCTACAACAACGTGTCACCTCCCGTTTCTACCTATAAAAGGCCTCTCAATGGCTGGGTGCTACATAAAGGACTCAATAATACATAAATGGCTAAAAAACACACTTTTCTACAGTATCATGCATATTTAGAAAGAAAATTAGTAGGGACAAATCATGACAATTCCCCTCACCCTGAAAGAGGCCGAACAGGAAGTAGTCAGTGACGTCCAGCCCAGTCCGCTTCTCCATCTGAGTGCTGTAGAAGTCATCCAGCAGCTGAAGGGCGTCGACCATGCGCACTGTGTCGTTGATCAGCAGTGCGTCATTGTACTTTCGCAGGTGCAGGGCACACTGAGTCAGCATTCTGTTGCCCTCTGTCGCTCCTGGACAACACAGCCATGCCAAACATAAAGACTAACGCTGCACAACCCACACAATCTCGCCAAATCAGTGTAATAACACAATCATGCCAAACCAATTTAATGATACAAGATAACCAACACAATATCGCCCCCCCACCTCGTTTCTCCAGAAGCACCACATCCTCCTCGTACTCCTGCGAGCCGAACTCCCTGCTGACATCCTTCACCATCATGAAGTCATGTATCTCTCCCATCATCCACTTCAGGTGGTCCCCAAAGGGATCCTGGGGGTACATGAACAATGAAAACTGTGAAACTGCTGTAATAAGTAAAGGCAGAAATAAACCAATATCCCTAGCATGCAGATTTGTTGAATTGGATTAATTATACAGACAAATTCTCTATAATCTCACAATCAATTTTGCCTAAATGGAGCAGCACTCATACCCGAGGGTCAGCCCACCCCCTGAGTATGAGATCACTCAGTGCTGCTTTGACTGCTCAAAGTGAGCACAACTGAGCTATGCATTACTGAGCTGCTAGACTTAGCTACACGTTATATTACAACACACTCAGCAGCTAAAAAACACCAACACAGGTCCAGCGGGTTTTCAATAAAGCTCAGCTGACTGAACATAAAGTACAGAAGGTCACATCTGACAACAAAGTCTGACTTTGTCACTACTATTTGCCAAAACTCAGTGAGGGTCCACTTGATCCAGTGAGAGTGGGTGACCAACCTCCTGCCTCATCTTGACGATGTCATACTTTTTCATGGGTTTGGGGACTTTCTTCTGCAGCTCCTGGATGTTCTCCTTGGAAGACATGATGGCTGAGGCGTCCAGGTTGGCACAAATCTGCCAAATGCACGGCGAAGAGACTCAGGTGAGCATTAGAACTCCTACCACATGGCAGTCTGAGCTATTTCACAACTTACCAGCTGCAGACTAATGCATATAGTCCACCATTAGGTATTGTTATACAGCATTCTTTGAGTGTACTTGAAGACATGGTATTAGAACGATAAAACAGAACTGTTTTATCATCACTTTGGTTTCAGTTTGCACTCGTGCTAGGGTAAACTGTAAGAATCTGAAAATCCCTCAGAACTGATCTGCTGTGAAATATGAGTCAACGGTTATGTGAAGTCTTTGCACCTCGCTTTGCTAACTGAACTTCAGAGTTAGAGCCAGGATGTCCAGTGAAGACAGCCAAGAGAGAAAACATGGTGTCTTTGCCTGTGCCACTGTATGCTAGTCTTGGTGTCATTTCTAAGCCAGTCATGCAAAGAGTACAATGAACTGAGCTCACAAAAAATCCATACAATGCAAAACGGTGCTTGATTTCAAGAGGAGCGCTGTTAGATCCATTTTAAACTTTCTGAATTAGTCAGACCCTGAGTATGTGCTGTACTGTACATGTATTTATAAGCGTACTCTGTGTTTGTGTGTAAAGTCTTTTTAAATACCATTGCCCATTTTGACACGCCTCATTCATAACTACTCCTAGTCAAATGACAGCATAAGCATACATACAAATTTAAATAAAACCATATAAAGCAGGCATCAGCCTCAATGCCTAGAGTCCCCTGTGTAGACGGGTTTTTGCTCCAGCCTCTATTCTCTGTCTGTTTGCTTAATTAGCACTATCATTTACCATTTGACCTTCTTCACATTTGTGCAAGCAATACACCATAACTACAGGGTCATATTTCTGCAGCACAATCAAGACATCTTGATGCAATGCAGTTTGGGAAATATAACCCTAATTAAGAAAGGGTAATTACTTGTAACAAAAACCTACATACACACGGCACTCCATGATGTGGAGATGGATGCCCTCGGCTGTGAAGAGTATGTACGGGGGGTGCAGGGGTGGAGGACAGACCTGCAGCACATGCTCCTTGGCTCCCTCGAAGGTCCTGGCGCCCCCCGTCCCGGGTGAGGCGGTGAGTCCCAGCACCTGGGGCAGGCCCGGCTCTCTCTGCAGCTTCCGCTCCATGTAGCGCTGCATGATCTTGTTGTACACGCTGTCCTTGTGGGTGTGGTGGCACTCGTCGATGATCAGCAGGGTGAAGTCTGGGGCAGGAACCACACCGGAATGCCAGTCAGGGAGAGGTGTTGGGGGGTGCTGTGCTACTCATCAGACACTCATCTCTGATTGGCCTTGGACACTCCAGATTGGAAAACTAGAGCCATCATTTAAGGCATATAGGAGTCAAGCAAATGGCCAATTTACATGGAAAGTGACCTGGATTCCAACTACGTGATTGTTCTATGGACAAATTATGACAGCCAATTATGTCTGCAACACGAAATGGAGGGGCCCTCTGGAAAAACAACATATCAACATATTTGTCTGGTAAAATTAGAAAGACAAAGGACAACATTCTAAAAATTTCAAAATATGCATAATATATTACAAAAAACGTCAACTATGGCTATTATCATAATTCATTGTAGAATAATGTGTCAATATGTGTAATTTTACAATAAAATCCACAATGTGTACAAAATCACATGTATAAAATTGATAAATCTGACATCCTTGTAACATTTACTGCATATTTTGAAACTCAGAATATATATTCCTTAGAACAATACAATCTATTGATAACAAAATAAGCCCTATAAATATAAAAAGGTCTGCTATGAAAGTTGTGGGTGCTGCCTGGATCACAACATTCTTCACTGTAAAGGCACCTCTGAGCATTTAACCAGTGAAGAATTTCCCAGTAGCCCACACTGAAATAAAGACCACAGATGGGCTAGTGGAGCGCCTTAGAAGTTATGGTCGCGCTTTTAACTAGGTGGATCTTGTAAGGGTGATCGCGGTGTGGTCCCACTGCGGTCACAGCCCGTTACCCACTCAGAACAACTCAAATCGCCCAGGTTAGATGGAGGCTGTGACTGATCGGCGACCAGTCACCTGTGAGCTCCACGTGTTTCTCCTCCTCCATGTTCCTCAGGGCATTCTCCAGGATCTGGGCAGTGCAGACGACCACGTCGCTGTCCCGGACCACTTTGCCGAAGAAGTCCTTCTGGTCACAGTCGCCGCTGATGTGCACGACTTTGTACATCTTCCCCAGGAATGGCTGGAACTCCTTGTTGAAGTGCTGGTCCACCAGGTGAACCTGGGCAATGTGTCAACATGGGATTAAGTATGCACATACAGAGCATGCACCAATTACGAAATCGTCAATGTCAAGATTTACACAGCTCTTCAAACAAGAACGAAAAGCGTACACTTGAAAGAAGACAGCATGCAATAGTTTTGGCTTATGCCTTCATCGGTTTTTTGGCTAATGTACCAAAGAGAGTGTCTGAAAGTGCAACAGCTGTCACATAGCAAAGCGGGAATAATACGCAGCTCATTCCTATGTTGCTGAAGGCACACCAAAAGCAACACTCTGAATTTCTGCTTCCCCCTGATATGCATTTCATGGTGTATTGCAATACACCATGAAATACATCTCAGGTTTCAGGAAGAGCTGTCTCTGGCATCTACAAATGCATGATGGACAATGGACAGACAGGCAGACAAGCACACACCTATTATTGTTCTTACCTTATTGAGCTGTAGCATTATTTTGTTGGGCTGGAACATTACCTAACTGAGTTGGAACATTACTTTGTTGGGCTGGGACCTTACCTTGTTGACTAGCACTGCCACCTTGGCCCCTGCCCTGGACTCCAAGTGTCTCTTGGCCACATAGACAGCAGCTCGAGTCTTCCCCCCTCCTGTCGGCAGCCAGATGATAATGTTCTTGCCCTCCAGGGCTGGCTGCACCACCTCTTCCTGGTACCCATACAGGCTGATCTCATCCATCTACCTGTGGTGGAGACGGAAGAAAAAGGCTCTGCTGTTTACTGTAATTGTTCGGAGTCCGAGGAGCATGAGGCTACTGCAAACATCTGAGCACTTGCATGACTGCTGCGTGCTTGCTTTGAGAGGCTGCCGATAACATGAACAATCTACAGGGGGAAAAACAGTCAGTTCAACACAGGGCAACAATTGAGTTCATCTTTCAAAGCTGAAGGGTGCTGGATAAACCTGCTCCTTAACGCTGCTGTGCAGTACTGGGATGTCAAGCTGTCATGGGATTTAAAGGAAATTCCATCTAAATATCTATGGCATTATCTACTGCTAATGTGTTCTGAAGAAATGTATCACTGATTGCTTCACTCAGGAAATGTAAATACAGCTGACACTGCCATGTGAAGAAACACTGCATAGCATTTATTGGCTCAAAAACAAATGTGCTGGCTTACTTCTGAAGACAAGAATATAAATTATGAATGCATACTGAATGGTAACCAACAACAAAGAGCTTGACAAGGTGTCAACCACAAACCTCTGACAATGTGTAACAAGTCAAAATAATTAAATAGAAGCATTCTGGAAGTTAACAGAATGTATCCTCTGAGAAACAGCCAAAAAAAAATCTATTTCTGTAAGCCATTCAGAAATCTCAAAACAAAACTATAAGAGCTGACATTCCCAGACTTACCACTGTTGTCTTGTAATTCACAAAGATTAGGTGCTGCTGTTTTCACAAGTCCTATTCTCACGTCTGTGCAGAAAACATTTCCTCTCACCATTTAAACTGCAGCCTGTCTGACGGAAGAAAGGAAAGCAAAACTGCAATGGCCTGCCTACCGTGCTGTGTCACGGGGCCCCATTCAAGGGGGCTGCCGATGGCCAACTCAGGGGTTGCTTCAGAGGCAGCAGTCAGAAACTGCAAAGCAAAATGAGCCTCCCTTGAATGGGATTCCACTGTCACGTACAAGTCAAGTGAGGAAAAGGAAACCTACAGCTCAGTGGACTTAGAAAGTCCCTATTGCACATCTCCCTCAAATCTCAGCACACCCCAATCTGATTCCTGACAAAAGAAATTCAAACAAGAGGTTTCATTGAGTTTCCTATAGTAACTGGAGGGAAATTAACACAGTACAAGGACACAGCACCAAACTGATACCAGAAAAGAAAAACTGAAAACAAAACAATTATTCAGCAATTTGTTTTCCAGGGATCTTCTTGTTGAAGACAGCAAGCTGATTTTGATATTGTGTGTTCCGTTTTCTGGCGCAGTTTCATGAACACCAGTGTTCTTACAAATACATTTTATTTGCATGTACAGTAATACAGTAAGGATTGCTCTGGCACATCACAAGCAACTCCAAAAAATAACAAACCACAAATCGGTCATCATCAAAATGTCTTCAAAAGGTTTCCTTATGAGTCCTTGTTTTCACTATCTAGATGCAGCTTCGGTAGACCATTGAAGGCCAAAGTATAACTGACACCAAACAGCCCTGGTACTGACGGGCACATCAGCCATAATTCAGGTGCACAATGACAAGTAATTACAAAGCCAAAATCTAAGGGAAGAAGGAAAAAAAAAAAATCAAAAACAGCTACAGTCCAATTTAAAAAAGCAAGTCAACCAAACAATAATGTTTCATACATTTCGAAAACCAACAGGAAAATGATAGTGAACAATGCAATTCTCTGTAAAACAATCAAGCAGAGACATGCAGCGCTTGCATAATGCCAAATAGAGAGGTTTAACCACAACTATGACCATTTATGACCCCTGCTGTTAGTCAGAACACAGTAGAACACACTGATGCTAAACTGAGGTTTACAGTACAGAGTGACCACACAATGGGCGTCGGCACACCTCACCCCTGCCAGGCCCACTCTGTGGTAACGGCAGTCAGTTCTGCATTTCAGTGAACCAACGGGTTCGGCGGACGGGTGCCCTGTGAATGCAAAACGCTGGCAAACGCGTTCCGCCCCCCCCGAATGGTTCCTTCCGAGACATTCATTTTGTTCCAATGCTTCCAGGAATGGGCAGCCCCACACCCCCAGGTCCAGCGGGTTTCAGGCTACTCCCGTCGATAACGGATTGAAACGTCCAGATGAGCCCGCTCCAAACGATGCCTTAAGTCGAACGATCATAACCCAAGGTGGAGCGAGGCAAAAACTAACCGACAACTGTGGCTGCCCATCCCTGACCCAGACAAAGCTACACCACCTCCACCATTTTTTTTTAAATCACTAGCAACAAAAAAAAAACCTTTTGGCTTTAAGCAATGTTACCCCACGCAGGGCAACTGAATGGGAAACTGTAAGGATTCAGAGCATGCGCACAATGTCAGGTACTGGTTACAGAGCACTGAATGGCAGTTGTCGGTGGCTGTCTTGGAAGTGAAGTGGTAATCAGGTCTCACAAAGCCACATTCAGGAAAATAGTCTTTAAATACTGGAACTCAAAAAATGGCTTTTTAGAGGAATGTTACAAAAACTAAAACCATGTGTTTTTCAGCTCAATCCACTACTTCTTGTAAATATCGGCATGCTGAAATTGCTGTATGTGTGAGGAATTTATTTACTTGACCAAGGACAGCCTAAAGCACAGTGCACTGCTCTATACAGCACAATACTCCATGTGATGAATTTACCACCAAGGCAAGATGTGATGTTCAAGTGATTCTATAACAGTATGCATAAAATACTCGATTCCAAATCAGCACTTACCTATAATACACACTCTGTGTTTTATGTGGGCATATACAGATACCCCCCCAAATAACCCCCATGGTTGTCATCACTACCAAGGAATAAGGATTCTGCTGGTAGCCAGCCAAATGGTGTTACTCATACTATGAGCTGAAGATAGTTTTGCATTTGAACAGTGCTGAAGAAATAACATTGACTGTGTAAGATTCCACCAACACAAAAAACATGGCTATTTTTTCTAATGCATTACAGTCATGACTTTAGAATATGTTGTGTGTAACATTGCAGAGAGAATAACCAGTATATATTCAACACCGAATAACCGATGGGCACCGTTACAGCGGAACTTAAAACGGAAAAGAAGAGACTAAAGGATCAAATGAATGGTCCAAACCAAACCGGTGTGAGATTTCAAATGTATCAAAATTCAAGAACAGAACTGCTTGTGTCTTTTGGTCCAGACTCCTTGGTGTGGAAAACGAAATAATCCTGGTCTCCGAGGACCTATATATGAATATCTATGCTAACGTACAGTGAGCTCTTGACATTGACTTCTGACACTTATCCGAGTTCCTGGGTTCCTGTTCATTTGATCCTGACAGTCACCTGATCACAACTTCACAAGAACTATAATGGCAACGTTCAAAGCAGCTGAACACTAGAGGGCAAGAATTTTTGTAATGTGATCCCACGCTATGTTGCGCTGACACTAAGCCTCAAAGAGGAGGGAGGGGGGAGAACAAGTGTGACTGGTAAGTCTGTAATGGACAGAGGGAATGAAATGAAAGAGTTCTTATCAAAGACCTACACGGCTTAAAGTCCCAAAGGCCAGCTGGCTTCCCCTGCCCTATGCCATCTTCACATTGGATTCCACCCCCCCTGTTCCGTATACCCATAACCCCACTGTACTACCCTTTTACAGTCTACAGTTAGAGATCCATGGCGCGGTTCTCTTGGCCCCTTCCCCATACTGTGTGCCTCCTCCTCCTCCTCCTCCTCACTTGTCGATCAGTCCTCCTTCCTTCAGCTTGAAGTAGAAGAACTTCTCCAGGGTGTTGGCGCACTTGCAGTACTCGCTGTCGGGAGGGTTGTACTCGCGGCAGTTAGTGATGATGCGCTGGAGGTCGGCGATGAACAGCTTCTTGGTCACGTAGTAGCGGTTCTTCAACCGCTCCGTCATCGTCTTCAGATCTGGGGGAGGGGTGGGCGGAAGAGTGGTAGAGACAAGGTCACCTGACAGGGTTATACACATGAGATCAGGCTTGTGGCAAAGCAGCAAGGTTGTTTCTTACCAATGGGGAAGCGGATGATTTCGTAGTAGTCTGGGGCTTCGGACTTCTTCACGGGCTCCATGAAGGGCCAGGCGTCAGGGTGCGTCTGAGTGCACAAACATTGTGATGTTCGTTTGCACACACTGGGAGGGAGCTCATGTGTGTACGTGTGCATCTGACTGTGTCAGCGTGTGTCTCTGTGCGCATGTGTGTGTGTCAGTATCTGTGTGTGTCAGTGTCTGTGTGTGCAGAGACTGGTGTGTCAGTACGTGTTGACCACTTACCTTAATCTGGGCCAGAAGATTTTTCAGCATGTTGTACAACAGATCTGGGTCCTTCAGCTCTTTGCTACAGTAACAACAAAAAACAGAACATCAAATAAAACAAATACTCAATGGTTAAAAGATGTGAAAATTTCAAAGAAAAAAATCCATCAGTTTGTCAGGGTAACCCAATCCTGGTCCTGGATAGCTGCCTCAAAGATCACCATCTGTCACTGTTTGGACAGTAAAGGCGGCTACCAAGTTTGATTCGCAAACTGCTGTCTACACAAACAACACAGGGACCCACCACTTCTCCTTCCCGCTGGGCTTCCATCCAGTCTCTCCTGGGAAGGGACAGAAAGAACAGTAAGTAGGAGGCTCTGAAACAGCGTGGATAATTTGAGACCATCCCGTGAACAGTGGAGGTGCTTACTGATGCCAGGAATGCTCTCCACAGGGATCTGCCGCACACCCTCTTTGAAGCAGGTCAGGCCCGGGTACACCTTCCTAATCTGGCTCTGCTTTCTCTCGATCAGCTTCTTGATGATCTGAAAAATGCAGGGAGAGCTACTGTGAGTAGTGTTGAGGCGTGGACTGATGCATCTTTGTAAAAAACACAGTGCCCCTATATTTGCATTCATTCATGAGAAAGGTCAAAAGTCACCTCTTTCTGCCTTTTGATGATGTGGGAGAGCTCTGTGTAGGGGATTCTGGGATTGAGCTCGCACTCCATGAGGGTCGCCCCTTCGTAGTCCTTGATGTAGCCCAGGTAGCGGCTCTTGGGCACTTTGATATCTTTGGAAAAGCCCTGTCAATCAAAAGGTCGGAGTTCAACTGCTGTCCTGGCAGCACTGCGAGAGTGGTAGGGATGTGAGAGCTGGTAGGAAGGCAGGTACCTGCTTCTTGAAGTAGCCGATGGCGTATTCGTCAGCGTAGGTGAGGAAATACAGGATGCTGTGCTTGATGTGATACTCCTTCAAGTGGTTCATCAGGTGGGTGCCGTACCCCTGAAATTACACACAAGCAATGCCTCACACTCTCCTGATTTACAGACCACGGTTCAGATCGGCATGAACGCCACCATGCCCACAGTCAGTGTCCCTGCACTGTGCTGAAAGGCTGACGGATGTCAGTGAGGCCAGCGAGGGCCTACAGTCGGAGCAGAGAGGAGGCTGCAACGCACCTTGACCTGCTCGTTGGATGTGACGGCGCAGAAGACGATCTCTGTGAAGCCCTGAGTGGGGAACATCCTGAAACAAATTCCCCCGATGACCCGGCCGTCTTTGATCAGGGCCAGGGTCTTGTGCTTCCTGGTGAATGCAAGAAAAAAAAAAAAAAAACAGCACGCAGTCATCAGTATGCCTATTGTACAGATACATCACCACTTGCAGCAGTTATTTCAATGTATTTCCCAGCACAACAGTAATGACTGTGGAGATGCCAGTGGGGATGTACAGAGCTTTAGCTGCTCCTGTTGGAAGGGTGCAGCGCGTTCTGTTCTTATATGTTGAACAACAGCCTTGTGATACACTAGCAGTCTGTATGGAGTTACAGTGGGACAATATACAGCACTCACAGGTAAAACTAATGTACTAGCAGTCTATAGGTAGGGACAGTAAAGTTATTTGCAGTACTCACGGGTAAAAAAAAAAAAAATAGCCTGGTGATGTACTAACAATCTATATAGAAGTACAGTGACACTATACATAGTACTCACGGGTCAAAAACCAGCCTGGTGATGTACTCCTTGGGCATGCGGGGCAGCTGGTGGGAGAAAACGTTCTGGAGGCCCACTAGCCACATCAGGATCTTCTTGTTGGACTTCTGGGAGAGCGAGTTCCCGATGACGTGGAATTCGATGATGCCCCGCCTCTCCTCCAGCCTGGCCGTCTCATCGCGCGCCGCATTCGCTGACAGCAGACTCGTCTGGGGTTAGAGAAGCGTTACGGCATTACAATGGGGTTTCTGTATGAGCCTTTGGCCTAGTGTGTGCAAACAAGGTAAACATTCATGCTTAAAAATTTTGTTTGAGTGTATTTGTTATGATAGTCTAGCTGATTTAAAGGAATTACACAAATCCTACTATCACAAATTTGAGCACCTGATAGCTGTGAAATCTTAATAAAGGCCTTTACTGACTTCAGTCTTAAAGCTAATATGTGCACTCTTAAAATTATTATGTGGTCTCTGGTGTTTTCTGTTTTTTTGTGAAAAGCCCGAGGCACACTTTAATGCTCCCAAAGCACTTAATTGCAGGGGAAGACATTCCTGGGACTGTGGTTGAACCGTTCCCGTTATTTGGTGTACATGAGTTGGTGCAATACTGTGGCGGCAGCAGGCAGTGGTGTGCAGACCTCAGGTCCCAGCATGGCGGCCGGGTCGGTGATGGTCATCATGACCTCGTTCACCAGCTCCATGGGGATGTCGCCCATCACCCGGATCCTCTTGGCGTCTTCCAGGGTGAGCGTCTCTGGGAGCTTCCTCTTCTCCCCTGGAGGACGGGGTAGGAGAGGAGGTCAGCCAAAACACACCAATGGAAAAGATCTACTTTAGGATACCGAAGGACTGAACGGCATCCTGCTGTCGAGCTCTGCAGAGACGGCTAAGCGCTTTCAGCAGATGCCCACTTGAGGGAGCAAAAGCGACACTGCACCGGTTGCTTGGGTGATTAGGGCTGACAGTGTGGAGTAGAGAGAGGGGCTGACCTGGCAGGGGCTCGGGCACCACGGCGTCCAGTCCAGCGGAGCACAGGGATGAGCTGCTGCTGCTGTTCTTGGTGAAGGCCGGGGTGCTGGACACGGCCGCCGGGCTGATCACTGCAAGGCAGGATGGGAGTGCTCAGCCCAGAGAGCCACCATCGCGTACCAGTATCCGCACGCAAAAGGAGGCCAGGTCTCAGCGTTCAGCGGCAACCTGGCTTCCATTTTTCACCCATTTAAAGAGGTGATTTGTGATTTGTGCAATGCTTCTTACGCAAAACCTGAATGCTCTACGGTCACTACATACGACCAAAAAAACTGAGCAGTTAATGTGGCTCTGGCATGGTCCGTGACGTCACCTGTCTGGTGGCCCAGCTGCGCCCCTTCAGAGGCGGGCATTGTGAAGTCGGCCTCCCAGATGGGCGAGTTCTCCCCGTAGATCTCCTCCTCCAGCATTGACAGGAACCTGCAACATGAAGCTCCTCCACTCAAACCTCAGGGCTCATTAGGCAATCATCAACCATCAACCTGCGCTACCTTTCTGATCACACAGCCAATCGACAGGCAACCAAATCACTTTGTGACAATGCTTGAAGTCTGTTACTTTATCAAGTTTCTCCAAAACTGAAGCGTTACAGAAGCGAGTTCTCCTACTGAATTAAACGTGCTAGCGCTGTTGTTTCAATTTACTCAAAGGCTGGCTGAGATGTTGTGCATTGATCACATCAGCCGCTGGGCAGCTGTAAGCGGCCTGTGCCGTGCGGCAGAGAGCAGCTCTTACTTTGGGAAGTGCGTGAGGATGAGTGTGCGCTTCTCGGGGAGCAGCTTGTCCTTCTCCACGCGGAACTTCTCCAGCAGCTGCCGGCGCGTGACGGTGAAGATGGACTTGAGGAGGCTGCGGCCGAACACCTGCGTCGTCTCGTAGCGGGGCAGGCTGTCGTTGCTCTGCGGAACGTGACAGTAGCACAGCCACCTGCACGACAGGCACAGACATCAGGTGATACAGCGGCGACATGGAACCATGCACTGTAGACAGTTCCATACATCAACCAGGTATGTCTGAAGACTGATGAGGCCATGGCATCTGGCACACTTATAAAAATGTCACAGTTATAAAACTTTTATGCTATCAGGTCTTCATGTTAACTTTTTACTACATGAACAGTATGCGAAAAACAGCATTCCTCCCACACCTGGTGTAGTCCACTTTGTAAGCTGTGCCATCGTCTTTTTGGGAGCGCTGGCGGAACTGGGTCGGTGTCTCCAGCTTCCAGTAGTTGAGACAGAGGAGAAACATCTTGGACAGCTCGAACATTGTCTGCCTCTCTTTGGGTGCCAGGTGACTGAACTTGTACTGGACAAAGTTCAACACTCCCTACAAACACAAAGCAGAGAGGACGGTACAGCCACTGCCAGCAGGTTATGAGAAGACTAGAGCAAATGTTCTGTTTGAAACTGAGACAGGAGACCCTCTGTACTTAAAATTGAAAGTTACACTCAAGCATTGTGCAAATGACTTTCATCACTGGAATTCCAGGAAGGTGTTTGCCTCACTAGTGGTAAATATGCTATGACCCTGCATATGATGTGGCAACTTCACCTGTTCAATATTGGGCTTCTCAAAAGGTGGGCTGCCCAGGGACCCCTCCACTATGGGTTGGCTCATCTGCAGGATACACTTCCTCAGCAGCTACAGTAAAAACCAAACAAGGTGATCAAGTGATCAAAAGTGAATACTCGGGCAAAACCACAGCTGTCATCACAAATATTTAAGGCTGGCTGAACAAGACAGCCCTGACAGACAGCTGCTAACCAAGGCTAAATCTCTATGGCAGCATGATAGTAGAGAACTACATTCCAGATGAAAAAGACAAAAGAGTAAACCTGCATTGCACTATAATTCTTTTTATTATACTTACTTGTTTCATATTAAACAGACAAAGCCATGCATTGATTTCACTGCCAAACTTGGCATTGAACCTGTCTATTGCTTTCTTTAAAAATGACCAATTTGTTATATTTCCTACCAGTTAAAAACTATGCTGTCCTATACACAGTAACTGAGTTATGAGCTGGAACAAAAGTGAGGGGACACAAGTGAACCAAGGCACTGTTTCAGATGAACAAGAGGACCGATACAACTCAGCGGTGGAGGGATATGCATACCTTGAAGAGGTAGAAGTAGACCTGCTTAGTGTCTGTGTCCTCCTCCTTGTGGACAGACATGAAGAGGTTCTCCACATCCACCACCATGCCCAGTAGCCTGTTGATCTCATCCTCTGAGACATTCTCCAGGTGAGAAACGTGGTCCGCTGTAAAGGCCAGCCGGGTCCAGACAAGCAGAGAGGACATACGCAAGTGATCATGAAATTAACAGACATGGACACAGCCTGAACTTCCTTCCTCTAACTCTGCAGGTGTGCAGCTAAAGGGAGGCGATGACCTGATCTGCAAATCTCTATCAGCTCACCCACATTGCCCCAGTTTGGCACAACAAAAGACGGTGGTGGACACAGTAAAGTCAAATCAAAAATGCATTATACATTATATTATTGTCGTTTAGCAGACGCTTTTAACCAAAGCAACCTACATAGGTTACAATTTTTACATGTTATCAAAGTATACAGCTGGATATTTACTAAGACAGTTGCGAGTTAGGTACCTTGCCCAAGCGTACAGCAGCAGTGCCCCAGTGGGGAATCAAACCAGCAACCTTTTGGTTACAAGCCCTGCTTCTTACAACTATGCTACACCACCGCCCCTATGCAAACCCTAAAAATTAACCCAAACACCCACATTTACACCCTACATGTGTAGAAAGAATTCAATAATGTTTGACCTATTCCCATGTCATACTTGAACTTTAAACCCTAAATGCGGCCACAGTGTGCAGTTACAGATTGAAAATGAGATCATTTCAGGGCGCTATGATTTTTTATAATGGGGACAGAAAGGTTTTATAATGGTACCTAGAGTATGGCCACAACTGCGACAGGGCTCGCTCAGGCTGGCGGCTTGTTGTTGGAGGTCCATGCGAGTGCCGGTGGGCGGGTTAGGGTTCTTCCAGCCATTGCACTTGCATGTGTCATTGGCCTGAAGGGGAAAGAACAGGACATCCATCGTGCAGTGCTCAGTTCAATTTGTGGAAACAACTGGTATCAATAGGTTGAAAGAGAATCTGCAAGACGTCCGTGAAATTACATGTTCAGCTACACTTACATGTTTACCATTTACACTGACATGTAGCTAGCTCCTTTTTATTATGACCTCGCATTTCCACAATCCTCACCCTTGCTGCCACACTGAACACAACCAGCTAGCTAATTTAGGATAATCAAAATGAAGGAGTCATCTTAACACTGAGGTAGTTAAGATTAGCGTTATAACTGCTGTGTGATTAAGTTGATTTACTGTTGATCTACAAGTTGTCTTGACTGTCACCGAAATTCCTCAACAGGTGGCTGGCTAATCATTGCTAACGTGCTGCATTAACGATACAGCCAGTATGAAAGGCTGGTTCATGTAATCTATCTAGATGCTTATGGTCATCGAGACAGCGTGCCATCTACCTGCACAAAATCAGATTTTACGTAGCTAGCTAATGTACTAAGCTAACGTTCACCAGTACTGCAGCTCATACTGAAAGAACACCTAGCTAGCTACTCAGCAGCGAAATGAATCTGCATTATTTTCTGTGTAGCTAGGTAGCTAACAGCTAGTCAGCGAACATATTCTACCTGCCAAGACCACCACATCTCAGATTTGTTCGCTAAAGTTCGTAAGATAACCGTCTAAACGTACACATACCGTGCAAGCATGGTAAGTGAGCTATCTCGATAGACTGTAACTAGCTAGCAGCACTGTCATCAGTCTTGCAGAGATCTTATACGATTACATCCATTCAACTTTAGCTGGTTAGCTGTAGCTAGCTACCTTACAAGCTGAAAAGACACCGAGTTTCTCAAGCTTTTTCGCCCGTGGAAAAGCTCGGACTTGCGCTTTCTTCTGACTGGCCCGCTGCTGCTGGCTAAGACCTGGCCTGGCTGGGTCGCTGTTCCCGGACCCGGACCCGGTCCCAGACCCGGTGTTTGCGTTCGACCCAGCAGTCCCGCAGGCCTGAGGTTGCTGCAACCGTGGTTGTAAGGAAGCCTGTACCGCCGGGTCCGCCATGACAGGAGGCCTCAAAAATACTCCCCCTTTTGTTTTGGTAGCAATAAAGTTTCTTTTTGGCCGTTCACGACCCTTCCCTGTGATAAAATGGGGGGAGAAAACTCGCATGCGTCGAAGAAAAGCATTGTGGGCTGTGTAGTACCCTCCTTCGGAGAGACAAGGCCACATTGTGAACATTCGGAAGACAAAACTAAAACATTTTATTTTCAAGAAAGGGTTTGACATGATAAAAAAAAAACTATATCAAAATGTATAGTATACCTTCTTGCGATTTAATGTAATTTTTTCTGCCAAACTGATGTGCCGCAGCAAGCAGAAAGAGGTTAGCCACCTAACCGGCTTGGTAAGGGTAAAAAAAATGCACGTCCATATATTCTTTTCAAAAATTTCAGTCATGATACATTTATAATACCTGTAATGCTAATATCGGTCTGATAGAAACAAAGATGAAGTAGCAAACAGTTTGAGAGTATGCAAAAATGTAATACATCTCACTGAAGGTAAAACCTAAGAGGGGCTGTCCCTTTAGATTTTATGTTTAGTAGCTACACCATTTATAACAATGAAATCATCACCCTGACCTTTTACCAGAAACATTTTGGTGGTAGTGTTTTGCATGGGAGGAGTTCCTGAATGTTGTAAAATAAGTGAAACTTAGCATGTCATCAGTGCCTTGAGTTATTTTAATTAGGAAAAATGAGGAACCACTGCTTTCCGAGTACTGGTCAGCAGGGGTCACTATGGGATGACATGTGGATGCAATATTCAGTTCTTAGTGATATATTTGTAGTGAAGTCATGTGTCAAGACATTTTGTCTGTATTATCTGTGTGGTGCTGGGCAGACCAACATCAGTGTGCCTTTATTTGTTTGACTGTGCTATATCCCAGCTTCCACAGAGGAAGTTGAATTCCTGGCTCTGGTGGAAGACCTGTCACATGATGTTGTGATTGCAGTGTTTCAGTGGCCTGTCTGCTACAAAGAATGTGAGGAATTCTGAGCAGCTCCATCATATTCATCCAGCTGAGCTTCAGAAAACTTCAACCTTGGCCCACTCTTACCTGCAGGTCAGTATTTTCCAAATATGTTCTCACCGAGCACATTTAAGAACTCAAAGGCGTGACAGAGGCTGTGACGAATTATTTCATACTTCCTAGTGTATGGCATCCACAAGCTGCACTCTCCCGGTTTGCACAACTGTACAACTTTGAATGCAAAACTGCAATCCTATATGCAACCTGTTTCCAAAGTAGAACACAGTAAGGAGACAACAATTTGACACCTCCCCCCATATTTATTGGTAAAATTACAGATGTTTTTGTTTTCTTTCACCCCTATCATTCCCGCCCCATACTATGGAATACTACTGCCACAAATGAGCAAGACACTCCTGCTCAGCCACCCAAATCCCTACCCAACAGCTGATGCTACTCCACAATTTGTTGTGCTAGTCGTTAATGTCATTAGTGACGACAACAACAATGGTCAAAATAATCCCTCCCCAATGATTAAAGTAAAAAAAAAAAAAAAAAAGGAAAAGGGCCTCTTCAATCTAACACAAGTTTGTCCTCAACGTTGAATAAAACATTTCAGAAAGTGCTACTTTTTTCATCTCTTTCACTTTTCATTTCATTCAGCAACTGCTGATTTTATGATGTGTAAGAAATGAAAAAATTACATATATATTTCACTTGGTTGAATTCATTATTCTCAGTTGAGAACCAAGCACACTGTGGTTAGACTGAACTGAGTCCAAAATCTGCAAAGTCACAGGAGGTGACAAAACCAGTGCACTCAATACCAGAGATCTTCAAAACAAAACAAAAGAAACATATCACATTAAAAAGTCATTCTCTAACACAAATAAGTAACGATGACAAAAAATATATTATATTGGGAAGGTACTGTATTGACAATAAGTACTGACTGGTTACATGTCTGAAGAAAAAAAAAACATACAATACAAATACAACATTTTTCAATACTTGTAATTGTGATTTTGGTCAGGAAAAAATCTCTAATTATTTCTCATCATTGTATCCTACAGATTCAAAAAACATTACATTAATGCTAAAAATGACTTACTGGTGTAATATCAACTGTTAATGCACTATGTGTATGGTTGGATATCTTGTATATAAATGATTGGAAACCATAGACAACCTAGACTATTAAATCACTGTTTCTCTTGTGCCAGAACAGTAGTATTGATGATGATAGTAATAATAATTATTATTATATTTATAACAACAATGATAATAATAGACAAGATAGCCATGGAAGGAGAAGACTCCATCAATTCCCCTGCCTGCAATTTCGAGAGGGAGGAGGGGGTTGAAAGGGACAAGGAGAGGATCAGGGTCTGGAGAAAAATATTTGCTACAAGCACCCACCACCTGAAGAGGAAGTTTAAAAAAAAAGTGACTTAAGACATAATTGAATTAGTTTTAAACAGGAAAATAATGATAGAAAGAGCAACAAGAGCCAATGGAATTTCCTCCAGACTGTGATTTTTTCAGAAATGCAGAGGAATAAAGTGAACAGTGGGCTCCACCAAGTGCGATTGGTCAGAACTGATCTCGATTTTGTCCGGTTGCTTTTGCCATGGATGACGTTGGTTGGTTGGCGCCTGGCTTGCAGTCGTCAGGCTCTGTGTCTTAATTGCCACCGCTGCAGCACTGGCTGCTTCTGTTCTGCGGCGTGGTATCCTGTAGGTCCACTCCCGCCCTGGCCCGGCCTCCAGCCCCTGCCCCGCTCTGGGGTTCGTTCTTCGGCAGTTTCTTGGCTACAGGGGAGGTGAGGGGATAGGGGAAGTGAGCACAAACACACAAGGTACAAAGACTGCAAAATTAGACTGTGCGCTGGTCCTGGACAGTCTTCTCTACCTGGTCTTTTCAAGTAGTTAGATTTGGTTCCACTGAACAAGAACAACAAACAAGGAACTACAGTCCTCCAGAACCAGAAGTGTGAATCATAGAAATCATTTTGTTATTTAAACCATGACCATCCATATAAACCATCCAGTACAGGATAGGCACTCTGAACATCACCTACATTTAGATCAAATGAACTTGGGGCAGCTTTGTGGCTAAACCCATGATCAATTTCAGAGAGTATCCACGAACACACAATGACAAAATTTCATTTTCAGTAAATTCAGGGCTGAGCACAACCAGTGCTCGATTTGGCAATATTGAAAACTCGGCTGTTCGAACTGCATCTTAGTTCAATTAACAATGAAGTCTGAAAATTCACACCATATCCTAAAAACATTTACTATATCCTCAGACGTCCTCTTGCACATATTATGGCATGTAACAGAATATGGCCTGTGATGTAATGACTTCTACTACTCCATAGGATTGTGACCATGATGATTTAGTGTCATCTCTGATCTTAGCCTAATCTTCTCATATATGCTTTTTTAAGCTGTTGATAACAGAATCTGCTAAATTACTGAATGTAAATGTATTCTAAATACTTATTCCTACTACTACATGTTTAGCTTTCTTTCACCAGTCACACTTGTTGTATCCATAATTCCCTTTGAGGTAGTAGCAGTCTAAAAGCATGGAGTTACCATGGTAACAGTAAGAGCCTGGCTCAGAAATAATACTGTACCTATGGCCATAAAGATTTCATTGACGTTCATGGCGGTCTTGGCAGAGGTCTCCATGAAGAGCAAACTGTTGTCATCTGCATATGCTTGTGCTTCCTGGGAGGACACAGATCACAAGCTCATTCTGACAGAAGGCTTTTCAGTATGAACTACAGAAACATCACTGAAATGTTTATGAAAGAATCACTCATACTAGAAAGACAGCTTTGCTAAAAGGAACAATTCTGAGGTGATGTAGACTGTCAAACAACCACAATATCAAAGTCCACAGGTGCACATTTCACCACAACTACAAAACAATTGCAGAATAACTGAACAAATTTTGCTTCCAGTACTCAAAAGGAGTGGAACAAGAGTCTATAGCTGTCTACAAAACACAAGCAATACAGTTTTGGTGACACATACTTATTGCAGTTTTGTCAGCATTTTAAATGCATACTTTTAAATAATTCCAAACAATATTCTACAGTTGCTGAGAATGTAATCTTTTCTCTCAGTCACCACAGAGAAATAGCATCACTCAAATGCTGTACCAGAAAACAAATTTCTGAAACACTAGTTAGTTCTGTGTATGGTTTCTACATTATTCTTAATAAATCAACTTTTTGCTCTAAATTTTTCCTAAATTCCATTTTCTACTGTTGAACAAATGTGGCAGTATCACCAGCATTCTTTTTGTTAATGTGATGCTGTTTCTCTCGGGTGGGGTCAACCTGTCTTCGATAGGAGATTTACTGTACCTGGAAGTCTACAGCTCTCTTGCTGGCAAGATCAGCCTTGTTCCCTGCCAACGCAATGACAATGTTTGGGCTGGCTTGTCTCTGCAGTTCCTTCACCCAGTTCTTTGCACGTGAAAATGTATCCTGGCGAAAACAGCCACAACAACAAACAGTGCGTTCATTTCAAAGGCTCCTCTTACTCTCACTTTTCTTCTTGAATAAAACAAGAAAAACAGAATCCCCCAAACACAAATTCTTCTGGTGTTTTGTGCTAGTTGCAAGCCCTTTCATGCACTTTCACACTGAAAGACTCACTCACACTGAGTAGGCTGTGGATGTGATCATTGTCTTAGAAATCATCTGTGTTGGTGCAGTGTCATGTGGTGCATGTGGCCAGGGCAGAAGGCGTGGCTGACAGCAGGCGCGGCACTCCACCTACTGTGTTAGTGATGTCGTAGACCACGATGGCCGCCTGAGCCCCTCTGTAGTACATGGGCGCCAGGCTGTGATACCGCTCCTGTCCGGCAGTGTCCCAGATCTCAAACTTTACTGTCGTATCGTCCAAGCAGACTGTCTGTGTGAGGAAGGCAGCTAGTGGGGGCAGAAAAAAAAAGATGTCAGCAGAGAGTACTGTTTTTCCACATATTTCCTCAGGCTGTCCTCCTTCCTTCTCCCCCTTCCCCCTGTCGTCCACTACACTTATTGTTTCGGCCCTTGTTGTAATTAAACCCTCGCACTGCATGATGGTTGACATGGTTGCTGTGGTTAAATGGGCTGTAGTACTCTTTCCTGTCCCTTCCTGTACATTGCATTGCTGTGCTCTCTCACTGACTCTCTCTCTGACTCAGTTCAGGCCCTAGTAAGATCACAGAAAAGCTTTCGGTTGCAGTTCCTGTTCGTTCCCTTTACCAAGGTGCTTGGAGTACAGTGAAGACAACCTAGAGGGTATTTCAGTTCCCACTGGCGTCAAAACCAAACCCCCGCAGTCACACAAACATCCAAGCGAAATGCACCCAGCGATACAAACATATGACATATGAAAAGGTGAAAAAACATGAGTAAATAACTAATGCAGCAGTATTGGGACATTAACTGTTCCTCACCATTTAATGTGGACAAACAACAGAGAAACTTCAAAGGCTTTTTTGATGACTGACTTCCAAAGACAAAGGAGTGAAAAACCACGCAAGACAGACGTCTAAAGAGTTCACAGGAAATAAGCATTCAACAAGAAAGTCTTTTGTCTGTTAGTATTTGTAAATGGGCAGCAGTGACTGTAACCCTTTCTGAAAACTAAGCAGCCTTGCTCTGAAAAGGAAGAGCTTATCAAGACAGATATGGAGGGGGGCTGATGCATTACTCCATTTGAACCATTTTGCCTATTCCAGTGACAATAAGTGCAAAACAGGAATCTACTGCTTGGGTCTCCTTTAACCCCTTTTCCACCAGGAGTCATGGGACAGGAATGACAAAACCAGGAAGCCCGCATGTTTCTCAGCTTTCTTTCCAAAAGGACAACTTTGGCCTTGATGTCACATTCAGTCCAACCCAGGAATATGGAGAATACTGAATCTTGCAATGACGGTAATGATAAAATGACTTCGCTGAACGAAGGCCACCAAGCACATTGGCATCAGTTCATAATTTAATTTGCCTAAAACACTAAAGTGTTCCAGCAGAAAGTTTATTACTCTGATTGGTTTAACGCAAGTCATTATCAATGAAGTATTTTGTGGGAGACATGAGCTTGCTAGCCTGTTAACTATTTGAGCACCTCCACAGTTCTTCTTGGTTAACTAACACTATGATACATAATGGCAGAAGATTCAATGATCAATGTACAGATAATTTACAATTTAACCCTGGTGAGGATACACAGCCTTCTGCTCATTAGCTAGACAACAAGCGGAGGTCAATACAGCTCATTAACTTGCAAGCTACACAGCGTATCAAAGACACATAGCAGTGGTTGTTTCTAGGTGAACTCTCCATCTCCAATTACCTCCTGCCATATTACACAAGTCAATAACATTTACATTTACATTTATTCATTTAGCAGACACTTTTATCGAAAGTGACGTACAAAAGTGCAATACAAACATGTTATTATACACAGCATTACTACTGACCAAGCAATCTATTTACTTAAGCTGTTAAGCGTCTGTCACGCAAACATACAATCAATTAAGAAGATGCACTGCAGGGTCAATACATAGGTTAGTTTCCTTTGCGTTTACGATGTGAATTAGCCTTTAGTTGTGCGTTTTATTTTTCATTCTTGGTAAGGTGTGTGCAGCTATGCATCTTAACTAGCTAGGAAACCAACTTTCTGTCAGCTTGAAAAAAACAGCAACTGTGCATCCTGAATGTGTGTAGCATTTAGTGTGTATTGCACAAAAATTCCTTTCACAAATGATCAAAAAACACTGCTAGATTAGCAAGCTGCAAAAGATGAAACAGCACTTGTAGGAGCTCTTGTAAATTAAAAGGAAAACATACTAATAACATCAAGTCAGTCAGCTGAATTATAGACAGCTGCATGAGACATAAATCCTTTTCCTCAACAAACATCAGTGACTGAACACTGTGATGGTGCTTATCTACTTCTTCAAATGGCAGGCATCCATTCCATCCAAGGCTAATTCCTAGCCCCAGTGGTAGCTGGGTACCACAGAAAACTACATTTTGGATTAAACAGCAAGATCATCACATTTATAACTGAGCTCCTAAAGGTGTCTACACTGACTAAGTATTGAATAATATAGTGAAAATGGATTAAAACTCTCTTCCAGTGAGTAAGTAAAATGTTTTGTTTTACATTTTTCCCTCTAAAGTTTGTTGCTGTCATTCTCCAGACCTCTTAAAAATCAATGCTTATACTTTACTATACTTCCATCAACTTTGTCATTTGCTGAAATGGTGCATTCATCCCTGCAAACAGTATGTGGAAAAAAGACTGAAAGCACAATAAACCTGCTGAACTCAAAATGGCTGTTATGAGCAGGTTAAACTTTCACAGGACTGCACACCTGCAGCAGGAGAGAGAAGGTGCCAGGGGCAGATGGAGTGGGGAAAGGCTAATCTTGTGAACCTAACTGTTGTTCTAATGTGGAGGGACTGCTAGCAAAGAGAGTTCAAGCCGTTCTAAAGCACCGTGACCCTTGCCCGCGCTGCTGACTCTTTTCCTTCACCTGCAAATGATGAAGACTTCTCGTTGCTTTCTTGTTCCATCCTTGCTACAGATTTTTTTCTTGGGCAAAACAGGCTTTAATGGTCTGAAAGGTAGTGCCTATTACGAAAGCATTAAAAACTTCAACCACCACCACACTGAACAGCATTACTTGAAAGTCTCTCTCAGCCCCTGAACTGTACTCTTATCAATGTCCCATTTCCCATGATCCCTGTAAAAGATCCAGGGATCTCTACTGTTGACAAATTTCCTTCCTTCCTGATCAAATGACTGATGGTTGGTCCTCTTCCAGTCCCCCTGCTTCAAAGGAAATGCCAGATCCAAGTGGACAGACTTCAGTGAGGACATTCCATATTGAAAAAAAGCCCCACTGTCCTTAGCCAACTCTGCCCTGGTCTGCCCTTGAGATCACTGCAGTCAGGGCACAGGGTGTATCCATTTCAGGGTTTAGTCTCAGGCACACTGTACTAATTATGCAGGACAAATTCCTGCACAGCCTATGCATAACAAATATACTCCTTAACATAAATCAATTATGTTCATGCACATACACTTTTTTTGACCCCTATGCCCATAACAGAAGTTTTCATATGAACAAATTCACATGACCTTTCTCTCAGTGAAGTCATAGGTTGACTTGGTAACTTTCTGACCTGCAAGCCATAGCAGCTAAAACAGCAGCTTTCCCTCTTTGTGCAAGGAAAAAGGACTGTGCAGAAGAACAATGCAGAAAACTTTGTTGTGAAACTGAAATTTTGAGGCAAATAAATCAGGTCAAGTTGTTCCCGATCCGCCCACGAGCTGCAGGTTCACTACCTTTGAACTAAACAATGGCAGGTTTTCATTAGACTTTCAACGGAAAAAATAACATCTGCATTTAAAAGTCAGTCTGAAACTTCGTAAAACAAACAGTGAACAACAGAGGTGCCGGTAGCCAAGCTTATCCCACACTGAGGTAATGATGATTACAGAGATGAGCTGGGGCAAGGCTTTTGTAGGCAGATACTTGTGAGAGCTGGCACAGGTGGGTGAACACTCACCTCCGATGGTGCTCTCTTGGTACTCGTGAAACTGGCCCTTGACGAAGCGCAGCACCAGGCTGGACTTGCCCACCGCCGACTCCCCCAGCAGCACGAGCTTAAACTGGCAGATCTTGTTGCCGGCGGCGGCGCCGTTGGTCCGTGCCGCTCCTCCCCGACCTGCCATGGAGCTATGCTGAGGCTACCGCGGGAGAGAAGGACGTAAGCTGGGTGGCTCTGGAGAGGCCCGGGCCGAGGCTGGCGCTGGAGCAGGAGTGTGCTGGCTGGGACGGGCTGGGCCGGGCCAGGCTGGGTCCAGACGGGTCAAGGGCTCTCCTCCTGCAAAGCTGGAGCGCAAAGCAGGAGTTGGTACCGGTCCCATTCCCAAGGGAACACTCTCAAATAGGCCAAGTTTACCACTGCAATTGCAATTTAAAGACAGCCCACCTCAGACTAGAACTAAACTGGGTCCATGAACCAGGACGTACATGTAGGGTCATATTTTTGCACCAAACCCATCTCAGATCATCCCACATCCAAAACAAATAAACCTACACACATTACCTCTCTAATATCAGGCTGTATAGGTGCCATGTCCACCTATGGTTGTCTAGATACCCTTGTTTATATAGCATGTTTGGCTTTACAAATGGCCTGGAAGGTCCAATCAGACAGTTTTCTTGGTGCTATATTTGTCATCCGGCTGCAACAGAAACACACCACACCCCAGCACAGACTGACAAACGCACTAGATGCACTGTACCCAGAGGCAATACAATGTAGGCCTCACTGGTGCACACTGCCCCTGGCTAGATGGTGCCCTCCCAAATCCAGATTTACTTTGGGCTTCAGAACGAACAGCACTTGCTTCCACTCATTTTGAGAGTAATGACAATCCCCGGTTACAGGGAGAACACTCATGCTGCACAGACTCAGAGGAGAGGGGCAGAACCAAGGGGTGAACACAAGGCCACTGGAGCCACTGACAGGAAGTGGTCTTTGCATTTTGCTTGATAAAAAGACTGACTGTCAGCTGGTTTTGAGGTGTATATGACAACGATTGGACTACTGTGTACTAGAACAGTGTGTTCAGAACTAGGCTGTGGAATGAGAACTGCAGAAACAATCTATGCTAGAAAAGAAAATAACTGCCATGTACTTACAGAATGCAATTTGTATGGCTAACTGTTGTTGGCACTTCCAAATTCCAAGCATCAACATCAAAACTGACATTTTGGTAGCACAGGAAACACAAAGGTGACATTGCTTCTCACCTGATAATGATCTAGGCTATATGGCAGCTGATATAAATAACACAACACCTCAGCTAATTGCTCTTCTAAAACTCCAAGAGCTGTGTCTACAGCAATCGGGACAGCTGAAAAATTAAACGTGACCTACTGGAAAGTTCAGAGCCCAAACACATCTTAGCGGGCTCCGATTTAAGTTTTTATGGCATCTCCTCTCCAGAGGTTTCCTAAGTGGGTCAGCATAGTGCCAGAAATTCTTCATAAAAAATTCATGCAGGTTTTTGTTTGCTCTCTCCTGCTGGTTCAGCACCCTGTTACATACAGACACATATCCAAAACCAAAACTCACCTGCAAAAAAATCAGCCTAATCTATGATATATGCAACTGCTGCCCTTTGTTCTCCTGATGGAATGGAATGGATGGAATCACACAATGTGTGCAATTTTGGGGCAGGCCTATCGGTTGGTCTGGCAGGATATCGATAGAGGCTACCCTAGGAGGTGAAAAATGACCAAGAGACAGGGCATAAATTACACTACGATGGGCAAAATCTCTGTTTAGGAAGACAAAATGGGGTGTGGAGACAGTGGGGCAAGCAAAATGTCCATTTCCTTAGCCTAGCAAAAACTGCCTGTTAGTGTGGAAATGCATGTGAGGGCTGGGAAATTCCACACAGTATTCTCTCTTGCCGGCAACAGGGCTAAATCAAGCTTACACTACCTGATACACACCCATATTGATCCGGGAGGTAGTGTATCAGTGCAAACATTAAAGAGCTCCATAAACCAAACCCAGTTAAAATCAGGTAGAACAATGTGCAGACACAAGGAGCTATGGGTCCTTGGGCATGCTCACCACATTACAATATTTTACTTGTTCATTATACCAAAGCAATTTCAATCAGAAAGTTCCGTGTCAACTGAGGATTTACTTATTTTATAGGTCTGAAGTGCATCCATTCAAATATTGCCTGTGGTGAACACCACTGAATTAAGGAAATATGTTTAGATGGAAATCGTGCCTTGAAATGGTCTTATTCCCTTACATGTATTCATACTTCTTTGACAGTATTAACCTCAAAAATAACACCAACACTGACTCTGGAGCTGCTTTTAGGGGGAGAAGGTCGTTTCAGAAGGTCTATGATATTGGGGTCAAATAATGTTGAGGTTTTTCTGGCAAATTTGTAATTCAATAGAAAGTATTTGTGAGGAGGGGCTGTCATTTTATCAGAGACTGTAAAAATGTAAGTCAGTTAATGTAAATCAGTGAGTTAATCTTCCACGTCTACGCAATGTATGCACTGGCACTAGTAAATTGTTGTGGTGGGGACTTGTCTCATTTCACATTCCTCTGTCAGACTCCCTACTGCTGAAGTTCTACAGGAAGCAGTTTGTAGGACACAGCTGGTGGATCATCCTCCTCATAAGCACAGTCCACAAAACACTCACTGCCAACCTGCTGTTACCCTATAAGCCACTCTCAAGTTTTTAGATACTGGCACTAAAGCCCCATGTGAATAAATATTAGGGTGTCAGCCGGTTAGTTGAGCTTCTTTTGAGGTGATAACGTTTAGCAAGCCATGCAATTTAGCTAGTAGTCTAGTAGTCTAGTCTATTTGCCAGATATAATTTCTCAAACCCCTACTCTCACACCATTGGTTAAACTCCTCCCCATATGGGTTTTGTTTGTTGGAGGACATTTATAACAGTAAAGTAAAAATGCACTGTACTTCTGCTTCTAAGATACAACTCATAATAGAACAGCCCACTTGTAAATCGTGGAATTTACCAAGACAGAAACCAGATAACAAATCATCAAATTCTGCTTCCTTCAGAGAATCGCATGCAGAAATCATTCTTATTTTTATCTACATTACACTGGGACTGAGTCTAATTCAGACTGAGCCTACACGACATGGGTAAAGTGACCAAGATGCAAGTATCTTTTTTTGCCTGGTAGAAGTGTAACCACTGTCTGTCAGCTGTGCTGTGTTCAGAGAAAGAATATGGTAATCACTTAAACAAGGGAGATTCCATGCCACACCTTGTGCATGCTTCATTAGGAAAACGTAAGCTGTGTACTCTCATTCAGAGAAAAAAAACCTTGCAATTTGATGTGTGAAAATATTAAGAAAAGCCGCAAAGGTTCTGCACTGCCCTACACTATAGGGGGAAAAAAACGTAGGTAAGAAGAACTTTAATATTTATGACTGTTGAACTGAGTCATAATTATCACTTAGCTTGTTTAGCAAGCAGTAGCGAGTCCACAGAAGGAGTTTACCAGGAACAGCACAAGTCATATCATGCACACAGACCAAATATCCAAGGGTGGGGTTAGTACAGCCACACTCAAAGTGGGAGAGGGCCGACACAGTGGAGGCAAAGTTACCCTCACGGGTCAGTTCAGTTGACTGATGTTACCTAGTCCTGATTATGTCTGAAACAAATATTGCACCCTGGTGAAGGTTAGCGTTTTGTGACAATTTAAGACAATTTTTAAGTATTATTATCATTCACTCAGCTAGAAGAATCATAGTCATTTCAGTGAAGTACACAGAAAGGCAGTGCTGGCAGCTGAAGAGGCAGACAGAAATGACAAGCACTTCCTTTTCCCAGAGTGCTTCTACAGCATAGTATACAACTGATTTTGGGAATGTTTGTATAAGTCTATTAATGTGTTGGTGCAGTTATCATAGCAAAAGAACTCAAAGTGTAATTACTTTTTGAAAGAGATACAGGCCAAAGTGTCTTTTCTGTTGTAGTAAACTTCTTTGTCAATATTCAAAACCCACTTTTTTCTTAAAACAAGGTTGTATCTTTTGTCACCATATAATAAACACACAAAGGATGTCACAACTTCTGGAGCTAGGATCAACTGTATTCTCTTTTCTGTGAAATGATGATACAATCTGACAACATTGCTGTATGAATGAATGTAACTGCCGACTGAGTGGTAGCAAAACGGCACAAATAACTGTAATTGAAAAGACAGAAGAGTCGACAGTTAATAGCTTCAGCGCTGATAAGTCTGTTTTCCCCATTCTCCTTCACAGCTAAGATAACAGTGTCAGGGCGGGGTCTCTGGGGTCTGGGTGTTGCCTCAACCATAATCCATGGCCAATACGCCACTGCAAAACAGCACAATCTACAGACACTCCTGTCTTGTGCCAATTTCTACTCTCTTTTCACACGCCCAAAGAGTTGATCAGCTTGTTCAGGCTGAAAACAGCATAGCTACTGAGAATGTGGTTATGAACAGGTCAATAATTTTTCAAACAAAAAAACATTTATTGCTTTAATATTTTCAAAAACCTGTAGTTTCCCTTTCAGATTCTATTTCTACTTTTTAACACTGAGGTTAAGCCAATGGTGAAAATCAAGCTGTCCTGCTGCGACCTGAGTTTATAACTTGTTCTTCACAGCGCTAGAAACGTGGTATACACCACTTTCACTTCCACAAAGTACCGTGATCATGTTCTGTTCTCATCAGATCTAAATTTGAAAATGCATTAGTCAGTTAGCTAAATTTGAAATTACACTTGTCACTTTCTTTGCACACAGAAGTCTCCTGTTCTATAAATTAAATATGCTACAAAACTAACACTGAAAATCATTCTTTCAAGTCAGAAACAGAAGAAAAACAACTAACATCATTCTTGTTTTTGTCATGATTGCAATTTTTGGGGCTTATCATAATTAAATGTTTGGTGTTTTCTGAGCTCCTTTCCTGGTACCCATCCCCTGATGTTTCTGTACATTCACATCAGCTGAGCCTACAACGAGAGGCAGCCATAGAGGTCTGTCAGAGACAAACTGTCTCTGACAAGAACTGTCAAAAAGCTAGAGTTTATCCATCTGTGATTGAGAGGGGATGTCAGACAGGCTGAACTGTATGTTAACTGCGTCTTGAAAGCACTGTAGTTTTACCCCCTGTAAGCCCCACCCTCTGCTGTGCAGCACACCAATATTGTAACCGGAACCTTTTCTTTATAACTGACACCTTTATGCACTTTGCTTTGCTACACACTTGCAGCACTTCTAATGGCAGGAAGGAAAGGGGCTGTGTTTCCGTGGCAATGTCAGCCCTGACCCACAGAGCAGGACTTGTCGTCCACTAGTAAGACTCCTGGGACGCTTCCCTCAGGTAAAAGGGGGTCGACTGCTAACAGAAGCAAACAAACTGGAGTCTGTAGGGTTCAGATGCACCTCTCATCTTAATTTTGGCCATATATCATCTTCTGAAGGAGTGCCTGCAATATTTAATGCAATGCAGAAGAAAACCTCTGCCTCAGCCTCTTATATTGCAGCTCCTTGGGTCTGTCTGTCGTACAATACAATTATAATGTCTCTCTTTCACATTTCCCCATTCTTGTACAGCAGGTAAGCTGCACCATACATTTGCATCACCCACATTATGTTGGTTTTGTCTATTGTGACTCCAGACATTTTATATTTTGTGATAATTAAGGTATGTGCACTGAGGGGGATAAACATGATACATGGCCTCCTACATATTTAAGCATAAGAAATCTACTGCCATTGGCATTTTTTAAATAAGGAAATGGGCAACACAGAAAATAATGTAGGCCTTTCCACAGAACCTGCCTTAGTCCCTTCTCATGAGCAACAGTTTGGGAACTGCTGAGATAACACCTACACATTAGATAAATCCAACTCATGACAGGCTTAATCAAACTACAAAATTATGCTGAGGGTCTAGTTCTCCAACACTTGGCTGTTTGGCCTGATTCAGACTTCAAATCTGCTGATCTGCTAAAGAGAATCTTGGAAAAAAAAGCCTGATGACCAAGTTTATTTGGATCAGTGAACACTGTCAAAGACAACTGCCAGAACCAAATTACATGCAGCAAAGCACACTCTCTTAGCTGACTACCTAGGCTCTGAGGCTCTGCTGCAGCAGTACAGCAAACACTCTCCCATGGTGTGGAGATACACGCCAATGACCAGATTTCACAAGAGGGGGGCCACCTTCAAGAACTGAAGAGATCACACTTAAATGGCAGAGGAAAAAGGACAGCCAGTTCCTGTGCCCTCTCTTGCTCCAATGTCTCAGAAGCTGGGCTGTGTGTGTGTACATGGCAGCTAAGCATGCTCTGTCCATTTGCTACTGAGGAGTTCATGTAAGAGCAATGCACACTCAGGGCAATTTCTTTAAATGTACCAAATGCAGCACTGGGAAAATAAAACCCAGGTAAAGTATTTGGTTGGACGTCCTAAGCATTTAAAAATCAGGCTGGTAACTTAGGCTGTGTCCCAATAGTGCTAAATTATGTCCTTTTCTCGATTCCTACATCCTTGGATCTTCTGTGACCCGGAAATTGGTAACTGGTTGCCTCCAAGAGGACAATTCCAGTTCTGCAGGAGATATGTGAAGGAAGCAAAACATGTCCTTGCCTGTCCACCAGTGGAGGATGTATTAATATCTTCATGCGGAAGAGTTTTTCCAAGGTTCTACGACATAAACCGCCACACACATTCCATATATTTTTAATTCATAGAAATCCATAGAAATAGCAAAAAACATTAATACAATACATAAGTAGTCAGAGTACAATCATAATATAAATAAATTATATTTTAACACCTGCAAACATCTTAGGGATTTAGGTGAGGTAATATTTTATGTCTTCCTAAACTACTAAACTAGAACTTGGAATCCTACACAAAATTTCACTTTATGGATGAAACATTAACCATAAACAGTGGAAATTAACCATAGATTCCACATTTACAAAAAAATCTGCCCTGAAGAGAGAAGGTATTCCTGGATGGAACTGAGGGAGACACACGAAGAATAGATGCAAGGACTCAATAAAGTTTTGGGATGTACCCTTAGGCTGCAGACTTGGTCTATGCATGGTTCTTCAAACTAAACACCTGATCAGGGGTATCACGGGTTTTCAAACACCTGTTGATTTTTCCCCACAACACCTAAAATGTGCTTCCAAGCATCATTAAATATTAATGAAAAGAGGTAATTAGGTAACTTAATGCTATTTTTTCAGAGAACAATCCTTAGTATCATTTAAAGGCTATTTGTACAAATGGAGTACGTAACCTAACTAACAAAGGTACAGTGGCCAGTCTGAACTCTAGTGCTCATCCCAGACCCCATCAGAATGCTAGAAGATTGGTTTAAGATCTTTCTAAAAGGAGGTGTGCCCCTTTACAGCAACTTCAAACAATTACTACTGCCCAGTTTGAAGTTCTCCATTTCCAAACTGTATATCAAGGGCCTAAAAGAAACCTAAGGTTTTGGATGTTAGGCACTCTGACCAGAGTCCACGACCAGCTGCAACTGGCAGAGACCATTACTTAATAAGTATCATAATTTTAATTATAGGTAATGACAACTTATTATCGTCACTTCAAAATACAAACACAAGAATGGAAAGGTGAGCAATGCTATTGCTGCCTCCATTCACCAACAAGGCACTTTCTCATGACTCCATTCAAGTACTATAATGGCATGATTATGATGACGGCAATCAGTCGAATGCCTGCTAATCGGCCACAACTAACCATAAGTAAACCAGGATGCTGAGAAACCCACTGAGGAGCATACAAGATCAGACTCAAGTGTCTCAAGAGTTTGCTGCAGCTTAATTTAGGTAAACCGCATATCATCACACCACAGCTGTCCCCTGTTCTGTGAAGAGGGAAGAGATCGGTCATACCGTGGCCATGACTCACAGGTCCAGGACTGGAAGTGGTTCAAGCTACGAGTGGGCGGCGAAACTAGGCTTGAATAGTTGTTTGCACAGAGAGCGAGAGCTGGAAATGGATCATTCAGTGTGCTCGTAAAGAGTGCTGATTCACATCCATTCACAGTCGGGAGGAACATCTCAAGAGAGCAGTGAATAACCAGCATGACCCGGCAATGCAATATCAGCACACCCTCCAACACTGGACATTTGCATACTGGGGGAAATGCAAGGCTTAACAGTAAGCCTGTGTAGAACATGTGTAACCACCATTTTATTCTAAGATGCAAACAACCTTTGTTCAAAACCAGACAGAACACAGAAATATACTGTACCAGACTACATTTCTGAAACCTATAATATGAGAAAGTGGTTGTAAGGATTATACATTGACAGGGTTCAGGTCCAGCAACACATTCTTCCTCTCATCTCATCTCTCTCTTTTGAGGCCTTCTGCCTCTACCAAATCATCACTCTTTGTAGAGAAAACTCTTAATTGACAGAGTGCAGGCCACTTGGTTTAAAGGGATTTAAATCCCTCCTCAAAGCTCAGAGCTTCAATAATCTGCTCAAGTTCACTTGTAATAAACTTACAGAGGCCTTCTGGTATGAAAGCAGAGACATTAAAGGGTACAAGAGGACGCATGACACAAGTGACAGAAGACGGCCACAAGGCAGGCTGACAGGAGAGAGCAAGGTCATGCTGTGTCCACATGACTGACGCCGGCAACAACTGTTTCAGAAAATCCTTGAATCATATTTACGCCGTATGTAGCTTGCATGGAGTTCATTATCCCCACTCAAGGGTAAAGCTATAAGAGGAAGTCTTACCTGAGCTTTGAACCCCTGACTCTCACATCACAAGCTCTCCTTTAAACCCTCTCGACCCTTTCCATGTGGTGACAATCTGTCGACTAAAACACTAGGAAAGGGGGAAAGCGGCTGATACTCTAAAAACACACAGAAATGTACCGGTTTTGGGGTCGACAAGCCGTGAGTCGGAACAGGCTAACCCTCAGCTGGGTGCCAGTTGAGAGTATAACTCTCTTAGGGGCCCGTCAAACTACCAGTGGTGTCTGTGTCGGGCTGTTGCTGAAGCGGAGTGTGGTCCGAAAAAGCGTGAGCAAACATTCAGCACAATTATCTTTGGTTAGACGCTAGACTGCTTGTTTGGCAAACAGCACTTCATAAATGCAAAACGCGGCATTTATGCAGAACTACGTACGTTCGTTCGTACATAAACAGGCATTGATGGACAAGTAGACAGTGAACAATGGGAGTTGATCTGAACGTTTAGGTTGCCGACAACTAATATATCCCACCAAGGACAGTACTGACGTTTGGCAAAATAGCTCAATTTTCTTCAACATGAACGAATAGAAAATGTTGACATTTAAGGAAGCCATAGTCTTCGTAATCTGTAGCTAGACTAGCTAGTCTACCTAAATCAAGAAACAATTCAGCAACTTCCTCATATGATCCCAGACAAAAAGCTAGTTAGTGTCACCAACCCTCCCAGCAATCTTGTTTTGAATTACTTTGTATAATGTTGGGGTTTTTTTTACATATAAAGGTGAAGATTCCGTAACGTTACCTGTAGACAACGTACTAGCCAGCACCCCTGTTAACTTCTTAAAACGGTTTAACGTTAGGTAACTGGTTAACTAGATTTAGGATCATAATTTACAAGAGCGGATAGCTATCTAGATATCTAGTGTGGCTGACGCAACTCGTTAACTAACATAATATATTGGTATGACTAGCTAGTCGTCTTACCCATGGTAGTCTCTACATGGCTCGCTAGTTCAACTAACAAACTAAAGAGCATATTATTAGCTAGCTAACGTTAGATAAGGGGAAAACAACACCAAACTGGCTGCTATGGAAAGCGTTTCTAACCTTAGAAAAATTGTGAAGGCTATTAGCTAGCTAAACCTTCTAAGCTACATAGCTATAGTTTATTACAGTGGTTGGCTGGCTGGCTTGATAGCTAGGCGGTACAACAATATGCACAGAGTACCTAGCTAGACTAGCTAACGTTGGTTAGTTAACGTTAGCTAGCTAACGTTACGATTCTAATTCGAAATATCTTACCGGTGTGACAGACCCCTACGTGAAACATGATACTTTCACCTACCGTTATACACTGTTTAAAAATAGCTTGCTTCTGCGTGCTGATTTCCCCGTTTCCCCCAGTTTTCACGATTCTATCCTTTTTCGTTGTTTCACTTTGGCAGCTCTCGGCGACTCCACATCACAGGCCCCGGCCTTCACTTCCGCCTTGTGAAATACGCTTCCGGGATCCTCCTACTTCTTAATGGTGGGACTTCTTGACGGATTGAGAAAACGACCAATGACAACAAGAGCTAAGCACTCCCTGCCTAAAACGGGTTGGATAGTTTTCAGTGATGACCGGTTGGGAATTAATTTAAAGTTGTTTATTAGAGGAGCAATGTACATATTCATGTATCTGTTTGCGAAGCTGGATATTTACTGACACACTCACTGTTAATTTATTTTCTAAGGGTAAAGCACTGTGAACAAATCACATTACATTAGGTTGCGAGTTCAGTTCCCAGCTGGAGCACCGAGGTACTGTATAAATGTAAGTTGCTCTGGATAAGTGTGCCTGCTGAATAACAATTATGTAATGTAATGTAACAGGTATCATCAACAGTGTTCGAACCTGCAGTCATGATGATCACTGGTCAGACACAATACACACCATTTGCCTCAAAATATAATGTGAGACAAGGTTTCATAAACATCTATTATCATATATACAGAGTGTGTTATGCATGATCTTTCATCAAGGAATTGCATTCATTCTGTTATATGTGCAGCTAGACAAAATAAATGTGTGAGCAGTTAACAGCCTTCTAAATCTAAATTGGTACAATAAATTCTTCACATCAATACAATAACCTGCTGCATATATTGGCATGACTACAGTGCCCTATGAATGGGTGTTGAGGTGTTGCTTTTGTCCCATTGAAAACCTGCAGACCCACTCACATGCACACAGACTGAAAGGGATTCATCTTTTCTGCAGTAGTCTTTTATTGGGCACTGATGGACTAACATTTTGCAAGGGTAGAAATTGCTTTCTGCAAACACTCCAGACAGTGAGCAGCCAGACACTGAGTTAGTCCAGCCAGTCTGGCCTCCAGTGTATCGATAGTACAAAGGTGTTGTTCTCTCTGTAAGCAAGATGCATTTGTTCCTTTCTGTCTTCTGTTTTTAACCATTCTTGATTGTCACCAGGTTTTCCACTGGAGAGGTTAAACCAACCCTTTACCTGTGCCAGATCAACCTTCTGATTAATGAGGTGGCATAATGCTTGCAATATGTAGAAGTCAAAGTCACTGAAATGATTCACCATGAGTCATGGATGAATTATTAGTGATCATTGGCACTGATCTTTAAAAAGTGCTGAGGGAAAGGAAAGCACACTGACACATCAGCTCTGAAATGTGACTATGCTGGCAGGAACACCAGACTTGAAAGATTTATTTCTATAAATGGCTTAATGTTTGCAATTAATAATTGGCATCCTTCCACTTTCCCAGAGGAAAAATTACAGCTTGTCAGAAAGAATTCAGTTGCATAACAGTATTGCAAAGGCCTTTCAAGAGGGCGCCTGTAGTGTTTTTTAGTAACCAGTAGATGGAGACACAGCACTCCATTTCATATTAATAATACTTTCTTATAGTGAAAAAGAACAATTTCAGCATTGTCAAACAGCAAATAAAACTCTCGGTCTGTTACATCCGTGAAGTCTTGTATCTTTTGAATTATTTTGCAAGAATATTTTTATAATAATTGTACATATCCCTTCTGAATAAAACTGACTTCCATCAGTTAAGGCAAACAGAGCAATATTTAAAAAAATAATTTTAACTATTTTAATATACAATTTATTTCACATTATGTGTTTATTATCTACATGAATTTGCCATTTAAGATATTTGTTCATTTTTTTGACATGACAAAAACAACTTATATGAATCAATCAATCAATAATAATTGATTAAATATTACTCATATGAATTGATCAATTAAGTCAAGCACAAATAAACTCTTTTGCCTTGAAAGTTTTTATAACAAAAAATATAATAAAACAAAATGTTACAAAAAAAGATACCACTTATCACTTCTTTAACATTATAAACGTGTCTGGTGAATGAAATGTTTGCACATCTAAAATATTAATGAAAAACATTTCATATTAATGTTTGAAGATGGACATTGGTGAAGTTCAGGTAGTTACAAATAAAGTGAAAATGAACACCTGAAGCCATTCATGAAGTACATGGATTTAATTTCCTACTTGCCTGTCTATTGACTAGTAATATGTGTAATGTTGCACTCAGTATGCTTTGTCTTCCTGTACGCACAATTAAATTGATTCAATAGCTCAAGTTCCTCACCTCTCTGGCTAGTCAAGCTTTTCCTTTTTAAGGAGAAACCTTACTAAAAAGCTCACTCACTAAAAACATAGCAAGAGGCTATTGTTTTCAAACTCCAGCAATTCCCAACTTGTAGTAGAGCATCATGCCTGCTACTGCTTACCTTTGTACCTTTCAGACTTTCTTGGCCACAAGTGCACTGCAATGTACACAGAGATAGGAGCAGTACAGAATGTGAGAGGCAGATATCACATGTCTGGAAAAGTATGCTGATAAGTACAATTAAAGTTGTGTATTTCCGGTTATTTTTACTGTTGGAGTGGGGGGCAATTTGGGGGTTTTGTGTTGATGTCTGGAGGTAAGGAGAGGGGCACGTGGATGTGGGATCTGAGGAGATGTGAACAGAGCAGGTGTGTCTTGAGACATGCCATCCTGCCCAGCTGCCTGACATGTGCCCTGGCCCCTGGGATATTTGTCAAAATGCTCAGCCTTTTCCTGGAAATCAAGGCCATGCTTCCCTCCTCGATGCACCGTCACCATTGTCCCTGTCACTTTTTTGGAAACGGAGGCAGGTGCCGGACTGTGAGCCTCGCATCCAGCGGGTGACACACCAGAATGACAACCCCTCCTGTGCCAATCTGCTCCCCTGTGTAGGTGACACATTGACAACGAAAGGCAGAGGAACGTAAATAGGATGGACGCGGACCTGCAATTGTGCAGTAGCGCTGCTGTTGTGGGGCTCAGTGTGATGCCAATCACTCTCCCAGAATACACCAGTACACAGGAGTGTTGACATAACATGACCTTTTTTTTACTCCCTGTTGTGAGTTAATTTTGCTTTATGCTGTCCCAAAACTCCCATTGTTAAATGAGCCATTTAAATGAGCCTTGAGTAAAGATCTATACTTCCTGAAAACAAACAATGTAATTGACAGGTATCATTGGTGATGGTTACCATTATATGTAGGTGATTTCTAGGCAACACAGGAAACCTAATGAACTAAAACAGTCCACTCCAAACATAAAAAATGAAGGACGCAGAATTACATAACAAAGTAGAGCTTTATTGTTGACATTGTTATTATCATTACTCATGCAGCATGCTAACACAACTGAATAAACGACAACAAGGAACATTGAAAGATGAGTCCTATGAATGCATCTGAAATCATATCCCTCCTGTATCTTTGTCTTGGTCCCAGAGGGAAGGGGTTATATAGGAGAAAAGTATTCCTTACACATCTTAAATCTGGCAGCATCCCAGAACCTTGGTTAAAAAAGTGAGTGAAAATCTTAATACATGAGTTCCAGAATGGCTTTAAAGCAAATCTAAGGATTATACTAGAAAAGACTCCTTACTCCACTTTACAATCAAACAGAGCAATAAATTTTGACTGCCCATCAACAGACAGTAATCATAATTTATTTTATGTATTTTTTTGCCTCAGAAATAATGACAGTGAAAATGTCAGTACTGTCACGCAAACCAATGAAATATGACTATACCATAATAGTTTTCCTCATGGGACCTAGATACAATATTAACATATATATTGTTCAATTTATCAGTGATGACATTAAATTGTTGTTTTCTCCTTTTGGTCTGTCACACTGGAAACATAATTGAAACGGGTACCTGCAAATTTCAGACTCTGTAGCAAATGGCAAGAGAAAAAGACACCCAGCAGCAGGCCAAGAAATGGCAGGCAATGACAATCAGATTAGCAGGTGGATTCATTTGAGATATGTTTTCAGTAATGGGCTCTAGGAGCCTTTTTGTGTGTGATGAAACCAGGAGGGCCTACCACAAATGTACTGCTGCCAGTTTGGACACTTCCACATCTCTAATTTGTAGCATTTGTAGACTGTAGAGCAGGAGTGTGCTAGGCTTTGTTCAAAAATTAATTTTATGTAAAACTACAAAGTGCAACTTGTCTTGAGACAACCATATTTGCTTCTATTTTAATGTGGTATAGTTCGCCAGAAAATGAAGTACTCCTGGTATGAGGCAATGTAGTCTGACAGAAATTCTGCTGCGATCTAGTTTGATTTTTATAACTGATTTTGATAACTATTGCAGAGGAATTATAAATAAATAAATAAATAAATAAACAAATAAATAGTGTGATAAATACATAAACAGAATTCTCAAAAACACAGATGCAGATATACATACATTAAAAAAAAACATTTATGTGATTGATACAAAAATATAAACTCCTCAGAAAAATAAAAGCACACTCATCTATCATACTTCAAGATAAGCAGAGGCTTAGCCACACTTTTGTGTCACGGACATGCTAAACACTCGGTGGTTGAAAAGATCCCTACAAACAGTCTCTCATCAGCCAACCACTTGGTCAGTTGCGATTGGTTTCCATGGTCACCAAAACCCACGAGTCTCACCTTTTCATTTCTCTTGTACTACACTTGTTCTGTCATAGATACATCCAGAACGAACTGGCTGGCTTCAAAAAAAAAAAAAAAAAAACCACTGATCACGACAGATCACAAATTCCTTACCCATTACTAATACTGTCTGAGCACACAATGTAAAAGAAAAAATTGCCATGATCGTGGACTTGGAATTTTATATAACAAAACAGTTTTAATGGTCTGTTTTAATGGTCTGACAGATGGATAGAAATATTTAATAATAAATAGTGAATAAGATGTCCATACTAATCCTGGAAAATCAGTCAGTGCAAGTCCTGTGAAGTTTTTACTTTCTGGGTACCCAACACAATGCAGCTTGCTAAAACCTCCTTTGTGAGAGGCCTCCAAACCCAGTGCTGATTGGCATATTACCCATCTGGTTAACTACGCTGAGTAAAATGTAGTCACATTGTCATCATACTTTTAGAAGGCAATTGTTTCCCTCACAGGAGATATTTAATGTGGCATACCTTGATTTGAAAGGTGTCTACCTGGATTCAGAAGGTGTCTATCCTCACCTGCGAGGCACCTAATCTTTTTCAAGAATCTATTGAAGCAATGTGAGGGTTCGTGTGAGCTTTTAAATACATTGCGAGAAGCAGGAGAGTGACTCATCCAGCAGTCGTCCTCTGAATCATCCGTGCATGCAAGTCAGCCAGCTGAATGAAGGAGAAACTACATTATAACTGCTACTGGAAATTGCAGGCCAGATGAGGACACATTTCTCCATTCTGGTGTTTGCACGGCAAGCATGCCATTCACCTTAAACACCCATCGGTGTTGTCTGAAAGTAGCCCCATCTTGGCTTATTTTAGATTGCTCCTGCTTACAGATATGCAGCAGACAATTTAATCTCCCAACTAATGTTGGGGAAAATAAGGTACTTACCCTCAGCTTCAGTAAAAAATATCCAGCTGTAAGTAGAAAATACGTAAAACATAAGCTCTGTAAAGCACACTTAGGGTGTCTGTCAAGCAAACAACTAAAGAAATAAAAAACACAAGCTTGTATCTCATGCAACAAATTAAATAACACATTCAGATGGAGTGATAGTAAGCGCAAATTGTTGTTTGTTAGACTACAACACAACCTCAATATAAGAGATTCAGTTCGTCACAGGGTTGCTCATGCTTGCAGGCCCTTATGAGTTGAACACATTTTCAGTCACATGACTTTGGGCTAACGCACAAAGATGCTGTTGCATGCTCTCATTGTAGTGCACCATTTTGTTTGAATTTCTGAGGGAAGTGATGCAGATCTTGTTGATTGATCATGGGAACCCCATAACCCCAGTAAAAAAAAGCATATAAAATCAGCCCACATTGAACTGCTACAGATATAAAATGAATGCATTGAATACATTTGCATAAAACCATTTTTATAAAACATACAGAATAAGTGCATTGAGTGTTTTAGCTACATAGTCAAACAGTTTTTAAAGCACAACTGCACTTAGTCGGCAAGGGCATGAAAACAGCTGTGTGAAAAGTAACAGGAACTTGACCACATGAGAAGATGAGTGTAAATAAATTCAGTGGCTTTGCTGTGATAGTCACATTAAATAGGTGTGAGCATGGAGTGAGACTTCTGATAGACTTCTGGGATCTGACAGTACCACAGACATTGATATGCAGATGTGAAAAATTCAGTGCAGCAGCACTGAAAATGTTAGAGGTCACTTTGAAAAAGCTGTTTTTCAAATATTTGAATATGTTGATGTTGTTCCAGTGGTAACCAACTCCCATTACTCACCACATAGACCTTCCTTTGAATGAAGAATGTGGATATTGTGAAAATAATTACTCTTTATATGTGGCTTAATAAGACATGACCAACTCTGTGCATTTGCATAGAAGTGCAACAGTTCACCCAAATCAGGTCTACCCATATTTTAAATCACCTCGAAATGACCACTACCAAGAAGGGAAAACAAATACGAAAGACTCAAAATGTAATGTGCCTCGCTATCCCCTAGAGGGCTCCATGTAAACTCTGCTCATCTAAGGTTCAATGGTATAGTAAATCACCACCAATCATGCTTGGGCTTCAGAGGTGCACGGTTTCTTATGTCTGAGTGCCAATGCTAGACCTGTGGGAGCCCATAACTTCATCACGCCTTCCATCTGGTCTTGGTTCTGTAAGCAGACATTCAAGGCTAATGTGTTCAGTCCCTATCGTGTCCCCCAGGTCACAGAAGTCAAGTCTGGAGGAACCAGAATCCTGAGAGGTGACAGAAGACTGTGTGAGGACAGGAGGAGTAGGCACTGAGAGAGAGAGGCCAGAGTAATGGTCATCCTTGGGGATGCTGCTGTGGAGGGTATGGGTGGGGCTGGATCCGATGAGGTCATTCTGTCTGGGGCAGGTGGACTTCCGCCTCAGGGGGTCGTGGAAGGAGTCGTCGGAGGAGGAGGAAGCGGAACCAGAATGTGACAGGGAGCTCGTGGACATGTGGAGGTGGAGGTAGTCGCACGGGGACCAGCAAGTGGGCCGGGGAGAGCCGGACTGGGCGTACGCGTAGTCGGAGGTGGCAGCGACCTGCTGGCTCAAGCTGGGGTGGGACTGGCTGAGGTGGCTGGGGGAGCAGGACGGGTAGGCGCTGCTTGGGGCGGGGGTGGGCAGCGTGTACCCAGGGTGAGCAGCCGGATCCAGGGGGGACCCTAATAGGGCGGGGCTGAGCAGAGGAAGGCCAGCCCGGGGCTGCTGGTGGGCCGTGTAGGGAGAGTTCGGGGTGCTCCTGGAGGTGAGGCAGGAGCTCTGCTGGATGCCCGGCCCCAGCCCAGCAGACCCCCTCAGGTCTGCGCAGCACGGCGCGTGTAAGCTGGTGGGGGGCTGGCGCTGCTCCGTCTCCGCTGCGTCCCCTATCACAGCCGCCCGGGTTTGGCTGGCGCTCCCGCCGTAGCTCCAAACCCGCCCCACGGGGTGTCCCGGGGGCTCCTGGCCCAAATGCTCCTGGTGCAGCCGCAGGCCCGCGGCCACGTTGTACGGCACCTGGGCCTGCCAGTCGGCGGCGGCCGTGCCGCTGTTGGCGGCGGGGGTGTGGACCATCTGCACGCCGTAAGGGTAGGCGGACATGGCGGAGGCGTAGTGCTGCGTCGCCATGCGGACCTGCAGGAAGTGCATCATGTGGTGGAGCTCCTTCGTCAGCTGGGACACCTTCTGGTTCAGGTGGCTCATCTGTGGAACAGGGAAGAAAAAGGGGGCAGTACACTGACGCTCAGAGCATGTCCGCAGAGGAACATCAGCAGTGATGAGGATGATAATGCAACGAGATGGAAGCTAATGCTGGAAAATTGACGATAATACAGTTGACGTGTCAGATAGCCTAGAATTTGATATGTTTGTTTGGATCATCCCTTTCCCTACCCAGTAATTTTGGGCAATGGGTCATCTCAAAACTGTAAGGGACTCTTAAAACATCCACAAACCCGAAAATGCATGCAAGGCCACACGCTACACAGAGAAAGGTTACATGGCGTTTTTAAAGGGCAGAGGCATGGACTCTTCCATTCCCTGGGTAGAATGTATTACTGCACACTATGCTGAAAGAGTGTCAGGGATTGGCTCCTTTTTACACACCCCGCCATTGCAAGTGAGAAACAGACAGTCGAGAGTGGGGGGTGAAGGAGGAGTGTGCAAAGGAAAGAGTGCTGGGAGGAAGTGCAGAGTGTCTGTGAGTCAGCACTCCTCCTGTGGTTCATTGACACTAAAAAGCCCCCTAATTATTTATTCATTCCCTCCTTTCAACACATGTAGCTTCATCTGGCGCATCTACACACCCTGTCAATACCCAGCAGCACTTCACCCTAGAAAAACACCTAAGATAGCTAATTGTCACTTACTGGCTGTACCTGTGGGTGAAATGTCTGAAATGTCAGAATATATTTTTATGATGCCTGTTAACGGCAGATATCTCTAACAAAATTCACACAAGAATGTACTTTACCATTACTTTAATGTTTTAAAAATGTTTCAGGAAAAATGTGATCTGTTAACTACCATCTGCACCATGCACCATATTGCTCAGTACTGCACATCAGCTTCATCCATTCATGGCCTTCAAAGGGAGGCACTGTACGTGCAGGTGCAAGCAGGTAAGGTGAGCGACATGGCAGTGTCTGATTGCCTGTCTGTCACATGTGGATGTTACATGTCCTCCCCCACCCCCGATACGCACCTCTTTGTTTAGCTGGCTGATGCTCTCTCTGACCTCCTCTGTCTCTAGGAGCAGAGTGGCGTTCACCTGGCCATCATCTGTGAGGGGAGAGGAGGAGCCGAGTGAAGTCATCAAGTGGACACAAGGCTTCTTTAACCATGACCTGGCTGTATTCATGACTACTCCATAAAACTATGGTCATCATCATTGTTATTTTTACATCTTCTCTCTTAGCGCATGCCAAGATAAATATCACTGAGCTTGCTTAGCTCTATGTTGCAGTCAGTAATAACTGTTTAATGAAATTGTGTATTTATTCTTGAAATCGCTAATGTAGCTATATTGTCATTGGAACAGCAGTGCTGCTTTCACACCCTAAAAGAAGAACAGTAACCAAGCACGGCTCGGCCGTTCCGTCACCTTTAGCCAGGCTGTCAGAGCCTGCTTTGCTTCTGCTCTGCTCCATGTTGAAATGAAAAGCTTGCCCATTGTCCTCAATCCCGTCGACGACCCTGAAGGAGATGAGACATAACATGGCCTTTCCAATGAGAGGCAGACAGAGAAGACCGAGAGCCATCAAAGGACCCCCTGCTGCACCTGGGAACCCCTCAGAGACATTGAAAAGACAACTGTAAAGGAGGCCATCGGGCTGCCTGTCTGTGTTATCTACTCTATAGCTTCTTAAAGCGACCCTTCTGTTGCTCCAGGAAGAGTTACATTTAATTTATTGCCTTTGACCAGACCTTCATTAACATTGGACATCCCAGTTTTGCATTGTCTAAACAAACAGTTCCCCTGGATTTCATTTTTACATACAGTACCAGTCAAAGGTTTGGACACACCTGATTAAGATAATGGGAAATGCGCATTCAAACACATTTTGATCTAAAGACATATGCTTAAATGCTTGAAATTTGTTTCTTAGACAAATATAAATAGTAAAGTTGATTCCTATGCATGAATTTCTTTCCAAAATTTGATGAATATAAAATACAAGATAGTTTTGATATGATTAATGCTTAATTGCACTGCATAATTCAGTTTGTGCTATTTCATAGTTTTGATGTCTTTACTATTATTCTAAAATGTGGAAAATAGTAAAAATAATGAAAAATCATCCTATGAGCAGATGCGTCCAAACTTTTGACTGGTACTTAAAAAACTATTTACTTGAAAGACTATTTAGAATGTACTGTACATAAATGCAATGTACAGGATATCAGTCAGTGTAAATGAGGAGACCGATCGGGCCGGCCGTACCTGGGGCTGAGGTCTGGAGGGCCGAAGCAGTTGAGGGAGGGGATGAGCAGCTTGGTGGGCCTGTGGCTGGACTTGCCCTCTGAGACGGGGCGGGGCGGGGCGGGGCAGGGGCGTGACTCTCCTTGGTCTGCTGTTGCGGGGAGGGGCTGACGCTCCTGCACCCCCGGGCGGGCGAGCGGCGGCGGCGCAGGGCGTTGAAGTGCCGCAGCTCCTCCCCCAGCAGGCTGCTCAGGGAGCCGTGCTGCAGCGGGCCGCCCGGGGTGGGCAGGGTCAGCTTGCTGTGGGACCTGCCGCCGGGCGACGGCTGGAAGCACTCCTCCGGCCCGTCCTCCACTTCCACGAGGAAGGGCAGCTTGTGCTCCGAGAAGGCGCTGTGGTCCAAACGGTCCTGAGCAGGAGAGAGACAGAGAGGTGCTAAGTGCAACGCAAGATCGTTCCCATCAGGTGGTTCCACTGGGAATTTCCACCTCTTTGCTCTCATGTCTTGGTCTCCACTTTAAGGAGAGGGGCGGGTAGGGAATTCAGGTATGGAACAAGCTGTTCTCAGCCTTGTTGCCCTTGCAAAATAAATAAGGAATGACCACTATTTTCATTCCACTTGACCTTGCACCTTCCACTTGCATTTGCATCATACGTTTTTAAAATATTTGTATGATATCCTGTGAATCCTACATGTGCAGTGTTACCAGAAAATAAATGATGTAAGACAAAGTACAGAAGAAAATGTAATGCGTACTAAGCCCTTTGTCTTTCCAGTGTTTAAAGGTAAAACTATCATACAGCTTATGGGTGCCAGTCCTCTCTCTGTACAGCAGACAAATGAAATTGCACTCAAGGAAATAGGTACACTGAGGAGTGGGTCTACAGTGGCATGATATAATCAGTAAAATAATGGAGTCAGGGACACACATATCAGAGCAATTCATTTCTAGTGTTCTTCCTCCCTTTCTGTTTCTGTCCCTCTTCTCATTCAATTTCCTTGACCAGCTCTACTCGGACAGCTAATTCACATGGAAAAAACAGGGGTGCACCACAATGTCTCGGGAACACAATCAGCATCCCTAGTGCACCTCAATGACGATGACAGTCTGTGCATGTGAGCTGCACTGCTACCATTAAGGGTGTTATTATTGTGACAAAGAGATTCTACGCTGCAAGGAAAGGTTCGGGAATCTTGCAATAGAATACTGAGCCCCCTGAGCCTTTGAGGGCTAGTGTATTGAACGCCGGTGAACAGATGAGTCCTAAAGTTCACTTGACAGGCTTTTAGATTATGCTATTGGTTGAACCTAATGCTCTTTCATGAATGACAAATGAAATATTTACACAAAATGTGCACATAAACCAGCTGAAATGTGTCGCTCTGATATTAGAATAGATGGCATGTGGCTCTGTGTGTGTCCAACGTCTTTCTAGACTAATCCAAAGAGAGAGTATGGCTTGTAATTTATTTAATTGTGTGCTGACCCTGGCTTGAGGCAGGATCCCTTGGTATTGTTTATTTTTTAATTTTATTTACTTAATTTTTAGCTCTTCGCATGGGAAAATAAAAACACAACCAAGAGATATCACCTGGAACATTCAGTTTCACAGGGCAAGCATTCTTCTTTACGTACTCATAACGGTGCTTAATTATGAACCAAGCTGTGTAAGATGACATTAGAGGAGGGGCTTCAATGTCATGCTCATGGCAAAATCATAAATGAGAGCCCTGTCTGCATGAGTCCTCTGCACAACTTACACACGGCAGCCTGGGTGATTCTATGAACCAAGCAAGGTTAAGGAAATACAATGGTCCAACATACACTTAACCACAAAGTATGCTCAAATTAACAGCTGTACAAATGGACATATAGAGCATGGACAACACTTTATTACCAGCTAACCTTTTGTCCTTGAAACTATTCTGCCAAAAGCAGCCATTTGCCTCCATACCATACGGTGATAATTGACTCTCTGTGCACTGATTGGAGGCTGGTTTCCAGTTAATAAAATGCTGAGAAAATGCTAATGGGGAAATTGCTCAAAATTTCATTACCATTCAATCAGGAACAAGAACAAAAAAATCTGTCAGGGTTGAGAGCCTACTCTCTTTAACTAAGCGTTTCCCTAACAGAACATGTTTTGTTCTGCTTTAACTTCACATAATTTTTGTAGCTTTAGCTGTAGCTGTAGGTTTTTGACATTTCTCTACTACTTCAGTGGCTGCTTAGAGAGTGGCTTCAGTCCTCAACTGGTGAAATGGTGCCCTGTTCAGGAACACATAGCTACATTAAGCTACAACAGAAACTAGGACTTAAGAAATACCTCAGAGAATGCAATCTAGGTGTGAGGTCAAATATACATCTCTGTATGAACATATGTACAGTGTTTGCTGTGTGTGTGTGTGTGTGTGTGTGTGTGTGTGTGTGTGTGTGTGTGTGTGTGTGTGTGTGTTTGCGTGTGTGTGAGTGTGTGTATTCCTGTATCCTCCTCACCTCGACCTCGCTGCCCTCTCTCAGGTTGTAGGTGAGGTTGTGGTGGATGTCGGCCGTGAAGCGGCTGGCGTACTCCGGGTACAGCTCCAGCACCTCTCTCAGTGCCCGCACGCTGATATACTGCAGGTCGCAGTAGGTGAGGGCCTTCACGTCCGCGTTGGTCTTGATCACCTGCTCCCAGCCCGGCAGGTCAGTTCCAATGAGATCTCCCTTACCTGGACGAAGAGCAGCGCGTCAGACAGGCAGGCGAAGGCCAACACAGGGGCCTTGTGCCAAACTGATGGCCGGCCCGGCAGGCCACACCAGAAAAGCAGCAGTGCCCACAGAGTGGACCGACGCTGTCCAGTGCTGAAATTCCAGGGTAATTTGATGATTATAAAATACAATGGGCTGCTTTCTGTGGTCACAAGCAAACCGCCTGATGGACAAAAGCTTCAGATGCTGATGGAGTTTAAGGTGTTTTTTATGTTTCTTGGATTATTTGTCTTTTGATTTTCATAGAAAACAGAAATTAACTCAGCCTGCAGCTGTGAGTATTTCTCCTGCTTTGTTAGTTAAGGTCCATCTTTTGCTAATCAGACCTGTCTCTGGCTCTGTGTCTGCGACTCCTCAGCTTCCTCACAGTGACAAACATGGTGTGTCGTGACAGATCTGTTTTTAAACAATAGCGCCAGCCACACTACAGCAAACCACCTTATTGTTAACTTTGTCTCACCATCCAAGCTGCCTTTATTTCAGTGACAAAGCTGTAGACTCCAGAACGTGTGTCCCTGAGGTTCAAATGACACATGCGATTTCAACAGTGAATGAGAAAAAGTCATTCACAAGGTCAAAAACGTTCTCCATGCATCCTTAGCCATGAGATTTGCTGTTTGGTTTGATGCTTTCTTAGTTGCAAACCACCATATAAATCCAATGAAGATGACAGAGGAGAGAGAAGTAACTTCTCAAGAATACACTAATTAGCATATGCCACCATCAATGACCTCCATCCTGTTACATAATAAAATGCTTGCAAAAAACAACATCTGCTTAAAGACTCATTTGCTTAATGTGATGGCACTGATGCCACATTAAGCATGTTCTCATGTTTTTGCAGCATCTCTTGTGTAGGAGGCACCCAGAGGGTAAAGCCAGTATTTCAAGGCCATCAAATCACCAGCTTGTTTCATGGTGTTTGATATGAAAGTGGGTACATGTTGCTTTAGCTGTGCTCATCCTATCCACTATTTCCCTCAGACAGGATGGTGTGGAACTGTGACAGTGAATACCATTGTGTGTGGGATTCCTGCAGTGAACAAGGCAGTTATTCTGGTTTGGTCATAAGCACTAAAAATATACTGGGACACCATTCTTTTTAATGATCTGCAAACTGTTTATTTGTAATAGAAATAGTTGTGAGAGATGCATTCCTACATATTAACTCTAGTTTTGGTTATGAGCAACATCATAATTGATTTATGGGACTATGGGAACATGGAACTACCCATGTATAAATCCTAGTGTTAGTTGATAGTTTGGATGACTATTGCCTAACTAGATGAGTTTTCCAGCTATCAACAGGATTTCACCGGTGTGAGAAAAGTAGCTGAGGCACTGACCCAGGATGGCTAGCACCATGCCGTCCTTGAGCACCTCCAGGGAGCCCGAGCAGACAAAGTGGTAGGCCTGCAGGGCATCGCCCTGGCGGAAAAGATACTCGCCGGGGGCGCAGAAGGAGGTCTTGATATGCAGTGAGAGGGAGCGCAGGCACCCCCTGCTGGCCGACTGGAAGACGGGCAGCTGCAGGATGTCCTTGTTGAGGTGCATAGCGATGTCTGCCCGCAGCTCGTCAGGGAAGTCTCGCAGCAGCTGAGGAGATAGAGGGGAAAGATCCCACAATGCACCAGTCGAGAACTAATCTTACACTCAGATAGCCAATAAATGGAGGAGTGGTCAGAGCAAGGTGTTTGTGATGAGCAGGCTGTAGGTTCATGTTATGTCTACAGTGATTTTCAAAACAAACCATTTAAAAATTAAATGTGCTCACAGCTGGATTCATCTGAATAATATTCAGAACATAATGTAACAATAATTTCTGCAACTCTGTTTAGTATTTATTCATAAGCTGAAAGGAACTGATTTAATTAAAGGTGAATATACATGCCATACCAAAGTGCAATCAACACTAAGGGCAGGCTCATCACATACCACATCTGTGATTTCCAGTGGAACTGCGAGTTCTTTATCAATGAATAAATTACTGAACCGACGACAGAGGTGTAAATGAGGTTAAATCCAGTTCTTTTCTATTTCTAGTTTAAGACTGAGAGCTTAGGGAAGATGCACACACTAGCGAATGCATGTGAAGGATTCTGTTTCATCACAACTAATTAAAAGAAAATGACAGAACTAATTACAGGAATGTGAATAAATTTGACCCTTGTGTTTTCTTGAATAAAATCCATTATTTGTGAGCAGCACAACACTAAAACAATTTTAGCAGAAGAAAAGATCCAAAATGTACATTTTTGTTCTTTTACAGCATGTTAATCATTCCTCTTTAGTCAGAAGTATGAATAAATACGGAGGGCAGTATGTGTATTGGTTTTGGATTTATGATTGGGTTTTGGTATTGGATAGGGCAGTATATGTGTATATATATTTATGTATGATTATCCTGAAAAAGTCCCCACCTCGTTGGCGTCGATGCCGTTGGTAACGGACCAGGTGGTCTGGAAGTACTCAAGCATGCGCTGCTTGAGCTGCTGAGGCAGCCGGTGGACGCGGTTGAAGTCCTTCAGGTCCTTCATGCGAGTGTGGTACAGCGAGCGGCGCGAGTACATGCGCTGGATGATCGCAGTCACGTTGCCGAAGACCACGGCGTGCATTAGTGCTGTTGGGGGGGGGTCATTGGATACACAATAAGACTGTGAAGAATAACAAAACGCCTATTTATAACAGATCATTTTCATGTTATGACTCATGGGGCTGCTGTTGGAACACAAGGCAGCTATTTACCTTTTATTTCATGTATTGTCAAGACAAAATGATGTTTTAATGTACCAATTTAGCAACTTTAATTACATTTCCTTCAGGTCTTTATCACCTCCTCTGAGTATTGTAGTTAAAAGTGGATGTGCTCATTGAAATGTTTTATTATGGTAAGAGAAACACTTCTGTGAAATCAAAAATAACTGCTCTCTGAGTGAGTTTTTATAATGATTCCTATTTTCTTGGCATATAATCATAAAATTTGCACAACAGACTAGTGGCTGGATCTAAATGAACAAAAGGTATAGAAACCACACAGCTGTGAAGGACACCCACTCAAACCCTGCTGTGTTTGAGTGCTGCGACCACACTGTGTTGAAGGAGTCAGCCAGAGCTGGGGATGCTTGTACTGGGTCTCGAACACATGGCGAGGTCACAGAAGATAAGTGAAGGCGGGCCGCAGGGGTCAGGCCATGGTGGACTCACCCCCGATCAGCATGGTGCAGATGGAGAAGATCTTCTCGGCGTCGGTGTTGGCGCAGACGTTGCCGAAGCCCACGCTGGTGAGGCTGCTGAGGGTGAAGTAGAGAGAGGCGATGTAGGCGCTGCGCACGGAGGGCCCCCCCGCCGAGCCGTTGGTGTAGGGAGTCTCCAGCCTCTTCCCCAGCTCATGGAGCCAGCCTGAGGGGAGGATAGAGAGGGACGGAGGGAGGGAAAGAGAGGCAAAAAGAGAGACGGATAGAGGGAGAGAAAGAAAGAGAGATATGACAGAGAGAGAAATGTGGAGGGAGAAAATTACAGAGAGAAAGATGAAAGAGAGGCACAGAGGAGAAGAGATAAACCAAAAGAGAAAGAGACAGGCAGACAATGACAGACTGAAGGAGACGTACTGAATATGTTAAGGCTTGCTGCTCCCCCCACCACCCCCACCACCACCATCACCACTACAAATACCTCCCCAGCCTCTTGTACCACTGTATGCACTTTATTCCATGAGGGACCAAAAAACTATTATATATTGTACTGTTTCCATATAAAGCATGACATATAAAGTAATATTTTATTAAGTTATGATGTGCAAGAATTTAATTTCCTTTTACTTGTTTTTAAAAAGTATTTGTGTATCACAAAATTTATATCACACCATCAAACCAAGTGTTACATTTAATTGTATTTAACCTGAGTGATACTGGTTGGGTTTTCACTCAGATGAGCTGAAACCAGGGTCAACTAAAAACCTGATTCACTATATGACTCCTTTACCTTTAAACATGTGATAGTCTAGCTGGCTTTATCAGAAGCTGAAGGTTGAGACGTCTGACATTATTACTTTACATAACTATGTGGGATTGAACTGCCCTTCCATTGGTTAGTCTCCCTGACCTAGACTTATTGTACTGCGGCAGACAGCAAACAGTATTACAACCCTGCACACTGAGTACTTGCGAATATTCATAATCAAGAAGACCTGACTGCACTCAGCAAGGCATGGTCTGTAATTGCCCCAAGACTATATGGCTAATAGGAGTCACACCTCACATGCTCTCTCCATCAGCCTGTTAGCCAAAGGTGTGAATTCCATCCACAGGAACAAAGAGCTGGGAGTGATCCAGGTGTGCTCATTTTTGCATTACTGCACATTCCCAATAAATTAGAAAGTGAAGAAAATTTGGAAAAGGCAACCTTTGACCCAGGTAATGACTGATGTTAAAAGTTATGGTGAGCTCTCAAATGAGGAAAACCTTGAGTACTAGCATTAGCAAGCGAAGTTGGGTCCTCTTACACCCAGAGATCTCATCTATAGGTTGTACAGGTTATGGAAGTAACTGGGCTTGGCCGCTCACCGATGTCCCAGGTGACGGGGTCGTTGCTCTCCATCTCCTTGCGGCCGATGACGTACCAGATGCAAGCCATCCAGTGGGCCAGCAGGGCAAACATGGACATGAGCAGGGTCAGCACCACAGCGCTGTACTGGGAGTACCGGTCCAGCTTCTGCAGCAGCCGGAGCAGCCTGAGCAGACGCACCGTCTTCAGCAGGTGGACCAGAGACGTCTGCGGGGGAGGGGGAGAGAACGCAAGCGCGCATCTCCTTTACCGTTTGTTTTAAGTACAACACCAGTCAAAGGTTTAGACACACCTGATTAAGATAATGCAAAACATGCATTCAAAGACATTTTGATCTGAGGACTTATGCTTAAATGCTTGAAATATATTTCTTAGACAAGTACAAATAGTGAAGTTGATGACTATGTACGAGTTTCTTTCCAAAAAAATTTTTGATTTAAAAAATATTTTTTGGCTACTTTGAAGAATCTAAAATATAAGATACTTTTGATTTGTTTAACACTTTTTTGGTCACTGCATCATTCCATTTGTGTTATTTCATGATTTTGATGTCTTTACTTTTATAAAATGTGAAAATAGTAAAAAAAATAGTAAAATAGTAACAGAGTATTAGAAAATAGTAAAAAAGAAAAATCCTTCTATCAGTAGTAGTGTGTCCAACCTTTGACTGGTACTGTAGGTCTACATGTCCTAGGACTGATATCAAGGTGAGTCAAAGGCAGCTGCTCTCCTGTTCTGCTCACAAACTGTTCCCCAGGGCTTTGCAAGAACAGATTCCTTCCTCTCTCCTAATCTAAATAAAGAGGTGGTGAAATTAAAGCTTTCAACACATCAGTGCTGAAAATCCAGGAGAAGATTTCGCACAGGGGGAAAAAGGATACAGGCTGGTGGAAAGACATCCTTTATCGTGCCAGCAGACACAGACATCAGAGAACTACCATCTTTCAAATAAACTGGAGGGAAAAGAGAGTGAATCTCATTCCCGACTATTATTTATTCACTGAGTTGTGCCCAGGTGAGTTCGGATAGGTTGCTGTCTGAATAGAAAGCTACAACCTTCAGAGAGAAAACAAAATAATCCAAAGGGAATAACAGGTAGGAGGTGGGCAGCATCCACGTCAAATGCACTTTAGCTCAATGCCCTGTTTTGCTGGTTACATTTTGTTTTGTTTTGGCCACTCAGATTACTTTGTACTAAAGTGCACATTCTGGGTGTGGTCAACTCATGGGTGATACAGTTTTCAGGGGTAAAATCTGGAACACCCACCACGGTGATGTTGAAGGCATAGAGGAGGTCAAAGGGCAGGGCGGCGATAAGATCCACGAAGAACCAGGTGGCGGCGTAGTGGATGCAGATGGAGCGGGTGTCGTACACCACCTGACCAGACTGACTCACGTAGGTGGTCCGGAAGTTGAGTATGATGTCTGAGGGGTGGGAAACACATTCAGACAGATATCAGTGCGATATTTACTTTTTGCCGATCTCCTTGATTCACAGTTATTCACAGTTGTCATAGTTCTCACTGTGACATCATGCAGCATTCACCGTTCCACCTTCATGTCTTTAAAGATGACCAGTAATCTGATTAAATGATTCTGAAAAGGGTGCGGGTTGTCTAGTTTTTATAAACCGATGATCAAAAAACAAAGAAGAGCAACCATTACTCTGGAGTAATTCACTGGTAATTCATTGAGGTCAGTCTGTGGTAATGAGCTTCATTTATGTGAGTCGTGCTCTGTGTAATACAGCATTTTTCATTTACACTCAACTATGCTGCAGTATATCTACAGAAGACAGTACTGTGTGATGCTTGTAGTTTTATATCACATTACTGTCAATTTAGCAGATGCTCTTATTCAGAGTGACTTACACAGGTTAGAATTTCACATCACCCATTTACACAGCTGGACATTTACTGAGGCAATTCTGGGGTAAGCACCTTGCCCAAGGGTACAGCAGCAGTGGCCTAGTGGGGAATCAAACCTGCAACCTTTTGGTGACAAGCCTGCTCCTTACCACCGTGCCACACTGCTAGCCCATGTCCTTTCAAACGTGTTGACTGAAAAGATACTGGGGCATTGTCTCTGAGCCGGCAATTCAAGCAGAGGGTTGAAATTCAAATCACTAGCAGCAACGTGGGTGGCAGAAGGAGGCGGCCTTCACACAGTCCGTTGCCATGGAGATTGCCCAGTGGCACTCACCCAGGATGAAGAGCATCTCCACGGCGATGTCGCTGACGATGGTGCTGCGGGAGGCGGAGTTGCAGTCGTCATGGGTGGTGAAGCAGACGTTGTAGGGAACGGTCACGGCCACATAGAAGGTGGCCAGCAGGATCATCCAATCCCACAATGCCTTGGAGACGCTGTAGTGCAGGAGGATGAGGCGGGACTTCTGCACCGCGGCCACCTTGTACTCCGGGAGTGAGGGTCTGTCAAATACGCCCTGGAAAAGCATTGTAGAGCTTGACTGGGTGGCTCCTCCCTGGTCCCTGCCACTGGCCAGTTATGCCTGTGAAATCCATTCTAAGTTCCAAAAGGCTTTTCATCTCATGGTAGACGCTTCCAGCTTTTTCTCTTGGAGGGTCGCAGAAGAGAGCAGGTTTCCCTTGTCTTTCAATAAAGTTATACTGGAAAAAATGTAAAAGCTAAACTGACCCTGATTTGTTCGGCTGGGTGGTTTTGCGCTTTGCAATCTACAAAGATGAACTATTTCAGTTTTCACTCACCATCTGATCATTTCCTCTAAATAATAGCTTAGAACTGTTAATATGATGTACACATACATGATACATGTTTTATGGTTCTATGTACCATATGTAATATCACATCTGTGGGATTGGTATAGAGGAATAGTAAGAATACATCATACATTGACATATCCTGACAAATGGAAAAAATGTATTTATTCAAAAATTTCTCCAAACGTACTTTGATTTAAACATCTTAGCGTGTTTTTTTTCCCTTGAAACCTACTCAAGATTCCAAAAGGTTTTAGTAGAAATTTGAAAACAAGCTGGAAATGGTTTCATAAAATTTAATTTTCAATTTGTGTGTGATTGTCTATAAAACCTGCTACAACAACCCTCTCCAAAACTTTCCAAACATTTCACGAATTTTAAATGCAAAAGTGCAGACAGCAGTCTGTTCTAGTAAAGCACCACTAATGGGAATATTCAAGCTCATTTTGAAGGTAAGAAGCCAGAGTTTCATTCTTTATGACTTTTGCAGCTTGACTGGTTTCTGGTTACATATTGAAGCTGAGGATGGTCATTAGCTATATTGCTATTGTTCTGTTCTATATTTTGGATTTGAGGAAAAAAGGTTTTTGCCCACAGGTACCCATTTACCCATACATTTACATTTTTAACATGTATTGACTTGACTTGGAAAATTTTTCTGGTTTTTTATCGCTCCCGAGCAGAGGCTTAACCACGTCCACTGATGGAGGCAAAATGAGCGACATTTAAAAATGCCAAAAGTTTTCATTCAGGAAAAGATTCCAGCAGGAGAAGTCAACAGAACTCCCCTTTAACCTTGGAGAGTAATGGGTTTCCTGATTGGAAAGGCTTCAGCATAATGATCCCATTTTTCATAATATATATTCAAGTGTAAGAAAATATTGATCCCAACATCCATCGTTGACGATGTACGGAAGATCAGTGGAGACTGCAGAGGCATCCATTTGTCTCCAAAACAATAATCCAGCCTTAAGCAGGGGCAAAAAAATAGCAAAGGCAGAGGTGAAACTGTAATGAAGTAATTGGATTTCTCCCTACCTTCTGAAGGTTTGAAGCACAGTTTTACTTGGACAACTCCCTTAATGGGTCTCTGACAACAGGAGAAGGGTAATTGAACGATAATTGGAAGGAGGTGAATGGTGATTGCACACAAGGGGGGAGGACAGTGGTATAAGATGACAACTCTGTCTGCAATTCTCTCACTGTGGAAAATGGGAAGCTGTGACACCGCTTAATGTCTTGTGCTTACAATGGCCTTGCTGACCTCTGGAGGACAATGCGAGACTTTAATAAGACAGGAGAGACATTTCAAAATGAGCTGTTGAGCCACATGGGAGAATGCTGTTGGCCAGCTTGGTCCGGGAACATTATTTTAAAGGTTGGGGATATTTGCCTCACTCGTGTAAAGGCAGGCGAGGAAACACCTTTAAGTAAAATATCTCCTATCTTATAACAGCACTTCAGAGGCATCCAGGAAAAGCCGGAGAAATGTTTTCATTTAGTGAACATTTTACTGGGGTCATGTCCTGTCCTGTCACCTCTCTGCAAGTTTGCAAGGGTGCCATGTAAATCTGCGAACCAAGTGTAATTATTCAGACCAGAAAAGACCTCTGTCTCTGAGAGATCTTTATGAATGCATGTGGATGGGTTGGTCATAACATGGGATTGAATGCAGAACTACCACTGTAACATGAATTTTGGACAATGACAAGGAATGAGAGACATGTATAATACCGCTTGCAGTACAGAGTGTTATGCTCATGTGTCCATAAAAAGTACATTTGCATCAGCTCATGGCTTATTAAAAGAAATATGCATTGGTGCCACATACATGTTTATCGCACAGCAAACCCGACATGGTTGAACAAATATCAGGTACCTTACAGCATGACATGAAACTATCTTTCAAAGTGCTTGTAAGTCATAAGGTATGCATGCTGTCATAGAAAAAGGTCATAAGTACTCCTGTAGGATCTTGTCTAACTGCTAGCTTCCAAGAGCAGTTTTTAAATAAGGTGTTTGTCTGTCAACTTGAAGCATATGTCTTTGTGCGTGCTAATGGATCAAGGTGAGACAACGGGGGAGGGAGAGACAGCAAAGGGTGTGAGTGTTTTATTCCAGTACCTGCAGTGTTGCTTCTCCTGCCTCATGAACGCGGTGTGAGGAGAATGTGTGAACATGCAGCTTATGCCGTCTGTTTGCAGAGCGATCAGATGCACAATGTGGGACGGGGAAGGGGGGAGGAGTACGGAATGGTTGGTCTGTCCCAAAAAATGCAATCAAAATGAGAAAACCCCTCCAGTCCCATTGTCAGCAGAAAGGCCCCCAGAGAGGTCAGCATTGAGGAAAGGCAACCATGCATTGAACTCCTTATGGAAAACTGTCTTTTGATTTGTATTTGGCGTGACTTCCTGACACATGCCGCATTCTCCCTGACTTTTTTTGAAAAGAAGCAGACAGAACGTTGCATGCTGCTTTCAAACTTTGTGAATGTGTCTGTGAATTCACTCAAGCATCATGGAAAAGGGCAACAATAGAGGAGATATGAATTATGGAGGACATTTGGATCTAGCTATGATTCCACAGGTCTATAGCTTACTGTGATTGAATCTCGAACCCTCCATAGGCTGCAATAATTGGTCTGACTTGTGTCAGCTCTGTTTTGCTCTGGGGTTTTGCGTGTTACAATTACAGCCCACGGAACTGCAACAAATGGTTCATCTGACTATTGCTACTGGGGGAATACGACAATATGACAGATGGAAAATTCCCTTCACTTACTATATCCATACCAAGTGAAATACCTATGTGTAAATGTCTGACCACAGAATTTTTCTGATAGTAATTTTTAAAGTATCCATGCAATGTGAATACCACTGAACAACCTGTTTAAGAAAGAGTTGGACAGGTGCACACTAGTCTGCAGTCCTTAACTGACAGAAAAAATATATCTAGGGAAGAATATGCTGTTATCTGCACTTCAATTAATAATGAGGATAATACTGAAGGGAAATGATTCCGTCCAATCATGGATGGAGGAGACAGGGGCGGCTGCCGAGCTTGTTCCAGGATGTGTCTCCCTGTGGTGATGGTCTGGTGTGATGCACAGCCGCTAACAGCCACACCAGCAGAACCCATAAATGCGGCAGCCATGGTCTAATGACATTCCATACTGGTTCTCATCGTTTCCATGCCATTACCCTGTGCCTTAGCAACTGCTGCCGTATCGCTTACATCTCTGTGAAGCACAGATTTCTTGTACTATATATGCCCTTGAGCAGGCAGAAGGGCTTTACGCTTCCGCCCTCTTGACAACAGCCTCCCAACCTTTCATGTTGCAGCGCAGAAGATGATTTCCATTTAACAAGAATGTTGAATTTAATGTGCAATGCCAAGGTGATTAGGCAAGAAGTTACTGATGTTTTCCCTATTTTTTATCGCCTAAATCTCACAGGTCAGGAACCAAATACTAGAGGCCAAACAGAAAGAAAATAGTGCTGTAAATGCTTGAAAATAAACACTGAACTGTGCTTGTGTATTACACTTTCCCAATTAAACATCCATCTGGCATTTCCACATCAAGCTCTTTTAAAAGAGCCTATTTATACTTAATTACTGGTCACAAATGTGAGTAAATGTACTGCATTTCCAGTGGGTGGGGGGTGGGGGTGGGGGGTGCAAGCTAAGTTAATTCAGAGCGTATAGAATTCATGGAGGAACACAAACTGTGAGCCCAAAGTCCAACATGGGAAAGCAGCTGGCCTCACCTGACAGTGCAACCTCAAGATCACCTCTTTTGTAAGGTGTGGACTTAGAGTATGGGCTGGTACTCACACTACTCAGGTTCACCTCGCCCTTGCCCCTGTTGGAGAACTGGTTGGTCAGGTGGTACAGCACCGTCCGACCCCGCTTACGGGCCTCGTTGAAGTGAGAACCACTGGGTTTCCTGATCTGCTGCCTGCCATCTGGAAGAGAAAGAGTGGGGTTGATCATTTCAATGGGGACACAGAAAAGGGCTCAATCATTTATCATATGACAGGCTAAATCCTGCAGCTCCAGCTTGTGTGTGCAATATCTATCACCACTGAAAGGGTAAGAGCTTCCTCACCTGTCAAGTTATCGACTTTACTGCTAATGAGGTTCACTGTGCCATGCTCAATTATTGTACATGTAAACTGATTCATTTGCCAGGTGCTCCTGCCCAGAGTTACTTACACAGTGTAAGTGCATATAATAATAACGGATGAAACCCAGTACATGTCTGAGTAAGTGTCAAAACGTCACACAGCGTCAAAATGTCACACAACGTAACCATTAACTAGAATCAATATACTGTAACAATCCATGCAAGAGTAATACCCCTAAAGTACAATGCAAGATGACCAGACTTAAGTGCTACAATAACTGGATATGGAAGCACAGATGCAGTATGGCATCCCTTCCTAGCTGTAAACTGGCATTGATGTTTTTGGAGGAAAAAGGTCTATCAAAAATAAAACGTATGATAACTAATGCTATAAAATAACTGGGCTCCTTTTTGCCATAGATACTGTGGTATGAGTAGTCTCCAAAATAGACACTTAGTCATGAGAAGCCTCTGAGCTCTGAATCCTACCTTCTTTTGTGCCGTTGTGATGGCTTTTGCCATATGTTTCACTGATGTCCTTGAAGGAGAAGAGGAAGAGGACCACCTCGCCCTTCTCATTCTTGATTGGGACAATGTCCAGCAAGCACCAAAAAGGGTTTGCTGGAAAGGGCACAAGCAAAAACTCTGAAACTCACAAGGTTTTGTACTTGATTTTAGGTCTAATGTCTCAAAAATCCCATCTTGACATATTCCGTCATCTGTATCCACCAAACTGCACATAAACTTGTGGAGAACATAATGAATCACAGCTATGTGTGTATGGAATGAATCACAGCTGTGAACCAACAGATTATTTCCAGTTACCTTCACACACAATTCCCTTGGAATTCAGAGGTGACAGACCTCTATGGCTTTCTCATTATAACCATACATAAATGATGAAGTGAAAATTTGTTTTAAAAAGTCAAGACCTAGCCCAACACAAGGCTGAAATGGTGTTGAGCACATTCCCCACAGACACTGGCTGCCTCATTATAAGTCTGTTCAGGGTTGGCTTGGCAGACACAGAAAGCACAGACATCTCTTGGCCCTGGCTTTAACCTATGGCAGCTCATTAAATCCACCTCTGAGGAAAACAGCTCACAGGACTGTAAGCAGTGCTTTCAGCATTCACTGGCTACTGTTTCCACTGTGCACCTGTGGAGGATGCTGAAGCCACTCTACAACCAGTGGGACAGCCAATGAGCAACAGTTCCAGGACAGTCAGAATTCTGCAGTCTGTTAAGTACGTTCATCAGCTGAGCAGTTAACATAAAGTGTGTAATGTCAAAGTCTCTAATAAGTGATGTTATATTTCCACCTGTAAGAATCAGGTGGAAATATAACATGGACTTAAGTCAGCAGTTTTTGGTTTTGAATCTGAAAGACCAGATCAGCTTTCCATGTTTAAATGAATAAGATGAAGGACATGGGGAATAAACCCAATAGCTGTACACCTCTTCTTCAACAATGTTTGTGTTTTGTGTTTCAAGATCTCAGTAACTCCAGAAAAGTATTTGAATGGTACTGTATTTCAGAAAAGACTAGACGTCCATTTTAATTCAAGCATGTATCATTTACATAAAAACATTCACACACCACATCTTTAGAAAAGATCACAAGAAAAATAAATTGTTCAGAATAAACTCCCACAACATTACACCCTGACGAACATCACGATTTTGTAAAAGACATTTCTTGAGTGTGTACCCAGTTCTGTTCATAGGCCTATGATTAACTGCCAAAATAATCAGGACAAACTGCCAAGAGAGAAAAAGATGTCTAGCATAAACAAACAGTTTAGGGGAAGGGCCCTCACCATTCTTCTTATAGAACTTGACTTCTGCCTGGTACTCGCGTTGCCCCTCGAGGGCCTTCTTCATCTCCTGGGTGACTTGCTCGCTGGTCTCTGGCCCGTACAGGAAGCGGCAGCTGCAGTTCTTCTGCATGACCTCGGTTCGCGCGAAGCCTGTGAGCTCGCAGAAGCCGTCGGAGCAGTACACGATGGGGAAGCCACGGTGCCCCTGCGCATTGCCCAGCAGGAAGTTGCTGTCTGTGGAAACCCAAAAGCAACAGAGAAGGAGTGGTTGCTTAGTGATGGTTTGCAACAGAGGCCTGCTGGAGAAAACAAAAACTAATCTCTTCAAATGTAAAATCATACCTTCTATTGAAAGCTGAGTCACATACAAGGCTATGCACAAGATGATATAAAAAGTTGAAGAGGAAATTAAATATCAGAAGCGCCTTCAGTATATTAACATGCTAATACTTCCTGTGTCCACATGAACGGATTGACCCCTCAGAGCAGGAAACCTCATGATGGACAGATCCAGTTGTCCTTGGGGATGGTTATCACATTGTAAATGCTACTGACCCACATCAACTTAGCAAAAAAATATTAAAGTTTATGTCCAGGAAATGAAGCATTATCAGGCTTATGAAATGTTACCAGCATCTCATACTGCAAATAATTGGAACCCCTGCGTGGGTGCGGTGACCTCTACCATACACCCGCTAATGCATCCCAGCTTGCTCATTAGACGGAGCACCTGAATCTGTTCCCGCAGACATCAGAGCAGCCTCTGAAGAGCGGCCAGTTTTCAGAGGTCGGACAGATGAGAGAGAGAGGGCCGACGGAGCCTGCTGCCCAAGGTGCTCGACAGGGCCATTGTGCGCTGCATATGAATGAAGTCGGGTTTCATAAGCACCATGCGCTGTCCCGCTCCGAAGCATGTGTACACCACAGAGGAATGCATCTAGAATTGTGCAACTCGCTTCTGTAAACATGTCACTGATTACACAGAGTTGAGGCTTCTGTCCCTTTGATGTAAATTAATATATTTGGTCTTGCTGCATTTAAGGAGGTTGATTATATAACATATTAGGATAGCCAGTATGTCAGTTGGTATGGGGTATAGGGATACTCCATATCAATATAGCACCAAGAACGGGACCATTTTTAGGGTTATCCTACAGAAATAACCACAGAGATCCAGATGTGTGAGTCACTATAAATATTTGCCTCTGTGCCTCATCTGAGCACAGAGAATTGAGATACAACAACATACAGTCACCCATTTTACTCTGTCTTATCTTTTCACTACTCTCCATTAAATTTTCTTGCTGCATTATATCATTTGAAATCCCCCAGTATTCAAAATAACAGCTCTAACCACAGGTCTATCCTATATACAGTACATCCAAGTGCAACATGTCTTTGTTGTAATCAATTATAAGTCAAAGACAACAATGACATGCTGCATTATTATATTTACTTACGTGTACAGCCAATGAAGATGGCACATGTGATGCTGTTGCAGCCAATAGGACAAAACAGGGTAAAGATGTGATGGCCACTATCTTTGTTGTGCATGAACACCAACTAGCTAGCTAACTACATAAATTACCTAAAGGAAGTAATATTGCTAATAATAAATATATTATAAAACTGAACAAGATTACATTTTTAATATCCTCTTCTTAAGATATTTATTCAATAACAGCATTGTATTGTATTTTGGCTGCAACAGTATATCCTAGTATATGGTTCCGTTGACATAATTTGACACAATTCACTTGTAGAGATTCACACTGAAAAATAACTGACACTTTCATACATTGGTTTACTCCAGTTCAGATATTGTTATACATACAAATTCCATTCTTTGAAATTTATAGTCTGTTCCCATGGCAACATGAAAACACATTACACTTTAGCTGCAATGAAGAGGGTATTGCATAAAGGCAAATAAAATAATCTTAGAGAATAGGTTTTGCTAAAGAGCAGGAGGTAAAAATGCACCGTGACTTTTCACAAACCCTCTTGTCTGACTCGACTGTTGCACTTCAAATGTTTTGTCCAGTAGCAGTAGCCCTTCTTTTGCAAGGTTTCATTGTGTGCCGTTCTGTTCTTACAGGGGACACAGAAGTCTGTGAAGGTTACTTTGTAAAAGACAACAAAAGAAGGATTTGCAAACAGGTGTGAACTGAATGTGCTCTAACCCAGCAAAGACATGGCAGCACTTGCACTTATCGGGAAAGCAAGCCATCTGCTAAGGTGCATCAGCATTACAAATTCATTCAATTACATATACATTGGATAATTCAGAATTCATAGGTAGCAATTGCAGTCCATTACTTGCTCAATTACATGGACAATACAACAATATACTGCACATGGCTCAGAGGGTCTCAGTAATCTGCTAGTTTCTCTTCTTTCAAAACACATTGGGTGGTTCTCATGCAAATAACTGCCCACACATTACATTAACATACAGGCAGATTCTCTGTCTGTTAGACAGGGGACAAAATGTCTAATGTGATCATCCTCAAGAGTAAACTCAACTCCAAGAGACTAAGGAGGAGAGATGCGGTCCTTCGTGTGCTGTTATCTTGGGGGGGCTCTCGGTTTTATTTCTCCTTCCCCTTTCAGGAAATGTTATTTGTTAGGGGGGGAGGCACAACAGCAGTGAGTCACAACACCCACTTCCAACACCCACTGCTCTCTGTCAAAATTACAGAAACAGAGCAAACTGCACAGGGAACCCACATCGTCCACAGACAGCCGCTGTGCAAGCCGCCACAGCTGCATATATACAGGAGCTGCAGTCACAGTCTGTTCTCCAAGTGACAGACGGATCCAGCATCTCACACAGTTCTGCACTAAAGAACTGTTAGCATTGTAATACATGGGTCAGAGATGTAAAATTGTCTGGGACTTGGCTTGAGATAAATCAACATCCTTAAAAATGATTATTTAAAAACCAAAAATTTCATTTGGAAGAGGTAAAAATGTACACCATGTTTTTTGGAGAGGATGTTACTTATACATTCACAAAGATTTGTACAGATTGCACAATTAGCCCTCAGGAAATGAGTTTCCTACTGTCAAGTCACTTTTTATCTTATCAATAATGCAGGAATTGAAATATAAAAATAAATTCAAAAATTCCAGAAAACATTATATTGCATCCCAAATGGATTTTATGTAGACATATTTGCAAATTATGTGTGCCAGTGAGCAGATGCTCTTAGCCAGAGCGACTTCCTTCCTCAATTGATTCTGAATTGGCTTTCCGAGTCAAACTCCAGAATCTATCTGACTGTAGAGGAAAGAGCTGAACAGTTCTGCTGACTACTGACTAAATGTACTAAAGCATTTAGCTTTGTTAATAGATTATCCAGAAATGTGATGTGTGATGTGGTGGGGAGAGGTAGAGGTACTGCAGTCAGACCCCTACATTTCCCTTCCTGGCTGAAATTGGTATTCCAGGAGGAGACCAGCCCAATGTTGCATTTTCACTGCGGGAAATTAGCCACCCATTTCCCTTTATGACCTTTGCTTTCAATTCAATCATTGTTGGACAACAGAGAGGGCCATCAAGGTAAAAGTTGGCGTTATCATTGCTGTTCACAAAGACAGGGAGCAAAAATACACCCTGTTCTTATCTGAGTGCACAGCTGTATGCTGGGAATACATTTCTAGGAAGAGTTCAATTCATCGCTGCGTGCTGTACATGCAGGAGTCCCTGTTGGCATGGCGATACACTGTTCATGCCTTAATGAGAATCCCCCTTCCCCCAAGAGCGACCTTCAACCAGACACAAGCAAATGACTCTTGGAGGTGATTCTGCTGCCCATTGAGAGAAATGAACATAATTGCCCCAAACTATACTACCCTCAGTTTTCACTGAAAGGACTCAGAGTTCAACATAGAGGACCCAGATGGAACTGACAGCCCATCAACTCTTAATCCTTGTAGGATTATAGGCTGTAAAACTTGTGGCCTAAGTAGTGTGACAGGCTTATTTGCCATGTCACAAGGGGGAACATTTCCGCCTGTTGAAACACAGCGTTGTTAGCTGGGGAGGAGATTGAACCATTTTGTCAAATGAGGACACAGACAACCTCTGCATGAAGCAGCAGTGGCAACTTTTTTGTGCTGCATTCGTCATAAACTCTGTCATAAATAACGTTCTATCATAAATTCTGTCATAAAATCTGCATTGTATGGTTTTAGCCCTGCTAGTGTTGGCTACAATGTGTCATGCTGCCTCATGCCTATGGGTTAACGTTAGAGCAGCATTGTGTTACCTTTTCTATCCAGCTTTCATGTAACCACATATATAAGGGGTTTTATGAACATAAATCATTGGATTAATTCTTACTTCTGCAGCACATTACAACATAATGTGGGACATTCTGAGGAGAGACTAGCAACAGACAAAGTATATCCAGCTACCAGTGCAAATCAGTTAACTTGATTTGGATAAACTAAGAACAGACATCTCACTAGGAGCAAGGCTTGTAACCAAAAGGTTGCTGGTTTAATTCCCTGCTGGGGCACTGCTGCTGTACCCCCGGGCAAGGTACCTAACCAAGAATTGCCTAAAATATCTAGCTGTATAAATGGATAATATGTCAAAAATGTAACTTATGTAAGTTGCTCTGGTGAAAAGCGTCTGCTAAATGTCAATAGTGTAGTGTGTAGTGTAGCTAGATTCTGGCTAGGTGGTAATCAGCTGATCATAACTGGATGAAGTTTAATCTATGAAGGTCGGATTTGTTTTCTCTGGCTATCTGCTACTAAAAGCTTCATAAAAAGATGAAGAAGTTCTGTAACTGATAGATCTGGAGGGCAAGAAATTGTTCAGTGAGGATGGCAGCTGCAGGGACAGTCATGCAATAACAGTTTCAGACTTCGTTTTCACTGCATTGGGTTGCCATAGTGATATGTAAAAAAACACATTTCAAAGCTCTCATATCTGTGAGGTTACCAGGATACTGTCCCTGGTTAAAAAAGGAAATGATAAAAATAAACATTCAACCAGTTTTACTGAAAATGTTAGCACCATGTAACTATTGCATTTTTAAGAGTACTGAAGCAGACACGATGGTTGCTCGCCTCAACAGGGTCTTTTCACACTTTAAGGTTAATGGAATAAAGCATGAATGCCTAATTATCTCTGTGCAAGTTCTGATCTACAAAAATGAATTCTAATGACAAGAAACGCTTGTTTTCAAAGACACCTCATGTCTTGTGTAACCTGGAAACACCGAACTAGAACCCAGATTAGAAGGAACCGTGTTGGAATGCAATACGTAGACATTTTGTGCGGCATGAGAAATTAGTTCATATTTTTTCCTGACAGGATATCAGTGCTGTCCTGTTTCTACTCAGGTTCTAAGATCCATACTCTCCACTGCAGTTTGTAAAACATTTGAGGCAATGGACCTTGTGATAAAAAGCTATATGAATAAGAGCCTATTATTGCATTGTTTATTAATTTGATGAATGAACTACTCCCAGAATCTACATGAGGGCCATCAAAAACATCAGAAAGGAGCTGAGAGAGACAGACCTGAGCGATTAAATCAGAGGGAGTTCCTCTTGCAGTCATCCAGTTCATTGCAGTGATAAGTGATAATCAATGTCTCTGTGGAGCAGCTCTGAGCTCCAGCACTGAGAGAATGAAAAGGTAACGTGAGCAGTTTCCTAACCGTGGCTCTGGTCCGTGTTCATGTGCAGGAGAGGCATTAAAAAGGGAAGATTATAATAATTATAATCATGGACGGTTTCATTGTTAGTGCACTGATGATTCTTTAGAGAGTTCAAGCATATAATCAGCTGGAGCTTTGTGACTTCTCCTGGTTTAATTGGAGCTAGACTCCTCCTACTCTGCTTCCCTCATACAATTTAATTGGTGGTATTACCTTCAAACTTCACCATCATTATAATACCACCATACTGAAAATCCAGCATATTGAGTGATAAACCGATGTGGAGCAAATCAAGTCTACATCACACATCTCATGTTCAAAGTACTAGCCTAAGGAGGACACAACCGTCTTAGATGAGAGACTCCACAGAGATTGCTGAGGTGCGCCGATGCCACTGCCGTTACAATCAGTGAGAGCTAATTGTGGAGTGATATCTAATCTGTTTATCACAGCACACACAGGGGATAATGGCTAATTTCTGCCATGGCTGGAGCATCCCTGAGATATATGGTCACCATGACAACACGTGAACTAGTCCACAGCCATTTGCATACTCCAGTCCAGATATCTTCAGGATAGTGCTGTCCCTTGCAGGGGTTCTGATCTGGGGGGTCAGGGTGCATGGTCACCCATTGAATTGAAGGGACAGAAAGCAAAGACTTTTAAATGAGGGTCATTAAATTTTAATTTATTGAGGAGATTGTGCGTCTTGTGAGCTGAAAGTAAATGTGATTGGCTCCATGATTTGCAGATAAAACAAAAGACACCATTACTGAATGGTGTCAGTCTGTGTTCTGTGTGCTGTCAACATCAAAGGTCATTTTCCCAAAATCCATTCGGATCAGGCAGCTGCAATTACCAATTATGAGTGCCAAGTCAGCACTCACACTGGACATTGCAAATCATCTATACATATATATATATATATATATATATATATATATATATATATATATATATATATATATATATATATATATATATATATATATATATATATATATATCCTGCTCTCCAATCAAGGGTTAAAAGGGAATATTAATAGGGAATATTATTTATATATCATTTCTCTTGGATTGCAGCTGGTCCCACCAATATCTATAAGAAACATCCCATATGAGTGTCTTCCCAGGGGCAGCTCTGGCCAAACTGAACTGACCTGACTCACTGACTCATGGACACAACCAACCACGGTAGAAATTAGAAAGGTTTCACTGCCATAGCCTGTGAACAAAAACGGGACCTAGACCAAGACAAAGAGCCCAAGACTGAATCCAAGATTGAGACAGAGACCATTTCAGTGCATGACTGATAAAGACCAATCCACCCTTAAGCATGGTCTATACGCATCTTTATGTGCGTATTACAACATGCATATTCTATAAGATGAACAACATAATCTAAAAGCACTCTGTTGCGGCTCATCTTTGAAATTCACCACAGGAGTCATGTATAGAGAAGATGTGGAATGAAACATATTAATGAAGGGCTTATAACATCAGTGCATAGCAATAAAAACAAGAAGACATAAAAATTACCCTTAGAATAAATACTATAGCACATGTACCCTGATAAACCTAATTAGACCTTGGTACATGTTTTATAGAACATCAGTATTACACACAGGATAGATACTGTAATCGAGTTTAATGCACATTTTGAACTCCACCGGAGAACTTGAGTCCTAATATTGGAGCATACCCACATCGTTTGCAAAGACAGCAAGTGCAATCGACTGAGTTTAGCAGCAACTTTGCAATACACAATTAACACTGCATAAGTATGTGTGGGCGAGTGTGTTAGTGTGGCACTGGGTTCTTGATGACAGTGCTCCCATTCTGTCTCTAGGAGAAGTTGCCGAAATGTTCAGACGGGAGTAAATAGCCCTGCATCCATTTCATTCAGATTACATATTCTGCATATTCACTCAGCAGTGTGAGCTGAACAACATGAGTAAAATTCTCAAAAAAAATCAGTTTCAATCCTGACATCATTCCATTCAGTAGATGTTAATTTCCATGCAATCAAATAGTGAGGGTTGTGTGTGATGTGGTTATAGCTGTACTTTTATTTGGCTTGGAGCGTGACAAAGGGATTGCACATGGCTGTAGGCCAAGATTGTTAACATCATAAACAGGGAAAAGAAATAGATAGAGGTAGATGGGGTGGAGGAGAGATGCCCTGAACAGCTGATGCCGAAAGGAAGTGGTAAGTGAGATTTTTATAGTTGTGGGCAGGACCAGTTTGTCTAGGTTTGGTTAATTGCACAGGGATTGTCTGAAAATTCTTCTCCCTAATCTTTGTTTGGAACTTTAATAGTCATTGTGTGGAAATGCAAAAAATGTGTGCCTCTAACTATAGGACAAATTTGGGTGGATTTTGAGTGAAAGGGTGCACCATTGAATATTATTAGTGGCTGATGTCAAGTTAATGTCCTGTTTTAAGGAAAAACAAGCAGATGTGGGATGTAGTGGTAAAGGGACTGGACTAGTCTGCAGGTTGTAGTTTTAAATCTCAGATGGGGCACTTCCGCTGAACCCTTGAATAAAGTAGTTAACTTGATCTGCTTCATTCGATATCTAGCTGAATAAATGGGTATATCCTGAGTTACAAGTCACAGTTAACAAGGTTTTTATACGTAACATAAGTCACCATATTATAATGTCACTATGAACAAGGGTGCCTGCAAAGCAAGATAAGAAATATAATGATAATAAATATCTGAGTAATTCCTAAACTCAAAAATACAGAGATGAATTGCCTAACTATGTTTTTATCTCTTCTTTGATTGTGCCAGAGAGGTTCACCATTAATGGAATGATGCATGACAACCCACGTTAGTAACAAACAAAAACGACTCAAACAAAAAGGCGATGTTCAGTCCTTCTTCTCAAAAAGGAGATTAGAGAGAGGATTATCGAAAAGAAAACACGCTGGTCTCTGAGGATGTTTTGGCAAACGGCTTTTTTTTGCTGGGTTAAAAAAAAAGATCAAACAGCACAGCAGCCCTAATGCCACTCATCCTGTCTCTCTGGGAATTCACCTCTCAGCCTCGTCAGCTGTCACTGTGTTACAGTATGTCTGTTGCACACAGAACTGAAGAGATCCGGTGCACGGCTTTCTAATATGTACCTTTTGTCACTCCAGTGGCCTTACCCCATGTTTTATCTGCATTTGCTTTAACCTCACAATCATGCTGTTTTGTCAAAGTTCTGTGAGATAACTTGGTTTAGCTGACATATTCTGGTCCATTTCAGTCTCATACACACACCCCTGTAACCTAAATGCAGATGTGTGTACTGCATACTATACCCATACCTATACATGCATGTTCTGATTACATATCATAGGGCAGCAACACCTGTTCTAATTAGTCCTGTTTGGGCCATGTTTCTAGTGTGCCTGTTGATTCAGTTTGGTAAATAAATGCACTCTAAGAAGATGCATGCATGTGTTTGTGTGTGTCTACTGTGTAATAGTTTCAGTTCTTTAGTTTATTTAAATACAGACTGCTCTCACAGCTGTGTTGAAATGAGTGAATGTGCAACAGACTATAGCACATTTACCAAGCCAGCAACAGTGTGTGATTTGTAGCCTTTAACACCCAATTTGTGGATTTAGCTAAACTGAAAATTTAGGGTATGTTCCACAGATAAAAGGTTTTAATAACAGTAATAATAATAAATTAATAATACAATTGTCAGTGCACTCAGTGAAATTTCTTTGTATGCAGTGCACTCACAACTCAGCTATTTGTAATCCATGATGGCTACACAACATTTCATTTATCCAATTAGCAGCAATCTTTGATGAACGCACCCTCACAACTGTCATTTAACTTTGCTGTTTGATATGACTTCCATCCCCGTTTCCCAGTTCCTCTCGATGTTGCTGCTACTGTTCTTTCTGCGGTACACACTATTGTCTGTGTTGTATTTACATTAAACACTACACAATCTGTCCTTTGTAAATTTCCACTGCAGATACTCCAACTACACGTGAAGGCAATTGCAAATTCTGAAAAGACATTTTTGCAAAGAAAGAAAGTGGGTTTGAAGACACAACTGTCAGGCAGTGTATTGTGGTTGTTTGTGATTTCCAGGACAAGTACCTGCTCTGCATAATGTTTAGAGATGAACTGTAAATTTAAAAAAAGATCCTTACAAAGGGAGTTTACCGAATGCTGTGTGAACAGGGAACATATTCTCTGAAGTTCAGATGAAATAAATTCCTCTCAATATAAATCTACTCTGCTCACAAGGATACGGTTAAGCGAAGTGGCACTTAGGTAGGTACCCACAATTGCAACCCACTTTTGACATTTAGATTCACACGAGTGAAGGACTAATGCAGCCTGACTGTATAGTAACAAACTTCATGTAATCTTTCCCATTATTGGGGAGTGGGACAAAAAGGCTTGGGACGCCGGAGGGTACTTACGAGTGCCATCGAACCGGGTGGCGATGGTGTCCAAGAAAGTGTTCTGGGGAGCCAGCAGACCCTTCATTACTGGCATCTTGGCCTGGGTCAGGAAGCCTCAGTGGTTTCCATAGAATTACTCCTTTCTGAGAGAGGGGGTCCCACAAAGGGGGGATCCCACAGGACACTTCCACACCAGAATAACAGACACACTGCAACTGGAAGCAGTCCCCCCCTACTCCTCGTGCTGTCCAGGCTGTCCTCACATTGTTCTCCGCTCACAGAGATCAGCCGAAATGACCCCAGCACATTTCACTCAGCTGGCAAGAGATGACAGAGTCCACAGCCCTATTAAGCCCACTGATGCTCACTACCACACAAGGATCCCTGTACCTGACATCTCTGGCATTGTAATTACCCTCTCTCTCTCTCTCTTTCTCTCTCTCCCTCCTCTGCTCCCTCTTGCTGAAAGCCTGGTTGAGCAGAGCGATTGAGTCTTCTCCAGTTTTCTCTTTCTGCCTCACCCCCTTCTCTCTGTCTACTCCTCCACTCCCACTTTTATCTACTCCTGATCCTCTAGTTTTCAGCCAATAAGACTCAATGTTCGTTCTTTCCTGTAGCAACCTATCCTCATTTTAGTGATACTGGAGGAGGGAGACATCGCTGGTGCTGTTACTAATATTGTCATGACACTCATAGTCTTACCACTTTAATTAGCAGTAACTAACTGTACAGGAAGGAGATTCAGACCTTAGGAGGTGTCACCAGATGTTGTTTTTCATCATATAATGAAACAGCACCATCCTAATGTTTCTACCCCATTGGTGGAGAACATAAAGATCATTTCTATAAATTCACCTCATATAATTAACACCTACTATTTCATGTGCATTAAACTCCTTTGAATGTGTGGGTGAAAGACACCATTTTTCCCTTGGTGAAAGAGAATCTATACAGGAGCTCCTAGAATGGCTGGTACAGTCAACCTGCTCATTTGTGTTTTTCATGCTCGTTTTTATCACTCAATAGGAAGCAGAAAGAGAAAAATCACAGCTACTGCACCAAAAATAACTTTAAAGGATGAGGGTAGAATAATTTTGCAGAAGACCTGACAAAGAGAGAAAGAAACCCAGAGCATGGGGTCTAGCGACTGGTGGATGAGCATTAACCCAGAATGAGCAGAAGAGGAGGGAGAGGGAGAGAGAGAAAGCTGTGTTTCTCTCTGAAAGTGACATTGCTAGGCAGAACAGAAAGGAAAATTCCTCAACAGGTTGAATCTGCCTCCAACCACACCAAACCATTTTCAACAGGGCTCACTGTCACCCCCCTCCCCTCCCTTTCTTTTGTGAAATGGAGCCCCAGCGGTTATTAAACTGAACACTAATGGTGCCCCCTGGTTTGCAAACACATTAGTCACCATGGATTGTCACCACATATATCACGAAACTGTCTCCTTGACGGTTACACAACTGGCTACAGTTGTTATATGCTCTTGTTGTTTTTTGACGCCCAGGGTTTGTCCACGACTGTCATCGTGATTATGATAATTAAATCATAGGGGTGCTAAAAACGCCAACAGCAGGCAGACAATGACTAATACCAGACTCTCTGTTCCTGTGGTTTTCTCAGTGCATCCCATTAGATACAACCTTTGCCCAGCATACAGCCCTTTATGGGTTCCTTCGCCTGCCTGCATGTGTCTGTTTGGCTTTAAGCTGGACATTGGCCAATCTGCTCATCACACATGTTGAGGCAGCACCACAATGGTCACCCACCCTCAGTGTTCTCATTAAAGTTCTTATCAACACAACCGTAAAATTCAGAGGATACAGATCACTCTTTAATGTAAAACGTGTGGATGGTTGGAGCAGCTGCAGTTTTTAAGGTCACTTGAAGATTCCTTCTTTATAGAATCCTTCAGCAAATTGCCCAGCCCTGCAGGACAGTTTAGAGGATATCAGATATCAGATATCAGTGCTCATTACGATGGCTGCCTGATGGCTATGGCAAGTCACTTTAAGCAAGTGACTGAATAATGACCCAGTGTCAGCGCTGTTCCTTCAGGGACTTCAGGTTTGTCTTTTCTACCAATTTAATGAGTGAGATAGCTCTCATTACCATCATTATCCTGGCTAGGAAAGAGCTGGCCACAACAAAAAAAGACCTCAAACCATCTAGCTCCTCTGCCTCACCTGATTTAAGGCCCGGCTAAAACGTTACATGCCTCATTAACATAAATGGGTTGTTTGAGGGACCATACAAATGCAGAAGAACATAGTGTCTATTTGTGGCTTCAGAATTGCAATTAGCCACAGTGCAATCAAAAGTCAGTTACTTGACTGAACACATTATCAGAACTGGTAGTTGAGAGGGCTACAGAATTTAGAGAATTCAGAATTTTGACAAAAAAGGTGGTGCTTTGAAGAGCAAGCACTGAGAACAAAGAGGAGTGAGAAAGACTGACCCCACACTTTCAACAGAATAAGACATGTCAGACAAAAGAAGCAAAACCTTTATCACAGAAACTCCTCATGTCTTCCTGTGCAGTCAAAGCAGAGGTTTTATTTAAGGACAGAGATTACGCCAGGTCCTGTATGGCTCCCTGATGAAGTGAATGTCTTAATCATAATAGAAATAAATCACCAAATCATGGCAGTACCCAGTAAGACACTTGCTTGTTTGAGATATTTCTTATTAGATGAGACAGTGCTGTATTTGTGAAGTTTGCATAGAAAACCTCAGCAAACAAACATGAGAGCAGAGTTAAAAGGCAGATTCAATTCAAAGTCATTGTTACACAATTACATTAATACACAAACACAAAGATCTACTTTCACAGCTTTTCTAACTGTGGATACTAGTTTGATAACATGAATATGCTTGATGTCCATCTATATATGTTGTGTCATTTGCTTTTGTGATGTATCACCTAAAGTATGATTATGGCTGATACATCATTTTTAAAACCCTTATTAATAAAACATCATATAAGCTTTTTTGGTTCATTCATAGGCAGCATATTTACCTTCACTTTCATTTACACACAAGTTCCACAACATCCTTTTCAACAAGCAATTTATATTTATCAAGGAAAGCTACATGCCAGTTATGCCATGCAGCACTCCAAATTGTCCCCCCAAAAATAATTTAATGTTTCATTTTATTAACACACAAAATGTATTTAAATGGAGCACTGCTGTAAGACGGGTAATGAAATGGACCACAAATGTAAATGCACTCTACAATCACATAGGCTCAGCTCTCTAGTCTTGCTTTTTTTCTCCATCCGGAAAATGAACAATCACTGCATGCACATAGCCTCAGTGAGTGCACGCATAATTTCAATTTTTCAATGTTTCAAACAAAGGCCACCACAGTAAAACGAATGAACTACTTAGTCATCACAACCCAGTTACTTTAACTGCTGGTAGTTATTTCTAAATGTATTGCCTGGAATTGTGGTATTGGAAACATATTTTGACAATAGCCACATTTATCACGATTCTGATTTAATGTTTGCCAGTAAAAATGAGTCATGGAGTGAACAGAACAAATGGAAACATAATGCCACAGTTACAGCCAGGCAATTTCATGTTCTTATTACATTACTGGGCATAATTTGCAGTATTTACACAACTGCTGCCACCTGCTGGCCTTTTTTTTTTTTGTTGCTTTTTTGGCTAAAACTATACAAATCTGAATAGATTATAGGATTCATTATATTAATAAACCAGCAAATCATGGCATTCCCTTCACAGCAGAATACACAGAACCTGTTGTCAAATGTTGCTATTGAGTAAGACAATAGGCAGACCCTGCTTTAGCCTTTCTGTACCAGTCTTTAAGCCAGATAAGGTTCCACGAATGTCACCATGATTAATGTAACAGTTATTGGTATGCTATTGGAGTACTTTCAGTGAGGTCTTAGACGCTGTCCAAAAAGTTCCTGCGCCGGGATCGGAGGCGCAGGGCGTCAGCAGCAGTGTTGCGCGGGCGGGGCGGGCGGCGCTGGCCTCGGCCCTCCGGCCCACGGTGAGGATGCCCGCCGCCTGGTCCCTGGACCCGTGGAGTAGCTGCAGGAGGCGGCTCTGGAGTCTCCGCTCCCCGATTTTACGCTTGGCCAGCGTTAGGATACTGAGGGTGGTGCCCTCATAACTGGCGCCCGCGCAGCAGGGCGGGACGCCCGGGGGACAGGGGCACGCCCTGTAAAGGCAGCAGCCAGGCATGCTCTGCACCCCATGGGCTAAGCGCAGCAGCAGCAGCGCCAACCAGAGGAGCTTCTGTTAGGAGACGCAGCAACAATGGGGCAGAGAGGGAGGGAGGGAGGGAAGGGGTCCACAAAATGAGGCAGAAGAAAAATACTATAATATGTACTGTATAACTGCATGCAGTAAAAAAGTAGCAGTTAAAAATACAGCCCTATGCAAGTTTTAATAATTACTTTATTGCTGCAAGTCACAGTGAGGCAAATCATTTTGATGCATCACTGTGCCACAGTCAAAGCTCAAAGGCATTTCCACTGGAAATTAGGAGTAGCAGCAGATGAGTGTAATTCACAGGCAGAGCAACACTGAAGGCCCATTAGCCTCATGCACGCATTTGAGTGATATCTGACAGGCTTCTGAGAATGCATTAGGTGACAAGAGGCGTAAAAACGCCAGCTAATGCTTTGGGTGCCATGAGCTTGCTGTGCTCTGCATTTCATAAAATCCGTCTCCCTCGCCCATCTACTTCGTATGATTTATTATCTAAGCAGACTCCCTTAATGTGGTGTGTACAAGTTCAAATAATAACACATGCATTTTACCCTTTTAACTTGCTGGTTAGTAGTCTAGATCCCTAACCATGACAAAACCCTGCCACCCTATGCAAAAAAAGAAAGTCTGAGAGTGATTGAAATCCTTCTCTTGCGGCCCTACCTTGGCAGTAGAAGATTTCATTTCGGCGGCTACTGTTCACAGCCCTGCATGGGCAGGGCTCATATTCTTCCCAAGGTCAGGCACGGGTGTCCTCCCTCTGTGCCTGTTCCCAGGGTCTTATATACCCACCCCCCCAAGCCTTGACTCATTTGCCCACGTCCTCAGACTTCCTGCTGGATACCAGTGGGCGAGCCTCACCGTCGAGAACAAAGAGAGCTACATTCATCTGCCGTGCTCATTCAGTGCGGAATGCGATGTGGAGGTGCTGGCTGTGGTCTGTCCTGGGTCATCTCCAGATCAGTGCAGGGAACTTCACATTTGTTTGGAAACACCATTGTGTAGGCCTGATCTGAGCCTTGTTATGACATACTGCTGAGGTGAAATGCACAGATAATTGGACTGTAATTACCAGAAGGTTACCATGACCCCATTGAGGGTATCTACCCCACAAAAGATGCAAGGCCTTTTTAAGGGACAGGGGAAACTTAATTATGTCAAGGAGAATAGCCTTTTTGCACAAAAGACTCCTTATTGAGATGGCCATTGCTTTAAGGGAACTGAGATTTCTGTTATACCAAAGGGCTTCGCCTGAATGAAACTTGTTCTGCTGAAATCACAGAGCTGCTTGTTTGTTAGTGTCCACTCTGTGTCATGAACACAAGATGTCACTTTCCCCACATCCACAAAGAAACACAGAAATAAATTACAACCACTCACAATGGAAAGCACCAGAACCTGCTGGTAAATATTGCCACTGAAGAAGATATGAACGATGTATGATGTATGAATATATACAAGAAGACATCAACTCAAGAAGCCCATTACAGTTTACCCTTTATGCAGCAATATTAAAGCCAGATAGAGGTCTGGGAAAAACATGTATGCAATGACACGTTCAACATCAGATTACTGCCAGGATAAGGGGATCATGCACCATCTAAAATGGATTTACCTGCACAGTGCTTCAGCCAGCTGATGTAAATTTGATGAAAACCACCAGACATGCTTTGCAGCAGGGGCAAAAATGTGTCGACCAGGACTGTTTTGCAGACTGGCAGCATTCCATGGTTGGACACAGGCCCACGGGCTCCAGTGAATGAATGAGGAAAGCATCATTAGACCATGACTATGGCAAAGGCTGATGGACACTGGGGCCATCTCATAGCTTGAATCTATCAGTCATCATAACAGTAGATTTGATCAAATCAAACTTTTCAACAAAAACACAAAAAAGATATGAAAATGGTGGATTGAACAGTAAAAAAGAGATACAGTGGGGTGCGCGTTTTTTATTTGTTGTACCATGGCTGCACATGACAAATGTTCTCTGCATCAGGTGAGAAAAAGCACTTTAAAGACGGTAAGAAAATTTTTACTGCTCTGCTTCTTTCTTCTATTCATGACACAAATGAGATCAATAGCTTCTGATTCCTTGTTCTGATGTTTTTGGCAAACAACAGAAGCACTTTTCACTATGTTTGTGATGTTTCCCAGTGACGGAGGAACTGTCCTGAGAATAGTCACACCATGATTCGCCACACATTTTCTCCGAGACTCACATAATTGTGATACACACCACCCAGTGGACAATAAGTGAGCTGCAACTCCTGAGTGGCCCTATTCGCACACTTGCCATGTTACACTCGCACTTACTGGAATACTCATTCAGCAATTGAAATAAAAAAGGATAAGCAAGTTCTCAATATAAACTTAGCCATTTCTCTTATATAATAATTATTAAAAACGTGAAATTACTGAAGACTTAGATAAAAATAAAAAAACACTACAAACTAAAGATAGTCAACACCTGTTCATAACACAAAATCAGCAAAATGAGAGGAAACAAGGGCAATAAGGTGGGAAAAGTAATAGGCCAGCTTTAATGGGCTGACATTTTGAGATCATACAGGATCCACAGTTGCCATTAATGTGAAACAATTGTCAGGTAATTTATTCATTAAGTTGAATCCTAGTATGTTAACAAACACGTACCCCACACCCTTACCCTCACATAACCATATTCTGAGCAGTGGAACACCTGGTGTCAAGTTACTGTATATAAAATCCTCATAATATTAATATCACTAATAATAATGACATTAGCAGGGATGCTGTTTCTGGACAAACCTTAGTCAGAGTTTTCATTTAATTGTACTAGGAAGAGTTCTGTATTACTGCAATGTTTCTGTAATTTGTTTTTTTTTTTTTTTTTTTGCATGACTACATCCCACTTTCTTCACATTTGACAAGACTGCACTCACCCAGACAAAAACCGAAATTTCCAGTTAAAACACAGCAGGCTGCTTACAGTACTATGCACTTCAGAGGGACGACATCATCAATGCACATCACAGAGAGAGCCCATGGCGAGGGGCCAGGGAGACCCCGCTGAAAAATACCTGCCTTCACAAAATAAACAAACTGGCGGAATTAAAAGTACAAGTCTTGTCCTGCAGGGGGAGCCAGAGTCTCTGTTGGACTGTGCCCTTAAGAGGCAAGGGATGGGCCTGCTGAATCTTACAATTTCCCCTGCTCGTGCAATAAAGCCTCTTCTTTCAGTGCGGACGGGCCTCGGAAGGGGAGAGGAGCATAAGATGGTATGAGGCAGGAGGGAGTCTGTTGAGAGGAAGGAGCAGAAGAACAAAGCCTATGAACATAATTTAATTTAGTTTAATAATGAACATGTAATGCCAGATGACTGTGTGGGGAAGGTGTGTCTCCACGGTGCAGGCCGTGACTGGAGGTTATGGTGGACCCAGAGCAAAGGCGGAAGAAATCTGCAGTGAACCGTTTGAGACTGGGCTTTCTTCCCTGCCCTGCCCCTGCAGTTGGACTGTAATGGATTCTCAGGGCGCTGCAGATTGCCGCCTGGCACGGAGGAAGGAAAGGCGGAATGAGGCTGTGTCCGGGAGCTCACAGCGGTGTCCAGGTTCGCCTGCTCAGGGTCAGTCTCAGAGCCCTGGCAGGAAGAGCTTCCTCCATGCAGAGATGTAAGGGCAGTAGGGTTGGGGAGGGAGGCATTCTGCCTGCTGTGTCCGACCTCCCTCTGTCACTCTTGTAAACAGGATATCTTGTGCCTGCCCGCTGACTCCGCCTCATAGACTCACACCTCTCTCATGTCTCCAAGTCTGTCTTTCTTTCCATCCCTCTGTTCTCTTATGCCTTCACACTCCTATTCCATTGCAGCCTATACCCCTACAGAAGTCCTCTCCTGAACCCTGCCCCCTCTCTCGTATCTGTGCACCCGATTGGCTCAGGCTCGCGGGTGTCGGCCGGCGGTCAGCAGGAGCCGTTGTCGCTGCCCATCTCGTTCTCCGGGATGACGTCCAGGCCGGCGCGGGCGCGAGGCAGCTCGGGGGACGAGGCGGCTCCGTTCTTGCTGAGGCCGCAGGACTGGGCGGCGTGGTGGATCTGTCGCAGGGTGTCCACGGCCTCATTCTTTGCATGCTTCAGCAGATCTGCCTGGCCCTGCAGACAGACAGACAAAACCTTACCACCTAGCTTTATCTGGGGCCTGGGTGTGACTCTCAGCAGCTCCTCTGTATTCACACACATTCCACAGACACATTTTTCCATGGGTCTCACACAGCTTGGGTTATATGTGCTGCATACAGTTAGACCAGGTTATGATTTTGAGAGATTTTTTCTGTTACAAAAATGTACAGGTACCTTAAACACTTTCACACCTTTCAAATACAATGTAAGGACATGAGAACGGAAACAGAGGAAACTACACTGAACAGCCACTTCCTGTTTGTATCTACTCTTTTCTGCTGAATCTTGAGGATTGATAAAATCACACTGCTTCAGTTCCCTCAGGGTGTGAGGTGCTATACAAACTCTGAAGCAGTAGGTGGCAGTGCAACATCTTGCTGGAAAGTGAAAACGGCAAAGATCCAGAGATTGTTGGAACTAAGAGGAGCGCATTGCACTGATAAGTAATGCCATAAGTTTACATGCGTTTTTGTTTATTTCTGGATAGCAGCAGGGATATTGCAAAGCCAAGGAAGGTTGTGTGGCACTGTGCAGCCGATCTGTGGTGCTTTGGTCTTAGAGGGAATCAGCTGTGGTTTCCCACTGTGCTGATATGCTTTCTGATGTGTGTCAGACAGGGACTGTGAATGGCTAGGGTGGTGACGAGGCAAGAGGTGTTGAGGATTAACCCAGGTGGTGACAACCCTCATCTCATGTGTCACCAAAAGGACAACACTCAGAGATCCGAAGATCTTCATAAGAGTTGGGCCTGGTAATCCTAGAGGTGGAATAATTACAGCTCAACTAATCTCAATTCTACTTTCATCTGGCATACCACCCTTTAATAATCAACTTTACAGTTGATTAATGCATGTTACAGTCCACTATTTCCAAACAATCCAAAAGAAACTAACTGGGAAAAACTGACAAATTATTCCTAGGGAAAAGTGAAAAAAGGAAATACACGAGAAAACAGGAAACCAGGTTAACTGCTTGCATCATTAACAGTTCAAATAACTACATTTATTCTTTCTTTTTTTTTAAGAGAACAGCCCCAGCTGTCCTTTAAGCATGGTTTAAAGGTCTTCTCACTTTTGCCATGACTTCATCAAGGAAGGCTTTTTGTATCAATGCTACAAACCAAATGAAGACTGTGAGCTAATTAAGGAAAGTGAAGCTTCCCTCTTCATGTGCTGGCTGTCTAGAGAAAGACATCATTTCACAAAAGATGTGAATTCAGCTCTACCCTTCGACTCTGGGAGGTCCAAACACAGAGCTGGTGCCTGGGGCCCCTCTCCCCGGCTTTTCATTACAGGGCTGTTTACAGAAAGTCAATTCTGTTTAGCACTGCAGGCTGCCGAATACAAAACGTGCAGCGTTTGTCTGGGTCTGGAACGGCAGATAAACAAACCGAGCGAACGCTGCGCTCCTTCCACCCACAACGAATTGAAATCTTCCTCATAGATTCTGAGAGCATTTCGCCGTCTTTTTTTTTTTTTTTTTTTTTTTTTTTTTGCCCCCGCGTCTTCCTTTCTTCAGCAGGCAGGCAATTAAGCGATGGGTTGATCTCTCTCTGCGCTTTATCGGTAGTAACGTTATTGCAGGTAATGATTCGTGCAGCTCCCAAACGAGGCAGATAAAACGGCTATCTGATTCTGTGGCCTTGTCGCTGGCGGAGAAAGTGAGATACCGAGGGGCTGCTTCGGAACAGTTTTCACACGTTGAAAACCAGGGGAAATGGCATACGTGCCTTTCTAAGCATAGCTACATGGCTCTATCAGGTGTTATGAAGCCTAAGACCAGAAGAAGCCATTTCTGCAGAGTAGCTGTGGGAGTTATTGATTTGAATCCTATGTGGAAGTCCTTTCGTTTGCCTGAGTGCCATTAATGCCTGCTAACTTGCAGGAAGTACCCAGCAGAGTTCAGAGAGTGATTTTAGGACAGGATTGAAGTCAACTTTAAAAAAGGCCAAATCATCCGTTTGCTTTTGCTCCTCAAAATATCATCATTCCTATTTTGACATTTCAAAGCTTGCATGAGTTTTGTCATTTAAAAGTGTCCTTAGCTGTCCTGTCCTAAAATCCCTTCATCAATCTGACTCTTAACAATTCATATTTTCTTCATAAAAGAACAAGCAAATCTGTGCCACGTTAAACTGTAAATGCAATACAAGTCATCTGAATGCCCAGGAGAGTCTCCCTAGGCAGCAAAGACATAAAACAAATATTACTAATGCTTACTATAACAAAACAATATTTTTTGTTTGTTATTATTATCATCATTATTGGATTATCTTATTTATTTTGTGTAGTTGTTATTTTCAAGGGCTTTTCTCAGGGTAATGATTATTAACTATGAGTTTTATGTGCATTTCTGACAAAAAACCATGTAGGATGATGCATGATGACTACCAGAATTTTATAATGAGGCAAGTATTACACTAATAGGGCCCAGCTTCATTTTGGCAGCGATTCGCCTTAAACCTGGCTGCAAAGCAAGAAATTGCGTGGCAAGTAATCAATACTCAGCAGGGGGCACAATGCACTGACTCAGAGCCAGCGATTCTCCGCAACTCAGAATTCCAGACGAACAAAAGAGAGCGCTTTGGTTTTCATTGTGTGGGTGACAGCCAGTGACAGCCTATCATTGTTCCTCCATTCAAATACACATTACCAGCCCCATGTTCATTTGCCAACCCTGACGGTGCTGTCGTGTGGTGTATACACGAGCTTTGGTTAGAAGGCTCAAGCTCACAGTGAATTGTGACCCTCACAACATTTTTTTTTTTTTTTTTATAAAGGCCCGCAGTGATAGCTTTTTTTCCCCCTCATGTTTCCCCCCTGTGGGGCCCCACTGTTCCTTGCAAATGGATTTTTCCTATAAATCTGGCACAGCTGATCAAAAGCCGACCACACAAGAGGAAAGCGGGGATTCTCCAATGCTGAAGACACCAGTCAAGCTGAACCCCCTTTTCTTCCCACAGCACCCCCCGCCGCCCTCCTCACCTTCAGCACAGTAATGTTCCAGGCGTAGCTCTCCATGGCCTTCTGAAGCTTGCGTCCCTTCAGGCCCTCCTTGGCCCCGATCCTGTGGAGGTCCTCGTGGAAGTCCAGCCCTGAGGAGCAATGACAGAAGGAGCACATTTTAACAGCCCCTGCCTGCCGGAACACTGAGCCGTGATACCAAAGAGCAGAGTTTCTTTAATATTTTCTATGGCGTCTAGGCCTTGGAGTCACCAGCCTGGTGGTTTCCCTGAGGACATGGGTGGAATAATGGGATGCTATGTTCTGCCCTCTCACCAGTCCTGGCCTCAACAATAAGCCATTCAGTGTTTTTGCACCTTTCTTAACAACCTGTTGCAGATTTGCAACCAGGATACAAAGCTCAGGCAGCTGATTCTAGCCACCTCCAGACACCATGCCATATGCTACACATGGGTGCAGGTACTGATGTTTGTGAGGTTATGCAGTCAAATCCTTTATCTGTGTAGTAATTGTTACAAAGGGGCTAAGCCTGTTGCTACGAGATGCAAAGTAAAGGCTTAGCTTAGTATAGTACACATATGATGAGTATAAAATGAATGAACAAAGAAATTCCAGGATAGAGATAAATACACATTATTTGGCATATGGCTCAAAATGGGTACAGTAACCTCCTGTTCTTCACAGTTATCTGTGTCCCAACACTCTGCCATCATAGTATGTCATCCCAACCCAGCTGTTCCAGTGCTGCCTCTTGCCTCTTTTTGTCCTAGACTCCAATCCCAAGAAAACAGAAAGCAACAAACAAGCAACAACAATGACAACAAAAAACAGACTGGGCAGCTTTCCCCTCCCCCAGAGAGAAATGATTGGCCAACAACAGCATGTACTTCTTTTTCATAACCTCTTTGTGGGAGTGCTATTACAGGTGGGGAAGTATAAATATCCTGTTCTATTTGGGGAGGGACAATACACGCGTGGCTGGCATTGCCTCCTGTCTTGGCCTGGCCTTTTTTTAATGACCACAATCAATCTTGTCAACACATCAGGTCTTTATTAGGTTACTTAAGAATGAGCTGTAATTCCCCTAGCATTCTCTCAGATGGAGATTATTCAACATCCAGAGCAAAGGAAAAAACTCCCAGTGGCCAATTTGTGCTTGTAATTATCAGCTGTTATTCTATTCAAAATAGTTTGCTAAATCACATACGTTTCAACATTATATATCACTTACAGCCTTGGTGCATTTCTTCAAAATAAGGCCAACATTCCTCTTTGAATATAATTATGCAGCTATTTGGGGTATCAGACACAAAACTCAGAGTTCCTCATGCAGTGACCTTCATAAGGGATCAAAGACATTTCTCCTCATTGGAATAATAAAGGCAACATGCATTAGAACATGGTATAATATGCTTGTAAAGTGAAGAGCACAACAGCTACATTAGACAAGGAACATAAGGATTCACTTTTGAATGGTATAGGTTATGACTGTAAGTTATATTATTTAGTGGTCCCTTGAATTAATATCGTAAAATCAAGGTGAAATTCACTAGATTTACTTCATGGCTAAGTTTCTTCATGTGACAAATGTTGCTTTAACTGTTTAACTGCTTTAACTTCAGTACAAGGCTGAAATCAGACTACATTCTGCAACTGTAGTGTTTCTGGTACAATAAGCACAGAGTTATACATGAATATTCACACCAATTTATTATTTTTACTACATTAAGCATATCAGATCTTGTTCAGATTACCCACAGCTTCCTCAACTGTCAGTAAATCTTGTGTGAAATCTGCTAAATGGACAACACAGCTGAAATCTCTGCGCAGAGCTGGCATTTTTCAAGCCGGTCCCGATCAGCCGGCTTCAGCAGGCTGGCACAGCAGGTATGGCTCGCTCGCGTCCGTGCCGCTTCCTCCGACACCGATCGCAGGGACTGCATCTCTGCAGCGCTCAGCAGGTCGGATCGCGCTGTAATGCGTACCGCGCTCAGCGAGATCGGCCATTACTCACGCTCCGCACGAATCGCCGGTGCTGAACCTCATCTAAAATGTCACGGGCGGCGAGCTGGGAACAGCCCGCAAAATCACAGAGAGGGACTCTTTAGGGCTGACTCCACAACAGATGCAGGGAAAGCCTAAGCATCGCGGCACATTCGTGCGTGCTATTGTGTACCACTTTTGAACCATCTCATGGTTAAAGGTCAGCCTGAGTGCACCTTCACTTTGGCATTTGAGTGGATACAAAGCATGCACACGACAGACATTCTGATATACAGCAGAAAATCTCCCACAAATCTTTGCATTTCGGGGAAACCAAGTACTTTGCAATGCATCTCTTACAGTCAATTCCTGTTCTATATGGCTAAGATAAGATTAGAAAACCTAGAACCGAGACCTCTACTGTTTCAAAATGATGCCAAATGCCGAGCGAATGTGTAGACACAACTGATTTCATAAGGATTTTTTTTTTGGTATAAAAATGAGTTTTCACAAATGACCTCTCTGGGGCATCAACATATTGCTTTTCTTGCATTCCAAAGGGAGGGAAACTCAAAAAGTCAGCTACCACCCTTAATAGTATAAGTAATGGGTACACATTGCCAAAGCCAAGGGCTCTCTCCAGAATACAGCAGTGCCTTGACTTTGATCGTGAGAGTAGCACATAAGGATCACAGAGTCCAAAGGAAGACAGTTCCCATGTAAAAGGCAGAAATCCTTTGATCCTTCTTATATCACACACACACACAAATTCATCAGTAAACGTCATTGCTTACATCAGGCTCTCACCCACACTGTTAAGCAAGTGTGAATCATCCATTCGCTGCAGTTTCCCTCTAGCATATATCTTCAGGATGTTTAATGGTCAAGGGCCCACTTGAAGTGCCTTCAGTGCTGTTTCTGCCGAACCTCAAAAGCAGTTTACCTTAGAATTACACTTCTATAATGTGCATGTAATTGAGACTTAAAATAAACTTTTTTTTTTTTTTTGAGAAAATATAATGAGCGTTTGAGATGGAAACTTCCATGAGTTTTACTTCCTTGTAGAACGGCCGGGCCCTAATAGCAAACATTTTGTCCTGTTTTGTGGCACAAAAAAGTGACCTTCATCTTGTTCGCAGCACCAAGCATTTGACCTGTTTTCCGAAAAGGAAAAAAAAAAAGGGCTACCAGCAACACTCGGTTTGCGCAAACTTGGCTGTTTGAACGCACACCTCTGGCCGAGCTTTTTCCATTCGTGTGGTGCCCTCAGCTGACCCTTTCACATCCCCTTTCAATTTCTCCTGTATGTGGGAAATATTCCACTTTACTCCACCTGACTGCTTTCCTGCTCTTTGCAGCATAGACCCCTGTCCTTGCTCTCTGTGTGTCCTCATCCTCTGTGTCCTCTCCGACCTACACAGACACATGCACAGCTATTTCCCAGAATCCCTGTCTTTCACACTGTCCACATCCACCTCATCCTCCTCCCTCCCCCCCGGACAAAAGAGAGAGAAGTAGAAAGCAATTTTGTGTGTGAGAATGAGCTTTGCACTCATCGCCACAGGCGTTAGGCGCGGGCAATAGCGAGCGCTTGAGGAAAGCTTTCCCTGTGCGCCCCCCCCGATGATGTCATAACGACAGGGGAGGGTGGTGTCTGGAGACACGCTCTGGGGAGTGGGATGAGAATGGGCTGTTTTGTCATTGTTACCCAGTGAGCTACTATTACGAGGACGGTGTCTGGATGCGTGAGGAACGGTGGCAGAGCTGCCAGTCCTGTCACCTCCCAGCTGTCTGTGGAAGACGTGCTCCAGCGTGCTCCAGGCCTGATTGCTCTAAAGAAGAGACAACCCCAATCAACTTTAATATGGCAGCCGCTGGCACTTGACAAAATTAAATTGATTGATAGCGCGATAAAAGTGAATGACTGATGCGACGGAAACAGGAGTTTTTTTTAGGGGAAAAGGCAGAAGAGTTGAGCGATGTTTTAAACAGGAGTACAGTTTGGATTTTCAATCCAGCAATTGAGAGGCAATTTTTGACGGGTACCTATCACTTATGATAGTGACCCGGACTTATTATCCAGCTAATGGGCAAGATTCCCACTGCATAGCCTGAGCATTGTAGTACTATAAAAATCTCTCCATTCGACTGTGACATACATGCTTTAGTTAGGCAATGGGTTACAATCATTGCACTCACTCGGTAGCCCAAATTAATGCCTGAAGTAGAGTAGAGTAACTGAGGCCAGGGTACTGGCATCAAACCCATGACCTGCAGGTACTGAGACCACTGCTTTAACCCCGGCATCACAGGCCATTTGCCTCAACCTCAAATCCACATGCACATTTAATACTCACTGAGTTTTGAATAGATCATACTTTACCATTTGCTTTGCTATCAGAGCAAAAGCTGTCAAAGCATATTCCACAAGAATCAACACAGTCCCTTTTCAGTGTTTGCATAATGCAACTTGACATTAGCCGCGCTCACATATTTATGAAGTCTTGCCTTCCCGCATGAGAGTCCATGCAGAACTGGGGAAATGTCACTCTTTTGTCTGATATAACATTCTGAAGGTTGAATTAAATGTCAAATTACACCCTTCAAAGCTGAACCAATCAGAGTTTGCGGGTAAGTTCCAGTCAATGCAAATCTCTCTGTCGACATCCACACAGTCCTGCAGTGCGCTGTACACATGCTCACCTTTTTTGAGCATCAAAGTACTATGTAACAGGTAACCCTCCTATGATAATTGTCTTAGGACACAACTCATTGACTTGCACTGCCGGACTTGATCAGGTGTGGCCCAATCAACCTGAGAACCAGCATATTTACTAAAGGAACAACACTCCATTTTTGTATGGTAACATGTAATGACAAGAGAGCAGCTGGTTGAGGGAAAAAAAAAATCAGGCAGGGGATGCTGGGAAATGAGAAAAGGGCCTGTTTTGCTTTTAATTAAAGTGGGACAGGGGAGGGCGGGCCACCTCAGCGCCTGCTGCCTGGGACTCAATTAACCTGTGACAGCGACTCCAGCCTGCCACTCAGTCTGGCATTTCTCCAATTATTCACACCCTAGCCCCCCTACCTGGATGGTTCATGTCTGTATGTCGTCCCTGTAACAGTGCGTTTGGAGACTGGAAAAGGGTAGCAGGGGAGAAGGGGTCTGGTTAAGGTACACCTCGAGACAAACCTCGCTTGGACAAACTTTTCTCATCCACTCTGTGATCCATGATTACTCATTCCTAGTAAGTGGCCTGATGGTGTTCAGATAAAAGTGCAACACACAGGTTGTGCTTTTTATGAAGGGGAATATCCTGAGCTAACTCCTTCAGTGCCAGTGGGAGTTAGTTTATTTGTATAGTCAACCCAGAGAACCTTAACAAGGGAAACACTAAAATGGCACTATTGGTTCTGAATCTATATCAATGTTTGCAACCCACTCTTGGTTAAAATAGAATGTATCTCAGCATAAACTAATGCAAGAAGGATGCTGTTCGGGTAGCAGTTCTTTGTCATTTCTGAATGCATGTTGTTTGTGTACGAGTCCCTGTGGCTGTATTGAACACCCACGCACCGATGCAACAACTAGATAACTAGATTCAGGACCGTCATAAACACAGATTAAAACATTTAAAAACATACTAAAAAGGCAACTTCAGCATGGCTGAAAAAAAAGAAACCACCATATCAACCCAACCCAGCATTTATAAATTATCATTATGAAGGATAATCTAACTCAACCTTTTCACTGGGGCCCATATTCAAATTCTCAGCAACTTTCTCCAAAAAATTCTTTTCAAACTCAAAGTTTAAGGTGTTATAAATGTGGACCATTTTGAGAGAGCACTCCATACAGATTAAATTTCACAGAGATTAAATAAGGATGGCAAGGATATGAGAGACTAGTAAGGATATCAGTCATCTTCAATAACTGAAATAACTGTTAGAAGAATGCCAGGCTTTCCATAGAAAAGGCAATAACCAAATCTATCTCTATCTCATGTCTGCTGGAAGTCTGCCTCATTGGTCCATCAGTGATTACTCAACCAAATCACTGGCATTTGGTGGCCAATCAACCTAAATTGTATTCAGTGGGAATTATGTCTTAGACTGGTGGGCTGAATGCTGCACTCTGGATGATGTGGAAACTGAACCTGAAGGCACAACATTAATATCAGTGCTGAAGCTGCCACTGAGCAAGCACACAGGAATGCAACAGTGCCAAAATAATGCTGATTCTTGTGTTTTTCACTGGATTTTGCTGATTATGAATCGCACCAGCCTCTCCATTTACACTACTTTTTGAGCATCTGCACTGCACATCCATCAAGCAGATGCAGACACATAATTATGCTGCTGACTGCAGCTGCTGATGAGTTGGTCTGAATAACCCAATCCCTTTTGAATACAGGCGATCCCAACTTTTTGGATTTGATACGCTTCTAGAAAATGGGATGGAAATCTAACTTTTCCTTAAAAACAGCTAAATTTTGGGTAGAGCTGTTCCATTTTGTGATGCGTACACTGCATGATGGTTTACGAATGACAGCACGCAGAGAAGGGATAAAGAGAAATCTCAGTCTGGTGATTTGTGAGTTAGTTTACAATACAGAGTGAGTGGTTGTCTGGGGGGCTAAGTCTACCATGGCAGGTAGCTTTTGGGGCCACCTTACCCATAGGCAGGCTGCATTTGGTCACAGCCCAGCATGTAACCACAACGCCCCACAATATCTGTCAGATAAATTATTTCTGAACAGAAAGGTAACAGAAAGCACAAACCCACAGAAAAGGATATAATCACATACTAATTGCAGTCTTTTTTATGGCTAGCAGCGCCAGTGGTTGATGTGTGTTATGTTAACCTCCAGGAAAACAGAGTGTTCTGATCTTTGCAGGTTGCACACAACAGCAGAGCTTCAGTGAAGCATTTTAAAGCCCCCAAGGGGCCTTACTTCCTGTCTACTTCTTCTGGATCGCACACATGCATGAGCGCACACACACACACACACACACACACACACATACACAGATGTGCGCTCACACACACACACACACACACAAACACACACACACAACCTCTCAATTAATTAACACCTTACTTGCAATCCTTGCTTAGGTTTCTGCAAAAAAACATTTGCCCCCTTTCAGTCTTTATTATTCAAGTCAGCTACTTAAAACTTTCCTTATTTGGCTTCATTCAATACTGTATTACTGTGTACCCTGCACTAGTGCCTTACAGGTAAACACCAGCTGGGCTTGCACCACTGTTCCCTGACTGTGGGACTGTGAAGGGCCCAGACATTTTAAGAGAAAGCTGCTATGAGGAAACAAAAGCTTCCTTTAATTTCATTTCCTTTTTTCTGTTTTGCAAAACAGAACCAAAAGCAGCCAGCATAGGGAGAATGTAATTACATCATAGCACTACCTTGACAAGAAAGAGGCTATATTGTGTGGCACATACTATCCTGCAACCACAGTGAGGGCCATTCGTAAGGGCGGAGAAAGGTAATCTCTGTTGCAGTTCTGAACGGGTGAACAGTACATGCTTTGTATGGTATGGGAGTCTGTATTTTAAGCCTTTTGCAGTGGGGTTCACTCGCTGAGCAGACTGGCTGCCTGACTCTACACCAGTGCCTCGCTTGACTTAGCGTGACATCCCACAGCTACCACCAACACAGCTGCGAGCATAGCCACTCCAGCTACACTGCCATGAACAGTAATGAGCTGTGTTCCCAGGCGACCCCAGTTCTGGCTCTGCTGCTGAGGAGGAACAGTGTGTTTATGAAACAGCTCGGGATTGGTGACCCCAGAGAACCTGCACCGGAGTGGGCTCTTAGAGCCTGCCTAAAGGACAGGGCACAGGCCCGGCACCACGAATGTGACCTGTAGAGGTGTGCCTTGCCCCATCTCAGGCAAGGCACACCTCTGCCGCCCGCTCCGTCGGCCACTCCCCCCCATGGACACAGGCACGCCGCCGGCCAGCGGGGAGCACGCCCTGACAGAATAAGCCCCAGCTCTCAGTATGCGTGTGAGTCAGCGTTAGCATGGAGAGAGGAGACAAAGAGACGGGGTATGAGTGCTAAAAGAGCATGTGCGACTATGTGCAAGTGTGTGGCCGCATTATGTGCCAGACTCCCATCTCCCAAAGAGCTGGGTGGAACTGCTGTTGCCCCTGACGACAAGTGCGTCCACGGGTGACACAAAACGCACGCATTCCCTCCGATTGGCCACCTAAAGATAGCCAAACACACATAATAATACTAATTGAAGCCATGATTCATTATCTAAACTCGCAGTCAGAGATACAGCATTAGGGTGCACCTGCATGACCGCAAATGACAGCAATTGAAAAATGGGGATGGCTGTGCTTTATAATTAGAGGCCAAAACACTGTGATGAATAGGAAAGAGGTCACCACCCTTCTAATCTGGTAGCGTTTTCTCAAAATTGGTTTTGTTACATTGAATTAATACTTCGCAGTCAGGTCTGAATGCTTCCATCCACAAAGGGTGAAGAGTTCATCATTATGTTTTCTTTTTGCTAATTTTCTTCAGTGTTTTTGCTGCAGCACACAAGATGTCCTTATTTTCTCTCTCTGCTGTCAAACAGACATGTAGGTGAATATATATATACATATATATATATACATACATACACACACACACACACACACACACAGTTCTTACTCCTGTTCCTGCTTTCCCAAGTATGGCATTCTTGGCTGCTGACTGGAGACCATCTCTGAAGCTACACACAGCCATGGAAATGCAATGGCTGTTCTGTTGTTTTCAGCAATAGAACTGAAAGAGACTACTCATGCTGACACACCATCCTTAGAGATAACGCGATGACTAACAGAATATTCTCATTTTCTTTCACTACTGGTAAGTGGCCTCACTCGTTTCCCCTCATTCTAGCCACAAAGTAACTACCATCAAGGCACGTAGCCAAAGCCTCTAAGTCACTCTCTTGTCACACTACCCTGTATCATTAATATCAGTGACAGCAGTGTTCCGCAACCTGCAATCCATGCTTTTGCAATGTTGACGAAGAGGCACAATGGTGTATTTCAGGTGGTAGCACGGATGGAGACACCTTGCCAAGGGGTGGGATATCCTTACTGGGGGACATTGTGATGCATTAACTTACCAGCCCGCTGTGCCTGCATGAGCTTGGCGTAGACGACATCGGCAGACTCGATCAGCGTGCGGCTCGTCTGGATCATCTGCATTTAATCAGACAGAAAACAGGGATGGGAAGTTAGACTGAATCCAGCACTTCCTGTACCCAAGCACCACACGGAGCCTGCTGTCAATTCAAGGCCAGCCAAGACAATTGGCCACTTCCTGGAGAAAAAAACCACACATACACAATGCATGAATGGGCCTTTCAGCCACACTTACACAATTTAGTGTTATTAATGTACCATTTATCCCCCATTCTACATTGTGCTGGAAAGGAGATCCTTGTCATTTCCTGTCCAGCTCTTTCAGCATTAATTGTGTGCATAAAGAGAGTGATGCTTTAATGAGGTCAGACAAAAATGAAACTGGTGAATTTTATCTCCAACTTCTCTAGTTGCATTTCAGTTGCATTGCATTACACATAGCAACTGATATGATGACACCACCATGGCTGGCAGTGTGGAGGTGGACGTTAGGGGACAGGATTCAGGTGGAGGGTGAGAGGAGCAGGCTCTGCCCCAATTCTGGCCCCACGCCACTGCCACCTGCAGACTGTTCATTCGCTACAACCAAATCCCACCTCCTTTGTTTAACTGACGCTGGGCAATCCACCCACCATGACAATATGTAGGAAGTCAATACGATGTCACACCTTTGTCTCTAAGGGAGAGAAGGGAAACATTTTTTTCTAGTTCTCCATTGCGCTTATTTCCTTTTGTATTCAACTCAATTTTGAATTTTAACTGAATCCAGCTTTTCAGACCAGTTCGATCCAAGAGGATGCGATATGTGATATTAACTGAGAAGATGATCTATGTACTTCTGAGTGGGGTGGGGAGTTCTGGCTTACATTTTAAACAGTACAGAACATGTATATATAGAGGACTGCTCTTAGTGTGGAGGGAACAAGATGAAAATGATGTCAGCAGCGCATGTTCTAAGTGTGAGTTCAGGCCATGTTTTCCATCACATAGATCTATCACCGCTAGCTGTACCCAAAATTCACAGCTCACCTCAGCTCGTTCACTGGGACACTGCTGCGGGATAAATCTGCCAACGATATGTGGTTTGGGGAATGTTTTTTGGACACTGTGGAGCTGGACCACAGAAGATCAGAGGATGGCAGAGAACCCAGCGTTGCAGGCACCATAAAAGTTTCACTTCTTTGCTGACCCGCTGAAGCCAGGTCAAGCAGTGCACACTGCTGAGGCTCAGTACCTTTTCACTGAGGAGAATCGGTGCACGCAGACAGCTTCTCCCTTCATTCCTTCAAGCTGCACTTAAAGTGGTCCATGTTGAAGAGCTATGTATAATAAATATTATCCCGAAGGAACTGCTGAGGCACATGTGCATAATGCATAAGGGCTTCATTAAGGTTCAGTAGGAGGCAGAGAGCAAAGCAGAAGTAGTTCAGTAGACCACAAGTTAAACAGGCCTGGCAATGCTGTGGCTCAGCTTCTACTACCAAACCTGAAGACAGAGGGTTTGCTAGGAGAAGACTAGTAAAAGAATGAGTCGCACCTTAGAGCCCTTTACCACTCAGGATAGAGGGGTAATAATACGACAGAAAAATGGAAAAACCCATGTTAAATTGCAATTATCAGAATTCACTGCAGCGTTTTGCTGACTGCTCAGAAAATACAAGCAAAGTAAGAGTCACATAAAAATGAAGTGGTATCAGAGCTTTAATGTAAAGAGTAAACAGCTATTAATATTTACTGTAGGTCTGTCACCATTTAGTTTGACACACGTTAATTTGCGCAATCTGAATCGGTGTTACACCCGCGCAACGGCAACAGAGAGGAGTGACTGGTCTGCCTCACGTTTGTGCTAGGTGTGGCACAGCTGAAAAGTTCCCTTCTCAAATCTCCAGGTCAGGGACTATGCTAGCTGGATTAGCGGGTTCGTGGGGACAGAACGGCAGTGAATCTTCTTTAAAAGGCTTGCAGTTCGAGGAAGGGGGGTCATACCGTGTCGTAGGCGGTGAGGACTTTGCGCAGCAGCTCTGGGATGGGGCCCTGGGCCTCCATGGTTGGGTAGGCCTCGGTGAGGTTGACTGAGACCCGCAGGGCGCGTTCGCTGTTCAGCAGCCAGGTGGACACGGTCAAGATGCACTGCTTCATGTTGGCTGCTGGCGTCAGACCACAGAGCTCTTTGAAAGACACTGTGGCATTCTGGGAAAACACAAAACAGGGGCACAAGAGAAGGTCACAAAACTGTCAGGATTGGCAGCTACAACATTGACACATAAATACTTAAAATGTCCAACAAAAAGCTTTCCCTCAGTTTTATGTTCTTAGAAAACAAACCTAGTTGCCAAGCCCGCCCATACAAAAAATATATTGAGAATATATTTTATAGAATACATATTTTTTAGCTCAATCAATATATTGAAGATATGTAAATTATTATCATTTTGTTACATTGCAATATATTTCTGCTTTGCATTAATATATTGTAAATGTATTTGCCATATATTCTTGGCCTGAACAACATATTTCTCAATATGTTACAATATATTTCGGTTTTTGTATGGGCATACCCTTGTAAGCACAACCATACTCACATGACCAAACTGACCACTACAATCCTAATGAGTGCACTCATTAAAGGAAATTAAGTTGAGGTAAAGCTGGTTAACGTTATTTTACAACAGTAATACATAGTAATCACACTGTTCCACTCTTGATACAAAGGGCATACTGAACCCTACCTGTGTTTTTTAATCTTGATATTCATAAGGTTTTGAATTCAGCAAATTAAATCACCTCATCACTTCTCTGGCTAAAGAGGTTATGTGGTTCATATTCAACAGTGAAAGTCATTTGTCATAGGTCAGCCATGTACAATCAATTAATCAATGCCAAAACAACAACCCAAAATCCACTGTATTTGGTGTCCTTCCATTCATGTGTGCATAACACTCAGTGCTCAGCACCTCCAGCAGAGCGTGAAGTTTCTCACACAAAAGTACTCCTCTGTTCCACAGAACCTGGGAATCAAAGCACAGTTTGGGGCATTACCCGCCAGCACTGATGGGCACAAATGCAATGCCTTCATCCAAAAGAGAGTGAGAGGGGCAGGAAGGGGGGGGGAAGAGAGGCAAAGAGAGGCAGCCTGTTTCGGGTCTTTCTTGGGAAAGCCTCCGCACAGCGTGGGAAAGAGAGCGCCCTCTCACCGGGAGCTCTGGCCTCAGAGAAAGGCTTCATTATCCTACCGAGGATGTGCCAGTCATCAGCCCCAACCTTGCAGGAGGGAGGGGAGCCAGCCATCACAGGGATTTGCAGCACAGTGAATACACCGTTAAACAGTTTACCCACAGCTCCGAATGAGGCGCCCAGAGGAGTGTTAATCCCCTGATCTCCCTTGTCCCTGACTGCTCTCTTGCTCTCTCAGTGACCCCCCCTGCTATCTGTTCCTGGCCCCTGCAGGGTTTCTGATGCCTCTTCAGGGAGGAATCCAAGGGGACTATTTTAGTGTGATAGGGACTGCACGTTCCTGCATGTGTGCATGTGGGGGGGGTGCATCATTATTCTACTAAATCTGCCCTCTACTAACCAGAAACCAGACTGTACAAAAGGGCAAGCATCTGCTTTGAAACAGTTGTTTGATATTTGTTTTCTTGTGTTTAATGTGAAGATCCCACTTCAATCAACAACTTTGGCACGACTTCAACGATATTTACATCTGAGTTTGGGCTTTTTAGTATCTCGCCATACTTTGAGGACAGCCTCTGGAGGTAAGGATGCAAAGTCCACTGGATTCTCTTTTTTCCTCTCTGAATCTTGAAATTCCCTTGGTGAGCAGGCACTTTGTGACAGCCGAGACACTGCGGCGATCTGCCACAGTTCCCCTTGGACGTGTTTTTAGTAGACCAGCAAAAGGGAGAGATGGCGAGCGGAGCGTTAGAGGAAGAGACCCTGACTGCTGGACCCAGCTGTCTCTTGGAGATAACCACTTTATAACACTACAAGAGTGCCGCTAACTGAACAACCCTCCTGTCATCAGGTTGCTTGGTTACCTTTTTTGATTTTTAAATTTATTTTAGTATAGTTTATTGTTTACTTCAAATACAGGAAGGAACTGATCTACACACAAGAACTCTGGAGTGGAAGCAATGGCCACTGGCATACTTGCAAAATTAACAGGCTTTTCTTCCAAACATCACCCCCCCCCCTTGTTTTATTTATTCATTTTCCCTCCAATATTAAGGTCAACAACTCTGCTGCTGCAATCCCATGATTTTACAATGCTGGTCCTATAAAGGGAACGAGAAACGAAGCACCCTGGCCCCTCCCTCCCTTGCACTCTCTCTCTCTCTCTCTCTCTCTCTCTCTCTCTCTCACACACACACACACACACACACACACACACACACACACACACACACAAAGACTATTGATTTGAGAATCTTACTGGTTTTGCCTCTGGGAAGCAGAGGGGAATCAACTTCCGTGAAAGTTCAGTTAATTTCTTCCAGACACCCTCAGCTCTGTTTGTAAAGAAGGAGCTCTTATTAAGAGCGCTAAATTCCTTTTAGCTGAGTTCATATTCATGAATTTGCCTTGATTCATGTGCACAGTCCTGTTTTTTTTTAAGTAACTGATCTAGTCATTCAGTGATACATTTTCAGGTTACTAGTCCATTTGATATCTGATCAGTTCTTAACCGTCTTCTTACTTATTAAAATCTTACAGTGTGATGCATAAAGGAATGTTAGCAGAAGGAGTAAACAAGTTACAAACTTAGAGCTGTCTGAAAGTCTTGAACCTTTCTGGAAAACCCTCTACCCCACCCTGCCCAACTGTGACTTTCTCCGGTGACTATTGTGACTTTCTGATCTGAAGAAGAGGAAACACTGGGCAGATAACTTCATCAAGAGCTCTTTCTGCTACGATGGGGCTATGTGGTGTACTCGTACAACTAGACAGCATTCAGCTGCAAAAGTCACACCTTAAATATGGGTGATGCATAAAAATAGTCCCCTGGTCTTACTGTGAACAAAAGACTTGTGTGTGTATCTTTGGATCTTCGTGGCTCATACAAAGAAATGATTTCTGTGAAACAGCAATACAACCAGCTAACAACACATCAGCGTCCAGGGCTCAGCAAAGTCCACCAGATACGCTATACAAATCCTTGCATTTACAGAATGTTTTCTGAGGTCAATTCTCATAGTTCATCACACACTACAAACATCCACATTAATACCTCCATTATCTAAAGACCATTATTTATACTTGTTTTCACATAGTATTATTTCACAATACCATCTTGAAAATCTACAGTTATTAATGCATGAGTCAGAGCTATATGCACCACATAAGCGTATTCACTTTCCACCTGCTTAAGACCAGAAACGAACAGGTGTCACATTTTAATGGTAATAATCTAGCGATGTCCTTGTCTGCACCACTTTCATGATGTGCTAATCAGCAATAAGGGTATGTTTCTATATCTTTAAGTGAAAATGATAAAGTGCCCAGGAAACCTATACACTTTCACACATTGCTAAAACACAGTATTTGTATTCCTGTCAGGTTTATTGTCACATTAAGTTTTTACACATACACCCAGGGCTGAAAATAACACTGACCTGAGGTGACTGGCACTGGCATGAGGTCAGTATTTTTGCACATAGGTGATTATTAACTTTGGCGTACTAGCCTGCCCGGCAATTTTGCTTTTGATGAGGCACAGGATAAGGACTCATAGCTAAGGCTTGTACTAACATATAGAAGGCTCATAAGCAATAGAGTTTTAGCCAGCGCCAAAAATGTTTGATTCTCTAACCCTGTTGAACCCCAATGTGTTCTGAAGAAATCATGGACAATATGATTTTACATTATTCAGGCAAGGTGTATTACAACATGCCAAAATATTACTATTACTATTACTACTACTACTATAACAACTACTACTACTACTACTACTACTAATAATAATAATAATAATAATATAACTTTATTAAAAAACCATATAGAGACAAGAGGAAGTATATTAAGCCATCCTAGGCAGAGTGACTTGCCTGGTGAAAGAACATAACAAAGACGGTACAAGATAAATCAATTATTCTACAAAACTCATGACTAAGTCTGAAAGGCACTGAAGAATACTCAGTAAACCCTTATTAAGGCCCAGACAGAGAAAGAGCACAAAGATCACTGCCTGTAAAGGTCATGTGTTTTCTTGTCTTCAGAATTTGCCACTGAATCGTTTCAGAGCTTTTGAACTGTCAGGATTGCTTAATTGGGAGGAAAGCGACTGAGGAAGAGGCGATCAAAGCCAGTTCTTTCGCAAGATGAATTGACCCTCGATGACACTGTGCACAGTAGAAACTACATCCCCACTTTGTCTGACGAGTTCAAGTGCCAGCCACAAGTGCACGTAACAGGGCTTCCAAACCGTCATTAGCCTGTGACAGCTCATTTGTTATTGATTGTTGCATTCTGTCTCTACACAAGAATCCCATAGCATACAATTTTGGTACAGATCCATAGGTCTGAGGCCACAGGTCGCAGCCTTGTGATGAAATACAATAAAGCAGTGGAAAGCGGAAAATCCACCCTGGAATAATTCATCCAAAAATGGCTTTTCATTAGAACGTGTAGTTGTCAATATGGTTCTGCACAGCAAACACAATGCTAATGATGACCAAGCCATTATTTTGTCAACTCGGTAACAAGTAGGTCTTTTGCAATGCATCCTGGCTGAATTGGTTCAGTATGTAGTCATATTGCTTACTTCACAAGGCTGTAATAATTGCTTCCATTGATATGTTAATTGTCTCTCAGACCATTAAAAGCATCCTTGGAGACAAAGAAAAACACAGAGAAGAACTGCCATTTTTCATTACTGCACACACGAATGTTATTATTCAAATTTGCTAGCTAATAAGCGCTAAGTGTTCATACAGTGGGTTTCAATATTTCATAAAATCACAGCCACCCACTTATCTAGGGCATGTTATGCCTCTTATAAATTGCTAGCTTGAAAAAGCAAGAAATTAAAAGCTTTCATCATTTAAAGTGTTACAATTAAAGATCACTTATTGAAGATTTTAGTAAATTTAAGTACGGTGAGTTGATAAATTGATTTTGCAATAGTGTAGTGTGCTATGGTGGAAACAAGGGAGAAAATCTTGCCTGTGAATTGAAACTGTGTTGCCCCCATTACAAGCAATGCAGGGAAACCCAGCTCAGTTTTACCCAGCTCATGTAATATTTTCTTTTGAAGAGTGGTTGATTTGAAAATCACATAAACACACATAAACAAACATGAAATATTTAGTACCTGTACATTTTCTCTGAGATCTGTGGCTTCCCTCAGGGGTTGCGTAGATGCTCTGAAGAGCTCGTCCACGATTTTGATCCCCGTGGTCTTGGTGGAGGTGTACTCCCTGGCTTTCCTGCCCTTCCGCACTGACAACCCCCTCTTATGGGCTTTGCCACCACCCCTGCGGTTGGTGATGGCAATATGCACGAAGAGTGTAGTGTTTGGCAGAAACTCCCCTGTCAACGACTGCAAGGGGACATGCCTGTACCCAGGCTGCAGGCACTCGAAAGGAATGGTGTACTGGCCAATGAACTCGTCCCCAATGTAGTCGTCGTCTAGCACCACGGAGCGAAGCACCGCCAGCTCAGGGAGGTTGATCTGGAACTCAAAGCTCTCGTCAAAGATGGGGTTGTCGCCGTTCTGCGACACTGTCTTAGTCCTTTGTTCTGCGCAGTCGGCAGGGATGCCGTGGATCTCCACATAGATGTAGGGCTCCACCACATCCCCCTTGGCGGCAGAGCCCCTCGGCTTGGGCAGATTCTGCCCGCTGATGACCTTGATGTGCAGCAGCTGGGCAGATACCCCCGGCAGAGAGTCCCTGGCATTGGCGCTGAAGTAAGACACCTCCTCCCTCATGATGGCCGGGCGCAGCACGTAGCCACAGTTCCCATTCTGCCGGAACCAGCCCAGGTTGAGGTCCATCATCAGTCCGGGTGTCTGGAAGTTCATGGCCACAATCTGACACCCACATTTCCAGAAGTCCTGAGGGTTCATGTTGCTGGCGTCTATCCGCATGGGGGTGGGGTACACTCTGGAGAGGAACCTCTTGTTGTAGGACACAAAGTCCTCGGGGTATTCGTTGGCAAATCTGTTGGCATCAACTTCGTTGAAAGAGCAGATCTCCCAGTATTTCTGCTCCCTCTTTGAGGTCTCAAAGTCTCTGAACTGCACTGACTTGCACAGCGACACAAGATCGGAAAGATCTTTGCAAAGCCTTAGCCTTTTATAGCCAATCCCATTCAGCTGGTCCTTCTCTGCTGTCCCGGCTCTCCTGGACATCTCCATTCCTTCTTCCTCGTCCGTCACATCGCCCTCAGAATCTGGATAGTTGGGAGGCAACCGCTTGCCTTTAAGCAGAATCTTTCCTTTCAGTTTCTCAGGGCTCGGCAGGTAATTTTCTTCCAAGCTCGGAGGGTCCACATACAGCTTTTCCCCCAGGATCTTTTTTATGTGCTGTGCCATGACCTTTTGCTGGAGGACACAGCAGTGCGTCACCAGGCAGATAATCAAGGGGTACTCTGAGCATTCAAAGGCATGCTGGTTAATGATTTCCAGGACTCTGCAGAAGGCTAACTGGGAGGCAACTGAGCTGCCCACATAAATGAGGGGCTCATTGTCAGGACCATCCCAGACCACCATCTCCAGGCTCCGGCAGCCCATCTTCAGGGCCTTGATGTAACTGCTGATGTCTGAGGAACCCCAGAAGTGGTCTTCCAGGAGGGAGGCATTATGCGAGGAATTAATGTAGTAGTGGGACAAGGGCTGTGTCATGTCCTGGCAGACTAGTTTGTGCTGTGGGTCAAAGATGTGACACTCAGAGGAGAGGAGGTAGTGTGTGAAGCCATCAATGGAGAGGTAGCCCCTTTCCCTGCCATCTATAGATGGTTCGTACTTCTGGACAATATCCCTGCACATCTCCTCTGTCACCCCTTCCATTCCTTGCTCCACCTCCACAAAGAGCATCAAGTCCTTACAGTCCAGGTACTCCTTGTTGCTAGAAAACTGCACCAATAAAAAGAATATCTCTGGCCTTGTACATAGCTCACAATAGGCCTCGATGAATACATCGATGTTTATTGCCTCCCCATATTGGTCCTTGGCCTTCTGGAGCTCCTTGAACTTGAGCTCTATCTGGGATGCTTTCATGCCGGGGTTCAGGCCCTTGATGATCTGGGTAGCTCTGGAGAGGTCGATATGGCCCTCCTTCTTCACGTCAGCCATCTCGAACACCGACCCTATCCAGGAGGTCCTTAGGCTGGGCTGGCTGGGATCAACAATGTCTACCGTGTGCCTGCCATAGGACACCAGATATCGCAGGCCCATTACCCAGGTGTTGACCACATCGGGCGTGCTGGCCACCAAGTCCAGGGACTCGTAGTTCTCCCCGTAGATGATGGAGAAAGCGCACTCTTCTGGGAACTGATCAGACAGACCGTTGCTACGGAGCACCGGGGTCTTCTTCCCCAGCCGCACCTCCTTGATGCTCTTTATCTCCAGCTTGGCCTTCTCCGAGTCCTTCTTGGAGGGCTCCCAGCGGAGCCAGTGCATGTCCGGATCCAGCAGGAAGTAGCGGTTGTACATGCGGGAGTTGGAGCGCACCTTCTTCATCTCGCAGCCCTCCATCATGAAGGCCATGCAGGCGGCCGTGCTATTGATCTTTCGGTCGTTGGGCATGGAGCTGAAAGACACCGTCTTCTTGCGCACCTGCTTCTGCTTGGAGCCATCCTGGAAAGATGAAAAAGACAGAAGAGGCCACAATTACACAGTGTATAGACATATCAAATTGACTTGTGGACAGACAACAAAGGTCGACAATGCATGATGAAAGAAATGAGGCCACACAGTTTCCACAGAGCGGAGCATGCTTTAATCACAGAAGCTGTTTACACATATGTGGATGCATATACTGTCGAAAGGGAAAAACGGGAACAAACAGGTGAAAAAAAAAACAATATAGATGAAAATGATGTATCACCCTTTTGTCTCATAAGATACATTATAAATGAATTTCTGAAAACATCGGTACATGTAAACTGCCTCTGAATTTACACACCGGCTCTTGTCCCATCTTGTTTGTGAATCTTTTAGCAAAAAGGCATGGAACAAAAGACTCTGTTATACTTGACAGACAAAAGCAGCATTATCATCTGCTCAATAATAGCATTTGTTTGTGTCCTGTTGTTCTCATAATATGCCCCTTTTTCCCTTGAAACAAATTCAATATATCACAATTACCTCTGCTTCTTTGGAAATACAGACTTTCTGTGTGAAGACACGGTGTGCTATTGGAAAATGCCACATGCAATCAGACCATACTAGAGACAGACTGCCCACGTTTACTGCTGACAGGGTCGCCTTTGCCTTGCTTAACATGAAATCTGTGCTAGATTAATGATGGATACAGAGAGCAGCTGGGGCCATTCCCACGCTGGGCCCAGGCCCGCTCTGAGTCCACCAGGATGGGAGCTGAAAGACCAGGGGGTGAGAGGGTTCCTCATGACGGAGGCGCATCACGCCAGAGAGCTCAGGGATTTGAGCCCTCTGGCAGGGCACCATGCATCGCAGCCTCTCCAAATGGAACATCAAACGCTGCTGTCTGAAATCCATCCCTCCCTAGGTGGCCGCCCTTCTGCCAGGAGCTGACCTACATTAGAGCATCCAATATGCTTAGGTATGCAAGAGACACGATACGCAAAACAGGTGTGATGGAAAGAGCTGGCTGGAGGCATTTTGAGCAGTGGTATGTACCACTGAGGAATGCGAACAACAGCAAGTGAAAAGAAAAAAAAAACAACAATTAAGGGGAATTACACCAGGAATCTGGAAACTGATTTTTACACCCCAAATAAATATCATCGACTCTAGAGAGGTGTCACCTAGAAGACCACTGACTGAATAAGTCAACTAGGATTGGACATGATGGGTATTCTGCTGATTCAAGGTAGTTCAACTTGCATTTGCTGAAAACACACACACACACACAAAGCAGCTATTCCTGTCTGGTCTTGATAAACACAGAATTCATTTCATCTGGCCTGAAAGCAGGTCTTCCAACTGAGAGCTGAGGCAAGCACATAAGAGGGCCTCCTGGTGAGTTTCCAGGGGCAGCTGTGGACTCAACAGATCCCCAAACTCTGGTCTACCACGGCCACTGTGAAAGGTAACAGGCTAATTCATCTCAGTCCTGACAGAACCCAGCTAATCATGCCGGATAAGACAATCAGAATTAACGAGCCCACCTGACACAAACCTCCCACATAACCTCATCATTACTTTCTTTCCTTATTCCAGAAAATGACCTCCCTCCCTCTCACTATATGACTATGCATTACCATGAACAAATAACAGAGATTCATTAGGCTTAAGAACAAGGCTGACTCTAAACAAACAGAACTGACAATTACTTCTATTCTCAATGCAACAACATACATATGACAGCAGCAAACAGGAGTCGTGACCAAAAATCTTCACATGAACATGGCAAGTGAAACCAACCCAAAACAGTGCAAGAAAAATAATGCTTCGCACAGCTGCATCACTGGAAAACAAAGCACAGAAATGATATGCACAGAAAACTATGAAAATAAAACCGTTCTTGTTGTTTTTCCCACAGATATTGAGCACATGAACTTAGCTATTTCAGCCTGGAGTCATTTGGATGCTGTAAAATATGGACTCCTTCCAAGAAGCTAAGCTCTACATTCAACAAACACCCCTCCACTGCACCAGAAAGCCCTGATGGAGATTACTGGCGGGGGTCCACACCTCTTTCCATCTCCTTCTCCAACCCCTCCTTTTCCGCCTTGCTCTTAGACCAGAACTTCAGTCCTGACATTCATGGTGATGCCAGCTGCCATAATTATGAGATTGAATTACAGAACCATCTTCTTCCCTTTAATCTAGTTCAGTTCCACCCATTGCCAGTTGTTGCAGAAAAAAAATGGCCCTTGACTTGAAACAGTGGTGGAAAATACGTTTATTTTTGCTCTTTTTAAAAAAAGAAAATGAGTACGTTTGCATTATATAAGCATCCGGGAAAGACCTCAATTTAAATACAGAACAAGGGGCGCTGGACGTGGTTTTTAGACAAAGCACGAAGAGGCATTGGGACCAGGAGCTTGGAGAAGATTGTTTCCAGACTTCCTTCCAGGAAGTGCTATCAATGCTGAAGGGTGAAGGTCATGGGTAATCTTGTGTTTCATTGGTGGACCTGTGCAGTTTTAATCATCTCTGGCTCAGCAGGGGAAGAAGCTGGAGGTTTCAGGTCTGGCCACTTTCATATGTTATGGAGCACCCAGCTTTACGGTCAAGCTTTGATCCACCCTGAGATCTCTTTTCTTGACTGACCCATAATTAGTTAAATGTCCCTGTGCTGTGAACAATCACATTAAAGCATGACCCTGTCAGATTCCCACAATGGCACAAATGTCTCCCTGCAATTGTCGAATATGCCGTCTTATATTTGATACTGTGAATTACCATGTTGTGTTCATCACATTGGTTGATATTGCAATAATCAGTTTTGAAAATGGACAACAGTTTCACAAAGGATGAGACGACATCTTAGAGCAACTAAGTACATATTTTTTAAATATGCATAAAAATATGTAGATTTATGGTAGGGAGGAATGGATATGGCGATGACCTTCCTTAGCAAAAAAAGCATGCTCCTACACATGCTTCATGTGAGTGATTTCTTTGCAGAAACATTTATATCCATTCCTACACAGAGTATTTAATCTCCTGTGTGACCAAAGCAGCAAAGAACTGAAACTAACAACTGCATGTCACTCAGGGGTTGGCTAATTAAATAGAGGGTGAGTGCAAAATATAAAATCAGACATGCAAACTGCAAATTACAAGCTGCAAAACTGGTTGAATGTGTTAAGTATTTTTTGGTCTGCTTGATAAACACTGATTCCTTGTTTAATTTTAAGATGGAGCATTGCTGTCAATATATTTTGTACTGTGAAAAACAGACACAGCTTGACTGTGAATACTGCCAGAGACAGCATCCTATACTACTGAATGTAAAACCAAGCATGTATTCCACACATAACAAAAGGGTTTTAAGTGCGACACGTACTGTCAGCTTCAAATACATGCACATTAAGCAAAAGGCATGCATTTACATGCATCTCGGTGAAGGATTTCTATGTCACTAAGAGGTCACTTTGTGTTGAAAAGGCATGAAAAAGCTGCACTGTACTACCCCTGTGAGCAGCACGGTGAGAATTAACTACCATTAACTTCACTATTAACATCACCTTGTGTGAGACAACTTATTGCTCAAAGTTCATGGTAAGCCAAACTCCCTTTCCCTTATTCTCAGATCTCAGCAGAGGTCTCTATCTGATTCAAGATGAGCAGATCTCATCGCCGCCGGCTGACGCACTGGAAGTTTACATAGCAGTACTTAACAGGGATTTTTCTGGAACCTTTCCACTGTTTCCATCTCTGCGCCGATGGCTGATGCAGCTAGCATGGTGGCTTGAAAGCGTCTGGGACATGCAACACGGGACAATTATCCTGATAAGAGCGGGAATCAATCACGCCGTTCGGCCGTGGGCGGGGACAACACCGCCGGCCCATCTGCTGAAGCAGCGGGTCAGAGCCGCCGTCTTTCCACCAGGCCCCGGGCTCCTGGAAACTCCTAATGGAAACTGTCCGGCGGGGGATTCGCCGTATTACTCACTGCTCGTCACACACACGGGCGAGGCACCGGCCTCCTTCTGCCTGTCATTCCCAGTACACATCCTGCATTGCCGTGTCCTGAGCGCAAGGATGATCTGTGGAAGTGTCAGATCGGGAGTCCTGTGCCCAGCCCTTCAGGCCCTTTCAAAAGCATCTCTCACGGGGCTTGCGCTGGCTGCTGGGAACATGGACTGACTTGCATTTCCTCTGATGTGCAGGAGCCCACAGTGAGGAAACCTCTGCCGGCCCAATGCAAACATCGAGACAGAACAAACAGTAGGACCCATAGCAAATAGCAAAGGAGTAGTGGGTTGTAGTCTGGCCAAATCAATTAGATTGTTTAAATATTTAATGTTTAAAGCACCAAAGAGAATGGCCCACACCAAATGTTAACACAATGCGGGCTAAGTGGTGAACAGTCAATAAACAGCAAAAAATAGCCACGCACTCTCTCTCAGAAAAAAATCTTTTAATACAGTTTACTTATTAAACAAATATGCTTCAGCACACAGGCCACTACTCAGCCTGACAAGCACCCTGGATATTTATTTTGGTTTGTTTGTTTATTTGTTTATTAATGAATACTTCTTAATATTTCTGGAGTTAACCAGCATGAAGCTATTTCCTTCTTGTTCATTGAATTTGGCATCATTACATTACAACATTTCACATCATAATCAGTCAGCATCCAATTTATATAACTTGACTTTACAGGAGATATTGACATAAAATATCTGCAATGCTGGAAAACAAACAAGTAAAACATAATGGTCCAGTGTCTTATTGAAATAAAATCTACAAAGCACTGAGGCAAGGAATGAAATGGGGTGAGACAGTTTAACAGACATCCACAGTTTAACAGAATGAGTGCAATACGCCATTATGAAAAATAAAAGAGCAGCTCAACAAATATAAAAACAAAACATGAATATAAAAGGAGAGAGGTTTGGGTGTGAAATTTTTTTCATTTAGCTCACAGTGAGATGTGTAGAATTGTTACACATTTCCTGGGTTGCACTGACTGGTTTCATCGGGCTCAACATCAGACTCCATGTTGTGTTTTCAAGGATTTCCAACCCCTGACAGATAAGGGAGGGGGCTTCAGTGACTCGGGGCTTCGGAAGTGCTTCCCGAAGGCCGGGGGTAGATTCCGGAAGCCGTTTTTAACAAGCATTCCAGACAGAAAAATGATACCACCTCAGAGCCAGAGTGGCAAAAAGAGCCTCACAGGGCGTGTTGAGTGTATAATGCGTCGACTGCACTGTATTTCATCCCACTTGTTTTGACAATTCAATCCTTGGCTAATGATGTCTGAAAGAGCGATGCTGCGGGGGAACTTAAAAGGCACCCCCGGGGTGTTCGCCGAAAAACGATCCTTCGTTTACATCGCAAAGACCACTTAACATAAAGTTCTCTGGAAAAAGTCAACATGGATCTGAAAAGGAACCCTAGAGAAAGTGCTTATTTGGACATGCCGAGCCCACACCAAGTCAATGGCCCTTACTGGGCTGATTCAGATTTGCTTTTGTATTTCCAGCCAGGCACTTACCCCGGGTTTTAGTTTCTCATTGAACTACCAGAAATGTGTCTTTTTTGAATAAAGGGCTTCACAAGCAAGGCCAGAAAAAAAGGCTTGATCCAGAGCATTTTAAATTATGCTAACGAAGTGAGGAATTAAATGGAAACCAGGCATATCACAGCTGTGTGGCTGCTTCATGTGGGGCTCGCACACATGAGCGAGTGGACAGGGAAGTGTGCGGTGGTGGGGGACTAAATGGATTTCCCATTTAGGTCTGTCATTGTCAGGAGGCCCTCGCCCGCTTGACGGATGACCGAATAGAAGGCTCCACACAGCCTGACTGAGGACCTACAGTGCGTTGACATTGAGAGGTCATCGGGGAAGAGGAACAGATGCTGGAGTCCAATGCATTCTGGGAGGGGAAAGAGTGGGGGCATCTCTAATTACTTGGGAGTTATGTCCGCTACAGTTTCTTTAAGGACAAGGGGATGTGACTGCACAGCAGATCAGTGGAAGGGCTCTGCACTCCACTAGTGAGGAAGACAACAGGAAGGAAAGTATTCCGGGGTCTGTTTCTGGTACTGATCGCTTTCATTTTTTACATCTCAGAAGAGAAGTGCTCTCCACACGCACACGCTCCCACACTCACGCACACATGCACACACGGACACACACACACACACACGTGCGCACACATGGTAATAAATGTAATGACTCTTACAATGGAAAAACGTATACGGGTTGGTTTAACTGTCTTGTCTTGTTAGTTTGCAGAGTCCCTTCTCTGCAACAGAAGAAAAAACAGGCGTTATGTAACGCTGACACTGATGCAGTTTCAGACGTGCACAAGGCTCAGAGGCAGATGCTGCAACGATTGTTCCATGGGAAAATAAAACCCACCCGGTGTTTGGCTGGGGATATCAAACCGGCTTGTATAACTGCCTTGTGAGATGTACTGGCGTGTGCTTGGTATCCAATTAAATACTTTCTTTAGGTCAATTTTCAAATAATTTTTAGTCAAATTATTTCTAAAAATGTTCACTTTGCAGGGATCTCCCTCCCTCTTTCCCTCTCCATCCCTCCCCTCCTTTCTGCCTCTCTCCCTCTGAAACAGAAAGTCAAAGTTAAACACTCTCATAAGATGGGAATGAGTGATAAAGGATCCAATCTGATTAAAGGATTCATATCTTTGCATTAAAAAAATTAAGAATAATAAATGATCTCTTTACAAGAATCAACCACTTCAAGTATCAAATTACACTGAAGACTACACTGAACAGAAGTATTTCCAATAAAGGGAAGGCTCTGTCCTTTACTGGATTTCTAAAAAGGGGATTGCCAAGAAAAAGCATAATAAGAAATGAGATTAATTGTTTCAGTACCAAAGATGTTCCAGTAGATCATATGAATACTACTACTGCTAATGATAATAATACATCAAATGGTTTAAAGGAATCAAATAACGTTATCTCCCCCGTCTCCTTCAGGTTGTGACATGCAGCTGTGTATAGCTCAGCAATCCCTGTACAATCCTATCCCTTGGGGTCAATGGTAATCTATCAGGTTTGGGAATTTGGGGCATAACATCATATTTGTGAGATTTGCAACATCTTGCATTTGTAACACTTTGCAATCTTATTTTTCATACACTTATACACGCACAAAATGCAGTCCTGTCTTGCAGAAGACAAAGTGAGAGCAACCTGTACTCTAAGTGGTTAGTACACCTCATTTCCCCAGTTGTGGCCACTAAGCTGGTACTCTGCCAAGGTCAGGTACTCTGCCACAGAATAGTGGAATTTTAAGGATTAACAAAAGACCTTTGTGCTTTAGTGTGCGTCCCTGTGGGTACACATGCAGTTTTGCTAGTATTGAGCTAACATCTCATTGACTTGCTGTCTGTGCTTGGTAAAGTACAGTCCTGAGATGGCTTTGTGTTAGCGGGTGTCACTGCACCAGTTCACATCAGCCACTGCACAAATCCACTCATCTGTACATCATCTGGACGAGTTATTATCGGACAGCAATAATTAGATTCGCACTCCCATGAAATATAAAGATTAGCTTGTCCTCCCGTCCTTTCAGCCTATCCTTACGTCCCTCCTGCTCCCTCTGTTTGTTTCACCCCTTTTCTGCTGCATTTCTATCAGCTGTCAGCTGGGATGTTGCCCTGGCTACAAGCAGTGTATGTGCGTCTCCGTCTCTCTCTTTCTCTCTGACCGAGCATTTCACATTCATGGCTGGGGACAGCCGGGGCCCGGCCGAGGGAGGGAGAGGCGATGTTGATGGATGCTGGCAGGCTGCCAGACGGTCCTCACTCAGCAGAGAGGGGCGTTCCCCATCACATGCCTCTCGCCTTGACTAAGAAGCTGCATCACACGTCCGTTTCACCCCTGCCTCTCGGTTACTGACCCAGCAAATGCTCCCCCACCCAGCCCCGCCTGCCGGCGCAGCACATGAGAGGGGTTTGCAAAAACTTCACTTTTACAGCATGGTGAATACCAGGCATCATGTGAAACCACAGCTTTCTAGGTCAAGCACTTCTTTTTTGCTTGAAACCTTCATATTACACTGTGGTATCTGACTAACATATGGGACTGCCAGTTATGTGTCCTGTGCATTGTGTTCATCCAGCTTGCGCCTTGTGTCCTGCGATCTCAGCACCAAAAATGCAAAGCTTGAGACCAGTGAGTTCAAAGTTTTTTAAGTCTGGGCCATGCAAAAACCTCTCTTGACCACTTCCTCTTACTCTAATTCGAAAAAACAGACAACAACAGTGTGGGAATGACATTTTCAGCACAATGGTTTGGCTGTGTTTATGTATTTTTTGCACTGCATCCACAGAGTGTGCTGTCAGTGTGTGTAAACTGGCACCATTTAACAGCTTGACTGAGAGCAGGGAGGTGCAGTGCATGCGGTGAGGGCAGGGCAGTAGCCCAGGTAACCACACACCAGTGGAGGATTTCCCTGCCATAACAGAAAACCTCATCTAACAAACACAGGGATGAGTTCCTTCTACACAGCCCTACTGAAGTTTGAGAAAATTCAGCTCGTTTTTACACCTCAACCCCCACTAGCCGCAGTGGCTGTCTCCATATTAAGCACTTGTGAATAATTCCGAGAGGAGGCAAGCAGCTTCCTGATTGAAATATAGCCCATGCATTCCCGGCTGATTTAATCTAGCGGTGAAAAAACAGCTTTCTAAGAAAAACAACCCTGGGGGTGCCTTCAGACTCCTGTAAATTTGCTTCTGGCTCTAATCACATGTCTATATCCGGAGCCGTGTGGGAGAGGTTAACGGGCAGCCACGGCCGATCCACAGCCGCTAGAGCCGTTCTCTGCCCTGTGAGTGGTGGCCGCGTCTCCGCTGCTCGCTTTTAACAAAGGAGAAGCATGGGGACTGAGAGGCAGAGGCATGCAGGAGGGACATCTGCCCAGACGGTCTGCAGGTCATAATGTACCATTAGGGGTGGTGTGCAAAGCCAGCACAAGTAAGGCATTTGGATATGTTGCACCAAACACTCCCTTGCCTTCACAGTTCCAGTCAAACACAATTGTTTTATTTTTTTTCTTGTTGTTGTTGCTTTAGCTGGAAAAAGCAGGTTCAGTTTTGTGAATAGTGAGTCATGACCATGGGGTTTTGGTCCCAAATAGCTTCTGCCCAGTCATTAACCTACCCCCTTCCCCGTTCCCTAAAAAAAAGCCTCATGCCAAGCCATATACTTTCAGGACTTGTCCGTGGTGCTGCCCTCCAGTTATCTCCCTTTCTGGAAGCCCAAAAATGTGCAATCCATCGATCTAACGAGTTATCTGTGGTATGCCAGGACAGCCTCAGGACATAGGGTTCAGCCTCACCCTGTGCACATCTGTGCAGTGAAAATGGTAGAGAATGTGAATATGTTTCAAACACACACACACACACACACACACACACACACACACACACACACACACACACACACACACACACACACACATACACGAGTGCACACATGCAAAAAACTAAACGGACATGACAGCCTTTGGCTACGTCTCAAAAGAAAAAAATAAGCATGTAGTTATGCTGTGACAGAACGAATGAATAAACAATCATCTGGAGGGGGGTCCTCATCAACTGTGGGGCACAAATGGGATCAGCTGGTGACACACGCCACGGTGCCCTGGGAGCGTTCCTTTACGCTCACATCTGCTGCCATCACAGATTCATCAGGTCCTGGCGGGACATCAATCCGCACGCGGCTAGGGTGCAAGTCTGGGCAAGAGTGAAGAATGCGTTGCCCTTGAGCCTGCAAACTGGTGGGGCCATAGCCCCCATAAGTCTCCCCTGAGGAAGGCCACTCACCAGTCAAACTCCAGCTGGGAACTGTAAACACCAGCGAAAAGCCAACAAACACATTCACTGCCATACTTATCACAGTGATAAAAATGGCTGCTTCCTGTGGGTGCAACTGAGTGATCAGTCTGTGTGTAACCTTGCACTTAAATAACCGGTTGCACTAAAAGTATGCTGTGAGATTTGATTACGGCTACTATACTTTAAGACATTGATGAGCAATTCCCCCAGGGCCATAACATTGTACCTTTAATAAGTGCCCTGAAATGAGTAATGGATTTCGCCTTGGGGGGGGGACTTAGGCCTTTTGTGGATGCTCTCTTTCCAACACAGAATGGAAAGCACAGAATGGAATGAGAAAAGCTAAGAACCTGTTGGAGGTTAGAGGTAAGGATGTCCTCCTCACATAGTTTAAGTGAAGTATGAACCAACAACAACAGAAAGGAATTACATATGAACCCAGGAAGCACATGAGAACCCTGGCCCATGATGTCACACCAGATCCCACCAAGTTAGGAGAGCTCCTGCCAAAGAAGAAGCACAAGAATGCTGTAATGACAACACATCCAAACTGGCGATAACTGTGTTCATTTTTCCTTTATTACTTTAGCTTGTAGTTTATTCTTTGCAATTTTTCAAACTATTTACTATTGCCTGACAGATAAGTGACTTTTGGGATTCCATTCCAAAATGACAACAATGCAGTGTTATGTAGCTCAATAACTACGTCCTTGGTCTCCCCTCTTAATTCAGTTGCTTGAGGGAGTTTTAACACTGAGAGCTACTCTAATGCATATTCTTACCATGCCTTGAAAAAGACAATGGAAAAAGTTGATGGGCCATTAGCGATCATTGCTTTGAGTTCAGTTACAGACAAGGGAGAGAGGGCAAATCAGTCCCAATCTATAACATTACTAGCCCAGACTCACATCGATTTTCACAGAAGTACTGTCCTTAATGACACTGGAGCCCGTTCCTAACCTTCCTAACAGGACACTCAAACTACATCAAACCTGTGATGAGCATGTTTTTTGGAGCACAACAGTAGCAAGTCTGATTTCTGTCATTAATATATGGGCATCTCCACATATGATGTGCTAAATGCCCTGAGTTAGCCTCACTGAGGATAGCTGCTCTAACAGTGGAAAAATGGACTTCTGTGTGTACCAGATAACAGTCTTTACTACTGTCTCTTCCTTCCCTTCTGCCACACTGTTGCAATGCATATCAAACACCAAACCAAACGAAATACTTAAAAAATACAGCAGACATACCCACGCATGACTGCATTACAGTAGGGCCAATGGCCTGATCTCTGTATGCACACAAGTGTATGTTAGTGTGTGTAAGTGTGTGTGTGTCAAAAACCATTGTGTGTTAGAGTGTGTGTGTCAAAAACCATTATCAGTTTTCCATCCACTCAGTGATCAAACTTTTCTCCAATGTGCACTAAAAAGCCAAAGTCAGGAAAGCATGGACTAATTGAAGAAGCTGAGAGGATAGCTAGTCAATTCTATTGAGCTATGGCACAGGCACAAAAAAACAATGGAGTGCTCCAAATACACCCGAAACAATGCGCTCCCCAGTGCAGGGTTCATTTATTTTATGATCTGTCGAGAAACACATGAATCCTTGTAGCGTGCTTAAAGAGAAAATAGGAGATATGAATCATGTCGCACCCATCTGAATTTACTACATATTGCACCACAGACCCAAGCATTCACGCAGGTTGTATTTCAAGTGTTGCATTTCCGGCTTGCTCCCTACGCATTTTCAAAGGGGCCAATTATTTACACAACGTAATTCAGACCTGCAAGTTCACTGCAGATGCCAATATTTCCTAAATGGAGTGACCCACAGAGGGCTTGGTAATGTCCCCTTGTCTTTCAAGCGGCAACAATTTTATGGGTGCTTGCCTGGCTGCTTTTTCTGAGAGTCGCATTATCAGTGGCCACTCCCCCACCAGCCTTCCTATCTCACCATCACTGATAGCTAACAGCTCCCCAATCAGTGCATTGTGTGAGCCAGAGCGCTTATCGGCCATTTGTGGCATTTCCTGGGGTGAACTCGATAGGCAATTACTGAGTAGTGTTTTTTTAATGTGCTGATGGGAAATGAAGTCCAAAATAAGCTGCTGTGAGATACACCAGACCAGTCCCAAACCACCCGTCACATCAGTGCCCCGGTGAATGATGGCCCATTGCCGCCTGAACTCACTCTTGCCTCAGTACCACAGAGGTACCCAGACTACCATGTGCTGTATATCACTAATCGCTTCAACAATTCTTCTTCACAAGCTTGCTGTGGGCCAGTGAAATGATGCACATCTCATCTCAGGCAACTAATATTAAAAAGTTTATTTCCCCAATATGTATGTTCTATGACTATAGGAGATCATCTTTGGAGACAGGCCTGGTTTAAGAAGTCTACCTTACAGTGGTTAATCAAGCATTGGAAGTTTCTTTATAATAAATGATAAATAAGAAATGTACAGGAAAGTAAGAATACAGGCTATTTAACCCATCTAGACTCAACTTAACATCAAGAAACAATTGACTATCTATAATCTAGAAACAATCTACTGGTCAGGACAAACCATCTACTGTTTCTGTGGGTCAAAAATTAATATGCAAATGAAAATTCATGGGTCTCATGGAAAATTAAATTCCTATACACCTAAATCAACTGAATTTATGGAATCTTGCTGTATATTTTTTCATTATACACAGAAAAAAATGCAGCCATCTTTACTTCAATGAAAAAAGAGTGATTTTGGTCTGACTGACAATAAACATGAGAACTTATTTAAAGTTTTGGCATTTATTTAAAGTTTTGGCACTTATTTAAAGCTTTGTATGAAATCTGATGAAAAGACAAGGAAGAAATCATCTGATCTGGGGCCTGCAACATCAATATTTAATGGCAACACAGATACACACTCAGTTTTTAATTTTAATGTTTGTTGTTGGCTACAGCATGGTGAATGCATATTTACGTTATGTGTAGGTAACTGCATGGTATTATATGGACACATGGGACAATTATGTACGATAACTTGTTCAATGGTTTGATTGCAGATGGTTCAATAATGTTACCGTTCTGCTGATCTGCGCTTCTGCAAACCAAAATTGTCTGACAATCATCCATCCTGGCCATTGTCTAAGTCTTGCATTGAAAATGGGTAACTCCACTGGCAGCTTGAGTGCTTAAAATAGAAGAGGGAGGAATTTTACACTTAAATATCTCTCAACCTGTTTTCTTTTGTTTTTTGGTGTGCCAGTTAACTGAACAATCCATGCCCATTGGCAGGTGATTCGGTTTCTCTTCTTTGTCTCTGGTTTCGTTCCTTTTATCACAACATGTTAGAGCATTTAAAGGATACAGCAGAGCCCCATTTAGTAAATTCAGTTTAAAGACACCTTTAATTTGAAAATGTAAATCTTCCTGTCATGGCGAACCACACAAGCTTTGTGGGCTGAGCGCAACTGTGAAACTCGAAAGTTGTAGAGCATTTTGTGCTCTTTGACATGTTTCTTTCATTGAAATTGTTCCTTTTTGGAACTTCCTCTCTTGCCATTAACAACAATGAACTTTGTCCTGTATGTGGATTAGAAATTCAAGTCAGCGTCTGCCTTAGTATCTCATCCATTTTTTTGAAAATGTCAGCAACTGCTTGAGTCATACGGCTAAAGAATGATAAAAAAAATAACACTTGCCTAAATTTGTTAATCAATGAAAAAGGGGATTGCAGTTACAGGCAAAATGTAGGCCTCAGTCTCCCCAGTTTGCTTTGCTGTATAGTTTAGTAGAGCAGATCGGCAGCCAGCATAACCTTGACTTGACTCTGCAATGCAGCTGCAGGAGACAGGGCTGCGTGCTTTTGGACTTCAGCACACCTGCACTGCGCCTCCTCTCTATGAAACAGTCCACAGGGGAATCCTACACCTTGTCCTACAAAACCACACACACACACACACACACACACACACACACGCACACACACACGCTCCTGATCTTTAGAGCAAGGTCTCAGACAGGGACGCATCTCAAACGCTTTGCGTTTCCAGGTCGTTTGAGCAATGCACCAGAGGACACTGTAAGTGGCCCATTTTAGCACACACAATCCTTGATGCAGGCTGTAAGGCAGGCTCTTGGCTGGGTATGCACACTTCCAGACGGTCCCCCTGTAGAGCTACTGATACAGCATGGAGGGGGAGAGCTAATAGGGCCCTGTTCTCTACCATAACCTGAGTAGGTGTGGAGGAGAGCGTGTGGGCGGCCGAGAGAGCAGATTAAGTTTTGAAGCTGTGGAGGAAGAGACAGAGAGAGAGGGAGGGAGGGAGAGAGAGAGAGAGAGAGAAGGAAGGAGAGAGAATGTGGAACACAGGCTAGAGAGGGGTGTTAGGGGAAGGAAGGGGGGCTGCATGAGGGAATAGGACCTCATGAAGCATTAGCTGGATGCTGAGAGAGAAGGAAAGTGTGCATGAGAGAAGGGGAGACATATTCAAAGTGGGTATGGGCTCATGATTTAAAATTTTCTATATATAGAATTTATGGATTTACATTTTATTTATGGGTCATTGCATGCCTTGTGTATAAGGTTGGTTCAGAAATCATAGCATTTTTATTCCTCCCTTGAGTTGTTAAACTGGCAAGTACCATTGGTGAAATCCTGACCTTGACAGGAAAAAAAAAATCACTCTAGGTTGAATTCTTCCTCTACCATCATGTGCAGGGCTTCATACAACATCATTGACCTAAACTTTGCAGAGAAAAATGTTTGGAGTCCCTAACTTACTGATTAATCAGTGACAGATGACAACATTCACCCCCCCCCCCCAACTCCTTCTAAAAACTTACTAAAACCTCTATAAAAATCTGAGCTGGAATTCTTCGGACACATGCCAAAAATCAGTACATGAACGAAGAAAACACTGCTGGCAACTGCTGATTTTGGATTCATGATAACTGGCTATATTCATTAAATGTACTGCAGGTAACATTGCTGAAGAAATAAATACTGCTCATTAAACTGGCATCTTTCATTTTTGCATGGTGTGAGAATTCATCCATACAGACGTTGCCAGGTTACTCCAAAGGGAAATACACAATGCCTCGGATTTCTCAAGTCAGAATGTCCAAATACCCCAGGTGAATTCTTGTACATTTTGGTGGAATGACCCGAACATTAAATCAGCATTTATAACATCAAGTTCCCTGCTGTTTGTTGAAGGAAGTAATAGAATGGAAGAATTTGGTCCAGTGGGCTAAAACCACACAGGTGATCAACGGACAATGAACAGGAAATGGAACGAATACCCGCTTAAGGAGATTATCTTCCTCGTTTTCCTGTTTGTACTGCGAACATTAAGGTCAGGAATTAAATGTCACCGAGTTGAATACCCACCAATTAGTTAAGCATTCTTTACACAGTAAGAGTCTTTCAGCTTGCCCCTGAGATTGTGCTTTACACAGTAAGTTCTGCTTATTTTCAGAACCGGTAAGCACCCTGATATTACTTGCTCTAGTAAACAGGGGTGTTTAAACCTCACAGCTCACTCCACTCTCTAGATTGTTGCTCCAGGATGGATACAGAACCAGACAAGCAGACAAACAGTGTGTCTCTGTAGCATGTAGCACAGTGCTAGCATCATTACATAACTTGCAACTTTGGCCTGATTGATGCCTTCTAGTTTTACTGGGTGTGAGAGTCTGAGGTATGCATGGTTCCTATTCCTGTGGGACACATTTTATTCTTTTATGTATCTTCAATGTTTATTTTTCTGTTATCTTTAAAACTATATACTGTTACAGGGCTGTTTATAAATGGTTGGTATGTCCATAAAGTCTCTCCCTGAGAATTATTTTCTCATAGAACCGGCCCATACAGTCACCCGGAAAAAAAAATCCTCCGGACTTTCCTGGCCAGAGATGAAGACACGGTGCATACCACATAAACATTTGTTCTGGAGTGATTCCTCAGCATATATGTAATGGTGCACTTGAGCATCGTATGATACAATATAAGGACATTTCTCTTAAGGATAATTGTTCATTGCTGTTTTTCATCTCGATGCTCATTTCACTGGCTGTGCTCTCTGTCTAAGCTCACCCTCACTCGTTTCACCCCTTTACTCCCAAACCCTGACCAATGTTACTGATCCCTTGCTTTTCTTCTCCTGTCTGTGGGTAGCCCACAGCAGTCAAAGGGATAATTCAGAGAGTCGGTGCGGACGCTCATGACTCACCCTGACAGATCTCAGAATCTCAAATAATGCAGCACAGCCAAACAGGCTGTGCAGGGACAGGACAAAACCTGACCCTGAACGCACTCCAGCCGAAGTAGGGTTACACCTGGTTTCACTCAGACCCGTGACAGAGGTCAGCTTCAATCTGACTATGGGCATTTCCGAGTCAGTTGGATGTGATCACCGAACACGAGTGGCTGGTCAGCCCAAGCAGGCTGATGGCCAGATAGCCGAGGAGAGAATTTGTCCTGCCCTTTGGTGGGGACTTGACGACCGTGATCCCTGAACGAGAGGCGAGATCTGTCCTGCAACTGGCAGCGAGAGGGAGCGTTACAAAACCCAGTGAATCCACTGGACCCCCGCTTTTAGCACACAGAGCAATCTGCTTTCTTCCCTGTCTCTGACCTACAAACAAGAACAGCCCAGAAATGAGCTAAAAATCTGAGCCACAAATACCACCAACAGCATCAATTCAGTCAAGCTAAATAGTTTTTTTTTTAATTCAATTTGAGTTTATTTTCAGTCATGCATTTCTGTAAACGCTGCCGTTACCCAACGCCGAGTTAAGCTCTTGCAAAAGATGCCTTGCGGAGGGCACGGTGAATCATGCGCCTCTCTCCAACTCATTCCGCGCCCACAGCCGCCAAGCCCCCTCAGCTCTATAAATAGTCAGCTGTTTGCTTGTTTTTCAATGCCGCCCCTTCAGACCGGCAGAGATTTGGCTTTCTGATTCTGATGACATCTTTCCTTATATCTAATGAGCCCAGTTTGCTTTTTTCATTAAGTTATCATTTCTTTCAATTTCAAAGCCCATACATGTGCAGCACAGGCATTTCAGACACTCCACAGGTGTTTCACAATGTGCATGTGTTTTTTTTTCTAGAATACTCTCATAGCAACATATAGCTTTAATATGTAAAAAGAATATGCACTTTGGGTATTTGAAAAAAGAAAAAAAAAACAACAACATAATCCAGACAAATGTATAAAGATAAATAAGAAAATTGAGAACAGACACAGGTACAGGACTGAACTACAGTCACAGGGAGAAAGAGTATATTTCCTAGAGTATTACTATATTATTTAAGTTTCAGTGACCCATCTCTAAATGTATTAGCCAACCTTGTCTTATTTAGGACGCATAATTATTGTCTATTTTTTCCAAGGTGATGACAGTAGTCTTGGATGTGTCCGCCTTTGAAGCAGGACCACATGCCCGTGGAAGTAACCAGGAGAAAACGTGCTGCCATTTTGAAGTCCACAGGGAAACTCACAGCAGAATGGTTCCCAACAAGGGCACAAAGGTTAAATGTTGTCTAAATCCAATTGTGATCACTCAGCATTGATTTGCTACCACCCCAATTCACACGTGAACATACACTTCAACGATTTCTTTCAAAATGTATGGGCCGTGAGTGAGAGCTGTGGCAATCACGTCAAGTGTCGCTGCAGTGTAATTCTTCTCAGTGGAACTTATCGTCTGTCTAACGTTCGCTTGGTTAAGCAGTTGTGTAATTGCAGCACGGGTCGAGATTGTGTTAATGAAGCTTCTGCCTTGAGGCATGCCCCCAACCTCCCTGTGACATTTTGGCATCCTTCACCAGTCCCCTGGGGGGGAGACTGCAAAGAGGTGGGTGGGGAGGGGGGGTCTTCTAAAGAGATGATGAAGAAATGGTCACCCGTGTGTGGGAACAGTTCTGAACTCTGTTCCTTGCTCAGCTCCAGCAGATCCAGTTCTTGGCAGATGAGTGCTGGGAAGAGACTGAGGGTGGGAGTGAAAATTTTTTCATGTCGAGCAGTCAGAGCTTCAACATGCTGCTCATTGTAACATAGTTATCCATTTTTCAGAGCAGCTACTGAATTGATTGATTGATCTCCCCTTGCATATTTATGTGTCCTTTGTACTAGGAATTTTTCCTGGTGTACAGTGTATGTCCTTGAGAGACTCCAGCACAAAAGCAACTGTATGTGCCATATAGTACTATCCTGTAGCTATGAACTGTAGTGAACTATGGGCTGTTGTAATGAGAAAAGCATTTTCACTTTGTAAATCAGACAAACATTCTTAATGGCTAAGAGCAAGGAAAGAACATAGGATTTCTTTCAGATTGCATAAATCCTTTAAAGATTTCTTCATTTATTTATAGCTCAGCAGCTCCTAACAGGCAATTTTCCCCCACAATCACAAATACTAAGGAATCAATCAGATTTTAGAGATGTGAGAGCATGCCAATATGCAGAATCTTTTAGTGTGTAGGATGAGAAATGAGAGGCTGATAAAAGTCTCTGTTGTCCAAAACAAACACTGGTGATCTCAAATAAGTGTCTGCATAATGGGAATGCAGTTTTTGGCCTGAACAGATATAACACAATTTTTCAAAAGCCTGAAGCACATAATCCGCTTCGTGTTAAATGGCAGAGGTAAACTGACCGTGAGCAAACCGCCAAACTTCTATTAAAAACAACAGGAAGCAATGGGTGTGGCCCCGGTAACAAAAATAGGTAGAGCAATTACACAAGCCACAATGAACACTTTAATGATTCACCAATCCAGCGCAAGAAAGAAAGAAAATGATTTGTTTGCATTTAGGTCATTGTATTTTAAATTTTATTTCCCTTTAAGTGATAACCGTGTTTAAAAAGTCTGTATACAAAGGCCAATGTCCACGTACATGTGAACGCAACAATGAACACAATACAGCCAAGTTAAGCTCCAATGCACTCAAACTGCAAGGGGTGCATCCCTGATGGAAACTCTAGGGCAGTAAAAACCAGCTTGGGGTAATCAGAAAGTGCAGAGACAGAACTTTTAAGGAAAATCACAAGGGATAAAATACTTTTCCCACTATATGGAACTGTGGCCAAATGCACCAATGACAACCATGCGCTGTCACACTGTTGTTCCCTTTGGTGACACATTCAGCGCAGTTCCATCCATACGTTTGTTTAGTGTTGCTGGATCATTAAGCATTGTTTGCAGCTGTGCCTCTCACTCGTATCTGTTCCCAAAACAAAGTTAAGCTAAAGAAATCATTTCAGCTTCAGCTTGTCTCTTTGATCTCTTTTTTTTTAACCCGATGGGAAAACTGAGGAAAAAGTCCTACTATGTTCTAACTTGGAACTCATAAAGACTGCCACATAGGAAAAAGAAACACAAACACACAACCATCCTGTGTAATGGACAGGCCCACACAAAATGGAACACTTTGCTGTCCTTAGAGGATGAGACACACATATTTCTGAGATCTCCTCAGACCATATCAGCAAATGTACTTATATGCTTGTTGCTTTGTATTCTTTGAGTGAAAGCAGTGTACTTGATGCATAACACAACACAGGCAATGTTTGCTGGAATGACCAGGCGCTGTTACAGACTACTGGCGTGTGGGTGTTTAAACATGCTGATGGAGGACTGACAGAGGTACTAAATTGAAGAGATTGTCACACCCAATTGACTCACAGTATCAATTTTGGTTTCTTTACCCATGTCAGAGTTCAGGCTAGGAAAAGGCATTATTCACTGTTGGCTACACCACTGCGTTCTCCCATGTTCCCTGTGTGATTTACCACAGTACACCCCAGCCCACAGCAAAGATTTACAGCAGTAATCACTGGCAGCGCAAACAGCAGCACAAATGTCCCTCCTGCGTACGCCAATGTCAGCTCGCCTAACACGTGACGCAAGTTTAACGTCGCTGTGACATTGCGGCCAAGAGGCAACGCCACTGAAGTACGATAGAAATGTCGCGAGAGCGCTCCGCGTTCCCTGGAGAGCCAGCTGACCGGCGGAGGAGGACCACGATGAATCTCGAATAATGTCACACAGCTGATAGCCCCAGGGGTGTGTCCCCAGATCTGCGGGAGGGTGAGGGAGATGGGGGAAGCCCACGCACACACGCTCACCAGCTCGCATAATCTGATCCAGCAGCGCGGCAAGCTGTGATAACAACATTTCCCTCAGAGAGAGCAAGTATGTTTAGCACGAGTGTGAGGACTTTTGGAATGAGAATAATGCCCATCGATGAAAAGTAGGGAACCAAAAAAGCAAAAGAGCAGTCCTGTATTAAAAGGACATACAATATACCCTGAGGTGTAACGTTACCTTTCAGTAGGTCTGACCGTGCTGAAAAATGCTAATGTCATTTTTGTAACCGAGATAAACTAATCACAGGTGCACTCGACATGAGTCATCGACGGTGGTGTGGCAGTAGTTCTAGATATGTAACAACGACCAGCATAGCACCTGCTTTGCAAGATGGCCGAGTTCATTTCTGCTGTGGTAGAAATCATTCCTCCTTGGCTGAAACAAGATCAGTCAGGCATGTGTGATTCAGAGCAAAGTCGCAGCCCTTTTTTGGAAATTTAGCTGCGTGAAGCCATGGTTAATATTTATAGATGTACGTCAGAGACAGTAATGTACGAAAACATGAAACTCCAATAATGAGAGTTCCAATGAAAGGGGTAAAAAGTGCCATCAAACAGACTGTGAATTCTATCCTTCCTGTCCATGAATATTTCCTATTGACAGTGAATGCAGCTGGGCAGATTCTAGCTGTCAGAACTGACCATTAAGCCCAACACCTTCTGCCAAAATACTTTGGAATGTGCTCGCTAATCTGTCAAGAACGTAGTTGTGCCAAAAAAACACTGTCTTGCAACACTACTGCACACAGCCAACGTGCCAGTCACTGCCTGGTAGGTCCAGTAAACCTTGACAAAACGGACATTCTGAATGAAATCACGATGCATCACAGAAGAAAAGGAAGAAGAAGAAAAGCGCCACAGATATTCATTCTCACTGAGAACAAAGGATGTTAACAAATCCCTCTGAGATACCCAATTCTCTGTTGTGCCAGGCATCGGGCAAGGAAGCCTGAACAAGAGAACGTCAAATCCCACCATATCCTGCTGCAGTATAACTATTCCCCATTCTAATGCACACAATCTGCACCAGACTCAGTGCAATTGCTGGCATTATTGTGTGAACAAAAAGCAAACACAACAGAAACAAAAAATAAAATATGGAGTGGAAGAGAGCTAACTGCAACATCAGAATATAAATGACATTTTCCTAATTAAACTTGATTTCCCTTATCTGCTAATGCACACACAGTATCTTTTAGCTATGCTATAGTTTTTGTTTTTTTTTTTTTTTAATTGAGAATGTAATGGCATCATCAGAATACAGCAAACAGCTATGAAACCACAGTATCCTCAATGGAATACTATGATAATATTTTTCACTGAAATATAATAATCAACACCATAATCTCAGTGTTAAAGAAGGTTTGCAGGCAGTGTTTGATTGCCAAATGAAGTCCACTACAGTCAAACCAGCACTGTAGGATCAGGAGCGTATTATAAAATTGCGGGCAATGAGGTGAAAAATATTTATCAATTTTTTTAAAAAGATTTTTGCTCTTCATATCAATGCTTCATTAAATCAACCCAAATCCCTCAGTGATGAATCAGGAGGCTGTCTTATTGTGAATTCTGTCACTTTGTTTAAAAGGTGGAGCTGAAAGTTAGTGGTGGAATTAGTTTTTGTTTTAAAGTTTTAAGGATTTTATAATTCATTCCATTATGAACTCACAGATCTAAATCTTCACACAAAAATGGTTGAAATACAAAAATGCAGTACTCCCAAGAGATGCTTCAATAAAACAGAATTCATTAATATCCTTCTACAGCCTGACATGGGAGGCAGAGACTCTACTGGGATCAGCTTTTGTGAGCCAAGAACATCAATGACATTGGAAGGTAACTATATTGCATGTGGCTGTGTTACAGTGAGAGGCACAACTCAAAGTGGGTGTTGGGTGTTCTGGGGGAGAGCTGAGAGAATGCTGGCTGGAATGTATGAGAACCAGGTGGAACAGCTAGCCACTGAGTCATTCCCTTGAAATGCACACTTGAAGGCTGTCCATCTGTCTACACTATGAAGGAGGGGAATCAAGGATCCTGGGATACAGCAATAAGCTATGGTTGCTCCAGTATGCAGACACATTGGCTCACCAGTGGGATTGTGTGTCTGTGTACGCGTGTGTTTTTGTGTTGGCACACGTCTGATAGACGGTTATGTTCATATTCGGAAAATTAAAATCATTACTCTGTATGTAAAATGATGGCATGAATATTGGAGGAGGAGGGAGAGTCCTGGGCACATCATCCTCATGAAAGCCATCTGGCAGGGAGAACTGGGTATTCAGACATAAGCGAAGGAGATGCAGAACAAAACTGCCCACACCAATCTACTTAGACTGTGCTCTCAAATGTGTTTCTAGTATTTTACCTTTACAAAGGAAAAAAAGATCACAGAGTTGTTGTCGTTGAGGTGCTGAGTCAGCAGGTTTGGTATGTATGAGAAGGGCTCTCCCCTTGTCATTTTTAGCATGACTGACCCACATCCGCCAACCTCCCCTGCGGCAAGACCTGACCTGCAGCCCTCATCACCACTCGCAGTCCCGTTTAGGACAGTTCCCAGAACCTTACCCGCATGCTCCAGTCGTTGGTCTCCATTTGAGTCATCCTCTGTTTCCAGAGCCTGGGTGAGCCCTTCAAAGCTGTCTCCTACCGTCATCACGCAAACTGCTAAACTGAGAACTGACGCAAAACTTCGGAAGCACTTTCTCACAGCTGTTCTAAATAAACTGTTGGGTTTTATCGATGTTGATGTTGTTTTTGCCAAGTTCAGTGTCTCGCAAAGATGAGGCAAGACTGACCATCCCTGACCATCTTAGCAATATATCCAGTATTTTTTAAAGTTAGTAATGGGGAAAAAATAAAGATAAATTGAGAATATGGGCTTATGTTTTTATCAAACACAATGCAAATTCTCTCACTCTGAGTGATTCAGACACTCCAGTTAAGGGGCTGAAATAATAAGAACAGAATGAGCTGAGTGTGGCTCATATAATGTGGGCTGGCCTTCTAAGCAAAGATCCCTGCTGGAGCCAAAGAATCCCACTGCTGCCAGTGTTAGATATGACTGTAAAAGCAAGCAACTCTTTAGTCATCAGGTCATTTTAGTCACTGAAAAAATAAATGCTTCATGTCACCCTTGCTTTTCAAATGGCATGAGGATGATGTAAATAAATATATAGAAAATGTAAAAATAAAGGGCAGCCTCAATTCTCTCACATCTTTGAGGTAATTAAAAGATTTTGTCAATTCTTATGCTTATGGCAATTAACTGTTGTTTGAGTTTGAATCCTCCTTAGTGGTCAGCACTGAAGTAGTTATCAATGATCTAAGGTTTGTTATCAGATTTTTTCACATCCATTTCTAAACCAAAATGCTCGACTATGTATTTGGAGCTGTACCGTTGATAAGTACTTCCACAGTCTGATACTACTTTAATGTAATACTACAATCTGATTGGTTTTAAGCATTTAATAACAAATCTCTGGAATGAATTATTACATTAAAGTATTGGTATTTTTTGAAAGTTAAAATCCATTTTAGGGTTCAATGAATGTTGCAGGAGGCATACACACCCAGTCAAACAGGACAGAGTGTTCAAACAAACTTGCAAATACACAAAACAAAAAAAGAAGTGTGTATGTGTATGTATGTTTTCATGTAAATAGTTTCAAAGTACATAAATGATGCATACTACACTTTCATTTGCCTAAAATGCATTATCCATGCACATACAGAACATATAAGCAGCTAAATCCTCCCATCTTCCACCCCCGGTTTGACAACATTCACAAAATTCTCCCAAAGGCTCAACAACTTTAGGTAACCTTAGCTAACCTTTCTGCTGTGAGAAACACTGCAAGTTGATGCATTTTAGCTGACGTTAAGTCAAGGGGGAGAGCCCAACCTTTTCTATCTTTATGAATTCGCCTTGAAAACTTCGAATCAGACAGTACTGTGGACCTGTATCTCAGTGAATCTGATGACAGCCAAGGCTTTTTTTAAATATGTGAAATGCTCTTCATCATACAAAGGGGCTTTCTTCCCAGTCTTTCCCCTCAGAGGCTGAGTCTTATTGAAGTGATGGTTTCCACCCTGTCCATTGTGCAGAGCTAGAGCTGGAACTGTGAATCAAAAAAAAGTATATGCATCCCTTCATTAAGAAATAGCCAAGAGCTCCACCATGGTGTCCCACCACCAAAGCTGCAGGGTGTTATGGTGAAGCCCAGAGGCTCGTGGGAAATTAGTTTTGTGGAATGCTAATCATTGGTATTAGAATTCATGCCAAATCTTTCAACTCCCATCTTAAGGACAACAGACCCTGCCCTTACCCTGCCTCCCCGGCAGGGCCAAGACTGCACAACCACCAGCCCAACAGCTACAGCACAGCTGTGTCAAAGACAGGTCCCTTTCAAAGGGTACCTGAGGCAGTTCTCTGAAAACAGCATTTGAAAATGAACACTGGGAATCACTGGCCACCAGCCGTATCTGGTCAATGGCCCTAACAGGACAAATTCACTTTTCACCCATAAATGAATGTCTATACAATACCATGAAGCAAAAGCAACTAAAGCTGTTTGGGCATATTAGACTTGGCTTTGAATCTCACCAGACAAAAGTACATAAAACTGCACTTTCCAACAGGACTATTCACTGTTGGCATTCAGAGCTTCAGTTATCATCCAACCTGCCTCAGGACAAAGCTGGCAGCCAGTAGAACAGCAGGCGATGGAGACCTTTGATTCAGGGCCACAGAAACAGAAGGAGAAGCCTAACAAGGTTAGCTGGACATGTGCAACCCTGCGGTCATCTGCCACCCTTACCTGTGTCCTAGTTCCATAGCATTCAGACTGGGCTGGGTCAAATTTATCCCTATACCTACCAGCACCCTCTTTATCTTTAAATCCAACTGACAGCAATCTCCCTCTTCGTCCCTCCCTCCCTCCCTCCCTGCCCTTGTCTTTGTACACTAGTCCTCGTGACAACATTTCATCTCAGTGATGAGCAATACCAACTGCATGTGGTGCTATTGTATAACACGCAGAAAAAAAACCTCAATGGTGTTTATCTGCAAAGAGGCTGAGACTCTCTACACAAGAGTATGGTAAAAAAGCCACTTTGCAAACCTTGTTTTGCTGCAACAAAGTCCAGCAATCATTCCTCAAATGGCCCCATACCTTCCTCACCCAAAAAGAAGCAAAACACTCACACACACACACACACAACACATACGTATATACATATATTTACAAATGCGTATACGTATAGCCTATACTCAATGCCACGAATATTATTCTTTTATTTTTCCCAGGAAATAGTGGTTAAGCACTGAGGACTGTGCTAAAGCAAAGTGCTAAACAACAACTCCAAACTCAAATGGCCACCCCACTTGTATGGGATAATTGCTAAGATTTCTGTGACCTGTGGTTGAACCCAAGAAATGGGCACAGTGGGACAGACCACTCTTGTCCTTAAGAGGAACAGCAGCATGGCACTCAACAGCCACTTGCATCCAGCAATTCCTTGACTGTGACTGCCTACTGCACTCAAAATGCACACAACAAAAGCTACATTAACCAACACAGCACTTCTCCCAGGCTCGAGCACACCTGTGCACATTGATTGGACCGGTCCCCAATCATCGATTCCCGACTCTGGGTAGGTCCCTGTGCCAAGAATAAAAATGTATTCATTAGTGGTTAGAGTGAGTCACATGGGTCTTGTTTTGTACAGCAAAACATTTTTGAGAATGACATCATAAAAGGCTGCAGGACAGCACATGATGTCAGTTAAAGTTGAAAAGTACAGGTGACCATGGATACGAGATCAAAACAGGAATTCATACACACACAGTGTATCTGAGAGCTTTTGAAATTAAAATCAATTGGTATTAAAAACATATTATACCAAATATATAAAGGCTTTTTGTAGATGTAAGAATAGAGTATTTTCAGCAGTTCTTAGAGGATTTAAATTTCATTTCCAAGGACTTCCTAACCGTAATAAGTATGACAGCAACATTATTTTTACAGAGAGTAGATAGATTACCAATTTCACACTCACACTAATTCATTGCTATGAAGACAACAACTGCAGTAGCAGTAGCCCTGCAGCTCCACACACAGAGAAAAGTATAGTGTAAAATGTGAAGAAAAAGGAGGACAATTCATAACCCATTTCAGTTACAGAAAGTGAACAACATTACGGGTCTGTAGAATACTTTAAGATGCCACACCATGTTTTTCACCAGTTTTAGTTTACTGATTATTACAGCTCAGATGGACATCTGGCAAATGATAAACAGACAGAACACATACTGTATATGCTCGCATTTTACATAAAAGACCAAGTATAGGCACTTAATGAGCATTATGGGGAAGGGGGCTGTATAAACATGAGAAAGCAGACAGATGTGTGCGTACCAATGAGTGCCCAGATGATGTGAGAAAAAGATAATGAAGACTGCTAAAATGTAGACTATTAATAAGACTTATCTTTCAAAAGAAAACAGGCCAGGCATGGCCTCCCCTCCACTGTCTCTGGATGTCATCCTCCAGATTGCACTAGCAAGACATCCCATGTGCAGTGACTAACATCCTACTGTATTTGTGCAATATTATTCCAGCAACACACATGAAATATTTTAAACTGTTCAAACATAAATCCAAAGATCAATGATGCAGACAGAAATGCAATTCTTTCCAAGCTTTAGAGAGTCCATCAAATATTAAGGGAGTTCTCACAAAAAGTCATTTGCTTTGAAGTAATAAATAATGTTGAGTCCAGGCTTATTTGGTGGACCACAAAGCTTAAAATTTCACAGCGTTTCTGACAGTTTTCCAGCTCGAAAGTAACAAATTTCAAATCTTAAACAGGAGTGTATATCTGAGCCTTTCCAAACAAGCCACACAATTAATGCTATGCTGCAAATCACATTCAAATCACAATCACAAAAACATTCAGGATTAGTAGAAAATTTGCATTCTCTTCTAACTGACATATTTGTTGAAAAACATAATTCTTGCATGTCCATTCACAGCCTTGCCAATCTGAGTATTCATTTGGCACATTCACTGGTCACAGTGTCAAGATCAGCATGAAATGCTGTACAAACAGGCACAGGAGAATTCCTGTTGTTAGTTGTGCTGAAGCAATGCGAGGCGTTCTGTGTGAAAGATATAATGCATTCATAACGTACCAAAAAGAAAATTATGCAGACATCTGCCCATGAGTAATTTCATTTAGATTAGATAATTAGCTAGAAAGAGTGCTTAAGATACAAAGTTGTTCTGAAGCTAGTGTGTGGCCGTTGAACATCGAAGTTCCAAGTTTCTGATCAGCTGACCCAGCATATGAAATGGTGGCAGCAATGAAAAGCAGGCAAGCATGGCAATCGGTAAACTGTAACAAGTCATGCGTTCTCTAGCGGGAATTCCAAGGCAGACGCGTTCTTTTTCCCCACAGTAAGCGATGTAAGTCGTTACTGGCAATTCTGTTGATAGTCCAACACAAAGGTAAAAATTACCACACCTTTGTTTGAGGAAATGAAAATTAAGTCGAATTAATCTTTATCCTCAGTAAATATTTTGGAGCTAATTAATTTGATAAAGAGTAGCACTACATAGCCTGTTTAATGACAGTGGCAACTGAAATAGGTCACGCATTCCTAAAGACTATACAGTACAGGATTGAAGGGTTTTATTTGAAAAATGAGGAATGGGTGAAGACAGTTCTAAATATGTACAATCTCCTTAGAATTGCATTTGTTCTAGAAGAGCAGCAAATGTCTTTTACAAAGGTCTTTTATATATATATATATATATATATAATGACTGTTCGTTGTAGCCACAAAACATACTAGCTAGGAAAGATCTTTCACTTAATCACGATTGATGTCTACCTCTGAATCATCGCCACGTTTTTATGTTTCATAAGATGATCGTTTTGTAAGATGATTATTTGTCAGTTCTCTCTGAGGTTCTATCATCTGTCATTGTGCTAGTGCCAATAATACTTCTCAACAAATAATAAGAAAACTTGCATTCCTCTCAATTAATTTTTCAAATTGGAATTCAGCTGTTGAAATAACATTGTTATTTTCTTGATAGTTACAATGAATCGAGACCAGGAACAGCAGCACATACACTAGCAGAGTGGCTCAACACGAATTAGGCTGTGTGTGATATGCACTCACTTATAATTTTCTGAGTATGTTATTTGCATATACATTTGGGGTGTCTCCAAAATTGGATGCTACAATTGGAATGTAACCCAGAAAGAGAAAAGGTTCATTCCAGCCGCATATATGCATTGATTTATAATAGTTTCAGACCTCATATTTTGGCTAGAGAAAGGCAGAAAGCAGAAGTGTCGTATAGTTTTCTTTAGAACTACGGTTGGCACCTACTCATTGAGTAGAATAACATGACTGTAGCCCTGTCAGCCAGTCAAAGGAGAATTCATCTTAATTAAGTTAGAGCTGTCAGTGGAGGCATGGTAATAAAAACAGCCAATTGTTTCATTGCTGTTTGAGGGAATGAGAGAGGTAGCACTGCATACCATTCTAGTGGATTTCCACTATGAACTCTGAACCACATGTCAATCACCTACAAAGACAGGATTTTTGGAAAAAACAGGATTCCATAAAAACTTGCTGGACTTTAAATATGGCACATAACTTAAGACTAAAGACAACAGACAACACTATATAAAGAAACAAATCCTCCTTGTTATGGTTTCTATAATACGTATACCAAAGCAAAAGAAAAAAGAACGCCACCTTTGTCAAGAGAAGACGACTCCAGACAACATTTCTCAACTGTGGTCTGTGACTGACTTGGGAGTCAGCTCTGTGGACTGTGCCTGGTTCCACAGAGCTGGTAGCAAGGCTTATGTCCTATCACTAACTGCTAAGTATTATGCATCTGAGTAATATTTTATGTGGAAAATATAACTTTTGTTATTTATATTTCTGTGAAATAAACTGTCATTTTATTTCGCATTTCTGAGTTAAGTGCCATAATCAGAATCTCGGGTCATATGTCGCAATTTAGCCGCAGTGTAGAATTTTGTGCTGTGTGTTGTTGTTGAGGTGATTACAGATATGCTAAACTATCTTAATAAATTATCACAGTAACATTTAGTCCAACACCCTCAGTGCCTCAGATAAAAATAATATGCCTTAAATTCCATAAACACATACATAGTTAATGCATTCCATCATTGTATATCAGTGTGTTTACAATGGATTTCTGTCCTTTGAAGAGTTTCAGAGTTCTGGGCTTTGCAAATTATAAACCGACAATAGCAAAACTCTTGTGCATGAGAATACATCTATGCATCCTCTGCCGATCGACAAAATGTCTTACTTCCTTTGTATGTCTACTATAGAATTGGGATAGTGCCTAAGATGGAGGCCAGATATCGATTTCCAGGTCACTGGGGATGCGAGGACACAGGAATCAGGGAGAAGACACAATTTAGCACTTTTGGAATCCAGCCCAAGTTTCCTCAACATGTAGGAGGAGCGTCTTCAGACCTATGTGTTCTACCACTTATCCTGCTCTCAGGTCTTCACTTCTCCATTCCTTCAGGCCTTTATTTCTACCCCTCCCTCCCCTCTTCACCCTCTGTCCTTTCTGGGCTTCTCCCTACACCCCTCCACCCAGCATTACAGAGAGCCTCCATCCTCCATTCTACCTCCAAGGGGAGGGTGGCTTGTCCGGAGCCCGCTCTGACCTCTGACCCCCTTCCCCCTGTCCTGTTAACAGGAATCTCCTCAGGCGTCACCTCCAGCTCGCGCCGATCGCTCTCCGCCTCCGCCTCACGTCAGCGCAATCAATCGTCCTCGCACCCCCGGGATATTTATATAAACTAGGTCAGAATGTTGGTATCTGACCTGTGTGTGGTCGGTATGCGGCTGCAAAGCTTCAGGCATTCGGTTCTGCGCTGGATTCCGCCTGAACTGTCTAAACCCAGGCTGAGGTTTACGTGCAGCGCCTTTGCTCACTGAATGTCTTAGGCCTGTTGCACTTGTATGTACTGTGATGTAAAGTAATGTTAAGGGCCTTTATGTAAAGTAAAGCAATAGTCTAATAAACCTGCTTTATAGTTTAATTCAATTACTGTCAGGGACACAGTAGAGGGCATAAAGTCCTCTTTTAATAATCTAAAATCTGAATTCCTAAAATATCAGAGCTTACACAGTCCAGTTCCTTTTCTGCTCTGTCACAGAGGCACTCGTGAATCTTGAGTATCATACTACTCAAGTGTTACATTGAGCCGCAGCCTGCTGGGCTATTCAAAAGCCACAGTTGATTAAAAAGCAACTGGAAATGGCAAAATGGTCATTTGAGCTTGAATATGATGTTATTAATTTTAAACCTTTCTGTCATACACAGTTCAAGATATATGTCTCAGACTTCATGTGAATTACAACATGTTCTTTTGTATTACAAAGTGGCTGATGAACAACATTCACTGGTTGCCAAATTCCCCAAGAGTGAAGGAACTGTGTAAATGAAAGTCTACCCATCCGGGGCAGGTTCCAGTCGTTGTGGCTTAAGGGAAAAAAAAAAAAAAAATTGTGGCAGTGTGATTTTTTGAAATACCACAACACCAGGCATGGAAATGACACTTCCCTCGCATAGCAGCTTTATATACCCGCTTGTGACTGGATGTGTGTCTCTTGGCACTTTTCTATTTCAGCTGCTGCTGACTGAAGCCCAGAGTACAAACCTGAGACCAGGCACAGCCGTTCAACGGGGGTGCTGTTTGCATCCCTGCATTTGCTAGATTTAATAGCCTCCCACCCGCACCACCCCTTCACAAAGCTCTGTGCCACCTGTGCCAGCCGTGCCAAAGCGTGCCACAGAGCCATCTGTGAGCCTCCGTGTGCTGTGGGCGCCTGTGTCTGCCCACTCACGCCAGCGACATCACAAGACCCAGCTTTGGCGACGCCGAGGCGGCGAGGCGGGCAACCGAATGCTTCTCCTTTTAACTCGCTCCGCTTCGAGGGACACCTGGTGGTCCATATCCGATCAATATGGGATTCCACCTTGGTGCACTCATAATCAGCTTGGACTGCAGAATTGGTTTAAAGCACGTGGTTGATTTAGAATGCTTGATCGGTTTGCAGGGGTAGAAGGGACTGTTTTAGATTTAGAACACGGGACTAGTTTACAGCAGATTCAGTTTACAGGGGAAGGCAGTATTGGCAAACACAGGACGCTATCAGGAGAAAACAGGACAGGCTCAGAGCGCATGATTCGTTTGAATGCAAAGATATTTTAGAACACCAGCCTGACCAGTGTGTAGGATTGCTTTAAGCAGCGCAACACCAAAAGGTAAAAAAAATACCAAAACTACCAGTTTTTGTGTTTTTGGCCTCTTGAGGGGGGGAGGGCAAAGAGGGAGGGGTGGAAAAGGTAGGCTGCGCCACCCCTCAAGCACAGGTGTTGCCAATGTTTAATATTATGGTAAGTACGTGCATGCTGCCCAAACGTGACAGCCTTAATGATGCAGTTATAAGCAGCCCCCCCGCCTTAGCTGTGTACAGTGCAAAACGTAGGGTTACTCCAGCTCAGCCCAAGAAGCATTCACAGGCCTTCTACTGTGAACCACCTCTCCCAACAGCTTCCTGTGACGCCCTCAAACATCTGTGTGTCAGACACAAAAAGGGGCAGGGCAGCTGACAGCATTTCCTCCATCTAGTTATGGTTAGAACCTTCATTCTGTTACAAGTCCTGAGATCACAGCAGTTACCTAGGAAGCATTTGTTCTCCTTTTTATCGTTTCCTTTTCCCTTTCTTCAACTGTCAGTGTGCTGCCCTACTTTGCATTGATGTATTCAGCATTAATCACTTTATGTAGGCTAAGCATGAAGAGACAAAGATCACTCATACCTGCAAAAGATTACTATCAGGAAAACTACAGAATCACTTGTGTGCATTAACAGGCACATCAATGGTTTTACTGAAAGGACATGACATAGGAAGCTGCATTACACTGATTAACACTGCTGTCAGCAGGGGGTCTGCTGTGAAAGTCACAGGCTAGTAGCACTTGTGGTCACGCTGGAAGCAGTTCAAGCTGTGCATCTGTGGCCCATTCATTGGACCCAGTTACTGTCATACGGGATTCTGTCCCATCACCTCTCTGTCTAATGAGGTGATGTCATGATGCAGTGCTTCGGCCAAAGTTTTTCCTCCTCTGAAAGCATGCACACATAGTGATGTGCCTCTTTTAAAGCTCAGAGTGATTGGTTTACAGAGTCATGGGAGAATGTGTCCTACACCGTTCTATCCACTGCAGGGTTATAACGTAACAGACTTCAGAATGTGAGCAGATTTGCCGTTTTCACATCCTGTTTTGGAGGTTTCGTGATGACTGTGGGCTGCCAAGATTCTCCTTTGTCATAATAACTGCTGCCTCCCTCAAGCCATTTAGAATATAACGAACAAAACATTACTGGAACTTAAAAAACACGTGTCACATGCCAAAAGAAAAATAAATTAAAAAAACTCTCAAATTAACTGCTTTGTCTGGTGGTTACTCATAAATTTGCCACCAAGTTTAATACATTGATTTTAACCTTTTAACATATAATGAGTCACACCCTTAATGTCTAACAAAAGACAAAATGTCTTCAGGGGTACACTCCACACACAAGCTCTGTTCGGGTGAGGTTTAGTAATCGAGACACTTGACACTCAGTTTAACTGAACCAAACAGAAAAGATGTGGTTGTGAAACTCTACGATGGCTGCAAAGCTATGCTCCTGTCCATGTTTGCCTTTTACATTACTGATTGCTGGACAGTGCCAAATGGAAGGCCTGGAGGATATACAGTGGTCAGAGATAGTGGAGAGAGATGTACACTGTGGTCATTCCTTCCACAAGGCAGACATACAGTAAAGGTACCCTCAAACACCCATCTCTAACAAGCATTCAACGGAGGCAAAAAGCCTGCCGAGGGGGCGTCTGAGAGGATGGCAGTGTTTACTATTTGCAGAGGGCTTATGTTACCAGGTTTATGGTTAATTATCAAACCCTTTTTCCTTCAAGTGAATATAACGGTTTCCTCTTCTGTGTTACTTCCTCTTGTGGGCCTTGGTTTCCATTTTGCTCAGGCAGAGGGCAGAACAATGCAAAGCCGGCCGCCTGACGCCAGCTAAGGGTCCAGGCTGCAGTCCCAGGTGAGACTGAATTACACTTCCCAGGCTGTTTTTCTGCACTTATCATTATGGGAAAGGCGTGCGAGCACCAACGAGGCAGAAACCAAGAGTGGACGCTGTTGCTGCAGTCATTTATCAAAACCGAGTCTCGGCGGATCGGTGTCAAAATAATTCCTGGAAAACATCAAGCGCCGCAAATTTGCACGCAATTAATCACAAAACATCTATTCCAAAATGGGAGAAGTGTTATTCACCCCGGATCGGGGGCAGCACACGATGAAAAACACGCTGCTCTCGGACGGCAAGTAAGGCAATCACAACCTGCACTCGAAAAACAAAGACATGGGAGACAAAGACTCTGCAATTAGGCAACTGATTGGGACTCTGCTTTTGTAACGTTGACTAAGGATCTTAACCCAGTAAATATCCAGCTACACAACAGTGACGCACATTAGAGAAGGCAACGAAATGAGACAGGCAACCTGTTGAGCAAATAAATAAGCTTGTGTATGCTATGGAATATTTTATAAATCGGAATGTGATTTGACTGCAACAACACAGACCCCCTGAGTATAAGTCAGTAAAGCGTATTCATGCTTTTAAATTATTATGAACTGTGCATCTGACTGCAAATGTGTACGCTCATAACCTGCCAGCTGATCAAAGGAGAATCGCATCATAGCAACGCATACACCGCTCCACCCTACATCTGAAAATGGAGGGAAGGGTAAGGTGGGGGGTGGGTGGGCGGTAGGGGGTATGAATAGATATGGGGAGGATATTAGTCTTTCCGTGTCATGTGTTTGCTTTCGAAGACACATGGGGGTTTTCAGCCGTGCCACAATCCCCGCCGTCTGTGCTCCGCAATGCGTTTCACAGATGGCCACTCGGAGCAACTCCCGTGGGGTCTCGGTCACAAACATCTGTCATTATCTGCATCCGTCTTCATCTTCCGCCTCTCCTACCACCCTCCTTCCTTCGCTCGCTGCCTCCTAATTGAGATGACTGGATCCAAATGAAAAACAAACACCGGGGCCCAGCGTTGCGAAATGAGAGAGGAGTGATCGCCCTACAGAGCAGAGATGATTGCTGCCATCAGGATCATGGCCCTCGCAGAACAGCCGCAGTCACTTCGCAGCTACTGCTGCAAAAACCAAACTTATGAGATACCGGCACAGTGAGCCAGCCCAAATGGCCAAGTTTTACTAGTGATAGGTGAGTGAGGCTACCCCGTGCTGTAGATGACCAACTTGTATGAACCAATCAAAAAACTGCTTTCCACAGAAAAACACTCCGATTGGTCCAAAAGAGGAGGTTTACAGAAGGACTGAACATGGTGTTAACCCTCTGTCGTGTTCTTTTGGTACCACCCAGAGAATCTCATTTTTTCCAGAGTACAACAGGCGGTCTTTAATCGCTTTGTTCCTACTGCTCCCTTTCATCTGACAAATACATTCTGGGACCTTCCAAGAGAACAGAGATCTAATCTAAGGCCAGTGAAAATTCCATCAATCCAGTTTATTGGCTGACGACCCTCGATGTATCCAGTGAGCAGCCCACACAGAGCACCATGGCCCGTGGGATCTGTTACAAGGCTGACCCCTGTGGCCCATCACAGTGGCTGATAAGATAATCCCACTCACTGAATGGAATTTAAGGCTGGAGGCACAGGCAACACTGGTCTGCTGGAATCCTGTCACTGACTGCTCTGCCACAGCTGTGAAAAATAGTGGGGGAATTTTTCAGTTTTGCAGCCCAGTTCAGTAACCACTTAAACCTATGAGACACTTGTGTAAACCTGCGGGGATTTTTGGCTTTGGCTCAGACTGTGCTGTGCTACAGACTGATTCTGTGGATTGACTTTTACCTCCACCTATGCTAAACACATAAGAACTCAGCTGTGATTCAGAGACGCAGCAAGATCATGTACATTTTCATGAGCCTGGCTATATACTTTCAATCCAAAATGGAAGATTGCGGCTAAGCAAATCACCAGAGGATGTTATGAGGTAAGATGAGGTAAGATGCAGAATGGAGCATTGATCTTAAGCAAATAGCTCATGTTTTGCAGTATTTTCCTTCAGAATGAGACACATTTTTCTCCTGTTGCTCTTCATCACGTAGCATTACCCAACCGTGCCCGAATATGACAGCCACAGACTCGATGAGAAACACTTAAGGCGTACAAGACAAAATCAACATTCACTGGCTCTGAACACATTTTTAATGGGATCATTATTGATGAACAATGTAACATATTGAGATCAAGTTGCAAAATGAAACTACAGTTCTGTAGCTAATGACTAAAGAGATTTATATGACTGCTAAAAACACACACTAAACAACAAAATGAACTAAACCTGAGGGGAACAGAAACATTACGGGTTTGAATGACAGCACAAAAATAGGACCTGTTGGGGCATTTGGAGTCCTGGCAATGTTTCCAGTGCTGTGATGACAGAGAACAAAATCCACAGACCTCATATGCTCTGAGTGAGAAGGTCGGGGTCAACAACCAGATTTGACCTTGATCCACTCTCCAGCTCTGTGGCACCTCATTTCATCAGCAGCATCCATCTTTGTACAGAGAACCCAAAATGCACTTTGATGTTTTCTCCTCGAAAGTCAGTGCCCCTTGGAATTGGGGGGGGGCAAGTCCCTGTCCCTTTCCATGAGCTGGCTGTGTGTAACCTCCCTCCAGCAGGATCCTCTCAGAGGCCCGTCTCGGAGCTGCGTTACATAACCTGGCCAAAGCCGTGGCGCACGGTTCCTTCTAGAGACAGGCTTCGCCGGCTTCGCTGGGATCCCGCAGCTGTCACGCGGCCCTCGAGTTTTCCTTGACTGCGGCTGATGAGCTACACTAATGAGCAAAGCTTTCCTTAATCGCTCTTATTTGGCGAACGCCCACCCCCCCTTGTGAGTGTCTGTCGCCTCTGGAGCAGAGCACTGCAGCTGGAGATAAAACTGAGGATAACTGTCAGGTAAACCCAGCACTCCACTTGCACTGACAGAGGCACTGATACCCTCAGGGGGCTGTACTACGGTAATCCCAGCTCCAGCAAACATGATTATGCCATTAATAATAATTGAGGAAAAACATCCACCGATTGGAACAGTCATAATAAGGGAATCCCCATTCCGCTTTGTGAGTGCGAGTGTTGCCTTGGTGACACAATGGAAAATATCAGCCGATGAGCATGGCTGCACAACAAAATTATTATCATTTCGTTGAGTTATTTAGCAGACACTTTTATCCGGACTGGACTTGCAAGGCCACCACGGCAAGATACACACAATGCACGTTGTCAGAGGAAGAAGAAAAATGGCTTAGGTAATGATGCAGGGGAAAGAGTGAGAAGAACAGGAGAAAGTAATAACTCAGAGCAGGCAAGAGACTACCACTGCTCAAAGGTAATCTAACATTTACATCACACATTTGCCACATATTCAGTCCCTACAAATTCACAGGCTATGTGTTTGAGGTATTCTGTATATACTGACAATAGTACTGTAAGAGCAACAGTCGTAGCATTTTGAGCACCCATATATATGTAATCTTCATGAGCCAATGAGCATGTTTCACAGGACTGCAAAATCACAAATTACATGGATGTACATGTACTAATACCACATTCCCAAGAATGTGATGTGGTATTGAAATTATATTGTACTGCTTCATTAAACCATGAACTAAAACATTATACAGATCAGTTTTTCAGATGTTTTAGTTAGGCAATACTATATTTTTCTGTTTTTTAAAGGGCGAGCTATGTAGTTTTTTTAATTGCCAGTTCCATTTTTTCCTGGTTGGTCCACCTTTTACAGTGCATTTTTGTTTGTTTTTCCACAAGTATATATTTTTAGTAACACATGTAAATTTACCACACACAACATATAGTAACATCAACTGTTGAATTAAAGTAAATTAAACATTAAACATTGTATTATATTGTATTATACATGCCATTGTATTGTATTATATGTGTGTGTGTGTGTGTGTATCTATATATTTTAATGTGTAAAAAGTATACATAATTGTTAATATATATTCACTTTGTGTATTCATGTCATATTACACTAGTTTCAGTGCAGAATACCATGTAGCTGTGAAAACTGATTCAATTCAGAAATTTTCAGCGCTCTTTCGAAATGGCCAAGTCTATTACCTAAGGTCACTTCTGTAATTCTGTTTGCAAATCTGTGATCAACGAAAGGTTGGGGTCTTCAACATGAATATATATTGGATGGATAGAACTCCAAGTCACTGGTACTTTTTTGCCTGGAGGGTAAAATTCAAAGAAATTGGAAACTTTTTTACCTAATTGGCTGTACAAGCCCTCATGTATATTCACCTGCAGTATTTTTCAAGTTAAGCAAAAAATTACTATTATTATTCTCTGATACTTATGTGAATGTTGCGTTATTCCCGTTGCCGCTTGTTTCAGGTGAGAATACTGTGTTATGCCATCATCACTGGAGATCCCCCAAATGTCACAGCCATTCCAACACAGCTGCTAAACAGCCACACAATGTGACAGGAGACCACACAAAGCTCTCCTCTGGTCCCCACACACAGCCTGGCTTGCTTTAGTCATTAAACAGCAAAATCAATCAACAGGAAAACCTGTCACTTTGGCACTCAAAGATGCTATGTAGCTTGTTGACCACAAAAAAAAAAAACTTAACATTGTGGTTTGTACACGCACTGCACACTGCCATACAGAGACAGACAGCTTCAGAACAGTCTCTTAGTACAGCTGGTGGTATTTGAGGCCAGCTACGTTTTGCAATCATGATTACTTCTACAATCACATTGTTTTTCTCCAGAAAATGTTTGCACTACTTTCAGTATGGCTGCAGGGCATAACCTAGTGAAATCCCCTGGAATTTTCTGGAGAGAACATGAACCTAGAAATGCTTCCTGCCTCTGTGAAGATCATTGTTTGTCAGAGATGAAACCTGGGTACATTTGAGAAGCAGTTCCCCACATCCTGTGTGCCCATCACCATTATTATCGACAATCAAACTGCAGATTTACCATAAATCTTAGTCTGTCCTACTTCATTTAAAAAAGCCTAGAATTGATTCATTGCTTATTTGGTATAGGGAGAATTGTTTTAAACGTTCATGCCATAGTGAGATGCAACTATCAACTGACAGTGAATGCAGACACAATGTATAAATATTGACCTTGGCTGGATACAGGCTATCCTCCTTGTGGCATGAGGGAGGAATAACTCTTTCTTTTCACTGACATCACTGGCCAGACCACAGCAGTGTTACTTCAGGGTATTCCCCAAAAAGTACAGCTTTAAAGGACAACTGTGAAGAGCGGATAGATATCCGTCCAGCAACCTTGTAATGGTTTTTAAAATTCCTGCCATGAACGCTTATCTGTTTATTACCGAAAAATTCATCTTGGAAGGCTTGTCAGAAGACGTGACAGCGGTGTCGCCACACTTGGAATCTCTCCCTTCCACTGACATGCATTACCGCACTTCGCTCCGGGGGGACTACGACCTCGAGGTCACCTTTATCTGAAACAGTTCCTCCGCCCTTCACATATTTCAAATATGTCGATAATTACATCGCAAATATGCTGCATAGCGCAAACGCGCAAAGCTTGCGTTGTTCAAAGGTATAATATCGCAGTGAACGACCTCATTGAAACATGTCTTTGTTTCACAACAAATTGGAAACTTTCAATCAATTTTGAGGGTGTCTACCGACACAAAGCTACAGTCACTTTAGAAGGTGAGGGCTACAACTTCGACATGCGAGACTTAAGTTTGAATATTGTAAATTAAAGATTAAACCATTAACCATTTACCACTGGATAAAAGCACGACTCAATTTGCAATGTTTTCAACATTCAGATGCAATATATTACAGGCAGACCACATTACCCACCGAAGATAATAACTGATACTGGCGTGCAACATTAGGTTGAATTACGTTACTAAAAAAGCAATTGTTCACCTTGGCTTTATATACGGCATGTTGATGAGCACCGTATGTCCCGCAATGCTGCTCGCTGTTTAGTTGGTCTTCACAAATCTACGAGTTTGACACGGTGGGAACAAAGTATTTAAGGGAGACAAACCAACCTTCATAATGCCGCAAGGTGTGTTCACCACGCCCTGATTCCTCTCGGCTGAATTATCTCGACTACGGCTGCCAATCCTGGGACTCCCGTGCTCTTTGAATCTTCCATTAGTGTACACAACCTCGGATCCGAAAACCGGGTGCACGGTAGCCACGGCGGCCGCCGCAACGTCTAGGAATGCCCGGGCACTGGACGGGGGAAGCACGGCGTCATTCTTGTTTAATCCCGCTGTTTCTGCTGCGACTTGTACCGGAGCAGTTGAGGGATTTAACAAAGGTCCCGATGCATTTTCTGTAGCCTGTACTTCAGCCATCATCCGAACATTGCTAAATTCACAAATCGTTAAGCACTGACCCTTTGTTTAAAAAACGTAGCCAAGAATCCGTGAGACACTCCAGGCGTGTGCAATAACAGCACTGATACAGTAGACGGTGTGCTGAGATACACAGATTGGACAGTCAGACTCTTCCAACTCTTTCTCGTCGTTATGTGAAATCAAGCAGATGTTTCCCTCAGATTTTGAATGCCTAAACCAAAATGCGTGCGTCGGCAGCGATTACATGACATGAAGAAGAGCTTATAAAAAGATAACTGACAGTCATCGAACGTACTTTCGCTTTACTCCTATTATTAAACACAGGCGTGATCTAAATCTGTTTCCTTCGGAGCGCGGCGTTTGAACGACTGCTTCTCAGTGAAGTAAGAGCACAGCGGTCCTGCCACACGTGCTTCCGCGGGATGCTGCTATTTACAATGCGCTGTTCTCGGTCGCTTCCTCACACACACACACACACACACACACACACACACACACACACACACACACACACACACACACACACACACACACACACACACACACACACACACACACACACACACACACACACACACACACACACACACACACAAAGCGAGAGAGAGAACAATTTGTTTATTAAGGGTTTGAACAACAAAGGGTATCCTCTTTGGGTGAAGATATACCGTTATAAATACATGTTGGAGTGTGATACCATTCACACGGCCAGTCTTGCTCGGTGTGAGTTAGCGCATCAGTGTCAGAGTGCTGACATTTGCAGTGCAATACTTCATTGCATGCTGATAGGTAAAAGCGCTATGAGAGATTGCAGGCCCTCACACCTTTGCGACAGTGCCCCTCTAGTGGTAGAACATTGTTATTGCGTTCATTTGATGCAGACCAACCAGCTGAGCCAAATAAATGCACCATCCTAGCGGAATTTGCTATACAACATTATTATTATGCAGCTTTCTCTACAGCAAAGGGCTTTGAATTGCATGCAACACAGGAAAAATGTATCTAAAACCCAGTTAACCTCAGACCAGGAAACGAAAGCTGCTAAGTCAAAGAACAGAGGAGGCCTTCCAAGCAATGCATTCAAGTGTCATGAAGACAGTCGATGGATTGGTGTGACATTAGTGGTGTTACAGATGGTTTGCCAATCAGCAGTGGTAAAATGGAAGCTCCCAAAGAAAACTTTCAGTTTATAAAGCATTCCATGTCTCCATCTATGAAAGGGAAATGAGATGGAGGGTGAGAGCAGTGAAAATGAACTTCCTCCACAGAACTCTTCATGACAGGGTGAGGATCTCTGATCTGTGCCAATGCTCCACCCGTTTGAACTTCCACCACAGAACTCTCTGTGATAGGGTGGGGATCTTTGATCTGTGCCACAGCTCAACCAATTTGATAGGAAGGAGTTGAGGTGGTTTGGTAAAGTCACCACTCGAGGAGTTCTTTATGGAGCTTTATTAGATGTGATGGTCTGGGCTGGGCCCCAGACGCACTGAAAGTATAAAATCTCTTGAAGGCCCTGGGTTTGGCTGGGAACCAGCCAGGAGGAGCTGGAATCACTTGCAGGGGGGCAAGGTTATCTGGTCCTCATTTTGTGACATGCTTCTGCTTCAGCATTCACTACTCAAAGAATGATGGATAAAAACCAATCTCCCCTAATGTAGGTTTCCCTTGTGGTCCAGCAAAGTACTATGATAATTATGCTTGCATTACGCTGAATAATTATCATAGCCTTTCTCGCCAGGTATACAAGAGCACTTCAGACACAAGTTTGCAATCATTATTCATATTTAGCACATTTTACCAAGTAATATGCATGTCCTTCAGTACCAACAGTTACCCTCTGTACTCTCTGATTATTGAATGACATAGCATACCAACAATAAAGAGAATAAACGAGAAAAAAAAGTATCTACAGCACAACCAACTGAATGCAGAAGAAAACATAAGATATTTTATCCCCACAACCATATGAGATGAAAGTAAAATTGGACAATTATTGTCTTTGGGGATATACCTTACAACCACCTCATAAATAAAGGGGTTACAAGAAGGCACATCATGATGGCTTTATATGTGTAAGAGTCAGAAGTTAAGAGGAGAAAATATGCAAAACATGGTCCTGAGTCAGTCATACAACCCAAAAGAAGAGCACATTTCAAGCATCCAAATGTGTTTTATTTAGGGTTCTATGTATGCCGCACAGTCATCTTGAAATATAGATAAATAAGCTTTGTGGAACATTACACAGAGTGCAAAATACTTACCCAGCACCATTAAGACCACATTGGTGTTCACACATTAAAGCTAAGCATTAGTTATAAAGAGAGAAATAAAATTCAAACTTGCTATTTGTCCTAGGCCCTATATATTCACAGATTGCTGCTAGCTACTACCTTATATGATGATCATAAAACTGAATCATTAGCATAGGTAGTTAATGTTAAGCAGTTAGCTAACTTTGCTGAATAGCAGTAGCAAGCCAAATGACTAAGCAGGCCCTCTTGTAATATAAAGAAGCCAATCCTAAATAGATGGTCCAATGAGTCACATGTACACATTGTCACATAGTATTTATTTATATATCACACATTATTGTCATTTAGCAGCTTAATCAGAGTGAATGACAATTTTATCCATTTATGCGGCTGGATATACTGAGGCAATTGTGGAGGAAGTGTATTGTTCAAGGATAGAACACCCATGCGCCATTGGCAAATTGCACCAGTGACCTTTTGGTTATGAACCCTGTTCCTTACCACTACATTACACTGCTACCCAGTCAGTGTTAAACCTGTATGTATCTTACATGATTACAATTGTTGTAACAACCATAATGCATATGCACACAGCAGTATGTGGGTACAGTGTAATTAGGTATTGATGTAAATTGCAAGGGAATTTTCTAGTTAAATTGTAAATAACTTGCATCCATATGTTGTGCAGTTCTATTTCATGAACATATCACAAAGGAGTCCAAGCACTTTACAGACACAGCGACACAGAACAATGATTTCTATAGCGTTTCAGTGCTGTATAGAAAATCCTGGCTGTATTTTCCAGAAAAAAGCTGATATTATTTGCACTGATCAAAAAAGCAGCATAGACATACAATACATTTTTTTCTAAACACAAGCCAGCACACCGCTTGAAAAATGTTCAATTTTTAAACATTTTCATAAATGTACACTGCTGATTTGAAAAGCTAAAGAAATCCGATTCACATCAAAGGTTTCACCTTACTTCACCTTGACTGAGACTGACATATTCTATATGTTTTTGGAGCACTACGCAGTGCATGCTGTAATGAGATGAGCAAGGTGAAAAACTGATGCCTGGATATTCACTTTTATTGTTGAGAATGCCAGAGTCATCTTTCTATTCCGGTCAGGGATAATATATTATGCAGTGGAGGTGGGGTTGGAGTGAGGGTTGTATCTTCTAGTAACATGGTCATTAGGATCCAAAGTAGACTGCACTAATACGTTCTTACATGAAAGTATAATTTGTGTGGTCCCGGGGGGAATGAATCCAGGTCCTTGAATCCACACAGCACAACTCCCTACACTGGACAGAATCAGATTAACAAGCCTAACACCCATGTGACCAACACAGGAAACCAGTTGTGCTCCTGCACTAACTGTAAGTGGTGATGTCACCTTCTACAATGGACTCACATGTATACTGAGACAAATTAGACAAATTTCACTCAAGTCAGAAAATTTTTTTTTTGGGTCAAAAAGTACCATCATGGGAAATATACAGACTAATAGTCCCTTAAAGACCCTGACCCAAATGTCCAGTTGTCTCATTCCTCCAAACATGCAACTGAAATTCAAGGATTTAAAGGTAGTTGAGCCCTCTTACAGTAACTCAGCTGGCTGTTGGAAGGAAGTGGGGGGGGGGGGTCGGAGGAGCCATAGATGGTGAGAGGGGGGCCCCCTGGTTTATGCATAATGTATCCTCAGAAATAATTCACACAAACTCTGGCCTGCTTGCCGGCCTCCCCTACCCAACCGTTTCCCTTTAATGTTCAAACTGCAGCCAGCATCAGTTGCTTGAGGGGCTGGGGGATCCCTCCCAGCTCCAGCAAGAGGCTGCAAATGCTGACTGAGAGCTTCATTTCACACGGAGGAACCACTGGCTTTCTAAAACAGATGCCCACAGCGTGCCCAGAGACAAAGTCAAAGAAAGAACTGAGGACAATGATGAGGGCACTAACAATGAGTGAAGGGAGCCCTATAAAACGTTCTCCTCAGGACAGTGAGAGGAGCAGACATCAGAGAGGGCTGCCACTGCCGCCGCCGTTGTCTGCGATGCTTTTACTGTAAATGAGGCTTTCTGTTTTCATTTGTGGGCTGTGCGACTTCCTGTGGTGGGAACAGAGACAGAGCAATGCGCAGATGCACGCCTTTTGTTCTGCGGGTTCAGGCATGGGTTCTAGTCACCGGTTCTTCCAATTTCTCTGCAGGCATTGCCATGCCACCCAGTTTTATCATAAACTTTTGGTGGGTCTATTACAGCAAGTGCAGAAAAGCAGAGCTCCAGGGATTAATGGAGCCAGGTTGTTCGGCATGGAGACGATTCCTTCCAGCTGGGATCACAAAGTTAGTCTGTTTGATCATCTGACCAATCCAGTTTAAGAGTAGCAAATTAAAGTGTTAGATTTTATTCTTTTGTTCACTTCAGCAAACTGCTAGCTCATAATACCCTGTAAGAGACAAAAAAGGAACACTCAAAGTGAAAAACACACTGCAGTTATTGACATTTACCACAGGGTTAATATTCAACTGATTCATGTTCCCTCGTTAGGGTGTGGTGGAACTGTCTGGTGTCGCGTGCGTGACAGCTCATCTGTCACAGACGCATGGACACACTTCTGTGGGAAAATGGACTGTTCTGCACTGCTGCAGCCATTGCTGTCTGTGACCCAGCACAGTATTTGCGCAACAGGCGCAGTCCGGCTGCGCAAGTGCCTTCCCGGGAAGAAGACGATGCGCAGAGAGATGGAGGAGAAGCGGGGTTCCTTCCCAGGGCGTTTTGGAATGATGAGTCAGTCTGCTGATCTTTTCAGGAGCTAAGATGGGTCCCCTGTACTTCCTCTGCCTCCTCACATGACAGAGACAGGAGGGAAATGAAACTGGCCTTGTGCTGCTCTTATTGTAACATCATTCGTGGCTGTTAAACTATTAGCATTCTCCACTGATCTCAGAGCATTCAGGTGTCTGCAGGCCCCCAGAGTGATTTGATTGGCCACTTACAGCACAACACTTGGGTTCAAGTTGATTGAGTGGACTGTTCTAATCACTGCCACATGCCAAACAATAGCCCAGAAGGACAGAAAGTACAGCTAGCACTAGCAGATGCAAGGTTATCCGAGGACTGAGATTCAGAGTTACCAGATTAGTGGAACTTGTGGCCTAGCTGCTGAACAGAAATAGACAAGGGGGTATTTGCTCAGCGTGAGGTCATTAATCAGTATTAGCTTAATTAATGAGCTTTTGTGGATGTTTCTTGTAAGTGCGATGTTGAAGGAACCAGCAGGTCTGCTGGGCATTCTCACCAACACTTGGCAACTCAGCCAGCTCCTATATAACTGCATATTATAGGAGCCTATTTTCGCCAGTAGCATTGGCTGAGCAGCACTGCAGTGGAACGATGCAGCTGTGGATGCTGACCCACTTTAAACTGTGGCACTGTTCCTTAGGCAGGTTCCTCACCCCCCTTTAGCTCCGCGGAGACCTGATACTGGGGTCAGAACCCCAAAGGACTGGCCCACATTAACATTAGCTGTGGAGCACCCTTACACAAAACTCACAGACACACAGCAACCCTGCTACAAAGGACCCTAAGGTGTCTATCTACTTCCCACAGCATGGGAACTTCTGCCAGCGCATTAAAATCTACTGTGCATATGATGTACCTGACAGAGAATGTAACAGTTATGCGAGTTATAAGTGAGAGAGGGGCATGTAAAAGGGTAATCGTTTATAGCAAATAACATTACAACAATATGAATTATTTATTATTTAAGTCAATAGCATTGATGGGCTTGAACTGGTGCAACTGGACATTATTACTATTACCTTTATCAGAGGGGAAGAGCTATGTTTGCTATGCCAGTTGCAAACAAGAATGCAAATGTTCAATTACAGATGTTGCTGGAGCCAAACTAACCTCCTCTATGTTCACAGAAACCTCACTAACATCCAAACTTATACTAGAAGCACATGAACCCAGAGCATACACACTTGGCACAGAAATAAAAAAATGCTATATATCCTGTAGTAGATTCACAGTATTTCTAGCCTGAATTCATGTTGGGCCTGACCTGAAATGACACAGCTAGGCATTGATTGCATAATCCAACCACTTTTCAAGGACGGAGTGTTCTTCAAGTGTATACGAAACCATAACGAGAATCACTGCAGTGTTTTGGTACACATAAACCACATAACCTTTACTGGTTGCTGATGTGAATGATATTATTACATCAATTTATGTTTTCGGTTCCTCCTGCACAAAACACACCCTTATTGCTCGTGAAATCATTTCTTAATGAATGGCTCTTTAGGTTTTACTGACATCTAGTGGTTCCTACTTGAAGCAACAACTTTTGTCAAACAAATCAAACCAATACAATTGCTGTTGGTCATAGTGAGCACAGGGGTGCAGGCTGTTACCATTTTTGTTTCGTTTTTCAGTAAACAGTTGCAAGCTTCAGCTCAGAGAGTTTGATTTAAAGACATTACCAGTGGTCTGCAGAAAATAAAAAAGGAACAAGAACGCATGTTGGTTCAATGAACAGTTTAGGTTTTCCCTCTACACTTGCCCTCAGCAGCTCTTTGTCCAAACAGCTGTTCTTGTTAACACTTAATGTCATTTTCTTCTCTAAATTAAGAGAGACAGTTTGATCCATTTCAAATAGCATTTGATAAATCATTTTATATTTGTCAGTGATTATCCAAATTCGTGGAATAGCCAAAAGGAGTTGTTTACAGCAATGTAAACAACTGGTGTGGTCCTGATCAAGACAGATTTTGTGGTCTAGCAGAGCGCTGAAGCTCATTCTTTGTAAAAATGGGCAGGATGTTTGAGCTAACGTCATGTCATCTTACAGGCCCCATTCATGCCAGTACTGTGATGTTACTTGACATAAACCTGTCGGCTTCTCCGCCTTTGGCTCGGACAGTGGCTCTCCTCATTCATTTCCAAGTATTTGACAGCTGGTCATTGTCCATCCCTGTCCCTCTCCAGATCTCTCCACCAATATGCCAAGCCACCAGAGACAAGATGCCAGAGAACCATCCCAAGCAGCTCTGTTAGCTGGGGCAGGCATTGACAGAGGCCCCCAAGGCATGCATTGTTATAAAGCTCCATTAACCAGGGCATGCATTGTTATAAAGCCCTGTTTGCCAGGGTGTGAGTTGTTATAAAACCCTGTTTTGCAGGGCATGCATGTTATAAAGCATGGCTGACTATATCCTTGTCTGTCATGATAATTTCACCTGCCTGACAGCATTTTGACAAAAAGCCTGACTCAAAACCGACACACTGCTGGCATTCTGAACACATAGATATTTAGTCACTGCTTAATTGAGACGTGATTGAATGAAGCTATAATACCATGGAAGACACTGACACTTTCTCACAGTGCTCATTCCATCTGATATGTATGGACACCACAGACAAATAATTACCATTCAACATGTAATTTTTCCTTAAAATGAATTTTAATAGTTTGCTGGAAGATTCAGCCTTTAAAAACGAACCCCTGGGAAAGTTATTTAGTTGCACAGCTGGAGCAGCGCAATGTCCCTCACAAAGCTTGATTCATAGATGATTAGCACATCTATACAAGCATGTTCCCTGGGTTTTGGTTTCACATTTAACTACCTTAGTGTTTTTCCTCTTTGATTAGTTGACTTAGATGTCCATATCTTCATAGTGCTGCTGATTATGTCATTATCTGAAACACACAAGCTTATTACATGAAATAAGTATGAGTGGTTAAAATCTTGTACAGACCACTGATGATTATTTAAAGAGATTTATTGTTTACTTTTGCCTTTTTTGTGTGAGGCACAGTGAGTCCAAGTAAGTGAATGAGTATGGGGAATCACTTTTTTGAGAGAATTATGAAACTTTCTTAACTAAGACTAACACGTTTTTCCTAGTTGTCAATGGATGTGTCTGAAAATATGTTGTCACATTACAACACCTGAATCTAAATCATGCACTGATGTAATTGATAAGTAATTTACATAGGTCCTAGTCTGAATAAACAATGCATCTCCATTTGGAACCATACATAACGCACATTACAGTTACTTTACGTAAAGGGGCTTGCAGGAACAAGCACTCTTTGGTTTGAACAGCCACTTACCTTGATGAACATGGAGCTGGTGAACTGAATCAGAGAAGCACTTCATAAACACTTTTAAAAAAGGAACAAAGGTACTGAAAGAAAATTTGACCAAGTTCAAGAGTGGTCCTCGCATGTCTTGACAAAAGCCGTGGATGCAGAGCAGACCGTGACTCATGCTTCTGGCCCTGCCGTTTGCTGTCAGTCACCGAACTGTTCCACACGGCACCCTGCGCTGACACTCATCTAGAATCCTGAACTTACCATTTATTTCTTTTTCTATAACTGCTGGAGATTTACATATCACACTTCTAATATTTATGCCAGTCAGGCATCTCCCCAGATGAAGGCATCTCTTGAATAACAATAATAATGATAAAATAAATTGGGTGCCATGACAACCAACTCTAAGGGTAATGGTCTGCTTACTGGCATCAATCCAGCTCAATCTGAAAGCCCTACAGGCCAGAACCATCCACTGGGGAAATGATTAGTTTACCTAACTCTTATCAACGTTATCTCTGAATAATCAAACATTCTCAGTCCGTGGAGAACGAGAAGGAAGTCTTGTGATATATGGTGTGACTGCTATGCAGCCTCACATAAAATACATCATATTCTTATTATTGTTATTAGCAATGACTTACATAGCTCCTTTGTGATATGAGGTATGTTTTTTTTCCAGAAACAATGTATTCTTGATAAAAGGTATATCAACAGTGCCTCACCTACAACCTCCAAAATGCTGGTTACAAGGTAGCGTCTTCAACCACTACATCACTCCAGAATTTGTCATATTACAGCACTACTAGTCTTAAGTAATTAATGTTTTTTTAAATATATTGTTCTCATACATGTGCTCTATAGGTAAACAGAGGAGTTGGTGTTCAAATGGAGTGTTGGTATTCATGAAAAATGTTTTGCATTTGAAAAGATTGATTGAATATAATTAATTTTATATTGAACACTTTGAATGAATAAGCAAATTGATTTTTATAGAAGAAAAATTATTTTCAATGTGTTTCAGGATCTCAACAGCTTGAAGAGGGAAAATGGATTAGATAAAATGCTGACCAGAAGGTATTCTGTGGTAGTATTCCAAGAGCATGTAACCTCTTTTCAATTGCTCGGTTTGAAAAATCCCAAGATCCTTTCTTAAGAAAGCCAAAGGCACTTCTTCAAGTCTGTTGCGGTGCTCCCTAGTTTTAACCTGATTTGGTGCCAGCGGTTGAAGGTGACAGTGGAATATTTACAGTATTCAAGTTTATGGCCACAAGCAGTTAAACATTCATTTATATTATCTGATTTAATGACAGAGAACCTCTGAAAACAAGAATTCATAACTAAACTACAATTACTATTTGTAGTTTTTAGTATTTGTAAGCAAGTTGTGCTGAAAAGAATATTTTATGAATAATTATGTAAATCTTGCACATATCAAAGTTTAATTTCACTTAGACTGTAGGTGATTATTGTTTTTGCATTTCATCTGAGTACAAAAATTTATTATTCTTCACATCAGTGATAGGTTAGTAATTGCATATTTCAGCCAGAGGGTGGCAGTAGTGAAGAGGATCCTTCTAAGTGCAAGCGCTGTCCTCTTTTCCAGGCTAGAGTTTTCTAATTTGGACAAGACCTCAGGCAAATTCAACAGCCTACCCGACAGAAGCGTGCCCTGTGATAGTAGAGCACACATACTTTCAGTTAGCCCTCCTGAGCTCTTTACCAGTTCTGCTTCTCGACTTGGCTAAGTTACCACGCAAGAAAGCAGCATGAGAACAATACAGTGCAGGTCCGCTATATAGGATTTTTGCCCTCGCTAATGTACAGGAAATACATGTGTTTTACAGAAAGATATCTCAATCTTAACAAGAAAGAAAGTTTGTGACACTAAAAACGTCAGCCGTTACAGAGTACTTCTAAATATCTGGGGTGATATTTCAAAATGGCACACCTCAATGAAGGTAAGCACTTTGGACACGTAGGGCTGCTACAGTGTTAAAATGTATCAGTAATTTTTGTAGGTGTCACTTGACATGTATATCTAATGAATCCTTGAAATTAATCAATCCATGAAAAACATCTATAAATAAATCTTCAAAGCCCTGGCAAGAAGACCGCACACATAACAAATCTTACAAGGCTAACTTGAAAATGCCTTGAAAATGCTTGGCATGTCCAACCTAAAGCTTTCTCTTTCTCACACAACCACACTTATCTTTTATGATAAACTGTGTTTGTGTATAGACATAGTGTGTATGGCCAAGATATCTGGTGAACATTAACAGTTGAAAGTGTACTAAAATATTGGTGAGTGCTCAGGTAAGACTGAACAGTGAATGCTGCTGTGATCATGTTTATTTAAGAGGCATACATTTTCACTCTTCTAATACTCTTCAATTTATTTATAAAACTTTATTTCCAATTGTTGTCTTCTTCGCATACATCCAAGTACTAAAACCAAACACAAAATGAGCGAGAGACATGGGACAGACCACAGCGCCATCTACAGGTTCAAAATGACACAGAGGAGGCTAGGTGAGAAAAGACCAATTTAAAGTCAGTAACAGTTACATTAAAACAAGAGATACCACCCAAATTCACATTAACGTCTGGACTTCATCTTCCAAACGGCATTAATGAAACAAGAATAGACATCAAATACAAAAAAAAAAAATCGGAGACAATTTGGATTTAAAATAAAAAACATCTTCAGACAAGCTAACCCAACTAAACCACATCATCTTTCTGTCATTTATTATACATCTACAATCGGTTTCTTTGTTTTTTTTTTTTTCCTGGTTCTTGTGATGAAAATCTACAAAATTGTGGCCGCCATTTTTTTTCTCTTTTTATAGTTCTATGAGGGTCACATTCAGAGTGGCAAGCCAGCATCAAGTGGTAGTAAAATAGTATTATGTTAATGAAAATAGATGCATATATACTGTATTGATAGACTTTCTATAGATAGACATTTCTCTATTAGCCATTTGGATTTGTATGACACATTTAATATAGTATCCTTTCCTGAGACTGCAGGGGCTGGTTAATGACTGTGTTATTGACAGCAAGGAGAGGGGTGGGGGCTTGGTTTACAGCAAAGTCAAGGCAACAAATGGCTCCAGTGGCTGCACATGCTCAGCAAGCCTCCTTCAGAAGACAGAGCTGCCTCTATGGCCCTGGAAAATACCTGTGCGGCCTCTTTACCTCCATCTTTGCGAGGGCAGAGGGGGGAAAGACCTTTACAGCACTGACAGAAATGCTGAGAACTTAATCACCGCATTGGACATTGTAAACTTTGATGTGGCAGTCGAATGTGCGACAAACAGAATCGCGAGCTGGTTTCGTTGGAGAGCTCAGGCTGCCAAAGTAAGCAGAGATGAACCGACGGCATGCAAGTTTCTCCTTGACCGAACTCCACGGCTGCTGCGTCAGCCTCCCACTTTGCTGCGCCTGCAGGGCTGCCCACTTTGTATCCTTCTGATTCTGAGGTCTTGTACAGTTATACAGCTCCTCCTACTCCTACTATAGGTTTCAAGTTAATAGAGCTGAGCGTTAGTGCAGGGAACAATGCTGACAGTGTCGCGGGAGCACTGCCTTCTGTGCATGGGCACACATAACCCACCCACCCATCCACACACAGACCCACCCACCCACACACACAAACACACACAAACACACACACACACATACATTTACCAACCACTGTGACACAACAACCCATAATCATTACGAATGATGCGAGGTGTACTGTTGTACTAGACTGGAGGAAACTGCCTGTGTAACACCACATTGGACAGCAGGCAGGACAGCAATAAGAGAAGTGGCTGTATGGCAGCTGGATCCCCCCCAGTGACTTGAGAGTAGTGAGAAAACACTAAATGAAGGTAAAGATCCTAAATCACGCCAGACATAACCAGTGTTTTAGTGTACTATTGGAAATGAAGCTATTTCAGGGGTGGAAGGGCTGATGGGTTTCCTCAATTTGAACAGTCGCCCAAGGGAGACATGCATTTTGTCCAGCCAGCTCCACTCACCCTTCTCACAGACAGGGCCACCAAAGAGACGAAATGGGATGTTATACTACCACAAAACACAAATACTGCACCTGCAACAAATGGTAGCACATAGCATCAGTGGCTTGCATGATAACCAAAAAGGGGGAGCTTCCATAGTTTTTGTAATATAATTTTGTCCCTTGCAGAGCCAATCAATGTCCATGTCTGGGTAAACAGCTCTTATATTTGCAAAAAAAAATAATAAAAAAAACAAAAAACAAATGAAACACAGAGCAAAATAGTGGGCTGCAGTTTCAATTGTTATTGTAACAGTTTTACACTTTTCTGGTTATTCCTGGTCAGTTATTTCCCAGCTATCCAAGCCTTTAGATTCTACATGAATGTTTGAAATGGACACTCCAGCAGATTTTGTGTCAAGAGACCTGGCAGTGATGACTGAATTCCTTTCTGAACGGAAACTCCCCATTGAAACTACATTGTCAATACTGAAGTTGTTTTGGTTTTACTTTGGACAAGAAAATTTAAATCAAATCTAACCGTAAACTTTAAGAGCCACTGCCAGAAATACACACAGGTCAAGTCTTTAAAGGGCTTTTGTTGCACAGTGCCTTGTTTTTTTTGTTTTGATTTTGAGAGGACTCTTCAAAAATAATAATTAAATAAAACCATGCAGGCTGTGAAGGGGCCGTATACATGACAATTTTTCCCCTCCATAATAATTAGTCTGTTTACAGATACACAAGGGAACATATAAACTGATAATATCACTTTCACATGCAGTTAGCATGCTGAAGAGGGAAACGAAAAAAAGGATTCACAACCCTTGTTAACATTTCACATTATCAATAAAATAAAATAAACATGAGAAAAATAAAACAATGGAATTAAGCCATCAGGATTCTGAAGGGTGCTTTCTTTCGACGGGGTCAGCGGTCACGACTGCTGGCCGCTCCACTGGGTCTCCATTGGCCGCCGCAGAAGCTCCTCCACATGCCTCGCTACATCCATGGTGTCATCGAGGTCAAACTCACCGTCTGCATCCAGCATCGAGTCACTCCTGCCAGGGTACAGCACAAAGGGGTCACGCACAAAGGCACCAGACGCTGTACACGCTCACACGCATTCAATTCTGTGGGTCTCTTTGTCTCGCATCCACGCACACACACACACAATACACACACACACACACACACACACACACACAAACACACACACACAAGCAATACACAACATACACACACTCACACAAAACACACACACACAATACACACACAATATACACACAACACACACACAACACACACACACACACACTACACCCAGACACAAACACACATACGGGAGCACAATGTGGAGACCCCCGATATGCACTCTCAGGCGCAACTATTGACTCTGCACTCCTTCCCCCTCGTAGCTGCAGTACTCACATGGTTGGGTATATGCCGTAGTTGTGAGGGTGACTGACAGCCGGAGAAGCTTGATCCATGTACGTGGGGTTCCCGCCAATTGGGTCTGGACTGGCTGTAGCAAACCTGTGGCATGAAACAAAGGCCAGGGAGATGAGCAATGGGCACCACGCGATGCGCCACCCAGGAGGCAGCACACACCATTACAAAATTGTCCTACTTTGTGGGCCTTCCTTCATAAATGCATACATTTAGAATACAAAGAACTATAAAGCTTTTAAAAAATGAAATGTGGACAAATCCACAGAAATGAGAAAAAATATTAAAGTATATATGTAGAAAATTAGGCAACATCATTAGCATTTGGAGTTTAACTATGACTGCAATTCTTTATGGTACTGTTGATCACAAAGGTACATATGAGCATTCTACATGAGCTTGTTATATGATTGCTTGTTTTTCATTGGTTAAAATCAGCAGCACTTCTCCAACAGCACCATTGTGGCACTGGATGAAGAATCCAGAAAGACAAGATGACCTCAGCAACAGCTGTCAGCTCCCGCTGCGTTACAGATTAGATCGGCCGGCACATTTCGTCCTGATAATGCGCAGACTGTATTTGTGTGGAGAGAAGGAGCCCATTCGGGGGCCATTAATTGGAAATCTGCATTTACGGGGTGGGGGGGTATAATGGCTGATCTGCATTCAGCGCCGGCTTGAGGGTTATCAAATCATGGCACCGAGGAGGGAGCCGAGCGGAACTAACACGCCAGACTGTGAGGGGCCTGGATTGACTTGGAGAGAGGCTCGCGCATACCCAGAGGCCTGTTAAGTCAAAGACGGACAGTTCCCGAAACAGCCAGTTAATGAATCAGCTCTCAGCTGGAGAACGAAATTAGATGCTGGAAATGAGACGGATCATAAGGGCCGGCCAATCATTCTTCTGCCGTGCCAAGTGCAATCAGCGCTCCCCTGAAGCTTCAACTCGCACATTCTCCACCCACCCTGCGAGCCCAGCTGAGTTAGAACTGCTTAATTAGCATTAACCAGCCCTTCCACCATCTTTTCACATTCAAGCCTCCGCTGTTTCAGCTATCTACAGTCCTGGAAATGATTCTGCTTGAGCTTTGAGACCCTAAGCACTGATTTCAAAAATTGGTTTTAGAAAACTAAAACGTGAACTGTGTCAGAACAATCTGCATCCTTTCCAAAGACTAAATTAAGGAGCTGAAGGCAAAAGACAAGTTTCAAATATTGTAACAATACCGTAAATGTGTTGGAGTCTTAAAACTGGCACTGTCCCTCATTCATATTTGCCTTGTGACCGATGTGATTATGGAAATGTGAATTTAGTTTTTTGTAAGCTGATGGCAACATTCATGACGCAGGTGAGACAATTACATTGATGCAGACAGCACTGCTCACCAGTTACATGAATCTTTGTTATTTCTCTGGTGAGGAGCTAAAACTGATTTAGGGCCAGTCCTTGGGAGAACCATTTATCTCCCCAGAGAAGGTCAGATAGATGTCATGTGCTTACAGTCACTTATGCCTAATATGCCTACAGTTTTTCAAGCAAACTGGATGGAAAAAACAAACATTCCATTGACAATTCATAATTACCTTGCTATGTATTTAACATGTAATAAGGAAACCTACATGACAGATAATATATACATTGTGTACAAATACATTTTGCCAGTGCAGAGAAACTCAGGTGCAGCAGGGAGGGGAAATGATGAGGAGAGAGGTGCAGTGTCTTACTCAGGTACGACTTGCTTGATCTGGGGTTTGACATAGCCGTCCACTGCTTTCGCTGGAGAGAGTAACAGAGAAGATCAACTGAGTGGAGATTAAAACATCCAGCACCCACAGCAGCACAACCATAACACCTTGCATCCATTCACGCTAAAGAGAGCTGATATTCAGTGCTGCAAAACAGTAGTGGAAGTAAAAAATACAGATGTATATTCAATATACCCACAATCTACCCATGTATAATGAATAATGAAGTTAAGCAACACTCATTTTTTTCATTTTTTCTTTACAAAATATTTTGAGTTTTGGAGGTCACTGGAAACCAAAAAGCATAAGACTTGCCTACATTGTTAAACTAAGGACAAAGCAGATTACAGGCATACCGAACGGAGTCCAGAGTCATGGTCAGTCACCTTTTGTGATGATGTGGCTGAACTGAACTCAATGTGAAAATGCAAAAAACAAAGCACAAGTCCCCTGGTATAAAAACGGCAAAAAAAAAAAAGCTGAACCAATCACGGAGTGACACGTACAGAGGGGAGGGGTGTAGTATTTGGAGAAGACCTCGTCCTTTGGCCGATCGGGGTAGAGGAACAGCAGGTGGTTGAGGTCGCTGATGCGGTCAGACAGGGAGCGTATGGAGAAGTCTTTGGTTGTGAAAGGCATGAGGTTCCACACCATTCTTTCTCCTGGACCATGGTGGAAACAAAGAAACAGGCCTTTTGATCTAACCTAAGCAAAGCCATTTACTACTCAAAGCCAGCTACTCTGGGGCTCAGAGCTGCTGTCAGTACAGTAACATATAAATCAGATATGAAATTATTTATCTTCAATCTTTATTATTTTTCTGTTTGGCACTCTCATACATGTACTCTTTCAAAAAGGCAAAAAAAACACCGTTTTTTATCTCTTGGTGGGTTAAACAGATGTCCTTGATGTTAAATTTTGTTTTTACCATGGGTGGTTAATTAAGATAATTAATCCAAGCAATTTCAAATGCATTTATATTGTTCCAAACTGCCTCTGGGACATGCTGTGGGACAAGGCTAACATTAGCATCATTATCAGCTGGAGAACGGACAGAGAGGCTGGTTAAATGCACAGCATCAAAGGGGAATTAAAAAACAGAGGTGCTGAAAAAAGAGAGCTAATGTTTTTAAAGTATGACTTCATGAACCATACACAAATGTGTACACACTGTATATGCTTATGAGCAGTTTAACAAAGAATGCTAATTTAGGGGGTCATTGCAATACAAATCAGCTATTGCCTTGCACACTTTCAACTGTATCTTCCACCTTGTGTTTCCACCAACTGGAAATGCCACTCCAAGGTGCCGTTACACACTCCTCACAGAGCTGCACTCATTCATTTGTGGTCAATTACTGACCTCAATTAGTCATCTAACTACTGCTCGTTGCACACTCGTATGCCCATGAAATGCTATGCTTATCCATCAAACTTAATTCAGCAGTGTTTCATATTACCTGTTGATGATATAGCCAGCTAACAAAGTGTTTAATGCCAAAAGGATATTATCTGTGAGATGGTGACTGTGCTTTTTGTAATTCTGATAAAGGCTTAAAGGGAAAACTATGCTAAAGCAGATAAAAGAAAGGCACGGTCAGGGTTCCTAAGAAGAAATGTTAATTTCCCAGTTTGTGCTTGTTCAATGAACCTGTGACAGGGGGCTGAAAAAGATTTATGTATTTTAACCTTTGGGAGCACTGCCTCGTTTACCCTGTAGCTACAAATTTGCCCAGAGACCATTATTTGCATCTTGCTGTTCTCTCTGTCCTGTCACACAGTGCATGTCTCTATACTGAATATTTATACTGGGCTTTATATGCGTGAGTATATTTAAGTGTACATATTTCTACCGCATCAAATGAAACTCTAACTTAATCCCATGTTTGTCTATCCTAATCAGGGAAAAAAATCTATTTCTAGTGCTCATTCAGGAAAGTAACCCCCACTCATAACACTGCATTCATGAGGAAATTTGATTCCTGATTATCTTGAGGAGGAGTAGAAGAGGAGTTTCCTGTAATGGTGCTTTAAATAGAGCTAAAACAATTTGGGAGAATGTGATTCTGTTGTTAGAAAAAAATCACGTATCTTTGTCTTTCCTTTAAGATGCAATGCATTACTTGTATCATCATTTTACTACATTTTTTCTGACGCTGCATCAAAATACTTGCCACACTACACCACAGTCACATACTGCACATGCTATATGAAGGCAAAATTCGCAATTTAAAAACAGCATTTTCAGGCCACACAACAAAGTGCCAGTGAGGAAAGGAGAGGAAGGTTCAGAACAATGACAGACAGGATTGCATCAAACTATCATTGATCTGGTTATCTAATTAATTACTACTTAATCACAGCCAATTACCTTGTTTAGTGATCAACCTTATCAGTTACAGAGATAGCTGTTGGACCTGAAACGATTTGCAGGTTGAAAAACCAGTCTGCTTGTAGTTATGATTCTCTCTAGTGTAAATCAGTCGGGAGGCTGTACCTGCTTTACTTGGGTTGTCAGCCACCCAGGCGATGGTGATGCCCCCGATCTCTGAGTCACTGAAGCGCAGCAGGAACGTCCCGTTGGGTTTAGACATCAGCATTTCCTGGGCCTGCTGTTTGTTGACAAAGCCGAGAATGGCACTGTGCCACCAGACACAACCCACACAGACAGGGGTACACACAGGGGTGCACGCACACAAACGCGCACACACACACACACACGCACGCACGCACGCATGCACATGTGCGCACACACACACACACACATGCACGCACGCATGCACATGTGCACACACACACACACACGCACGCACGCATGCACATGTGCACACACACACACACACACACACACACACACACACACAGAAACATGTTACCACAATTCCACCATGTTTGTTTCATCTGCACACATTTCCACATTACTTTGCTGTTACTATGTATGGAGAGGCCTTAGAACAGTAGCAGCATGCAATTTAGCAGCATGGACAGACTGCCAGGGAGGAAACACATTTACATATATACATATAAGTGCCCTTGACATCTGAACCCTGAAATCACTTTGATCACTGAAATGGCGAAGATACACTGTGTAATTTTATAGCACTGAGCAGCAAGGATCTGGAATATTCTTGCATTACCATTATACCTTTTCTCATGCATACAATATCACAGTAGCGATGCAACTATTTACCCATCATTCCAGTGCGGCTTAAGGTGCTTTTTCGTGAGCTCCATGACTCCATCGAACCACTGCCAAAAGGTAAAATTCCGGCCTGGCAGACTTTCCTGTGGACAGGACGACATCGGCATTGGGTTTAGGGGTTGGGATATGATATTTCATAACAGGGTGTATTCCCATCTACCTATCAAGTACTGACAAACACCTGAAAAACATTGCTCAGAAAGTGACAAACCAACTGACTTTATATATCTGATGATAAACCTAACGATACATATGTGCTTGCAGTCATCAGAGGTTAAGGGTGAAAAATAAGGCAGACTGGACTCTCTGGAACAGTCCTGATTTCTATGAGGAGTCTTGACAGTTGAAAAAACTGAAGAAAAACAATCTACAAAAAACTGTATTGAACGATGGGTGGGGGTTATGCACTCCAAACAAGCTGGTTCCAAGGCAAAGCCACAGATTGATTCTACTTCAAAAAGACCTCAGTAAATTACCTCAAACTGGGTTTTTGGGGCAGGTAGAAGATGTACGCACTGCATGTGGCATTGGGCATTGGGCTTTGGGACATCTGCTCATAAAAATACCTATAAGATCAGCCCTTTTAGGACAGCTATGGCTGGAACCCCTCCCAGCACGTGTGTCCTACCCTGTTGAACTGTGACCAGGACATGGTCAGGTTGCGATAATCCTCAGGGTTGATGCTGGAGCTGGTGAAGGCCTTCTGGGCCAGAAAGACCAGGTTTTCCTCAGAGAGCCCCCGGTTGCTCTGCACTTCGGCCTTGTACTTCATGTTGAGTGCCTCACACAGCTGCGGCCACATCACCTTGTCGGGCACAATGAAGGGCACCCGACCCTGGGGGAGGGGACAATTCAAGCGGGGTCATACCCTGGGTGCACACCTTTATATAATGCCTGCAATCTCAAGGACATCAGTACTACCTTTAGAAGCTTCATATCCTCCCGATTTGTCTGGTCCTCCAACAGCCACAAAGCTAAAACTGGCTCAGGACAAAAGTACCCATGTCCCCATCTCCATTAAGGACTGAATAGTTCAGACAAGGCAACATATAGGTGTTGCACAAATGGAACAGTGTTTGCTAAACAGTAAATTAGCATACCTGCTAAAAATAATAATCTTTCTTGTCAAACAGAGGGACAACATGGACAGAGTCTTCAAGTTCAATCTTTTTCCCATGTTTTAAACATTAGGGAGCATCTAATACAGATCACTCCTAGATGAGTCTCTATGGATGCTCCCTTCCTCTCTACAGGGGAGAGAACAAGGTTTGTATCATATACACCATAAACACCCGACTCACCGGCTCAGCAAAAGCATTATCCCAAAGCACCGTTGCTGTGGCATTGTTGTCTTGACTACCGTGAACAATCACCACCACAGGAAGCGATAATGTCTGAGTTGGGAGAGAGGCGGAGATAGCAGGAGGAAATCAAAAACACTGAGCATTTATTCCCACTTTGAAACTGGACATGATAAATACAACACAACCCATACAAAAAAAACAATCAGCACTTCCATATTCATTGCACGTAACCAATCTGGATACAAAGCGCATGCAGCAGAAATCCACATGGCACACAAAATTAGCTAGTCAAAATAAAAACCAAGGTGCATACCCTACGGAATTGACTGCGCACTCATTCTAAACGAAGGCTATGATGCAACTGAATTCCTTTCCCCCTCCAATCTCCTTTGGCAACCTCAACCAACTAATAAGCATTGGGTTTATTTTCCAATGTAACAGGCAGTTCTGCTGCTGGTTTCAAATCGTGACCCTTGTTGGCCACATTGCACAACAACAGATGCAAGTAGCTTGTTGAGCTAAGTGCTCATTCAGGCCAATGAACTATGCTACACGTGCCTGGCTACTGATAAAACTACAGCAGTCCCACAGTTTTTATGATCCAACACTTATAACTAAAGACAGGCCTAACTAGAAGTTTCAGATCAATCAATTTATTCTGTTCTGGAAAAAAAATATGTCAACTCTAATCAAAACATTGAGCTGGACACACTGTACCAAGCAAATAACAGTTCAAGGGTACTTATATAGCTTGGTACATCCAACTTTCCCATTGAGATAACAGCAGAAGTACATGAGCACATACCCGTTTAACCATGATACCGTTGCCAAGGCAATATACTGCTGTGGGATGTATGTTTCCAGTCACTTAAGACCATGGGCTTACTCAAACATTCATGTGGTCCTACATAGAGCTATAAGAATGAAATTTAAAACGTCCTTTCGGTCTCTTCCTTTTTTTTTTTTTTTTTTTTACCTTGACTTGAAATACTAGCTCATTGCCACCCACGCTGAACTGTGACTCAAACAAAATGGTGAATTTCTCCTCTGTAACTGATTCAGCCCCACGCCTGTCCGAGCGCTTGATGCGTTTCAGAGACTGCAAGAGAGAGAGAGAAATGAGAGCGCTGACAGAAAAGACTAGAGATTCAGAACCACATCTTTCAGTTCATCATTGCCTTTGTCTTCTTGTGTTTCCATACTGAATGTCCCATTTGAGTCAAACCTAATACCGTAATCTGATTGGCTTTCCACATTCTTTTATATTTTATAAGAGCTTTATTTTCCCAGTTTTCATGCAAATGTGATGTTGTTAACAATGTGCTATCGTAAGTGCTAGCAGTGATTTTGGCACCAGGGTCATTTAATTACCATAGCTTATAGCAAAACAACCAGAACATTCTGGCAATAGTTTTGATTCTCTCCAACAGAGACTGGCCCTATCCTTTTGTGAGGAAGTTTGATTTGGCCTCAAACTGGATTTTGGTCATATCTTTCCCCTAAACAAGCACCTGTGCCATCCTCACACATCATGATTCAGTGTTACGCAGTAAAGCCAATGGTACACTCTGTGGGAATGTGCTCAGACCCGTCTACTTGAATCCCCGCTGAGATCCCTCAGGCTCTTCCCACAAGCCCTCCAGCTATGCCCCCGTAGGGAAACCAACCACAGCACTGGAGTTGGGGCCCGCCCCCCAGCTCACCATGTTCCTGAAATGGGCGCTGAGCGTCCCGGTCGTCTGATGGTACTCCATCACACAGTTGTTATTGAGGATCTCTCCGCTGCTATCGCTGAAACAGAGTGAGGATTCAGACGACTTACTGAGAGGGCCTGAGTGCAGGAAGTCCTGCTGAGGTCAGTATTTACATGAAACCAGTGCCTGAGCTTTCCCAACACATAACCCTATTAAAAAAGAAATATCTGTACAGGGACTTGTTTCATGTTTCATGAAGGAATTAATTAATGACCGCCCATCATCCATATGCGTCTGTGCGCCTTGGTAGGTCTGAGATGCTTCAGTTTACTTTCTATCTCAGCGACCAGCTTCGCTCTGATCTCGGCTTTGCAGTCATGTGCAACAGCAAAAGTCATTGGCCAAAGGGCCTGTGGACAGTGACTCAGGGAGAAAGGGAGGGCCAGACTTACTTCCTGGTGTTCTCATTCTTCAGCAGGGCCTTTGCCTGCTGCTCACTGATGATGGTGGCCTTGACCTGAGGGGGGTTCATGTGCACTGTGAGCTTCCCCCCTACCAGGAGCCGCACCGTGGCTGCAAATTTGGTCTGCGTCTTCAAGACCTGCGGGGGCTGCTTCTCAATGATGAAGGTGCTGGGGGGGGGGACAGGAAACAAATCTGAATCAAGATTATCCATGAGGAACCCAGATCAGGGGCACAACAGGGGTGTAACAAATATTTATGAAAAACAGGAAGCAAACCAATGCTAAAAAAGTGGACTTAATAAAAACATAGCAACATAGCATCATTATTATATTTATTTGCCCTTTTCAAGGGTGTCTTACAGAGTGTTCACACAGTGCCACTAATTTATACAACTGGATATTTATTGAAGAATTTCAGATTAAATACCTTGCTCAACAGTAAAACAGCAGTGCCCCACCCAAGAATTGAACGCGTGACCTTAGGGTGACAAGACGTGCCCTTAAACAACTCTCACACCTTAGAGTACATGTTCAATTTCCTTTGATACTCTAGCAAAAAGACAAGTTGACTGAGCCAACAAATAATTGAACCCATTCAACAAAGCTAAGACCAGCAGTGAAAAAGAGGAAGGGCTGGGACAGAGGGCCTTCTCTTTTTAAAGTGGTCTCAATTTCTTTTCTGTGTCATCAGCTGTTCTGTATTAAAAATTAGGATTGCTATTTAAGGAAACTGAATCACAGAACAGGAAGTTGGAGTGTACAAAACAGCAGTCCATTTTCTGATCTTAAAAAAACAAGTGTATGAGAAGGAACAAATGAAGAATGGCTGATTGAATGCTGATATTCTGAGGAAGATTTTAAGGACAAACTGACAAAGGCATTCTTCACACACATGGCCCTAAAAAATAAGGTATACAAATGAAAAGCACTGAAAAGGATTATTAGGGGCTAAATCTACCAATGTTGCTTGTTGTCTTTTTCATTTTTTCCTTTGTCAGTACTAATAGCACTGCTGTGTTCTTTCTGAAAGAGACTGGGACAGCAATACTGTAGTTTATGCAAGGGTTTGAGAGGTTGATCTAAGACTCATTGCAGACAGAATACAACTATTGTTGCTGTGCAAAGTACTTTACCTCAACGGTGCAGAATTAAAACTCCTAGAGGCTACAGATGCAAAGGTGAAGATGATTCATTTAATTAGTGAGAACAGTCATTAACAGGCATCATAAGCTGCCCTGAATATAGCCGACTGCAACAGAAATTTGCGCTCATGTGCACTGGGTGAGATGACAGAGGGATGAAGGGGGTTTAGTCAAAGAGAGGGCAGTTGTATCAACAATGGCAGAACGCTGGTCAAATTCTGACCCTCCTGAAATCAAAGACATCACTCAAACAGAAATACATCGAACGACAGAGTTACACAACACTGAGTGATGGAAGGCATCCAATATTTGCAAAACAAAACCAACTTCACTTTGTAAACAGACTGAAAGGCAACAGATTTTTGGCAAGAGCTAGTAACTCAGGGTGTGAGGTCTGAATCATACAGTCTGAAAGCTGCAGCAATGTGACCTGGTGGTCCAAGCACTCAACACTTGCCACCAAATTTCATGAATGAAAAGTGACCCAAACAATACAACCACATACAGATGCATGGCCATTAGCTATAATACGGTGTGTGCTAACAAAGGGGGGCTATGTTTAAAGTTAGGGGAAAGGAGCCCCTTTGACTCAGGCCATGGGAGGAAGTGTATCGGTAGCCAGTGGTTAAAAAAGTGCACTTCTCAGTCAACTGTTGATGGTGAAACCTTGATATATCAACAGTGAGTCATTACAGACACTTTGACGAAGCGGTCAAATGCAGGATGCTCTACCTGAATAATCAGCTTGATTCTTGATTTAACACCGCTGGTAAGGGCAAAGGACCAAAGTCCCCCTTTTTCAAAGTGAAAAACTGTTTTCTTATTTTATCTGTTTTAACTGAAAATCAAAGCAGCTATGGGCACCATTCACCTCATGTGCTGATAGCTGTTTGATTGACTGTTGCTGCTGGTTTTTTGGGTGTGTTTGGGTGCTCAGTGGTTTGTTAGTCCAATAAGAGTTGTGTATTGTCTTGCGATGTGCATTAGTAGTGATGTGATGTAGATTACCTAGTTACAGTTACCCAGAATGTTCCTCTTTGACGAATCGCCTCTTTGCCTTAGCTGTACATTTTTGATTATTTGTTATTTATTTATTAGATTCTCTCTCTCTCTCTCTCTCTCTCTCTCTCTCTCTCTCTCTCTCTCTCTCTCTCTCTCTCTCTCTCTCTCTCTCTCTCTCACACACACACACACACACACACACACACACAACAAATATACAAATGTCCCATTGAAATGTGCCTGTAGGTCCAGCTGAATGTGTTTAAGTCTGATCTGTGCATGGCATGACACAGTCAGAATCCTCTCAGTTGTAGCTGAATGTATACTCCCATTTAGGTGTAGGTGGCGCCATTCCTTTCAGCAAGTAAAAAACCTGTCACCTGCAGGCTACAAGCAATTAGGAGTGCTGCAATTTATGGAGAAGGATGCAGAAACAGACACACTCACACAGACACTGGCAGACAGAGACAGGGTCACAGATGCGCGCTCACCTGGTGACCAGTGCAGAGATGATGTCTGTGATGGTGCTGTTGAGCTCGGTCAGCAGCTCCTCAATGGGCCCCGGAATGGGCAGCTGCTGTCTCAGGTGCTCGGCCCGCCGGATCTGCTGTCGGTTCTGCCAGATCATCTCCGCCAGCTTCTCACACCTCAACAGTTCCAACACATTCAGCAGCCCCAGTCATGACAGGAGATCTCTGACGTCACCATCATCATCATTTTCATAAGCATCATCATAATTACCATAATCATCAAGGTTTTGAGAGGTGGATCTAAGACTCACTGCAGACAGAGTACAACTGTTGTATCGTTTGCTGTGCAAAGTACTTTACCTCAGTGGTGCAGAATTAAAACCGCTCGAGGTTACAGACGCAAAGGTGAAGATGATTCATTTAATTAGTGAGAACAGTCAGAACAGGCACCCTGAGCTGTCTGTGGTCCACAGTGTGGATCCAGTGAAGCGGCAGTGTAGTACAAGGTTTTCAGGCCAAGGCGAGGACTCACCACGACTGCAGGACGTCCAGGCCCCCCTCGTGCGGCCCTCCGTTTCCGGCAAGCTGCTGCCGCCTCTTCCACTGGATCAGCTCATCGTCCAGGATGACCGTCTGCTGTTTCCGCAGCAACTGCAGGGTGTTCTGATGCTTCTCCGCTAGGTCCTGAACACACATGAGCAGCCATTCACACATGGACACACACACACACACATGGACAAGCAGGCACACACACACAGACAAACACATACACGAGCGAGCAAGCACAGACACATGCACAGAGACAGACCCACACGCACCCACACCCAACAAGCACGTGTACGCACGCCAACACACACGTGAACACACAGCCGAAGGCCCAGCGTGGACCGAAAAAAGGTACGATTATCTACTGAAATATCTTTCCCCTGACAGGTAATCAATCAAAGCTTAACTAAGATTCATATCAACAACGGAGGTGTGGGAACTCTACAGCTTGTAAATGCTGGGTATGAATAATATCAGATAAAAAACAATTATTTTCTTCCATGCCTCTTGCTTCCAAAATTGAATTCTTTCAATTTGTAAGAAATCAATTTTGGAGGCAAGAATTATTAGAATGGTTGTCAAGTATTAAACAGTAATAACTTTTTAACAGCAGCGAATGGCATGCACAGAACGGGCCGAATTCCAGACGCGCCCCTCTGGAGGGGCTCGGGAGGGGTGGTGGCCGTACCAGTCTGTACTTCTGTAGTGTGTTGGCCTCCCGGGTGAGCCAGGCCTCCACGGTGGCCCTCTTACTCTGCAGGCTGGGCTCTCTCAGCAGCCGGTCAGCTGGGGGCAGGGTGGCCAGGCTGGACAGCTGAGCTGAGTGAGGGGGGGGGGGGCTGAGTCAGCATCTTTCTGCACCTGTCCTACCTTCCCACTCACCTGTCACACACCTGTGCACCTGTCTCACACACTCACACACATACAGGCAGACCTGTGCCTCCCCTGCTTACCTATCTCACACTCACATATACACAGGCATACCTGTACCACCCCTGCTCACCTGTGGCTCACCTGCACGCAGACCCTTCACCCAAACGCTCACTCACCCTCACCTAACTGCGTCCTCATTCCTGCTAAGCAGCGCTGTAATGATTAGCTCACAGCAGGGTCTGTTGGTCCCTGCCGGCCCCGGGGGCTGCGGTGGGTGATAGATTTAAACAGGCCCATAAAGGTCGCTGGGCCGTGAATGGGCCTCACCCTGGATGCGCAGGCTCTCCTGGTACTGGATGATGAAGTACTCCTGGTTGTGCTGCAGCTTGCGCAGGTCGTTCTCCGTGTCCTGCGTCAGGACCCGCAGCTCCTCGAACGCCTGGTTGATCTGCTGGTACTTCTGGGACATGCTGTCCATCATCCCGCCCACCGGCGAGCTTGACTGCCAACCAGAGGAGAGAGATCAGGGCAAGGATCGCAGGGCGGCATCTTTGATTGGACGCTACGGACTCTCGTGGGGCCCATCAACATCATGCAAAGCTTGTTAGTTTGCCAGGGGGAGGGGGAGGGAGGCTGGAAGGGGGAGTTCAATCATTGACTTGTGACAATATCCTTTGCCAATAAAGTATTGCAAAATAACACATTCCCATGCAAACCTCATATTCGGTTGGTGATTGTGAAACTTGCTCAATGAAAGAAGAAGTAAGGTCTGTGCACTTGTGGTGTGTATGAAAAATTATATTACTAAACCGCAAGGCTCTTTGCAAATGCCTCCTGGCAAAAATCTTCAAGGTCAAAACATTGTCCCAATGTCCAAAAAAACACATTACTTCAGGACATTACAGTCGATGGAGAAAAATTTTAATCTGAAGGTGCATTGATTGGCTTATCATGACCTTATCATACAGAATCAAGAATTTATGGGTGGAAAATAATTTTACAAGAGATGACGGAAATCAATACTAACCTGCATTTCAATGACCACTAGTGTTCATGCATTCTGGTGAAAAGCCCTGACAATGGCATTGTGACACAGCCATGTTTCATTGGCAGCTGGAATGTCAGAATGGTTGGGGGGGGAGAGCTCTCATTTCCCCATGATGTGTATTATTTTACAGAACGCACATTGTTTTCATAATGCAACGTGTGATTTTTTCCATAAGAAATGACGGGCGTGGACAGTACTCACATTGGTGGCCTCCTGTACCAGCCTCTGCTCTGTGTAGAGAATGTGCTTGATGCATCTCACTAGTTCCAGTGGGCAGCGGTCATACGTACTCTGAAAGAGAAAAGCTGCGTTCATCATTGCCCACCACAACGCCCCCTCTTCAAGAAGCGAGCCAGCTTCACACCTGAGGTGCTCTCTCAGGCTACGGGACGCCCAGTTAAAGGCTCATCAATACAGGACCCCCCTCTCTCACACGCGTACGGTGTGATGTCGGGTTTGTGGACTTTTACAGGTCTCACACGCGGCTCCCATTTTCGCCTCCCTGGCCCCCGGAGGGAGCGTCTGCTCAGGGGCCGTGCGGCACGTGCGTTCCCCCGCCGTCTCAGAGAACATCACACTCCACTGATCACACCGCAGCCTGTCCCGCTTTTAGCCCTACTCCCCAGGAGGGGCCTCCCAGCCATGAAGCCATTTACGGCCCTGAATTTTTCAAAGGGCCAGCTTTTTGAGCGCAGCGGGCACGGAGCGCAAAGTACAGATTGAATGGTGCCAAACTTTCAGAGCCTTGACAGATTCAGCTCGGAAAGCCCTGTTCAATTTACATAAAATCACTTCTTTTTTTTTTACTATTAAGGGAGAAATCAGAAATTGCATGCACAATCAATCTGACTCTTCCTGTTCTGTCTCAATCTCCTGTTTCTGTTCTCTGTTTAAAACATACACTGCTCAGAGCAGTCTGTGCTACCCGGCATAGATTTCTGTTTCTCAGAGGATGTCCTGCAGAGCTTCGGGTTTGCAACACTGGGGAAGGCTCTGTGAGGGGGATGGGCGTCCGTCACTCACCTTCAGCTGACTGGCGTAGTGACCCAGCTTGATCTTGAGCAGGAAACCATCCTCTCCCACCTGGTGCTCCGCCTTCTTCTGCAGCTCCTGGATCAGGCTGTCTAGCAGACGCTTGGCCTTGAACTCCTCCTGAGGGTTCTCCAGGTCAACAGAGTCCCTGGCAGAGCAAACACGCAGAAAGAGAGGCACATTCCTGTGTTTACCCTCAGTCGGACCAAACCAAACACCGGCGCTGCCAGAGGGGCGCTTCGTCAGAGGCGCTCTTCCTGGAAAACCGCAGGACGGTGTTTCACAAACAGTGCCATAAACGCACACCCCACAACACGACACACTGAACATCTGTTCAATTAAATCATGGCCACCACTAACAACCCACCCTCAGCTGGAACAAACACAACAGACAATGATTAGGACTGTCTAACGTTATCTCATACACACCTTTGAAAACATGGTGATTTTACATAATATAGATTAATGAGGGTGAGATCATCTGAAAAAAACTTGCTGACACATTATGTTGATTTGTAAGAAAAGAACGTTAAAAATAAAAGGAAGTGGATCCAACTTGCACAAATAATTTAAGCTACATTCACGCTTGAATAATAAAAGAGAAATAACACCTATTACAATCATTACAGTTACATGATATGGTAAATTAGAATCCAAGAGACTTTTGGGTCCCTGGCAACCACAGGAAACTGCTTAGACTCTTGAGGGAGACACAGAAATCCACAAAGTGCAGCTGGCATCACACAGACAATCCTGAACCTTCAAGCTGATCGCTCCACAGAGCAAGCAGATTCATGGGTCATCAAGGGGCAGCGTTTTCGAAAAAGGATGCTTTATACGTACCACATTTGGCCCTCAATCCACTGGGACAGGTAGTGGCGCACCTCGATGGGGAAGTGCTGGCCATAGAGGGACTGCATCTGATGGAGAGCGTCCCCCTGGAGCTGCTGGGCCTGGATCCATACTGCCATCTTCAACACCCTGCAGGGAAGGAGGGAGGGAAGGAGGGAAATGGAAGGAGGAGCAAAAGAGAGGGAAAGAGAGAGAAATGGAGGGTCAAGGGACAAGATCAGTAAGTGACAAATAACAAGAGAAAAAGTTATAGAGAAAGAAGTGAAGAAAGAATCTATTCCTACTAAAAAAGAAGTCAGTCACTGTTGCCAGCATCTACAGACTCAGTATTTCAAAAGGCTCAGCTTATTCATAAGCATGGACATATATAAGCAATAGTGACAGATTCAGACATAAATGGGTTAATTCTGTATAATAGTTATTTACAAGAAGCTATTGTCTCTGCACATGTATCAGTTTGAGATAAATATTGACACCAGATAATATTCCGACTAATAAGTGATAACGGGAGCACATTTGTGACATCACAAAAATGGGACCTATAGATTCCCATGATGAAAAGTACAGGTTGGCTGCCTGCAGTGGTAGGTGTTTATAATGGTTTGAAGCAGTGAGAGGGGGGTGAGCTCGGGTGCCTTATTGATGCTGCGGGAGGAAAGCGGTCAGACCGGTTTAGTCTGGCTGTGCTTTAGAGTGATGGCTGATTCTGCTCCCGCAGTGATATGGGTCCAAACAGCCTTTGCTGTTGCATCAACAGGCTGTCCCACATGGGGGCCCAAGGATGAGCAGACCGAGCAACAAATCAAAACTCCCCCTCAGTCCCCCCTATCCTTTCCAGCTAATGACAAAATAACAGCAGAACGGCTAACACTGCCACAATGCCACACACATAAATGAATAAATGGCTGTTATCAGCTGATGAAATGACATGATAGATATTCACTGTCCCTGCGCCAAGCATGGGCCAGCAAAATATAAATCATTGCAAAGGTTGCAATTAACACCTATAACATCAGGTAGACAAATCAAGTCAAATGAAATAAAGCAGATTTGCAGATACCCAATTGTTAGCATAGAAATGAATGAGATTCCTGTACACCATGGCATTTGCAAATCTCATCCAATTAGCGGAGCTGTCTATCACAGCATACGCTGCGGTACAAGAGACTACACACACCACCGCGGGCAATCAGATGTGAAAGACAGAAACATACATAGGTCATCAAAGGCCACAGTCAGCAAAAGATGCAGAGTATCAACAAAGACACATAAGTACATGCAAAAATACACCCATATCTGGAGCAAAACTATGGTCATTAAAAATTATTATTGTCAATGTAGGATCACATTTTTCTCATTTAAATGATTTACACAGGGAAGAAGATACAGACTCCATGTTACCTAACATCCACAAAGTATCTACATAGGCAAACACAGTCAAGCCCCTACTCAAAAGCTCTAAACAGGCATCAAAGGAAAGTTATCACTCCATTCATGCATGTATGTTGTAGAGTGAAGAGTTTGATTAAATGTTATACTGATATTGATTAAATGGTTTTGGAGTCAATTTGATTAACTTTGATTAAATTTGATTAGTCATTCATTACTGACTGCAACATGGCAGAGAAAATATGACTGCTGCAGGAAAATCACCAATAGCTCTTGCAGCAGACACCTCATTTAACTGAACAGACATATTGGACATAACTTCATTACGGTGATTTACGTTTGCCATTAACAGAGTCAAAGGTCAGTACCTTGGGTTGCCAGCGGTAGCAGTATAAGTCCTACATGAGTGATGCATGGACTGTAGATTTTTCCCACACTCCTGTACAGTTGGGGCCAGTATGTATGTGTTCACTGGTCTCTGCGCTCTAGGTGCTACATGTCATCCCAGCTCAGTCTTTAAGTGTTCAGCTGGGCTTTCGTTCAGAGAGTGAGGCGCTCATGTCACAACCCCCACATCCTCATCAGAAAGAAAGCCACAGAAGAAAGCCACTGTTACACTGTCCATGTCCTGTTGAAATGTTGCTGTTTCAGTCAAAGCCCAATGAACTGACATGCAGACACATCCCAGGACTTCACCAACGCAGCCAGGCCGCAATCTTTCACTGCAAATGGCGTCACGCAACGCCCACCATCTCGCTCAGCACTCCCTGCTGTTGCTGTTCACAGTAATTATCATGTCACCCTGCACCTTTGTGCCGTAGTTGCGATACATCAGGGTGGTTTACACAGGGTAGTCTACCCTTGAGTCATTGCTGAAGAGGACTGCCTGCTTACTGGGGAGTGCAGAGGAGCTGCCGACGCCATTTCATTCTGTTGTGCCAATGAGCTTTGGTAAGCGCTGAGCCCTGACGCGGTCGTCTGACCTGGAAATGACATTTCTGATGTGATGGAACTCGTCACGCGAACAACATTGGACCGTGACTGCGTGCAACCACCACTGAAGTCTTTGTCTATTAAGACTTGGCAGGTTAGAAATTGTTGGCGTCATAAAAGCCAGTCTGTGGGCAACAGGGCACAGTCGAGCCTCCTCCGTTTTAATGACATGAATAAGCTCTCCAGGGCACCCTGGTCCTTTCTGTGTTCTGCTGTGTTGGTTTTGCCCGGATTTGAAATTTAACAGGTCAAACTGCAACAGCCGTGCCCAGTCACCTCCACGATTAATGAGGTATGTAGCATTCACTCAACAGCTGAAGCCACCCGCGCATGTCAGTCAGTTATGAATGGTCACTAATTCAAAGGGAACACAAAGACACCTAATCACTATCGAATAAAATACTTACATTCAAAAATAGTGATCATTTTATTTTTATGTTCAAGAGGAACACATCATTTGTGAAATCACCTGGGCCTCAACCCCTAAAACACAGGCATAACAAAAAATTTTGCATACAGAGAGCAGACCGATCAGAATAGGAAAAGACATTATTAGAGGGAACTGAACTGCATGTAAGTGCATGTCTTAATGGAAATCTAATCATGCTACCGGTTTCTGCCTCACTCATCTCTGATGCCCGTTTCACAATAGTAACTACAAATTTCTTCCCCTCATTCAGTCTGTTGTGAACAGATGTGAGAGCATACATCCAGTAGTTCTTCCTGTCAGGATACAATCTGTAGCCACTGAAACCCACCATTTCCAGGTTTTCATATCAAGGATACAGCTGGCTTTCATCTGTATTGTTGTAGTCTACAGTGATGCAGCCAGAACAAAGTGAAACGCCGGGAGAATCAGATTAGCCCAGTCATCTGCAATACCCTGCAGGATATAGTACGCAAGCTAATAGCAAAGGAGCTTTATACTCAATGCACAGAAGTGACTCACACACCTCTGTTCCGCAGTGAGGTATAGCTTCTTGGAAAGACTTGGCAGTGATTCAACCAGTGAACTAATATGACAAACAGTGGGCAGGTGGCTCAACATATGAGGTAACTTATTACCAGTAACAAGTCAAAAAATTTTAATTCACAACCCGATGGCTCCATTCAGTTCACTCCATGTAATTGTTAAAATCAACGGAGCAAATAAACCAGCTATAAAGTTTTGGGCTGTTTCAGCCATTAGAATATTTCCATAACATCCCCCACCTGATCATTGCACTGTTGAGCTAGATAGAAATGCAGTGTTATGGGATATATTTCCAGGGGCAATGCATATGTGGTATGAGTCAAGTCAAGCGAGAGTTAAGCACTTTGAACTCCATGATCTCCCTGAATGCTGGGCAGCACTGAAGGGTAAAGACACCTAGGAGGTCTGCTGCTCTCTCCATGGTGAATAGCATTATTCACTATTTCATGTTTGGATATTTAAACAGTTATGAATTATGCCATTGTCCTATACTCTCACACATGCTTAATTGTTAGTGTACTGTAGTCTGTGCATAGTATGCTCTGTAAGTCAAACATTTACCAGTAAATGAATAAACAACTGGCTGTCCAACAAGTTGTCGCTGTGGTTCAAATATGTGCAAAGCCTTTACTTCGGCACGATTTCTGTTCTGTAGGCCACTTTCACAGGGAAGTGAAAGGACACTATTTAATGTGTGCTGGCTTCTCTCCCTCCTTCATTAACTTCTCTCAGCCCTCTACAGAGCAAAGGACAAGTCCGCAGCTCAGTATTCATGTCTGCTCTCAAGACAAATGAAAGACCACCACCAAACAGATGACAGAAACAGGCCATGCTACTATTTTAACTGCAAGTCCCACCTCGATTTCATTAATGTGCAAACAGCACATTTATATAGATCTGACATTTTACATGTGGAAACATCGCCTGTCCCGTCCGTGTCAAAAAGAGTCGATTTGGGAGCAGCACCGTGCACAGATCAGAGCAGACACGAGCACACCACCAGGTGGGTGTGCTGTGTGGATATGGCTTACTGGTGTTTCATGGGGAGCCTGCATCCATGTCTACTGCTTACAGCTGACCACTTTCTGAATGCAAATTCTTTTGGTTTGCAGGCTCCAGGGTGTGATGTGCCTCACAATTTGCATCCTCGTACATTTCCTGCCTCCTTGTGCCTTTGATCAGACTTTTGATCAGTGGAGGGAAGGGCAGGCCAGCACTCACACCAAGAATCAGCAGCAGAGCCTGGACTGTGGCTTCTGTTTCTTCTGAGGGTTACCACCAAAGACAGACAACTTGATACCAATCAAACATTGTACATCTTAGTTTGATTGTATTGATCAAACTAAAACAGTAAAAAAAATCCAATCAATCACTTTATTTGTGTACAATCAAAACGGATGCATAAGACAGACTCCACATAATGGACCTGTATTTCCATTTGGATTGCAAGCTAGCTAGAAATACAAAGCTACGCACAATGACAGTTTCGTTCCGTTTGCAGAGACTTTCTGATCCCCCCCTCGCCCCGCTGTCTGTCACAGTTTTCACCCCTCTAACCCTGACACTGCTTTTCTCGTCTGTGCGCTGATGGATCCAGAAATGCGTCGAGGCTGAACTCAAAAGTCACAGGCCGCCTATCTCCTGCTGCATCGTTCTCTTCACGAGTTACTGGGAAAGCAGTGCAAGCAATTACCTTAATGCTATGTTCTCTGCATTCCTTATGCAAGGTGCAGTCACCAGCAGCTGCTAAATCCTGGATGCGGACAAATATGGTGAGCGACCTGTGAGTACTAGCTTTCACAGTGCGCTGAAAGTAGGGACATTTTTTTAATGGCAGCTATAATAGATAGAACATGGTCTCCAGCCACCATCCATTCAAACAACACCCCAGGCTCTGAACACTTTGAAATACTAGCATTTGTAAACACACCGAAATCGGCTGACAAGCCGTTTTCCACAATTCTTAGAAATTGGCGCGGTAAAACATGCTTTGTGCAGATGGGAGCGTACCAGGGCCCATCAGAGTAAACAAAGAATCTGCTGTTAAAAGAAACCACAGTGTTAAAAGAAAACACAGTTGTGGCACTGTGAAATACCTGTGAGAAACCGATCTGTTTAAACTCACTCACACATGAGTAACTCCTCACACAGGAAAAAAAAAAATGTTCAAAAGTTTAATGTTGAGGCAAACTCCATTTTAATTCCTTTTATACACACAGGTCAGAAACAAAAGAATGATATTAAAAAATAATTTTGACAGTGTCATTTAGTTAACAGATGTAGTGTTAGTGGCCCGAATTACTCAGTGCTCAGTGTGAGAACAGACGTGTCTAGTGTGTGAGATAACTGTGTGCTAGCTCACAGATATAGAGTGAAAGGCACCGTATTTTCTACACCTGGCCCCTGAGTGACAGTGCATGGGAGTCCTTCAGTGACACTAAGCCCTGTCAGTCACATAAGCTAGCCAGCTAGCACACGAGTTACCAGCTGTGCACGTGTTCTGATTTCGCCATCAGCCAGCCTCTGTTGAGCGGCAGCTCTCCAGCTCTGACAGGCAAGCAAGCAGCAGACAGGAAGTCAGCTGATCAGAGGGGAAGCAAACACGAAAGGCGAGGCGCCCTCACTGCCAGCCTCTCTTTGTCCCGCCTCTCTGTCTGTATCCGCGGCTGTCAGAGCGGATGCCCACCCTGCCCTCGTTTCCCGTAAATGCATAAACGAAAGTGACAGTAACTGTAAGCGCCTGGGATGTGGGGTTCACTTGCGGTGGGAGACCGGCCCCCGGCGACCGCAGCAGGAAGGTGATGCTGCCGCAAAAGACCAAACGAACAAACGGCTACGTTCGACACATCACACATTCACCATGCAGAGGTGCACCTAAAGGAGCCACTCAGTGGCAAGCGATACGAGCTGACGGAGACTGTGTAGTCTTTCATACACGGCAGCAGCTTTAATCACAAATTATGACAATACTGTACAAGCTAAATCACTCCTCCAGTGCTCCCATGGAAGTATGGGTGATGTCCTGATAATGTGAATAAAGTTGCAGAACTTACCTCTATCTTCAGCGCTCTGTTAACATGTAAAAGCAGGATATTCTGGAGAAGAACACCACAAACCTGTTGAAAGAAAAAAAGAGGAAGGGACATGATTCACTTTGGTGTTTTGTGGCAGAAATTCAGCATGGTGCATTTCTGAAGGCAGCACAAAGCCGACACTGCAAGCCTAACACGCTGCATATAACATTGAAGAAACTGAGATCCAGAAAGCTAAGAAATCGTGGGCCTCTACCTTTACGCACAGCAACATTACAATTATTCAGATCTTCCACTCAAGATCCTACAGAATGTAATCAAAATCATTCAAAGTCTGTGCAAATGTGAAGCAAAAAAGTTTGTGATCTTGTACGCTGTTTAGCAATAGCATTAGGAAATATAAAATTTATGTCCATTATGGGATATGCTCCAAATTCCCTTCACTAACATAAATGGGCAAAGAGGACATACTGACTGTAAGTCATTCAGAAGAGGATGAGTAAGAGAATGATGGTCAAGGAATTCCAAAAACAGAGATTCTATAGGTCAGCATGGTGTGTCACTTCCTGTTGGTTCCCTAGGCAAACAATAGAAAATAAAAGACACCCCCATGCTCCCTTTGCAGTGACTTTGCATTCTTTCACCCTCTATTGCTCTCTCTCTTTCCCCCTTTCTCTCGTGCTCTCAGTCCAGCAGTAAGTCAATACCACACCCTTGCGCATGTACACGCCATCAAGCTTATCAACAAACATGTGCAGGATACAGGTTTATGACTTTGGCAGCCAGCTTCCAAAAAAAGGTTACCGAAAGGACAACCTTGCCAGGACCCAGTCAAGGTCCTGCACCTGCTGTCTGGAAAGCCGGGAAGAGGGAGAAGCCGTGCATTCAAAAGAAAAGTACATATCTAGACATCTATCACTATATCAGCAGCACAGGAGGAAGCACTTTTCAACTGTACTAAACAGTGATGTGCAACTCTTCACTGATCAAGCATCTGATAATCAGACAGTGTAATTTAGGTCTTGTGATTCCACAAAAAAAAAGGAACTCGCAATGCTCAAAGGGCTACCGCATTAGCCCACTGACTAATGGCCTGTGAACTAGCTGGGGCCAGGTTGTGCCCTCAATGCATGATTGATTAACAATGTGACAACCAGGGGGCAGCAGGGGTTGCAGGTTTAATGGTAAAACGTCTGGCTCTGCACATCCGAGTTCCAGGCTCAGGCACCTGCACCAAGCTGCAGGCACATTGAGAGACTCAAACAGACTCCGCAGCATTTCTAGTGGAAGAGGAACTACAATATCACTTTGATTTGCATAGGTATATATGACATATCCACAACAACACCCTGCTGTTAGGGAAAGAGGCCCCATAAGCACTGCTTTTGTACACAGTATTATAGGTGTTGCTGCACGCCAAGCAGGGAGAGCATTTCTACATTTTGAAATATTTTTCTACAGAAATAATTAGTGCCGGAGCAAACAGGCAATGTACCATGCTAGATGGCACTAAACCAGCTTCACTCCGGGGGTTCCAGACAACAATTCAACCACTTCACCAAACTACCACCGCCTGCAGTGGGGCTGACTACTCTGATGACAGCAACTAGGGGACAGAGGAAGAAGTTGAGGCAGAGGAGGAAGCCCTACGATGGAGAGCCAGGAGTTCAGACACAGCTCTAAGGGACACTGACAGGGTTCACAGAGGTACAGATGGCAGCATCCGCTGGCCACCATCAGCCAGTCACAGTAAAGATAAACTGAAAGTGCATACACAGGCACCCACAGGTTTCAGTTCCCCTCCCTTGAACCCTCACTCCAAAGTCACCACTCAATACTAGGCTACTTCCAACTTCATTCTCCTCTCCAAATTTGGCACCACACACGCACACACACACACACACACACACACACACACACGCAAACACACACACGCACACGCACACGCACACACACACACACACACACTGCCATATTTCTGCTAATTCATTGTTCATTGTCATTAGATGGACTGTGCTGCATTACCAATTGATTAGGCCAAACCATCTGAGAAATATTGGCATGTTTCCCTCCCATACAAACAAGCAACGCTTTTAGGATCTGTTTCTATTGAACATCCAGGCCTGCAATGTGGTAATGGTGTCTCATTTTACTATGCAAACTGAGGTAACCGTAACTACAACTGGTGCAGCAGACAGGATGCATGTTCACTTGTCCAACCACTAAAACCAAGTTTAATTTTATCATTCTTCTGACACTGCTGTTTTTTTTTTAAATGCTGGGATAACATTGAGAAAATGTTGCATAAATGTTGTGGGTATGAGAGAAACACTATTGTGATAAGACAGGGAGCTAATCATGTCACATGCTTCAATGTCATGTCTGCCTGCAAAGACTGGACACTAACAGACATTCTTAAGGCATAACACTGAATCTGTTTAGGAGCTTACAGATGAAAAATGCTTGTAACATGCACATTTAGGATGTACACATGAAACAGATCTTGCAATGTACCTCAGCTTACAGTCAATAATACAGTCTAACTACCCAGGACAGATTTACAGTGACATACTGTGCCTAGTCCTAAAAAAACTACAATGGTATCTGCCCAGTGAATGGAATATGAGTCACATTGTTTTTCATAAATTTGCTAACTTTAATATAAACATGCAATTATTCAAATTTTTTGTGCCCCTCCATCGAATAGGAAAACATCTGTGGGACCGCAAATGGACTGTCTGTTTGAATTTAATGAGCACCAGAATAATTTGTTCAGCCTGGCATTCACTAACAACTGTTAATATATAACAGATGGTTTCTCGCACACACTAGCTCGTGAAATATGTTCTGGAGCTAGCTGTTTCCAGGATCTCACCAGCCTCAATGTACTTTGTACTTTTTCACATTCAGCTATGTATGGACAGGAAGGCCCATGTTCAGGTCTAGCTGTCTGCAGATCAATAGAGGGGAATTGAGCTTTTGAGTGTCCAACAATTTAAAATGCATACACCCCCATGGAACCGGGGCAGGTAACATATTTGTTCCAAAATCAGCTTGCCCACAAATTAGTCTGGTCTATTACGGGCAAGAACACCAGTCCGTATGAACCAGATGATGATTCAGTAAAAGAGTGCCCACACCTGCATGTATCTGTCACCATCTCTACGCCACTGCCACAAAATAACAAAGAAGCAGTCCCATTGCAGTAAATGGCCTCACCTCCACAACATCTTAACCCACTAGAAACATCTCTGACGCCAAAGGAAATTATTCAAAGGGAAGAGAGGCGCCATATTTCATCATGAACATCTTGACTACCAATCTGCAGCTTGGCACTCTGGTTGAAAAGAGCAGAGCACAGATTCCAGTTTTTCAGTGGTTCAGTGGAAGAAATTACACATCCAAATCTCTTATTAGAGCCAGCACATTGTTTTTGTAAAACCTGACCAAGGATGTTTCTTCACTCCCTTTAGCTGAAGCTGGTGTCACTGAGAGCAGATGCCAGACTCTGCCTTATCCTTTTTGGTTATAGTTCATACTCCCATATTCTTTCCTCTGAAAGCTCTGTATCTGGTTTCTTTCAGGTAGAGTAACAAAGAGATTAAATTAACTCTAAAAATCTTCTGCTCCTGAGTGGCTAAGATAGTGAAAGTGTTTGTTTCAAGCTTGGGTTCAAAATCAGCCATGCCATTTGCTGACAATGACCAGAACCCCACATTGGGAGGAGGAGGGGGTTGGTCAGTCGGAGCACCATTGTTGCTCCACTCTCGACACCCTGGGACTCATGTGGGGACCTATGAGTTACTCAGACAGTAATGGGAAGATGTCCCTATCCACAGACCCCTGCTGGTGCACCGTGGGACTTGCAGTGTGAAAAAGAGTTACAGTAGGTGTGCATGTATATCGGACGTTTGCCTGCTCTTCGCCCTGCACTCAAAAAGTGTGTGAGAAAATTTCTGAAATTGTGGCCATATCGAAGGACAACCTAGGACTGCACACTAGCAGACAGGGATGAAGGGGGAGGCATTAAACAGTACAAGTCACGGGAGGTTCCCTGTTTCCAAGATGCTGCAGTAAGGCTTAACTGCTCCCAAGGGGAAAATAAACAGTGTGATAACTACCTGGCAAGAGTGCCATGCACAAAAACACGCTGAGCAACAGATTAAGGTTAATGTGCTGATGGAGCACGGGGGACTTTTCCAGCTGAAAGACAACACATACACAAGGGGGAAGCCCATGCGCTTCTCATTTCAATGTCTAATAATAGCCAGCAGGTGACAGACTGAGGAGGCCCTGTTGCTCTTTTCTGCACAAGAACTTTGTGACCCTCTAGAATCACTCCTGACATGGGAGACAGGTCAAGTGCCTAAAATCACTTCAGATGCAAAATGCATATGGCAGTGTCCTTTTTGAGCTCTACCAGGTGCTACGTGAAACATGACAAACACAACAGGGGTGGGAAAAGTCCCAGTGAGTCAAAAGGGGAAGATGGCTGGGAAAATAACCGTTAAACCTGAGAAGCCTCATACAAACAATGACTTAAGTCACCTTCGTGAACAACATATGATGTACAACTGGAAACGCCAATATTTATTTCTTCCACTGGGCCTGACAACGGCTTCAGCTTACATACAATGGAAGATTTATTTTCCCCTGCTTGTGCCAGATTTGGGCACCGATGTGGGGTACAGCCAGATTGCAGAATATATTTCAAAACGTGGTTTTGAATCTTTCAGCTTATGCTAACATGCTCATCTGTGACTGACTAAACAAATCCCTGAGACCAGAGCAGTTTGTATGCTGCTGCCTGGCACTTCAACAAGGGGTTACAAAAGGTTAAGCATCATAGCTCAGAGCCAAGGAACTGTGCCCCTACAAACTGTATGCAAGATAATATTCAGCTCGTCCACCAGCTGACCAAACACTAAGGGCAGAGCGCTGTAAGTGTGCATGGATCTGTTGTCATTCGTTCAGCATGAAGTGACCATCTCAGGGGTCCTCATAACTACAAATTCTGCCTTTGAAGCAAAAATATTCCACATGACTCTCACCTTTCCAACACACATTTCCAGCCTAATTCAACCAATGTGTTATTTTCAGTAGAGGGCCTGTGTTTGCTACAGAATGTGTTTGCCAATCGATGTCTCTGGAATAGGGCCTCTCCTTCCTTTGGTTTCATGTTAGCCCCAGTATTCACAATCTGAGCGCAAATGAGGGAGGCCATTGAAATTCTCATGGCATATGTGAAAGCTCCTTTAGAAGTGAGGGCCCTTGGTGGCATTTATCTCTGTGACAGAGCTCTCCTTGTCTGAGTCAGTGCGCTCTGATCTCAGATCAGCAGATGAAGGCACAGACGTCTTGAAGCATGGGTATACAGCACCGCTTGGCAAAGTGCGCCCTGAATGGTTTTACTCTGATTGCAGCTTTTCCACTAGGAATGCTTCCAACATTTTCAATTACCACCAGTGTTTTCCTACTTGTGGTATACTTTACTAAGAAAAGGAGCTTCCAGGAGCTGATGTTGCTTGACAGAGGTTGAAAGGAACCTATGAACGTGTGCAGCTGCACTGGATCAAGTCTTACTTCTTCTTATATTACAAATGCATGTTTCAGAATGTTCCTCCTCAGAATGTTCCTCCTCAGAATATTCCCCTAAACGGTGATTCCATTTCCTGCTGATAAATGCTCTGTTTACACACTGTTGACACGCTGCGGTCAAACACCTACCTCTCTTCCCTTCAGTTTGCTCTTTTCCCAAAAAAGGGTAAACTGCAGAATAAAACTCGGCTGGCCTTCATCCAGGACGCCTACAGAAGCGATTGAAGTTTGGGGGGATGTTGCATATAGAGCTGTCGTAACTGTTTAGCAAACAAGGGAGTATGCTGCACAGTGCAACAAGCAGAGATGCACTTGCAAGGCTCCCGCCTTCGGTTCTGATTAGGACAAAGAGTGACACAGCCTAGTATCAGATGTCCAGGCAGCTGTACTGCATGCCCCAGTCTTACGGCAGTGCTGACCTCCACCCACTTCACACGCTCAGTGTAAGGCAGGTGATCCCTGCCAAAACTAACGTGCGTGTTTGTGCATTACCACACCAGCCCTCAGATAGACTATAAATAGCGTCTAATGTAACAGCTTACAGAGTGAAAAACTAATTGCCTAACCTATATCTGGAGCAGCCACAGAGCCACTGTTAGTGTTTTATCATTGGATAAAGCGCACCCCAAGTCCAAATGGAACCCGTTCAAACAGACTCTCCATACCGTACCATACCATACCATCCAGACAGCTGGTAAGTGCAATAGGGAAAGTCAGCTCCTGGACACAACATCATTACTTGATCCTTAAGAGCATCGCTGTTACGCACATTTTAAAAGCAAGGGGCCTGTAGCACCCTCAGCAGGATTCAGACCTCCACAGTGATGAGTCACGGGCTGGTGCGTGGATTTTGGGACAAGAACGGCACAACTGGTCAATACGACCTGTAGCTTTGAAAGATCAACTGTTACACTGTACTATGCAGCACTTCAGAAATCGCTGGCATACACATTACACAAGAACATTACATTTTTGGCATTTAGCAGACGCTCTTATCGAGCGACTTACATTGGTTACAGTTTTTTACAATGTTATCCGTTTACACAGCAGGATATTTACTGAGGCAATTGTGGATTAATGTAACTAACCCTAACCCTAGCCCAAGGGTACAGCAGTGGTGCCCCAGTGGGGAATTGAACCAGCAACCTTTTGGTTATGAGTCCTGCTCCTTAACCACTATGCTATACTTCCTCCCCTGCTTGTATTAACCACAAGCGAGGCCACACAGGCCCTTACTCCAGGGTAGAGGGAATCACTTCCAGACACTGCGGCCAGCCGAAAGCGCATGGCACAGCCCACACTGTACGGGGAGACTGGATTGTGGTTCCAGCCAGCTATTACAGATCTCAAAACTAACTTCAAGACCTTGGATTCTGAAGACATTACACTGTTTTAGTTCCAAATAACAACACAAGCCATGAACAAAGCGTCCAAGAAAGAGGGGCATGAGTCTGGGCAGGACTGTGGGATGGGTCAGGAGACAAGGTTCTTAAAGGAGGTCTTTGTGCCTACTACCCCCGAGGTTACTTTACAGCAAGTCTGAAATAGCTGCCACCATACCTATGGCCTTCTATTCTTACACCACATAAAGATCATCTGTGTACAGGATCACGGGACCCACCACTGGCGTGGGTTTATGTTTGTGTGTACACGTCAGGTTTTTTTATGGGAATGCATTGTTTTCTTTGCTGCCGTACTGACTTGCCTTGTACTTGTCTTTTTTTTGCAAAAAGACACAGCAGGGTGGCACATTCCACAGTGATACAGAAATGAAAATACCACCAAACTGCTATTCATATCTGTCAGATCACTCTTGAGGTGCTACTTGGACATTTAGAACGACAATCACTTCACTCTCATTTTGCAAAAAGAGAAGGACAGCTTAATTTAAAGCAAAAAAAAGCTAATCACATGAAATAAACAGGAAACAGAAAGCAGCTCTAACCAATCCCCTTTTGGCAAATGCAGCCACTGGCTGAATCCTTGAGTCTTGCACACTGTTCTGACTATTCTCTGACTGCTCTGGGCCTTCAGAGCTCATATGTTGACTTTGCTGAGGTTATCTCATTCTGTCACATTGTGTGATACTGCAGCTCAGTATTATTTCACAGTGAATTTTGAGCCCTGGGATACATTCAACTGGCATGCACCAATGAGAATGGTATGTAATGAAAAGTCTTGCTTTGCATTTGATGAAATAAAAAATGCATTTGATCATGGTATATCTAAATCTGAGCTTCCTGAATTTCTTTAACCTACAACCAAATAAAACTTTGCCAATTGGCCAAGCCCTGCTAGCTAGTTTGAGGAAAGACCGACTATAACTATAGACTTTAACCTGGTAGATCAACTTGGTAGCTTTTAACTTGCTTGCTGCAAAAAATGGCAGATGCATAAAAACCTTTGGTCCCGTTTTGACTGTACATCCGTGTCACTCTCCCAAGATGGGCCAATGAAGCATCTGATGTCAATTTCAAAGGATAATACGCACAACCAGTTGTAAATTTTTAAACAAAACCTTGTAAATTCAAATGCCAAGTTGTGTAACAGAAGTAGTGCCAGCAATGTCAGTAATCCTTGGTTTGCCCTTTGGGTGCAATCTACCTTCAGTAACTATTTTATGCAGTTATAATTTTACTTCATTACAGTGAACTGAACACAGTTTCCAGTAAGTCAGACAATAATAAAGGGAATGCATGAAACAAACAGCTGCCTAGTTTCACCACAACGCTGTCCATTTAAGCCAGTGAAGAGATCTACTCTTAGACCCTGTGACGTAGTTCATTGCTATAGCCTTCATCATCCAGGTGCTGACATTTTTGCTCAGTTTGCTGTTTAGTTTTCACAAGCTACAAAATATCAAGTTGAAATTTTTCTCACATATGTAAATATCACAGTTGTGCCAGTTACGTGAAAGCAGATTCCAGTGAGGCAGGTGTGTGCAGAGGAACAGAGGGGCAGAGCTTCTGCTGTCCTTGCACTGTTAACACTTTCTGTAGTTTGTATTCATTTCGCACTGGTCCCTGAGGTGTTCGCAGAGCTTATGAATTTTAAAATGTACATATTTTGACAATCTGTGGTTTTGCCCTCTTGCACTGCAATGGAAATGAATCACTCCACCTTTGCAGCAAAACAGCAGGCATGCAGTCAGGGTAAGAAAGTGAGCACGAGTTTCTACAGTAATGCTTTTACAGACTTAATGAGGATAAATTGTTGATACTACACAAATCCATATTGTATAAATACATATATAGTAATTTCACAAAACATGGCACATCAAAAGTTACATGATTTATTAGTTGCTTAGCAGACACACTTATCCAGAGTGACTTATAATTACAAACGTTTAACAGTCAATTCTGGTTAAGCACCTTGCTGTGCCCAAGGGTACAACAGCAGCGCCCCACTGAGGAATTTGGGTTCCAAGTCCTGCTCTTTACCACTATACCACACTGCTGCACATAGTTAAGGTAAAAGTTACTTGAGAACATAGATTTGATACACCACATTTTTTGCACTTTTGTTCTACTGAACATACAACAGCAAACTAAATCTAAAATCAAAGGAGGTGGAGGGGGTAAGAGGGGGCTCTTCCACTTCCCACTTCCTACACCTTACTTGTGTCGTCATATCCTACAGACATCTCTGCCCGGGCACCAGTGTCAGAGGGCTCTGAGTCACTGTTCAAACTGTGTCAGGTACCAGCGCCACGCCAGGAAGCTCTTCACCCCGTTAGCTGGCAGCTCTGACAAGACTAAGTTGAGGGAGGTTTACTCTGGCATGCCCAAATACAGGTTCATAGTGCCTGCTTTGTGGCTCTATGTGCCATTTGAGTGCAGGGAGTCGGGTCTGCAGCTCCAAAACAGAATAAACACAGGGTTATGTTGTCGCACGTTTCCCTATATCAGCATCTTCTTCATAAGGGACCTCCATTACCTGTCAGTACCTAACACCTACGTAATAACTAAACCAAAAATACTACTAAAGATGTTGTCATCCTCTGAGATATTTTTGTTGTGCACCCCTGACCCACCGGCTAATGGACTGAAGTGCAAAAAAAGCATTATTGATTATAACAACTTCAGGCAATTTCTACCAAAATATATAATTCTGTAAGGAGGACTCCATGACTGTCCAAATGACTGAATTTCATGGAACATGCCTCATAAAAACCACATTACTATTTAAGAGCATGTGTAAAAGTGTGCTTTGGTCATGGAGATTGAGGGGAAGGAGAGGGGAAAGAGAAGGGTACTTCACCCTGCAAGGGCTGCACTAGCGGAGAGGGAAGTGCAGCGATAAATTTAGTTCCTTGCAATCCCTGATGGCACTGGATTAAATACAAAAAAAACTCATTAAATGCTGAAAAAAATTATGTCTTTGTATTTTAGACAAATCTCTGGACAGACACACAGCACGGCTACAATCACAATGGGAATCTGACCTCATGCCACCGGCTCAGCAGGAGAAAAACAGGAGTGGAAAGTCACGAGGGCTGTGTAATTGGACACAGAGCCTCATGAAGAACGTGTAATGCAATTAGGGGAACAATTACCGACGCTGCCCTCACAAAAACAACAAAGATGCATTGAGCCATGGAGGAAGCATATGGGGAGAGAAACACAGCTGTGAGGTTCTGTAGTCCTCCACTGTCAGTCCTGCAGAGTCGTTAAAAGCATAGTTTGCCTTATATGTAACATGCTTTTCTTTTTTACTGGAACCTGCAGTTTATTTGAAGTTGTCAGGACTAGGATTGTCAAGTCTAATCACTGTAAAAACAACAGAAAATAGGATATTGTTTAGCTGGATGGACCCTGGACCTACACCACATCTACAGCCTGTACCATGCTGCTTCACAAATGCCATGACACGTCAGACCACTTTCCCTGGGTTTCACAGAACAACTTTAAGAAACCTTTAAAAAGGGAGAAGAAGTGGCCACCACACTCCAGTGCATCTGTCTTAAAGGCAGATCAGAAAGTGTGGAGCCGGGTGTACTCCTCCCAGCTCAGAGATTTCCACTGATTCTGGTGAGAATGCCTTCCTTTCTCAGGGCCTTGCTGGGCTCTTAGTGGCCCGACATGGACTTTAGTCCTGGATGAAAAATGCCCCATGGTTCTTCAGAATGAAGGAAATGCTGTCCCATTCACTCAGCCAGGCAGCATGCATTGTGTGAATCAAAAGTGGAATAGCACTCCACATCCCTCCATTCTGTTCAACCCAGAGAACATAATAATAATAATAACATTGGTACTCACTGAAATTAATGACACTCATACTGGGATAATAATGCAATCAGGTCCACAGCAGTTGAAGCTGCAGCTTTCTGTAATAGTTTAATCAAAAACTTGAACAGACTTCAGGTTTTCATTCACATAACATACATAGAATCGGACATTTTTAAGTGTGTGTGTGTGTGTGTGTGTGTGTGTGTGTGTGTGTGTGTGTGTGTGTGTGTGTGTGGGTTTGAGGGAGAGAAACACCTATTTTCCTGCACCATTTTCTCTAGTTCGCTCTCTGTTTCCACTTCCTTCCACCTGTGCTCCTTTCCCTCATGTATGGTGTCTTGTCTGCCTCTCAGCCTCCTTCTCTCTCTCTGTGATCAGCTAATTGCATTCACTGCAAAGTCTCTGGCTACGGGTCTTGGGCTTTAAAGCACAGCAGGAGCTGAGTGTCCGTGATTTCTTCTACGCAGCTGCCATTATGGCACATCCTACTACGTCCCAGCACGGGCACAGATCTCCCGCTGAGTCTCAGAGGGGAACGTCTGCCAATGATTGCCTGTTGAGATACAGGGACATTGGTATTGCAGGATGATAGCAGCAGGGCTGAAATAACAAAACCCTCATGAGGCCACTGCCCCAGAGTCTTTGAGAGGCTTTTGAAATAGAAAAAGGCCTTCATGTTGCATTCATCTGATTGATAGGATAAAACAGGCCTTTAGCAGACAGTGTAACTGTAGCTGAGCCAGCAGCAGTGTGATGTACGGCAGTATAATTGGTCTAAGTTGGTATAATTAGTCTACATAATTAGTTTAGTTGACTAACATTCAAAACTGCAAATATCCATAATGGGTGGTTTTCATTCATTGTCAAAGTGCTATGTTGCCATTCCTGTTTACTACAGAACTTGCCATTAAGTCAATGCAATAAAAGGTCAAGCTGCTTTGGGTCAAAATGCCCAAGCAAAGATAGAGCTACTGTTGCTTTATTTTTCTTGCAGCTGATGGCATATATATTGATTCAATCAGAAGAGAAAATTCTCTTTAATGCCTATTTGTTGGTGCTGGAGCAGCTGTTGCAAAAAAAGTGTTGTAGCTAATGGTTAGAATACCATTGGGTCAGATCCCACTGTTGTAACCTTAAGCAAGGCAATAGCTGACATAAAAATCCACCTGTATGAATGGGTAATAATTATAATTGTACAGTACCTCACCCCAGATAAGAGCGTCTGTTCAGAAAATGATCAGAAAAAAAAGGAAACCTGATGCGCCCAAATGGCTCAGTCAGCTAAAGCACTTGTCCCCAGCAGCCCAGGTTCAATCTCGGCTGTGTCCTTAAGCCAACGATTACTGGCAACCCACAGCAACAGAACAAACTGAATAAATTCTGTGGGCGGTTGAGGTGGGTATGTACGCTATGTTCCCACAATCTCTCTGCTGCATTGCTGTGCAAAGGCTCATGAAAGCCCTCAGTGGCTGCAACGTCTCACCCTCCATTAAGCATGTACCTTGCTGTGGTGCACTGTAGGATTTGCAGCGTTAGAGGAGTACAGCGGAAGATTGCACTCGCCTCGCTTTTGTGGATGAGGAGATGAGGACGGAGGGTGTGCACAGAGACAAGCATAGTGTACTGGTGATTACAACACAAAAAATGAATGAAAAAGGGGGAAGAATAAAAAATAATAACAAATTCAGTCAATCAATAGGCCTACACTCTTTCAATTACATCTAATCAACCCACTATTCGTATAGATGTGACTGAGTGTAGCTTATTTGTGAGCATGTGGCATGTCTTCCTTTAATTCTACCTCTTATTGAGTGCTTCACAGCATTTGGTCTCTATGATATTCCCCTCATATTATTAAAGGCCAACAGGGTAGGCTCCACCCTAGTGTTCCTTTGGGAGAACGAACATATAAAGGCCTCTTCACGAGATCCAATTTAAAAAAGACTGTCAGGATCTCCAGGATCAACTCCAGGATCTACATGGTTCAGTGTGTTAGTGAGTGATTAATTATTTTACACATTTACACAGAATGCTTATGCAGGCTGTTTTTTGGGACCAAGGCAATGCTACAAACCCTGTCCCCCACTTCTCCCTGACTCATCACTTTTACACTTCTCTTCATATGCTGTTTGACTCAAAACAAAGACTTAACTGGTGATTGCCTCACTCCTATTTCCCAAGTTGAATATGCAAAAGTGAGGCTTTTCTGTTACCCCCATCAGTTGACGGCATAGCACCCAAATCTGACCATTACTGATCACAGGGGACTTGAGAAAGAGAAGAGATGTACATTAAGAGAAACTGATTTTTCAGATCATGATATTCACAAGCAGCACAACCCAAACATGATCTCTACAGGCAGTCATTTAAAAAAGAAACCTCCTCTAAAATGACTTTTTACAGCACTAAGTCTCTAAGAATTAGAGCACTAAAAAGCACTCAGAATTTTAAACGCGCCCATTGCAACACGTTAACAACTGCTTGTGCAGAATGCACGTTGTAGTACATTTGACTCCACATGCTGTGGGATCCCAAGATGCAGCATTGTGCAAAAATGTCTGTAAAAACGTCTGTCAGCATGCAACAGACACGGAACAGACAAGGAACAGACAAGGAAATCAGCGCTCCACTTGGGCTTGGTGCAGATCGGAAGCTATTTCCCTCTCACTGCTTTCAAAATGAAACACAAGAGAGAAGAAACATGACTACATCTGGAATAGAAGCCGGGAAGCGCCAGGGTAGAGCCTTCTAGCAGAGATCCTTAAGAGTTTGCTAGACAGCTCTGTGCATTTTAGGCAGCCACAGCACAAACTAATGAAGCAACATCATGTTGAACTTATACTAATGACAGACCAGTCAGAACAGTATGGGAAGAGCTGTGTGTAACATCTTTTGGAAAGCTGGTAAAAATCATCACAACAGTTATGAAGACAGAAAGAAAAAAAGCAGATGCCCCTTTAAAGAAATGAATTTTTACATTACAAATTCCATGGTTGTTTTACTCAGAACCATGACACTTGAGAAAATGGACATGGTCACATGCGAGTACCTGATGTTCATGAACTTATGGTAGGGAATGCACGCAGAATTTAAATTAGGGATATGCTACCAGTTTCAGCCCAAGGTCACGTGACAGCAGTTGACAACCGTAGTCATATTGCAGGTGTTGATAAGTATGGATGTGCCACATGTGCCACATAAAGTAATTTCAATTGTTGTAACATGTGACACTTTTGGATATGGGAAATAACTAGTCTTAAATAGGGGTTGCAACACAATCTAGAATATATTGCTCAAAGGATTTTGCCCATTCTTTCAATTTAAGTATGATCTGTAAAGCACTACTTTTTGACAAGCAAGGAACTTAGTTCATGAGCAGTGTTACTCAGGAGAGGCAGAGAGAGAAACCTTTCTGCAAACTCATGCGTGAATCCAGACTATTAAAAGAAGGCGAAGTGAGAGGATGGAATGTGAAGAAGGTCACTCTGAAAAGCACAGCAAAGGTCGCAGTGGAAATCCATTAGTGCTAACCTTTAACTGGATGTAATGGTGTCTCTGAATACCTCTTGCTTTGGGAGCAGGGCATAGCTGGCCCTGCTCTTGTGTCACACACCCCTCCCTCCCATGCTCTCCTAACCCCCTCAACCTTTCCAGCATGCACAGTAGGAAGATAGCTGGATCCTGATGGTTTCAGCGGGATCCTAAATGGCATTATAAGTACATGTATTATTAGTTGAACTAAGATTATATTTCACCCATTCATCATTGTTTATTGCTTCGCTTGGCAGATACCTTCATCGAAGGATGCAAGCAGCGCCCCAAGCAGCACGGCAAACAGAAGACCCTCATTTTCACACAAAGTCCTCTGTCTCCTCACTGCGGATCATGTCCCTTTTGCTATGGGTCTCTGGCTATGCTGATGTGGAAATAAAGGGATCAGGAAAATGAGGAGAAATACCCAGGTGCTCAAAATAAAGATAATAAAGGCAATAAAGATAATCAAAAACGCGGGAGAGCAGCCTTTTATTTGTTTATTGTTTTTATTGTTTATTGAAGAAGGAGACACACATAACTCAATGAGTTTGTGCACGAGAGAGCACCACCACTCCAAACTGCAAGATGGAACAAACGGTGCAGTAACTAGCATGCACGGCATGACAACACAATGTCTTCTTCAGCTGTCATGCTGTTTTGTGCTTTCAGCCGTTGCAAACTATTGTGCAAATTCAGTGAGATACATGTGTCCTTCAATCCAGTGAACGAATCAAAGATTGCTTTCCCTTTGTATTTCTGAAGTAAAGGGACTGTCATTGGACCTTTGGCCATTAACAGTCTTTACTGGCCCACACCGAACTGGATCACAGGGCTTCTTTGGAGTGTACACTTCAGAGGAGCGGCCACAGGCAAACTGGCTGGTGCTGTAAGGAGGGGCCCGATTTCTGCACCCAGACAATCCAGTCAACGTGCCAACTACCAATGGCCTTCTGCCCAGTTGGACACACTGCAGTCTAGATTATTTAGAGATGGCCAGATGCCAAATAATGAGTGTGAAAACTGCTAAGGATTTATAGCTTAGAGCCTAATAAGAAAGGTGCTGCACCCCTCTGTTGCATTCAGTTACATTTAATATATCATTTAAATTCATTTTCCCCATTAACAATACCTGCCCATGAACCCAATAAAAGCATTCTTCATTCATGTAAATAAAATAATGTGTACAACCGGCATGAAAAATATCCAAAATATTTATACAGTGGCTGCTTTCATCACTCCTGAAGGAAGCCAGATGGTCTCTATGACAAAGCAGTTTTCAGCTTTCAGGTTGCAGTTTTCTGATCGCTTCCCTCATCGGTGGCTACAGGGAAAACTCCTTTGTCTACTGAGTGAGTGCGCCAATCCTCCAGCTTACATTAGGAAATGTAAATGATATGGACACACTACAAAACGAAAATAATTTTACAGACTGTGACCTATAAATTTTGAATTTTGAAGTATTTCAACAGTTAATAAATATTGAAAACCACAGTACAGAGAAAACCTTCAGTGAAAGGAAGGGAGGGCATTTACTCCAGTGCGGTAATAAACGGTCTGCAGAAACAGCGCCATTAACGAAGCCGCCTTTGTGCTGACACACAACAATATGAAGCAATCAATCACATCCACCATGCTCCCATTGTAATAACATATCTGCAGTCCGCTATAATTCAGAAAGCATAATTGAAAAGGAGATTAAAAGGCTAATGGAGTGTATGCTGATCAACACGGCTGCACCGTTGGATGCGCGAGATGAGTCACTGTGGAGAGAGATAAACTGGTGTGCTGCGTGTTCAAACACCTGTCAAATGGCATAGATCAACCGACCCCATTAGCAGTTGGCTCCACAGGCCGCGTCCTTAAGAAGCTCAGTACTTGACAGTGTGACGTGAGCTGTAGGATGTGAAAGATTTCTCCTTTCCAAAGTCACACCACACTATAAAGACGGCAGTGTTTCCTGATAGATGGCTCATGGCACTGTGGATTCTGCAAACAAATGACTACTGAGACTTCAAAAGAGACTGACTGAGGAAACTAATGAATTATACTGAACTTTGTTTAACTACAGGCCTACATACCATCAGTACATCTGGAATATTTTCACAATGACTGCAGGAAGAAGTTCTTTTCTTGTTTCCATCCATGAATTTAACACAGTTTTAAAGGTATTAGACAATCAAGGGTTCATGCTCAGTGTCAATGTCATTTCTGTTAGTCAAGATAGCAATCTTCACCAGCGGAAGCGACATTGTTGTTGCAGAATGCAACCGTGTAACAGCCAGAAGGAGTGAGTTCTCATTTGAATGGTTACATGCTATGAGTGAAAATGAAGTTCTGTCATTGAAACAATGCTAATATGACATAAGTTAACAAAAGTAAACCACACATTATTTTGGTTTCTGCATTATTGTGTCACAGCAACATCTTTAAGATACACAAGATCACAGAAATATATTAACGGAGCAATAAGAGGCCCAGTAAATCTAATCAACAGGATCTACAAAGACAAGTCTGTATACTGAATGCTTCTACAATTTTGAGATTTTTGGCATGGGCTGGCCAGACTTGCAGACTGAAACTTTTACTAGCCTGGCTGAAATACTAATAGCCCAGAGGCATTAAGATCATTCTTTAGATATCTATTAATTTATGGTCCGTTGTGTTACTAATTGTGGATAACTGCTTCATGTTGGTTAAAGAATTTGCACAGATGCCTCATTAGAAAGGGACTGACTACAGCTGCAGGCTCCATATTGAATTATTCTACAAATCAAAGTTGACCAGTTGTGCTTTCTCAATTAAGATAATCACAGCTCCCTTACAGACATAAAACCAAATCAGTGCTGGAGAGGACAAATACAATGCTGTGCTGAGGGAGGCAGTTGGCTTGCCATGAAAGGATGTGGTTTTCCACAAAGCCATTTTGAAGGAAAAATTGGGAACTGATGGTGTGGCTTTAATTGTGCTTTTGTGTAGTCTATTCCCAAAGTAATGTTACATACAGGGATGAATAAAACTTTCAAATAACGCTGTGCTTTGACATTTTTGTAATGCCATCCCTAAATCTTTTGAGCATGTAAACCGCAGGATATCTAATCATTGTCACAACGTAGTCATCAACTGACATGATGAGACATATTCACACCAACTTCAGGAATGGACACTACATACACGCCTGAGGTGAGGTTTTCTTGTTATTTTTTAACACAGGGGAGTATCAACGCTGGCTTGCCTAATCCCTGAAATTTTCATGTTTCTCAGTTGTGTCAAAATCATATGATTTCCTACACTTGGGATTCACATGAACATTTTCTCCCTATGTAGTTTTATGTCTGCTTAATGCAGTGTTGAATTGTTGACGTATAAAAAGAAAACACAAATCTTGCACAAATGGGATTTACTTTTGTATTGATTGTTTTCAATTTTTCTTCTCAGCATGACATGGGATATGGATACATTGTAAGCAGGATTTACTAGGTGAGCCAGCCAGTGCCAAAAATGTGTAATCTCCATCACTCCAATATTAAATTCTCATATTTGGGACCACTGAATTTAACTGCAGCACTGGAAGTCTCCAAAGCATTGGACAATGAAAGGACATCATAATCTGGGGGAATATTAAAGAGGACCCTCTCTCTGCATGCTTCAGATGCACTGTAAACTTTCAGTCAATACAAATGAATGTTAACACTCGTTTTCATATTTGAAAATGTGTAACTCTGCTAATCAACAAGTTGCAAACGCACTGCATTTCACCTCTAAGGTGCAGCAGAGGTGGAGTTGGGATTATCTCCATGTTCAAGAATTCAATATATTTAAACACTCCATATTTGAGTATTTTATCACCAGTCAGTTACTCAAGAACTGAAATACAGACAGTTTACCTACAAATGAGTTTAAACATGCTGGATCAGAGGGACTGATGAATGCCTGATAAGATCTTCCACTGCAAAGGGTTTGGGAGAGTTTTGTGTCACATATTAAGTCACAGTGAATCACACCACTGTGAGCTCTGCACTCCTTCAGCCTGGGTGAGATCCCCTCAGTTGCACAGACAAGCCTTTCCCTACTCCAGCTCCACAGGACACAGAGTGCTTTGTATTTCTACCCAGTCAGGGGCCAGTATGTTCACAGAATGACATATGAAATGAAGTGCAACTCTAAAACACATTATTGCACTGCACTGACAAAAAAATTCTTAATCTTATACCAGGCAGAAAAAAAATGTTTTGAAGATAATCATTATCTTGAAGGCATTTGACTTGCTCATAAAAGTGTACAGTTTTCTCCATTGTCAGCTGTGGAAAAAAAAACATTCTAAAATGGGCACATGCAGTCATGTGCTTATCACATGAAGTCCATCTATATGAAAAAAACTCATATTAACATTTGAAGACTGTAGATCTGTCCTGTCCTTGCCTCTGAGAGCAGTTGGGGACAGCGTGCTCTTTGGCTGCTCTAATGTACACAGTCTGACAGCTCTATTAGAGAGAGGAATCAACATACTGTTTTGTCTGCTACTGCTGGATCAGTGCCCACAGATCAGCAGCCTGACCTAATTGAGCAGTTTGTGTGTGTGTGTGTACGCGCGTGCGTGTGTGTGTGCATATGTGTGTGTATAGTGCCTGTGTGTGCCTTTTTCCTGTACAGAACTCTGTCTGGGAGTGAGTTCACACTGGGTGAAATTGCATGTGTGTGTCTGCCTGTCTGTGTATGTCTTTGTGTGTATATGTGTGCTTTTTTTGTGTAAGACAGTGTGAGTGTGTGCGCGTGTCACTATAAATCCCCCTCATGTCTGCTGACACTCCGAGTCCATCTGGCCAGGCTGCCTTAACAACACACACAGCAAAAGTAGCAAGACTCACAAGTCGGTGTCAGGACATGGTGGCAGCTGAGGAACCTACAGCAAGTGCCACATCCGTGCCAACACCAACAGGACCTGAAGCTCACCAGGTGACATATTCCACAGTAGAAAGTGAGTGAATAGTGAGTGACTGAGAGAGTGGGTGGATGAGTGACTGACTGACAGAGAGTGAGTGAGAGAGTGAGCATGCGTGCTTGTGTAAGTGTGTGTGTGTGTGTCAGTGTGTATGCACATGCGCACGTGTGCCCAGATTGTGTTCCGTCTGCCAAGCAGCTGCAGGAGGGGATTGAAGGGTGAAAATCCCTGCTCTACAGAAGGCTGCCTCCTCACTGTGTCCTGAGATGAACTCCAGTCAAATAGACAGGCAAAGGAAAGAGAGAGAGAGAGAGAGAGGGAGAGGGAGAGAGAGAGACCATTTCCGCTGGTTTCCAAAGCCTTTCACAGCTGAGCTTTCCCACCTGAGCCTCCACCCACTTTGAACAATTTACATCAGTTCAGTGTGGGTATGGGGGTTTCATACCTGTATCAGTTCTTATCCATACCTTGGCTGCCACATACTGTAAGAGGTTTCTGTAGTGAGCTATCTGTATTTAGCTGTCTGCTACCTATAAATATTTCTTGTCACTATTTATGTAACTGCACCACTACATTAGTCAGATGATTTATAGGTCCAGTAACATTAACAAACAATATGGACAGCAGTACTCAGAATATAAAGAACACATAACTTGTAACAAAATATGTCATAACTTGCAGAGCTACAACTAGTGACATAAGTGTCAAAAAGAAAGTTAGGAAAGTGAAGCTGAACCAAAGGAGACAGTCAACATAGGCTCAGAAAACACGAGAGACAAGGTGGAGTCTCTCATCACTGTATGAGAAGCATATGCTCCTTTAGGTGACTTGATTATTTTTTTTACTATGCACATGGCATCAAGTGATCACATGTTCACTGAGAACAGCAAGGGAGGGATCTGTGTCAAATTACCCACAGATGTGGCCAGCAAAAATCTGCTTGGCACCAATTTTCTCATGCACGTCGGCTTGCTTTTGCTTTCAGACTTTGGGGCGAAAAAAATCTGATTAATCAGCGGTTGTATGAGAGTTCCTAAACAGCTCATGCCATTTCACACAACCAGTCGTGGCCTGAGAGTAAAGGTGCCAGAGAGGTCAAAGGGGTTTCCCTCACCGGCAAATGGGGAGGTGAGCTGTAAGATGATGGCAAAAACAACATTGGGCATATCACGAAGCAAGGTCTGTTGCTCATGAGGAAAAGGGGTCTGAGAGGGGGATTGAATCATTTTCTGAAAATAACCAGCTACTGGGCAGCTTAACCCACATAAGAATCGAAAACATAGGCCAAAGTACACAACCGACTGGAGTAAATAAGTAAAATGGTACATGTGGGGAGCGGACCCTGATCCATCTGCTGCTAAAAAAAAAAAAAAAGCTATAATCTGATTGCCAAATTTGACCTCTTCTGGCAACAAGGCTTTTATTTCATTTTGAGGACACACAGGAAAAATCATTTTAATGAAGAAAAAAGCTTGAGTGCAGATCTTTTATGAAGGTAGTTACCGATGTGTGATTTTGATCCAAGCGCCCCTGTTTTCAACCTCTAGGCTGAAATCTGCATGGGTGCACCTTTGTCACATGAGTGGGACATGATCACAGTCATATGCACGCTGATAACAAAGGTCAAGGACTCCTTTGCTTTCAAGAAAGGATCATGCCAAACTTTGTACTGACTATTGACTCTGTACTGTTTTGGTTTCATCTGACGAAGCAATCAAGACAATACAACAACTTCCACTGTATTACACTGAAATAAATAAAATCAAACAAAAAAAGTTAATTTTCACCACAAGCCCCAAGCCAACTGCTTAAAAGCAGGCATTAATGCTTGCTTTTGGGGAACAATTTATGGTTGCATAATCTGAGCACCATGAACAAGCTCTATAAATCTTGAATGTGTAGCGGTGCAGTTGTTCAACCTCAGACAACCCCAAATCATAAGCCTTTAATAAATTTCACAGTTGATCTATACACAAGCTTCAGTATTTTTTCAAAGGCTTAGTACAAACAATGCCCTTTTATCTAGCATGTACAGCACCTCTCTGAATGTCTACAGTGTAGGGCTATTTCACACGGAAGAAACAAAAAGCTGTCACGCTTAGTGCTTTAACCAACTTGATGGCTTAATCTTGTCTGAATGGATGTTAGAAACTCGTTTTATTGATCAGTTTCTTCTGTGTTTAATCTCAATTTTATCCAATATTTATAAGTTTTTACTTTCAGTTTCCAGCAGTTTTCCATTACAAATGCAGCAATACATGAGGCATACTTCTCCTGTATGGATCTGTAAAAATATTCAACACGCGACGAGGTATTGGTTCTGTTGGACTAAATATTTTTTTGGTCTGCACTACTTTACAAGACATTTTCCTATCCTGTCTTCATCCGCTGCTCCTTTTGTAATGACCAATCAAATTTAATTCATGCTTGATAGCGTTCCAAGTTCAGCTCTTGTATCGTGGCACTGTAATATATTTTTCTAATTGCCTCTGGAACACTTGCATTTGCATGCTCCCTCATGTCTTGCACCAAGTATCATACTGTCAGTTGGGTTCTGTGATGTGTTAGCCTGGCACTTGGCACATTAATCTCTAACTCATGTTGACTCCTCAAAACTAGAAATCTTGGCCAAGGCCAACACTTGTCAATAAAGACAATGAGGAGTACAACTTCCATTCTAGTTGTAATTACTCTCTCTTTGAGTAAATGCTGTATAAGAATGGAAGCTCTTTCTCTTTATCTATAAGCAATTCAAGCGAGAGGTCAATACTACCTGTACCAATCACAAAAAATGCAGAATTGATAAGCGGTACCTAGTTTTGGCAGGTGTTATACTTAATCAGATCATAGACTCTAAAGAAAAAGAGAAAACCCAAGTCTGTTTCCTGAAAGCTTCGACACTGAGATGGAAATTGGCGCATCGCAGAGTTTATTATGTAGAACACATGTGCCAGGTTACAGAAACCGAAAAACACAGAATGGCTCCTAAACATGACAGGATGCCATTGGTGACATGTTCACAGTGCCGGGTGAGGTGGTGGGGCCACAGAAGCCAAGAGGCTAAGATTGAAAGCTGGAGACATAAAAATGAGGTTATTAAACAAAACATGGGACACGACCATCACAATGAGCTGACCTTTACAGATCCTGTTAGGAGAGGAGAGGTACACACACAGTCACACATGATGAGATTGGAATGTCTAAAAGTCCACACAGGCAGTCTGTGTGCACTGAAGTAGAAGCTCAAACAGTTATCCCTGAGTTTTATAACAAGCTCAAAAAACTGGTCCAAAAACTAAGGGCAGCTTGTTTTTTGGACCTGGGATTTCAAGGAAGAGCCAACTCAGCAAGCCAGGGGGTGGAGCTGGCAGCCAGTCTGCATGTTGCACCTCCCCTAACGATTCTTGTTTCACCAGTGCTTACGTTTTCATTTTGTCATGGCATGGTGGGAAAATGCCACCGGGCACAATACCCATACCCCCAGAGACGTCATTAGCTATGTCCTTGTGTTCCTCTGTTCATGTGAACGTGCAGCACCTTGCAAATTTCAAAAGGCTGTAGCTACGGAATCCATGTGAAACATTCATTTCACTTTAAAAAGAGAGGCTATGTTAGCTGAAGTACTTAGACTGAAATAGTTTAGCACCTCTAAGATGCATATTCCAAAAAATGTTTGAATTATAAGCAAATAGGCCTACATTTTTCAGCTAAACTTGCAACTTGCTAAACACAAGATGTAAAGTGCACAATAAAAATCCACACCTTCAGAGTTATCTTGAGAGGGACTAACCTTAGACATCAAGGTGTTCAGAACAACATTCAATAGGATCTTCATGATCCAGGATTATGAACAGTGACCCCCTCCTTACTCTATCTGGCAACTTATAGGATATTAAAGTCTTGAATGCTTCAGAGAGGGGCACTGCCAGCTGAAGAGGGTTACATAATGCTACAGATGGAAGAGACAGGGGCAACCACTGAAATGAAAGTGTTTAGAGCAGAGATTAGTGTAGTGGGTCATTCCATTCCAGGAAAACCAGTCTCCTTGCTCCATCAGTCCCAGATTTCAATAAAAGACTCACCATGGGATTTTTTGGAACAAATGATAAAAACAGAACAGGTTTACCCAACACAAATATTAGGCAGTTGAATCAAATGCAGTTGAAGATTGAGAGAATAAAAATAAACAAATCCACTGTTTCTGATCCACCAGTACTGTTTTCCACAAAAAAATGGGAGGTTAAAGGTTAAAGTCAGCTGTCTCATGAAAGTCTAACCGCAGCTCATGTTCCCTATTAGTGAGTGAACAATCCAGTGTTGGTGAGGAAGGAGCCAACATTGAAGGATCAAAAAGCTATGTTGCTATGAACGCTTGGCTGCAACAAGCCAGTTATGCTGGTTTACAGACGTCCCTTATGCCTTTTTATATTTAAACGGAAACACAAGTGCAGTATTAAACTCTCCAGCTACATTTCTATTTGCAGGAAGATCAACATGTTGGTGTGCTCCAATCGGAGTAGCGGCCTATTAGCTGTGAAATTGGTAGGAGACAAACTAGTCTTAGGAAGTGTCTCCACTGACTGCAGCCTGTTTCAAGTGGGCTACAACGATAGACAAGTCTCTCTGAAGTAATTCTGCATCCCATTTTCATTCATATTCTACTGAACATGACACACATCACATGTAACCAGGGGTGTCACATGATCATCACAAAGTGTTCATCAGAGCACATGATTTCCCCAAATACTGTGTTCAGTGATGTTTTTTTCTTTAGAAATAATGTTAGGGTTATTGTTAAGATCACCCACTTCACTTAAATCCCTACAATACTAGTCTGTTTTACTTACATTTCCCGGCAAGGGTTAATCAATAGCTTATAAGTGACCCTTGACAAGGAATACATTTCTCTTGGCTCTGACTACATGCATCATCATGTAAAGCAGCTCACATGACTCACCATGCTGAGAGCATTCTACATATTCAGTACCTGGAGGGACGTATTCAGGGACTTATTTATGGCTGGAACATGAAGGGTAAATGACAGGTTTTCATTTCAACTTCAGCCACAATACACAATGTGTGAGGGATGCAGTTCCCTGACAAGTAGTGCTGCACACTAAGGATCAGTGATCCTCAGGTCTATGGATCAATGTTAATGAGCTGTACAATGCTGTCTCCCTGCCACGGACTCTCAGCTGGTTTTAATTAATCAGGTTTGATTGTGTTTGTAATTGAATACTAATCTCGGTGTGACATCACTTACTTCATTACTACACTTACTTCTTCAACTAATTTGGGTCAGCTGTTTAGAAGCATAAACACTTTAAAGATACTAGAATATGCTTACATCATGTAGCTGTCAAGAGACGCTAAAGACAAATCAGTCAAACTTCATTTATTGACCTCTCAGCCAAAAAGAAACCCAGTATTCATGGCGGTCTGCCAAAAAGCACTGCAAGAAGCAATCAAGCAAAAATACGCCATATTCAGAAATGTAGTATATTGGCTGCATGACTCCTTGAATCTGAAGCATGCAATCCTGACACATGGCGTAACAAGCTGTGGCATAGTCTAGGGTCAGATCTATGCCACATTCATAGCCTGTCATCTTTTCATGCATCACTTAGGTGTGAGACCAGGTGTGAGAAATCTGCTTGGTGTCACAATGGTTAAAAATGGTGCCATTTGAGACATGTGCAATGGTTTTGTACTGATGTACACTTCCTACCTCACCACTGAGAATCAAGTCAACTTTACGTGCAAAATATCTTGTGACTGAATATGAGCTCACTGAAGGCATATTATTTTGTTGAAAAACTGTTACAGAAATTATAAGAAATAAAAGTCAGGATTTGTATGTGCTCCATGCTGTGTGTCTAAGCAAGTCCAGACAAGGTCACTTCACAGCTGCCCACAGCCAATCCTAAATTACATTAATCACTGAATACAGCGACAACACCCATTGTTCATTCATAAAATAAAATACTGTTCAACAAAAAACTCTATTGAGAACCGGTACTATTATTTCAGAATAAGAGTAGCAAAAGAGACAGGTGGCGGAGCCACGGAAGGGTTGTCACCAAGCTGCTGCGTCTTATTCTGTGCGTTTATTGGAGGATCACCAACGTACCACTGCCATCAACAAGTATGGAGTGCAGACTACTTCCTGCACAGTACATAATCTGCCTACAAATCTACCTCTCCGGAATAACAATCAAACGCCTCCAGTTTGCAAGGGTTTCACATTAGGCCCAGTGCTCCTACAGTGTGCACAAAGTGAGGCTCTGTTACAGTGGGTACTATACATGTCAAAGCCATACTTGAGGAACAACTGCTTTTAGCTGGGGGATGAGGAGCGTCAAGGTAATCTCAACAGGGACAAGTATTTTCTGTATCCCATTTCTATCATAATTTGAACTTGCTAATGAATTTGTAACCTAACATTTTGAAAACACATTCATAATCTTTCAATCCTGCATATTTTAAGCATGACCAATAGGCCGGCAAGGATTCCTGAATGCAGGCTGTCTTGCTTTAATGTTGTATACTGTGGACATAGGTCTGAGTCTTGTCATATCCGACACTGACTGGAGCCATGGGACTTGCTTATACAGACTGCTTGCGGTAAGTAATAAAATAGAACGGTTGCACCATGTCTTTGAATGTCAGTTACGGCCAGACACCCAATCTGCATCTGCACAGCCAATTGTTGTAATATCCTGTGTACTTTGACTTGTGTGCTCTTGTTGTTAAACAGGTTGCCCTGGTTTGGAGGCTACAGAATGGAATGTAATACGTAATCGTCTCCAGGTTTCACACAGCGGGAAGCAAACCTGCGTTAGTGTGCCACCACTGAAACCCTGTATGGCTTCACCGGACTGTGCTTACAGTGCAAGGGTGGGACCTGGCCCTCCTTCTCTTCCGGTAACACTGCACATTGGACTAGCAGGCTTTGGCACGTTCCTAGGCACTCAAGTTTTATTGTTCCTCCACACATGGCTGGCTCTCAAAACCATTCCTGAAAAGCACACGCGGGGCGATCCAGGAAGCAGGCGCAGACATTTATCTTCGAGTGATTACTAGAAAGCTAGCATAGCAACGTGCCATGGTGATGAGCTACTTCTAGTGAGCTGCTAGTGTTCGGTCCCGTGTTCGCGTTTTGCAATGCAAAATCTTTTTTTTCAGTATTCAAAAAATGTGTGATACATCACATACACATCACATAAATATATAAACCACCAGCTTATAGCAGAAAAAAGGCACCATATTCCATATCCATAGGACATGTAATGTGTCTCTTGCTTTGTACTGTAACTAGTTTTTGTACTGGGATGATGGAGAATGGCTTGATTGATTCATAGGGAAAAAACTAAATGTTTTTCAAAATGTATGTGAAATTAAACAGGAACTTTGGTGACAAATAAAAACCAAACGGAAATAAAAACTGGCACAAGAAGTTTTCGTATTATCCATAAAAACAGGCACACTCACCTCCACAAGGTCACCCTCTCAAATTGCCCTCCTTCCACATAAGTGATCTTAACCTCTCTCCAGATTGCATTTACCATAACAGTTATGCTAATTACGACAAGCAACAGCGACAACAAAGTGAAAACAAACTGTCATGACACCTCCATTGCCTTTCTTTCTGTGCAGAACGTTCACTGTGTGCCCCTCAGGCACTGACAGGTGGCTGCATAGATGGCTACCAGTGGGACTGTATGGCCCTCCCACGGCAAAACTGGCAGCCTTTCAGTTCAAGTCATGTATGAAATGGGGGCAGGGAGCTGTTGATTCTGTGCAGAACACGAGTGTTGTTCAGGTCTACATACTACAGTGCAGAAGAAAACATAATTGTCTCAACCTGTACTGTCTAACAGTGACCACAAAGCTAAGTTTGCCACCGGAAGGCTTTTAAAATGGTACTTTGTCTGCATATGTTTCTCCTTCGTATCCTCATAAATAGACACAGACTTAACAGACAGGTAGATACTTGAGAACTGTTATTGCATTTTGGTGGTCAGTATGTTCCAGTGCCCCGATGCATCAAATAGGAGTTTTTGGCTGTTTGTATTTTTTAAGTTGGCAAATTCTGACTGGTGGCTGCAGAGCAGTGCTGATCTCAGCCTGCAGTGTGTTACTGTCACTTAGAGAGATTCAGAGCCAGCAGACTGAGAAGACTCATTTCAGGGTTCAGCTCTTACACTTCTAATATTTCACCTGTAACAAGCCCTTGGGAATGATGTAAGATGCATATAAAATCTGAGCGCTCTAAGGCAAGAATCAATTTCAGTCCCCAAATCTTTAAATATTTGGACTAATCCTCACATAGCAATTCAAAATAACTTTCTGGGACACATGGAAATCTAAATAATAAGAAACCAATTAGACACATCCAACAAAAAACACGATTAGTCTCAGTTCAAAATTAAATGACTCCAACAGCATATAGTGATAAAGAACATGAATCAGAATTTGTTTGAATCTTAAACTTGCATTTAGCTGGAAAACATACAGTATGCTACTCAAATCATGGTTACATCTAATGAACATCTGCATTTAATACAAAACAAAATGACAAAAATCTACTGTAGCAAACTTTACAACTGTGCAGAACCATAATAGGCTGAATTTAACTGAAAAATACTTTCACCAACTGAACTATTCTGCTCTGCTTTCACTGCAGTTCTAAAGCAACCAGAAAACACTGAATAAATGAGTGTTGCTCCTACAAATACACACACAAAATAATTCCACTGCCTTGTAATGGTACTGTTTTCAGTATACAGTTTTTTTTTTTTTTTTTTTGCATACATGGCCCTAACAATGCTATACTACTGGGAAAAGGAAGTCTTTTGATGCCTCTATAGTTCCAGATGCTTCTACTGAACTTCCAATAAACCTGTCCGTTTAGTTTTTTTCGGCGATTTTGTTTCAAATACTATTTAAAGGTTTGAATAAGTGTGACCCATATGCTTTCTGGATTAAAATGAATTATTTATGAATCTGAATTTACTGTGCCATACTATTGAGAGTGAAATATGACATTTTTACCTTTTTAAGCAGAAATATTTATCCAATATATGCACTTTTTTCTTCATAGTATGTTTTTTGTTTTTATTCAGTCAGGAGCATGAATGAATATGGAGGACACTGTAGCATTAATTATGCAAAGGGTAACTGAGTACACGTAGGCTAATCCTTGTATTAGGAAATTCACATGAATTGCCATTTGTACTTTGTGTTACTTAATTGACATTAATACCTGAACTCTAGGCAGACAGTGCTCATGCTGAGGCTGGGCACCTTCACTGTGTCAGCCATGATCTCTCGTGCCCTTTCCCATAAGGCTCCGGGATTAGCTATACTGCACAACAGCTTTAGCCCAATCCCGGTCATATACTGTCATCTTGAAACTAAGACTCATCTGATGTCGCCTTCAGCCCAGATACCTACAATGAGCAAAGACTGAGCCAGTTCTTGTGTATTAACAATGGTCCTCCCTTTTATACAACTTCATATACATTCTTACACAGCTCCTCAAACAGTTCATTTAAGGTGTCCTACCACACACATTTATTGCTAAAAAATGGCCGAAATAATCCCTGTATAACAGTGACCATATGGTGTGATAATTTTAAATCCTAATTATTACTGCATATTTTGAAGGACTGTAACTTTGGATTCATCATCTGAAACAGGTCTTCTCAAAGTGCTTGCTCATGCGAGCTTTAATGTGCTTATCCTCATAAAGCAGTTTTACCCACTGTGAACATCTCAAAACCATTAACACTAGCTACACAAAAGCCTAAATACCCATCCATTTTACTGGGATAGAAGTATAAATGATTAATTCAGAATATTTGACAGACAGTTGGTTCAGACTCCACTTATCTTCATTGCTATAATAGTATCCCATTATATGAGGAGGGGGACCGAAGCAAATGCAGTATAATCTGGAGAGAGCATGACTCCATGGACAACTGCCCCTGTCAATCCCAGGTCACGGCTAAGCAGTTCACACCTGAAGTAAACCTGTGATTGGCTCTATCTGCTCTGCGGGGTGGATGTTCGCTGCATCTCCCCCACAGCTGCCGCATGGCGAGCGGCCGTCGCTGTAAGGCATCCGATACGCTAGCATGTTTAATCATTAATATCGCTGCACAGCAGCACCAGACGGCAGGGAAAATCAAACCTTGTCCATTTCAATGTGAACGTAGCGTTAATATTTAATTTTTTCCCCCATGAAACTCTCCTCATCAGGTCTGTAAAGATGTGCTCGTTAGCTGTGGGGGGGAGACTGGCGCCAGGCCAAGCAAGCTGCTTCAGAGGGGAAGGCCTCAGCCTGGATCACGTAATCGGATCAATAAGGCACTGGCCGAGCGAGCCCGCTTCCAGCACATGGGCCCCTCGCTAGGGCCTGGGAAAGTACAGAACAGACAGAACTCGCCAAAACAAGAGATGCCACACTTGGCTTTCTCTCTTTGGTGCACTCACCCTCTGCGTGGCTCCACCCCTCAAAGCCGCTGTCGTTGCCATGGTTGTCAGGGCTCCATAGGTTCCCAGGCCTTGGCCCCTGCAGTAAGCCTGTAATAGGCTTGGCCACAGTGAGGAGAGCCTGTCGTCTTGCTTTGAGGTAACACCATATTGAACAGAGCTTTTTCCTGCTTTTTTTTTGCTGGGGCTTCACAAGGGACACTGAACTTGGCTATGATGCAACAGGACCGGAGGGAGGCAAACAAAAAAAAAAAACAGAAGCTAGCCAACACAGAGGTACTTTAACTGTAAACTTCGACATGGAGGGTCAAATTCCAGTCACCATTAAAAAGACAGCACAGCCGTAGTCCAATCATGTCATCAGTGCTGTAGAGCCTCACCACTTCATATTTACTGATAGGTTGGGAAAGGTGCCCACAAAGCCACAAATGATTGAAATAACATATGACGGCGCAATGTAATTCAGAAATTAAAAAAAAAAACAGAAGACCAAGGACAAGCTCAAGGTCATCCTGATTTCCCACAGTTAAGAACAAAGAGGCAGAGATTACAGGCCTCCACTATAAAATAATATTACAAAACAAATACTGGTTTAAAAAATGACTCATTAGTTTCAAAATTCTTATGACACCTCAAAATTCATTTTAACCAACCAGTAAAATAATGATGTATGACTAATAATGTATTCCAAGCATTGTAGAGCTCTGCAACATCACAGAGATAATGGGCGGGAAGCTGGCTTTCACACATCTAAGGGGAACATTACTAACAGACGCATCAGGAGCTTTACATTCCTGCATGTTTTTCTGAAAACTGGGAAGAGTTCATATTCTCAATTTAGCTGCATGTTTGCTAGAAATAATTATTACTGAAGACAGCCGCTGTCAGTTTGAATATTTCATGTGGCTGTCAGCAGTCTGTGTTGAAGGAAGGCCAGAACAGGTGTCAGGACACCGGGGTGTAGGGGTGAAGTACTGTCATCTTTACCAAAAACAACAAGATAAAGGTGAGCAATGTTAATACCCTTCACTCTGAAAGCAGTAAGACTGCACAACCCCAAACGTACATCATTCAAACGTAACTGCTACTCAAAGTTTTCTCTCAGACACTTACCTAAGAGCCAGAGATGTACACAGCCCCAGCCTCTCATCTTGACAATTTAACGTCTGTTCCTGAGCCTGAAAAAGTCATGAGTGCTGAACCACATCATTTCTTAGGCCTCATTTAGAAGCGCACACAGTCTGCATGTTCATAGGTTGTGCTTTTGTTTTCTCGGCTCATGGCTCCCCAAACTAACCATCTTAGATTACATTTTGCTTTTCTGTAACAAAGTTCATCAGTTTTGTTGACACCTTTGTTATGTTCTGGAAATTTTAATTACTGAAGCACCTTTTTCTCACTATTCAGAAAGGCCCTTGATATTGTAGTACTGTGTAAGGCATAGGCGTGTTTGCTCATATATGGTCTAATGTTTTCTGTGTGTACTGTGTACTGTTGTGCACTTATGTTATTATATGCACTCTTACTTTGTAAGCCACTTTGGATAAAATCATCTCACTCATCTCTAATGAATGAATGTAAAATTTAAGAGGCAGGAGAACTTCAGGGACAGAGGAGAAGCTCTCCTCTCTTATTGGGCCCAAAGTTTCTCTTCCCTTTATATTAACTTTAATGCAAGACTTTCCTGGATGACAAAGACATTAATATGACAGCAGAATACAGCTGGGGCTGCCACTCAACAAGCCATTAAGGGGCTCTGGGATTTCACCCCTCAGGTTTGCCTTTAGAAGGCAAAAGGATTGTGGCAGGTGAACCCATGGGAAAACATACAGAAGTTGGGGTTATGTAACCAACAGCTTCTCCTGCAGTTACCCCTAACTCAAACACTAGCGCTCTGTAGCTGTGTGATTTTGGATTTGAGGACCTGATTTGGATTTGTGATTTGTATAACTCTGGACATGGGGACTTGCCCATGAACATACCTCTCTGTTACTTGCTGTGACATACTGGTAATTCCTGCTGTTTTTTTTTTCCTTCGGGCATGCACACAGAATAATCACTTGAACACCACCCAGCCCATGGCCATAACAGACAAGGGTCACCTCAGCCTCTCAGCCAGCTCAAAGCATCCATTCAATATGCAAGAAATTCTGTCCCTCATATGCACCTGGAGTTCACAGAATTTACACTATGTCACATATTTGACAAATCAACTGCTCTCGTGGACTTATTTCATAGTACCATATAAGAGAGCATAAAAAGGCAAAGCTACATAGTCTTCAGTCAAGGGTGATACACAATGTAGCTGACAAAAGCAGAGCAGAGCAGTTTGTTTTGGTGCATTGCAGAAGAGAGTGTGGGCTTTATCTTGGCTTTACCTGAGCTTGCTGGGCCATATTACGACGCACAATGTTAGGATCACCACTTTATTTACAGATATTTACTTTTGAAAAAGAGGGAGTATTTATTTATCCTTCACTTGATTGTGCTATAGTTTATAATCAGTTCACAAATGACATACGATCACGATGCTGAATTCACCAAATTACACATGATCAAACACAAATCAGCCAAGGAAGCTAAAACGGTGAATTTGATCTATGTGGAGAAAATATGAGCTGTGGATAGGTGTCACAGTGATGACCCAAACTGACCTGTGCTAGCTGCTGGACCATGCAGAGGTTCCTAGGAACTCAGTGGGTGTACAGCTTTTAGAAATAGAAATCACAAGCTCTAACGTGATTTTATGGGTGAAATTACGATCAGGGCATTATGAACTCCAGAAAAAGAGACAACCAAGAAAGCAGTCTAGAAAAAAACATGGTTAATGTTTTTTTCCTAGGATTTTGCTGCAACGGCTGGATATGGGCATTAATAATAGAAAAGCAGAGTACCCGCAAGACATTTTGTACATATCTTAGCCTATGTACTGTACCTTTCTGCTTAAAATTAGCTTCACAGTGCTTGCAATATGCAAAATAGGGACAGAATTCAATTAGCCGTAAGAGCGTTGGGGACGGACTGGAACTGGCCCTTCATTAAGGCCTCTGTGCTGCAACTTTTTCAGCGAGCAGAGGCACAAGGGAACTTGAGGACACATTAAGGGGTGACAATCCACAACTGGAGCGCCCCATTCCTACAGCTGTGAGTCACCTTCCTCGTTCCACTGATGAGAGAACCTGAAAATGGAGTTAGTGACAACCTTCCAACATGCCACTGTTCCCTACAAAGCTGCAGGCTGGAACATTGATCGCAGAATCAACTTGACGGTCTTCTGGACACAGCAGGACCCCCTTCTGCTGTCCACACGGTGCAGCCAGTGGCAAAGCACGGCCTAAGTATCCAGTTTGGGGAACCATGTCTGAAAAACGCCCCATAAATGTACTCCCCATGTGAAACTCATTGGGTAGATGATGATCTAACACAGGGGTTTTCATGTGCGTGCATTTGTTAAGGGCGGTTTATGTCACCCAGCTTCAGTGAGATGAAGTGGCAGTGAAATAAACTAAAACTTGCTTTGTTCAAATACACGAACACCAATGGACTTGGCACGGGTCATGCCTTTGCATGGCATTCTGTATGAGGCTCAACTACAACAAAGATTAAATAATAAGACACAGATGGAAAACTAATGTCAGATCTAAACACTTGGAAGTTGTGGCATTCTTATGGTTTACCTTGAAATTTGATATTGACTTCCTGTGTCATGACAGGGTGATAGAAAAAAGTCCTTCCAAACCTTAATTTACTCATATTTTCATTTTCATCCAAGTGGAGCAACTGAGAACTATAGTCCAACTTCATTTTCAACAGTGATGTTTCATTCTTATCATCATCTATAAGCAAATGTGAAGACAAAAACATAATGACAAAGAAAGGTACCTAATGTAGAAAGTTGCAATTCAATGTCGTGGAACTTATTCAAATGAATGCAAAAAAATTCTTTACAAGTAACACAGATTTATTCTTGAATGCTTGAGCAAATATTGTTTGTTTTCATTTTTACTTTGAACATTAGCTTGCAATGATCATTTACTTAAAAACTGCTTGTTGCCATGTTTTGTTTTTTCACAAGATGATCACTTCTGAGTTGGCTCTGTGATTCTCCCATCATCTTTCAGTGTTCTAGCCCCAAGCTAGCCAATTTGAAAGCATAAATAATAAATTCTTCTATTCTGTGGAATGCATATAATACATTTCTTAATGGAAGTATGAAAAATGATAATGAAGTGGGACCTGGTAGTACACACACGCTTGCACGCACACACACACCCATGTGCGCGCACACGCACACACACACACACACACACACACACACACACACTATATAATGAAGATTGTGCATTTCCCAAACCAAAGCTGGCCTGTGACAGTTCATTCATGACAGTCACACTTATCACACCGTGTTTCTATATTATTATCACAGAACCAACAACTCAGCTGTGAGTGATTTGCATGCAGTTATAATTTGGTATAGCACAGTTTTCTCTTTACAGAAAATATAAAAGTAGTCAATTTTCATATATATTTGGGGTGGTATCAGCTCACCAAATTAAAATACCACAGGATCTGTACTTTAGGTAAAAATAAACAACATCAGAAGTTATATGCATATGCATTACTTATATACATAAAGCACTTACTTTTGTGAATCATAACATAAACTAAAAGGTACTTCTGTGTTGGTCAACAATGTGTTTGAGTCCAGTTTTCACTTTGAAAACTGACAACTTGACAGACAGACAACCAAAAATGTTCATTTCTTTTGCTGCTCATCTCATTTCATACGCCAAGTTCTCTTCTGTTCATGTAGCCTTAGTAGTCTCTGGTTATCCAGACCCAGGGTGCAAAACCAGAATGTCTTTTCCAATAAACAACACACACTGGACTAAAATGTGGGCACCAAAAGGAACAATAGATACAGCCACAGCACTTCATTTGAATGAAATATGTTTACATCTACATTTGTTCATTTGGCAGATGCTTTTATCCAAAGCGATTTACAAATGAGGCAGAGTACAAATATATACAGCAACCATTACCCAATAAGTGCATTTCTATTGAAGATGGCATGCACTGTTTCTCACATGGCAGACAGCAGTGTATAACTGTTCACACAGCAGTGCATATATGTGCAAAGCTGGAGAAATCTCCCATTAAACATCCTGTTACCTGTTAATGGAACAGGAAACTAAACAAAATCTAGAACCAAGACTGTAGCCATGTAGGGCATTTAGACGAACAGCCATGCAAGTTGCACATGGCTGTACGTTAGACCACTCCATTAGTGACCTTCCACATAAATAATCCTATACACAGTCATATACGAGATGCATTCCTGTTAGATTACTCCGTTGGTGACCTTCTACATAAATAATCCAAGCACAGTTCTCCACTCTGGGGAAAAAAAAAAAAAAAAACGTAGGCAATACCCTCCATGATCCCGGACAGGATTAAGAGTTGAGTTCTGACCGAGCTGCAGGTGTGGTGTGTGCTTACAAACTGACAGATAACAAGGATCATGCCTGATGGATTACAAATGCAAGGCAAGGCAACCGAAGGCAGCACTGTTTTCCCCTACCTTGAATACTCTAAAATGTAAGACTTCAAGCATGATCTTTTAAAGTGTCAGTGCCTATGAGAGTGACCACCTCAAACTGTGCAGTCACAAATCAGTCTTCTGCATTGAAACAAATGCATAGGCCTGTGTCTCTGTGAAGATGAACATTTAGAGGGAGATCTTGAAATGTAGCCTCACATTAGCAAACATAATCAGTGTATTTTTCTTTATATCCCAGGTTTGTAGGGAGTAGCCTAAAGTACATATGAGACACAAATAGGCTCACAATACAATTCAGGAGAACCAACACCAGTTAGCCAGTTGGTACATTTCTCATTGATGACAACTTAGCCTATAGGCATCCAATGTAGACAACATGACTATTTTAGTAAATGCTGTAGTTTAATTTATAAAGAATATTCTACTTTCGATACGGTTAAATACGGTTAAAAGTTTTTGGAGGCATGCTGGATTTCAAACCAGTATGCCTCCAAAGGAACGACGGCCCCTCTGGCCCTTCCTCGCCGAGCACAGCTGCATCTCCATGAGAAGCCGTGCTCTTGTTGCCCACAGCTGCTTCAGTAGCAAGAAAAGAAAGTACTGCACTCTCTTGCACTTTGATTTATATTTTCAAAAAGTAATCAATGTTTTGGCCCTAGAAGTGCCCGCCTCTGGGTATGTCTTTAAGTATATAATCTGACCATGTCAGTACTGAGTAGAAAAAAGGAAGAAGAAGAGAAGAGAAAATAATCATGATTGATCTAGACACTAGGCCTCCATTATGGAAAGGGAGTGGAGTCATAACTGACAGTTCTTCATCTTGAGTTTAAGCTATCTCCTCACATAGCTACAGTCAATTGACTGGAGACAGCTTTCGCAGCTCATGTTTTCCACTGAACACTTAAAACTACTTCTAGTGGCTAGGAACATGGAGATAAAATATTTGAAATGGGAAATCTTTGATTTCCCTCAAATTGGTGGATTGGCTTGAAGGATGTAATGTGACAAGGAGAATTTATTTGATGTGACAGATTGCCAGTGTGAAATGACAGCCCGGGGTGTGCCTATGACTGGCCCATTGCTCAAGGCAAGAGCAGGGAATCAAACTGAAATATCATGCACTAACCAAACCAAAATGACCTTAGCTAGGAATCCAAGTGAAACCTGTGGCAAGGATCCAATATCAGCAAAAAACATTCACTGAAAGCTACACAAACTGCCATTAAAAATGTTTTCCCTTTCCCTGACCTTATGTCAGTCAAAATTACACAGCATAGAATGAGAGCCCAAAACAGAGAAACAGCCATGGTTTGGAAATAATTTAATTTGTTGGCGTATAGTGGCTTATGCAGGAATAGTGTTTTACTTTTGTATTAGTTGAATAGTGGTTTACTTTGCATGCAAAGACTGTGTGGTGGGAATGGGTCTCCATTCACAATGGAAATGGCTGCTAAAGAATGGCTGCTTTTAATTAAAAAAATCCACAAAAACCCATGAAAACATTCTGAAGCATTAACAAGTTTTGAATACTGAAAAACAAATATGACTGAAAGAATGAGGCTAAAAAAAAGCTTCAGTATGACACCAATACTGCTTCTCTACAAAGTACATATCACAAGTTAAGGTGTCTTACAGGAGGCTTAGGGTGGGCAAGTAATGTCAAAAGATAATGCTTCAATTAATCTATTTCTATTCATATATCAAAATAATTTAGGACACAGTGAACTGTTTCAATGGTTACTTAAACAATAGAAATGTATGTGACAACTTCCAAAAGAAATCTGAGGAGGTCTTGTCAAAACAAGAATGACCTGTTTAAATGTTCATTTGATGAATAGTCCACACCAGCAGGAGTGACGTACTTTCAAAAATTGGTCAAGTCTCCATGGACCCCAAATGCCAAAGAAAGATTAAACCAATCCTTTGTTAGTATTCTGGGATTTACCTGTGTGCACTTAGACAAGGTGGCTTTGAGGAGCTGAGAAACACCAACATCAAGTCTCAGATGTCAACAGGTAACCTGTTGGCAGCAACTGATGTATGAAAACAAGGACACTGTTTAGGTCATCTCTGGCTTCCTCTGAGTCCGGTGCAAGATACAAGACTGCACCACAAAGCCAAGTTTCAGTGCAAATACACTATTGTTGCCAAGATATTTAGCTGACTCCCCTTAAAAACAACTAGGACTTTGATCTTTGGCGCTGCAAGGGCATCGAACTCAGGTGTGCATCGGGTGTAATCACTCACAGAAGCAAATCCCTGCAATTTCCACTGAAAAATTTTGGCAGCCTCAACGATCAGTCTCACAGTAGCCGCACGTGTGATTGACAGCGACATCCCCAGCCTCTCGCGATGTTCTTATTTTCCTGCCTGCTCACGTGCGATACCAGATGTTGTCTTTTGAAATGTCACGTAGTGGGTTTTGCTCAAATTAGAGCAGAGACAATCATTAATAACTCCCTTTGATTAATACTATGAGTGCCGTATGACCACTGAGTAGAGCTCCTTACACGGGAGTGCAGCTATGTTTAAAACAAATCTAATTATGATTAAATTTTCGCCAGCTGCGTTCTCCGTGCCCACTGGTAGACATCCTCGATTAGTCTAAGTTCATATTTAATTATGGCAAATTATTAGCACTTCCACTGTTTTGTTCAATGCATGCGTTGAGAAAAACGTTTCTCTTTTTGCATAAAGTCAGCTAATTAGAGCCCACCTCAAGTGGCTCGTTACCATCAACAAGCCTCAATGAATTGTCATTTACGATGGGAACTGTCATTTCGCCCTAACACGCAGCCAGTCACCGACATTATCGGTTCTAAACGTAACTGTACGGACAGATCGCTTTCTATCACACTTTACGTAGCGTGGCTGTATAGCAGGCTGGTGATGAATGATCACTGCAGATTTGTATCCAGTAATCATTCCCCATAAATTCACAACTGAATCGACACAGTCACCAGCTCCAACTTTTAGAGAGAAATGAAGTCTCCTTCGGAGCGTATAAGTGTGGCGAAGTAAGCGGTACTGCAGCAGCGCGTCCTTCAGTCGGCAGTTCAGCTGACAAAGTTTCTTACTATTGGCTATCTCTTTATTTTTAAAATAAAGTTTTCTGTCCACACGGTAAACACTATAATGAACTAAATAACCGCATGTTCAATTCAGTAGGCTGACTAGCTAGCTGAATGATCTCTCGGTCGCCAGTTGCGTTCTCGCTCAACTCGCCACATAGCGAGCAGGCTAGTGGTGAGCAAGTAAATGTGCTTCTCAGCCTGTTGATCCAGTCAATTGCGAATTTCCTATACCTCAAACTATATAACTCTGTCGATACAGCTTGCAATCTAACTCTACAACGCTGTGATCAATTTAGCGGCATTACGGACAAAACGACTTGTAAGGTAATTACGCTAGATAAACGGTTAGCAAGAAAGATAGCGATGAAACGAAATATTTAACAGCGGTGCCTGTCAACCCTGGACAGTGCAATGTTCTATAGAGCCTGGGTCATTAGTTTGTTTACAAAACGCGCAGCCATAGCAAGTAATTATTTCGCAACGCAAAAAAACAGCACGAGTACAGTGTGTCCAGAACATATCAGAAGCTGAAATCAACACTGAACTCACCCCGACAGGACGATTAATTTCGTTGTCTTTTCATATAAAAGTGCAGGAAAGGTCCACAAGCGCGCACAGGACGAAGAACAACCTCTCCTCGTCTCTTCCCTACAGTCAGTTAGGTAGAAAGCTAACTCACCCTGCTGCGCGGTTTTCTCATTCGCTCTTTTGCTCTTCGGTCTGTCTCTCTCTATCTATCTCCAACCGCCCACTTCCGGCCTTTTACTAGTCACAGAAGCATTTCGTACTGTAACATTTGAGATCAGCTTAGTGTACCGGAATGAACTGCATTATGTTCATGTGTGCTACAGAGCGGCTCTCCATCCATTCTTGTTATGTGAGTGCACACACATTTTCTGTAAGATAACGGGAGTGATGTTTAGCCCTGTGTAATAACTTGTCAAATATTGTAGTTTGTTACGAGCCACAAACTGTAAATGTTTATAGTGAAGCGTAGTGCTTAGACATCCGACCTATTAAAAACTCTCAGCCATGTTATTGACTCCGTCGTGGTTATTCTGACCAAGCTGTAAAAACACGTGTGTTATGATTAACTTTTTTCTGTCCAGGACTGGAAGGCTACCGCAAACTCGCTTCGCGGGATCGGTTGATTCTAGCGAAGACGAGCTCGTTATTGACAGGACGCAGCTCCATCGGCACCCCACCGCCCTGCCCCCTCCCCCGGCCCAAAGTCGCTCCACTGCGTCTGCACTCTCTGCAGCAGGCCTATACCACGGTTCACAGCTATAGATCCCAGCTCAGACTAGATGAAGAGAACCATGCCTATGATTGTACTCACCTATGGAGATCTATAACATCGAGAACATTTTGTAGACGGTCTCATCTTTAATGGAGGTTACAATACACAACATTTATTTTTGAAACATTGTATACATTAACATACACATACATTACATGTATATCCTCAACAGATACCAGTAATGTAACGGGCCATGCAAAAGATTCAGTATGAAAGAATGTCAGAAACACACTACTAAAAATCAACTAATCCTATCTCAAAATTATTTTATATACAACTGTAATATTTTTTTCAGTGGTTACCCAAGCAGCGTATGTGGCAATTTTCAAGACATTCTAGTGGATTTTTTTTTTTTTTTTTTTTTCAAAAAAGGCCTGATCTCACTTGGAATGACTGTCTGTTATATGCATTCATCCCATTACTCTGTCAGCTTTAAGTATACACTGAATTAATAAATTCATTGATATACTGTATATTCCAGGGGAAAGGAAAGGGGTCAAACCACAAATTATCTAAAGAGCTGTAAAACATTATGCCATGTATTCCAAACAAAAAGATATATTTGTAGCAAAAGCATCAATGACAAATCATCAACAGTATCCAATGTTCCAGAATCTGAACTCAGAGCAGCAAAAACAAAATACATATGCTGAACTGTTGGGAGTTGATCACTGAATGTCGCTACAGTAAACCAACTGGATGACACAGGGATGAGCACAGTCTCTTGGAAACTGTCAGGTCAAGTGTAATATATACTGTAAACTGATACACTGTAGTTGAAGTCCCCCTCTTTGTTAAAGTGAGTCTCTCCTCTCTCTCTCTCTCTCTCTCTCTCTCTCTCTCTCTCTCTCTCTCTCTCTGTGCTAGAATAGAATAGAATAGAATAATTCTTTATTGTCATTGTAACGTTTACAACGAAATTTGAGCGCAAACCTCAACAGTGCAAAGGATCAATAAAAATAAAAAGAGCTTATAAATAAACTTATTGTAGAGTGAGAACCCTTACTGCACAGTGAAGAACCTTGAACATTTATTGCACAGATCCCTTATTGCACAGTGAATGTGAAACATTATATTTTAGTGGAAATATTTAAAGCTTGTACAGCTGTGGGATAAAAACTGTTTTTGAGTCGGTTTGTCCTTGTTTTAATGGCTCTATACCGTCTGCCTGACGGTAGCAGTTCGAACAAAGGGTGACCGGGGTGGGATGTGTCCTTTATGATGTCCTGGGCTCTCTTGAGGCAGCGGGAACTGTGTAGGTCCTCCAGAGTGCTACATTACATTACAGTTTCTTAGCAGACACCCTTATCCAGAGCCATTTACAAAGCTTGTCATTTTTACATGTCTCACTTTTATATATCTTTTACATGTATTATATATCTAGATATCTTACTGAAAAGTACAACAGCAGTTTCCCACTGGAGAATTGAGCTAACAACCTTTGTTTTACAAGTACTGCTCCTTACCACTACATCACACAGCTACTTGGTGCTGCCCTTTTTTTTCTTTATTCACAATTACTTTTCATCTTCCCACTGCTTGTTGTGATATTGATTATTCTTATTCCTCTGATTATAATTCTCCTTTATGGATGGTGGTTGTGGATAATTTACCTTTCTGCTCTCGTTGGTCAGGGAATCTCTGGCACCACTAATGCTTGGTGCTTGACTGTGTTCTTACTTTGCTGACGTCATTTAGCAGGTTTCTTGAGAACATCCCATATGTGCTAATAGCCCTACCTCTACTGGAGTACTCCACGGGTCTGTTTTCAAACCACTTCTGTCTTCTGATTCGGTCCTCTCTTTGGGATAAGGAGGTGTAATTGTCTTAGGCAGAGAGATTCATGCCAGATAAGGGCACAATAATCACACAATAATAGTAAGAGTAGTTTGCGCACTATTCTACTTCTCACTCTACTTCAAATATTACAAACAAACATTCATTCTACTACAGTCCTGCAGTATCACTTTCATAGAGTGTTCCAGTCTTGCACAATTCCTCAGCAAAACAAATTAATCAAATGTGTTATATGTAAAAATTTATTCAAATTTAAAAGTGAATTATCACTTACCCCAAAAATTCTGTATAATGAATGGTGCCAGATCAGACAAGCTGAGAGTCCAATATTGCATTTTACTATTATTTTATGCAAATCCCTGTGATTAAACTATAAAATGTGAATTCAGAGCAAAAGAAACGGGTTGTAAATATAGGCAATGACAGTGTGGACATGTTGGTTTGGAGGAGAATCATGGCTGGCGCACGACCTGTTGTTGGGGGCTGGATGGACAGAGACATATCAATGGAAGCAGAGTGTAGAGTGCAGCTGTTAAGGGAACTGGACTCACCAGAAAGCTGTGAGTTTAGCTGCAATTAATGGATGAAATGTGTGAGATGCTGTGAAAAAGGGGCTTTCACAAAGGCAGTTAAGGAGTCCAATCATTTACAGTTATGAGGGTGACCTTGGATTGCTCTGAAGGTCCAAATGATTGAAGAGATGAGCAGCTGGATGAGCAGAAAGTGTGTCACCCCAAGTGGCACATTGTGTACCTGCACTATAGCAACAGACAAGCCCACATATCTGTGATCAGTGTCTGCTGTGCCTCCATGGTGTCTTCCTCCCTCCCTTATGAGATAAAACATGGCAATGCCCAGATTTGTGACAGGCTCCACTGTGAAGGTCCCATCAAAGCCGAACAGGCTCAGCGGGATGTCTCCCAGACAGTTATCAGGATCCTTCAAAGTTGTTGAGGATACCACGCTAATTGAAAGCATGTGTCACTGCCAGAATTAGGACTTCAAGCTTGTGCATGGTGACACCTGGTGGCAGAATAAAAGTGCTGCACTTGTGCGTTCGTTGTCTGAGCATCACTGGGCAAGCTTCTTTTCGATATCAATAAAGTGCTTTTGCTGCTTTGAGGCAATGAGATTGGTGTGAATTTTCCAATAACTGCACTGTGGCCCAATAAGACATGTCTGCTGAGAGTGAAATACATTTGTGCTCAACAGTATGGAAGAGGCAACTTGCATCAGACTGAAGATTCAGACTCATAACATGGTGGGCTGTCTTATGATTGGTTTAAGGATTGATCAGCTAAATAGAGAGCAATTTTTCAATAAACTCAAAGTACCTGATATAGGTGTGACAAATTCTAAAGGAACACTGTAGCATGATCTTTCTTAGAACACATTATAAAAACAGTCATATTTATGAGAGCGAAAAATAAAAATGTGGCATAGACAGTCATGCTAGGAGTCATGCTACTCCTGTATGTGGTCGTTTCAGAAGTGATAACTTTGTATCAAATTTATGTAAAACATGGGGCTTTAATTTCACGAACAATATAACAGAGTTTAAGTTAGATCAGTCTTATACAGCACTGTGAAAGGCTTATTCAATACTCCAGCTGAACAGCAGCCAAAGCCAAGCCGTTTCTTTCCAAAAACATCACAACGAGCTCTTATTCACAGACATGACACTGGAAATATGCATCAATGGAGTGACGTGAAAGCGCAAATGAGAGGAGCAGAAAGTACAAGATTCATTGAAAAGACCCAGTTGAACCCAGAGCTGGAGGCATCTAGCTGTACACAAACAGCATCTCTCAACAGAACAAAAACAACACCAGCGTGCCCCAGGAGACATTCAGAGTGAGCGTGCGTTACGTGAGTGTGAGTCGTTGCCTAGGTGATTGCATCTGCCTCTGGCCCTGGTGACCTCTGAGCGTACCAGCTAGTCTTAAAGTTATCTCGATGCATACGCGCCTTGTCAGTGCTTGGGGGTTTGAGCGGATGTGTCTGAGGATTGGCATGTGAATGTGCACAAAAATTCATTTGGTAGGAGATATCAAAGGTTTGAGAAGCGTATGGACCTGAAGGGTTCTCAGTAACATATTATGCAGGAGGGTTGTGGGTAGGCTTTTCCATACAGTCACTCTTCAGATGAAATTGCTGTTACTCATCTGTCAGTGAAAGAGAATGTATGGGACACATGCAATACCAAAATCTCCAAGAGCTTTAATGTCACAGAACTGATCTCACAGGAGAGAGAATTACATTAAACGGTGAAGACAATATCCTCTGTATCGTCCAATAAACACCAGTGGAATTACCCTCAGATTTGTGCTTACCTTTAGATACTTACTGCATTATTCTCAGGTGAACATATGTATCTAAATCTATATATCTAAAACCTGACAATTTGCATAATTTGGATGTGATTTTTCATTGCTTGTGTTGTTATGCTGATGCAAAATGCAAACCAAACACTAGCCCCCTCCCCCTTCAAGAAAGGTGTCCCAGAATGCATCTCTTTCACCGCAGTGCGCTGGACCCTTGTATCTGATCGGACAGCGTCCAGGGATGCTGCTGTCATTTCTTGAAGCGGCTGAGTCAGCGTCTGTTTCTCCTGGAGGCTTTTAATTTACGTGCCCGCCCCCTCCCTGCCCCCATCCCACATCTGAGCCTCACAGGTTCACCGCGTACCGCAGCAGCGAGAGGTCCTCCCCTTATTTCCCATGGCTTCTTCTATCACTTCTGTGAAGATGTACAGCTATTCCCTGATTTCCCCCTTGCTGAGTCACAAGTTTGTTCTTGGATGTGAGCTCATCAGTGGAACCTGGTTACCACCATCCTGACCTCTGACTGACCTCTGGCTGACCTCTCCCTTCCCCTCTCCCTATATTAAGAACCCTGTTTAGTGACTTTGTTTCTTTATAATGAGTAAATATTTGTCAATATTATTATCTTAAGCGGTATTTAGTTGCATACATGTTCATTATATGTAACATGTGTACGAAGATACGAAGATGTGACTTATTCAAATTAATTTTCATTCATGGTTTAGTTTGATATTGCATTAGGTGCAGTTACCTTAGGCAGAGAGATTCATGCCAGATAAGGGCACGATAATGACGCAATAGTAGTAAGAGTAGTTTGCTCACTCTTCTACTTCTCACTCTACTTCAAATCTCCGTTCTCACGTCTGAGCCTCCCGGGGATACAGCCGCGAGAGGTGTGTGACTGTATGAGACGCCACCGCGTGAGCGTCAGGTCACGAGCGCCCCAGCCGGCAGGCGCTGATACCCTGCCCCCTGACACTGCAGCCACTGGCCTGAGCTGCGTGGGAAGACGGGGACCCACGTCTCTCTGACAGTCCCCTCTTTAAGGCTGGGGATGTCACCGTCTTGATCACACAAAGGCCCACTGATGCTCAGCGTTTCGGTTATCATTTCAGGTGTAGTTATAGCAATGGTGGAAATTCTACTGAAATGCAATGACGCAGTAACGCAAGTAATGGTGACCAAATGCAAGGGAAACCCCTTGTATATTCCCACTGCTCTAACACTGTCACTGCAGCAGATTAAAACGCCATGTATCAGTGGAGTAAGATGCCTGCTGGACAACGTGGGCTTTCCAGCTTCAGCTGACTGGTGGAGACCACAGAAACTGAAACTAACCAAGAGGAAGTGATGTGGGCCTGACTGATGAGCATGCTGAAACCCAACAAAGGAGTGCATTGAAAAAAGGACAACTTTGGGCCTAAAAATACCCTGGTACTGGAGTGCCAGGCATATTATCTGGCTTTTGGTCTGAATTCTTAATTACATAATTGGACCAATTATTTTATGCTACATTAATGCAGGTGACAATGTGCATCTGGTGAAATGTGGAGTACCCGGTGCTCATGGTTACTGTGCATTAAAGTGGTGTAATAACTGTTATAATTATGTTATTGGGGGCTGGATGGATGGAACAAAGCTCAGATCTCCAGCACTCCAGAATCATGGCACCTCATCACTGCACTTTCGTCTGATATGCAATTCTTTCAAACTGACAGCACAATCAAAGCCACAGCATAATCATCAATTCCACAGGATATGACAGAATAATGTGCGTTTTTCACTTCTCCCACTAGCCAACTGCACAGTAAAACACTGTTTGTTTATCAGATATGTGAATCAGAGAAAAAAGTACTTTTTCTAAGTCTTTCTGATTGGGAATTTCTGCCTACTTCCCTGTAAGCAACTAGCACACCAATGACAGATGAACATGAATTGGTGGTATTTTTTATAAAAGGGATCTGAAACCCTGAAATGAAAATGCAGCTTTTTTCTTGCAAAGGAAACCCTTAGATAAACAACTATTTATCCTTTCACAGAGACATTACATTATTGTCATTTAGCAGAGTGAATTACAATTTTTTTCCACTTAAACCACTGGATATTTGCTGAGGCAAGTATGGGTTAGGTGTCTTGCCTAAGGGTACAGCAGCAGTGCCCCAGCAGGGAATGGAACCAGTGACCTTTTGGTTACAAGCCCTGCTCCTTAGCACTACACCACACTACTAGTCATGTGCATCTGAGTGTCCCCCACTTGCTCAAAGTAGCAGACTAAAGAAAATGTCTGAAAATAATCCCATGCTTTATCGTTCTGATTAATAATACCAGCAATCATTTTCAGCATAATTAATAGCAAATGCTACTCATGTGAAATTTACGTGAATGGATTATGAGAATCAAACCCACCCAACTGGAAGACTGGACAGCGGGAAACTTTCCTGGTCACCTTCACTTATAACTGGCTGGGAAAGAACCTACAGTCATCAGGGACAACAAAATTAAAGAAGACTAGGAACAGAACTCTTTTAACGAAAACTGTGATGATTTTCTTGTATGCATCCAGTGCTTGAATGCTGGATTGAGAGTAACAAAGTGTGTCCTGGAAGCCTGGAGCCTGATCCTCAATGACACGAGCTGCTCCTGCTACCAGCCAGAAACCTGCATTTACAGGTAACACTTAGACATGAAAAAAGCCACTTTTTCAGCAGACAGATTTCTTATCCCTTTACAAAGCCAAGAATTCTGTGAATGGTCTTGTGATTGTAACACTGCATGGTATGTGCATGGCAATGATTTCATCCTTTAGGCACTGTGTGACAAGGAGTTTCCCTTTTCAAGAAGTCATCCTCCACCCTCCCGAGGACTTCACAGCAATCTGCTTTCCCTTTATCCATTTTGCTTTTCACACATCGTGAAAGAACCATTTCCATGTTTTTAGATGTTGTATCCTTTCTGATTCACAATATGCAGTTTAAGGTCCCTGTTAGTTCAGACAGCAAAACACTTCTCCACCTAAAGGCAGACATCACCATCTCTCTGCTTAAAAACAAAGGAATTCAAATGAAACGCCACATATCCAAAACAACCATTTAATTTCAGACACTACTGAAAATGCACGGTACAGCACAATATTCTGCATGGTGATGACAGTAACAACCTTTGTAGTAATGGTCGAGCTCACCCTCAAGTGCCGTTTACCATGATGACCAGTAAAAGATAAATATGTCAAACATGTATATGTGAAAAGGCTTTTGGGATAAGAAATGTTCCAGCTGTGAATCAAGACACCTGTTTGTCTAAAGCACCATTCATGAAAAATTACTACTGGGTGCTTTCAGAAAAAGATAAATGGGCAGAAAAAATGGTCTTTACACAGTAAATATTATTCAGTTATTACATTAATATAAATTTTAAAGCATGAACGCAAAAGAACCTTTCTCTGAGGCCTTGGGCTTGTTTTCATTTGGTCCTGGTAAGTTCAAAAGTGGTATTAGACAGTTCTTCATAGTTGTGATAGTATTCTGAGTCCTGCATGTTTGCCAAAGTCCCTCATATGCGGTCTTGTGAGATAAGGGCAGTTCAAACCTCTTGTTTAAAAAAAAAAAAAAAAGTTATTGGACTGCTTCTATACATGACCCAAACCCAATGGTGCCAAACAGTGGACTTGAACGGCACACAAAGAAAGAGTAAATCATACAAATTACATTCAGAAACAAAAGCGGACATATGCCATTTGCAAAGCATATACTTAACAACCACACTTCTCTCCCACAATACCAATAGCTTACACAGCAATATCTAGCTCACAGCGTTTCAAAGAAACATTTACAAGTTACATTACATTTCAGAAACCCTTCCTGACCACCCACGCAGGGAAGTTAAAAGATACATATACAGTACACAGTATAGCTATATTCATTACATAAAAAAATAAAAATACTTTCATAATTGTTTTTTTATCATTAGGGAGATGATTAGGAAATACAACTGACACAAGCAGCTGTTCTGCCCATGAACAAACTGATCCAACCCAGTGAGCTTTTTGAGTCAGCATTAACCAGAAAAACAGCATTGGTGCTTCTGTGGCATGGAATGGTGCCGCTCCAACAAAGTGCTGATGCGTCATTAACAAAAATTAACAATCAAATAATAATAATAAAACGATAATATTCATGGTGTAGGGGACTGCTGCCCAGCTAGGTTTGGGTGGAGAGATAACACCCACCAATATAATAGGTGGGCGAGTGAGACACATGCATGACAGGGTAGGAGCCTGAGGAAAAGTGAGTCCACCGGATCGGCGCGGCGCTGTTTTCACCAGGTCTGCCTCACATGGGCGAGGCCACGTCAGAGCTGAACTCCATGTCCAGAGTGAGGGATTCTGGGAAAACAAAACAGAAATAGCACTGAATAAGACATCCAGTTCAGTGGTATGCAGCTCAACCCAATGCCCCCACCCCATTAACAGTAACATTAACGGGGGATCCCGGGGCTTGAGACGCAGGATTCAGGAGCCCGCGTTCAGCTCACCTAGCGGACCCCCAGGGTTGGCCTCTGCCCCATCGTTGTGCATCAGCATCGAGTCCAGGGTACGGGGGGACATGGGGAACAGGTCACTGGTGTTTCCAGAGTTGGTGCTGTAACAGACCAGAGAACCGAAATGAAAGAGGCAAACACATATGCAGGTCACACCCGCAGCTGCATCTATTTTAACACTAACAATTAGTAAGAGAGAACTAAACCCAGTCTCCACCAAGTGAAAGCAATCAAAGAGCCATCACACCCGTTTGAGGTAAGTACAGAATAATTCAGCACGTTCCGGACTCGTCAATATATTTCTTGATCCACTGTACAGGAAGACTGTGATTGCTCAATTTTTTTATGGTTAGTGAAAGATTCTGAGAACGTGTCAGTATCCAGGCATTGGACGAGGGGACTGACAGCGCTGCAGGCATTATGTGTCACTGACAGAGTTTTTCCAACCCTGAAGCAACATACAGCTCATGGAACCTGTCTGTGTGCCAATTATGAAGGCGCATACTGCACTAGAACAGTGTGTTCTTCCTGCTCTGCAGCCCTCTGGTCATCATTCATTTTCATGATTTGGACTCACTGACACATAATATTTGTTGAGAGAGTTAGTAAGACTGTTAATGACCCCCCAAAGGCATGGCTTTCATTAAGATAAGTGGGTGAAATGAGGAGTTCCTGCAAGTACCAAAAATGGGCATGGGCTTGACCCTCTCATCACTTTCAAAAGAGTTGAATGTGGCATTTCGGTTTCCCTGCCCAACACTGTGAACCAGTATGTGTCATTGCCAACAGAGCCAGAAGTGTACATATTAACATTCATTCATTTGGCAGACACTTTCATCCAGAGCAACTTAAAAGTTTATTCAATAGGGTTATGCAAGTGGCTGCAGAGACACCCAAGCATTAGTGCCATCCTTGAAATATGGTGCCACTACGAGAAACATTGCCGCAAAAGGAGTAAGTGCTGTCATAACAACAGTGGAAAATGACTATTGGTGCAAACAATCAAACAAAGTAATGGTTATGTACAGGGGTAAAACACAGCCATGTACGCTTGAAAGAGCTCTGCTTTCATTTTTGACAGACTCACAGGGGCATTTTACTTGAAATAGCAACATTTTGAGACTGATTTAGCAACGCTTCTGGCCTGTGAAGAGAACTGAACCCACAACAAAGTGTTCTTACATCCTCACATGTGGCAGAAGGACCGCAAAACCAGATTTTTTCCAGCACTGCCGTCACTATTCCACAGCAGAACCTTCTCCCCTTGTTGGCCAACACACTTTATTAAGCAATTAAATGCCAGCTATGGGTATGACCTGGACAGTGCTTCCTGACCCCAACCACTTCAGTAATGCGAAGACGATCATCCAAATTAAATCCAAAGCCATAAAAGAGAGAGAAAAAAAAAAACACATTTTCATAAGAACCCTCATAGCACAGAATCAAAACCGCACTCAGGACGCGATTAGGAAAGAGATTACGTCAGGGAGAAAAAGAGCACGCTTTGTAGAGGTGCAGATACATGGACACCTGATGTCTAAACCCACCCACACCCACACCCACACACACACACACACACACACAAGCATACACGCGCACACTTGCGCACACACACTCTCCATGTCACCGCCCTGCCCTACCCTGGCAATCCATCAGCTCGCCCTCCAGCATGTCCAAGAAGAGGTAGGTGCGCCTACGGAGACAGGGCAGTTTCTCACTCAGCACCACCACAAATCCCCCTCTCTGTCCCCCCCCTCGCTTTGGATGTAAACGACGGCAAAGAAAAAATGGACTGAAATGAACCCTTCAATGCAAACGAATGCGTGGAAGGTAACTAGCTATGGCATTGAACATAGGGGCAAACATAACTTGAGGACCTTAACCTTTTTTTTGTATCTCAGTGATGATTTCAACAAATATCTATAAAGCTTTCATACGTCCTTCAACTCCCTGTCGACCGATATGAGTGAGAGTGTTGTATTCCAAGAGCGCTAAATACCAAATGCTTTCAGTTCCTGCCTCATGGGCAATGTTCACATTTTTGCTGCTGGCTGACAGAACAGGTGACAGCAGTAATGGGGGAGCAACTTCAGCCTCTTGATTGAGAAAGATGTGAAAGACAACAAAATAACGTTGTTTCTTTCAAAGGAATCAACGAAGTTATTTTCCAGATATGTGTCAAGTAACTTTCCGTTTCCATGGTGAAAAAAAGCCTCAAGATCTTAAAGGTCAAGGCCCTGAAACTTAGGGGCCTAGAAAAACCCTTCACATTAAAATGTGAAAATTTCACCTTTCTGACTCAAAAAATATAAGCTCTCCCAAATTGAGGTGTGTTTGAATTACTGAAATATCTTGATCAGAACCCAGGTTATGACATTTTACTTCCAAAATAAAATGGAATACAATCGGCATGGAGATTTTAAATGTACTTTTCTCCAATTCCATTGAAAGGTAAGAAAAAGACCCCAACACTAAACATGATTGTCGGTAAACAACTTGCCATTCTATTTTTCATTTTTATAACAATATAAAAACAACACCTGCTAGCATTTTACATGAAAAATATCACCACTCTTAAGCAAATGTAATGAAAGGCAATGATTAAAAACATTTAACTGGACAACAATGGAACTGACCATTGCACAGGCATAAAAGGACACACTTGTTTGAATTTACAAAGCTGAGCAGAGAATTGATGTTACATATTTATATATACAGGTTTGAAAAAATGATTAAAAAAAATGTTCACCATCTCAAGACCTCAGATGAAAGTCACTCGTGGAATTTGTGGGACGTGAACATCAATGTCACTAATGGTATCACTGAATAAATCCTCGTTTGATTCACTATAATACACTTTTGGACCATCAGCAAAATAACCTGTTGTTAACTCAGTTAAATCAGAGCTGCTAGCAACATTGCTCACATTGATACAGGCTAATTCATTTTAAAATCTATACACAGTCATCTCTCCCGAAGTTTTCTGTACTCAGATGTTTTTATGACAAGGTGATGGCAGGCTGCAAACACATCTTTCCAGGGACACTGCTTGCAAACAGAATTTTTCCATGTCAGGAACATGGAAAAAAAATTAAAAAGTTAGACTGAAATACACAATACTGGATCTTGCACATACAGAATTGCTTGGCTCTATCTGAGGACTATTAATGAATTTTGATAAGCTAATGCCACACAATCGCCGGCGCCAGAAAGTGAAGGTAACCTGGCTAAATGAAATTAACAAATGTTGTCTATCTTGGTCAACATTTTCCGGCTATCATTTCAACATTGAAATCCAACCTTGGTTGTGTAGCCAGCTAGTTAACATTGCTGGTAATAAGGGATATGTTAGTTTTCACGTCAACGATAGCTAGCTAAACGTAATGTTAGCTAACATTAGCTGAAGGGAAGCAAGTTTACGTTTCATGAAGGTGTCTAAAAACATGAAAATGAAACAATTTCATCCAATCCTGCAGGGTTAAAAGTAACTTTCAATCATTTTTGGCTGTTTGCCAAAAACACCCAGGGTAGCAGCATCTCACAGGCATCTGTTGACCGCCACATATTTATCACCATGTGAGTTTGGATGGGCTACTGAGGATGAGCCCAAAGGATACTTACGGGGTAACACAGATGAACTTCGTCTTCAAATATGGCACAGTGGCTGTTATAAATGAACAAAACAAAGGAAAAAGGTTAGAACAGTACAACACTATCACTGAGTGTACTTGCTAGTTAGATAAATATATAAATAAACAATACATAAATAATATGCACACCAATTAACAAACCCCATTAAGGACTAGTTGAGAAGAACAACCAAATCTACGTGTTGTCTGTTACCTCTCACAAAACAATGCCCAGATACTGAATTAGGTTTAAAAGGGGTGATGGTTTTCTCCTCATTCCCAGCTCGACTGGCTTCCAAAGCAAAAGGAGAGTTTTGCAGGTAAGGAAAATTTACTACTACCTGGGTCGGTCAGGTCGGGCTGCTCCATGGCCTCGGCGCGGCAGTACTTCCCAAAGGCCTCCTCCTTGGGGATCTCAGGGAAGAGGTAGACCAGCGGCGAGACCAGGATGTTGGTGGCGTCCATTATCTTGTAGCCCATGATGATCTCGGCGAAGGACATGCTGTTGAGCTGCTGTTTGGTGTAGGGCTCCACTGACTGGATCTGTGTTTTACCTGGAGACACGCATGCACACACAGGCACATACTGTGAGTTACAGAAAGAGGGGGAAAGTGTTTTACCTGGAGATATGCATACACACAGGCACATACTGTGAGTTACAGAAAGAGGGGGAAAGGGAAGGGCGGGAGTACAACATTCAGAGTGAGAACATTGGTCCCATGTCAAAAGCTCCTGACACAGGTCAATAATTTACTGCTAAGGAGGATCTGTTTCCCAGAACTAGTGTTTGTACCACAAGAGCACACGCACACACCAGTGCTGGGTTCCTTCTGTTTTTTTAATGACCCTTTTACAGGCATCTCATTTAGACATGGGAAAACAGTTCACTTGACTGCCCTTCCCAAAGAAAGCCATCATATCAGGCTCAGGTGAAATTAAAAGTTAAGGTTAACGTTAATGTCTAATGCATGGTGTGTTCTTTCGTGCCGATCCCTTGGACTACGTTTCCCAGAGAGGGACTGTGAGGAAAGGTGCAGGGGTCATACCGCTGATGTCCTTCTCCACCCAGGTGAAGGTGATGCCGCCCTCCTTGCTGCTCTCGCTGAAGCGCAGCAGGAAGGTGCCGGGGGGCTTGGGGCTCAGGATGGCCCTCTCCCTCTCCTTGCTGATGAAGCCCATGATGTACCTGCAATGCGCACAGGTAACGTCAGCATCCAAAGAGTGACGCAATCCCCACAACAAGACTTGGCGCTTTGCTTTGCCTCCTGCTCCAGTCTTGACCACTGTGAAAACCATTTGCTGAACACAGTACCCTGCGGCTACATTCGTGCATATTACTGAGGTGTTAGGCCAGGACAGTGGTGATTACCTACAGAGATTATAACTCAAAACCAAACGAGTTATTGTCCCATTAATAATGAACACTCATCTGTTTTCGTGTCTCCAGGATGAACAATACACTGACAGAGGTGTCAGTGGGGAAAGTAGTAGTAGCAAACACTAGAGTACAGCCTGTCTCTAAACATCACTACTGTGCTGTGAGTCCCAGAGAAGCCATCCCAGAGCCCTCTGTAACCTCTCACCCTTCATTCCAGAGCGCCAGGATGTACTTCTTCACCAGGTCGATGATGTTGTCCAGCCACACCCAGAAGGAGAAGCCTTTGCCAGCCATGTTTTCCTGGGTTAATGCAAAACATAAAGAGGTAAGCCATTTAAAACCAAATGGAGGAATGTACATGCAATCAAGTCAACGGATAACAATGAAAGTTGTACATACTTTGCAGAACTTGGCCCAGGTGATTTGGCATCCAGAGTAGGTCACACATGGCCCTGCAAAAATCACAGTGTAAGAATATTATGGCCAACAAAAAGGAACAAAGGATACAAGGAGAAAAGGGAAAAACAACAGGGAGTGAGATCATTGTCCTAAAGAGTGACAAAAATGGTATTAGAATAGCCAGAGAACATATAGCTGTGTACAGAAGTGTCACTTAACGTGGCCAGTGATGTCGAAGCAGTGATGCAGACAGATGTTGACAATACAGAGACAGAGACATGGAATAACAATACAGAGTGTAGTGACAGAAACACATTCAGTATAACGACAAAGAGAGGGCAGTGGCAGAGAAAGCAGGGGGCAAATGATCTTCCTCACCCAGCAGTTTCTCAGCCAGTGTGGTCAGCTGATCGATGGTGAGCCCCCTCTTGGTGGTGGAGGAGAACTGCCAACTCAGCACCTCAGCTACCTGGTCCCACGTTGCCACTGGTGGCTTGGTAAAGAAGTTCACATTCTGGGGTACAGAAAGGACAATGTATCAAACACTTAATACAGAAAATACAGCATTTAAGGCAAGGGGGTAAGACTACGCAAATGTTTATTCAGAACGCACTACTGGCCCATCTGTCTCTAACACACTGGGGTATGGCTACTGTTTTCAATAGGGTGATGATATTAGCAAAGGCCAGCCACCAGGGGGCACACTGTCTTACCTTGGGATGGTTGGTAAGCATGTTGTACCACAGGATGGAGGCCCATGCATTGGGCATCTGACAGATGTTGGAGATCACAACCACTGGCAGGGAGTGGGTCTGCAAAGAGGGAAACACAAAGCCCTTAGCACCACCCTCCTATCCTAACAACATTTGACATTGTAAGTAGCAAAAGAGAAAGAGGATCAAAATGTCTCCCTCTTTAAAATGCAAGTCATAAGCACATAAGGGCTACTCCATTCCCCTCTTACAAGCTTAAACCACATGGGGTTTTTCCAGCGTTTAAAATGGCTAAAAATATGACATGACGAAGAAAACCTCCCTGGGTCAGTCAATGCAGACAATTATTGGTTTTACATCAGCTGCTACACTGTATAGTTGAAATCAAGGCTTAGGACATAGTGTCCCTTGAGGATGAGGGTTTTGTAGCCTTGTATTTTTGTCAAAAAGCTTTAGAACAAGATGCCGCCGATATAACCAACAGGAACTGAGGTATGTCTCTGTTGACGCCTCATTTGCCATTTTAGCACATAATGAATAGGGCAATACAAACAAGCAAATAAAATCAGTGACCGCTAAATTGTCAGTATAAGTGGAAACCACATTCTGTATTGGGCTAATACATCATTTACAACAAAGTTCCTGTTCCAGTAGGCTGCAACACAATCACACAATGAGGAATAAGCAGCTTGTTTGGCGCTAATGAGTTGTCAGTGCGGGGGCTGAACCGGCGCGCACAAAGACTGTTTTCCCCCCTCAGTGAGGGATAATTACCATAGCAAATGCATTTTCACACAGCGGCGCTGGGAGCTGCTAACAGCGCTTAAGAAGCTCCGCTTCCTCCCAGCCTACTCAATCAAGAAATTAATTCCTCTTTTGTCTGAGCCGCAGAATGGCTTTCTGTCGGGAAGGATTTTGGGTGGGGGTTTGACTAGGGGCCCGAGTGAAGGATCCCTCTGAGGCACGCTCTCCTCCGCACACAGAGGCCTCAGCTTGAGGGATGGATAATCACCCATAACACATGCGATACCCCATGATTACAACCTCGCCTCCCTGCTACCGTGAAATCCAATCTTTGGTGCCCCTAGGGCAAGATTACATGCTATCTGCTTAATTAGCGGGGGCTGGGCGCCCCGTACTGCCAGACACAGTATAGTTGTTACAGCCCCATTGAAAGAAAGCTTTTTCATATTTAATTACATAACAACAGCAAGGGCATGTTTGGGATGGAGACTGTTTTCTGGCAAATTCGCAGAGAGTTCTCACCTCCAGGTCCATCTTCAAGCCTTGGTGGTAGACCTCTGTCTCGAAGGTAATGAGGTGGAGCTCCTCTGTCACAATCAGAGACGCCTGGGGACAAGGGGTCAGAGATCATACACACACACCATAAACTTCCCGTCTGCAGAAACAGATGTGGACAGCTGTTAAACAGCTGAGGCAGCCTTGGCTACAGATGATTGCGTTAACAGTAACAACGGCAAGTGACAGAAAAACAAGCAACCCTTCCGTTAGAAAGCACTGCGAAAAAGCAGTGAACTTTAGCCTCCCAACAGCAGTGTTGTAAAGAGGCAGCACTGGAATGATGGAAGCACTATGGGAGGCCTGCACACCCAGGCCAGGCCAGGCCAGGCCAGGCCAGCCCAGCCCACCAGGACCAGGCCAGGCCAGGCCAAGCCAAGCCTAAGCAGCGGCAGGGCCTCAGCTCGGGTGCCATACTCACATCACCATTGGTCCTGCCACCGTTCCCACACCTCTGCTCCCTCAGGGTCTGGAAAGTACAAACACTTGTCAATGCCAGCTTTCAACAAACAGGAGAAATAAACCAAACATAACTTCCCAAACATTTTGATTTCATTCAAAAAAAAAAAAAAAAGGTGCCATGAAAACTCTTGAGGGCACAGAAATATTGTACTGGATACTAAAAGTGTTTTCATTTCAGTTAGAAGGATCTGAACTTTTTTGGGTTGTTGTGCCATTTATGTATGTTAGAATTTAAACTTATCAATGACTACATACAAACAGGAAGTGTCCCATAATTCCCTGCACTCACCAGGTGTTTGAACTCTGCAGACAGACTGCCATTGTTGGACTCCTCCATGTTCATCACTTTCGTGTTGGTGCCAAGGATGTTAAACTTACGGGAACTGGAACATCAAAGTTTATAAATGTTTAAGTGTCAGAACCCTTGAGAACACCCTTCTGAACATTCTAGGCCTTGTGACCTCCTTGTGAAATGCTGGAAGGTACGTTTTTGCTATCTACAAAGCAGGAAATAACATCTTACCCTCGCAGGGCGGCTACATCCCCCGATTCTCTGTAGAAACAATGAGGTGATTATTAATATTTACATGCATATTTATATACTATTTAGAACATACTGTAATACTGAATGACTTTCAAGACTAATATGGCATGACACATTAAACACATGTAAGTAGTCAGTACCACAACAATAGATACAGAAGTATTCATGCAAACATATTCTCTGAATATCTTAAAAGTATCAAAAATTTGGATGGAACTCACTTGTCAATGCACACTTTAATTTTTAGCTGGTAATTCAGTTCAGGAAACTTCACCAGTAACCTGTGAGAAAAAGCAGCATTTACATCCATGAACTAACAAAAAACAATTTCTACAGTACAGAAAACTGACAGCAACAATGTTAAATATCTGCATGTACATATGAATTAGTAAATTGTCATATTTAGAATCCTCAATAATAAGCATTCAGAATGGATGGTAAGGTGAGGGCAGGCTTCCGCATGGTTGGAATGTGGCATTTACCTGACTTTGGTGGTGAACTGCACCCCGGTTTTGATGACGAGAGGCCTGTCCGGGTGCATGGGCATACAGGGCTGACGTTCCACCACGAACGCGCTGCAATACCAGCACAAAACAGGAGGGGGAGTGCATTAGAGACTGTGGGATTCTGGTGGCCAAGCATATGCTGAAAAAATAATGAGCTGGCGGAGAAGTAGTTTAGCTTGTTATTCTTGAAATGTTTGCGTGCGATTTGCTAAAGAGTTGAAGGAAACGAAAGCATACACATAAACTAACAACTTTACAAAGAAAGAAAAGATGAGAACGGTGCAAAGCGAGTAAAGAGTATACAGAACTGGAAAGCGCATGTCCATGCAGACATTGGACCTTCACAGAGACACCGCTGGCTAGCAGCGAGCTTGAGAACAGGCAGGCTGCCCACCTTTTCATGAGGTTCTTGAAGATGTCCACGATCTTCTCCTCCAGGGCGGGCCGGTGTTGGATGATGGGGTCCCCCTTGTAGGACACTTTCTGCTGCAGCTCCTCCAGCTTCTTGATCTGCTGGCGAATCTGCAGCTGGGACTCAGCCAGGGATGTGATCCTGGGAGAGGGGTTCATACAGTCACTACTGCATCGACAATCCAGTCCATTACAACCCATATATGGAGATTCCAGTCCAGAGGGGGTAATTGTAAGCTCACTACCATTGCATAATTCAGGGATCTTCTACACTGCATGTACGTGTCTTTCATTTACTCCTTTGGCACACGCTCTTATCCAGAGCAACTAACAAGAAGTACATTCTTAAGAGCACTGTAAACATGTAAGTCATACCATTCACGATAACAACATATCTATACTTGTCTTACCAACAATGTCTGGTTTGGCTCGACATCATTATCTTTTATAATGTTACTGACCATACAGCTAACTACACATCATTAAGGTCTCATAACATGTGTGACACAGGGATAAACAAAGATATTAGCATGGAGAAATGGATGTGGCATTTTACACTCTTATTAGCTCTTTGGATGAAAAAAACTGCTTTTCAAATACCACACACTGATTTTGAGCAATGTGGAGTTAAAATGGCCTATCTGGATATTGAGCTGTATTCTTCACATCAGTCAGACGCATTAATAGACTATGCGCTCACATAACTGCTGTAAGCTCAGCATGACAGAGCAATAACTCCAACATTATTGGAAATATTATGACGGGTCGGACTCTGGCTATTTCCGAAAGCATTAACATCCCTCTTTTTTCACCAATGATGAAAAAACTTTAGAGCCTCACAGGGGCAAAAAAGGATACCAACTGTCAAGTTACAGAAAAAAAACTGAGGCAATGTTTTACTGCAGTGCACCACAGTGTGGGGATTGACTGATATGTTAAGATGTGGAGGGCAGCACTGGTGACCTACCAGGTCTCCAGGCGGTCCAGGCAGATGTTGGGGGGCCCCCCGATACAGGCTATCTGCTGCCTCCTCTTCCAGTCGGCCAGCTCCTCATCCATTAGATTCTTCTGCACAAAGTCCATGGCTGAAAGCAGCCCGGCCATCTCCGTGACGATTTGCTACAACAAGAGGTGGAGAGGGGGCAGTGTTCAACCTTCAGAATCTTACATCCACTTGTGACAGTTTGCAGTTGTATTTCATCGTTTGCATCGTTTTCAGCTGTTTGCACCCATTTCCTTGCTTTTACCACACTTTTCCTCATTTCTGAAGTGTTTCTTCTTCCGCTGTTCTACTTGGTCACTTGTTAACACATTTCTCTTTCTCCAACAGACTGATATAAATCCAACAGTGTCCAACAGCATGGGAACAATTTTGTATTTTGGGCTGCAAATGACAAACAGTATAAAATGCCCCTCACCTGCAGCCTTTATGTTGGTTGCAGTTCTTAATCTGAAAAACTGCCCTACTGATTGCCATTGCAAATACAGGCAGTTTGTCTCTTGTCTAGACAGGCGGGGGGGGCTCTGTACATGGGTGCAATGCCTACCCTTCTGAGCTGGTCCAGAGCGCTCAGCATCTGCTCCAGCTGAGACATCTTCTGCCTGGTGGCTGCTGCCTGGCTGTTGCCATTCAGGTCCTGAGACAGCTCTGCAGCACAAGTGTCATTTTGCAACTGGTTACGCATCACCAACTGAACTGTATTTCCTATTTCAAAAGCTACAAGATACTCATGTAGTCCAGTGGGATGGTTCAGACCTCTTAAAACATATATATGCACACTTTTTAAAGGGCATTTGATTTCTCTAAAAGCAGACTACAAAGTCATTGCAACCTGCACTCCTGGCAATCAATGCCATAAACCTCACCTCCTTGGCTTTTCAGAGTCTTGTAATTGAAGTCAAAATCATCCTGCAGGTTCTCCAGCATTTTCATTTTTTGCTCCATATCCTGTGAATAACAGAGCAATAAAAATCTAAATGCCTGGCAGTGCAACTTAAACTTAACAGCAGAGCGCTAACCAAAAGAGAATCAGGAAATCCATCCAAAAAATTATAAAATGCATTATAAAAACAGCGAAAGGGGGTACTTTCATATTTTTCTTTTCTTTTCTAATTTAATTTATGTTAAAATTCAACAGCTTTAATTGGCTTCATAGTGAAATCTCAGAAAAATGTCACCAAATAGTAAAGCGTCAACCCCAGGGACTGGTTTCATTGGATGTGACAAAATCTGCAACAAGGAGCCCTTCAGGGAACATGGACTGTTTAGTGGGTTCTGGCACCTCACCTGTACCCTCTTCCTGACATCCTGCAGGTTGTGCTCCAGGATCTGCTGCTTTTCTGTCACCACGGTCCCCGAGGGGTGTGCCACCTGCCCCTCCTGTTGGGACAAGCACACTTTTAGGGAAGACTGTGAAGAACACACACATTTTGAACCCCAGCTAAGTTATATTCAGTTGCTACTTAAAGACTTGCAGGTAGATGGTGCTGATCAGTGTGGGGAAGTGCAGGGAGGTGAGCTTCCACATGCCGCTTAGTTTGTATGGAGTGTAGGGCATACAACACTGCATGCTGATTGGTCGAGGAGTGCTTGGAGGTGCATTTCTAAGTGCCGATTTGTTGGGCAATGTAGGGAGGTGTGGTATTGCGTGCTGACTGATTGGGAAGTTAAACGATAAGTTCATACACCCTGATTGGTGTGGAGGACTTGAAAGAGGTGTATCACTGCATGCTGATTGGTCAGGACACGCAGGGCGCTCTGGTACCTGAGCGGCAGCGGTGGCGGTCTGCAGGAGGCGCTGCTCCTCCCACAGGCAGCGCGCCACGATGCGGGCGATCTCCATGGGCTTCTCCAGGTACTTGCTCTGCAGGTGCTGCTTGATCCGCCTCAGGTTGTGCTGGTACAGGACGTTGTTCTCCTGCAGGAAGCGGCTGTACTGCTGGTCCATCTCCCCCAGGAGGTTGTGAAACACCAACGTGGCGTGGGACTCCTTGTTGGCAGCATAGGCCCTGAATAAAGGATATATAGTAATGAAGCAATATATAGCAAAAAATGGAATTTTGAATCAGCCATCTTCTACAAGGGGCTGTCTCTACTTCCCTATCCTATGTATGTATACATTTTTTGCTGACTCAGATGGTAAAAATGTGAATATGAAGCTATGCCATAACTTCTACACCAAGTCACTTACAAATAAGCATCTACAGAACATCAGTATTCACACTACAGGGAGGAAAATAACACTGGGTTTGAATTGCAGATAGGCTACATTATAAATTACCTTGATTAATTTACACAATACCAACGGACCACAAATGCAGAGTTACTGTGAAGCACAATTTATTTTGACACTGACAACTTAACTCTCCATTTCAATAATGCATCTAAACATTTCATGCATGTTCATTTGGTTAAAACACAATTCTCAGCACTATGGAAAATAACCCAACTGTTTTCCATACATTTTTGTGATATAATTCACAACAGCCACCTTTTTTGCTTACTCATTCATGGCATATCAAAGGACAATGCGTCACAACAAAGGACTTGAAAAAGCTTTTGGATACTCATACAGATATGTATTCAATATTTCAAACAGCTTTGAGGCACACACAGGGAGCATTTCATCAAAGGTAAGTATGTCAGATTCACTAAACCACTGGAGGTTGCTGGTGGTCAAAGCTTTGTTAGCTAGAAATTCACATACATCTTGGGGAAATTCCAAGTCACTGCCACTACTATCATACAAATCTGCCATCCTCTCAACTGCGCTCCACCTTTTCAGTGTACCTTCTCTCCATGTCATGTATTTAAAGCCTTGCATACACATAAATGAGCTCATGAGGTAGAAGCTCATGAAAAGGGAGGCATCTAATTCTGTCCCAAGTCCAAATACATTATTCAGTCATTCACTGAAGAATTCCCACACAGCGCTTTAATCACATCATAAAGAGTCTGATACAGACACATGCCACTACAAGCCACATGATGAGTATGATGCCACCATGTGAACTGTAGCCTCTTGCCAGTTCCCTCCAAAATAAAAGCCTGGGTTTCAGAATTCAGTTTGCAGGCAGAGTTCTCAGAAAATTCAGTATGTTGGGATATTTCACTCCCATTCTCATTTTAAACTTGCTTGTACACAGCTATATCTTTGGTGTGATGAGGCCATTTATACAAATGACAAGCAATTGTGAACTGGATTACATGGTTTTCTGTCAAAATACTATGCGCGCACACGTGTGTGTGTGTGTGTGTGTGTGTGTGTGTGTGTGTGTGTGTGTGTGTGTGTGTGTGTGTACAGACAGTATCCTTTCATTTAGCAGAAATGGAAAGTTTGGCTGCAACTTTATGGGGGTGATTTGCATGAGAGGTAACAGGTGGCACAAGGGTGAAATTGAGAACTACTGAGGAAATGAGAAGTTTGAATACACAAACAGTTCTTTCGATGGGACAATGTGACACCTGATTTTTCACAGGCCCTTGGTAAAGTGATGCAGTAGGGCAAAGTTCACAAGGCAGCTTAACTTGCCAAACTGCATAATACCAACAGAAACACCAGCGCCATCTGTTCCCATTTTGTGGGGGAATTCCACACGAACATTCAGCTGCGCCACATGAGCCCAAATCCCTTTCCCCCATGTCTACATTGTACACTACATTACTTTACATTACTGGCATTTGGTAAACACTCTTATCCAGAGCGACTTACTTTTCTTTACAATGTTATCCATTTATATAGCTGGATATTTACGGTACCTTGCCCAAGGGTACAGCAGCAGTGCCCCAGTGAGGAATCAAACCGGCAACCTTTCAGTTATGAGTCCTGCTCCTTAACCACTATGCTACACTGCCACCCACTGTACTCACCAATCCTGGCTCTCAATCCATGGGGCAAGGAACTGGCGCAGCTCCATGGGGAAACTCTCACTGTACAGGTGGTAGAGCTGCTCCAGGTACCTGGGGTCCAGCTGCTGCAACTGGTTCCACTGGGCCATGTTGACCTTGGGCTCCTCAACCTGGACAGAGACTTGAGGAAGGAGAGGACAGTCAGGACGAGACCAGGAACAGAACAGCTGACTTTGTCCAACCAACTTTCCTGCTTCAGAAGCAAATGAAACGAATGGCTTGGACTTCACCGACACATGGGCTGGTCTTCACAGACACACGGGCTTGGTTTGTTGCTCCCACAGACGGGCTCGCATAGAGCACAGCTGAGGAGGTACCAGTGACCTAGCACAGTCACACTTTATTCAGAAAAGGCAACAGCAGCAGCACACATCCGCACATGCTTGAAACCTCAAAAGCCTATGCCAAAACGGCTGACGATACCCCAGGCTGTTTCCCAACCAGCACAGGAACTTCCTGTTCAGCGCAAAACGCAAGCTCAGTCAAGAAATGGAGACGAGAATGTCGCCCGTCCGGCAGGACCCTGTGGCTTTCAGCTTACGCTTCAGCGCATAACCAGCACTGAAGAGGAAAACTTCTCACACAGGCTAACCAAGAGCCAGCTAAGGCTTCTCTACAAAACGAAACTCACATGCACTTCCCCCAAGGCTTTCAAAAGACTGATGCACAGTATTTTTTTTTATCAAAAATTTTTAACCACCTATGTGACTCCTTTACAACGACATCAACTACATCAGAGCAGACAAGCAATGACTAAGAGGATATAGGTTAACTGATAAGAGCATCTGCTATAAACCAACAAACTCTTTCTGAGTAAGGATCTGAGGAGGAAGGGCCCTGACCATATTCTCATCAACACCAAAGGCAGTGCTCACACAACTGTAGCCAGTTGACTGGAGCCCCAGATCTCAGACCAGTTGAATTGTACACGCCAAACCATGAAAGAAACATACACAGGGAAATCCTGTTATTCAGATGCTCCTATTTTGAAGAGAATGCTTGACTTGACCGGTTTCATTACAGGGCACCGAGTTCAATCTTATCCTTCCATTCCATTCTACTTTATTCATAAGGAATAAGGAAACATGAGCTGTGACTTTCGGGTTAAATACTTGTAAGTTTCCACAGGAATCTCTGAAATGATGGGGGCAGCCCCCCGTCTTCATTTCCTGACTCTATTTTCCTTTTCAACATGATGTGCAATGGACAGCCATACTGGTTTCATTTCTGAACTGACGGATAACAGACCGCTCTGTGCACTGCCAAACTAGTTCCATAGAATTCAAGACATTTCCCACCACTACTACCATCTTAAGACTACAGCAAAGCGACAGAGGAAGAAAAGGTGTTGTCAATGAGTCACACACCAACGAAAAGCGCATCCTCAGTAAATGCCTCACATTATCCTTGCTATGGAGCTGTGATGCAGAAGTTACATTTTGCAAATGGTTCAGTTCTTATATTTTTACTTCTTGCTTTTCATCTCAAATGAGAGAACATTCTGCATCATAACCATCTATTTTAAGCCAGTCAGACCAAACTCTTGAGGCTTAAATATTCTTCTGGTTGGTCCGTATACCTGTCCTCTCCTGGAGGTAGAGGAGTACTCAAAGTGGCGCAAAGTGGTATGTGATGAATTACTGAAGAACAGCAGAGAACTTTCCAGGAACCTAAGTATCAGGCTTAAGCATGTAGCAACTTCAAGAGTGACAGGAGTACTGAGAAATGAATTCTTTAAGTCTCACTCTGAAGATCCCCATCCCTCCTTCTAGCATTATAAAGTTTTCCGGCTTGAAACTTTGATGTGTCTAGATTACAAATACAGTCCTTGGTGGAAAAACCTTTTCTTTTACTAATGTACACACTGACAATAGAACTAATATGGCTAACTTTGTTTGGGTCTTTCTGGTTGAAAATAACATATTTTAAAATAACAGTAATCTTGCCATCCATAGAATGTGGAAGAATGCGTACCATACAGATTTTCAAACTGAATGCAAATATGGGGTGCAGTATCATGTGTTCCATTGAGTGGCATTAGTTAGAAACATGCTTTGTCAAATGAGAAACATCTTGAAAAATTCTTGAAAAAATAAAACTTCAACAGTGCTAGTAACTGCTAGAACAAAAATATCATTACACTATTTTAATCTAAATAGCCAAAATAAAACCGCTAAACCTAACCTATAGCTAGGGCTGCTCGATTATAGCAAAAATCATAATCACAATTATTTTGGTCAATATTGAGATCACGATTATTTAACATGATTACTCATTGACTTTGGAAACATCACGCATTTATTGGACTTTTAACCCTTTCGCACGTAATTTATTTTTATGCTATGTAGCACACGTATTACGTTACACGGTACATCATGTTTTCATTAGCGTTATTAAGCTTCTCATAGTTTTCAGTTAGCATTTGCTATATTTTTTTACGTTTGCTATTATTTTTTTACATTACAATAAATAATGCAGCACAATAATTGTTTTATCTCGATTATCTTGTTCGTAATCGTTGGAAGCCAAAATCGTAATTGAAAATAAAATTTGATTAATCGCCCATCCCTACCTATAGCTATCGAAAATCTAAAAGGAGACATTATTAAGCAGCCAAAACTGGTCAATCTCCTACTATTCAGGTTCAATGAGGTGTTTTCAAAACATTTCACATGACAGCTTGACTTTTATTTTGTATATCAGGACTCATTAATCATTGTGGTTATGTCATGTGCTCCCACCTAGTGGATCTGGATGCACTGGCTGTACGACCTACATATTTGCTTGTTGTGGTTTGTGAGTGAACTACTCTGTGCAGCCCAGTCATCTGCATGTTTTGTAACTGAGCAATATATTATTCATGTGCACTTCAACACTGTTCTGAAGGTTTGTGTACTGATGTCACATGTATGCGGTGTCTTCTGCCATTGACTACAATTTTTTTTTTTCAAAATAAGGTCTGCTGCCCTCACAGAATATGCTGCATGAGAGAGATGTCAACTAATAATCTTTATTATGAGCCACTAGCAAACAAGCATCCATTACCAAAAAACGGCATTAACAAGACTGGGCTAATGGCGACAGCATCTGCACTTAAGGAGATGTGTAATACAACACTCATTGTAGAAGTCATACAAAATTGTACCTGAGCCCTGAATCCTCAATGTCCTTTAGAATGGGGCCGATGGAGAAATTTTACTATCTTTGTTTTTTGATCATTGTGATACGTGAATTTATTAGCATAACGCATGGAAGGGGAACGCTACTCTTTAAGAATATACTTTTCCACTTACCAGAATGATATTACCAAACAAACAACCAACAACAAAACATCCACTGAAAACAAAGAATCACAACAACTTGCTTTCGATTTCATGTTTACTTTGTCTGGGGCGACAGAAAAAGGACAAGGTTTCAACTTCAGGTGCAACTTGTGAACAGCATGTAACAAATGAAAACATTATTCCTTCCTCATCCAGTATGGAATCCAAGCCAGGACAACTTGCTGGGCATTTCCAGCCTGTTACTTTCCATCACCTGCATGCATCTTAGCAATGAATACAAATGGCTCTTAGCTCTCATTGTTATGCTGGTCACTGTTGCAACTGGCGTGTATTGCAACTCGACAGCAATTCACTACTTACAGTGACCACTCAGTCACCTAAGCTGCAGGCTAACTTCTGTTTATTCTGCAGGCACCAGACAAACACACTTTCACTTTCTTTGAATGTTTCACACAGTCACCAGACAACACAGCTGGATTTCAGCCAGGGTGATCTGGTGCACTGACTGGACAAAGCCTCCTCCAGTCTGCAGCATTACTCAGAGCAGCAGCATGAACAGGACTGCAATCGTTTGAGTGACACCATCAAGAAGGAACAGATCAAAGCAGCTCGAATGGTCCACTCATTTCTATTTACACTGAGTAATACTGGTCTCTGACAGCCAAAGGCGTACTTTTGATCTTGTAAGTTAAACTGAAGATCAACCGGTGGAAGAATGCACCATCCAGATTTTCAAACTGAATGCAAATAATGGGGCACAGCATCATATGTTCCACTGAGTGACAGGAGTTAAATGTGCTTTCAATGCTAAGCACATTTTAATGTTAAATGTGTTTTGTCAAATCAGAAACATCTTGAAAAATTCTTGAAAAAAAAAGAAGCCAAAGGCACATTTTGATGAGAAATCAAGCTACTATAATACTGGGAAGGAAGAGACACACATTCTTCAACTGTAAGAGATAATGTAGAGTGTTCTTAAGTAAAAGACAGACCAGCCAGTATATTCAGCAAATATCACTGATACTAAAGTCTTCCTGTTTTCATTTCCTCTGGTAGAATTTAAGGCCATCTTTTTATAACGGCATATGCCACCAAAAGCCACGTGCGAAATGCTGACATGTGCTATATAGTTGTATAACATCCTGTGTGTCGTCACATGAAATTAGCCGGCAGGGAGGTGTCATACTTATCCTCACAAAAAGCACAACGACTCATAGAATTTCTAGTGAGTTTCAGTACCTAGGAACATGTCTTCAAAACCACACCCTTTTTCAAATAAAAAAAGCTGGACTGAAGAGTAAAGAAACATTTACTGGCCCATGGAAAATGTAGTAATTACTGCACCACAAAGCCAAAGCTCTGGCATGGCAGCAACATGAAAACTGCAGCTTTCACTGGTTTATAGATAGTTTGTGGAGCTTAAAGTAGTATCTCAGGACTCGGTGTCCAACATCCCTTGTGTGTGGTAGCTGAACAGATAACTCAAGGCAACTGCAAGGCACAAATTCCATTATCACCAAGAATAAATGAGAGATCATATTATGATTATTTTAAGATCTTTATTACGTGCCATTGACAATAAACAAAAAGCCTGCATTACAAATAATCATGTAGTAGCACCAATCAAAGCATTGGAGCTTGACTGAGCATCACACTGCATTAAAATACAAGAACCCATCTCTGAATAGGCTTTACAGCTCATGAAAAGACAGACTAATCAAGTAACTTATAACATTTTTCCAAAACTCTAATTACCAGATAACACTCCAGATAATATGCCAGATGAATTCTAGATATTACTTTTTGAAGGGTACCATACATGGTTTGTACTGACCAATGATTACCTGTCATTTACCCACTTTTGCAGACCTAAGGTTTGACTGATTTTTTTTTTACTCCCGCCTTGACAGGCAAAACAGAAAAAAACCCTTAATGTGATTTAGATAGTGCTATAGGTGTTGCTTAAAAGGTTTCATGTTGTTCCTCTGTTCACATTCACTCTTTAGTTTATTATGTCACAGCAACCATTTTTAGTCACAGAATAGCACTCATCACTAGAAATGCCTCATAGTCTGCGTTCAAAATCAGTGAATATTTATCTACAGCGAACAATGTCTATCATTACTACAAAGAGCCTGCAACACACACCAACAGGTGACTAAAACTGCAGCAGCATAGAAAATAATAACTTTATCAGCTTACAACAGTCTTGCACAACTCGATGTCAAAGACCCTTTGATTGATTCAATATATTAAATGCTGCATAGCAGCAAACATTTGTTGAATATGAAAATAATGTTGAACATGTCATTTCATAGAATTTTACAATTCCCATTAATATTCAAGCATTGATGTTCAAAATTCTTTTTCTAAATTAAAAAGCTAAAATACACAAATAATTCTGAATTCATTCATCATTGCAGAGTCACTGTTTAGTGCTACTCCTAGTCGAATTCATTGTGAAATTCAAAGAATGTTATGGCCATAACCTAAATGAAAGCATCTCAGTTTAGCATAGTTACTAAACATTTGCAAAATATATCCATATAATACTGTCTTTCCCGCGATAATCTAATTGATACAAATGTATGAAAATATAATGATTTTCTGACCTACTACCATGATAACTGACAAAAACAGTTCTACTATTTTGACAGATAAAAATTTATCCTAGCAGAAACCCTTCCATACCTTTGATTGTTGATGACATTCAGAGAGATACAGTGGGACATTAGTGCTGACTGCTTTAGTTTTACCATATTGTCAAAGTTGGCAATAACTCACCATTGATATGGTGGACGAAAATATCCAGTTTCAAAGGTATGCAACTGTGGACACTGGCAAAAATGCAAGCTGTGAAGGTAGCTGTGGTAACTTGGACATTTCAAAGTTGTTTATTTTGTGCTGTATAATAACAGCACGGCTAGGTTAGCCATCCTGAATTCCTAGACTACATCAAAAGGTCAGTTATGAGACACATCAACAACCAGCTTGCAATGATTCACTATGAGAGAGCCCTTTGAGGCAACAGCACTTCAAAGCTACACTGTTCTATAAAAGCAGATTCTGCAATATGGCATAACGAAAAGAAATCCAAACAAGACCTTTTCTGAAACAGTATAAACCAAATCAAGCATCTGATGAAACTGATATGACTACAGGACAAACACCTATGGTTCCCTCCACAGGGGAGAACATTATCCCTCCATAACCATGAAGCTGGAATAAGGAGTGGCAAAAATTGCAAGGATGTTCCCGGCTATCCACTCACAGGCAATAGCGCTCCCATACTGGCCCTTTAAATAGAGGGACTACTACAGAGACAGAAACCCTTTTGAAGATCTTCTGTAATCTGCTGGGACACAAAACACCGCAACAGCTGACAGCTAGTGGCAGCTACACACTCATAACACAAAGGCAGCTTATCTCTGGGGTATGAAATGAGTGTGCACGCGTGAGCAGCATCATGCTGAGCGCTGGCGTCGTACTGCTAACTTAGCCTAGCAACGGCTCTGCTGCAAATAGTCTCATTCAACCGCAGATTTACGAGCACAGGTCCCACACCTTTACTACGGTCACAATCCAAACAGCTGCCTTTCTTTTAGATGATGAATGAGACTCATATGAAATTACCTTGATCTCCTCCAGCCGATTCCACGCCAATCAAACCACTGAACAAGCCGTTGAAGGCACGTTTCAATCTCTCATTCTCTGTGTCTGCATCACAGCAGACGCGTGGCAAAAAAAATCACGCTGAAGACCACTGAATTATTTACACAGCAGTGCAAGGCCACCATCATGCTGCCAGGCATTCTGACCTTCACTTTATTTAAACTGCGACATGACACTAAAAGTGCAAATAGTCCACTTCATGTTTGTTAGTGGACATCTTTCAGAATTCTTGCATAATGACGTGAACTATACAGCTATTATATTTTACCAGAAGAAAGCTGACATGAAAACAGTGATCCTCAGCCTGCGCTCGTGAGCATGTTAATGTGAACATCAGAAAAAGAGAACTATCAGGCACCTCGTGTGAATATTCCAGTTAGGGAATAAGGGGAAAGAATTTCCTTGCACCCGGGGAAAGGAGACAGAATGATCACCGTTTAAACTGAAATTGTGAGAAACAGCATCCCTCTAAAACACCAATGACCTCCTTGGTCCAGACCTGAGCATGCCTTGAGGCCTCCTAGAGATACCGGTTTGCTGCAGGACATCTGTCATCAAGTAAGTATTCGCTTCTAATTCACTGAAGGAGGGCACCCAACCACAACTCAGACTTCCTTGTTTATTTAGTTTAATTGTAGGGTATGTTTTACTGGACTGATGTATTGAATTATACAGCTTTATTCACCGCAACAAAGCGTAAGATGCTAACGCTTGCTCGAATGTGATCTGTTGCGTCCAGCATGTGGCCAGCTATCGTCTTTTCACGCCACATTTTATGTTATGTGTTTGCATCCGTTATTGCAAAGTCACTCTGACTGTGACTGATTATACACGGAAGGTAATTAACAATTTGAAAACACATTTTGCGGTAGTGTTAGCGTAAAGTATTAGTCTTAGCTTCTTAGAAGGCCGACCATTAAAGATTTCACGTGACTAGTTCTGATGAATATCAATGCGGAAATCCCCAATACAGTTCCGTGACACAGGTAAACAAATACACAAACCCGATATTAATGTTAAAGATGCTCCTGTTGCAGAGGTGTGAGCCCATGCAGATCAGTGCTCACGCCTTGTTTTCATTTCACATATTTGAAACCCATCATAATTCACATGGTTCGAATTTCATATGGACTCGGAAAGTCACCAACATTACGCGCAAAAAAATTCGTAATGTAGAAATGTCAGCAGTTCACCGTGCAGTGGCCTAGCGGCGGAGGTATTTTCTCTTCTTGATCTGTGGCGTCTATGAATGGATAGACTGACAGCGAAGAGGCGCAAACTAGCAAGCTACCCAGAAAAAAAACAACAGATCACAGGCCACATTATACATTATACAAGTATACATTAGCCATCTAGTGAGTTAACATGCCGTGCTTAGATACCTACACAGCGGATTTTATTATTACAGGGTTTTATTCTTGCAAGTATTAGCCAGCTCGCTCACTGGGTGTATTTTTTTCCACACAGGGTATAGCTAGGCAGTTTGCACCAGCTATTAACGTTACTTGAGTGGACAATCCTATCACCAATATTTAAAAAACATTAAATAAATAAACGAAAAAGATCCACTTTAAACGACGCTGATGTTTTCAGACTTCAATCATACCAGCAACAAAGAAACAACCGCTAGCTATTATCTGAGTTTAGTAAACTGACAATTTGCAGCCAACGTCAACTACCACTTGAAACTTTTCTGAACAGCGTGTCGCGCAACAATCATGCATCCAGGACATGCGACAATAACCACACAGCTGGCTAGCTAACTAGCTAGATCTAGCATTTCAAAACATTTGAAGAACTGAAACACCGATGCCACGTTGTCCACAATAAAACAAAGTGTTTCGTTAACAACAACATACACACTGTTGAATTAACGTTAGCTAATCTTTTTAGCCTGGTGACAATCCCTCTATTCGAGTAACGTAACATAATGCAAACACTTCCCAAAGTAAAAACGATACCCCAGGCTGCTAGTTAGTTCAGCTACCAAGACTAAGACGTCAAGCAAATCTAACGTCACACGATCGGGGGAAAAAAAGTAACAGCAGTATAAGAAGTTTCACCACCCCTGTCCCCACAGCAGAAAAAAGACGAAATCTTACCTGATTTGATGCTTGTGGAAATGTATATTATTTGGTTCGAAAAGTTGACTTTGCTCGACACGTTCCGTCCAACTCCGCTAAGCAAGCCACTCCTCTTTAATGAGAGCAACCAAACTACTCGTAGGAAACGCTTAACAGACAGGTTGGAGGAGCATTAGCTGCTTCCGACGGGCCTTGATCGCTGAATTAAATATGAGTTTGTTCAGTCTTGTCCAGTCCGTGTGCCGAAAACTCTTGAGGGGCGGTCTGAACAATCTGTTTATTGCTTACGCCCACCGTCGCTGTTTCGAGAAAGACTTCCTCCCCCCGTTTCGGAGGGAAATTGTTCCTTAACGGCTCACACAACGGGGGGAGGAAGTACATGTGCTTAGAAAAGCCAGGCTGGAAGTCATCTGAATTACTGGCAGTGATTACGTCATCAGTAGTTTAATAAGACAAATGTAAGCTGGTGATATTTCGAGCGACCCAAATGACTTCTTTTATTAATGCAAGAACAACACATTTACATTACAATACCTTTACATTACATTGAAGCATACCCAAAGGAACGGTAGCATGGAAAAAACAACATGAAGTGTCGGGGATGGCAAGGTACAAGCGTAAAACATTACTAAAGAACGTATTGTTTCTAATACAGTAAACACAGTAGACTTATATTTACTGAGACAAGACTTTGTGTTAACCCAATAACCTGACCCACTGCCTTTCACCACTTTGAATCCCATCTGACACACACACACACACACACACACACACACACACACACACACACAATTATTGGACTGATTCATACATGATCTGGTAGGCAATTCAGGGAAAGTTTTCACTGAATGTGGAAAGACCCCTTTATAAATACTGTATGCCCCTAACCTCATACATCTTTGTAGGATTAAAAAGAAACCACTGGCCCACCTATATATACAGTATGTCTCCATGATGTCTCAATGCCAGGTAAATCCATGGTCATCTTTTTAAATGGCCATCTTTTAAATCCCTCTTTTTCTTCCTTTCCTTCCTGTTTCTCTTTCCATTATTCCTACTGATGATCACATTCAGAAACCCCCTTCCCTCCATTCTCTCCTCATTACACAAATAAGAGGACTTCATGCAATTACCCACAAAAGACCAGTCTCAGGTGTCAAATAGCATTCCAGCTGTGTTTAAGGATTGTTCAAATGGATTCATGAGTGAATATTGTGACCCATTTTTTTAAAGCTTGGGATCTTAGATTGTTAGCAGGGGCTGCCATAAGCAGTGTGCTTTAGCATCACAAAAACCTTACCAGGTTAAAACCTCACACTGCACCACAAAAGAAGAATCAAATCTACTTCAGTTTATGCACTGTCCTTTATGTCATTGTTTGAAGCCTGTTCAATGAAATTTCATATGATGGTTGCTTCCAGTACACATTCCCTATACGATTTCATCTAACTTTATCACTTCGTCACATTTTCTTTCCCTTGAAGATGTATCAGGATGTAAGACAGACTGCAGCTTCTATTTATGCCCTTTTGTCGTACGTGTTTTGTCTAATTCAAACAGAAAAAAAGGAAAAAATGCTTGTGGCTGGGCAGCATTTTCTAAGCATTCAACATATCCAAAGCTGATTTGTTTCCAGAGTCCTTGTCAGTGTTAAGATGATTCATTTAGCTGGCAACAATGAGTACAGACATTTTTTTGTCTATACAAAATTAATGCTTTCAGTGCTATTTAAGCATTGTCTATTGGGCCTGCAAACGTATGGTGAAGGTAGAGTGGTAAGACATGCATTTTGTGGTACTTCCCCCACTGGTGTCTCCCCCACTTCCCCAGTCCACGCCATACCTTCCCAGGGGACACACCTGACAGACGTTTGGGTTCATCAACACCAGATAAAAGGGAGCCCTCTCACCTGTGCTGAGTGTGGGGGTGAGGAGGGTTTACTGTTGTGAGTGGTGGAAGTAGTGTGTAACACAGAATATACATTAGTGTGTGACCTTTTTTGGAGGAGAACTTGATTTGTGTTTTGACCTGTATTCCGACCGGACCTGCCTTTTGGAGTCCCCTGTTGGACTTGTATGTCTGATTTTTTTTTTCTTTTTTCCCTCCCCCTGTTAAACACCCAGTGTCGGCACTGCGGGAAGCATATTTGCTGTGGTATTGTGGCATTGTCGTACACATGCTAGCATTTTGAGGCTCAGCCTCTCACTGTGTTACAACTTGTCACAAATAAAGGAGGTTAAAGATGGCTTCAGTCCATTTAACAGCAGCATAATTGAAAGGTAGGAGTGAACTTTGCTCAATGTATGCGCAATCTATTTGTCACTCGGAACACTTAATAATGGATGAACAACATTGCTGGAGTGAATCAAGTTTGTTTTATTGATATATTAGTGATTAGGCAATGAGTCATTATGTAATACAGGCAGTAAGCACCATTATTCACCTGTGTGACATATATTGGTACACATAAATTTAAAAATCTTCATGGCTGTTTTCTATACCTGGTTTTCCCTGCTAGATTTTGAAAACTCAAAGATGACAAAGCAGGAATACATTTTTTTTTCCATGGGTTTTCCTGCTGATTGTTTTACAGCACTGTTTAAGAGGAGTATTAAGAGGAAATGTCCAGTGGTAGTAAACCAACAGCTTTAAACAGGCAGCACAAAGGTAGTCCTCTTTTGAAAATGCAGTTTTTCTTTTGCCTTGTTACCAAAGACATGACCCAGAACTAAACTAACAGAAATGGAAGTCAAGGCCAACATGGATTTCATGAAAGAACAAGATTTTTTAAAGTGTATAATTATCTGAGGATATTCAGCCAATTAAAACAAACCGATAACAATAGATGTATTGTACCCAGTAACATTTTTGTAAGGATTGGGAGACCTCTAGTCAGACACACTGTGGGTTCAGACTTTGCATGGGTCACCTCAGACGTTGCATGTTTTCTAGTCATACTTGAGGGGTTGGAAGATAAAACCATCTCCTGAAGTAGTTACAGCACGAGGTGGCCAGGGGCGCTGATCTATTAAGTATTTCAGTATAATATCTAAAAGCAGTACACTCCATTATTTGGGTGAATGGAGGCTACCTCTGTATTTGAAATGTGTTAAATGTCAGTTGTTTACAAATATTTACACTTACTGTAAAACATGAAAGGAAAATATAATTGAGGCAGGGACAGTAGTGTGCATATTATTAATTTTACGGCTTCACTGACACACCAAACGGTATCTGATTCCCTTTTGAGGAGCCATCAATACTGTTTGTCTCCCTTGCTGAGTCCTTATGGTGTGCCCTGCATTAGTAGTGACGCCTGCCTCCCATCTGTTTCCCTGGGAAAGCACTCTCCTTAATTAGATTCAATTCCATCGATTAACTTCATGACAGTCCATACAATTCCCATCAAGGACATGGACCGACCCAAAGAACAGCCTGTGCAGAACTTTCGAAAAGGCCCCTATGCTTTGTAGCACATATTTACACACATACTTTGTACGTATTCACTGCAATAAATGCATTTTCTGTGCAAAGAGACCAGTTAGTGGATGTCCACATGCTGAATCCACATGTCACCCTCCAGGTTGCTATCCTTGCTGGGGATAGCAATTCTTGTCGTACATATGCTTTGATTAATGTCACTCTCCACAACTTCATTAGAAAAATGGTTGAGGCACAATAATCTACCTGATAGAATGCTCAGAAAAAACATAACCTTGAACTCGGTCATACAATTTCGGTTTGTCATACTAAATTTCTTTGAAGTTATTGTCATATTCCTGGCAGACTTAAAATACTTCAGTGTTCTTTCAATCTGAATAACTGAAAAAAATGTTGTCTTGACTGATATCCTCCAAAATGAATTTAGATCATATTACTATGAGTGGCAATTATCCTTGTGTCAATTTCAGCTCATGCACAAGAACAGCAACCAAATGGTATGTAGTCTTTTAACGTTGTATGCTTGTACGCATACACATTTAAGCGCATATTTGATGCATGAAATGCAATCATGCTGGCATACATTTACAATCAAGCCTCAGAAATTTCAGTTTCTAAGCATTACAAATATCTTATAATTTAAAGGCAATTTTACGTCCGTTGATAATACCAGCAAATACATATTCACAGCTCAGAAGCTGACTTTGATCTGTATACAGTGTGCCCAAAGGTGTCACTAAAACACACACCTTTGGAAAATGATGCAAAACAACAGAATCTGTTCAGGGTTCTTTCAAATTGTAATTGATTCTTCATTCTGTTGTTGCTTTGTCTAGTGCCTCTACAGATATTTTTGTTGTAGCCTTTATAGTATGCACAAAAATTCTGGTCAAGTGCTTAATATCATTAGACATATTGAAAACTGATCCATCATAATTTTGTTTGACATAAAAAGTATTTTTTAGATATTGAAGGTTTTCAAAGGCACAAATTTCAGACTGTTGGATATTATTCTCAGTCTCTGACCCTCTCCCAACAATGGCAAAACAATTTTCACAATGACACAAACTTCTGAAATATAGTTGCTCAACATTTTGTGATACACTTAGATCAGCTTGTAAACTCTTTGAAATCAAAAAAAAAGTTACTGTCATAGCAAATGTCTTTTTATTCACAACTTACACTGCTCTTACACTGTACATGCCAATAACCCTTATTAGTCAGTTATGCAACTAACATCTGTCCATTTCCTCCTGTTTGTTCCTCCTGGCATAATTCAACTGAAACATACCACATGACATCAAACCTCCAATCAGAGCCACTCCTGCAATGTAAGGCATATTTATTAATAGCAGTTAACCGTTTGATTCCTTGCAGTATTTAAATGCGAGGCTGGTTAGAAAATACCTACAGAATTGCCTTCACAACAGGAGCAATTCCATTCCCCATACTGAAATACAAACGCAACAAAACGGTCAATGTAAGCAAAGTAGTCCATAAGATGAAAGTATTTTCAAACAAAACAAATAAAAAATAAACAATAAAGGTAGACAACTCTCCTTTGTCTTTCACTGGACTAGGGGAAGTGAAAGTTAGACTTTGGATTTTGAAACAGTTACAATGGTTATAGTATTAAAGATGGAGCAAAAAAAAAAACAAAAGACAGACTACAAAATAAAAACTACACTTTAGAGATACTGAGGCCAAATGCATCCCTCATAGCCTGTGCATGTCCTTTTTTCACGCAGTGTCATCTCAGTTCGGTTCTCTCTGCCCTGTTTGCATTGGTCTGCCCCTGGGCCCACATTATTTACTGTCCTTCTCGTGATCCAGATCCACCAGCACCAGCTCTGAGTCCTCGGACAGCTTCAGCAGGGCCTGCACCTCCGGGCCGTCCTCGCTCAGCTGCTCCGCCCTCTCCACAGCTTCCTCCATGGCCTCTTCCATAGCCTCTTCCACGGGCTTCTCCCCAGCCACCTCCTCGGGCTCCGCGGGCTGCACCTCCTCCTCGCCCTCCCGGATCTTCTTCACGTGGAAGGTGAAGGGCGGCACCTTGTAGACGGATGTCTTGGAGCGGGCGTAGACGGTGTGGTCAGGCGTGAAGGACTTCTTCACCTTCTCCCGCGAGGACTTCATCTTCTCCTTCTGCTCGGGTTTGACGGCCATGCGGTCGCCCAGCTTGCCCATCTTCTTCTCCAGGTTGTGCCTGGTCTTCTCCAGGTTCTCGCGGGTCCTCTGGCGGGTTTTCTCCAGGTTCTCCTTGGTCTTCTGCCTGGTCTTCTCCATCTTCTCCTTGGAGAAGACCTTTTTGATGTTGTCCACCTGCTGCCGGCCGCTACGCTTGATGCGCTCGGCCCGCGACTCCTCGATGATCTCCTCGATCTCCACCTCCTCGTCGGAGGAGACGCCCGGGTGGGCCTCGTCGCCTTCCCCCGCCTCCTCCTTCACCTCTGGCCCCCCCTCGCCCTCCCCACCCTCTGCTACTTTCTCTGAGCCTTTTGTCGACTTGGACACAGTTGCTTTGGGTGGCTTCCCTTCCTCCTACAAACACAGAAAGGGAGAAAGAGAAATACCATCAGAGAAAAATAATGAAAAGGATCCACCCACGAGTCAAAAATATTTTCACGTTACATTTGTGTGTTTTTTTTTTTGATTGAGCAGCACTGAAGAGGTTTTTAGCCATTAGATCTTGGTAACTCTGTATAGCAGGTCAGTCCTGCTTTTGGCAATAGCAGCGGGAAGCCTGCTCTGAAAATGAGTCTCAGTATCTGACCTTTCAGGAACACTGTTCACCTCTCCTCCATACCATGCCACAGAAATGATTTCATATACTTTTAAAAATAATGTAAGTATAACAAATTTGGGGAGTGTTTCTCAGCCAATATATCATAGATAGCATTGCAGTAAGGTACAAAACACGCTCTGTCATAACAAGGGCTCCAGGACCTATATGCAAAACAACCAAAAAAACAAAGTAACCCCCCTGCAGTAATTTATTCCCGAACATAAGTACCACTTTTTTGTGGTGCACATGAAGCTGATTAACACTTCCAAAATGCAAAATTTACTTATCATCTCACCATGAGACATACATCAACTCCTTATTCAAATACAGTTTAATAAATTCAAGTTTCCTCTCTTTGTACTTCGCTTTCAAATAAGGCTTCCTCATTGCAAGCACAAACAACAAACCTATGCCCACTGTGAAATATGGTGGGGGTTGCATCTATGGGTCCTAGAATTCTCATAAATGAGATACAATGCCTACTTCGAAATGTTGGCAAAATAGCTGCTTTCCTCTGCCAAGATGCAGCAACTTGGCTGAAAATGGACATTCCAGGGATGATCCAAAGTATTCATCAAGAGCCATCTTGTGAGTGTCATCCATGCCAGAAGAGGATTCACAAGATGCTTACTAGAGGTATGTGAGTCAATTGGACCCTCACATTTTATGGAATAAAATGTACTTTTATGGGGACAACATAACTTTGCTCTATGCAATGATATTAAGATTAAAGTATCACAATTTCTTAGCAGAATCTAATATATACCATTTTTTAAATTTCTAATTAGCTACAGGTGATATATTAGGTACTACATATTAACATTGTTTTCATAAAGTTGTTTTGGGCAAATGTCACGGTCAATGTAAACATGTGCAGAGGAGTATTTCTAATTTCTTGAATTTTTTGACTTCTTGAAATGAAATCACCAAAACCATTCTAGTAATAGCCTAAGTGATGGTAATTTTTTGTATTTAATAAAAATGAAAAAAAAAAAGACTATCATTATGGCAATTCAGTTAATAGAATGAGGTTGGGGAAATTGATTAATGTGATGAGTTTTTTACAAATATGAGGTGACAAGTTCTCAATATTTGAAATATTGCATGTGAGATGTATTGTATGTTAAATACCCATGTCATACCCTTGTGTTGCGCATGAGAAAAACCAAAGTAGTTGTAACAACTTCTCTTGTAGACAGTTCCCTCTAGTGGACATAATTACACATTACAGTTCACCCAAAAGCAAAATATTATAGAACTGTTTAATGTAGTGCACCAGTTTGAGCGTGACAGCACTCTGATACAATACTGTGTATGATACAAAAACTGCAAGAATAATATGTTCTAGGAAATCTGATAATGCTCTGAGAACAAACAGCGCTAATGAATCATCTAATCAGCTCAGTATGAGTCAACATAAGTGTGGAGTATTTTCATGTTATGACATCCTTCCAGAACTCGTTAGTGTATCATCGTGCCAAACACTGATGATTTATGAAGTTGACAGCTAGTACCAAGAAATGTTATGCCCAGTGTAAATGTTTGTTTTATGTCTGCTTTATGCATTTGGCAGACGACTGTATCCAAGGCAACTTACAAATCTGATTGTCCAAAACAGCATTCCCAGGTACTATACTGAGTACCGTACTGGTATAAAAAGACAGATTTAAACACTGTAATATTGCTGCAAGTGCAGTCTCTCTGCATTTGTGTAAATGTGTGCATATGTCCTGCTGTTACAGCTGGATTGTGTAGACACCTAGTACAGTTCAGAAGTGCCAAGGTACTTCTATTCATACCAGATCTGTACTACTGATCTCCAAACACAGCTTGCTCTACCTTGAGAAGGCAACCAAGACCCGAACTAAAACTCACAGTGTGATCATTACATTCAGCAAAGGTACCTGAATCTAGACAGACAACCTTAGAAAGTTGTCTTTAAAAGTATTCTTTTTAGTCATATATTACCAGCCAAAGGAGGCTATCAGTATATCAAAACAGATTAATATGTTTTCAAATGTACTTTCAGCTGGCTGTAAAAGTATATACATACAAAACTGAGGCAGACACTAAAAATTAATTCAATAATCTTAGCTGAACCCTCCCTGCAGTGGGTGAGAGAGGTAAAGCACCCTGTAAATGGATTTTACATTCATTCTGGATTCATTCATTGCTCGTAAATTCATTGTATGAATTTACTTCTCCAGACTCAGCAACTCATATGCCTGTGTTGGCAGCTATATTGAAAGGACAGAATAAGCATCAGACTGGTAAAGAAAATGCTAGGACACTTGTGACTTTGCTTCAAATGCACTGGTCACTGTGCTTCCTAGAGCTCATCACGTCACTCGAAGCAAGTCCCCCCTGATGTGGAAACAGGCCAGCAAATATCTGATTCCCCCATGACCTGTGTGCTTGGCAAGAGTCAGTCTTTATATGATGGGAAAAAGTGAGCAGCCATGACAGCCTTGAGAGGATTGCCTTGGTCAGAAGAATCAGACTCCTCAACCTATCGGCTGCCAGCCAACATCATACCACCTCTTCTTTTGCCCACTCTGTAAGATTTTTTTCACTTGCCATCATAAATGCACTCTGAAATAATTGAAATTTTGAAAATTTCCCTAGCCTATAGACAAATAGCAATGGGAAGGTAGGGAGAGCAGGGAAACAAGATTCACAAGACAGTAGATCAACAATACACTGCAATGTAACAAACAGATGGACATTATACTACAATACCAAAAAAGGAAGAAAACAAAAAAGAGAAAAAAATCCACAGACATTACATTATTGCCATTTAGCAGACACTCTCATCCACAGTAGCTTACACTGGTTACAGTTTTTTTTTTTTTAAACAATGTTATCCATCTGTATAGCTGGATATTTACTGAGGCAATTGTGGGTTAAGTACCTTGCCCGATGGTACAGCAGCAGTGTCCCCGCAGGAAATTGAACTAGCAACCTTTCGGGTACGAGTCCTGCTCCTTAACCACTATGCTACACTATGCATACAGCTTCCATCACCATTGCCCATTTAACTTAATAAGAATACAAGCCAGATACTTGTCACACCCTCAGGCCATCATGTAAGTTTTTTTTATAACCTTTACCATCCAGGCTCCTAAACAAATTGACACGAGTTTGCTTAGCCTAAAAACATCCATCATCCTAACTACCCCTCAACCCCGTGTTTGTAGGTTGAAAGACCTCCACAGGTAGATACCGGGACCTTGTGAGAGGGCCTTTAGAGCACCTGATTGTTACTTGCACATTTATGTCTCAGATGGTGTTTTGTTGGGGCCTGTTGGGCGTGGACATTGTAGTTAGCAGCAGACAGGATATAAAGTTGGGTTTGATGCTCATTAGAGCACTTCCTGTCTCTGATGCTTTTAATAAGCTTTCCCAGCTGTAAATCTGATATGTTTATTACCTCATGTTATGTGTTCCCCTTTCCTGCCCAACCCTGGCCTGGAAAAACAGAAAAAAGTGCATCAGACATCTGCCTGCCAGGGTCCCTCGTTGAGTGGGATATGGCACCATTGATCATACTTTTTTTCACATTTTCTTGGAATTTTTTTGCCATTGGCATAGTTCTTGAATATCCATTATTGCATTACATTACATTAATGGCATTTAGCAGACACTCTTATCCAGACCAACTTACATCAGTTACAGTTTTGTTTAAAACAAAAAATGTTATCCATTTATACAGCTGGATATTTACTTGCCCAAGGGTATAGCAGCAGTGTCTTTCGGTTCTGCTCCTTAACCACTATGCTGTACTGCCACCCCTTGGGAGTCCTCTCCCAAATGCTAAAATACAACAGAGGAATTGTGATTTACCCTTTCTGGGTAAAGAGCTGTTTGGAGCTGATTCCGAAGAAAAGCCACTTTTTGGTGAGTCATTGCAGTGTTATTGTACCTGTGAGGCAAAAATAAAGGTAACTCACATGCCCTTCTTTCTTATTAACCTGTGCCTTGTCACATCTCAAGTTGCAGTCTGACTAAATAACTGCTGTGTTCTACATGCAATTGCACCCTCATTATGCCCGTGGGTCCCACCTACATTCCTCTCAGTAGCCTGCTGTGTGAAGTCCTCTCCCTCAATTGCTTAATTATCTTTAAGTGGAAGCTGAGACTGTTGTGTAAACGTCACCCGCTCGTTCTGCCCTGAACATCTTGCACAACATCACTGCTAATGAAGCCATCGTGAGAGGTGAGGAGACAGTAGGCCTCAAGGATCTGATGGGGTCTTGGTAGTGAAGGAAATTTGATTACAGCAAGGAACTAGCATCATACTTACTATGGAAGTAAATGAACTTGAGCTGATAAGGAGGGAGAGTGAACTTATTGCACTTTAAAAGTGAGCACTGAAAATGCCCACAGACTTTCAGATATGCAATAAACAAAGTTAAAAAAAAATCACGTGACATTCTAGACAGAACATGGCCATATAAGTTAATTTACATAAATTACATGCATATGGATATTAGAAGCAAAATAGTCAAATTTGCTGATGACAGAGGCTATGACAGCTGTTTTGAAGGTGTAGAGGTGGGCAATAGCAATGTGTGGTTCATGTGTAAAACATGAATAAGAGTTGGGAAAGACAGTTGACACAAGTTTATCTGAATCTAGACTTTACACTGAAGCGGTCAAAAAGGGAAATGGGATGCTAGGATACATAAAATATTGATTACAAATCAAAGGAAGATATATTAATGTTACATAATGTTTTGCCAGGCTACATTTGGAGTACTGTACTCAGTTCTGAGCACCACATAATAAGAAGGACATAGAAACTCATAAAAGTAAGAGAGAGAGAAACAGTCTGAGCTCAAGTGATGGAAAAAGAGCATAACAAAGAGTGAGAGACAGAAAGGGGGGATAGAGAAAGACAGTGTCAGATTCAGAATGCCACCACTGCTGCAACAAACAATCCACCTGACAGCTTGCCATCTACATCCTAAGTCCAGGCAGATGCCATCAGCCACTATCACATACATGATACTGAAAGTGACTCTCTTTCTCCACCCCCCACCCCTCTGTGGTCTGGCCTGGTGCTCAGACATCCGCCACATCAACCTGTACACCAGTGAGATAAAAAGGGGCCAGGCCACACTCGGCACAATAACATCCTCTCTCTGGTGGGTTGCCATAGCATCCAGTCCCACTGCAGCGTGGGTAATGACACAAGCTGTCTCAGCATTTCAGCCAAGCTAAGAGTTGATTTGGGGGTTGTTCTGTGAAGAAACAATGCACAGTGTGGGGCTATGGACCATCAGAAAAGTGGTGGGGAGGAGATTGACCCAGTATCTCAGGGAGCAAAAAAAAAAACAACAAAAACATACTTTTCCTCAAACCTCTGCATTGAACACAAACCCCAGCAAACAAGGGAGAGAGGAGCTTTCCTGCCTTGAGTATAAAGAGTGAGGGTGGGGAACAGCAACAAAAAGACACCTCACCACATACTATAGTTACAAACTCGAAGAAAAACCTTCTCACCATGTTACTCTGACACTGTGGCAGTGTTAGCACATTTGTAGCATCATCAAGGAAATGCCATGCTGGGCCCCTTGTCAGTGTTTATCACTGTTGTTCTGAGGAGCTGTGGGATGAAGTGATTAGGACACTGGAGTCTGAACCTCAGCTTGTGGATTCAAACCTTGCATTAAATACTATTCTGTCACTGATCACCATACTATACCACAACCGCTTCTGTAAAAACTGCCTGCTTTGAATGACTGTATATTGTAAAATGGCTGCAGCTGTGACTTTCCCACAACAAAGCTGTCTCTGTAGAATGCAGTTTACTGTTACTGATACTACACACTTGATAATACACACAGACGAACTCTGCTCCACGGAGAAAGGTTGGATTGAAATGTCCCCGCAGAAACCGCTTGCCAAATTCGACAAGCCATGTCCTGAATTAGTCGCATAAGAATAATTATGACTGGAATCTCTAGTTTGGACAGTGCCAGTGTTAGGGTTTATCTGACCATCTCCTGTCACAGAATGTAAGAAGTCCCGTGTCTGGAGTTTTCGGAGATCCTCCACATTGGTAATTGCGGCGCCCTTTCGCCCACACCCCGCCCATCCCCGTGCCGCCCAGTGGAACTCATCGTAAAACAGGCTGCTTTTCCTTATGTGGTGCTGCTGCGTGTCGCTGCCCAGGTTTATTTCAGGCTCACCTCCCTTTCTCAACTCCAGATTCCAGCGGGGCTCCCTGGCAACGCGCCACTGCTGCATTCTCCTCCACGGCAACAGATACACACAACGCCCCCGTCGCCCGGGCAACAGCCATCGCAAAATAAGGCGCCGGTGCCGCGGTATTCGGGCCCAGCAGGGCGGGGCAGCGGCCTCAAAATGAACGTGGCTCCACATCTTGCAGCCATTTGAATGGCCTTGGGACCCACCTGGTCTGGCTGCACTCTCACAGGGTCTTCAAATACAAGAGCAGAGCAAACTGGGAGAGGCCGCTGGGGAGGCTGTGATTTACATGTGCTTCTTCATAAGCTATTCTCGTGCTGTCAGCCCAGTCTGCCTGTTTATCGGAACAGGTCTCAAATCAGTTGCCTCCCTCCACAGCCAAACAGCTGGACCAGCTGCTACATATTATGTACAATGTGCACAAATATCATTGTTGCATTGTTGCAACACAACAAAACATAGTTATTCTTTAGTAATCTGTCATCTTATAGAAAAAAACATGTAAGAGCCGCTCAAGGACAGTTTCCTTTGGAAAAAATGATCTCGTATGTTATTTTTCTAGATCATTTTTTATGTAAGGAAACAGGAAAATATGTTTTGAAATGGGTAATTCCAGTCTATGATTGTCTGATTGTGCATTGTTTGGACTGCACTATTCCAAAATAGTAAAACAGCTACCCCACCACAACACACATTCTCCTGTGGGTATAAGACTTCTCTGTGCAGGTGGGTTACCTGAGAGAGATCAGGATTCACAGATTGCCACTCATTCCCGTTTCACAACTGTTGACATACTGTCTATCAGTGGACAAGAGAATGCCCTACAGTTGGTTTCCTGTGGGGCCACAGCATCTACATTCTGACATAACGAGGTAAAAATAGCCCCCACTGTGCCACAGCCTCGGCCTCCATAAATACCACTAAAACTGCACATGGTTCAAAAGTGACATGACAGTCGGCCAAAGATAGCTGCTCCGGAGGGTAGCTCAGCAGCCAAAGGGAAATGTGGAATGCTACGGCTAACACTGACCACTGTGGCTCTTCTGATTTTTAGCTAGAGCCACAGTGGTCAGTATTAGCCGTAGCATTCTGTCGCTACCTTCCTCTTGTTTTGCATGTCTGAATGGCATAAGATGATGCCATAGAACTGAGGATCCATACTGAAGTATTGTGTTAACTGACCGTACTCGCCACACTCTGAGCTGGTGCAAAGATATTCTCACAATCCTGCCTGTCATGCCCATTCCAGAAAGTAGTGATTGTAAGAGCTATATGATTGCAAGCCTCAAGCAGTCTCATTGGGACTGCAGGGAAAAAGCTTAGTTTTGCTGATTGTTTTAAGACCTCTTTTGAGAGTCGTCTATACCCCAGAGATTAATATGAACAATTGTTTCACTGTATACCTAGATCGAACAGCAGTCAGACGCCATTGCCACCAATGATCTTCCACCTTTTGGTCATTTACTGTGAGGTCTGAAAGCCTGCTTGGAGTACATCTGTGTCACACCCTCCCAAATCAGTTAATGAGCATCTTCAGTAATGAGCATCTTCCTGCTGAACTGTACACACTTCCAGTTCACATGATTTAGAACATTAAGCAGTATCAACAATAATATTTGATACATTCCCTCAGCAGGAGTGACTAGGGCCTGATATGGATAAAGCCCTGTTTAAGATGCAAAGAGGTGTGAAAGGCTAACGGAAACACTGCACATTAAGCGAGACTGAAGTCAATCAGAGCTGTAGCAGGTGTTCAAATGTGAGCCTGGAACTAGAAAAAAAGTGGTTGCTTTCCACTTTTCAAATTCTGTGGCGCATGTTAACTTCAATCTAAGGTTCAACAAGGAAGGCAGTTTTGATCAAAAAAGGTTGTTTAAAGTTGAATTCCAGGATCTGCATACAGCACTGGAAGTGCTTCACCCTTTGTGTGTGAATCATTGAGTGATTACTTTTTATTTCTGTTTGTACACTTATATTTAAAGTAGACTGCTCAAACCCGCAGGTGTTTACGCTGAAATATGGGGAAAAGTAAACTCCATTAAGGTCCACCTGCCAGTGGAAAGCTCTCTTGGCCATGGAAAATGCTGCATAAGGCTCATGCAGACACAGTAACAGTGCTTCTGCCTCCCTCTCTCTCTCTCTCTGTCAGGCAGAGTGTGAGTTACTGCAAATGGAACAGCTGGCAGCGGGAGATGAGTTTACAGTACAGTGCACACAAGCGCTCCAGACCACTCAACATCTGTCAGAGTCCAAGACATGTGACCACTAAATAAGGGAGTGAGGAAATGCTGGGTGGAGGGGGGAAACCAAGGAAAGAAAGCATCCATCATGTCTGCTGAGCTGTGTGTTCAATGTCAAATTGTTGATGAGCTTCATTAGATAGATTTGTAAACATGCATTAATTAACGCTAAACAAATGTAGCCTGTCGTTACTGTCAGCCAAGCCATAATAGTCCATTCTCAGTGTATAGTAAATCTCAATCTGGTCAGTAGAAAGACAGCAGGCAGAATGAAGTTGCAGTAAGGTGTGCATTTTATGCTCTGCCTCTGACTGCATCTGTGCATCAGTGGCTTTACAAACCGCACAAAAACACTGTCTCAGCAGATTGACATACACTCACATAAAATGCAACTACTGCACAACCGCTACAGCACAATACATTGTTATCGTGGAAAAATATAGAGTTCTTGGTAAACAGTATGCAGAGACACCATGCACCATGCCTTTCTTATTGGTTAATCCAATGCTAGAGCTTGACACTTTCCAAGGAGTTTGAATGCAATGTTTGATTGTAAGATAAAGCTTTGGTTTCATTAACGGATTCTTGAGAAAGCTTGAGTGTTCTTGCTCTGACTCACCCATGGTGGGTTATTTTAAACAAGAGATCTGTTGCTACAACAAACTAAACATACATCCCCCTCTCTGAGGACAGGCCATGAAGACACTGACTGTGAAGACCCTCTCTTTCACCCACAAAGCCATCTGCCAGACAATGCCCCCCATCCTCTTATGCTTCTCCTTCCTCTCTTTCTTTCTATCTTTCACGGTTTCAAGTTATTACATTTAACAAACATGCACAGCTTTCATATTATCACTTCCTTTGTTTAAAAAAAAATCTGTGATACAGAAAGTTACATTTTCATAGTTGACAAAATGTAGTAAATCATCGTACCAATTGCAAATAGTAAAACAAAAAATATAATATTCCATAGCTTAAACGTATGCTATGAGACGATTTCCTAAATTTAATTTGTAGTAATAATATAACATACACTTAATTAAGTTTATACACCTTGACACCACTTTTAAGAGTATGCCTCATTATGAAGGAGGGCCTTCACTTCCTCAAGAAACTGAATGTTGTCCATTGTTAGGTTGTGTTCATTGTTAAATTGTTAAATGTTTGAGGGCCCTTTGTTTTCAGTCCAATTAAAACCTGCCCATAGCAGATCATATTTCATCAATTGCATCAAAACCTGTAAATTCGTAATTGTTTTCCCGTTAATGTAATTGTCCGATGTGCATGTGAAGCCGGCCGTTGGTTAATTGGCCGCACCTGCCTAATACAAAGTGCACTGAATACAGTTGTGTGTATGGCTGCTGCAGGCACACGTTTGTGAGCAGCTTGTGGTTGCTTGTGTCCAAGGCTGAGTTTCTTTGCTTGTATTCTAAAATAAATTGTTTGATTCTTTTTTTGTAAGTTTGTTCCTCTTGTTATGTTGTTTTGTAAGAAGCATTGGCCAGCTTCCTCACACTCCCATTTACTGTTACCGTTCATCTCCCAGCAGTTTCCACAGCATAGTTCACAGTTGTTGAAGCTCAGATATGGAGCCACTGCGGCCCCCCATCCAGCCCTGTGGGCTTCAGTGATGAAAGGAACAGTTGTGAAGAGTCACCCCAGCGGCTTGTCCAGTCAGGATGGCTTTGTTTTCACAATGGCCCTCTGCTGCCCTGGGCACTGTGCCCCAGAAGGAGGGACACAGGACTGCCACAGACCTGGAGGCAGCTGCTGATACCAGCTGGCTTTTGCTCTCTGCAGTCATTCTTCAATGGGCTCATGGATGACTGCAGTCAGTATGTACAAAGACCACCACAATGTCAGTTCATTCAAACATGCTTTATGGAAGGGAATGGTAGCTGCCAAAACGCTTCCCTGGAAATATATCTCATGTCATAAATGGAATATTTGTGACTAGCTATTCACGAGAAAACACTGCCATCCATTATTTATTATTACAGCTCAAACCTTCTTAATGCACTAAGACATGCTTTATCATGGAAAGGACTCTCCATATCCCGATCCTTCAATCTGGAATCTTCATTGCTCCCTGATTATGAAAAATAAGTTAATACTGTTCACGTTCAGCAAGTATAGTATATGTGTGCTGTATTAAATTTATTATTGCATATGTACAATTTCCCTGCAATCCTAAACACACTGGCCACTTCAGTCCCATCATAACAATCAGTAGTTCAAAGGGAAAGACTCTTTAAAATAAATATCAAAAAAACATTAAACTACTGTCATGGTTACCTACCCAGTTCTGCAGTATGCTTAGCAAAGACTCATTATAAATGATAATAAAGTTCTTACACCTGAGCTGAAAAATCACTGGCTTCAAACACATGGACCAGAATGCCACTGTTCCCCATACTCAAAATATCCTGGTACGATATATCCTATGACTGCAAGAATTTACCAGATAGCTTAGGATATTTCCTGATAAAGTATCTGCTTCTCAAATCTTTTGGCCACACCTCCTTTCTGATGATGCTCGCTGATCTCTGGTCTGCAGAGACACCTTACTCCACAACACACGGCAACCGGCTCACAGCAGCACTTATAGTGGTTGGTCCCTGAGATGTGTGTATGCGTCATGTGTTAACTTACAGCATATAACATTGTATATTCTGATATTATGGGATAGACTCTAGTACACTCTCAAGGCTCATGTTTCAAGATGCTTTTCCGCTTTAATCCAGGATCGAGCCTGCCCGGGAGGGAGCGGCGGGTAGAGTTACGCTATGCCAGGCCTTCTCTGGGGAGTGGCCGCCCATGAATCACGGGCCTGCTGTTTTGGCCGCAGGGTGCAGACTGTAATGAACAGAGTGAGTGACTCTCCTCTAAGATTAAAGAAGGTTGAAGGGATACCTTCTGCTCCCATGCCAAGTTGCCATATTGCAGAGCAGAGAAATTAAGACAGAAGCCGCATCCAAAAAGTACCAGATAGTGTCCTTTCCTCAATTCCAACATTCTGTCAACCTCCGTGATCCAAAAACTGATAACTTCTTGTCTCCGTAAAGATGGTTCCACTTACAAAGAAGATATACGGGGGAAGGAAGACATTCCCTTGGACTGTCTCCTCTTACCGAGGATGCATCAATGTATCCCCATGCAGAAGAGTTTTTCCAGGATTCATTTATACAACATATAAGCAGCCAGAGTACAAAGACAAATCATAATACAAATAAATTATATTTAAACCACGATTGCATGCACCTTATGGATTTTTCTGTCCGAATATTTTGTGGGGAGGTGATGTAGTATTTGAAAGCTTCCTTAAAAGCTCTTTGAATTGGCTTTTAATACAAAAATTCCATTTCATGGATGAAACATTCTGCCAGCAACATAGACAAATGAACCCATTCCACATATCTCATGCTAAAATATACACCTGCATTAAAGAGGAAAAGGATTCCTGCTAAATGTCATCTACGGTCAGTGCAATTGGAAAAGGACATTCCATTTCCCTCACAGCATTAACTACCTCTTTATTTTCTTCTCACATCTCTTCCTCCTCTCCACAATGGGTGTCACTGAGGAAGTGAGGAAGAGATGAGAGGACACATCTCTAAAGTATTGAGATGTGCCCAGATCCCAGGCCAGCACCAGCTCCCAAAATGTGCTGTACAGCAATGGTCGCTTTCTTTTGAATCCACCCCAAATGAGAAATCACCCCAAATGTAATCTAATCTCCACCCAGTGTAGTGTTCCATGTATAACTCAGATGACTCAATTTATCAGGAACAATGGCTGAATGTAAATGAGAGTTGGAGAGCCATAGTGGGTTCATATTCAGATATGCCCAAATTCAACTGAATTTGTTTATCAGCAATAAAAGCTGCTATGATATCAGCCAAATGTTGTATGTGTACTTCCATTTGGGATACATCCTGAATATAATTTACATAAATCACACAGAAATGAACCAATCTTGGATCACACTCTGTGTTGCTATAGTGCTGCTATGTTAGACCTTCCGAAAGGAAGGAAGGTAATACTTGCAGCCCCATGGGTGTGTGGGTCTGGGTTGTCTGATTTCACTCAACTTTTCAGACTGTCAAGGGCCTATTCATGTGCAGTCATGTGTCATCTGGTATCTGCATTGAATGTCTCTTCTAACATGCACTTGCGATTGTACATACATAGATGCAAATGTACATATATGTACCCTGAAGTGTATCCCCACGGGAGATTCTCATTATCAAAATGGTTTGTGAAGTTCTAATGGAATTCAACCTCCACCCTGTGTGAGGGAGGTTGTGTATTCTTGAGGGTATTAGTTAAAAATATTTAAGCTGGTATGTCTTCTTAATACCAGTTAATCGTGCAACTGGTTCCTGTCTGGCTTTGGGATTTGTTCACTTCTGACAATTAATCGGCCTACTTTGACAGACGTCTGCTCAAAGTAAGAACACAACTCATCACCCATTTTCAATAACATGAATGAAACATCCTGATAATCTTTTCAATGGTAAGAACCACTTTCCCTTTTTCACCTCGATTTTTCCATTCCAAATCATTACCCATTAAGCCCAACTCACTGCAGCCCCCTCTACACTCACATAAGTAAACATAGTCCGCTGATAAACTTTCTGGCAGCCTATGGATATTTATCTCACTACAAGTCCCAGAATGCACTACAGGAGAGTGAAATTCAGTAGTACATCAGTCACACCCCTCACTGACTACCTCATAGGCACCTGATGAGTCACTAGAGGGTGCCGAACAGTGGTCTGGTGAGGAACCCTGATAGACATAAACTCACCCACGGCCAGTTATGTCCTGCTGCTGAGGATTCCTGGGCATAGTTGGCTAACAACACAGCCCAGACGCAAATGTCTGATGTCTTAGGCTGTAGGGAACAGGGGCCTTTACAATGAATAGCCAACATTCACTGCACATTAAAGGATGTTATCATCAATGGCAACTGATCATCCACAATGTGATCATGGAGCATTGCACCACATCAGCACCCTCACACATAAATCTAGAATGAGCCACTGCCTGTTTATGATCTATTTCACAAAAATGCTATTACAGGTGATGCATTTTCCTCTTGGGTTAAAATGACCTTGGAGAGGAGCGCTTGATAAATCCAGCTGCAAAGCTTGCCATCAGGCAACGCAGGCGACCACATCCTCTGAGTGCGGAGGCTCGCTGCTCTCAGCCCCCTGTTGAGTGAAGCTCATGCAGCACCTACACTTGCCCATTGCACCTGGAACTGCAAGGCAGACACTTTATAAATACAAAGGTATGTGCGGGCACGCTGACTCTTGGTGCACACTCAATCAATCCCTGCCACGGACGGCTAAATTCAGCCCCCCTCAATGAAACAGGATACGACCACCATTCCTGACCCTGTTCCAGACGTATTTATAATGAACGTGCAATTCCTCTTTTTTATGCCACTAAAAGGCAGGTTGGGTTTTGCCACCCTCACTGTGTCTGCCTGCGCAGTGAGTCAGAGTCACTGAGTGTAAATGTGGACGGGAGCAATTCACAATGGGCATCCCCTGGCTTCCAGAGAGGACACTGTCACTGGGCATAAGGGTACATATCCATTTCACTTCAACAGAATTCTAGGATGGAGGCCTGTTTTCCATTGGTGGTTGGTGGGGATAGGGTTAGCTACTGGGTGCAGGGAACTGAAACATACCAGTGAGCAAAATGGCACAAGGCAGGGCTCCCCCTGTAAACATTTCTCAAAGCAGCATCTGCACACCAAGCAGTGGAAATTTACACCGGGAGGAGCTGGAGCGTGCCATTAGAAATACAAACGGTGGGTGCTATTTTAATGCCCTCTGACAGTGGAGTAAACAAGCTGTGCTGGACGCTGAAATAGCTGCAGATCCTGCTGTACGGCCGCAGGACTTCACCAACCAGCCATCCACACTCCCACGCAGGGACTGGACGTGGACTCTGAGCTGTGCTGTCCACTGGGGATAGCCAGGGATCCGCTTTCAGCCCTGCTGGAGCGGCGACCGGCATGGCAGCGAGGGCAGGGGGTTATTTTTAGCGGCGCCGCGACACGCACACACACGTGGGCGAGCGGGGAACGCACTTGTGTTGACTGGCTAGTGCAAGGTCTGACGGGAACATCCACCTAATCCCACCCCAAAAATAAACAGTTAGCATGCATCAAGTGCTCTAACCTGATCGGAGCCTACCCACCCCCTCACAGTATATAAGACATTCTTGTACAGTATTCAAGTATGCAAAAATATAACTGGAGTTAAAAAGTAGTGCTGTGACCATATACGGCTATTTCCTAACACACCCTGCCATCAATGTGCATGTGTCACTTCTTCAATTTACTGGACATTCTGAGTTAAACTGAAATATTTTAATCTGTATTTGCTCTGTTAGACAGCTCTGGCAGCACCTTTCCAATCAGTGTTGTTGAGGAACATTATAAAAACAGACAGCATCCATTCATGCAGCTGGATATTTTCTACGGCACTTCAGATTAATCTTAATCTTATTAATCTTAAGAAAGGATACAACAGTAGCATTTCGCCCATATGGGCTGTTTACCCATTTGGGTCACAAGGTCACAAAGTCAGCTCCTTACCACCAAGGTTGGCTCCTTACCAGTGCACCATTACACTACCACACCAGTGCTGCCTATATATAACATACGTTTTTAACAAAATCAGAATGATTAATTGCTGCTCAAAGAACCACCAGCATTCATTTCTTCAATAAAAGGCCATGAAGCAAAACCAGATGGAACTGATTGATTGCTTCAGAAAGGCAGGGTGCTGCGTCACAAAGTAGTTGTGGTCTGGCCTGTGGTCTGTAACATCAGCACGTTACAGCTCACTTGCAGAACAAATATCTGGTGGTTGAAACTGCAGGAGTGGACCTCATAACTGCGGGCTATCCCAGACCTTTTCTCTTATGCAATATGACGATTGCGTGGGATTTCCTTTGTTAAGGCGCTAATCTTCCTGGTCCTCTCATCTCTGTGAGCCTTGGGCAGTCCTGCTTTATTTCCATTTTTCCTTCCATGCCCTGGATGAACACTTTCTCACAACACAGTGTTCTGCGTCAGAACAGAGTCTCACGTTTGCCATGAGAGAGACTCCGGCACATGCCCTTGATTATGCTGGCTCTGAAAAGAATTCTTACTCTTGAGATATTTTTGTGATTCTTCTATTTATGGTTCGCACAGAGATAACGTACAGCAGGACAAATGACTGTACCAAGAGTTATGGAGTTTCCAATAATATTCTATGATCTGTAAGAATTCAAGCTATTTGTGGGCATGGAAGATGGACAGTGAATAGAATAGCAAGTAAAACAGAAAATGCAATACCTTCAACCATACTTTTTTTGCAGAAGGTGCTGAACCTCCACACATGCGTTTTAACATGTTTGCTGAATATGCTCCCCAACACACACTTTTGAAATGTTACACCACTGAATGTAAGGCTTGTCCTAGGGTTGGTTCTGCAATTTGTACCACGTAAGTAAGTTATTTACTGATAACTCGATACCCACAGGAGAGCAACTATCATCTATGAGTGAGAGGAACAGGAGCTGAATTCCTTGGCCAGTGTGCTACAAAGATGCTGACATGCTGACATGCAACAGTGGTATGTTTAATCTGTCACACAGTGGGCCTTGATCCAAGTGAGGGAAGGGGTGCGCTGGGGGGGGGGGGGTAGCACAGTGTGAGTGATGGGGGGTGGTGGTAGGAGGGTGTAGTGGAAGAAGGGGACTGAGGTGAAGGTGGCAGGGAGGTACTGTAGGAGAGCACAAGTAAGGGAAGTGATAGTAAAGGTCTGTGGTAGTATTTTGGACGTGGGGATTGTGGTAGGACATTGGGAATGAAGGGGAGGTGTTAGGGGTGTATAGTGGGGCAGTGAGAGTGGGGGAGGTTGCAGTGGCAGTGGGTGGGTGGAGTGGGAGACTGGGAGTGAGGGGGTGGTGTTAGGCGGGTGTAGTGGGACAGTGGGAGTATGGGGGCGGTGATGAGACAGTGAAAGTGAGGGGGTGGTGAGGGGTGGTATAGCAGGACAGTGGGAGTGAGGGGGTGGTGGTAATGCCAAAGTGTTAATAAGGAGGGGAGATATGGGGAGCAATGGTAGTCGGGTGGGAGTGAGGGGAGGGGAGATGCCAAGGGTATGAATCAGAGAGCTAACTCTGTGCTGCTGTCCCTCAAAAAGCCCGCACCCCTCTGCCCACAGGCCAGGGAGCCTCTGTTCCCATCAGCGAGCTGCCAAATTCCTGCCCAGGGATGGAAGCTAACGCCCTCTTAGCTCTCCCTCGCAAACACGTCCCATACTGCTCGCTGCCACACCCCACCTGATCTTTCAGCAGAGGGAGCCTGGCCAGAGGGATATGTGGCTGAAACGACACGTTTGCCCCCAGCTGGATGGCTCCCCCCGGGACACTCCGCACAGGTACAGTAAATAGGTCAGACGCCCGGCCCTCTCTGACCGGACTGAACGCTGTAACTGAGACAGAGGTCCCAGCTGATTGAGTCAGAGGCTGTCACCGTCCCTGACACCTCGCCAGCGTGTGGCGGTGCAGTGGTCAGCGACCCTGTGGCGTGGTGGCAAACTCTGCTCTCTGCTTGAGGCGAGGGGGGGGGAAGGGGGCTGGCCTGCTGCGCCCTTCTCCGCCCCATTGAGCAACGCAAAAGCATAGCTACTCATTCATGCCCGTGGGTCAGGGGAAGACAGCCTGGAGTGAGCGGAAGTGGCTGCCACCTTGAAAATGGGAAAAGACCCATCTATTCCCAAGACTTTCGGGGTGACAGTCTCACACTGACAGAACACCTCGTAGAGTGTGCTGAGGCTGACTGATGGAATTCCGCGCTGCGATCTCATGTTTTTGCTTCCGTGAGAAGCCAGGGTTTCAGCTGTCTGCGGAGGGGGCAAGGCCTCCTCCCTCAAAGTGCCTGGGCTGCCGTTTCTTTGCCGAGTCGTGGTGGGATCTTGTGTTCTTAAAGTCATCCGAGTTTAATTATAAAACACCACTGTCAAAGCCTCTCCCTGCCGCACACAATCTGAAAGCACGCGACTATTCTTAGGGCGCCTATCGTAAAACATAATGCGAAAGCACCTCCAGCAAAAGCAGGAGCCCGCACTGCCGTCCTCTACATGCGCTGTGACCCACTTCTCAGGTGAAAATCTGACGATCGCCTCGGTTATAAAGCCAGCCCGTCCCCCTGTTTGCTGAAACGGGGCCCGCCGACAGGCCTTCCAGCACCAGCCGTGAGAATAGGGCGCCGACGTGACAAAACCTGACTCAGAGCCAGCGCTGATCTGAACGGTGGCTGTCACTGGCTGGCTGCTCCTCTGGTGTCATTTAACCCGACACCGTGCAGTCTTTGGCAAAAAATAGAGCACCTGAACAGGCTCGACGCATCATGGCAGTCGCAGCCAGACACACACACAGATCCCTCTGGGCCTCCGTGTCATTGGAGTATTCATTCAGTCACCAAAATTCTGCTGCAGTTTTTCTCTCTCCCCCATCACTCCCCCCCACCCTTCACTGTCACTAATACAAGACACTCAAAATGTGTCATACATCTTTTAAAAAGCTTCCAGAAATAATCAGCTTTCAACAGAATCATTATGTCCAACAGTAAAGAGGGAATGATTACAACTTGAAGTCACTGATAGGAAAAGTCATACAGTTTAATGTCAGAGAACTAAGTGGCTCATTGACAGCAGTTTTAGCATAATTTGACCTTGGATTACAAGAGACAAAAAGACATATAAGTGACATTGTCCTTTGAATGAATCTTGCGACCTTGCTTCCAGAGGCAATTTAACAATTAAATCCAGACAAACACAGTGAGTTCGATTCCTGCTTGAAGCCTTTAGCATAATCCGTGACTTTCTTTTCCTCTGAACATGAGCTTCACAAGTGGTCACCCTCCGATAATACAAGCCAAGAATGACACTGGACTCTATTTACTTGTTTCCCATGAAGACCTCTGTAGACAGCAAATACAGACACAAAATTGCCATTGCGTTTCACATTTGAAATAAACAGTGGAAAAAGCAACCTACAACAGTGCTCAGCCAAAAAAGTGTTGGTAGCATGTTACTTAATCTTTCTTTAAACAGAGGGAGAAAGTGTGTGGTCAGTGGAGGTTGCAGAGCAATACTGACTAGGCAGCCAGTCCCCACACTGTGGGAAGCATGGCTCAGAAAGCCTCTGTGAGCCAGGTTGGAAATTCTGAGTATCTCGCGCCATCACACAAGCTACAGGCTGTTAGACATTTCAGCATGCTGCGCTAAAAATGCTAGTGAGCTGTAACTACAAAGCTTCTTCACAAACTTTCCACTTTGTTAGCTCCCTCCCTGATAGTTTAGGATTGTTTTCCATCTGAATCTCCAAACCTTACAATGTTAAAGATCCAAAACATTTTGGATATAGGTCTCCATAGAGATCAAAATAATCAGAACATGGCTCCCTCATGAAGCCTTCACCATGCTTAATATTTGATCAATGTGTTTAAGATCCTTAGAGCAAGGATGGACACACACGTACACATACACACAAATATTATTTGCGTAATCTGCCTTGACATTAAGCATGGGTACACACAACGATACAAGCTGGTCCTTTCGTAATATACACAAAAATGCACAAAATCAGCAATACTATTTTCAGTTTGAGGAATTATGTTCATATCTAGTGTTTGATGGATTGGCTTTGGGTCAGAGATAAAAGGACATCTCCGCTTTTTGCCTACATCCTGCAAGCCAGTTTACTGTCATTAAAATATCACTTTCCAGTTGCTGGCTTAATTACATGAGATCTGATATTATGCACCTCTCAGTAAATCAAGGCAGTTTCTTTTTTTTTTTTACTACTCTGTATATGCTGTATTTAAAATCATTAGCAAACATGCAAGACCGTACTTATATAATATTATTCACAGCACATCTGAAGAACACATCTCTCTGGCAACATCTGTCAACACCCCATTGAACCCTTGCCCAAAGGAGATGAACACCTAGCAGACATGATTACCACAAAGAGGACCAGCATCAGCCTAGCATTTCAGCTAGTGATTAATGGCATCCTAAGTGAAGTGATTACAGTGCATTATTGTTCGTCACAGGAGCTGCAGTGAAAAGCCGACCACTGGAGCCCCCAGTATAAGAAACATTTTTATGATCTTGCTTAGGAACTTCATAGACATTGCGAGATTATTGGAAGGCTCAGCACCCTCATGCAGGTCCAATCCCCTATGCAGGTGTAGCTCACCTGGTAGATCATGACCCTGAAGTTGCGCCTCTTGAGCAGCTCCTGCTCGTTGCTCTCCAGCCGCTTGATCTGGCCGGCCTGCTTCTCCAGGCTGGTGCGCACCGTCTTGACGTTGACACTGACCTTGCGCACCTTCTCCAGCATCTTGTTGACGGTGTTGGCGGTGGTGGTGTGGTTCTTGGAGAGCTTGTTGAGCTCGCCCCGGATGCCGACCACTGAATGCTCCATGCCCGCCTGCCGCTCCTCCAGCCCGTTCTGCGTCTGCTGGATTTGGTCCACCACGCCGATGATCTTGTCCAGCAGGGCCAGCACCATCACCCCGTGTATCTGCGCCTCGCTCTTCTTCCCTGTCCCTGCCACCACCGGCGCCGCCTCTTCCTCCTCCTCGTCATCCTCGGCCACCGCCGCCACCGCCGACACCAGCGCCATCTCGTCGTCGTCGTCGGACGCCTCCGTTAGGGGCACGCGATCCAGCTTCACGCTCGAATCCGCCATGGCTGTCAACACTTCAGCAAGTTCAAGATCACACTCCGCTCGCGAACAAAACCGAGCACTGAGGGCACCCGAATTCCACACCCAGCACCGTTCCCCTCTCAGAAGGGCTCGTCTTCTTTCTTCACCGTTCCTTCCCTCTTGTCCTTATTCCAACTCTAGTCTACTTTGCTTTTTCCTCCCCTCCTCTCTCTCTCACGCTGATTCTTTCTCTCTCTTTCTGCCCTGGGACGCTGGCCAGCTGACGGGAGCGGACACTGCTCACAGCTACAGCATGCACGCACACACTCAAATGCCACAGCTCCCTGTCAAACTACCCAGTCAATCTCGCCTGCAACTTTCCCTTTCCTACCCCCCGCTGTTCAGAACCTCCCTTCCCCTCCCCTTCCTCCCCCAGCTGTTTGGTGACCTCACCTCATGGCAAGAAGCCCTCGCCCCCAGTCTCCACAGTCCCTGGGTGCAGAAACCAAGCCCCTCTGAGAAAAGGCTAGATTAGCTAATGAGAACCAGCAAAGAGCTCTTCACTTGAAGACACAGGTGCAGTGAATAGAGGAATTTGACATCTAGAGATACTTAGATCTGTTCTATCCTTGCAGGCCTCTTTCAATTAAACATTAATAATTATGGGAACTTCTCATCTGTTTCTATCGCATTGCATCTGTTTACAATATAATATTTTGGGTGAAGATGCAGAAAGGATAAGTAGGCAACATGATTCAAGGGTTAGAATAACAACAGTTGTCTGGTGCTGTCTCTGTGCATAAAGAAAGCGAAAGAGCAACAGGTGGCTAAATCGGGTGGCTTTGATCTGATCAGAGCACAATGCTGGACGCTCCTCCTTCCATTGTTGTTCAATTACAAGGGAAAGGATCATACAGAGAAGCGTGAGGTCAATAAGGACAGATTAATAAAGGCTTATCTTGTACAGTGGAAGCTGGGTGTGCCACAGTGTAACCCAGCTCACAGTCAAGCATTCAGACCAGGCAATAAATAACTGAAATAACATTAACACCCACACACATATACGTTACACACATATACATACATATATAATACACATACACACACACACACACACGCCATAAGCCACAGGCAGCTGGTAAAATAACCACCCTTTTAAAGCGGCGCTTTTTAAATTTAATATAGTATCACCAAATATGAAGGTGTTCCAGTTAAGGTGCCAGTTAAGGTGCCATGGTAGCTTATTAATTGAGTGCTGAATGTTTTTGGGCTGGACATGCCAAACAAGCCCCACCCTTGCATATGCTCTGAATGGAAATGTATGTAGCAGTGGCATGCCTGGCTTCTTTTTTGATCTTGCTGTTATTTTAACAGGCAACAGAGGCTCTTCTCGGTTGTTCCTCTGATGTCCATTAGATGGCGGACTTTCTACTGCTGTCCTCTGTCTTGGAAGAGTGCAAATCTTAAGGGACCCAGGCCTGGTAATTACAAGTCACCACACCTTTGTCAGTTCAATAGATTTTTGTGATAGCCACAAAAAGAGTCACTCAACCAATGCTTATGGCTAAAAGTACATACATTTCGTTACAGTATCAGTGTCAGATTCTTTACAGTTACCTCCCTGCAAATGATCTCACACCAGACAAGTTCAAGGAAGAAGTGCAGGACAAGAACATGGCCCTCAAAATTGCTGGTTGCCTCATAGATCACAGGGAAGGAGGGAGGTTTGATTCCTGCCCTACCCTTCTGCACTGTCTTCTCATAATATTTAGTCAGGTTTCAGAGGTATCATTGTCACTTAATTTATTTTGCTTGGCAGACACCCTTATCCACTTCACAATTTAAGAACAATGAACAATGCACAATGCCCTACCCTGGACTCAAAATCAGCAGTCTATTGCTACACTGCTACACATATGACATAGCATTGGAACCTAAGCAACATGTGTGCAAATGAAAAATGCACTGACCTCTTCAGTTGCAATGGACTATGATTTTCACAGCACATAATCAATACAACTGCAAGAGGATTATTTTTGCATTGTTAATGGGTAGCAATACATTTCTCGTCTTTAAAACAAGAGAAGGAAAACAATAATTGCTCCATATATATATATATATATATATATATATATATATATATATATATATATATATTTTATTTTTTTTTAGTTATTTATTTTTATATACACATATACATATAAAATGTCTGAAGGATCTATCTGGAAGTACTTAATGGTGAAATCTAAGATTGAGCGCTGACGAATGCTAAACAGCAATGCATAGATGTACACAGGTTTGCCATTTGCAAGAGTGGCATTCTATCATCACAGCAAATCAAAGCTGCACAGAGTTTATTCAACCCCATTCATATTTTTTCTATATCTATATATCAGCACCTGTCTATAAAACATTATGACATATTGAAGAAGCATGATTGCCTGTAAACATCACAAAGAAGCACAGCACTGTCAAATGTACACTCAGCAGAAACATTGACCAACAGCATTACAATGGCTTATGCAATTGAATTGGGCTAATATGTTGTGGGTTCAGGATGTTAAGTGAATATGCTACCAGTGAGTCACTTAGGATTGCTCAGTCAAATCAAGGGCCATTTGGGGAAGAATCCAGGTTATGAGTCAGGAACAGAGGAACTTGTTCTGATTCACATATGCATTGAAATATGCAGGCCCTTTTTTGCTGACAAGAAAAATACAATGTCTGAAGAGGATGTATGTGGCATTGTGATGTGGGCATTGGGAAAGTGGTTAAACAGTGTGGTGACTTCACTTTCAGACCTAGACTCTCAAAAAAACACAAGGTGAAAAGAAACCAAGAAAACAAACAATGCTATCTGAGAGTGTACTGTTTCCTTATACTGTGATAACACCAAGTAATGCTAATTTAATATGTGTGGTATTATCCCAATACAGGCCACCAGTTTCTACCAATATATCCATTGACAATGTGAATTTTTTTTTATTTCGCAATTGCTAATTCAGTTTTTTTTTTAAACAGTAGTCAGAGATACGTAAAGCAGAACATCTTTGCTCAACATCCCAAACTTATCAGCAGAACTTCTTAAGCACTGATACAAGGCCGCACTGCACAATAGTGGCTGAGAACACATGCTGACAGAAGACCAGGAGACTGCCGATCTCAACACTGTGTGAAAACCGTGTTATTTGCGGGGAAGCCAAGAGCAGATCATTCAAGACAAAATATTTGGTAATATCCAGAGTCAATTTCAAAAAGGTTGACTTAGAAATAAAATTTCGGAGTAACTTTGTCATGTGGAACTGCATGTGCTTCCATTGCAATGCATGCAAACATGAATAGTTCTGGGGAAAAATCACATATGTCACAATGGTGGTCCCTCCCTCCATATTCTCGTTAACTAAAAGGTACTGAGGAAATTCTCTGCCTGGCATTGAAAAGTTTACAACTGCCGTTTCTATGTGGGCTTCACTCCCTCAGGCCATGGAAGTAGCCTGTGATGATATCAGTACTGAGGTCTGCCAGGCATGGATCCAGTGGACAAAGTGATATTTTCCACACTGCCTGGCCAGGGAAAATATTTGTCATATAGATGAAGTTTGTGGCCAGACAAATAATGAAACACTGCCAAGCAGCTCTTTTGTTAGCTTTATTTCCGTTTTTCATGCACACACATTTAATGAAATGCTTTTCAGTTTAACCACCCTCAGAGTTCAACTGCATTTTGTGAAAATGACATTTTGAATGAAAAATGCTTGACTCTCAAACCAAAATAATGAGACATCCAGGGAGAATCTCTTTAAGAACAAATACATAAAGGAGGGGGATCTTTTGTTCATTTGTTGGTTTGTCAGGACACGTACTTTCATCGTTGCACCCTATATTTTCTTGACAATACTCTACTGTGACTGCCAGACAGCCTGCATTCATAGCATCCAGTGAAGACATGTGATCATTCATGTGGATGGTGGTCACAGACCTTCCATGGCCAGGCTGAGAAGAATTCCTCAATGGGATTCAAGAATGGGGAGTATGGAGAGAGAAAAACCATCTGCATATGAGGGTATGACACAAACAATGCAATGAGAGCATAGTGACTGAAACTTACATTGTCTTATATGACGATAATCTCTGGGACCTCAGGCCCCACCAGCTCTCCCCTTCCTGCAGTAGTATCAGAAATCACAATACTAATACTGTGAAGAAGCCCCACCTGCACACACTGATACCTCATCTTTAGTCAGAATTGTTCTAAAGATACCCTGTGCAGCTGTGTAAAACAGCTGGTTTCTCTTCAAGACCTGACAGACGGGGGGAATAAATACTGACTGTATTTCTATCATGAAGTGTCACTGTTTTGAGAACATCAATGGTGCTTCAAGAAATGTGCAATAAATTCAGAAAACCTGCAATTACATTGTCATAATTAAATGATCTTATTTTGATATCATAACTTGAAAGATACCATAACTTTAAATTTTATCATCTTGATCCAACAGATTTTTGCATGTATCTACTTTTTCGAAAGCACTAAACAGTTCTGTCTTTAACGCATTAAAATTTGCGAATACAGTTACTGTTCTACAAAATGACACTTTGGTGTTTTATGCCAACCGGCTTAAAAAATAAAAGCATTGATTTTAAAATTACTTGAAGCAAAGTGGTAAAGCCATGACACGAGGCACCGAGGGGTTGTCGTCACGTGACGCGAGTCCCCGTTTCGTGACGTTACGTTCTTGCTGGCTGAGCCCGATCAGCTGATATTTCCTGGAGGACAGGGGAACGCGAAGGTGCGGCAGCCGGAAAGCTTCGGTAATAGTAGGATACTGACTTATTAATGTATTTATACTGATTGCAAAAGGTGAAAACAAATGGAAGTAGATATCTGCATAGTGTGGTCTCTGATTACGCAATGTTTTTGCAAATTTAGTTCGTCACAAAAATGGTTTTAGCAAATTAGCTAGCTGTAGCTGCTCAGGTAACGTTAGTTTTAGTTAGTCCAGCTCAAAAATAGCTCATTACCTAGCTAGCTATAGCTTATTGTAAACTTATGAAATGTTTCGTTGATGTAGTTAGTAAGTAATTACCTAGACTCTGGCTTGTTAAGTTATCCGGTATCCAACAGTGTTCACTCTTGTCTAGCTAGCCTGATAACGATTTGTAACGATAGCATACATAGCTAACGTTAGGTGTTTATGGATAGCTAAGTGAGCTAGTGAAGAGAATTAACGTTACTTTACTTAAAAGTTATTTTAGTCTTGTGTTTAAATGCAGCCGTGCAGGTAGTTAGCTAACTAACAAAAGACAGCCAGCTGATTAGCTAAGCTTTGGTACGACTTATCATCTGACAAGCGTAAGATGTTAGTTAGCAACTCTTGTAGCTAGGTTAGCTAGCTTGCTACCTTTTTTCATAGTTGACTAGATTGGTTTGTCATCGAGTATGCGTTGAAAATATGCAGTGTTTTGTTTTACGTGTTGATATTTGTTGCTGGCGTAACAGGTGTGTGTAGTGAATATTGCCTATACAAACGTAGCTTTACAATTACTACGTAAACCTTTTTTAAAATTTGTACAAGTGTCCTGGTCTGCATCGCTTAGCGAGCAGGTAAGCGGTTTAGTTAGCTAGCTAGCCATCGGCCCTGTCAAAGACATTTCTGCATCACCTGTAGCGTCACGTTCAACCAACAGTAACTTACAAGTGTCATCGGGGTTGATTTGTATAATGAGATATGCCTATGCTATTTAACTTGCTATTGCTAATCATTGTAAAGCACATGGAAAATGTGGATGTACTGGAGATCGGTGATCGTTAAATTTGAGAACAATCAGTGTTGGTTCAGATTTTTTGTTTGTTAACTCGCTATGTGGATAAATAATCTGTTTCGAAAATCAGGGTATTGTTTGTTATAAGCACCTGTTAGTCAGTGAGGGAGAGGGGGGAGGATGGATGGATCTGATCCTTTAGTACGATGATACGTGGAGTCACGCGATGCAGCAGTTTAATCCTTTATCCTTGGAGATAATTACTTTGTTACTCACTTCACATACAGAAATGTTGATTCTTAAATTTCGTGGAAACAGCCCGAGATCACAATTTCAAGCCAACTGAAAATAGCCTAGTTTATCCACTGACTGATATCTCAGTTTTGTTTGAAAGGATTCCTGTGATATTTGTATTTAGTTTGTAGATTCCCTTATAAAGTTATTCAAGTCCACAAAGAGGAAGAAAAGCTGCTTTTTCTCTTTCACTTAATGTACAGGGGTGAACTTCCTGTGAAAAGAGTGACACTGAAATGAAGCGATTCATTGCACAAAAATGAGTAAAGTGGAAAAAAATATGGCTTTATTTCAGTCTTTAAGTCCTATCTTGGATCGGTTGTTAATGTATTTGTTCCACTTCAGTCATGTGCTCCTGCAGGGTTGTGTGACATTTCACACTTAAGTTATAGAGACTGCTTTGATAATTACTGAGCAATTAACATCAATCTTCCACATTTGTTTGCTGAGGAGAATGTGGAATCTCCAGGAACATTAAAATATCTCCAGTTTTATTTGACTGTAAAGTATGTAAAGTCACTCATAATGCTCAAAATAGCTGATAGGAGAAAATGTCCCATCAAGTAACATCAGTGTCACTCTCCTAAAGCTCCATGATCCTTACAAAATCAACACACTACCCTAGTAGTGATGCACCAAAAATCATGCATGCCAATACAATAACAATGTGTTTTAGTCCTGTAAGTATAACAGTGTGGTTTCTCTCCACAGGATAAGAGGACTAAGAGACAGGATTTTACTGCATAGCTGAGCGGGCATATCCATTGCAACCATGGGGGAGCTCTTCCGAAGTGAGGAGATGACCCTGGCTCAGCTCTTCCTCCAATCAGAGGCTGCGTACTGTTGTGTCAGTGAGCTGGGAGAGCTAGGAATGGTCCAGTTTCGTGATGTGAGTTCTGGGGTTGCAAGTGTGTGTGTGTGTGTATTCCATCAAGTAGTCCCTCTCTCTATCTTTTATATCTTTATTTACCTTTCTGCCAGACTGAATATTCAAGCATGTTTTCAGGGTCACATTGTCGCTGATCATATTTAAATAGCTGAAATTTAGGTGAGCATCAGAAGCCTTTCTAAACAAACCTATGAGCCATAAAGGAAGCAGAAAGGAGGGGAAAACTTGGCCATATGACCTCCTCTCATTGCTAATGCTTTAATGTCATCTGTATCTTTATCCAAGACAATTGTAATTAATGTAATGGAAATGTACTGTTTGCACACAGCTGAACCCAGACGTGAATGTATTCCAGCGAAAGTTTGTCAATGAAGTGCGCCGTTGTGAGGAGATGGACCGCAAGCTGAGTGAGTGTCTGATGTGATTTCAGAGCATGTTACAAACTTGTGAGGTCCTGAGGGGAATATTGTGATACTGTTCTAAATATGGATGCATGATCAGTTGCTATAAAAAAATAACTGTACAAGGACATAAAAAAACACTAATGGTCAATTTCTTTACAACGAGTTCTTACAGTTTTTACAACGAGTTCTTATTACATTTACAATACAACATTAGCAAGTAGCCTTGTGTGCTCTGTACGATCTCTTCAACACAAAATAGTAATGTATGAATAAATACACCACATATTAACCAGGTTCAGTCAAGTTTTCAGAGGAAGCAAGGGGTCATATTTGTGATGTTGATGTGAGAATGTGGTTTGCCATAATCATCAAAGCAATGGCTTACACACGGTGTGCTGCTTCCTGTATATGAAGCTGTACTGCTCTTCATGCACTGTCACAGGGTTTGTGGAGAAGGAGATCAAGAAAGCCAACATTCCGATCGTGGACACAGGAGAGAACCCTGAAGTCCCCTTTCCAAGGGACATGATTGATCTGGAGGTAACGCGGTGCTGTCCCTTTCATCCATAACATTTGAGAATCCATTACACCACGTGGAAGCGAGCTCCTCTGATCTTCTGGTACATTTCACACAGACCCCATGCCCATCAAAGCAGGGACGGAAATAGGCAGTATCACATCACACTTCACCAGTCAAATCACGATGCAAATGATGCAATTACAAATTTGCCTCACTGCACCTGCAAGGTGGTGCATTTCTGTTGCAAACATTTCCGCAAGCAGTTGTAGCAGAAGCAGCCAAACTGAATTCATGCTGTCACTGCTGTAGCTGCACTCTGCTGTTTCTGCAAATCGAAAAATTGTAAGCTGATCATGGCTGTGGTTTTGAATTAAAAATGACTGAAAATAGTGAAAATGAGTTAAATGTTATACATCAGAAAGGAAACAATGAACGCAGTGCTCAGCTGAAGTATCCATACATTAAGCTGAATTGGTTAACTGTAAAAAGTTTGTCCATATTGAGAGGTCAAAATATCAAAATATGAAATGCAGTAGATAAAAACTGCATATACTGTATGTCTGTAACCAGAATAAATTGTGCTTCACAGTAAGTAAGCTTAAGCACTACACAAACACATGAATCCAGGAGACTGTGACATTTCCCAAAAACTGCTATTCAAATAACAATTTGTGTTGCTTATTTGCTATGCAAAAAAAAGCACAGTCCATTGTAAAGCACTGACTTCCTGCTCCACAGGCTACCTTTGAGAAGCTGGAAAATGAGCTGAAGGAGATCAACACCAACCAGGAGGCCCTGAAGAAGAACTTCCTGGAGCTGACCGAGCTCAAGCACATCCTGCGCCGCACCCAGCAGTTCTTCGACGAGGTCGGGTCCAGCGCCCCATCAGCCGCGCCCCTTTCCACCTTCTCATTGGCTACCAACTAACAGCCTCACCATGGCTGCCTGATTGGCTTTGCATTCCTCCAATATGCTCTAAATGACGACCATGACGACGGTCACCGCCATGATAGCAGGCAGATGACTGTTTATGTGCATGGCATAATATGGACAGAAGTCACGTGTCTCAGCAGTCCTGAAGGCCTGTACATCCCCCCCCCAGTCTGATAAAAGCTTATCTCTTGTGTTTATTTGGTCCCGGATCATTTTCTCCAACCTGTGCAATGTAATTAAATTGGTAAATATGCCCTTGAGAGATTATGGATGGGGCTTTAAAATGTTTATGAGGTGCCCTCATCGCTAGCAGCCTCAGTCTAATGCTGTCAAGTGGCTTGTCTCATACCTTTGACCCGAATCTGATCTGCTTCACTGCATTCTCAGGCACGGCTGTGTGAAGTGTAAATGTTAACGTCCTCCTTTACCAGTCCTTACCAGGTCAAATTGAGGTAAATCATTCAGCCAAATGTGTTGCTTCTCTTACAAATCATTGACCTTTGGATTCAAACATGAGTGTTGTTTACCACGTAAGTATAAAAGAGTTGCTAGGATTTGGCTGAGCCCAATGGCACAGTCGTCTGTTGTTCATGCTTTTATGGGAGGGTATTTTGTCATTAAGGCTCTGCAGTCAACACAGCACAGCGACCGTCGACTTTGGGGGTGGGGAGGTTATTCCTGAACCTAAGTACGGTTGGGCTCTTTGCATGTCCTAAATGGAACAGATTAATTTCTGCAGTTTGTGATGCCAAGTAATATTTCCAGTATTTAAACTGGATCAGAGTGATTGGGTGGGTGGATTGTGGGTGGGGGTGGCTGGACTGTCATAAATCAAAATGGCTGCAAACATCTAATGATGTCCTTTTCCCTCGTCCTCTACTATAAAGGTCAGGGGCCACTGAGTGCTTGTGGGGTTGGTACACATCCTGCTGGCAGGAAACGGGCAAAGTAGCTGTTAATGGCATGCGGCTCACCCCCTCCTTTTCCTCCTCGTCCTCCTTTACACAGGCCTGTTCTCCATCCCTCCATCCCCTGCCTTGCCTCCGTAGTCTGCTTTCTGGGCAAATCTCCCCAGTGTGTTTTTTTCCCTCTCCATGAAATACCGTTCCTACCCTTTCATCTGCTAAGCTTCTGTGCTGTGTTAATGACATGCTGTGTTTGCCCTCCCATTTCAGTGCAATTATTCAGATTGATTTCCCATTCGTAGATAAGCTGTAGAGTGTACCAAGCATTTTTACAGCTCTGAAAAGCAAAATGAAAATTGGTGGTAATGCTCCCGAAGAAATGGGAATGGAGTCTTTGGAGATTACACTGGGCGGAAGAGTGCAAATTATTATATAACTCATCATAATAGACATTGCAATTAATTGAAACTTTTCTTCAAAAAGTCAACCAGATATGCTTGGTTCAACGTACAAGGCTGTCTTATACAAGCTTGGTGCGTGCATCCAACATATGAGTTGGTATTTCCTTTTTCATAGGACATGGACAACCCCGAGTGCTGTATAAGTTTGATCTTACCTCTGAAATGGTGCCCCCTCTCCCACTTCAGTGATGGTGTTTGTTTAAGGCAATGTACGTTGGTGTTCTTCCGCCTTTGTTAACTTTGTGTCCTGTGCTGGAGTCTGTGTACAAATCCAGTTCTTTGTCATGCCACTGTCTCTCCCCCTGTCTCCCCCCGTTGCCCCCTCTCTCTCGCACAATCCCGTCCCGCCGCATGCCACTAACTGGGGTGATTAGTTGTGTGGTCGCTTTGTGAATCCAGGCTCAATTCCATCGTCATCAGCAGATGGAGGACCCACACCTGCTGGAGGAGTCGTCCACCCTGCTGGACCCCAGCGAAGTTGGACGGGCGGCACCGCTGAGACTGGGGTAAGTTCTGACCTCCCAAATTTACCTGTCGGCCAGATCACACCTTTGATACTCCTTCTGACCTAAGGGAGGATGACACCCCTGTGGTAGTTATTGGATTCAGTTGCTCTGACATAGGTTACATTTTGACACATTATCTGCCTATACAGCTGGATGTTCACAAATGCAGTTTAAGTAAATTTTCAGCTTTGCTCAGTGGTATAATGGCATCCATTTTCTAACCTCCTCAACTTCAACCTTTAGGAAACAAGTCCAAGCCATTAACCACTAGTTTTGCTTCAGAGAAATGCTTTGGTCTGAGGTTGGAATGGAGTTGCACATGTGGGCCTTCAGAGCAATCAGTATTCGCATGTCTGCACTGGCTACAGATAAGGGTGTTTACTAGGTAAGATTAGGTCACATTACTGTACTGTAATGGAGTGTGATATGCAGAAACATTGGGCTGACTGTCACATGATTGTTGTACACAGTTCACTGCAATAACTGTTGCTGCGTCAATGGGAGGGAGCAACACCCAGGAAGACGACTGCATGTCGATGTGCCAGGCCTTCTATGTCACTTGATCTGTGGCCACAGGCTGCCTGTTTACTATGTGAGAGAGAGGCCTGTAATTTGAGTCTTAGAACCACAAAGCCTCTATAGCTTTAAGTTCTTGCTTATTACACCGGAGAGGGGAGAGGCTGAGAATCGGTGCATGGTGACAGGGTGGACATTGAGTTGGCTGGAATGTGGAGGCTGTGTAGGGGCCCAATAGATTGGCCTCTGTGGCTTTATGACAACATGACCTCAGGCTGCTTCCTGCTCTGAGCTACTGCTGTACAAGAGAGACAGTGCTGAGTCAATTGCCAACTAACTTACAGAAAAGAAGTGCTGCATGCTGTAGACGTGCTAGCAGACTCATAGCATTGTGGTTGATTTTTTTTTCCGTCAGAAATGCATTAATGTCAGATTATGTAGCCTGTTGTGGAGACCTTGAATGCGCAGAACCATGTTGCTTAGTGTGGTTGTCTGTGCAGGTTTGTCGCTGGGGTGATCGGCAGGGAGAGGATACCCACATTTGAGCGGATGTTGTGGAGGGTGTGTCGTGGAAACGTCTTCCTGCGACAGGCTGACATTGAGGACCCCCTGGAGGACCCCACCACAGTCAGTACTAGTGTGCTTTCAGACTGCTCCACCGCAGTTATTACATTACATTATTGCCATTTAGCAGACAGGCGCTCTTATCCAGAGCGCCTTACGTAGGTTAGTTTTATACATGTTACCCAGTTATACAGCTTGATATTTACTGAGGCAATTCTGGGTTAAGTACCTTGCCCAAGGTTACAACAGCATTGCCCCAGTGGGGAATCGAACCGGCAACCTTTCGGTTACAAGTGCTGCTCCTTACCACTATGCCACACTGCTGCCCAGTTACTGTCATGACTGCTGTAGTGTACCTTTTTATCCTGATACTCTTTTTTGCCAACAAAAGCAACATTCAAGCAAAAGACTTTCAGGGGGATGAGGTTGCCTGCTAAACAAGGAAGTATGTACAGGGCAGGAAAAAATAGGCTAAGCTGGTGTAAACTCACAGTGAATTGTAATGTCTGAATAGCAATAATAACATTTCAGTCCCTCTGTCACTGTGTTTATTGTGTGCCATCCAGCTGAATGTATGGTAGAGGCTGGAGTCAGACAAGGACACTTCTGCCTCCCTCACATGATGTCGTGATGTCATGTCATGTTTTTTTCCTTTGCAGGGAGACCATGTTTACAAGTCGGTGTTCATCATCTTCTTCCAAGGTGACCAGTTGAAAAACAGGGTCAAGAAGATTTGTGAGGGGTAAGGTTCAGCCACATGGCAAAGGGCTTGCTTGTTGATGTTAAAGTTGAGAAGTTGGTCTAGCAATCTGGATTTAAGTTGCTTTTACTGATGGATAGTCAAATGTTGCAACTATGGAAGCTGCTTGCTAGACTGAAGCTTGGATCCAGCAAATGCAAGGCTTGGCATCGTGCAGCTATTGTATGTGGACGGCCTTTACCATGTATGTCCTGCTGTACTTTCCTCACTCATTTCTCCGTCTGCTCTCGGTGTCTCCCAGGTTCCGGGCGTCGCTGTACCCCTGTCCAGAGACTCCCCAGGAGAGAAAGGAGATGGCGGCGGGGGTCAACACCCGGATTGATGATCTTCAGATGGTATGGGCTGCCGTGCATTGGAACATGGCTGCTCGATCCTGCCTGCGTTCTCTCATTTAATGTGACTGGGGCAGAGCATCATGCTGCGTGGTTTATATTCATGTGCTGACCCTGCCTGTTCCTCCTTGAACCCTAAACCAGGGCAACGGGGAAGGTGCAAAACTCAGTGGACCGTTTGCAAGACTAGCCCATGCCCTCAGCTTTGTTGAAGCGTCTGTTTTTTGTCATTGCGTGATGTGTCTAACTTTGAAGTGACGCATTGAAGGAAGCTGTGGTGTCTAGCAGCAGATCTGTACAGACACAAGGGCTGAACTTTGGGTTAATGTAGAAATTCGTGGCTGGGGCTGTCTAGCCAGCTGGACTGCTAGTACTTTTTCACAATACCATGAAGCAGTACGCTTGTAACCTTGTACAGCGGGCTCTAAACAGTCCATGGTAATGCTGAGCTGTATGTTCTAGTTAATATAAGTAAGCCTCTGTGGCAAGTGAGGTTATTTGGTCCCTTTTCAACCCCAGTTTCTTCAGTCGTCCATTGCATTACAGTCTGTCTAGCTTCTGACTCTCGCGAAAATTGTACAATTCCTTTCTGTGCAGTGGTAGACACACCACACATGAAATGCAGCTGGATGATTACCCCATAAAACATGAGTTGGAGCTCAAGCACAATGTGACTGCAGATCAAATCGAGTTAGAGGGGAACATTATCGTAATTAGCAGATCTATTGACTTAATCTACTTAATCAGAACAAGGAGGCCACTTGTAGATCAGTTTAGAAATGATTGAAATTAGATTATTGCTGTTTACATAGCAGGACAGTAGTCCGGAATCAGACTGGCAGTGCTGTGCCCCAAAGCATGCGCCTGGTCGGGAGATAAAAGCCTGCGAGGCATAAAGTTTGCAGTCAGCACCTGCCTCTGGCCGTCAACACTGGAAGACACATGCCTTTGCTAGCCCCTGTCAGCCGCTCAATGAAGAGCCGTGTGGAACCGCCGATAACTCTTATCTGCCACCTGCAGATGGGCCTATTGTGGCCAGGGAGGGCGGTGTTCCTGGTCAGTGACTCATTGCAAAAGCGCCTCGGCCACAGGGATCAAGGCTGCCCCCATCACCCCCTCCCCCTCCCTTTCTTTTCCATCTAATCTGGCATTTAGATCTCGGGCTCCTTGCGCCAGTGTTGTCTGGCGATTCTACATGTTTTAGAATTGGCAATGCCTGTAGGTGCTGAACACAACAATGCCATGCATGGACTTGCCATGCATGGAGCAGCCCTCAAGCAAGTGAACAACGTGTGAGGGAGCGAAGAAATATCCGAATGAATGATGACCGTGTGCAGCGTGCTAAGAGGATTCGGGGCTGCGGTCATTTCCTAATCTGCAGGTTTAAGCTGTGGATCATACGGTTTGCTGTGGGAGGCGAAAAAATATCCCCAGCCTTATTTGGCTAGGAAACACAGAGCTCTATACACTCCCCTCTCCCCTCACTAAGGGAGTTGACACCACCCCCCACCCCCTGCATGCCCACTCCCACACTCCCACATAGTGACCATGCTCACTCACTCCTGGCCTGGCTGGTATGGCCTCTATTCCGGTGGCCCTGTAATACTCCACAGTGAGTCATTGACCCGGCAAGCCCACGCTCCAGTGGCATGTCTGCCAGACTCCCGTCCCCTGGATCAGTTCCAGCCACCGTTGGGGGGGACCGAATGCCAGCCTGCTTTACACTTCGGAGGGCCCCCGTGCAGCGTGTGGGGAGGCTTTAATTCCGTCTCCACCATGTTTATTCGGTGCAAACAGTTGTGCATGTGTGGACACGGGGTATGACCGCGTGGGTTGGGAGAGGGTTTGCTGATGGCTCATCTCACGGCATAGACCCCCGGTGAGTCACCCCGGGCGGATACCCCTCGTTCCAGAGGTCACAGCTGAGTCTGACAATTCCTAGCACAGTACAGTACCTGTCAAACATTTGTACACACCTGATAAAGATAATGGGAAAGATGCATTCAGAGGCATTTTGATCTGTGCCTAAATGCTTGAAATTTGTTTTGCAGACAAATATAAATAGTGAAGTTGAGGCCTATGTATGAATTTTCTTTACAAAAAAAATTGTAACTTTTTTTGGCTACTTTGAAGAATCTAAAATATAAGATTTGATTTGTTTAACACTTTTTTGGTCACTGCATAATTCCATTTGTGTTATTTCATTGTTTTGATATCTCTACTGTTATTGTAAAATGTGGATAATAGTAAAAATAAAGAAAAACACTTCTGTGAGTAGGTGTGTCCAAGCTTTTGACTGGTACTGTACATTAGATCCCTTTAAAAGATGCTGAGTGCATAAGGTGTACTTGGCACTGCTGTTGAGATACTGGGCTGTAAATGCATATTTACATATAAACGAATAAACTCTGTGTACTGAATGCTGAGCGCGGCACACAGCGCCGTGTTGCTGGCACGTTGCCACTGATCGGCTGACTGCCGCCTTCCTGTAATACCTCAGTCCTCCTTTGGTGTGGCCTGAGCCCAGCCTGCTTGTGTGTCCAGGTGCTGAACCAGACGGAGGACCACCGCCAGCGGGTCTTGCAGGCCGCTGCCAAGACCGTGAGGGTGTGGTTCATCAAGGTGAGGAAGATGAAGGCCATCTACCACACACTCAACTTCTGCAACATCGACGTCACCCAGAAGTGTCTGATCGCCGAGGTGTGGTGCCCTGTCTCAGACCTGGACTCCATCCAGTTTGCCCTGCGTAGAGGCACGGTGAGTGAAGCATCAACGAATTGACATCGGTTACTCCAAAAAAAAAAAACTGTGCGCACACACTGTGGAACTTACAGATGGGGAATATGAACCTCTTGCTTTGTCCTTTTTTCCTGACTGGCTTCATTGCAACCAAAGTGCTCCTGGAATAGGCTGTTGGGCCAGTGGTTATTGTCAGTCATGTTCACAGTTAATCTTATTGTGATTCCCAGATATTATTTTCTTCAGACACATTTTCTTTAGCATTTTTGCTCAAGGTAAATTTTAGATCACAGCACCACTGCATGTAGAATTCATGGGTAGAGGTGCTGACTGTGGTTGGGAATCATGGTAGTTCAGTGTAATCTAAACCAGGTCTTATGACTGCTAGTGACTAATGGGGAACTCTGGAGCTGACTTATCTAATGCCAGAATAACACAAACATGATGCTCATGTCCTGGGGTCTCATAGTAAACATCATTGGTACGCCTAATAGTAAGGAGCATTCCTGTGCTGACCCCAGGGCTTGTGTGGGTGGTGCGGGGGCAGGAACTGCAGCCTGGGTGAGTCACGCTAGGCTATGTTCCCTTGAGCTATGCCAGGTGGACAGAATTTAACTCGCTTGGGTGGACTTGTGAGACTTCTGCAAGAATGGCGGGGGTTGTTTGTTGACACCAGTTAGGGTCGTATCAAGTGTCAGACTTCCCCTGATACAGCTGCTGTGCTTTTCTCTACATATTACCCTTACATACTTTATATTATTATATTTTATAATTTATAATTTACCTTATGAAATGTTGGTTTAATGTTGACGGGTCACTTTCTTTACTGGGAACTGTTGTTTTAAATGTAAAATACACTGTATAACTGGCCAGGCACCGCTACAGTAGATTTCATTTAGATCTGTTTACCAGTTCTGTGATGTAGAGACCTGTGGCTCTCCTGAGAGAAAAAAAAAAACACCTTTCTTCTGGTGTGGTTTTTTCAAGTTCTCGTTTTGGCAGGTGCTAATAGGGTTTGTGTTTGTAGTACATATATTTGCATTCACACCCACAAGGGGTCCAGATTCCATAGTTCCAGAGTAGAGCAGGGCCAACCCCATTGGGTCCACTGTGGAATTTCTCAAGGTCAAGGGTCAGAGTGGCCAGGGGTCACCAGAACTGTAACCCTAACCATTAACTATCTTGTGAGGAGTTTTCTGTCACCGTCCCTGTCCATCCATCTGTACCCTGACGAACACAGCCTAAGGCACGGCAGAGAGAGAAGGTTCACATCATTCTTACACAAGTTCAGTGCATAGCGGCGTGAGGCAGTGTAGCGGTAGCACACTGAGAGAGGCTCTACAGCGGGGACAAGACATGGACAGCGCATGCCAAAGGGTTTAGTACTGTCACGCATGGCATTCACTTTCCGTTTTAATTTATCACTCCGCTATTTTTACTGCTGTGTCCAGATTAAGATGTACCCTCCCCTCGCTGCAGCTTTCTACAGCTTTAGCAGAATTTTCCATTAGCTCTGCATCTTCGTATGAGCGGTGAGGTGTAGGCTCATGGTTAGTCTAATCATTCTCCACCATCTAGTACTGTGCATGTGGTGTTTCCTCTTTCTTTGCAGTTTACATGAACTATTGCAGTCACTTCTTAAGGAGACGGGAGATGGTTCTGGTGGTAAATATGGTTCTTGAGTTTGAATGGTTTACCTTTTGATTCTTTTGTGTCACTCTGGCTAATCAAAAGAACAGTGGTATTTGAGACCATGTGCTTGGCAAGGTACCATCAAGAAAATCTTGACAATGCACAATGAAGGGAATAATAACATACGGGTACGGCTAGCACAAGGAAAGTCCTTTGGTTCGCATTAAACGTTGATATTTCTGTGCTGTACTTTTTATCATTTTCTCACTCAAGCTTAGACAGCATTAGAAACAGCAAAGCCTCATCAACTCAGGTTGAGTGAGGTCAAAGAACTAAATTGATTCTTGTAAAAACTGTATCAAATTTAATTCTGTTCTCTATCAATTTTTCTTAGTCCAGGCCTTGGTTCTCTCCTGCTTAGACTATTGCAATTCCCTGCTTCCTGCCCTCACTGCACATGCAATCAAATCCCTGCAGCTTATTCAGAATGCTGCTGTTCGGTTGGTCCACAGTGTCCCTAAATTCTCACATAGCTCCCCCTTCCTGATCTCCCTTCACTGGCTACCAGTGACAGCTCGCAACTCGTTGAAAATGCAGGTGTTAGCCTACCAAGCAGTGCAGGAAATGGCTGCCTCTTATCTCCAGTTGATCGTCCGAGGCTACACACCAGCCAGACCACTGCGCTAAACTTCTTCACGATGCTTGGCTGCCCCCCCCCCACCTTGCATCCCGATCATATTCGCTGTCTGTGTTGGCCCCTGTGTGGTGGGATGAGCTTCCTGTTGCAGTTGGTCATTCAGCCTAAAAGCTGTATGGTTTTCTTCTTCTACGATTTTTCAGTCTGTTTGCCCTGAATGTATTGCCAGCACGTATTTTTAGATTTTCTATGATTTGTTTAACTGGAACAGCAACAATGATCTTAGGATATCCTGGTACCATAGGCATTACATAAAACTACGACGGAGAAGTGGTGGCAGCTTTTTTGTTATGTCTTGTCCTGTTGAGCAGGACCCATGGTTGAAGAGGCATGAGTCCTTCAAGTGCATTGCTTTGTTTGAGCATGTAGTAGAGACTGTAGTGTAGGAGACTGTGATGTGACTGTGCTTGTCTCTGTGTCCTTAGGAACGAAGCGGCTCGACCGTGCCCTCCATCCTCAACAGGATGCAGACCAAGCAAACCCCGCCCACCTACAACAAGACCAACAAGTTCACCTCTGGCTTCCAGAACATTGTCGATGCGTACGGGATCGGGACATACCGGGAAATCAATCCAGGTAATGAGGCAGCAGTGTAGCATAGTGGTAAGGAGCAGAACTCGTAACCTGGTTTGAATCCCCATTGGTGCACTGCTGTTGTACCCTTGGGCAAGGTATTTAACCCAGAATTGCCTCAGTAAAATATCCAGCTGTATGAATGGGTAATGTAAAAAATTGTAACCTATGTAAGTCACTCTGAATAAGAGCATCTGCTGAATGCCAGTAATGTAATGTAATGTCTTCTGAGCCTCATTCTCTCATCCCAACAACTCAGTGAATTTCTCTGTAATGTGAGGCTTGTTCTGTTTCTGTGATCAGCGCTTGTGTGGTTTCTCCTGCAGCCCCCTACACCATCATCACGTTCCCTTTCCTGTTCGCGGTCATGTTCGGCGACCTGGGTCACGGGGTGCTCATGACGTGCGCTGCCCTCTACTTGGTCCTGAGGGAGAGTCGGCTTCTCGCCCAGAAGAATGACAACGAGGTACGGAAGGCCCAGATAAACTGCCTTAGTGTGAGATGGAGATGAAAGTGCTTTGAAATTTGTTCTGGCTTGAAGCTTCAGCATTGACGAAAATGGAGTGGACTCAGGTTCCATTAAAGAATTGCCAAGCACAGGGGATATGGAAGGAGAATGATAGGATCAGTTTCAAAGAAGCACTGTTTTAGATGTGTGGATGCCTGGAACCGTTTTGTGAGTTAAACCAGGCCTTGATAGAGCATGGAGGTGCGGAGCACAATTGACATTAGAGGGAAACTAACCAGTGGAAATGATAAATCCGCAATCTGTCATCCACTGCCAAAATAATTAGGATTTTTCCAGCTACTCTAATGTGACATGCTTGGTCAGCAACTCCAGATCCTGTTAATTAACATCTAAAAGTATGAAAAAAATCTACAAATAAAGTTCAGTACTTTACTGCACAATTAGAACAAAACTGACATATCTGCTTAAAGTTGAAATAAATTATATGTTTATTGGAAAATGTCAACTGCTTGTCTGAAAATCCACCCCAGATTACTTGGACATACCAAACCTATAACAAGTCAATGGCTTTTAAAATGCTAGGTATGACCATCTCAGGCTTTCCCAAGAGTTTATCTTGTCATAGAGTTCTTTAAATGCTAATTCCCCTTTCACTGTTCAGATGTTCAGCATGGTCTTCGCTGGACGTTACATCATCCTCCTGATGGGGATCTTCTCTGTCTACACTGGGATCATTTACAATGACTGCTTCTCCAAGTCCCTCAACGCATTTGGCTCTGGCTGGAGTGTGAGGCCCATGTTTGGAACCAAAGGGGCAAACTGGTCGTGAGTTATCAGTGATATATCTTTCTGCTTCGGCAGCTGTTTTTTCTTATATGAACCTTCACAACCAGCACAGCAGAAAGCACATTACATTCCACTGCCACAGGGGGGATAACTTGAATTCTGTCTGTAGGGAAGAACTGCTGCAGAATGCCAATGTGTTACAGTTGGATCCAGCAATACAAGGAGTCTTCAATGGACCTTACCCTTTGGGTATTGACCCGGTAAGTTCTCAATGCTAATAAATTACATACTGAAGTCTGAGGAGCCCTTAGAGGACAGAATTTATTTGTATACTTACGGAATAAAATGGCTTTCAAATTTGGAGGTAAAACCTGTGGAGCTTTAGTTAGGCACCATTAATCACTAGTCATCTGCCATCTTTTGCTGTCAAGATTGTTGTCCGTTTTGAACTGCAATCAGATGATGAATGTTGATCATATCCAATCCATACTGATTTGCATTAGCTAAAAGCCTTACCTTGGAAACACTGGAACTGACATTTTTTTTCCACTGGACATTTCATTGTTTTGTAGATCTGGAACATTGCCACCAATAAGCTGACCTTCCTGAACTCCTTCAAGATGAAGATGTCTGTCATCCTGGGGGTCATCCACATGCTGTTTGGTGTCACCCTCAGCTTGTTCAACCACATGTAGGTTCCAGGCCAGCCATGCTATCTGTCCATTCTCCATCTTGCTTGTCTTCTGTGGGGCTGATCCAAAACCTCCTTGGTTTCTCCAGGTACTTCAAGAAGCCTCTCAACATCTTCCTGGGCTTTATTCCAGAGATCGTCTTCATGGCTAGTCTCTTCGGATACCTGGTCCTCCTCATCTTCTACAAGTGGGGCGCTTACGACGCTGCCACATCCAAGGATGCCCCCAGCCTTCTCATCGCCTTCATCAACATGTTTCTCTTCAACTACAGTGACCCTACAAATAAGCCTCTCTATAGAGGACAGGTGATGTCCCACTCCCCAAAAAAAGCCAACTCCAATCCATTAGTCCAGCCAGCAGTATTTGGTACAAAACATTCCAGATGCATAACAAAAGCTCTCCATGTTTTAATCTTTAGATGGTGATCCAGTCTTTTTTGGTGGTGATAGCCTTAGCATGCGTTCCCTGTATGCTGGTAGTGAAAACGCTGGTTCTTCGGCGGCAGTACCTATGGAAGAAGCATCTGGTATGTCCAACTGCACCATGCACGTGACATGATTTTTATAAAAACCCCTGGGACCTTGGAAAGTTTCTTTACTGTAATGCCAAAACATAAATGTCAGATACCCTCACACCAATAGAAACACATTTTTTACACATTCTGTGCATGGGGTTGTTCTGTGAAAATGAAATTTGTGAAAAATAATGTTGTGGATCTTAATTGTAAGCTATTTTAATGAACTTCATTTTTAATGCCTATTTATACAACGCATTTTAAAATCAAGCCAGAGGTTGTCTAAAATAGTCATCTACCAAGTATTTCTGAATGGCTTATGACTGAAAAGTTTGCCCTAATACAGCTGAAGTTACCCTAATGCTTCAAGCCCAAGAAAGGCTTTACGGAACACTGTATTTAGTCGCAGAGGAGGGAAGGTAGCCTGACAATCGGACAGTATAGAATCTTCGGAGCTGGACTGGCGTGACCTCATTATGCAACGGGCTCGCTTAACAGGGCACTCAGAACTTTGGTGGGATTCGGGTCGGTAACGGGCCTACGGAGGATGAAGCCGAGATCATCCAGCACGATCAGCTCTCTCAGCACTCTGAAGATGAGAACGAGGTAAGCGTTTGGTCGTGAGGAACCACGGCCCTTTTGCCCTAGTCACAACCTGCGCCCCCTGCTGCCCACTTCTAGAACCACAGCCACACTGCCCCACACATGCCTGAGAAATGCCTTTACTTTGTCCGCTTAATAAATTCCCCTGCACTCTAGAGAGCTTCATTATATTTGACAGTAGTATTTTTTATGGCAAATCTTTTATTATGTAGTCATCTTAAAATAAGTATGACAGTAGGGTGACAGAACAGTGGAGTCCAAAAACTACAAACTCCTCAATGTAGCATGTTTGGGCTGCTGTGAAGCAGCTGATTTTTTCCTTGCTGGACCGGATCAAAGAAACGCAACACCCCATGATGCTGCCCTGGATGGAATTACCTTGAATTATTCATTTGTCACTAATTCCACTGCTTTGGAAACCCTCTATACAAAAGAGTTCTGATTTCCACAGCACTACAAACAAAGGGACATAACAGAGCAGTGGGAGGTGCACCAGAGATGTAATTAATTTTCCATTTTACTGAGAGAAAAGTAGATCAGGTCAGATACAAGGCTCTGATGCACAGTAGTGCCTTTGCTGGGGGAAAATAAATACACAGCCTGAGTTGGGACTGCTGTTTACAACTTCTGTGGGACTGTTCTGTATTTTTTTTCCCTACCTTTGCTTAGTTTCTGAAAAATTATATGAAACAATACATCTGGTCCCCCCTCCAGCAGCCTTCAAATTTGGGGCTCTATTTATTTTGCGCTGACAGACAGGAAATGTGCAGCTAAATTTAGGTTCCTTGTTTTGTGGTGCTGCAGGAGAGGACCCTTGTGTTGTTTTATATAGCAGCTTTAAAAGCGCCTCAGGTTATTGGATTAGCCATTACTTTAATTATGGCGTAGTCTTCTTGTTCATTGTACTTCCTTGCCATTATGAACTCGGTGTCCTTCTGGCAAGGACAAGTTCTCAACTCTTTTTTGTTATGGCCAAAGTTTTATGAACAGTTCTGCAATTAAGATTCTTTAACTGTTACCTCCAAAGGCTTTTAAGAAAAGAAAGGCAATTATGTATTAAAATCTCAGTGAAAGTTGAGCTTCCCTGGCGCTTTAGAGCATTTTGTTCTTTTTTTTAATATAGGAATAATGCGAGGGGTCAGCCAGGGAAAACCCATGCAATAAACCGAGAGAATGTTTACACAAGGAAACTACAGCATCTCCTCAGGGCTTGACTCATACATAGCGGTTTATTGAATGGTGGAAACTTTTCCCTTCCCCTCACCTGACTGGAGTGGGTTACGGTGTGGTTGGTGTGCTGGGCTACAGTTACAGTACGTCTTGGACTGGTAGTGCAGGCATTACTCCTCCCTGAATGGCGGGTTGCCAGTGTTCCAGTCAGCAAGGATCTGATCTCAGGAGTTGCAAATCAGACAGACTCCTTCTGATCAACCCACAGCCTTCATGGTGTCCATACTACAATTCCTGCCTGGTTTTATACAAGACTGTGCACTTGGCTTTGATTTTGTTATGTGGATTGTGTACCTCCTATTGATGTAAATGCTGAACAGTCTTCTCAGACTCTTTTATGTAAACAATAAACTCTTGAATTCATTAGATACATGTTGGTATGGGTAAGTGGACCAAATCAGTGAGTTTGCAGGGGATTGGGAATGGCTAACCAAGCATCATTATTGAGAACAGACAAGTCTTTATCTCCAGTGGCGACAAATCTGCCTTACTCTAATTTGTGCCTGGGGCCTGAGCACCCTGTGATCAGCTCACCACAAACTGGGCTACAGCTGCAAGGCTGAACACATTCTCTAGCCCAGGTCTGTCAAAGAGCTATCAAAAAAGAGCTGTAACTATGGACAGTTTGGATGTAAGAGGTACAAATGGAGTTGTATGGCTTTTCAGGAAATACCAGGCACTACATTGAAAAGGACACATGCCTGCACATTGGCAGAAGTCATTCTGCTTGCCTTCTGTGAATTGCCTGTGGTGCAAACAGAATTGTACAGTTTTTACACCAACACACACGTTGCATGTTGTGGTAAATCCGTATTTATTTCCACCATTGTAGTTGTTCTCTTGACTAATGCGTTGCTCTCTGGACTTTTCAACTAACCGAACCTCAACCTGTAATTTCAAGCCCGCTGAGGAGGAAGTGGTAAGAGACAACTGCATGTTCTCAGTGCATGTCTGGTGTGTGTGTCTGTCCCTGTCTTTGTCTCTACCTCCCCCCCCCCCGTGGTGCTTTGTACTTTGCCATTGAGCAAGTGCAGCCTGTGGTGTTAACTCTCTTGGGTGGCATGTGGGTGAGGTCTTCCTTCGGCAGTGGTGACTCAGACTTGTGTACGCACTAAAGTGACAATCAGTGGCAGTGCTGTACTGTATGGGACTTAATTATTTCATTGGGCTGTCACTGTCAAGGCTACCAAAATCAGTACCATTAGCTGTAAGTAATCTGTAGTTAGGATGGGAGGACAGACTGTGTTGAATGAACTATCAGTGTATGTAGGGTCTTTGTAATTTTGCATCTGACCTTCATTGAAATTGGGACAAGATTAATTACTGTCCTTTTTGGTATTTCAAAGACCTTTTCTTCGGAGGTTCTTTTCACACCAGCTCACAGCAAGCTGGCATCTCTTCCTGTCACTTTACATTCCCGTCAAACCCCAGCCATGCCAGAGTTGTAGAACTCTCCTCTCCTATATTCATGCCTTCAGGTTGAAGCATACAAGGATGCTGATAATGTCTTGAGACTACTCTGATGGGTTTACAAGAATTTATACTGTGCATGTTATACATATTACATGTCCACTTAGCATACAAACAGAACTCCACAGCCCTCTAGTTCAGCAGGGTCCTGTTCTGACAATAAAAAATGGTTGGCATGGAACAAGAATCAATGTTTTTTCTTAGAACTCTTGTAGCTTGCACAGGGTGTAGAACAAAAACACTGGATTTAAAATGGAAACTTTACCAGTGCCAGAGAACACCCTGTGAGCCCGACACCAAGGGATCAGTTGCCGAGTTTGTCATTTACTCTAGCTGCTTTTAAGAAACCAGCACCACGTCTAGCCAGCTGATGATTAGAGCCAGTTCACTTCCTGTCTCTGAGTCACTTGTGCAAAGAAAGCTCATTAATAAGTGCATTACAGAAGTGGGCCTCTGGCAGTTTGTATTACAGGTGTTTTTTTGTTTGTTTTGAGTTTTATGCTAATTTACAAGAAGGCCCTCTTTTTGAAATACCTCATGTAGATGTTGGAGAGATGGATCATAAGTTAATGCTATTAAAGGAATGCCATGACTAGGGATTTTGAACTTAATTTCTTAAGTTAAATAAGGTACAGATTAGAAAGAAAATGTATCAAAAAATGGTGTTGTAGCTTGAGCTTGAGCCAGCTAAACAACAGACCCAGTGAAAGGGCCAGTGATAATCATTCTATTTCCTGTGACTGGCCCCTTCTTTCATAGTGGAAGCTTAAAAACCTACATTTTAGACCCTGGGAGCCCCCTAGAGTAGCAGCACCTCTGCAGTGTCCCAGCACTGACTCGTTTTCTCCTCTTCCTGCAGTTCAACTTCGGAGACGTGGCGGTCCACCAGGCCATCCACACAATCGAGTACTGCTTGGGCTGCATCTCCAACACTGCCTCATACCTGCGGCTCTGGGCACTAAGCCTGGCCCATGCACGTGAGTATCGTCCTTCCGCAGCAACAGACTGGCCCCAGGCCAGTCCCGTTCCTGATAACTGAAGTGCCTTTCAGTAAGCCTTACCAACCCGGGAACCTAAACGAGACCCCAGTCAAAATGTAGCATCTGTCCAGTTAATTGCCGTTTCATATGGGTGGCACTGCAGTGATTCCAGGTTTTCTTTCCCCTCTGGTCTTTTCATTTGAGGTCTACACAAGGACGGAGTTGGTGTGTCTTGTTACTCTAAAGTTGTTCTTGTGCTGTCTCTGTTGTAAACTGTTTCACAATCAAGAACACCAGTTGGCTGTGTGTCAGTATTTTGCCCTTCATGACAGTGGACTAGACACTAGGTCAAGGATAACAGTTACTTATGTTAGCTATAGGTTTAAATCAGTGAGATTTAGAAGAACATCCACTGTGAGACGGTGATGACGTGAACTCGCGCTCTCTCTCCTCCCTGCCGGGACACAGAGCTGTCGGAGGTGCTGTGGACTATGGTGATGCACCTTGGCCTGTCGTCCCGGAGCTACGTGGGCTTCTTCAGCTTGTCCATCATCTTCTCGGTCTTTGCAACGCTTACCGTCTGCATCCTGCTGATCATGGAGGGCCTTTCAGCCTTTCTGCACGCGCTCCGTCTGCACTGGTAAGTTTCACTACAGAGAGAAGACTCCCGTAATTACCCAAATCCACTAGTCGCTTCTCCCAGAGCATTTTGAGGCATTTAAATCATTTCCAGCTGCAGGTTATTATATATATATATATATACACATGTATGTATACATGTTATTTGGTGGCAGTGTAGCATAGTGGTAAGGAGCAGGACTCATAACCAAAAGGTTGCCAGTTCAAGCACTGCTGTTGAACCCTTGGGCAAGGTGCTTAACCCACAACTGCTTCAGTAAATACCCAGCTGTGTAGATTGGTAACATGTAAAAAATTGTAACCTATGTAAGTCGCTCTGGATAAGAGCGTCTTAAATGACAATGATGTAATGTAGTATATATAAGTACCCAGCAATTTTATACTGGTATATACTGGTGTCTGTTAAGGAGGGAGGATGTATAGAAATATCTGTTTAAACCTATATATCCCATATACACTATGATTATAGGTTCAGGTCGAGAGTTCTGTATGCCTGAAATGGATACTAATCCAATTTTGGTAAATAAGGCTGTATTGTCAGGACCCTTACAATATTGAAGCATTACTTGGGTCTTTCATATATCCAAGCATAATTCGGAGAAGAGTGATGTTATGATGTGGGAAAAGCTGTTTGTCTTTTGTTCTCAAATGCTCTGCTCCAAATTGTTGGATTTATTTTGCTCAAACTTTCCTTTATCCTGAACACTCTGTTAAGGACTAATGACCTCTTGACAGCCTAGTTTGACATGCCCTTCAGAGAGCATGTTTGTGTTGGACCAGGCTGAGGGGCACTTCTTGCTTGCTTGCTTGTTTGCTTGTTTTTGTTAGCTCATGGGGTGTATCATTGTTTTAAATGGGACCCATTTCCTAGGGCAGTTCTTCATATCAGTCTTCTTTAAAAAACTGCCAACATGTTCTTGAAGGAACTAAGCTATTTACGGGAACATATGATTGATCTTTGAGAAATGTATCAGTATTTCACCTTATGATTGTCATTTTCAGTGCATGTACAGTATAACTGGAGCCACATGCTAAATCAACGGCCCTGTCAAGGCTAATGTGGGAGTGTTTATATTGTCCAATCAGACACTTTCCCTGGGTTTTAATTCCTCATTTAACCGCACTTGGTGCTTATCAAAAAGTATTTGCAATGATTAATTGCGGTCAGCATTACTGACTCATAAATACAGTCAAAAATACACCCAACAAACTAGCCATGAGAACATTAATACCGGTAGAGCATGCAGTGAACATAGTCATGTTATGGTATACAGATTCAGTGCTGGAGGCACTCTGATAGAATTAATGTTGAGGAAAGCAGACATGTTCTTTGGTTTATCACACAACTAGTATCCAGTCTCCCTACCTCATACACTGGTCCCTCCTCTGCCTTTATCTCTGTTCTCTGAGACACACTTATTTTCTGTTTCTGGACAGGAGCCTTCCTCTGCCTGATTGAGATTTCACTCCTTTAGCTCTGTTGTTGGGTAATGAGCTGTAAGGCCCGCTGCTTAGAACCAAAGGTCACAATATTCAGTTATCATTTCAGCATTTGGTATAGATTGAGTTGGAAATTAGGAATTTATCTTTCATACACTGGCCTTTGTAATGTGTTGTAGCTACATTACATTTACATTGCATTCACTTAGCAGACAGTCTTATCCAGAGCAACATAAGTACAGGTCTTCATCCAGCAGTTTTTGTTTCTGTGTGTAGCGGTGTGGGTTTGTGTCGCATAAATGCTAAATCTTAAAATTGAACTGAAATGGGTAAAAACTGCAGCTCACTGGCTCCTCCTATGGGTGACATGGTGGATTGTAAACTGTCAGAGGTGCTGTATGAGTTTGGAGCAGGGCCTAGTCTGACCTCAAGCTGTGTCTGGGGAAACCAGGGTGTGTCACTGCATGGAGCTGTTTAGCAAACTAATGCTACTGTAGCTGGAATTCACCACTTTTCCTGGCAGTATGCCTGAAATATTCTCAAAGTGGGTTCATAGGAAATTGGCTGTCTGTTGGGTGTAGTTCTTTTTTGTCATAAACATCTAACCAGTTGCTTCACATGAACCATTGGTAATCAACAGCTAGGGCCCATTCCTTTTAAAAAGAACACATTGAAACTGAAATGAATATTCACTCATGTAGTTCCAGTGAGTATTAGTGACACTGCCATTTACCTGATGTACTGCCAACTTCAAAGACCCTACATTAACTAAATGCTCTTTAAAGGCCTACTGCAGCTGTCCTCAGATGGATTTACCACACAGTATATATTACCTCATAATTATCATTTAACATGTATGTTGGAACATGATACTAGTTTTGGAAATTCTGTTAAGGGTAATAAATATTTGAAAATGAACCTCTAGAAAGGTGTTCAAGTGCATCAAGAGCACATAAACTCAGTGGACTTTGCAAGGCTGATTAACAAATGCTTGGTGTGTACAACCAGACACTTTCCCCAAGTTCACTTTTTTCAGAGTAGCCTACAGGCAAACTGGCTAATAATAATGCTTTACACTGGTTAATATCAGTAATACTGTCTTGTTGTACTTGTATTCTAAGTTGATAAGCTAAAACTTCTGTAAGAATTCTCTGAGTGTTTTGAATCTGACTTAAATCCCTTTTTATTTAAACTTTTCCCAGATTGTATTAAAAAAAGGAAAAAGGGGGCTGGTAAAACTACAGCACCCATCTCCAAGTCCAATTGCCTAAACTAACCATACTGAGCCAGTTTGTGAAGTCCTAACTACAGTAAAAGCATTACTTCTTTAAAAAGAAACAATGAGCCTGTTTCATGTTCCTTCATTTTAAGCTCTTAAATATAACATTTCAGTTTCATAACATAAACTCTGGCCAGCTTCTTTTACAGCAACCAAAAAAGAAGAAATGATTCATTCTTCCAAGCAAAAAGGCCAACAAATAAAAAAAACTGCTAATCTTGCATCCCAGTTCTCTCTGTGTCTGCATTCAGAAAATCATACTTTCTTTTCTTCCATACTTCCCTCTCTTATTTATAAACACACACACACACACACACAATATATATACAGTATATATATACAGTATATATATATATATATATGTGTGTGTGTGTGTTTTTTCTCTGAAAGACTGAGATGGAGTTCATTTCCCAGCCTTCCAGTTTGTTGAGGATGGTAGTGACAGTTCACTGAAGCGCTTGTGCTGATCTGATTTTGAAATACTCTGAAAAATGATGAAATGGATGCACTGCTGCTGGTCAACATCCTTAGGAGGATGACCCAGAAGATTTTTATCCATGTGTGCAGAAAAATATACAGGAGCTAAGAGCTGCTAAATGTTCATATTTCAGCAGAGTTAGTGCACTTAATTTCTAAATGAGCTTGTTTGTGCTTTGTAATCATAAGCAGGGTCACAGGTTTTGCTTTTCCCATCTCTCAGTAGCAGGCATAATTCAGTCTGAGGCTCAGAAATGCTCCTTGTTTTTGTGTGAAGGTGCCAGATTCCTGGCCCAGCCCAAACACAGTCTGGTGAAAAATGAATGTACGCCCTGTTCCTGGTACTGCTGCTACAGCCTGGCAGAGCTCACCGTCCCCCCTGTCCCTTAGTCCCTTGTGTGTGCTGAAGCTGTGAGCCGCTCTCCTGCCCCTCTGTCCCCTGACTGAGGGTTGCCTGCACCGTAAATGCAGATGTGAACAACAGCGTCAGTGACAACACCTCCACCTTCCTTTTAGCGCATGAAATCTCCTGCTGCCCTGACAACCGGCTTCCTGGCATTTTTTACCTTTTAATAAAGCCCTATGTTGCGGAACAGAGGGGTTGTCACTTTCCGGAAGTTTCAAAGCCACTGTCTTGTTCCCAAGAGCTGGACCTGTCCTGGCAGATTGGCTCTGTATTTGACACGTGCTGCCTGTGATACTGAGCTTCAGCTGCAGACAGAGAACATAGGGGCGCGTGACTCCCAGGCGATCTGTCACTGCTCTTGACTCGTCACCCCTGCTGGTGGCAGACCCTGGCGTACGCGTGCTGCGCAGGTCATATTTTGCAGTTTATGACTATGAATAGAAAAGAAGTAGAGGAGAAGCTAAGCATGGGGGGATACATTGTTGCACGTGAGCTGAATCACAAGAGCTGCCCTCTTCCTTTGACAGTAGCACGTTTTTAGCAAGGGCTTAAGGACCCTCCCGTGTCAGATCTACACGGTGTTGCAGGACCGCTCGGGGCCGTGTGCATCCCCGCGTGCCGTTTGTACTCCCAGACAGGCTCCAGAATGCCACCTATTTCTATTTCCTTAGCGAAAGGTCATCCAGCAGTTGGTCTGCGGCAGGGTTTAAAAATAGGGAGCGATCATCTTCCCTCCGAGCCTCGGGAACGTGACACCAGATCTGAGGAGACCCGAGGAAAGAGCGGGGGAGCGCGGTGGCGTCCGCCGGGGGAACAGGCGGCTTGTGAAAGGGAGGAATCTGATGGTGTTTTTTCAGCTCCGCCTGAACAGAATTCACGAAGAAGGTTCCAGCTGCTCTTTAAAAACTACTCATCCCATTAAAGGAGAGAGGTTTTTGTTTAAACTGCCCAAAAAAAGTTAAGTCAGTTTAAAGACTTCAACCTGTTGCCTTTAAGGTTGTGAATAATACCAATATTTTGATCCTTCTGTAATACTAAATTTCACTAATTGTTCCAAACTTCATTAATTATGAATTTTGTATTACCGAAATAGTAGAAGTATTAGAGTTGTCTGTACTTATGTGATAAAAATTGTTTGTGTTCATGTACACACTCGATTACACCAGAACTTCCCTTTATGTCCTATTGTTGTTTTGCCATGGTTTTGAACAGGCATCAAATATCATGAACCTGAGCTGACATATTGTAGAAGTTAAAAATTCTGGTATCCTGACAGCCGTAGTTTGCATGCTGTGGGTCTCTTCAGGAATTGAAAATGTTCTCTCGCACAGCTGAAAGCAGAAATGGCCATTCTCACTGGGGAAGGTTACGCTTTTCGTTCCATATTTGCTCCACATTAGGCAGTTTCCACAAGCCCATTTTGTCGCTGATAAGATACAGGGTAGTAAAAGTCTCTCATAAAGAGGAGAGCAGTTGCTTTGTAATCTGTTCCACTTGGCTGCTTCATTGTACAGTTCTACACTGGTTGTCTCTGTGGAGGATGTTGAAGTAACACTAATTGTAAAGCAAGTTGCTGGTAATTGACACTTGAAGCAGTGCCACTTCTTAAAGTTGAGTTAAACTTGTAGTGTAATTATTTCTCCCCTCTTTTTTCCTCTAGGGTGGAGTTTCAGAACAAATTCTACACAGGCCAGGGATTCAAATTTGTCCCATTCTCCTTCGACAGCATCCTGGAGGGGAAATTTGAAGACTAAAGAGTCTCCGCCCCCACTATGTTTGTTGGACGAGGCCACAGGAGCCATGTGTCTGCCACCAGTTTTTGTGTTTTTTTTTCTGTGTTCATTTTGAGAGGGTCTGTCCCTCATTCAGCTGAGTTTCTTCTTTTTTAAAGCGTTTTAGTTTTTAGAGTGGTTCACAGAGATGCCATGAGGTGATCTGAATTAACTGTTAATGCTAATTTAAAAAGACCCACTGCTAAAACAGATGAGACAAATATGTGATATCTTTGTTTCCTGAAACACTGAGCATTTTAATAGTAGTAAACTGGTATAAGTTGAAACTCTGGGGGTGAAAATCAAGAAAAACAGTCATAGATCCTCATGAAGCCTGTCTGTCACTTCCTGTTGCCACTTGAATATTTTCAGGACTTGTTTTTCTCATTTGAGCTGTCCTGCTATATAGTGGAGAAGAAGGGTACACAGTAACCGGGGGAAACCCGCTCCTCCACGTTTAATCTGATTTGCACTAATGAATATGTACAGTGAAAACCAGCTAGCCAGTTTTTAAGCTTGATCAGATGGCCAGCAAGCATCCGCCAGTGAGAAGTGATATAGGTTCATCATGGATCTCTGCAAGCCCTGATACACACTGCTCTATTTAATTAATCAGTGAAATATCTGTTATTAAGAGATTTGATTTTTTTTTACCCTCCTATGACTCAAATCACTTTGTTGGTCTTCTGTTTGTAACCATGATGTCCAGTAAAATGCTCAGCCGTGTCCAGACTCCCAGTTCTCATGCTAGCCTCCCTAGATGCACTGCTCCAAATGCGGCCTAGAAATCCCTCTTCTGCTACCCCGTGCACCAACACTCACCTGCCTCTAAGCCCAGTTTTCACTGTAATGGTTAAAAGGGAAATGATCACACTTAAGTGTGTGCAGAACAGTTGCTGTGATTGACCTACCCTTTGCTGAACAGACATGAACAAAGCACAAGAATGGTACAGAGTGCAGTATGTCATTTAAATTTGATGCTACTGTATGGGGGATAAACAGTTGTATTTCTGGAGTATGGAGGGTATGGGTCTTAAAGTAGTTACGTTTAGCAGGTGTGTCCAGCAAAGTGAATGAACATTGACTTTGAAAATCCATAACCATAACTACCTACTCGGCTACCAAAAAACGAAATTTTCCTGCAGGTTTCTGGCACCACACAGCATGAATGAACTCCCATTCAGCTGAGGCAAACGCCCACAACCAAACATTCACCACAAGAGTTAAGAACTACATTGTATTTCCTAAGAGGCTGCTTAGTCATTTCCTTTGATTAAAAATGACCCATTCCAGATTCTCAAATTAACACCCTCCAGATGTGAATTATGCACTGCTCTGTAATGAAACATATCTTTTGGGGGTGAACTTGAAAACCTGAGGAGAATGTGTATGAGTTTGTTTAATTTTCTCTTAGTGTGTAATTTAATAGGCAACTGCCCTGATAATACAAGCATACATGGTTATTCTCTGTTCACTTTTAAAGAACTTTTTATAGCAGTACCGATTTTCTCTGAATGTTTACACCATGACAGTGGGGGAGCTTAAATGTTTAGCTTTTGAAATTAAGGTTACTATCACTGAGGGATCACTGCAATGGCATGTCTTTTGTGTCTTTCTTTTTGGCATTGTAATGTGTCTGTGTATTAAAATCTTTAAAGAGGAAAGTGTGTGTGGTGTTGTGTTACCGATCTTCAACATCTCGCATGGTTCATCAGGCATTTGTTGGATTTGTGTATTGCGCAGTGATTTTAACTTTCATAGTGTAAAAACTGAAAAAACATTTATACACCAAATAAGATCTTTTTCCCATCGTAAATATTTCTGGCCAAGTGGCTGAAAGTACTTGTGCACTTATGGCACATTATCATCTTATTAATAGATTGTGTTTTGGAAGTGATGCACTTAGAGGAGTATGCTACACCAACAGCGAAATGGTAATCACCTGGTCTGAAAAGACGAGAGAGAGCAAAAATTGAATTGTTCTCTGCTCTGTATTTCTCTTCATGTGTATGCTGCATTTTGTATAAGTGTACTGTATTTGCTTTAGGAATTAATAACATTTCACTCGCATTTATACTGTGTAATTACTGCATGGGTAACTTCTGTACATGTGATCTGGCCTCCTAGTCTACACACCAGAGTTCTGTCACATTACTGCAGTGGTAGCAAGATACACACTCTCATGATAGGAAATATCCTCCTGTTGTGGTAACCATCAAATAGTAGTCCCATAGTGGATATTTCCAACACAGTAGTATTATACAATGTCAGCAAATGGGGTTTTATATCATGGCAATCCAGTATGCCATCCAACAATGTATTATCTAAAATGCCACAAGTGTACCACAGTTGAAATAGCTATATTTTGTTCACCATGCTATCATGATGAGATAAGACACAAAAATGAATTTAATTTAAAAAAGGTTGTTTTTATTGTTGTTCATTCTGTAAGTGTGACTAGGCGACAATGGTAAGTGACAGTCACCTTGGGGCTTGATCTAGCCTTATAAGTGGCTAACAGTTTGTATTCTATGCCTTCTAATGGCAACACTACCTTATCAGGGTGCCAAACAATGATCCATAAAAGCGACATTAAATTACTACCACACTCACAGTGCATGACTAATAATAAACCAAACAAGCTACTTCACACTATCAGAATTCAAAGACATGTTCAAGTTTTGGGAACCAATGTCACAAAGATTTCAGTAGTGGCATGAAATTGAAGGAAAACGGCTCCATCTGGTGGTCGTACATATTATCACTTCCCTTCAGCTACTCTCCCAACTTCTGCATGTACCACAAGGAGGCAGGACAGGACAGAAACTGTAGAATGTTATCAAGTCTGTTCATGCAATGCAAATCATCTCCAGATTAAATAATTAGATTATTATGATGAAGACAAACCTGAAAATTGAACTCAGCACTCTTTATAGGATCTCACTGGGAAATCATCTTACCACATAAATCCTATCTTGTCAACAACGGGTTGAGACAATTTATTTTATGAGTCTTTTTTTCAATAAACATACAATTCATACAAACATACAAATGGCTAATTTTACACATTTTATATAATAGTCCTTTTAATGTAGGTCATTAAGAAGAATTATGTAACGGTCACACTATTAACAAAGTGGCACTACATACTTTGCTATTGCTGCAATGTTATTGCACCAAATACCTCACATACTTGATTATTTGTCATTCCTGACAAAGACAAACAAAAAATCACTGTCCTCCATGCTCATGCGAAACAGACTCCATCAGTGAAAGTTTGGCATTTTTTTGTTGAGCTCCAGAATTAAACTTGACCTCGTTTTTGCAGGGGAGCAGCACGGTTCCCCCTAATTCTTGGAAAATCTCAGCGTGTCTCCTCTTTCGACACAACCCTGCCGCAAGCCAATCCCGAGCCGTGTAGCCCCCAAACCCGACGTGGGGTGGGGACTAAAAATAGTCCTGACTGTGATGGGAAAGGGAACACAATGTACACACAAGTGTGTACTTTTCCTCTCGGGGCCATAACCCTGAGTCCGTCAGCCATAACAGACAGAGGGCAACAATATTTTCTCTGCTTGCTTAATTCGATACTTCCCAGCGTGTGACGGATCTGGTGTGGAGCAGTACACTTTCATAAGGGCTTCAAACCTTCAACGTGCACAGTTCATATTTTTCAGTCAATCACATTTCAAAGCGGAAAAAATGTATTGTGTAATGTTATGTTTATTATTTTGCTCCTTTACCCAGTATAGTATATTTCAAATACAGTATACAGTAGAACTGGACCCACCTATTCTCAAACGCAAATCTGGGCATGACACAATGACTTTAGAAGGTTAGGGTTAGGGTCTAATACTACCTGAAGAAAGTGATCTTCTTGTAGAAAATGTGATGGAATGTGATTCAGATACACAGTATTAAGTAAAGCAGACTGGATTTGGAGGTATGAAAAAATCAGTTTTTCATTACATTGCAGGGCCTCAGATTATAAATAACCAAGCTCAAAAGACGCTTTTGTAGGAAAGAATTTCCTGGTAAATTAGTCTGTGATTCAAAGCATGCATTTTCAATAAAACCTGCTTCAAAAATAAATTCAGAAAAAGAAAATCACTGTTGGGGTAAACTTCACTAGATGCATAGCAAAAGGAACAATGTGTTCCCGGATTAAAATGGAATAGCTTTATTTCAGATTCTCCTGAAACCACAATGTTCAGCTCTGGTGCTTGTCCATAGCCGTGGCAGTAACAAGTTCAGACCAGCTCTGCAAAGGACCGATTTTTGCCATGTCTAAAAATAAAGCCAGTTAGGTTTTAGAATTCTCTTGTGACTCGCTGTGCCCTCATGATGGTCTGTGAGTGTCTTTCATGTGTGTTTTTATGCTTTTACTGACGGTGAAAATCATGTGCCTCAAGGCTTCTCGAATTCCTCCTTGTTAACTGCTTTTTTTTGCTGCAGTGTTTGCACCAAGCTGAACTATGAATGATGGGACTTTGCCCAAAAACAGAGAGAGAGTGAGGCAGAGACACAAATCATGTCAACAAAATGAAGGTGTGGATACATATGAAGTACCTGTAATACCCTGGATTGGACAAGGCAGACCATGCATTAACACATCAGTAGCTGGTTGAAATGCACTTGGGAAAATGATGGAAAAATGAAATGACTCCTTTATTTATGGGTGGGGGGGCATAGTTGGAGTAGTAATTTGCATAATGCTTCAAAAGGCTCTGACAGCATTTTCACAGCAACGTTTCCACAACACGTCTGGCCCAGCCACTGCCTTTCATCGACGGACGGAAACGGCACACAATATGTTAGACTGACTCTGATCACAGCATCTCTTTGATGACATGCCTGTCTGAGTGAGTTATGTAAGAGATCCAAGGAGCCAGGGAACCTTCTGACTGTAGGGGGAGTCTCACCAATTGGCATGAAACCACCATTAATCGTTTGTTTGGATGAACCTAACTGCAGCTCCACTACCCCCTGTACTCACGTTCCACTAAGGTAAGCTATGGTAACTAAAACCTAGTCTTATATAATGATGCCATCACTAAGCCACATCACACACTGCTACAAAAGAACACTGCACATCCATTGCACTTGCATGTAGACATGAGTACATATTAATGGATATGTAATAGAGTAATATGTCAGTAAGATGTAACCTAAATAGACACACTGCTGATAAAATCTGAAAAGAAAGCTCTCTGCATCCTCCAGGGTTGTAAAAAGAGGTATGCTTCAAGACTGCCTCCATTAATTTGTGATAATATATAATATGTGATAAGTACTGTAGAATTTATGGTTTATTGGTTTCTGAATCTCTGATGGAAAACTTTTATCTACTAAACAACTTAAACTGGCTTAAGAAATAGACATTCAGACCCAAAGAAACACTTACATGTCTATTTCAGTCTTATTTCAGTTTTATGAATCAAAATACAAAATACAGTCCAAGCTGGAGTTTGGAGTTTGGATCATGCTGTCAAAGTGAAATGGCTGCATTCTCGCCAACAATACCTTATCTTAATTTCATCAGAAAGGAGGACTTAAAAAGCAAAAACATGCCATATACCAGCAGCCTGAACCCACAAAGAACTGTCTCAGCAAGGGCTATGCTCATATGGAAGGAAAATCCAAACTAAAAGCAGGGCCAGAGCTTTTTTTGCCCACAACAGCAGCCTAGTGAGTATGCCTGATCCACAGCCCTGTTCTGATGGAGAGAAACTGAGAGCTCACAGGGGTCCAGACCGCCACGCCGGTTCCCTCTGCACTCACAACTGGACTCTTTCCCAGGTATCCCGAGCAGCGCGGAGCCCAGAGCCACTTCACGCTGTGCGTTCGTTTGGCACGTTCTGCAGCCCAAAGCAAGTTTACATTGCGCACGCCGCTGCATTTTATGTCAAAGCACAGGAGTCAGACCCGAAACTGCCACGAGAAGTCCTTCTTTTTTTCCACCCATGATCTCAAACAGAAATAAAAAGCTAGCTTCTCGCTGTTTTGTTTGGGGCCTTCTCAGCCACTGCGAGTCTTGCTGGCGTTGCTTTATCCCTGCCAGCTGTGCCGCCTCGCGGTGGCCGCCACAGAGCACGGCGGGGGGAAGCATGGCAGGAAGTGGTCGTTATGGAAACGGACAACTCCGGCTCACCCCGCATGACTTTTTGTTTAGAATGCGTTTGTTGTTTCGGTACGCTATTTCCAGGCAAAGCATAAATAGCCCCGCTCACCAGAGGCACTTGTGATCTGCACAAAAATGTGACCCATGAGACATGTATTATCAACGGTTTGGATCGACTTCATTTAAAAAAAAAAGGTGGATTTGCGATCCATTTTTTGAGCATGACTATGAAAGGCGGTTACTGTACAGTCCTAGAAGAAAATAAAGCTGCCCACTGAGTGCCTTTCACTGTGTTTATGCTTGGTATGTCCAGCTACACACTTTCCCTTGGATTCAAACACCTACTTTTTGTTTCCAGAAAAGTTCAAACTAATTTAAAGCTCCAATGAGACGCCCATTACAGTATATGATGATTACTTTTTAGAAAACAGGGCCAGACGCAGAGCGAGATGGTAAGGCGGTGCTGAAATGAGTGCAGCTAAGAGCTGCACCAGTCAGCGTTTTGCCGATGTCCGCCTCAAGCTTCATCCCCTCATTCACAGAGGTGACACGACCAGCCAGGCACGCCTCACCTGATGAAAGTCCCTGGAATTTACAGCGAAACAGGAAAGCACCAGCACAAAACGTGGCCTCAGAAACACCTCAAGATGCTTCCAAATTAAATAAGAGCCATTGTTGCCTATGAGGGGCGGGGGTGGCGTTTCTCATAGCTCCGGTGTTTTCCTGTTTCCGCTCTGTATTCAAGGTCCAAGTTCCGTCTTTCAGACTTTCAGACTTTCATCGGATAAGGTCTGTCTTGCTGGATAAGAAACCCCGCTGGAAGGGGGGGGGTTGGCACGGGTGCAGTGCTCTCTTTATAGCAGCCATATAAATGTTCAGGTATAGGCAGCTTGTCCTGGGAATCACGGTGCAACTCTCCCTTTGCCTGCTGCATTATATGGATGACATGGCTGTTGAAAATAAATATATGTTGTAATAAATAATAAAGGTTTCTATTGCTCTTGTGAGTATTGACCTTAAACACTGTTAATTTGGCAAATGAACATGTAAGATTATCAGCACTTAAATGGCACGTAAAACAGTCTGATTGGTAAACAACGTGTCTGAATATATTCAAGGATGAATGGATTTTAGTGCTCAGAAAGGAGGGGAGAAATGTCAATCAAACGTAGTGTCCGAAGCAAATCTTCAGATGTAGCCATGTAATATTTCATAACCACTGACCAATGAATGTAAAAAGTGAACACTTATTAAATAAGTAGGCTAGCTCATTACTTTGAACAGAAAATATCCAAAATATTTATGGGTAGTGCATGAAAGAGCCCATTGTAATAACTATTATTACGTACAGGTTAAATTGTCATTTATGGATGAAAAAAACAACTGGACAAAAAACTTAGAAGCATATTAGGCGTATTATTTACAATCTGCATCAACATAATGTTATGTTTTAATAATATGGAAAATGTACTAGGCAGAACAAAATAATCATTTTGACTGATTTCCATGATACACTTACAGATTCACTTTGTTGAGCCTGTCAGAACTTGTGACCCCACATATCTGAGTTTGACTGCTGCGATCCAGGACCTGTCACACCCTTCTTTCAAACCCGTGCCAATGTGACTGTGATGTGCAGCTGGTGGACGCACGCATAGCTCCTTGGTGTTTTGCCACCACAAGCCCGTTCCTGTTCTCGATGCCTATGAAACAGGCCACAAGCCAATTCCTGGACAGTCAGGCTACAGACACGGAGGGTAAAATTCCAAGACTGCTCCCTTCTGATGGCTCCCCTTTCTTTCAAGCTGAGCTGAGGAACACAAAATGACTATGAACGGATTAAGTGAGTAGGCCCTCCAAAAGGACCAGAGCCATGTCTCGCTTTGGCCCTGTGCTTTTTGTACCCAGAAAGAACAGGTAAGACACCACAACTCACATGTATTCGGCACTGTTGCTTCGCAAAAAGGCACAAATTTGTTTGTGTGCTAGGGTGTCTTATTCTAATTTGAGTGAGTCTGAGCATCTTCTGGTGAGACTGAAGTCAACTCATCTGTGCTTCCGTCTGAAGTTACCCTGGAATAGAACTACACAATGAGACTCGGTGACTATAAACAGTCTCAGGAGTACCTTTGTGGGGTACATATGCAGCAAAATGCTTAATACTGCAGCTGCTCCTCAATGTACAGTAGCTTTGTGCATGTCTCCATTGCTTTGCTTTACATTCTACAGGCACCTCCTGGCATCACACTAGCACAGTGCCCTGCACGGAAATGCCAGAAATCTTTGCTCAGATTTCACTCTGCCTCATACTGAGACTCTGGCTTCTATCAGGTTTGGAATCAAAGCACACAGCGATTGAGCAGTAAGTGAACTGTAGAACATCAACAGACTATTTTTCCAAACAACATGATTCACGCATCTTTTTTTCTTTTGAAACACAGTTATCAGTAGAATCTTGGTTCTGAGTATATAAAGCCCCTGATCACAGATCCAGGATCAGTTTACCCACCCATAAGCTTCAACTTTGTGTGTAAATCATGCATTCTAATCCAGGGTGAGGATGTAAGGCAGATATACACAACTCAAGTCATGCAGCTAGTGCAGCTTATGGTAACTCATGTGGAGCCAAATCACAGATGGTTTGAAAAAGATTAAATGTGAAAAACAAGTAAATATAAAATAAAAAGGCTGACCTTTAGACTGGCTCTTCTTGCCATCACTGGCTCCCATGTTGGTACTTCCAGAGCCAAAATGGTGTCAGTTTCCACACAAGGTAACAACTAAGCACTGAATAACTGAAGTAAAATAACTGGTGCCATTTCTGTACATACATATGTTGGTATGATGGGACTGGGTGCCCTAAAGTCTTAGGGGGCCTTTGTCTTATGAGCTCAACACATACCAAATTCAAAGCAATGTGGAACAATGTGTCACGTTTTATTGGAATGAACGGTGTGCTGCACTTACAGACATTGGGAATAAAAAAGAACACCGCCTTTTGATGACTGAGCTGTGCTGCACACCGTGTTCGCTAGCGGGGGTGTTCACTGTTTTCTGTAGGAGTTCAGTGGAAGTGCTGAGGGGCGCGCTGGCAGGAGGTGGGCCCTGTGTATTTGTTTGGTCTTGGGCTGCAGACGGCGGAAGCTGACCAGCGCTTGGTCTGCGGCGGCCCAGAACAGGGGAATGCCACGGGAGGGAGCAGGGTGCGGTGAGGGGAAGGCAGCGCTGGCTGACCAACCTTGGCATGTTCCATAACTGATATCACCGGAAGCCAAGACTGGGGGCTGTTACATCAAGGAGAGTCACGCACAGCACTATGGGCGTATTGCCTTTCACTTATGCAACGTGCACTTGTGCCTAATTAGCCTATATGCTGGTACAGCGCTCAGACCAACTGGGGGAGAGCATGTACTGTGTTTTCTCTTAGATTCTCTTAGTTCATGCTGATATGGTTTTGGCACTTGTGTGAGATCTCCCAAAGTCTTCAAACTTGCTTCTCAGTGAAGCAGAACATATTTCTTGAAGTAAGCCTACACATGCCATTAGTCAATAAAGATGCCTGCACATACATGTGAGTCACGATTGCACTAAAGCAAATCCGTTGGTTTATATCATTAATTCATTTATATTAATCATTTTCTTGTTTAATCTGTTGACTTTTATTATGTGTTGAAACTTGGAATGTATAGTGATGCTCAGAGATACAGGTTCTACGTATTATAACAGTAATTTGATTCAGCATTTGACATCTTCTTGGATGTCTGAATTACAATATTGAGTTGTGTAGCTAAGGGCACAGCAGCGCCCTGAGAGGGAACTAAACCAGAAATCTTTCAGTTACAAGCCCTACTCCTTACCACTACACCACACTGCTGCCCTGTGGTAATCTGCCTTGAGAACTTTGGTGTAATATTATGCTTATTAAAGACTTGTATGAGTTTATTGTTCATTGTTGAGCTATGACTGTTATTTTGCAGATGTTTTGCGTAGGTTTTCTGATCAGTTATTATTGAAGCCCCAGATTCAGGTTGTGCAACTCTTTTACCAAAAAAAATATAATAACAATAAGGACCTGTGGCACCAATGGTTATGGGTGGCACCCATAGCAGTGCTTGGCATTAGTGTTGCAAAATTGGGTCCAAGAGGTCACGGGTGCCACTGGCAAATGGACAAGAGGAAGGTGGAAGTCCATCTTAAAGCTTTCATGTCACCTGACCTTCACTCAATATACTTTTCTCTACTTTCACTGCTGTCATTAGTTCATGTTCAGTTTCCCTCACATACAATGAGTGACATAAATACAAAGGCATTTGTACATTATGTAAGAGGCGAGAGAACTTCTAAGAGACCGGCAAGGAGGGGGGCAAGAAGAACATTCTGTTCCGCTTTTAGATTCGCACACACGTGAGTTTTATAATTCCACCCCTCCCCTTCTTGCAGGTCACTTTGGGCCTTCAACACAAAGTGACTCGTTGCTTAGCGTCCTAAGGATGATGGAGGAGAGAGGAAGACCATATAGCCTTGGGGTATGAGTCTGGGAGCTGGAAAAACCTCAGAAACGGATCTGATCTGAATCTTATGCCTCGACCCCAATGACAATGATGTCAGAAGCTACTTCTGGGGCTATCGGTTGGGATGCCCGATTTGAATAGACAAAGGAGGACTCAGTCGACACGCTCAGTTAATTAAAGAGCATGTGAAGGTTGAAACAAAAGCGCTCTCCAAAGATGAACCTGGCCGCCGAAACCTTTTTTTCAGTTATGTAACAGATGATGGAATGTAAGACTCGGAGGCTGTCTGGAGCGCGTGCTGTTCCTCAGCACTGCAGATGTGTGCGTGAGTTTTCCCCATCTTGCCGCTTCAAGGATGTGGAAAGTGGTGACAGCTCTTTGTCTTAGATTGCGCTCTCAAAGTCTCGATGAAACACCTGCTGGTTCATTTTGGAGAAAGATGGGCTGTCAAACATCCAGATGTGGTACCCCTGTGGTGTCTGCTCAGCCGTGACGCTCCCATCCCTCCCCGACCCCCCCAGCACGCACACGTGAAGGCAGGAGACAGACACCCTGCAGGATCTCCGTATGCAGTGTTAGATGGGAGCTCCTGACTCCCAACAGTGAGACTGACCTCCCTCTAAAACTGCACATGGATTTATTATCTGCAGGATTACACATGAATCATATATTAACATTACGACTGAGCATATATCAAAATGTGTCACGTAAGCATGCTTCTAATATGGTGCTCGGCTCTTTTTAGTGGTAATAAATGTGATACAGCCAGTGTAAACAGAATACATGCATAATACAGACGTGTAATGTACAAGGCTGTATCATGCTGCTGTCTTGATTTAAATTGTACTCACAGATATATCATGAGGACAGTGGCCAAACTTTTCTGACATGCACTCCGAAGCAGGCAGGAGTTAACAAACTGCCCGTGTAGCAAACACACTTTGCCAGGAAAGTATTTCCATCTGGATCCTTTTGTCTGAAGGTTATTTTTGTATCTGGAAAGCTTAATTTTATTCTTCCCATTTGCGCTGATCTGGGGCTTAGATGAGTCTCTGTGAAAGCGTTTTGTGTGCAAATGTCAGGTCTTCTGCATAGCCTTGGTCTCAGAGAGCATGCACATGGATATAGATCAATTGTGCCCCAAAGCGCTGACCCTGGAATGGTTGAATATTTCTGTATATAATAGTTGGGGTTAGGATTATGGTTGGGTTAGCTGTTCCTGGGTAAGTGCTTCAGGTACTGTCTCTCCCCATCCACGCTCCATTCCAGATTGTTCATGCGTATGTGTATGGGGTGGGGCAAGTGGGAGAAACTCCTCTGGAGTAAACAAACTCAGACTGACTGGGGAGAAGAAAACAACCTTGCTGCATTCCACACGTAAAGCAGCAGGATATTCCTGAGGGAAGCAGAGGGGCCTGGGGTGAGGGCTCTCAGTTACTGACCGCGCAGGAGAGGGCTTGAGCACCACCACACACAGGAAACTAACATTAAAGGAGGAATTCGGAACCTTGGCAGCCCGCGCTATTCTTCAACCTGCTGTGGATAAACAAGCCGGAGGGCCAGAGGTGGAGACTCAGCGGAGAGCGAGGAAGGAGATCTTTTCCACGGGACACTGCCATTTCCCGTAAACGAGCCATTGTGTGTTCCGGCGGTGCCCTCAAGGATGGCGCCGTTACAGACGGTCAGGGGTTTCGCTCCTCAATTTTCTTGTGTCGATCTCCGAAAGCACATACGAAGCCGATGGAGTATATTTTACACCGACTATAAAATGGAGTGTTAACTAGAGATGCCGAAAACAGCACTGAGAGTGCATATTGGTGGCACTCTCTCTTGTTGGCATTATTGTGGTTGTAAGAAAAGAGCTTACAGCGGCATTGAAATTTTCCATTGTGGCACTGAGATCACAGGACAAGCCCAGCACGATGAGCATTTAAAGGATGTTTCCCTTGAACTAAAAAGCCCAATTAACCAGTAATGTGAAATAGTGCTTTTGGAACTGTACTTGTAGCTAGACGTTTGCACGTTTGAATCCCATGAGAGAAGGCGCCGTTATTACCTTTAAAGAGATACTTGGTGACTTGAGTAAATATCCAGCTGTGTAAGTCTGGAATTCCTCAATCCACACTACGAACTATGAATCACCTGAACCACAGCCATTGCTAAGCAAATAATACAACAGGACAAGGAGGTTGAAGAGATGACACATAATTCTTTAATACAAAATACACATTTTATTCCCTTGATACAATTTAGCAGGTCCGCCATCAATACTTATTAAAAATGGCTAATGTTCATTTGACTGAACAAGTGCAAACCTGCCTGACATTTAAAAACAGAAGAGAAAAGTGGAAACATGGTACAAACAAGGTAAAAAAGAGAAACAATACATATAATTTTTATTTGTTCATACAATTTAGACATGAAATCATAACAATAGAAAAATATTTTACAGAGAATAATTCATTTTAAAAATGAACAAAAATATACACTTCAGACCTCCTTTGATGGCCAGTTTCTGGAATTCAGACTGATCTTGGAAATAAGTCCTCTCAAACTTTCAAGTTCCTTTTCAATCCCTTAACAGGCAAGACTTTCAAAAAGAACATTCCATTCATTGCTCAGTGTTTGTGCTGTTGCACAGTTAATTCCCAGTGAACTTTGTATGACAACCTGATGTGTTGATGAAGCTCAAAGAGCAGGAACACAAAAGAGTGCATAAATCATAATCTACCAATGACTTATTTCAAAGAATACATAAAAACATTATGTGTGTGACATTAGCAGGGGATATAAGGTACACTCAATATTAAATAAAACATAGGAGGTGTATGATCTGGCACTTGGTGGAATGTTATCATAAAAGAAGTCGGCAGAGTTTGACTATGAACTGAAATACCTGGATCGTGCATGCTTGATCTGTTTTTTTTTTTTGTACAAAGGTCTTTGGTAACCGACATAGTCCAACATTCGAGATCTGTACAATGAAAAAGTGCTAGAAGTTAGATTATCCCCCAACTAGAAAAGGCAATGAGGATGCACTCATCTCATGGCTTGTGTGTCATTTGAAAATTATGCTGGGGAGGTAGACAGTCAGACAGATCCGTAAGATCAGAAGGGCATTTGACACTTTTGGAACTGTAATCAGGTGAGCCTTCATGTTCAAGTTCCCCAGGAGCCACTGGTCTTCTCAGCATCCACTGTGCACCCCTCCAAAATGTCAGATGGGTGGGCAGTACCCCTGGTCCTCTGACAAGTCTCTCTGATGGCCAAACCAGTCATCAGAAACAACCTCATCATCCAACTCATCACTGGCATTATCTTAACTGTTTGGCTGCAAAAGAAAGCAGAAATTTCTTTTCCTGTCCTGCCAATATTTACATTTTCATGCCTCTTCTGTGTTGCAATGCTCCCAGGGGTGACAGACTGTCCTTTTGAAGGAAGCTGTCTTTGGTCCCATGTTCACTCATATTGCATGTATACGGGGGACTGTACAAAGAACCAACTGGCAACTTTGTATAATAGAAATGAATTCCGCCACCGAGTGTACAGACATACATAGACCAATCAAGTGCAAAACTCCTGTGGCCGGTGAGCACAGAGTCTCCTGGCTCCGTCATCTTTACAGAGCGCAGGCCCATCCACCCCTCGTTCACACCCGACCTCATGTTCACGCTTCGACACACAAACACGCATAGGCAATAGCACCGCGCCGCGCCGGACCGCCCGGCTCCCGTTGTGCTCGTCTGTGAATAAATTAACAGCAGTTCACCAATGCGCGGCCGCGCGGCTCAGCAGATGAGCTCCTGCTGGATCTCCGGGCGGGTGGGGAAGGGATCCTCGAACGTGAACGCGCCCCGCCCCGCCTTCATCTCGCTCTGGCTGGAGCACATGGTGTAGGAGGCCACGATGAGCAGCTCCGGGGACGGCGCGGGGCTCTCGGGCTCCGACTCCAGCTGGCCGGCCTCGGGCTCGGCCAGGGAGGGCAGCAGCCTGGCGTGGTGGTCGGCGTGCCCGCCCAGCCAGGCGTGCTTCAGGCAGTCCTCCGCTGTGGCCCTCTTCCTGTGGAGAGAGAGAGGGGGAACTGCCGTTAGCACAGCGCCCGCTTGCTCACCTTGGGTTTGAAGGTTTTACTTTTTTACGTTACATTAAATTATTGGCATTTAGCAGTCCAGAGCATTTTTTTAACAATGTTACCTATTGTTACTACAGCTGGATATTTACTGAGGCAACTGCAGTTCAAGTACCTTGCCTAAGGGTACAGCAGCAGTGCGCCAGTGGGGCTGAGTGGGGAATTGAACCGGCAACCTTTTGGTTACAAGTCCTGCTTCTTAACCACTGTGCTACACTGCTGCCCCTCTTAAAACAAGCAAAGGCAAGAGACAGCGGCAAGTTTACATGCCCACTTTTTCCCCCTGATGTCACAAACATAATGAGTTTTCCTTTTACCCTACACTCTTCTGTTCCACAAATGTGTTTCTCACACGTTCCTGTATATCCCTTGCCAATACCAATTTGTGGTTGCCATATAAAGACTCTGAATGCCTTGCTAATAAACACATAGTGTCACACACACAAACACACACACACTTAGATAATGATCCCTAAAACTTGCTCTACGCTGAAACCACCCTCACCGAGAACTTGAAGCCACGACTGTATTTTTCACCCCTGTAAGTGATACACTTCGACTTAACTGTGCCTGGAGCTCAGCATTTTTCAGTTGTTTTAATTTCTGCTGAATTAACAGTGAGAGCTTTCCTTGCCAGCTCCCTCAGCTTTGGAGGTCGCTCTGGGGATTATGCTCAAAAACACGAGTAAGCTGTCCCAAGGTCCGGAGCCCAGAACACAACCGAGGGGAAACCCTGGCGCTGGCCTCCAACCTCAGACCCTGCCAGAACACGCCAGGAGTGGGAGAGAGTAAGAGGGTCAAAAATCGTACACTCGCATGTGTACACATCCTCGCCCTCTCTCACCTTTCCTTGATAGGCTCCCCTCCTGTTCTGCTTCTGTCATTCCTACACCCACCTGAATATGGAGAGTGGCTGCCTTCCAGGCCCTTTGGCCGTGGGCCACCTCATTTCCATCAAACTCACTATGGGCGCTGCCACCCGCTCTTTCCTTTTTTTTCCTCGTCTAACTCCTCTCAGACATCGACACCCCATCTTTTCAACAGGGGCAGAAACCATGAAAGCATACTTTTCTTTCCCGGCCCGCTTTTTCCCCTCCAGAAATTACTCACTCAAAGAAGAATTTTTCCACAGCGATTATGCACCGCAGATACTCTGCAGCTATTAAATTAAACTGTGTGACGTTTACGACCGAAGATCTGAGGTTTTTACAGAGCCTGTAACTACTGGTGCATCTCGCGGACAACTTACAGTGGCACCCCAGGCCTTCTGTAGTGCCAAAATGGTGTCAGAGATACGTTTTGCCCTTGCTGAATTCTCTTGTGTTTTGGAAGCCGTGTGATGTGAGGAGTGAAGGGCTACCGCTGCCGTGCGAGCTCTCAGCCGCCACACCTCGGCCCTCACCTGGGGTTCTTGACGAGCAGGGTCTTGATGAACTCGACGGCCAGCGACGAAACCCCTTCGAAGACGTCCTGAGAGTAGTCCACGTTGACCTGCGAGATGTTCAGGAAGGTCTCCTGCTTGTCCTCGCCCAGGAAGGGGGACTCGCCTGTCAGCATGACGTAGATCAGCACGCCGATGCTCCTACCGAAAGGGGAGGAGAGGAGGAGGTGAGACTCAGGGACGGCTTCTTCCCTCGTCTAGTCTGCTCCTTCACTGGGCTCCTGCCATGAGCACCTCTGCTGAAGCATCCACTAACCATGAATATTCCATGGCTATTTAGGCCTCTAGTGATTTACAGTTGATCTGAACATCTGACCTGGAAAAATGTACAGTAAATCATTCACAAATAATCCATTTATGCAACAACTCCCAGATTTAAGCACAGCTTCCATGTAAAGCAATAAAATACCTAACCTTATGAGAGAAAACTACACCACTAATAAATTACTCAAAAGTTAACAAGACTTATCTCATACTCACCACATGTCTGTTGCTGTGCTGATGGGTTCATAGCTCAGGATTTCTGGGGCTGAAACACAATAAGAGCAACCATTAGCTTTGACTAAACTAGACTAAATTGGGGCATGGGGATGCAATTAGATGCAATAGAGGCCAAATAAGCAAACCTCAGGGACCTACTCACCCACATACTCTGGGGTTCCCAGGATCTCCCGCACCTCCTTAACGTTGTCCATGCGCCTGGACAGGCCAAAGTCCACGATGCGGATGTCCCCTAGGGGCCGGGAGCTGGTAAGCAGGATGTTCTGAGGCTGGAGGGGGCACAGTGACGCATTCAATACAGAACATCAAAACCAAAATACACTAATTAATAAAGTGTTTGCTTTGGTCATGTCTGATACAGACATTAGTCTGTAGACGGGTCAGTAGATGCTTAGGTTAAATAAGACAATGTTTCAATGTTAACCGGAAACCACTGCATCTCCTTCTGCTTAGTTGTTATTTAGGTGCTGCAAACCACCCCATATAAACTCCACTCTGTGAGAAGACCATGCGATGAGTGTGCTCGCTATTTTCAGTCACCAGCAAGTTTGTTTTTCTTCATCTGGCAATTTAGATTCGTCGAGACGACCAATTTAAATATAAACATGCTGCAACAAGACTGATAAAGCGATAAGTGCGAGCAACGTCTGAGAGGCATTGCTCAGTATCTGTGCTCCACCAAGGACTGAGAGCATGACAGTGACAAAGATAGCTCTGTCCCTTAAACCCCACAGCCAAACAGAGCTCCGGTCTCTAACACATAAATCCATGTTGTACCTTTTGCTTTCAGGTCTGACTGATCCCTTCAGCCTATTAGCAGGGTCCTATAAACGACCTTATGACCACGCTAGCTTAACCAGCCAACGCTGGTAACTTTCACAGACTGTAGCTGGCATGTTTTGATGAATGAAGAAGCAATTTGCACCATCCATTGAGGAGACTGTTCTAGGAATGATGAGTGCTATTAAAAGAGTTCCTGGAGGAAAAAGCCTAAACCCTCACCCTTCAACTTATTCCTCATCCAAATCTCTGGGAACCAGAGTATCTTTCAGTCTGCTCTCTCAAATGTCAGCCAAAAACTCACTGTAGACCTTCCAACCTGTGTTTTCTTCATTAGCACACAGAGTAAAAACACCATTCGAAGCTGCGGCACAGCACCAAGAGCAAATTGGCTCGTGTCTTCCTATCATTGCATAACATTTTCTTTAGAGGCATCCCAAAAGCCTTTGAAAAAGTGAAATCAACAGCTACAGGTTTTCATTTTGTGGATGTAGGACCCACTCCATAAATGTACACCAAGACTAATAAAAGGAAAACAAGTAGCCAGCTTAAAAATAGCTGTCACTTTAGGCTCATAAAAATAAACAAATCATAGAAATGAACTCAAAATGGACCAGTAACCCCCCATGTCCAGAACAAGAACTACTAGTCTGTGACATTTTGCTTTGTTCCCCCTCCAAGTCTATGATTGTACTGACCTTCAGATCCAGGTGGACCACGTTGTTGCGGTGGAGGCAGGCCACGCCCGTCAGGATCTGCCTGGCCAACCGGATGACGTCCTTCTCTGTGAAGCCTTCGTCGTTGTCCGCCACACACTGGTTAAAGATCTCCCCGCCGGCGGCACTGCAAAGAACATCAGCTTTTAAGATCAAAAACGCTCTCCACACACACACACACACACACACACACACACACACACACACACACACACACACACACACACACACACACACACACACACACACACAGAGCATCTGACAAACAGGCAACCAACTAAAAGCAGCATGTTAACAGCATCTGACTTTTCTATTCCATGTTTGAAACTTAGTGTAAGCATGGACTTTGAGGGCCCTCTTTCAATAAAAGGGATCCTCTGAGGATCTTATTTAAAAACAATAGTCGGTGCTGTAAGTAAATGGCTGCTTTCCTTTTTACGTGTACAACAGAACTACCCGTCTCTCATCACATCTGATTAATATGTGCAAAAACCTCAAGACAGAGTCTTATTCCATTTAGACGTGCTACTCGTAAACCTTGTAATAACATTCCTTCTCCTACCCCCAGCCCCGACTCCAATGGTGTCAACCCAGGTCCCTGGATTCTTTTAAATTATGTAACGGTACTTGTATTGTGCTTTAGCGTGGGAAACCAGCCCATTTTTGTCCACAGACAGCATGTGACGCCTGCAAAGGTCCAGCAGTCACTCCCATAAATCAAGGAGAATTAGTTTCCCCGTGCTTCCACTCCCAGAGGTTTATTGCTGTGGATATCAGGAGAAAAACTACCCCTGTGCCAGCACCAATAAACCCAGAGAGTGTCCAGCATCCTTTAGATAAGAACAGTTTGAATGCAAGCAAAAAACTAATGATTGCTCCACCTATCAGAGTCTGGACTCTTAATCTGGATGCTTTTCCTCTGTATCTTGGATTGTGGAGCCTCTTCACAGCTACATCTCATTCTAGCAGATGGACCTGTGACCAAATACATTTTGATCAATTTTGAAGGCAGTGCCTTCACAATTGGGATACTGAGACAAGTGTCAGAGGAGTATGACAAAATCTACATCAGATGCTGTTTTCACTGGCCGATAGCTTGGAGGGGTGGATGTCCAAAATGAATAAAGTAAGCATTAAGACGCAGTCTCAAAAAACAGTGTCAGAAAAGTATTCTCCTCCTTTTCTGCTCTTACCCTCCTCCTCAGCTGTGAACACAACGCCCATGTTTATCTGGATGACTCTTATCACTGGGCTGTGCAATCTTTGCAGGGGCATTAGGAGCTGGTTTGTGTTGGTTCCAGCCACATTAAACCACAAATGACCAAAACATGGTGTGGATTCCGGTCACACCCATCCGTAGCCCAACGTCTCCACCCCCACCCCTCACTAAATTCTGAGGGCCAACAGCGCTGTGCTCCGCACACAAATGGGGAAACAGGACTGGATGCAGCTGAATAAAAACAGAACGAGTGTTCATGTTTCATCACAACTCTTAAGTCTGGTTGAGCATTTAAAATGAGCCCATTTTACTCCATTTAATTGGACAAATCTGTCTGTGGCCCCTCTGCTTTTAATCATTTCCAGTTGGAGGAGATGGCTTTGCTTTTGTTTTTGGTGAAACGCACGCAGAGAGGATGAAAGTTCATTATTACAAACAAGACCCAGTTGAGTACTGTAAATTAGATATGTTGAAACATTACAAGATTTATCAAGAAATTTAAAATATCTGAAGCTGCCACATCACATTTTTGTCAGTCCCTTATTTTTGGTTATCGCATTCATGTTCATTTGGCATGTCAGCGGATGGGTGAGAGAAGGCAGGAATGAACACAGACAGATAAAATGGATACAATAACGAGCCAGACGTTGCGCTGTTTGTGCAGATGTTGCATGAAGGCACTTAAGCACTTGCTAACAGCACATCACTTCTATTTGGTCAGATAAACTCGGATGGACATAGATAAGGAGGACTCTGAGGAGTAACGACGCATTGCCCTTATTGATGTAGACGTATTGACGACAGCTTGTCAATGGGAAGGCTGGGGATGACGTGGGTGGCAGTTACAGTGCTTGTCTGGCTACTTCTCACAGCCTGGATTGTGTAGGCTTAAGAGCCCCTGGAATAGCAGCAAGCAGGAGGCGTAGCTCAGCAGACAGATGCCCGAGTGTAGCTGGCCGAGGTTAGACTTGTGAATGCCCATTGACGTCCACTTCAACTTAACCACCTTTCTCAGTAAGTCCCTTGGATGGATTTGATGAGAGTCTTTAGACTCTTCTATGTCATCACTTGTAAGGACCTTGGGTCTTAAATTAATATGACCTGTGACTTTTTGGAAATGTAACAGTATCAAGGGGAGGGTTGGAGGATGGGACGGAGGCATGCAGACACAAAGAACAAACAACAGGCTCTGTAAGGCAAGTGTGTAACACAGTTTGCATTTTTTCCCCCTCAGCCATAGCATGTGGTTGGGAATGGAGTAAAGCGATTCCTTTTTCAAATAAACCTATTCTTGAACTCGGGAACAGTCAACATAGTGAAGAGGGCTTACGAAGGCTTGTTTTTAAAAGTGCTCCACCTTCCTGCACTTGAGGGAGGGAATTCTTTTTTTCTTTCATGAAGAAAATCTCTAGCAAGAAAATGCTTTTAACTTGACTTTTTTCAAGAATATCAAATTCTATCGGCAGCAGTTCAAAGACCAAACAATAATGACCTTCGACTTGTACTTCAAAGCAACAGGCAACCACGCGTATTCGGATTAGTTACCCTGAGCAGGAGACCAATCTAAAATAAATACAAGTTCCTAAAATGGACATGTATTCCTAAATCAAGCAAATAAAGAGTACCAACACCAGCTGAATATATGAATTCAGTTTTTTGCAGATCTAGATTCAGGCCAAACATTGCTAATAGGATGGTGAAAAATCTGTCAGTCACTGCCCTTCTCAAAATCAAAGACTACAGACTGGTGAAGAGAGAAAATGAAAAATGAGCAGGTGACATGAATCAAGGGTGAAGGCTTCGGGTTACATAAGATGTCCCCAAATCCCCGCATAAAAGATTTGATAAGGCTTGAGGAGATGAAAGAGGGCATTGGAAGGGAGGAAAAGAGAATTTCTGCTTTTTATTTCAATTAAACGGGGCTGAAAAAAAAAAACAGATCAGCGTCAGTACCATTAGAACAGAGACTCTTAAACCCCAGGAATGCTTCAGTTAACCCTGGAACATCAACCAGACCTCTAGAGTTTCATGAGAAATGAATTTTCATAAACACGAGTGGCTGTTAAAGCGGCCTGCATGCGGGGCTGCAATTTAACAGCCAGGGAGCAGGAGCCTGGCTTGGGGGTTCTGTAATTTCAGGCATGCCACCCCAAAGCCTCTGATCTACGCTGACCCACAGACTGGTGGCGGCAAGACCTTAGTCCCTACCTTAGCATAACGGCCTCACTGGTCATGCTGTGGTCTGCTCTAATAAAGATAAACCCTCCCCCTGAGGACAAGGCATGCAGAGATATGCTGAGGTCCAAGTTTATTTAAGATGTGAATGCCAGTTTCAGAAGACGCATCTACCTATGCTGGCAGAAAACGTACAACCGGACACCTTGCCTCTATCTGCAGCAGAGCAGAGAATGTGTACCTTCATAGCACCTCTAGGCTTCTGACTTACTGGTGGCCACACCTGCAACACAATGGCCTCACCGAAAGGCTGTTGTAACTCATGGGTATAGGCCTACACCCACAGGCCTCAAACCAACTTGCCAACCCCCCAAAGCCCCCGGGACAATTTGACACTCAGCTGCGAGAACCGCCCACAAGCTTCTGCATTTCTAACAGCAGCTCCCACGCAGACGCCACCTTTACTGCCACCTCGCACAAAGCTCCGGACACACCGCACACCGTCCCAAACTCAGAGAGAAAGGGACGTTCAGCAGGTAGAGTGTCTGCTGGGAGTAGCCCCCGTGGCTGGGTCCTTGCCAAAGGAAAGCAGGCCAAAATATTAACTTGGAAAGCCTGGAATTGAGGTCGCTGTAGGTGCTGTATGTGTGAACAGCGCATTAAGGCAGGAATGTTCCCTCTTCTGCTTTTGGTTAATCTGATCAGCCAATGAAATCTGGGACAAAATGTTGGCCGTGGCAGAAATGCGGGTGTCCAGACAAGCACATTTCTAGAAAAAAAAAAAACGTGGAAAAAGTTAACAGTTCATGCTGTTGGGGCTGGGATTACAATCACAAAAAAAAAAAAAAAAAAAAAAAAAAAAAAAAAAAAAAGAGAGAAAAAATGAGAACACAGGATCAGAAGGAGACCTGAGGCAACCAGGCACCTGAATCACATTTTTCAACAATGACCAAAAAAAAAAGAAGGAAAGAAAAGGGAAAACTACACAGACAGAAACAATTAAGCAGGCGTTTTGACTCTGGATGGCGGTGTTTTGAAATTCCTGGGGATTGCTTTCGCGGCGGCAAGGCTCGGGTTTCTCACGACAAGCGGTGCCAGCGCCTCCGTCCGCTGCGCGGCCACGTGCAGAGAGGCGAGAGAAAACAAATCCCGCGAGCTCCGTCAGCCCGGAACGCCGTGTTTTGACAAGGGGCAGTTATTGGAAGCAGGCGCCCCGGGATCGGATGTTACTGAAGACGTCTGTCATGTGCCCCGGCATTATTATCATTAAAGGGATTAACTTCATGCTTACAAACTGACTGGAGGAGCTTCACCAACCGTGGCAGGCGCAGGCTTGGGTTCAGCACGATACATCGTATAGTTTCCGTTACTGTTTGTATGTGTGTGTACGTGCGTGTGTGTGTGCGTGCATACACGTTTGTGTGTGTATAAACACTTGCTGAATTCCTATTCATTTTCATTGACACACATTACTTCAATTGTCCAGGGTATAGGTATGTATGCCCACACATTTGATTAGTTCTTTAACCTCTACTGTTTTATTTACAGTACAGTGAGTCAATTATGTACACATACACAGTGAGCCTATTGAATACCTTGAGTAGAGTTGAGGTGGGTCGGGCACTGCTTACATAAGCCAGGTACGTTCAACTCAACATACTTTTTCCAATTTTGCATCCAGCATCTAACAGGCTTCAGCATATTCAGACAGATGGGAAAAGCCCAGATCACACCATCTTGGACCATTATCACAGTCGAGGCACTGAGCCTAAAGGGGGGGGGTGGAAAAAAGAAAAGCACAGCCGCAAATCTGATTAAAATGTGCAGAGTCCCAAAAACACTGCAAGTTCTTTTTGTCAAAAAGGACTGTAGGTAGGCGTGTTGGCAAGCACTTGTGTCTACATACGCAGCCAGGGTTTCAACCAGAGAAAACAAATGATGAGAATTCAGCGCAGTTCTCCACTTCTGCGTCTCATGCGTCAAAAGGGATGTGGTTGTGGCTGCTGCGTGTGTATGGGCTTGTGTGTGCGTGTGTACATATGTAGGCGTTTTTGCCCCATTTTTGGCTGCTCCAAGCCTCACGGCTTACATGTGAACCCAAAGGGAATGGAACATTATTTCTCCCTCTGAGTTACTGAGAAGTGAGCCCACGCTGAGGTCAGTAAACCAAGACAGAACCGGGTCTCTGCTGACCACAAGGCAGAGGCTGACATTAACATGCAACGTGGCTTGCCTCACTCAAGGAATTTTAAAAAAAGACCCAAACCAAATGAGAGCAGAGAGCTGTGTGGCTGGGCTTCACAGAGGGAGAACCCCTGAAAGCAAAAGGGGAGAGGGAGACAGGCATCTAGCGCATCTCCCATGCATCCTGCTGCCATACAGGGGAAGAGTTCAGGTACACACACTGGGGTTAATATTGGCACTGGGGCACTGCAAGAGTGGCCCCATCATAGCGGCATCTGGTCACCAGACAGGCTGCAGATGACGGAGAAGCACCAAGGTGATCTGCACTGCAGTCATGCAAAGGTAACCCAGTAGCTGCTCTCCCTTTCACACCTTACTTAAAAAGTCCATGAGGATAGCTCCTTTTGGTCTCTGCATGCAGTCCACAGCTGGGGAATCATTGTTTGGAAGAACAAGGTCAGATCATGTCATGTGAAAGCCCTGTCTTTTTAGGACACTGACAATCTTCATCCTCGGCTGAGTAAAGCATTCAGCCCTAACTGGCCAAGAGTCCCTGGGGAATTACAGCTGGACTAAGCATGTATAAATACTTCCCTCAGTTATAGTTTGGTACTGCATCCTGATGCAAATAAGGCACACCTGTGCAGGGGCACTAAAGAGACCCTACTGAAAATCCAATGGGCATTCATGTCACTGCAAATAACCACATGCAACTGCACCCCACTGATCAGCACCAACCTAATTACTGCGTTTCTCTGCTCAGGTCACCAGCTACACCAGCTATTACAGCCCCTCCAAACGGAGAGAGCAGGCACAGTCACAACTGCAAGTATGAGCACCCACTACGTCACAACCTAGATGTCAGGTGTTCCCTGCATATGACCATACCCTTTCCCGAACATCCTCTCCCTGCATAACCGCGGTAAAATACATGCGTATATATGAGATATAATGATAATGTGACACAAATCTTCTATGTAAATGTCAAAAAAATTGCTCATTGTCACAGGCGATCTCATTTCCGTACGATAAAAAAAAGACCTGTGCTTGAGTGAGCAACTGTTCACTGAGGTGAGAGCTGGCGGGTTCTGACGAGCAACAGCACCGCGCAGGAAGTCAGCTTTTTACACCGCAGAGCTCTCGCTTCTCATAAGCAGGACATGAAGAGTATGTTAATCTACATCCTGCCTGCTCCACTGTGGTAAAAAAGCCCTTACTCTCCCAGAAAGCCCCAGTAGCAAGTCTGCACCCTCTGTATCTGGGGGGATTTAAATCAGCTGAACAATCAAAACTTCCAAAGTACGCAGAAAAGACACGCAGATGTGGAAAAAATTTCATAAAGTGGCACTTATTCAGATTTATTTCTCCCTCATTTAGAACCTTATCATTTCATCTGATTTTTCCTGGCAAGAGTAACACATGCGTCAGATGCTATACACGCTAGGGAAATTGAGAACGTCCTTCAAGTTGTACCTTCTGTAAAACCTTTCATTTCAGCTGCCTTAATTAAGTTTACAGCTCTTTTTAAGGGAGTGCTAAATTAACTAAATGAACATATCTACTCTGTGGTGTGGTTGTGCTGAAAACATTTTTCTTCTAAAGAAAAACACTTGTACAAAGTGGTAGAGTATGACTACTTTTCTGAAGTTAACCAATTAACAAAACCAGTCAGGCCTAGCAAATCACCAGTCCTTATTTGTAATGTAATTCTGTCTGGTCATATAATGTCTAATAAATGGGAGTAGTAAATGTTTTCTCAGTGTTCACTCTAATAGACTATCTTTTGCAGGACAGTACATCTCAGAAAACATTCCATTGAAGAAAATAAGCAATGTTAAGACTTATGGGAATTCCATGAAGGTTGTTAAACATTTCATAAGGCAAAAATGGATTAATTGCTTGAATGAAATGAGTTTGAAAAAAAAACATTAAAAATAAACAAAGGATTCACTGCTCATTTCTTGTTTGTTATTACTTCTCTTTTACAGTTATTGAGTTGGAACACACACCAGACTCACTGTGGCCTTCTTCCTTAAAGGACAGCAAGATGTGTGTATTAAGATTTTTACAAAAAGCCCATCTGAGAGCTGTTAAGATGAATAATTAATTTCTCCTCTCTCTCTTGCTCCCTCTCCTTCACCTTCTTTTTAACCCCTGAAGCATGCCAAAAGATAACAAGGCGACTAGCTAATCATTCAGGGGATTAGTTATTTCATCTCTGCAATTTGTGCTTTGCATCAGTTAACCACACTCTTTTTGTTACCTTTTCCATCTTTAATGAAATTACAGTCTATGAGGGGAAAGATTTACCAACAAGCAGTTTGCCTGTGATTCCATTACTGTCTAAACATGATGCACTTTGTTTTTGATATTGGATGACAAATTACATTGTTACATTTTTCCAATTCATGCGCAATACTTTTTGTTAATTACAATGGCGGTGGAAAAAAAAAAACAAAACAAAACTTTTTTTCTGTCCAAGATAAGAACAAAGAGAATTGTATTTAAACTAATAGCTCTGAGCTTATTTTGGTCAGGTGTGTCTCTTTCTGTATGTATGTTCAGTTTGGGTCAGGGCTGGAGGGGTACTTACCACTCTAACACCAGGATGATCTCAGTGGGGGTCTCATAGACCTCATGGAGAGACACCACGAAAGGGTTGGCCTTGGCTGACTCCAGCACGGCAATCTCATTGAGGATGTCCATGCGGCAGTCCTCCCCCTTCCGCCGCTTGCGCAGGAACTTGGCGGCGTGCTCCTTCCCGGTCGCCTTCTCAACACACTTCTTCACCACCGCAAACTTCCCTCTGGAGAGAGGACCAGGCAAGAGCAGGCTGAGACACTTCATAAATGGCCATTCAAATTATTGGGTTTTATTTAGAAAGCCTTTCAACCAGCTCATATGAGAGTCCACTCAACTGGCAAGGCGAAAATTTAGGACAGCAAGGCATGCTTGTCTCAAGTCCGATATGCTGGTCAGCTTCAGACATTGCAGATTCATTACAGATGTTATTTCTAATTTAAAATGGCACTGGCTCTACTCAAAGCAATAATTCTGATGGCAGTGACTGAATCCAGCAGATTGTCCACTTTGTGAACTGGCCAGATGACCCTTTGTTCAACCTTGTACTTTCCTCTAAAGGAAAACACAGTGAGACAAGGCAGCTCTCCAAGGCCACTAGTCTGAAGCTGTGGTAGGAGGGACACGCTGACAGATGTGGTGAACAGAGAGGGAGGACTGCAGACGAGGGAATGAAATGCTTAGAAAGAGAACATTAAGTGGGGCTAAGAGCAATGGAGGGGTCACCGTTAGGTTAGCCAAACAGCTCTTTTGCACCACTACGCCGTGCACACAGAGGGTCTCTGAACAGACTAGAAAAAAAACAAGACTGGGAGACCGTGAGAGGTCAGCCCATTGTGCAGGCCGTGCAATAAGCAGAAGGGGTAAGTCAGTCAGGGAGGTTCCGTTTTGAGTTGAGGACGACAGGTTGCTACAGGTGGCACCTCTTCATCCATCACCCTCCTCACCTACCAGGGAGGCTGAGCTTGATTCTTTGAAGAGAAGACCAGCGGTCAGGCTAGACTTTTTTTGTGGACCTGGCAAAAAGAAACTATAGCCTGGCTGTGGCAGCACAAATAAAGGAGGCATGCACTGCAGCTGTTATTTGAACAACCAAACCCTCACTAACTGCCAGTATAAAGCTTAGATTTTGCCCAGTTTTATTTATTTATATAATTATTTTATAAGTTATTAATCAATTTCTTGGAGGAATGGGGGTCAAAGCAGGGTGTGGGCAGGAAATCCGATGCACAGAATGCTTCCTCTGTGAGAGCCTGCCCTGCGCCCTGCCAGAGTCATAAAGGGGACTTGTCCATTTCCCATTCTTGCAGCGGCTGAAGGGGGACAAATGGAATTCCCAACGCCTCCACCCAGACCTTTGTCAGGGCACTGCCCCCTCAAGTCACCCAAACAATGCACTCTAACAAGCCTGCTGGGAGTCCAGGCCATTCCAACAGGCTGCTCCCGGGTCTGGGACCACCCAGTCCACTGCGTCTCACTGGGGGGTTAAACCCCCTGCTCTCCCTCAGCTGCTTGATATATCCCCACTGCTGCTTGAATGGAGCCTCAGTTGTACCGACAGAGCAGATCCCCCGAGTTTTAACCTCACTTTTACACACTTTTAAGACTGTAAAAGAATAACAGCACTTTTCCTCAGTGCTGACAAAAACAAAGGTTAAAAGAAATCACATCCTTAGTGGTGGAACAAAACTCTTTGCACATGAGGCAGGTTCCAAGTTACAACAAAATGCTTTAGCTGAAATGAGTAGGAGGAAGAGCAGGGTTAGCATTCGAGGAAGTTGCAAAGATGAGCTACGATGTTACCCCACAGAATGCCGAGGTGGCAGTTCCTGTTCAGCTCTGGTGCCCTGCTCATGAGGTTGTCGGCTATGGCATGTCAGTCCTCTTGATCTGCCCTCAGAAACGGCTTCAACCGACCTTTCCTTCATTCATGATGACAACACAGCAGGAACAAAGACCCCGCCATGAAGAAATCTCCCTGCCACACAAGTCTGGCACCTTATTAAAAATCAGAAATAAGGGATTCAAGCATTGCTACCAATGAGGTGTTTTCAAGTTTAAACCACCAAATTTTTGCGACTAATAAAAACAAGACTGGAATAATAGAATCGGTGTATGTGTCTGGGGAGGTTAACGGTCACAAAGTCAAAGGTGACTCCCTCTGGCAGTCATACCCTGGGTCCCAGCATAAGTGGCTTCCCCTCCACATAGCATCATTCAAGCATACAGCAAAGAAAATATTTTAACTTTTTATTCCCCCGCAGAGCAGGAATGTCTGGGCCAGTGCCATGGGAGAAATGCGCCTCCAAATGTCGCTTCACTGGAAGCCGCTTTTGACAAAACAACCTGAGCGTCCATTCTGAAAGGTGCAAGCCCGGTCTTGTGGGAGAAGCCTGTTTAGCCAGCATGGGGAATCCCACTTAAGGAATTCATCCTGGAAACCCACAGTCTCAAAAGCTTTAGAGAGGATTTTCATTAAAGACTGACATCTGGAATGACAGGTGATTCAAGTTTCCATCCAATCAATGGCTCCTGTATTATGTATTAAGATTTGAATTGAAACAAAGACTTGAAGCTCCATTACGAGTGGAAACCACTGAGAATAGACAATGATTTTGTAAACCGATTACACTTACATCGCATGCAACGCTCATATCAATTTGTCTCAGACAGCATCAGTGGCGTCACCACTCTAAAGCTCACCACACAACCATAAAAGGCAGTCACATTCATTAAAGACTCCACCAGATGATTTTGTGCTGCCCAGAAGATGACACGGCCCAAAAATGATTGCGGTGGCGATGGCGCTAATCTAATTGAGAAATTGGTTTTCCTGTGGAGTCTGCGTTTTCAGCCTTTTGCAGGGGAGTGACTCATGTCTGAAGACAGCAGCAGACACCCGTTCGGCCCCTTTCATAACTGTTCCTGTTCTGCTGATGCGGACTGTTAAATTACCGGCCAGAGGTTAGCACTGAGTGGCACGATGAAATGTGCAAACGACAGGGTATGAACTTTTGTCTGATCCTGCGTCATCTCATTTTAGGATGTAGAACACACGTCAATGCTGGCTCCTCTGTCATCGCTCCCAATGACCAGTGAATCTGAACCAACACAGACTTGGCTGCTTCATTTAGGAGGCTTAGTTTGCCAAAACAGCAAAATCACAATTGGCCACATATTGACAGCTGAAACATCGGTTTTTACTTTTGCAACAAAGAAAGTAATGAAATAAAACAGTCATATCACTGCCATCCAGCTGAAACAAACACTGCGTTCGTAACACTGCCAACTCCACTAGTACGACCAACCCTCCTGCATTCAGGGGTGTAAGTAATTGTGACCATGAGAAAATGGGAAGAAGCCTGGATTAACCTTTTGTGTGCCCACCAAGACTTGAAAGAGTAGAGCAAGGGACCTCAAAAACATCTGGCCAACTGTTTCAGATAATGAGGCCGGCTGGTGAACTTGAGCCTAAATACAACCCAGAGGTCAAGACCAGGGGTGGGGGCAGATCAGAGGTTAAACACATGCTTGTAGCCTCCTGGGCATATTACATGATGGCTGGAGTTCTAAAATTATAAACCCATCTGAAAAGTATAAAAACTGGTCATGAGTGATGAATCCCAAGGAAAACAATCCTTTGCTCTTTAAGTCATCAGTCTGCTGAATGGTGAGGCCAGAATTTGCAGAAGAAGCCCCAGAAAACAATTCTTTTCCAGGTTCACTAGGACAGTAACAAGCACCACTTTCATTAAAATTAATAAAAAGGTTCAGTTATGTGCCCGTGGGGGCCAGGGAAAGTGTGACATTAACGGACAGGGAAGGGGGGCCCAAGAAGTGTCTCTATTATGCAGGAAATGGACCCTGGCGCAGCCACTGAATCGACTCCCTCGCAGTACCTTCACCCCCCCCACCCTCTCACCCCTCCGCCGTCTAATACTGGCGCTCTGATCTTGACAAGCTGCTCTCCTGGCATCGGCGCAGCTCACATTCCTGCAATTAATGAGATTTAGGCCCTGGACCTCAGGATGCTTGGACTGTGGGGAGGGTTTACAGAGATTCAATGCTGACCTCAGCCCAAGGGCCCTGGCCGTCAGCCCGGGATGTCCCACGGTGTCCGACAAAGAAATCCCTGCTACCGACTGGGATGGAAATGTTGCTTTCTTAAGCCCCTTTTTTATACCCCTAAAGACTCTGAGAAAATCCTCAACTTCCCCATCACTCCAAATTGGGTTTAGGATACAGGCAGCACATTGTATTAGTAATAAAGGACCAGAGAAAAGAACAATGCACATGCTAGCAGTCCAGACGGTACAGCCACCTCTCTCATCTTCGGATAAAAGGTTTCCATGTATGCGTATTGGACCTGTGGAAGCAGTGGGTGATGGACTGTTTAATTCAGTCCTAAATGTGAATTTAACAACACTCTGCCCCCCCGAGCCTGTACTTTGTACGTCTGGATTCCAATACATGGGGAGGAGGGGGCTGCACTCAATCTGTAACAAACACCAGGGCTTCTGGTGATAACTGGCAAAGATGCTCTCTTGACAATGTGTTTGACTGGCAACAAAATAGCTGACTGTACAAAGCTAACCAGGTTAGGTCTCCAGCTACCCTCTGGTCCATAGCATACCATTAATAAATAAATAAAGCATTCTTTCCTCTGTTAATCATCTGTGTATGCACTAATGCCAGACTCCTCAACACAGGAAAGAGAGAGATCTAATAGGTTTAACAAGGAATGCAGCAGGCAAACTGAAAACAGGGGCTTCATTTTTTCTTGAGCGTCACTGGCCCTTTAAAAATCACTTCAGTGCTATGATACAGTCTGCAGTCTACCTTCACCTGCAGATGCCCTTACAACAGAGAGAATAAGTCCAATCAGCTACAATAAATGGTTTGTTTACAGGTCCCTATACTCAGAATAGTCTGTCTCACTTATCTTTAATCACATTCCATTGATGCCCACACTGGTTTCTTCACAATACAGTGCATGTGCCAGCATTTTTTAATCCAGGGAATAGAAGCTATCCAGGCTTGTGCACCCTGCTTATCAAGATTCCTCCTGCTTTGTGTGCCGCATAAAATGAGATTTGGAACAGATATTATTTGTGGGTATCTGTAGCCTATGCTTTAAATCCCACCTATGCAACCAACTATGCCTTGCAAGAATTTATGAAGACAGGTCAACTTGAACTTAATCTTGCGCAAAAACAAACTTGCAAATACTTTTTTTGCACGGGTCTACAGGGAAGCAATAAGCATATATGAAAGAAAAATCCACCTGTAATTCATATACTACAATTCCAGGCATCACATAGATCATGCGGCGAGTTAAATTTTGTTTAACTCAACCGAGGGAGATAATCCATCCTCATCGAAGATGTCAATGATGTTCACAAACTGACGAGTAAGTAAGTATATTTTGGTGTCACGGAGTTCAAAGCTCATCTAAAAGGAACCTTCAATGAGCAAAACCATGTCTGTGAGAAGGATCATTGTAACTGTGGCTTCCACTAACACCTGTTTAGACCCAAAACATTGTTAATAAAGGTGATCTTACATTCATTTACCGCCACGCCGTCTGTACGAGGCTTCTGAGATATCGAGGATCTGTGATTTCCATTAAATCCCCAGCTAGACAGACTGCGTCAAGTTCATTCCAAAAGCACGCACTAGCCGCACCGCAAAGTCAACCGAATAACCGACATATATAGTTCCAATGGAGTGTTCTAATCTCTATTTGAACAACAACAAAGTATTCACGCGACTGACTGACGGTTTCGGCTTCAAGCGAAATTAATAGTTCTTATTCAAAAGGACTTGAATCACTGGTATGTGCTATTATTTACATGATGCCCAAGTTCACGTGTGTGGACACTTTTTTCCTTCGGTAAATGGTAAATTGCATTTATAAACACTCGTTTATATACCTAGGACAAAACGTATTAGTGACGTTAACAAACTGCACGTTTGGTTTGGTTTCATGCATTAGAAACTGCACTCTTAAGGTATGCATTATAGCAACAACAATCCACGAGTGTTTTAACTTACCTGCCCAATTCTTTGCCGACCAGATCGTAATTGCTCTTGAAAGGGTCAGTCCTTATTCGCGTCTGAATTTTTGACACCATTCCGTTCTTGTTCATCATCATCGAATCTGGCATTTCAGTCCGTTAACAGGGAAAGAAGTTGAATCACTCCGTTTGAAAGAGCTCTGCTGGTTTCCCCCCTAACGATCAAGTCTGTTTCATATCAGGCACAGAATTTTTGCGCTACAAAAATGTAATCCGATTAGTCAGATGGTAAATAAGAACAAAGAAACAAACTGATTTAAATCTAATTAGAAAGAAGACTTAATTTGCAAAGTGCATTGCTGCATTGACCTAACTTTAAGACTGCATCGACAAAATATATGTCCCTATGAGAACGTTGCCTAATTCTGAGAACACCACTAAACAGTCAACAAACAGAAGTAAATTCCCTAGATTACAACGCAACGGATGCCCACCGAGTACCGTCCTTGTATGTTTTAAGTCTTGAGTATTTTTAGTCAGTGAACAGCCGGACATGCCATACACAAAGTAACTCGGCAAGGCCATCCCCTTTTATTGACGTTGCAGCAAGTCAGCCAATGAAATGCTAAGGATTAGTGAAGGGAAAAGTTTACAGGCAATTCGTTTTATTTATTGAACTGTTCATTGTGCTGAGGGTTATGGAGCGCATGACAAACACAGCACAACTTGCACATAGTTTTCACATTTTAATGAAGCATAATTTATAGATTATGTGGACATCCTTTTACAGTCATTGACCGCCTCAGTATCTATTGGTGTTATAAATTTATGCTGTCACATTAGGAAACACTGGTTGTAAAGCCACTTATTGGTATCCCTGCGACTGAACCTCGGAATATTGGCTGGGCTGCTGCTTCCTTTCCCACAGTCTCAAATCGCGAATGTCACAGAGACTACGTGAGAGTCAGCAACCCTGTATCAGATGCTCTTGAGGTGCAATCGTCGCAATAAGCACTTTAACCACCTCTTTAGATCCTGCAATGTAAATTGTATATGCTGCACTTCACTTTTGTAGTGACCATATGTACCCACCGCTGTTAAGGATAAGAGTGTCAGCTAAAAAATAAAAAAGGCATGAAACTAATTGTTGAACAAATAAACCGGGTGAGTCCCATGTGATTTTGAGGGGACCTCAAGGATAACACCATGGTAGCTCCTTAAATAACCACCTTGTAATAAAAAACCCTGTCAGTTCTGATGAGAAAACATATTCAAGGCAAATGAATAATCAAAGAAAAAATGCTCATCTTTTCTCCCAGCTGACACAAGTGAGGTCACCCCACACTGTCATTGAACTGATGGCATGAACAGAATGTCATTCCTCCTCAGGTGTGGCAATTTGTCTGAACCATCTTTTGCACGCAGGGCCCAAAGTATGTGTTGATACTGCCAGCTCTAGGGCAACAATTCACTGTTAATCCCTTTCCTTTGAAAATAAAGAACACACCAGAGGAGCACAAGGCATTTTGAAATCATTTCTGATATGTAGACTGGGGCACATGTAATAACAAAAATGTCAAAATCATTAAATAAAATCATTACTTCAGAAAAAAGACATCTTATGGCCACATCACTGCGATGTCTTTTTTGTGTGAGGTAAATCACAAGCCGAAATGTCTCTTGAAGCGCAAATATGGCAAATTGAAAGGGGAGGAATTCTGGGAGGGATTCCAGCATTTAGTACGTAATTGGTGTTTACAGGGAACAAGCTGGCAATCAGACAGTCAAGCGCTGGGAAAACTGTCACCTAGGCACTAGGCGCCGATGAGGTCGTGGTGGAGGTGCCACATGTTGACTGGTGTCTCAGCGCTGGTGCTGATGACCCCACACAAGCGGTCATATTTAGGCATTTTCATACACAGTTGAGAGACCATTTACAAAAAGGCAAGGGATCATGACCCTGTTTAGAAAAGGCGTTTGATTGGAATGTTTGTGTATCACTGTATCTCACTGTCACTGGCCTCCCAAATCCACCGATATAAGAGGAACAGTGGCGAGTAATCTCTTCTGTAGACAGTCCTACTGCTAATCCTTACAAACAAGGAGGAAAGTACATGTGACAGAAGGAATGTGCATAAAATATTCAAAACAATACCACTCCAAAATTTCTGGCTATGTTGGATCATCACACAGGATTTTTAACGTGCACATTAGCAGTGAAACTTACAGCAGAAAGCCATTTTTTTAACTGCAAGCATATGACATTACATTGCATTATTGTAATTTAGCAGATGCTCTTATCCAGGGCAACTCACATAGGTTACAATTTTTACATGTTATCTATTTATACAACTGGATATTTACCTAGGCAAATCTAGATCAGGTACCGTGCCCAAGGGTTACAGCAGCAGTGCCCTGGCCAGGAATCAAACCCACAATCTTTCAGTTACCAGCCCTGCATCTTACCACAATGCTACACTGCCACCCCGAGAACTTATGGATTGTATAAAGTTACCATAGCCAAGCTAATATGAGTTGCTGTGAACAAAGCCAAAACAGGCCAATTTAAAGTGCACATTCCAGCATCACGAGAAGTCATTAGGACGAATAACAGGTTACATAAGCTTGTTATGCTTTGTCAAACTCTTGCCCTAGGGCTGCAAGTATTCCAAACCCACGACCCTGCAGCTGATGTCCTGTAAAAAAGGAGGTCAAGGTTCAGAGAGGCCACATTAGTCAAGGCTCAATCAGCTCCTCCAGTCTCTCCAAACAAATACCAGCAAGTCAGCCCACCAGTCAGCCACTGGTTGCACGTTAATGCAACTCCCCCATAACCTGGGGCTCAGAACTCTGAGCTGGAGCAAAATGCTGTCAGAAGGAATCCTTCTGCTGCCTTATCAACTTGCGAGAGGCTAAACAATGAGTCCGGGTGTGAGCTTTGGATAGTTGCCGAGCAATATGCCACCGGTCTATTGTGATTAAAGAGGGTGGAACTGTGTTTATGTAGCTGGCAAAACAAACATCTGTGTACTGGTCTAACTCTGTCCATGAGCTGGGGGACCCAACAAAGGCAAAGGAACAGAGTGGACAGAGCCTTACTGTTGGTGTATGGTTGAACAAGTCATTCAATCCCCCCAGAGACCAGCTGTCCAGCAACAGCAATGGCAATGTTTAACTAAGGGATGTCTTCCATGGCTTTCCCTCTCATGTGATGTACAATCCCCACACACATATTATTCCTTGGGGGTGTCTTGGGGGGGTGTATTTACTGCTGCTCTCTCCTACTATGTCTTTAAGAACATTAGTTTATACAATAGATCTCTTTCTGTCTGGATAGTTAAGGATGTTCCCAGGGGTGTTATTCAGGCCACTTGGAATGACATGATTATGTAAGTGTTTTCTCTTAACACCCTGTGACTAACCCATCGGCAGCCACCAGGCCAGAGGGACCAAATTAATGATGATCTGCTTTGAGTTTCCACACTTTTCCTGTTTATTCGACAGAACTCTATGACCTGTGTTTTGCATGTTGGTAATATGCTGTGACAGTGATGCAATGTCATGTCTCTCCGAGGTCCATCTGTGCCATGGTGCAAATATTCATGGAATTGCTTTTGAAATGGCAATGACAGCACAGCAAGAAAGAGTGCTGACTGGCTTTGATTGTACTGTGCTTTTCTGCTCTGTATAGAGCATTAGGATCAGAAAATGTACCCATACCGGCAATATAAAAAACACTGTTAAATGGAGCGGGTGGTGAGAAAAAAAAATAGAAAACAAAATCAAGTATAATTCAAAAGCAATCAACAAAATAAAAGTCTGTACTGCAGTGGTAATATTTCAAAATCTTAGCGAGAAATGACTGTCTGTCTGCCTGCCTTGTTTATGGTTCTTAAGTGCAAATGATTATTTATGCAGGCCCAGACGTCTTTCTAATGAAAGGGTTATGCTCAGACAGGTTATACCATAAGCCACCCCTGTCATACTCCACGGTGCACAACACCATCTATCCTTGACAGTTTCCACTGGAAAGCAACCAAACAACATTTGTTTCATAAACCTTTTTTTATTACAACATTATTATTCTTTTCTTTCCATCACCTATTCACTGACTATCCCCATGGCTGCTGTTATCTTTGCTGCTGCATATATTTATCTAGCTTGAATTGTCATACAGTCTGGATGGTCCAATGCATTCTCTGAGATGCTGCATTGAAGACACAGAGTGTATCACATACTTAACAGGTGGGATCCAAACAGAAAAGCTATGAAGCTCAGGGTTTCTCAGCTTATGTATTGGATAAAGATGTGTGCACAGGAACAAGTTTGGGACATGATGATACACCGAACCAAACAAGGCCACAGTGTCTCATTCCTGGCAGATTTCATTCAGACATGCGACACACTTTTGCAATTACTGGGTAGGACCACATTTCACACATCTTCAGTGGCCCACTCACAAAACGGTCTGATCCCTTCCAAAGAGCCAAGGGCATGTGAGCAAGGGAGATTGCTGGAAACGCATACACAGCCCCGCCAACGCACTCACACACACACACACACACTCAGGCACAACATCAATCTTGAAAACAAAAGAGAACAAACATCCCTCTGATGAAGCTGTGGGTGAGTCGTTGTGCCATGAGGATCACTTTCAGACCACACAATGGCCTGGGCGTCACACATGGCCCGGCGCTCGAAGGCCAGCGGCTCGGTGACGCGCTTGGTCTGACGTCTGGCACACAAAGGCATGCAAATCTGCAGCGTTAGATTCGTCTCCCTCATTATCCCCTTGACAAAGTGCAGGACAAACAAACTGAGCACTGAGCTCACCTGGACTTCAAGTGTGCGTGCATGGGTACACAAAGTGAAAGCCACATCTATACAAATACTAAAACAGCTTTTGCTTCAGTCCAGGAGCCTTTAGAAATATCTGCTACATTGTCTAAACTGTTAAAAGACTATAAGACCCAAATAGAACCATTATAAGGTTCCTATGGTTATTCTCTAATAACCATAGCCTTATAAAGGCCTTGATACAAAAAAGTTTTGGCATCAATATGATTCATTAATCATTCATGACTTACTAAGATATGCTGCGGTTGCTTTGATGGATGAGGACTGTATCACTTCCTTATTTACAGATAGCTCATTGGGCACAGATGATGAGGTGGTTTAACCTATTGATTATCAAGCCTAGTTAAAATCAGGGAAGAAAAACACAGAAAGAACCAATATTCCCAGCATATCAAGAGAACAATGCAGTCATAACATTGGTATGCTCAGGGCAGGACCAAGCCTACGACATGGTGACAGTTGAGGCTGCATTGTCTTTCACAGTCAGTAATTTCACTTTCATTTCACGTCAGAGTTATCAGGAAAATTACAAATCTTTATTGTAGCAGGTCCCCTGACATTTTCTTGAAGGGAAATGACACGTGAAACTTTATTATGGTGACTAACACTTTTCATCAACAAGGTTGATGGTCTACTTGTCACAGAGTGGTGGTGTGGCCATCATTGGAAACATTACAATATGCACATCCGTGATGCATTCTTTGTACCAGGTTACAAATGCTATCTTGCAGTATTCTGTCCCACTGCTCTGATAGAGCCTGAGAAAGCATACACAGGTTTGCTGGCCTCTAGATGCCATATTTGCTCCCAAGTTCAGAGAGTAAATCATTCTTGCATCTCCCTATTGATGTGTGTCATATAGAAAAATTGGTGTATCATTCTGCAGGTCTGAGTCGTATTTGTTGACGTCCATGAGAGTATCCTGCACATAACCACATTTGAGAGTGGCTACAACCTGGTATTTTTGACACAATGGAAATTATAGTGCTAAAATGATCACACAGAATAAGTGTGATGACACCTCAGTTTTGGTGAGGTATTGAGACTTGTGATAGCTATGTCACAGTCTTTAACTGATGTGCTGTCTTTGGCTAATGAGACACTGCTGCTGACTTAGTTCAGCCTCCAAGACACAAAAAGCACGAGGATGTTGTTCTCTTGATAAGTGGGCCGTATTGCTTCCCTTGGCGCTTTACTTTCTGAATGTTCACCAGTCTTGACATTCATGGTTTGGACCACCTTGTCACATGCACCTAACTATGCCTCTATTGACTGAGTGATGCAGGCTTATGCAACAGTAACGGGCACTTAAGTGCAGCGTGGCCACTCATGAGTGATTACTCAGTGAAATTGCTGCTAAAAATATATTAAAAAACTGAAAACACACAGCACATGCATAGATAGATTGATACGTTTCTGCTGAAGACCAGTATATTTTATGTGAAATGTTCACTCTTACAGATAACAAACTAAAGCACCCCTGACTGGGAGGAGATATGAATTAATGCTTCACTGACTTCTCAGGAAATATACACAGTTGACTGCTATAATTTACATTCCAAAAACAGTCCCATGGACAGCAGGTCAGATATAATGCCCTTACTGCTGACAAGCACTTTAAGCATGCTTGTGCTAGGCTGAACACACAACTACCGTGTTCACAAGTGTTAAAGAATTGCCACTGAGGGTTCCTCTATTTCTTTCAAGGTGTTATCCCTTTACTATTATTTAACTTTTACTTCTAATGGTGCTTGCTCTTGCCTTTCCCCAGCCTTGTTAACTTTTACATTGGAAATGTCCTTGTTTAAAATATACAGCACAGGCCTGCAGTCAAGTCAGGCTACTGTTCTGTAGTTTGTACTGTCTTTCTGTCTGAAAGGGGTGCAGCTGTTTTTTTTTTTTCTTTTCCTTTTGTACTTCCAAACAGGGTATCATTTGTTGAGCTGCCTAAAGTGTATGCCCCCAATTGTTGACATCTCTCCTTCTTGAAACGAAGCCAAAGCTAACACCTCATGTTGCGCATCTATGATGTGAGCAATATTTACAGTGTCTTTACTTTCAGTGCTTGAGAAAAAATAGGAAAGCCTGGCAGGCCACTTCTGTGAGAGTCAATCAAACTGACGGTTTCAGTTCATGCCTCTAAACCAATTGTCACTGGGGAAAAAAGTAACTGCCAATGTCCAAAAATGTAATATTCAAATATAGACAGTGAGGCAAATCAAGGTGTACTGGTGATCTGAGAATAGCTGTGTCACACAGTTTTTTTGTGAAGCAGGTTACAGGTCATTGTGTGCAGATTGTTCTGGCAGATTTGCACAATAGCTGTCTGATAGCATAAGGACCTATCTTTCAGCTGGAGTTCATATATAGTGCAGACATACCGCCGGGTCTCATCTTTATACATACATGTGTCCCAAGGCAGGAGGAAGGAAGAGGAACGTCTCAGACCATGAGCTGTGTGAGCTGATGCAGAGCAGACTCAAAGGAAGGAGAGTGATGGGGAGAGAGAAAGATGACAAAAAGAAGAGCACAGACGACAGGCAGTCTCAGGTGAATGCAGCAGACAGTCGACCACATCCTGCGCTACCTCACGGTTATCTCTGAAGATCAGGCTTTGGACGTACACACCTACACCCAGAGTATGCGCGTTCACCAAAAATTGTACAATGACTTCTGTTTAGTTCACGTGTTTTCCACAAATGAAAAATGTGTAGGTATGCGGTGTGTCAAAAGATTCATATCCACCAGGGCAGAAATAGGTAAAACCGTGGCCCACACTCAATTGTCATGTATGCAGATGCAGGAATGCAGATGCAACTGGAAAATTCTAATCAATATTTCTAAATGTGCAAAGATAAGGAGAGTGCAATGAACTTCCACTACTGCTGTAAAGTATGACAGCAAATTTACCCCACTACATGTGTTGAAAACAAAAAAACATTGAAAATGTGGTTGGGAACACTGAAAACATTTTGTGAGTATTATGCTGGCATTGGCTTTTTACAGACAGCATTGAAAATGTTGGATACATTTGTAACATCGACTTCAAGCACTACCATCAGAGCAAAACATGAAACTATAACTCCTGAAAATATGGAAACATGTGTATACATGCTTTCTGGTTGATTTTGTCAGAATTTGGAGTGTCACCCTCAACAGAAGCACCTGTCCAGCCAGCTGTTTGTGGAGCTTGTCTCTTCTGACAAATATCACTCCTTTCTCCAGCCCTTTGTATTTTGCCTTTGTTCTAACACAGGCATTGCGGTCCATGTGGCAGATTGTCTGTCCCCTGCCCCAAGCCTCAAAAGTCATACATGTTTAATATGTGTTTAAATTTAGTCAGCCTAGTTTCTCCTATACTCACGACAAAGCCTGACAAATTTTATTTAAGGTCAGGCTCAGCTTCATTTGAATGAAGTGGATGAGGAAAAGCTGCCCCCGCTCTTCCCAAACTGCAGAGGCAGATTCAGGATTAGTTGGGTAAGGCTGTTGTTGATGTCAGAGCAATTTAGCAGGAGTCCCTAGCAGTGGGTTGCAAAGAAAAAAACAAAACACAAGAAGTCTTCACAAAAAAGCCTCATGAAAGAGCTGACATACATGAAGCATAACTCCCAAAACCCACTGATGTGTGTCCACCACCACTGAGGGCCAATGCATGATCCTCAGATAAACTGTAGTAGTTCAGCTGGTAGCGTTGCTGCTGAAGAGCGTGCATGGACACATTTGCTTGGCAGATGCCCTCATCCACGGCAGCTTGCAGAGTGCCCAGGATCCAGGATCAGAGTCAGCAGCCAGTATTAACCACCATTCCACACTGCTGTGCCTGGAAAGCCCTGAAAAAAGCAGGCAGCTCCCCTTTACACGCCAGGTTCTGGCTGTACCTCTGGAACCATATCTGTGACCGGAGGCACTGCAGAAGTTCTGGAGAATGTGAACCACGCAAACACTGAACAGGAGGGCAAGAATAAGTTTTTATCCCAAAAGCGAGGATGATCCAATGCTTCTGACTCATCTGTCAGAAATGGCGAAAAATATTTGGCTTGGCTACCAGGCAGTTCCAAACATGGCTTGGGAAGCCGTGGAGACGGGAGCTCTCTCCGGCAGCGGAAATACCACAGCCTGACAGGCAGGAGAGCAGCTGCGGGCGCTCACTCACACAGCCACCATTTCAAAGAGAGCCCCTCATAAACCGGCAAACCGTAAACCCGCGAGGTACCTCTGCACATTGTTCCACCGGCCGCCCTCAGTAAACTGCACTAATTTGCCTCTCCTTTACAGCGATCCTGCGTGTTATTTATTTATTTTTTCTTTACTGGCTCTGCGGGGTCTGGCTTCTGCTGTGGTGGAATACATCCACGTGGGTGGCAACTCCACGGCTCATATAATTGCTTGATAAGGTGAATTATAGTGTTGCTGAAGTCTTGTACTGTGAGGTAGAATGAAAACACACTGAGGTCTATAACAGAGTATGAAGAAACATGGGAGGCTGACAGAACACAAAGCAAAACTGTGGGGGAAATCACAAGCGCCTACATAAGTTATTGCGCTGTTCTCTGTTTCAGGACAATCCAACAGCCATTGCTCCCATAGAGCAGATCAATGCCTCTATGCATTCTGGTAGGCTAAACAATAAAAAAACAACAACAGGTAGAAGCCTTTGTTTGTGTTGTTGGTGGCAAACATCGTATATCAGACTTACTGTAATGACAACCTGTCCAGGTGGGCTTCTGTGCTATGTCCATGTTTGTTTGGGAAGCTGAAGGACAGGATTACAGGAGATTTGTAGATGCAGGCAAACTCATTGCCCCCATCGGCATTTTCTTCTTGGCTGGTCTTTATTCTGCTGTTCCCTATACAGTAATCAGAGGGCAAACCGGGGCTACTTGGATCAGCACAATGCCACTTATGTCACTTGATACAGCTGAGCACTGTTATTAAATTGTACCGTACCTTAACACCTGTTTCATGCCTTGGTGGCTTAAAAAGAGGAAGAGGCCCAACGCAGGAATTTAATTTTGTATGAGAGCAAACTGTCTGAATTTTAACACTAGCAAGGAAATGGAATACTTGCAATGTTATGGCATTAAATAAACCAAGAGCAGCTGCTTAAAATGGCAGCCAGTGAAATTTTAAGGAGTTGCCACAGGCTCTTCTAATCGTCTATCATGGAAGCAAAAAATGGAGGATTGTGTGGTTTGGATCTGAAAGAATGTTTGATCTTCAGAAGTCGTAAAAAGTAATAGTGATAATAAAATATACAATAAACTATAAAAAATCTATGTGACAGAGGCCACATACTATGAGCCTCTGGGGGCGGTTCACAACGCAGAAAAACCCTGTTAAAATCCCCTTGCTCAATGTCTCATGCCAATTTGTATCATTTTCATCCTATGCTACTAGAGGTTTCTTTGATAAACCACTTTCATTTACAGTTCATATCTCTGTGAACAGCTCATCATGAAACCTTTTGACTGTGAGTCATTAAAATGGAATGAAGAATGTAGCTGCACTTTCAAACTCAGAACATCCCCCAGTTTCTATCAGCAACAGTTGTCGGGAATTAATATAATTAATTTGTACTAAACCAACCAGCAAGTAAAACGTACTTTTCCCGATTTAAGCAATCAAATCAACATTTTTGAGTTTTCACAATTGCACGTCCACTGCATTTTTTAAACACAACTGTATATTTGAATTAAAATTGTAATGGTAATGTCACTGTGAATGTCAGAATACCATAATGGAGAATAAAAGAATGAGCTCATTGACTGATAGAGTGGTTTGTAAGAGATGTCAACAGTAGAGCAAGAGAAATACTGGATTGAGATTAAGGTCAGTAAAAGCCACTCCTCATCCAATGCTATGTAGCTTCGCTCTCTCCTTGCTTTCTTTTAACGCTTTCTTCCTCTTGGTTCTGCATTTAATGTCCAGCTTCTGCAGCGCATTTGCTCTGTACTTTCTTTTCAAAAAGAATAACAGGATATTATTATGAATAATTATCAAGGATACTTTATAATTCACAGGCAGAAATGTGATGAGGAAACATGTTAACGTGTTTCTGTTTAATATTCATGAACACATGACGGCTAATAAAGGCCAATATATCACTTAGCACTAACAGTAGCAGCATGTTGAGTAGGAATAAGGAGCAGCAAGGTATCAAGCTGCATTAGGGACTGCTGAATGGGCTGAGGCTACCTGCCTTTAAAAGAAGGACTGAGGGCCTCTTGTTTTGGAAAGTCCCACTCCAGTCCCAGACCTGTTGCTTTGTCTCTCCATGGCCCTGTACTTACTGAAACAGACATCCGTTCACAATCCTTTCCAATGGCCCTCTGCTTGCCCGCTACCAGTGACGCAAAGGGATAATTTTGAACCCTTGTTTCCTGGCCATTGACTGCCACTCTTTCCGGTGCAGAGAGACAAAAGAACACCGGACATGTTCTAACATTCAGGTCCTCTATCACTCAATACAAACTTCAGTGAAAATCTCCTTACAGAGTCTCCTTTCATTTAAAGAGAGAATTAAGAAGCAGTCCCCATGTAAATGAGTGTGTTTTAAGAGTGGGCTGTTGTAAGGATGTGTTCTTCAGCAGTAACCTGTATCTTTGGGACACCAGATAGAGTGGGTGAGGTATGGGGGGCAGATTGCCTAATGTATGGATTCTGTTATGGGTAAAGTTGAGAGGTGTATGAGCAGGCAAGCTGGACTGTCCTCAGATGCACTCTCATAACAATGCGCCTGAACCCACCGCGGGAAAAACCCAACAGAAATAAAATGATTATCTGCACCACTCCTGCTGAGGTCAGCCAGGACGTCTGATAAAGAGAGAGGGAGGGACATGAACGCACCCTGGGAGGTCCCTGCCCTCACCGCGAAAGGCCACAGCTCCCTCCCTCTGCCTCTCCTCCTTTAATGAGTCTTAATAAGGGGCTGTCGTGGACCCTCACCATTCATTAGACAGAGTGAAACCTTTTCCGCCCACTTCTGACACCTACAACATTACTATTCCTCTCTCTCTCTCTCTCTCTCTCTCTCACACACACACACACACACACACACACACAAGAAAGGGCACATCACTAACAGACATGTATAGACCCTCACAGATACACACAAAACCACACACACATACACACACACACAAGAAAGGACACATCACTAACAGACATGTATAGACCCTCACAGATACACACAAAAACACACACACATACACACACACAAGAAAGGGCACATCACTCACAGACACAGCCACACATACACACACACACACACACACACACACACACACACACATACAAGCAAGAGCAAGCATACACTCCCAGGCACACACACACATCCATGCACAATCAAGCAAGGGCAAGCATATACTTATGGGTATATACATACAGACACATGCACACATTAAGATATTACTGTAAGAAAACAATTTTGGACATCATCCCCTTTCAGCATCGCATAATGAGCTCTCTGGAATTTAACAGCAGTCATCTGCCTCATGCTTTCAAAGAAGAAATCACCTATTCACATCCACGGCAGAAAATAGCAAAATGATATTCAAGTGACCAGGTGGATTTAAAAAAAAACTTAAAATGATCAAAATGATGAGTAATGTAGAAGCATGTAGAAGCATGATGGCCTGTAGCATTTCCTCATCCAAATTTCCCATGACAGAGCCACACATTGGACCACAATTTCCTACGGCATTTTCAGGAGGATCTGGCCTTTCCTGCTCTCCCTCAGAGCTGAGTGATGAAAGGGAGCTCTGGACTGCTTCCAGCCCACGGCCGGCTCTCTATGACCTGCAGGGGGCCTCCATTGTGCTGCTCCCAATCTCCACCCAGCGGTCCATTCCTCCCGCGTGGAAACACATTCTGTAGCAAAACTCATCTGGTAAAGTCATACTCGCTCTGCGTGTAGCTCTGGCAGGGGCCCAGGGAGCGAGCTTGTGTTTCCTCTGCGCTGTCCAGCGCCACGTCTGCAAAAGCCCCAATTAACCTGCAGTGGTCACATGACTGACATGCTGTCACCAGTCAATCACAGCTCATTTATTGCGGACACTCCTCATCATCTTAGCCAAACAAGGCATTTGAACCCATTCAAATTCATGACAGGTTTGTCACGCAGACAGCCACTTGTTTAGCCACTCCTTTATTAGAATAAGGTGAAGAGTCCTTATAAGAGTGGACATGTTTCACAACACCCCTGTCCCGTGCCTGATCTATTGTTTTAGGCCCTATAGGGCAATGCTGCACTTCAACAATGTGTTTACTCCCCTCCAAAATTCTAAGATGGCTGGTTTAATTCATTGAATTATAACACATGCCAGCAACCACTTATTAGTGCCTCCCTGAAGGTGTGTGATAAGAGCCTCGGCTCATGTACTCCTTCTGCTTCAGTAACCCTACTTCACCTCACAGCTGAGCAGCATTCAAACAAAGGCCACTCGTTCTAGGTGTACTGCCCCTGTGTGAGACATTTCGACATGAAAACAATTTACGGCTCTGGGCTGAGAGGTTGAACGTGCCTATGAGGATTAAAGGAACAGATAGGTCGGACGTGTTGTTGAACGATGGATTAGGAATGTCCTTGTTCCTTCTTTTAAGTACAAATAGCCCATAGTACACAGAAGTAAAACCAGATACCGCTACAGAGGAGCTGGGTCTGTGAGGTTGAGGTTTAACTGCACTGGCCTCCGCTCTGGTCTCTGCCCCAATCAGGCGTGGGACTGTCGCGGGACTGTGGCATGGCAGCACTATAAAACACTTGGGTAATGACTTTGTATCACTGACAGGCTGAGGTTTTCCCATGCAGTGAATATCCCGGCCACTGACATTCACCTCTGATTTACGAGGGACTCACGAGTGACCTTAAAAAAACAACAACACATGAATGAATGCGAATCGGCCATCAAAGTTTATCCCCCAAAGTTTAATCGTGCACCAGCACGATTCATCCCACAATTCATACATAAAAAAACAAACAGTTTTAGATGTGTGGTGTGATTTCAAAGCCCCGGCGCAGTTTTGCATTATTTTGCACTGACCACACGTCACAGAGTCTTGTATTTATGATTGTGACAAGACCCTGTGTTCCTTGAGCATGAATCCTGCCTTTGTTGGATTCCCTGAGGAAGGAATGTCCCGGCCACGGTCTGGGAATGAGATGGGACGGTCGTCACTGTGGGCTGGTGCGTTCCACCATGCTGCACGCAGGCTTCTCACCCCCAGCACTGATGTGACAAAGTGCTTTTTATGGACCCGCTTTATGTGTATCTTGCGCTGGGGCTGTAGTCTTGTGAGGGCACGGCTGTTTCTTGTCTGCGCAGCGCAACATGATCGCCGCGTGAGTGTCGGTATGGTAACAAGTGGGGACAGGCAGGAATGCAGCCTGTGGACAAAGGCTTCAAGGAAATGACATGAGGCCTAGCGAAGGAATCTGCTGGCTGCTGATGCCAAACTGGCAACACAGACGCACTGATGCTAAACCCAGACGCCTGCAGCCAGGGGCCCTTACAACAGTCCCGCCATGCACCCAGACGCCTTTCAGATGCTATAGCAAAGCATCCAGAAGCTTTTAAGATGCTGCATCCAAGCAACCAGGCACTCTTTTGGATGTTACAGCCATGTGACAAGAGACAATTGAGCAGCTAGAGTGAGACCTGGCATTTATTATTGCATGTTTCATGCTCCCAGCATTTTTCTCTGAACTGTTATTTAACTTTACTTTGACCCCATTTCATCCGCTGTGACGTCACTACGGTTGAGTATGTGCTCTGACTGCCATACCAATGAGCCTGGCTCTTTGGCATTGCAGTCAAAGCTACAGTTTGGTAGCCCGTAGACCCAGGTTTGAGGCCAGGTGGGGTGACTGCTCTCTCCTTTCACTTCATCCGCATATCCTCAAAACATAGATAAATAAATACTATGCAGTGTGTGTCCTTGAGCTCTCCAAAGTACAGAGACTGACACAGTCCAGCCTTGCAATGCTGACACTACTGAGGGTGCAGGAAAACAATAAAGCTATGTAATGGTAGTCACAGAGCTGTGAGGGTGTGACATTGAGTTTAAAAATACTCAGAACTGACAAGAATCAGTCCAGGATAGTCAAATCTTCAACAACCCAAACAAGTTTCGTGTTACGTTTCTGCTGATCCCCGTGAACACACAGCATTACGGGTTTGGCAAACAAAAACTTCAAAGAATCACCACATACCATGACAAAGCCCTCATGTTTGTCTGGCAGGTGCTTGAGTTTATTTCCTTAAATGGGTTATCTCTAGTATCAGAATCTTTCTTAGGGCATTTTGATTTATATGAAGTATATGCAAGATAGCACAGTACAAAGAGAAAAAAGACATGTTGTAGAATGTAGTCCAAATTCAAAACTGCATCTGTAAATGCTTGGATTGAGGTGTTTGAGAGGGGCTGACCAAATACATGTGTCATGATGATATAGCACAATGTTGAGAGACAATAAGGTCCTCTCAAAAAGGGAAGAATGGAAAGGGAGAGCAATAAAGAGGGGCAGAGGGAGAAAAGACAGTGATGAGATCCTGAAAGCACATGTAGGCTGGTACAGTTTTGTTCTGACAACTCTCAAATACACAGAAACTGATGATCTCAGGTCAACTGTTCCTCTATCATACAATTCTTTACTTAAGACTATGCAGAGGTGATTTTCTGGCGGGAAAGTACCATACTCTGTACATCAAGATATGTAGAGTATGCAGTCCAAGATAATAAGCTATTCATGATGCAATGCACTTGACCTATTTCTAGCCAGAACATATTAGTACAGGAAAAATAGAAATTTATGTAACAAGTTGGTAACATTTGATGTAATTTGTCCTTTTAATGTACTAATATGTTTTCAACAACAAGTTTCCAATATCAAATGTCACCAACTTGTTACTTATTAGAAGTAATTTTAGTGAAGAATTATTCTGTATTCTGTCAAATTGGGACTTTTGAAGCTTTTTCCCTGTTATTATTAAAATGATTTAATAACAGGATAATGCTGCCAAAGCTGATTATTTGTATGGAGTCAGTGTTTCAAAATGGCAAACTATTATTGTACACCCAGATGGTAAGCCACATTCATACATTATCAATGCTCATCAGTGTGATGTCTTAATAAATTCACAAAGTAATTTTGAAATATAATAGAAACACAGACAAGACTTCATTGTAGTGTAAGCCATATTTGAAAGTCACCTCAAATTTTTCTCCAAAGTGTGTGCTCTACCATGCCTCCATAGATGGGCCTTTACATAACAGACCACGTACGGTCTTTTGAAATGACAGCAATGTGGACACATACTGTACGCTTGTAAGACTCAAGCGTTTGGCCTGTTTCCCCTGTTTTTATGTGAAGGAAATGATGCTATTAAATGATAAGATATACAGATATGTTTCTGGAACATTCCCCTGGGTGCATCTATGCTTGTGCATCCCCAGTGTGGGACTTGGGAGAACATTCCTAAAATAAACACAGGTTAATCTGGGGTACTTGGAAGAGCTAAGACACTAAAGCACTCAGGGACTGTGCTACCAGCTCAGCCAGTAAAAGAGTCTGAAAAGAATATTAATCCTTTCTCATTGTGCAGTTTCGGCTGATTTAAATCAAAACTTTATGGATATTCCTAATCATGAAGTGACTCAGAAAGAACATTTATTAAATTGCTCAGAGACTCAGAGAAGTGGTATGTATTTCATATTTTGTTTTCAGTCATTCACAGCAAGGCTTTTACAAGTGAGGGCCATCAGAATTTGGAGATCATCTAATCCTTCTATTACTAGGTGGACATAACAAAATTACCCTGAGACTGTGTTCCCAATGGCTGGAAACACTCAAAGACTAACCTGTATGGTGTGGCCATTTGGATCACTGTTTCACTGTTGTCATCCTTTACTATATCGATCAATCGATCTATCTATCAATCAGTAAGTCAATTAATTTAAAAAATGTAAGAAAAAAGCCACAGGTTAGAGAGCACAATAGGGCTTCTGCACTAACCATGTGTAAAGTTGCCATGTATAGATACTTTCTATTAAAAACACTTTCCTTCAGTGCACCATTGTGAACACATAATAACTCACTACTTCACAGTTTTGTGTTTCAGTGCACACCAAGCTGCTGGACTAAGTCAACATGACTATGAATTAAAACAGCGTGCATTACAGATAAGGAGAGGTTTTAACCAAATCTTAAAAGATTGTACAACATGACAGTTATCACACAGGTATGAAGGTTTTCTTTCTTGTTTTTGTTATGATTTATTTTAGTTTAGTTTTGTTATACTTCTGTTATAGTTTCTGTAAAACTCTTACAGTATTTTTCTGGACTAATCTAAAAGTGGACAAACCAAGCATCTGGACTGCCAGAAAATAAGGCTTTGCAATAATTCACCCTTGCAGACATACAGGCAGGCAGTCTTTCTACAGCTTCGAGATATAGGAGATGTCTTAATATGGAAAAGTTTTGCTTGTTTGCTTTTTGTGTGGAGTCCAGACAGATATCTTGGACTCATATATATGTTACACCAAGATCACCAGCCTCTGCTTTTGGACTTAAAGAAAAGCCATCCTTTAGGACCATCTCATTCTACCACTGACTTACAATTTGATGTGACTGTGATTTTGGTGAATATAACTGGTGAAGAGTTTCACCAGTACGCCTCTCAATTTTCCAAAAGTCAAATGAGCTTCCATCAAAGCCAGGATGCAAATATGTTAAGAAAACTGTGTTGAAACTCAGCTTGGAAGCAGAAAATCAGCATCATAAACTTGCCATAAACTGTCAATGCTTACAACACTAACAGTGTTCCCATTGCCAGATCTCTCAATACTCTTGTGCTCAATATGATCCACATGCAGCACTTAATACCTGTCAAGTATCAATACTCCCCACATAGAGAGAGACATGGTGTGGATACAATGATAGACGTCACCTTAGAAACAATGAGGAAACTCTTCAGAAATGTACCCAGAGAGTACAAGAAAAACCACAGGCATGCTGAGAATGGAGTCAGTTGACATTTTATTCTTTTCAGATCATGCCTTAACTCCAGGAAGGGTTTATGTAACATCTATGATGTATATTATCTGAATGGGAGGCTGTTTATAACCAACAACACAAGAACAAGTGATTCATATTGTACATTCTTAAGGAGAAACTAACATGATGTAACGTCCATGCTTTTATGTACCGTGAAGATGAATGTATAGAATGTTCTGCATGGAAGGGGAGATTCCCATAAAATTTGTCTTATATAAGTGGTTCACATGCTTATTACTTATAATCAGATAAACATTACCTTCCTGGAAAATCTGGCTGCTACTGGTACACAGGGGGCACATAACAGATCTCGTGGTGAAATATGACACCTTTAATGATCGGTTATCAACTGCAAATACCAACAGCTACCGTGTTCCTATGTACCTGCTAATACAGACGTTGTAGTCGTAATCTTCTACAACTGTTTTGAAATTTGTGCATTCCAAACTCATTGTAATTTCATTTGACTGTTAGAGTAGGCAGGCAAACATAAAGTAGTCATTAATATGATACACCACCCCATGAAATCAATGAATATCAGCAGCGGTTGCATGCCAGTACTCATTACTGGTACCTGCATGTTCACTTTGCACAGGCAAAGGGTGGATTAAGTTACATCTTGGTATTTTGAAGGGTGGGACATCCTTGAGAGGCCACCACTAGACTCCCTACTCTCAATTGAGTGTGGAGAAGTGTCACTCCTACCAGCTGTACGTGAGAGTAGTGTCACCGAGTGGTCTATTTCACTGTGACAAGGATCCAGTCTCTTCAGAGGTGAGGGCTTGGATACTTCTGCTGCTGGTTTTGTCATTGAATTTCAATTATGCCATTTGCTGTTCTTTGAGTTGCACAGATGTGAGGCACAGAACAATAGGCACTTATGTGGTCCACTGTCCATAGTAACCGGAGTTTCATTTTGAAGTTGAGAAACACCTGCAGCATGCAAACAGCATCTTCTGCATGAGGCTCTTGATGTAAAGCAGTTGCTTGTCAAGGGTTTGAACCTAGGATCTCCTGCACACTGAGTGAGAATCATACTCTGAGACCTATTTGAGACACCTTTCCACTTTAGCTGAGCTGCCCAACCGCCCCTTACAGATCACTCAATGCTGCTGCCCGATTCTCCAAGCTGTTAGAGGAGTTTTCAACATTGGTGGTATAGCAGCAAGCATAGCTGCCTTCAAAGCATTCAACCTGGGTTTGATTCCTGGCCAGTGCATGTGCTTTGCACTTTTCAACTGCTTGCCCTTCTTTGTCCAAGAATTCCATGCTTTCTCTTCCAATGTTTGTTGTTTCTAAGGAAGGAATCTGAAAACACAGTTTGATGTGAATGAAAACACAAATGATCTGAATGGGAAAGTACATGGGACATTTTGTATTACATACAAATGCAGTTAAAATTGTTTGTGTGATTTCAATTACAAGAACTTTTGTACATTGCTTTGGATAAAAGCGTCTGCTAAATGAATAAATGTAAATGTAAATGTTAGTGATGCATTTTTTTTAACTGTCAAGAGCACTCCACCACTACAGGGCATTATTTTCACAGGAAAGCAGGAGGGGTACAGTAACCTCTGCATGTATGAGCAATACCACATAATTAAATACATTGCAGACTCATATTCAGTGAGAGCTATAACAAGCACAAGACATATTCCAGTTTAGCTAAAGGTCAAATATATGTACATTGTGATAATTAGGAGAACATAATATGAAGCAAACTCTATTCTTTCTCGCCAATTTCATTTGTACATTGAAATAACTTTTGCTGTCCACTGTTGTGAATCCACTGCTGATGTTATTTCCTCGTTAATTATCAAATTGCCATCAACTGGACCATAAAAATCCACATCCCCAAGAAATTTCTCTGGCGAAAGTCAAAGCTAATTGGTTGATCCACTTATACAAAACAAAGTCACATGATAAGCAAGTGATAATGAAGGCAAAATCTCCTTCAAGACAAGCAGTAGCTGTTTGGTTCCACAATATGTCATGCAGTCCTGATTTCCCAAACATTAGCTGGCTCTGTTTAGGCTTGTCTGCCTGAGGAAATGGGCTTGGGCCCCGATTCACAAGAAACAGGAAGACGGCCTGACATGGGTAGGTAACGCATGTGCCAAGAAATGAACAAAGCCTGCTGGTCTAAGGAAGCCCTGGCTGAAGCTACAGTAACCTTCTGTTCACCTTCAGGGTGTTATCAAGGCCCCAACAACACACACTGATGCGTAAGCAGTGCCAATGGGTGCAGGACTGGAGGACAGAGAAAGTGCCCCATCTGGTTCACACACCGTCAGCCATTTACCATCTCTGTAAATGCAGGTGTATAAACAAAAAGGTGAACAAGGTAAGCCTGTACCTAACCTTAAAAGGGAGAGAGACAGAGAGAGAGAGAGAGAGAGAGACAGAGAGAGAGAGAATGATACCATGACCTGTGAAATCATGCGTAATGAGGTGGGGCAAAGCAATGAGGAATTCATAATAATTAGGGACATTCCTGTGAGATTAAAGCAGTGGCTGACTCACCTGCAGTGCATGTGTCGCTTTTGTCACCCGCTGCTTCCCACAGTACCGGTCTGGCTACAGAGCTTAAGTGCAGAAATACTTACCGTACCTGAGAGCGCCGGGGGCAAGATTAAATGTGTGAACGAAAAAAGGATTACGTTAAGTGTATTTTACTGATGTTCAAGGAGTGCTGTTTGTAAACCGAAAACTGCTTTACACATCCAGGAGAGTCATTTCTCCCCCACTATGTGAAAAAGGATAAAGCTTTGCTTACATACAAACCCAATATTTAAGAAAACAAAAGACAGAGAAGAAAGCCATAACATCTGAGAGAGTATGAAAGCTACGCCCAAGTATGCAACACTTGTAAGATATGAAATGGTATGCTATATCCAGGTATGTTACACCAAGGTATATTATACTCAGCAATGCCACACCCAGGTACACTATGCCAATGTAGGCTAATGGCAGGTATGCTATTCTTCAACATGCCATACCATGGTGGCACCATCATTTGATGGACACAAACCAAGGAATTTCAAATCCAAGACATACCCTCCATAGTTTGGATTTGATTAACTGACAACACAGTAAATTAAGTGATGCTACCAAATAACAGCTGGGCAATGCACCCACCTTAGTCCTCTAGAAGCCTAGTCAAGTTGGGTCCAGGCCTGGATAAGCTTCAGTTGTTTAAAAAAAAGGCCACAGGAACAGGATGTCCAAAATGACGGAAAAAGAATGTTTGGCGATGTGGGGAAATTTCCCACGGCACAATTCCTGGCATTTCCTGAAGGCTTGAACTGTGTATACAAACTGGACCCATGGAATTCTGAACCCCTAGCCCCTGTCATGACACTGGGGGAGCGGATGACGCAAATGTCTCCCAGAGGACAGGCCTCAGAACTGGATGCGCATCCCCAGAAATGAGGCCTTTGGGGAAAGACAAGTGTCTACTCCAGTGCACTGGCAGGTCTTTGGTCACCACAACGTGCACAGTGGAACCCAACTATCCTTGCAAGGAAGCATTTTGTGGAAATGCCTGTACATTTCAGCTGGACTTGCCTTCTTTCCCGATTAGTAGAACCACATCACTCCAATGCTCTGGCATATCTTTGCTCACATCTGTTTGTAGTTTATAGATATACATTTATAGTTATTGCACTGAGTTTCAGTTTTTACTGTTCTGGACTGAATTCACAAGAACAAAAAAGAACATTTAATATCTCTCACCCCAGTCTCATTTCTCTTGTATTGCTGATGTGTTTCACAGAATAGGGAAACTCCGTCTATTTTTACTCTACATATTCCAGCCTGGCTTTTTACTGGGAATGATTACCTTGGAAAGTCATTACTCACAACAGCACAGGTGGCCAGTCTTTTGTTCCACATTGCCAGTACAGTAGCACAGTCTAGTAAATAATGCATATCGATTTTATTAATCTGCTGGCAACATTTTTTCCAGGTCCATCCCATGTAAATTCAATGGCGTGTGTTTCTTTGTCAGCGAGTTTCAGCGTGGATGAAACAAAAAGTTGGAAGACAGTGCACTGCGATATGGGGGAACATTATAACCCAGTCAAAAGGTTAGGCATCAAAAAGATGCTATGGAGTCATAAAGGAAATATATTTCTCATATTTCTTATTTTTCATATTCCTCATTTTTATCTCTGGTAATTCAACACTAGAGAGGGAAGGGGGTCCTATTATCAAGGAAAGTAGGTCTTGTCCCGAGGTCTTTTGTTTCTCAGTCTCAGTAATGAGTACTACAGAACATAATATGTTATAAAAAAAAAAAAATTTAGACACAACTTGCAACAAAATCCATTTTTGATTTCTTTGTGTTATAACCAATGCAGTCTATCTGCAAATCCAATCCACAGAATTAAATTAGTATCATATGTGCCATATGATTGATCTCTATCCAAACAGTGTTTTGCATCCATTTCTTCACCCCTTTTTGTCTTTTTCCTTCATTTGCTCGCGATCATTTTTGCAAAGTACAACGTTTTATAGTGCCTAATGGACACCATTTCTGAGCAGTCAGCATGTTTTGAAGAAGAAACTTACAGTTAGCTCATTATGGCTCTGTGTTTTCCTAAGACACTATATTACTATAATAATAATAGCCATAGGACCACCAAGTTAGATATCTTGGAGTAATGTCAGAACTTTACATAAATCATACAGAATAAAATTACATGGATGTCATTAGATATTGTTTACTGTCTTTGTGATTTCAACTGCATGTGAGCATATTGCAAATAATCTGTATATCTGTATACCACTTTCATTGTGAGTGACTAACTCTGTGCAGCATAGGGCTGTCAATTCGAGCTGGAGCAAGAATGAATGTACTTGCTTGTGCTGTATGCAGCTGAGCTGATGATTATTTGGTTTGCTGTAGCAGGTGCTGAGATCTGATACTGCAGCTAACAGTCCTCCATTGTGGTGCATACCCATTGCGAAGAGCTAACTACTGCCCACATTACAAATGCAGTCAATAAACTGAACAGTCTGTTATACCTAATAACCGTTCCAAAATGGTGAAATGGGTTTCAAATACACTGAAACCAAACGTCATTTCAGGTCTCTGGAAATGGGCCCACAGACACTTGGTGCAGATCTCTTTTCAGCCTCATGCAGAGAGGCCAGCATGTTTGACATAAATGTACACTGTTCCTCTTAATCCCATGCTCTTAGTGGAGCTGAATGTGAGTGATAACCACAGGTTATTGGCCTGGCTTTGGGCCTCTGAGTCTCTGCAGAATGAGAGAAATGGTTAGGCAGCCAAATTCCACAATAAAGTATGGAAAAAAATGCTTTACCTGTATTTTCTCAAGGTTCAGTTGGACCGTGAAACACATCTTCTGTTCCCCTGAACAAAATCATTTATAATTTGATAATATAGATTTAAGGTACAGTAATCTAATGCAATTTAAATACCATTTGAATGATTTACTGTAATTACTTTTATTAATACAAGAGCATTTAGACAGGGTATCTGACTGCTCAAGAGTGCATAATTTTTTATATATGTACTGCATGAAAAAACTTGTTTGATTTTAACAAGACTCAGTATTCTGGAGCCAGGAGCCTGATTCAGGCAAACTGGATCCACTTGTCTCATGGGTGGAACAATTGATCTCTGTGGTTTATTAACAATTCATTGTATTGAATATAGATCAGTGTCATTCACCAAAATTACATGCCAATCACATGGCACATCCAAAATAAAAGAAGGCGCCTCAAGAAAAATTTCTTTAGTGCATTTGGCTTGATTGGTTTTGCATTGCAATTGCAACACTGCAATTTAACCTTAAAAAATTCAGTCAAAAATGCTGTCAGAAAGGTGTCAGTTGATCCTCTGAACACATATGAGAAATGCCCCAAAGATTGAGGAAATTGATATGAAGGGGTAGTGTGCAGAAGATCTGAACCCCAGTGGCCACAGGGTAACCGTTGGTGTTTCAGTTCTGCTAATCTCAGGCTCAGATGGGGTGTGCTATTTTGGAACATGTGTGGGTTCTGTATCTTTAGAGAATGTTGCATTGATAACATGCTCCCCAATTCACTGTGATCTAATTGTCACATAACATTTGTCAATACATTTTGAAAATATAGCAGCCGCTTAACTGTATGTCAATATTACAGATAACGACAGGAATAATAATTTTTCTATGATCAAGGGTATCCACATACACAACGATAGATAGGGCCACAGTTAGCTCAGAGCTGTAGAAACTGTTGCTGAAATTGTTTCTGTTTTGCATGTGGTTTCAAACGAATCAGTATAATTTAACAAGTATGAGAAACTGCCACTGTTTCAAAACAGCAGGGCGAAATCTGGGCCCTCCATCTATCCTCTCCTCACCCCCATCCACTACCGACAGCTTTGGCCTGACACCGGTGCACCTAAGGTTCCCCTGCATCCAACACGCAGCCCTCACAGGGCCCCTCCATCTCCCGCACTTCCTCCCTACATGGGGCCAACGTGCTTCCAAGGGGCATCCTGAACCGCTCACTTCTCTCCCATGAAAACACATGTGGGAAACGTTCTGTCAACAGCGCTGAGCTTCCAGGTGAAATGTGTTCACGGCCGACCCGCCAGGGGGGGTGCGCGGTTTGGAATTGGGGAAAAGGCCTGAGAGCTTTTCCAGACCCGGCAATCCCCGGCCCGCTTGCTTTAAATCAGCGGCCCTGGCGCTCACGTGCAACGGAACACGAGAGCAGCGGAGGTGGGCCGCTCACCGCACCAGACCTTTGAGTGGTGGGGAAACATTCTCGAGGAGAGCTCATGGGATTCAGCCAGTCTGGCACTGAATATGCCTGAGCAAACAGGGGCACATTCCATGGACATCATCTGGGGATGTAATGACTGAAGCAGATGAGGGATCCTATTCTGTCTCTCTCTCTCTCTCTCTCTCTCTCTCTCTCTCTCTCTCTCTCTCTCTCTCTCTATCTCTCTCTACACACAAACACACAAACACACACACACACACAGTCTCACCCGCTCACTCAGACACACACACAAACACACAAAAGTGTTTTTAAACTTCACTGTTATGAATTCACCCCCATCATTTTACTGTACATTGTACTCACACCTGATACTGATCCAGATTTTTCCCCCACCTTGAGTTTTGCTTTTGGTTTTTGCAATGCCTCCAGTAGAAGTTTTTTTGCGCTGTTGTGCTGGTAGAATCTCACAGAAGCCTAACAATTTGTTTTATCAGCCCCGCGATCCACTGGTCTGCCGCCAAACTGATTGGATCTCAGGGGAATAAGAAATGGAGGGGAGGAACATTGCAAAATGACAGGAAATTCCACTCTGGTTGGCTCTCACCAGCATGTTCCATCAACGAGAAGAATGCTTTTAAAGTCAGGCCACTCAACATTACATAAGGACACAACTGTCAGCAGCCCTAATGGTATTCAACTGTAAAATTGTAATAGATGTCAGAGTGGAAATAGATGGAGAACCATGACTGACAATGTTAAAACAATCAGGGACAAAGAAATAATTGTGATGAAAAGGCCAATACATTATGTTCTGTTCAAAGTTGCAACATTAAGACATCACAATGGTGTCACTTCTTCCAGCAACCAATTTTGACAAATACCATAAACATTTTTCTTGACATCATTAGAACACAATGGTATTTTTTACAAGGAAGCCACTAGGACAATTGCCCATACTTTCCAGCCTGTCTGCAGATCAAGAGCAAGCAAATGAAGAAAGATTCACAATTGTCATACAGAACTGACGTTTTAGCGCCCCCTGGCGCTCATTTGTGAGATCCCGCAGGAGCTCTCGCCTGCCACTTTCCTTCTCACCTGCTGAGCTCTGAATTGGTGCCCCAAATCCAAAATGAGGAGGACCATTCAATTGCAGTTGAGTGAGCGTACGATGGATGAATGTCCGTTTAAATTTCAGTGGATTCTGAGCCACCTGAAACACAGTGTCCACGTCTCACCAGTGTGTCTCCGTTGGAGGTCTGACAAAACGGTTGCTCCCTAATCACACACACTGCACAGTGTGCACGCACCATCTCCCCCCCCGTCACGCTCTGTCAGAGGTCCCATGCCTCCTCACACTGGCTTATTATTTTGCCTGCATGCTCTCACTGCACACTGCCGGCCAAGAAAGTAATACTGTATATAAAGCAGGCCCCTTGTTCAAGCTGGCAAACAAAAAGCCTTTGCTGTGCTTTTTTTTGACAGGCCAAGATTAATGGCCGCACGTGAAGATTTAATCGTCGGGGAATATCCGCACATTAAATTAAAAGCTTTTCATGGGCAGGGCTCGACGCGGCGGTGCTAGCCAGGCCCCCGGGTTGCACTCCCTTGGAGCGGGCCTTACACGGGAGGAAGTGATCCGTATCGGAGGAAGCCGAGGGCTCGCCCGGACAGAGGCGGTCTTGGCAGCCGCCCCTGTCTTCCCAGGAGGGCCCGGGGAATGACAGCCTCGGCGGAGTTTTAATGGATGAGGTCAGCGCGGAGCACATACTTGCATGATTAATTGAGCCAGAGGCTTATTTGTATTGAATTATATACACTTTCGCTTTATTATTTCTGGGCAGAAAGTGGCTGATTAGAATTCCATATTCAATAAGCGCTCTTAATCCTGTTTTCCTGCATGCTTGAAATCAAGAGGGCCAGAATGGGAATAAACTGGTGCAATCGAATGTAAGATAATAGGGCACAAAAGAAATGGGTTTATACCTTTAACATTCACTTTTTATAGGAAGCTTAACAGCAGCCTCCGGTGCTGTGTTGGCCTTCAAGGACAAGCTACAGTAGCACAGTGAGGGATTGTGCCATAGATGGACTTACAATATGATCATAGGGCTGTTGTGTGTTTCGGATGAGCCTTGCATATATGTGATCACCATTGCCATGTTCTACTGATTACTAACTGGTTGTTTATGCAGAGAACAGAACCATTACCAATGACTCTTCTCAGGACACTGCGGGCGTACTGAGTCTTTCTTAGTTCATTGGAGATTTTGCATAAATCCATAAAACTGTAGACTGTAGGTCTCTGTGCCACTACAGCTGTAGATGCACAGGTCATTGTCTGTCAAGACATGCCACTAGCAAAGCAGTGAATTCTCCTTTCCTAGAATGCAGCTGCAGTGTTGCTGAGTTGCATGGATTATCATTGAATAGCATACGCCACAGTCATGCATCTGGTTTGCTCAACACTATTGCACCACACTAGCCAACATGAGCTCGGCAGTTTGTACCTGGATGGTGGGTGGGGAGCAGATTAATTGACTAGAAGAAAAAATCAGTACTTTCAAGTGAAGATAGCAGGCAGTTTAATTGGCTTTGAATAAAATTATACACAGCTGAGCTTTTTAAAATTGAATGAATTGTGTGGTTGTTTTTCATTGGCTTACTGATTCCTGCCTCATTTCTTTTCAAACAGGAGAACATATTGGAGACAGCAAAATGAAACAGTGCTCTATATATTTTGGCTCTATATATGTAGTAGGACTGCCATCTCCTGCCCATATGAGGAAGTGTTTGCATTTGCTTATCAATTATAATTGTTAGGTTGCCTCCATTGGATATCTATAATCCAGTAATCCTACAAAAATACATTCATGTAATTCATTAAATAACTTTTCTCTTGTTCTCTTTGTTATTCTGTGCTAGAGTAGGTTTGGAGCAATTTTGAGAATACTGCTCATTCCACAATTGTAGAAAAGCAGGCCATTGGGAGTACAGATCAGAGTGCTTTGTGTAGGTATGCCTGTGACAAGGTGCTCTGTGTTATATGGTAACACAAGCATTTTGCACAAAGGAAGAATAACTGGATGGGAATACTTGGGAAAAATAGACCTCAAACAAAAGGGAAGGGTCAGACTTTGAGATATTACCCCTTGTACATGTCTGTACTGACATCACGGCTGAGTCTGAAATATTTTGAGATGTGAGACCTTGTGATAAACGGGGAGGTGTAAACATTGCCGACAACGGCGGCAGATGTGCAGTCCTCGGCGAGAGCGCAGTCATTTCACCTCAGCCCCGGGGTGTCGCATCCTCTGCTGCAAGCCTGCTGACACGGACGGCTGATGGAGCAGACAGTGGTGCTGATCACCGGTTGCTCGTCCGGAATTGGGCTCAGTCTGGCCGTGCGCTTGGCCTCCGACCCCTCCAAAAGCTACAAAGGTAAGCTAGCCTTCCCGGGTCCCGGACTTCCAGAAGTCTGATGCACGGCCATTTTATGCACCTGAGTATTAAGGTCATTCGCTGTTTATCACATTAGAATGCCTGTTCATCTTTCATTACTTCTGTGAGAATTTTGGTATTTCATTGAGACAGGAGCAGCAAATGACTTGACAAACACAGACTTACAACAATTTACCACAAGATATGAAAAGAGGCAGATAGGTCTAAATGATCTATTTCCTTCAAAGACCACTTAAATAACTTAAAGCATTATTCATATATACAGGAATAGTCATGAAGACATGAAACATTCAAGTGCAACTTTTTATTTTTCATTGTTTTAAGTTTAGTGACCTCCTGCCTGCCTTAGACACAGCTGACAATGACTTTGCTCTGTTTAGTCTATGCCACAATGCGCAACTTAGCTAAGAAGGAACGCCTGCTGGAATGTGTGAAGAACTTCCACAAGGACACCCTGGACATCCTCCAGATGGATGTGACTGACCTGCAATCCATCCTTGATGCTAGGGAGAAGATCAAGGAGGAAAGAGTAGATATCTTAGGTAAATACAGACTATCTGCAATTCATTACATGCATCTTTTATGTTTCTGTAAGTGTAATGGCAAGACAAATACAGCAACTTTACATTACATACAGCGTAACAAGTGTGTTTGAGTGGCTATGCCCTGATTCGATCTAATCTAATTATTCATGAGCCCTGTCATGGACAAGAAATAAAAGCATTACCCAGGTCAAGGGGGGCTCGACTTGTGGCTTCTGGAAAGCCACAATGTCTACAGGCTTTTGTTCCAACAAGGCACTTAATCACCCAGCTCCTTCCAAGAAGCTGTTCCCTTTCATGAACCACCTGATCCAAACAATTGTTGTCTGGCTGGAACCAGTTTAGCTTCCCTCCTCAGTTCTGAGAGGGTTAGTTCTTTAAAGAGAGCTTGAGAAACCGTGGTAGCCGTCTGTCTGCAGATCTTTATCGTGACATGCAACTGAACAGCGAGAGGTGATGCTATCACCGTTAGGCAGTTTGGGGTATCCTCTGCTTTCCCTGATATGGACAGGCATGTTGTTCATGTGCTTGCTGACAGTATGCAATGCTGGCGTGGGGCTGATGGGCCCCCTTGAAGCTCTGTCCCAGGACACCATGAGGCAGATCCTGGACGTCAACCTGCTGGGCACCATCCGCACCATCCAGACCTTCCTGCCCGATATGAAGGCCCGGCGTTCGGGTCGCATCCTGGTGACGGGCAGCACAGGGGGTCTGCAGGGTGAGGAGGGGGGAGCGGGAGGGATTTTGCACATACGGAGATGTAAATTTGGACGCATGCTGTAGCTGTCTGAGCCAGGGTGCAGGTGACTCTTGAGCGTCTGTGTTTGCCAGGTATCCCATTCAACGAGGTGTACTGCGCCAGCAAGTTTGCAGTGGAGGGAGTTTGTGAGAGCCTGGCCATTCTGCTGCAGCACTTCAACATACAGTGAGCACAGGCAGCTGCCTGACTGATCTCCCCAGGGAGTACCTAATGCCCCGTTTGAAGAGGCTCATTGTTGGCATTGTTGTGGATTGTTATGTCACTCAATGTTATGTTAGTCCCAGAAGGCTACAATAAGGGCTGGATTCAACCTCATTGCAAGGGGCCCAGGATTTTGCATTGTAGGCTAAAGTTCTCTTGTTAGAAGTTGTGTGGTGTTGTGCAGTTCGAAAATTCATGTTTTTTCCTCCATACTCCTCAGGGGACCAATACTGTACTGTACTAATCACAGTATTCAGTGTTATTGGTGGTTGTAACATGATAAGTCTTGGGTCCAGATAATACTGCAGGCAGTTCAGGACTACCATTAACTAATTGGATAATGAGCACACTCTTGCAGTTACAACACTCTGATGTAACGACTTGTAACCAGAGAGTTGCAGGTTGAAATGCAGCGTTAGACTCTGCTGTTGATCAGTTTGCCTGCAATAAGATATCCAGCTGCATAAACATATGAATAGTAGAAATAAGTCTGCCTGGAAAAGAGAATCTGCCAAGAAAATCAATACTTAAATTCCCAACATAAATCCAAAACTAATTTCTGGTATCACTTCTAATTAGTTAAAGCTGTAGTCTCCAACATGCACATCCAACATGCACAAACACTTTACCCTGTCATATCTCTGGGCTGATTTATTTATCACAGGGTGTGAAAGGGAATTATAGGAGATAGCAGGTCTCATGTGCCAGGCTGCTGTCCAGTGTACTTTACCCCAGGTTTCAGTGTGTGGAGGACAGCACTGACTGCAGCTCTGTGTCACGCCCTCCAGTGTCAGCCTGATCGAATGCGGCCCTGTAAACACCCACTTCCTGTCCAACCTGAAGAAGACGGAGCCAGTGGAGCTCTCGCTGCTGCAGCTGGACCCTCGCACCCGCAGTCTGTTCGACACATACCTGCAGCACTGCGCCACCATTTTCCAGACCGTCGCCCAGGACCCTGAGGATATCATGCAGGTGTGCGCTCCACCCGACACACATGGTATGACTCTGTGCAGATCTGCTCATCTGTTCATCACATATAATGGATATGTCAATGTAATCACTGCTGTGTAGTAGCTTATGCAGTTGATATATAGATCAGCGGATCTGTGCAGCGCCTGTTCTGAACTGATGCCTGTGACCAAGCGGGTTAATTTTTTTGATGGCTGTCCAACAATATGCATTGAGTTATCATTCTGATCATGAATTAGACTTATTCTGTCAAGTAACAGACATGTTAGGTGGGTGTGCAGGAGTGTGTATCTCCAGGGAATGTGGAGTTTTATCTTTTTTTGGAGGAGATTTGACAGGTGGTTCCCTCTGCTGTCCTGCAGGTTTTCCTGGAAGCCATCGAGTCACCGAGCCCGTCGCTGCGCTACTACACCAACAGCACGCTGCTGCCCCTGAGCTCTCTGAAGCTGGCCATGCACGACGGCTCCCAGTACATCAGGGCCATGAGCAAGTTCATCTTCTCCACTCCCAGTACGGAGGAAGATTAACTGTGCACACAAGAACCATGTTAACCCATCCCACAGGGCCATTCAAAGTTCATAGAAAGAGCCATTTTGTAGTGTTCATGCTTTTGCATTTCATTAAAAATAATCATAAAACAAACTAAGATTTGAGTAAAGGTCAGTTGTTGTAGTTCTGACATGCTTGGGTTATCTATTAAAAAAACTTTTAAAAGATTGCTCATCGATTTCTTTATTTGGAATGACTATCAAAGGGATGTACTGATTAAGCATCAAGTACCAAAATTAACAAAATGCTTTTTTACCCAACATGTATTCTTGCTGGTGGCATTGTTTCTTAAAGGCTGTCTTTATAATGTTGTATCCAAAACCTAAATGTCTCTAAAAAATGTTTCCAATTGAACTGTTCATGTCTGTGGCAGAGTAGTTCACCAGTTGTTGGACTGCTGATGGACTGCATGGTGTATTGGGAAAAAGTACATGTATAAATGTGAACAGTTAGATAACTGTGCCAATTAAGTCTTTGGAATTGTCTGGAACAGAAACTGAGACACTTCACAAGCCTCCAGGAAATGAGTTTTGGTACCCTTTCAGTACGGCATGTGCTGATATTAAGAACAGTGGGGTGGGCCAGCTTTGTCTCCATTCTCTCAAGGTTCCAAAACAAAGATAAGAATGTTTTGTCTGGAATACCCAGAAAGCCCATCAAGGATAGAGTTAAATAACATTATCAGTATTATAGACTGGCATCTTAAATTAAACACTCATAAATTGACCTTCTAGACTGAAATATTCATACAGAATTGGAAAGACATTATGCTGTTGCTATAGGGACTAAAATTATCCATTCTATGTGTTATTCAGAGGTTAATGATGGTTAAACAAAATGTTAAGTGAAAAAGGCATTTAAAACAGTGAAATGCTCTGTGTAACACAGCTTGAAGCTCCGACATCAGTTTGGTGATTTAGGAGCTGATTATAATGAGCCAAAAAACGGTGCTGGACATTCTTCAGACCTTTCTTTTAGGTAGAGCTTGAACAGTTTGCTAGACTGTTGAAATTTAAACATAAATCATTAATGGAAGTTAATCATATTGTAGGTGCTGGTAATGATAAATATTGGATCTTTGTCAAAGAACACCTACACACTACATGCAAATTATTGCAAGAATAGCCCTTATTAATTATTGGATATAAGTAGTTCTTAACAGCGCTGAAGTGATAGACAACATCTCCCATTAAGAAAGAGTGTACATATAAGACTTGCATATTTTTCTGTACATATTATACATGCAGAAGGGATTTCATGCTCTTTGTTGTAAACTAGCAATAAGTATACCTAGCAAAGCAAAATCTCTTCTGAGCAAAGGCTTGAAGAAAGCAATGTCCAAGACATCTGAAAAGAGCATCAAGATGTAAAAAAAATCTGGGAATGATAAGATACTCTTTCCATGTAGAAAGTCTAGAAACAAGCGGTAAGGTTGAATTCACAAGAAAGAGTGCTAATAAATAATCCACAGAGAGGTGTATGGGAAGTCAACACTAGACTTGGCATTTTAATAATATTGGCCAATAATCAGAGGAACATTGATGTCTGCTAAATTTCCAGTGTGGAGTACACCAAGGTGACTTGACCCTGGAGGGCCACTGTCTGGGCAAGCTTTTGTTTCAGCCAGTCAGTTAAGGTTGGGTCTGGAGCAAGTTGCTTATTTAGAGGATAAGCCTTTCTCCAAACCACTTAGTAGCGCCACTTTGCGAGAGATAGGGCGTGTTTCCAGCATAGACCGTAGGAAGCCAACGTGGACCTGGAAGATTTCGCAGGTCAGAGTTAATATCTAAGTCTAATCCTGTGTGTTGGATGGTTCAGGCAGAAGGTAACAGAGGTGTCATTGTACTAAGTCAAGCTCATCAAAGGCGCTCATCACAGTGAGATTAAGGAAGATATTAGCATGGCAATGCCTCCTTTCCTGCTAGTGACCTCCTTGGGTACAGACACACCTCCCCAAAATCTTTTCTTGTTAAGAACCTTCAGAACCACAGAGAGTTCAGACTTGCAATAGGCGTAATATTTAATAGCATTTACATGCATGCATTTAGCAGACGTTCTTATTCTGAGCGATTTAGCGGGTGTATTCAATACTGAGGCCCAATGGCACTCGAAGGGAGGCCAGTGAAAAGAGAATTGAAACAGTCCAGTTGAGAGAGAGAACAAGGGCCAGGGCCAAGAGTGGTGTTGGTTTGTTGTTAAGAAATGAATGTTACAGAGCAGGAATCTGCAGCTTCATGTCACTCTGATGCTGCGTTGTCCTTGAGATTATATGATACATAAATAAGGATGAACAATGGATAGTAATTTCAATTTCAAAGCTATGTAATCAAAAGAATGTGCTTTCAGTTTCCTCATTCTTCATTTTCGGCCTTTAGTGAGGTTTTTCATCAAGGGGATAGTTCACCTAAAATTCAGGCCATGCAGGCATACACATGGGAGGCAAGCACAGGAACTGGAGCAAAGTGCGTGGTTTGTTTTGTTTTGTTTCCCAGAATCCACCAGCCTAATGAGCAACTGTTAAGTTTGGATCTTCAGAGCACAGTGTTATTTACCCTCCTCTGTCCTTTTATTAGTGTGAGATTGTTCCCTGGAGGTTGGACAGACCTGGCCTGGGACATCTGCTGCTTGGGAGGATTTGCTTTTGCTGTTGAGTCAAGGATTTTGTTCTGTTCAGTGTCCTCTAAACACAGAAAGGGGGACAAGAAGGACATGCAAGAACTTTCCCCTTGAATGAACTTCTCCAACTTGCTTGATATGCCATAAAAAGTGTTCGTAGACAGCAGAATTTCACTTTTGCACAGAGTAATGTGTTTCCAGGCTTGATTATCTAGAATCTAAAGTGAGCTTAACTGGAATCAGTCCTTGAGATGAGAGAAACAGCAAAGTTTAGCCACATAGCCACACAGTAGAGGCTATGCTATTTTTTCGGGTCAGGTGGTTTGTTCCAAAGCTTGTCCGGAATGTCCATATATCAAGAAATCTGACAGACTCTCTGCCTGAAAAACAACATGTGTGTAACTGCTTTCTTTACTGTTGGCAGGTAATGTGGCACAGTGCATTGGTTTTTTAAAGGCAATTGCCTTTTTAGTTGCATTCAAGTTTGGTTGTGCCTTTCTGTGTTTATATGCCACTGTATATGTATATTTTGTGAAGGTACTCAGCAGTGTTTGAATTTTATGAGAAAGAGACTGGTTTTGGGTTTGAGACCACATATACATCAGCACTGTTACCAAGAGGTGAGCTGTGAGTGCATCTCTCCAATGAGTCCCCTTAATAAAATCAATCAATAAAAAATCAACAAAATTAGCATTTGCTAAATTGTCTCCAAATAATTGTCTTCTTGTGTTTTAATAAGTCAAGCTGTCTACCTGTCAGAGGTTTTCAGATTACCTCCTTCTCTCTCTTTCTCCATGAATCTCTCCCTGATTCTCTACTTTTCCAGTTATTTGTGAGTTTAGGGTTTGCAAAAATGAGCTGTGGTCATCTTTGCTAAAATCTAATAATCACAAAATGTTCAGAAATGACACAAATAATAGCAGCCGCCTTGGAACTTAGCGTAAGATCGTTGCATTCCAAACCCCTATCTGTTTAAAAAAATGCATCTGCACTTTGTTCCAGCTCTGTGTTTGTCTTTGATGAGTGAAGTGTTCAGTCACATAATTCTCTGTGAGGTCACACAGCCCTCATCAGAATCTAGTGGTTACTAGCTTCAACTGAAATCATATGTAATATCAGTGTCATTTAAAAGACACTAGGTGGGTGACTGCACAATTGGGCATGTTTAGATTCTGATTTGGCACAACACCAGTTGAGTAAAACTGTAACATTTTGAACAGAGCTGTAAATCAAAGAACACATTTTGTCATATGTGTAAATGTTGAAGACCTGTTAAAAAAAATATGAAAATACTTGCATTTTGGTCAGTTAGGAGCCATAAATAATCAGTTTTATTTGATTAGATTCTCATGTCTCAAGACTGTTTCCTACTAAACTATATATAAAAAATATAATCTAATGGTTTAACACATTTGTTAGGTCTACCAGCTAGCTTGTACCTCTCCTGGCCAACCTTTGAAACCTGGTCATGCAGTGCTTCTTACATTGTTGACTCCTTATGATTTTTTTGCTTGTGTTGTACTCTACCTTACTTGTAAGTCGCTTTTGATAAAAGTTGCTGCCAAATGAATAAATGTAAATGTAGTTCAGGAATAAATAATACAATAATTATTTGGGTGGGTTAGCTGTAATTGCCTTTAGATAAGAAAACAAAGAATGACTGCTTGCATATTGAGATAATAGCATATTTCACAAAAAAAATCATATTTATTTGTTCAAGGAAACCAGGGTAAACCTTGAATTCACAACATATCCACTAAATTCAAGACCTACAGCACACTTCATCCACCAGGTGGCACATTACCCCAGCATGAAGCAGTGGAGTGCATCAGATCACCCAGCTACTCAAAGCATGCTGAATCCAGCATGAACTTGATTACGGTATAGGACACCATAGAGCTTACACATTAAACAATAATGAGCACAAAATGTCCCTTTGTCCTTGACCAAGATTTCTAAATCACTTCCCCCGTCCAAAAAACTAAAATCAAGAGCCACAATATTATTTTAAAGATAGCTTTATTAAGAAAAAGAGCTCCATGTTTGGCACTTCTGTGGAGTACACTGGCTAGCGGACTTAGGGGTTAGGGAACAGAAACGGGCAGGGGGAGGTTGGTATTAAACATGTCAACCCAGTCTAGTAGCTGGTGCAGAACATCTGCCATGTAACCATTCTGCTGTGTTTCCAATGCATAGATCACTCCCCAGCCAGGGTGTTATATAAAGTGAATCTAAGTCTCTCACCAGGCAGCTGGAGGATTTAAGTGTTGGGTTATGTAGCTTGTCTCTTTATTGGATTGAGTCTTCCTGTACAATCCCATTTTGGTCATGTGCCCTATTAGCATGATACACTATCACATAACAGGCACTGACAGTACATAACCAACTTTTTTTTGTATAGGGAAGACAAGCTAATCAGGTCTTTGTATTGACCCATAGATAGATAGATAGATAGATAGATAGATAGATAGATAGATAGATAGATAGATAGATAGATAGATAGATAGATAGATGGATAGATGTCTATAGTTAGTAAGTAGTGCCCCTGAGGTCATTTGCCTTTGATATTACAATGTCCATTGCATCACGAATGATGTAGAAGTCGCTGTTTGTGAGGACAGGGCCATTGGCCCGCTGTCCCACCGATTATCTGCCTCTTGCTCCAGGTGCTTTCTGGAAGAATGGCAAGATGGCTGCCAGCTGTGGCCTTGACCACCAGTGAGACATTGCGCGTGTTGCTAAATTTAAACAGCAGTCAAGAGTTTCAACATCAGCAGTAAGCAAAAGCATGGACTTTGACATTGGCTAAAGCAAAATTGTAACAGAACATTCCCTCTTGAGTGGCATTCATTATGCAATATAACTTGATGTACGTAGATATTCACAACTGGACAATAAACATTCCCCAGCTCAGTCATCTCCTCTCACCATTGAGATGCATTGCCCTCATATCAATCACATAGAACTCTGTAAAACACAAGTTAATTGTTGAGATACTATTTAGCTGGAACTGCTCTGGATATGTGTCAAGAGTTCCATAACTTGCAAATCAGTAAAAATCTCATGGCACTTTTTAGCTGAGTGAAAAGGGAGAACAAACAAAGATGGCTTCATCCCTCTTATTTAAAAGTTAGCTGCAGCAAGTAGTAAGAAGGAAAATCGTTCTGTGTACCTTTGGCATGGTCTCTCAGGTGACCATGCTCTGTAGCAATCCACTGACGCAGACACACACGGGTGGGGCGAACCCAAGGAGGTGCGTCATTATCCCACCGAGGGACTTCATTCAGTAGAATTCACAGGTACGGCGAACGCCCTCATTCCTTCGTGGGACGAAACGGACTTCCCCTTTCGTACACGTCACAATCCCAGCCTCTACCCTTATTAGGACAATGCGCCACACTTTGTCAAAAGATACCGGTTGCAGATAAAGACACTTTCGTAGGCAGCTGCTTCTTTATTCCTAAACCGGACAAATGGCGAACAAAACGGGACCCTTACTTCTCAGAGCGCTCGTTGAAATGACGGAGGTGCATTCTTCGAAATTGTTAAAAAGAAACCCGAGTAGAACTCATATCAGGTAGGAGTACGTTCCTTTAAAACTAATCTCCGCTTGAACGCGTTTAGCGAAATTCGTTTTTAGCGCGTAAACTAGGATTACACTTCTCCTGTAATAAGTTTGGAAATGCAATATTGTTTTGTGATGAGGTCGTGAGCCGTAAATCTGCCGAAATTGTAAAGTTTTCTTACATTGCTTTGTTGTGGTTACAGTCGGGGACTTCATTTCAGACAAACTATCTGCCTCAAAATAACACTATCAAGATATATAATGTTTAAAATGTGTCACTCATCCGATTTATGATGCCGTATTTCCCATGTTTCAGTGTCTAAGTAAATTGCCTGAAATGTTCTGACTGAATTAGTGGGTCCATTAGACTTTAAACATTGAGAGTTTTATGAGGGTTGGTAACGTTATCCCTTTGAATCATTTGGGATTTTAAATTAAGGAATACTAGATTTCTGTGGAAAAATGGTCGTTAATAATACGTTGTGAGATTTATGACTTCCAGTGTAGAGCTGTGTTTCCTCGGAAATTTCACCAGGATAATCAAACAGTGCTGTAGTCCAATATAGTTTCGCTTTCGCCGAAAGCGCTGCACGGTCACGGGACTGTTCCTGTGGAGGTGCCACAGGTTGCGAATGTTCTAAATGTCGTGCATAACTTGCGTGTACCGTAACTGGTCACATTAGATAGATTAGATGTAATCGCATAGACCTAAATCAAGCTGTCACTGGTGTGTCGCCTTCAAAAAGGTGAACATGGAAAACCCGTTGTGAGCAGTTCACATAGCAGTTCAGAGGAATACCAGTACTCCCTGTTGTCTGAAATAATTTCTGTACAACTGGTTGGCCTCATTTCGCTCTTGGAGTTAGTGATTTGCTGGTACTGGAAAAGCTGCCTTTTAGTTACAACATGAAGAAACTGGGAATGACTACTGGTGTCAGTTTTTGGTTGTGGCCAGTTTGTTTAACACAAAGATCCACAGTGAAGTGATGATCTTATCTGTTTTAAAAGACCCACAGGGTTTATCAGTGTGAAAATCCAGACAATGTTTACATAGATATATCAAGCATTTATAAATTGAACTTGGAAGGGCCATTGACTATGTGGTTGGTATGTCCCACTAGTCACTACCTGTTTTTCAGAATCTGTCATCTTTTCCATGAAAACATAAAATACATTTTGAGCTCTGGCCAGGAATATATTTTAAAAGACCCTTATAAGTTATACCACTGGTCATTCTTCCTAGAATAGCTGTAGGTGCCCTTAAAATCAATTACCTTGAAGTAACCTTGGCATCACACCCCTTTTTGTTTAAGCTACTTCCCTCTATTCACAGTAATTCTAGAGAAGCTTTTTAAATATCTGCCTTTGTTCTTGACACGGATCTCAATCAAGTATCCATTGGTTAAAAAAGAAAATTCCTTTTGTGATATTGTAAGTGTTGGTCATCAAAGGCAGTGCTGACGGTTTCCCCTCTGTGCCCTCAGACACCTGGGCTCCTGTGGCATCCTGGCAACCCGGCTCCCCGACCCTCAGCCCCTGGTCCCTGCTGCCCTGCTTAGCACGCCCAGCCGCAGCTTCATCAACCTGGCCACCCCCCTCGTCGCCCGCAGGACAGAGTACTCTGAGAGCCGGACTCTCAGGTCAGCTCCCGGTCGTAACCTGTAATCCTAGAATCTGACCCTGCTCCAGTTTATTAGGCAAGCAGACCTTATGACCAGCCATAGCTATTCATTAGAGAGAAATTCAATTTAATTTAAGTCCTATCGGGAGGAAAAGCCCCATATTCACTTAGACACTAAAAAGTCATGTAGAAAAATGTTTATGCATATTGAAAATACAAACATTGAAAAGATGCCGTCAGGACAAAATGTCTGTAGCTCAAATGGTGGGTCTCTGTTATTTTTTCCCAAAGTTCCTCTGTTTCGTGTTGTTACAGTATGCTAATGCAATTTTGTGTGGCTTTTTGTGCATGCAGGTACTCTCCAGAGCAGATGTATAATTTAGTGGCCAGTGTGGACCAGTACCAGCAGTTTGTGCCCTGGTGCAAAAGGTCTAGGATGATGAAGGGGCATAATGGGGACACCAGGGCCGAGCTGGAGATCGGCTTCCCCCCCATCGTGGAGTGCTACACTTCCGAAATCACCGTCGTGCCAGGTCATCAAGTCAGGGTGAGGCTTCTATTTCCGTATCAAAGTACTGCACAGCATTGCTAAACATCGAAAGCTATGTATAAAGCACCACAGTGGGGTATGTTCAGTGAAACTGTTAAGCAAAAATATGTGAAATCCCAGCTGAATTATAAGTTGTGTGTGTTGATGTTGCAGGCGGTGTGCACAGATGGATCCCTCTTTAACCACTTGGAAACAGTGTGGAGGTTTTCCCCTGCAGCTCCAGACTCCTGCAATGTGGATTTCTATGTAAGTACCATAACTGTACCCCTCTGCCACTTAAATCAAAAGATGATCTGAGCTCCCCCTCAGCTGAACTATAGACTGGGGGTTTAGCACCCGCTCTGCCCTGGCTGCTCCTTAGCCGCTGAAATTCTTCATAAATCCCTGCAGGAAGTGTTAAGTGAATCCAATTAGGATCCTATTTTTACTGGGCCATGTTTGATTCCTGCGCTCCTGAAATAGCTGGCCTGAGGTCATGTTCACACGGCAGTGCTGGCAGGGTTGCCATGACCCAAAAGCCCATCCAGATTACGTCTGTGGGAGCAGAGGATTTTGAAGATGTTGGTGGCCATTCATTGAAGTGTTTAGGGTGCCTTTTAATGGGATGAACACTCGGCTTCAAAGGGAGAGGGTTAATGAACACATCTCCACCAAGCTACTCTGTCCATTGACAGGACTGTTTTATTTGGAGAGTATAAGGAGAAGATGATTTTAAGGGTTTTCACTGCTTCACAGGCGGGGGGATTGAACTGGTTTTAAGAACAACATTCAGCTAAAGCACTTTTTTCTGTCTCCAGGTGTCCTTTGAATTCAAGTCCTTGTTGCACTCTCACCTGGCGACCGTGTTCTTCGACGAGGTGATCAAGCATATGGTCAGCGCCTTCGAGAAACAGGCAGCCAAACTGTACAGGCCTAACATCTCCATCAGAAAGACAGCGTCAATGAGGAGGAAGGTGGCATGAAGCCCCTCCCCTGCTTTGTCTCACAATGGACTCAACCGATCAAACCTTCTCTTGCCCAACAATACGTCACCACCCACCTCCACATCGGTGCTAGGCAGAAGACTGGGTCTTCACTTTTAACCTGTCCACGTTTTCCGCTGGACCTTTATCGCTGCTCATTGCACAAATGATTGGAGATCACTTTCTATTTATTTATTTCACGAGAGCTTTATTTACTTGAATGTATATACTGTTTTTATTTTGAGGATGAAAAAACTGTTTAATGTTAGGGTTGAAGAGCAATACTTATTTAAAAGTGGCTTTTTAAAATTTGATCTGACCAAATAATTTATCCAAGACGTTCTGTCGTGTTTCCAAGAACTGTTAACTTCTGTGTGTGTTTGTGGGCAATAAATTTAATATTTTTCTTAAATCTGTGTTTTTGGTCATTTAGTTGTTAAATGTATGAATACTTAATTCAGATGTCCTCTGGACCTGGGCAGTTCAGCACAATACAGTAGTACAATAGAAATGATTTACTTTTAAATGTGAAAGACATAAAAATGTGCTGCCATAGTTCACTATGATGGTGTCCAAGTCCTAATATTTCAAATGAGTATAAAAGCATTGAAAATGAGACCTGCAGACTCAAGCTGCTACTGTTAACCTCACTAAGAAAGCCAGTCAGTCAAGGCACCTAGTGCCATTGACAATTGATAAAGGATCAACCTACTCAGTTGTATTAGGTACAGACTGATCTAGGATCAGTGCTGAAAGGCATAACCTCTTACCTTTGGGTAAATTATGTCTGGGTGAGCCAGCTCTGAAAACTCATATGACCTGAAATTACACAGCAGCTGCACACACACAGGTCTGCAGGGAGAGTGACCTATGATCAACAGCTGATTCATTGGTAAATGATTGACCACCATCTTAACAAATGATTTCGACCTTTTAATCTGATAAAAATGATAAGACTTCATTTTAAGGCTATACTGTCAGGACAAAATATCTCTCCATATCCACAAGGAAATAATATTTTGTTTGCACAACAGTCTGCATATAACATAACTTGTTTGCTACAGTGTTAAATAGTTAAACAAACTAAACCTACGAAAACCAACAGAGTTACTGTAAATACAGCCAACAAGGAAAATGACATAGCAAATTCAAGGGTTTTGCAATGGTGTCAATTAAATGTCAGTGTACTTTGTGAGGTAGAGCGTATGAATTCTCCCTCAGTTTCAGCTTGAGCAATGAGTTGAAAGTCTGCTTACAATAGAACACAATATATTTCCATACCACACTATACACAAACCTGCATCTCAAACAACTCAACAATGGCACAAAGTGTTACAAAAAATAACCCACACTAAGCAGAAAATTGGCAGCAATGAAAACGAAAGGAATTTCTGGCAATCAGTTATTCATAAAGCCTTAATGTCGTCTTAGGTTTCATCCCCTTTTGTATCATAATGTCAATAATGTCAATAAACACAATAAACCTGCAAATGGATACTATTGAATTAACAGGTTGTAGATTTAATACAAAAAATCCTAGATTTCTGTAAGCTTTCATTTTAGCCAACATATGTATTATATCATATTGTGGTATTTTCTGAATGACCCCATTCACATGATGTTTTAAAGCTGGAACCATTTTCATTCAGACTTCACACAACATTGAGGAGTAAAAAGGTTTAAGGTCTAACTGTAGGGACACTGTATTAACACAGTGTTTCACAATATAAGATGAATATGTCTGACATCTCTTCAGGGATCTTTCTTCAGTTTCACATCCAAGAAACTTAAAGCTTGAAAGTTTGTCTGCACACAACTAGCTTAATTAAAACAAGATCTATGTACATGCTGAGGTGAGTACAGCAAGAAAATTAATTCCTTCTTAGTAATAAAAATTTAAATTGAATCTCACCAGACTATGGTGTCCTGGCCCCATCTCCCATGTGTTCATATACACCAACTAGCAACTGGGTTCATTTCGGAATCAACCCTTAGACAGGACGTCACTTACAAGAACAGTAGGCAGAAAAGACAAAATACAAGTTCAAAATCAAATATAATAAACACATATACTTCTGCATTTCATCCTCAATGTTGAAAATGTTTGACAAGAGAGAGAGATAATATTTCAGTAGCTTTGAGATGTAGTTTTAACAAGAGCTGATACCCGTTTTGTGGGTGAATCATCAAACTTCAAATATTATATAACTTTAAGTGTGATCTGATGACACTTAACAAAACTAGTGATACACACTCTATGCCATTAACTATGAAATGAAAGATTAACTCAAGACCTCTGCTCATCTTTATCAGGAGAGCATTGCAAAATGGGCCAGTCCAGGAAGCATGAGACAGTGACCCTAACTGCTGGCTCTATTATGAGGGGATGGGGGAAGATTCTCTGTGCTTTGCAGGGGTGTGAGGGGAGACTCTGAGTGCACACTGCCTTCCCCAGGTCATCCTACGACAGAGACTCTTCAGCCAATGGCTAAAATCAGACCAGAGACTGGGAACACAGTGCAGACGTAACCCAGACCCTCAAAGGTTAGGGTTATAGCAGGGCAACAGGCATACCAGCAAATGGTAATATATTTCCGCTCTTTCAAAAGCAAAAGTGAAGTCTTTCTCAACATTACAAACTCAATAACTGAAAAGTTATGAAAATTAATCATCAATATACAGTGTGCTTAGGAGTGTGAGATGAATTAACTAAAATTCAGTAGAAATACACAGGATTGGGCTTAATTCTTGATCCCGCTGATCTGTGAAAACAGCACAGACTAGCCATGTTTTAGCATTTTCATTTTATTCAGAGGTACGATACAAGCCACAGAACAGAATTTTTCTCTTTCCAGATTCTCAGGTCACGGTGACCCAACAGAACTTAAAATGCCAGTGCTTTAATATAATCACAGACAGAAGATGACCTTGATATGTCTGGTAGGAAGCAACTGCAAATACTGGCTAAGACAGCACATGGGAGAGTTTAACAGAAAGAAGTAGCACATCATCAACTGTGACTTTTGGCTCTGCACTGTCTGATATTGAACTATCTACTGGTGTGGAATGACTGAATGGAATGTAACGTCAAAAAGTTCAAGTTTGTATGAAAAAATGAACATATTATGGTTTGTATCTTCATATTTACTCATAGAATACTAAGCACACTGGCAAAAGACCGGTTGTACCTCAAATGAATGAATGACAGTCGGTTGAATTTTGCACAACAAACGTTCACAACAAATGTTCCATAATTATTTGAGGTGCTGCAGTAAAGTTTTGAGTAGAGCTGAGTTGCTCCCCAAAAATGCTTTGTTGATATCATATTGCTATAAATATAAGATGCTGAGTGTCCATGGAAATGTTATTAGCTGCTTTTTATCAGTTTATTTGGTGAAACAAAGACAATCTGATCAGCTCCCAAGCCATTATTGATGGTCATGTGGCAATTACATTTCATCAGATTCACACGTCTGGGTTTAATGTTTTAATGAATGCTGTGGGTACATACTGTCCTAGAGAGTAGATCCAAGGTCACCCTATTCAACCATTATTCTACCCTCAACAATTGTGTGAAGAAAGCTGACACTGATCCAAGTTCAGCACCGACACCTCACCTGCAACATAAAGGAGGAAATGTATGCCACCTTGTGACCATTTGGGGAACAACTAGGTTAAATGACAAGTAAAACAAAAGATGAGTGATTATGTGAATAATTTAGTTCAGTAGTTTTCAGTAGTGTCTCGCTGAGAAATAGCTATTCTCAGAGCTCTAATTAAGAGGTAGGGGTGCCAATGACACCACTGAGAGTGAAAAATATGTGAATACCTCCCCCCACCCACATCTTGTGATTAAAATTAAATTGACAGCTTGACAAGTGACAGAAACTTTTGTTTCTACAATCAAACATACTGCCAAACATTAATATGAAAAAAGATTGCAGCCACAGCTGATTCTCTCCCTACTCCTCTCTTACACCCAATCAGTCAGAATGTCCTTGACTGTATTACCATATAGGTTTTATGTTAGAAGTTGTTATACAGCATTTGAAATGGACAGGGATTATGAAAGATTAACTGTGATTAACACATGTTTCAAATTCTTTGAATAGGAAGTAATAAAGGACAGTTGAGAGCACTCTAGAATTATTGAAATAGTGCATTAATATGTATTTTCATACAGGCTTCTCAGCATCCGCAGTCTACCGCTGCACTGTAAATTTGGCTGAGCACTGCGCCTCCCCCTGGCTGTTGAATGCCTTGCAGGTGTACCACCCGGAGTCTTCCGGCACCACCTGGGACAGGACCAGGGTGCAACGGCCGTCCTCCTCGTACTCGATGTGCACACGGGCCGACTCCTCCAGGGGTTCATTGTCCCTCAGCCACTCCACCTCTGGGTCAGGGTAACCTGTGCAGAGAGGAGGGGGGTCACGTGTAGCTGTATGCAAAATCAAGCTCTCACACACATCCCAAAACTCACAGCGCATGACTTAATAAGAACACATACACATGTTATTGTGAGAGCATGGCAGCAAATTAAAATCTAAAACTGAACATGAAACTAGCTCCTACACATGGAGATGAACCCAAGATTTGTTTCCTTAAAAGAGTGCTGTCTTTCAAGTATCTACAGAATTACTGAACCAGAATTACTGCTGTCTGCACATATTTGAAGCTTATGGAATGCTCGGAACTCATTCTCACTGTGCTCAGCCCAGATCCCACAGCTTGGAGACACATGTGTGTCTCACACTTTCATTATTCTCACTATTCACTCTCATTCTCATTCTCTCTATTCACTATTCTTCAGGCCCACACAGCGGCCTGGAGTCTACAGCACTGTACCTTGAATCTGACAGAAGAGGCGGGCTGTGGAGCCCCTGGGCCGGGCCAGGTTCCTCAGGGGAGGGTGGAACTGAGGCTTGCTCAGCAGCTTCTCCTCCAGAGACTGCAAGGCCTTCTCAGTCTCAGGGCTCTGGCTGGAGTCTGAAGCAGAAGAGCAGGACAGTCACGTCACACGAGTGACAGGTAAAAATTCCAAAAACGAACTTCCTGCATGGGTTATCTAATTTTTCTTATAAAAGCTGGACACAGGAGGTTGAGTGGGAAGCTCACCATCTCCTGGGCTTCTGGGGGAGTCAGGTGCTTCGGATTTGTTGGAAAGCAGAGCCATCCTCTTCAGTGCCAGCAGAGCCTTCCCTGCTTTCTGAAGAGGGAAGGAGAGAGAAGCTGTAATGAGAGCTACAAGGAATCAGAGATGCCTCAATGGTATGAATAGTGTCTGAAAACATTGACTGTGGAAAACATTAAGCTTTTACAAATAGTTGGTGTTAGCATTAGAGTTGGGTCAACTGATCTTTGGTAAGCATAAAGGCTATCAACTTCCCTGAGAAAAGAAAAAAATGTGTTAAAAAAACATTACACCCAAAGCCGTTTGATAATTTTGGTCCCAGAGTTTCAGTATAAGAGTTCAACAGGTAACCATATAGTGTAATATTACTTTATCATTCATTTGATTAGCTGACGTCCCTAAACAGGGAAGCTTCCACTGCTTACACTTACACATAACCTTAACCTGTACAGCTGGATATTTACTGAACCAATTCAGATTAAGTATTTTGCTTAAGGGTACAACAACAACGTTCTACTCGGACTTTGAACCTGCTACCACATTGTTCCACGTCTGATTTGCTAGTCCATACTCCAGCGGGCCTGTGTACCTTCCATTTCTGCTTGGCCAGGTACTTCTTCATCTTATCCTTAGAGAGGGTCTTGGTGGTGCGGGGGTCGGCCGAATTGAAGGCGGTCACCCAGGGGTGGGCCAGGGCGGTGGTACAGGACAGTCTGAGCCTGTGAGACGGGACGGAAATGGGGGTTTGAGGCAGCTCATGGTCAGTCTCTCTCACAGAAAGCAAGAGTGTAGCGTGGCGTGTAGTGTAGAAAGATGCACCACAGCCTGCGCCCATGCCTACAGTCCAACCTTGTGTCCTTCCTGAGGAGGGCGCTGATGAAATCCTTGGCCTGGTCTGTGATCTCGGTGAAGCTTTCCTCCTCGAAGTCCCACTGACCGGAGGTCACCAGGGCAAGGGTCTCCGCATCACTTTCACCCTGGAATGGGGACACCCCACTGAGCCTGAGGAAAAATAAGAATCATCCCCTGTATCCATGTAGCTTTTCTTGGAATCACAGCACATGAATCCATCTAGAAATATGACGCAGAAACATAACAGCATTGTATCTGTGAGGGTACATCCCTACTATTTTATACAGGAAAATAGATACAGGTTGAGCCTTCACTTCCTGCCTCAAATCACATTTGGCTTACATCATATTTCTAGTTGATAAATGTTATGCAAGTAATTATTTACTTACATTTTTGTGGTTCCCTAGTATTTTTGATTAGTCTGCAAGGATGAGGTGTTTGTGTATTTATCCATATTTTTTATAATATAGAAGTATGATGATAATACTAATGAGACTTAAGTTCAACCAGTTATACCATTGACTATGCTTATTTCAATGACAATTTTCTGGGACTAAATTGTAAATAATGGTGCAAGCCTGTCTTGGAAACAGGAAATACCAGAGGCACATTTGAAATTGAACTGAACTACACAGAACAACAATGACAAAGTATAACCAGTAGGTGGCCCCTATGTCCAGGGATGCAATGCTTATCACACAGTCAGTAGCATGTGAAGACTGCAAACCCTCAGTGACAAGACAGCAGAGTAATGAGACTGGGCACTGTACTCACAGGATGTAGCAGATGACTCCAATGCTCCACATGTCAGTGGCCAGTCCCACTGGCTCAAAGTTAATCACCTCTGGAGCCACAAACTCTGGGGTTCCGTGCATCACCTTCAGAGGAGTGTTGGGGTCTGGGAATGAGAGAGACACCCATATCATACCATATGAGACACATGTGGGACAGTCACACTGGATGAACAGCGATGGACAGAAGCAATAACTACAAAAATAATACCGTACACTCAGACTATTTACAGGATTACAGTCAATAAATGACTACGATTATGAGAAGAAAGCAGTGGTGGTGTGCAGCTGCAGGAATGTACAGGACAGGGTAATTGTTCTCATGAGCAACTACTGGGCAGACCCATTTGCCTTGTAACAGCCTGCCAGACTCCTAAATGCCACTACCCAAACCCAGAGACCGCTCTCACCCAGCTTGCTGGCCAGGCCGAAGTCGATGATCTTGATGAGGGTGCTGGTTTTGTTGACGCACACGATGTTCTCCGGCTTGAGGTCCAGGTGCACGATGCTCTGCTTGTGCATGTACTGGATGCCCTCCAGGATCTGCTGCATGTAGTGCACGCTGGAGGTCTCCGTGTGCTCGAAGTTGTCGTCCACGATGCGCTCGAACAGCTCCCCGCCCGCAATGCTGCAGAGAGACGCAGTGCAGCAAGCAGTTAGCCGATGGGGCCCTTCCATGGCACTGCTTTCTCAGACACAAAATGGCCTTTCGAACTGACATTTAAAACCAAAATGTATGACCGAGGGAAAAAACCACCTGTACAGTTTAAGTGACACATCAAATGTGTTTAAGAAAAAAGTCGGAGGTAATTGAACGGAAACATAAAAGGAATGAGTGAATAATTTACAGCATGTGATTGTGCAAGAGTTTTATATTTCTGAGCGCTGAAATCTATTAACTGCATTCAGAGTGTGACTTCTGTCTCTGCAGAACCACAGCTCAAAGATCTTTCCCTCTCATTCACTGCCGAAGCAGAGATCACAAGAGACCAGACTATCCTGTCCACTGAACCTCTAGTGAGCTCCTCTGCAGAACAATGACCCCAGCAGGACCGTGCATGGTTACTTACAACTCCAGGACCATGACCAGCTCAGAGCTGTTATCATAGGCCCCCAGGCACTGCACCAGCTTGGGGTGGTGCAGGCAGTTCATTAGCTCGATCTCTTTACGTGCCGCCTCCTTCTCCTTGGACCGCCGCACCTTGTAGAACTTCCCAGCGCACACGCGGCCCGTCTCCTTGTGGATCAGCTTGAACACCTGCCCAAACTTGCCCCTGCAGGGGACAGTAGTGCACAAACAGGGGACCTGATGCTATGCAGCGTACTTTTGAATGACCATGCACTGTTCCTGTAAACTGAGCGGGTCAATGCACATCCTATAATGCACATCTTATAATGTAATGTCTATAATGTATATAAAATGCATGCTATTGATTACATATCTACATTAATACAGATAATTAGTGGGAATTAATGAGACCTTGACTCATTTTAACACAGTAGAAACTGACAAATGATTTAATTTATTGTTATGGCTAGTGTTTCCACCAAAGGTACATTTGAAACCTATTTCTTTTTCTATTTTTGTCAGCCCTGGACACATTATCGGCTCAACACATTATTAAATGTTGGCTGATTTTCTATTTGAGCGTACATTGGCGTACATTTTCTGCTTGAAACAAAATCTTGACCTAACAAAACTAAGATTGGTGGCAGTGTGTCTGCATTCATATGACGAGTGGACACACAACTGCGGGGCCTGTCTGTGCAGACACTCACGCGCCAAGCCTGTCCTTCACTTCGTAGTGATCTTTGACACTATGGGTCGTGTCAATCGTGACGTCCTCGTACACCTTGGTCTCCTCCTGTGGCTTGCCTTGTAAACACAGGGACAGGGGACACGTGACATGACACACCATTACTGGAAAAGGACAGGTGATCAATGACACAGAGTGTCTCTGACCCGCACACACAGTGCTAACTATATGTACCGCCCGCCACGTATATCACCTTTACACACAGATGCGCATAGGCTTTGTATAACAGCACAGGTTTCATCTGGCACCGAGCACATGAATGAATCTACTGCTTACCCACAGCGTCCATCTTGACAATGTCCGACTCCTGACTGGGTTTGCTGATCCCCACTGCGTTGCAGGCCCTCACGCGGAACCGGTACTCCCCCCGGGGCTCCAAGCCCTCGGAAACCTGATACGAGGTGCTCCTGCAGCGGCCCGTCAGTTTACTCCAGGCCCCAGGCCTCCCGGGGCCTTCTCTTCTCGCTTCGACCACGTACGCCGTGACAGCGCTGCCTCCGTCGTAGCAGGGCCCGGACCAGGTCAGGACCAGCGAGCTGGGGGACAGCAGGGAGACGACCGGACAGGACGTGGGGGGCTGGGGCCGATCTGGAGCAGACAGGGAAAACTACACGTTAATTAACACCTATTACTCTGTTACAGAAACATCAACCCTGTCTGACCATTTCAAACATAGAATGCACTTATCATCATAGAGAAGACACAGAAATCAAAAAGGGATTCTTACTAGTTATAATAAATAGAAACAATATTATCTTACATTCAAAATGAATTACACATAAGGCAGAAGTTAATAATATTTTTCTATATACAACATAGCTTGACACATATTATTCAAGAAATTACAGTTTAGGTAAATTTAAACACACATGACATAATGTGTGGTGTTGTGGAACTGTGTGGTTGCAAAATTAACAAATTCCATTATTGCCTCATTAACAGTTGCCTATAATGAATCATCTTGAGGGTTGCAGGTTTGTCTCTCAACTGGTTGCTGATTGCTGAAGACTCAAGCCAGAGGTATTTGTGGGACACAGTGGCCAGGGCTTACCAATGACAGTGAGGGTGATGGTGTGCTGGGCAAAGCCCCTGCGGTCCCTGGCCACAATGGTGTACCTGCCCGCGTCGCTCGGCTGGGCCTCTGAGATTACCAGCACGCTCTCCTTCTCTGTGCACTCCACTCGGGTTCGAGGGCAATCCGCAACCTGCAGTGTGGGGGAGGGGTAGAAAAGGCAATGCAGACGTCAATAGGGTGAGGTTTTTTTTTCCCCTTTACAACGGGGGCCGGTGAAGCGCTACCTGCTTTTTGTTCAGTAACCAGCAGGTTGCCACGGGGAAGCTGCTTCGGAAGGCACAGTGCAGGCGGGCTGTCTCCCCAACCGGCACCTCCAGCTGCTCCGGGGGGTCCTCGAACCGAACTGGGGGCTCTGGGTCGGACAGAGACAGGGAGATCTCTGCTGCAGCTGACACCATAAATGCTACATTTAATCATGTACTCAACAAAACAAATATTTCAACTAACGGAATCATGGAATTTTTGACCCATATGGTAATGTTGACAGACACTGGAGCTAATACACGTGATTTTGCCAACACTGTGCATGAACTTGACTGAAGATCCCTACATGAGGCTAGTTATAGATATATGGCTGATTCGGTTGTAATCAGAAACCCAACTCCAGGTTTTTGTACTGCAATGCCGTCACAACAGCAGCTAGAAATATGTCAGAGCTATTATTAATGATTTCATAATCAGGCCTCTTGCTTCTCCAGGTTTGCTAACTCTTAGGCAGCTTCAGTAGGTGACCTGGCACTAGATAAGATCAGGTCAGTTTAGCACCTGGGAAAGTGTATTTTTCAGTTTTATCCTTGATAGACTGGTATATAACAATAGAAACCAAAAACACTCACTGTCTTGCTGTAGTCTAAATAATAGTCTTCTACTCAAACACTTTTCTTAAGGTTGATTTTTGGAAATGTTTTTCAAGAAAACTTTATTTGTATCAAGGTCCAATTAGAGACATGTGTTGCATGATACGGCAAGGTAAAATAGCTGTTTTTAGAGAACATGCCTTTAATTCCCTTTATCTAATACTCAGGCAAGTACATGCAAGCACACACATCTGATTACAATAATCGAAAGACTGTCACAAAAAAGACAAGAGTAATTTTATTACAGAGTTTTACTGTGCATTTCCATGTAGATTAATGCCACTTTTCATTTGTGGTTCCTCACGGCTGTCACGTCACTCATGCACTAAAGCACTCATTCAGATACTTCTGACCAGAAAAAACCCACTGCTGATAAAACAGTCTCAACCTAATCATTATTCAAATTTCAGCTGAAGCTGCCTGTTGAATTTGACTGAACTGCGCTCGCTTTGACATTCTGATAGAACACCTCTTCAGCGCAAGTTTAACACACTGGCCACCTAAGGAATCAGCTGTGAATGAATTATGACACTCTCAACCCTGAGCATTGCGGGCATATCCTTTTCAGTAAATTCTTCTTTAAGAGAAAAGTTCTGTCTCTGTCAGAAACATGTTAAAATGGAACATGTTTCTGTTAGCTCCAGTAACTTGTCTCACCAAGGTAATTTAATTTACATATAAATACTGCTGTGAATTTTGTGAAACTCTCTGAAGTAACTTCCTAAAATCTCTAAAAGAACCAAGGGAAACTGAAAAATGGAACCTTTTTCATCACTAAGCAAAAAAAAAAAAACCTTTACCACGCAAACCTCAACAAACAATGATCTGTGTCTGGCTTCCATGGAATCTTCATGCAATTACTTTCATCTTTACTTCATGCAGCACTTTCAATACACTTCGCACGCACCCTTACACCAAACAGTACAAAGTACTGTGTCAAAAGACGACAACATTTGTACTTAGTAATAACAAGAAGAAAAAGAGTGAAGGACAAAGTGAATGTGCAACCTGAAGCCACATATAGTCTTCAGCAATTCATACTAAATAATGACATCCAGAATAACCGACAGTTATGGGCAAAGTACATGGACAGCATTTATCATAAAAAGAATACAATTATACACAGAGAAGGGTTCAGACAGCTGAAAGAATGGGCACAAAGTTGTTTGCAAGACAAACAGTTCAGAAGGAAAAGAGGACAGATGCAGCAAAGCCACAGCATCCTACCTTTTCCAGAGCCTGTTCTTCTCCTTGCTGTGAGTCCTGGGGAGAATGATGGAATATAAGAGTTAGCAGGTGAACGATGGGATAGGAGAGGCCTATGCAGGTAAGGGGCAGGGAATAGGGTGTGGGAAGGGCTAAGATCTAGTCTATCATAAAGTCCTACCAATCTCTATCCTGTCTGTCAGCTCTCCAGGCTGACCACCTTGGAGCTAGAAATTACAGTGGTGATAGCTGTTAATAAATCGTTCCACTGTCTTTGAATGTAAAATATGAAGCTAAACATCTGAATTATTTAGACTAAACACAAAATCATTGAATCTGAGCCCTCTGGGGTAGGCAGGGTGTGCAACAGCAGGTTGTTGATACTGCTAACCGAGCAGAATAAGGGCCAAGGCATTTCATACGAGTACCTTATCTCACAGAATGAGTCTAAGATATAGACAGGTGTTAGTAAGCCAAACATTGATTGGAAAATGCTGATAGCTTTATCTGTTGGAATTTCAGTGCATTGTGGGCAGTGTAGTTTAATGTTTCAAGCCGATACCTTTCCTTTGTATGGGAATGCTGGTCTGCTGGCAGTCCGGGATCCTCAGATCCTGGTGGGCACTGGTATTTTGGCCATTTGAGCTCTTGTTCTCCACATTGCAATTCAGCAGTGGAGGAGAAAGCATGAGCTTGTTGTGCATCTCATAGACTGTTTCAAAGTCTGTATATATTTCAAAACAGATGAGAGAGACAAAAACAGTTCCACATCCCATGAGAAAGTCAGACAGCTAGCCCACACTAAGGGCTACAAATACAGAAATAACCTCAAACCACCCTGTTAACCATTCATGTGCCAAAAGGAGTTATATAGATGCATTCAGTGTGTTCAACTGAGTTTCACTCAACGCTCAAACTTCAACAGCCAATGGATTTCATAAACAGGACCACAGTCTTGTTATTGTATTGACTGTCTTCTCTGATATCAATGCACTAACATCTCAGACAGGTCAACCTAAAAGTTATCTTACATTTTGTTTACCTTTGCAGCTATCACAGTTTAATGACTAACTTTCTCACTGACAATTCTCACTGTGGTTAGCTACCGGTCCGAATTCCATCACCTTAACCATCATTTGAACCAGATACCCCCATGGCCTGTGAGCTCTGTGAGTGCTGCACACCTGCTCTCTGGTGCCCCCTCTGGTCATACCTCTCACACACACCGCTGCACTGCTGGAGGTCTTGCCTGCCTCGTTCTCTGCCACGCATGTGTAGGCACCTGCGTCCTCAGGCAGACATTCTCGCACAACCAGCCTTGCCACACGGCCGTCAAAGGAAGGTTCCCCAAAGCGCACGGGCTCTCCTGCAGACCACAGCAGCCAGTAAATTTGTGTACCCCTTCGGCTTGATACAGGTAAACAGTGCTTGAAGAGTTAAGTCTGTCCCTGTAAAAAAGGGTGTGGACTGAAGAGCACAATAAACTGGTGTCATCACAAAGTGAGTTATAGGGCCATAGGGCATCTGTGCCCACACCCACAAAACGCTCTGGACCTGTGACACAGTGCACAGACACCATTTGAGGAGCTATGTCTGTGTGTGAGTGTGACTGTGTGCATCTGCTAAATAAATATAAATTGACCGGTTGTTTAGACAGGCCCAGCAAGTCAAAGACTGAGATTCTCTAACTCTACAGATGTTGTAGTGATGCAATGAGCCATTATGAAGTTGTCTGTTTGCATGCAATATCAGTTGAAAGCCAGTCTGATGTGCCCACAACAATGTGTCCTTTTATAAAAACAATACATAATGAGATCTTCACAATCTGTCAAGGAAGCACTAATCACCTGTGTTAAATACAGACCGAAGGGCAGGTGTAAAACAAATATTGAGCCAAATTAAAATTCTTCTCAGTCCTCCAGTCCTGCTCCAGAAACAAGCATCTCCTGCCAAAAACTCCACTCCAGTAGCTCTCTTAGTGCCATTCATGCTACGCCAGAGCTTGTCACACGGAGACATCTATGTTTTGTCTGTGTTTAACGGTATCATCAGTTCTTGTAAGTATGGTTCACACCTAATGAGGAGAGGAATATTGCAGTGCATTGAACAATGGAAGAGAACTGCCTCCTGCTCACCATTGTGCAGCCAGGAGATGCTCATAGGCTGACTCCCTGCAACGACCCCCTGCAGCGTGATGTCACAGCCCTCGTCCACCAAGCAGTCCTCCAGCGGCTCTGTGAAGTGGGGCGCCTCCGGATCACAGACAGGGGCGAGACTGTGGTCTGAGGGGGGGACAGAGAGCTGCTGACACCTGTGACCCATGTGACCTGTCAGGTGACCTTTTTAAAATGCCCACTGGATAAAGGTACAATGTCGCTGTTACATACAATTAGCAAAATGGTAACCCTAAGAAAGGTGCCAAGTGAATACAAGACATTCGGCCTCTGTGATGAGGAGCTTCAGCCTGTGTATTTTTATCTTGGTTTTTTTATCTTGGTAAGTGTAAACCCAAGATAAAAATATGCGCTAGAATACAACATAGGATCTGATACCATGACCCCAAATTCCTGCCCCATGATGGTGTCCTTCACATCACCTATGAGAAGCATGCCAAAAGGTGTTACTGTGAGCTGTCTTTTGGTTTGACATGTGCTTGATTTTTTCAGCCAAATGCAGCAGTCACTATTCCCAGGACAGCAATGGCCTTTTCAGTCCATCAATACGTTATCTTTGACCTTGACAGGAAATCCAGGAACTGGTGCCTGCAATGCTTTCCTCAGTTTGCAGTTGTTTTTTGTTGTTTTTGTTTTGTGCATTTTATCTTTTTTTTAGCCAACAATATTAAAAGCTCTTAACTAAACAAACCCCTTGATATCAACTCATAAATTGTGTTTTCAGTGCACCTACCACTGTTACTGATAGCTACCTCTTTCCCCAGAGGAAAAAACCTTTATTTTGAAGAATAATAAAAATATGAAATTAATATCTACCACTTAGATAAAAAACTGCAGCCTATGTTGGGCTACTACCATTTAACTTCTGTAACCTTTGGATAATGTGGCACCTTTCTACTGATACTTGCCAAAGGGTTTAAGTGTGGGATTTTTATATCTGAAAGATGTGAGCAGAACAATAACCACAACATATTATCCCACAAAGGATGATCATCTCTAATGTCACATCACAGAAACAATGCTGTGATTTCAGTAACAGTCCCATGTCAGCAGGGTTAATATCCAGTCAGGCCAGTATGACAGTTTATTGCCTTGCCCACAATTTTCAGAGAGGTACAACAAAAACCAGAGGCATTTATGGAAATTGCAGGGTATTTTGGCATTGTTGATGTTTCAGAGGGCACATGTGTAGGTCTATGCATAATATACCCGACAGACAATAAGGGAGTGTAAGCTATGATGAGCAGAAAAAGGGACAATTGTATAAATGCAGTGTTAGCAGCAGGCCTGAGCTGTTTAGGAGCACAGCCTCCACCTACAACTGTTCAAATGTATTTTCCTAATTTCAGTAAAGATCAAACCAGTATTAATGCACAGTCATTCAGCATGGGTCATGACTAGGTAATATTCAAACAGTTTTGGCATAGGCAAAGCATCATTCAAAAATTCTCCTTCTTTTTCATTCAAATTGATTAGTTTAACTTCCTGCATGTGTCATATCAGCTTTAGCCTATTCTACAGTCTACATCACAAGAAGGAATAAAACTGTTCCTAACACAGTGATGAGCTGATGTCACAAACAACAATTCTGTCTTGCCCCAGGCCTCTTGGTCATACAAATGCAACAACTAACAGTGGCACATATTGCTGCAGCTCGTCCTGATGAGCCCCCTCTCTCTCCCTCACTCTCCAAACACACTGAGAACAAACAGGCCTCTGACAGCACTGCTGATCTCTGACCCGTCACTCCTGACAAGGGTCTGCAGAAAACCAGAATACATCAAAGACCTGGATCAATGCTTTGAGCTGCTCTCGTTTAAATAAACACTAATAAGGAGTGGATTCTCACACCTCTCCTCCACATAACTCGCTGACCTTTGTGCTTTGGATGACGGCCCTCATTGAAAAAGAAGGTAGTTTTATTACTAAGAAAAAAATTATATTTCATGATTATAGACAACTTTGAGCCCAACAGGTTGTGACATTTCACCACAGATGTACATTTATACACCTGTATAGTTAATATAAATTAATGTTTAGTACACTACCCCAACAGTGCCTTCATCATTTAGTTCATGTTATGTCTACTAACATTTATTGCTTGTTGTTTTGCCAAAGAAAATGCAGACCTGAAAACAAAAATGTTCCCCTCGGCGCCAGGCCAAGAGCATTTCCTCTTGAGAGAGGTTCCACATAGTTAATGTGTTTATGCTTGCCCTTAGGGTTTTCACCTTTGGTCTGATTTGTACAATGGTTTATAAGCAAAATGTACTCCATCTCCAAAGTGGTTCCTGATGATCAACTCTCATTGATTGTGAAGATCTTTACAGTGAGAAGGGTAAAAATTTCTCACAAATTAGAACAATGGAGGCATCACAAAAATATGCACATGCTGGCACAGCAAGTAGACAGAGTACCAATAGATTTCCCATCTCTGTCAGTTAGCTGGCCACTTCAACTCTAATGGATAAATATCTAACTAATACAACCAGGATGTGAACACATTATGGGTCACATTCATCTGCTTCATTTACATGTTTTCGGTTAAACTTCAAACACATCAAGTAAAGAACCAGAACACCACACAGAAATAACGAATATGGAAAAATACCTATAAAAAATGATAATTAAAAACTGCAGCTACACAGCAAAACTCATTGGAAGCATTTTCATTTTCACTTTCCTTTCATAAGTTACTCTAAGTATATATAAGTATATTCTTTCAGAGTAACAACACATAAGAAGTTGTACTGAGAGAAACTTTGGAACTCCACTCACCTCTGGAAGATACATCATGCACACTGCTCTTCAAGGCAGTGATGTCGGCACCAAGCCCATTCCCCAAGACCTGCACGCCATTAGAGCAGCTCTTAGGCAGCGTGGGAGGCTTGAGGTAAATCCTGCATGTGGATACATAGCGCTTTTTGTGACTGCTGTCGCTCATATCCAGCAGAGGGGAAGGACTGAAACTCCAGGCTCCACAGCTCAAAGAGTCATTTCCAAGACCCCTTACCAACAGTCCCCCTTTTCGATCCCTCTGACTTCCTCTCACTCCGCTTCTCTTACCCTTGCCTGCTTGCTGGTCTCAGGCTGTCTCTTTCCCAACCTCTGCCCCCCTCAATCCCTTCTCTCTCTCTGTCTCTCTCTCTCTCTCTCACCCCCCCTCTCCCTCTACCTCCCTCCTCCCGCCCTCACCCTCTCTCCCGCCGTGCTCAGTACTGTACGCACTAACAGTAGCCGTTTCACACGGCCTTTAGTGCTGCTCTCCTACTCCTCTCAGGGAACACTTCACTGGCCCCGAGGTGAAGCGAGCACACCCAGCCACGACTCCACACGCGCTGAACAATGAGAGGAAGACACAGAGAGGGCAGAGTCCCTCAGGGGTGGGAGTCCTGCTGTGAACCTGGCAAACCGTCCCCGCTACACCTGCAGACGAGCGCTGTTGACAAACCCTCAGCAAGAACTCCGTCCAGCTGTCACTCAGAGAAAACCAACACCATGCTTTGAAAAGCAGCAAAGGGGCTGCAAGTTCCTCTCTTCTTAAAAGAAAAATCTCTGTTACAATCAAGCAAGGCCTGCACCATGAGAGAGAAGGCTTATGCACTGACGCACCCAAAGGCTTCTTTTGTTTCTTTCATTTGTTTGCCGTTTTGACTGTGCTTTTATCAGCGAGGCAACTGAACTTTGGATGTTACAGAGGCACTGCACTGTAATCAATGAAGCTCTGATCTTGGTAGTATGTGCTGTGATTGAACTAACTCACAGATATAAGAATATTCTGTACCTTATCTGCACAAATTTAAACATTTTGAACTGGATTAAGTTCAGAAAATTGACTTGTATTGATGGCTTTGAGTCCCAGCTGTAAGCACCTATTCAGCCTTTCAGGTAGAACAGGATTTTAGAGGTGGCAGAATATCAGTGAGCCCTGCAATGCCATACTGGTTTAGTATCAGTTGTGATCTTCAGACTTCTTTATTAAATTGTTTCAGACTAATTATAGCATGGCATATGGTAAATAAAGCATGTAATTAAATAATACAAACAAAACATTCCACAAATAAGCTTACTGTTATCTCCTGGCGAGCAAAGCAAAACAGCACAGTCTAATAACAGTGAATAATATCAATGTGGGAATCCATCTAGGTTTTGGACTATTACAGTTATGGCATCCGATCAAAGACTGTTTCTCAAATGTCAAGTGCATCATGGGCCCTGTCATAAAGAATACAGAGGAAGAATACTTCTATCAATCATAGTACTGTACAGAAAGTATCCAATTAATAAAACTGGAAAAAAGAAGCAATCTGAGAATAAACACACATCATGCTAATTTAAGTCTCTCAGCAACCGAGATGTTACTTTTGACTGACAGAAGCAAAACATGTTTTAATGCAGAAAACATACCAAGCAACTATCTCTTTAAATACAGTGTCTAAGAATTTTGTTTGAATTTCCAGTGAGCAGCATCCCTTTAGGAATAAAGTCCTAACTACCCAATCATCAATCATAGCAAGAACATTAGTACAGCCATTACACACACACTGAAACCCCACCTCTTTGTGGCAAAAGTGCATTGATTCATCTACACACATCATTTATGCTATTTTCAATGGGGTTATTCAGATTATGCACATTTCTAAAAGACACAAGAACAATGTCCAACCAGGCATTCAAAACCAAAATGCTCTGGTCACCACAAGTGGCCCACCAACTACTGCAGGGTCCAAACAGTTTGTTTAGTTTGCTAATTATGGCGTCAGGTGCATGGACTGCTTGGTGATGCCAGTGGAAGTGCAGAATATCAGAGAGCATAAAAGGCCCACTAATAACCTCTCCTCTCCACCTCTACTCTCTTCCCAAGGAGAGCTCGTTCATTCCCAGCATGGGGCTCCAAATTCCATTTCAATGAGGAAAGAGCCACCCCCCCCCAGCTCTGCATCATTAATCACACAAAGCCCCACGGTCAAGGTTTTTGATGTGCTGTTTGTGTTCCTCCCAAAGCATGGCCGTGTATACCAAAAGCAAACAAGCTCTCTGTAACAACTACAGTTCCAAAGGAGCAACTGCGTGGAGGTATTGTATTGCACAAGGCTATTGCAGTGATCTGTTCTCTTCAGGGATGTTAAACACAAAGGTGTATCCAGTTTTTGTCTAGATCACTGCAGTTGCCTGGAAATATGTGATTCACTGTCGCGTGATTCAAAAACAATAGTGTAAGTGTGCAGCACTGTGGGGCTGGAACAGGGAAGTAGGCTTTTAAAAAGATGGATTCCCTGAAATGCAACTGCATGCTGTTCCTATAACCTGCCGCATGTCAGTCCCACAGGGCCAGTCTGACCCTATTAAGAGGAAACTTTGTACCTCATCATAACGACATGGCTCAATGATATAATGTTAACAGTCCCCACAAATATGGCGGGCCATCCCTGGTCTCCAGAACAGCTCCAGTGGCAATTCCAGCCTATATGGTGTCCACCCTTGGCAGGAGGGGTATCTATGATCAAGCAGGATTTCCCCACCTTTGTGCGAGATGGTTCACTATGTACTGCAAGGGGACAGGTATTCTATGGACATAATAAATATGAAACATGTCACTATCAATCACTACAATAAGTACCCACAGTATCCTGGATGCAACCAAAAAACACACAGGTCTCTCCGTTCTAAAAACCATCTTACTAACATAGTAGTAACATAGCATAGCATAGTGGTAAGGAGCAGGGCTTGTAACTGAAAGGTTCCTGGTTCGATTCAGTAAACATCCAACTGTATAAATGGACGACATGTAAAAATTGTAATTCATGTAAGTCGGTCTGGATAAAAGCGTCTGCTAAATGACAATAATGTAATGTTATGTAATGTATTCACTTCCTACAGGAATGCAGTATAATACTGTAATGAAGTTACAAACCAATAAAAATGACATGCTAAACAACAAAATGTCACAAGCAAGCATAGCTCACTTAGGATAAATCTAATCAATCCACATTACCCTATACTAATGATCTCTGAGAGAAAATGGATTTTTACAGTCACCATGTAAGCCCACTATGTTTAGGAGGGAAGACAGAGCTCATAGAGTAGGCCACTTTATGTCTGAATGAGTGGAATGCAACAGTGCAAAGCTACAAGGAACAATGCAGCAGCGCCCACTACATACTGAGTATGCTGACAATGCATTGGGGCACTGCTTTTCGGTAACAGATGTCTTGAAAATATTAAAACACAAAATTTAATTTTTCTCTGGCCAGAACAGATGTGTAGTTTGAAGATGTCTTCGGTGCAATATAGTTTTACCATATATGTCTGCGTTAAAATGTAAGGCATTATGCAATGATCATGATGATGTTTCACAGATGGCAAGGTGGGAAGGTGAACAAAACTATTACCTCAATAAGGGAGTTAACTTGTATATATGAATATGGGTAGCGGGACTGTTTACCTTTGTGCATAATTCACAGTCGGCACTAATATAAAATGAATTAACATTCTATGCAAACACTACTTTCTTATTTGTTATGTCATAATTCATACATCTTTACTGTCTGGTGTCAGCTTTGCAAGCGGAGTGGAAAGAAATCCTTCAGTGGCCGTTTCAGTGTGGAATAAATATGCCCCCTGTTGGACAAACGCATGAAGTACACGATCTCTTCCCTTGGAGAGCATGCGGTCACTCGGTTGCAAACACCTTTGGGTGAAAACAGAGCAAAATGGAGGGACATCATTGGGACACAATCAAGAAAATTGGGTCTGCGACATTACGCTTTGTTCCTAAAAAAACGTAAATTAAAGCAGCAGTCGTCGTAAGTATCTCCCATCTTCACGGTGAAGTAAATATATATAGGGCTCTAACAACGGGCTGTGTTGTTTTGGAAATTATCAGAATAAAATATGTTTTCATCGACCTTTAACGAGAGGACATCCACTATAGAAAATACACAGATGTTTTATCTTGTTCTAGAGTAAGACAACGTTAAGTGTACTCTCAGAGTAAGACTGACGTGCTTTGTAATAAGTATTAAGGGTTGCACAACCTCCCATATTCCTCGGAAACTGTGGCTTAATTGCATTAAAGGCACTTAATCAGTAGATAGAAGAGAAACAAAAATTCCAGGTTAAAAACATGCTTTGCCTACACGAAAACTGTACAAAAATTCACAGGCCTCAGTGGTACAACTGTCTTTTGTGCTTCTTATCTCGTCAGACAAAACCTCCAAAACGATAGTCAAATCCCTCTCCCTTGCATTTTCAGTTTTACCTGACCGTGGCCTCATTATTTGATTAGTGAAGACACGAGAATGTAGATCCTAACAGCTGAGACAGGGTATGTAGCCTAGACACGCGAAATGTATGTCACCGCATGCATGTACAATATTACTACATTTCTTTCCAAATGAGAAACGATGAGAAAGTTTACAAAGGTTTACAAACGGTTTCATCTAAGGAAAGGAAAATAGTCTCTGTTTACTGAGAGAAATAATAAGCAGCGGAAATAGTAGCCTACAGCAGCGGAGAGAGTTCACCAGACACTGCGTGGTAGATTTGCGCAGTCTAGAGTTCCTAAAAGTTGGTGCGCTGCATCTTCTTTTCGAGGTCTGGGAACGATGGAGAATACCAGCTGCATTAAAGTTGTTTTCTTCTTCATCAACAGTTTGTTCTTGGTAAGTAATGGGGTCTATAACGGTATTTGCTGAGGACAAAATATCAGCCATTCAAATCTTGCGCCAAGTACCACAGAAAATTAGGACATAAATTACGGGATTTACTGTGAATGTGCTAGTACGTCTGCACGATATGTAATTCCGGTAGGTAAAACCCAACTGCTGTGAAATCCTGGTTTATTACGCAGCTGTGTATTGCACGCCAGACCGGTGGTACACTGAAGTAGAATTCAGCTAAATTTAGTTGAAGCGCACGGTTTGCACTTACTGTATTGACAGCGGTCACGCAACCTCTGTGTGCGTGCGTGACTGTGCACATTTGCACTCCTGTTATGCTTGTCAAGAATTGCGATCAGCTTTGTTAGTTACACAGCATACCCCTCACTGATAGACGTTTGCCACGACATATATCAGTTTAACAGTCAGACAAAATGTGTTCGTACAGATTATTGATAGAATTGGTGTTACATAACGATGAGACCGAGTTCATCTTTGACTTATTTTACTTAAAGGCAATATTTTATTTTGTTAGACTACTACTGTAGTTTGTTAAACTACTGTATATAACTCTCATTTATTTCCTTCCTCGTTTACAGCTTGACTGGTATTGTATGATATGAAAGTGCCAGGCTTTTAAACATTAATCATTCTGGATGAAAATACATTAGCATTTCAAAAATGATAAAATGAATCCACTGAACTTACACATCACCTGTTTGATTCATTATATTTAAATAGAGATATTAATGTTGATATGATTTATCATCATGGGATATTTATTAATTGCAGTAATAAGCCATCACTGCATTGAGGTTACCTAGCAGAAAGTTTAGATTTTAATCATAAATCAGAGAATGAGCCAATTATTTCTGCATGGAGCAACACATGTGACTTGTCTCTCGTTAGACTGAACAAGGGGAGAAAAAAGATCACAGTACTTTTTGCCTGAAAGGAGGCAAAATTTCTGTACATCTTTGAGTGGTGTGAAATAGCATAAGCTTATTGTGAACCACAGTAGGTTGCATGGTACAAACCAAGCATCAAGCATTACACTGCAAGTAGATAATCACTCATTGTAGCAATCATCTTTTTCCTCTAGCTATTGGTTTAGTCTCAGGACCCAGGGGCTTGAGGTTGCATGTTCCACTGTTTGGGGGTAAATTGGTGTTAACGAGCAGCTCAGAAGGCCTCAGTCCAGACCTGTGTAGAATTTTGTTGCCACAGTACTGCCATCCACCTGCATTGGTCCAATGAGACAGAAATCTGCAAATGTTTAGCGATTGCTGGGACTGATCTGTCACTTGCGTGTATGGTGCAGGTTTCCGGCCTTACCTTGGTGATGATTGGCGTGGTATCACGCAATGCCTTCATGGAGGTGGAGTCTTTTACGACGGTGGGGTTCTATCATACTTCTTTACTGCTCATCGTGGTAGGGGTGGTCATCTCCATCATCGCCTTCATGGGCAGCATCGGGGCGTGGACCGACAATGACGTGCTTCTGGGAATGGTGAGTCCAGGAGAGAGAAAGGCCTTTAAGAATAGGAAGAATGCTCTATGTGACAGACCAAGGAGCAAAGTTTATGACATGGTTCAATCTATACTTGATTTGTAAGAAATTCTCACTCGGTCATGTCATTTCACTGCTGGTGAACTCTTCAGTTCTCAGTAATTTTCCTCCAAAAACAGCCTTTGCATTTTCATTGTGTAGTTCACAGGCTCCCTCCTACTTATCCTTTGTCTGGAGATTGTGGCTGGAATTCTCTTCCACGTCTTCCGCAAAAAGGTAAACACATCCGAATGCATCATTTCACATTATTTGTTTTCCCATTCATATGTTAGTGTCCTTCAAAAATACCCTGCATTCAGTGAATTGACATGTGATTGTCTGAGGCTTACAGCTCACACAGAGCCCACTCATTTCCTGTTTCCCCTATTTGCTGTTGTTGTGCTATCCTACACTGTGATTTTTCCCTCTCTCTGTCGCTCTCCTCAGCTGGAGCAGAAAATTACCATGAAAGCCAAAGAAATGATTTATGAGTACAGCACGAAAAACAGAGCTGCCATCAACGAGGTTCAGCATAAGGTAAGCATTCTGTTTATCAGAACCATGTAAGGTGCCCACACAAGAAGCAAAGTACAACATGCTACTGATATTAATCAAATGCTTAAAATAAATCAGCTGAATTGAATGCAGCTAGAGGGGCAACAACAAATACAGTAAGGTTAATGGAAAGGATCCATAATAAAAGTTCCAAAGCACAACAGCAGTTAAAGTGCAAACTATCAAGATGAAATATTAAGGATATTCTAGCATAGGTTTAACAGGCTTTTTTGGGATGGAACCATTCTGATAGAGGTGGGCAGGCAAATTGACTGCTGAGTAGTCAAGGTTAAGCACAGGGCAAAGGGTGCAGCCAGAGTTGAATGTGTAGGGGAAGTGTGCTGGCTGCAGGGAGAGACATTGCTTTGGATGTGAGGAAGTAATATGGTTAATGACATGATAATGACCCAGCTGTGCATCGCAGTCTGATCCAGGTTACAAATGGTGACCTATGATGACAGCTTTGGAAAAAGATGTGTGAATAGACGATAAAAGGATTGTTTAAATACCTCCTGTACATGGCCCTGTTCACACTATAAATGAAGAGATGTGGTATATTTCCATTATCACACTAAATCAAGTATAGACATTACTTTAGCCCTGGCTGAAATCAACTCTGTGTGCATGTGTGTGTGTGTGTGTGTGTGTGTGTGTGTGTGTGTGTGTGATGCTTTTCAGTTCCACTGCTGTGGAGCGGTGAACTACACAGACTGGTTCCACAGCAAGGGGTGGCAGAATACCAGCGATGTTCCACATTCCTGCTACCGGGAGGACTTCAAGCCCTGCGAGCACAGCTTCAACATCAACAGCATCTACCAGAGGGTAAGTGTCCCTGGACAGACTCCTGTATCCCAGGAAAATTGGCAGTCAAGCACATATATCAGGAGTGCCCTGTCCTGCACTTAGACCTTTAGGTCTGTTACGAAAAAGTAAGTGGCTAAATGCTAACATCGTGTGACAACTTGCATATATTTGGTATTCCAAAGCCATAACCCAACTGCCTTGTCCATTGCTGATTTTGTGAACCAGAAGATTGGCTGTTTACCTTATTTAAACTCTCCAGGGCTGTGTACAGGCCATTAAGGAGTACCTGAAGAAGCACATGGCAGGGGCTGGGCTAACCTGCATTGGCTTGGGCATCATGGAGGTAAGAGGCAGAACTGTCACGTAGTATCCATTTGTTTTTCTCCATAAATATAAAACCTACATACTCTATATCAGCACCACAGACTTACCCATCCATTGACACATGAGGTTATCTATGTAGCAGAGCAAACATACTAGAGGCTAGACTGAGGGAGAGTGCAGAGTACCTTACCCACAGCAGTACAATCATAGTCCCAAAGTAAACCAGATGGAGAAATAAGTTGTGTTTTACAGGTGGATATGGGAAGTAACTGAAGAATGGCATTGACAAAAGAAAAGCAATAAACACGTTTCAGACCACTATTAGAGATTTTTGACTAGACTATGATCATTTTGAACATAATGTGTCCTCATTTCTCACAGGGAGATGGCTCAGGGAAACCTGCACAGATAATTTACATATCAGATGCCACCTCTTCTTTGCTTTGCATGAAATGAGAGGAGCAGGGCTATACACCAGAGCAGAACAGATACATTGAAATTGTTATTTCGCCCAGAGTGAGGGGAATGTATCGATATAATTTGCATGGGCAATCGCCCTGAGAACTGCACTGTTGAGAAGCCAGTGGGCGGTGTTCTCGGTTATTGCCTGGGCTGAATATCATGGTCTGGAACTTGTGACTGGTTGGTCTCCTGGTTTGTTCCACAGGCCCTCGGAGCTGTGCTGGGAATGTGTCTCTTCCATGACATCCAGCAGAAAGGGAAATACCAGGAATTTGGATGACACCTCTCCCTCCAGCCAAGATCTGATCTTCACTCACCTCCCTATCAAAACAGATGCCATTTGATCATTTTGTCATGTTTAAACCCGACTTATTGTGAGAAAACAAATACAGTGATGTGCTTTACCACTTTTTTTACACATCATGAGTAGTGACAACCCTTTATTTTCTCGCAACATACTCTGCATTGCTACAGAATTAATGTATTTTTGCTGTAAAATGTGAATCCATTACCTGCTGCAAAACTGTTTTGTTGTTGGTTATTTTCATAAAATGATATATTGTCAAGTGTGTATTTCTTTCATCAGGATTCTATCATGGGTAAGGTGTCACCTGCTGGGCCCCTTCCAGGGGGGGTCTGTGTCATGAGCTGATAGGCTGTAGTGGCTGTTACTGGGTGGGTCACTGCAGCCATTGGCCTTGGTAAATATTGAAGCACAGAGTCATCACCACCACCAACTCACCCAATCCAAGCGCCCTTTCTGAGCAATGACTTACACCCTTGAGCACTAAAGGCCACCTCAGTCCTCTCAGGCACCAGGAGCAATGTATTTACTTGGCTGGACTATGACCCCTGACCTCTTGCATGTTTGCCTATCCCTTGGCCTGTTATTGTGTGAAACTGTTTTGTTCTCTGAAATCAGAAAACCTGAGGGGGCTTCACTGCATACTGGGGAGGCAAGGCAGTGTGGTGTTATGGTAAAGAGCAGGGCTTGTAACCCACAGGTTGCAGGCTAGATTCCCCACTGGGGCACTGCTGTTGTACCCTTGGGCAAAGTTCTTATCCTGAATTGCCTCAGTACCTATCCAGCTGTATACATTGGTAATGTAAAAAAAAACAGGTAAGACAGCACACAAGTTGATCACTTATAATGTCTTTCGGGGGTAAGTTAGATATGACATTTTGCAACAAACTGTTGTGATGGGGTTGAGTGTACCCACTTTGTCTCATAGAGAAGTGTCTTAACAGGAGTATATGCAGACAAATTCAGCATGCGATTCAACTGTAGGTGTCTCCAAATACAAGCTGAAGGGGTGTGTGGGCCTGATTGACCAGAAGGGGGCAACACAATCATGTGCTGTTTCCATCTCTGTTCACTCAAAAGAAGGCAAGTCCTAGATGAGTAGAATGAGATCTGGTGCTCTGTCTTTATTCTGGTTATCAGTTGAAATTCAGTAAGTGTCTTTATCAATCTATGCAGCGAAACCATCAGTTCATCACATTTTGTCCAACGTCCTGTAAGACTCTACATACACGCGCGCACATTTCCGCTATGCAGGCCGCCTTTCGACTTAATTAAATGCTTACAGCACAGGGGCCTGCACTGGGAGAGGCCACTGTGGGCCCCTAAATGACCTGTGTAATCAACAGGCTTGGGAGAGAAAAGCTGCCTATAATGTACTGCCACAAAGAGAAAATGCATCACAAACACGTTAGCAGGCTAATACTAGGGCACCCACAGTCTTTAGTGTGCCAGAGCTCGTGTACACTGCATGTGCTCTTAATAGGCTTCATGCCCACCTGCTTTTGGACATTTTGACATGGATTAACACAAAGTATCCAGTACAGTGATAATGTACTGTAATATAACCTTGGGTATGGATGGGTATATTCCATGGAGATGTACAAACCAAGAGACTGCCATACTTAAGCTGATGTAAGATGAAGAGGACACGGAAAAAAGGAATAATATCAAAATTATCACATAAAAATAAACTCAGAATTGCCAATGCAAAATATAAACATTCTCAAAATCACCATCCCCTTAAATACATAACCAAACTTCCTCAGGACTTAATCTGTCATCAAGTCCAGGCTGAAACTCATCCTCACAGGACATGCTTCTTTCCAATAGGTCACAGAACAGCAGCCCTCTTACCTTCCTTTCTTTCCCCAAGTACACCCAGAGAGGTCCTTTTATGTTGGAACCGATTGCTGGTCAATTTGCAACAGGTGGAAGCCATTTCCTTCCCTAAGAGCACGCTAATAATGCATGAGGCCAGTAGATGGCAGCATTTCAGCCACACCTCACCAACTCTCCCTGTCCAGCCACCACGGTACACGTTTACATTTATTCATTTGGCAGACACTTTTATCCAAAGCGACTTACAAGTGAGGTACAATACAACACAAGCGAAAGACCATACAGAGTCAACAATATTAGAAGCACTGCATGATAAAGTTCCAAAGGTTGGCCAGGCAAGGTACACGGTGTACCAAGCATTAGCTGAACTGATCATACTGTCTGACTGACAATGTACAGCTATGTAAATGTGGCAGCAATGTACAAAAACTGGAAAATGGAACCTGAGGTTTATTTCATGTAGGTCTAATGGTAATATACTCATGAATGAACACATGGCAACCTCTCTTCCTTGTCGCTTTCTTTAGTTCTGTTCCCTTTAAAGAGAAAAAAATGCACCATAGTCAGAAAGGATGGACAGTGTTTTCCAAAATCTCCTCAATCCTCCCATCATCCCTCTATTTAATCACCACAAACTCTTGCTCGGCCTGGCATGTCTAAATAGTCAATACAGTATGACTTTTTCTAACCCCCAGGGGTTGCTATTGCACCCCTCTGTACTTGTACTTTCTCCTGGTGCCGGGCCTGACTCTCCCTTTTGTCTGTCTCTGCTTCACCTAGGTAAATAGATAGATAGATAGATAGATAGATAGATAGATAGATAGATAGATAGATAGATAGATAAAACACATTCCTGCCCTTACTGAAGGTCAGGCTTTTCGGGCAGGCAGTTGCTCTGTTTAGAGGGAGCAGGGAGCAGGCCAGGTTTCAGCTGCCTTTGAAGTACGCACTCACTAGAGACTGTCTGCCACTGGCCCAGCTACATGACTGTGGGGGTGGGGGACTGCGGTAGAGCCAGAGACAGGAGCGGACAAATCGAGGTCAAAGAGGAAGATTTACGGCTTCCCCCAAAAAGGCACCTTCGCCGATCCCATAATAAATTAAAAGAATAGTTCCGCATTAAATCGCCTTTGCTGGAGCTAAATTACGTCTGTGTATTATGGCATTCCAGTTTGTGCGTATTAACGTTGTCAAACAAGCTTATTAAGCTGTATACTACTGCTTCTGCTAACTGATGTAATGTTATAAAACATTTAGTCATAAATACATATACAAGTTTTAAACTTCTTCTTCTCCGTATTGCCATCATTAGTCTGGCCATGTAAAAATATGAATTTGAACTTAAACTATTTCCAAGGATTTTTGGTCCTGTCCTGTTACTTGTACCGAAACCGAAATTTGCACCTTGCGCGTGTCTTGGGTTGCTAGCTGCCCTTCCCCCAATGGTCCACGGCCATTGGACAGCGAACACCAGCCCGTGACCAATGAGTTTAGGCGGTTCGCTGCGTTACGAGAGAGGGCAGAGCGCTTCGCGGGGAACGGCGATCTCGCGAAGAACGCAAGTTTTAACGGGTGAGCTCGAGGAACTCTGCCGTCAGCGTTTTAATTTTTTTCTGTATTTGTCTCATATTTGTTTAACCCGTTAAATGAAGAGAAAACGAGTAATCCACGTTTCATAAAAAAAAAAAAAAACCCAAAATCTTACTCAGAAAATTAACGACTGAGTTATTTAACGTTAATGGAGGTGAGTAACAAGTTAGCAACCTTAACTGAACAGGTGTGTGTTTGCTAAAATAGCTAGCTAGTTAGCTACACACCAAAGCCCCCTTAAACAACTAAATAGCTAAGTAATAAGTAATATCTTCCAACAGATATCTAACAACATGACTATTATACGGTATAGACTCGCCATGATATGGATGGAAAGCACGTATTAATGTTCATTAGTAGAGAAGTTCAAGTGCGACATGACAAGCTTGTCAAATGTTAGATCGCTAACTAGCTGTGTAATGTTGGCTAGCCAACGTTGAGTATAATGGGTGTTTATTGGTAAAGTGCCATTACTCTCAAATTTAGGTTTCTTTTATAATCGTTAACGTTAATATCCCAATTTTACGTTTGGTGTTGGCTAGCCAACTAATTAGCTGGTTGTGGGTTTATAGGTCAGTTTCTCTCAGTTTTATTTCATCAGCATAAACTTGGTGTTAACTGACTTTATTTGGATAGCTATCCGTATAGCTAGCTTGACAAGACTTACCCTAGTTAAAGACTGCTAACTAGCGTGATGTGTTATCTTAGGGGCAGCTAGTTAGCCAACGGTCTAATTACATAGCTGCCATGTTAACATTAGCTTCCTCGATGAATTGTTATGGGATTGGACGCTAGACTGCCTTTTTAATGCGTATGTTTCAGGCAGGCATATAAAAGACATTAATTTTTGTTTTGTGCATAACATACGATAGCGTGACAAGCAAGTAGCTATTGTTAGCTTTGTCAAGTAATATGTACATTTTATTAAGATTTTGGTAACTGGCATGAGTGCCTTTTTTAAGTCATTTGACTCCTTTAGCCCCACTTACCCAGACGCATTTAGTAAACGATTGCATTGTTACTTTTAAATGAAAAAAGGCAAGTCTTACACTTGAAAGAAAAGTTTATGAAATTTGTGAGTATCCGATATGTACGTAATTTTATCATAGTTTTTTTCACTAAGCAATATGGAACTCTTTTTCTCTCCAGACAAATAATGCAGTGAAAAGTCAAGTCAGTTTTGGTTCAGCTGGAGGAAATATGGCCTTCAGCCGATTTCAGAGTGCAGCCTCAGGATCAGATTCATTCTTTTCCCCTTATAAACATCAGGTAAACCCGGGTTGCTTACTTGTGTCATCTCATAGCAGCTGTTTTTGTATTTTCAAGACAGCTACCAGATGGGACACATGGGTGGATTAAAAGACAGAACAGCTACTTAAATATTCATAGACAATCGGTTATCTCTTATTTCTGCCAAACTAAAGGATATGAGAAGTAATATTAAAGTATATTAAATATATTCTAGCATACATGATGGCCTCCACCTCAGTAATGTAGCTGTCTATTCATTGATTATTACTGTCTGACATCATTTGCGTTTTGTGTTAAAGTTACCCAGGAAGCGATCAGTCGTTTTCACACAAAAATGTCTTGTTTGTATCTCTAATATTTTCCAGACCAGTGTGACAGGGGATAAGGTTCGACCCCCTCAGCCTTTCACATCTCCCCTCCCGTTTCCTGGTTTTTCACTACCAGAGGAGCCCTCACTGCTCTATACACCTTGGGCTGCTCGGGAAGATCCATATCAAATAGGCGAATGTGTGAAGAACAGGTGCTTACATCTCTTACTTACAGAGCTGTCAGAACTGTTAGTCTGCTGACCACATCCATATAAAATTGCCGACTTCAATCAAACCATGTAACTCGTAGGATGATTTGCTTGTTTTATCATTATTTTGCCATTTTTACCTTTAAAATACTGTTTCTGTTTTTCAAGGAATCTTGCAGATGGAAATGAATGTGAAAGTGAAGCTGATCTCTATGGATTGGTGTCTGATATTCTGGAGGAGTCTGATCAAACGGACGCGGACTTTGCAGAAGAGTCAGTAACTGTTTTACATGTTTTTTTGTTTCCCTTGCATGCTTTCACAAAACTCTCAGAGTTTGCCTCATTAACTGAGTTAGTTGAGTTCAGAACAGCAGGATAACTCAGTTTCACAAGTACAGTTCATGCTTAATGTGATCTTGTTAACTTGGGCCAAGATTATTCAGTGTTACAAGGTACATTCTTTATGTTGCCATAGTAATTCTTCTACCCCCCTCTATATTGGCTAGTTATGATTCATTATAAGGTCTTTGCGAGAAACTTTAATGTTTAAGAGCGTATGGTCCCCTGAGAACCATTGCATAGATTCGATTTTTAAACAATGACTGCACAGGAGACCCTTGTTATTTGCGGAGGATGTGTTCTCAAGATTCCTGCTAATGGGGATATCTGCTAATACTGTACTGTAAAAATAATAGTTATGTGCAAAGGGGATTTGTTAGAGACATAAACAAGCACATTTCAGCATAAAACAATCTGGTAATGCAATAAACAAGTGATTGACACAGGTATACCTGGTTTCAGGAAGTGAGAGGGGAACAAATCACTTTTATTACCATCTTAACATTTTTAAATAAACATAAATGTTAATTCTTGTAAAAAATTTCCAGAAATCCTGTTTAAAATTCAAAATAGTGCAGATGGATTTGATTTTTAAAAGTGAACAAATATTGGTTCTGTAAATTATCAGTAGTAAAGTAGTTAGGTTTGGGAATATGCCATTTAAATACACACTGCTGGCTGAGCCCAGCGACCTGGACTGAAAATGAGCCACGTCATTTGCTGACTATGATGATGATTCCAGAGCAAATTCTAACAAATTGGCTCCATCCTGCTGGTACTGTTCCACATCACTGGAATAGTACCTATCCTACAATGTGCTAGTGTGGCTTTTGTTGTGAAAAATAGCTGGTTGTGCATGCGAGTGTATTCGAGGATTGCATGTATCTTGCTTCAGCACTCCTGCAAGAGTGCTGAAAGAAAAAAAAAATCAGTATGCATTATCAGAAGAAAAAAAATTGTTTAGTCCTAATCAACTTTATATTTCAATATTTCAGAGCACAATACTGAATTAAAATATGAAATTTGTAGCTTGGCAAGCTAACACATGAATTTTTGCTAACAGTATTAACTAATATGTCCACAAGAGGGCCACAGATGCTATGGCCATGGATTTGCAGGCAGTTTGTAGATACATGGATATTCTCCCTAACAAAAGTGTATCCTCTCTCAAACAATAAATATGACCAACATTTAAAAATCTACCTCCCCCACTCAGATGCAAATGTATGTAAAGGAATTATGTCCTATAGATTGCAATAAAATACAGTCAAACTGAAGAAAATCCAAGTGAGGTTAAAGTCAAGTGACACAAAAAAATCTGCAAGTATGTAGCTGCATGGTTGTGTCTATGGCAGGTGTTTTGTTACAAGCTGATCCACTTAGTTGGTGTTCACATTTTTTCCATGTTGCCTGCAGTGTCGGGCACAGACATAAAAAGATCCATGAAATGCAAAATAGATTACAGTGTTAATTAACAATAAAAATGTGATAGACCTTGTTGGGGCAGGGGATAATTACAGCACTAGCTGTGAGTGTTAAATAATGTTAATAATAATTTTAGAATGTCTTTTGAATGTAAGTTCAGTGTAGGTTCAGTAAATAAATGAATATTTTATATTTTTGGTAGTGAAAATAGATGTTCACAATTCATATAGTTGTTTGGTTAATATATATCTCTGGGCTAAAAATACATATCTCTGATAACAAAATTTCTGATTGCAGAGTGACCTTGTGGAATGCATTGATCCTTAACTGAGGCATACCTGCATGTATACTTGTGAAATAATAATGCTGCAAACACCTGTAATGGGTAAAATAAATGTAAGAGAACATCGAAGAGTGAAGCCAGGAATAGGGGGCAAATGGTGTAAATGGTGAGGGTCTCCTGTACATAACTGCTTATACTACAAAGAATATGTTAGTGTACTATTTTTAAAAATGTCAGTCTAAATAAATTCATTTGAGATGAAAGTGTATATATACATTTCAATTTATCCATTGAAATCATATACAAAAAGATACAGCTAAAACATATTTTTTGTAACCTAATAACCTAATAATCTAGTAATTATTAGGTTGATTAAAATCTAGGAAATATTTCTTGACACCTTCGTTACTTATGGCAACGAATGGGAGCCCATCAGAGGTTTTCTGAGCATTTATCTGTCTTCATAGTGAAAGTCTGGATTAAACCTGAAGTCTAACCTGTGCAAAGGCAGGTGTGTGAGAGACAGTTAAGATCAGTGTAAAGAAACTTTTCAGAAACTGACCAAAGCCTGATGTTACAGTCCAGTACACTATTAATGCTGTGTTTGTGAATACGCTGCTGGAAAGTTGGGCTTGAATTAACATAATTTACCTCCATCCTTACAGGACATTATCAAGTTTGAAGTCTGTTTGGTCCCCTAAGTCAGTAAGAGAAGACAGCCAACAATACTTCCTATCTGAATCAAAAATGCAGTCAAATTCAGCCTTTCTACAAAACGCAATCTACCCTGACCCCTTTGGGAGAGGCCAGAGGCAGCTCCTGAACAAAGAGTCACAACAGAGGACTGAGTTTCACCAGAGCTTCAACGGCTTTGACGTCAAAGATCAATGGCTTTTTCCCTCAAGCAGCGCCGACACCGAAATGTACTCTCCACAGACCGAGGATGTGCAGAGGATGCCGTGTCAGGAGATGGCCCTCGTGGGAAACCCCTTTGTGTCAAAGAACAGGCCTGATAAAACAGATTACAGCGCGCTCGGAAAGGATGATGTTTTCCGGCGCGAATGTGCTTTCTGATCACATGGAGGGGGTCGCGCCCTCTTTCTGCTTACCCAACAGACTGAACGAGCAGTTCTTCAGCCCCTACTCTGGTCCCTCAAGCCACGGCCGGATGAAGCCCCAGAGGCACAAGCAGTTCCCCATGCAAGAGGGGAATGCGTTAGCTAGCAACGTGCAGGCGCTGCTGGCGGGTGAGCACGACTCTTTCAGCAGGGAGTGCCAGAACCGGCCGATGGGACAGAGGGATTACAGCGAGCACGTGTCCGAGCAGCAGAGCTTCGCATACCCCAGGATTCCAGCGCTTGACACGCAGGCACTTCCATTTAAAAAAGAGCTGGCAGGGGACTTTGGAGAGCCAAGAACGCCCGAGAGCAGGGTCAAGACTCAGTCACCACCAACCGATTACTACTCCAAAGAATTGTCAGGGCTGCAGCATACCGAGCCTTATCAGCCTCCAAAGGGCTTTTCAGCCTCTTTCAGTCCACCAACACCTTACCAAAGCAAACAGAGGGATAATTATGCCGTATCCAATCAATATGCCACCCATCACAGCCAGCTAAGCCAGTACCTCAATCAAGTCAAGCAGTCTGGTGGAAACGGGGGCGTGTCCGGTCTCTCTAAAATGCTCTCGCACTCTGTTGCAGAATTTGTGCCCCAGCATTCCCATCAGATGCAAAGAGGCGCGTCCTGCCTCACAGATTACAGCCAGGGAGACAGTCCGAACCTCCACAGCAGTGCCGGGAGTCAGGCTGGGTTAAACCTGGAGGGGTTAAGGAAGGGAAGTGACAACAGTGAATTTGAATTGCAGCCAGACAAGAGCACAGCCCATACCAGCCTTGTCGGTGAGGGACGGTCACCTCAGCACTTTGAGGGGAAAATTAAACCTCAGATGAACGTTCAGAGAGAAGGGGACAAGAGTCAAGGGTTTCTGCCGAATGCCTACCTTGATTTCCTGGGAAGGGTGTATAATTCGCATAAGCACACTGGTAGAGGCTTCAGTGCGAACAGCTCTGGGAAGAAGCAGCCATCAGCTTTGTTTCCTTACATGTACTCAATGGGCGATACCAGGCAGAACCCATACCACCTGCAGTTAAACTGCGGAGGCTTTTCGTCCAGGCCCACCTTTCCGTATGGTAATTCCGTCACATTTATGGACCTGTGCAACCTGCTGCCAGACAGTGAGTTCAGTCCCTTTAATCCCTACGTTCATGACGTAAGTGGTGAGGGTCCATTCCCTGGTGTGGCGTCTACCCTGAGGTCCCCAAGGCTGGTGAAGACCCGCTGTGCCCCCACCAGTCAGCTCCACTACCATCTGGAGGAGTGTTATGAACAGTGGAGGGCACTGGAAAAAGAGAGAAAGAAGGTAAATGCAAAAAGCCTTCATCAGAGAATGAGCAATGTGTGTGGATATTAGCATGTGAGATCAGTCTCCTTTTTTTTATGTTTTCTTTAACAGACAGAAGCCATCCTTGCCAGGGTGTATCCTGGGAAGCGAGTTTCAGTTGTGAGCAGCAGTGCGCTCCCAAAAGTACCACCGAATCCATCCCGAGTTGACCGTCTCATTGTAGATCAGTTGCGTGAGCAAGCCAGGGTGAGGCTTTTGAAATGGTATTAGTGAATGAACGTTCATAGAATTGTTGCTAGAACAGGAGTTAAAGCTCTAATTGCATAAATTAGCCCTTACCTCAGGTCAGAATAGTACAGACAGAGCAGTAATGATGCAATATTTCAACCTTTGAAAATCATTTTATGTTTGATGACCGTTATTCATTGTTGTAGTTTGTAGTAAAGTGTAGTTATTTGTTGATTACGGTTAAATAACGGTTTTTCCACAATTTGTGTGTCAGGTTGTGAGTCTTCTAGGCAAAATGGAGCATTTGAGCAGCTTTCCCCTCCACACTAATACCTACTCTGCGCTGGACAGCCATCTTGAGGTTATTTACATGACGCAGACACGACGCAATGAAGAATTTGTCAACTCTTCAAACCGACAGAGACAAGGAACACCGTATTTTGGAGAGGACCGAGGTAATATCGTATTGACAGATCTCCTTAGAGGTGTATCATGAATTAATTTTTCCTTAAAAAATCATTTGATTGAAATTGAATATGGTTACTTATATTTAATTAATTTTACCAATCATAGCTCTGGATTGCGAGGCTAGGTACAGGAGCTGAGGTGAGAAGATAAAACATAATGACCCCTTTAAATTCAGCAACGTGCATGCTTGTGTACCTAGGCACTTGGTCCTGCCACCCAGCATGGGTGACTCATGAAGTGAGGGGAAGCAGTATATTTATGGACCTCCCATTGCAGTGTGACATGTATGACTGGTCATAAAACAGTTCTCCTTACATGAGTCACTGTCAGCTAAATAATGTGTAAAAGTTAAATGTTTTTGACAGGAGCTGGTCTTTACTGTTTGGATTGGATTGGCTTTGGCCAAAGCGTTCTATGAGTTCCATGTGGAAAAGACTTCTTTATCATTATCTTTTTTGCGGCACAGCACACGTCATGTTCAGAAACGTAACATTTCTGAAACGTCGTAAAGCATTTATCTTCCGCTAATAAGAATTGTCAAGTCCCTGCATAATGCATTCAGCATTTCTCAAGATGTCTGCACGTTTTCATTAGACATCCTGCTGCTGGCTGCGGCGCTGAAGGACATGTGTGACTCCACGCGGAAGTGTCGCACAGCGCTGTGGTGTGCGCTGCAGATGACGCTGCCCCAGAGTGCCACCAGCAAGACAGAGGAGCAGGGGGACTCAGAGGACGCTCCAAAGGGACATGCTCTCTTCTAGCTGGTGACAGCGTGTCGCACAGGCATACATTACCAAAGAGAAAGAACAGAAGAACACATTAGTTTTATGGTATTTTATGTCATCGGTAGGCTTAGTTGCTAGAATTGAGCATGTTCAGTGAAATTTATCATTCCCTATATAAATCCAGTATGTATTTGATCAGAGACCTTCTACCAGCCAGCTGAAGATCACAGGAGGGGATACAGAAGTGCAGCATTACGTTTATCTGTACTATCATTAGAGTTACAGTTAAGAGCCTTTCAGTAGTAAGGATTAGGAGTTTTAGTTAACTCTATGATAGCAAATTTTTGAAAAAATCTGATTAATAGTCTTATGTAGGCCAGTACTTAATGTACAGTTAATCTACCTTGGAATAGCTTAATAAAATATGATTTTGTGACTAATTAGTGCTGTAGCAAAAGAATTGGAATCTTGAAAAACTATTCTCAATATATTATTTAAGTGACCTATTTATAATAATTCAGATACATGAATCATTTAATGTTTTCAGTGGTTTTACTTATTTATTGGAATGTAACTTGCCATTCAGATTTTGGCATGTGTCCAGAGGACAAATAATTGCAGATATTAGGTAGTATTTTTCTGTACGTGTGTTATAACAATCAAAAGATTTCGTGTGTTAAATGGTTTATTTGCACTGTCTTGTTATATTTATTTATTCACAATTAGTCAAGAAAGCAGGAGTGTAAGCAGATTTCAGTAGCTTGCCGAATTGATCTTGTTAAATTTTAAAAAGCTAATGACAAAAAACATTATTTAGCAATGTACCATATTAAATGTTAATCACACTGGTTTTTTAATGAATTTAAAGTTTAAGGCCGTACGAACACAGAATGAACAATGATGAGGTTGAATTGTTAAACTTGTGGACCAACATGAAGTACAATTTAGAATGTCCTGTATGAGACAGAGGATAATGGTTCCACTCCCTGGACTTTTAGGGTTTCTGTTTAAAATAAATGTTTTGTGTCTAGTTCATGTAACCACCAACATAAGTAATAAAAATTTCAGTGCTTAAAATGGCTTTTGTTCATTTCAAATGATGTTTAAAATGAACACCAGTGCAACTGCACATGATGTATAAGCTATTGATTTGTACTTAGTTCTGATCTTGAAGTCCAAGGTATGTATTTTCAAAAGTATGTCTGGTACAAAAGACAAGGGAGGGGAAGAAAAAAACACCATTATGCAAGGCAGCTTACATAGCTTAGATTTTTTGGTCACATTAAGTGTACATTCAAAGCAGCTGCATAAAGCGTGTGTAAGTATAGCATAACTGATGCATTACCAATTTATAATACATTGTACTTGGTATTTTACGTACCTTATCACATATAGCATGTTATATTGAGATGAATGTGACATCCAACTATGGCAACGGTGTCGCATGACACATGAAATAACTGGTGCGAGAGGTGTCTTGCTGTCATGTGACACTTGTCAGGGTTGGCTGTGACATTCATTTCTACATAAGACATGTTATAACATGTCATGTATCGTGCACAATTTTGTGCTCCAGGTAGGGCAGCTGCAGACTGAAAGAGGGGCAGCCCACAACAGGCCCACTGGATTTCACATTACACTGGCATTTTTGCACCTCCTATGAAAGCTCCCTGTCCCTGGGATAAAGGGATTGCCACAATAAACAGCTGTTGCCTGTTGTATGGTAGTGTGTCTCCTGCGTTACTGTGGTATGTTAGCCTGTGTTTTTGTATTGAATAAACTCATGTCACTTGTGGTCATTGTATGGGCAGGGATTGAAAGCTCAAGGTTATATGTAAGCTACACATACACTCACGACATCTTTGCTTCAGAAATGTAAGGAGTGCAAAGTATTGTAAGAATGAATAGATACAGCTACAGAAAGAATAAGCTGTGGTTAATTTAAACTGCTTTCAATTGACAGGGAGTAGTTCCATTTGTCCTTTATCAAGGAAAGCATAAAGGCATGCTATATTGTTCTCATGTCATTTTTTACACATCATTGTACAAACTGCCAGAGAATGTACTTTTTTCTCATCCTCCCCTTTCTGATCAGTGTTACATGCCTTGGTATGCCTCCCTCTTTTTGTTTGGTGTATATTTCAGTTGCAGTTGGCTGCTCCTGCAAAAATACAGCATGCTTGCTGATGGATCAGAGAAACCAGGCAGTAATGTCAATGTTAGGTGCAGAGCAGAGGAAAAGCCTGGAGTATACATGTACTTTTTAAGGATGTTAATGTCCTTAAACACCTTCTGTGTTTTTTTAATAGTGACATGCATGTAACATTGTTTTTTAATTTGATGATTTGCTGATGTTCCACATCAGAAAATGTTCTATTTCTTGATATTAGACACATTTACAAGTGATTTACAAATGAATATTTTCACATATAGAATGCATTTTCAACATACATTTAGCACTTTTGAAGGCAGCTTTGTCTTGTGCTAGTCTCTATTTCTGGCACTTGATGCCGTTCATGTATAGTATTGTATTACTGAAGTGATCAGATGTAATATTATTCCAACATTTACCACTAGATGGGGTTATACAATATGAATTTGCTCATCCTCTTGTTGGTCTTTCCTTCATGTTTCTTGTCAGAAAAGTAAGTAGAAATAAAAGTTTTCATCATTCAATGATGAGAAGAAAGGCATATTCATAGTGGGACCCATTTATATTTTCTCCCAAGGTGTAACCAAACAAGTCTAATAGTGCGGTTTCTTCCGAGACGCAACAGTGAATGTGAATAGCTCCCAAGCACCTCGAAAGGCATCATCCATGGAGAGAGGAGGGGTTGATGTAAGTGCACTGCTGTGGGGGGGGGGGCATCCATCCGCTCCTTTGGGATGGGGGGTGACATTGCTGTGGGGCGTTTGGTGAAGGATCCCGGAGAAAGCGCAGGGCCTGGGTGCTGCACCAGCGCTGTCTGAACCCCCCTTTCACACCGGGGTGATGCCTCCCTGCTGGCAGAATGCATTATGGAAGGTCGCGGGGTGGAGGGGGCCGCTCTCCCAGCTTTGCTGCCACAGAAGACTGATTGTGCCCAGGGTGCCAGCGGGTCCTCTGCTCCCCACCCCCCCATCCCCGCACTCGCAGCCCTGAAGTGCGCTGCAGGACCCGCCAAGCAGGTCCCCACTCTGCCAGGCCGCCTCCCCTCACCGCCTGGAAGTCAAAGTTAAACGCAGACAGAGCTGGGTGGGGAGAAACGTGGACGGGCAAAGTGTGCGAAAGCCCGGGCTGTTTGTGAAGCCGTACTTGCAGTTCTGCAGAGAGCATTCTGTTTGGAAACATAGCTATATATAGGCAGGGGGAAGTATTGGATTCAGGGGTTTCTAGTGTAGGCATTAGTGAGTCTGGAATGTGTGTGGCTGTTTTCCTGTTTTTGTTGCATTTCTGTTTTAAATTTGTGTGTTTCTGTGTGCTTGTGAGCTGCTGTTTGTGTGTGTGTGTATGTGTGTGTGGTGTGTGCATGACTATCTGTGTCTGCAAATGTCTTTGTGGGTCTGTTTCAGTGTACTTGTGTCAGAATGCATCTGTCTGTGTGTGTGCATGTGCCTGTGGGTGTGTGTGCACATGCATGCATATTTGTTTTGGGGAGGTTTGTGTGAGCCTGTCTCTGTGATTCTGCTGTTGTGTAGGAGGGGAGGCACACAGAGGTCTGTGCTTTTGTGTGTATGCATGACTGTCTCTGTGTCTCCGAATGCCTTTGTGGGTCTGTGTCAGTGTATGTGTGCGTCAGTAACCGTCTGTGTGTGTGTCTGTGTGTGTGTGTGTGTGTGTGTGTGTGTGTGTGTGTGTGGGTGAGGTAGAGACAGCCTGGCTGGCATGACAACAGGCTGGCAGTGTCTCAGTCCTCTCCTGGGCAAAGTGGTCCTGGCTAAGCCTATAATGCTGTTTCCCACAGTGCTGTGTAGCTGCGGGTTTGCAGTCCTATTTTTATCGAGGGGCTGCAGATTGATGTAAAGTGACTGAAGCCAGGAGGCGATGAGAGGGCGAGCAGCCACAGGGCTGGCTTCTCGAAACGCCGCCACCCCCACCCCCAACCCCCCTACGTCTCCATCTCCCACCCCTCCAACCCTAAAGAGCCCCCGGGTCTCAATCTGCAGTGTCCTCTTTGTCAAACAGTCCTGCTGCCACTGCCTCAAATTGTCAGGGACTGAACCATCCCTAGGAAGGAACTTAAGTTCAGATACACCATATCCATCTGTTTGAAGAGACATCTCTCCCTGTTGAACCAGGGCAGGGTGGATTGTCAGCAATCTGTCATTCACAGATGTTTAGGTGAAGTCAAAGCTGCACTTCACCCCAATGGGCAAGTTAAACCAGGCAGTCATTAAGATAAATGTAAAAAAGTCATTTAGTCATGTCAGAGGAGTTGCTGTGTAGTTTTCCCTTATACCTTATCATTGGTTAAGTTTCCGTCCATCTTTTTTTCCTGAAGCATTAGTGCTTTTTTCAAGGGAAAATGTCATGTTTTCATTTCTTTAAATAGCCTCTTCTTCACCTGTTGTCAGCACATGTTTGTCATCGTCTTTCCATGACTTACTGCGTTGTCGCTTTCCTTGGGAATGTGGTTTGTCAAGCTTGTTAACTACCACAGCCCAGAGCGCAACAAGAAAGACCATTAAAAATTACTTCTCAAAGTTTATTGCCTGCAAGGGCATGAGAGAGAGCTAATTAGATACAACGTTACAGACTAGATGATGTTAGAGTCTGATGGCGCTGGAGAAATCAGGGCCTCATCTGATATAAAAAAGCCAATATGTTGACTGAGGCACATTAGACCCCGTAGCAATCCGTCTTTATTTTTCAGCTAGCAGTAAGTTCACTGGAACTTTTGCCGAGGGATTTACTTTAATGCATGTGATGAAAGCAGTGGTGTTGGGGTAGAAACCAGAGCAATGGTGCCATCATAGGAGAGACCCTACTGTTGTTCCTTCAAGCAAAATGTTTAACCTTAAATGCTGGAATTGAAATGAGTAAGAAGAAGGAATATGGATAATGGACATGTAATATAAAGCACCGCAGGGACAAACCCATTTCAAACATTGTTGTAATCATTAGGAACACAAAGACTGATTTATGGAACCAAGACTTTTTGAATTCAATCCACTCTTTTTTTTTTGCTAGCTGCTGAACTTTTTTTGTCCTTCTGGAGTGAAGTGAAACTTTTCTGATTGGTTGGCAGCCTGCCCTGCACTGGTGCCAGCGTGAGCGTTTCCTGTCGTGGGTGTGCAGACGCGTCTAGGTGGCATCAGGCAAATATTTAGCCCTGTCACTTCGGACGGGATCCAGACGCCCCTCCTTCCCTGCTCCCCCAACCCCCGGGTGTGCCCACGGGACCGCGCTGCTCTCTGTGGCTCTGTATTCCGGGTCACGGATCTCATTTCAGGGATAATATTTCAAGCGAGCCAGGAATTGGAGATTAAATTGAAGGCATAGCTTCATTTTGGGGGTTGGGGAATGTTCGGGTGGGATGGGGTGGGGATAAGTGAGTATAGTGGTTGTGATGGGATGTGGGGGTGGGGGTGGGGGTAGACAGTGATTTTCCTTACAATTTGAAATGAAAGATTGGCCAGTGCATTTGTAAAGCTGCTCTCCCCTCCTTGCCCAAGCTGTATGCATACATACAACCAGTCAACCACCCCTTCCCACCCACTCATGCACACCTCTGAACATAGGGCTCATCTTGAAAAGATTGGCACAAAAACTTGCTATTTCACTGTTATGGATCCAGCTTCACTGTATGCATCATGAGCGCACAAGTGTGTGTGTGTGTGTGTGTGTGTGTGAGTGTGTGAGGAAGAGAGTGATGTTACTTTTCCCCTGCTGCGGTGCTTTCACCATTTGTCTTTAGCTACATCTCAGCCCGTGACAGGCTCTGAGTGTGCGATCCAGCTAATACCAGGTTTCCATCAAAACCATGACATGGATCAAGTACAAACCTGGAAGAACCAGCCTAACACAACCCGGGTCTCCTCCCCCCCTGCGTCCCAAACCTAGCAGTCTGCTGGTACTAGCAGTCTACAGATGTGTCAGTGGGTGGTAAACCCACATAAAGTGGTCAGCCGAATTTTACAGAACCATCCGTGAACAGTCATTGAACCGGGCCAAGAGGCCACTAAACTAAGGAAGACACCAAGGTCAGGACTGAGGTAAGGCTCAGTCTGTTTGCCTGCACTGTTTCAAATATTTGTTGAGCTCACACTACTGGCAGCTGCAAAGGTCAGAGCTTGTCAGAGGTCTCCTGCAGTCACATGCCAAAAAATAAATAGATGAGATTCATGCTGAAATTATTGGAGAGTCAATCAGGTGGCTTCCCAGGATGCTTCTGCTGGAGTATCCAGTATGAACTTGGCATGGACAACAGCCAGGAACTGAAACACCTCTTTTTAGAGAGTTTTGGTCATTTCTTCAGCACCCCACCTCAATGCCACTCAGACTGCCTTCCGAAGACTCGCCTTTAAGTCTAATTCTGATCCATCATCTGTACATGACTCACCATGTTGAAGTGCATGTCAGTCAAGTGCCCATCACTACTGTCAAAGTAGCACTGGCTCCCTGCACTTCCTGAACCACAGACAGTTATAGATTATGAGGCACAGCTGGTATTCTGGAGTTAAAATCAGCCTGCACACCTCCTGGGACCTTTCGCATTAAACCTGTTAGGAGCGCTCCCTCATTTTGGTGAAGCATCGCAACTCATACATATTAATTGTTATCGCTTAATCCAATGGGAAGTCATTAAGACTTAATTTCCTGTAGACTGCATAGGCAATTCTCATTGATTCCCAATGTGTGATTTCTCTTTGTTAATCGCACAACATTTACTATAGATTCACACATCGGGAATTAATGGGATTGCCTTTCAGGTTTTATGGTGCATGTTGCTGAATACTGACATGTGTAGTTCTATCTACACACATGTACAGAGATATATTATTCCAGTTGTTCCCCCAAACAGACAGTTTTCATATTCATAATTAATAAATGTTACAGATTCTGCTGTCCATATATGGTTAGGTTTAATTGACTTAGCGGGAGCCATAAGCGTCTGCACTGCAAGCTTGCGCAGACTCTGATATCCAGCACTCCTGTCTATCCAGTGTGTTTTTTTTATATTTTTGACAGACATGTGGTGTTTCTGAACTGCTTGTGTCCTGGGCCCTGCAGTGAAGGTTGCTTTTCACCCGCCCGTTGCCTCTCTCTATCTGTGTTATGGGCTTGTCTCAACACTCCTTTGATGTATCTCTTCGTGGTCAGCCAGCAGAAACCAGTATGCCCTCAGTTCCTTGAGTTCCATACTCCTTGAGGTATATGTGTGTGTGTGTGTGTGTGTGTGTGTGTGTGTGTCCTCTTGTTACACATTGTTCAGTACAAACCCACATAAACCTGCTTGATATGTTGAAATTGCTTGCCATGTTGATGACTTTTAAATTGTGCTTGTTCGTTTTAATTATAACCCTGACAAAAGCAACAAAAATCACAAGCATCATTTCCGCTCAGTTTTAATTGTGCCCTTTAGCAACTGCTGTCATTTGGTTCAGTATTGATGTTTTAGACATCAGTGACACTTCACACTTGAATTTAGTTGAAGATGTATCAGTCTGAGTGGTTAATCTGATTAGAAACAAGACCCAACAGACAGAGACAAGATATTTATAGGCTGTGTGGAGTTTGAAGTGTAATTTCTAATGCTAGCCCAGAACCTCAACATACCACTGCAATGTTACTCAAATGAAACATCAATTTTATTCTTATTGCAGCCTCTTAAAGAACATAGCCAGAAGGTAAATCAGACATGGGGCATATATCATAATCTGACTGAAGTAGCTGATGTACCAGCTTGCAGTTTGCTCTTCAGTATTGTGATGGATGACCTGAGAATATGGGACCACAATGGTGTTTCTGGGCTTTTGTTCTCTTGAACAATAGCTGCTTGTCAGTGGTGCCATTGTCTCTTTCTTACATATCTGGGATTGTCCTTTTTTCACTTCACTTTGGCTTTCCTGTGATTGGCTTAGATTGAGATCTCCTGGTGGACAGTATTGTCCAGCTGCTATGTGCCTATCCCTTATGGTTCTTTACCTGAACCTCCCCCCTTCTCTCCCCCATCTCTCTCTGCAGCCAAGACTGTCACTAGCCAAGACAGGAGGTAGCAATCTATACCCAACTCTCAGCACTCATGTCTCATCCAAAAGCTATTTCTAGGACCTTTAAAAAGCCTTCCAGGAAACCTCTCTTGTAACAGCACAAGACTCTCACGGACATCCTCCTTTTCGGTGACAGCAGCTTGACGTTGAGGTTTCAGCGTCATCTTGCATCAAGACGTGGCATCTTCAGCATATTACAGTAATTCTCTTTACATTTTAACATCATTTCCTCATGCTTATCATGAGTTCTCATGTCCCTGATGTGAAACTGAAGATAACATGACACTCCTGACATCAATGGGACACATTTGAGACCACTTCCTTCTTCAAAGTACGATTCATAAATTGGTTTCATGAGCAGGTTTCATAGACGGGTTTACATGCATCTGCCCTTCCGGGCCACAACCAAGCTCAGAGGAATTGTATTGGCAGTCACTCTAGTGTGTTTTTTTTCAGTCTCACGCTTTTTGTTTCCTAAAACAATTTCCTTAAGCCGAAGCTCATTTCTCTCTGTAACCACCAGCTTGTTTGAGTCGACCTTAAGGTCCCCGGTCAACACCTCGCTCTCCTCCTTAAAGCGGCCACCCTAATTAGTCCGAATTAAGACAAATGCCTTGGCCTCCCGCAATCAATTGGTATTGAGTGGACCCGCACCCTCCCCCACCGAGAGGGCGCCTGCAGCCGGCAGATCATTTATATCAATCGCTTCGTTTGTCTTTGCTTTTTTTCTCCTCCCGGTTGCAAACAATGAGCAGGTGCGGCGCATTCAGAAAAGATCGAGACCATTGTCCTGGTGGTCACTAGGTTGCACCAGCAGTGTAGCAATGCTTCCGAAAGCACGAGTATCACCCTAAAGGACCTTCTTTTCTGGAGGGTGACACATTCCTCCTCTCTGCATCTCAAAAGCTGAATGGCGCACAAACTAGTTCAGCTTTCCTCCTTTTGACCTCTTCTGGTCCATCTCAGATATTATAATTTCTTCTAGGTGTCACCAGAAGCCTACGCATATATGTTTATATTGATTTAGTAAAAAGAAAAAAATCTACAAACAAGTAATTTCCTGTGTGGGAAGGCCCCAATCCTATCCATGGGCTCCCAGCTTCATTACCTTTCCAGTGCAGTGTCTATTCTGTGTGAAACCATTGAGAGATCCCAAAGAATCAAATTTTAAAACCCTTCTCTTCAAACTGACACCCAGGGCCAATAAATAGCATAGGCCCCCACAAGCATACATTCAGAAAGACTAACACTCAGGCACTGGGGTACGCTCTGAGTTCTGTACGACAGGAAATGTGCTTTAAGGCAGTTTCTCCACTGCAGGGCACTTCTGAGGGGGATGTGAGGACACAGAAAAAGAGAGAAGAGAGGTGGATTAAAAAATGTGAAAACTTTAAGAGTATGGAGAAGCATGGAGAAACAAAGGGGATACCTGACTAGCAACAAAAATGGGACCTTTCTGGAGCTAACTGGACACAGCTCTTTTCTTAGCTTTGCTCAGTTAGCTTGATGCAGATGATCCTTTTAATTTGGTCTGTGTTGCAAGAGTGCTTGCACTGGGCAGATTGGCCAAACCGGAAATAGGTCCACCGCTTCTGGAGAATGCAGGCACGTCTCTCACTGTGAGAGGCCCTGGGCGCCTGTCAAAGCCCAAACCTGGCATCTGTATTAGTGCCAGATGACAGTGCCTCAGAAATGTGTGTGTGTGTGTGTGTGTGTGTGTGTGTGTGTGCCAGCCTTCATGCAGTGAGCCCCCCTCCAGGTGCTTGCTCTGGCATGGCACTGCTCTGTGCGCCACCTGCTATCCAGTCGCGGGCCCTGCGGACTGCAAGCATTCCCCCGACGAGGATGAGCCCCGCCTGTCATCATGGACGGCGAGCGAGATTTTCACTAAAGGCCCCCTTTTCTTTTGTCTTGTGCCCGTTCTACTTGAAGGGCGGGAGTGTGGCAACATCTCACCATTTCAGGTTTTGAAAAACGTACCTAAATGGAACCAAAGATGCTGCCTCACACAGGGCACTATGCCACCACGCCTGAGTCTGCAAGCTACTTTGCCTATGAGTTTGGAATGATCAATTAGAAGTGGAACTCAAAGTAGTTGTAAAAGGTCAGTGCTATTCTAAAGCGTGTAATAGTTTTCTCCTCCATCTGCTCTTTAATTGCATAAGTAGAGGGAACGTTTGCACCCTGGAGTGTCAAGCAGTGACAAAGGGCCATGTAAATATTACGTGGTGGCCTGTTATGGAAAATTTTGCCCATTCACCAATCTTTTTGCTGATGCTGTTTTATTATAATGAGTTGGAAGAGAATACTACCCAGGACCATTTGGTCAAGGAGTTGCATCATAGTGATGGAGAGAGAAAAATGAACACAATTATGTTCGGATCCTTAGAGCTGTTCTTTGCAGGGGCAGCTGTGAGAGCGCTAAAGCTGCCTGATATCAGTTCGGATCTAAAGGGATCATGCAGAGAGGACAGAATGGAGGTGACGATTGGAGTGTGAAAAAATTGGGGGACACCGTAATGGGAAGTCTGGAACTTCTAGCATCATGTGAAAAATCCTGTCCAGAACTGTGTGTATATTGTCAGCCTTGCACAATGCACAAGTGTTTTATCGCTGTGGCAGCAGTGTGAATGTAGCACAGGAACACAATGTGTAACCAGGAAATTATAGGTCAGAATCCAATACTGGGGTAGTGCTTAAACAAGGCACATAACCTGCACCTTCAGTAAATATGATATTGATATTCAATACTCAGTAAATATAAAACTTATCAAAACTTATATCAAGCTTATAAATTGATAATAAGCTAAATGTGAATCACTTCATGTTCACTCTGGATATGGGTATCTACTAAACAAATAAATAATGTAATGTAATCTTGTTACATCAATTGCTCACACCACCACATTTTAGTAAAAGCATTTCCGCTTGTCCTACTTATGTTGCTGCATCATTTTTCTTTCAAAATCACCACAGGTTATTTTTCTAACTGACATATTTTGAGAGAATGTACGGCCTGAAGACTGACTGGACGCCCATTGTCATGCAGAAGCAGACCTTGAGCCTAGGTTTAAGCAAGTGCGTGTCACTGCTAAAAGCTACCCGTTTCAATCTGAGAGCAGCTGTGTTTTTAAAGCCAGGAACTCTGGCAGCAGCTATAGCAGACAGAGGAGTCGCAGGGGAGCCCCAGCAGAACCGAACAGCCCCAGCTTGGCCTCCTTAAATGATTTTGACTTTCCTGCCAGCTCCTCCTGCAGTCCCGGGAGGTCACTCCGAGATGCTCGTGGGGTTCTGCTGGGGAGGGCTGTAGCTACTGGGGCTTCGCTGGCCTGCGGTTTCTGGGAGCTGGCAGAGAGGGCGGGGCCGGCACCGCTGGTGTAAAGGGCAATCTTCACACATCAAAGGCTGCCTGCTCCGCGCCCGCTCCACGTGTCACTGCCCTCGTCAGCTGCCTGCTGCGAAAACAGGGGGAGAGAGCCTCTGTGAGGTGGAAGCATCTGTTCAGCCTATCATAAACTCCCAGAGCCACGGGAGGGCACATTCTGCCGTTTCAGACAAACCAAAAAAGAGGAAGTGTGCTCGCGTTATTCTCACTGGCTGCACCTGTCTCTTGTGTACCCTGCAAACAAACCAAGGGCAGAAGAAAGACCACTTTCCTTTCAGATAGCAACTACAGCGTTTAATGGATATAAATGAGGTTAACATCACAAGCACGGAGGAAGTCATGCCAGGTTTAGAGGCAAGTAATGTGGAGAAAATCTAGAACAAAAGGGCCATGGAATGTCTAATTATTATTTCTTTCTTGGCTTAGTAGATACCTTATCCAGAGAAATGTGCATATGTTTCTGGCTTATTACATTAAATTATTGTCATTTAGCAGGCACTCTTAACCAGAGACTTACATAGGTTACAATTTTTACTTGTTATTAATTTATACAGCTGGATATTTACTGATGCAATTCTGTGTTAAGTACCTTGCTGAAGGGTACAACTGCAGTGCCCCAGTGGGGAATTGAACCAGCAACCTTTTGGTCCTTTTACTCCTTACCACTGTGGTACACTGCCACCCCTGTTATCCATTTATATTATCCATTTATAGAAGGAGATACATTTACTGATAGAATCCAACGGTAAAAAGAACAATAAACGTCCAACCTCCAATGTTTGAGTTATGTCCAGTTCCTAAACCACACTGTCACCCTCTACAACTGGTTTGAACCAAAAAGAGAATGTAGAAGATGGTCAATGCTTGTAACCTGTACACTTGAAATCCTGCCCATATGACCCACAAGACCTATACAGTTTGTCTTTCCCTCCCTGTGTATCCACAGAGGAAGGGAGGCGTGAGGAGTATAAATGGTAACGGTACTTGTCGAACATTACACAGAGCTGTGGGCCGGTCCTGAGTTTAAACTCTCCTACTCACCTACACCAACTCCTGCTGTTTTTCCGGGGACCACACCTCTCACACAACCATCTATATCCGGGACTGCTATTTGAGGATACCTCCACAATAGCGTATGTAGGCTGGGTAGTGTTAAGTAATGGACTCCAGCCCACATCTAGGAGGACTATGTGACCCCCCTCCTCCTCAGATTCACTACGCTAGCTAGTGGGAGTCTTCATGAGCCGACCACGACCAGATGTGTCCTGACTCCTCAGTGCTGACACATTGTAGATTGCAAGATGGATCAACATCCCTATTTGTTACAATCACAACTGATCTGCTCTTTCTGTCAGTGAGATGTAATGACCACCTTGGATGGTGAATGCCCACCCAGTCTTGATGCAACATAAGTAACAATTACCAAGGTTACTGTACCTGACCATTCATCCTAAAGCCAGTCTTGAACTCACAAGGTGCATCTCACAGGTCAAAATGTGCTATGATAGCTGGTAATTGCATGATTATTGCAAAAGTGAATAGGTTATGCTGATGGACATATCTGATCACTGTGTGTTAGAACTACATCAGAGATTTGTATGGGCATTGTGAATCACAAGAGGAAAATACCCATTAACAGGAGGTGCCTGAGAAGACAAGTGCCTCTCAACGGGGTACAGAATTAAATCGAGGGATCATTTCAGAATGTTGGCCATATACTAACCATGTCCTATTTATGCCTGATTACCTGGAAATTGAGGGTAATCAATCTCCTTTTTTAATCTCAGGCCCTTTTGCTGCAAGGGATTCATCTTGTCTGTGCACGATTGTTGCTGCATGATAACCACTGCATTCAGGTGACGAGTGACATTGTCACGAACCAGTGTGTGTAACAGCACCCAGGGGTCCAATGGCCAGAGGCATGGTCATTAGACGTCATTCGACCATTAGTGGAGGAGCACTAACCTTGCATCCATTGGCCTGTCAGGTCAACACCAGGGTATATCTGAAAAGGCACATCGCAGAATTTTATGTCACAATGTCTTTCTCTCACAACCTGCCTTTTGAGTTTTAAATATTACAGTGATGTGTGCCTTGTTTTTCCACATACCTAATTACTGTAACCCTCTATCAATGTGAAATCTCAGGCTTCAGTACAAATCTTCTTTTATGTCTCTGAGTACTCCTGTGGTAGATACCTATTATTTTCCTATTCCTTAAACTCCCGTCTTATTTCATAAGTGATGATGTTTTTGGCCAGGGGACACTGTGTCAGTGCCCTCTATCTGCTAGCAGGATTTATGTATTTTCTCTCCCTCCACTTTGATATTGCACAAGGTGCCTTTATTTTAGTGGGGTGTTGGGTCATGACGTCATGGCTGTGGGGAAGGCAGAGTGAGTCACCCCTGAGAACCCCCTCTTCAGCTCACTGTATTCGCTGTTATTTTCAGAGGTAATTACCTCATGCACATGATGGATGGGCACCTCCAGGGTCCCTTACTGAGTGTCAGCATCAGCCTGTCCCTTTGGGGAAGGGGACCCTGGTGACGGAGAGAGGCTCCCTCCTCAGGCCTCAGGTTTGGGCATGATGAGTCACGCCACAGTTCTACCCCAAATTGTCTTGCTTTGGTCATTTTATGTGCTCTCCGGTCCTCCTCAGCATTACAGTGGACAGTAATAGCCATGTTCCCCAAGTCTGACGTAATCTGATTGTGTTGTGTGTAATGTTTCACTATCAACAGAGATTTTAACCTTGCATTGTGATCATGTCGGGAGTCTTTATTCCATGTCCAGTGACCAAGGAGTACAGTGCTTACACAGTGATACCATTTGTCTGTTTTCCTGAGGACTGTGAAGGGTGATTTAATTTATGGGGAAACCTTATTTGCTTCCCAATCAGCCTGAGGTGATAAGATTTTAGGTGCTTAATTAAAGGCCTCTATCATTTTCTGTAGTTCTCTTCCATTTTTGTCCTTCATCTTAATAACAGCCTAAAACTTCAAAAGTATGATGTACATATGCTTGGTTGTGATATCATATGAAAGATTTGTAGCCTTTTGTAGCCTGCTGAAATACCTGTGGGAGTTATGGAAAAAAACAGACTCAATTCTAGGACATTGTAGATTAAACAGGGATTTTTTAAAAATCTTTTTTCAAAGTTCTTTCTTTAACAGAGCAAAACTCTGGCATTTTTATGCCAGAGACTGACATAAGTTGTCAGCAAACAAAAAAATCTCAAAACAACAAACACAGTGGATGCTTCTGAATGGCATGATCTGCAACACCCTGTTTTGGATGGAAAATTGTAAACTCACAAAAGCTTACAGTGGCCATAAGTCACATGGCAGTCATACATTTTTTTTGTTTTTACTAGAGATTTATACTGTAGTTTAAAACAGCCAATGTTCCTTGATTTTACATTTGCACACTTAAACGTTAAATGTCTATGATCTGTTATGCCTGCTGATCTGTAATTTTCTTGCATGTGAACTTTTTGTAAACCTCCATCTAAATTGCAAAGGAATACAAACCCTGGTGGGATACTGCTGTTGTATCCTCGAGCGAAATATTCAGATTGCTTCAGTTAGTATCCATCAGTTAATGCATGCTGTATGAATAGGAAATATGTACTGTTAACTTCTGTAATTCACTCTGGATTAGTGCAGTCTGAAAATGTAAAAGACAGAAAAGTTGCCAATGTTGCTATAATATCATATTGGCTACCATGTCACTTTTTACAGAAACCTCAAATTACATTTACACGTTGGTTTTTGACGTGAAATGTTTTATGCATTAACCTAATCACGGTCTCTATCTGCAGTGTCAAGGACAATTTAACAGAACACGTTAGCTGCCATGGGCCAATATACTAGACCAATAGAATCACTCTCACCTATGTTCCACTACAGAATTAACTTAATTTGTAAGTCCACTTTGCTATTCTTAAGCTTCAGGTAAAACATCCTGTGGGGAAAAAATCATCTAGTGAGACCCAGTCTACTTCAAATGCACATTGTTGTTGTTATTGTCTTCCCTGTCACTTCAGTTTGGTTGTGCAATATCTACCATTAGTCTTCCATTACACTGAATCCCACAGTACCAAACACTGAATTGATTTCCCTTTTGTCGATGTCTGTAAAAGTTCAGTCCAGTCTGAATAGGGCACAGTTGTAATTGCTCCTTCTATTGCCTTGGTTTAACAACTGCGTTTTTTCCTTGAACTTTTAATAATAACACATTGGCAACCATGGCCACAATTATATAAGCGGGAAGAAATGGTGGTGGTTTGTACAATCTCCCTGCCCTGAGTGGAAATGTCAGTACACCAATGTGTTTCCAGACGTGACAAATGTCTGACTCCTCCTTTTGCTTCCTTCAAACTCATCTCCTGTCAGTTAAGTAAGGCATTTTATCATACTTTCCACCCCTCCCGCCCTATCTGGGCACATTAGGACCTCAAACAGGTTTAGCAGTAGAGGAAAAAAGGGACTGTGAGGATGCATAAGCTCCAGGCTACACAGGATGCTGTGCTTTGCTCCGATATAAAGACAAAAATAATGCACATGCCCCTGCAGCACAAGGGAGGCACTCACACCTGAAGCCTGTAGGCAGCAGTGTTGATGGCAGTTACTTCTTGCCAAGATAGAAAGGTCTGATCACACTCAGGCCCACATCTATTTCCTCATGTTGCTCCTTCTTCCTGCTAAATGTGTGAAGAGAGGGAGAGGAGATCTAGACAGGGAGGGAAATGGAGAGGGAGATGGATGGGGAGTGAGGGTGACAGGGGAGATGTGACATCAAAATGCTGCACTTTGTCCCAGGTGTACCAGCTTCCCCGACCCACTGCCTCAATTTTTTTCGAGCTCCCAAAGCGATTAATTTCCTCTGCGAGAAATGACCCCGCTCAGCACCGTGTCATTTGTCATCCCAGGAAAACGAACCTGGTGGATTCTCTTGCTGATGATTACATTTACTGTCAGACGCTTACTGTCCATCCAGCCCCCAACCTGCTTTATCCACAGCCCTTATCTAGTCGTGTCTTTGAGACAAGATCACTATGTAACACAGCGGATCAAGGCACGTGTTCTTCTTGTTATAACTGAACAATCACTACATCTGCATATCTATAAATATATACATATTTAAACATACTGTACTGAAATTAATGTATTCTTGTGTAGCTCCTGTATTACAGCACAGATATAGAGGCCCAGTTGAGACTTAGCCTCTCTGTTTTTAAGTTATGAGGATGTCATCAGTAGTAGAGCTTGCTGCTGATATACAGTACAGACACACGTGAAGAACTTTCCTGGCTTTGGTACAGAAGCTGAAGATGGAGACTGAACGCTTCAGTATTTGTTGAAAGCATAATTAGTGTGCAGAGCATGGTGTAAAAATTGAATAGGTGATCACAAAAAATAATATTTTGTAATCTGTTTTATTATGTTTTGATTTGTTGCATGGGCAGGCTTGGCTTTGATAATGAAGAGCCTGTATTTTGCCTAATCTTTTTTTGTGTGTTCTTAGGTTGATTTATGCCTTACATGGCACAGTAGGATGGGAGTTAAGAGAGTCTTGATGCATATTGTTCATTTATTCTATTTTAACTGGTATGGATCGACAGCACAAGCAACACAAAACAGGAGAGTGATGGAATGGTGACATTTTGTTGTATGACTACCTGCTGCAAACTTAATGCGCTAGAGGAATATCCAGCTTCATCTATTCCTAATCATCTTTCACTGGATTCCACTTCATCTTCAAGAATCTCAACACCAACACCCACCTCGTACTAAAAATGATGCACCACTGGTTGACATGTTCATTTTCCCCCTCGTGCTTTTTTTTTTCTCCTTCTCCTTCGTCTCCCTCTGTTTCCTTTTACGCTCCAGAAGAGCTTGATGGCTTGACAGGGACAGGCCCAGAAACTTCTCTTCTCCCACCAGACCTTCCAAATCTCTGCTTACTCATTGAACTATTATCTGCCCCATTTCTGGCTTTTCCATGGCAACAGCGCCGAGCCCTCGGTGCTCCCATCTCCAGCGGAAGGAACCCTGCCTGAGACAGCTGCCAGCCCCCCCCCAACCCGTCCAACAGAAAAAAAAAAATAAAGGGAATGCTGAAGTTTTCAGAGTGTCTGAACATTTGTAGCCTGCTAAAATAGGACACAGTACTGAGCCATGCATTCTATTTTAGAAGTGTGTATGGTATCATGATGTTCTACGGCCATGCTTCCTTAGTAATATTATAGCGTGATCATATCTAAACAAAGAGACATTAAAATCTCATATACCTGAATGTGTTCATGTTTTATCTGTTAATAGTTTTTTTTTTCTTTTCCTTGGGATTTATGTTTAAACACATAGACTTGTTGCAGTATTCCAGCAATATTTCCTACACACAAACGTTTCTATTTTATTCTATTATGTCAGATTAACTGCGAGAGAATGAAATAACTCTGACCTGAAATGTTGACATGTATACACATTGTTCAGTTTTGCTGCTTTAAAAGGGGCTTCACCGCATGTAAACTCTTCATATACGGTGGACTAAGAGGAAAACTGAGACAATCAAACCAAGACCACTACAGAGGGGTGGTCCTGGATCAATGGGAACTCAACTCAGCACCAAAAATGTATGCACTATGAAAACACATTGAGGTCCAGTTGGAAACTGCTCAAGAAGGGCACCAAACTGGTCCCTTGAGGTGAAATTTCTGCTTGTGCCTCAGTTGCCTGCATTTGATTGTTTTTCAATATATTTGTTGTTTTCAGTTGCTACCTTTCCTTAACTTGCTACTATTAGCTGACTCTGATCATTTAGACTATTTAGACAGGAGAGACCAATGGTGAAAATTCCTGTCAATGGTAATGGAGAAGTTGTAATGATGACATGCTATGAATATCATAAAAGAGAAAATGTGGTTAAAGTAGAAACTGCAAAATGCCACAATGATTTTTGATTTGCTCTGTGTCTTGATAAAGTTGTGCCTGAAAGGTAATGTTTTCAAGGGTTCAGACATTGGGTCATTTGGGAAAATCTTAAAAAAGAGCTTGAGTCCCACATGGGTATGCGGTATACCTTGACATTATGTAGTTTAACTAAATAGCATGGGTACCATTTACCATACCCTAAAGTCACGAGAAACAAGCATTTGACATTCTTCAGATTATTTGTTGCTAAGGTTTTCTTTAGTTTGCTATAGGTTTAATATGTTATACTTTGCAAAGTATCAAAAATCCTGTGATGAATTGGAGGTTTCAGACTGAAGAGGTCTCATTCATAGCAGGCAACCTCTCCCTGGAACCCCATGGGCTTGGTACTGTGGACAGTTCGATATGTTGTGACAGCACTGAAAAGCTAAGAGCTCTCAGTGGGCAGCCACGTGTAGGCTTTGAGAGAGTGTCTCTTACAGGAGCAGCAGGTAGCTGACCCAGCTTTCCTGTCTGACAGCGGTACATGTCCTGGCCCATTGGGTACTGCAAAGCCACTAACAGAATGTAGTGCAGCGTTGCGGTGATTTGTTTGTTTTGTTATTCTGACCTTTTACTCACTGGGGTAGAATCTCAGCAGAACAGAACGAATTTTGCACAGACAAAACTGGAGTTCCCAGCAGGAAGGACTACCTAGGTATTCTCTTTCGTAGAATCGCAGCCATAACAATCTTTATTGAAACAATCCATAAATTGTACACAGATTCAAATTGGATTGTCCTGGAGCTTGTGGTCACCTCACCCAATCTGCCGCTCCCCTTCCCAGGGCCTAGCAATGTTCACACTTGTACAAACTAAATGTACAAACTAATGTAATTTGCAGTCCACACATACAGCAAGGTGAAGCATGCCACACTGTTTTCAGGGGTACACAAATAAGGCTCCTCTATCCCCACTAACTGCAAATGGTACTTTCTATACTGTACATCCACTGACTGCAAGACAGAGCATTGGCAATCACACAGATAAGACAGACACTAAAAAAAGAGAAGGATGGTGTCTTGCCCTGGGAAACCACTTGCCAGGATGAGAACACTGTCTAAATACGTTAAGTATTTAAGTTTTAAGTGACATTTGAGCCATTGAGCCATTGAGCCATTTCACTCAGGAAGCAAAATAGCCATTCATATCCTGTGATACAAGAAGGTTGTGTTTCTTTACAGAAGCGTTAATGAAGAATGAACACCTATGTTCCTGATAAGCCACATACCTTAAATGACACAGCATTTTTTCCTTATTCCTTAAATCTTTTAGTTTCAGTTAGCTTGGTATGAGTTGATTGTTAACAGAGGTAGGGGGCATTTTCCTTTGTCCCCTCATAAGGGCTACTGTTGTGTCATGTATGTAATAGTATGCGCATACTATTTACTCTGTTGCCTCACCTCCAGATTTTCCTTGCCCTTGCCACCTACTTGTGTGCATATTCATTGCATTTCTTGTATGTTATTGTAACTATCTCAAAAAGGGACCCCTGCAATGCAAGGCATAACACAGAATTCTTGTAAGATTAGTCTTCCACTGAATAAAAGAATAGAGAGAAAGTACAGTGAAAGGCAGGTGAAAGAATGCCAAGGAGTAATTGAGAGAAAGAAAAGAAGAAAGGGGCAACTTATGAAAGGTAACTCATTTGGAACTGGAAAGTTCTTCAGTGCTGGAATCATTGAGATGCCCACCAATCAGGTGGCCCCGTGGGGCTCCTTTGGATCAGTGTCGCCTCTACTGCGAAACCAGGACAGCAACAGACTAGAAACCTCCCTCTGCCTTTAGTGAGGGAGCAACAGGAGAGACGGATTACTGTCAGAGTCAAGACTAATGGCAGTGATGCTCATGAAAGCAGATTTTCAGCAGCTGCTGCAGGACATGAAGGAAAAGGCCTGCACTTAAAATGTAAAAAAAGAAGACCCACAACAATCCAGCCATTCTGTGTGTTTATGCACTTTCCTTCAAAATAAGTAAAGCCCAATTTCGTTCTTCACTGGCTATCCCTCCCTCCTTTATGTGCTGCAGGCTAATCGGCTCTCTTAATTGACAATTCCTTAATGGGGACGGAGAGAGAGAAAAGAACTATAAGAAACAACAATGACAAGAGTGCTGTGCATCACACTGTGACACTGTGTAAACATCCTGGTGCGTTTTAGCATGCTGTGCACCATGTTGACATAAGCAGGATGATAGTCTTTTGTTAAATGTTAAGTCTGGAAGGCTTACATTTTACAGAATGGAAAGAAACTCCTTGATGGTGTGAGTGGGATGCTACTGACTTCCAATCTGGCAGTCTACAATCCAAAAACAGGAGTAGGGTAAACTAAGGGCAATCAGAGGGAAGAAAGGATGTTGTAAGATTTTGGTTTTGTGCCATAATGAGGGACAGACTAAATAAGCATTTTGCTCAGAGATGCAGTTTTTTTGTTCAGATCTCTTTATACAGTAAAGACAGCAGTCAGAAGCCCTCCTGCACTGTAGCACTTTGGAATATCTGATCCGATGAAGTTCAGTTCTCTCTGTCTGCCACTTAAGCACCATCTAAATCCCCCGCCTCCCTGCTCCCTGTTCTCTCCGCTCAGTGCACCAGCTTTATTATTGATTGGGGTGTTCCGAGTGCAGTGGCAGAGCAGAGGACTCGTGGAGAAGTTTGTACAATTGCTCTCATGGGGGCGGGAGAAAACCCTCTCCTCCCTTTGAGCTGAATTAGCATTTTCCATTTTAAAGAGAAGGAAGGGATAAAGGAGAGGCTGCATATCTAGCACTGTCCCCTTGTTCTGCAACCAGAAAACCAATCCAAGGAGGATGTTGTCCAATCGGCAGAAATTGGACCCAGAATGCTATGTAAAGGGGGTAGACAAAATAGCGATTTGTATTTTGAACTACATCTCAGTTAAAAAGAAGTTGACACGCTTTTCATATCAATGTAAATACTAAATAGGAATATGTTTTTGCTATAAAGATGCTTTAAAATCAACGAACTAATATGTGAGTTTCTAAAGCAACATGAGAGACGTAACAGAGTTCAAATAGCTGGTGCCCAGATTACGTGTGTCAGTCACAGAAATGGGAAAATGATTTAATCTGTCGAGGGGACCAGTGTCCAAAATTGTGACAGTATACGCCAAACAAGGAAAAATTGCATCAGGAAAGAGGAACAGTGGAATCTAACAAACAGGGAGAGACAGACACTTAACAGTTGCTATATCCATTATTTTTCCCAGTTACATGTGATATTGCAACTAGAACATAAGGGCAAAGTCATACATATGTTTATGCATTGTCCCTTAGATGACACCCCTGATCACCCCCGCCTTCTCTTGGAACCACTCCTTGTTTCAACAACCTACTATTGGCTTATTTACATTAGACAGGATAACCCATGATTCGACAACGGCAGTTTTATTGATCTACGCTATGTCTCTGCTTTGCTTCTTTACATTACCTTGGGGTGCAGTTAGCTTTGAAAAGGCATCAGTTGTGTGCATTGGTTCCATACTGCTTGTCTCATGGTGGTGAAAAACTAGCAACCAAAGCAACCGCTATCTAGTTATATAAAACAAACTAGCACAGTGCCATGCTGCTTATAAAAATTGCATCCAGGATAATTATATGCATATAGGCAGTTGATTTCTCAAACCTGAGTTCCAAATGAAGGTGTGAACGAGATCCTTCACCTCCGCCAGAAATAATGTTAATTGTTTGTGTTGTTAAAATGTTAAATATCCAAGGTAAGCTATTAAATTCAGACCTACCTGATCTTATTTTATCAACTGCGTCCATACCTGTTAATTGTTAATTGTTTGCTTGTTTGTAATTATAATTGCCTTTGTTTATGGGAACCAGCCCAAACCACACCTGCCTAATGAAAGGCCTGTAAATACAGGTGTGTGGCTGGAGAGCCAGGGGGCTCATTTTTCCTGCTGACTGAGTCCTCAGGCTGGTTTCTTTCTTTGTCTGTTGGTTTTTAAAATAAAGTATTGGCTTTTTTGATTAGTTTCTCTTTTGTGCTCATTTTTGTGAAAAGTGTTGGCCATCTTCTCCACAGAAGGGATAAAATAGATGTGAATGCTTGAATTTTTCACTCAGTTGGGAACTGTATGTATGGATTCAAACATAATTGAAGTGTTCAGTATTTTTACACAACCCTTTTGGAAATAAATGATATGTTAATTGATTGTCACCAAGTGATTTGCTAGTGCCGGCAGAGCTACAGTACTATTTCTTAGTCAATTTTCTTAAGTAAATTAAAACATAAAATCATAGTTTGACCCATGTTAATTATTTTTGTGTGTTTCCACAATAATTGGCATTGTGGTTCCAATGTCTGAAAGCATTCATATTCATGAAGTCATGCCTCCTTATTTCTTCATAGAATCTTAGACAGTGTAGGCTGTAGAATGCTCAGTATCTCAGCTTCTTTCTTCAATGGTCTTAAGACTATTCTAAGATTCAAGGCAGCGTTTTTTTCATCCGTAGAAAGCATATTTATTTTTTGTTATTTATTTTTTTGTGATTTTTTTGCATTTCACGTTCCACAGTGCACCAGGAGGCAAATGAAAGTGTAGGCGTATCCTCATGATGCTATTTGAGTAACTCACTGGTGCCCATGCAAGTCCCGCAGTATCAATTGGAGCAACAAGCTGACCTACCCAGCTCACATTAATTAGGTGGCGAAACAGTATAACGTAGCTATGAATAGCCTCCTGTATTTTTTGGTCTGCAACATAAGATAATTATCTTTTTCCATGCTTTGCCATTTTTATTTACTTGTGGCTGGGAGGTAACCATTCAGAAAAGCCCTTAGTGTGAATGAAATAGAAATGAAAGTTCTCCCACCTTTTCCTGTACAGTGAATGATATCTCAATCTTCCTGGATATCATCAATGTTTATCTTGAAAGATCAGATCTGCTTCCTCCTGGAACGTCCCGTTATATTGGTTCCATGAACATACCATCGTGTGCTAAATGTAGTGTGACCACACCCTGGCAACATCTACTACCACTGTAGGTATCCAGTGGTACTTGAGATGACCTACTTTCAACCAGGCAATAGCTACTGCTGGCTGTTAGTGGACATGGTATTTTTAGGGTAGCCATATTTAAGCACACCTGGCTATGTGTGAGTGGAAGCAAACTATTAGTGTGTCTTGTTAAAATGCTCCCCAATTATTTGCTGCTTTACATTCCATTCCATTACGTTACACTACATGCATTTACATGCATACTTGCATACATGCTTTATTTGAAGATGGACAGATCTGTTACACTGTGTACAAATACTGAGGCTATGCAGATTCATTCTCTTACTATTGAATTTCCTGTAGTGTCTCAAAGCACTGCATCCAGGAAAACTCCTCTCCTTGCAACAGAAGTGTTTGTTTGAGTATCTTCACTGGCTGAAGAGAAATCATTTCGGAGGAGGCTGCAAATCAGACATTTCTTCAATAATCAACTCAACAGAGTGCATGAAAAGGTATCGTATTGTGTGCATTGACGAGAAAAGTCCAAAGCACACATTGCAGCATGGGGAAGGCTTAGTGTTATCAATGTGAAAATGAGGAGCAGATGTTGAGCACACACCAGGCAGGTGTCAGCTCTCTGGTCTGCTGGGAGCCTGCCGTTCCTGCTAAAGTATAGCGTCTCCCACTGCATTCTTGAAGAGGTGGAAAAGAGATGCCTAATTAACAAAAAAGTCAGAGAGTGAACTAGTGAAAAGCAGATGACTGGAGAAACAAACATTGTGGAATTCAGGTGTGGTTTTCTATTCAGACTGGGATTACGAAATTTATTTGAAAGCATCTCTTATTCCAGCCAACTAGCTAGAGCTGTGCTGGTATCTGCCTCTGATTGGATCCCAGCCTTACAGGAAGCTGAATGCATGTGGAACAGTGTGAGTGGATGACAAAGAGGTTCATTATCTTAAATTCATGTCCTGAGTTGACATTCGGACATGTTAACAGGCTCAGATCCTGGGTGGGGCACTGCTTTTCTGTACACAGGTTGAATACTTTATCTTAGGTGTACTAGAATATAAATGTAGAATAGAATATAAAGAGTTGCCCTAGGTATGACAGTCTCTTATGCAAACAAATGCTACAACGACCATACCTTCTCATCAAAGGATGAAACATCAGTGGTGGCAACTGTTGGTCACCCTCAGACAAGCACAGTGTAATCTACTCCCTGGTCTGCTTGGGGGGGGCAAAGAACTGCAAGGTATGAGATCATTCAGACAGCTTTTAGCTGCAATACTGAGTCTCTCTGGGCTCAGGGCTGGTGCTTACTAATATTTAAGATGCTGTCTGTGACATCCAGTAATAGTAATAGATAGATCAAAAGTGTCACTCCTACTTATATGACCTGATGCTCTGTGGTGCGTCGTTTAAATGATTTGATTTAATAACTATCACTATTCTTTTTCGCACCTACTAATTGTGGTTTTTGTGGGCCAAGGATCAAAACCCTCACCTGGCATCCTTCCTTGAGGTGAGGCATGTCAAGCTTTTCCAGGTAACTCTCCATCCATCAAAGCAACATTGGTCCTAAAGCTGGGTCATCAATGAATTTACATATACAACATGGATGAAGTAGATTAGTACACTTATAGCTCACAATAGGTGATTACAATAATACCTTGTAAAGTGAGCAAACAGACTCAAGTTCTTCAAATCACAACGACCACACAATAGTCAAAATATTGTGTTTGCACACTTTAGAATTAAACCACTAATTGGGTGTTATTTAACAAATAATGGGCTCTGTGTCTTTTTCGCTACTATGTTTTAGCCATTGACTAAGCTTTTTCTCATTAGATAGCATGCCATTCAGGCGATGAAAGGATTTCCACTGACTGCTTGAATTATAGGGTTGTAAAAAACTGAAACATCATTTGAAAACCATGAAATAACCCACAATTGTTTCATCAAAATTACACACATGAAAATAAATCTAGACAGCCATTTTAATAGCTAATGCTATGAATATCCAGTTGTGAGCATGCTGACAGGTTAACACAGATAATGAAATATATTTGTTTTGCTAAAGAGGCATTTCAAAGTCTGTTGCTTGAGATTTTATTTGCTTTTTGATATTGCTTTTTGTCCTTTGTGAAGGTAGCCTACACAAAGACAAGAGTCCAAGCTATCATTGAATCTGTCAGAGTAATATTTCACAGCTGAAATGTGAGATCTAAAATGACTACCTTCATCTGTCAAAGAGCAGTTAAAGCACAGCTCTTTGAATCATTTCCTTTCTTGTGTCAGTGCTGTTGGAGCCACTGCAAAACAAATATCCAAATCCATTAGGAGCACTTGACGTGAACATTCCAGTCTTAAGAGGAACAAGCACATGTAAACGGTATCTCGTTTTCTACAAAGAGAGTTTACTTTTCCCATTGTCATTATCATCACTGAGTATTTCAGCTATTTCTTAGTTAACCTGACTAACCTGACTATTTCCTAACTAAGTCAATATGGTCACTTATCATGGTCAGATCAATATGTCAGCCTGCATTCGGTGTAGCTGCCAGCCTCCTGGACATCATGAGACTTGCCCACTGAACATTGTCAGTGTGTTTTTGCTTGTTGAGTCTGTAGTCACCAGGATGGACTTGCTAAGATGTCCTTTATTGGTCTGTTTTGTTTCCTCACTTATTTAGCCCTGCACCTTTGGCACATCAAAGGCTAAGCTGGCATCTTCAGTACAGTCTAGTGTAGTCATAATTGTCATGTCCAGTTACAGTGTGTGGTCACAGAGTGGTTTGGTGCTTTTGACTTACTCGACCTTTGGAAAAATTGTCATAACATGTCAGAGCAGTTTTTTCACATTCTTGAATTCAGCCACGTAAAATTAACCTTAGAGAGAAATGGCCCTGAGAGTACTGTTCTCGGTCCATGTCAGGTCTTTAGAGTAATAAGGACAAATCTGGGTTGTTACTGGGTGTTTTTGCATCCAAATTAGATTAATTTATTGCAATAAGTCAGTAAATTGGCTGGTCAGATAGAGCCACTAGAAGAGTGTTGGTTCTTTTCTCTTATAACACTCCTTTTTCAATGCCCCTATTTTGATAAATTCTTAATAATTACATCACACTACCAAAATAAAATGATTTTCACAACCATATTGTACAGTATGCCTCAGGTATGCACTGGGACTATGTGTGATACTCCTTCAGAGTCTATTGTGCAATGTAATTAAATGACTGTTTGCATAGAAAGTGTATTCTGAGTGGTTCAGCAGTGGTCTTCAAAGGTGAATTTTTGTCAGTCTAAGTAGCGTGACATCACCTCATACTTTCAGAGAGGCTGAATGTATTACAGTGTAATCACACTCTATGTGTTTTATATTTTTTTATCAGTTTTATTATAATTTAGTATACTGTTAAATATTCTGCTCTGTTCCAATGTTGGCACAATCTGAACAGATATATTGACACCTTTTTTACTTAATTTCATGTTTATGGCTGGTTATGTACAGTTTTTCTGTAGCATAATTATTCAGACATGTTCTATTTAGGTCCCTTAAATTATTAACAACATGCAGAATGACTGAATCACAGGTTTGTGTATGAGGTCCTAGGCTATTGCGATTGAAAGTGGGGGGGCGAGGTGATGTGGAGAAGGAGGCTACTGGAGTGTTGGTCCATCACCCCTCCTAGGCTATTTACATTAGTGTTTTTAACTTAACATTTCTATATGGGCAGTGAGTTTTGTTGGTCTCTAGGTGCTCTTGATGCATTATCAATACGTAATTATCTGGAGGGTGACAATCAGCGATAATGCAATCAATAGCTCATCAATAGAATTTATTGCTGTTCATCTCAGCTTGCCTCTTCTCAGTCTGTTCCCCCTTTGCCCTCTTGGACTAGTAAGCCTTTCCCTCTACATAACAGCACATAGGGCACTGGAGATAGTAGCAAAGTGGTCAATGGGCAAAGAGCCCACACCAAATTGCAACCCCTTAATATCCAGTTTTCCCACTGTCTCCCTACAGGCAAGAAACAGGCCCACAGAACACATTAAAGACAGTGACCAGCGTGCAGAACGGAGAATAGATGTGCAGAATCGTTGACTGAGAATACTTTTACAGAGCTAAGCTTAGCATGCTTGGCTCTTCTTTTCAGTTCCATAACACCTCCTGGGGATCTCCTCTGGCCCACAGTTGTAGAGTGTTACCTGATTCAAACTTTGTGAAGTTTGATGTTTCCCTGTGGAGCACCAATTCCTTGGGTAAATCAGTCAAAACAGCACTGTCGTTCTTTAATCAGAGTGTTTACATAAATGGTCTAATATTAATTTTTATAGATCAAAAAAAGGCTGTCTGGTTGTCCTTCTCTGTCTGTTGTCTCAGCTCTGTCTCCTGAGGAATGATTTAGTGCATGGGGTGGGTCAGTCTCTCCTCTTCTAATCCCCCAAATGAAGCTGGGGGTGGTGATGGTGTCTGTGGAAGGTGTTTTTTGTACTGTAAAATGTTTTTGTACTGCCTCAAGTCTTCCATTCTTCTACAGGGCTCTCTTGAAAGATGAAGACTGTAGAACGTCAGTTATTACAGCTGTATTGTTACTTTGGTTGCTCCGTGCTGCTGCTTAGGGCTGAGCGGTGCTTCCGCTGGGCCTCAACTAATCCTTGCAGTTAACCATAAACAACGTTTTTATTCAGTGCCCGGCTTTTCCCCGACAAATCCATCCCTTTACACTATTTATGCAGTTTCTCCTCTTCCATTTGACCTATTTGGTTACAATGAATATATGAGGCCTCCATTGCTTCATTACTCTGGTATCCAAGCCGGCACTCAGCTCTCAATAGCTGAGGTCTTTTTCTGTTGCAGCCCAGCAACGGCATACTGCATATTCACATAAATACCTGCATATGTCCCAATTAGCCTCAGAGCCCCGTTGTTTTAGGTTTACACATTTCACAACACCCCTCACCTCCCCCAGAGGCCCAGCCTCCCCTCAACCTCCAATTAGAGCTGTGGTAGAGCCAGGCGGATGACAAGCACCTGGTGCATCCACCGATCTGCCACAGCTGCGAGGTCTTCAGCCGCAAGCGTGGAATGCTCCTCCCCGAATCACCCCCGGCTGCAGTGTGCCTGCCTAATCACGGACCGCGGACAGGCTAGTGTCTGGTGAGAGGTCTCATCCACCCGCTCACTGGAGCTGTCACAGGCCCGGATAGCGCCTCATTAAACGAAATGTGGGGAAGACCACACTGACAGGGCCTGGCTAAGTGGGACAGGCTGTCTGTCTTTTTAATTAGATCATCTCCAGATCCCTTGACTGGCTCAAGGAGCACATGTCATCCCCCTTGCCCTCCTCCTTGGAGGGTAGATTTGTGGAGGTGTCAGTGACCCTGGAGAATGAAGGGGCCTGATGAAGGGCTGAACTTTAGATAACTTCTTTATTTCCCTCTCAGTATGTGCGTGCGTGTGGCATGCAAAAGGCATCTTCCTGTCAGGCTAAACAGGCTAGATGCTAAACAGAGGCCTACAGGCTGTGCGATGGTATTATACACACACTGTTGCACCACATGACAAAGGGAACCCATGAGATAGAGCTGGGAGCTGCGTGCGTGGCTTTAGCAAATTACAGCAGTGCAGCGTATCAGCCCAGCGCAGCCCTGAGCTATGACTGAGATGCTTCAAAGGCAGCACTCCACTCACATTTAGTTGGTATACAGTACGAATGAGATGCAATCAAAAAAATCATAAATTAATGCAAAGTGCTTATGGGCTCTGTGTCTTAGAGGGTGCGTCTGGATTAGCTCCTCTGTTGCCTTCGCATCCTATTCTTGGCCAATGCTCGGTCCTGCTGCATGTCTTCAGCTGTATTTTGGCAGGTCAAGCCACCAGGCTCCCAGCTTAAACAAAGTTCACAGTTGCATGCTAACGATGCGCATAACACAGCTTCTGCCCAGGACACAGCCATGCACCGCATGCCGTCTGGAATAAATCAAGCAGTAAGTGAATGCAGATGGCACATGGAGGCAGCGCTCTAAGACTCCCTCAGAGGCTAAAGTAATTGGCCAAAAGGCAAAGATGCAAATTACATTGCATGAGCTTTTAGTGCTCCAAAGGATCCAGCGCAGGAACCGCTCTATTTCTCTAGTCATCATTTCAGAAACGAAATGTGGGCCTCGTACAGAATGCACTTGCAGGCTCCGTCACGCACTGCTTCATATTACACATTACATTTGTCACACATTATGCATTTGAAGTAATGGCTTTAAGGAAAGATTATGAGTATAAGTGTTATGGTGAGGTAGGGGAGCCAATTTAGTGTGAAGAGGTGAGTGTTCAGTCTGTGGCAAAAAAACAACAGTGACTCCACTATCCTGACTGATGTGGGAAGTTCATTCTTCCACACTGGGGCCAGAAGAGACAGGGGTTTGCAATCCCCAATTTTTTGAAATCTTACTTTTAAGTTTAAAGTAAACATTAATTAATGCTGCTAATAAAGACTAAAGGGAGGGATAAAATATCAAGCAATTCCCATGAATGTTTGTGTTCACCAGAAAAGACAGGTAAATAGAAAGGTATCCAATAAACATTTGCACCTCACTCAACAACAGTAAACCCCCAAAAAAAAATGTTCTTAACAAAGCAAATCCAAATCCAAAAACCACAGAATTGATGAAAAGGACTAAGCTCCAAAATTCAAATGCCAATCAAAATAAACCTTACTTATATAAAAAAAGGAATGCCAGATGCTTTTCCCCCCTTTTCTTCCCATTTTTAATGCCCATTTGCATCAGAGATGCCCCTCATCACTACAACCCCTCACCAACAATCTGGGAGAGTGCAAACATGTGCTGTCCTCCAAAACACATGATATCAAGCGTGGCTTCATTTTCACAGTGCAGTCCCTAAGCCAAGCCTGACCAGACATGAGTCAGAAGAAGACCTTTCATATACAGGTGTGTACAGGCAGACTGTGGGTACTGGGGGTTACTGCTGTGCGATGAGACAGACAAACGCTGGCCGACCTTTATGTCTGGCAGAACAAAGCCAATTTGTTTGGATCCCAGTCATCATCATGATACATCCGGGATCAAACCCCGGTTGAAGAGCTCAACTTGCATTCAGTGTGATTACCTTGACCACTGGGCTAATCGGGTACCCCAAATAAACCTCACGTAAAAGAGTTCTTAGCTGTTTAGCTCAGGGTTGCGACTAACATTTCCCTACTATTTCCCAGAACATGTTCTCCCGACTTGTTCTGCCACATCCTGATGTTCTGATTTAAATCTAATGAAAAGATATTTTTGGAAAAATGTCAGGTCTAAATCTTGGAAAAAACAAACAAAAAGACAATTATTTGGTGTTGTGCTTAACATTTAGCACACCATAACTATGGCTGTCTATCTCTTTGCTGCACTGCACTGAGAATACTAAGTAATTATTTCCCCTTATTTCAGCTCAGTGTGTGTTCCCTATCACTGCCTTTGGGTGTCTGGTCCTGATACATTTTAAAACTGTGTCACATTAAGGAAGTACTACCTTACCATACTGTGACATTATCTTTCAACCTGAATTAGTTAGATTCCATTTTCTAAATATAATTTTTCATCTTCTCATAACCTTAAAACATATTTTTCCTCTTAAGGTTGATTTATTTTAATCAAACATTTATTGATCAAAATTATTTTGATCAAAGTTGAAAATTGTTCATGACATACAGAAAAGACATTCAAAGTTTCAAACTCCTTTACACCACAAAAATCACCACAAAAATATACCTCTAAAAATTGAATTGAAAGCAGAAACAGCTCTTACCTTTTCTACTACCTTGTGGCAACACAAAGACCTTAGTCTGAATATGTACAGCACTTAAATTATGTTTTTCTAAGTATCTAGCTCAGTAAATATTTCACTTAATAAAGAATGGGGAAATTTTTAATAACCATTCAATTCATGAGACTTTCTGACATTTGTGTGAAGCTGATTGGATCTTAGAGTGTCTTTAAGCTCCAGATAATGAGAACCGTGGGAGGCAGACATGCACCGATTGATCGAAATCATTGATTGCGATCTGCTGTCCAACTGATGCCACCATCACAGTTAATTGAAACAGAAAAGTCAGATATTAGCATAGCAATGACTTTTGGAACCACTGCCCATCCAGCCAAGTATGAACTTATTCACACTCAACGCTGACAACACAGAGACAAAATTCTGCCTTGAAAATGTCAGTCCAATCCAATTAAACACTTGGTTGACATGATCGCCCACAAGGTGATCTCATATGGATATTTTTTGTTTTTGGATGGAGACAATCCATAATTATGGTGTGTTAATATATTACAATTGCTCAGGTGGCAAATTAAATTCATATGTATCAAAGTTGCTTATCCACTTCACCCACTGGCTGGAAAAGTACTCCAAAAGATATGAGAAAATACATAAACATATGTTTGTTATTTTTCTTTTCATGACATTTGGATTTACCTACATGAAAATGAAATATATTATTACATACTGAGAAATATGTTCTTTAGCCTCAAAATATATGCAAATATATTTAAAACATATTAATGAATTAAGCAGAATTATATTGCAATATAACAAAACAGCAATAATATACATGTTCTCTATATATGAATTGAGCTAAAAATATTCTGCAAAATATGTTCTCATGTTATTTTTGTATGGGTTATCTTTTTTATAATTTAAAGTATTTTAAATGTTTCATCTTACTTTATTTTAGCATACAGAATGCCTTGTGTGTTGTCAAATTCATAATTAGCATAGGTGTAACTAAACCATAACAGGTGAAAGACTCAAAAGACTGCTGTGATTCTTGTGCAAATTCTGTTTGGTGCAGTTACTCCTTCATGGGAAGCTTTACCTCAAAACATCTGAGTAACAAAAACAGTGCATCACTGTGCTTTGTTTTAGTCCTGATTAAATGATTATGTAATTTTCTAACAGTTGGAGAAGTAGCTGAAAACAATTGTAAGTATATTTACCATTCCAACATCAGCATGTTCACATTATTGACTTTCCTTGATATGGGACATGCATCATACTTCAGTGAGAATTAAAATCTATAAATACTGTGGATAGCAGAGAATGAACCTAGACCTGAAAAATCTGGGGACCTTTATCCAAAATCAACTAGTGGCCAATTTGGTAAATTTGAATGATATTTCCAGAGGGCCAAGTTCCATCTGGCAGTTCAAGCTCAAACTCATGTTGTTTTATTTTTAGCTGAGTAATTAGCACAACTTATAAATAAAAAATGGCATTTTTAAATCCCACAAGTAAATGCATTATCTGTGACGATTTAGCTGATTTCTTGGATTAAAAACCCAAAACTGGCAACTCTGAAGAGAGCCATTAGCAGGATTTGTGACTCATTGTGGGACCATTGTTGTCATGTGGCTGTATTCTTTTCCTCTATCTGAATCCAACACACCTGTGCCATTGCTTTAATAAAAACCTCAAGCCAGCCAGAAGGAGGGTTGACTATGGGACAAGACAAAGTTTGAGAAACTGGTCTGCATAAAAACAAACTCTTTAATTAACTATTCAGTAGCCACCCATTTAGCAAAAACAACGAGGCTATATTTCTACTGTAGGCCTTTCTAGAATTCCACTGGTCTGGTCTGGACAACAATTATTTAGAGATGTTATTAATTCAAAGAGTGTCTCTGAAAAAAGCAACAATTCAGTCATCAAAACACATGCATGATCCCATGCCAGGCATACAAATGAAATTCAGAGTTCATACCGATAATCACAGCCTTTGAAATATAAATATATTAAAGCTAATAAAAGGGCTATTGTGATTGCAATGCAGGGGGAAGTATGGCCAAAGAAGAACATTAAAATACTGACAATATAAACTAATTTGCAGAAGATTGCCTACATTGTCCTAACCTGGAAAATACCTGTGCAAATATTGTTAGATAGCTTTACTCAAAGGCAGTGAGTGGGTCTTATCTAGAGGATACTGCACCCAACAAAAGTCTGCAAAGACTACTTTTGAGTTTTTTGGAGAGTTCTTTCTCTGTCCCCATCACTGTCACACATCCCATTGACACAGTTCCTTGGGGTCTCCTGTACCACCAGGAGAGAACTCACCTCCTTATAAGTGAGCAGCCTTCGTCTATTTTCACATGCAAGCCCCCTGAAGGAGCAGCATTGTGACTTTGCCCCTATAATGCTCACATACCAATATTTAAAGGCAGCTACTTTATCACTACAGGCTAATCAATTCCCCGGCTGTTCAATTACTCTCCCTTACCTTCACACCCTCCTGTTTACCTTGGGACATGCAACAGCTACAGATGTAATTTTGACAATGAAAAAAAAATATGGCCTATGGTCTCAAAATAAACTGAAGATTTTCAGTGTGTTCAACATTCCAGACAAAACACAAAAAATAACTAAAACTAATTCCCACAAATACACAGTAACAGCTGAATTTAAACACATCATACAACAATAATTTATACAAATAAACGTTGGCAAGAGAAAATGCTTCACGGCACTGTCATGTTGTTGAAACATTATGGGTATGTCATGGTAATACTGTGTGTGTGAACAGATCTGAGGAGTTTTCACACCATTTCCATGTGTTGATGAAATGTTATGATGAGACACTATTCACACAGCATGCAATATTATGATTTGGCCTGGAGACATAATGTGAGCTGGAATTAGTGGTGCTTTCATTATGATGTTTTGGACAAAATTAACCATTCATATAGCTCACCCAGCAAAGTCTTATAATGTATACACATTTATAGAAACAAGCAAAAATGTGCCTGTAGAGATTTTCTCTTGTAAACTTCAGCAAGATAAATGCAACTTAGGTTTCAATGTATGTATGTTTACATATGCAGCGTATATCCGTACATTGATTGATAGTTGGTACAAGTGGTAATTATTACCTCCTCTCCTTTCCCTAGAGAAATTAGAACAATATTTTCCTTGGTTAGGACCAACACCTTCTGCCAGTAATGCTTCTTAGTAGTCTAATCTCTCTTTGATGCTCATTGATACAATTTACTGAAGGATGGAAAGTGCATTCCAAAAGAGTGAAACAGAACTGTCTAATGCAATACTTTGAGGACCATGTTTATGATGACTTCTAACCCATCTAACCCAATTTATTCATTTAATTTGTGTATTAGGTTAATTATAAACAGTTATATCTATGTGCTGCAAATGTATTACATTACATTACATGCATTTAGCAGACACTCTTACCCAGAGCGACTTCCAGCACAATAGAACATAAGTGTATCCATTCAAGTTAAATGTACAAACTTTTAGATGTGATGCAGTCAGGCCTCAAGTTTTAAGCTAATGAGTAATTCAGAAGGTGGAGTAAAAACCCAGATGTACATTAACCTCGAGGTAGTGAATTTGCACCCCTGTACTAAACAGGTAGGGATGGGAGACATTTTGTGCAGAACTGTCAAAACCTACTTTTAGATTCTGAAAGAAATCCAAAATGCAGTCAACTAGGGCTGCATCACAAACATTTCTTGCACTTCTGCTTTTGCGCCCTGGCTTCCAGCTCCTGGGTAAACAGACGCAAGCTGGGTACATGGTGACAAATCAAATAAAAGTAAACTACGGGAACATTTTGATGGAAAATCGAGCTAATATGTTTAACAATATTTTAAATCGTACTTCAGCACCAAAACACGACTCTCGTAATGTCGTCGCAGTGACACTTTGTTGTCTGAGCGGAGGCACCCAGTGAAAGTGGAGGAAGAACACGCACATGGCACTGCGGCAAGCCGTGGCACACAGCTCCCATAGCTGTCTCATCGCTGAGACATTTGGTAGCGGCTCTTTTCCTGTTGCCTCCTCGGCTGTCACCGTCAGCTCAGCTGGTTGTCAGACAGAGCGCGGAGTGGGGGGAATCGGATGCCTCCTCCTCTCCTCCCTGCCTCCCGACCGCCTGTACCCACACACAGCGACATGTTAATTAAGTTGGCTCAACAAGCCGGTCGCTGGCATTATCTGCAATCTGTGCATCTTCTGGAACAAAAAAGCAAGCGCAAGGGCTAGCGCGATTTTATTACAAGGCCCCAATTTTAGCGGGCGGTTCTACAAATACATGAGCTATTCCGTCTAATTAGAGGCACACCCTTCCTCCTCCACCTCCATTCATTGGAAGTTATTTTGTACTTTTTGCCAACTTCCAACATCTCCCACTCGCTGCATGGAAGACAAGTTGCCTGCTAACAGATTGCGGATCTTGAGAATTTGCATTCCATATGGTTCGACACAAGAGGCAAACTGTTTGACTGTGATGGAGTCATTATATTTAATTAGCATATAAACAAATTAATTATTTAATTCAATTTCAAAAATTATAAAATGCTATCTTGGGTCTTGGATCAACCTTTGTTAAGGTAGTTGAGTAGGGCAGGTGACAATGTGCAAGCCAGAAGAAGCAGTGGAGATGCGAAACCAACCAAATGATCAGAAGAAATATTATCAAGGTAGTGGGGTAAATCAAAAAATAATGTACAGCACACTGTATACTATGCACAATGAAACAAAAACTCAGATGAGGAAGCCAAACCAAGCATCTGCTAGCAACAATAAATGTTACACGTTAACCAGTTGACAGTTTGTTCGACTCACACGAACACAAACTGGGCAGCAGTATATAATCATAATCATAGCATAGTGGTTAAGGAGCAGGACTTGTAATGAAGAGATTGCTGGTTCAATTCCCTGCTGGGGTACTGCTGCTGTACGCTCGGGCAAAGTACTTAACTCACAATTACCTCAGTAAATATACAGCTGTATAAATGAATAACATTGCAAAAAACTGTAACCAAAGTAAGTTGCTCTGGATAACAGCATCTGCTAAATGCCCGTAATGTGATGTTCTCTCACCCAAGATGCTTCTTTAAATACTGAGACCCAACCAGGCTAATAAGATTAGTCAGTACATATTACTTGGTTGCATGACTCTTGTAACAAATTCATACACATGTGACTGCAGTCTCACTCTTAAGACACAGAAACACAAACATACAGAACAATTCCAGGGAATACCTGCAGGTAAGCAGGTAACCTATGACATCATGTTTACGTTGTACATATTTAAATTACAAAACAGTCTTTTTTGGGTCTCTTTTTCTCTTCACATGACAGACTCTCTGAGTTCATCCAACTCACTGTCTCTGCCTCTTATCATTTTATCACCTGAAAACCTTGTTGGCACCTTGATCTATCACATTGTTTATTGCATCCTATTGAATCCCACACTCATAACTTGAGCAATTTGTCACTCTGTTTATACATGTATGTATTTAGAAAAAATTAAGCAAACAGATCTTGAACATTGACATTGATTGCAATGCCTTCACTGATTATGATACATCCAAGCGACTTGGACTATTGCATATATACCATTTCACCTCCTTAGAGAGGTAATAGGGGACAGGTGGTGAGGAAATCCTTTTGAATGTCATAAAGAAAGGAAACAACAGTGACCTCAAACCATATTCATTGGTACTGTATGTTGGGGGCAGTCAATGTGCTGGTGCTTGCCGTGTTGGATTTTGCATTAACAGAGAGACAAAATACTCCTTTGATCAATCCATATGTCAGTAACTGTGGGATGCAGAGTGGGGCTCAGGATGCAGGAGTGAGTGCTGGTGAGTGACTGGTCCATATCACATTCGCTTGATTCATCTGCCTTTGATCTCTTGCAACATTCTATGTTACACATTATAAAAAAGCTGTTGTGCTCAAATTCCAAACAACTTAAATGAGCTCTTGGCCTCGCAAGGAACTTAATGGTGCTTGTCTTTATATTTCTACAAGAGACTGAGTGGATAAAGGAATAGCAATTAAAATTTGCATTGCGAATATTGCTTTATGTTGTATTTTAATAAATTGGATGATGACAAAGAACCTTGTCTAACTGAAGCAATTATGAAGACCAGAAATCCTCTAATTGGAATAACCTTTTCATTGCCTTTAATTAAAATCTGTTTTTGTGTTGGGATTTGCAGGCTACACAGCCGTATTCTGAAGAACGTGCAAAAAGTCAATATTCCAGGCTGCTTCAGATGCAAACTGAAGAGCTGCTGAAAAACACTTATGTCCATTGTTCACGGAGTTAGTTGTGATTTAATATGTACTTGAAAGTGCTGAACCTGAAATATTTTTACCCGAGTCTACACTAAAGACAATCTTGCTCGAACTGTACCTGTGCACCTCAGGCAATGAAGCCGTACAGAGTGGAAAGAGTGGAAATGGATAATCAGAGCATAGGACAATACACTATTGTGGTATTACACCCAAGAGGATCAGAGCTGTTTAAAAGTCTTTTACCATACCACTTCTAATATCTCTTATTCCTCCTTGTAAGAATCCTTTTCAAGGAAGGTCTTTCATAACCCTCAAAGTGAACCTACATTTAAACAATCTCTCGAATTGTTCTTACAGGGAGATTGATTGGAGTTAGATAAAGGTGAGTTCAGATATGTTTCTTGTGATTTATTTGTCCCTGCTGATTGCAAAAGACTCCCCATTGCTCCATTCCTTTGCCTCCTGCAGTTGGTGGTATCCCCATTATGACCTAGACATATCTCTTTATGGTCCAGTTCACTTTCACAAACTCACCCTTTAGAAATTTGGTGTGGTTACAATTGATTTTACTTGTCCAAACTCTGCTATCATAGCCATGCACCACAACAATGCAGCAATGGTGACTTGTACCCTCCAATTGACCTGAGAATTAGATGCACCCTCAGTAACTTGTTTTAAGGTTATTTCAGCCCCCGCTTTATATAATGTAGTGATACACACTTGGGTCTTAGTGTCCTCACTGTTACATCCAGCATGTACTGTATGTGCTTTTCTTCTAAACCAAACCCCCATGCCCTTAAAGTATCAGATTTCCTGAAGGCTCACAATTAATACAGATGGCTGCACATTAAACTGTCACCAGAAACAGAATGTGCCATGACAAGTATTGCTTTTTTAGTTGGACTGAGAACTTCTCAATTAAGTCTTGACGTTGGCTAGATTGTTATCTGCACTTTACTATGGAAGACGTCTGTTAGCCCTCAGATTTAAATAGGAAGTACAGAGAGGCAGATCCACCTGAAGTCACAGAACTCTTTATTTCTCTCTTTCGCTCTCTCTCTCTTTCGCTCTCCCTCTCTCTCTCACTCATTCATCCAAGATAGACACTGCACAATGATCAGTCACAAATTTTATCAGCAAATTAGGGAGAGGGATAAGCTGGATGCGCTTTTGTTTTTTCCCAGAAAGACAGAAAGTCGAATTTACTTCTAGGACACACCATTTTCTGAAGCTAACCAACAGAGATCCACCCATATTTTCTCTCACGCATAAGTATGCACTGCTGACCTGCGTATGTTTTTGAGAAATAGGGAATTACTTAGTTGTAGCTAGGTAGCTACTTTGTCAATTTAGGCAAAACATATGAAATAAAGAGGATGAACACTGATTAATTATAATCTTAAAACGAGAGTGGATATAATGAAGTGTTTCACTAAGAACAAAAAAGTCCCTGATGAGGAGGGGCTTAGAAATCCTTTGCTTTTATAAAACTGTTCCTGTCTTCTGTCTGATCAAGGAAGGATTCTGAGCCCATTATTTGTTTAGTCATACACTGCCATCACAACGACTTTGAGTTAATCATTCGAGTTAGTGCGATTTAAAGCGATGTACAACACCTTTCTTTCAGCGCGCAGTTTTATATTCAAATAGACTTCACCATGACAGTGCCGTCGGTGACTTTGTGTCCCCTTCAAGTGTTCTGAGCATCTTGCAGATGGAGGCTTAGAGAATCGCTCCTCTCTTATAGTGTGTGCCAATAGCATCCATCTGGCTGTGTTTGCATAAGGCTCACAGGCAAGTGAATCAACATCCTGCCTGATTAAATCATGACACCATCTTGTCCCTCTCCCACTAGTTTTGTTTACAGGTACTTGTTTGAAAAAGGCAGGGAGGGGAACACATTCAGTAATTTGTCAGATTCTGGTGTGTTTTTGTTTGATTAGTTACTCAAAAGGCACAGTGGGCCATTCTCTGAAAATTTTTAAATGCAAGCAATGTACAGTATTTAGTTGGACCTTTAATTTGGTAGTCCTACACATCAGCTCTATATGCTGAATGTATTGCATGAAATTCTTAAATGGTAATAGGAAGTTAAATTATTGATGCATTTTATGGAGGCTAACTCCATCTGCCCCTGGCAATCTCATATGAAACAACTTTTTCTTGAACTGAATCCAATCTTTATTCGCCTACTGAAAAACTAAAAATTGGCAGCAATTGAATTGCCTATTTAAGTGTTAAGCGAAAATATCAGAGGTCATCCTCATTGGATTAGATCTTTACTTACCCATAGATGTACATAGCCTACATTTTATGCATAATCAATTCATACAGATTATGTATGAACAAATCAGGCTAGGTACCTTGATCAAGCGTACAAACATAACAGATTTAAACCTGCAACCTCCTGATTAGAAGTCCAGCTCCCTCACCTGTATCACATCACTGCTGCTGATGCTGATGTCAGGAGGCCTAATTCAGGAGGACATACATAGTCATGTGACTTGTCACCCATATCTGATTGCCCAGGAATACTCTAGCACCTCTTATCTAGCACATCCTTGTGGTTATCACTGAAAACTGATACATTATTTGTTATTTGCAGAACAGCAAAGTGTTGTCAAAAAATATACAAGGCTTCATAAGCATTTAGTTTAGTCTTTTAATGCACGTATCAGTAACTATATCTTTCCACTTGACAGGAGGTATAAAATGTGACAAATGGTATCATGTGTGGGTGGTGATAGCAGGTCACTTAATATGAGTAACAGTACAAGTAGCAGCAGCACTCAATCCTGTTCATCATGTACAAGTGGTAGAACAGGAAAGCAATGAAGAGGCGTAGAAGATAAACATGGCTGTGAATTAGTTTACTTGTCAGGTGTTATGCGTTGCGCTGTTGGGGAGCTAGAAGGTGCGATATGGTTGGTGAGGAAACATCCAGAAACAGTGGAGGAGAGGCTTTAATTAAAGATGTGCAGGAGAACCATGTGACTGCAATGATCGGCAGCTGCTTGGTTGCTGGGATTATGTAGAAACGCACTAGGTGCTGCCATCAGGAAAGAAGGAATGATATCCTGTGGATTTAAATCAACCTTAGTCCCGTAACCTGGACCTGTAGATAAATGCAACAGTTACTTTTTGCAATGCAAGTTCAATTGTTCTGTATTAATTTTGGTGAATATTTAACACACAAAAGCATGCTTGTGACAAAAAAGAACTGGCAATTTTTGACTGAATCCAGGGGTTTGTCTCTGATGTTTATTAATATTACTTTTGGAATGTTCTTCATGCGTACCACTCAATGTTCTGTCTGAAATCGTGTCATGGAGAAAGCAATGGATTTACAGTTACAGTAATAGATGTACTGTGAATATTATTTTGGCAATTAAAATCTAATCCTCAGGTCAACATATGCCAAATTTTCCAATTTATTGGCCAAGCTAGTCAAAGGACCATTCTCTTTTGAACATTGCATTGTGATGTAGCCATGCCTCTTTTTCTTTTCTTCTATGGATATTCACTCTCTCTCCTCTTCTTCTTTAATTCTGTAATGTGTATTCCATACACTACAGATAATGCATTGGATGAATGGGCAAACACCCAAAGTGGTCTCCCATTTGAAAATGAAATGCATTGCAATATATAGAGAAATATATTCAGCCCAAAACCAATACATTGAAAACAAATTTAAGATATATTAATACAAATAACAATATATTGCAATATACCAAAACAACAATAATATACATATGTATTGATTGAGCTAAAAAACTACATTCTCAATATATCCTTTTTTTTGTATGGGCTTTCAGGTTATAAGCATATAGCTGCAAACAATACTTGAAATGAAGTGAGGTTTCTTACGGAATCTGGTCTTTTATCACCTGCAATATTCTGTGTATTTAGCTGAGACCAAGCCTCTCCAGAGCAAAATGTTCAAAGCTATACACATATCAGAATATTATATATAGCATGGAAGGTCTGTACTCACTTTTGTACCTGATGCATGCCCACATGTGTGAATGGGATATCCTAACTGATCCAATTCTTTCAATTTACTATGTGTAGTGTTTATTTAAGTTGATTTAAACCTGGTTAATGTTTTTCGCCATTGTGTTTGAGACAGAGCTTTCAGGCTTAGAGTTTAATCCTGTCTTGATTTTCAAGATCTGCTCCAATAATCGAGCAAAACACTTTTTTCATGCATGGATTATTTCTACTGGTAAAGCAAAATATAGCTGTGCAGCTCTGCAATAATGTGACTAGCATTGATCAGAAATATTTGATTGGCAGAGTGGAAGAAAATATCATGCAATGGAAGTTTTACTTGCAATTCCATTGTGGCTGTGCACTAAGAGTAGTGTCACTTTTTCTGAAGAGTTTTGGTATGACAGGGCCCTCCCTACTGTAGTGATGAATCATCGTACCTTTAAAAAAAATGTATGACTATTTGCCTTGTGAGCTGCACGCCTGCCAAAAGAATATATAAATATAAATTTGGAGTGCGTGCAAGTGGGGTGAGGTGACTCAGCCAGGAAAGGACAGATGTGGTATAGTGTGGTATATCTGCGAGCCTTCTGGGAACAGTGGGAGCTGTGCACCGCTCACCTTCACCACTGTGCTGGTGGCTCCAGTGAGCCTCATCAGGTGTGGGAGTGACTGTGCATCCTCAGTTTCTCTTTCTTTCTGTCACCTGGGACCTGCCCGGGCACATGGAACGCAGCAGTGACAAACAACTCCCGGGAGTTTTACAAAGCTGATCAAGTGGGAAGAGATTGTGTGTGAGTGTGTCACCTGGAGATTAGAGGTCTACAAGGTGTGTCCAACTGCGGACATGTTGCCATAGAGAAAAGGTCTGGCGTGGAAAGAGCTTGCGAAAGATGATTCTCGTCAACATAATCCGTGCACAAAATGAAGTGATGAGTAAACACACAAGAGTGTGTTCTGGAGAGCACTTGTGGCTTTCTCCTTGACGCCAGTGATTCTTCGTCACTATGGTTACCGTGGTTTTATTGGCGAATTGAAATATAGTGTGCGCCTTCGTGCTGTTTGTGGTCTGAGACAGAACAGGACCAATCTGTCACCTGTGTCAACTCCTCGGTCCATGCGCCCACGCAGGTCCCAGGTAATAGAGAAGCCAGAAGCTGAGCGTATGCAAAGCCATAGTCACTCGCATGCGGACTAAAATTTATGGTCTTGTCCTTATCCTGAGCTATGACCATTGCATTATGTTGCATAGGCCCTATCAGTGCACTTTGCACCACAGTCCTCACGCAAAATCCCACTTATTATGCAGTTGTTAATCATCTGCTAAGTGTAACGTAAATGAGGTTTAAAAAGGTAAAGGTGAGGTAGTGATAAGGAGCAGAGAGCTCTTAAATATATAGCTGTATATAAGGAAGAAATTGTAGAGATTGTGAGCTGTGCAAGTTTTGGATCAGAGTGTCAATAAAGCATAAATTGAACTGAGTGAATGAAGGCTGATGCATGATATTAGATTATTATATAATTGCAGCATTAGCAACACAGTAATGTGGTTAGGGGCATATATTTGAGATGAAAGTTACAGACATTTGTAAGTCCTTTAAGAGTGCCACCAGAATTTGAATGGGTCTCAGCTTGTGCTCAGAATTCAAATATTGGAGCTCATGAGAAATATGAGCAAATCAATGGCATTCAAATTCTAGGCCTCACCCAGAGTGGTGGATTAGCAAACAAATTCTGCACCAAAGGCATTCTGAGAAGGAAGTACTAAAGTCCATTCTCCTCACATCAGATGGCAGGTTACAGGGAATAATTTTCCATTTTTTTCCATTTGGCAATGGGCTTTTTGTTTTCAATTTACTCTGGAAAATGCACTAGACACTATGGTCAGTGCTTTGTAATGATATCTATTGTAACAATGTGCTATAAAAAAATAAAAATTGATTGAATTTTATTTTCATTTCAAAACGGGCACTGTGCCACCAAGATCACTTGCAATTGATTCACACCTGTTGCACTTTTTTTTTCAGTTGCAGTACCAAATGCTTTTTTTCCCTTTTCCTCCCCGATTTGGAATGCCCGATTATGCCATTAGACTGCCATTCATTGCCGCAACCACTGCAAACAATTTAGGAGAGCACAGACAAACGAAACATGATGCCAGCCGTTCTTCACACTGCAGTCCACAAGTTGAGCTAGCACAGACCTGAGTCAGGGGAAGACACTTCATGGGCTGCTTTATACAGGCAGACTACAGTGGACTGGAGCTCTTTGTCATAGTCAGCTGATGACACAGCTGTGATCAAACCCCAGCTACAGGGCTCAGCTTGCATTCAAAGCATACACCTTGACCACTTGGCTTCTTGGCTTTTTTAAAATTTTTTCTTTAAAATTTTCTCTTAATTTCTGACCAGGTAAATGCAACTCAATCATTAGCAAACATGAATACCCACTGGTTACCCTCATACCCGCATACATGTACTGACATATAGATTACTTAATCAGAGACTGTTCTTTAGCATACATTATTTACATCATTGTGAGACTGTTCTTTAGCATACATTCTTTACATCATTGTGAAAGTATCTATTAACTTGTACTACCCTAGAGTATTCTGAGAAGCAAATCAGAAGATGTATACAACTTAGAAACAACTTATGCTCAAGCAGCTGCTGTCAGAACATCCGCCTGCATCTCAAGTCTTAGCTCTCCTGAGGAGTCATGCGGGATATAGGTGGCTGGACATGATGAGAATCCTTCATCACTGTTTCTTACCCACCAGTCACACACATGCTCACCTGGCCTCAGTGGAGCAACAATGCACAGTTGCCATTAGTTAAGCCATCCAGGCGTAGTGGCCATTAGTCTGCCTATTCAGGCTTAGCTGTTGGCAAATGAATAAAAACAGGAGAGGTCCGCCTGGCATGTTACCTTGTCTGCTGCATTACCTACATTTGCATAGTTTACCGAGTCAAGTGAGTCACAATGCATACAGTTTTACATGTTGAGTTTCCGTAATCAGTTAGCTCAGATGGATATTTATTGAAGCAATGCTGGTACTTTCTGGTACTATTTTTTTCAGATTCCTTATTATGACATTAAAACAGTAACCGAATACTCACAGATGGAATTTCATTACATTTTTTACATTACATTACTTTACATCATTTAGGAGATGCTCTTACCCATAGCAACTTCCAAATAAGTATAAGAATTTCAATTTATTAGCGTGATTAAGTATGAATAGCTTTCCCCTATCCCTCTCCAGGTAAAAACACCTGCAAATGACATACTTTACTGACTAGCTACTATACATTTAGTTATTTTACTAGAGCCTGGATTAATCAGTGAGACTTAATGTCTAGAATTGGGTTGTAGAGTTGATTTCCATTGCAAATATACTGGAAGTTAGAAGTTAAGTTATGCATACAAACCGTACAGTCATCTTATTTTTTGATGACATGTATTGCTGGCTGCCTAGATAGTGTGCATATAGCAGCTAACCAGTATCTCTTGTTAAGGAGCTGGTTAGGAACAGTCTATTACATACTGACATTGAAGGCAGCAGGGGGCCAGCTGATTTAGAGGCGTGGTCGGTGTCTTTGAAATTGATACGGAAAGGTACCTGGACGGGAAGAATTCCGGTGGCGGCGGATGACTTGTCCCGCTCAATCGTTCGAAAGGCTGGTCCCTCATGAGAAGTTTTGAGACGTTTGTTTGTGATTCGTTTTTTGTTATAATCGCTACGGGACAACTAATTAAAACGTGAACGGAGATGCCAGGCTGGAGCACGCCACTTCAGGAGGAAGCTAGGATGGTGCTCGTACTGGGAAACCTCGTGAAGCCCTCAGGTAAGCTTGTTCTCTTGCGGCCTTCGGTAGGTGCATCCATCATCTTGGTCATGCTGATATAAGCTGAAGTTGACGTTGTTTGCATACCGCAGGGTAAGTTACGTATGGCCTTAGGTAGCGTAGCTGCAGATTTGACAGCCCGTTTTCGCAGTTCACGCGAGCTAGGTAGGCCTATCCCCGGTCTTTGTTTTGAGTCAGCATCAGTAGGTGGCAGGGTAGCCCGTGCGGTGACACTCTGAATTAATACGCACTACCTGTTTGGTCTCCCAGCTAGCCAGCTATGTTAAGTCACCGAACAAAGTGTATTATTAAGCCATTTTACCGTATAATGTGCTAGCTAGATTCTTATCGTACTGTACTTTATGGTATTCATTTCTCTCCGAAATCAGGAAATGACTAAATTAGAAAATGTTATCTTTCTTCCGTAAAGGAAGGTAGGATCCAACCCACAATATGGGATGAAAGGAGCAAATGTACAAGCTGTTGCAAATGCACTTTCAAGCGTAAGGTTGTGCACCATAATGCATTTATAGACAGAGATCAGACCAGGACAAACTTAAATTCGCAGACAGTGCCAAGCACCAGCCGTTTAAACTGCAGCTCAGCCTTGAGAAATAGAATTAAAATCAAAATAAAGGTGATCAGTCAAGATACTGTAAAAACAGTGCTTATTGACCATTGCAAATGAAGAAAAAAAATCTCATCTCAGATTTTCTCTGAAAGACAATCTGTTTACTTAATGTTTTCACCTCTGCTCACCTGTTTGCATAGGATGAAGTAACCATCACATCACAGTGACAGATGCATAAGCTTGAGGTTGTTGGAATGACCAGAGTGCAAAAAGCCCCAGTAGTGAAATTATCATCAGAAACATCAACCAAATGTGCTTCAGCAAGCACTTTTTAAAGCCACTGACCATCTCACAAACAACTTTATGGAGAAATTATGTGCGTTATAAGAGAACAGTAAACTGTTGGAATAAATATAAAGACTTGCATAAGAACAGCAGAGGAAAATTTACCTAGAGGGACAGTATTTTTAAATTCATTAAAATTCATTTAGCACAAGATTCCTGTCTGTGAAAAGACATGACCTCATGTGACACCTATGACTTGACCATAGTGAGGTATTTGTTTATTGTCCTTTAGAAGATGAAAATGCTCACAAAACATAAAAAGTGGAATGTTATTGATTGGTCTCTCCAACTCAAAGGTAAACATAGTCTGCCTTCATGCAAATACCAATGCAGAATGCATGGTAAGAATGTTCAGTATGTGTGCACAAAAAAAAAATATCCACAACAGTCAAGCATATTTTAAAAAGCGATCCTTTTATTAGCAGCATACATGCATTAACTGTATGCCACTACAATAGGGTTTCACATAGAGTTATCTATTAGCTGTAGGCCAGCAGTGTGTCTTCGTGGTAAAGCACAGGGTACTTAACCCACAGTAAATATTCTCCTGCATAAATGGGTATCATGTAAGAATTGTAAGCTAAGTAAGTTGCTCTGGATCAGGGTGTCTACTAAATGACAAAAATGTGATTTAATGTAATGCTAGATGCCTGCAATATTGGCAACACATGACTCTGTTTTGCAGAGGAAATTTACAGCAGGAGGCATAGCATCCTGCATTTCAGTGAGTAAAAACTATGCTTGTTGTGTTCCCATGCTTGTAAATGCTTCCTATGCTTCCAATAATCAAAGAATCTGATCCATGTATTCAGTATTTTTTATTGGACAGATATTAATACTCAGCTGTAAATCCACCCAGCTCTGTCTCTGATATTTGTCCTTTTTTCAACTGAGCAAAAAGAATTGAAGGGATTCGCCTGACTGTTGAGGTCACAGTTACATCTCACTGTAAATACTGAATAAAACATGATGGGAAAGTGAATTGCACAGATGAACTCTTTTTGGATGATACATGGCCATTAGCAAGCAGTTCATGAATTACAATGTCTTTTACTCACTGGCTGGCGCGTTGTGGAAATATGTTCAAAGGTTACAATGAGCTAAGCTCCTATTCACATTTGCCACAGGCAGATATGATCAGTGCTTTTAACAAATTGTTAAATGAATTTCACACTCTCTTGTGTCTAATATGTCTTCAAAATACTGTTTAGTGCACAAAACAAGTACTTTTTCCTTATGAATCAGTAGGAACGCTTGCAGAAATAGTCTGCTATTAAAGTACTATTCAACATAAGTTTACTTTGCTAAAGAACTGCCTAAAAAATGAAATTAGTTGGTCACCTGGCTAAGTTAGTCAATTAGCCAATTAGCCAAGTGAGCAAGCTGACAATGTAACTGGCAGAAAATAACATTAGCTACTGTACCTAGCAATGGAGGTAGCCAGAGAGTTGGCTTACTTGGGAGATAGCTGGCAAGCTAACTGGATGATGATCATGAACAATTTGTTATCCATTCTTTTGCATAGCCTGTTCTGTTTTCTGAGCATATTACCACATTTACATTCATGTAAATGATGTAGTCAACACTTCTCATAATTGTCTCATATACATCTATATATTACATGCTTACCTAAAACAAAAAACTGTAGATGAGTGTCCATTGCAGTGTCATCTGTTGCCTAAAGATCAAGTTCAAGATACACATTGAAAGTTAAAAAAATCATTTTAGAATCTTTCAGTACCCCCGCATGCCTACAATGGATTTGGAGATGGTCAGAGGTAGGACATTTTTGACAGATGTACCCATGAACATATGTATACGTGAAATTTATGTTCTTGATCATCAGTCTTAAGTGTATACGCTGCTCTTATTGTTAGGATTTTGCTATGTGGTACTCTTTGCACAGTTGAAGGCACACAGTGTATATACAACTCATAGTGTTTTCAGTCCATTCTGAAGAATACTTTTTGAAAACAGGCCCAGGTTTTGGCAGGCTTTAACGGCATCACACACAAGAGGTAATGCCAAGTTGAAAATGTCATTTCAGTCAATAAAGCACACCACAAAAACTAGTATGCATCCCATTCCTTCTCCCACACTATGCAAAATGCCATGAGACATGCTCAAAATAGTAGAAAACTCTTTGATCCATGCATTGGCATGTCTTGCGGTATTGAAAATCTAGTCTTTATTTCTCCTCCGTAAAAATAGGAATGTGCTTATTTGGCTGGCGAATGAATACTTTATGAATACTTCACTTCCGTATTCCGGCGTGTTCCGATGTGACTTGAAGTGTCATTTACTTTTCATGAATGTGTTAGAACAACAGGATCCGGGCTGTGTACATCTCCATTTGCGCTGACTGCGTCCAGAGGAGGCTGCGTGGCTGGAGACACGAGATGAAGCTGTATTCATGCGCAGAGCCCCTGGCAGCTCTCTGCGATGGGGATTCACGCTCCCATTGGATATTCACAGCCTAAGATGCAGAGGCTTATGTAATTTGCCCTGATCCATACTGCATTCTGCTTTCTAAGCAAATTCTTTGCAGCTTTCTCTGAAATTAGATAATATTACCACGACACATTAAGGGAGTAAGAAATTTGTGCAGAGAGGTGACACTTGTGTGAATGTATACTGCACTTTGGATGTTAATGAGATCACATTATGTGTACTTGGTGGGTGACCTGGAAGTTAAGACATTTCAAGAGACCAGCCTGTTTAAATTCTGCTTCATGCACACACTGCCTGAAGGCCAATGATACAGCAGTGTGGTACAGTGGTAAGGAGCAGGTCACGTAACCAAAGGTTGCCAGTATGATTCCCTGGTAGGTTTCTGTTGTTGTACACCTAGGCAAGGTACTTACACTGAATTGCCTCAGTAAATGACCAGTTGTACTAATGTGAAACCTAAAAGCTATGTAAATGTCATTTTGACAACACCATCACATTACTAGAATGCCATAGCAATCTTGTGAGAATATTGTGTAGTAGCTGAAGAACACCGCTGCAGGGGAGATGAAGAAGTTTATACTGAGTCTCACTACGCCAGTGAGATCTGAGTTCATTGAACACTCAGAGAGGGAGACCTTCATGTTGTTGCTCAGTCACACAGCCACTTGAGGAGGGCATTTGTGCCCTGAATTAAAACCATCACACTCTACAGCATACAGTGACTGCAAACGGGCTAGGCGATGTTGAATTAACACTCAATCTGTTTGACTTTGCACAGAGGTTATTGCCAGCTTTACAAACCCACCTGCCTTCTAGATACATTTAGGATGGACAGTGATGTGAACTGGCCTGACTAAAACACCATGGCAAATGCTAAGTTCTAAAGCAAATGTCTACATCCACTGTCAGCCACCGCACAGCTTGGTCAAAACAAGGCATCACAAAAGGAGATGAGCATGGCCTTGCAGTGCAAGTTTTTAGAAGCTGAAGGACTGACAAATGAAAAGAAAAAGGAGAATTCCAGCTGACCTCCATGTCTGGGCTCTTGCAGGAGACACATAGGCACCATGGGCTGGGCGGCAGAGAGGAGAAACAGATGGGTTTTGACAGAAGGGTTGCTGGGTTAGAGGGATAGGGACTTGCATTGGGATCAGGGCAACACAGGAGATTGAGAGAGAGAGAGAACGGGAGCAGAATCAGCCAGCGTAGTTGAGGGGGCAGGGTGACTGGAGGAGACCAGAGATGGAGGATCCCATTCCTATCCAATCAACCCCCCAACACACAGGCTCTTGGACATCATGTATTCTGGAGAAATCTTCCTTTGTTATGCGCGCACTGGTCTTCTAGAACTACACATGTGGAATGGTCCCTGTGTGGCTTTTAAGTAGCTTAGCCATGTTTGTGTTCTGTAGGCATACAGTACATACAGAGGCAGTACCACTGCTCATTCTCTTAGCCTCGTGAATAGGTAATGCCTCCTGCTCCCTAGACATTGTATTGACAAGCCAATGGTATATGACCGCTAGATACACTAACTGCAGTAGACAGAAGAACACAGCTGACATGACAGTATTAGAGATTGTCAATCTCCCTGCCACACACCATGAGAAGACGGAAAGACGCAGAAAGAACAGGAAACAGGTTGGGCTGCAATTAAGCTAATGGTGCTGCTCCGGCTCTTTTTAAATTGGGCAAATTTGTACTAATTTTGAGCAATTAAGGAAGAAATTGGTCTAGCGTTGCAGTGAGATGGTATCTCCCCACAGGGCCTCTCTTTAACAGCTTTGCATTTCCCCCGGCTGTGGCCGTTGCAAATAAATAATTAAATAACAACAAGCGAACACCGTTCGGCTGACTCAAGCTCATTGAGCAGACAGAATTGCTTAGGTGGTAGGGAGGGAGGTGGGGGGAAATGTGAGGAGAGGGGTAAATTGTTGCTGGTGGAGGGAACCAGCACAGACACTGGAGGCACAAAAGGGTCTTTAGTTACTGATGGTTAGCCTTTCAGCACGGATAGCCAGCTTTTTTTTTTCTGCTAGACTGGATCTGAAAAGTGTGATCATAAAGAAGGTGCTTGCCTACAGCTCAAGAGAAGAGGAAGTCAGCCTTGAGCGCCTGGATGGAGCCCTGCTGCTAGTTAAAGGACTGAGGTGTGTTGTATGGGAAACAGAACTGGTGCTATGGGGCCTGTAGATAGGTGCTATTTACTTGGCCAAGCCCTGAACATGCCAATCAAATGTCCTTCCTATAAACTGGTACCTCCAATGGGCTGAAATGTGACCGCAAGGGATGTGTTTGTGTATGTCATGTAAAACCTACCATGACATATACAAGCCTTAGGAGGTGGACTCAGTGAAAATATTTTGTAATCACTAACACTTAGTGCATCAGAATTTCTCTGTTTTTTGTTTGCTGCTTTTAGCTTAGTTAGTCAACAGGCACACTACTACCCTCTAATGATCTGCATGTAATTTGTTGAATTGTCTTTGCAATATAGGGATGTGTATTGTCAGTATTAGCTCTGCAATGTTGTGACTTTGTTTATCTTCAGTGCCTCTGGAAATTTGACATCAATAACTTGCACCAGGTTGCAACGCAGTGAATTGCATAGTACACATTCCAAATGTACTTGATGGTATTAAATATGGCCACTAAAATTTTTCGTGAGGCAGGGAAGTGGAGAAGTCAAAAGTATGTTTGTTACATGAAAAACAAGCTTACGAATTGACTTTCATGAACAGACATGGACCAGGTATATGCCACTACACCAATCCAATGTGGGTCATATCATGTCTGCTGTCTGAGCACAGGGGCTCGGACAGCTGGTGGCTGGACTCTTTTAATCGGGAAGTCAAGTGTGTACGTATATCGCTGCATGCCTTCACTGGAGGTAGAACACTAGAATGCCAGGGAGGAGAAATAAAACTCTGGAGAAAAGCCATTAAGTCCCACTGTGACCCTAGGTAGCTTTCAGCTTTTACCCGCCACTCCAGAATGCACATCCTCAAGCAGGTTCTGATTCTTATTCCATTTGAGCTCACACCCTCCAGATTTAGAGAAGTACTCATTTAAATGTACATAATTTTCTCCCCAAGGTACACTTTCAGTTTCTGTTTAAGCCCTGCGGTCTTAGCCGAGTAGCATCACTGCAAGATTTATATAAGGACATCTCAAGTGCTGTGGGAAGTGCACTTCTTTGTTTTGTTCTGTGCACGTTTTAATCTAATCGTCCAGTAAGGAGTGGCCAAAGGCAGACATGAAAATGCCCAGAACACATCACATCTTCAGACCAGCCCGAATGTGTGGGTGTTGTCTGCCACTCTGGTCTGCAACACAAGGCAAGCAAGTAATTGTTTTAATTTATAGTCTGCTCAGGCAAGTTACCTACTTCACACATAATATGTGTAATATTATTTGATAAGGCACATGTCATCCTGCCACAGAACAATTGAAAGCTGCTTTAAACTTGCACCTTAGACCATAGTACTTTATAGTCAACAAAACACCTTCTGTGGTCCATCAGCAGACTGTCAGAGAAGATCATTTCCTCAATATGCAGTATTTTTTGAATAATTGAAAGTTTTTTTGTTTTTTTTTGAATGTTAAAAAAAAACAAATACTGTATGTGTGTCTTCTGTGTCAATTATTAATTTTTTCCAATAAAAATCCTAAAATGGCAAGGAATATGATCATGGGAATTGCTGTTTGAGGACTAATTAGAAGGTTGGACCATAGATACTGACACAGATTATTCCCATCCTTTTTTGAAACCTGCATGTTTTACCAGTTGCCATGTACTCATTAATTTGAATATTGCTGTGCAAAAAAGGTTACAAAGACACAATTTTCCTCTTCTTGGTCATACCATATGGTTAGAATGTGGATAATGACCATACGGAATGTGGATATTGACTAGTGATACCAAGAAATAAATAATAATTATATTATTTAATATTTTACTATTTATGTCTTGGCTTCTATTAACTTTTGACATCATTCTGAGGGCAGACAACAGATTTTTAAGTTCTGGGATCAAGAGATTATTTTCAGTGTTGTATCTGAAATGCTGTAAGCTGAAGGGTTAAGCTGTAAGCTACACAGTCCCATGGAAATCTTAACCACCCATCCACACAGCAATGCTTCAAAAGAGCATAAATTCAGCTCACAGCTTTGACTCGCACCTCAGCAATGGTGCTTTGAAAAGAAAAACCTTGTTTTTACAAAGACGACAGATTTTCTCTCGTTGCAAAATCAAAGGTCAACTTTTTAAACAGCTTCCCTCCTCTGTTGTTCTTCGTTTATTTTATGCTGATACTGAATTTAAATTGCTCCCAGCAACACGACTGCAGCAAAAGAACACCCTTGGTGTCTTTCTCATGGGCAATACTGTTTTCATCAAATCACTGAACTTGTGTGCAACAAAATGTGAATGGATGGCTGATTTAAATTGGCATGCTGTTGTGATTGAAGGACAAAACTGAAGCAATACTGCATTAAAGCATTAATGTTGACGTCATGTGTCCTCTGTGTGCTTCTTATTGGCTTCTCCCTGACGTGATGTCTTACATTCATGGACTGAATTAGAGCACTTAGTTGAAATTGCTTCAGTTGGAGAAAAAAACACCTAAGTCTCTTCTCTCCTGGCAACGTAGTGTCTGGTGATGCTGAAGTCTGGAAACAAATGTGGCGATGATTCATGTGAGGCTCAAACATGGACCTCCAAGGAATGTTCTGTGTGAGCACACAGGACATTTTAGAATTTGTTTGATGACCGTAAACTGAGTCGTGTCTCTGCACAACCTTAAAAGCGACGCAGTCATGGAACGTTACGGGCAGACAGCTCCCACTCCGCAAGGTCGCCCTTGCGCTCTTGCCAAAGAATGCTCCTCCAAGAAGTGCGTCCTGAATCAGCAGTCAGCGGGGTCCTCTGCTGTCAGCACACGTTAGGCCCCAGTCTGTCAGGCGGCCTTGCCGCCCGGCTCCACCGTGAATCATTCCTGTCTGGAATGTTGTGCGCTCCGTCTGGAAACAAGGACTTGCATGCGTCTTTCCGTGGGGCCACTCAGAAGGGGATTGTGTCAGGGCTGCGGGCTTACAGCATTATCCAAATACAGGACAATGTCTTTTTTTCCAGCTTCCTCCGATGGCCTTTGTTTTCCTATTTATGACAAGACACTGACAAGTGAGGTAGGGTAAACATCAAAAATCATCGCAAACCCAGCCAACCCAAAACAGTGACATGAAATATCTGTGCATTAAATTTAACCTATGTCAAAGTCCCTTTTTATCCCGTGTTTGAAGAGTTCAGCTGTCCTCGGAGTCTGCTGAGAAGGCATGTGAGATCTGAATTGAAGATAGCTCATGGTGCAGAGCATGTTTAATGCTTATGTGCTGATTAAAGCATCCAGCAAGCTGTTGTGTGTTTCTCCAAAAAGGAGGAATTTGGGGCTTTTATTAATGAAGATGAACCTTCACTGAATGCGAAGCAGAGCTGCAGATAGAACTATCCGGTGGATTCATTTGCTGTCTATTGCTGCATTCATTCCGTGAACCAGCAAACAAGTAACTGCTGGTAGTTGTAATTTTACTGTAATCTTATGATGATGTTGTCACATTGCTCCAGTATTATGAAATGTTGTCAATCCATTTGAGGGTGAGTGCTCTCTCACTGACTGTTTGAACAACAATTTTCAACTCTGTATCACATGAGAGTGTGCGCAGGTGGCAAAGAAAATGGAACAAGCGACAATACAAATCCTTTCTAATGGCAATGAAGGGCTGGAAACGAATGGGCAAGAACATTGATTAGTGCCCATGACATGGTCATGCATCAGTACACTAAACAGAAACACTCCACATGATCATGTCTTACTTGCATGTCATTTATGTATTGCCTCTTATTTACTTTAATTATGCAGCCTGTCTCCTGGTGCCAGCAATGTGTTATGAATAAAAACTTGAAACACAAGAAAGTGCTTGAAAATCTGTTGTCCTCTTCCCTGACTGAGGTTATATGGATTATGCATTGCAAATTGGCACAGTTTACTGAGAAGTAATGCACAGCTAGCAATGTGACTGCGTAGGTGCTCCTCCGCAGAGTGATCCTCCCGGGAGGATCAGTGTCACAATAGCTGTCTGTGCATGACGCAACGAGACAAGATGATCCTGGCGGGTGGTTGTGCGACATGTTTGTGGGGAGGGGGTTGGGGGTGCCGCCTCTCTTGTGCTTTGTGACATGACCGTGTGCAACCACTGATTCTGCATTAAAACGCGCCGATGCACGCTGCATACCTTTTCGAAGACAGACATGAGGACCACGGTGAGCTGATCGAGGGTTGTTAGGAATATTTGTTCATGCCACAGTCATAATGCTTTTCTGTGTTTTGTACATCTTTGAAACAATTGTAGTGCAGCACACATAAGAGTTGTCATAGCAAGTTTATCAGATAACTATTTTAGATGTAGTTCATCCATAAACAGTCAGGGGCAAAGGGTAGCAGTGTTTCATTCTCGGACCTGTGGGTCTTGCTTCAGGTTCTTTTAATAAAAAGGCATGCATACAGGCAACTGTATAGACTTCTTTCCTTCCAGCCAGCAGGTAACCTTTTTACCGAGTAGACGAATTGCTGCAATGTTAGAGTGATCCTGCGAGAATGTTTTGTGTGCCGGGATGTACGAGAGGGTAAGAGGTTAACTTTTGTCTGTCTGCTGATACGCTGTCAAGTCATTGTTTGAGCTGCAGAGGTCAGGTCATGCTTCAGAAGGCTTATTGTTCCGTGTGATGAAAGCTGTGCTTTTTATGATCTCTGCACTGATGTATACACTGGCGGCCTTGAGCTCCCATTCACCTCTTCTCCTTTCACATAGACGTACCCGGCCAGCAGCGGCGGCAGCAGCAGCAGCAGAAATGATGCACAGCTGTGTGGATCCCAAATTTTAAAAAAATCACCTCTTTGAGGTGACCCGTATGTCAAGTAGCCCAAGGCCAGCATTTTCAGTGAAGTTGCTGTGGAAACCTACGTGCACACCGTGCCCTGCTTCTCCAGAAATCCCTCTCAATCCAGCTCAGCTCATTAAGTTTGCAGGGAGAGCTGGGGTAAGGGCTGCCTGGATGCTTTTTAGAGCGTGGTTAATAAGTTGCAGGACTACAGGCTTTGTGTGCACCCGAATATGCTTCCCCACAACTGGACCATGCAGCAAAACCGCTTGAACGGTTGCAGTCTGATTCCAGCAGCATATGTGTTTAATGGACCGCACATGCGTTTAGTGGCACTGTACCGTTGCATTCACAAACTTGTGGGTGTGTCAAGATCCAGTGCTGTTTTCCTCATTGTAAGCACCCAACATAATTAATTGCTAGAGATAAATTGGCCTTTTCGGTGACAGTGGAGCGCTACCAAACATTGCCTGCTGCTATGGCAACCGGGACTCTCTGACATTTTCAGCGGTGGCATCTCTGTCCTTCTGCGCGCCTGACCTTTGAGCGGAGTCGGAGGCAGAGCAGAAGTTGCCCCGGCTCGGGCGCCTGGCGTGAATGGCTGTTTTCAGCACACCTCTGGGCACTGTCTCGTCCCCGCGGTTGTTGTTCAGGCACCGAGTGCCAGCACTGAGATTCATGTTTAATTGAGCGAGACCAGCATTAAGAGCAAGGAGATATTAATGAGTCTCAGCGCCATTAGAGATGACTCTCGTAATTGAAAAGAACGCCACTGTCATGGGCACCTTGCCTGGTCGGACAGATGGCGTTCTCCATTCTTTTGAGCAATATGGTTTGCTTCAGTGTGTTCCCATCGCCGAGACAAAGACTCCGCTAACTTTCCGCATTGAGGGCTGTACTCAGTGAATTCTACCAAAGGGTGGATGGCAGAGGAGCAAACTGATATATTTTGCCAAGCGGTGGCCACCTGTTTTATTTGCCGTAGCCATTGTTTTGTTCATCTTGGAACAGAACCAACGTACTGTTTGGTTGGGCTTATTGGTGGGTATGTCCAATGTCTCCCTGTTCCAGATCTTGGGAGGCGGAACAGGTGAATACATGAATTTCATGTGTAGTTGGTACCAAGAGCTCTTACTTAAAGAGGCTTAGGCCCTATAAGACATGTCACTCTGACAGGAGACAACCTCAGTGTTGATCTGACCAACGCTCAACAGTGCAATTGCGCACAAATGCAGTTTGCATATATACACCAATGCTCGTCTCATTTGGTTTAATGAAGTTCAAGTTGGATAAATGTAAAAATAGCATTCAAGTTAGATAAATGTTGAAATAGCAAGTGTTGCTTTGCAAATATACAGTACGGTCTGCATAGTCCTTATAACCTTCCACCCTGACAACAAATACATGTAAATTATTTTATAGCATATATTCTTCTTACTGTACATTCAGAAAATTATATATTTAGGGAGACTCTTACTCGGCTGTTATGGCAAGCAAACAATACAACTGCTCAGCCATTTTGCGTCAGGTTTTATATGTCCTCATACGAGGAAATTTTTCCAGGTTCCAGTTCCAGGTTCAGATTTTCATTGCAATAAGCCTGAAATAGGCGCTGGGTTCCTATTCCTCTTCGTATTAGCACAAATCTCTCTTACACTGTCCTTGTCAGAGAGGGGGGCGTTTGTATGTTGTGGGAAATCTACGATCTCGGAACGTATGGCGGGCGCCCCCCTGACGCCAGCTCCCCAACCCTCCTCGCAGCTGTGTCCCTCAGCACCTCCTGGCGCACTGTCTCTCCTTGTCCTTTACGTACCTGATAAACAAACCAGGTAATTCATCTCACCAGCGGAGGCAGTGCCGTCGTTCCTGGCCGCGCTCCACGTGGCCCGAGTCTACCGCGCACAAAGGTATAGAGGTCCCGGCTCTGAGGCCCTGGCTTTGTGCAACTGGACAAATGAGAGCTGGCAGGAAGAGGGGCCTCCTGAAAGAGACGGGCAAATCTGGCATTAAACCTGCCTCCTTTGCACTGTGCATGTTTCTGAAGAGGCAAACTCCTACGATCGAAGATGATTCTCTGAGGTGGATTGGCATGTTTTACCTTGTGATGAATTCCTGAGTTGGACTTAAGCGCTGTATTACATGTCGGAAACTTAAATTTAGTTCTAAACTCTAAATTTAGCATTGACACGTTGTTCAAGTCATTGTCCTCTATAATCTGCTCAATGTGCGGTCTGCGATCTGAGGAATGAGGCATCGTCAGCAACCTATATAATGTATGGGTAAGCGGCTGCGCTCGCGACTGAGTGTTTAGGCTATGAATAGCGCGGGCTGACATGACGTGTCCACTCGTGTTAATCACAGATGTCTGATCTTCCCCCAGTCCGCCTGTCACCGCGTCGCCCGTGTCTGAGGGACAGTGGGGAGTCTGGGTAGGAGTCATCATGATGACGACTGTCAGTCTGCTCAGGTAGGAGCGGCAGTGTGCTGTAAACCCCGTGATCACACTGTGGTGGTAATATTCACAGCTTGGCTCTGGTCCGACTACACTTGTGCTGCAAGATTTTTATTTTTTTGGATGCATTTTTTCCAAAGTAAGAGTGTTTTCATAAAAATGCAGCCTTCTGACCTTTCAATGGCTGTGTAGATTTATTAATTCTACTGCCACCGCTTTATTGCAATTGCAAGTAAGTAAATGACAAACCTAATTATTATTCAGATTTTAAGTATGTCTGGATTGTGATGAGAACAGGAAAGCAAGCTTTCTCTCTATTGAGGGAATTATGAGGGCTTTGTTCCAGACATTATTACAGTCATAGCAAAGATATTATAATGTGTGTTTGAACACTCTTTGCTTGGATATCATGTTGCCTTGTGTGTGTGTCAATGTGTGTGTTAGTGGAGTACACCACAACATTGTAGTAATGCTACAGCCTAATCACCTTCAGCACAGAGAACGCAAGTGTCAAAGAGCAGCGACGCTGATGTCTGCCGCCCTGTCCTCTTCTCGACATAATCACTGTGTCATCTCCCTTCTCACTCATGTGATCAATTTATGTCCCAAGGTACCTTGATTATCAAGATGCATTAACACGGATTGTTTGGACTGCAGTGGACAATCTCAGGCCTGATCCACAGTTATGCCCACAATCCCATTGGCTGGGCACTAGAGGCTTACCACAGTGACAAAGAGGATTAGCCAGTGGAACAACTGGAGGTGGTCCATAAGAGGGGGAAACGGAGGGATGACTTGGTCCTTCCAATCAGCATAACCTCAGAGCATTTAAAATCCTCACTACCTTTGCTTCACTTGCAGTGTTGAGCAGTCAGTAAAAACCAAGCACTTCCCAACAGTGCCCAGACCACTTTCTCACTTCTGAAATGGAGGCTGAGTTTTCAAATCCTAGAAGAGTGCAGAGTGAAATGTGTCCTTCTTCTGAAATATTTCTGAGATCACATTGAATTCATGCAGGGATTTCAGTTTGATCCCAGATTAAAGTGTGTCAGGGACTGAGGTATCAATACCAGGGGAATGAAAACTCGAGATCTTATGGACAAATTTAGCCACTTGACGGGAACCAGCGTATCAGATGTTTATTTCCGCCTTTTAATCTTATCTCCAGTTTTTTCTCCAGAGGCACAGGTCTACATCATGTGAAAACACTGCAGTCATGTCTCTCAGCAAGGCTAAAATGAAGCGTACTGCAGTGTGGGCTTATTTTTTGCTGCCTTGTGTAACTGAACTCTGTGCGCAAATTGTTGTCTTGTGTGCATGTGTGAAATAATTCCCTGTTTAAGTATAGTTTGTAGGCAGATGTAGGGAACAAAGGGAACAAGGTTACAGAAAAAAGAGTGGGTAGTATTGAGGTTTTGGATGTAGTGCAGATGGTTTTATTTTGGGATGCAGTATGTAGCGCAATGAATCAAATACTAATTTTAACAGTTCAATATCCATCAACGCTGAACATGCCCATGTGCATGTTTTTGGAGCAAAATATATTTTCTTTTTCCAAAATGCAGTGCACATGCTAATTTAAGAAAAGGATACTGGTTTGGAAAGGAACAAGGGCTAGTTATTCACACCTATAATTTTACCTAAGTATACTGTAATAAAATATTTCATAGGAGTAGGGCACTAGCACAGTATAACCTCCAGCTGTGATGTATCATCTGTAGAAGTCATTTTGAGTAACTGAGCTGTTGTAGTCATTAAAGGTTCAACCAAGGTTCGGCTAAATAACAGTTTGTTCAACAAAGGCGTTGAGCAACCTTTCTTCAGAGGCAATCTTGCAACCTGCTGGGACAACATAGTGCTTAAGTGATTATTGAACTGGATATATGCCACAAAATTGTATGGGTTTGCTTAATGATTAGGACAAAGCAGACTCATTTCCTTTGCAGAAGTGTTTTACCTGAAATGCTTTAGTAAATATTTTGCAGTGCAAAGGGCAATACATAGCTGTCCTCTATAAAGCTATTGCCTAAATAACTACAAAACATCATGCATCCTCTCTGTTTATGCATGTCCAAGACTGTCTGGAAAAAAAACACACTCAAGTTTCTAAGGAACTGGATGCACATGATTAGCACAGAAACTGGAAGGACCAACTAATGGGTACTTATGCATGAGAGTCAGTGAGTAAATTCACTTGCCTCTGCTCTTTTCTCTCATTCACAGAGCTAGTTAAAGCCATTGGGGGCTATGCAGGCAGCACAGAGTCAGAGGGAACCTCTGTCTCCAAATTGAACAAACTCAAATACAACCTGAAGGCCGCTACTCTGTTACTCTGCACATTAGAGCAGTGTTCTTGGTAATGCTGAGATCACAGACCCTTAGGAGGGACACTCCTTTAGAGCGCGTTTGTCTCTCTAGAATGACATTGGTTTTACTTCAGATGGTTCTCATGGTGACGATCCCTCACGCTCAGGTCAGTGAATACATTACTGTCAGCGCTTGAAACAATGTATATTGTGGATGCCAGCAGTCACAATATTAGAAAATATTAGAAAATATGTGAGACTTGAAATTTTACTAATCTTACAAAGCAGTAGTTTGTGTATTAGCAATACTAAGCATTGGATAGCTGAAAAATTTTGCCATGGTTCAAGTTCTGAAAACTGACAAAACAGACATGAGAATCAGTTGGGAATGGGTTTTAGGCGAGAAATATTTAGGGATATCAGCATTTTTCTTCAAGATCACATGAGAGTCATAGGAACGGGTGAGCCTTCCTCAAGCTTTATTGAGGTCTGATGAAAAGCATCAGGCAATTGCGATGAATTACCTCCTCTACAGCCAAAGCAATGTGGTAGCCGCAGGCTCATGCCTGACTCCAGTTCTCCACAGAAAGCCACTGCGGAGCCGCATTTCTGATTTCAGCTCCCGTCCGTCTCATTTGTCAGATGTTAGCCTAATCCCTTTTGACACGTCGCACACCCTGACAGGATTTTATTTTAGCCCTTCTGAAAACAACCCGCTCGTTCCGCCACACGCCTCAGCATCACAGCTTGAAATCTCCCTCAGCCAAACAGTTCCAGTTCATATTAAGATCTCCGCTTTGATTGAGCACGGCTGCCAATTTCCTATCCATTGCATCCGTGTTTGACAGAAATTATATTTAAAAGCGTCTTCTCCTCTCTGATTTTGTCTGACTTTTTTTTTTTTTTTTTGCAGTCATCTCATTACACACATTTCAGCACAGAAATTCACTCCTTTAGTTAGGTGAGGCAGGGCCTGTTTACTGTTCAACCCCATTTCTGGTTTGTGTCATGATAAAATATCTACCTACACCACCACTTGAACACCTGAAACACTGCCACCTAAAGCAATGTCTTTGTTTTCCTTAAAAAATACAAATCTATGGTGTCATGCACTTGTATCTCTACTAGCTAGCTTGTACCTTGCCTGGCCAACTACTGAAACTTGGTCAGGCAGCAATTCCAATATTGTCGACTCCTTATATGGCTATTTGCTTGTGTTGTACTCTGCCTCACTTGTAAGTCGCTTTGGATAAAAGCGTCTGCCAAATGAACAAATGTAAATGTAAACCAAAAGTTGGTCCTGAAGAAAGAGAGGAATAGCCTTGTACCACATGCAATTGTCATTTGTCCTTTTTTTGTATGTGTCCATTAAACAAGTACTTGCCTGACAAAAACAAGCATCCAAAAGTCATGCAATGGGTTGCACTCTCTTTTGAAGGATTTGCTCCAGTTTTGTTGGCATTTTCATAAGTGTTTGACAAATGCATAATAATGGGTTAAATAATTCATTTGAGAGAAGCGACTCCAAAAAATCCCATTTATTATTTCAATGTATTCAACAATTCCAAAAGATAAAATAAGATTCGCAAATGCAATAGATTTAATGTGCAAGCTGTCTGAATTTCTCTAATCCCTCTAAAACTCCTCTCACTCTCCCCCTTACTGCAGTCTCGATGGCTGAGTGAAATATCTTTGATTGGCTGAAACATAGAACACCTCTGAAAGCAGCACAAGTTGCAATGGCACATGCGAGTGAACACACACACATAGACATATGCATGCGCACACACACACACACACACACACACATATACACATACACACACATGCACACTTACATACAGGTATGGAAGTGTCACTTGTTATGAGTTAACCAAGTTCCACCCTGACAGTGAAATACCCTTTCAAAGGATCACTTTCTGTGCTGGATTGTTTATCCCTGTTTAACAACAAGGTCTAGCCTTCAGACATGAGTCGCTCACCTAAAATATTAATCTAAAGAGCTGAATAAACATGTGTTTCAAAATACAGCCCATGAATGACACATGAAACATCTGTCCATCAATGCGGGGGCCATCAATGCATTAACTTAGATGTTTGGTCTTTGCTTCATGTGCCATTGCTACTTGAAGCCAATACCACAAGTAACATCATTGCAAGACCGATAATGTCAAAGATTTCTACATAAAACTAGAACATCTATTATACGCGGAGTCTACAATAAACCATACAGGATTCTTGCATTGCAACGCGACAGACACATAGGCCCAGAACTGGAGGCAGGAGGGCAGTTCCAGTAAATCAGGCTTGTTTTTCATTATACTAGACTGGGGAAAAAAAGTTGATGGTGCCACATTTTCTCTGCTTTTCCTGGATTAACAACATTCAGTTACAAGTCTGACACAGTGTGTTCACATCAGGTAACAGACCATCAGTGACAATATGCAACCATCATGTGGCACTGTCTCCAATGTAAAAATAAGAAAGTCAGTTTATCACATAACTCAGCCACTTGCATTTTTCTGCCTGAAGGGTTACAATCTCAAATAATATAAATCTGCACCTCCACCTAATCTGCAGTAACACAGAATGCCAGTGCCCAAAAAAAGCCTAATTGTTCTCACTAAGAACCAAAGAAGGGTATATAGAACAATAGTTGCAATGATTTCTGCACATCCTCATTTCACATTTGGACAAAGGAACACAATGAAGTGCTAAGGAGGCATATATAAAGACAGGAAAAGTATATCTTAAAAGTCAGTCAATAGTGGGTTGGGACACCAATGTCCTTTTGGCTGGCTTTTTTTTTTTTTTCAAATTCAACAAAGTAGTCGTCTGCGAAAAATAAAATCTCTGGATGTCAGATGTCTGACTGGGTCGAACAGCAGCACAGGGAGGAGGATAAGGGGGAGCTGCTGCAGGTGTCCCCCATACCCTCGTGACAAAGTAGTAGTCCCGGTGGAAACAGACAGAGAGAAAGAAAGAGAGAGAGAATGAAGGAGACAGAAGAAATGCTGTAGTCCTGCAGGCCCACTCTGCCTTCCCATTCAGTCGGCGTAAAGGATGAAACCGGAGAAGGTGCTGTACTTGTTGTTGTTGCCCCCGTGGGCCTTGCCCCCATCCAGCTTGATGTAGACCTCATCGCCTGCATCCAGGTGCAGGATAACGCTGTTGCTGGCGTAGTCGTAATTCTGGTCGGCATCCTGGGCAATGGCGCTGGCTCGAACCTGCGGAGGGAGAGGGAGAAAGGACTCATTCAGCTGTTTCCAGATGTGTTCAGGGTAAACTGCTGGGCAAAGACATAACACTATACATCCACTTGCCTTGACCAGGCTGATAGACGTAAGACAGTCATTCATTACTGTCAACAGCACTGACTTGTCTACATAATGAGAGACTTAAGAAATGTGAACATCATGGAATCAAATCAGCTGTTCTACCGAGTACTGAGATTGTTACTCATTTAAATACAGCAAGTAAATAGAACTTAGCCTACGGTTGAGCTTTGGGCCTTTTTCTGAAAATGATCATCCCATCATGGTTATTTTACATTATTTTACATCTCAATATTGGTTGGAGTTGGGGATTATTTTGAACAGTACCACAAAGCAGTAAATGAGCATCAGGAAATGAAACCCAGGAAAATGTTTTGGTTGGATATGCCAAGAACGTATCAAGCAGATGGCCTTTTGAAGAAGTTTTTTTTTGCATGTTTGGGACATCCAATTAAACATTCTCTGTTTTTCGTTTCTCAGAGAGGGACATTAGATATTCTTGAACACACAATAGCCCTGATAACAATGTGAAGAGGAACTCTGGCATCATAATGAAATCAGCATGTGAAATCAGTAGGTGGTCTGTCTTTTGTGTATTGTGTTTGGGTTGAATTCTGTGGAGCACCAATATATACTGCACCATCGTCTTCTTTTGTAAACATAAAGTTCTAGTATTGCATTAACAACCCATTCTTTTTAGTTTTTTACACAAATTTCTTCCATCGTTTCTCAGTATAACAGGGGACCTCATGGATCAACAATGGCATTGATTCTGATATTAAAAAAAAAAGAATAATCCAAGGACATACGCAGGCAAGTAGGACAGGCCTCTCATGATTGTCAGATTTGAGAATACACCTCAATAATCTAGACATCTCAAAAACATCTCTACTGCATGTGGAGATACTTTACAGAGTACTGTGGTTTTTAATTTTTAGTTTGCTTTTAGGGCTGCAAGATAACAAAAGATTCTATCTCTTCTGCTAGTAAAATAAATTGGTCCTGGAGACAAAATTATGGATGTTGAAATTTATTGCGGTCCACTTCTCATCTGACTTTTTGTTAACATGGTGGAACTAAATGTGCTTCTGAGCATGCTGGGACTACATGTCCTTCTGGACATTATCCAATGACGTAACAGTTTAGGTATATCCTTGTCTGTACATCTGGACTGCACACATCGTTCACACATGGTGTCACACATAGGTCTTGAGTACCAAACATCATGAAAGACGGTCAAGCATCTCATTGTAAAAAATCCATTGTAACAATACTGACACCATGACACATGAAGGTGCAAGAAAAGAAAAGTGCAATTTTTAAATCTGAGGTTGGAGTGGCTACGCTCACAGACATGTCGTAAGTAATAATCTTTGAAGGAATGTTGACAAAACAACAAAGTGAAATAATGAGATGCTATTAATCTCAACAGAAAAGAGCCCTCTTTTTCGCTCGCCACATAAATGCTGAACAGAAAAATACATATTAAAATGCTTAAACATGCATGAAGTATTGCATTAATATAGTTCATTTTAATGTATGCAGCAATATTATGCATTAAAATGGACCCCCTTTCTTTTCTGCCTCTTCTGCTTTCTCATACACACGCACATACACACACTTTTTGCTCTCTTTCACTGTCTGTCATGCACACCACACACACACACACACACACACACACACACACACACTCTTTCTCTCCCTCCTGTGTGTTTGGAACATCTGCATCCTGGCATAGTATGAGTTGCGTTTCTCATTGACCTCTGAGCTTGCTAATTAAAAGCTCTGTCTGAAACATTTCTGCATGGCATTGGGAGAACGGCGTGGGCTGCAGTGTGAAGCTGGTGCAGCAAAACTGTAATAACAACTTCTGCCATGTGTTTGAGTGTGGCTCAGTGCCTGCCTGCTCTGTCCCAAAAATGCCACAAATTACAACAGAGTCATCTGAAATTTGATTAGATATGATTCCATGCTGTGGAAGTTAAAATGTGTCCCACATCTCTCAGGCTGAAGCCCATATTAACTCATGTTCACCATTGTCCAGAAACAAGTATCCCTGCATGCTCTATGGTGACTAATGTGAGACAATTGCATGCAAGATGTACATTTAACACTCCGGTCTCTGAGAGATGATCTTTAATATGCGGGCATGGACCCAGTCTTTTCTTTTTAAAATCTGCCTGCAAGCTGGCTGAACAGGTGGCACAGATAAATTGGGTAATTAATTGCCTGTTTAACCAGGGCACACACGGTAGACTTATTGACACATCTGAGGTCCTGAAGCTGGCAGGGTGTTTGTATACACAATTTCCCAGCGATTAGCTCCCTGCTATGATTAATTGCATATTTGGTCTTCCAGACATGTCCTTATACTGTATGGGCAACAGGCATGAGTAGTCTGCATGTGGGTAATGCTTAATTAGTTATATCCCTCTGTACTGTTCTTTGTCCATTCAAATGAAATATTCAAGCCAGCCCTGAAAGCCTCAACCTGAAAGCCTATGAGACCATATATTCATCATTGGGCTCACACTTAGGTGCTTTATTCAGTTAGGTCATTTTTCTGATATGTGGCATCGATTATGACTTTGACTGCAGCTATTTTAAAGTGCATAAAGGAGAAAGAAAAGTTCACTATCCGAAAAGGATTTGTTTCCTTTTTTTATGCTGCAAAAACAAGTTACACAATGGGGCGATATGGCTGACAACACAGTGAAATCAAATAACAGAATTGCTTTTCCCCACGGTGCACGCTGAGCAAGCGTTTGTGGAAATCAGCAGGTATTGATTGACACATTGTGTTTCACCGCAAACCGGATTAGACAAAGCTGTCACACTCAATGAGTGACACTTTGAGGTTTTATGCCTGTTCTCCTATTTCTCAGTGGAAAGGCCCGTTCAGACAAGGGCTGAACATTCTATTTTTTGCCTTACCACTGACCATCATCAAAAAATTCCAATTACTAATGGCCAATCAACAAATACATTTTTTGCTATCTTACTTAGTGTAACCATTCTGGGAATACATGAATGATCCGCCCGGGGTGGAGGCAAGTTTTGATCGTAGCGGTCAAACCCAAGACTGCAACAAGAAGGGTTACGTTTATGGCCGCAGCGAAGCTACAATAAAGAGCGAGAGATCAATTCCTAACTGATAGCTCCACTGGCTGTATGCACCTCACGTACAGCCCGCATTCTTTCCTCGTGTACAAAAGAGAGAAAAGGCCTGACTCCCTTCCGTTGCGTTCGGAGACAGGAGACGATCGATAGCGAGGGAGATCAGGGCAGCCGCGTGCAGCAACGAGGAGAAGAGGGCTCAGCGCAGATGAATGGGAGATCCAGACAGAGACAGACAGCTGGAATCCAACCTCCTGTCCTTCTGGGTGACTGTTTGGAGCCTCAGGGCTGGAAGAAGACCTCAAATGCGATACCCAGGAGAGGGAATTGCATCTGAGATCACCTAGATACACAGACCTTTGAAGCCCTCAACTAAACAGACCACAAAGCAATGCCACAAAACCACAGCACAACATGTTTTTTTTTTATTTTCAAAAGGTTTTTATCTTTAAAAAAGATAAGAGGTAGATTAGGTGCTCTTTGAGAACTGCACATTCTGTCAAAGTGATGTTAAGAATAAAATGAAAACAAAGAATACATCAAATTACAGGGCATACGTCAGGAAACGCATGAGCTACTAATAGTATTCCAGGTATAATTTTGCACATAATTTGCTGAATGTCTTATTAAATTATATGCATTGCAAGAAAGGGTTGAAAAATCCCAGTCTTTAAACTCCACAGGATCTTTGTGTTCAGCTCTGAAGGGAAATTTGGAGAGAAGTAGGAATATTTACAGCAAATATGCTCACCTCAGGTTTCAGGTGTTAATCAGCTTCCAGATGATAAGTTTACTTGTAGAAATATACTAATTAATTTTAAATGATGAAACTTGAAAAGGTTACATGGTTTGTATTATACAGTACATATGCAATGTCTTTTTAAATATATCAAATGTATATCTGATACTTATAATATTGATATAATATTTAATCTTGCATTGTTACACATTACTGTTGAACAAGGAAGAAGTAAGCTATGGAATCTGTGGGGATAGCAATGATTTTGAAACTGGTGTTTACAGAACAGTTACTTCCATACTGGCATATCATGCTGTTGTTCCATATGTCTCATCAACCCAAATAACTGTCATGGAAAATTACAGGCTATGGAGATTTATCAAACTGATCAACTGATGATCATATGTTGATGGTTGAATGTGAGGGTGATGGTTGATAAATCGTTTTCTTTGGTTGCCGTGCGAGTGCCATGTGTTGTGTGGGTTTGTGGGTACGGTGCTGGCATTTCCCCCCTGTTGTGAGGCCTGTGATTCACAGAAGGCCTGTTGGTCCTCTATACCCTTCGTGATCCCAATCATGACCATAATATACAGTCACTCATTCTCCCCCCTCCCGTCTCCATGCCCACAGGCATTCTGTAGAAGTGAAGCCAAACACAATATTTTGCGGTTGCCCCAAACTACTATGCGGACACTTCAGATGGATAACTGGATGGATGAAATGGTAAAACTCGCTACAACTTTGCAAAGGTTCTTGCTGCATGGCTGTGGTATGCAGCACACCCCACAAATTACAAAAACTGAAAATTGAAACCATAGGGAAAAAAATTTTGCAGTGCATCTTCTCTAAGACTATAGTCAGATTTCATCACCTGCTAAAATGACCACTTCTGTAATCTAAGATCTAGAAGACATCATTTGCTTAATGCACTGGAGATAAGGTTCCTTACACTGCATATGTCTCTTTGGTTTAATGAGATTTGATTCCAAAGGAACAGCCATCCAGATTTGTTTGCAGGAAACAACAGCCGCTCTGACATTTTTATGCCCAGATGCCAATTACAGAATCAGTTGCTTTTTGTGAGACTGGGATTTGACAACTAACTTGGTATCCATTATGTCTTTGAGACATACTAGAGCTATTAGGAAGGGCCACTGTGAAAGTTCTGTAGCTGAAAGCTGAATGTGGTTTGCTCAACCAAACACCTAACCCCATCCAATAATACCCATCTCTGTTCCATTGCCCAAGGGATTCCTTTGTTATGTCTCCACTCAATGTGGAGTTTTACAGGGTTTGTGGGACCAGTTCAGAAGACAGATGTAATCAGACAGTAGCTTTCCACATGCCGCAATGTCAGTGTAATGCAGGCCAGCATTTAACATGTATTAATGTGTTAATATCAATACCTACCCTTTAGCATTCTTATGGTTTGGGGTAATCCTGTATGTGGGCTGCTTGTATGTGCTGTTTAGTCTTGTACTATACAGTCTAATGTCCAATTGGTTTTTGAAATTCATTACAGTCATTTGCTGGACATACAAAATATATTCAAAACAGTAAGTTCATGTAGGATTAACTTGAATGTACAGTGTGTCGATAAATAAAAATACTGCTGCCTTTTTATGGTCTGACCACGGCAGGAGACCACTATGACTATGCAGCTGAGACATATGTTTCTGAAATACTAAAACATACCTCTTTTCATGTTATGTTTATTGCATAAAGACATAGCCAGAGTTACTGCAAACTAGCATTCAGTTGAAGGTCCACCGTTCTTCCAGTAAAGATGCTGGTGAAGGCATGACACTTCTGGTTTATTTTGCCCCCAAACCACACACGTCAAAAGAAAAGAGAGCATGGAATATCTTGATCCATTTTGGGTATAAGTAAAGATCAGTTATGACAGTCATAGGCTTTCATGACTGCTAGGATGCTCCAGAGGTGGGCAAACGTGGAGAAAATGTGAAAAGAAACTGTGCGGGGAAGCGCACAGTGGTAATCTATGTTGCCGTGGAGATCCGTGGGCCTTCTTGTTTACCATCCTGATTAAATCTAGCAAGTCTCATACCGATGTGCAAACACAGCCTGCGACTTTGAGCTGAGACGCGGCTATCCAGAGCATATTAATATGAACAATACCCATGTGTGCTCAAAGTTATAGCATGCTTATTATAATGTGAAGTTTCTGGGTTCTGCTTGGTATTATTAAAGCTTTTCATTTTATATTGACAGGTTGAATCCAAAGATGCAGAAATTTGCAGTGAAATGAAGATCATTTACATTAGTTTGAGAGCCATTAACAGGACTGTCATGAACTATATCTGAATAATTTTTTGTAGACAAATAAAGCATTTGGTAACATTTCCAGTATTGTTATATACCCCACTTAAAACAATCATGGGTGCAGTGATAAACTGCAGCTAATCCAAACTCCTCAAGAACAAGTATATATTTGCAACAAATGTTTTACTTACAAGAATCAACAGCTCATAAGAGCCAAGCTTATTAAACCCTTAAAAAGGGAATGCATATAATACCATACAGATTTGATACATGCTATAAAGTAGCACTATGAACACTGCTCGTACTACTATGGCAACTACAGGGCTATAGAGCATCTCTGTGTACATCCCAGGATAACTAAAAGGTCTTGCTGGCAGTGAGAGACATGTTTTAGTTTCTGCTGTGATGTGCTTGGTATTTTCTCAAATGTATGACAAGACTGCTTGTGTGCTAGCAGTATATAGCTCAACTTTCTGGCAGTCTCACCAATTTTCTATGATTTAGTTAGTGGCAGAGGTCTGATGGCTAGCACTTTCAGACAAGTTTGAATCAGTGGCAGCTGCTCAGAGGAGGCAAGAGAAACCAAGCCTTCTCTGAAAATTAATCAAAAAACATTTTTCTGTTTTTAGCATTTTTGTTGTTACACAATCATGCATGTGTAAATATAAAGCAGCATTGTGTGCGCTTATGGCTGTCATTGAGTTATTAAATCTAACAAATATTTGACCCACTCTAACAGCACACTGCAGAAGATGAGGAGAAGCCTGGGAAAAGCTGTATAACTTCATTTTATCACGTTTCATTTTAATATTAACTTTTCAGACACTGGAACATCTCTAGCCTGTTGCATTGGTGGCGTATTTTATTGTCTGTTCATCTTATGCAAATGAAACCAAAACCGTCACAGAAAAAAATGTGCAATATCAAACTACCAATATGACCAGAAAAGTGGGACCAAATGGTCTAATTGTCCACCCATAGATGGAGAACAGAGGTCACCGCGGTTGTGATTTAACCCAATTACAATTAAGAATTCCATGAGGCAGGAGCACCTCAAAGGCCACACTACCCTCTTAGAACTTGCAGTGACTACAATGGACATTTCAAAGGGCCTTGTCAGGTGGAGAGATCTCTACAACACTGAGGTGAAAACCATAGCAAAGCAAGAGCAATGGCATGGGTGATGCAGAGAGGCAGCCAACTTGTACCTTCCTTTGACTATATCAGTCTGAATGGCTGATACACAAAGGGGTGGGGTCTTAACAGTTCACAAATTCTGTCCCTTTCAAAAAGCCGGTCAACTAGCCTCCTTGGTTGCAGGTGTGAGGTCTGTCATGCGCATACACACCCATTTAAAGAGCAGAACAGAACACCACCCATACAACAAACACGACCTCCCGCCTACTCGTAAGGATATTTGCCAACAGTTCCTGTTCAGTTTCAATAGCTGTTGATAAAGGTGTGTGTCCATCAGAATGAATCAAAAACAACACAGCAGGGAAGGGATATATTGTACTGTATGTTCTGTTGAAAAATGTATTCCAGGCTCAGATATAGTATTAGGAATGTAATTTGGTATACAACTGGTGCTGTACACACTAGACAGCAGTACAGATGAACCCCGGCAGTTGTATCCACATCTCTGTCTTCTACAGGTGTCACAGCATTCAGTGTAGTGATTGGTGCACTGGTTCAAATGCCTGCAAACAAGAGCATTCACCAAGCTAATAAACACGGCACTTTCAGTGTACTGGTAATATTATCCAGCACACACAACCTTGAAAGCATTATGCAGCATGATAACAATCTACTGTTGCCTAAAATCACATGGTCGGTCTCTGATCATTTCGCACCCCTCACATTGATTTCAGTCCTTGATTCACTTAATTTGCTATTTTAGCTTAACTATCAAGGCTTGCGGCTCCCTCCTTTCTCTCAGTTACGCAGCATCTGATGTCAGTATCATTCTACTTTCAAATACCGATTGATTGTTTAAATAAATTAAGTTACTTTGAAGACAGTGGAACGGCCTGAATGAGGCGTGGTCTGCCATCTGCCTGACAGGGGCTTCTTGTTAACCTTCGGTGTTTAACTGGTTTAGAGCTCAATGGCTTAATTGGAATGCACAACAGCCTAATTATGTTTTAACAGTTATCTGTCCACGGCATAGCGAAGAGGTGCAATGGCGTTCGCAGCGCAAGGTGGGAATCTGTCCTGGCGTTCATTAAATTGATGAGCACATGCTGTCCAATGCATTCTGGAATCTGCTGTTTCTGAGCCATTTTTAACGCTGAATGTTCTTGTTCTGTGTAGTTTATTTGTGGCACAGTCCAAAAAAAAATAATAAACCTGATAACTTCAACAGAGCTGAAGAAAGGTAACAAACAATTTGCCATCTGCCTGGTAAGCATGGGAACATGCTAAATAAATTAACCAAATCAACTGTTCTGTGATCTTGTTTTTTTTCTGTAAAGATTGGATGTATCCTTGTATGCCTCTTGTTCAAAGAGCTGATGTTTAGATGTCTCTGTCAGTGATTTAGTTTGCCTTGTGCAAAACTGAAATTAGAAGTAAAATCCGAGAAGCACATTGCTAGGTCTGGCTTTGGCTCAGTTATCCCTTAACTCAGAGTGCAATCAAACCATGTGACATGGTATGACATCATCGCATAGTCATTTTGGGGCATCTAAAATTGACATCTAAAATTTCTCTCGCTTTCCTAGAGAAAAACACTACTACCATTTGCTTTAGAACATTTGGGCACAGTGGTTTTAAAATTTATGATCATATAGTTGTATCCTAGTGTCTTTACACTGCATTTTACTAAGTGAAATTCATTATTTCAATATTTTCAATATTCACACCACTAAACAAATGAGCTGCTTGTAATTCTATCTGTTCTAAGTTTTCTATCTGCCAGGTATGGGTTGACAGGGCCTACGCTATACCTGTAATACAATGTCAGCAGTTTAGGATATGGCATAAATGCCTTGTGATACAAGTTACCAATCATTTCCTTTTTCAAAGATTAACTGATGTAACACGGTTGAAGTTTAATGTGATAGGAATACGTAATAGTGTGCATGGGAGGTTTTCTTGTCACTTCAGCCTTTGCTGTTAAAAATGACAAAAGCAAAGAAAACCCATGTTCCTGATTTCTGTGTCATTAGAGTGATGAATGAGAGGGCATCTCCAAGATATTACAATTCAGAATTGCCATATGAAGATAAACACTTGGTCATAGCTGGCCTTAAGCCGATGATCAAAAATCAATTTCCCGGTGTATACAAATATGACTTGTGTGTCTCTGAAAGCAGATTGCCAAGGAAATTGGTTATTTGAAATAATCTTGCATAAAAATGATCACTTAGAATCATGCCAATGGTGATCAACCTTATAGATGTGTACTCTCATGATAACAGCTGGCATTGCTGTGCTTTTCATGATAACATCCATGCAGCGCTGCATGTTCCCTGACCTCTGTTCACTCCATTAGTGTTAGCTGTGTGTGCTTTAGGGGCATAATCAGTGCATATACACTGATCTCAATGTCATTTGGATTACCAGGCAAGTCAAAACCAACTGTTTTACACAGACCAGTGAATCTGTGCAGACTGCTAAAAATTGATGTCTGAATAAAATTATTGTTAACAGAATAATGTAGTTTAAAGAAGGCTGTTTTATTGATATACATACTATTATTGGATGAAAAACACAAAGACATAATACAAAGAGAACACCTTTGCAACTGGTATACCACTGAATTTCACATATAGGCCTTGATGTATTTAATAAACTGAGCATTCTGTATATAAAAGAAGCAAAAGAAGCATCAGAAGCATTTTGTGTAAGCGATTTTGGAAATGGGTTTTCCATGTCTACCGCTCCCTCTGATCATGAGGTATTTATATGGAGGCTAATGAGTGCAGTAACAATGATCATGCCTGGCCCCATAATACAGGATTAGCCTGTCCTCCAGTACTGAGATGACACCAATGAGATGCTAAACCTAAAGATTTACTTCCAGCGTGTAACAGCTGATTGCTGTTGTGTTAACAACACGACGGTTATGCTCATTTCAGAATGCACATTTTAATGCCACCTCGTAATTGTGCACCAAACCACATGGTGACACAGCCTGTTTTAGCAGCATCTTGGAACAGTAACTTGGAACCACTGCTCCGCTAATAAACTATTTGAACAACACAGAATGAAACGCCCACGAATTGGTTCAAATAAAACAAAAGCAGGGCCATTTTTGGCTCACATAAATGTCAGCTGCCTTCCCATTGCTATTCTCTCTGATTCATAAAAAGTCGAGCATTTACTTTGTGCAACTTTATACCCCACAGACAGCTCCCAGGGTCAGCTTTATCTACTTCCTTTTCGTACATTCTTGAAAAAGAAAGAGCCCAGAGTCTGCATGCATAAGGACTACTCAACAAGGCTTTACGATGCATAGCATGACCACACGTAAACATTTATAATGTTTTCCAGGAGATGGGCTCAGATGGGATGGTGGTTTTAAGCAGTCTTAAGCAGTTATTAATATTTATGAATGCTTCTATGAATAAAATTATTTAAAGTTATATGACATTATCCAGGTATTGTGTACACTTCATTACTGACTCTTTCAATAAAGCATCCATAAAAAAGTGTGCTTTCAAGTCTAAAACCTCTGATAATTGGAAGCGTTTATTATTTTGGCAGATCATACATAGATCATACATATTTTTTAGACTCATCTTCATGTTTTTTCATGGACTCTCCTATATATCAGTGACAACTCAGATAATTGTTTTTACTATGGCTTACTGTTATTTCTAGAGCAGATTGTCATGTTCAATACATGCTGCACAGTAATGGTTGACTGAGAGTCATTCTAATTCGAGTTTTCTTTGAAGAGGAGTTGGTAGGCATTTGAACAGAGTGAATTAGAATCCACCCAAATATCAGGAGATCAAGATGATTATACAAGAGCACTGCCATGGGCAGTGTTCCTCCCTGTCTTTGGATTTCTTTATAATGAAGTCCTATGAGCCATCCTCAGTGTCATGCTTGACTCAGCCAGAGAGATCAAAATGCACGCCTTATTTTAATCCACATGCTTACTGTTTATTGTGTTGAAACATTTGAATGCCTATTGATGGAGTCAACCATGGAAGGGGAGCAGCTGTGTCTGTCTTCCTGATGAATTATGGCTGTTATACATTTGAGAAGTGATAAGTGAATGGAGAAGAGGGGTTCATGTTGTATTTTTAAATTTTGGAAACCTCACCAATAAATATGTATGTCTAGATTGATACTGACATAGAAGGCCATCTCTGCTTGGGCTTTCTTTAGCCTGGTGGTATTTCATAACAATGTGGGTCCCCGTTTAATGGCCCAGCTGTATGTAATTAGGCTGCCTTTATTGTTCCACTCGCTGGAGTGTCAAATCCAACGCCCGATTATACACCAGATCAAGGCTAAAGGTCCACCCTTACGCCATCTCACCAGATAATCCACCAAGTGTCGCTCATGACAGCAGGGCTGCGTCTGGCTGTGTCTAAATGTTTGTGAAGTTTAAGTGACTACTCTCTGCTACCCTCTACCACTCTCCATTCTGAGGTCAGTGTTTGAGGCCCACTGGTTCCTCAGGGTGTCCAGAGTTATGTATTCTTTTTAACTGTACTTGAATCAATGCAGTAATGATGTGCCTTTGTCTTTCTGCACAGACACATAAGAAATCTGAGATGGCAAAATCGTAGAAGGTTTTATCCGTATTTTCATTACTAGGGCAGGTCAAACATTTATGAGATAATAGATTAAAAGAGATTTTTAGAAATTAATAACAACTGCACTTTCAGTTTCTTCCATTTCAACAGCAGTCTCGCAACATCTTTTCTGTGTCTGGGCTTATTCGTGCTCCAGGTCTTATTTGATTGATACCCTTATTTAGGTAAACTGTATTTCCCAAGTCTCGGGCAGCTCTTTCAGTTTAAAGGCACTTCTGAAAGATGCATGAGACAGATGGCTGATGGTAGTAGACAATTCTGATGTTGTATACGCTGCAGCTTTCACATACTACATACACCTCGGATCACACCTGGATGCACATGAATAGGCAAACAATCTTGTTCTAAGGTAAAAGTACACACAAATCCCATCTGCTTGGATGATGTCTGTGATGACTGCAGGCAAATTGGATGAACAACGACTCCTCTTAGCAACATCAGATCACCGCCACACCCGGGGTACAAGGGGCACGTTCAAAGTTGATTTGAAACAGCAAGGGGAGGGAATCTCCGAGCAGCTGGATCAATTAACTTCAGGAGAACGAACAGGGCAATAAGCTTATGAGGGGTGGCTGGAGAGGAGACATCGGAGAGCGAGGGCGGGGGAGAGAGCAGGGAGCAGGGGAGCAGTAATTGCCAGGGAAGAGACATGTGTGAGGATGGCGGAGCTTATTAAAGACCGAGACAGTGTGATTATTCACCCCAGGCCCCCAAAGAGAGTGACGCTCTAGTCATCGGTTTTAATTAAGTCTGTAACGGTTTTCAGATTAATAACAATATTAAAAAGGAAACTTAAAAAGGAACACAAACAGATTCTGGATCCGGTTCAAAGTTTTTAATTACAATTAAATACACTCTGCCTCAACAGAAGCTTCTTTTTCCCAGGTGCACAGAACTGGATTTGACTTTATTATATTGCCTCTCTCTCCCGGGCTGTCCAACTGTCCAATGGAGGGGACGACAGGAATTCCCTGGAATATTTTGCAGCCGACAAAAATTAGTCCGGGGGAAGGAACTTGAGGGGCAGAAGTATGGTACACTATCAACACATGGATGTCAGTGGGGTCCAAGGGTGCCTTAGACCTATCAAGGTTATTGGGGAGAATTTTGTGAATGTAATTTCACTCAGCATTAGAAAAACGTTAGCATGCGTGCTGATGTAGGAGGACCTCCAAAGCTCTAAAGGGTGGAGGCGAAATGTAAAAGGGCCGGAGACTTTGAATGCCGCAGCTCTGAGGATGATGAAACACCTGCATTGTGTATATCCCTGCCCCCAGCTCCCCGCGCAGTGCCCCATCCTTCACTCCTCAAAGAATGAGGAATGCGCTGCGCTGTTAAAGGCCATTGGCTTTTTTCTCGCTGTTCATCACTGACACCTGGCAAGTCCCACAACATTTATTGTCATCACTGACAATTATGGAGCGGGGGGCCTTTAAACCCTCCATAACCCACAAACGCAGTGTCCATCTGCCTCATCTCCCTGCTGCAACAGGCCCCAAATAGTCATTACTGTGCATCTTCCCTGCCAGCGCTTTGCACTTTGCAGGAATTACATTTAATTAGCAAAACGGTTAATGATTTGTAAACATTAGCCCTCCCAAGAGTGATGTGTGGGCCTGTGCATAACCTAAATATCTCCTCTATAGTCTTATTTGGGAACAAAATTAAGCACAAACAGAAGGAATTTTATAGCAACATATGTTTGTACATGATTCCTCTATCTTGTGTCAACACTTTTTCATGGCCCGTGTAAATGCAGTTTTTAAGGAACCATTCCTATGCTTCTTGCATTTTTACTATGCACTGCGCAGTTAGGTTTTTTAGCTTAGATTGGTCAAAGAGAACTGAAAGAGCCTAGGGAATTCTGCAGACAGTTCTGAGTGCAAACTTTGTTTCATGACCATGTTTCATGTTTGACCTTTGTTACTTGTCAGTGTTAAGAAGTAACAAGGCACACCTCTTATAATCTTCAATCTTCACAGTATCTTAAATATAAAATCTCATGGTAGCACGCACTCACATATACACACACATACAAGTGACTAAAGCCTGATTTGGACCAGTGATCTTCTACTGCTGGTAACTGTAATGAAGCTTAGACAAATCATAGCTCTTATTAAAGATTCACAAAGAAGTGTGAGGTAGGTGTAATGTGATAACATGAAAAAGTTTAAATGTTTAGGCTAGTGTACTGTGTCATGAGCAAAGTGTATCTTACAACATATGCCACACTGAACTCTATAAGGGCACTTGAAGTGACAGTTCAAATGGCCTGCATTAAAAAAGGAGTAAACAACTGGTCCAGCAGAAATCCAACTGTAATTGTATCTACCTCCCAGAAATATCATCTGTCTCATGACAGTGCTGTTGCTCAGGCAACAGCACTGTCTCGCAGCTATGTGGTTTTGATGGAGACATGAATTCTTGCCTACAGAGGCTCAAAAAACATTTTGTGCTTGTTTTGCCTTTTTCAGATTTTTTTGTTTATATTTTGATCAATTTTACAAGAAAGCTTTTACACATCAGCTCTTTAAATTGCAATTCATAAAGTAAAAAGTAATGTTTACATATATTTAATATATATTTTAAAATGGAAAATTACTTTTGAAAATTAAAGTTTTCAATGGTGTTTTCACAAGTATTAGAGTGCCTGATTGCTTGTGTTGTGAAATAAATACCAGTGAACAAAGTCGTTTTCTGTAAATTATGGCGAAACCAATGTGGTGCAGTTGATGCAAGGAAAGAGGGACTGTCTCTCGAATAGAAATAATTGGGAGATCCCCATCAAAAGCTATGAGACCATTGCAACCATGCTAATCAGAAAGCCAGCCTAAGGCTTCATTTAAAGTGTGGTTCATTGTACAGCAGCATACGGTAAGCACAGATGGTGGATGAGAGCTAAACCACACAGGAACGCAAAAGGTTTGTATGTTTGTCTTTTGCAAATATAGTATTAATCCAATGTCTCTGCATAACATCACGTGCCAAGCAAATTCACGCAGCATTCCAAAATAAGCAATGAACATTACCAAACACAGATGTGTTAATACAGTAAGATATGGACAAGAACACTTAAATACTTCTTCCCTTAAAGTATCCGGTCCGGTCTGCTCCAAAAATCCAATCTGCTCCACGTTATATTATTATTATTATTATTATTATTATTATTATTATTATTATTATTATTATTATTATTATTTTATTTAAAGTAGCAAAAAACGTTTAGAGAAATGGTTATTATTCTTTCTATGCACCAAAAAGAGGATATCTTAAAAAAGGTTATTAAATAACACATGTAATACATAACAGACGGAAGGCACAATATTTTATTGTGAAAGAAATAATAATAAAAAATCATTTTATTATTTGTGTTAGGCGCTCGGTTTTGGACTTCGTGAAAGTGATGAATAGTTCTGAATCATTCGAACTTTCAGACACTTTGAAACTTTACAATTCCCTCCTGCATTTTAAGGGTACATTCGCATTAATACAGACTAACTTAAAAGCAAAGGTTGTTATTGGTGTGCTGTGAATGCATTCGCTGTCGAGCATGCGTTTCAGCAAGTGAATGATACTTTTACCGTTTACGGGTGAAACGGGTACGTTTTGGGCACGCTGTCAGAAGTATATCAGTCGCCAATGAAATGAAACAGATACGATGTAAATATGATTCCAAATTACATAACTATTACATACGCGCTGACTAACATTGTGTCACATAATTTATCCTCTTGTAGTTGTGAGGGTTTCAGTCGCTAAAAAGATGTTTAAAATAAGGAACGTGCAATATGTGTGACGCTGAATGTGTCAAATGTGAATATGACTTAAACTTGATAATTAAACAGCAGCAAAATGTTGTTTCACATACAGTGACATTCTTAAGATGAGCGTTTTGAGCACACCTGTCACCGGTTGCATTCAGTTTAGTTTTCCTTCCGAGCGCATTGACAGCCAAATCAGGGATTCAATAACGTAAATTAAAGTTATTCATATAAATTAACATAAACTCACAAATCTGCAGCGCGCGTCGTTACACGGCACACATAATACGACATTTATGACATGAACCAAGGTTACAGTTCTTAGTCGTTTCACACACATTTAAGTAATCCGAATTTTTCCGTCTTTACTGCTATGGCTGATATTTGAACAAAAGCGCACTTTCCAGTTCAGTGCTTATGTACAGCATACTGTCTTGATTTGATTGCTGAAAGAAACGATAGTCGGTTTCAAAATGCGTGTGTTCAAAATGTCTCTTACTTTAGTTAATGGTAAGGTGAAAGCATACAGTAGAAAACCGCAGACACGGCGTCTACTGCGGATACTGAGATATGTTGATGGAGGGGGACGACTATTTGTCATGCAGTAACAATTCAGAGAGAATCTAACGTTTCATTGATTCGTTATAACAACAGTAATAATCGTAATCAGGAAATGACTATTTGGTGGAAACTGAACTCTACGTGTGTCTTTTAATCTGTCTCTTTGTTCATTGTCTCCCACGATCGGTTCCCACCTATCAGAGATGGAATTTAAGTAACTCAAAACTCACTTCCCAAACTAAATATCCCAAAAGATTGGTGTTTATTTTTATAACATCTTATTTAAACAGCTGCTTCTTAAACTTATTATTATCAGCATTTCACATTAGTGCACCTGCTTTACAGTACTATGAAATACTGTAGAGTTCAGTTATGTGTTATTATATCAAGAAAGTTTGGACTTCTTATATGTTAAATATTCCTCACGTAATTGTAACCAGCCTGGTTCCCACTGGGAACATTCAACGCCTTGTACAAAAGTTTACAACTCAATCAAAGGGTTTCTAAACTTCAAAAAGTTAAACTAAAGCAGACAGATATTCTGCTCCCTTACAAAGGGGTCCGTGTCTTCTGTATTATTATTATTATTATTATTATTATTATTTGTTTTTAGTTTTCTAGTCACACTGGCAATGTCAGCATTTTGGGGGTAAGTGTTATGCTGATTACACAGCCTTCCTTCTGGACTCATTAGTTGGTGTAGCTGTGTGAGGTTTAGCTCTCAGCTCTGAGGTTTCTAAATACATCACAGACAGTTTGGTATCTCCACAAGCTCATATATCCACAGAAAGAGCCTTTATGCTTCGGCGTATTTGAGATTTAATTACAGAACCCCGGATAACTTCTGCCAGAGGTTACCCATACATTGAGTGACCTCAACCCGGGGAGAGGGAGTTCAAGGCATGCAGAGACAGAGAGAAAGAGAGGATGGCAGTGCCACCCACCTGGCCGTTCTTGCAGAGGTCTGCCCACATGCTGGTGCCATCGCCGCCCCTCATCAGCACGTGGTAGATGAAGAAGTAGGTGCCCGGGATGCTGCAGATGAACTTGCCGGAGACGCCGTCGTAGTTGTTGCCCATGTTGGTGACCACGTCGTCGAACTTAAGGATCTCGTAGCCCTCGTGGGGGTTCTTGAGTCCGGCATAAAAAGCCACCCGGGGGATGGTGGTGTAGGTGGCCGTGCTGATAGCTCCATTGCCCCCTATTCCCATAATTCCAGTCCTACCAGGGTCCCCTCTTTCTCCTGGGGGTCCCATGGGCCCTGGTGGACCTGGCTCTCCAGGAGGCCCTGGAGGTCCAGGCTTCCCTGGTCGCCCTGGCTTCCCTTGCGGGCCCTGCACCAAGGTGGACGGCGGGGGCATGTTGCTGTGGTCACTAAGGGCCTCTGCCTCGGCCCGGATGCCGCTGGCGCTGGTGGTGGTGCCCTTGTTCAGGTAAGGGTCGCACACCATGCGGCAGGTGCCCAGCATCTCGTAGTGCCCAGCGTCCGTGCCCACGGAGCTCACCAGCACAGGGATGAGGACGACCAGCACCAGGACGAGCATGACCCCCACGGCGGCCGCCACCAGGGTCTTCCTCCCGATGCTGAGTCGGGGAAGGGGCTGCGCTGCCAGCGTGGGTCTCCCGGGGGCGGAAATGGTGACTGCTGTGAGGGGGGGGAAGCCTGCCACTGGCGACCGGGACGCTAGGATCCCAGGAGAGACGACAAGTGTCCGAGGAGGGAGAGAGAGAGAGAGGCACTCGCATACACTCGCCCGCCGCTCCCACAAGTGCTCACACACGCTCCGAGCCGGGAGGAGAGAGTGGGAGGAGACAGGAACACTCACCCAGAGGAGGAGCGGGGGAGAGGAAGAGAGAGATTCTGAGAGGATGGCACTGAGAATGAGAGGATGGGCAGAGAGAGGGAGAGAGAGAGAGAGAGAGAGAGAGAGAGAGAGCAAGAGATGGAGAGCACGGGAGGAATCACGGAGTCGGTTTGCGCTGATTGATTCTCAGGCAGCCCTTTTTATATGGCAGCAGCTGTGAAGCCCTCCCTCTGGCAGCGCACGAGCATGGAAGCACAGGGAGATGCACAGGCTCCTGCCTTTCCCTATCTGTGGAGAAGCAGACTGAGACAAAGGGATCCCATCACACCACATTACTTTATACCACACTGCACATTTGTTGGAGTGAAGAGCAACCCCCCCCCCCCAACCACACACACACACACACACACACACCATTAAGCATTCTCCAACTCTAATTTCCATTTTATTTATCACTTTTTTCAGCTACTTGTAAATTAAAAGCGGTCTTTTTCTTTAGGTGTGTTGAAACAGGAAAATACATGTTGATGTGCTTTAAGCATCCAGGAGTGTTTTTTTCCCCTAATGATCTGAGCCAAACTCAGGCTGTGAAATTGTTAAATAGAACTGACAGAACAATTAAGCAGAAACTTAGAATAAAACCAAAAAATAAAATATCATTAGACTGGTAGATTTGTATAGAATATAAATTGTCCTCAGCTGTCAACAACTAAAAGTTGGCAAACATCCTCTCCTAAGGAGCCCATGATTGAGCACAAAAAACATTTTAAAGTACATTCAGATCACAGGGAAGGACACCTCTGAGATTTTAGTTCAATGAGATGTGAAATACCTATTCAGATTTATTAACATCCATGAATAGGTCTGAATAATAGCAGGTAAGGACAAGGGTGCAAACAATCACATATGAGATGTGCGAGATGGCAGTTTAAGCAACACATATTAATAAAATTATGCACAAGTCATGCACAAATTTATGCCCAAGTCTAAAGAGGATGTGCTAAGGGGTTTTGTAAAACAGTTTAAAAAAACTGCCAAAGTCATGATTTGCAGTGCCTCTACATCTCTCAAAGATATTCAGAACAGGCAATTCATGAATGGTAAAGAGATGCAACGACCCACTCTGGGGGAGGGATGAGGAGAGCTTAGTGTTGGCTGCATGAATTCTGCATGAGTTCTGATGATAGTGCAGTCCCAAGGTCTTCCCACCTCAACACATCTGCAAGTCAGCGATGATACATCTGTACTAAAGGTACAGTATGCCTTTCTGCTAACCATAGCCACTCTGTGTTCCATCCCTTTCACAATCAAGAGCTCTTTTTTCATTTGCTTGAACACCTATTAAAGAGTGTTCTTCCAGCAACACAGCTACATATACATAGCATCTATTCACAGGAATTTCCTCATTCAATCGTCATCCTCCCCCTGTCTGTTAGCATTCCTCATACAGTGCCTGCTTTTGAGAGGAAGCACAGACAACTGCCACAGGCTTTCACCCTTTAGGTGACTTTGACATTGAGTCATTGCTGTGGTGTTATTGTATTTCACTTATTTTCTTCATTTCCTTTGCCAGTAGCCCCCACCTCAGCTTCCTGGCATCGCCACTTATCGGCCTCCTTTTTGTCCAATAAGGCTATTGATTTTTTTCACTTTTATCAAATAAAGATAGAAGTTGAGAAAAATCTGTCAGCACGGATGACACTGTGCCCTATAGAGTGATCAACTGAATGCTGCTGCGAAAATAATGATGAAGTTGCATCTCATACAAAGACACATCAGTTTATAGACATCTGTGTACTGAACCTGACTTTTACATGAAAGTTTTCCCAGCATTGCTGCATGTCTCACTTTCCCTTTAAGTGAGACGATACATGTTATAGTTTCTTGAAAGGTGAGTAAGACAAACCCAAGGACTGGAAGTTCATTTTACCACCAGACTTGAAGATTGTAAGTTTCTCTTTTGCTTAGGTATGTGACAGTGTGATCCGCTCTGCACTGTGCTGCAGAGGTGGAGAAGGTGAGCATTATCGTTATAAGCAGCACTCTTGCAGGTGTGGTCCAGAAGGAGGAGTTGACACTGCAGTATTCATACGCACACACTTTGATAGGATTCTCTCGAATGCAAAGCTTTGTCTGCTGAGTTCTGACAGCCTGTTCAGACAGGTGCGCAACATCTCTGCGGTGAAGTCTGCTTCAGTGAAACAAATGGCCCTCGGTGATGGTGTTCTTCACATAGTCAAAGCTAGTTTCATTTTCCTTCTTACCGACGAGTAGTCGATCTCTTTTACAGGATGCACAAAGATAAATTAGGGAGAAGAAATACTTATTGCAATGCTGAATGCAATGTATGGAACGTCTTCATTTTGGTTGGCTGTGTAACTGCAGTGATTAAGTTGCCACCCATATTGGAAAATATCCATATTTAGTGTTACATGCCTTCCACAGCTGGCCCTTCTCCAGATATGTTTGTTACAACCCAAGTTGTGTGTTGCTACATTATATTGAATTGGTCCATAGCAGATCTTCAGTTTCAGTAAAGCTTATGCACTTAAGAGGAGAAACAACACAAGCTGATGATGCAATTTTTAAAAAGGTAGATATATATTTAACTCTCCCCATTTTGCTCATATAAAGCTGTACACAACCCATACGCACATGGTTTATTAGGTGAAATGGTTTGCTCCTCCCATCTAGTATCTGCACTGGAATTCTCCTGTTCTACTCTCCTTGTGTACCCCCGGCCACCTGTTACACAAAACCATCTGCAATTTGAGCGCATGCTCTCCCCTGTCCTGCCTCCCAAATTACACGTTGATGTTCGCTTTGACCCGAACAACTTCATCATCAAGCTACAGGGAAATCAATGGTTGCATGCTGGGCCTAACAAAGAGGGGCAAATCACTCCATAACACAGACTGGTGGCATTTCTACTGAGGACAAGCGAGAAGAGGGGAATCAATGTGTATCCGTGTCATGGTTTTATAGCAATTGATTTGTCAGTGAAGGCCAAACCGTATCTTATGGTGTCAGCCTGTTCAGCCCTAAGTAGCGGTAAATGCGCCATTCATTTTCACAAAAAGCGTCCGGTCCGTGGCTCAGTGACAAACACTTAAACAATCGACCCTTCCCCACCAGGCACTGTGGGTAATTTACACAGCTCAGTGGAGAGCACCTTGTCCTGGCCAGGCAGCGTTCAGCGCCATAGTGAAATAGTAAAAACGTTGTGAGAGATCTAATCCTCCTGTGTGTTTAAATTCAATTTTTAAAGGACTCAAATTTAAACAGATTTGCATGATGGTGCTACATATCTGATATTCTGCATGCATAATACATGTTGGGCCAGCAAAATACCAGGCTTCTATGTAAATGCGTCTCCCTAAAACAGATCATTATTCCACCTAAATCAATAGACATGTAAGGGAAACATGATGCTTGATATGTAATTCAGTTGAGTTCATCGAGCCTGAGCTGCTCTCCCTTGAGACGTGTATAGATTACTATTGTCACGGCAAGACATTTTCAACACTATTCAAAAGTTTCAGTTGCTCTCCACGTGGCCCTTTTTGTCACTAGACTTTGGCTTGCAAGTAGGCACTGCAGAAGACAGGTCATGCCTGGAGCAGTTGCTTGAAATCTGATAGCGATAAAGTCTCAAAAAATGAAACAATCCGAGAATGAGCCAGTGTTTGGCAGCAAGTATGAGAATATAGCAGAAGCATAGCACTTGCGAGGCTGTTAATTGCTGTTCATCTAGGAGACAATACGTTTAAAATAAGCGGCATCCCACTTACTTTTGTGGTGCGGAAATCTGCAGCCAGGTGACAAAAGTGATGCGACTGTTTTCACAACCAGCATTCTTGTGAACACAGACACATCAGACAGGCTAGAAAGTCATCCAACAACTTTTATATTATAAGGAACCCCATCTAAATGAGTTTTCTCTCCACTATGCTATTTCTGCTTCCGAGAGGAACAGATCAATCTTAAGGCAATTACGGCATGCGCCTTTCAGCTGTCCTTGTGGTACTCCTAGTGCGTTGGTCCCCTGGTTCAGTAGTTGACACTCATTTTAATTATAAAATGTGAACAGTTTTACCCTTTACAATATTTCTGCATAAAACAGTGCAAAACATTTCTGCATAAAAGCATCAATATAGAATATTTTTATTTTGAAAATGAAAAACATAATAGCATACTTGCTTAAAAATTGTCTCTCACATCAGTCATTGGGCAGATAAATAACACAGCAAAAACAACAGACAATATGGTCGTGTTTTCATATTCGTACCACCCAAATGAATTACTATTTTTGGTATTGCTGAATTCTGCATATAAACTGGTCAGATAAGTGTGGGGGAATTTTATGGAATCAACGATGTGCCACCCAACGGCCACCCATGGTATGAGCTAGTCAGTCAGTTTAGTGGTTCAGACCACTACCTATCTAGGTAGCTAACTGGCTTGCAATGTGGCCCTACATACTTTCCCACTGCTCTGGCTATTGTGTCAGCGTCTCATGTCTCTGCCGCTGTCCGGTAGGCATTTTTTTCTTTTACAACAGCATTTTAAAATGGTCCTGGTATGATTCAGTGTGCGTGTATAATGTTCAATGTAGCCTAGCTAACTAGTTAACTAACTAGTTACTGTTTCAAATGTAACAAATGTTACTGTGACTGAATTGGCATGTTGCTTGCCCCTTTCAAACAACAGTAGTAATAATAAAATGAATACCTTTTGAATTTGTTGGCTAGCTAATTATAATATCTTCAGATGAAATGAGCTTGCTGTATTAACAGAAAGGTACATCCTAGCCTTCTTTCCTAGCTATGTTATATAGGACCACATCATGAAGATTTTAAAAAAGAACACCATTTGACAAGGGACATTATTCGCAATGATCAATGAGTGTGGTAGGGTATCCGAATGAATTTTTGACACAGGTTGAGTTAATTATTGAATGTTCATTAATCAATGGACTCTGTGCCTCCATTCACACCTCTGAGAGAATATTATACATATGTCATGTTTAAAGAAAGTCAATGCTCAACATTTTATGGATACTCTAATCATGAAGGGTTATCAAATGTGTGAATTTGTGAAAGAGTGAATTTATTCAAATGTGAAGTTCAATATATGTCAAATATACACTCCATTTTCTATGTTTGTTTTCACTTGGTTTTGCCTGTCTAGTTACCAACAATGTTGGTACACATGATGGCCAGCGTGGAGCACAAACTATTCAACCTTGAGCAAATGGGTTGCGGAGAGAAAGCAGACTTGAGTGTGTCTTTGAGATACACCCTCATTTCCAGCAAAAACGCCCGCATTTTGGGCAAACTCTGCCCCAAACGAGCATCTCACACATGGGCTGCCGAGTTGTAGGAGGCACGTAACTCCCCGTGGAAGCATTCTAGTGGGATTTAGGCTCATGTATCTCAATGTATCCCATTTAAATGTTATATATGTTCCATGGTATATATATATATATATATATATATATATATATATATATATATATATATATATATATATATATATATATATATACACCATGGAACATATATATATATATATATATATATATATACACCATGGAACATATATAACATTTAAATGGAGTCACTGACCATGGGCAATGTCATGAATAGATGACAGAATCATCATGTTGATCTCCTCTTTCAAAGGACAGCATTAAAGTACAATGCGTTACATCTCCTTTTGTTTCTGCCTGCTAGCTGCTTATTGTTTTCAGAGAATACCTGGAATACAAAGAGCATTTAGTATGGGGCACATGGTGATTTGTTCTTACAGAACACCATATGGTAGCGCACATTATTTCCAGGTACATGTGTGCATGCATATATGACCAATTAGCACTTTACTGGTAGGCAAACTATTTTGTCACACTGGTTGAGTCAGTTATTTAACCTGCAGAGTACATTTCAATGGTGCATTCCATCCGCCTTCTGTGCCGCATTTCAGACATCAGAATATTATGCAATATTCGAAGAAATTCAAAATTTTATTGACAGTTGTATCAAATGTGATAAAATGCAATGTTTGTCAAACAGAAGTCAGTCAGTTTTCTATGATTACTTTAAATGCACTTTGAGTTGCAGGGAGAAAACAGATTTAAGTGTCAGGTCTGGTTGTGGGAATCTTGGAAAATAATGAAACATGCCCTCATTTCGAGCAAAATGCCCTTATTCTGGGCAAACTCTGCCCCAAACATGCATTCTCATGGGAGCTTAAGTGGCCCAGGTCTTAATTCACTACAACTCTCTGTGGAAGCCCTTAAGCAGGGTTTATGCAAACCTATCTCAAGACTGAAGTAGCCCCTTAATTACTGCAGTCCAACAAATAAAAACAGTCAATGCTATGCAGCTACACATTTATACATGAATAAGATGTAAGGTACTTGAAAGTACTCACTTTGTGAGGATGTTATGCGATGTACCTGTCAGCTCACTATCTGTAGTTCAGCAGTAGATCTGTTCTCAGGACCCCATAGCTATGCCTCTCTCCTGAGGGGCTGGAGGCAGCTCTGAAAGCAGCTTCATCACTCTGTCCAGCAAGGAGAATGTCAGGCAGCTTTGACCTGGCCTAGTTTACAAGAATGAAAGTGCTCTTTAGGGGGTCAGAGGGAATGGAACAGCTGGCCCTGCATTTTTGAAGCTTTGTAGGCGCTAGCATGCAGTTTCTAGTTATTTGGGGCTTGGTGGGATTCCCATCATCTGTTTCTTACTGTAACTGCAGCCAAATATACAAATACTTTCAGCCATTTACAGAAGGGGCATTGTATGAGTTTACCAAGACCGTTGAGCTGTGTGTTGAGGCCTTGTTCGAAGCACAAAGACAGTGGAGTTAATTTGTGTAGTTCAGTTTGATGGTAAATTTAACTAAGCTTAATGCTTTCAAATGTCAGAGTGCCTGTCTGATATGGTAAATGCTTAACAGTGTAACAAGTAAGTTCACACCTAACATATGAACTTATATTTGAATACCTTCTCCATATGAACTTTAAATATGAACTCTAAATACCTTCTCAATGTCTCCACTAATGATATAGTGTGGTAAATTTATGTCTGTGAAAAAAAATCTGCCTCCATTTTGTCCTTAAGTCTAAACTCACTGCCACAGCTAAACCATCCAGGGTTTTTGTGTAACGGGAAACATCGTCTCTAAAACATCACAGGAAAAAAACATTTGGGTTTTCTCTTGATTTTTCTTCTCCATTATTTGCCCTCTTCTTTTTATTAGCCATTATTTCTCCTGTTGCCATTTCCTGTTGACATGAGAGGTCTGAGTACTTCTGTGATTTCATTTGTCATGGTTGTTCAGAGAAATCTTCCATTCAGATTTCACATTTTGCATTTTGGTAACACCACTTGAGTGTCTGGTTATTATGGCACTTTTGAAAAATAACCAGGTAATGCTCACAGTGACAAAGAGATCTGATTAAGTAAATTCATCATTATCACTTTCTATCCATATTTTTACTCAGTTTGACCTATTGATTTTTGGCTTTTTTACCTTCTTCCCCTGTGTTGTTGCTTGTATGATGGACAGCAGTGAACACTGGTTTGAACACTGGTTTGAGTTTGAGTCCATTTTTCTCAGAAGAGGAATTAGCCGCTTTTTCATTGAAGGGCTTTCTACTGTTCTTTTTAACAAGCCATGCATTTCTTTTAGTTTTACACAAATGTATGTGCTAGAGCTGATTAATTTCTCACTGCTTTCCACATTGATCTTTATGGAGTCAAAGTAACTGGTGCCTCAGAACCATTTGTCACCATGGCATGAATCAGCCTGGTGTCATTTTGCAGTAAGTCTTTTACATACAACTGAGCAATTGAGCAACAGAATTTTTGTTCACCCTGGGGAGATAGACACTGTGGTAGCAATAGTAATTTCAACACCACAACCTGGCTAGCTAAATAGAAAATATGTAATAGAACTCCTTTTAGCACACCACAAAAGTCAGTAGCCAAAGCTACATTAGCTAGCACAACCTGTGGTTGTTCACACAAGAGATTAACAGAATGTCAAAAATTTGCCAAGTTGTTCATTATTGGTGTGGCACAATTCACATTGCACTAGACAAAGTGGCCTTTAGTCATTGTGTAGGACTTTCATTTCTTTTTGTTTCCCATGTTCTCCTAATGGGCCTAATTTAACTAATTAATCACACATAGTAAAAACAAAGTCCCTCTTTGGACACTTGGACACTTTGAGGCAAAATACACATATACACATACACACACACGAGATTATATATATATATACAGTATATATATATATATATATATATATAAAGCACACATATAATTTTTTCACTTGAAGATTCTGACACTTAGAAGAATCACAAACAGATAACTCAGCTAGAGGTTCATGGCATATCACCTAATTTACCAGTGCTGAAAGACAAGCAATCACTAATTGTTAGATGGATCTAAAAACATACTGTATACAAAGCCCCCTCACCTCTTATGTGCTTGTCTTATTTAACCCATTTCATTAATCCCATTTCATACGGTTCAGCAGACCGTAATGACACTTTTAAGTCAGAACATGCTTTTGTTTCCTTTGTCATGGCAACCAAGCAAAGGCAAGGATAAAAGAAACTCTTGAAAAGAAGAAAGAAAATCTTGAACTTAATATACAAACAAAAACATTTTAAAGAAACTCCTTAGAGTGTCGGAGGTGTATAGGGAAAGCACAGGGTAGAGATACAAAAAGGATGTCGTGGGATGGATTTCATGAACTTGGATGGAGTTTAAAACAAGTCAATAAGTAACTAAAACACAAAAGATTGCGCCATGTCTCCAGCCTCTGTTTCATCTCTGAGCGCTTCCTCTGTGTCTCCCTTCGGCACAGGCTTCTAAAATAAATCCTTTCACAAGCAGCAGGAACACAGCCCTGCTCCAACTCGCTCCTTGAAGAGTGCTTTGAAGGGGGACGAAAGCAGGAAGTCACCCGGGCCGGCGCGGCGTGCGACAGGAAGCGATACTGAGATGACAGGGGAGTTCTGACCCGCCTCTCTCCCTGAAGCCGGCCGCCTGTCATCCCACACAAGCGTTCCTCAGAGCTCAGGGTGTGCTCCAAGCAGCAGCAGCGGAGAAAACAGCACGGCTAATTGCTGAATGTGCTGGGGTCCAGCACAAGGAGTGGTCCCTTGGCTCCAGGGTAATTAATGTGTGCGGAGGACTATTTGCTCTGGGCTTCTGCTCATCTGTTTTGCTGAGGCAGCTTTCTAAACGTATATGCAGGTGAATGTGGTGAGGAATAGGGAGTTTGACTCAGCAGTAAGTCTTATGAACTTGTGGTTTTGAACAAAGCTAAAGAAGATATATGGGTGCTCTCCCACTTTGTTCCCAGTGGTAGAGTTTATAGCTAGGATAAAGCAACTGCATTGTGTTCTGAATTTGTATTGTTCATTGCTGTATTGTATGCCGTTATATCACTGACCAGCACTGACCTGCTTCTCAGGTGCAGTTTCAGGTCAGTTTATGTCCATTTGCATTATTTTATTTAGAATATTTCCTTTCATTTATTTGTGTTATTGTATGGTGAAGCGCAGAGATCATCAGCAAAGGTATGGTTTCTGTATTGTTTCATCTTAAATATAGAAAAATACTGCAAACAAAAATACTTTAAACAATCCTGTCTCAAATAAAGAGTAACCTGATAATTAGGTGACCCCATGTTCAAAAAAGCTTTTAATTTTTTTTTATTACAAACTGCACTAACATAAGAAGTGGCATGTGTGCCTGATATGCATCTGATATGCAGCTCACCTGCTGCCAATGGCTGTTTCATGGACTACAAATCCCACAGTGCACTAAGGAGAGCCAATGCAATTAGAGGATTGATGCTTTTCACCAAATGATAGTTTACACTTTTGTTTTTGGAAATATGTGAATAATGATTGGAAGCCCATCGGATTTCTGCATTTGTTACAAAACACAAGCTGAACTGGATTGTTCACACCTTTTATGAGGATTTTTATGGTAATTAAGAATGCTGAATTAGTGACTCAAAAGTCAGGGTAACAAAAGGAAAAAACCCTTGTCTGCTGAATTTACTCTCTGTACAATGATGTTGCCTTGGCCAGCAAAGCCACCTTTCACAATTAATGGTCGAAATTTTGCCTACTTTGCAAATATAGACTGAACTTTTTAAAAGTACATTTCTTGGGGAAAATCCACTTTATATTCTGGCCAAAACAGTAACCACTGTTTTCAATAGTCACTCAATGGGTAATTTTCTTCAGCATTTTAGCATCAGCATAATTTTTTCTTGCCTTCATATTTTTATTGAACTTGATTAAAATGAACTATAATAATATTCACATTGATTGGTATTGTTGAGACTGCTTGTCAGAAGGTTTCTTTACCTAAACGTAGAAGAGAACAGTCTGTCACTGGAAGAAAGGCAGCACTAATGGAAAAGCTTTGTAGATGATACTTTATTACTCTTGCTATTTACAGTGCAGAAGAAATCAATACGACCATCATAATGCCTAGAACACAAATGATTTCCTGGGACATCATTAAAGTACACTCAAAGATTTGCAATGAATGACAACCTTTTCAGTCACTGTAACCTGGTTTCAGTTCAACCTTTTCTTTTGCCTCTGTCTCATTGTGATTCACTAATTATGTCTCCAGTTTCCCCTAAATGGGCCATTAACATATTGCCAAAATGTGAAGTTTCCATTTTAAAAGGTATTTGTATTTCCCTCGTTACAATATTTCAGTTTGATTGCATTTTTAATTTTTCCTCCTGATATTATGGGATACTATAACTACCACTGTAACTATAACATTCACTCTGGATAAGAGCTTTTGTTAAATATATGTGTTCCAGGAGGAGGAACACTGGCTTCTGAATGGCTCAGTCAGCAAGGCACTTGTCTCTAGTGCAGATAGAGTAAGTCCTGTGACCTGGGCTTCAAGCCAGCTGACACTGACCAGGAGCTCACACTGAAGACTGAGCTGTCAGTATAAGTTGTCTTCATTCCACTGACAACAGGGGTCAACAGATTGGCCAGAGTCTTCTCATCTCACTGCTCTCAAGCTTCTTTTAAGTCGTCAAGTGCTTGCAAGTTACTTACATGACAACAGTGGAATGGGCTCCAAGCAGCACCCACATCCTGGTGGTGCACTTTGGCATTTGTAGTATGAAAACAGCCATTGGCTTGTGTTCAAGCGGATTATTGCAATGGGAGAATTGCATGCTACAGCACTTTTGCTAGGTTGTTATGATGAGTCAAACATGCAACTAGTGACTCCAAAGAGGGTTGCATAAAAGAGAAAATGTAAAACGAAAGAACACTGTCAATAGGTTTGCTGTGCTGTGCTGCTATTGTCACAAGTGACCTCTAACTTCTCAGCCCCTCCATGACTGCCACTCATGCATCAAGGGTTACCCTGTGCAATTAGGTAAATATATTCGGACACTTTCATTTGTATAACAGTTGCCAATTCTCAAAATCTTTGACCTTTTATATATTCAGAACAACAGCCTATTTTAGTTGACAGACACATGCCTCGATCTTTCCCCACAGGTAAATGCTTTGGGTATGTCTTTATATTGAAGGATATTTCATATGAATTTTTGACAGAGCAGCTATTATGCCATTTATGTAACAGAAATAATTTTCTTCGTTTACACAAACAATTGTTGTAATCCCAGCATAGGAGAGGGAACTCCTGTAGCTAGTTTCACTGGCATTGTACCCCCACACTGACATAATTAACTGTCTCTGCATGTAAATAAACAGTCTCTGCACAACAACAGTCCAGCATTTCACTTATCGTTGCTATGGTAACATTAATATCTCAGTTGTAGTGTAAGTTCGTAAACTCCCCTTCCCTGCACTCTGTCTAGCCCATTCTCAGCCTCACAAAACTGTCAATCACAAATGGGCAGAGCTCATTTATATATCTTGTAAAAGATTCAACACCAAGATTTATATATAAATAAATGTTTGTTTTTGCACACCAGCTTTTAACAATTAACAAAATATATATTTTGTGCTAAATATTTATTTTTGTAGCTCAGATTTGAGGAAGAATAAATATGTAGCAGAATTCTTAAATCTGCAACTTTCATATTTAAGATATGAACTAAATATTTAATTTTGAAATACAGGTTTAAGATTTAAATCAGAAATCTTTTAAAGCAGTTATATATTTTTCAATTTGTCATTTAAAGGTGTCTAAAGGTGCATATTAAAATATTTATTTTGGGGAAAATATCATCTTTTTTGCGGAAAAATGTCATTCAAATGTTTTATATTATGTTTGTGTTTATTTTAAAACTAAATGTTTATTTCTGAAGTCCAAAGATTTAAATAATTTGTTAAAAAATCTGAAGATATGTATGCAATAATTTGTTTAAGGCTCCACTTAAATCTGAGAAAAAATATATATTTTTTATGCTGTATTGCGCTTTACAGTCAAGACGTCATAAGTATAGTACTTATGTGACCTGTGTCCATCCTACGGCCCATATTAACCTATTCAGGTGGTTAGAGTGAAAATTGATTCAGTTCTTCTTATGGAAATGTCCACTGCATTTGAAAATTAAATGTGTAAAAAAAAAAAAAAAACAGAACAAATGGACACCTTCTGAACGTCTTTCAACAGGACTAATGAGGACCAAGCAGAATGGTCAGACCGTAGTTCATCGTGTTCTTTTCCCTCACCACACCAAGGTCACGATGGAGGGACATTTTTCTAAGGGTAACAATGAGTCAGTTGCAGTGATTTGAGTTGGAGGGACGGAATCAAAGTGACAGTGTCCCCCTGGCCAAGGAACCTGGCCTTTTGGTGTTGCTGGTGTGTCATTCATTCTGAAGGGTGCCGAGTTGCAGCAGAGAGCCTAGGGGCCCTCAGAGGTCAGCTTGGTGATCGCTGGGTATGACTGCAATGGCCACCTCTGTGTGGAACAGGATGGGGTGGAATGAGTGGGGCTATAAGGGGCCTCACTAGAGACTGACATATTGGAGTGAGTACTGCAGTATTAATATAAAGCGGAGGTCAAGATCAGCTTCTTGTAATGGAGACAGAATCAATCGCCTGTCTGTATTCTACTTACAGAATGAATACAGAAGAAATGTATTTAATCAGCAAGCTCCATAGTAATCATGCCCATACTGTGGAGTAGTAGTGTTGTACTCCAGTTCTATACCTGAGGTGGGGCTCCCTATAGTGCCACTGAACAATGTGCTTTACCTCAGATTGCTCCTGTGAACAGTCTACTGAACAAATGGACTCAAGAATGTGTTTGTCTAAAATTGCAAAATGCACTGGAGGCAGTCTTTTGGGGGATGAAAACCTAAAACTCTTATCTCAGTCTTTTTTTTTCCAGAATGAAACAAATTCAGGCCAAAATAAGTTTTAACAACTTGGACAAGAAATTCTGGCCTCCTTTTAAATATCAAATAGTGTAGCAGGACTATATCTGATGATTGAAGAATTTGTTACTCCCATTCTTTTTTTGACAAGTGACAATCCTGATGGGATTTCAAAGCAGTTGTCAGGAAAAAAAAAAACCTGTGTGGGTCTTTTATCTGGCCCAGGGGGAAATTCTAGAATACTCTCTGTCATCCTGGCAGATACATGCCCTGTCAGAGCCTCCGCAGCATCCCAGCTGGGCTGTGCCATCACCTGACTCGCTCACAGCCCTAGTTGTTGGGGAGGAACGGACTCTCTCGAGCCTGGAACCCCCCCGGGGATAAAACTGCCACAGTCTAATTCCCCACCCCCTCATCTGCTTGACATGTCAATCAATGTCCTCAATGGCCTCTTATTCTAGGACATCAGTTTCGATGTTGAACTTCTGGAACTTACATCAACTTACTTTGGATGAATTAGTGACAAAAGGGCTATAATGCCACTGTTGTTGGTGACCTTAGACAAACATGTTATGATAATCTAAGACAAATGGGATCAAATGCCTGTTTTGCCTAAGATGATGCTACACATTATCACTACACAGTACCCATTCATGAGTACTGATAACCGCTAGTAACCACTACTAATTACAAATTACCATTGGTTAATTAAAGACTGTCTGACCTGGACAAGGTGAACCTTGGATGAAAGTGGTCCACAGATTGATGATGATGACACATCACCTATATTTGTATTTAGTTTATTGTGAGTTCTAGAACCTACACAGAAACACTGATAATTATGTCCAAAATATATTTTGAAACCAACAGCATTGGTCCTTTAGAACTGGTCCTGATTTTTCACCAAAAGTCAAAATAAATACGAAATTGAAAAGTGAAATAATAATTATATTCACCGTGTACAAACAGACGTAATATGCAACACACATGAAGTACAATATAGGTTCATGAATGACATGATGAGAATCATGGATTGTGCTGGCATTCACAGGGCAAGTAAGACAGCGCGCACATTCAAAGAATAAAATAAATGAATCTTCTTCAGCACCCCCTCCCGGGTTCACAGAAGGAACAAAGTTAAATAACTACAACAAAAACTAAACTAAAATAATTACCTGCCATGGACAAAACACCATTGTTGTCTCTCTAGACTATTTTCTACTTTTTTGCTTGAACGTCTTCTTACTGCCTTGTAATTGTAAAGCAGGATTTACAGTTGGTGATGATATTTTTATGAATAACATAAATATGATTGTTGTAAAGCAAAGACTGTGCCTGTAATAAAAAAATGAGACCTGTATCTCAACATGGCAATATCAATACCAGCAACAACAGTGAACCATGTATCAGAACTTACTTTGTGAAGGTGCTCAACCAATGCTTTAATCTTAGTCTAAATGTTATTTTAAAAGTGCCATTATATATCTGTCAAAACTTTAGCATCACTCAGTCAGTAGGAGAGCTTACATAAAAAAAAAAAAATTCTGTTGGTCTGAGTTTTCTGCAGGTATTGCATAGCCTTTGTAGCAATGGATTGATATCACAACAAAATTACAATTTTAGCTGCCAAGGATCCTGCTGAATACACACTTTTGCCATTTCACAAATGGCAAAAATTCAAGCCTTGGCTTCATTCAGAACTTAGGCTGTGAATAGAGCATGAGTTGTATTTTTAAAATTTTATTTTCTTGAAAAAACACTTTCTATATTTGGGCCAATATGATACATTAATGTGCATGTTTGTGGCCAATAAACCCATACTTACTCAGTAGTAGAAGTACAGAAGTTCACAATGGGTCACAGAGATAGAGAAATAACGCTGTCTCTGTATATGGCTGGAGGGTGGGTACGCTTCGAAACGGTGGAAGACAATTAGGCATGGCCTCACTGTACTCTGATTTGGACAGACCCTGTCATTGCTACCCTGACCATCACCCTGGCTTCCAGGGAAATCAGGGAGAGAAAACTTGTTTAGCCTCAAAAGTTATTTTTTCCCTTCCCTGAGTATTTTCCAAGAACTGCCATCTAAACGTCTGTGCCGTGAGGCAGCGACAAGATGTCATGGAACTTGAGATTCATCTAACATTCATTTGGGGAAGCATTCAGGGAGTCCATATCATTTCAACACCAAAGACAACGCTGCAGTTCCTGGGGGCTTACAAAGCTTTGTCTACTTATTTATTTATGGGTATGCAGTTTTTTTTTTAATCATGGGGAATATGAATTGAATGCTGATTAAGTTAGCTCCTCTTTGTGAGTCAGTCTTGCCAGCATAAATGAATTCTTTGCAGTCTCTTCTTCGTGTTAAATATTGCCATTATAGAATAATAAGCTGTATCTCATGAATATGAAGATATTTTATGGGGGAAACATTAATGTTAACTAAGGATTATTTTTGCTACTTGTTTTCATACAGATGTATATATATTACTTTTATTATCATAGATGTTCTGCTGATATTGAATGATTTTCTGTTGTTGTGTTGTTTATATTGTGCATTTATCTCAGATTCATTCATTGCCAAATCCACAAAAACAAGCAGTAAACCTGGATAACCTTGATACCCATTCTACCGCTTGTTGTTTACTTCATGAACGGTCTTCAATTTCTTTTTTATTACAGAACAAATCCCATCTTTACATTTTTCCCATTTTTCAGTGTTTGTACTCTGAAGATCCATGAGAGCCGATCAACTGATGGGCATTTAAACAAGAACCCTGCATTTTCCTGAGAGAGAAAATCAAATTAAAGAGGAATATAGTGCAAATGGGAACAAACTCAAACACTGTTTCCCAGAAGTTCATTTAAATTCTATGGGAAGACAAGTCATAAATCAACTCTATCCTGACTAATGGTGCCTGTGTCGAGGAAACTTTCAGCCCTCTACCTGGAGACTTTCTGCACTTTGAAAAAAATGTTAGATACATAAAAACATGGAGTGCAGTTGATATCGAACCCAAGTCATTCATTTTTACTGTTACTTTCCAAACCAGGCTATTATCCTCAGTTACAGTCACAACCATACATGTTACAGGCAAACAGAAATCCTGGCATGCAACGCGTCTGTAAAATGAAGGAAACATTGGCATAACCAGGACCAAAGTGACTGAATACTGAATGAATACAGCAAAAACATGATGAATAAATGTACTCTTTGTTCATATTAATTACAAACACCAAAGGGGTCCTCCAGGAGGGGTTTGGGAAACACTGCCTGCGGAGATGGTTAAGGACTTAGACATCCTATATTTTTACATATTGTCCAGTAATATAGCAGGATGTTTATAAACCAATGTTCAACAGTAGTGCCACCCTCAGAACCTGCAGCCCCCTCTCTGCTCCCTAATTTCAACACCACACTGCTGCCTTACCCAAACCTTTAACTCCCTAAATCCCAGTTTTCCACAGACTTACACTTTGGCATAGTGGTTATTGACATTGACATATTTGGTGCAAAAAGGAGGCCTTGTTCTTTTAGATGTAATCTAATCAGAGGGCAGAAGAATATAGGGGTTGACATTGACTCTGTCATTTTCTGCTTATGAAAAATGACAAGGACAAAAAATCTGTATGTTATATGATGAGTTGCCTTCATTTGAATTAATTTATTTCATCATCAGGATGATTTGCAGACATTTTTCCACATACTGTCCATTAACGGTGCTGCATGTTTACTGAAGCAGTTCAGTTTAAATACCTTGCTTCATCATATTGCACAATGTCTTACTCACTATCCACCATACAACACAGGCTTTCACCGATACTCAGCACATGCCTTGCACAGTACCTGGTGATTTGGTCGACCGGGAATTGCCCTGAAATAGACTTCCAGAGATGCAGCGCATCATTAATTGCAAAGCCACTAGTATAGCTGTAATCGCTCCCTCAGGAGCAGCTGCCCCGCCCCCGGCTCTTTAGTCCCAGCCCTTATGTAAAGAGGGAGGGTGTCCCACTGCATCAGAGGGCCTGCTGGCTCAATCCACCAGGAGGCTTGTTGTCTCTCCGCTTGTGTTCTGCTCCCTGCCAGCGCAGCCCGGAGCTGAGGAATAAGAGCTGACACCCGGGCCTCCCGCGCCTTCCCGGCCCACTCACGGCCTGTCACTGCGGGTTTGGGGGGATCGGCGGGCACTGAGTAAACACATATGAGCACATGCGCACGCTCACACACACACAAACACGCACGCGCGCACACACAGCAATGTCCGTTGTCATTCAGATGTCCCCAACACACGCTCCATCTGTCATGCTGGCAGGATGGTCTCAATGGCTTACGGTGCAGTCGGAGGAAAACATGATGCTCCGTTGAGTCATGGATATTCCATTTAGTTTTCTTGTTATCTGAGTTTTAGCATTAATGGCCAGGAAATAGAAGCAAAATGTTCACCACCATCAGTTTTGTCCCTGTATTCAGAGTGCTGAAGTTTAAGTTGAATTTTAAGTAAAAATTTCACTAGTAGGAAATAAAATGATTAACATTATATATATAATATTTTCCAATTTTCCATTTTTTTTTTTTTAATTTCAACAATACCTGCTCTTAGATATATTTTGCAAATATACAAGATCAGTGTTTGGCAGTAAGCACTACCTTTACAATGCATATCCACAGTACATGACACTGAAACAGGGCTTTTTCAGATAGAAGGGTATTGTCTGAGTTTTCCACATTAATTACACCAGATGCCAAATTTAGTTACTGAATCAAATACTTGAAGGGATTCACTCATCATTTAGGATGAATGATTATTCCATTCACCTCAGCCACCTAGCTAGTGTCATTGTGTGTTCCCACTGCCCAGGTGAAATATACAGCAGTTTGCATTAACCAGGAATGATGGCCCTTTTGTAGAATTTATTTTACTTGAAGCTAACTCAGAAACTAATGCTAATGACATCTATGTCACCAGTTTAAATTACATAGATAAAAATTATGCAAGAAGAATTGTGTCTGGAGAGCCTATCACACTTTTGTTTAGTTTAATATGGCTACATGTTGTGGGAACAATTGACAGGTTTGTGCAAAGACTGGGCTCGCAATAAGATTGCTATGGGAGCGAACGTCCTCATAAAATAGGGAGAAAACTGGAGGAAAAGGTTGATGGTTGTAAGAGGGTATGTTATTAATAGGAATTTACATGGAGACTCAAAAGGCTTTAGGGAATTGAAGCTCCTTTCCCAGTTGATTGATGGCGTTTGTCTGATTTTCCATCAATATTGGTCACGCTCCAGAGGATGGCTGTTTCTTTGATTATGCTTTAAATCTGAAAATTATTACTGAAAATTACACTTCAGAAATTCATTTCATTCCTTTTACATTTAAGAAAATTTTCTTCATTTATTTTTGTTTCTATTCCCCAAACCTATTCTATTTTACACCGTTTAAAAAAAAAAAAAAAAACATCTGCATATGATCACAGGTATTGGTTCAGTAGAGACTTTGGCATTTCATTCAAAGGAGTACTTACATGTATGTCTCATGGTGTTGCACTGGTAACACCAGCCATTTTCGCAGTGGCCTAAACAGCTGTACTTGCCTTTGATATTTTTCAAAAACCAACGCATATTTCAGATCCACAGCTTTGATCTGCGCTATATTCTCCTGTGCGTTACTGCAGCTTTGAATGGATGTTGTTTTTCCCTTTTCCCTGGAGAAATAACTGAAAGAATTAACCTGTATTCACTGACAATAGATCAGTCCCACGCTGTTTGACAGTGGATAAAAGACTTCTTACCATTACAGTGCTGGAAAAAACCTTGAATGAACTTCTTCAGCTTCCTGAATTCCTGTGCTTTTGTCCATTTTTATATGGTTTGTGGGAGTACATCTGCTGAATCTGTGTGTGGCTTTCTCTTCACAACAAATGCAAAGTGACTCAGAACCTAACGTGAGCCGGCCACATGGTTTGTGGAACCGTATGCAGCAGATGTGGAGTAAACTCGATTCCGACAGCACAGATGGAACTCTGCTCTGCAAGTCCCTGCAAGCTCAGAGAAACCCAGATCCACTCCCCCCAGCTCCCTTCTAAAATCTACTGGACCTTCGCTTCTGCTGTCCTGTCTTCTGCTGACCCTCGGGCCAGTGTCTGGCTAATTCTGCGTCATGGCTCCTCAGTGTGCCTCTTGCCAACACGTTGTGTGAGAGATTTCATAAGCTTCAATGACCAACCAAGGTCATTTGTTTCATAGTAATTGAATTAGGCTAAACATGAGGTTGATGTGTGTGCATATGTGTGTCTTTTCGTGTGCTTGTGTGCTCTAAACAATTTATAGGGAAGCTGTAAATGGTGTCAAAGTAGTGGTTGCTGTATTCATAGTGCCACAGAGACCTTAGCAGGGGAAAAGACAGGAGTGCTTATGGGGACAACTTGGGAGACCAACTCATGAGCATGACGCAGGCTCTAACACTTCTTAAGAAGCACCACTGTGTATATGGTTGCTATAAAGACCATTCTGTGTTATTCCTCATAATTACCTGTCCATAGGTATATGTCATGAAATGTCTTGAGAGCTGGGACAGAATGTAATATGGTTCGGCCCCCATCCGGTACATTTCTTTCTAAATCATCAATCATTGAATATTCAGCACATTGTAATTTAAGTTCATCAAGCACAAAAAGTAATCCAGTGTTTTGATGAAACAATAAACCAGAAAACTGACTACACCTGAGTTGCCATCCCTGGCATTAAGTCAAACTCATTAGGGTTTTCAGTGTGTGCCAAACACTGATTATGGCTGAGTGAATAGCTCCTGGCATTCATTTCATTTTAAAATTTATTTAACCTTTATTTTACCATGAAGGTCAGCTTTGAGCCCATTTTCCATTTATAATGATGGACTGGTGATTTAATGTTGGTAGGGGGTGCAAGGGATTGCACGGCCAATTAGGAGTAGGGGGGTTACATCGCCAGATGCAGAGAATTTGTTGGGAATTTGACCAGGATATCAGAGTTACCAACCCATTGGTAACTCTGTATATTAGCCTCTGTATAGTAGAACAATGGGATCTTTAATGACCACAGTTAGCCAGGACCTGGTCTCCTCCACTTCCCAACAAAAGCCCTTTCTACAGTGGCCTCATCATTGCTCTGGACCACTGGATCCACTTCATCCAGAGAGGACCACGAACACCACCAGCAGCAACAACCTGCTTGTCTCAGGAGGCTTCCTATCCAACTAAACACGAGCCACTTAGCTTCTGCTGTTTGGCACCAGAATGCTACAAGGTGGTATTGCTGATGACAGTTTTCCATTTGATATTGTTACTTATTGTGTTACAAAGCAGGCAGCGATTAAGACTCGCCCACTGTAATTGCTCTGTCTCTGAGCCCCACTGCGTTACGAGAACTTTCTGATCACTGTTGCAATCTGTGCCACCAGCATCACTGTAAAAAATGTCACATCCCCATGGGACTGCTCAAACCCCTGTGCGTTCAGAGCCAGCACAATCTGTTATGACAGTTCCCGTGTCAACTGTTCTTTGCACTGCCGCTGCGAGCCAGTCGCAAAGACATGCATTCACAGAGCTCACGTGTAGTTATGAACAGCTTGAAGTCAGGATCTCCAGAGAGTGGCCTACATTTCCCACAGGTGACACGCTTTGGGGATGTGATGGGTGGGGTGTCCAAAAGAGAGAACACCTGTGAAGGTTACTAATCCTCTGATTGGGGGATTGGCTTTTGATCCTCTGGTGGGGGAGTGATGCAAAGTGACACGCTGACACAAGCTATACTAGAAATGCTGGGGGGGAGAGGTGGCAGTGTGGCATAAAGGGGTGGCAGTGTGCCGTAGTGTTAAGGAGCGGAGCTCGTAATTGCAAGGTTGCTGGTTAGATTCCCAGCTGGGGCACTGCCGTTGTACCCCTGGGCATGGTACTTAACCCACAATTAGGTGGCTCTGGATAAGAGCGTCTGCAAAATGACAATAATGTGATGTAATGAAAAGAAAAACAACATAAGGTATGTTGAACTTTTGAGCTTCTTCGCTCTGAGGTGTAAACCAGTTACTTTGGGCTCTTCTTTGCTATGAGCTTACTGACCTTTGAATCTACGCATTATGAATAGGGGATGAAGTCATATAACTTCATCCCCTCATATAACTTTAACTGAATCATAAAATCCACCTCGGTTAAAATTTGTTAGACAATCACAATTATGCTCTGACATTTTTTTACTGAGAGATTTATGAAGTGCATATTGCTTTCCATCCCATGTGTACAGTAATAAAGGGCAGTCATGGATTGTATTGATCGAGAAATGCCTTTGATTTGCCTGGTGCACTGAACCCTCTTCAGTGGGAGAAAAGAAGTCTTCTGATGAGTTTCTCCACCCTCTGGTCACCCAGAACTTGTGAACAAGCTTTCAGCTTAGATTACTGTCTCTAAATACACCTCTGTTCTCCATACTGTATGCTTCTGCTGCACAACAGTCAAAGCCAGAGAGAGTTCAGAGGGTTGATCTAAAGTACATTACTGGTTGTGGCTAGAAATGGTAACAGAGGCTCATTTGGAGATGAAAGCATTTTGCACTTTATGGAAACAAAATGTTTAGACCATTGGATCGAAGGAAGAAGAAAAACACCCAAAACGATCCAATATTCAGTGCATCCGTCTCCACACATACAGCAGAGCACTGGATAAAGTAACAGTATCAGTATTCTTACTTTTTTAATATCTAGACTAACAATTTATTATTCTGGTTTCCTGCATAGCAGCAAAAGGCATGAGAAGTGTTAAAAGGTTATCTTAAATTGAAAAAAAACTGCTGTCTAATCCTTAAAATGGCAAACATGACAGCAGCTGGCGGTGCTGGTTTACATTAATCAGTGTCTCCCGATGTGCCTTGCTGTCACCTCTGTGGTGTTGCCAGTGTTTCAGGAGCTGGCAGAGTTGCCCATGAGCAAGCAAGCCCCAAATGGCACACACTGCCACAAGTGCCTGTGCCCCTCTCTCTGGGGGGAGAGGTTTTTCTCTGAGGGCAGCGGATGGACCAGGCTGCGAGCCACTGTCTCAGGGCTCAAGATGCTGTCACAGGGAGCTTATAGCTGGTAGGAAGCACAGTGTGCCTCCCTTGAGAACATGTGATATGTGCTTTGTCTTTGGGTATTCTCAATCCACTGTGCATGGGCTGGGAGCTAAAGCTGACTCTCAAAACTGCACAATGGGACTATGTGTGTACTGTGTATGGCGATAAGGCATAAGATATTGCCCAGACCAAAGGCAATGCAGGCAATAACATTTGAAATTACAGTGCTACTGCTCCTCTCCGGGCTGTGTAAGCTCCATGCTGTGTAAGACAATGTTGAGGCTATAATTATAAAAATTGCTTGATCTTATCATTGCTATTAGGCTTTCTGAATGGAATCAGACACATCACAATAATAACATTAGGTAGTATACATGCTGGTAAAAACACTAGAGGGACACTCAGAAATCATAAGGAAGTGTGTAGCAGCAATGTGCAGGAGAGGTTAAGGAACTACAGCGCAACCTGCAAATTGAAATGGTTGTTGTCCCACTAAGGTATCTGTGGAGGTCATGCGTCCAAGTGAAAGCTCTGTCACCCGGACCCTCACGTGTCTATTCTACTCTAACAATGATACATGGCACTAAACACTTGAATCAGTAGAATTACACAGGAAACATCATTCTCTGGAATATCATCACCTGTTCCAATTACTGTGCCAGGCCTAGGGGTAGTGCTCACGGGTGGGCGACTCGTGTCTGTGTCACCCACACAAAGTGCCCAGAACCAGACAAAATGTGCCAGCATAGCCATGTGGGCTCATTAACATCAAGGCCAGGATTTGGTGCTGTGCCAGTTTGTCAGCGAGGATGACCTTTCAAGATGTGCTGGACCATTGGCGACAGGCTGCCATCTGGAATCTGGGCCACCATCTGGAATCCGTCACCAAGGAGTGGGATGTGTAGTCCTCCACACCCAGCTTTCTATTCTCTCCACTTAAATATCATATCTTAGTGCAGGACCATAGTACGGGGTGGATCGACTGAGCATGCCCACAATTTTGTCTGGTGGGAGATCTTGCCTACAATCACATTCTACCGATGAATGAAAATATGTAAGTGGAGACAGACAGTAATATTCATGGATAAGGCTTGCATGCACAACCCTCCCGTGCTTGTTTGCCACTGAACAACAGCCAAACTCAAAAACAAATCTGCACCTTCAGCCTACCTTCTGTTTCTCTCAGATGGAGTCAGATCAGAGCATGGCATTTTATTTTTGCACGAATGGTCAGTGTGTAGGATGTGACTGTCTCTTGCCCCCTCTGCAGCACAGTGTTTTGTCTGGGAGAGTAAATGAGCCTTCCCCGGCATTATGTACTGCAAGCTGCTAATAACGCTGAGGAGCCTCCCGGGCATTCCACCTGGTGCAACAGTGCAATAAAGCTAGGAGCGGAAAACATGGGTACTTAATGGAAACGTCTGCTGAAAAAACCAGCAGGGAGCTGCGCTATATTTACCATTACCCACACGCCCCAGTCGTACAGTATGCCTCACCCACCAGCCATACAAGGAAAAACGCCACCAGCCTTTCCCCATTGGCTCCCTGGTTCCTCCCACACGTGAGTTCTGTCATCCAGATCCATTCTTTATTCATCTCGGGCTAAAGATGGATAACAGCAGGAGCTGCGCAACAGAAGTTCCGAAGGTCGGCAAAAGAACCTTACATGGCATATGCGAGTGCTTCAAGGAATCAAAAATAGCTTGTCAGGGAAGAATGTGGGTACTTCATGTACAAGTGTATGTTGTTTTTTTTTTTTTATTTGTACCATCTGTCTTACATGAATGATGATGGTGTGTCGCAACACAGGGCTCTGAGTTTCTCCCTATTTATACCTCAATAATGAAGACACAACAAAAATCAAACACAAACATCTTCATGATACTTACCCTAGACCATACTGTTCTTGGTGACTCAGCTGACCCCGGGACAGTAAATGGAATGAAATTTATGATTTTTACACTTTCCCTGTTTCTCTTTTTCCCCTTAGAGCCCTGTAAGCACTAAAGTCTGTTCTGAGCAGTATCCTCCATTTCCTTATTATGTTTACAAACATACATACCTGAAACACAGATAACAATATGAGGCTCATTACAGGGATGTTATGGTAAATTACAATGAGCAGGATTGCGGTAAATGAAAAGAGACAAAAGCAATAATACCACACAGCACAATGTAATTTATGCAGCCATGCCTGTAGAAGAGGGTTAAATCAATTTATAAATGCTGATCAGAGGTCAAGACACAATAAAGAATTACATTTCATCCAGAGTTGTTTATTGCATTAGTGTTTTCCCCTGTTTCACGTACAGCGAGTCACTGTCAGTACTTAATTTTAATTTGAATAGAATAATTCAATGTGAACTGAAATGGTGATCATACCTAATGAAAATGTTCTGCAGGCTAATATACTGTAAGGATAAATTACAAAATCCAAATTGCAAGAAAAACACTTCAATATATGTGTACATGGACAATGTTTCAAAATATAGCAATTCTTGTCACTGTTGTAAAAGCAATTTTATGCCTTACATCTTAACTTTAATTTTACACTACTGCATATCATTGTATGCATAAAATGAATGGGAAAAGGGAAATGACACTCCAGATCAGGTTTATTTGTTCTTATGAAATGTATAATAGAAAGGTGTACTTGCTTGTGGTAGCTGTTATTTTGATTATGATTTTTTTTGTCTGCTAGGTATGCAGTTTCTCCCAGTATCTGAACCCATATCACCCCTCTACAACATGAGCTAATACTGCTACATGGTCTTCCTACAGCAAAACACTGCAGCAATGCTTATTCACAGCAATGCACTATCACAGCATGTCCTGTTATTGCAATAATGTTTTCCCCCCTCAACAGTGAGATATCCCGACAGCAACAAACAATTGAATAGATGAGTAGTTCCTCTTCTGCTGGATATGTAGCCTAAACAATGTGTGACAACATTAAATGGAGTATTCACATGTTAAATGCTCTCAGGTGATCAGCTCCATGGAATATCTTATCTTTCTGTTTGATTGATTTTAAACATTCAGGTAATAATGTTTTGTTTTAGTTTAAGTCAATGTATTTCTATGTGCTCAAAACAAGTCAACGTTCACCATTTTGCCATGTAACACTTGCCACATGCTAATCAGCTACTTAGATAGCTGCCATTCATTTCCAGGAATAAACTATTACCACCTACATGTCCCTGTTTGTCAAAGAAATCTTGAAAAGGGGGGCTGCTTTGTTTGCCTGGAACATGACAGGTATTGCTGTGATAATCTTAATGACAGCTAAACGAAAGATTTTTTGTATACTGCTACCAAAGTATTTTTATTTTATAGTCTGTTTCAAGTTTTTTTTCATGAAAGTTTATTTCACAGACTGTACTGCAAAAGGCTCAGGAGTTCAAAAGTTGTACCTCTCTGCTTCAGTTTTCTCCAGTGATTCCATGTGTTCTGTCTGATGCCTGGAAGTTCAGCAGGTGGGCGACTGAGACATTGAACGTGGTGATTTCACTGAGCTCGGCCCTCACTGCACACCCTACGGGGTGTGTGTGGGTCAAAGCCGGTCCAGTCTGCCACGGCCCATGTTGGCTTTTAGTCAGTGAACCTTTCCCCTGTCCCCAAAGGTCCAGAGCCTCAAGGGTGACCTTCCCTGACACAATACAAAAGACATGCTGTTGACTGGGGTCACTGAATTGCTGTAAGCCATGGATTCTCCTAGCTGAGAGACCGTATCATTGGGAAGTCCTCCACTGCTCACAATCTATTACATTTCTTGGGGTATCAGATGCATTCATCCACAAATCATCAGATAACATTCATGACAGGTCTGACATGCATCTAAAAAAAGCCTGTAACACTGAGATTCAATCATCTGTTTCTCTGCAGAGTGACTGACAGCACTGAGAGGAGCCCCACCATACCACACTTCAATGTCAGGCACAATACTTGCATTTTTTCAGACTCTTTCATCAACCAGTAAAGGTCAGTGTTGGAATACCGAAGAGCTTCATGAACCATATATGCCCTTCTATTTAGCATATCAAGCAAAACCATCTCATTCCAAAGTCCAATGACAATGCAACGGAGCACCACAAAAGAATTAAGTTAAAAGAAGTCAGTCTGAGTGTTTGCTCATTATTTTCTCATTTCTGAACCCCCTTGTCTCCACCTAAGCAAAAGTGGGCTGCAGTATGACACCAGGGGTGTAACGGCACTAGTGGAAAAATGCATTAGTGCCCTGCAGTGTGAGTCAGTCTCTTCCTTCAATCAGGAGATATTGAATCACCCATCAGCAACCTGCCACTGCACACTACAGACATGCACAGATAAGCATGTGTGATCTACTTCTTTGTTGTCTTTACTATGGAAAGTGAAGCAGTCATAGGACTGCTCTACTGAATGGTCTGTCAGTCCAGAGCATGCAGAGAGATATCTATGAAGTTTTTACTGCCTAACCCTTTCGGTTTACATGTGAAAGAAAAGAGATGTGTGGCACAGATAATCACTTTCGGTGACCACTGTTTTCTTCTGTCTTGTTCTGTTTTGTGTCACACCCAGAACAAGAAGGAACAAGGTGTGCTTTTCTTTTTAGCGCCTGACAACAACAAAGGTTTTCTTTTTTCATTTCCGGCTTTCAGTCTGCGTAAAGGTATCTTTGAGGAAATTGACCTGTCATAGAAGCACAGGATTCTTCTAGCAATAAGAGGAGAATAAAACAGATTTTTCAAAATGCATTATTTATTTGTCATTTTTGGAGCCTGGGGTCATAGTTTTTAACAGCATGGTAAATATGATGTAACAGGATTAAGGAAACGATCTTATTACCAGATCTCTCTCTCTTTTCTTCTCTACTTCTCTCATTCTTTCTCTATCCATCTCTCTCCTTCTCACTCACCCTGTCCCCTATCCCCTGTTACTTACTTTAAATGCTTACCTAACCTCAGTAAGGGTGTGCTACAGAGGAATATAATACTATAACTCGACCAACAATGGGACCTGGAACTCCAAAGAAATAGGAGAGGATGTTGGCAAAGACAGTGTTTGTTTAATGGTTATGACAGTGCAAGCACCAAACATAACCTTAACTAATTACGACTGATTCCAATATTCTTCATGCCAATTCTTCATGTCATCACCTGCAGGTTATTGCATAAATATTTAATATCTCGAAAAAGTGTGTAAAATTAAGTTATCTACACTAAGTCATTTCAGACAAGAGTATTTTCTAAATTAATCGTGAAGTGATAATGGGTGAGATGCAGTGCAGCTGTATCATCCGCCTACAGCTGATAGTCAAGACAATTCAGAACGTGCCTCCTTCCTTGTCTGCCATTGCAGCGGCTCTATCTGTCATTTGAACTTTAATGCATCCAGCTGGCAGCTAATCAAAGGAGAGCGCATTAAATTCAAGCCCACACCGCAGCTGGGATTTAAGACCATGCGAGTGGCCTCGCAGACTCATGGTCAATTAAATAATTAAACCTACATGTCTCCTGGTGATGTTGCATTGTTATATGTGACCAAGCTCAAAGGCCAGAACTCCAAGCATGTTCTGCCCCAGCTGAACCCCCCTGTAATGGAGATCAAGACTGACATCCTCTGCTCTAAGTGCTCATCCTTTGATGATAACAAACTGGGTTTTATACATGAGTCACTCCTCTAATAAACTTTAAGGGGGTTATCCCTTCCTTCAGCTGGGGAAATTTTCCCCCCAGGTGTTTGTGAATGAAGGACATTAAAGGAAACTTTTTTTGAGTTCTGACTTTGAACTGGTCTACAGGAGTCTCCTCAAGGTAAACCAGTGCTCACATAAATGCATCTTAAAGTTTGATAAATCCCAAGGTTGCATTTTCAGCAAAATGGCAAAAAATTATACCCCAAGATGATCACTTAAGAGAGAGCAGTTTACCCAATATTTAAAGTGAGGCAGTTGGTACTGAATACCAGCAAATATCAGAAGAACCATATGTTAAATGGCATATGCTGAATTTCGGTTGCACATTTTCATTAAATTAATGTGTTGATCATAAATGAATATGATCAATATGCACACAGTATACCCAGGTTGTTAATTTCACAGCTTTAGAATGAGGTGCTGTGTTTCTGCATATCTTTAGTAGTTCACGTTTTCATGCATCTTGCACAACCAACCCAATAAGCTCAACAAATTTGGCTTTAAACACGCTTGGCTAATACTCCCAGTGCACGTTATTCCTGACAATTCAGGTATCAGTGTACCTGAACATGAACGCACACCAGCCTGTGTGGATCACACAGTGCACCAATGCACCAGTGCATCACCAGTGCACAAAGCTTCTTAACAGGAAACAGACCCACCTAGAAACAAAGTGAAGGGTCTTCTTGCCCACTTCAGTACTTCAGTTCTCAGCTGAGAGCCGGGGAGGGGATTTCACGTTCAGAGGCCCCGCAGTCTTGCCTTGAAATGTGCACTACTCTGTAAATATACTGCTGGAAACAGCAGCCACAAATAAACACCTTTTGGTGCTGCAGTTTGCACCTGCCAGTGATAATTATTGTCAGCACTGCACCACATTATTGTGGTTCACTTCATGAACTCTCACTTCTCCTGCTCTCTTAAGGCTCAGCCCAAACAGTAAGTTACTGTATGCATAAGTGAGCAATCTCTGCAGAGCATTACAGGGTGTTAATATTAAGACAGAACTCCTTATGTGGCCTTTTTCTGCTGTTACAGAAATATGATTTTGCACACAAGATACAGAGTCACGTATGCGAAAATCACAGCCAGCAGAAGAACTTTTTAATAGTTTCAAAATGCTGTTGATGCACAATCATAAGCCTGTTCCAGACCAAGCACACGCATCATGTGTGTTAACAGCAGATGCCAAGACAGGTTCTGAGGCTGAGGGATTGCGTCATAAAGAGAGGGTTTTTGCATAACCATGTAAACGGTTTTCCTCAGGAAATCACTGCCTTCCAAAACAATGAGTCAGTCTGGCTGCCCGAAGCCTAGATGTTTCTGCCCTCTTCAGTCACCGTACAATGGCTCTCTTTTTGGCCCTAACAATCCCCAGACCACAAACTGCCTGATAAGCAATATGCACTTACTCCCTGCAGTCCCCTTAGCCATGCTGGAGGGGCCATAATGAATTTTTTGTCATAGGTTTTGCCTTAAGTAAACAAAGGTACTTTGAATTTTTCATCACAGAATACACCCACACAGGCTGGCAACTCCCATTGATGCCATCAGACCAATCTATGATTATTCCCTTGTCCCTCTCCTGGATCCTTCAATGCCTTGCCCACACACTTAATTACTTTTGGAGAAAAAAAATCCACAAGAAACAACAGTGTGACTGACTCCTCATCTGTGGTAGAAGTCTTCATTTAAAACGGAAAGCCATTGGGATGTGTGCCGACTCCATCCAATTAGTGTACTACATAACATTACTTATTTGCTTGGCAGATACCCTTACTCAGGGTGACTCACTCAGCCTACGTTTTTTACATACTATCCATTTTCCCAGCTGAATAGTTACTGTGACAATTCAGGTCAAGTATATATTTTCAAGGATACAACAGCAGTGCCCTGTGAGGGAACTGAACCAGCAACCCTCTGGTGCCACCCAGCGAAATGAGTGAATGAGTGAATTCACCAGATTCCCAATGATTACAAAAAAAACATTTGCCTGTTTTGAGACCAGACAATGCCATGGAAGAAAACAGCCAGTGAGCATGCTCAAGGATCATAATAATGTTGTAAAATAAGATGATGTTGGTGGCTGATGTTTTATTTCTCTAATGTTACATTATGTTCGATGAAATGTATTAAAGACCACATTAACGTGAAGGGTTGTTGATGTGACCACTGTGTTACAGGACCTAGAGTACCAAGTGCTACTGCTGTATGTATACCAGCACATTGGGAAAGAGATGGCTTCCTCACTGCCAGACTACAGATGTCATTGTTTCCCGTCTTCTCTTGGCACTGGCGTCGTGCTCCAATGGTGTTCACAGCCAAATTGAATGTGACTTTGGCTTGCCTGCCTCCCTGCTCGCATTCCTGGACGGCTTCAGAAGGCAGCTTTGTCCTTGGATGACCCACTGGCAGTTTGCTGATGATGGCGGAGGCACATACAGCCCATCTCCCTTGAGAAGAACCTACAAATACCCTTCGCTCTGCCTCTGTGTGGAAGGCAATGACCTGGTGCTGGCAGCCCGATACCCACTTCTACACTCGAGGTGACATCCTGTCATTGGGCTGGTGGGCCGCCATACGTGTGGACAGCCACCCTGCTGTCACCAGCCCGTACGCAGGCGTTTCACAACCAGCTCATGCTCAGCTCCCGTTCAAGAAACTGCCTTGTTTTCAACAGCTTTGCCTTGGTGACTGGATAGGTGGAAACTAATTGGCCCTCCCGGCCAAGCGCTGGTGGTGTTATCAGAAATTACTTGGTAGCAACAGGACGGCCCTCACCATGTCTGTCCTGATTGCTCGTTTGTTCCTTTTTCGAGCCTGTCTGTGAGGTCAGAGAGGAAAGCGGTGCCGGCGTGGGGGGAGGATGCTTGCTGCTGTGTGTTTCCTCCTTATTCTCGCTTGTTAAGGATGAATGAACAACTAGTGACCCAGGACCTGAAATTAGTGAATACGTAACAGTGAAGACTGAAGTGCAGTGATTATTACTGGTCATTCAGCATAATGACAGGGTGTCTCAGAATGAGGGTGAATAGTCTATGAGTTTTCTCATATAATCTCCCATGGCAAAAGGGGATGATGGGGCTTAGACTTGAGCTAATGGTAAACTACACAGCGCTTCCACATGCAGACTCTGATCCCAACAGCCAACTGCCACAAACTTTGTGTACAAGCATGTCTTGGTTTGCTTAATTGTGATCTTATCTTTAAACTCACGCTGGCACTCGTTGTCTTAAGAGAGGGAATTTCAGGTTTAAAAGTTTACAAAATTCATTACGGCAACAATTGACTAAGGGTCTGATTCAGTTTTCATGTTCTGTCTGCAGTCTGTTCTAAATTTTGCAACAGATTTAGGTGATATTCACCTGAGCATATGATTGAATTCATGAAATGAATTCATTCAACAGAAGGAACTTTTTTCACAGAGGAGGATAAAAAGTGTAATAATTACAATTATTGTTCTCCTTGAAAATATGCTTGTAAATTGATTTAAGATGAAAAGGTGCATATGTGTGTGTTACGACCCCGTCTAGGGTAAGGTGTAACATAAAACGGAATGTGTGGACACCTCCCTTTCTTGTCCAGTCCAGAACACACACACCGTAAATAAAGCCAGGGTTGTGCATACATTTAAGCAACCCTACCAAAGATCTTTGGGTACCTTTCTGTGGGTGTAGTGATCATCTCTTCAACTTACAGTGTCCTCTAGCTGTTCTGGATATGCATTAGCAGATACAGTGACTGTCTCATTTGTCAAAATAGAACTGATCAACAGAGGAGAAACTCAACAAACATGAAATAGCGACAAATTAAAATGTGCTTTCAATTCAAAGCAAGATCATACATTTATCAGGGTTGTTCTGAGGATACTTGACATTTTGTAAACAGAAAGGCCACACCTGTTGGTGCCTGCACCTGTTAGTGCCGTAGTTGTAGCCTCTTTGCAAGCATAATGCATATTTTGAAAATTGAGACATACCTTTCAAAATGCTCTAGTTGCAGGTTTGATTTAATTGTCAGGCCCTCAAACCTCTTCAGATATCACTGGCATCAGCGCTGGCTGAACCAAGTGTGTTTTAGCAGCAGCGCTGAAAGATTCACAGATTTTATGTAAATGAGATGGAGTGGGTTGAATTGTCAGTTTTTATGCCTTTGTCAAGAGCGACTCCAACATAAGCATCTGTAATACATCACATTATTACCTGCTGTGGTAAGAAGAGGTAATCCACCACAGATGAAGAGACTAGAGTTTGGTTTGTCTTCAAACAGCTTTTTAAATGTCAATTTAATATTTACTCCAGTTAATTCAGTGTCTGCCCCGCCCACCTGACAGCTGAGAACCTTACTATAATCATCTTGTGCTCAGTGCCTTCACCTGTGCTCCAGCTGTAGAAGGTGGTCATCTGCAGAGGAGAATGTCTCTCTCTCCTGATGCTCCAGTAACTCCCATCACATCAGGGGTTTTTGTCAGTTATCCTTCTTTTTCCCTGTTGTTTTTTTTTGAAATGGCAAGCACCATGGTGCACCACCCCTTTTCAAGGTTTATTGTTTCTATTTATGTTTTCGTCTTGTTTGCTTGGGTAGGAGAGACCCCAGGTCTGACACACCATTTCAGCATGGCCCAGACTATCCCTGTTTCCTTTTGTTGGTTTGCCATCTTGCTTGCGCATGGCGTCACTGCTTGACTTATATACCGTATTTTCTAGGTAGCTCTCTTAATGGCATTTTTATTGCCTGCTATTTGGTTTTCTCTCTGTGTTATAGTAATGTGGGGAACCTCTGGCCCATAACCATGACCTGTGACGTGAGATCAACTCACAGTAGTCAAAGGTTAAACGTGAATTTGATCACTTTCCTATAACAGTTCCTGTACAAAAAAAAAGTGTTTTGTCCAGTGTTTTATGGTCCAGGAACTGTGGTTCAGCATGGAACTGGATCAGTTCACTGCCTCTCCTGCCCCTCCTCATGTTGATCCAGTTAGAATCACCAAGTACCAGGATGGAAAGAACCTGATCCTGGATCAGCAGCTGGTCCACATTCAATCCATGTCTGCTTCTCTCTGGGGTTTCCTCCTTCCTCTGGGAGTTTTGCTGTCACTCTGTCAACCTTGGCATGCTCACTTGGGGATACTGGCTCCTCCAGTTTCTCTGAAGTTTGTAACATACGCAAAACATACCTGACAACTACCCTCTGTGGATTATCTTTGTTGTTCTGCTGCAGTATCATCATCTGGACAAATTGGATACATACATTGTCATTTTGGAGCTGTAGTTTTAAGTTGGAGTTCTGTTATCAATCTGATTGTGCTGCTTGCTTCATAGCTATCACTCAGTGCATTTAAAAATATTTACAATTGAAATGCTAGTCCTTACTTATTATTTTGCTGTTCTGTAGGACCATCTTTTTATTGCTTTTAGCCAAATGTCTTTATACTTTCCTACCATTTCTTTTATATTTTGCCATTACTTCTTTGGTGATTCTCACATAATGGATGTCTACCTGAATAAATTGAGACTGATTAAAGTTTATGTATTGTATACCTTTGGACAGGCATGACATATTGTATGCAAAGATGCAAGTAGAATACATGTGTAGCGTGTCAGCTGTCCTTAATGGAGTCAGCAGGCATGCCAGTATCAGAGGCAATGCATGCTCTCCCACACAGATTAAAAGTATGCCGTCTCTCTGGACCAGACCAGCAGACGTAACTTAGTGAACCTAAGCAATCCTTCCTACTTTAAAGACTCCACGCAGACTGATGAGTGGCAATGGAGCCAAGTGCAAGCTGGGGCTGTGCTGAGTTTAGTTGAAGGCAACTGTCAGATGATGATGTAGATGTGGACGCACAGATCATTCCCTTTAGGTAACAGCTCACTTCAGCATCTGAATCAATAGACAGCCTTCAAAGGGGCCACGAGGCCGATACTGTACCTGTCTTCATTTTTCATGGAGCAGCTCCTTTGGTTCTGGGCTCAAGAAATTGCAGTATTGTTGTAGTAAAAAAATCACGTTCAAGGTAGATGGAGAAGCCGGCATCATGGTACATTTCTCACTGGAACTGTCATAAAATGACCTTTGCGTTGAATGACGTGTACACTATCCTTAGAGAACTATATTTCTTAAGTTGACCTCAGCTTTATACACAACCTTCCTTAAGTGCACCAAAGCAGGTTCCTGCTGGCATTTGAACACACAGTTTCTATGGATTTCAGATCTCTATGAATTGTACCATATTATGCAGCACAACATGCTTGCATGGTTCAGACAAAGTCTGACAGCAAAGTCCTTATATTCATTAGTCCTAGTATTGAAGTGGACACTGATTTCCAGTGATGAAGATAAGATCAGTGTGGGCAGATGAGACAAAAGCTTAAGAAAATTCTCACACCACAGAACAAAAAAAATCCTGACAGAATAATGCTAGATTGTTCATTCTGAGTCCTGAAAACCCCTTCAATATGTGAATTTGTGAATATATTCAAGACTGGGTTCTTCTGCCAGTATCTTTTCCTGCATTGTGGATCTCATCTTCAGAATCAGAGGAAGTGAACTAGAGGAAGAGTGTAGGAATGAGGGAGAGAAATCCATAACTGAAGCAGCCCCTTCTCTCTGTCCATTTCATCACTGTAAATCCATCTGGGGGAAGAAAATAAATGGCACACCTTTGATCCCCACCTTCCGATTCTCCTCTTTAATTACATTGGAAACTGGAGCAAACGGCAGCAGCGGTGAGGGGTGCAGAGGGGGCCCGGCGTGCAAAAAGACGGGAAAGCAATAAAGCGGACAAATGATCCGGGTCGCTCAGGTGTGCGATTCCCCCCTCCCACCAGAGCCAGCCATCTCCAATCAAGCATGGGGCATCCGGCGGGGCACCTACTGGAGAGCCATGTCCCCTCAGATTTTGGATCAATCAGCTTATATTTCCAGTAGGGAACATGGATGGATGGCAAAAAAAAAAAAAAAACGGCAGAGAGTGAAGGGGCGAGAGGCCACGGGCCGAGCACCAGCAGACGCGGGGAGCAAACAGAGTGAAAAGCCAATTCTGGGCAATGAGACGGAAGGGCATCGATCTCACGCCTGGCTCCGGAAAATGAGTGACACACAGTCGCTCCGAGGTTATCCCTCAGACCTCCGTCGTGAGGGAGGAGCTGGTCGCCAGGCCCATCACTCCACTATTGATGGTTAACTTCTCAATTTCATACTGCTTTCAGCTCTCATGAGAGGATTTCACAGTTCGAGTGGCCTCGCAACGAGTACAGTTCAAAATTGAAATAAAGGGTGGCGATATAAATGGCCCTAAACATCTTTGGGCGCAGCAAATAATAAATGGGTTGAGCATCTCTGGAGGAATTCACTGTACTGCCGTCAACAGCCTCAGAAATCTCCAGTGACTTCAACATGACAAACTGGTGAAACCACCAACAAAAAGAATACTAAATAAATGTTTTTTTGATGAAACAAAAAGTTTCCTATGAGCAAATGTAGTATCCATGACAGCGTTGTGCTCATCCCAAAGGGATTTTTTATTGTGTTCTGCTGATGCATTTTTCCAGGGCCAGTCTATATTAATAATTAGGCAGAGCTTTACAGGATCTGTCCCCATTTAACAAAGATTAGCCACTCCTCAAAGGAGGGGAAACAGAGGGGGGTCTACATGGGCAAGCTATTAACAAGAGATGAGGGAGTCTAAAGCACAAAAACAAACAACAGAGGCCTCTGTTAGAATTCATTTGCATTTTAAATTCATTGGCTGCCTGTGCATCACAAGGTTCTTATGTTAGCACAGTGATATGTCAGAATAGGATTTTAGATTTATGCACTCACAAATATGTATCGGTCTGATATTCAACATTCTGTTCCTGAACTACAGCATGAAAAATGCAATAGTTTGCGATGTGCAAGATATTAATAACAATAGAAATATGCGTGCCTATAAATCATTTGAAATAACACTGGTGCAACACAGTAGTATGCACTATAGATACGGCTAGTTGTCTCTCTAAATTCAGTTTTTTCCTCAGAATGTATGTAAATCTGTGACCACAATGTTGTTTAATGTTTTGAACAATCTCACATACTGTGCTTGTCTTGTCTTGTGGGACATAACAATGACACTGTATAGCCTTTGTTTTTTTTTCGTTTAGTTGTAATTAACTTTCCCATTGTCAGTCAGCCTGCAGTAGTGCCTGATATCTTCCCTTTTTAGCTGTTGTTCCCCCCGGCCCTGTCCCTGCCCCTTCCACAACACTGCACACCTTCCACTAAAAGATATTGTGACACACCAGATGGCGCTGCCTTGACAGGGATTTAAATAAGACTCACAGCGGAGGGGAGAAGTACGGATGCCTCAGTGCATGGTCTGCTGTTTGCAGCCATGATGGAGTTGCAATCACTGTATCTGACCAAGGCCTACACAGTATATCAGTGTCCATGAGGCCGATACCAAGACTAAGGCCTTGGTGGAATCGAATCCCTATATAGTTTGTCTCTCTGGGTGAAATTTTTTAGTTTTTTTAGATATGACTGGAAGACACAGTCCTAGGAACACAAGGGTCCCTCACTAACCAACACAGCTACTGCAGTAATGACACTGTACCTCTAGAGGCACTAGAGAGTGAAAAGGCTATTAGAGCAGTCAAATCCCATATGAACAGTGCCTGTTCAGTTCTTGCTTTTTTTTCCACTAGTTTCAGCTCATGATAAATTCATGATGTTGTGTAAGAACCAGCATAATGTAACACTCACCATGTTGTTCCAACATTCAAAATTGTGACTTTGGCAGACAGGACAAAGCACAGCGTAACTAGATTGGACAGAAGCCTAAAATCTGGCACCAAGGCCGTTAGCTTGCAGCCCTGTTGACAGATTTTTTTTTTTTTGGAAATGGGGGGGTGGGACATATATATGCACATATAGTTAGAAAAAACATTCATGTTAGATCCTGAAATATTGATTTTCAAATGATCTAATCCATGCAAACTGCAATTCATTTCTTAGAACATTTTATCCAACGCTTATCTCCACTCAAACCAAGTGCCCTTCTGTGTTTGGTTTTTACCGAGGGGGTAATTGGAGAGGGGGCATGCACAAGCACGGGCTGTCAGGTTAACAGCCGTCCTCGAGATCCACAAATCTGGAGAACACTTGGGATGACATTAATAACGACAGCGATGTCCTCAGACGGAAGAGGGAGGAAGAGGCGACGGGGAAAGGAATCCATAAGCACCTGCCCCTCACGTCCTGCCTGATTCAGCGAGCCGCGCTTTGCTCTTTGCTTCAGCGGCTCTGATGGGTAATCTCCTTTAATGGACGTTTAATATTTACACTTACCGGGTAATCACTTAAACATTTATTCACGTCACATGTTAGTTGTTCGGATTTCTGACAGCCTATTTGTCAAAGCGATCGTGCCGAAACCTTGCGCCCCCCCACAGAAATCAATCAGCCCGCTCTTCTTCAGCACCATGGGAGATACATTGCAGGGTTGTATTAATCATATTGTGAAGTTTGCATAATCCCCCTCCCCTTCCCCCTAAATACAGGTTGAGAATTTTATTCAGATACCTCAAAGGATTAATCAAAAGCTTGTTCAAACAAAACCTTTGCATTGAGCACATTTTTAGAAAAAAAAAAACATAAGCATAGTGTTAAAGGTTGAATGCGTTTTTGGTTGTGCATATGGGAAAAAGCAATGGACCAAGAAAATTCATTTTATTGGGGAATTTCTGCATCTTGTGGGAGAGGAGGGTGAGAAATACATATGTAAAATGAGAATCCACCACAGCTTGCATTCTTTTATATTCTTTAAATCCAAGGAAAACAATTTGAGCATAATTTGAGCATCTTCTGGTTCAGATTTTGTGAAGATTTGAAACTGTCACTGATGTTAGAGCAGTTGTGAAAACTGTAAAAACATTACTTAAATATTATGAAAGGCCAAAACAGTGTGTGGCAGTTGTTTAAATTATTTAGAAATGGTGTCTTCATGAGTTGTATGGGTTGTGACCAGCTTCTAACATGTCACACAATAAATTGCATTGCTTCATGCACAAGCACAAACAAGTAGACAATTTAATATAATAATAATAATAATAATAATAATAATAATAATAATAATAATAATAATGCACATGTCCATCGTGTACTTGTGTGGTTGACCCCCTTTCAAAATGGACATATCAGTCATGTGTGCAGCTTCAAACCAGTAATAGATTGTCAGATGGCCTCCTAAGCTACTACTATCCTAGTGTTAACTGGGCTGTTCTGTCCTCCCACATTGTAGCCCACCCTCTGAGCCCAGGCTTAACCTGGCTTTTGTAGTGGAGACAAACGGCTCGCGTTAACACAGCAGGCAGAATCCCATGTCCATTCGGTTTGCCTGTTGTCACGGATTTCATAGAGGCTTAGGATAACGCTTTTTTCATTGTCAGAAAATAATGATAGATTATTCAGGTACACCCACACCAATGTTAAATTAATTAAATATTCCAATCAGGATGTGAAATTTGCTGACATGAATGTCTGAATATTTATCAATAAAACATTCTGTGCTGCAAAAATAATGACCATCTTTACATCCTCTTATACGGCCTGAACTTAGTTTTAGTTTGCTGTATCGAGTAACATTATGGCACTCATTAATATGGTTATAGTTGATTTGTATACTGTGACACTCCACCTCTACAATTACACCAAAATACATATGAATCACATTGTCTGTGTTCAATGTGAATGTTGTCATAACCCACTGCTATATTAAGATTTATGGAATAAGCACAGTAAACAAAAATATTGTGTATAGTTTGGCTTGGAGGGGATGGAGAGGTTGTGTCATTATCCTTAGGGAAGTCTAAGAGATAGCAAATAGTAGAGGGAAGAGAGGGTGACTCAGAGTACTACTGTCAGGGTCTTGACTTTGCCACTTTGTCCTCTAAGTCTGAGCAACACTGTAGAGCACCAGGAAGATTCCAAAGACACTGTACTATTAGCAGACACACAGTGTTGGAACACAGTACAATCCAGTTGCATCTAACTAACTGAATTTAGTTTGTCTCAGTGTGTTTCTCTTATAATGATTATAATGCTTACATTGCTAAGGAGCTCATTGCAATGACCAAAATAAGCATGGAGTACCACGCTGTCACTTCTCTTCTAACTACACTTTGTTATATAACTTTCATAATAATTTCATAAAAGTGTAGGTTTGAATGAAGGTTAGTTTTTAAGATTTATTTTTGAGTTTGGTCTGGGACTGCCCATTACACTCATTACGCTCATTAACCTGAGAATATTTAGCAAATAAAGAATTATTACGAAGACTAAAGAAGACAAAACTGGCAATTAAAAACTCCTTGCAACTGAGCCTCATGACTCTTTCAATGCGACAGTCCTATCTTTACACATATCTGCATTTCAACATCTTGATTGCTTACCAGGGTACATGGTTATTCAACTGTCTTACCACTCACACTGCATTCAGATAGTTCAATGAACCAATAAATCAGTTTAGGAGATTAAATCTATGAACTCAATGCAAATGTAAAGTCAAAAGGTCTGAGGGCCCTCGTAATCTACTAAATAAATCAACATTCTACACATATTTATTCAATTAAAGATATTTATTTATAATGTAATTTCTACATTCCACTTCTATAGACAAGTGTAGAAATATTACATGCATGCAGTGTACAGTATAAAATCAAATACAGTAAGGCAGAGAGTTCTACTGCTGGGCTCTCATGAAATATCCTGATGTTAGATGTGAAACGTGGTAACCCTTTCGTCTGTATCGGTGAGTTTATGCGAAAGTCAGCCAGCCTGTGCCGGGGTTAGGTGTAGGGTTAGTACTGTATGAGTGGTTAGAGGTAAGGCTGTCATGAGAAAACATGCATCGCGATTACATCAACCAAAACGCTTGTTGTAGAGTTAACATAATGCAATCAGGGCCATTCCACAAAGTATACCCAAAACACAAAGAAATGCCTGGCCCATAAATTATTTGTTTTGATAGTTAGAAATAATTCATATTGTTTGTACTGTTTGTTTGTCAGGTCAAATGCGCTAATACTTGCGTCTGAGTGTCACAAAGCAGCCCAGATTGTGCTTTGCTGAGTGTATATTTGGTGCCACCTAGTGAGGCCTAACCATGAGAATTTAGCTGGCAGAGGCATGATTCTCATAATGCATCCTGGAGGAAGGCTAAAACTGTTGCTACTACAAATGATATCATTATTATGAATTTACTTGATGGATATGATGGTAAATTATGAGGATTATAATAATTATTATTGTTTTGTTATTAATAATGATCATAATCACTGTACCACTTCATTATCATAGTCACTATTTGCAGTAATACTACTGCTACTAATAATAATAATAATATGAATATTAATGTTGTTTAAATATTACATGATTATTAAGTCATATTCACATTCACTTACATGTTTGTATTTGTAATTGTAATCATGCTTCTATTGAAGTTAATGTTTTAAATATTGTTTTACATCATTAGAGAGAATTAGGAAGGTTATTTTCAATGGTCTGATTTCTTTCATACAACTGATCATCCACACAACATTCAGGTCCCTTTCAATCAAATAATTTTTTTCTTTTATTTTATTTTTCTGTTTTCATAGTACAGCCACATGTTCAAATGTCATTATAGTTATACAACTATGCTGAGATAGTTTGCATGTCTTCTCATGTCATTGAGTGTCTTCTCTAATATCTAATTCGGGAGCTGTAGACTTCTATCTGTAAGGTTGACACACTACTGAAACTACAAGACAGAACAGCTTCCACACCTTTCTTGTGAAACCATAAAATTTCATTGTGTACATGGTCATGGAGACTAGGGAACAGGGTTGTTCAGAGAAAAGTCATAATGCAGAGAACTTTGGGGAAAGTTCATCCGGAAATTGTCAGCATCACCTACAGTCTCAGTTTATCCACAAAACTTTAAAAATTAGCTAAAGATAACAGTGGTTGTTTTATCTGTCTCACTTGTACATACTTTTGTTAATTTCAGTGATCAGTGGCCTCTTAAATCAACACATAAAATGTGTCATTCAAAGTTAAGGACAAGGCACAGGGAGATTAGATTGAGTCGAAGCCTGACTGAGCCTTATTTTGCAAAATAACTGAGGTGTGACAAGTCCTTGTATAAGGACACGTACTTCACTACACTTCCTTAAAACTACAGGGGCTTTGTGAAGAAAAAGTCCAAAGTGTTGGACATTCAGTATGTGGGGAACCACTGAATGTCCAAGAACTTTAGACACGAAAGCAGCCACGTCCCCCCTGTGAAGAGGTAATATTAAGGTGGTGGCGTGGGACAAGGTGGGCTGTGGGCTTCTGTGGACAAGCTTCCCAAGCTGAATAAAGAATCCAGACAACAGGTATGGAATTTCTGTAAAATAACCCACTTTGCAGGGGACATTGACATAAATCATTGATGAATGAGTCGCCATGTAATGCCAATTTTGTTGCTGTCAATTTGATGCATGCAGCCATGTACACATTTATATTAGATGAGTCAGTAACTTCTCTTTGTTGAAGTAGTCCATAACATTTAAATACTATTGAAGTAAAAGATGAACTAAAGGAGAGCTGCTCAATTGTTCTACTAGACAAAATGTTTGCGTGTCCTCTGTTCCTCTTGTGAAACTTTGAACTGCTGTTAAAGTCGATCAATACTGAATAAGCCTAAACATCACAAAGTGCAAAGAAATATAGAAGACTGAAAAAGACTTAATATGAGTCTTTAATCTTATTACACATGATATACTGTTGTCAGGAGTGAGGAGAATGTGTTCACAAGTTCAGCAAGTTTTATTTTAACGTTCTAAACTGCTGAGCAAAGATTCCGTTTCTTCATTAAAGCGTTGGTGTTATTGGCATTGCTGAAAGCATGCTGACTCTGTGCATATAGATGTCTATTCATTCATTTTCTATTGTGTTTGTGTACTTTTTGATTCCATGAAATATAAGAGAGAGTTTACAAAAGGATACTGCCCTTTTAATACAGCTGGATTCCAGTTCAGTTTTCTTTATACAGGATGAAATTAGAATAGTGGGGAAACTTACACTATGTATTTCAGGCATTACACAATGATGTTATATTTTCTATATGTAATTTGATTGCTGCGAATAAGGAGAAAACAAATTCAGACCTCACTTTGCACAGGTGATAGCTACTTATTACCTGTATGTTGATTAAAGCCAAACCAGGAATTCATAAATACACTTTCATAGGTCTCAGTGCAAAGAGAGGACTGTCAATGCCTATAATGTGTAATTATATGAATTTAGTGAATCTGTCATAGTATACAATAACTTCCCTCATAACATCTTCATGGCAATGTTGTGAATGCTTTCAGTTGCTTTATTAATCTCTTATTATGCAGTAGCTAATTCTTTTTTAATGATTTATTTAAAGCATTACCCATTTAGCCTGAATGAATAATTTCCTACTGCTTGCTTATGTAATATACCTAAGATTTGGTGGGAATGTTGTCCTCAGTTTTTACATTTTTATTTGATTGTAATGAAAAGATAAATAAGAGAGAATTCTGAAATTATGTTATTGCAGGGAGCATGAAATTTGAACATGAGTGCTCATCATTGACTAACAATGTTGCATGTAGGAAAAATTGTACTTGAAATTATGGGAAGTTGGGGCACCCTTTGGTAATTGTCCTACCTAGACAATGGGATGGCCTTCAGTCCTTTATAGTGGTCAATGGTAATCTCTTACAGATTCACAGTCATCCCAAAGACATAGATCTAAAGCTGTGTGTTTTAGCATAATTGTTCACAAATGCCCAATACCTTACTTATGTAGTTCTTATGTACGGTACTATGAACTACGAAATTATTCATTTTTGAAAGAAGCTTATTATGTCAGTGTTACATGGCCATGTGATATTTGATGACATCAGCCCTTTCACATTGGGAAAAGCCACATCCTGAAACCAGGCTGTGGAGGGCATTTGTGGGATGAGAGGTGAGGAGACTTTTTGTAGTTCCTGAACTGATGTATGGAAGGAGTTTTAGTGTTAAAATGGCCACTCTTATCCACACAGAAAGAGAAGAAAGGGGAATAAGCCACATACCATATTGATGTCAGCTATATGGCTCACTGACTAGCATGAAACAGTAAAGTCAAATTCGTGCAGTACTGTAAAACTTCTATAGCTTTGTGGGGAAAAAAAGTTTACAGCATTATGAATGACATCTCAGTGTCTCAGGAGGGACATCATGTCTGTGCTTCGTTAGCGGGTAACTGCAACAAAGTAGGGCTGATCAAAGGTTTTCTCAGCAAAGACCATTTGCATAAAACATACAGATTGAAAACACAGAACTCAAGCTATTTAAGAGCTTTGGTCTCAGAAGCATTGTTTCCATTGAAACTGCACCAGCAAGTGGAATGAAACTGCAAATGACTCCTCTCTCTGAATCAGACTGGGATTTCCCTGTCTTGAAGAGGATAAATGCCTGGATTCCTCTATGGTTTGTTTTCCCCAAAACTCCTCTTCCGCTTGGGCATAAATTTACTTTGGCGCTTACTATATGCTACTGACACATTAAAGGATGATCTGCTTTTTAACTACATCCTTTTAGGGTACTCTGCTTACAGTTAACACACGCATTAAGATTGTTGTGAAGAAGTAGTTGATAAGATGCTCATTTCATGAATTTCTCACTTAATTCTCATTTCGTCATCTGGCAATTTTTGGCGTATATTGTATACTATATTATATACTCTAGGATCATGCAGTTTAAATCACTGTAGGCTTATTACTTTGTTAACTTTCCATTCTACAAGAAATCCATTTATCTATGGAAATGTATTCTTTGCAAATCCAGGAACCTGACTGAAGTTCTGAAATACTGTGCCTGCCTGACCGGATTTGGGAGGGATTACTTATTTTTATAGATATTATATGGAAGGAGTCTGAATATATTAACTCTCATCTGAATGTATTAAGCGCAAAATCAGTAGAAACGAAACAGCTTCAGACGCAGGTGGACTGGCTTCCATCAAAGCACCAGCACCCAGAACAAGAATATGGTTTGCAGCTATTCAAGATGAGCAGTGATTCAGGCCGAAATGAAACGTAAGACTCAAAGGGGACACTTTCAATAAGACTGAGCCACAGACTGCAACAGCCGCTGTTCACCACTCTTTAATTTGAGCAAATCCGTGCGGTACTGAAAGACTTCCGGCTGGGTGTCTCCTTGCAGGCCTCTGGGAGTGAGGGAGGCGAGTTAGCTCTGGATCTCTGTGGAAGAGGAGCTCACCACCTTCCCATCCACCAGCTCCTGCACCACTGTCACCACCCTCTTCGCATGTGTTGAGCTTCCTCCTGAAAGAGCAGTTTCATGTCACAGCAGCAAATCTTTTTTTTTCCTCGCTCTCTCTTTAAACATCATCCTTTATAAATAACCACTTTTTTAAAAATGTAATATTTCCATGGAAACCCTGTCAGCTTTATGTCAACGAGTGTATTATTTTCATGGAATATTTGAATTAAAAAAAATAGACGAATAAATTACTTTAATGTTCATTTACACAGTTCGATGAGCAAGCCAGATTAATTAGAACTTTATGTCATGTATTTGTCAGTATCCAATATTAATACTTATAGATAAGTGAATCTGCCTCATTCAAATTGTAAAGCTGTAAATGTATATGAGGGACATTTTACAATTTGGCAATATTTTCATACATGCAGAATCCAAATCAAAATATGCCAATGCTTCAGTTGAGAATCGATTATTTATTTAAAATCGTTAAGCAGGGTTTCTGCTGCTCAAGATGCAGATTAATGGGGTTATGGACACTCAAAATAGGATTTAAACAGCTCCAGAAGCCTTGATGGATACTGAACCAGGCATTCATTCCATTCTACAGTATTATTTTCACAATTTTAAGATGCCTGGAACCTGATTGTTCCAAATGTTCTTATCCTTTTTAAAGATTTCTCAATGTGTATTCTTCAGCGTCAAATGAAAGATTTTATACAAATGCACTGATTTTCGTCATTCATCCCTTTGATGTGGGATTAAGCACAGTAGTGTCATTTGATTAAAAAAACAGGTCAAAACCTCAGTCTGGTTTTCAACTTACCCGAGCTTTCAATGACAACAGAGCCTTTGGAGGAGACCCTACAACAGCGAGAAGACCTTATGAATACACAGTAGTCTTCATTTCCATAGCAACATTATTTTCACTATCTCTGTATAATTACTTGATTGTGATGTTATAATAGAGTGTATTTGGATGCTTTTTTATTTGTTTTAAAATGATGACTCCTAGAGACTTGTGACTCATGAGCTGCAGTTACACAAGCGCTTACAGCCTTTGAGACGCATCCAGCATGAGACGTTAAAGACAGCACGCATTGTGCCAGGTTTGTAAAGGACCAAACCGATATATCAGTTCAGACTGTATTCAACAGGGCGTTCATTTTGAAAAGCAAATGTCTAGCCAATGCACAAATGATGCAAAGGCTTACTCAAACTTCAGTGGCCAATCGGCTAATTACATAAGCATGAGACAGTACCACCACAGAGAGAAAGGGCAGCTTGGTAGGAAAAAAGGACATGACGTAGGGACCAAGTCTGCTAATGTTAGACAACGCGTTAGCATGCGGACAGGCCGAGCATATTCCGCCGAGGAGGATCAGAGTCCGGTCACTGACGTCCGCCTCACCCTGCGTCGCTGCCTTCCAGCAGCCTGCGGTACTCTGCGATCTCCATCTCCAGCCGGGTTTTGATGTCCAGCAGGGCCTGGTACTCCTGGGCGCTGCGCTCAGTGTCTGCCCTCAGCTGGGTCAGCTGGGCCTCCAGACCCGTCACTGTGGCCTGCAGGCTCACCAGCATGGCCGAGTAGCGGGCCTCCGTGTCCGCCAGGTTGCCCTCCAAGGAGGCCTTCTGCAAACGCATAGGAACACCCAGAGCTTTAGAGCACGCCTCGGCTGGTTTTATCTTGATTCTCAGTTTACAGTGAACAACCTACAACTAAAATACAGAAGGAAAGGGGTGTTTCCAAGACAAATAATACATTTGATAAAACCTTTTTGTGAAAAAAACTTACAGTACAGTCAAAAGTTTGGATACACTGGATTAAGATAATGGGAAACATGTATTCAAAAATATTTTGATCTAAAGACCTATGCCTAAATGCTTTACAAGTGTTTCTTAGACAAAAATAAATATGTATTTCTTAGTGGGTACTGGGTATATTAACTGTGCATGGCTGATTATCACGGCATGCAAAGACTTCAGCATTCATGGCTGGATTCTCTTAGTGTCTGTCTTATTGTCACTGTATATGGATCCTGTATGCTGACTACCATGGTATGCAGAGACTGCAGCTCTAGCTCCAGGTTGCGCAGGTTGGCCTGGCCGTCTTTGAGCTCAGCGCTGCTGGTCTGCAGGCTCTCCGTGCTGGCCTGGACCTCCTGCTGCACCACCTCTGCCTAAAGGACACAGGAGGGACACCCATGTGTGCAGATGCAGACATCACTCACCTCATCACATTTTCTCATCACATTTGCTCATTGATCAAAGCTTTACATTCACTTGAACACTGAGACACCCGGGAATAATGTACACAATGAGGAACACGGATGCTAAGTTCAACACTTCACGTTTTGAATAACACTTAACACAGATGTGGGTGCTTCGTGGCATTTTAAAAACGCAGAAATTAAATTATTATAACGGGCCGAGCCTTTACCTTACTCTTGAACCAGGCCTCTGCGTCTCTTCGGTTCTTTGCCACCAGGGCCTCGTACTGTTCCCTGATCTCGGCAATGACCGCATTGAGGTCCACAGCAGGGGCAGCGTCCACCTCCACCTGCACCTGCCCAGTCAGCTGGGATCGGAAGGACAGCGACTCCTGGGGAAGGCAACAAAACAAAGACTGAGCGACCAGTGTGCAGCCTGGTAGCATGCTATTGACATGCACCTGGTGCACGGGTTTATATTTGCTCATCTGCATTCAACGGAGTGGAGGATGTACAGTAAGGTTCTTTTGGCCTGATATATACCTGATGCTAATACTTGCTTCTGAGTACAGCTGTGTGGTGCTTTTAACTGTGATATATTGCAGGATAAAATGCTGCATGCATGTACATACACGTCTACATTTTTTTCATTTAGCAGACACTCTTACCCAGAGGAACTTCCAATGTGCAAATATAAAGTGCATTAAAAAAACAGCATTAAATTTTGCACATGACAAGGGCATGTACATAATTCAACAGAATTTATTGCATGCAGCGTAACATGGAAAAGGCTTGTGAATTTTCCATGCGCAGACACATGAGCACAGTCAACCTCTGCAGCGCTTTTCTACTTATTAATAGACATGTCGTTTTGACAGAAGGAAAAGCTCCCCAGGCCACAGCGCTGATGGACCGTGCCACTGATTGACCTCCTCGTGGTTCTTCTTGAGGAAAACAATCTCTTCCTTCAGTCCCTCCAGCTGCAGCTCCAGGTCGCTCTTAGCCAGGGCCAGCTCGCTCATCATCCTCTTCAGCCCGGCGATGTCAGCCTCCACGGACTGCCGCAGCCCCAGTTCGTTCTCATACCTGCAGGCGAAATGACTTGTGCTGTTCGGTAGGCTGCTACAGTGTATCGGTTCAAACAGACAGGAGCTCCAGATGTAGTTCTGCATTAAACCAAACAAAAACCCCACTGATACCCCACAGAAGGCATTCATAATAAAAGCCCCGTTACAAAAGAAGAAGGTTATTCATGACATGTTAATTAATAAAACTGTATATTAATATTAAATTTTATTATGTTAATTTTATACTCATTTCAGAAATGATTGCTCAGAATCCAAGCTGTTGTCCCTAGGCACGGCAGAGGACATTTATCAACAGTTGAAGGAGTGGGCTACAGCAATGTAGAGTAACAACACTGATAATCATCCGTACTCACTAGTACAAATGAAGTAAATATTTTGATTTAGCAGGACATCCCATCGACACATATTCAAAGATCCTCAGAATATATGATTTCTTTTCTGAAAATGATTTCTCTAATTCTGAAAACACCCATAGTTACACACCAGTTACAAGTCTGGTATTTTTCTTATAGAAATCAATATATAATCAATCAGTGTATCAATTAATATATTTCCAAGATGTGAAATGCATGCATTAATTTTTTTAAGTGCAACAAATACAGAGTACATGTCTGCTGACTCACTTGATTCTGAAGTCATCAGCTGCAAGCTTGGTGTTATCAACCTGCAGAGATAAATCCACTACCACAGTGGCTGCAGCCAGTATCTGTACAGGGAGGAATTTACAGTTTCACTGTAAGTTATTACTCAGTTAAGTAATAGGCAAATTCTCTACTACATTAATTCACATGGTTAGGCAAAATGGTAAGTTATTAACTGCATGCAATCATAAACTGTTCACACTACCTCAGTCTGAAATTCAGCAGGGTCTCCTCTGTGTGTATTTATTAATGGTATAATTAACAAATGCATCACACTCATCATTCAAAATGATGAGCTGGAGAGGTGTATGACACTAAGATTTCTAATTGCTCTACAAAGCCATATATGTATGTTAGGTTAGCTTAAAATAAAGCTTAGCTTAGGTTAACTTAAAATAAAGCTAATCATGAGCATTTTATATTACCACTGGCAAAGAATTGTCTGGCAATTCAAAGCCTTTGAAAGGCTAAAGCAAAATGAATCTGCTGGTACCTAACCATCTGTGGTACATTACACCTCACTCAGGTGTACCTGGGGTACAAATGCCCAATACCTAAACTCTTATAAAATGTCTGGTGGTTGATAGAATGGTAAAAATCAATACAGTATGTACTGATATGGCTTGTCATTGTGATTGAATGAACAATGATTTAAGGATTCAGTGTTTTCAACAGATATACTTTTGCCCTATTCATTTTAGCAACACTTTACACTAATGCCTTGCTTTACCCAGAGGTCTCCTACAGCATGCCACCGGTCCCTTCAACACCCTGTACCTTGGTGCGCAGGTCATCGATGGCGGTCTGGTGGGGGCCCAGGTCGCGGGTGCTGACGGTGGTGTGGCTGACGCCCCACTCCCTGATTTGCGCCTCCAGTTTGGCGTTGGCCGCCTCCAGGGAGCGCACCCTCTCCAGGTACCTGGCCAGCCGGTCGTTCAGGCTCTGCATGGTCTGCTTCTCGTTGAAGAGGATGGCGTCACCGTCGCCAGCACCCCCTGCCTCCATGGAGAAGGCGCCGAAGCTCATACCGCCACCGCCACCGCCCCCGCCTCCAAGTCCGGAACCAAAGCCCCCCGCCATGTAGCTGGAGGCTCCCCCGGCACCGAAGCCCAAAGCCCCGGCGCCGAAGCCCCCACCCCCGGCACCGAACCTGCCCCCAACAGAGGAGGCAGCGGTGGATATACGGATGCCCTTGCCCCCGGCCCCTCCGTACACACTCCCGGCCCTATGCCCTACCACCGACATGCCCACCCCAGCGCGGGACGAGCCCAGGGAGGCTCCGGAGCTGATCAGCCCTCCCCTGAGGGAGACGCTGCTGCGGGAGGAGAAGGAGCTCATGTCTTACAGAGGAGTCAGCGTGGTTCCTGAGGCACAGGTGCCGGTCGAGGTCCCCCCAGCTCCACAGAATATAAGTATATATACCCCCTCTCAGTGGGTGTGGACTATTAACCTGACCTAAAATGGTCCCATTCTCTTTAATCACCAAGTGGAATGTTCCAGAAAGAGTGTGCCTTGTGGCACTGCGTCTCGCTTTCCCTGAGTTTCCCCTGCATGGGCATGCAGTCCACAATCACTGCACTATCAAATCTCTCCTGAAGAAGCATTTCACAGGTATTTACTGCTCCAGTTCAGGTCAGACACATGATTTCACACAACAGCTAAGATTCAGAGGACAAATACAGTTGAGGGTCCTGTCATGAATTCTAATGATTTTTTTTAGTGGGAGAGTATTTTGTTGTCATCCATGTTACCATTATGCTGTCATGTTGTCATTTTTCATTGAAGCTGTTGCAACACATAATTATTCAGATTGATTAACTAATGTTATAATTTAGCAATTTAAACATACATTTTAAATTGTAGTCAACATAACAGTCCAACATAGAGGAGAATTGAAGATACTATGACAACTGTGACCTAACATCAGCATGAGTGTTATTGTTATATTATTTTTTAATTACTTGGTAGAGGACCTTACAAGGCAATCGTCAAGGCAGATCAAGCCACGTATCAATGCAGATACATCAAGTGCATATTGAATGCATAAAACAATATGTAAGGACAGCCAGTAGCACAGTAAATAAGAATCAAGCTGCCACTGCTAAATTATAAGCATATAATAGTACCTGTTGCTATCGTAATTGTTCACATTCATAACAATTATCCTCATGTGCAAAATAAAATTAACCTAATTTGGACCCTAACCCTATTAAAAAGAGAAAGAACCTTATATCATCATTTCAACATAGTAATAAACAATAATTTATAACAAAACAGCAATTTATAACATTAACTTGCACCACACTAATACTAAAACAATAATCTGTTCATGATCAGCATTATGCTATATTAGATTTCGTTCAGGGTTTGAAGTGATTAGGTGCTGTTTGTCCTAGCAAGTGTTACATCAGCATTTTGTGGTGAATGAGCACAAGTGATGAGGAGAATGCTGATGTTGTGCTGTCGCTGAATGTTGATCCTGGTGAAAATTATCAGAGAAAAGAAATAGGAAGGAGCCAACATACCCAGTTATAAGAGAATAGCACTAACATACCATTGCCAAGAAGGGGCTGGTTTTCATCCCAGCCAAAAGCAGACACTGCTCAATAGAAAACATTTGATTGAATGTGAAAATGATTGTTTGTAGGTCAGTATAGTTTTAGCAACAAATGCAGGTTAGCATTCATGATTATTCAGTCTGGGTGCCTTTCCAGAGGAAAGTTCATTAGGAGGACAGCTGCAGTAAGAAATTGGTGCAAGGCAGTAATGTCTTTAAGTTAACCATCTGCTTGGCAGTCTGGGACATGCTTTAATGAACCTGGAGGTTCAGACACTCCCTTGAAAAAAGTGCATCCATGGCTCTGGCATCTCTAGCTCTCTCTCTCAGGCATTTACCTAATAAATTAATACATCACCGTACAGCCAATGGTAACACATCACACACTTATGTGAGACCTATTGATAGTGTACAATTGTCATAGCTCATTGCCATACTAAACAAACAATTATTTCACACAATTAATAACCTAAGCAGCACACTTTGCTGTGAAACATTTCATTTGGAACCTAATATAACCAAGAAATTTTTGAAAATTCCCAAGCACTTTCCTTGCAAGAGTCATCATGTCCTTAAATAAATGTTCAGCATATGGTTTACAATGCAACACTTTTGACATTACATGACTCCAAAACTTATGGCATAGCTTGCCTCGATAAAGTCTTTATGACTGAAAAGATTAATGGAAGAGATTTTTTTTTTCCTTTAAACCCATGTCTTGCCCAGTGAAGGGTTCAGCCCCAAGGAGACTGTCAGTCTTTGTGAAGATAGATGATCGCAATGAAATCCCTGGAGACATGCTTTATATTACTTCAGCTAAGACTTTCATGTTGGAACATCTCAGCGTGTTACATAATTATTTTCATGTTCTAGAAACAGCCACAAGGTGGGGTAGAGTGGAGTGTAAATGTATGACAGATGGAAGCCGCTCTGAGGGGTCAATACTAAATTGCCAGCAGGATGTTTTTGGGAGGAGGCCAAAGAGGGAAACGCATGTCTGACCAACACCTGAAGATGGGACACCTGTTCCATTTCCTTCTAATTTTTTCCCATGTATTTAATTTTTTCCATTTCCATGCACAAATATTAAACATCAAATAACACAGTTTGCAATAATATGTGTCACAATGCATCTTCTCAACACTAATGAATTCTTATCTAGGAAAGTGCACAACACTAATTGGATGAACGTACATATAATGGTGTTAAACAGAAAGTAGGAGTTAAGTACAGACATGTAGCGACTGACAGTGACATTTCGCAGAATCAAATGGAATTGACAAAGTCTAGGAAAAAAAAATCAATTCACATCCAGTTCACAAGAGCTGATGTCTTTTGTACCTCTGACTCAGGTTAAAAACCATCTCCTAGAAACTGTTCAAATGTATGGTGGATGAACACTGAGTGAAACATTCCTATACATATATAGTTGGAGTGTAATGATGAATGCCCTTGGCCCTGCTAGCAGTGACATGACCACATGATTAAGAGAAGCTCATGATTCCCTGTCCTGATCATTTTACAATTCAGCTGCTTTGTATCACATTTGAGAGATAAACTCAAATTTTCAATTGTCTGTCAGTCACTTGGATCTGTGGGCTAATGCTTTTTTTCTGGCAGATGCATGTTTAGTATGTTGTTAAATCTATTGCACCAGGTTTTCATTATCATTTCTTCCATCTTTTAAGTAGTCATGTACCTGGCAGTATTGCATTTCATATTTATGTATGAGCTGGACTTGTTTCTGTGAGAAAATACGAAGAGCTTCCCTCACAAGCTCACATACAAAAAATGTGATAATAGGTATACTTATAAAACCATATTTATTACTTCAATCATGTGTTGATGATAATTAAATTCATGATTTTCCCTACCTGTGATGGCTCTATGGTGCCAAGCACACCTGTCTGTGTAAATTATTGCTGATACTTATTTGAGATGCTGCCAGGAGAAACAGAAGCTAATCTGTTCCTATGTGAGACAGGCTCTGACCCGTTTTGAGGTTTTCATTACACATATACATATGTCTCAGCCCTGTAGCATGAACATATGCTAACTGCAGGTTACAGATATAGATTGCTATATATTGCTGCAGAATTTTATTTGTTTAGCAGACAGCCTTATACTAAGCCTGCTAACAGTTACATACTCAGAAACATGTTTCATGTATACAGTGTGTGTTTTTTGCTGGAGCCATTCAGGTAAAATAGAGGTGGGGCACAACAGAGGTGTTCCACCCAAGATTCAGCCCCTTTCAGTTTTACACACAAAGCCACATATTTTCCTAAATTATAGTCTACAGGTTCTTTGAAGTCACCTGTGTATGCTATTTACTTTAAGACCTCAATAAAGACAGTCTTTAGTAACTAAATAGAATGCATTTGACAAATTAAGTTAAACAGATTTGATGGAATTTTTGCATCCATAAATAAGACACTGGAATGATAAGTTTGCACAGTTATTTAAAAGAGCAACTTGAGCAGAAAATTTCTCTTTTAAACACACCACTTGGAACTTCTCATAGGATCCAGGGAGTGTACAGAGTACTTTCTATGCTCCTTACATTGAGACAGCCACCAGAGGGAAACTTGAGTTTCTCATGTATCTCAGATCCATACTCCACACTACACAGTAGGTGGAGCTAGTGCACTTTTTAGCTTGGAGGCAAGTCCCCAGTGACCTGCTAACAAACAGTCTCTTCTGCTGTTTTTAGTTAACAATATACAGGTCACGATGATGTATGGCTTTATTCAAAAAGGATGAGCGTGTATTGTACAAAAAGGATAATCCTCCATGATTATTCCTGGTTTTTATTTTATAATTCATGCCTTCACAAGGTACATTTTGTTTCCACATGTTTTCATATTCCAAATATTATTCACATTTTATGACTTTCTGGTTTAGCATTTTGGTTTCACGGTCCTTAATCACATAAAAAATCTAAATGTCATTTTCACTAATTTTTTCTAAAATGTTTATTTTTCATTTAATTTTTCAAGCATAATTACAGTACAGTTATATCAAATATTGCAATATAAAATGAAATTAAAATAATGAAAATGAAAAATGTGTCTGCAGATATATATTAAACACGGCTTTTACAACACATTATATGGCTTTCACAAGATTTATAAATGAGAAAGGAAATTAAAATATGTTATAAAGAGCCGTAAATGTAATTTAGTGGGTATTAATTTCCTTACAATCAAAGCATGAAGGTTGCAGTTGATGTGGGTATAAGCAGTACTTGTATTTGGCTCGGATTCCAATGAAGGGATCACATCTGGCCTTGGGCCGAGGTTGCTGACTCCCCTTTTGGGCATCATAAACAGGGAAAAGAAACAGGGAAGATGGAGTGGAGGAGGGATGCCATGAACAGCTGACACTGAAATGGAGTGGTGCGTGGAGTTTTCATACCCATGCTCGGGACTGGTTTGTCTAGGTTTGGTTAATTGCATAGGGGTTGTCTGAAAATTCTCCTCCAAACCCTTCATTTGGAACTTCAGTGAATGTTATAGTATGTATTTGGCAACCCAACCAGAGCCAGCAGTTCTCAAACACAGCAGCTTGTCAAACTGCACATGAAAAAGAAGGTAATCCAGGATGTTAGGTTCTGTGAGGTTCTACACTACCAAGTCATGGATCTTCAGGTATGAAGTCATCACATTTAAATTGCTTATGTAGACCTAATCTTCAAAGAATGTCTTCAGCGTGATTCTTGAGTTCCATCCTTTCTCTTTGTTAAACCTGAACATGCTGATGAACAGATCTCGAAACACTCCCAGTAGATCAACAGTGGCTGCATCTTCAGGGCTAAAAAAAGCATTGCAAAAATAGGACAGCAATAAATTCAGAGGATATCAGGAACATGTCACACACACAATTTGCAAGAAAGGGGTGTGGTATAACCATTTAGTAAACAAAGTTCAAGAGAAACAGCTTTCTGACTCACTAGTGCACGTGTAGGTTGCGAATGAACCGGAGAAGTCCTATCGTGTTCTCAGGGTAGCCCTTCCCGTTCTTGTCCAGTTTTTTCACCAGCTCCGGATCCAGCTGTGAACACCCCCCAAAAAAAGACTTCCTACATCACACTTTCAGTAACACCTGAAACAACTGAAATCATACAGGTTAAAATGCTTAGGTTCCACCAAAAGCCTCCTCTCACCTATAGTGGAACATACCCACTAAGGAAGAAAGGAAGCACAAAGATTTCCAGTGCAGGCAGAGGATTTTTTAATCAAGGACATGCTGCTACATCACAGATTCACTGATCTTTACACAGATTCACAGAGTTTGTTTTTGGCTCATATTTTCTGTATTTTCTGAACTCACTACAAAACATTATACAAAAATTGCATTACTTTATCAGCATTTAGCAGATGCTGTTGTCCAGAGTGACTTACACAGGTTCCAGTTTTTGCATGCTATTATTTATGCAGCTATTTACTGAGGCAACTCTGGGTTAAGTACCTTGCCTAAGCGTACAGCAGCAGTGCCCCAGTACTGCTGCTTACCACTATGCTACACTGCCGCCCCAGTATATAAAATATATAATATGTTATGCATATGTGTCAGTGCATCCTTCTTTAACCTGGGACCAGCAGGAGGGAAAAATATCACCCTTTGTATGAAACAATGACACTGTCACACCTGCTCCCAGTCAGCCAGCTCAGCCATGCCCAGTCCAGCCCGGCTCAACCTCACCCACTCATCAAGCGCACCTGTGACTCGTTATTCAATCAGGTCCTGGCTACATAAGGACTCAGTTTGTGTTGCCTCATTGTGAGATATTGTTTCTTGCAACACTACCAAGCCTGCTCTCTGCCATTCTGTATTTTGACTACTGTGTTTGACCCTCGCCTGTTCTTTGGATCTTGCTTGTGTTTTGGATCTGGTTTTGTTCTGCTGCTTCCCGTTACCAACCCGTTTCGTCCCTGACTGTGTTTTTGTCTTCTGTGATTAAATATATTATTGACTGCACTTGGATCCCAGTCTGTTTTCATTACAGACACATGAGTTAAGCCCCCAGTAACACCGTTCTAAATAATTTTGCATTCAACTAGAGACCAAGAGAGTGCAATGGATTTTGTTAAAACAAGTGTGTATTTTAAAAAATTGTGCCAAATGCAGATGATCAAACAATGTTGTCATAATTATCTGTAAACTATGCCACTCAATGGGCTGTCTTTTTTTACCTTGGACCTCCAATTGATGAATGATCTCCCACTGGTGTATAGATCCAGAGCCACAACAATGTCTTTGTCAGCTTTATCCCGCTGTGCGACTTCCTTCTCATTCCCCATCATTATCAAGTAATCCAACATCCTGAATAACAAACATCAGCACATCATGAGCTTTAACCTGCAGAGATGCTTGACCATTTCGAAATAAAAGTATAGGTCAGACAGCTAACAAATAAGCTCATTGTCTGCTTTGGAGGCATTTTGAATTTATTTTTAAAAATGTCACATCAAGCAACTTGCTTCAGAACATTTTAGCTTCACCCTCAAAATTATTATATTATGTTGAGCTTGTCAAAATATGTGATGGTTTTGCACCAGAAGTATTGTAATACAAGAAGAACAGTACAATACAGACAAAACTGATGAAACTGTATACATCTATACAAATGTGTATGGGGGTTTTTAATGTGCCTCACTTTTTTTTGGTCCAGAAGTAAGGGTGATGAAGGGCCTGCTCTATGGTGGGTCTGTCCTTTGGCTCCCTCGTAATCATCCACTCTATGAGGTCCTTTGCAGCTTCGTCTTGAACATGATCCAATGAGTACCTCCCATCAAGAATATTGATTTCACAGCGAACACTGTTCCCAAAAGGGTGGTGCCCACCAGACAGGGCGTAATACATTAGCATCCCAGCAACCTGAAATGAGAGAAGATTGTAGATAATATTGTGTGTATTACACCATGCATATCCTATCTATATGACGGTAATTATATTTACACATTTGTGAACATTAACAACTTATCTTGTTATGCCCATTATCAGTGCCTCAGTACCCAAGAGGAATCTCAGGGTTAAGACTGCCCTTGAGTCGTTTTGCAAGTCTTGGTCTCATATTGGAAACCTACCATTACTTGAATCAGACTCAGACCAATGATGTGCAGCTGCCCTAGACATAAGCCAGGTAGGCAGCACCATGCGTCAATGTTTTTATTAATTTTAACTTTTTTCTGGTAAGGTAATTACCCCTCCCCTTCATTTATGTTGGATGGTCATATATCAGTTAATACATAACAATCAATGCCTCATGCCTGAAACCTGCACTGCATACATGACAATAAATAGTCTAGTCCTTCCTCAAACAGAGGCTAAGACCACTCTCATGCTGTAGTAAGAGTGGCTTCTGCTTCATGATTGCTGTCTTTGAACAAACCTTTCCCTTTTAAAAAGGATGTGTCTATATGATGTCATTGGCTGTTGAGTTTAAGTTGAGGAGAATCTGTTTCTTTTAAAACATGAATGAATGTGAGTCATGTCCACTTCCAGACAGGCACTGCACTAAACATGTGTTGTTTAAATGTATTTATGTAATGGGACCTTAATATAAAGGGTTACATATGATATGTAGATATATAGATATGAAGAGTACAATCATATTATTATCTTATAAATAGAGGAAGGATGTATACGTATTTGAAATTTGAAACTTACCTGAATTTGTTACTAACCTTTTTCAGGAACCATGTAGCTAAAAAGCTAACTAGTAGATCTTGAACATGCTCACATGCACACCAACCTGGATGTCAGAGCAGCGTTTGTATCCATGGCCGCTCTCTTCATCTATGTTTTCCCAGGCCATCCAGCATTTTGTGCCCACGTTCCTCGTGTGAAGAGTGGTTTCCTCTCGACTTAGTCTCCGACTAATGCCAAAGTCTGCAAGTCTTGCTTTTCCAGTAACATCTGTTGATAGTCATTGTAAAAACACACACAGGTCTATCACAGATAAGCCCACCTAAGTCTCTGCTCTTGTAAATGTCTATGTCTATGTGACTGTCAAGCTGTGATGAATTCATGTGCATGAAAAAAGACTTGGGTTATTTTAATTTTGATAGCTGTTATTGATTTTCAAACCAAAGATATTTTTGCTCAACAAATTCTACAGCATAGCAATCAGTAAGGGTTTTATTTTCATCTTACCTATCAAGACATTCTGTGGTTTGATATCCCTGTGAAGAACTTTGGTTTCTTGATTGTGTAGAACCTTTAAACTTTCAAATATGTCACTCATGATTTGCTTCAAGACTGTTTCTCTTTTGTCTTGTGGTAGGTGATCTTTGATATACTCTTCCAGTGTGTACTCACAGAGCTGAAGGACAAGATAACCAAAATTTTCATCCTCTGCAAAATCCACGTAACGCACAATGCGTGGACTGTCAAGCTCGGGGAGACGTAAAACCAGACATTCATTCTTCAGAGCTTCATAGTTTGACTTGAGCATTCTTTTGATAGCTACCTCTGTTCCGTCATCCTTCAAACCAAGATACACCTCAGTGCCATCATTTCCCTTTGCGATCAAGAAGTCCTTTTTGGCCACGAGATTTAGGTTTCCCAGTTTTGTTATCTGACTTGCGTCTGTTTTTGCCAACTCCTGTAGCTGTGCCCGCCACCGAACAGAAAGGCTGGTTTCATACCAATGGTGGTGTGATGTTGATGGATTACTAAAGGAGTCTTCAGTTCCAAACAAAACAGGTTTAGTATCCCCAACTTCTTCAACTGAAAGTACAATTTTACCATCAGAGCTCCCTGTAATGGTAGTTTCCATTACAGGATCTAAGATATTACATTCCTCATCTTTGGAGAGTGTGTGATGTCCTGTTTTCTCTTCTTGGTTCTCCTTTTTCTCTCCAGTCAATTTGCACTTTGATAATTCCTCATCAAGGCTTTTGTTTGGGTATTTAGAGTCACATCGAATTTGTAATGAAGAGTGCAGCTTTTGCAACGCTGCTTTTAATTCATTATTATTCTGCATCTCTATTGCCTCAAGTATCTTCTCTGGCACTGAAGTCACTCCTAACTGAGTGATGAGATCAGGTACACATTCAAATTCATAAAGGTGTGCAAGTATGGCAAAGGCAGTGATGCCAATTTGGGAGGAGTGTTTGGGGTCAGTAAAAGGAACAACTCCTTTGCAAATATCATTCAGAAATGAATTACTCCAGTTGACTAAACCTCCAGATGTCTTTTGAATGATCACTCTCAACAGTGCGAGAAAATTGTGTTTATATGCCACATCAGGTGAGGTGTAACTGGCAGTGAGACAATGGAGGATTTTGGGAACAGCATCCAATGACACCTCAAGAGGTATGTCTTTCATGATGCAGGCAACTGCATATGAAGCAGTTATGGACAGCCCTTGCAAAGCAAATGGAATTCTGGAGAGCCGACTTACTGCTTCCTGAACATACGTGTCCAGTTTCTGAGACTCCTTCAGCGTCCTAATGCACAATCGCTGATACTCATCACTGACCCATCTGGTCCCTTTAGTGTTGAAGCAAATTTCTACTAAAGTCAAGTGCCACAGAGGGTGCTCCTCGAGCATTTTGTCACGGAATTGGTCAACAATATCCTCTGGTGACATGTACTTGATGGTAATTGCGAAATCGTAAAACATTTTAATTGTATCAATTTCCTTATTTTGTGAAGCCAAACGACTGAGAATTTTGTCAAATTTTTCATCTATACTTGGAAACCTTCCATGCTTTTTCTCAAGCTGTGCACCTGCCAAAGTCAGTTCTCTCACAATGTCATCCCTGTTGTTGTCAGCAGCATACTGTACTGGCGTTGGATATTGGTCAGAGACAATGGGTACATCAATCCCATTTGGGTCTGCCTTTGCTGCCAATAACTTCTTTACGATATTCACAGAGCTGAATGAAGCATAATGCAGAGGTGTCAAACCACATCCTGATGGTTGGTTGGCATTTGCCCCTTTTTTCAGCAGGAATGTGCAAATCTCTTCATTTCCTGACCTGACTGCAGCCATAAGAGGGGTTATGTAATCATTCCAGGGCAAACATGAGTAGCATCCATTAATGTCTTTGCCTCTCAGCTGTTTCCTCAATTTTGCCAGATTGCCATCTAAGATACACTTGATGATGGGATCTGTTGCTGTAGGTACCGGAAATGAGACAGGAATTGTAATGGTAGACATTGTGTCCAAAAGTTACCCAAGGGTCAGTTCATCTGAGGCAGAAGGCAGCTGTCATGATCAAGAAATAAAATAAAGGTTAGTAATACTTAAGTAACCACAAATAGTCAAAGTAATCAAAAGTAACAGCATCTTAAATGTCCTTTTACACTTATTTATTGGAGTCCAGGCTAGTCCATAGACAGCATACCTTATTGAAATTTAATGATGTTCATGAAATTTATTGTTTTATTTTAGATATGTAATGAGCGTGAAAATAAATAATGCTTTTATCGCTGTATTTGTACAGACAAGTTTTTTTAAATAAATGATGGATTTTGAGTATTGATTAAATGCTTTTGCCATAAGTTGATTATTGTTCATCATGTTACTGAAAAATGCTTAAGTGTCTTTGAGTTTTTCAAAAGCACAACATCACTTCATTAGTGGAAAGCTGGGCAGCTGGGCCCTGTTAAGGTGATTTAATCTGCAAAATGTCAAGTCTTGTGTAAATCAAGAAAGAAAAATTCAAAGTAATCAATGCCCAGTTTATCAAAAGAACAGTGCCTTCATGCCATGGGTATGTTGTAGTTCCTCACACTGGGATTTGCCATTTATTGGCTCATTGTCTGATTTATAGGTTATGAATATATAGTTTATGAATTTATAGTAAACATGAGAGTAACATATAAAAGCCTTTTTCATTTAAGAGTTCTCCTTCTTTTGTGTGTTTGCGTTTGGTCTACTCCTTTGTGTTGCCTGCAATGATCCCTTCTTGCAGCCTTGTTATGTACTGTATAAAAATATGAAAATGTGGAAATATGTTAGAACACAGTATGAAAATGGACAGTAGATATTTATAAATTGTTCAAGAACTCTTGATTGCCACCTTAGATTAGACAGTACAGAGGTCCAATGCAATGAGTCATTTATGTATTATATAGTAAAATGGAAGTGTGAAGAACTGATACTTGGATACCATTGTTTTGAGAACAAAGGTTGAATTTGTCCTCTTGCATTTAAATTTATATAATTTTGCCAGTAGCTGAAATTTATTTCACAGGAGGTACTGGCCAGCATTTAAATTGTTTTTACAGATCATGCATTGCTTTTATATGGTGGCAATTTTATACTTCGGCCATTTTGAAGCATATATTAGTATAGTTTTCATTTACTTTAGGAATTCAAGTGACAAAACCAACCAATATCATTACCATTACAAAATGGATTTAATAAAATACAAGTCAGCTTGGTTATTTTTACTGGAAAATATTGTTTTCTAAGGAAAAACAAACATTAAAAATATATAGTAATGACAGAGCAGTAAACAAAATAAGACACCTCACAGAGCACACTAATTATTTTTGCCACATAAGGCTACGTTGGCTTGTAAAAAGGGTTTAGGGATCAGGTGGCATCCCTCACAGAGTAAATGTGCATAAATGGACTCTTTTGCGATGGGGACTGGTTTATGTTCAGATGAAGCAGGGGGTGAAATAGCACTGATACTAGTTACAGCACTTTGAGAGCAACACATCCCACAATAGCCAAAAACAGGATAGGAGTCACCAGCAGCCACATCTTGCAGTTTTGTAAATCACAACAATACGTACAATGATAAACTGATTTGCTAGATGAAAGAATCATAGAGAAAAACTTACACTTTCTCTGCTTGTCCACGTGTATAACAAAGAAAATGAAACAAAACTCTTGCCTTCAGAAGACAGGAAAAGGTGTGGCCTGGAATTATTGGCGCCATGTCAGGAGGAAGGAGCATATTTAAAGGGAAAGTGACAGCTTTTGTCCAAATCATCTGTTTCCCCATCTGAAATTTCACAAACCTTACTGTGTGTGCAACCCTATTACATAAAACATAGAAAGTACATAAATACTATGTTTATAGTTGTATTGTATGCACTTTTTTCCTTAAAATGGGCAATAGAATAAGTAGTCATTTTCTCATTTGGCAGACAGTATTAGCACACATACTGAAAGGCAACACTTAAAGGAAGAGTGCCCTTCTATTCCAAATAATATGGTAAAAACAGGTCCCATGCAACAGGTAACTTTCATTTCTGAAGAAGTCAGAAATATGAGGATGTAGCACTGACTGTCTTGGCTTTATGCTTAAGCCAGTTTGTGTAATGAAGCATGCATTTTATGGTATGTATATGTTTTCTTTATTAATGGTGAGTGTTTATGTTATTAATGTTTATGTTAATGTTTTCTTTGTTAATCATTTATATTATTAGTGGTAATTACCATTTACTGGTATACATAGAAGTATTTTTTATTGTGTGCTACATTGAATTTACCATTGTAATAAGGGTAAATACTACTGGAAATTCACCAATAAGTTCGAATTTATTTTTGCCTTCTGAAACATAATGCATTTCACATAATAGCAAATATAGTATAAACTGCTGAAGGAATTTTGATTACAAAGCCACATTGTATATCCAATGCAACAATTCAGAGCTGATGTTAACAGGTAAGAGGCATATTTGTCCCTTTGGGCATTAATGAGTTTGTTTCCTGAACCACAGCTGATTTGGGCCCCTTTTATTTAACTTCAGGTTTTATTTGATCATATGGGAGCAGCTGAGATGCATTCAGGAGTGATGCTAGTCATTTATAACTAATGTTTCTTAGAACATGTGATTCTAAGTGATGAAAAACTTTTTCTAGATCAGCTGGAACTGACAGGAACTATTTCATTAACACTTCCTATGCTTTCACATTTGTGAAAGCGACAGAACCAACAAACCCTAGAGCACGACAGAAAGGTAGGTAGGTAGAAAATTGAAAGATAATTATATGAATGTAGTATTTTCAGAAGATACACATTTTATGTTATCACTTCGATTTGTCTCTGAACTTTGTTCTTTGTGTTTCAATAGTAGAATTAGATACAGCTCCTCTGACCTCCAAGAATGAGAAACTAAACAGGAGTGCTCTTTTCTCGAGGTTCCCTTCATGAAAGATCAAAACTGTCATGGATTTACACAAAAGTCTCCATCCATCACCAAAATAATGGCCAATCTTGTACAATATTTGCTAAGGAGGCTGTAAAAAATGCTAAATGAGAAAAGGACATTGGTTTATTGTGTACCGTACCAATAAATCTTTATTATGCTTATTGCATTGGCTCTTAATTCAGCGAGACCTCTTGCAGATGTCATCTAGAGGTCTGAGCAGTTCCCTACCATGAGTGGTGTAGCCTTTCCTCATATTGCTCCAATTTAGCACATTACCCGAGGCAACACCAAACCCAGCACTCAATGCGCCTATCTCACAGGCCGACAGCACAGAGTCCCACACGTGCAGCTCTGTCACCAGTCCGGAGCCTCCTCTGTGATGCAGGTGGAGGACACCAGTGGGCCTCTTCGACCCTTGCCCGATTTCTGTATGCCTCTGGCCCGCCACGCCATTCACCCAAAGCTGGACCTCCCCTCTGTCTGAACTCCAGGTGGCGCAGGTGTGTGTCCAGGTCGTAGCTGTTTCGGGTTCGACTCCTGCTTTCACCGTGGAGAGCTCATCATTTACGGACAGGCTGCATGCAAGGGGACCGCACTGAATGCGCAATTCCTCCAGGCCAGTAGGGGACAGTAGCGTGATGCTCCAGACCAGGTGTGAACTGTGTCTCAGGCAGATGGTGAGGGCGGAAAGCCACTCCTTCTGCTCAAGCTGGAATGTAATGTAGCTTTTGGGGTCATTCCATGGGAAGAAGAAAGCTTTTCCAGTCAGATCTGTGGGAACACACCAACTTTACTGTGATTTTCAATCCGAAACAGCCAAAACAGGGCCCATGTCATGTGTCTATTTAACTAAAATTTTGGTTGAATGTACAGTTGAAAATGCATTGTTGATGCATTATAAACAAATTGATTGTTTTAATTCACAAACAAATAAACTGATCAGCTGTGAATGCGTTTATACAAAAAAAGAGACTGTTGAACATACCATTGGTATTGGTCGAACGGTGGCTATGGTGATCTAAAAAAGGTTTTAAAAAACGTCAAAAAAGAGGTCAAAGAAGCTCTTGAGTAATCATCTGAGTATCAAATGGAGCTGTGCTCTGACTTACCCCTGTGAGGATGGTGTGTTGAATGACAGTGCCTCTCCAGGGTTGAGTACTGCAGGGCCAGGTCGTGATGCTGCACCCTCAGACTGGCGATCTCTGCCGTCAGGTTGGCCTTGTGATCCTCCAGCTCCACCACCGCCTGCAGCAGAGCGGAGTCTGTGTATGCAAGCATCTCGCTGATATCCAGCAGCTGCCTGTCGATCTGGGACAGGTTGGAGTTCTCGCTCTCGAGTCGCCGGTCCCTGTCGTCCAGTGCTGCCACCTGACTCTTCAGACGGGCATTTGACCGCGTCAGGTCGTCCTTTTCGGTCGTCAGCTGGCGGGCGGCGCTGGTGAGGGCTGTGTTCTCCTCCTGACATCGGTTGAGGGATTCACTCAGGTTCCTGTACTGGGTCTGCAGGGTTGCATTGTAGGCAATCAGGGTTATGCTCTCGTTGTGCAGGCCCTCGTTCTCATGCAGCAGTTGGGTAATGTTATGGTTCAGGTTTGTGTTGTCCCTCCTTAGTTGGGTTTGGTTGCTCAGTGCCTCCTTTGTGACTGATGAGTGTCTTGTGTCTAAGTAACAATACATCAACGAAACACATATATGGAAATTGACATCACACCAGACTTTTCCAGGACTCAAAAGTCATTGGTTGAAATATTATCACTTTACAAGTTTTGCCATTTTGTGTTTGTTCTGTTTATTCAAAATCATTCAAAGGCATACATGATTAGTAGCCTTGTGTACTATCTGAAATATACTCACATAGGTTGAGGAGAACAATGTTAGATGAGAGCAGGAGGCAACACAGAAGACTAATGAGCACCAGCGCCCTCTGGTGGCCCCCTGAAATAACAGCACCTATCGCCTGTGTATCTTCAGAGGAGAAAGCCATATTGCAAGATTCAGTGATAAATTCCTTTTGCTCAACATGTTGAAACATTTTTGGCACAGTGATATCTCTGTGTAATGTGCTTTCCCATGGCTCAATTTGTGAATTGCTAAATCTTTCAATTTTTAATTTGCCAATTGAATAACTATTGCTGCTGGTTCTTGAGATGTTCTATGAGACAATTTATAAACTGACACCCTAAACTGACAGGGATATACAAATTGGGTGTTATTAAACACCATTTGGAAACACTGTTGTTCTTTTTGATGTCATTTTACACTAGTATGACAGACATGCAAAAACTATTTAAGTTAAAAATTTAAGTAAAACACACATACACATTGATTGTTCCAACAAACATACCTTGGTCTCGATCATCTTCAGACTGAAGTTGTGAGTATCTTTGCGTCGAGGGCTCAAGGTCCCCAATATATATGGGGTTCATCTCCATAGAGACCACTATAAAGAAAGACAAAGTTGGATCCAGTGGATGTAACTGCAGCACTTGGCATAAGTCATCGAAAGAAAAGTGGTTACAAGTGTGAATGTTCAGTTTTTATTGGACAGAAGTGGCTGGGGTTTCTCATGTGACATGGACACCCTACAGATCTGGGAAAAACAATGTAACATTCACAGATGTTGTTAATGTTTACTGCGCAGTCAGATTTTCTTTGCCCAACTTCTCCTTTTTAAGGTCTGTGTCTAAAAGCACCCATTGATAGAGCATTTTTCACATGTTCTTTTCATGGAACTCAGCCTGTTCAATAGGACCTTTTAACTGACTGGAAAAAATAATGGAATACACTGGTATTTCCACAGGTACTTCTCATGAGCATAATTTCTGCCAATGCAGCTGACCAAGATGTATCAGAAAGGGGAAACTGTGTTTGAACAGGTACCACATTGTCTGAACATTCAGCTGACTATGTCTTTTGCCATCAGCAAGGTGTGCTCTCAGAGACATCCATTGTGTCTGTGTTTGTTTTGTACAGAATCGATCTTGTGGTGAAATGAGGGGCCAGGTCATTGAAGGGATGTGTGTGAAGACACAATTCTTCCACCAGATGGCACCATAGAAATCACCAGAGCAAGGAGACACCTGAAATTGCCCCTACCTAGAGCTCCCTCATGAACCTCCCTACATAAAATCTTGCATTCTGCACCCTGGTGTGGGGAAAAGTGTGGAGGGAGTGAGGTGGATGTTGAGAGTGGGGGATTTTTTGGGAAATGAATTGTTGCTGACCTGGTTTGTCTGAGAAACTGATTTGGAAACTGAACTGTGCATGACTGAGGTCCTGGCTTAGCGACCCAGGAATAGGGAGGGAAATTTGAACCTCAGTTGTGGTAGACTCCCAGACTGGAGTTAATTTTTTGTTTTCTTAATTATACAAAATTTAAAGCTCCAGCGAATTCACTGGATTTAATCTATATTGGAGTGATTCTGTAATATATTATTGCACATCTAAGTGAGCATGGTGGTGTCCAAATCTGTCATGTTAACATCAAGTGTCGTGACACTTTCATCTTAGCCATTGTAACTGAACCGTGGGGGCAAACAACATCCTGAGGCTGAATTATAAATATTTCATGAATCATCAATATTTCAAATTCATGATGTGGTAGGCCAAACCAAAATAAAGCTACCCTTTCCAGACTAAGAAGAATCCTATACTACAAATCTCTTTGCTAGGCAGTACAAAATCTGAGAGACTGCACCTCTGTGAGGCTGCTCTCCTTCCCAGCACTCCACACAGGAAGTAATTCTTATTTGCGGCCCCCAAACAATAATGAACTTCTTTGCTTTGAGAGACATCAATAGCAATGATTCCAAAAATCAGTGTCATAATTATATGCCAAGATCTATTTCCACTTTTATGTTATGTTAAATGTTGAACAGTTCTACCAAGCTATGACCTTCTCCTGTAATTTTTATGTTATTTTCACTTTAATAGGTAGAGTCAGTTTGTGTGGTAATAATTATAATCTGAATTAACTGGTATTTATTAGCCTACAACCTAGCCTTTATAGTCCATAGTTATATTTCCATAGTTTTATAGCACCACACCAAAAATTAGCTGAAAAGTTTGTTTATCGCCAATATGTATTTTCTACTGTGGGAACACTAACATTTTATATTATCTTATTTTGGAATACAGTGGTGTTTTGCCTGTGCCTGGCCTAAAATCAGAAATTATCAGAAATGATATGTGTATTTTGACAGACCTCATATTTTTCTATCAGTGTAACCAGGACTTTATTTCATTAAGAGTAAATAAGTATTGTGGACAATGACTCGAGTGATCTTTCTGGGATATTTCTGGTAGAGTGATTACCATATGCCATGCTGTAATTTATACTGCAACTTCAACAGTCATACTAAAAGGTTGCAAATCTCACAAAAGAGCAAGACAGATGGCATTAAACAGTAGGTAGGAAGTACAGGCACACAGCTGCACAGCTGTGTAGCAGTGAAAATAGCAAAGCCGATGTAGCACAGCTGAGGGGAAGTGCAATGGAAGAAGCCTCCAAGTCAACAAATTCAGCATGTAGTATGAAATGCACAAGAGCAGGAAAGACAGAGAGCATGTGTGGTTTATTGCTGGTAATTATTGTGGTTCTGAATGACAGCCCATTGCAAATCCATACATATCGATAAAGATCAGAAGAAAGCAAACAAGTGGTGGTTTTTATAACTTATCAATTTTAATTAGTCCCAAGCTTAACCAGAAACCTAGGTTCAACAGAGCATTTGTGGAAAACTATGGTGAAGATGAGTGCTCACCTGAAGCATGGAGATCACAATTAACAATGTGGTCAAAATTAATCATTGTAAATAGTTAATCAGAACATACTGTGCAAGTCTCTCTCTTGTCACTGTAGAGTTATGTTAACAATGAAGAGAATGGAATGCTGATGTGAGGACAGGTATACAGTCTAAACGTGCGAAAGAGCAGGAAGACGGACACATGCCTGAAACTTTCCCCAGTATCAAAAAGCTGCAGCTTGAATCTGATCTTCGTCAGAGACTAAGCGGTGATCATGAAGGAAGGGGAGATATCAGCAAACAGGAGCTGTGAGCCCAAACTGTCAGTAATGACACAACCACAGCTTGGTAAGGCACCTGAATATTTGACTACCTTTACGGCACATATCAATGCACCCTGACTATCATTTAATCACACTGTGAAATTAGTTTAAATTCCTTGGACCTAAATTACATGATATGGTGTATCCAGTTTGATGCCACCTATTTTGAATTCTGTGTATTTTTGAGGTCAAAGGTTATTGAAATGGAAAAATGTGTGTGCCTGGCTGATGTTGGGGAATGTTGCCATAAGCATAGATACATACTGCCATTAAAAAAGTATAATAGTAAAAAAAGGAAATTAAGGATTGGCTGACATGTAAAGGACAAAGCCCTTAATGATCTCATTGTGCTTTAACCATGACTGTGCCTCAAAGTTCTCTGAAATCAGATGTTTCAGTTGTCAGACCTGATTGTCAAGTTACATTACACTATTGTTGTTTAGCAGATGCCCCAGTGTGACTTACATAGGTTACAGTTTTTACATGTTATTCATTTATACTGCTGGATACTTGCAGAAGCAATTCTGGGTTAAGTGCCTTGCCCAAGGGTACAGAAGCAGTGCCCCAGCAGGGAATCAAACCAGCAACCTTTTGGTTATGAGCCCTGCACATTGAATTTTGTGCTGGTCTCAAAATTATTGTGGTTCTGAATGATTGCCTACTGTATTTTCATACACATCCATAAAGATCTGAAGAAAGCAAACAAGTGGTGGTTTTCTAATGAGTTTTAATTCATTTCACTACCATTTTTGCCCAAGAGGAGTAGTTCTCCTAGGAACAATAGACCCTGTTCCCTGCAGTTGGAGTAAGCATTGAAAATGCTGTTGGCTGTGGTATTACAGAATCAGGTGCAGTTTAAACTACAGCAAGGATGGGTTAGTGGTAATATGTCCATGTTTAAATCAACCCAGGGCAATGCACCCAGGGCAATGCACCCAGAATAAGACAGCAGTAGCCTGTGTTGTCTTTACGCTGCAAAATCGCATGTGCGGTTCAAACTCTTAATGTTTTTATGCCCCTGTCTTTGCCCCACAGGAGACATAACAGACCTGGGAGCTGCAGGATTGGGACTTATGATGGGAGCAGCTGGCGGCTATGTTCTGGGCACCACAACATCAGCAGAAGAGGAGGCAATGGAGTCCTTGATCAATGATACACGGATCACAAATACAACCCAAGGAGCAGTAATATTGTACTCAAGCCCAGGAATAGCATTAGCAGGGTTTCATTTAGGAGTTCTTTTTGCATTGGCATTATCAGTCATTGGAATAGCTCTTGGAAAAGCAGCAGCGTCTGTAGTGATGAGGATGAAGGGACCTGAACCGGGGCTTTGCTTAGGAACAGAGGGACAGTAAAAATCTTTTTAGGGGCATTAGCAGCCAGTGAAGCGGTACTGATGATAATACAGAATGAGACATCATTGTTGGGGGCAGCAGGGATGGCAGGGGCACTTCTAGGGCCAATGGGGGCAGCAGGGGTGTCAGTAGCTGCTGCTCTGGTGGCAGAATTTCAGTATGGAACTGCAGGGGGAGCAGGGGCTGTACTGGGGGCAGCAGGGGGGTTTTATCTTGGCATACAGGGATCAAATATGTCATTTGTGTGGTTTCTAGCAACACTTGCATGTTTTATTGGAAATGTTGGTGGTTTTTTGCTCATCTACTTTCACAGAAAACATCCATGGGAATAATTTCTATGTGAATTTTTTTCTGGGTTTTTTGTTTGTGTATCAGTTCGTCCATTCCTATGCAGACACGCCTGTCTTTTTGTCACTGTCCACACTCTAAACTACAACTTTCTCTTCAATTTAGTTGTCATTTATTTTTTAGAACTGCTAGAGTGTTCATAACACTTCTAGCCAATCTATTACTTTTGCACTCACCCGTCAGAATAAAGTGTCTGAAGTGATTGCATTCTTCAGGGTAAGAACTGCAGGAAGCACAAAACGTATGGCTTTGCTGCAGTGCAAACTGAGCAGTCAACTTCTACTGTGAGGTCACAAAGTGTGCAGAGCAGACATGTCAATACAATGAAAAACAGACTTTTAAAAAAACCCTAGGAAACCCTCTTAAAAGATTAATGGGTATGGGGCTATACCCAAACATCAAAAAAGTATTTCTGCTTTTCTTATATGTATCCAATATTTTTTAGTATACAATCAGTTTGCCAACCATGAGACTTGGACTAGTCTGTTGGGAAAACTGAGAGGCTGTAACAAAGGTTCAGTCTAACTTACATATTTTAGGCTAAAACACAGGATTTGAAAGTGGAGACACTGAAATCAGAAACAGCCACATGTAAATCAAGACTTACACTGCTTACATTATTCTATTCTGATTAAAGTAATCTGACAGTGCACTTTTTCCAGCTAGGCATGGACACAGGGTGTTGGCCAGCTCTGATGCGAAAACTCAGTGAATCCCACAGCTCAACGCATACATTAATGATATACCTGACAGAAATTACAAATGTAGGTAGTGTGCACAATGTAGTTTCACATTCAGATGTATGTCTTTCAGTCACCCACTTGTTAAATTTATCAAAACAAACGGAATCATTACATTGATTGCAAAAATGTTGGTCTACATGCTAAAATGTCCATGTGGGCTTATGCATGTTGTAAAAAACATTCAGGCCCCTTAAGGTCTGAATTTCCAAGTACAGGAGAAACATTTAAATTAAGAGGAGTTAAGAAATTCTTTTGCCACACACTTTGTAAAATGTATAACTGTCAATTTCCAGTTTTAGGCTTTAAGTTTGATAATCAGTACTGATTATATGTGAGCATGTTTATTAAGATTTGTATTGTACAACATATTTTCTGTTATTTTTTCATACTTGCATATTTTGTAATTGTACACAATCAATGGTGGGTTAATTAACAGTCCCTAGAATGATTGTTAATCACATTGGGTGGACTGGAAGTTATTTATACAGGCTCCTCACCATACTTCATTGGCTTCCTGTTATCAGTCACATGAAGTTTAAAACCTTGGTGCTGACATACAGGACAATGAATGGGACAGCCCCCGATACCTACAATCGGTCTTCAAACCGTATGTTCAGTCAAGATCACTACGCTCTTCATCTACAGGGAAATTGACTGTCCCATGCCAACGGGGTCGCTCCTCTCAGACACAATCCCTGTCTGTACCGGTCCCTCAGTGGTGGAATGAACTCCCTATAGTGGTCAGAACAGTGGAATCACTGGCCATCTTCTAACACAGACTGAAGAACCACCTCTTCAGACTGCATCTCGGTTCCACCTCAATTCCCACTCCCTAACACCTGCTACTTGAATTACTTTCTGTATATTTTACGTGTAGTATCATGATATGTTTTGTATTCTGTGATCTAGTGACTGATGTATGGTAGTATACTTTACTTCCCTTGTCTAATCAGGTTACACAGGTTAACTTGTGGTAGTGCTTGAACAGTGTTATGCTCACATTCACTGGTCTGGGAATGTTGTTAGCCTGGTCTGACACTGTTGCTCATTCAACTTGAACGAATACATTTCTGTTCTTTTGTGCTAGAAGTCGCTCTGGAAAAGAGCATCTGCTAAATAAATGAAATGTAATGTAATGTAATGTAAGGTGAGTTGTCAATGTCCTGACAAGGAACCCCAGGCATCAACATATTGTCTATTTCATGGCTTTGTGTGTAAATAACAGTATTTGGAAGCATTAGGGTGGTGTGCTGACTCTATAGCTTCTTTATTCTTGGTGAAGCATGCCCCAAACATGTGATGCACCTAAACACAGCTGCATGCCTCAGTCTTTCCCCAGTGTCAAAGAGCTGTAGGTTGAATCTCATCTTTATCAGAGACTCACTAGTGATCATAAAGGAAGGAGAAATACATCAGCAAACAGAAACTGTGAGCCCGAATTCTCAGCAATGGCACAACCCCAGCATGGTAAGACATTTGAATATTTTACCACCTTTGTGGCTCATAATGTCAATGCAACACAGCTATCATTTAACCACACTGAGATGTTTGTCTGAATAATTTGGACCTATGTAACATGACGTAGTGTATCCTGTATCCAAAAATACAACCTAATTCTTGTAGGTTTCTGGTCAAAGATTTTGGAAATGGAAAAAGTCATGTGTATGGTGATACTGGGGAATGTTATCAAAAACATAAACAAATGCTGCCATAAAAATGTGAATCATAATGATAAAAAAAAACTAAAAAATGAATGTTTAATTGGTACTTACAGGAAGAAACATTTATTCAATTATTTCACACCTGAGCTTTAAACTTCTCTGAGGGATTATTTAGGCAGACACTTTTAATCCAGAGAGATATACAAAGGTGTGTTCATCAGAATTAGCCAATTAGCAGCACGGATACTCACACATATTAAAATTAGTCCAATGCTTGAAATGCATTGTCATTGAGGGAAACATATCCCCATGTTGGGATTAAATGCTGTCAAAGGATGTACAACCTTAAAATATTACAATACAACATTAAATTTACAGTAAACCACACAATTTTACACACCACGAGTTTGTATCATCACAATACATTGTTGGGATGTTTTGTCAAACCTGATTGTCAAGTTCTCCATAAAATGTCAATAAATGTAATCCTGTCTCTTTGAAGTATGTGATGCAACATATTTTCACTGTTTGTGGACAGCTTTCATGTTTTAAAATTTCTATACAAAAGAGGGAAATATATGGCCAATCTACATCTACATCATTCAAAGGTTTTTTGTGTGATAGTCTATTTTCCAGCTATTGGAGACAAGTGAATTGTTTCTATGTCCTTTATTTCTATTTTGTCATGGGCCTGAATACACCAAGGTAGAAGGCAAGCCTCCTTCCTCACCTCAGCTCTGTAACTCAAGGGGTCAGGTGGAGGAGCAGAGTCCTTCATTCAGAGGTTCCCCTAATTCATGTGGAGGCACTCAGGTGCCCTGTGTGGCTCCTAATAGGTTGGTCAGTGTGTGTCTTGTCACTAATCTTCTTTGTCACTCTCTGTCGCTGCAGCTGAAATCCACATGGTGGAGGAAGATACACAAACACAACTGGCAGAGCAGGCTGTGAACAGGAATCGGACAGATAGTGAGTTACTGCTCTTTCACTGTTATTATTTGCCTTCAGAACCCTCACAAATTAATTCTGTTTCAAGAAATGCAACAGTTTAAAATATAAATGAAACACATCACACTCCAAAAGTAAAGTCCTTACTTTAAGACAATTCCAGCTGTTGTTGTTGAAATCAGGTAACCACACACACACACACACACACACACACACACACACACACACACACACACACACACACACACACCACCCTGTTTTGCTTCCTCATTCTTTTCAGCGTCATAAAGTCTATTACACTACTGACACTCTTGTCTCTGACCCACAGGAGTAGTGTCAGTGCTGGGAAGGATGGGATTGGGACTGGTGCTGGGAGCAGCTGGAGGGTATCCTCTTGGCACCTCAATGTCAGCAACAGAGGAGGCAATGGAATCCTTGATGAAAAATACACTGATCACAAACAAAACAGAATTGGCAGAAATGCAGGATATGCCAGTGTTACTTAAATTAGTTGGGTTTCAGACAGGGATTATATTAGGATTGGCATCATCAGTCATTGGAATAGCTTTTGGAAAAGCAGCAGCGTCTGCAGTGATGAGGATGAAGGGACCTGAATCGGGGGCCAAAGCTCTGGCAGCAGCTGGACCAGTAGCACTCCTGGGAGTGACAGCAACCGGAGCTGCGCAGGGAGCCGTCACAGAGAAAATAGCCTCAGCAATAGGAGCTGCAGGACTACTGGTGGGGCTTACTGGTTTTATAGTGGTAATGGTTGCATTCTATGAATTTTCACTGAGGTTATTCAGAACTCGGGTTAATGAGCGATGTTGGTTTCGGTTCCCAGTCATTAACATAGCATTTTTTGCATTGTTGATGGGTGCATGGGTTGCAGGTTTTGGCTGGGTAGCATTAACGCTCTGTTCAGTAATATATTTACTTCTTGTGGCTTTATTTCTGCCAGGTGCATTGTGGTTACTGATTATGCACCCATGTCTGCTTCTTCTTCCGCCCTGTAGCGGTGGACCTACTGTGGCAGTAATGTTCATTACATACCCTCTGCAAGCAATTGGGATCTCAGGGTTGAACACAATATACTTTGGTGTTGGTGCAAAAGAAACAGTGATGTCAGTAGCAACGTGTAATATTGCTATTGGAATGGTGGTTATTGCTTGGATGGGGTGCAGAGGGGTGGGAAAAATCTCTTTGGGAGCAGCAGCAGCTGGACAAGCAGTGCTGACAGTCATACAGAATGTAGCATCAATGCTAGGGACAGGAGGGACGGCAGGGGCACTTCTAGGGCCAATGGGGGCAGCAGGGGTGTCAGTGGCTGCTGCATTGGTGGCCACATCTCAGTATGGAAGAGCAGGGGGAGCAGGGGTTGCGATGGGGGCAGCAGGGGGAATTTACCTTGGAATAGGGGGACCAAATAAAACATTCTGGAGTTTGGTGACAGCATTGGCCAGTTGTTTCTTTGATGTGTATTCTGTAATGTTTGCATGTTTTTTTCTATCATGTCATTATGAGCGGCGTTCCAAGCAGTCTGTGTTTTAATGATATAATGTGTTTCTGGAAATATCATCACAAACTCGATCATCAGGAATTAAATCATAGTTTCCCATACACATACTATTACAGGATAAGTACAGCACACAAACCTAACACAAACTAGAAACTATAATTTTCTGGAAGATAAATATAAGATTTTGTCAAACATTCATAATATAACACAAGAATGCTGTATGAACATATACTTTTACATATACAATCACAAACAGAATGAATAAGGAGAATCAGACAGTGCACTTTTTCAGGCTGGACACATACACAGGGTGTTTGGCCTGTTATGATAAGCAGAGCTGGCTGTGCATTTCCCGTACATGTGAGGAGAGTGATGCATTAGAGATGAACTCATAGGGAGAGGCAGTGTTGGTGATTACCTAACCTGGGCCCTGGAGAGGAACAGGTCTGTCAGGAAGGGAGTATGTCCACACCCATGTGGGAGAGACACAGATTCACCCAGAGCCACTTCCCAGATTAGCGCAGGGTCCTTAACATTCATTCCTACAGAGACTCACATTGCTACTGTTCTGTGTGCTTTAAGTAAGCAGGTAAGACTCCCATTATTCATTGATAGAAAATGATTGTCATGAAAATCACCCCTTTATGCATCACCCACTTTATTTTGAAGTGCTGGGAGTGAAGCCTGAAACTGACTGGAAGATGAGGGCTTACTTTAGGCACATTTTTCATTTTTCCCCTCTGCTTTGTGTTCTTCAATACTCATTTCAATATAAAACACAACACACCCCTATTTTATCATTTATTGAACCATCTGTTTTAGACACAAAGCACGCAAAAAGATGATACTGCAATCACTCAACAAACAAATGAAAAACATGCAGAATATCAGCCATCATTAAAAACATGTTCATATTAAAACATACTCCTCCTTCTCACTTTTGTAAAGCACCATGAGATGTATATTAAAAATATATGAAATCTATATGACATCATTTTGTAATGTGTTGTTTTGTATAAATCATTTAAAGTCAGATGAATGAGACTGACAACGTTTTTTTTTGTAGCACATTCCACGGCCAAGGTGCATAGGGTTTAAAAGTAGTTTTCCTAAGCACACTGGGTGTACTTGTAAATGTATGAATTTATTGCTGACTTTTCTCATAGGGTGTTTCCAGTCCCTCACTCCTCTCTAAGATAACACAGACAGGCACCTGCCCACAGGAACATTAAAAAAGCAAAGCCATCGCTTTGGGAGAGTAGGAAACCAGTGGGCGGACAATGCCTGGAAATTAATCTGCACGCATAACATTCCTGCCATTGTCTTCAGCCTCTCACCCTGACCTTCCTCTTCCTCAAGATGGTTCATTTCATGGCCTCACGTAGATCATTGTAACACTTTCTCACTTCATCCAGAAACTGGATGTGAGATCTTCTCTGTCTGCTCTGTCATTTGTCATCATAATGTCTGACACTCACTGACATTTCACATTTACAATGACACCCATTATATACACCAATAGAAATATATTCAGTTTCACGCATACAGTGAAAAAGTGGTTGGTAGATATAATTTCCATGAACGCATTTAAATCCTGGTATTTCATTGAATACAGTTATTACAATATTTTACATAGAATTATTTAAGGGACAGAGAAGGGTCATCAGATGGAAAACACACACACACACACACACACACACACACACACGTACACACACACACACACACACACACACACACACACACACACACACACACACACACACACACACACACACACACACACACACAAACTCTGCATCCCTGTGTGACAACAGTGTGACATGACCAATGCCTTCAATGCCTTTAGGTCCAAGGAGGTTTGCTGTACATGTATGTACATCATGCACACGCATGCACAATACTACAACAATACCATATTGTCACCACCACATAACGTAGGACAGACATTCACTGAAGCTTTAACTGCTCAAGAAAATCCCAATGCCTGGTATTGCCTTGAAGGGGACTGAACCTCACAGGATTGAAATGGCGACACCATGTGGTCAATCTCAGTGATGCAGCTAGGAGATGTTTATGCGACGGGGCACACGCAGAGGCATGCAGCATGGACAGTGTGGAAATGCAAGATATCTGCTGATGACGGAAACAATAAAATAATGGGCTGTGGTAATAGTGGTAGGGAACCCTGTTCCTAGAGTACCATCATTTACAGTGTGAACAGTGACGTATGTGTACACATTGCAACCACGATCTGGCTTCCTGCTTAGCCTAAAGATATTTGGGGAGCATGAAGCTCACAAAGCTGATGGATGCTGCCTGAACAGGATGACAGCTCACCTCAACCAGAAGATGTAAGAGTGCAAAGGGGTGCATTTACGGGCAGGGCAGGTGTGTGGCTGGCACACAATGTAAGTCTGGGAATCCATGTAAGTGTATGCAGGGCAAGGGCAGCGAGGAAATTCCCTCCGTCACCAGGAGCTCGTCTTCAGCATCACCAGGATCACCATGACTGGGATGAGGCAGATGGGGGTTATCACCAGCGTGAAGATGACGCTGGGAGGTGGGTCTGGAAGCACCTCTAGGGGGCAGTCCCTGAAGTACATGGAGTGGATGTACACAAAAGTCTCCTCCACCAGCTGGTTGGGCCAGGGGATGAGCAGACAGTCTGCCATGTCTTCAGAGCACAGGGTGAAGGTGTTGTAGGGACTGCACAGGGAAAAGGAGAGAGAGCAAAGTCAATTAGCTGAGGTCGCACAGCCCCTGAAAGTTCTTTGTGTCCTAGTATTGAACCACACCTGTTTTTGGCATTCATAGCATGCAATATAGTGAACAGCAATGCAATGAAGCACCCAATATTTTCAAAAGATCATTGATGCACCCTGTCAATAGGGGGCACCATTCCTTTTCATGTCACGAGTTTCCATCGTGCACCTTGCCAACGTGTCTGAATCTAAAATGTAGATTAGAGGAATTCTCTCTCTATACATTGCACTGGAAAACATACCCATGATGCACTGGCATTTACAAGAACTGACTGTGGAAAGGAATCTCATCTTACAGGATTTGACTGTGGATAATGCTGAAGATATAGTGAGTAAATGTAAAACTATTTGTATAGAAAACCTATTCATTCTGGTGATATTGTCTCTGTATTGATGAAGGTCAGCTAAAGAGCATCCTGATTCCCTATTGTAGCTGAATTACTGATGTGAATTGGTACAAGGCTGGAGTATGACATGACTACTAGCACATGTAAATGGCTGAGAAAACCTGACAGCTCATTACAGTTCACTTATGTCCAACTACTGTACATGTAATACAGTCTCAACAAACTTCTCAAAAAGGCAAAAGGTGGCTTCATGGTGTCTGTTTAATCTGCAAATTGGGAAACATATTCAACATCATGTGGTGAAATGTCATTACAAGTCTATGCACCTCACTAACCTTTTTACGTAATTCCATGTGCACCAGTGGGTATCTTTTAAGGATTCCATGGCATGCTGGAAATTGTAATAGCACTGTGCTTGATGAATTGATGTGTAGCAATCCATCCTTGAAGGGAATTCATCACAAAGATCACATATGACTTGGCAGATTGTTGTATTTTTCCCACAGCCTGTGAAGCAAATATAAAACAGCCATTATTTTAAGAAAGCGTTGGACATGTACAAAATAAGGTGACTGGGGCTTAGTGTAAGCAGTTATATTTACCAAGGTATTATATTATTTGCTTCTTAGACATCTCTCCGCAAGTATACTTAGATTGAATTCATAAGCAACCTTTAAAATTTCATCAAATTTTCTGCTGTATGTTTGCGTAAAATATACTTAATGCAGAATTGCCTCAATAAATATCCAGCTGTAGAGATGGATAAAACTGTAACCTCTGCAAGTCTCTCTGGATAAGAATGTCTGCTATATGACAATAATGTAATGTAATGTGAAAAAAACGTAGGCACACATTACCTTCTGTTCGATTTCGCCTTCCCAGGCCAAGCTCTAAATCAAAAATGAGAACACCAGATATGATTATATTCATTTGCACATCCTGCGATTCTGGAGCACAAACCATAATATTTATACTGTGTGTATGTACAGTGTATACATTGTATTGTACATGTGCAATCCATCATTGATCATATGACAGCCATCACATCACAACATTTTGGGATAAGTATGCATCTGTCATTGTTTTAAAGACTTAAATATATGACATGTCAGTTGCATCCTAGTGATTAATCCTGCAATAAAGCCATGCCATATATCACTGGGTAGGTACAATTGTACTGCCAGACACGGCCCAATATTTCAATCCAATACAAACCCAAAAATGCAAGAGTAGCAATCCAACTGCAGTCAGACATGAGTAACCAAAAAACGACAGAGTAGAAAATTCTCTAAAGTATGAGAATGCTACACCAGCAAATGTGAGTACAAGAGATTTTCCCCAGCAGTATCCATCAAGGGAAAGCATGAACCCCAGCAAACCCTCCCATGACAGGAAACTCGGCAGGGTGTAAGAGAGACACTGTGTTTTTCTTGATTACTGCATTTATCCAGGTGCCTGTCTGACCTCTGCTTCTGCGGCTGGCAGAACAACTTCCCTCATTTTCTAAATTCATTTCACTTGTAAAGGCATGGAGGCAAGAGCTTCATCCTCTCTCCTGAATGACAGCCTCGGGGAGTACGTTCAAGACTGGACTTGGAAGTAGACTGAAACACTTCTGTGTTCTTATTTCACCTGTTTCTTTTCTCAAAGAGAATAACCCTCACTGCCTAAGGTTTGCAATTTACTTGTGTTTAGTGTGCCCGTTGCCAAAACGGAAACATAGATCAGCATTTGGTGCAGGAATGTGGTCTGATGAACATTATCTTGAAAGACTGCAGTGTCTGTGCATGTACACTTCTTCATTTCTTGGTTGTGATACTGTGGATGCATTTCTGTTCATCAGGATAGATATACTTGATTCCTCAGTTCTTAAGAGCTATCTGAAGACCACTCCACATAGTTACAGTCAAGCAACAAATGCTGTAAATTCTCTCATCATTTGTTGACTGAAAATGTTTCATCGATTAATTAAAGGACAAGACATGTCACAGCTGTTTTACAGTTCAAAATGGTGCAATTCATGGTATATCCCATTCATAACAGTTGGTGTCGATGATCAGCAGATAATGAAATACAGCTAAAAGACTTTTCACCAAAACTCCTTACAGATGCAAAGGCAGCTGAAAGTGGTACACCTACGCTGTCCCTAAAGTCTTGGGGTTTTGCTTTTGAAGAAATACCAGTTATGTCATGTATATTCAAGGTGATTGCACGATGAAAGTGCAAAGTGATGAAGTTAAGTATTTGTGAGTGTGAAGACCTACCAGAATGTTGGATCAAAGCATCGCTGGTGGCGTTAGGTCCTGGAGTGAGAAGATTTAATCATTATTTCAAAAGAGAGAGGCAGGGGGTGGGGGTGGGGAGGGATTCAATCAAATAGCAAATTGACTAGTTTGATTGATAATAAGAAATATCAATCAGTATCTCATTTCAGGTGGAAACAAAATATGTATAGAATAAAAAAATATGTATATGTATTATATGATATTAATATTGATTTGAGTGTGTGAATGAATGCTAAGGACAGATGATTCTGGTTTGATATTCTCAGAGTGCAGTGCTGGGGTAGGTGACAGAACAGTGCTAATCTGAACACTAAGAGCTCATACCTGGAACGGTGGCTTGCAGCGCCCCTACCCCTACACACAGCAAGCCAACACAGGTCACTAAAGGAGAGAGAGGAAGAACCCATCAGAAAGGCCATATGTACAACCAGTGTCATGACTAATAATCATTGTTTCACATCAGTACTATTTCAGTAGCATTCATTTAATTTGTTGATATCATTATTTACTTGATATTCATTTGTTTCCTTCTATGCCAGAATGTTGCAATCCTGGGTAATTCACAGTGCAATGCAGCATTGCATGTAAATAACCATATAACGTACAGCAAAACCTGTATTCACAAATACAGACCCCTGCAGAAGCTAAGGCGTTGATGACCCAGGCCATCAAAGGCTAACAAGCCCAGAGCAGAGGACACAATTCCCAGTCAAGAGCTGAAAACTGACTCCATGCCAGTCCCAAGATGAACACAATATTATTACTCATATTTATGGGTCTAAACCCATTACCAGGCACTAGAGATGAAACAGTATGAAAATTTAATATCACGATTATAGTAACCAAAATTATCATGGTTATCACTATTATCGCGGTATTGTTAAAATGTGCTGAAAATGTTCAAAAAGTACTGATACACAAACTGAAATCATTTCACCAAGTTTTATATTGGAAACCACAAATACAATTAGCAGCACTATGCAGTTTTTATTTGCATAAACATTAAAATATTAACATAGCCAATGAAGTGTACAATAGTCTACTATGTCTTTTAGAGATGACATTACTTTGCTGTCAGGGGGAACTGAACACTTCTATTTAATTTGCCCTCTTAAGCATTATCATGATATTCTGAAATGACCTACAAACTGGTAACCGTTTCATCCTGTCACAGTATTTAACATGAGTTTTTCAAAGCGCGGTTTTAATGATAATTCAAATTTGAAACGGTAATACTAACCGTCAGGAATTTTACTGTGGTTGACCGTGAAACCGGTAACCATTTCATCCCTACTGGGCACTAGACTGCCCACATAACCACCCACATCACTAGCTGCAACTGTTACATCATACCTTATTAATGTATGCAACAGGTTTTCATGGATGTTATAGTACATACACATCCCTTTATTATGCTCTTAGCACAGCAATATTGTTAAGCAGGATGACACATCCTCTCTCTGACTGCAGAAGCAGCTGGAGACGGGCAACAGCGACAACAAGGACAACAGCTTGTGGTAAGGAAAACAATCTCTTGTTTCCTCTGTCTCTCACAGTGCACAGTGGAAGTAAATGATTGCTCCATGTGTCCTTCCTTTTGATTTTGCTTATTCATAAGGTTTTGTTATTGTATTTCTTTGATGTTGTTTTTTTCTCTCCTGTTGGTTTCGGGTTTCTGTTTTGATTGGGGGGCATAGATATTTGGTTGTTTGTGATATTGTGTTTCTTCATATGAATCGTGTCTGAGATGTGATGTGACGGCCCAATAAAGTGAAGTTAAAATGCACTCTCTAAAATAAACTTTCACACACACCCAAACACAAACAAACACAATCGTGGGGTGTCCAAACACTAGCGACTTTTTGTTAAATAAAATACCAGAGGTTCAATACTTCTGACCACAGGCTATTATTACTCTGCTCAAATGTTATGCTAAGCACTTCATTTTTTCCTCCATTTACAAAAAAAGAACAAAAGTGTACGAGTAGAGTGAGATCTGTAGATTGTTGATGGCTGGGTGGGAGCGGGCCTGTGGAAGAGACCTTTGCTCTGTGGCTGGAACTGCATCCTGCCTCCTCTCTCAGACAATAAAACCTGTAGCAGCAATTTCCTTAACTCATTTTCCTCACAATAGCTTTAAGGACAGAAAAGAGGATAATAAATTTAAGAACAAAGTTTTGGCAAATATGAATAAAAATTGTATTTCCATGTGCACAAAGAAAGAGGTTCAAGAGAAATGACCATGGAGTATAGTTTTTCAAATTTTCGATCATATATTAGTCTCTTTTAGAATTGTCTCTCTTTTATTATTTCTTTCTCTTTCCATCAAAGGGCAGTGACTGGCAGGTTTAAAAGTTTTTGAGACACCAGTTATAACGTCCATTTGAACATATAGACTTTACCAAAAAAAAAAACACTTTGTTTACAACAACTTTGTCATTTTAGGACAATGGACAGGTCTGACTTCATGTACACACTGCATGTAGGCATGATACACATATATACATAAGCATAAAAATCTGAGATTTTTTGTCAAGTTGTCATAAGAACACTTGACTGGACACTGCCGGCCCTTGCAGTGCCATTGCTGGTGTCATTTAGCCAATAATTTTGAAATGCGACTTAAGATGAGACTCACATTGACAAAATGTGAACTCAGAATTACAGTCAGTTTTTTTTACTGGGTCTTTAGTTATAATACCCAGTTAGATACCACTGTTCTCAGAGTTTCCAGTAATTTAAATCATCACCATAGACTGAGGCAAAAACTATTCTCATTCTCCAAACTACTTTGAATAGTTATGCAGTAGTATATGAAGAGTATTTTCACCCTGAAAGAAACACTTACCCCAAAAGAGAATGGAAGTGACACTTGAAGCTGAAGACCCTCCTTTCATTTCTGACACTGTGTGGACTCTTCCCCCGCTGAGAGCAGATTAAGTATCTCAGCCTTTCAGAGGGAAAGTCTGTAAAAGCAGCAGGAAGCCCACTTCCTCTGATGGGCGTTTCTTTTTTTTGTGATGTGACAGTGGCCTGAGTCTAGGATAACTAACCTCTCTTTCTGGTTTACACACACACACACACTCACTCACATGCGCACACACAGACACACAGGCGCACAGTTTTTGGGATTTCAATCTTTGAAATAAATAATCTTAAAACAATGAAGATAAACAGAGTCACTCTTAAAACTATTCAGAATGCAGGGCATCTGGACACACAGTTTTAAAACATCCATGGATACAGTATTACTATTTTTCTATTACTCTGTCATTTCTTAACTGCTACAAGCATGTGCAAGAGTGTGTAAAACAATCCTGATCATTTACCTGTAAAATGTACAATCACTTCAGTACTGTGATCGAATTCATGACATATCTTAATCATGGCTTAAAGTGTCTCCACACTCCAACAGGAGTGATTTTATACACAAGCAGTCCAGGTCAAAGTAAAGGCTAAAGCAGACCTGCAGGCTGCAGGTTCCCAGCTGGCACTTCTTACTGTGGTGAGAGTGCATCTTTAGCCTTCCCACAGCAACACCACTGCTCCACTTCAGACACGAGAGTGCATTCACATGTTATATCTCTCAAACCCATCTCCCTTCCACACTTTTACGCACTACCCAGTCAGAGTAGGAGACACAGCCATTTTAGCTGCAATCCAGACTGTCCCTTGTTGGAAACCTTTCGCACAATACACGCCTTTTTATCCAAAGCAAGCACTGCTTATGTGCAGCGCCCAGTGGGCAGTTTGAATGTTTGTTTACATTTATTCATTTTGTAGAATGCTCTTATCCAGACTGACCTATGTATTGGAACCTAACCATCAAAATGAATAATACAGGAATTTACATTTACAGTGTCATAATAAAGAGCTCTACTGTGTACACAACTGTCCTAAGGTTACCTTACTGACACAAAGCGCTTAAAGTGCTGGGAGAAAGGAGAAAAGCCCTCATTAGGGGAACCAGCATGCAGAGTGAAAAGGTGAGTTGTCAGTTTGTCACAAAAGACTGCCTATGACTCCACCGATCTAATGGTAACAGTGAGCTCATTCCAGCACTGGGGGGGCCAGAGTCGAGAGGAGACGAGGCTGGGATAAGTGCTGTAGTAGAGAGGTCTGGCTGGGTGGGTACGGTCGGATGAACATCAGCACAACACAAAGATTTTTTTGAAAGCATCTTTAAAAAGTTCCCGGCAATGGTATTTACTGTTGCTGGATGGAACACAACAAAAACACAGTGAAACTTTGCAAGTCACCGTCCTCCTGTCCTCATGTGAAACAGTGCTAATGTCCTGTACATTACATTACATTCATTTAGCAGACGCTGTCATCGAGAGTGACTTCCAGCAAAAAAGACAGAAGTGCATCCGTTGAAATTGAATGAGCAACACCGTCAGGCCAGGCTAACAACACTCCCAGACCAGTGAGTGTGAGCATAACAATATTCGAGCCCTACCACAGGTTAACTTGTGCAGCCTGACTAGACAAGCAAAGCCAAGTATACTACCAAAACATATTACGATACTACACTTAAAATAAATCTGTAGGTTCATTGTTTCCTCCAGCAGGTTTTCAGCCCTCTCCGTGTGGCGTTGTGCACCACACATTTATCATGGTTATACCTTGCCCTGCACTGCATCCACTTTTTATAACCTCGTTTATAATTTTACAGAGGTTATAAAACAAAATTAATGCATACTTCTGCTTGAATGACACAGACAGCCAGCACAAGAGCTCATGCAAAGGGCAACGCTCTGACAATGTTGTTGTACTGCAACAGCATTACCAAAACGTTACTGTGAGCGAGACACCATGTGTCTGAGAATACTGTGTGCCAGTTGCACAGGAAGCCTTCCCTGAGCGCAGATGTTTCTGTGTGACATGTTGCCCAGCAGAGCAGCAGTACTTCAGACCTACTGTAAAAGCCTGGGAAAATGTCAGAGACCTGTGGCGTGCACACTCCACCCTCTTCCTCCTTCCTTCCTTGCCATTACACTTACAGGTCATGACACTACAGAGAATTATTAGAGAATGTTAACACAAAGGAGATGCCAGAATCAAGGATGACACCCTTGTGTATTGTGTGATCTCCTTTACTTTATATTAAAACAATTATATTGAGTGTCTTTTAACACATTGGAAGCCTATTAATATAGTTATACTGCAAAATTGTGAGACTGACAAAATGTGACAATATGTGAAAGTCCTGAGCCTTGCTAAAACCAAAAAAGAAACATGATGCTAGCACCTTGCGCCCTGTCTCCTGTCCAGTACTTACCTCCAATAAAGATTCTGGTAAGCAAATTACAGATGCAGTCATGTTGTAATAAATCAAGTCCTTTTCAAATCTTGAATGAGATGTGGTTTGCTGCAATTAAGACAGGAGTTAAGCTTTGAAGTGCTTCATTTTCCTGCGGTCAGCTTTCACAGCTCCAGACTTTACAAGCTGCAGCGCCAGGATTAGCCACTCATCTTTGTGAGCCAGCTGGTGCCAGGGGGTGACAAGTCAGACTGTTGCTGATTTGTTTTGACAACCTTGTCTGAGAACTAAATTTCAGTTCAAGATCATTGATGTACCATGGCATGACTTAGTAAGACAGTTACATGACCAATCTTGGAAGGCAGTGTTTCCCAGTTCTGGCTCTGGACTAATTGTGTATGCTGAGTTTATTATTCCAAATGAGCTCTTAATTAGGTCTGGTTAACCTGGTACTCACATGCCATTTTGGATCTGACTGTTCATGTGAGCATTGCATGTGGTTTACAAGTGTTTCTGCTCTAGCAAAGGTATTTGTTCAATTTTGTTACAATTTGCCTCATAAATAAAGTCAGGGCAGCTATCTCAATTAAACATATGTACTTGCTGAATCAATTATTCAACACATTAATACCTAGTTAAACAAAAATACTGAAATGCAATTTTTTTACATGCCAATGTGAAAAAATACATTGAAAAATGTTTGTGTAATATTTTAACATTTTTCACACGGGTCTCAGTAAATAACTGTGATGCCAAATCTAGATCAGTGTTTGAGTCACATCAGTCAAAAACCAAACTCAATACTGTTACTGATACTGTTGCATGAGAAGCCCCAATCCATAGCTCCCTATATCCCACTAATGGCCATCCCGCTACCCAGCTGACAGTCTCTGAACTTATATATTGAACAAGTCTTCATTTGTTAATTTTCCTCCATTTTCTGTTCCATTGCTCTCCATTGTCCTTACCACCTTGTCCTGTGGTCAGGGAACATTTTTTTCCAATTTTGCTCTGGGTTTTCTAGTTTTCTTTCTTTTTTAACTCTTTCTGACAAATGTATCCAATCCAGCATCGTGCAATTGTATACATAGATTGCCCCAGGTTTTACTACACATGCAGCTTGGGCTTTGGATCCAGCTCTGTGTGGTTGGGAAATGTCATTGGCTCAGAGTGTTCAGGTGGGTGTGGTGCACAGCTGGGATAAATTATTGTCTCACACAGGGAAATCAATTTGTGTGGTATCACATGTATGGTGCTTAGACATAATATACACACACATTTGTTCATATGTTGAGAATGACTTCCATGACTTAGTGTTTCACTTTGTTGGAATCAATAATATCATAACTCATTTTGTGAAGGAGGAATGCATTACTTACATGGAGCATTGAGGCACTCAATAAAGCACTGAGACAGGGTTCTTTGTAGCTTCCATTTGCAACACATGGAGTCTAACTGCAGCAAGAAGGACAAACAGCCATATCACAAAAATGAGTGGAGTAGACAACTTTCACTTTGATAAAAAAAAAAAGATCTGATGCTTGAAAGGGTGAATGATGACAAAGCTGTCCCCACGGCAGTAGTGTGTCTTTTTCTGGAAATGTGGCAGTAACACATTGACCTGTGTTACACTGTGTTCCTGATCATGTGACAGTGTTCCAGAGTTAGCACTGGTCAAACCAACAAATGCAGCCATTTAGCTAAGTCGCGCTGAATGAACCTGCAGCTCTTACTGTGCCATGTCCACATGCCCAAATTCCAGCAAGCACCATCCTATACTTTTACTGGCAATTTTTAAAAAGTCTGATGTGAAAATTTGGAATTTATATAATCACAGCCTTTTGAAAAACAAATACATCACAGATATCAGTACAGTGGAAATGTTTTTTCAGCAGCCATCTGATTTTTGGACCACAAAGCACCAGTGTCTTAGTTCAGCGATACAGAATATACCTAACTACAGGCCAAAACAAATGGACATAGTTTACACTCCAGTAATTAAATGCTTTCTGTGGGTTAGAGACACTTCCTTGCTTATCTTCCTGTTCTTGTTTGTTATAGTTTTCATGTCTACCATGTCCAGGAACAGTAACATAAGCAAGAGAAGAGCGCAGTTGTGAAATGATACTCTGCTAAAGGCAGGATGTAGGAACACATGTTAATCAGGTGTTGATTGCTGTGGTGCTGTAAGGAAGGAACATTGTTCATGGGTTTCCCCAACACACTCACCTCATCATCATACAACACTGTAGTATATTTGTGTATCGGGGGCACTAAAGGCATCATGAACCAGACAAATTCCTTGATGTTGTAAATGACACATAGCCGTTACAAATCATGTGTTGCAAGACGGCATTATATGCACTGCCAAGGCTACTTAGAATGCCTCCGGGGAACTTTCTTTATGCAGCCGCTTATTAAGACATCTCTATAACATACAGTTCAGCATTTATGGATCAGTCCTTCCACAGATAGTTTCAAAATTTGTCAATACGCACAAGTTTGAAGCATACCCCAAAGCTTTGCATGCAATCACAATTCAGTTTGTCTTCTGATCTTATTCATCTTTTAAGAATGTTTGCTGGAATAAGTGAGCACACTGAAGGGGATGTTAGCACAGTAAATAGACAACTCAGTGAATCTGTGTAGAGTTTGCACCTCTATAGCAGGACGTCTGAAAACACAACCTCCATCATCCAATTTTGACGAATGACCAGGCGGCGCTGTTGTTTAAAGTAACTCACTAGCGCCACTGTGAGTGCAAAATGAATAAATCAGCCATTTGATGTTGATGTTGGCAACAGAGGCTCTGTGTCACTGTGGTGAGTCTTCCTAAAGAAAACATTCCCAGTAAGAAATGGTTACATATGTTTTCATGTCAGAAATGATGAGTAATAGGAAATTAAAAAGTCATTCTGAATGAGATCATGGTTCTGGTGGCAAGCTTTTGCCGATGCTGGACCAGAGAGCATGTAAAACAAATTTAGCTGTAGAATCTGTTGTTTTTTTGGTTCTTTGTTTTAAATCCAAAGATTCAGAGTGATTCTGCACCATAACCCTAGTGAAAAGCACTCAAGATGGCAGAAAAATCTACACAGCCATGGAAAATAACAGTTCATTTCATTACGGGAATATGTGTGGGGGTAGAGGAGCTGCGTGGAGGTGTCTTTCTAATTTCACATCTAATATTATATTGTGATGCTTTAACAGAATTTAAGCTGTTATAGGATTATTGAAGTAAAATTACAGCTAATGCTTCAAGAACAACCAGTGCTGTGTTATTTTAATAATGCAATTATTGACTGTTCTGTGTCCATTCTCTTCTCACCTTCACTGGTCAAGATGAGTTGAAAATAATAGTCAAAAAATTAAAAAATGGAAAAGTGTGTAACATGTAAGCATATTTATGATTTTAGACAAATAGGTATCACTTCAGTGGCCTTGTGAGCAGAATGTATAACCTAAATCAGGAAGGTGGTGGTGTTCAGTTCCCAGCTATATCATATCAAAGACTTCTATGTATTGTCTCTCTGCTTGGCCTATAGCATTAAAATAAATTTGGGTGAGATGGGTGTAAAAAAGGGGTGTCCTTTCCTCGGGGTATGGGCCACTTCACAGCACATCAGTTGAGATGAACTCAAACCCTGTGAGCTGCTCCACTTTAACCCAGCTCCATACTTACCACTCTGGGAAGCCAGACAAGTCTGTCCAGACAAATCTGGAAAATCTGAAGGAGTAAGTGGATCATGCTTTGCGCTTGGAAGTTCACAACTGCTCCTCTCGCGCAAATACAGTCAGTGTTTTTCCAGGCTGAGCTGAGGAGGAAAAACAGAGTTTCTCCCAGATCTGCAAGTCCACCTGGAGCTCACTGAAGCACTTAAGTCAAATGCTGCAGGTTCTGGAGTACTATTATTAGTTATTATTATCACTATGTTTCTTGAGTAGTATTATTAGAATTAGTAGCAGCAGCAGTAGTAGTAGTGGTATATAATATAGTAATAATTCCTTTAATCATTTATGTTATTAAAAGCTTCAGTAACACCGAAACTGTTTTAAAGGCATTAAAACCTTACTTTTATTTACAATTGTATATAGGATCCCCTCATTTTGCAACTATCGACTATGTCAATATAGGCATGCTAATCTGTATGAGCATTCTTTTTTGTGAGGAGAGTCTGTTGCATGTCATCTTAAGTCAACCAATAATTATTATTAACAAAACAATTCTTCTCCTAAACCACACCTCATGTAATGATATATGAATATCCATTACAGTAAAAAACAGTATGACTCATAACTTATAATACATCAGATATCTTGACAAAAACACAGGGGTCACATTTATTTACACCACTGTTGTAAATATTTTGTAAATCTTCCACTTACACGTATTTCACTGACACTACATGCTTCCTGTAGCTTTTTATTATGTATCTGGCACCTATGAGAGGTGACTAGACTCCTCCTTCCTCCTGACAGAAATGCTCTGGGTTATACCCCAAAATACAAAAGACCACCCTACCATATTTCACAGAAGGCATAACTTTTTTTCAGTTTCAGTTTAAGCTTCATCTTTTATGTGCCAAATATAGTGTTGCTGAGCACGATGCACATCTGAAAAGCTTTATTTTCATTTCATCTGACCATGCTTGTGATTGTCCTTCAGATACAGGTGGGTAAATACAAGGTGTCTCTATTCGTGAGTCGACTTTAGAGGAGGCTTCACCCTTGCAAGCCTGCCATGAATGCCATATGAATGCAGGCTGTGTAAAAATGCACTTTTTTACACTTTAACACTATCCTGAAGATGCCAGTTTGTTGATGAGATTTCCAGCTGTTGCCTTCTGATTTATGGTTACCTCCCAAATACTTACCTTACAGTATGTGATGGCAAGATACACTGGGGCCATCTTCCTGCCAGAATTCTCTTGTAGCCATTTCCTCACCTGCTAAGGTCAATGCCCATTTGTGTGCAGTCTTCAGACAGTGGGATGCATAACCTGTACGATTATGACGCATGTCAATAAAGAATTTATTCGGTGTGTTACCACTTTTCATAATGCTGGGAAACAGGAAACATTTTGATCTCTATATATAGTTCCAGAAGCTCCCATTCAACTTCCAAAGGAGAATATTGGTGGATTTTTTCTTATAAAAGAATACTTAAGAGGAAACAAATGTTTTCTGAAATTCTTGTTTTGCTTACATAATATTTTCGTAATATTATTTTATTAGGAATTTTCTATATTTTATATATAGCGAGATTCATTACTGTTTCATGCAATGTATTTTATATTACACTGTTATTTAACAGGTAGCGACACATGTACGTTTCTCTACGCTATCCGCAGAATTCTCCTACGTCCAGTTAAACAGCCATGGTGTGTGATCTTAATAAAGACGTCACCCGCTGCTCCGACGGAGCTAGCTAAGTGCGCAGTTTTTGTCTATAGTGCAACAACAATCTCAGCATGTTAGCAGCCAACGCAGGAATCGTCTTATCCTGCCATCGAAACACTCCACTATTCAATCCTGCATTGGGGCCGCAGCCAAGACAGCGTCGTTTCGTGTGGCACAATTGCTAATACTGTGCTGGAGTGCGCCTTAGCACGCTAAATCAGCGAGCTGCTAGCTTGCACTAAGAGGTAGGATACGAATGGTGTTTTTTGAGGTATGTATAACTGCGACACTGTCTCTCACAGCACGCTGTGTATGCGTTTCAGTGGTAGCTATATTTATCTTACTGAAAGATATTAGGTCATAAATTTGTATTTATCACGCACAAGTGACGAGTTGATAGAATTACGTGACTACTTCTTGTAGTCTTGCCGTAGTAGCGTGTGTTGTGTGCGAGTAGCCTTTCGTCGTATCTAGCACACGGAGGATACGTTTCAAGTAAGCGGAGAGACCACGCATGGACGTGGTTTGATTTATAGGGGAGAATTTTATCTTATTAAAACAGGCTTCTATATTTTAGAGAAGGGGTTTACAATCTCCAGCTAGCTAGCTAAGTGTAGCCTACTCGCTACGTACTTCCATGTACCGTTTTAATATTTCTACTCGAAAGGGCACGCCCACTTCCACGGTGCAACATTGTACAGTATGTCCTCAGAGCGTGTTTTCCTAGCAGGGGAACTGCATGTTCCCCGTCTGTGCTGGCGTTTCCCCAATCTAGTGATAATTAGCCGTATATATGTTTCTATTTAGTGGACAACACTTTCCAAGTGCCACATGATCAAATGCGTATGTCACACGATTTCTCCGACCAGAATGTAGCGATAGGGGTTTAAAAGCCCCATTAAAACGGGTACAGCTTTTCAGGCGGCAGGCTGCGATCATTCACGTGTTGGAAAATAACCGTGAAGAATCCTGTAGTTTGTCATGTATGATCTAATTACCGCCACATTTTTGGTGAAGGTGTGTGTAAGCGTGAACATCATTGTAGGCTTGTGTAATGAGTGTCATTGTTAATTACATCTGATTTGATCCTGACGGAAAATGTGGTTAGTAATATTTTCTTCTGCTTTAAATACTCTTACTGTCCCTTGAACACTGAAACCGAGTGGGTATAGGCACGTTGTCAGTGAATATACCATATAAATTGATGTCTGAAAATGGTGTATTAGTATCCCCAAAATATACTGAAACAATTTTGCAGTGTCTTTTACAATTAGAGGCTCCCGAGTTACTGGTGACAAGCAGTGCTGGCTGATTTTTCCCCTCCACAGCAGTATACCTGTCATCTTTTGAAACCAAGAATGAGAGTTGTTTTTTTTTCAGTGCCGAGAGAGTTTTGTCTTCGCTGTCTGTCATAAGTGTCTGTTGTGAGAGCCAGAAAACAAAGACTGGAGATTTAATCCAAACTCATGTTTACATTACAAAGAATAACTGTGGTGTTGCATATAAGTCCCCAGCATGGTCTGTGGGTTTATGAATACTGCTCTTTGCAGCAAAATAACACTGTATGATTCCTGTGGGCCAATTAGGAGTGTTCTACAGTCAAGGCTACTGTGTCACTGACTTACACAGTGTGTGCTAAGGTTACTAATATATTTATTCCCAAATTACAGAGTTGTCCCCTTAAAGAGAGTCTTATTTTCATGAAGGGTGGAATATCTGGTCAGTCACCTAGTCATTTTTACTTTTAATATAACAGATTAACTCGTCAGCTCATTAGCATGCTTTATTCACAGGCGTCAGGTCATTGGAGTGATAAAATTGGATGGCAGAGTAAGAATAGTATAAAATAAATACATAGATTCAATGATAGTGTCAGATAGCTGTCCAATGAATAACCTATTGACTTCCCAACAATATGATAGCAAACAGATTTAGTTTAAAAGTTAAATAAAAAAACGTGCACTATAGGTAGAAAGCCCTTAATTTTTGCCAAAAGCTCACCTCAACTGTTCAGTGTTGTAAGGACGTTTCGTTGACAGCTGGGGTCAGTGGGAAGAGGCAGGAAGCTGAAGCAAGTGGGTACATGCACAGGTGCACTGCAGCTGCAGTGGAAGGGGTTGGAATGAGAACCGAGGACTGGGCACAGTAGCACAGAGTGGCAACTTCAGAAGGGAAACTTTTAGAGTTTACATTTCAGTAAAAAATAGTTTGACACAGTAGAAGCGTGAGATTGTCTAGGTTGTGCATGAAGATGAGGTGGGGGTCAAATGACACAAGAAGGATGAGAGCCCACAGGCATGCAGTTGAAGATTCCAGATGTCCCAATAATCCAGTAAAAAAAATTCCCCAAGAATATTTGTGGTCGTCTTAGAAGAGATCCCACAGAACCCAAATTACCTGTTATAATTACGTCACATGACCAGTAAGCCGCTAGGGATTGGCGGGAATGGAAGACAGTAGACGAAGCACTAGAGCTTTTCCATTGGCCAGGTGTTTGTGGTGAATCAGTGTGCATTTGTCAGCGGATGCCTGATGTCATACACAGGACAATGGAGGAGACCCTGGGCACTGGCCCCAGCAAGCCCCCTCACAGCCTGGTTGAGTGGCGGAAGAGGGTAAAGTCCGAGTACATGCGACTCCGGCAGCTGAGGCGCTTCCGTAAAGCAGAGGAGGTCAAGGTGAGGTCGCTGTCCTTTCCGCTGAAGCGTACCATCACATCTGTCATCGCTGTTGCATTATGGGCATTTATTTGCCTTCAGGTCCAGGTCCAGAGTGGTTAGTGCCCTAACCACTACTAACACGTTGTTGAATGACATGCAACTTTGTTGTGTTGCAGTGGATGGACTACAGGGTCTAGGCTTGAGGGTTCTCGGCCACTGCTGATGTACCCTTGAGCAAACCTTAATTTCTCCAGTATAATTTCAGCTGCAGATGGGCTGCACAGTGTGGTGATGTGAGGCTGTATGCATTGTGAAGGAATATAGCCATGTGCGCCTCCAAATACGTAGTAATGTAAAGCATCACAATACATTTGCCTTTGGGGCTCATAGTCATGGCTTATTCTTAATTACGCTCTATGAATGAAGACCACACAGAGTACTGAAATGGGTATTTCAGGCAACATCCTCAAATTATGTGGTTTATGATTGAGCACTTGTGCGTGCGTGTGTGTGCGTGTGTGTGTGTGTGAGAGAGAGAGAGAGAGAGAGAGCGAGAGTGAGATACCCTTCTCTGATGCTGATGTTTCTGCCTCCAGTCCCTGTTTATATCTAACCGCAGGAAGATCAAGGGGAGGACTGACCTGCTGAACGAGGAGTGGTCCAAACTGAAGGTCCAGTCCATCCCACTGTCCTCGTCCGCAGGTCCCCTTCCCAGCAAGAAGGTAAAGAACGAGCTCCCACAGCCACTCTCACAGACCCTTTGTTTTACACTGTTCCTGCTCCAGATCAGAACAACATCCCAGTCATAGGAGGTGATTAATAGAATCACTGGAAAATGTCAAGGCTTCATCTGTACTCTTTTACCTTTGTGACAGCATGTAGGCTGTCTTCATAAAAACTTGCTCCTCCTTTGAAAATAAGCAGCGTTTTCAATTAATGATGAATCACGGTCAGAAGGCCGCAGCATTTCCCCTCATCAAAAGTAGTATAATCAGCATTATGCTTTTGGCTGCCAAAATGAGGCAAATAAATAAACTCATAGTAACCTGAAGTAACCTTTTCAAGAATATTGTTCTAAGGACAAAAGGACTGATGTGTACAGAAATAGAATATTGTCCTAATGTTGCATGTGGACATTTTTGTAGTATTGCAATAGTATTGCATTGCAATGCTATTGCAAAGTAGCATTGCAATGTTTTGCCCTCAGAGACTCTCTAACCCTGTCCTGCCCCCATCCCTCCCCAGCAGTGCATGGTGGAGTTTGGCTTCCCGGCCTTCCAGTCCCAGGCAGTGGTGATGAGGCCCCTGAGCACTGTGACGGGAATCCCCTTCATGTACTCCTGGTCCCCCCTGCAGCAGAACTTTATGGTAAATCCACAGTATCCAGTTCATGCCTCTGCTGGATCATACCACTCCACAAGGAGGAGTCACTTATGGAGGCATTTTGCCTTGTCATGTGCATTGCAAATCTTTGTATCTGATACACCAGATACGTTCGTAAAATGTTCTGACAAGAAAAGTCATCGCTGAAAAACACAGTAGAATATGACATAGTATATTTTAATCACAAGAGCAAATGTTGAATTATTACATAACATTAAGTGTAAATGAGTCCCTCCTCCTGGCTAATTGGTCATCACACATGCTTTTGTGAAAATGGCTGTTGGCAGCACATTATTTTTTTTTTTTTGCCTCCAGGTGGAGGATGAGACGTTTCTACACAACATCCCCTACATGGGAGACGAGGTGCTAGAGCAGGATGAGGCCTTCCTGGAGGAGCTCATTGACAACTATGATGGTGTGCATGGAGACCGAGGTAAGTCCCAGGAGATGCGTCCAGCTGTTTCACCCTCTCAACCCCCAGGGATTCCTGGGAAGGACTGAGGCTGAAAAAGGTTGTATCACATCTTGCCATGTTACATTTTCACAAGGGGTGACCTGTCTGGAGTGGAATTTAATCCAAGTCATTAGGGGTCTGGATTCAAGGATCCTGCATGAGAAGCATTTAAGGAGGATAAAATGAATAGATTAATAGATCAAAAATCTATCTATGTTTTTTGTCTGTGTCCACCAGTGCAGATGTAGATCTTTACAGCGATTTCAGCATTCCCTCTTTGCAGTGGCATGTTTGGGGAGAGCCGTTCTATGTGGTGGGCAAATGATGTCCCTCACAGAAGTCAGTTTCTCTCTCAGTGGTTTGTTGTTTCCCAGAGGGAGGCTTCATCAATGATGAGATCTTTAAGGACCTGGTGGAGGCCTTGAGCCAATACTCAGACCAGGAGGAGGTGGAGGAAGCGGAAGAGGTGGGGGAGGATGTCGAGCAGATGAAGGATGAAGAGGAGGGGGTGAAGAAGAGTGTGAGCGAGGGGGATCAGGACACCAAGGCCGAGCCCCCAGTGCTGCGCAGGAGACCAAGACAGAATGCGACTGAGGGTACATTACATCACATCATTGGCATTTAGCAGATGCTACTATCCAGAGAGACTTACATAGGTTACAGTTTTTACATGTTACCCATTTATACAGCTGGGTATTTACTCAGACAATTCTGCCTTAGCAAAGGCAGAATTGTTAAGTACCTTGCCAAAGGGTACAACAGCAGCGCCCCAGTGGGGAATTGAACCGGCAACCTTTCGGTTATGAGTCCTGCTCCTCACCACTATGCTACACCACTACCCTTGCCGAGGGTAGGCCTTTTCCCAAACCCCGGCGCCCCTGACCTAACCCTGCACCATTCCACTCAGTCACTTTGACTGGCAGTCAACACTAACAATTACGCCAAACCAGGCAGAAAAAGCAGACCAGTCACACCCCTCCCTAGCCTGTAGCATCAGGGTTCAGTGCATTGCCCACAAACCCACAGCTCCCTTCTGGAAGGTTGGGCAGTCGTACACTTTTTTTCTTAGTAATGTTTAAGTGCAAAAGAGATCCAAGTCACGGCTCGCAGAGGCCCTGCCACGTTGCAGCTTGATTTGTTTACCTTGGATTCAGTCCCCCACCTCCCCCACCCCCTTCCTCCAGAGCAGCCCGGAACCTGTTTGTTCATGACACCAACACACCCGATCACATTTCTCTGTGACCTCAGCAGCAGACTGTGCCAGGGACTGTGGGAGTAGGAAGGTGTTTACACAAGGTGAAGTGTGGCAGTCAGTGCCAAGACCAAGCCACGGTCAGGCAAACACCCCTGACACCACAGCACTGTCATAACCTTTCACTTTTTGTCAGTTCGTTGGGTCAGCAGACCTCTTTAGTCTTGGGCCAGAACTTGTTTTGTGTGAAGCGGTGTGGTTTGGGAACTGTTTACCAGAAGGTTCCATGTTACAGTGTATGAATGTGCAGTGGTGGGACAATGTTGTTGTACTCTTGAACAAGATACTTACCTGGTGCTTTAGTAAGTACAGTACCCAGCAGAGAAGAGATTATAGATAAATAGATAATAACTTAATAAAACATAAGCTATGTAAATCCCTTAAGAAATTTATTTTCCTCAGGAAATAAAGAAAATTTATTTTCCTAAGAAAATAAATAAGAGTTGAAATGAAATTGGGTCTGACCAGATGTGTGGGGTTGGTTGCGTAGTGGCTCATTTGGACTGTGCAGTGGAGGTTAGCACAGACACGCTGGTGAAGGGGGGAGGGAAAGAATGTGGAAGGTTAGCGCTCTGAGGCTGTGCCAACATCCACACATGGCAGCTGCAGAAGCCAAAAGGTTAGGTAAGGTGAAGCCGGGAGCACTCTCCGTGGCAGGAGCTGCCGCTCGTCCTGATTGGGTGATTCAGGAACGGGTCCCCATTGGTCGCTCTTAAAGTGGATACCCTCTTCAGAGGCCATCACCTTCTCCCCCGCTGTTTCAGAGTTTGTGTTGACATTAGGAGACCAGTGCACCAAAGGCTGTATGTGGTGGTATGCTCAAGTCAGCCAAGGAAGTGTGTCAAAAAAACTCAGTTTCTTAACCGCACTTGTTCAATTGTGCTCTTGCAGTGAAAGATTCAGCCACCAAAAAGAAGATCCCCCATGACCAGATATTCACTGCCATCGCCTCAATGTTCCCGTACAAAGGCACGACAGAGGAGCTAAAGGAAAAGTAAGAAATGGAAGTGAGCAGTGGCTTGCCACCCTTCTTCATTGTGTTTCCAAATGCTGACCTTCAAGGTTGGCTTCCAGTGAATGACAATGGACAGGTGTGGGCATGGCGCGTCCTTGCTAACTGGTGTCTGTGTCACCATGTGTGCTCCCTCTACACTTTCACAGGTACAAGGACCTCCTGGAGCCCCCCAGCCCGGTCAAGCTGCCCCCTCTCTGCACCCCCAGCATGGACGGGCCCTTCGCCAAGTCGGTGCAGCGGGAGCAGTCCCTGCACTCCTTCCACACCCTCTTCTGCAGGCGCTGCTTCAAATACGACTGCTTCCTCCACCGTAATCACGCTCTCCGTCCCTCGTCTCTCTCGCAGTCAGGCAACCGTGTGTCTCTGCCTGCCGCTTAGCGGCACTGACCTGCAGAAGCAGTGCACGAATTCTCAGTTCCCACCCCCTTAACATCTGATACCTCGAGTATTTGATACTTATTTTACATGTAGTATTGTGATGTATTATGGATTCTGTGTTAGGGACTCATAGGGACTGTTGTATCGTAGTATACTTGGCTTCCATCAGATTGCACAAGTAAACTTGTGGCAGGGCTCGAATAGTGTTATGCTCACACTTACTGGTCTGGCAGTGTTGTTAGCCTGGTCTGACACTGTTGCTGGTTTAAACTGAATGGATACACTTATGTTCTATTGTGCTGGAAGTCGCTCTGGAGAGGAGCTTCTGCTAAAAGCATGTAATGTAATGTCTGACACGTACGTTGCCATTACCACTCATGGTGAAACAACCAAGGGGATTTGTGCTGTAGTGCTCTTCTGAGTGACGGCTGTGTTTGTGTCCAGCTTTCCACTCCACACCCAACGTGTACAAGAGGAAGAGCAAGGAGATCCGCGTGGAGACCGAGCCCTGTGGCCTGGCCTGCTTCCTGCTGCAGGTAGGGGCCTCTCCGTGCCCGTCAGCATCCGCCACACTCCTCACATGCACCTGCTGGCCGGCGATGTGCAATCTATGACCTCCGGGTGTCCAGGTTTTTCCTGGAGCCTTATCTACCTAAGGATAGCTGTGAAGTAGACTCAATCCAGGCAACCTGCACAGGACCAGAACAGGTTACAGCTGCCGCAGACATTGGGACGAATCTTGTGTTTATAACATCTAGCTGATGTTGGCCCACAGATAAGAGCTGTATGGGGCACTCCTCCCCTTCTCTGCGAAAATGGTTTTTCATATGAAGGGCTTCACCTACACTAGCACCCAGTGTTCTCTCAGCTCTGGCTCTCTGTGACATTGTCACATTTAAAGAGATCACCTCAGAATGTTGTATGTCAGTTAGGGCTCCTCCTGGGGGCTTAGGTCATTTTATCATTACAGACATGGAATAATGTAACGTCACGGTCACTGAGTGGCAGTCGGTTTATCGCTTACCACTCTCCCTTCCACTCACCCACCAACCATCTGTCTATAGTAAGTCCCTGACACAAAAGCTTAACCGCATGCATGTACTAAAGAAAATTAGTTTTCTCACTGTCCCCCTCCTTCCACTTCATCTCCCTCTCCTGTGAATGAAGAAAGGGGCGAAGGAGTTTGCTGATCAGAGCATGCTGAAGTCCCAGCGAGCCAGGCGACGCCGCCGGCAGCCCCACTCCAGTGCCAGCTGCACAGGGACGTCCAGTTCGTCAGGGGAGAGCAAGGAGGGCGACAGCGACCATGAGACCACCAGCTCATCAGGTAGCTGCTTCCCTTCCCCCCAAAACCTTGCATACCAAAAACATTGAGTGTATATACAGTATGAATTCCAATTTAAAGTCCTACATGTAAGAATCATACTTTTTTGCATGTCAGGTTATACTGCTGATAATGCCACTTTACCAAATGTGATATTATTTATATGTTGTAGAATATAGTGAAAAATTATGCATATTGTAAAGTTAGTTTTTAAAAATATTATAAATGAAGTTACTTCGGTTTATTTTTTATTAAACCAGTCCATGTCATGTCATGATACATATTTATCTTTATCAATACACAAGCATCTGGTTCAAATCCAGTCCAGTCATACAAAGCAATTTAAAGTAGTTTCACAATTTGCCAGTCATATTTAACCATAAAGTGGGGCTTGTTTCAAGTAAAATACCTGGCACATGTCATGTAAGAAGAAATCTTAGAACCAGTGTTCATGTGGTTTGTGGTCCTGTCATCTTTAATGTCTTTTTAAGAGGTTTCTCATGACAATATTGGATTGGAAAAGGCTTCAAGCCTGAAAGCTTTGCTTTAGTTAATTTACATGATGGTCTGTACACGATTTCTCTACTGTTCTGAGATTATACTGCTGTTACATGTTGGGAGCATTAAAATTGCTCAAATGTGGTATTGTTCTGGTAAAAGTAGAAGTGATTGATAACAGATTTTGTTAAAACATTTTCATAAAAGACAAGGGTCACATTTATCCACAGTACTGTAATTAGTATTTTGTAAAGTCTCTGGCATAAATGATGACATAGTTGACCAGTCCCAGAATTGCTCTACATCCTTCATTTCTTTTGGTTTTCATTTTTGAAGCAATTTCTTTGGTTGGGCTGTGGAGATCTGACCATGAGACAGCTGTCCAATTGTCACCGAAATATAGGTCGGAAAATTTAAGCTCCTTCTTTTCGTGACTCACCTTCGAAAGAGGTTTTTCCTTGCAACCCAACTATGAATGCAACATTCAAGCGTGCGTCTTTGAATGGTTGTTTTTGACACTTTTTAACCTGAAAATTCCAGCTTTTTTAGAAGATCTCGAACTGTTGCCTTTGGATTCATGATATGCCTCCTGAACCATTTGTCTGACAGCTCATGATGGCAGGATAGACACACATCCTGTTCCTGGGGTTGCCACTGTACCAGTAGACTAAATTTTCTCAATAATGTTGCATTACAGTGGAAAATAGATTCAGCTTTTTGTGAATTCCTCTGTAGCCAGCTTCTAACCTTTGGAGGTCAGTGACCATTATACCATGGTCTTGTCCTTAACCATGATGAAGATTGCTACGGATGAATCTCCAATAAGTACTTAAGTACTTGTATTTAACACTGTTTATACTGTTTTTAACGTGTGTATTTAACACACAGTTATATACCATAAATATGTAACATCTCATTAGATATCTTATTATCAAGATCCGATGCTACAGAAAGTGAATAGATTACTGTAGCAAGACCAAAACCCTCTATCTTCCCCTCCTACAAAAACAGTCAAGTAAACTGAGGGTAAACAGAATGCACAGAAAATATGTTTCAAAAGGAAATGAAAAGCCAGACTTGGCGGAGGATGACACAAGGTATGAAAACATCTGCACTGTGCTTTTCTCCAAACCAAACAGCCAAACCATCATTTGCACGCGTCAGCCGCAAACCCAGAAGGACCTTCATTCATTCCCTCTCCCCCCAGCTCCAGGGTCTAGCAGCTGATTCGTTTAAAGAGCAGCAGGAGAAACAGGAACGGCTTATTTTCCCTCTCAGGGGACAGCTGGAGGAAGGCTGTCGGGGGGAGTGGGGGAATAGAGGGGGTTAGTTACAGCTGTAGCAGGGATCATGTTAAACACAGATGTAGCCCCAAACCACCACCATTGCGCAATCACAGTTAATAAATTTGCCGGATCCAGAGTGACAGTCTGTGGCCGCCGCTGGCCCACATTTCGATCAGCTGAGCCTGGCTTCCTGAGCTTGGGAGAAGGATTGAGACTGCAGGACTGGCTACAGGGCATCCCGCTCCACCCCCGTCCCGAAAGTTATCCGGTGGGGTAGGACACCCGCCCCAATGCCTGGAAAAGCATGCCGTATCACCTCTCCCACTGAGCATTACCAGCATGCGGTCAGGGTCAGTCAGTTTCCGTGTCAGGTGATCTTCATGGCAGGGGAGCCTGCTGTGCAGACTCGAGGATGAGTGCTACATGTAGACATGAAATGATGTGTTCAAACACGTGAAGTGTTAGAATGTGAGGACGAGAGAGGGGGAGACAGGGAGTAATGGTGATCTGTGATGGACTGCATGCTACAGAGGGCAACTCGCGCTGTCAGACACCCACCAAGCTGAGGCCCGCTGCAGAGCAGGGGGAGGAGCCAAAGGAAGAGGCGGGGGAAGAGGCGGAGTCACAGGTACAGTGGAGCGGAGCCGAGGAGTCCCTCTTCAGGGTGCTGCACGGCACCTACTACAACAACTTCTGTTCCATCGCCCGGCTCATCGGCACTAAGACCTGCAGACAGGTGGGCCCCGACTTGGCATGCAGACACCGCAACACACACTCACACACCTGATTAGAACATTTTTATGGACACGCCTACACAGGTGCATATGCAGGCAAACATGCTGGTACACACTGGTAGATTTCTCCCTGACTTTTGCTCTATGGGGTCGCCTAGCTGAATGTCAGCAGTACATTACTGATGTGAAAATGGGGCTTTGTGACCTAGGATGTGTTATCAATGACTCTTGACATATTTTTTTAACCATTATAGCATTATGGAAAGCAGAGTCTCTTGATTGGTTTGTACAAGTCAGTAAGTAACAGTAAATAGTAGTTCCACCTATTATATGTTTCAGGAAGCCTCACTGTCATAAACATAGATGAACTAAATGATCTAACCACGTTTCTCCTACCTCGTCAAAACCCATGCCAAATTATGTGGTCTGGAAAGAGATTTGAGCATAAAAGGGAAATGATTTGGACATGGGAACCTGTAGGGTCTCAGGATGGACTCAAACCAAATAACAGAAAGCCTCCCAGATCCCTTAGAAGGAAGAAAACCAAAGAGGACTAACAGCTCTGTGTTAGAGAACCTATGCGTCTGCACTGTTTTTATGTCTGCAGTCTAAGTTGTTTCCCAGAAGGCCTTTGGTTTTTCTGACCAGAAAGGCTGAACATTTCAGTGCTACGTGCATCTCTTTTATTTTCGATGAAGCACGCCAAATCTGTTCTTTGCAGGCAGTTTGGGGTTGGATTTGTGCATGCCGCTAAGAAACCATACACTCTAGTATGCTGCTCGGTTTTATTTGGCTGTGTTAGAGTGACACCACATGGCGAGGCTGTGGTTTCACTTCAATGCTGGGTACTGGGAAACGCGGCTGCACTGTTAAACAGGCCTGCTCAGTCCTGCTCTCACCTTTAATGTCAATTAAGTGTGGTCTTGACTGAACCAGTTCACCTCCCCTTACCTTTTCTGAGAGTGATAGTTGTAGGAGTGTTAGAAATCCTGCTGGATTTCAGCTGAAGGCCTACTGTAGAGGATCACGCTGTGACATCCAGTGACATCTTGCCAGCATTCAGCCTCCACAGAGCCCAGCTTTTCAACAGGCTAAAGTGGGCTCTCTAAAGAAAGCATTGTTCCTGATCCAGTCCTGGAAATGATTTGTTGTTTCAGTTAACAATGTGTGATGCACTATGCTGTGGGTAAACACTAGCACTAAATTTACACTCTTGTTGCTCTATCACACTATACAGTGGCAGTGTAGCATAGCGGTAAGGCACTGGGCTTGTATCCAAAAGGTTGCAGGGCATTGCTGCAGTAACTTTGGGCAAGGTGCTTAACCCAGAATTTCCTCCGAAAAAATCCAGCTGTGCAAATGGATAACATGGAAGATTGTAGCCTATGTAAGTCGCTCTGGGTAAGAGCATCTGGTAAATGCCGATAATGTACAGCGGGCGTTGGTGTTGCCCCCTTCTCCCCAGGTGTATGACTTTGCGGTGAAGGAGGTCCTCATCCACCGTGTCCCCCTGGAAGATGGGGCTATCTCCCCTCAGAAGAAGAAGAGGAAGCACAGGCAAGTGGTCAACCCTTCACACTATGCTTTTATAATGTAACAACATGGCAACATTGCCAAAGCATCATTTTTGGGGATGTTTTATGGTTAAAGTGGGTGTTCACCAGAGAGACCAACTGAAAGCTTTGCAAAGAAACATGAAAACAAGACTTGCGAGCCATGAAGTGAGGGATGTCCTGGGGGAAAAAAACTCATGCACTCCCTCTGCACTCTCAGGATAGTGTCTTACTACATTTCCATTACAGTACATTTAGTCATTTAACTGGCGATCTTTACTATCCCTTCCTGGCCACACTGTGTAGTTACAATTGTTTATGTAAACTGCAGACCAAGATTCTATTTTCTGTCTTGTATTGTGTCTGTGTGCTTTAGGTTGTGGGCAAAGATACAGCTTAAGAAAGGTAAGTATATTTTTTCCCCATGAATCTGAATGTAATTTAAAAAATATGATGGATACTGTTCTTTACTGCTTTTCATTTAGATGTACACACTTTATTGCAGCACTGTGGACATACTGTCCATCGCAAAAGATCCCAATGCCATATTCAATGTCTTTTTTCTTCTTTTACCTTGATCTGTCATTTTTGACCCGTGCCCCCAGATAATTCATCCAATCAAGTGTACAACTACCAGCCGTGTGACCACCCTGAGCACCCGTGTGACAGCTCCTGCCCCTGTGTGATGACCCAGAATTTCTGTGAGAAGTTCTGCCAGTGTGAGCACGGCTGTAAGTCGCACTCCGTCGCACCCTTGTCCTCTGCCCTCTACCCTTTCCAAGACACGCTATCGTTCCCTGGTCCCCCCGTTCTACTAAGTCATTACAGACTTTATAGTTCATGTGTGTATATGGCTAATATGAGTGATACCATCACCATCCATAGAGGGAGCTGTGGTTTCACTAAACGCTGAAATATGTGTCATTCTTCATTATTATTAATATTATTATAATAATGTTATTAATATTATTATAATAATATTATAAATATTATTATAATAATATTATTAATATTATTATTTTATATAATTATTTAATACACACACATATGTGTGTGTGTGTGTGTGTATAAAATAAATATGTAAAATAACTTTGACCAAAGAAAAAGGTACTGTTGTATGATACATTAAATGTGTCATTACAGCTGCAACCAGAGAAATAGTAGCATACCTGCAGGGCACCACATACAGTAGATGAATGAACTAGATAGTTTCTATAAAAGTAACCTTAAGTGTTACCTTAAGTAGCCTTAAGTCACTGATTTTACCTGGTGCCAAAAAGTGTCTCAAAAGAGCAGTATTTATAATCCATCCTTAAATATTTTCTTCACCAAGCAGAGGAAACTCAATTTCAAGTTAAAAGAATTCATAGAAGCGGAAAGGGTTTGTATCTGAGGTAGATTTTCAGTTTTGTTCAACTTAGTGTTCTTACTTTGTGGAGTTTCTATATTAAAATTTGTATAGCAGTGTAGGCTCCATGTATTTGGACTTTCACGGGTAAAAGTTTGAGAAAAAGCAGTACTCTAAAGGAGAAGGGTAGGTAGAGGGTTTCTGTTAAAAGCATCAGTGTGGAAAATTGAGTGCAACAATCTCAGTGGAAAGTTTGCATATAACACTGAGAGCTTCAGCTTCCTAAATTCTACTCAGAGAGAAAGCCAAATGCACATTTCTCTGCCTAGCAATTTATTTCAACTGTCATGAAATAATTTGTTTTGACCAGCTACCAAAAAGAAAATGCACTTGTTTTGCTCACTTGTTCTTCGTGTCTTCTGCCTTTTTAATTACAAACACCTTAGCCAAAATAGTGCTTCTGTTGTTTACAAGGACAGTGATCTGTGTCGTATTAGCTGTCTTTGCAGAGAAAACACAGCTCCATCATGTACGCTATGCAATTATGCGATCTTCTTCAATTATATGAGTACTATGCTGTATGTTTTTAATCAGTGATAACATACAGTCAAGCACACGATTATTGATTATTGAGTGATTATTGAAAACACTGGATTGAAAGACTTCATTGTCATGTAGTACTGTATTAGTTGCACTGCGTGTAACACATGTACACAAAGCAGCTTCATTAGTTTTCCGTATGTAACTGTAAAATGCTTGAATGAGCATAGTTAAAATTCCTTCCGTTTTTCCCAATTTGGATACATTGGATGAAAACACTGTCAAAACACACTTTTGTCAGTGATTCCTATTTTAGTGTCCACCAACGATGCCCAGAAATAGAATGCTTAGTACAGTTATTGCTGTAACCTAGAGTAGTTTGACTGTAACCTGACCGGTGGTACTGAATCAGACATTTTGGAATGTGATTTCTAATGGCATATCTCTGCCAGTGATAATGCTCTATGGAAAGGGGGGGGTAGAGATAGAGAAGGGGCAGATTGTCCCTGTTTTAGACTTGCCTGTGGTGTCCACTTGTGGGAACAGCTCCAGTTTTGCCTATATACAGAGGCTTGGCTATACTGTCAGGAATTTCTGCCCCCTGGACCCAATTCGCAAAGTTCACAATGTTCACATTTTGTCTCAAATGGAAGGACTTCCAAAGACCCAATGACTTTTTCTCAGCCTGTGTTTTTGTCCTCCTGCTTTTCTCAATGATAAAAAGCCCTCTCATTGTAGGACTAAGGAGCAGCATAGAAAAGGGTCATAACAGAGAGTCCATTGACACACTCATGAAGGAATGTGAGCTCTGGGCATTTCCTTGGACATCTGCTTCATAGGGATCAGGCCACAGGCTTCAGTGATCTGTTCACAAAGGGTCAAACATTTACCAAAGGCCAGATGAAGTACCACTGGACCTGCTGAAAGCACACTTCCATAAGTGTTTAAACCTTCAAAAGGTCTGAGATTTAAAAGATTCAATTATAGTAGTTTTCATCAGTGATTACCCTTTGCCCATCTTTTGCATTTTATGACCTTTACTGTACAGTGTATAGCAGTACTATAAAAATCTCACCACAAAGCGCTACAGTCCAATTGGTTTTCTAGTTCTGTTTAAAGTTCTCTCTTTTTTCAGTAGTAGGGGAGAGAATATGGATTGGTTCAGTAAAGTGACTATATGTTGGCTAATGTGTCAAGCTCAAACAGAGGGTTACATTCATTGATGCCCTACAGGACCAGGGAGCAGCTCTGTTTTACAGTGTTACTGTGGTGTTCTCTGTCCCATGATATTGTAATTGTTGCTAGACAAATGTCCCCATCAGGAACGAGAAAGCCTTGTGTTCCCCACTGACCCATGGGGCCTGTCTCTGGGTCCCGATCCAGGCCCAAACCGCTTCCCCGGGTGCCGCTGCAAGACCCAGTGCAACACCAAGCAGTGCCCCTGCTACCTGGCGGTGCGTGAATGTGACCCAGACCTGTGCATGACATGCGGCGCGGCCGAGCACTGGGACAGCAAGAACCTGTCGTGCAGGAACTGCAGCATCCAGAGGGGCCTAAAGAAGGTAAGAGGCCCTGTCTTGCTCCCTGCAGCCCTCGGCAACACTCGCCTCCGAGCCTGACGAGGCAAGAGCAGAAGAAGCAGCCGCGGATCTGGTCATGTGCTGAGAGGCGGCTGTAGGTCCCCTGGTTTTTGAATCCAACCAGAGCCTGTCCTTGGCAACCCATGTTAAGGGGTATTCCACTTATTCACTAAGGTTTCTCCCCAAGACAGTAAGGCAGACTGTAGCAGCAGCAGCATTCTGCAAGAACACAGGATTAGGAATGCCTTTAAAAACAAAAAAGAAGGAAACACCATAGTTTTGGTAAATATGAAAGCTGAATTTTCAGACATCAGATTGCTCGCATCAGTCTCTATTGGTGTGTAAAATGTCAACATAATTCTTGTTCTTCATTATTTGATTCTTATGCATGTCAGGCTCTTATAAGTGGAGTTTTTGTGAGGGTTCATATTTAAAGAAGCCGTGCCCATTATGTTAAGAGTTCAAAGCAATAAGATCTTTGTTTATTTTCAACAATCATTTACATATCACTAAGATGACTTTTAATGACCAGTTACAATAACTTCAATAGCTCCAAAAATGTGAGAGGTCTCATAGCTGGGGGGAGCGAGAACTGCACTGGACAGCTGAAGGTATTAAGCCTTCAAACTTACACATACAGCTCCTTTGCATGATCTGTCTATGACCTCTGACCCCTCCAGCACCTTCTCCTGGCCCCTTCGGATGTGGCAGGATGGGGGACCTTCATCAAGGAGCCCGTGCAGAAAAATGAGTTCATCTCAGAATACTGCGGAGAGGCAAGCCAGTGTGCGTGTGTGTGCGTGTGTGCATGCGTGCATGTGTGTGGATGTGTGTGTGTTTTTATGTGTATATACCAGTACACAAACAGAATTATGCACCAAAAAAGTGTTAAACAAATCAAAACTATCTTAAATTTTAGATTCTTCAAAGCAGCCAAAACATTTTTTTAAATTAAATTTTTTTCACTATTTATATTTGTCTAAGAAACAAATTTCAAGAATTTAAGTCAAAATGTCTTTGAATGCATGCTTCCGAATAATCTTAATCAGGTGTGTCTAAACTTTTGATTGGTAATGTACGCTTGTTCATGTCCATGCACTCTGGCTTGGTCCCTCTCATTTGTGTATGTTTGTCTGTGCAGCTCATCTCCCAAGACGAGGCAGACCGTCGTGGCAAGATCTACGACCGATATATGTCTAGCTTCCTGTTCAACCTTAACAACGGTACTTCTTCCCCTCTTTGCTACAGGTCCACTCTCCATTACACAAAGAATGAACCTTTCACTTCCTTCTCAAGTAACTACAGTAATTGAGTTATTTTTGTTCTCATATTGGGAGTCTTCTCTAAACAAATGTCTTCAGTTATGTACTACCACAAGGTGGCATTCAACAGTCGTCGTGTATAAAAGAGGCACAAAGCAAGGTAGCAGTAACATTACAGAATAGAAGGCTATTAAATTGGGTTTTTATTTTTCTTGGCATAGTAATCAGGCACTAAACTTCATAATGTTAAAAATTATAGTGCTTGTGTTTATAAAAAGTAAATGGATATTAAAGAAAATACAGATATACAGACAGATGGTTTGTTTTTTATTAAAATATGTGGTAAATTCAAGCTGTGTGGATTGAATCAGTCTCTGAGCTGCCGTGTTTGAAGTTTGAAAACTCTCTGGACGCTGTTCTTGTGTTCAGTGATGACACTGAAGGAATGGCCCCTGTTCTCTCCTGACAGACTTTGTCGTTGATGCCACTCGTAAGGGGAACAAAATCCGCTTCGCGAACCACTCAGTGAATCCCAACTGCTACGCTAAGGGTAAGACTTTACAAAGCGGATGTAAAGTTGGCGTTCCATGGTGAGAACCATTTTGAAATTTGGGGGACACGTTGCTGACGGAGGCAGAGGTGTCTGTCGTTCCAGTGGTGATGGTGAACGGGGACCACCGGATAGGGATTTTTGCCAAACGGGCCATTCAGCAAGGAGAGGAGCTTTTCTTTGACTACAGGTGAGAACGAGCAGCACTGTGAACGTCTGGATAGAACTGAAATTCATGGACCTGCATGAGGAAATACAGCTGTGTAATGTGAAATAAAAAGCATTTCAGCATGCCCTTTGGAGTGTCATCAAGGCACGCAGCTAGAGTACCAATCAAAAGTTTGGACACACCTACTCATAGAAATGTTTTTCTTTATTTTTACTCATCCTCACATTTTAGAATAATAGTAAAGGCATCAAAACTAATAAAACAATACAAATGGAATTATGCAGTAACCAAAAAAGTCAAAATCAAAAGTATCTTATATTTTAGATTCTTCAAAGGAGCCTGGTACGGTATAATGGCCCTCAATGGACTATGCAGTGTAGGGTAATGGTGAGAGGAAGTCTGCCAGAGAATGCTACTCCCGCCCACCACAAAGGCCAGTCCTGTTTAGAGTTAAACCAGTGTGCACTTGCACAGACACTAACAGTGCATTGTTGACTGTCAGTGCTGTCACATTGGGTAACAGTTTGCCCATGACTGTGGGCAGAACTTGAAGACATATCCCTTGCATCCTCCAGGTACAGCCAGGCAGACGCGCTGAAGTATGTAGGGATCGAGAGGGAGATAGACGTGATGTGAGACCTGGACGTCGCCTCCTCTTCCCCCGTGCCACTGGCATCCCGGATTTTTACCACCCCCCCTCCACAATACCCAGCATGCCACAGAGGGAAGTTTTCCAGGGATTGGGTGGAAATGTCCAATTCCTTGGACAGGCTAGCTCCACAGCATCATGCTCTCATGCATCTGCAGTCCATGTTGTACATCGCTTATGATTCACATACAGTAGCAAACTTTGTACATGATGCTTGCAAACCCGAGCATTTGTGTAGCTCTACACATTTCTGCAGCAATAATACACAATTCATACCAAGTATTGTCATCATTAAGCGCACCATGTTGTCAAAGCAATGTTCATTTATTGGTAAATCCTGTCTGTGCTTTTCAGTTTGAAAGTTTTTGACTTCTTCAGATACGGAATTACAGTGCACTCCACTTGATGAATTACTGATAAATGAATCACAGTAAATAAAATCACAGACTGTTGCAAAACATTCTGCATTGTAAGATCTAGGACTTAATTTAAACAGTAAGTGTCTAAAATAATAATTAATCGTTTATTTTCAGCAAATTATTTGTTTGACATTTTGACAAATTTGACATTTTAAATTTGAACTATGTTCCATGCTGCAGTGATGACACCTAAAATTAATCTTTTTGTAAGAAAGGAAATGATTATTTTCCTTCCCCCAATATACTGTAGCTAAAGCTCCAGCTTAACAAATGATCCAAAAATGCATTTTATAAAAACTGTCAGAGTACCAAGGCAGGCTCCATCAATATGGATCACTTAACTTAGAAGTCTTCTATCTTGTAACTGCATAGACATTTAGCCAGTTAACATGTCTATGTAAACAAGGTGCATTCTAATTGCAGGTCTGAGATTTATATTTTCCAATGCAAGTGATGCTCTGGTCTCTAGTTTGATTACTTGAATGAATTATATTGAATAATATCCTGCCCTAGCAATATATTTAGCAAAAAATGTATTGCTAAGACAATGTATTGTCCCCATCTTCAATTTTATTGAAATATCACTGCTTAGAATGATATGGGAATACGAGGTAGAAATAAGAATAGTTATATCAGTCTTATCACTCATTATTACTGTACCATCTACAGTAGGTTTAACCTGTGCATTTTAACATGGTGTGCATGAATAAACACATCTTCATTCTGCTCAACTGAGCCATTGGCTCCTATGTACAAGCACAATCAAAGCTCGCAATGTAATTCCTGTAAGCGCAGTGCACTGTAATATCACTGAGCAGAGCTGTACGTGTACCATTATCATTTCTTAGGCAAGTATTTCATGGTGACTACAAATACATGTATGAGTTCTGCTTTAATGTATAAGCTGCTTTTTGTATCTATGAAGACATTCAGTTTCATATCTTAACAGTAGTTCTCTGCGGTTTAATGTTTTATAGACCACATCTGCATATCATCATTTTCTGGCTGTTTTTTTATCTGTAAGACAATACAGACCATTGATGCTAAAAAGGTGACATTGTGACATTGCCAATGATGTCTTGAAAATTGCAACCATGTGAAACCAAAAGGAAATGTGAATGCTTCTTAAAATCAAAAACAAAGAAGAAACTGGACAAATCCAGATCAATGTATTATTTGACAACATGCCACCTGGAAGTGCAAACACTGGTAGACAGTGGGGTGGATGTTTTAGGAGAACTAGCAGTGAATAAGTACATTGGGTAAATAAATGGAGCTTCACGTTCATTTGGTTCCTCTGCATGCTTTGTAAAGTTTTGCCAAACTCACCAGTACCCCAGGTACCATTTTGATAAAGTATGTTTGAATGCTGCTTCTGATAAATAGAGTGTAGTGGTAGGCAGGGAGAGGATGGAGACAGACAGAAGACATGGGTGGTACACAGGGATCTTGTCTTCTGTCTGTTTTTGGAGCTAGTGCTGTTTTTTTAGAGGAATGTTTGTATGCACTTTTATTTCTTATAGAGTATTTAAGGATCTGGCTTCTACTTCTTCTGTGAATGATCACTGATACTGATGAAAACCCAACAATAATCCTGGTCCTTTGAGGGAAATATAAGGCCAAGAAAAGATTATTTATATAGATTACCCACTTTTCAATGGGATTTTTCAATTGGACGTTTGCCTTTATTTGAAATCATTAAACCGTAAACATTGTATTTCAAGTGTATGTGTTATTCAGGATATTTAAGCATATTTGGAGGCTTATATATTCATTAAAACATTTTACTTAAAAAGTTTGCAAAAAAGTACCTAAAAGGTTGCCCATATACTGTATATTGCAGTAATTGCTGAATGGGATGCCTGAATTCAGCATATACTTTTCCCATACATTTTAATGGCTTGGACGGAGTGGTGGCATTTTACATTCATTGACTAAATTAACTTTCTAAAACTGTGCTTCAGTTCCACCTCTGTCGATACAAGCAATCGTTGAAAAGGGCTTTTGAACAGAAATCGTCTTGATTCCCTTTGTTTGGAGAGGGTAATTGATATTGGAAAAAAATCTGATGCACTAGCAAACCCAAAGCTAGAGAGGTTAGCATTTTATTAAACATTGAGCACTTAGTTTTAAAAAACTAGACCTATTATTAGTCCATTCTTTTTTCCTTGTCGAGGCAAATGCTTTGCCAAAGTCAGCCAGGCTTTTTGTCAGGTAGTTTCTGATAACTGTTTCCCTTGCATACAGATCAGAAAGCAGCTCATTAGCATTTTTTACTCAGAAGTGCATGCCCATTCTCAAACATCAGAATGTCACAAGACTTCTGTATGTATCATAGTTTGCTGTAACTTATTTGTACGATCCTTACATTCATTAAAACGTCAGCATTTCATTCTTTGCACCCTTGTCCTGAATTTTTGGTAATGGCAGACCCAGCATCAAAGAGCTACACCAGTTGTAAAACAAACAGATAAAAGTCATATAACAACTTCAGTGTTGCCATTTCCTTGAATATAAATGCAATGATAACATGTTATTCTGATGATTTCTCAAAAAAGATTAGCCTAAATCCTTATCATTACATTTTCGTTGCACTTCATTATCAAATAATACTTTCTGAAATGCTGAATTTCAAAGAAAAGCAATCCAAACCCAACATAGCACTTGTCTTTCCCTCAAGCTTCTTTATTGAAGTGTTTTTTAAATGCTCAGTCACATAAGCTCTTGTTCCGCTTTGAGATACTTATGGATATTTACAATGAATGCATTACAAAACAGAAGAGAAAAAAGTCTATTTACAGTAAGTACTGCAATAACACCAGATAGGAATGCCATATAACACAGTGACATATAGTGTTAATGCTCTAGCGAAGGTCTCCCATATACTTGCAGCTGGCTTTGAAGTTAGGCAGGGGAAATCAGCTAGAATATGAATGCATGATTCCATTCTAAGTTAATTTATGGTACATTTTGTTTGGGTGTTACATCTCTCCAAGGGGGGTTGTCCATTATTAGTAAAAGATCACATCCCCAGCCTAAAAAACAACAGGGGTGAACTTAAATTGGACACATCTGCTTAAAACAGACCTGGCTGTGCATTGGGAGATTACAGTCTTACTGGCGCATCTTACTGACATTCTGCTTGGGAGGTACGTGGTTTTAAGGGTAACTTCCCCGTCTAACTGGAAAAATAATTCCCCCAGCCCATGGAACACACAGCCTCAAGGGGGCCAACTCTAATCCTTTCTTACGTTCATACCACCCAAGCCTTTCCCAATCCCATGTGATAGATGTGTGATAGATGGACAGATATGTTCACCCCCTGCTCTTGCTCTTAAAAAGCTAGAATCAAGGGTTAAAGGGCACCTGTAAAGGCCATCTAGCCCTTCTAACACTAGGCCAGGGTTTCATTTTCCTGCACGTTGAACTGTCCAAGGGAACATTGAAAGTAATCGGAACATTCTACAAGTATGCATATGAAAATATATTATAGTGAAATAGAAATGCTATAATTGATATAGTAGTTTGTTATAGAAATACTCTTAAGTGCACTTTAATCCAATCAATACAAACAGTTGAAGCACGACCCACTGCTTTTGTATCGTATGTTGCCTTCTTTACTGGCATCTGGCCAATGGTGTTTATCTTACCTAAATTGTCTTTCTAAGTAGGGACTCTAAAAGAGGCAACACAGGTACAAGCACACATACACACTCACACGCACAGATGGCCATGATTACTATGTTATGCAGTATCACAGTAAGCCAGGAAGGAAGCTCCCTCAGCTACTAGAAGACATGGTGACCAATGGTAACAGAGAACCTTTAGCCAGGTTAAATGTGTGTGTGTTGTATTAGACTGCTGTAGCACGCCATTAAATGACCACATCAACCACACAATGGCTATGCACAATACATCATACTGTTTATTAACAATTTGGCTCAATCCTACTTTAGAAAGCTTCACTACGCGCCACACTGTGTATTGTGTGTCCTGTACATTTTATTGTTCAGAAGTATGTGATTGGACTATTCTAAACTGAATTTATCATGTTCATTGTTGCCATATCTGTCCCTTTTGTATTCAGATGCCAAAAGCCACTAATTTTAAAATAGCATGGTTAGGAATATCTCTGGTAAACTAGGCAATATGGCTTAGAGTAGGAGACAGCTAAGTAACATTTTCATGAGGCATTTAACAGCTGCATTGTTTAAGAGTATGTAAATGGGTTTACCTGCTTATACAGAGCTTATAAAGTCACCTATTATACACACTGTAAAACAGAAATTATGACAATACTGAATCAGCCTTTATATTGACCTTTAAACATCAACAGCTGGCTCATTTAAGAAGTATAGTCTTAACTTTTTGGGCCACAAAGTTATGCCAAGATACCACCTGTTTCAGTCTCATAGGTTCCAGTTCTCTCCAACCATAATTCTGTGTTGCACATTAAAAATTCCCCATTCTGGAAACAGGCAGGAGCCAGTCTCAGGTGATTCTGAAATCTCCCCTGTGTTTGAAACATCTTTCTCCCTGGCTGGAATGAAAACACCAATAGACTACTGACCACCTTTCAGTAAGTATTATCTTTGGCTTCACTGTTTATCTGTGGTCTCATCCAGGCCATGTATAACAGGAAACAGAAAGGACTGCTGGTAATAAAGAGCATTTTGATAATAATGGAACTTGAGAATACCATATGTTGTTCATCTCTGTTATTTGCATGGTATATTAATGAACTTGATTTTGAAACATATTTGCCCACATCTGATCTTGGTTTGTTTTCAAACAAAGTTTCTTGACGACACCATCTGAAGGATTGAACACTCATACAAAATTGTTAGGACTGTGTACTTTCAACATTTACCTTTTTAGCATTTCATCCAGTAAAAATAGTCATTTTTCTAATAATTTACATGTTTTATCAACCTTTCTGTATACCTTGTTTTATTTTCTAAGAAAGTACAATAATAATTGGTACAATTATTGTTTCATATTTACCTTTTCATTCAGTCAGACAAAATAAAATCTGCTTTGTATTTAAGTAAAAACTGATCTCAAATGTAACACCAACTGAATGTAAAATGCAAAAAATTACAAGCAGACTCACATAAAAATATACAAATTTGTTGCAAAGAAGACTTGTGAAAGTAATGGGTTGCCTGAGACAGCAGATGTCAGACACAGCAGGGAACTTGTCAAAATGTTTCCCTAATGTTATTTTCTTTTAACTACACAGTGAGAAAATTGTTTCCATTAATTCCAAAAACTGGTGTCACACATGGTCAGAGAATATAATATATGCGTATTAAAATATGGCATTTCTCTCATTTCACTACATAAAACTAACATTTATTGATATAAAAAAATAAATGTCACCTATATAAACTATTTAAATTCCGTATGTTTACAGAAATATATAGATTTATATTGAAAATACACAGCCCTAAAAATAATCAAGGAGTACCAAAGAATAATGGAACAGACAGTGAAACAGAGGTTTACATTCAAAACTCTGACACTTCTTTTTTATATAAACCAGCAGATTAAAAGTCAATACATAGGTAATTAATGTATCTATCTTTACACTTATATCTAAGACTCCAAGTACTGCAGATTTTCACAATGCGACAGGTACAGTGATGTCAGTGATGTGCACTGGAAGCACCTGATTTTGGTGCACTCTATTGGTAGGTGCAGATAACATGCAATACGTATGCACAGCTGATGACTGCAAATCTGGAGAACACAGTAATGTGTGAGATTCAAAAAGCGCAGTGTGATGATAACTGTTAGCTTTGGTTATGCTCCAAGTGGCTAAGCAGCAGCAGCAGCGTCCTGTGGTAAGGATAGTCTGTCTAATACAGCAAGAGTTAAAGGCGGCAGCTCACACTATTGTGGTCCTCTGTGCAAAAAAGAGTCTGCATCAGCGTGTCTGTGTTCTACACAAGAGCATTGGAACTACCCCAACAAGCACAACACGCATTTCCTTCTAATTTTCAATAACCACATCAAACTGGACAAAATCACAATTTTGACTACTTAGGAGTATTATGCAAGTATAAGTTCTCATGCTTCCCTGATTAGATGAAGAAAAAGGGAAACCTTCCTTAGTTCAGAAATATCAAACCTGACAAAAATACTATCGACCAAAGCTATATTGATGTAGTGTTCCTCTTTTGTTTCAACATGATAGGATGTAGGCTGTTACACTGCAAATACATTATTTGAATAAAAGAGCCATCAATGATCACATACTAGATTCACCTTTAGGTTGCTTTCTGTGCTTTTCATACAGAAAAGAAAACCTCTTTTGTAGCTATCACATTCCAAGCTCTGTTAGTGTCTGTTGCATGATTTAATGATGAGCTTTCTAGAAGGACTGTCACTAATAGCTTCATACCACATTATTTGGAGTCATATAGCTTTGAGAGACACAAAATGCCCCTGACCATTATTCAAAGAATATCTTCTTGTGTTAATGTTCAGGCTGTAATCTCACATGGATGCATAGGCTTGGACCACAGTATAGCATTTGTGTCTGTGCTGTTCTCCACTGTATTCTGATATTCATTATTAATTGGACCTGATCTGATATTCTAGCCATCCATAAAAAAGTCCTGGAACCCTAAAACGTATGTTCATCAGATTTCAGGCACTTCAGTCTGTCAATCCTGCAGTGGAAATGGGACTAGGTTTCACCTTTTTAAAGTATAACTCAACAAACACCCCACAAGGCATCTGGCGTATGGCATCCTACATCATCCTTGTGTTCGTCAATCACACGTAACACATAAAAACACACTAAAACAAAAAAAAAACAGTTGAGGGAATAAAAAACTCTTACAGGTGCATGGTCGTTAGAACTGTACTCCTCTGCCCACCCCTCATTGGTCCTTCCAAGCCCTGCCCAGCTCAATCTAACCCCACCCACCCCAACCCCCCGTGATCATTCGCTCCTGGTCTCCTCCTGTATTTGGGGCAAGTTCTTCTCCTTGCGGGGAGGCTCTGGCTCTGTCAGGGGCCTGGCACTGCTAGGGGACTCTAGGTTTTTAGGCTCGTTGGTATGATAGCTGCCCTTGTAACGGTAAAGGTACAGGTAGATGACATACAGTGACCCAAAGATCAGAGCCAGAAGGATGAGGATGATGACTGGGAAAAACCATGCAAGAGAGAATACAAGGGTTAGTGAATAGTGAATTGCATCCACTGTATATACTATACAGTATATATAGCTTTACGTCTTAAAATGAGCAAATTTGGCTCAGTTATTTATAAATATTATGGAATATGAAGAGATTATATTCAATTGCAATTGCATCCCAGCAGGATCTTAGACTGCAGTTGAGTAAAAACGATCTCACATCCAGTCTAAGTTTTAGTGTTTCATTTTAACTGTGCAAAACACTCTACAGGGAGGGCCACGTCGGCAAGAGGGATTAGGTATAAGGGAACAGCACACTACTATAAAATGATAATCCTGAGGAAGTCAGATTAGAGCATGTAAGATACAAAATGAGAATAACCACACAAAATGAGTTTACTGCTCACAAACAAGTATTTTACTATATGTATATATATATTCATCCTGTTTTTTGATGTACTGTATTGTCATGCTGTTATAATGCCATTCTATAATATATTACCATTACTAAGATTTGGAAAATATGTACTTTACTCCGTTTTGTAATCCGTTTTGTTGGTGGTCAGGAAGCGTATTGATTTGATAGCTGTCCAAGATCTTAATTAAAGCGAGGATACCCAGTCAATGTAGCAAATTGTGGAATGGCTGGTTAACTCCTCATAAAGAAAATGAGAGAAGTCACGCTCCCTCTTGCACTCCAATTTACATTCATTTAGAAAAGAATACATTTTTTTGACACCTTCAAGGTATTGTCAGGGATTAATGCTAGTGTGTCTAGGCTATGTTTTCTTATGTCTGGCATCAGTAATGTGTCATTTTGGGGTACTCTGGTTAATATAAGTTAAAACTGAAAAATGTAATCCCTACTTATATTTTACATATGATCCATATTATCCTTTATGCACGTAGCTAGACCTTTACTGAAGTAAAGTGGGTTAACTACCTGCTAAGTAAGGTTCGACAGGAATGCTCCACCTGGAATTGGTCAGCAATGTGTCACATGCTGACCAAATAAAAATTCAACAAAGTGTCCCCAATGATATTTTTCTGAAGTGCATATCATTGGATCATTTAAAACCATTAAAATCTGAGATTATAATACCTAGCTAAAGACGCTATATATTTTATAGCAAACTCATCTTCACCCCTGTTTGGCTGGTAGTGCTTTGATCATGTAAATACTCATATAAAAGCCCCCTCTCTAATCTGCTGTTCTGTTTCAGATTTTGGGGTAAGAAGATTTTGATTTTACAAAGAATAACAAGCTCAGTGAATCTGTGTCGTAGACGTAGAGGACAGAGACACAGTGTGTGAGAGAAAAAAGAAAGAGAGAGGAAGAAGAGAGATACTGGCTGCGGGTAACCAACGTGTCTTTAAGATCATTGGAGATGTAATTTTGTATCCATACAGTCATAGTGGCTGAGACGCACCTATAATAATCATGTATTTGTCCTAAGAGAGGAAACACCTTAATGCCAACCCTCTGTGCAGTCTTCACTTGTATGCTCATTAAAGGACATCTTAACGAACACACACTCCTAAATCATGCACTAGGACTTACGTGTCATCACCGGTGGACTGGGCAAGTCGTCATGAATATATTCAAACTCTGAAATAAAAAGAGCAGACACACTGTGAGTGAGAGCAAGAGAGTATTCTTAATAGAACTTTGGAACAGCCGTGCTGTGTCCTGGAAATTCCATGTTTTTTTAGATATGCCGGTCAATTAGCAATTCATTTAGGCTTTCAGAGGGGGGCCTAACCGTAATCCCTAACCCCTAACCCTAACCTCAGATGAAAAATTAGAGCTGAGGAATTTCAAAGGCCAGCAAACACAGCCCGTGTGGAGTTAAATTTTCCATATCTAACCCAAATACAGATCACACTGCCACTTTTTCTGAATGAGCAATTACAAAAATACACCACTGTGTCACCTCCACCAGAGGTCACCACTGTGTGGTTTATGATTTTGTACCAGCTGTACCTGGACAGCACAGTCAACACAGGCTGATGAGGTTTTCCTCGTTAACCACATATCATCTCATGGGTAAATAAGTGCTGACAAAGTAAAGACAACAGTGGGATGGACATAGTCTGTGGTAACGTAGACATGGTCTGCTGTTTTTATTAGACCGTGGAAGCATTTGGGTGAGATTGTGTGAATATATGCCTTGTCTGTAGGTGGGTGGGTATATGTCTGCATAATAGGCATAATGTGCATTTAAAGCCAGACCAAGGTCAATCCAAGTGTCCTTTCAAGTTGATTAACTGATTACAAACTTCCCAACGTGACTATTTTTAAATATTTTTCACCAAAGAAGGCAGCACTAATGCAATCTGCCCCTGAGATAAATTTACAGCATAGCAATACATACATGTAGCATTGTGATGTATTTTGGATTCTGTGTTCTAGTGACTGATGTATCGTAATATACATGGCTTCCGTTGCCTAGTCAGATTGCACAAGTTAACTTGTGGTAGGGCTTGAATGATGTTGTGCTCACATGCACTGGCCTGGGAGTGTTGTTAGTATGGTCTGACCCTGTCGCTCATTTAACTTGAATGGATACACTTATGTTCTATTGTGCTGGAAGTCAGTCTGGATAAGATTGTCTGTTAAATGCATGCAATGTGATGTAATGTAATTTTGTCAAAAATGACTGTATAAGACTTTAAAATGCCACCAGTTGTATTAGAGTGTATCCAACTGAATGATACTGTTTTAATTTTGAGGAAACAGGATTCACTCTGAGCAACTAGAACTGAACTAACCCTGTCCAGCGACACAGCAGATCAATTACAGTGATGCATTATGGGGGATGACATCTCACCATCTCCTGTGTACCACGGGTCAGCCTCGGGGGGCACCAGACCCAGAATGGGGGGAAAGGCCCCACAATTGGACTCCCTCACGTATCCATGCACGGTGACCGGGGGGTCTGTCTCATTGGGGCGGAAGTACGTCTTTAGCGGGGCGTAGATGTTGTAGCGTACCCCTGAAATGCAGCCCTCCAGTCCGGGGCTATTGTGTGTCTGGATTTCGTAATCTATCTCGCCCACCTCTGCAGGCACAAAAAAGAAAATAACCTGTACATCACATTGCAAATCATCGTCGTTATATCTTCGTCTGTACCAAGGTATGTAGATAGTCATATCAATCCTGTATCATATCACTACTGTTGGCAATTTTCAAATGCCTCAGTGATAATTCCAATGTAAACTACACTATACCAAATCAAGTTTGAATGACTGTTTGATATTTGCAAAATGAGAGGAACTGTATGAGATTTGTGTCAGGTGAACATATTCCATGTGTTCCCATGCGGGATGAAGCAGAAGAGGCAGCTCTTACCCATCACCCTCCCCAGGAACATGGACTTGGGAGAGTCGAACCGAATGTCCTGCAGCAGGGCAATCGCCTCCCACATGGGCTCCGTGTAGTCCACCTGTGTGCCGCACACAGTCACCAGACACCATTTTGGAATGAAGCCACACACAGCCAAGCCACGAAGGCGGGGCTCAAGGGCCCATCTCAGGGCACTTCATAAGAGGGGAGCTGACATCTCAGGGAGATTACATTTAACCTCCACACAGACTCAAAGGCTCTCAATACCGACACAGACAGCTGCTCTGCTTAGATGCAGGAACATAAGAGCTCTAAGACGTGCATTTCTGCAATTACCGAGAGGCTTGTGCTAAAAATCAACCCTGGTGGCTGGCAATGAGAAGATACACTCAGCTCACAATACGATGCATTTCACAAATTGGAGCTTGTGATATGAAAACATCATGAAACAATATTGCCCGAGAAATAATGCTGATGGGAAAAAGGGGGAGGGGGGGGAAAAGATGCACGCTGCATTTTAGCCAGTTTTAAGTTGCATGGTAATTTGAGTTCACAGCATTTCCTCAGGGCCAAAAAACATTTCTTCATCTTCTGATTTTGTGAAATGCAACAGGGAGTTGCATCATAATGTTTTAAAGCAGACAGGGATAGCAGAGATATCATTCAGGGCTAGCTGTGCACTTCACAACCCCAGCACAGATGCGCACATTCCTGTTTTTAGTGGAGGCAGGAGGGATTTGCTGTACCTGAGTTCGTACGGTGCGGTTGTGCCTGGTGATGTTGACAAAGTGAGGATACCCATCTGCCAAGTTCAAGGAGGACACCTGGAATTTATGGGTGAACAGGCCCAGCCGGTACCTCAGGTCAAGGCTGCCTGATATGTAAACAGACAGTAAGGAAAAATATGAGTTTATATAAATACTGCATTGTTTGAATTCTGTTTATGACTGAAAGTTTGTGACTGAAAGAAGATATGCAGCATGCTACATAGCAAAGGAAAATTAAAAATACAGGCAAGAGTTGCTAATTGGAATTTCAGCTCTGATATATTTTAAATACACTCACTGAATATAATGTTGTATTAATTATAAGTGTATATATAGTAAATGTATTTTACCTAAATTATTTCTATTTGGTTGGCTATTTGGCTATTTGGTTAGAAACATGTATGGCAGGTATTTTCACAGTCTGAGATTCTGGGGCAGGGCCATAGCGGTGTGCACTGGAACTATGAAGGTGAAGCTCCTACAGGGCCAGTGCATATGTACATTTCTCCAGCCTCTGCTCTTTTTAAATCATTTGATAAATGAGTCATACAATGTATTGCAATGTATTTCTGTAAATGCATCACAGTATATATATTGAGTTCGCTATCTATTATCTTTCTGCTCTCAAATTAGGCAAATTCATCAAGGGTAACTGGTCACAAAAACCAGAATATACAAGGTCCTCTAGAAATTCAGCTTAACAGCCCTGTGAACACACCAAGGACAAAGTGCACCGCTGTCAGTTGGAAAGAAGGGTCTGCTGTACCTCTCTCCTGACACCTGCTGGCCATGCTCTGTGCTTACCGTCCTTCTTGAGGATGACGGCAATGTAGTCTCTGACGAAGGAGCTGATGTAGAGTAGCACGGCTGGGGTCTGAGTGGTGCTGAAGCTGAACTCGATCTCGTCGCTGGTCTGGTTGTACCCCAGGCTAAAGTTGTGGGGGTCCAGCCAGTTCGCCCAGATGGCTTCGTCTGAGATTGCCTCACTTCGGATGTTGTAGCGCAGCCATGCTCCCGCCTCAAAGTAGCCCCCGATATCTTAGCGAAAGAAAAAACAATGACAAATAGGGCAAAATATGATAGAGATGGGTGTGAGATGTGGTATGTAGCTGAATAATGCTGGAATCATGTCCACGATGCAAACCTGAGTTCAAAAGATATGAGATAATTAAGGTGCAGAAAGATAGCAATAAAGTAAACTCTTCCCACTCAGTAAATCAGCAAACTGGTGTGTTGAAATCTCTCAAAAGTGTTTATTATACAAATACTTGTATAATAAAGAAAAGGAATTATCAAATATGGCAAACTGTGATGGGTATTGTGACAAAACCTAAGAGTTTATTTTATCAAGTAGTAAAACAAGAATTTTCGTATCATACAAGTACTTGTATAATATCGAAAAAAATGATAAAATATTCTTTTTATCAAGTCATTCTTATCATTTTATCATTACTGTGACTGATTAAATTGTTTCAGCATAAACAACGCTGCCACTGCTTATCACAGGCATTTTCGCAATGCCTGGAGTTTTCTCCTCAAAGTTTGAAAAGCCAAGCATTCAACACAGCCCCTAGGACATACTGTGCATATCATTCAACAGGTCAGCATAAGCAGCAATCCTAGAAAGGCCGTTGCAGTATGAAACCAAACAGCACAGACATAATGCAACTTAGAGGTCTAAAAATAAACACAGGCAGGGACTTGCAAAGCAAATCTGCATCTATTCAATCTTCTGTATGAGAAGACTGATTATGATGCGATGATGTCATTGTTATGGGATAGAGCTGAATTTTGCAAGCACAAGATGCAAAAACCTGATCGTTTCCATGGGTACTTTGGCCACATAATGGTACTGGTTGGCTGAGTGAAGGAGTTTTAGTTGTATTAGTAGTATAGTTCTGCTACATCACAAAATGACCAAAATGTACTACCTCATATATCACAACTCAGAATTCTGATGTTGGCACACATAAAAGACAAAGGTGATAGGACTTGATTCAGATCACAGATGAAGGTGAGACATGCAGATTCATGACATTAATTTCTACAAATTTAATTTCATTTAACATAATTTTAATTTTCAATTAAACACATTTTTTTATTTGAACATTGTACATTTTAACATTTTAAAGGGGAACTCCACTGAAAAAAGTCAGTATTTTATATGTGATTCCATACCGTTAAAACAGTTCATATTCACATTCATATACCTGGATGGCTCACCTCAAACCCTACGCCCATCCAGATAGCACGAGGATCAGTGGATCTGGGCCAATCCTGCACAAGCTTTGTCCTCAGATGACAGACACACTTTCAGGGCATGCTTCAGGTTATCATGAGACACAAGAAGTAAGAATACTAACTGTTTTAAACTACATATCAAATTATGACTTTTTTTGGTTGAGCTCCCCTTTGTTTTGGTAATTCCATTAAATAAAAAATCTGTAGGTATGTATTCCATAAAGCTCGTTATCCGTCGGTCAGCGGTCGCCCGCATGAGTTACCTTTGTGGCAGTAGTAGCCGTCGAAGGCCGTGTTGTTGCAGTCGCAGTAGTAGGAGGCGTAACCCTCCATGCAGCGGCCGCCGTTGCGACACGGGAGCGTGGCGTTCAGGCACTGGCCCGTGCAGTTCAGCCGAATTCCCTCCGTCTCGTTTGCTTTGCCCTCCAGGTCAAGGGGCACGCCATTCATACGCAGGCCCCGGAGGCAGCCCAGGTAAGCCCTCAGTCTGTCCTTAGCAGCACCTGGGAGTTGAGGACACATACTGTATCAATCTGACACAACCAAGCATTCCTAAAAAACTGTACTGTACTTTAATACTGGAAATAATATAATGGTGATATCTGATACAATTAAATTACGTGTAATTTACATGTGCTAACTCTGAGACAAGACACAGAACTGTTTAGAAAGAAAGGACTGAGATCATTCTCTGAGACCATTCAAGAGCTCAAATTAAAAACAAAACACATGAGTCTTGAAACAAGTAAAATCGAACGTATCAGCGCCCAGTGATTCTAAGGGATTTCACATAACAGTATGCACAACGGTGTGCATTTCTCTTGTGTGAAGGCTAGCTGACTACCATCAACATTAAGGCAGCCGCTGACTTGCACTGAACTAAGCGCTTCACCCTACAGTGACACACCCACGAGGAGGGGCTGGGTGAACTTCATGGTGACGTAGGTCTGCCCGGGGAAGCGGCGCACGGCCCAGGGCTGGTAGTCCACCTTCAGCCGGGCTCCCTTCACATTAATCTCGGCCTGGACGTAGTGCCACTCGTCATCGTTGAGGGGCTGCGGCGAGCGGTTCGTCACGTTGATGATGCCGTCGCCCACCATGAACACGAACAGCAGGTCTGTGGTGGCTGGAAATGGTGGGCATACAGATGAGAGGAAGGGGGGGGGGAGAGAGAGAGACAGTGAGAGAGAGAGAATGGACGGGAAGCATCTGCCCAGTAACTGTATAAATAAATAAAATGTGTAAACTGTGTAAATAAATATATGAATGTGTGTTTGCATATGTGTGCATATTTTTCAGTTAATTGTCATTTTGTTCACATATTAATGTGAAAATTCCTTCGGCAATACTGGACATCTGTGTGGTCATGCTAATAAAGCTTGTTTGAATTGGAATTTGAGAGAAAGGGAGAGCGAAAGAGAGAGAGAGAGAGACAAGTTGCTGTTGTGCTGCCCCAAATACAAAAACATAAGGACAGATTATTTCCAAAATTCAAACATCTGCTAGCCCAATTTAACCTACTCTCCAGGCAAAGTAAAATCCCTACCCTTCTTTGAGGGGAAACAGCAGACCACAAACCTGGCAGCTAAATATACATCCAGCTGCATCCATTTTATATTTGTTATTATTTTTCATTTCACTTTCTTTTTACTTTTAATTTTTTCTTTGCACATTATCTCTGTCTGTCTCCTCTGTTTATTCTGTATGATATCTGCACCACTGTTAAATGAATGTGCGAATTTACCCCAGGTCATAATCCTGTCTGCTTTGGCAAAGACATGATAATAAAGCACAATTTGAATCTGTGAATCTGTTAGACACAGAGAAGTAAGCCACTGTTTTGCAATCACGAGCTTCGTTCACAAACCAAACTGCAGAGTGGTACAGTATGCACACAACCATTTCCTCTGTCAGTGTAATTACCATTCCACATAGTAATTAGAGATGCAAATATAATTAATTTCCAAGACCATAACATAACTTCATTGTTATGTACTACAGTGTATGAGAAACAACAAAATTACAAGAACAAGATATTTAATAATCAGTTGTCTTATCAAACAACTACATAACCACATAGCACTTCTGTAATATTTCTCATCTCACACTGACAGGCAAAATGTGGTTGTGAACAATTTTTTTCAGTTGTTTTGATGATAGCTGATAGAACTGTTATTACTATGAAGGCTAGAAAGTATGATGAAAGAATTGACCTGGAATATTTATGGCCGTACTGTTATTTGTGGAATTGCTTTTGCATCTTTAATTTCAATATCTGAATTCATCCAAAATGATGCAAATTGTAAATCTGTCACACCTGCTCCCAGTCAGCCAGCTCAGCCACGCCCCGCTCAGCCTGGCTCCACCACACCTGTGGTTCATTCCATCAATCAAGCCCTGCCTTTATAAGGACTGTTTTGTTACCTCATGGTGAGGTATTGATTCTCTGATTCTCTACTGAGCCTGCTCTTTGCCATTCCATCGTGTTGTTCCTGTGTTTTTGACCTCTCACCTGTTTTTGGACCTTGCTCGTGTGTTTTTGGATTCTGGTTTTGTAGTACTTCTGATTCCTGTTGACGACCTGCTTTGTTCCTGACCATGACTTTTGGATTCTGGTATTAAACCTGTTAACCGCATCTGGATCCCAGTCTGTTTCATTACAAAATCGGTGTGGTCTTTTTATGAGATACACTGAGCAATCATTTATCCGTAGTAAAACTGCAACAACACATTTTCTGAATAACAATCAATGTTGACAAAGATATTGAGGTAGGGAACAGTGGGAATTAGGAAGGGGGCTCCCATGTGTACTAATGGTGTGTCTGTCTGAGATGCTAGAGGTCCTGTCCTGCTTACAGTTGAGCTCCACCCTGATGAAGTTGCGGTGGCGGTCATCCGAGTTCTCCAAAAAGACGCCATGGTCGGCAGTGGTTTTGAAGTAGAAGCTGATGTCAGCGCTGGTGCCTGGCCTAAAGGTGGGGAACTCCACGTGGGTTGGCTTGGTGAAGGCCACAGTGTTCCAGGTGTTTCCTAAAGGTGGGAATAACAGAGAGGTCATGTGGTCAAGACTGGCAAACCCCAGAAGATACCCACCTGGTATTTTACAAATACCTGTCTGGCTCTATTAATCTTCCTTATTGTACCTCTTAATAATGTCTGTATCAGTGGTGCAAGTAAACAACAATACACATTACAATGCACTACTGATACAGACATTATTAAGAGACACAGATATTTTCAGCTAACATGTACTCACGGTCACCATGGCAGCGCAGGGGTCCAACGTTAAACTGGGCCTCTGACCCGGTTCGGTTTGTGTCCCCAACAACAACCCTTCGGACAGGCATGTGGTCCCTGTAGTTAAGCCAGCCCCTGTCCGAGTACCTTTTACAGAAAAGTAAGGCCAGTTAGATTGATACATCCATCTACATGTAAAAACAAAGCAATAGACTAAAGCCACAGTTCAGGTTAAAAGAGTCTGGTTTACTGTGTGCACATTTGTGTTGTCAATGCAAGTCCGACAGTGAGAAAAAAGAGTTTGGCCTGTCTTCCAGCTCACCATTGCCGGTAGTCAGCGTCACAGTTGCAGTAGAACCTGGGGTCTGTGCAGGTGCCATTGATGGCACAGCCACACTTCTGACTCCCTGGGAACGACCCACCCCAGTACACCTGCCTCTCATCATGGCGACCAATCCAGTAGCTGAACGGCTTTCCACCTCAGGGTGAAAGAATAAAGAATAAGAATCACAGTGTTTATTTACATAATCTATACCTCAGACTGACATTTCTTAGCCCATGTAACTGAAACAAATGACAAAAAAGAAACAAATGTTTCTCCCAGAGATGGCAGCAATATTTTCTGAATATTAATAAATATTTTCCACATCAAACTGTAATATCCTTTTCCCAAAACAATAATTTCTGCAGATAAAGATCACATTATAATAATGCTCCACGTCAGATGTATATTTGAACTTAGGAAAACCTGAGCTACATCAGGGGTAGAAGCACAGTAGCTACTGCTCTACCCACTGTGCCTGTGTTAAGGAACAAATTTTGCTTTGACCAACAGCCAGTCCACTCACTGGGTGTGTTGAAGAGGCGGGACTTGTAGCAAGAAAACTCGATCCACTGTTCGCAATACTCAGAGGTGTTGGCCAGGGCTGTGACCTCGCCCCAGGATGCATTGTAGTACTGCACATCCCCCAGGTAGGGTTGGCTTTCTGAAGAGCCTGTCACCTTGGTGTTGTCAATTCGGTCATGCCTCACCACTGTCCAGGCCTTGGTTGCTGAGAACAGATGCCACAGCAGTAGACAATTCGTTATATCAAAAACATCACAACAGCTTTAATTGTCTAGACCATAGTAATCTTTTATTAGGACTGAAAGACACTAATTGCCTTAATTGATTGGACTGGGCAAACCAAAGGCCCTGCACAGTTTAACACGTTGAAGATAATTACTTGTTTAATAAACGCCCTTGTATGTTACATTTTGTTTAAAGGGTGCTTATGATCAATTCATTTTCAAGCTGCATTCATGCTGAGCAGCAGTCACTAATCAATAATATACTCTACAGTATATTATGACCTTAAATGTAGTTTTATTAAGTAACTTACTTGGTAACCTCGAATTAATCAGAACAAAGAAACACAATCCAATGTTGACTGTAAGAAATTGAGAAAACAGGCCTAGTTGCAGCATACCTTTCATCTTACAGTAAACAGAGAAGGGTCTCAGGGGGCCACTCAGGTCAGGGTCGATGGTGTAGTTTCCAGAATAGTATTTGCCGTTGAGTCGGTAAGCCTCACATGACTCCTTGTAGACCGCTGTCATCAAAAATGAGGAAGGAAGTACAATCAAATGAATGTCACAAGTACACATTCATCAATCAGTAGTATGTACAAACCAACAGGTAATACCAATATCACCTGGCCCTCTATTAGCAATGAGGAAAACTACATATATGGTTATTTTGAAGGTATGATATACCACTGTACCTTAGAACGCGTACACACATTTTTCTGTCTCACATTAACAGACACACGCATGGTCACGAGTAGTACTCACACATATGGCAGACTTCCCCTTTGTATCCAGTATTTTCGCACATACACAGAAAGTCATCCCATGACTGGATGCATCTCCCCTCGTGTTCACACGGGTTTGGCGTACACCTGGAAAACCCACAAGCAAATGCACACTCACAGTCACATGGATTACCGTGACACAGAGATAGAGAAAGAACAAGAGAAAGAGCTAGAAGGGGCAAAAACATACAAAGGAGAGAGAGAGAGGAGAGGGAGCACCTGCACCTAAAACCCACTGAAATTCCATAGCTCATTCTAAGTCCTATCCCGCTCTGTGACAGAAGCTGGCAGATTCTGAGGAATGACCGTAACAGCATCTGGTCTGGCCAGACTCACTATCCTAAGTCCTGCTGCTGCTCTCATTTACAAGGCTTTGGGACACACAGTAATGCTTTTTTCCAAATTTGAGAGCATGTGACAGTTTAGCTGGACAGACTGCACTGGATGAATGTGGAGAGTGATGACGGGTATCTGGCCATACCAGTATGACTGCAGTTCCAGCCAGTCAATATAGACAGTAACTGTATAAACACATCATCACAGGCACAGCTGGCCCTGAGTGTCACCTTTGCAACAATCAAATGGGATGCTCAAGGACATTGGGTTTCAGCATGAAACTAGCTGCCAAGATCTGTAGTGGAGTCAGAGACCCTTATATCCTACAACAGCAAACTGGATCATTATACGGTACCAGTTTGGACACACTTTATTTTTTCTATTTTCCATTTATTAACTTATTAAAAATTAAATGTATGAATTGATTTAAAATTCAATTAAAATTAAAGACATCAAAAAGATGAAATAACACAAATGGAATTATGCAGTGACCAAAAAGTGTTATAAACAAAACAATGTTATATTTTAGATTTTTTTAAAATTGCCAAAAATATTTTTTAATTAATTTTTTTGGGGAAGAAATTCATACATAGGCATCAACTTCATTATTTATATTTGTCTAAGAAACTAATTTCAGGCATTTAAGCATAAGTCTTTCGATCAAAATGTCTTTGAACGCATGTTTCCCGTTATTTTAATCATACTAAACATTTGACTTGTACTGTACTTTCCTGTGTTCTTATGCCATTCAGCATCGTTGCTCCATTAATGACAGCAGAGAGCTCACACTGGCACATATACACGGACCCATGGTCACATTTCCCTCTCCACCTCCACGGCTGGTGCTAAGCTGTCACACCCCACCTGTCAGTGATGCCGCAGGTGCCCAGCAGCAGCTCGGAGTAGCGCCCCAAGCGTCGCTGCAGCATGATGTCGATGTCCACCGGCTCGTCGTCGACAAAGATCTGCTGCATGCAGCCGTGGAAGGCGTTCAGCTTGGTCTCGCACCTCGCTGTGTTGTTGGTCTTGGGACACCCTGACAGCCGATCACAATCCAGCAACAAGAATTGGCAAGTGTTCTGTCATTCAGTTCAGTTACAGCAGCCTGGGGACCTTGTAGCCCTTCCCTTGCCAGTTTGCAAAGCTAAACAGCACTGGACAGTTCTTAGATGGAAGACAACCATGTAAAACCAATCAGCTGGTAAAAAACATTGAAACAGTTAAAATGTATATTGTTCTTATGGTTGCTCTATAGTCTTTTGTTCGTCACTTACTGTGCAATGATAGGAAAGGCTTTCCTTACGATCATTTAAACACTACATCCTTGCATTTCAATTGGTTATATGCATATTTTGCCTGTTTTTTAGCTTGACGCTTTATCACTGATGTGTTGTAATCAGTGTCTAAGCCCTTGTTCTTGCAGCTTTTATGGTATGCGCTAAAAATATTCTTTCATGAAGGTCGTGTAAATTGCTCTAGATATGAGCCTCTGCCAAATCAATGTATGAAAGAGAAAAGGAGTTACACTATTCTCAGTCAGGTCACTAAATCTCACCTCCAAAGAAGTAGCGATCACCAGTGCGCACCGTGAAGCGATTGATAATGTTCAAGGGCGACCCCTCGTCATCATCAATAGTCATCGTTAAAAAATTGTCCCGGGCTGCCAGATCCACGGTGTGCCAAAAGCCATCGTTCAAGCGGTAACCTGAGACAATAAGTCAGCAATGTCAGACAAAATCAACAAATCTTCTACATACATAGGCCACAATAAGGCCAACACTGTTGTCAGCCACTCTCAGTCACCCATTCTCTTTATAGCAGCTACACCAGCAAGTGCTGCAATCAGCATTAAGGAGCACTCACACTTTAGTTTTAGCTGACCAAACAATTGTGCTGAGTCACTGAATACTGATACACTTCATGGATTATTAAGGGGGCGTCACTGCAACAGCTGACCTTTCCAAATGTCACTTCTTTAACTTTGCTCTTCTTATTTTGCTTTGAAGGGAACCCAAGGTTATTCTCTTTAAAAATACATGCTCTACTGTCAACTATAATATATTTATGCTATAACATACAAAGTTCTTCCCTCTATGGAAAGAAGACCATGAACTGAAAAAATGTGGTTGGCCAGAAAATGACCGTATGTCATATTTAGTACCTGATGCCTAACTACTTCAGTCCCTATTTAAAATGTATGTTGCTCTCACATTTAATTGGTAAGCACTGTGTGTACATGAAAACAGTTAAGATTGTTCTGTTTGCTTGTATGGCAGCTTGAGGCCCACTCGCCATTTTACTGGCTATTGTATACCTAGGTTGTTGTTGATTTTATATTCTATAACTGCATGATGATAGTAAGGTAAAAACAAATGTTTGGTGCCCTTCCCAACTACATAAAAAGGATGTCAAAGGTTGCATTTGAAAAGGTTAGAAATTTGAAGTTGAATTTGAAAAGGTTAGATGTTATATTTTCAAAGTGTGGGTTTAACCGGAATGGATAGTGGGACCCTTTTTTCAATACGTCTCAGCCACTCTGCTGCATATGCGGCAGAGATGGAATTAGTAGCTTGTGTGAGTCCTGTGTAAAGTCAGTAGGGTAGCAGGTAGTAGAGCGGTTTCAGTGGAAACATCATTCCCTGAGTCTTGGTTAGCAAGCGTTGTTGCTGATGGAGCTAGGGGCATATTGCCTTTAGCTCAACTGGTAACAACGTCGGCCATTTGAATTTGGCTCTGCAATGAGAACATTGGTTCGCAGCTCACTCACAGAGGTGTCAACCTCTTTCACGTTCATTACCCGCATGCATGCCTTCAAGTGGATGTTTGAGAGGGGGCTGGATCCATGCACTCACCTGCAGCAAACTGCAGCTTCTTCTTGCCAGGCTGCATGAGGGTTACATTCACCTGGCCCTCACTCAGGCCCAGCTCTAGGAAGCCCAGGTCATCAGCGAACCTTGTAAACATTAACAGGCCCGTGTAATCCCATGAGCGGAACTTGAACTTGACAGCCATACGGGGCTTCCTGAAGACCCCTGGTACCTGCAGGTAGTTGTTAGGCCCAGCAAACGTCATTGGCTTCAGCAGGAGGTCCTGGCAGGCATATTGCATCTTTTTCTGGGAGAGGAAATGCAGATTGGGTTAAGACCTGGTTTTCCGACAACACCTTCATTAAATCTGATAGGTCATCCAACTGTTACTACATTACATGGAACATCCTGTCAGCTGAGTTTTGTAATTCTGTGCAAAGTCCATAAAGCCAAACTAGTCTTTAATCCTATTGCCAATTTTCAACTGTAAAACAAATTAATTCTCTTTTTTTCCTGAAATTGTGAAATTTCTTTTGTTTCATGAAAATCCCTTGGTAATTTATGTCATTTCACTGCAAGAAATGATAGGTCTCTTTTCCAGAATTCGTTCAAATATTTTGTGTAAGAATAATTCCATGAAACCCTGAAACAGCATGTTTCAGCATGGAACCAGATTTCTATGTAATCTACCGCCTGTTTTATTCTTACATTTACACAGTTACATACCCAAATTATTCAATGACATTTAATTTTTCTCCAAAAAATTGTCACAAAAATTATCACAAAATTATCTCTTTCAGCAAACCCTATTAGATTATATAGTATTAGTATCATAGTATTTTATATAGTATTTTTTCTGTATGAAATAAATTTAAAAAGAGTCATGGTTTAATGATTTTCTATTCAAAACTGAGTATAAATTTGTTGGGTTGGAGATTATCTTTGGTGTCTTTTAACTGGTTGTCTGCGCACAGAACACAGAACACAGAGTGGGTGGGAAGGTACAGACTGTGGGGCGTTTTTCATTTAGTGGTGCTGGCACAGCTGTGAAATGCTACACCTGCCGAAGAGGGAATCGTATCTCAGGCTCCTTCCGCTGTGCCATCTTAATGAAGTTAATCCCGTTGTAGAAGACGTTCTCCAGACAGCCGCGGAAGTTGCTCTTGTCAGGGAGGTGGGGCATATTAGGCTCAATCACTCCTCCCACATACATCTGGGAGGATGCATAATTATTAGTACATTACCAATTGTACTTGCCTCATTATACAGTAAATCATTGTGTCATTTTTATATAGTAATTGTTCAACCCTGGCACACATGTAACTTTATTTCAGGCTAACTAAATTCCACATCTAGGAGACTGTGGGCCGGCAGATGAAATCTCAGGCTGTGACTCATCGAGGACCAATCCCATGGTAAAAGACCACTCCCACCTGATATCGCTGACACAGTAAGTGACCGCCTCTTTTCTGAGCGGCCGCCTCAGAAGCCCCCACCTGAGTATCCAGGTCTAGGTGAGTGAACACCCCATTGCAAATGGCACTCTCGGTGTGGCTGTCGACTGTCAGGTTGACCTCCCGGCCGTAGCGCTTGATGGTGACGTAGTGCCAGTGCTGGTCATCCAGGAGGTTGCCCACAGTCAGAGTGGTCAGGCCCTCCACCTCGTGCACTGTGCTGCTTCCTATGAGACACAGACCTATGTGTGAGATCCATGTGTGAGCGCACCCATCCACATTGGCACGTAGGAGGGCTGCCCCCGCTTTCCTCGGCTATTGGGCGGCAGTGTAGCATAGTGGTTAAGGAGCAGGACTTGTAACCGAAAGGGTGTCGGTTCAGTTCCCTGCTGGGGCACTGCTGCTGTACTCTTGGGCAAGGTACTTAACTCACAATTGCCTTGGCATAAAAAAATATATATATCCAGCTGTATAAATGGATAACATTGTAAAAACTGTAACTGATGTAAGTTGCTCTGGATAAGAGTGTCTGCTATATGCTAGTAATGTAATGGCTATAGTCAGGGGTGGCTCCCAGATTGCCTGTAGTGTTGATTGATGCTTATTTGCTTGATTGCTCATGTTCTCTGCAAGATAATTGCCTGTGATGATTCACAGAGAGTATGGTCTAACAGGGTTAGACCGGAGAGGGACAGCGTCAGCTGCTTTTTCTTCCAGCTCTTCTCCTAATTGCTTACAGTAATTCTGTAGAACATGATCCTTTCCTATGCTAAATACCCAAGGTTAATTTTGTCTGAGGCAAAAAAATGTGTGGCTGATTACTCAAAAGGGGCCTCTGAGACCAGAAATGTTTTGCAATAAAAATATTTTGCATTCTGAGAACAGATGGCATACTAAAACAACTGGAAATCAGTTTCTTGTATCATAAACTTTGTTTTCTGTATTAAAAAAAAAAAAAATTATGGTTTCATGCACTTTTAGCTCTACCAGCTAGCTTGTACCTTGGCTGGCGAACTGCTGAAACTTGGTCATACTGCGCTTCTAATATTGTTGACTCCTTATGCGTCTTGCGTGAATATGTGTTGTACTCTGTGTCACTTGTAAGTCGCTTTGGGTAAAAATGTCTGCCAAATAAATAAATGTAAATGTAAATGTGGAAATCAAGCCAATGAAGACCATTGGGATTTGGCTGGAATGAAAACCAGCAGAAGCTGTGTGTGACTTCCAACCCCGCCCCCATCACACCCCCCAAAGTGTCTGGGATCTTCATTTCACAAAACTGAGCACACCTCTGCCCTGTGACCCCCCAGACGCAGCAGTGCCGCCCACCCAGGCTGATGTGCAGGTAGAGGCGGGCGTTCTTCAGCTCCAGCGTCAGGACGTCCCCCTGCAGGCCCTCGCTGTGCAGCAGCACCCCGTCCCTCTCCAGGGTCTTGAAGTTCAGGGCGATGTGGTCCTGCAGCGTGCGCGACGTCTTGCGTGGGAACATGTAGGCCATCATGTCATCGCCGTCATACGCCATCACGTAGGAGTCTGACAAACACGCACACAGCAAGAGCGGTTAAAGGGCTGCTAAACACAACGCTTTCACTTTAACATTATCAGCTTCCACTCAGAGCTTGAAATTCATTTGAAGTCTAGTCTGAAAAAATGCTCTCACATATACCATCAGAATTTGAATGGCCCTCTGTTTGCTTTCAGAATGTGAATACTGAGGCTAACATTAAAACTGAGCAAGCTGAAGGAATTGAAATTCTACGCCTCTCCCAGAGAGATGGATTGGCAAACAAATTATGTGGCAAATACATTCTGGGTAGGAGGTAGTCTACATTCATCATGGTAGATGGCAAGCCACATTTGTCATCCTCTAATAAATCCTATCTGCAGAACACATTCATAGAGCTTCGCGTGTCTTAAAAAAGGTCACTGACAGAATTGTTAAAAACATAATGTGGATTATTTTCAATGCTATTCAATGATGAATAAAAAAGAAAAAATTCCACATAAATGGAAAAGAGCTGACAAATGATTCTGAGTGGCATATTTCAATGTTCTGAACACAGTTCCATACTAAAAGTGACATATATTTACATTTACATTTATTCACTTGGCAGACGCTTTTATCCAAAGTGACTTACAAGTTGCTCACCACACCAAAGTATGTCACATGCCACATTGGTTAAAAATCAGGGCACAGTTTAAGTCTTTATGCTTTTACAAACACAACCTGTTTAGAGTGTGTTATAAAGGTCCCGCAGACACACTTGAGATGCTGTCTCTGCATGTTCACCCGTGTGATGGTACTACAGACTGTAGTAGTATGGTGAGGCCTTACCATAGGCACAGCCATAGACCTCCAGCCGGACCCCAATCTTGCCACCTGAGTTCGTGTTCCACCCCAGGGGGAGGAAGCGCAGGTGCTTGGCGGTGAAGGCATAGTGGAAAACATGCCTCTTCACCTGGTAGTAGTTCCAGTTCCCTGACAGGGTCTGAGCAAAGCAGATGGCAGCATGTCCTTCAGCTCAAAATAAACAACTGCCCTTTCCACAAGGCTTCAACTCATGGCTGTTGCTAATTCTATCAGATTAGATTTCTCAAGTTTCCTCGCGTTAGGACAGTCGACTGGAAGATGATAAAAAAAAATGAGTCTTCTGCTCAACATTTTTGTGCAACTGTCCACTTTTTCCCCATGGGATATGTGAGTGTGTATAGATTCATTACCCAGGAACCCCAAAAGCTATTACTACTAAAACTGCAACTGAAACTACAGGCTGCCACACTCTTAGTCTGATACATCATACATACAGCAGTATGTACTGTATGTACACTATATGTAGTCTGTAGCAGGTGCTGTACTTTGTATTAGCAGGAAAAATACCCCTGTTTTGAAATAACAAAGCTTTGACATAACAAGCTTACCCCTCTTTTGCTATGAGTAACAAGTTATTCATTTAAAATGGTTTAACGGTGTGACTTGTCCCTCCGATGTTTGATCTTAAACTAGCTAGCTACCAGTGAGCTTGAACTAACTAGCCATCTCTATGGTTAGCTAGACCTGTCGAGAATTTAATGAGTATCTACACCAAAACAGCTCCTATCTTCTACTTTGTTTGCCTACTTTTTTATTTATGGATGTAATTATTGTTTGACAGGGTTTTAAGAGTGTGATGTCTTATACTCTGTCATCTAGATGGAAATGTCAATAGACACACAACAAAATAATCGTTTCTTTACAACAGCTGAGATGTTTCTTTTCTCCTGGTCATACTATGAAATGAAGCATACTGTATGTTTCAAAATGACTAATTATAACCTCACAGTGACAATACAATTTGCAAACACAATTGAGAAGCATACACGCATAACCAGTGAGATGAGCCCACCTAGGCCTAGAACTGAATCTAAACTATGAACAAAAACCTGCATTCTCAACAGCCATTGATTAATTAGGAACTTAAATGGGTTCTTCCTGACACCCGATCTCATTATTTATTTATTGTTAGGGTTGAACCCTGCTGGCCCCCCCTGCTTTACCGAGTTGCCCCCTCTCTGAATGTAGGGGGTCCAGGAGTCGGGACGGTCCCCATACAGTAGGGTGTACTTGGTGACCCAGTCGTAAGAGTTGAAGGTGCCCTGGGTGGAAATGGACACAAGGCGGTACTTCCTCCCCAGGTCAATCTGGAGCCAAGGCTGGCGGTCCCTGAGAGATGGTGACCACCCACTGCTCCCTGAGGAAAGTCCACGCATACAGAATATGTGCACACATATATACCCTTAATTACACATACACAGTACATATGTGCACACACATGCACTATACAAAAACACTGTGTTACATATGTATGCATACTTAACCATGATGATGAAAAGCACAAAACATTTACCCTTGGCACACAGTGTACAAGATATCTGTATGTGCAGTACAAACCTTAAACATTGATATTGTACATCAGCATTTCCTCAACCATTAATTAGTCATGATGGGCCACCATTTCTAACCTCCCCTCCTTGCCCCACTAACACACATCTCTACTGAATGTATTGCAATTTCCAGTGACATGCTGAACAAAGACATAGCGGACATACAGTACAGCCATAACTTTACACACAACATTTTCTATGTGTATGCAATATGTATTAGGTGAACCACATCAGGAAAGCCATTCAATTAAAAACCGCAGTTCAAGCATATCTTCTTAATCATCCTCTGGTTGGTCTTTGTGCTGATATTATCACTGTCATTCATATTTAGCCCCAACACACTGTTACATCCTTTATTAGAGGTAACACTTACCATACAATTTGGCAAAGTTTGCAGAGTACAAAACGTTATATCTGGAGGAGGCCAAGAAGGAGGAAGCGTAGAGTGGAGAGACCAGCGGATCAACGCACTCTCCTGGAGTAAGAGAAGGAGAGAGAAATGGGGTAGGGAACCATTTAAAATGAGCCACCACTTCCCAGTGCTGTTTGAATTTTACAAAGACAGCTAGATAACATCAGATATTTGAGCACAGAAGGATTATTACTGTTGCAGCTTTTCCGGAGGTATGTCTGACAGAGTCAGCATCTTCAAGAGCGAGATGCTGACTCGTTCAAGCTTAATAGAAAATATGTAGTATTGTCAAACAGTATTATGATACATGAACAACTATGTTACATTTCCACTGTTGAATTCCTGGAGCAAAAGCATTACCTATGTTGGGAAACTTTGCAACAGAGAAATCTAGCTATACCGCAATTGTGGCTACACATAGATGGTATAAAAATCTCCCTTCTAAATGGCTATTTGAAGTCTTAGATTCAATATATAAAGGCTTAAACTAGATCAGGCCTTGTGATCAGCTTTGGCCCATTTAAAGAATTAGCTGTGTGCTGAAATGTTTCTCTCAGACCTGACAGATACCATGTACAAAAAACTGCGAAACGCGCTTAATCTGTGACATGCTGCCAGTAACTTCATTACAGCGTTGACATAACGTATGGGTGGACTGCAGATTATGGGGATTTACTCTGGGCCTTGGCATTTAATCAAGTGCTGTACTTCACCTAAATCTTTTCCTGGAATCAACATTTGCAGAGGACACAACACCAGGTTGCAAAAAATGCATGTCCTCAATAGAGAAGCCATTCTTATTTTTACATAGATGTCCACAAAACAAATGCATAAATGTAAGGTCAGCGATGTATCTATACAACACCAACACAAAAGCACAATTTCTGAACTACATGCAATCTGTGCTACACCTGTAATGCTGGTCTTTTAAGACAAAGTGGTTTGAGTAGGAGTAAATAATTTATAGATGATTTCCTCTCAGCTGGCCTGGCTAAAGCCTTTATTTCAGAACAGAGCTACAGAAATACAATCTACCCAAATGAGAGACAATCCAGAAAAATGCTTCTGTCAATGTTTTTGAGATGAGACCATCACTTCCATGAAGCTTTCAGCACACAGAGGAAGATCATTTAATCTATGATCAGGAGAGCCACTATTACTCATCATTGCAAAGTACCCACTGTTTTCAGTTAAGTGCATTTTCCAGTCCATTCCTCTTAAACGTCTGATGCCTGGGTAAGATGTTTAGCGATATTAAATTTGGTCCTCCAGTTTCACAGGACACCCAGCAGTCTTTAATGATGACATAACATGCCTAACATAACTTCTGTTTTCAGCTGAACAAATACTTCCTTGTGTAAAAGAAAAAAAATAGCCTTAGATGAAATAGCACTGGCTCCCATACTGTGTTTATGAATGCATGCTAGAGGACTTATCTTAGACTACACTTTCAGTGCGCTCTGATAAATGAGGCCATTAAATTCATTACACTGTAGAAACAGTGAAATCCACCTAAATCAGCACAAATTTGCATAAATGATAAACCGTGCTTGGACTTCCATCAGTGATACTGCTACCCAGTGTGTGCTGGGCTGACAGATCAGAGCAGCATAAATCATTCCCTTTTTATATTGTTTTAACAGCGTTATCTTCCAACTAAATCCTCTCCTCCATAAATATCTAGCTCAATTAGAAATCACCGTACCTCTCCCTAATCTTGTCACCCCTGTGAGACAAAGTACCCTACCCCCCCGGCAGCCCTGTAACATATTTCCATTTTAAAAATAGCACTCGCTTAAGTCAGTCCCCAGAGGTTCTAGGTAGAGATATAAAAGGACTCAGGCACAGCAATAATGTTGATGTAATATTAACACTCAGACTGATTTGTCTGTTTTTTGGGTGGAAATTCCACATGGGCCATGTCTTTTCTATATATAGGCCTTTTCTATAAAATCACTGCAGAGGTCAAACAGATGAAAGAGGCAGTGACAGCCAAAAAGGAAGGTCTGCATTAGTATTCAGTCCTATGGGGAAGGACACAGTCCTGTGCTAAACAAAGCTTTTGAGAGGGTAGAGGAAATGGCTGTCGTTGCAATACAGAGGGATACAGCAGAAAGACTGGCAGCATTTTCCTCTGTATTCTATAGAGAATCTATACTGTAAATCTTTCCCTGCAACCTTGGGTGTTCAGTATGTTCTGGGACTGAAATTACCTGCACATGTGAAGTGTCATGACTACCATCCAAAAAGAGAGCACACACCCCTTTCCTAGTAGCTCTATGGACAAACTGAAACCACCTCTTCTAGTGCCCCACCTTCACAGCATCATTTTTCATCATGAGATCTTGCATGTAAAAAAAAAAGATTGTAGTGTTGAACCTAGGCTAGAATAGGCTGAATCTGGGCTTTAGAGAGACATAATCCAGTGTGTCATATAGTGACCCTAAATCACTTGTCAGTATGAACAGGGGCAGTATAAATGATAAAGAATATGGTGTACATCCAAAAATGGTTTCTTTAGCATGTAAACTTCTGATGAGCTATGATACAGTGATGGTGTCTGCACTTTGCACTAGCGCAAACAAGCATTACTCTATCTATTATATTCATAAACAATGAGAAAAGGTGGAGATGAAAATGTCACCTTGTTAAGATTTGTTTGTATTCATAGTAACAATAAGGAATAAACCTGGATTCATAGCAACATAGCCAGCACTTATCAATGCTCAGAAATTTTGATGTCATTCCTGTTTTAGTCCGAATGCATTTTATGCATTTACTTTTTTTTTTAACGTAGCTAGCCTTCTATCGTCCATATTTCCTTACTCAGAAAATTATATTAGCTGTCACATAACTACTTAAATACTGTAAGACACTTCAGTTTACTACTATTATGAAAAGTAACAGAGTAGGGGTTAATTGTCTGCACACTGCATCTGAGTGTACTAAGCACTCTCCTGTAACAGTTCCTCGAGCATTTGATGCTGAGAGTTGCTGCAGTAGAGGTGATTATTTACCCAATTGCACATGTCTGTTGGAACATTTTCTGTTCCAAGTCTGCATTGCTTTTAAAACAACAATTACAAGAACTAAAATTAACTGGAGTTAATTTTTTTTTATTATAAAAATTACCTGCTCTAAATATACCCTAGTAAATATACCCTAGTACATAAATAATGCGTTTTATTTTTAACATGGTTTTTTGTTTTGCATGTATCTAGCAAATTACCCGTTGCCTGTTCTTCAGCTTTATCAAACAAATCTCATCTTTTTTCACCTTTAGTTAGCTACTAAAATGTTGCCAACCTACAGTATAGCACTCATTAAGTTGTATGATGTACCACATTGATTTTTTTTTAAGAGAAATCAACTGTCCATTCTGTGTGTGCTGTAAAAGCTAGCAAGAGATTTAGAACATTGTGTCAGTTCAGCACTATTACGTGCACTTGATGCATTTGTTTTGATTAAAATACGCAATCTTAAAAATCACAATGCAAAGAAGTACACAAAAAGGAGGGTAAATTCTTGATAAAGAAAAATATGGAGTCATCATTTTATAGATTATTGACAGTAATCAACCATTATCAATACCTTGTCAAGCTGAAGATGCTGTTTATCATTTGCCACCTGACACAGAAATGTCCCTGTTATTAATTAAACAGAAAATTTTGGCTAAACAAGTGCATATTTTTAAAAAATGTTCAACAATGATATTTATAATTTCTCATATTTAACTTCCAATGTGTATTTGTGTAATTTCTGTTCCTGTCTTACAAATGGCTGAAAAGCAAAAAGCAACCAGAAAAATACATATATAGCAGTATTTTATCATGTTATGGCAATATAGCGGACATCAGACCACCTCTTCCCCTAAAACATCAGCCCTAAAACACTGATATCACTGGAACTTACAAGCAATAGGTTAGCGTGCCTGAACACACTTTTTTGTCCATGTGCATCCTGTTATGCTCTCTACCATAATTTTTAAATGGCAGGTAAGGTTCTTTGCAACATATTTGGTTGACATGCTGTGCATCCATCAATAAGGCATGTAAGGCCATCGTGAAGCTGAGGCCATCACCTTGGCGTGTGCTTGATGCATTTAGCAAAACACTTTTGAATTATGGATTTTCTCCACATACAGTAATCAACTTTGTGGTATCAAATTATAGCAAAGGGCTGACGGAAGATCCATATTGTACTTTACATTTGGCCATGGCTACCCACAGATGACTCAAAGTAAAACATTAATCAAGCACTCTTCCTCATGGAGGCCAAAGGACTGAACGGGGAATGTAATCAGTTATAGGATGTTCATTACAATGAACTGTCAAATGCATAAAATTTATTGGAATTGTCTGATGACTTAATCATATGATGTTCTGTATTATAGCATAGGTCAACTGATGTTGAGATATTCCCAAAAACTGTGCATTAATGTGCATTAGTTTGTTACAATTACTGGTTATCTGGTCCTCCCACATTCATACCCCATTTCAGCTAAGCCTCCATTCAGCCCCATCTAAGATGAGATCCAGTATTTAAAGGGGAAATCTGCTTAAAGGAGGATTGAGGGAAATTAACCAATTAAAATCCACTTTCCCTGTCATTGGCTTGCCCTGAATGTGCTCTTCACCCAACCAGAGAGCTTGTTTTCCTGAAAGGGGACAAGTCTCCAGAGTCCCAAGTCATTTACTATCTCCAGTCCAGTTCCTGCTCTATAGTAATAACCCATCTCTTTCTTGTTCAAGATGCTACTGTATATAAACAGGGAATCAGAGCAAATCCACTACCTGTATGAAAATGCTGTCATCCCATTTCTTGATTCAAAAGTACTGATTACATTCTTCATGGATTTGCATGGCTTGAAATGTAAGTGCTGTGTAAATTTCCATTGCGCTCTGCCTTTGTATCTCTCCCAATCAATCTGCATGTCTTCAGTCATATTTGAATTAATAGGTAATGAAACAGGTGAGACAGTAGATTTGAGGATTGGAAGAAATATGGTGCATCTCCACAATATGTCCCTTACAGGTTGATCTGATTAGTATGACAGAGGAGTTTAAAGAGCACTGATTCCCAAGTTATGTGTCCTCATAAAAAAAATATTTTTTATGTGCTTAAAATTTATATTTAGTTTTCTGGAAAGCCTAACAAGCATTTAAAAATGTCCCCCAGTAGTTAAAAACACCTAACACAATGGTAAATGACCCTCACAAGGGCTGCTTTATAAATGCTGACTGTCCAAACACTTTTGCTTGGTTTTATTTTCTAAATGTGCTACTTAAAATGCCTTTTACAGTTAAGACGGAAATCAAACACCCATTCTTGAGCCTGCTCTAAAATGTGTTGATTTTCCTGAACTGCACCCTCTCCATTGTGAACATGCAACGTTGCACAGAGCAAATCAAAGGCATTCAATTGAAGACAGCACAGACGACGGCACATTTTTAACTGTTCCATAGTCCCAATCCATGTCCCCCCCCCCCAGAGCCCTGCCTGACAGGCAGCTCCTCTCTTCCGTTCCCCTTCCTCATTTTTCCACCTCACTGGAGGATGCTGCTGCGGAAGCAACTAAAATGTGTCCCCTGATGCTCCCTGAAGTTTCCTCTTAGACTCTCAGCCGCTGATAATGCATCACACAGCTTCTCACCGTCGGTCTGGGAGCCACAATCATGGGCTCAAAATGGAAACGCATGCGATGTTATGAGAAAAAAAAAACCTCAGTGTGTGGGTTTCTGAACAAAAATGGCACCAGCACTTCAGAGATATTCTGCATAAAGCAGTTTCGCACCTAAAAGCATCAGTGCTTTCTGGTGCAGTAAAAACAGTAATGAATCTGTACTGGTTCAAATTTTGCGTCAGTGTCACAGGCTTTACAAGTGTTACAGCACCCAGAAAGAGTATTTTGAGTGGAGTTACTGCTTCTGGGACCATTTGTTTGAACAGAAGTAGGCCAATTTAAAAAAAAAAAAAGAGGTGGAAAAACAGGACAAAAAGTCACAGGTGCAGGTACACCCTGGAGTCTGAGAATAACACAGTAACGTTTCCTACAGGGCTGCACTTATGTTACCGTATGTTAATCCTCTTCATGTAATCTTTGGCCTTCTAAAGTCTTGACGCCGCTGTAACCACCCCCTCACAAATGGTTAGAAACTCATTTGCTAAATTTCTGGAATGGAAATCTGCCTGGCATCTGTACAGCCCAGGTCACTTAGTTCTGAGATTTTAGCCTCCATATTTATTCTGCCTGCATTTCACAGCATCAAAAGGATTTATGCCTGAGTCACAGAAACAGAATACTGTTTCATTTCTGCTGAGAGGCCAAACACAATCACCTCCAACATCCAACACCAAATAAGCACCTTTGTGTTTTCAATTCCAAACGATGTGGAGAAAACCCTCAATTAGCAAAGGGTATTACAATTTCAATCAAACAAATGCTCATGAAATACTTACAAATCTTGCACTAATAGATGAAAATGAAGCATTATTGTACCCTCCTGCGTTACAGACACGGTCTGTGTGTAACTGGAGCAACACAATGCTGCCATTGAAATACTCGAAATGAGCAGTTAGTTGCATAACTTGCATAGGTTGTATTACTACATTCAGCACCATACTTGTTTCTTAATTATAGACACACAAAATTCGTGACATCGTTCTACAATTATACGAGTGACTAGCGGTTTTAACAGGAATATTCTGTCATGTTTGTCAGAAAAAGCATTGCCAATGTAATACTATGAGGTCATCACATAAAATACAACGCACGCCCCAAAGGAAAGACCCGCACAACTTCACTTTATGTGGCTTCAACCTTGAGCATTTTTCTCTATATTACGATGACCTTTATGTTCTCGAGGAGGTTTACATCTTGGTTTTCACAACGAAATGAGCTGCCGCAGATCCTGTCAGTTCTGCGCCGACAAATTTAACTGTGCAACACATTTCCGTTATTTAAGGTGGTGAATTAAAGTGCTTTTTGATTTTGCCTGTGCTGTCTCCACACGGTGATGCGTTTTCACTGCAGGCGGAAAGATCCACCTTTTGGACAGGTGAAGAGCGCGTTTTTACGATGCACTGCAGTGGGGTGGTCCCGCACAAGGTACCAGCTAAAACAGCCGTTGTCGGACACAAAAAGACGATAAGGTGTGACTGCACATGCACAGCGTGCACAAGCACTTTTCGGCGTTTAAAACCTGCTCGTCGAGGAGACATTGCGGGTCCCTATCTCCTAGCGCTCGAGATAGAGCCCTTAATGCAGAAACTCTGAGGAGGCACGAGAAAGCACTGCAATGCAGAAAGAGTTGTCTGGCAGATTACTGCCATGCTCCGACGGCTCAAACTGCCTTATTCGATTTCATCCACAGAATTTTGGGATATAATTTGTTGTGATATTTGATGTGTTCGCGTCTCTCTGATTAAAGATTTTTAATTTATGAAGCTAAATTTGTATTCCTCTTACTGCTTAAAATGTAAACGTAAGCTATAGTGCAGGTACATCCACCCTCCCTTGCTATAACATCTCCTTGTGCATCACAATGTCATTCAGCACACTGTTCTTATGAGGGTTTAACGTATTGATTACAACAGTTAATAATGGCAAACCACAAATGACACTGACGACTTACGTGACGAGCACTGCTGAAATCCGAGAAAAATTAAAAGACTTGTGCCCAATATTTTGCAATTCATCCTTTATAAAAGACTGGCGTTTTCTAGCGCGTTTATGCTTCTTATTTTTGGTAATATTTTATCTTTTCTTCCGACGACGACAGCATCCTTCCCCTCGTTTCCCCAACTTTAACAGGCGCAGCTCCAACTCTCTTTCGTGATAACACGGGTCTCAGCAGGACCGACGAGGACGCGCAGTTTGAAGCGATGATGCTGTGCTACTCCGGGAGCGTGCACACCTCCAATTCTTTTCAATAAAGAGTTTCTCTTATCTCGTCCTGTCGTCGGGGTGTCTTAACACATTGCGGTTTTACAGCACAGTAGTGAATTTAATTATTCCAGTGGTTGTTGGACTTTATCATTTCCAGTTGGGTGGAAAAGATGATGAAAAGTTTTTTTTTTTTGAAGAACAGAGGGTAGAGTATAAAATTATTATGCAACCTGTCATTTTCGGAAAATGTGAGGAAATTCGGGAGTCATACTCGTTGTAAATAACGAATACGTTACATTCCTTAATGAACGAATTTCACCAGCCCAATACCCTCACAACTCTTCTGTGTGAGTTGGCTCGTTGTCCTTATGGCAGGCAAACAGTGTTGTATCATCAACTGCATGGGGCACTCTTTGGATGCCGATTAAAACTGTCACAGCATTCCCGTGTTTACTCTGTTGTTTCCAAATGATACAGCGTCAAGTTGTGCAACCCGTAGCCCTAAGAGGACGACACAGTATCGGTGCAAAGTTGGGTAACCTCGTGATAAACAGCGATAGTAATTTGTAAGAACGGGTTTATTCAGATTAAAGGGGAAGTGGAGGTTTTACAGTAGAATTAATGGGTTAAAAATGCCAGCTGTGCTTTGTGGGGAAGGGGGGATTCTAAACTAGCAAAGCGCCCTATCCACGATATAAAATGGCTTTGGGATTAAGAAGTGGGTTTATGGGACAGCAGCAGTTCAGTGCTGGTGCTGGGGTGAGATTGGGCCGGACAGTGTGGGATTTACGGTTTTCAATCAGATCAGATTGGCATTTTGAAAGCACCCTGCCTCCACTGTCGCGCCATGACAATACCCCATGCAGCTCAGAACGTACGCGGAAATCTGCATTACGAGACAATGTCGTAAAGAGTGGACAGTCACTTCATTGTGTAATTTCAACATTTTATTTGCAGTGTTTATCTCTGACCAAATATAGTCGTACTGTAATGACCTTCTAAATCTCACTGGCAAGTTCACTTATGGGACAATTTATAGTGTGTCTAGTGATACAAGTATTCTACTCTTTCCTCTGATGCAGATTGCAAAAGCTGATTATATCCTCTCTAAGAATTACTCCACAGCAATTACATTGCAAAGGATGCTTACCAAATCAGATTTGATTGACTGTTGGATGTACAATACAATAAATAACTTCTGAAAAAACTGTTTTACTGCATGGTCTGTCATGTAAATATATTAATCTTTTGCATTACAGTCAAAATGAAAAACATGCAGAAGGCTTCAGTTCTTTAAAGGGCCATCAAGCACAGTATTTGGAAATAATTTTAAAAATAATAACATTGTGTAAATATCTCACCTGATCATATCTGCATAACATTCAATAATGGTATTGCCCAGTATGCCATCAAAAAGACATGTGCTGCAGTCTCATCTGAACTTCTTTGCTATGTGAATGATTTTCAATAGAAATGGCTCCATCTTCTGGGAATGGAAGAATAAAACTCTATTAATAACGGATTACGTTTATGTAGCACATATCAACGTTCTCAAAATGCTTTGCCACAGGGTGAGGGACTCACACTCAAACCACCACTAATGTATAGCACCCACCCAGGTGATGCATGGCAGCCATTTTGAACCAGAAGGCTCACCGCACACTAGCTGAGGTGAAGAGGGAAGACATTATTTCACCGTATTTTCAAGTAAATTCTTTGCAAGAAGTGCCATGGGATATGACCACAGATGGTAAGGACCTCCATCTAACGTCTCATCTGAAAGACGGTAGCAACCTGTCATCCAGCAGCAACCTGTGTTTTTCCCAGAGGGTGTCTCATCCTAGTACTAAACAAGTCCAAAACGTACATAGCTTCAGCCATTAGGCAGGAGAGAGTTGCAGGGTGGTATCACAAAGATGGAAGGTGGTATGGCTGTACCTGTAGAGACTAAAAATGCCTCCAGACCCATACCTGAACCAATCACCATTTTCACCTCTGCTCCAAGGGCTGGACAAACTGGTTGAGTACCACAGGTGGAATGACATGGAATGAAGGTATACCATGTTTAATAAAATGAGATGGAGGAAGGCAAAGACAAAGTGTGAATTGTGGCAACGATCCTGACTTCTGGACAACAAACCCAGCTGACTGACAAAAGGCCGTAGTCCAGTGCAGATTGCTAAAGGAAAGCACCCTTGATCAAACTTTAATGTTTGAGACATTTAATACATTGACTTTGTGTTTGAGCGTTGTCCTGTAAAGCCATAGCAAATTTTACATGCTAACTAGTTGGGTGCTCAGACATCCGTGCTGCCCAGGTGCCACCCACTCCTCCACCGTCTGAGGCCTCACACTTTCTATCTGGCAGTCTGTATTAGTTCTTTCTTTCTCTTTTATCTCACTTTCTTTCTGTCTTTTTGAACAGATATACAGAAGAATACTTGGCTGCTGCAGTTTAATAATTGATGATCCTTATCTTAGTAAAGCATTACATTACTGATTTTGATTCCCTCATAGTGAAGGAGGAAAAAATTTAAAGAAAGGAAATTAATGTCATTTACATATATAGGGAGAGGAGGGGAAGGTTAACTCTATTTTGTCATTCTTTTGGTATGAATTAAATGTAGTACAGAACAGCTTAAAGTAATATAGTAGTCAGGTACTAATGAACAGCAGAGTGAGGCATTGGCACTAGTTTGGCTTTGATCCAAATGAGGTTGACGCTTGTTGAACCTGCATGTTTGACTCTTGCTCCATGCTCTTTTAAATGCAACCTTCTGATGTAATGTGTGTCTTTCTAGACCTGTGAAAACCTGCATGTTATATAATTAATTCACATCACAAGAACTGCATTGCATGTATCACACATTATCAAGGTGTGATATACGAAAACATTAGCTCGATATCTCAAAATTATACCTCTGGCAGTTAATTCCAGATCTCAATTATCAAAGACAGCGCTGAACATCAGCAATGCAATTCTCAGTTGTATGATTTTAATGTACCACTAGATGGCATCTGCGGTTCACACTCAAGGCTTAGGCATTTACTGGAAATTGTTTAGTTACAGAGAACTTAAGTCCTTGCTTTCTTCACCTCTATTTTTGGCTCAAGGGAACCTGACATCTATCCTTTTAAACAGAAACAGCTTTTCATTTAAAGCAGGAGCTAGGCAGATGATGAATTCTTACACAAGAGAATAGGAGCTGTTTCATTGCAATGATTTTGTTTTAATTGCATTTGATATCCTCTTAAAACATTTTAGTTTTGAACTTAAATCGGTTCATCAGATTGAATTGGCTCTGTTTCTGTTAACACCCCTCACCATGTCCAAAAATCCAGTTTATCTAATCTACAGTCATACTTGCAAGTGAACTAGACTGCACCCTGGACAGTGCCTGAACCTCCACAGATGGCCTGGACACAAGGCCGGGACTAGAGGGGATGTGGGGTACAGCTGGGTGGATCTGAACTGCCTGTTGTCCTTCTTTGAGGGAAGGAGCATCGGGTGTGAATCCTAAGGGTTATTTTTAGCCTGGAAGTTGACACTCCCTGTCATTATGCCTCTTCAACCTGCCGCCCTGCACACAACTCACACACACACACACACACACACACACACACACACACACACACACACACACACCACAGCATTAAAAGTGTCACTGAGCAGAAGCATTTATTCAGTGTGACTTACAGCATGTAATACATATATGAATAAAACAGATAAAGAAATCCATCTTTACTTAATGAGAAAAAATCACCTATACCTTATAAAGCATCACATTAAATCTTCACATTTTCTCAAATGAAAACTGTTTCTTATGTCGGATAATATTGCTATATCAGTATGTTATAACCCCACTGAACTTGCAGCTTAGGTCATAACCCTACTGCTTGCATGCCAACCAGTGATTTTGTACAGATGTCTGCTGCACATAGCACAGTGCACATAGATGTAAACAGTGGTACAAACAATCCTGGTAAAGTGAGTGCAGTCTTCCAATACACATACATGCCACTTGGCTTGACAAGGGAACCCTGGCAGACCTACCCACACCTACCCCTGGTGGATTGAAGCCAGTTTGTCTTGGTGCTGTGGGCTCCCATTCATCATTAGCAGATGACACAGCCGGTTTCAAACCTGGCCATAGGGCTAAACCTGAGCTCTGAGCAAGTTCTTTAGCTGACTGAGCCACTGGGGAGCCTTTACGATGGGTTTTAGATGGTGACACTGCAACCAATGAAGAATTGTGATAAATTACAAGAGTAAACAACAGGGCCTCTGTCTTTAAAGCTGTCAGGTCATGGGGTGCTAAGGGAAAGGACCCAACAAGGAGACTGCAATAAAGTAATTGTAATCCTAAGGCAGCTCATTTGGCTACAGCTGGTTTCACCACTGAGTCTGCATTCCTGCACCCTTAAGCAGCATACCTGCTGCAGCACAGAGCTACGATCAGCCTGAGCACCCTGATAAACACAGACGCATGATAATTCATACCAACTTTCCCCTGTGAAACTCTGCAAACCTCCACCTGCAGCACTGTTTCACATTTCACACTGAAGATCTCAGGATCAGATTGAATTTTCCCCAGCCGCTATCACAAAGGGCTTTTTTTCCATAGGGGCACTGGCGTGATGGGGACAGACAGGTGCTGTTGAGGACAAGGAGAAAGGACTGTAGACTGACACATGTACCTCACTGACCCCCCCCCCCCCAACCCACCCCTCCCTAACAGAATTCTGCTGATCTGTCACCTTGGATAGGACGGATAAGACAAGCTTTGGTGTGTTTTTTTATAGCCCCTGTAGCCTCTTTCTGCTGCACCCACTGTGCCGATGGCAGTAGGGTGAGGAGCAGGGTGGCAATGATGCACAGCTTTGGTCCATACTCTGACCTGTGATATATCCTGCCATCAGTGCCAAGTTTTTAGACTATAATTGTAATATAAAGATTTGTGTTGTGTTGGTTTTTGCCTCCCGATTGGAGGTCATCTGCATGGTCCATTCAACTTTGTGTTGTGGGCACATTTCAAAAAATACACTCCAGGTAATGGGGAGGAGTGCAGATTTCTATTATATAAGCTGCACTTTCCCAAAGGCGTGAAATGAGATATGCCACAGGCTGAGCCAAAATCACCTGTAAGGAGCCATGAGATAGCTTTTTTCCTAACAGGCATTTTCTCCGGATGCCCTGTGGAAGACATGAGGACCCCATGCATTGACAGGCCTGTCAGCCATCCACTTGTAAGCTCCAGCTGCCCGACTGCTATCCAAGATCAGGGGGAAGGGATCCCAGCTGCAGCTTCTTTGCTCTCTCTGCGCTGTTTACTCAACTGGTGTCTCATGGACAGCTGCTACAACAAGATGGCTGCTCCAGCATTTGGTTAGGGCACTGAAACAAACAGACAAACAAACAAACCTAGACCACATGGATCAGGCATCTGTCTTGTGCTGCATAAAATGAGAATACATAAATCTTTCAGTGATGATGAGTTGCATACACTGGAGATCTTCTCTCCAACTAAATTTAGGCATTCTCCTAAATTTAGGTACTGGGTATTCTATACAAATTCTTCTTAGAATGACTTCCTCTTGGTGCCCCTGACCTTTTTGTCAGCAACATCAGTGGCAGAAAAGTCTCTCTTGGTCAGTAAGTCAACACTGCTATACTGAGACACTCTCCACACTTTCCTCCCTTTGCTAAGGACCTCTGTTCCTCCTACAGTCTTGGTAATGAAAGAGAAACACAAACTCAGTGTTCCTCTGAAAGAGCAAGCTTTGCACATGCTTCATCGTACATCCAGAATGCGTGAGGGCAGCTCAGCAAAGATGCATCACCTCCGCTGTTTGGAAACCAACAGCTGTGATCTTGTGAAGAGCTCCATATTTACTTTCCCCACCCCCTCCTGACCCACCTTGTTCACCCACACATCAGACAAGCCCCACATGTTTAGTCTTTCTGCCATTTTCTTCCTTAGCTCACCATCTTTTTCATTTTACTGTTTTTCTTTTCTGTGTCCAAAGTGTTAGCTATACAAGGTAGTCATGTGAGGGACAGGGGAGAACAAAGGAATTTGTGTTATTCCTGGTAAAAAGGCTGGGTTTGATGGGAACTTACAGCCAAGCTGAAAAGAGAAGCCCTGTGAGCATACGCATACATGACACCTTCGCTGTAGATTGGGGTGATTTGGATCAGGCTTTGCGTCTGAGAGGAGTCTCTCTCTGTCACTCTTGACTCGCCCCATCTTGCCTTTCCCCTTAATCTCAGCACACAGTGTACCAACGAGATTGGAGATAAACAGGATGTCACAAGTTAAAACACACCTCCTTTGAAATTATCTGAGGGGACACTCAGCTTCTGAAGGAAATATCCCTCTGGTGGACTTGCTCTACAGTCAGGGATTTTCCATTTTTTTATCATGACTGTCTGCCAAAGGATCCAAGATATCCAAGCAAAAACAGTACATTGCCGGGAAAGATCAGACGGATTCCAAAGAAACACTAAGAAGCAAAGACTCAGACACTCTCCTGGGTGTCCGCCTCTTTCTCCACAAAGGTTAAAAACCAAAGGAGCTCTGGCTTTGGATGGATCTCACTTATCATCATATTTTCACAGATGACCCCACTCATTCCACCCCAAGAGAAATGGCAAAAAATAATTCTCTGGACTAGTTCTCCTTCTCAAAAAACACTTTTCTGCTGACTTTCCCTGGCTGCATATGTGCTGTTATAATGAGACCCAGCATGGTAGTTTGAATTTCAGGAGATTGCTGAGGTACTGCTTACACTGGAACATTTTCAACACAAGCTGAGAGTTTTAGTACGATGCACACCCTTATTATGTATAACTTATATTGCACCCATTTATAAACAAGTGGACGAGTATGTGTGCATGCCACAGCAAAAGACTGCAGTGAATAATACCAATTAATTATGAAAAAAAACAAGGGAGGCATGAACATGTATTTATTTTAAAGCGTGAATTATCAATTAGACACACTCTCTGGGTGGTGGTATTTTCCAAGATACACACAACTGATTTGCCTTGGTTTAGTGCAAATATCCCGTCACATCTGTATATAACAGATACTGAATTTTCAACAGAAATGCTGCCTTATTTCTGGTATAGCTGACCCACAGCTAAGGCGGGTCAGTGGAAATGCTACTTAGAGAGGCCAATACTATATAGTTATACCTTTATAATAGTTATATCTTTACAATGTCAATATCAATACCTTAATGATATTGTAATACCAGTATACCAATATAATATCTTCACAACAGAATGAAATCAGTCTTGACATGAAAGTTTATTTTATATAGGAAAGCTGTGCACCAGGTGCCATTCAGCCTTGGTCAGCCCACCAAAGAAGTCATTGTTTGTGGTTTTCAGGGACATGAACGTTGCAAGGTACAAGGGCAGAATTTGCATGGGCACTTGGCCCTTAAGGATGTGGAACAGATAAGTACTGTTCCACACACAGCAGTCACACACATATCTTTTTCTCTTTCTCATACAGACAAAACTGACAACAGATCATTTTAATATGAATACAAAGCTACAATGACAAATGCCATGGTCAAGCAAATTCACAAAAATATACACAGATACCCACTGTTACACAGAAACAGAGACACACACAAATACACCTATCCTGTGTTTCAAAAACTAAAAATGATCCACAGGGAGCTACAGTAGTTCTCTATAATTCACTGTTAAGAAGAAACTCAAAATATTTTTCACCTGTATTTAAATTGCTAGTAAATGGAAAAGCCATTTCAAGGCTCAGTACCTACAAACAGGGAATGACCACAAAACCTGCAGAAGATGTCAAGGGCTTCTTATTTTCCTTCACTTTGTTTGCAAAGAAAGCATATCCTCAGCTTTAGCAACAGTTTTCTTCACGATCATCTTTTAGCACTCTTCTCTGGCCTTAGTTTACCTCTCCCTCTTCCCTTTTCCTCCCCTCCCTCCTCACCCCAGCTCACACATGGCCCAGTGTAAGAGGAGAGGTTGTGTACCACGCTCAAGTGTCACCGTGAGACACATTGCCACCATTGCCCCAACAGTGGCCCTTTCTCAGATGCACCCTGACTGCCTGTCCTCCCCTGAACCCACGGGTCTCCAGACCCACAGACATTCCAGAGCCATCTCACACGTTCAGCTCTGCTGTGAGCCTTACGCTCTGATACTAACACTGTCCTCTCCGCTGGGTTCTCTTCTGTGAAGGCGTCTCCATACTGGTCAGTAGCCGCTAACACAAGCTTTCACTGTCTGCTATTGTGAGTCACTATGACGCTGCCATGTTCTCACACAGCGCAGCATTGTTAAAGGGGCCTAAATGAAAGCGATGTGTTGTTTGATTGAGAGGGGGTGCATGCATTAAGGGAGATACTGGTACAAAGTATGACACCTCCCCTTGCGACTGCATGACCACTTTAACGGCATAAAGGACAGTACCACACAAAAGCCCCCTGCCTATTAAAGACAGAATTCATCAAGCAGAGCAGGACTTACATTACATTACATTATTGGCATTTAGCAGATGCTCTTATGCAGAGCGACTTTCACAGGTTGCAGTTTTTTTACATGTTACCTATTTATACAGTTGGATATTTACTGAGGCAGTTGTGGGTTAAGTACCTTGCCCAAGGGTACAACAGCAGTGCCCCAGTGGGGAATCAACGGTCAACCTTTCGGTTGCGAGTCCTGGTCCTTACCACTATGCTACACTGACTTGTGCTCACCCCTGCACATTTTGGCTGCGCGGGGTCATGTGGACAGACCCTTTGCAGCTTTATCAAAGGTCACCTGAAAGTAGTTTTACATTATGACATTATTTACTTACTTGATAGATACCCCCATAAAATGGGCCAGGACAGGTCCTGCTCCCTGACCACCCTATTGTACTGCCATCTTATTTGCAGCTCAAATGCAAATCAACAGCTGGAGTTCTACAGGGTTAAGATTATTCAAAGGTGCACCTCTGCAAGGCCAACAGGGAAATAATGTTCTCTGACGGTAAAATAAACAGGTTGGGACTTTGGCAAACGTACCATACCACGTACATCAAGAGAACTTTCACACAGTCAGTGTGCTATAAATAGACAGATTTTGACTCAACCCTCACTTCTCTCCAAGCTCCTCACCCCACACCCTCACTGCGTTAATCATTTTGCTGAAGTGATCCATTCTTACATAAACAGCACGGTCTTTATTTTTTACTGGTAAAAATACATTATCTCATGGTATGGCATGTTTACATTAATGGATTGGTTCCATGTCTTTGCTCCAGAGGAAAAACTGTCCTGCCACTTCTGTTTCACCCCCACTGGAGTTTAATTAACAGTAAGCGTGGAAGGCCAGTTAGCACTGGAACCTACATTCTCAGAAACTAATTAGTGTAACCAGATACACACTCAAACTGTGGAGAGATTTATGAACAGTGTTCACCTTTTATATAGCTGGAGGCACAGAGTGCCCTCAAATCTCAGAACACGCTTCCCAGAAAACCTTAACTTGCTGAAAATGCAAATACCTCACATTATTGGGTGTCTTTCCTCTCTATTTAGTCACTTTTGAACACTTTTGTCTTGTTCTCTGTGTATGTCCCATCCAATATTTCAATCTTGTTCCTATATTCTAACTATTTTGCTGTCGGGCTTTACACTTTTGATTCCATCTTTCAGCTCAATTTTTATGAACTCAGAGTAGTATGTAAGCTCTCATCGGACTCTGATATAGGTAAAAATTGATATGTTCATGTAATTGAAGAGAAGGGGAACATATCGTCAGTTTGCATCCAGGGTTGCCGGGTTATATTCGGTGAGATCTGGCATAACTGGAGGCATAGCAGGAGACAACACCATCTTAAGTACCTGTCACTATACTTTTCCTAGTTACAAGCATTCTTTTTGCTGAGGATATACAGACAGAATTTGATTTCTAATGCAAGAATTTGATTTCTAATACAAGAATTCAGCCTTTAAAAATCCAAAACTGAAAGCCTTAGTAAAGCTGTGATACTTAGCCTCATTGTTGCCCTCAGCAAGAAAGCCACTGCAAGGCTAGCTTATATTTATCTACAGTCAATGAGTGACCTCCTGTATTTACAGTGCAAAGAGCTGGTAAATCATTGGCAGGGTCGTAAAATCCATAGCAGCCCCCGGTTCCCCTCCTTCCCTCGGGCCTGAGGTGATGAGTGAGTTACTGAGTAACTCTGCCACCCCCATCCCCCTGGAAACCCCCCTCCCCCCCACTTTCCTGTAAAAATCCTGCAAAGCCAAGGGAAACAGGGCCATGCCTCTGGTAGGGGAGAGGAATACATGGATAAATTAAGGGTAGTATGAGTGGTATGGAGCCTCGGTGGTGACAAGGGGATTTTGGCAGCCATGGCTGGGGTTAGGGAGATATACGGCTCCTGTGTATGTGGGGAAGGGGTGATAAGGTGAGCGCAAAGAGTCTCCCGGGAGATGAGAGAGTGCAGAAGGATGGTGGGAGTCCATTGCACCTTTGCCCTTCTGAATGCTGCCAGAGCAATCTCACAATGAAGCCCAGCTGCCTACACTGCCCCAGCAGTGCAGGTGTGAGTGGAGCCTGCAGGCCACATTGGGCCCCTCCTTCAGCCCGTAATGCTGCTTCACTTGTCCTGACATACTGTAACCCATGGTGCCCTTGCAAGTAGCTCTTCAATAGATTTGTCTTTTTGAGACTAATGCTAGAATTTGGTGTAGTTTCAAGTGAGAGTCACCAAGTGAGTATAACTTTAGATACTGCTCTCCTCTCACATGTGCTCTGTAAAGAGTGGAAATAAGCGTTAGATTTTCACAACACTTACTTACATTTAAAGTGAGCTCCTGCCCTGTCCGTGTCTCCTATGTGACTACACCTGGAGAGGGCTGGTAAGCACAGTAATGGCGCTGGGGTCAGGATTAACAAGAAAAAACTTTCTTCCCTGAGCCGTCAGGTCTTGTTGACCCACCTACAAGTGTGGCCTGGGGGCTTAACAAAAGCTGCCCAAACAATAAACATTGTGATTGGTGGGTCCAAGCTTGACAGTTCTTTTTTTACAAACCCTTCGCTGAATAAAAGCTTCTATGAAAAATATATCATATGGACATGTTATTGATAGGTGGTTATTTGCTATGCATGCTGAGGTAATGTAATTTGCAATCCTATTGCAGTGGCTCAATACAACAGCCTGGAGCAGGAGAGACCAGGAGAGTTTCAGCAGCCAGGACTAAGAGAGACTTGTTTGATCTTTGCTGTACAGGATACTGAAGGTGAAAGAGTGCTATTGACAAAACTTGTGACAGCCATTTCTATCAGAGAACCAGGCACCTGGACAATGTCTGAAGGTCTGGATAATGTCTCCTCTGCGCAGTCCCTGGTGAACATCAGAAACACTCGCTTTCCCTCTCCAAACAGTCAGCCAGAGAATTAATTTAGTTGGAGTTGCCGTGGTGATGCTGAAAACTCCATCCTTAAATATCACGCACTCCTCACAGGATCTGCCCCCCATCTCTCTGACTCAGTGGAGCAGCGCAACACTTTCCATATCGCAGTGTGTCTTCAGTCTGGGGCCCCCTTTGTGTGCCACCACTCCTCACGGGTGCACCCCTGCACCCCATCTAATTTACAGGCCTGCTCACAGATCAGTAGGCGTTCGCTCCACCAAAACAACGACGGCAAGAGAGAGTCCAAGTCAAACGTTGTGATATAGTGCTTCTGCATGTTTTTCACACTTCTTTCTATAAGCAGTGGAAAGCAAATCATTTTTGCTCCGATTCAAATTCTGTAAATCTAATAGGGCAATAATATCCATTTGCCATCTGTGAAACATCAGTCGTCACGACCATATATAGAAGAAAAGCTATTTTATTCTATTGCTAGACCTGCGTGGGCAGTGAGTGTGATCTAAAAATAAACCATCTGTTCCTCCAGGTTTGTGGGAGTTGAGCCTCCTGCATATTGTTTTGGAAGATGGGGGAGGTTTGGCCGGTGGATCAAAAATGAGAATGACAGGGAGGGAGGAGGAAGGGCAGGGCAGAAAATGTTCATCTCAGATATTCAAGAAACAACAGTCATGGTGCACAAGAACCTCCCTTCCATAAACACACACACACACACACACATGCCTAAACACACACACATGCACCCAAAACACACACAAAAATATACACCCATACATGTGCACATATACACTCAGATAAACATAAAACCTCTCTCTCAGTTGGTACGTTCAGCCTGTTTATCGGTCAAATACCAGCTCTGCATGTGCGCATGGAAATCCCTGCCTGTGCAGGCAGGATGATACGATTCCAGCAGGTAGAGAGGGAGTTCATATGCCACAAAATGGAGGAAAGTTCAGGAGAACAGGAACATCTATATGTATAGTGCAAAGGCTCACTTTGAAGACTTCCCTTTATTACCTTGGGCACAGTAGGGGTAGGGTTAAAAGCACATTCACCACTCTGTGTATGTGTGTGCGCAGTCATGGTTTATGTGTATTTGTGTGTCTGTGTGTACGGCAGAATATTTCTTCCATGTGCATGTAGCGGTCACATTTCGAGAATCCAAGTCAGGATATGAGGATAAATCCTGGAAATTAAGTTACTGATGTAGGACCAAGCAAACAGCAATGACATGCTTGTTCTTTTTGCTGCCAGGCCATGTACCCACCCTCCTGAAGCACGACAGAGCTGGCAAAGTCATTCCTGTGAACAGGCCAAAACCAAAGCATGATATAGGTCTGAATATGATCATTTCAAAAGAGAGCCAACAGTCCATTGGAAAAAATGAAGTAGGAAAAAATGTCAGAGAGGGCAGTGCTCACCCTTTTAGCCTGGGGTAAAGGGGACATCACATGCCAGGCTTAGTTATAGTCCTCTGTGCTGTCTTTGCACCTTAACAGAGCAACAGATGAAGAGGAAGTGGGGGAGGGGATTAGCACTTCTGTTACGCTGACATACCCAGCCCTATTGAAATCATAGGCTTGCCTAGACATGGCTCTACTTCCAGGACTGAGGAAAGGGGTGTACAGATAATTTAGACATACAATCTGCATCTAAAGACATGCAATCTGAGCCTTTTAGGTTGCAAAATACTGGTGATCAAATGACATCTGTCTCCCTTTCATATACCATCTACCATTGCTGAGTCCAGCTGCATTTTGTGTATGCAGAAGTACATTTTGCGCAAAGTAACCATTCTTAGAAAAGAAATCACATTGGCAAGTCTGATGAAAATGAGCATGTGCTGAGTGCTGATTGTTTGCTGAAAAACAAAACTTTTGTGAACACCATTTTCACATCACAGGTATCTTTCCTCTATTCACCTTTAGAATAGTGCTTTTCAAACATTTTTCTGGAGTCAAATCATACAGTATGAAGTACTCTGGCCAATGAGCCAACGCTGTCCTCAGTAGTGTTTTTTCTGAAGGCAGTGCTCTATTCTCTGCATGCTACACTGGCCAATACACCAAGAGGACCAAGAGGGCAGGTGGGGATTTAGGAGATGAAATGAAAGTTATATAAACAACGAAAATTAAATGTTAACTTCCTAACTATTGATTATTTGCTCCCATTTAACTAGTATTCTGACACTGCTGCACCAGTTCTTACCTGGATATCTCACAGTACAGCCCTGATTGTGAATCTTCCCTAGACAAGACTGAATTGGACAGGAAATAACTTTCTAACTTCATATATTTTCTTGATGTTTTTAAAACATAAAAAATAAAACAAAATGACCCCCCCAAATCAACTTGATTATAGAGGCTTCTTCCCATAACACCCCACATTATGATATAAACTGGGCGGATATTATCTGGTTCAACCATACTGGGAACCAGTACATAAAATTAAGCCCATTTGTAATTAGCGAGTCATTAAAACCTTTACTGTCAGTGTTTTCTTTGCAGAACAGTTAAGGCATCACCACCAGCTGTTAAACTGTTTCCAAAACAAAGGGCACCCATAAGTCAAGTGAGCTCTGGGCCTTAGGATTCAGCGTTCGGAGTCTGGTCATAAGCAAGTTTTATGCACAACATATTTGCTGAAGTCTGTCTCTGTGGGAGGAGAGCCAGCTCTGTTAGAACAGTAAAGAGATATTGAGTCTGAAAACTATTTATTGAGGCTTTTCAGTCTATGCTTTGTTTCACAGCCCTGGCAAGACAGTCTCCCAGGAGCTCTGCCCAAGCCCCCAGCAGCACCAGCACTGACGTGACTTTGAGAGTGCTATTCAGCAGCTGCCAGCGAACATGGCTGTCTGTGTCTGTACTTCTCATTAGGAGAATTGAAATCTTATTTAGTTATTGCTTAGTTATCGAATGACCTCTGAACACTCTGCTCCTTTTACATGCACCTAAACGAAGTATTCACTCCCAGCTGTGGTCAGCAAGCACTGTAGCCCAGATACGATCCTGAATTCCCTGTGGCAGCAATGTGAAATGGGCTCCATCTCTAACAAATCAAAAGTGCTACAAAGAACGGGGTGACAAGCCAATGGAAAATATAGATTATTCCTGGCATAAAGGGATGCTTCTGCACAAAAAATATTTATTGCTAGAATCAATTACAAACCATGGCCTCCATACTTTCCAATCCTGCCACCCCATCCCTTGAACCTGTACTTACTGCTATCACAGATCATGGCCAGAGTCCTTACTCTATACCTATTCCTTTTCCTAAGTACTAACAAAACCTACAGTTACCACAATCCCCACACAGGTTGAACGACAGGAGAGGTTGCCTCTTTCCTTCAAACACTGGATAAAAGCTTGAGGATAGAATCTCAGCATGTAGTCTTGTCCTAGATCATTCCTTGGTGAGGACGCTGCTGTGTCCATAGGGGACATCCGAAGTTATAATGAAAGTCAACATGTCCCAAATATTATTCCACTTCATGTTCCCTCAGGACAATAGCAAGAAAGTAATATTTTTATAACATTTAAAGTATATATTTTCAGTGATATTAAAATTATATTACAATACTGGTATTGTTTTTTTTTTATAACATTTTAATGTCAACAAAAGAGGTGCCCCACCAGTGCTTCAGTTCAACACCCTAAACATTAAAAGTTTAGCTCCAATCCACTGCTTGACAGGCTCTTTATGTGTGGCACATGTCGTGCTCGCCGACCTCTATAACTAGTTTCTTAGGTTTTGCCGTTACGACGTATATTTCTGTGAGGCTACAAAGGCCGAAGATTAAAAAAAAAACTGACTCACAAGCGCAGAATGGGACAGGCTGCGAGCTGCCTTTGACACGCTCCTCTATCCTCATTTCGCCTCCACCCATCGCCGTTGTAAATGGGCTGGTTCCAGGGCATGTGACGCAATGTGTCCGTAGAGGGGGGCGGTGTTGGGCGTGTATGTATTCAGCAGGACGTGTTTCGCTATTGGGCATGAGAGGCCAGGCCGCCTGCTCCTCCATACACAAATGTAGCACGCTTTGTTTTCTAAGGAGCAGTGTCTGATTCCCTGTGTGTTCGACTCTAGAGTTTGAATCGTGTCAAGACGGGCAAACGTACCACGAGGGAGCCGTGAAGTTGACTCTAAGTCACTTCTCCCTCACTTTATACCTCTTTCTTATTTTGTCTTCAGCAAGTCCTGTACTACAGGGAATAGGAATTCAGTGAATACAGAGCTCTCTGTGCAGGGGTTGAGTGTTTTCAACGGCATCAGCAAGGTGTCTGTACATCGTAACCGCTGGGAAATACTTAGAGAAAATCACTTTTGAAGGCACTGGTTTCCGAGAGAACCTGATCGAGTAGAACGTCTTTGCGAACTATACCTAGGCATATTTACATATTAACGCGTACAAGACGTTCTCAATGTTAACACTTACATTTACATGTCGTTCTGTTCTTTGCCACACATCTGTATCTGCACTGGACGCTTATGGACAGCAACCTCTGTCTGGATAGAACGATCCAAGGGACTATCGTGGGATTTGGAGTTTGCGAGTCGTTAATATCTGGACATTACACAAAGAGAGTCAGTGGATGCTGAGGCCAGAATTTTACGAAGACTCGACGTTATCCCGATTTGAATGCCGTTGCAAGGAATTTTTTGCTTTCTGTGCTGCAGGCAGGGGTTCAATTTGCTTGGACGGGAATATGGAGAGAAAGAGGAGGAAGAATCTTTCGAGATGCGCAGCAAGAGCGAGCTAACGCGCAACGGGCGGGTAGGTATCATAGCGTATACATATCGACCTTATGTTGTGTGCCGAGTACCTTTCCCCCGTCCTGGCCCCTGTTGCGTCGACTTCCATAGCCGCAAAAGTGGCCATAAGTTTCCATATGCAGGGATGCTGCGATTGGCGCTTGCTGTCTGTCAAGGCAACCCCGTGTATTAGTGAGCAACATTATTTACACGCATTAGTTTACATACGTTTTCGCCAGTAAACCTGAAATATAACGTTGACAGATACGGTAAATGTAAATTCAGACTAAATTAAAAACGACTAATTACATATGAGCGTGATAAAAGAAAAAAAAAAAACAAGTTTTACACAGATATAGATGTGAACTGCGACATGAGCAGTGTCGTGTTCGATGTAGGGTCAACACTCCCGGGCTTACTGTTGCTCCCGGGTGACCCTGCTTTTGAAGGGTTATTTGGACCTGTGAGCAGACGGCTGGACAAATAGCAATGCTCATTGCAGAGCGGGAAAGGCCAGTTCTGTAGCTAACGAGGCCTACTTTCTAAACGAAACATCAGCATAGTCTTTTAACAACAAGGCTGAGTATTTAAATGAACACTAATACAGCACCTACGGTGATAAAAAAAAATAATGCAATCGTTTTGTCCAAGTATACCCAATTTGTCGTTATCATAAATCATGATCTTATTTCATTTGCTGTAGTTGTAGTTCTGTATGAATGGCTTAATATGATATATCGCTGATCTCTGTTACCGGAGTGTTCCTAATGGATGTGGTAACTACATCACAAACCTGGATTCAAAATCATGACGTAATCTACAGAAGTTACTCTACCAATAATACGAATCTGTATCAGGTCTTAATATAGTGTTGAATGTTGATTGAATAGTCACGTTTGTATTTAGAGAAAACTGAAAAAGTCCTGTCGTAGTGTGAAAATGAATGCATTCAACGTATTGTTGGGAAATAGGACGCTAGCGTTGAAAAAATGGCTTGTGTTACGTATGATTTGTATGTGTGTAGAGGATATTCTTAAATGGCAGCGTTGAGTGATGTCAATTCTTGCTGGAAATATTCAAATCCACATTTACAACTGTAAAAAATCTCTGTTGGTGACTGTAGACTGGTTTAGCGTTTGCATAGGCAAACCCTAAAACCAGAATATATACCCAGCGCACATTGTACTCTTAGTCAGGGATTGTTACATAGCTGATATGAGGCATCATTAAAAATAATTTATTTCAATTCTTTGGAAGCTGTCCAGCCAGTCAGAGGCACAACTAGATATAATTAATCCTGAATTAGGTAAACGTTACTGGGCAACTAAGGTCTTCAGTTCTTGACATCAGTACCTAAATCGTAAATGTCAGCAGCTGTAATTCAGTATTACATGATTTTCTTGCTCTCAGGGCTTCTCTTGAAGTTTTTGCTACTGTTTCCATCTCAACCAAGCATGTTAACTAACAAAATTTTTCAACAGTGTTGTGACAACCAAAGAGAATCACTGTTGAAAAGGTTGCATTAGACTTTTGGCAAGTAGGCATACAGTCAGTTGCTACTGAATTTACACAGCACTTTCCCCCTTTTCAGAAACCACATCAGCTATGTCCACACACTGAGGCCTTTACATTGAGAATCAATTGTCTCTCACATTAATGTCTCTCTAATCTGCAAGCTTTTGCTCAGTTGCTCAGTCTTACACGTTTACTCTTTTTCAGAGATCTTCAGAGCCAGGGGGTGGGTTTGAGCAAAGCCAGAGACAGTGAGCAGTTAATCTCACAGTAATCTCAGCTCTGTTTCACAGTCAGTGCAGACAGAGCCTGCTCAAGACCAATGCATGACATGTTCCAAAGGAGGTTTTGCCTAATTACCCCTAAGGAGGTGGTACACCTGGGATGCATATTATGATGTCATCCTCCTGTCCCTCCATCCCCTGCATTTAGAGACTCTGGGGCATGAGGTGGAACCAGACCCCTCCGGCGCTTCGCTCAGACAATAATCCAATCAAATGCGGAGGAGGTAGCGAGCAAATTGGATGTCTTTAGTTGCGATCCACAGTAGAGTATATCTGTGGTGTCATGCTTGCCCAGACACATATAGAAGAGTCTGAACAAAGTAGACACGAGTATGGCTAAATTCAGTCTTTCTTCTTTTCTAACTTTCTAAGCAGTCTAACTTTCCAACTAAATAATCAGTCAGCCTTATGTAAGATGTTTGCTTCAATTACAAAGTGAATTGTGTCACATCAAAATGATGTAGTTTTTAATGTTATATGTTCAAGTTTCTGAACTGTCTTTCTTAATATACCAACCTTTAGCATACATTTAATATACCTAAAACTATGTTGCACATATCTAGTGCACTAAATGACTTGCTTCTAGACAATGTGAAACCAAATCAATTTCCCCTCCACTGCTTTTCGCACCAAGCTGATACATGAGAGGGCAGCAGGCTAGGAATTGAGTGCAAAGTGTGAACGTGTTCACCAAAGACCTTTCAGCTGCTGAGTCAGGCAGAGAAAGGAGGCTGTGACATGTGGACCATTAGAGCTTCCACGTGAAGCAAACACCACGGCAGTGGCAGCACGGGCAGCACTGTCAACCGTCACTACTCAAAAATGACATCCGGAGGGGTTTCCTGGGGTCTGCCACATGTGTGAATGCTACATAGGTGTGTGTGTGTGTGTGTGTGTGTGTGTGTGTGTGTGTGTGTGTGTGTGTTTTCAATGGCAAATTCTGTCTTTGAAAACACTTACAGTTGTACACAAATCCATGTTCCAGATGCGGTGAATTGACATTGAAAGTGCACTGAAAGTCAAAGGCATGTAATAAACGAGCACACTTCCTTATTATCTGTCTTTTAAAATTCTTTTTTCCCCTATATGCAACCCTGATTGGAATCACAAAGTGTACATTAAGCTGGTCTCAGCATGAAACACGCTGTGCTGGTGCAGGAGCACTGAAGTGATGCAAACGCAATCCTCTAATACTCTGGCGTGAGAGCCAATGGCTATTTTTTGCACTACAACTCACACGGTTCACCACAGTGAAGTGCGTAAAGATTGTAGGATAGGCGCTACTCCGATGACATCATCCGGGTAGCTTAAAGGCGTCTGAAGAATTGTGGGGTGCCAGAGAGCGGTGAGACGAGGAAACTCTGGCTGGCTTACCCACCCCCTTTCCCTGGCAGATCTGTTCTGCGGCTGCGGCCAACAATGACATGGGTTCGAGCCCTGGCTGCATTTAGCCTGTGCTCATGACAAGCTGACAGAGCCACTTGGGAGCTCCTTATGTGTCATTTTAATGTTTTATTTATCCTTTTTTTTTACCAAAAAAGATATTAGGTTTCAGTTTAAGCTAACACAAATGACTGTGCTAATTTGTTTGGGGTTCCATTAAGAATGTTCCATAAACCTGGACTTTGTGATCGTAAAGCAAGGATTATTAGCACCATACTCATTTATTTATCATTCCATCAGGTGCAGGGTTTATTAACAAATATTTCAAAATATAACCACCCAAGTGTTATTCATTTCAATGAGAGATGGCCATGAACAGAAGGGCAACGTTAGTAAACTCCTAAATGGTAAATTGAGAATGAGCGTTGAGGTGCATTTTTGAGTACATTGTACTTATCCATCTTTCCAAAGATGACAATTTTCTGTGACATCCATAACATTAAGTAGCAGGCTGTATCTGCTGTGGCCCAGCACAGAAGCGCAGGTATCCAGTGCAGTCGCACATGGGGTCACAACCTGCAGCCGCAAGCAGGCTTAGTGAGGGGACGCTATGAGGGTGGCCCGTCCGCTGACATCTTTAAGTCCTCTACCCCCGTGAGCCGCTAACGAAGTCTCTTTTATGTGTGCCTCGCTTGCCCTCTCCCTGCCTCTCTGGGCCCACTGCGAACACTTTTTTGCGCAAACGTCTCGGTATGTTTTCAAATGGAATCCTAAAGTTAGCAGCCCCCAGTTGTAAAACGCAGTCGCGGATCGGTGGAGGCCGGGGGTTGACCCGGATAATGTTTCAGGGAGCAGCAGCGAGGCCCGGGCGGGCGGCGGCACCCGCTGGGCGACATCAAGGCTGGGATTCTTGGCGGCGGCTCAGGGAAGCGCGCCGTGGCATGTTTGCGTTGGAAATCCCGCGTTTGATCGCGGCGAGGCCCTGTGCGGCAGGTCAGACGCAGCGGGTACATATACATTTGTGTCTGCGTCAGGACTGTCTGTTTTCTGCCATTCCTTCTCATGGAAGGGTCTTGGCTCAGTGTGAAACCATAAATCACTTTTGAATTGTTGTGGTCGGTTTATTTCTGATTTAGAGTTGGCATTAGAGTTCCCTCTCTCTGCACCTCCTTCAGTGGTTTGGGAAGATAGCTTTAGGGAATTGATAAATTGGAGCTGAGGGACTGTTAATCCATGTCCAAGCCTGAGGTGATTCAGGCAATTATCATAGTGGTAAGGAGCAGGACTCATAACCGAAAGGTTGCCGCTTCAGTTCCCCGCTGGGGCACTGCTGTTGTAACCTTGGGCAAGGTGCTTAACCCAGAATTGCCTCAGTAAATATCCAGCTGTATAAATAGGTAACATGTAAACAAAATTGTAACCTATGTAAGTCGCTCTGGATAAGAGCAATAATGTAAGAGAGGGTTAGACACTTTATTGATTGGGAAAGTACAGAGAAATGTACCTCACTGTGATTTTCCAGGAAATAATCCTTCACTTTACTCATCCACCTGGTAAGAACATGATGTGGTGTATTTATTTGCTTTTTCCAGTCAGCATACAGTCTTTATGCAAAGAGCACATTAAACACCTTGCTTACAGTTTTCACTGCTCTCCCTGCTTACAGTCACTGTGAATTCCGTTTCCCTGTTACCAATTAATGTAGAAAGCAAGTCGCTGTCCCTCTGTAATGACATGAATCAAAGGTCAAAAGAGGAGTGCTAGGTAACAGTCTGTACAATATCAGCTAACTGTGTGCTGCATATTATAAGAGTGCAACAATGAGGACTTTCAGTCTGTAACCTTTTCACCTTAATTGCTGGGTCTAAAAGAGGCTACAGCACAGAAGAATCCTGTTTCTTGGTTTCTGCATTAAATGAGCCTGTTTTGCCTGACATATTTCTCACCAGTATTTTAGCCTTTCAAAGGCAAGCCAGCCATTACTAAAACAGACCTGCAATGTGTTGAGACTGTTGGCAAAACGCATAGTTTCCTGATAGCAGAGGGAAGGGGAAATTTATGCCGGTAAATTTGTTGCATGTGAGGGAATTAGCGCTTACTTTGTTAGCAAGTATATTTGACCTCTTGCCTTGCAAATTACTTGTCACCAAAGACCCAAGACTCATACTGATGGACCCACCCACATGGAACTGTCCAGTTTGGATTGGGACACACAATGTAAGAGTTGTGGCTCTCCTATTATGAATGAATTTTAGGCTAAATTTGAAGTCTTTAGGCAAGACCAACAAAAGGACCTGGGGAAGATCACGAAATCATGTTGAATGATTATACAGCAAGTACAGCAAAAAGAACAATATCAAAGCTTTCAAGCAGGAATCCAGTTATTGCTTTTTAAGTCATTGTGCTGTCAATGGTTAAAGTTATTGTGCAAGTGCCAGGCCACCTTATCTCAACTCTGAAATGGGTCAGATATCACAGAGGTACATTGATAACCTAGTTATAATTTTTCCGTAGATCAGTTACTGAATCTGAAACAGTTGTTTCTTTGACTCTCACGCAGATCACAGCATTAAGATTTGATTATGGAAATTGTGGATTGTTGTCATTCTTTAGTGCTACGTAAAGGTCAGCCTTCCTAACATCTGATGTGTTTTCACCTCCGTGTTTAAGGCTGACGTGTTTGTAACAAAGCTACTCTAGTTACTTTGAATCACCTCTAATTTCTGTCCCACTGTGGTCAACATTTACGAGTGAAATTTCACATATGAAAGAAATGGAAGCTGGGGTGTTTATTATAAGCAGCAAAGCTTCAATACAATATAAAAATGCTTTCCCACAAATTTCATCTCTTATCTAGCTCCCTTTTAAACCAACACACTGCAAGGAATCATGTGTCCAATGCTTTCTCTCCAGAAAGAACTAGAACACGAGCAGTGAGAGGTTTGCCGGCTTGGTTCTGGAGTGTGAAAACTTCTTGTTTTTTCTGTATGATTTCTCTAAGTCTCTAGTCTCTGTTTTTAAAGAATTGTTACTTGAATTTTCAGGGCCCACTGGATGTTACTCTTTCTCAGCCAGCCCGCACAGTCAATGGGATGAGTAGGTAAGTGGAACCACCTTTCTCCACCACTCTTCTGTTTGTGTGTATATGTGTGTGTGTGTGTGTGTATGTTGTGTATATGTGTTTGTCCTGGGTGTGTTAAACTTTAATTTATGAAGAATTCAGTTAATGTTTTCAGTAATTCCAGCATTTAAACATTTTAAAAACATTTTTATACTGTTTTAAGTGCATTGGTGATATTTATATTTTAGGAGTCAGAGCCTGAAATTTGAGTGAGACTTCATTGTGTGTTTGTGGAGGGCTGCAGTTTCTTTTTAATTGTGGTATGCCATGTCTTGCACTAGTTACATGCCACAGTGTGTTCTGAGTGACAGGGTATCCAAAAGCTTGTGTTAGTGTTATGCACAGCACCACACAGATACTGGTATCTCATAGGGAGCTATTTGCATTGTATGATTGTTTAAGTGTTCAGAGGCTGAAATGTCACCCATCTAAACCACTTTGGTGGTGTGCGTGGGTGACTAAAACAAGTCAATGAAGGATATTTATAGTAACAGTGAATTACTTTACACGTCAGTTTCTGAAAAATACATGAAAACTTCATCGTAGTTACATCGAAACCAATATCTGCATGGGTTCAGAAATTCCTAACCCCTGAAAATTATGCTCTTGGGTCAGGTAAGTGAGATCCACACCGAAAAAGAAACCATTAGGTGTGAAAGCTCTCATTGGTTAGGGAAGTTTATGAAAGCATTGCAATAAATGACATCACCCATGCACGAGTGACTTATCAGGCACTGTTACAGTGGTAGGGTGTGATGACTTGGTACAGTATTTTTCTTCCCCTGAAACTGAGGAAAAGCCCTGGACTTACCCCCACAGTAATGCTGTGTTACTCTGCATTTCTGCCATTACATAAGCTTCACTGTAAGGTAATTTGACACTCTTGCATCGCGTCTCATTCAGGTTTCTTAAGGGCACTGCAAGTACAGACAAATGGACTTTTTGTCAGGTTTCTCCTTGTTTTCAAGCAGCCGGGAGGATGAACGGGCCTGCACAATAAACCCCATTTGAGGTTCCTTTGAGGGGGTCCCCCTGTGTTTAGGAAGTTCTATTGTGCACCCTAGCTTAGGACGAGTCGCGTGATACTCTGAAGGTCTCCCGATCTTACCCAGATGCCTGTCGTGTGCCTGGTTATTGTCTGCTTTCTGTTTGGTTTCCCTGCATCATGCCGTTCGCAGCCACCGCCGTCGTGTGCTGTGGCTCCCACATGCTCCCTGTGTCTGTCCTTGCAGCTCACAGGAGCGCAGTCCCACGCACACACTCTGGCCCATTTACTGCCTTTCACACTGTGACTCAGCTGGTCCAGAAACCGAGGGGCCAGACTGACAAGGAGATAAGGGCTTGTCACTGGGAGAGGCTGTCCACAGCAACACCATGACTTCCCCCGCTGCCCCGGTGCGCTATCTCTGCGCGCCTCCCCTGCCCGTTCCCTCAAATCTCAGGTCCTGTAAAGCCTGTATGGGCCTAGTGAGAGAGTGAGAGAATTGCGCCCCTGGCCTGTTGGTGAAACGCGTGAGGAGCATTGGGAGGGTGCATTCGCACAGGCTGCAGCTGGCTGCAGACTGCAGATTAAAACCCGCAATTGCTCCCCTTGTGAGTCTGTGCTCATGTGCTTACTTGCTGGGAGGACAGGATGCATCCTAACCACAGTGTTAAACTCAGCCAGTGCTCTGAGCCATTGCAAGAGTTGTACACTTTCAAAGGTTTTGTAAGAGTTCAAAGTTCAGTGCCATGGTCACAGAAACAGACATGGACACAGTTTGGTGAACTTTTTTTAAACGAACAAGCGCTAATTTACCAAGACAAAGCTAATTTACCAAGACACATGGAATTTTGCAACATTTTAACATTTGCTACTGTTACATCTTGTCCAGCTGGGTAGCTGAAGACAACATCCAGAGAACAAGAAGCATGGCATTTGTGTGATCTATTGTTTCTAATCCCGGCAGTAAAATTTTGGTGGTCCTTGCTTTATACGCTGGTCATGTGTTTACTTAGCAGGTTGTTGTATGAACTATTTACAAGTGTTTCAGCTTCTTTCTCCATGGTTTCAGTTAAGAACAGCAGCCAGCTGTGGGAGGTACCGCTGTGTTTGTGGTCAGAGCTGTACTGAGCTCTAAAAAAGTATGAAAACGTTGACTCTGAACTGTTCAAGTGCTTGCGTGTGGGGCCTAGGAGGTATGCCTCTGTGCTTCCAGGGGAGGAGCTCAGAACAGGAAGCGAGAGGAGCTGGGGACAGCAGGGTGAAATAATCTAGCAGAGGGGACCAGGCACCCTGAAGGTTTTAGTCAGACAGGATGTGGCTGTTCGGGGAGTTGGGGGAGGGGGGGGGGGAGGAAAAGGGGCACAAGATGACTCAGTCCCTCCCGAGGAACGCCTACATAATAGGGAGTGGCCGGGACAATTACTGAGGGTGTGCGTCCCGTCACCTGGCAGAGGAGAGAGAACAGCCAGGGCCTGTCCAGGGCACGATTTACAGCTGCCTGTGTTAAAAGGCACAGCGCAAATTCCAAGGAATTCATTAACTGCTCTCAAAGCTTGACCTGCCCATTTCAAAGGGTGAAATGGAAACGATGACTTTATGGTGACAAAATGCCTCTGCTTTCCTTTTTTTTCCACACTGTTGGTACCCAGGGCAAAATAAAAAATGTAGTTGTCTCACATAAAAGGAGATCTGAGCTACTTCCAATTTGCCTCCTTCCCTTTTCTTGAGGGAAAAAAATGATTAAATAAACAGAGTTGTCATTTTCTGCTCTGTAAATACGCTTTAGAAGTTTTACAAAATTGAGGCAGCCAATAAGCTACCTGAGCGGCGATCTTAGCTTATCAGGCGAGATCTTCAGAGCCTTGTGGGCGTTGTGGTTGAAGCGCACATTCAAGGAATCCGGACTGAACCGGGTGAGGACAGCTGTCACGGCCACAAGTGAAGACATCACAGGCAGGGAAAATACAGGCCGCGCAATGCCACCGGTGAGTGAGTGACGGCACCCCGTTCGGCTCCGACGTGACAGTGGCACTCCTGGCTTTAATGTATCCCTGCTGCGGAGGCCGCCTGATTCCCCACCCTGATCCTTTTTTTTCCCTTTTAGTTTGTTGTTCTTTCTCTTTAAAGGAATATCCTTAGTTAGAAAAAACCAGCAAAAAGGTGTGCTTAAAAATTGTCCCTTGGCCTTTGCAGAGAAGGACTGACTGATGCATTTGCCTTTGTTTCTTTTTTTTGGGGGGTGAACAAGAGCTAACCGCTCAAGCTCTGTCTGCTGTTACTGATACTGGCCTACTTATGAGAACTAGAACAATGTGAGGAATGCCATAGACCAGCAGTTCTCAAACTGGGGTCCATGGACCCCTGGGGGTCTGTGATAGGTAGCCAGGGGGTCCATGGAAAATTCTAGATTTGTATTTTTGTTTGAGTTGTGGGCGACCCCATTAACAGCATGCTACCGTATTCACTGATGTTTGGTGCATGTCCGTGCTCACGAGCACTTTGATGGGTGTGTGGCTTGGGCCGTCCATGTAAATTAATCACCTACAGCCTAAAATAAACAGGAACAATTGGTTCTGTGACCCCTGTGTGGAGAACAACTGATCACAGCTTCAAAACCTGTGGAGAGCAAAGTTTTATATCTGCGTCTGTTAGGTGCAGCTACTATGCAGCAGACATTGTGGGGGAGTCCATGGAAACTTTTCTGCTGTGTAAAGGGTCTGCCCCCCTGAAAGAGTTAGAGAACCACTGCCTTTACACTTGTACTCTTGGGCTGTGCTCAGTCCTTTCAATCTACTTACATGACAAATGAGGAAGAGAGGAACAATAATGCAGACCAATCTCTAGAACAATTTTGGCTTGCGATCCAAATTACCTTGAAATGTTCCAGTAAAAAGATTTTTATCGATCTGAAGTAAACCCAAGGTAGCCATACTTCAAATGGTATATACTGTGTGATTGAGCATGGATAAAGTAAAGACAGGATTCTCATACTGACCTCAATCAAATTGCACTTTTTCAGCATGCACAATCAAAAGAAAATAATAGAAAAATGAGAAGATACAAGTAGATCTTCAGTTGTTCCCCTAGCCAACCTGATTATGCACATATATCTTACTAGTGGCCACAAGGTTTGCTGAACTTTCCTGTGGCTTGGTTCAGCACCTGAGTGCTTGTCGTGTAAATGCATTTCAGGATCAGGCAGCCTGGAGGAAAAGCACTTGATTCATAACTGTGCACGAGCCAAGGAGCAGTGGCCATACTGGTCACCATATTGGAAGAGAGGCACTACTGGCCCATTTGCTGGTTCACGAACAGTGAAAGCCCTAATTCACTGTTGTTCTGGCCCAGTCTTAAGCCGTGATGAGTTTATTTAGTTGAGTCCCCCAGTAACGGCGCACTTGCATCTGTTTCCTCAGAACACTTACGATTCCTAACCTCCAGAGGGATTCCTCTGAGAAGGCTGCAGAAAAGTTGTCCGCCTGACCCCTGTAACCCCACACCTTCCTGTCCATCCCTCTCTCTCTCGCACGCTCCATTTTCCCTAAAGCCCCAAAGTGTTTTTTTTTTTTTTTTTTTTTTTGATCTCCCTGCTGTTCAGCCCAAAGAAATTCCTTGGCAATCCTCTTGAGTAAACTGATTATTTTTAGAAGGGAGGTCATAAAGGCCTACTCTTAATCACCACATTCCCATGTTCCCACCGTCTGAAACAGAGGCCCATACAAGCCCCCGGCTATGAAGACGGCACGGGATGGGTTTTTTATCTCACTTTCAGCCTTGGATTTGTAGGAGATTTGAACAGCTTAATACTCAGCAGTGATATTATGCTGTGCACCTCTCTGTACTTACACCTTCTAGAATGAGAGACTGTCATATACCATGAGTTGACCCGTTTTTTTTTTATCCTTGCCAACATTTATGTTGATAAAGGGGTATTACCCCCACCCTGTTGCAGCTCCCAAAAATGCCTTTGTTGCACAAAGAAACAAAAAATTGGTTTTGACAGATATGGTCTGTTGAAATTTAGTCCCAGATAAAAACTCTAAATCTGGAAATCAGAGCTTGATGAGTCTTTTTATGTGTGTGCCATCAGAGACTCAACAGAGAGTATTGATTTGTCCAGTGATCTTGCTTTTTTCCCCTGTATTGCTCTCTCTGGAAGGAGGGACAGCAGGATGGGTGTGTACTGAGACACAAAGTTCACCATGCTCATCTCCATTTGAGGTGCTGGAAGTTGCTCTGGATAAGAAAGTCTGTTAAATGAATGTAATGTAATGTAATGTCAATCTACTAATCATGAGAAAAGGCTGTCTTTAACTGTATTTCAGAAATGCATGAATATGTGTATTTCCATTTGTTCTCATATGATAATTCATCTTTTTCCATCTTTCTGTCAACTTCCTATTTTTGTTGGGCCCACAGATGGTTCTGGTTAGCATGGTGAGCCTGCATGGCATAGAGCTCACATCTGGGCTGCAGAGGTTTTGCTCAACATATTTGGTTTCACTTCCGTAAACAGAATGCAGGATTATTTTTCTTCCCTGCTCTCCTTCCCCTTCCATAGGACGGATTTTCATGTTTTGGAATTTAACATGCCGTTCCTCTCGTGACAAGGGTCCCGACTGTGCAAACACAAAACCATTCCAGATCAAAACTGGTGCCTGTTTACCAGAATCTTTGACTTGTTATCCGGGTTACAGTCTCTGCCCTGATCTTAAGTTCTGAAAATAAAATATTGACTAGTAATGCCTGCTGTCATACTACCTCACAAATGACATTACAACAGTTTTTTAATTTTTTTCTTGGAAATGTACTGATTTTTTTTCCTTTGAATGGTTTATAAACTCAATTGAAAGACTCAGCACTTTACTGCTAGTTCAGTTGTGATTGACAGACAGCTTGTTGAAGAAGTGCAGCACCAGGGACTGACTTGAAGCACTTTGTGAGAGTAAAGTTTTTAAAACATAACTCAAGCTGATTGGGAAAACCGGTTCTTATGTGTCACCAACCAGTTTGCCTGCTCCCTTTTTTTTAAAGGAAGGGGTCATGGTTTCTAATTTTAAATGGTTTTAATTCTAAATCGGAAAGATAGTAAACATAAGCGGCTGGGGCCAAAAAGAAGGTAGCCCCAGAGTGGCTGCGTGTGAGGAAGGCGTTGCTGTGAGAGCCCACTCTGGTGTAGTGGACCTCAGGGGTGCCATTGGAGGAGCAGCCCACGCTGTCTGCCGGCCCATTATTCCAACACCTTAATCCCCGTGTCAAATTGTTTCCTGCATGCCACTCACAGGAAGTTTCTACTCGGGGGCGACCAGTGCCGGGGATGCTGGGAAGGGAGGGGGCGGGACAGCTGTGGAAACCAGAAAGTCCCATTTGTCTGCCTGCCAAGGTGTATCCTCCACGAATGAAACTTGCCTCCTCATAGCCTGTTGGTAATGTTTGCCCTGGTAACACCTTGTAGTTGTGCTACCCCCTAACTTTGTAGACTTTTCAAAGATTTTTGCTGAATAATGTCTATTTGGTGGCCAGTTTTGCATTTTAGGTGAGAATTGATTGGTTCCTCACTGAAGTGTCTTGGGCAAAGGTGTCTGCAATAACAGCAGCTACACTTGGCAACCTGTAGATTAGCAATACTATAGTTTTGATTGAAAACATTTGTAGTTTCTCACTTGTGTTTGTAACACAATCAGATTTATAACTTAATTTGATCAATAGTAGTACACCCTCTCTTAATGATTTTATCCTTGTGTGACCGTTCCTTTGTTTTCAGAGGAATAGTTCCTAAGAGTTATTCATTTGCTAATCTGGTCACAAAAAATCATTAGCAAAAGATGTTTCATTTTGATTGGTAGTACCACCCAGGCCTTTTCAAAACCAAGACTGAAGGTTGTCTCAATGCTTGCATTTGTATGTGTACTTTAGCTGTGCTGGCGCCATATACAGCAGCTTACAATCACATATTGTTTCCTTGACCTTTGTGGAGAGTGGCATGGCAACTCTGGCCCTAGAATGGGCCATTGATTTTGAAGGTCAAGGTTGTTTGGACAGCAAAAACCGAAAGGCCAGCGAAAGGCCCCCCTAGTCTTGCGCAGGTAAAAACACAGAGGCCACTCTGGTTATGCTCCTTTTGACATGTGTTCCTTCGGGCAAAAGTGCTTACCAGGGCATTCTGGGAGTAGAACAAAAAAAATCACTCTGACTAATAGGACCGGCACAGACAGGTTCTGAGTCATTACCCATATCAGACAGGAAGCAGAGACTCAGCACCTGGGCTGGATTGGAGCCCTCCCAAGATATGTTACAAGCGTTACGTGCTGAAAAAAGTGTCAGCTCAGACCTTACTTGCAGATGGCAACAAACAATTTCTCATCTTTCTCTCTCTATCCCTCTCACTTTACACAGACACAGACGCACACGCGCATATATATATTTTTTAAACACGCCACTTATATTTATACAGATACATTACCATGTCTATTCATGTTCACTGTAATTGGAGATATTGATCATGGGAGAGATATCCTCTCCCCTCTTAAAACTGAGGCTGAACCCATCAGCTATTCTAAATTAACTTTGGACTTTACAGTGACCATTAGTTTTCTTACCTTAAGGCTTTCCACTGGCCTGCCGCCAGTGTAAAAGCATAGCCAGTCTAAAACTGCCTAGAATACTGGAGTGAAATAGAGTGCAGACAAATTTTGAGTATGTCCTGAGATGGTCCCCAAAAGGTTAAACTCGTACTTGAGCACAGGATGAATGTTAGCCCTGGAGGAGAAGGATAGATGATACTAAAATAACTGTGTGTGTGTGTGTGTGTGTGTGTGTGTGTGTGTGTGTGTGTGTGTGTGTGTGTGTGTGCTCGCGCGCACATGTGTGTATGGTGTCAGCAGCAGAGGGTGCTGAGTGTGCCCTCCACACAGTGACTGGCGGTGTTGTGTTATTCGGTGCGGGCAGGCGATGTCTCCTCGCTGCCTAGGGTCGCGCTCTCTGCAGTGCCGTTAGGGCCGGTCTGGTTTAGTGTTTCCCCGTCGTGACGCCTCTAAACCCCAGTCCCTGTCTGTCTGAGCTGCCACCTTAATTAGAGACTGGCGCAAATCCACAGACCTCTGCCGCTGCTGCTCAATTACACACACACACACACACACACACACACACACACACACATAGTGCCTTAGCCTCTGGTATTACAGACCCTCCTGTCTCACTTTCCCTCAGCGCTGATTGACAGTGTGAACAACCCAAAAGGAGACAAAACTCCTGCGTACCTGCTTTCTGGGATTAAGTAGATCAAAATGCATGCACAGCACCACACTGGAACCAGCCAGAGATCCGTGCTGACAGGACAGAGCTGCAAAGAACAGCAAAATCTGGACCAGACATAAATGTGGAAGAGCAGCAGACAAACCAATACCACAGATCAATACATAAATCAGAGCAAAGACAACTGTAGTATATGGCATGTTTATGAGACATGAGAAAACAGAAAGCAGCACTCATTTCCTGTAGTCTTCTCAGTGGAAGGAAGTAAATACTTTCACGTCACACACCCCCGTTTTGATGAGCAAATAATCTCTTAGAATAAACATGGAATTATAATATAAATGAATGGAAAAAACCCATAAATGAGTTTATGGGATATAAATGGAGCTTGGTGGAGATAAATGCCTCAGTAGTCTCAAATGACCACTAAAACCAACCGCCTCCAAAGTCCCTCCATAAGAATGACTCGCTGTGCTGGGTCACCGCTGGGAGTCCTTTGTTGTTTTTACTGATTTATTCTTTGTGAAGAGCCACAAGCCTCCCATTGTTGTTGCTGTGGGGATTTGACAGAATTCCCCCACAGGCCACAAAGTGACCTTTATTTGGTCTGGGATTCTGAAACTGTTGTGTCTGCAGTCAACTCGTCACTCTCTGCCACTTGTGTCTCTGCTCACTCCTGTCAGTTACGCTGTCCATTCTCAGTTTATCTTATAATAACACAATAGTAAAACTCTGCTCTTCAGAAGCATTTCAAACTGTTATATGTGAGACTCCTTTAAAGACTCCTGATAACAGTTAATAAGAAAACAGTTCCCAAAGCAGTCAATAAAAGTGAAAGCTTGCATTTATATTGTTGAGCTGGTGTTATTACCTGAACATCAAGTGTTTTATCCCCCCCCCATGTCACTGCGGGAGAGAAAAGCCTTGTATTTTTTTTTTCGACATGTTCATTGGCTGAGAGTCAGTCACGGTGTCCATTTCACGTTTATTTTCGGTCCCAGGAGTTGGCAGCCGAGCAGATAAAGTGGAGCCAGACTGTTGCACCGTGCAGACAGGCAGCAGGTCTCTGGGAGCGAAGGCGCAGAGAGCGAGTTTCTGTGGGGGAATTAACCCGTGTGTCTCTCCCCTCCGCACAAACAGCCTGTCAGAGGTGCCGGAGGAGATGAGGAGCCTGATCACCGAGAAGGGCAAGATGGGCCTGGAGGAGGACCCGGAGGTGGTCGTCAAAGGTACGGCTGTTCTGCTCCGTTGCACTGTGAGGAGGGGTTTAATGTCCTAATGGCACTTTGGGTGGAATTCAGTGACTGCGGGTCCGTCTACCTGCAAAGTGGTCTGATCTCTAAATGGAAATAACACATCTTAGCAAATGTTACCTATTTGTTACTTGAATGACAAACTATGTCGTATGAATGTAGTAAGAATGAATTCTACTGTTATATATATATCTGTTATATTTGATAAATTGCGGCCCCCACAACAAATTGACTGTATACATTCACAATAGCTGAATTTGGTCCTCTGATTTAATGAAGATTAGTACTCATACTTTTCTGTGATTGTGTAATCACTGCTGACATTGTGTAATTGACCTTTAGAAGCAGTTTCCGTTTTCTAATACAGTAGAATTTGGTATTTCATAGGGCAGACAGGCATTTTAAGCTGGGATAGTTTGCATGGCTGTGTCTTTTAATACACCTGGACCAATGCATTAAGCAACTGCCGTAATACACTATAAATAGGAAGCACTACTCAATTATTTTAAGCATCAAACTAAGTAGGGAGTGTTCATATTTGACACCTACCTGGACTATGCAGGTTACCCACATTAATTTCCTCTTGCTCATTCAGTCTGGGTAGAGGGTCCATGTTCTCTCAGTAAGCATGGATACTGTGACCACGACGCTTCAAAGATGTGCTTGCAAACATACATAGAGTTGAGTTTTCTTAACAGAAGACCATGGTGAGAAGTAGCTAGGTATTAAGGAGAAGTAGCCTCACTGCCACTCAGAAATGTGTGCAGAATTGGCCACAGCAGAAGGTTGCTGTACTTCTCTGATTTTGCATGCAAAAAAGAAAGTGAGCTGTTGTGGCGGGGTTCTACACAATTGTTTTGTTATCGTAGTTTAATATGTTGTAACGACATTAGATGGGTGGTGAAAAAAAGTAAATGAGAAATATGCTGTGAAAAACATGGGAAAAAACAGAAAATGGAAAGGTCTGCTCTTAAATAAGATCTAACTGCACCTCAAGTCTGTTGTCCAGTACCTACACCAACACTTCATGCATGTTTTTCACAGTGGAGCCCAAAAAGAGGTATGAGATAATCACACCTTATTCTCGTACCATTGAATGCATCAATTCATGAACGAGTGTGATCTCATTTGCTATAATTGTGCGCTCAGTGATTCCTTCCCACTAAATAGCTGCAATAGTCTGTCTCCCTCGAATGGGTCATGTCCGGTTGGGAGCCGCCGCTCCAATGCTAAATACGACACCCTCCTCCCAGCCTTAAACTGGCACCCACCAGCCAGCGCTCTCCTATGGGGGGCTAAGAGTGACACGTTCCATCTCAAACCAGGTCTAGACACCTCCCCTGGCCTCTGGGTGACCAGTTTAGAGGCCAGACTTCTCGGCACCCTTTCGTGTTTACTCGGGTGTCCTCCGATGCAAGGCCTGTGGAATTCAAAACCTTGTTATTTTTTCTTGTCATGTGCAAGATTGATACTCTTTCAAGGCGCGTCAATTATGGATGTCCCTGCTGGCATCTGCACTGGAGGGACTTCCTCCGTCGACGGGTGCCAGCGTCCCCTCTGCTTTGTGCGAACGCTGCCTGGGGTGGTAAGACTACACCGAGAGAATCTGTCTGACTCTTGTTATGGGAAGCAAAAGGAAACACTATCTAAACAGTCCGTGAGAGATACTTTAACATAATGACTCCATTGGCCATGCAACATGGGCGGCTAAGTATAATCCTTTTAAATGTCAAATATTAATTGCGGGTTCTGACGACGGAGGGCAATGGTGGTTCTGTACATAAATCGTTCACCGTTTCACCTGCAGCTTTAAATGGCCCTGCATGGCTCACCATTGGCTTGGACCTGTTTCCCGGCTGATAGAAATCACCCTGTCACACCCAATGCGTTTTAAAAAGAGCTTTAAGGACTTGCTGCTTTCAACCCCCACTAGTAAAATTACTAAGATCTGTTCCCCCTCCCAAAAAAACAGACAGTATGTCAACGGCAAAATGGACACTGATGTTTTTTTGAAATCTGATGGTTTGGAGTAAATGAGCAATGCAGTTCATGCTCCAATAACCTAAACCCTCACTTAATTACGGCATCTCATTTCAAAGCAGATGTGAAATTCATGAGAATCAGCGCTCCCCCCACTGAGGATATCTGCAGTCAGACCTGCAGGACCCATCCCTGAGCCTTTGTCTGTCCTACAATGCCTGGCTGCAGCATGACCTATTTCCTCTGTTTGTCTCCGCATTTCAGACACGCTGTCACATATTACTACTCCCCTGTTAAAAGGAGATCATTTTACACCTCCTTAATATCGTGATAATCCTCTCATGTTTGTTTTTCCTGGCTGGTGAATTCTTCTGTCTTGTACCGGGCGAATGGAGCAGTTGGCCTTGTTTGACGTACCTGTCTCCCCCTGCAGCATGGAATTAGCTCGGAGCAAAATAATCGCAGATCATGGAAAAGTTTGTTGAGAAACTTTTGCATTCCACCTCACTTCCAAAAACAGAAAGGAAAACCTTTTATAGCCCTTGATGTTGGTAAACCCTGGTCGTTGTGGGGGTGGGGGTGGGGGGGCTGTTGAGGTGAAAGGTCACAACTGAGACATATTAACGGCCAGCCCAGCGCTCCCCAGGGAGACATTAGCTGGTGGTGAGATGAGATCCAGATGGCAGGGCAGAGGGGCTCTGTGGACCCTCTCTGCAGGCAGCTGTGCTCTCTGTCTCTCTGACACAGTTAAAGGCCCTCAAAATAGCAGCTGCCACCAGTGACCGAAACCACCTCCGCACACACAAATCACCAGTGCCGTGCCGTGCGCACGGGAGAGGGGAGCACTGCATTTGTCACGTTAAAATAACAGTTTATTCATCGCTGAAAGTTGCTTAAAAACTCTTTAACACTACTTCTTCATTTTAAAGGAACTTTTCACACCACTTTTGTATGTTGTATTTCAAATACTAATGTGAGTGGTTTTGAGTAGCACCTAGGGCAACTTGTTGAGCATTTGCAAATACGTGTGCTTAGTTCAATAATGCATACATAGTATTGCTCACTGTTTACATCTGCATATGTACACATATATGCATGCATGTTTAAGTTCATTTGTGTATACTAGTAGTTACTTTTTCACGATGACCTGATTCAGGAAAAATCCATGATCCACTGATTGTTTTATAGCACAAAATCCTGATTAACAGTGTGAGAAAGCCTGGGCACTGAGAATGAGGGCGAAAAGAAGACAAACTGAAAGCAGCGAAGTGAAGTAAAGCCTTTTTCCATCATGGGTCTTTTCATGTGCTGACTCTCTTGTTTTAGTTTATTCTCAGTTGTTTTCATTAAGTGAACCCATGAGGGGGAGCTGGAGGAGATTCATTTATTTAATCCTTTGAGTGTGAGCTGTCTCGCTTGCCTGTCCAAAGACCTTGATTTGCATCTTGCTGTTCCCTGTGTCCTGTCATTCCCAAACTGTCACACTTTGTGTATCACAAAACTGAATATTTATACTGTTCTTTGTATCTAAGTACATTTTAATGTACAGATATTTATATAGCATTAATCAGTTAATCCCATATTTATGTACATTTTTTCTTTTTCTAATGTGTTCATGAACATATGCCCCAGGCATAATACTACATCTGTTTGAAAATAGGAAAATTCATCCAGTTTAAAACAGGGTTTCCAGAAACTCAAAATTGTAAAAACAGGGATCACCTGTATATGGATATCATTCAGTGTCTAGATGTCTTACAAGGAATATGGAAGTTCTTATCTATACTGAAAAAAGAAAAGGTGGCGTGATAGCTGGGTCACTGAGTGCATTTCCAGTGAAAAGCAGGCCACCATGTGCATCTGACACATCTATCACGCACAGCGCGCTCTGCAGATGGAGTGTCACAGTGCTGGGGTACCTTGTCATTGCCAGCTGCAGGGAGAGGCATCCCTCTCTGTCAGCCAAAGGCAATGGGCACAGTCACCGTTTATTTGGGACATGAGAGGGGGGGTCTTTGGCTGCTTTACACTTCTGCAAGCTGCAACATCTCATTTCAGAATTGTATTTACCTTAACATTACACTCCCAAAGTGTGTACTGCCATATCTTTCTTACATACACGCCGCATCCCAGTATAGGCACTCATGCAAAGTTGTGACCTGTGAAAAATGGCAAAAAAGGGCAGATTTGTAGTGCAACTTTGGGTGTTTCTCTGGATTTTCGTTGGATTTGCCTTGGGTATTCATCAGCATCAGAATGACAGGCAATGATGAAAATATCCCGTGTTGGTTAGGAGATTTGAAATGGGAGGGAGTCTGTACTCAGAATGATGGGGATTCCAGTGAATTGAGCTTGCACAATCACCATGACAGACCTGGGTCCTAGAAGCACAGCTGTGACGCATGAAAGCGCATGGCAACCTTCTATAAATAAGGAGGGAGTTTTCCAAACTGACTGTATGCTTGATTCCAACCTGCAGGCGAGCCCTAATCTAACCTTTGACCCAACAGCCTGTGAGGATGTGACCTCACGCCACCTCCATACCTTGTCCTTCATGGCATTCCAAGTATCTCGCACACACACCATGAATGTGTCCCACACTTACTACTAGAGGTGGGTCTTGAGTGTGGTTTCAGATCTGTTTTATTATTTATCTTTAAACTTCAAAATCCAGTTGTGCCAATGCAGCTAGATCTCATGACTTCAGATTCAAAACCACAGTTTAAGTGAGTATTGCCTTCATCTCTTCTGCCCTTTTCATTGTCACATGAGAAACACTGTTATTCATTTGTCCTCTCTTGCATTCAGGGGAAGAAGAGCTGCAGGTAGTTTGCTGAGCACATCCCCAGCCGTTATTAGTGTATAAAGGCTCTTGGTCAGCACACCCCCCCAACACATCCCTCTCCCTTGTCTTTAGTTATTTCAATACCATACAGCATCAGAATTTTGAACAGAAGAGAACATGTGGCAGGACAGTACAATGGAAGCAGTCTGCACAGTGTTAGGGTGGAGGCAGTTTCTGGGCAAGCCGTGTGCAGGAACCGGGCACAGCGTGTTGCAATGACAGTGGGCTACTGTGCGGGCGGAGGGGGGAGCCTGCCGCAGAGGACAGACAATCCCCCCTGCCCCCTTCAAAGCACTGTCTGCCTTTTTTTAGCCCCCAATTCCGAGCATGATTTCCCGCTACTGTGGAAGCTGCCATGTTCCTCACTCTCCTGAGGGCACACTCAGTGGGGTCCTCTTAAAGGGACCGGCAAGGACACTATCTTCACAACCGCAGCTCCTAGAACTCAGGGGGAAATTTCCGAAGGATCCCAAATACCTGAAAATATATTCAGTACTCAAAGGTATTTGATATTGCAACACCGAAGGCCCTCATGCTGCGGTTAAATATAAGGGCGCCCGTCTTTTCGTTGGCTCCGGTCCAGCTCCTGCAATGGATCCACTTCTATTGCCGTGCGCGCGCGATACCTCACGCTAAATTTGTTATAACCACCGAACTTTTTCCATCCATTTCAATGCTGCGTTAAGTAGCTTTAAATGTTTTCCTGCAGCTGTCATCTGCGGGGACTAAATATGGGCGATTTAGTGCTTTCAAGTCTGTCAGCGAGATTACACGGGCCCTTTCTGAAATAACTCCGCAGGGTTGAAAGAGGAACCTCAACACAATGTATGTATATTTTCACGTTCCCATTTGCGTCTGACACTGGACAGTAGTCAATTAATAGGTTGTGTTTATGCTTGCTTGGCTTAAGCAGGCAAAAATTCCACTGTACTGAGCAGGAGTGCTGTCAACGAGAGAGTTACAGTGACAGACGCTGAACGGAAAAGCATCCTCACACAGATGGAATTTCACAGAGGATTTTCCTGCAATGCATGTTAGGTCGTCCAAATTTGATTCACCTACAGCAATTGATTTATAACTGTGATATCAGTATTGTATTGTGTCCCGACCAGAATAGTATGGCACAATGGATTTCAGGCTGGGTCCGTGGGTCTTTGATTAATACCCTGCTAGAATTAAGAGTGAAGCTGGGGCAGTATCAGGCAGTTCTAAGAAGGCAAAGGTACATTACATTACTCCTATAAACGCAGTTTAATCTTTGGTGAATAGATGCAGCCTAGCCTTGGTCTAGATGTCCAGAGCATTCCCAGTGAACTTTAACCCTTGCTGCTGTTGGACCCCCTTGAAGTAAAAATGGCATGTTCGGTATAGGGACACTAAATAGTTCATTTGTTTGTCAGATTACATACTTATCAGGAACAGCTCTGACATGGAGACTTCATGTTTGGGAACGTGTCAAGGTTTGTTTTACTGAGCAATCATTGGAGAACAGAAGAGCAGCTTGTTGAAGACCAAACTGATGACCAAAACCACAGTCCGTTCTGCTGAGCTGGGTGCAAGCCAGTTAGCAATTGTTGAACACTGCCACCTGATTATTTAGCTTGTCTTGTTCCAGATTAATCATTCAGGTTCAACAGTGGAGAGGCAACATGATCTTTTTGCTATTATGTAGCAAGTAGGGAAAAAACTCTACAGTCTTTGAACACTGATATGCTATGTATCTAGTTTACAGTTACCTAATTTTATGTTTGTGTGCAGTATTCACTTTATGAGGTGGATAATGACTGTTCATCATCTTATTTTTATTTTCTATGAGGGGAAAGAAATAGCAAGATAGCTAGCATAAAACATACAAATCATGTGTAAAATTAGTGTCACAGAGTAAACTTCATTATTTCCTCATTTTTATACTACTTCAGTGTTAATTAGTACATGTGAAAAGACTCTTAAATGTACACAAACAGTATTACCAGATAACATTATTTGGCACGGGTTTATATAAAATGAGATAATAAGTATAATAATAATAAAAAGAATAACAAACATAAGTAGCATTACCTGATGCAGGAGACCTGTTTATGTTTTCACAATATGACATCCTATCTTGGCTTTCACTGCACAAATCTCTTGCCTCCAGCCAATCACTGGAGGGGGCCTGGCTCCTCATCAAATTACTGCCATGTTCACACCTGGAGCCAAGGGTTACTGCTTTCACACCTGCAGGAAGACATCTCAATTTAGTACAGACCAGGGATATTTTGCTCCATGCATCTGTGGTTTAACATGGGTCAGACACGATGAATCCGTGTGAGTTGCACCAAAGCTGAACGACTCCAGCTAAGAGACGACTCCCACTTTTTTACATACTGCAGTGCATGTGTCCATCTATGGCTTTGTGCTTGACACTGCTTTTCTTATTGCTTAATTTACAGCTATCAGTTTTTTTTTTATTTGAAGAACAGGTCCTATCAATAAGGTTCCTGTAAAATGGAAGATCATTGGAAATACAGTTTGGAGTACTTGTCCGCTGTTGTCAAGAGGGGACGTTTTTCCAGCTTGAAAGAAGAACAAAAGTGTATTCCCCCAGGAGCAGGCTCTAACAGGTGTGCAATTTTGTGCCGACAGGTTGGCTGTACCAGAACGTCCACGGGGGCTGGATCAGACAGAGGCGGTACTGGTTCGTCCTGACCCAGGACTCGTTGGACTACTACAGCAGCCAGGAGAAGGGAGCCCGGCGGCTCGGCACCCTGGTCCTCACGAGCCTCTGCTCCGTCATCTGGCCCGACAAGCAGACCTACAAGGAGACAGGTGGGAGGCCCTCACCGGGCACACTATCCCTGTAGCGGGTGAAAGCAGTTGCACACAGACAGACCTCTGTTCAGGCTAGGGTATCCAAGCCCTGGGCCTGGTTCTAGGCACGTGCTGCAAAGGATGTGCACGCTGCCAAAATGTTTCCACTTGATGAAGCTGCAGAAATAGAAAGGTCAAAGGGTATTGTTCTGTTATACGCGAAGAGAATAATCCAACCGGAGGCTTGTGTGTCTGGTTGTTCACAGATAACTTCCAGCCAACCACCTGGAACAGAATGTATTCGCGTGTATTCGCCTGAAGTAGTTCAGATGGTCTTCCGCCACATGGGACTTTACTATGGAGGAATTTGAAGTATTTCCTTGTTCATAAAGAAATAAAAAAAGGAAGGAGATGAAAAGGAAGTAAACAATGATTTCCCAGTTTAGGGTGAGCACTGACCTGTACCCATTGTTAATAAGCAGAAACAAACTTACAGCTGATTATATGTGATGCCACTCCCTTCCGATAAATCATGTTCTACTTTCGCTCTGTGTGATTGCCCTTCACTGAAACGACTGTACAAACAAGTTAGCCACTTAAATATCGCATAACTGGAGATCACGAGGAAGCAACCACACAGCCCACAAAGTCTATTTACAGGTTGACAGTTAATGAGACAAGGCTGATACCACAGTGGCGAGCTTCTAAGTAGGTTATACATGTGGGATCCAAGAGGACTCTCTCACGGGTTTGCTTTTTTGCAGCTTTTGTTTGCAGCTTTTGTTTGCTTTTAGACAGCTTCCTCGCTTTACATGACCCATTAACATACACTTCACCAAGAGGGGAAGTAAGGTGGCAGCAGCCATTAAGAGAGTTCCCTGGTCCAGAGGGGGATCTTTCTGCATTCAGTTTCCTTCTCCACCCCGAGTCAGATCTTGCCACCCTGTCAGCTGCTCAGATGCACTTCACCTTTTTGACCATTCTTGCGCATTGGTATCTGATTAAGCTCTTTAAATGAGCTCTGTATTCAATGATCAATTATTGTCCTCAAATAAGCTGCTGCATCAGAGACACCAGCAGGTTCCTGGCCTTCACCTGCTACGGATGTCTCTTCATCAGAAACGAAAGTGGCCTTCTGGCTCATCCCGTTTCTCTGTGTTGTCGTCTCAGGTTACTGGAGCATCGTGGTGTATGGACGCAAGCACTGCTACCGGCTGTACACCAAACACTTCAACGAGGCCGTGCACTGGGCCTGCACCGTCCAGAAGGTCATCGACAGCAAGGCCCCGGTGGAGACGCCCACCCAGCTGCTCATGCGGGACATCGAGGTGAGCCCGTACGCGTGTACCCCCGCGCAGCTGCGGACCACGGCGCTCTTTTAAAAAAAAAAAGGAGAGAGGTCCGCTGAACCTGTCAGACAGCGCTAAAGGGCCAAATGGCGCTTGTACCTAGAATTCACCCCCCGTAGCTATGGCAACGGCACAGGCACTCTGTGTCCTGTTTCCAGTCCAAGGTTCACGCCGCCGGGCTCCGTTTCCAGCGAATTACCTCGTGTTCTTCCACAGAGCTGCAAACCGAAAGAGCGAACCGAAAGTAACCCAGAAGGTTCAAACTGGAGCCTCTTCGCGGACCCGCGGTGTGAGCGCTCACGCTGAACACTGAGCTCACTCTGCCCCAGTGTGCGAGCGCAGCACGCGCCACAATAACACGCCTCGTTTTAGAACTACTTAAGGATACGTCTCAACAGCGTCCCCACAGCCTTTCTATTTCGAAAGCGTGACCTCATTCTTTGCAAAAGAGGGGGAAAAAAAAACAGCTACACCAGTGGAGACAGGTCAGATAGGTTTGACACAGAAATGGCAGCGCGTTTCACTACTTTTAACTGCGTGTATCATTTGTCCGTGCCGCGAAGGGTATTTAAAATAACTGTGTATATGCAAGCCTTCCCCACACGTAGAGCGTCAACCGGCTGGTGGAGGTATTTTGGCTGGGTGACCGGTATTTTTAGACGTTGTGTTGCTAGCAGAACGCAATGCGGGAATCTCATTGAGCAGATGGTGCGGTATCACAGACACAAATGCCTTGTGTTGCGTCACTTGCGACCGGGACCCTGCGCCGAGGGTGATAAGCGCTCCTGGACTTGGCCGTGAGGTCCTAATCTCAAGGCCCACAGGGCGTCTGCACTGGGGGCCTGATGTTGGGGAAGGATGTCTTTTGGATTCCAGGGTGCCCCCGTGGCATGGGGAGCACAGCCTGCCTTCAGGAGACGTCCCCTTATACACCCTGATCAAGCTCCCATCTTATGTTTTGTACTACCATCAAAGCAATCGAAGCATCAAAGCAGTTTGTATCGGGTAAAGTAGATTGCTGTGTCAATCTATACAAGCACACTGAAGAAGCATGAACTTGTCCTTTTTCCTGGGTTTAAAGATGTATTCTCACCTCCTGTGGATGAGCACTTTTGGCGCAATAGTCGGCCATATTGTCATCAGGAAAAAAGCAGTATAACAGTATAGTATAGTAGGATTGAGAAAGGATTGTCAGTCAAACGGTTTGTTCAAATATGTGTGTTTATGAGTGTGTATGCTCAAATACATACAGGCTGACACCAAAGCACACACAATCTACTGTGAATAGGCATAAAGCAGTCACATTTTCAGTGGATGAGAATGCTCTGAGTTGTACCATTAGAGCCCGCCCTCAGTCCCCTGTTCACTCCACCTCATATGGGAGAGCTGGCCAGAGCCTTCTGCCTGCCAGCTCGTCATCTCCAAAACGTTTGGCTTTGTTGAACCCTCACAGATGTGCCTCTCCTTTGTGCTCAGCTCAGCCGTCCTTGTTTACCTCTGGATCTTTATGAAGTCTGTGAATTTGCCAAAGTTCTTGGCTAACATTGCTAGACATTTTATTCAATTAACACAAGGCTTACAAATTTGCACTGTCCAAGTGCACAGGTCTCCATGTATACTGTATGTTTGTATGCATTTCCGTGCAAAACAAGACACATGGGAATGGTGTTGCAGAGAAGAAAGGATGATTCAGCCAATCATCAGAGGATGATTGAGTAAAATTTGCTGATGGCTGCAGTCCTCCCTGAGGAAAAACATGAGAAATTTACTGGAGACCAGACAGATGCCTTGTGTATGGCTGTAAACAAGGACTTCTCGTAAATACTGCTTGTTAATTACGGATAGCTGTTGGTTTTTGAAATGCAGTGCTGTTTGCGTTTGATGGTCGATTTCAGAAAAATAAGCCATGAATGCAGTATTTCTTTTTAAAGAATTGGGTTATTTAAAATGAGAGAGCATGCCACCGATTGGCAAAAATATGGCGGCCAAAACTCTGCAGAATGTCGGAAATTTGGCAGCGGGGCGCTCAGGGAAAATAGAGGGGCACCGTGCCCGCTGCGCGGTTTAGAAAAAGCCCTGCAGTCCACACTGATGTGGAATTAGGGCTGTAAAATCAGTTACGTAAAGTTTCTTTTCCTACCCATAGTAACAAAACATACCAGTTTAAAAAAAAAATGACCTTTTTGAAGGACACGATCTGTTTCCTCTGACTCTTGTGTTTTCCGGTCCTCTCTGATGCTCTTTCTGTGCAGGAGAACAAGTCCAACCCAGAAGTTGTGGAACATATCTACAAGCACAATCCCATCCTGAAGTACACCCAGAGCCCGCTCTACGCCCCTCTGCTGCCATTCCCTTACGGCAGTCTGGAGCACACCCGTACGTAGAGGCTTCAAGTCCAAACTGCCGCTAGCCAAGGAAGGAAGGCTGTTCTAATGCCGCTGTAGCTAGCAGTCGGAGTTCACTGCATAACATGGACCACATGTCAAAAATTTGGACATGCATGGTTAAGATAATGGGAAGCATGCAATTCAAAGACTTTTTGATCTAAAGACTTATTCTTAAATGCTTGAAATTTGTTTCTCAGACAAATATGAATAGTGAAGTTGATGCCTATGTATGAATTCCTTTCCCAAAAAAATCATTTAAAAATAATGAAGAATCAAAAATAATTTGTTTAACACTTTTTTGGTCACTGCATAATTCACACAATAATACAACTGCATTGTGTTATATCATAGTTTTGATGCCTTTACTATTATTCTAAAATGTGGAAAATAGTTAAAATGAAGGAAAACCCTTCTATGAGTGGGTGTGTCCCAACTTTTGACTGGTACTGTATAAGGTTTATTTATTAGAATAATAAATATAATGATGATAAAGATAATATAAATATTAGTATTAGTATAATATAAATATTAAGGAGGCTTGTTATTTTACTCTGGATAGGAGCATATTCTGAATGAAGAAAATGTAAACAAATGATAGTCAGGCACATCACTGTGGTTGAGATGACTACCAGTTGAAAAGGGTGTTCTCCCTCATGGCATGGATTCTGTGATGCGATAGTAATCAGCACTCATTTTCGTTCCAACAACCCGAGCAGAAACCACTGTCAGCGTCTCTGTTTCGGAGCAGCGCCGAGGCTCACGGGCCCCTCTGTCCCGTTTCAGACCACAACGGCAAGGGGTACACCACGGTGCGGGACGAGGCGGTCAAGGTGTTCAACTCCCTGCAGCAGCTGGAGGCGGCGCGGGACCCCGTGCCCCTGATCCAGGGCGTGCTGCAGACGTGCCTGGACCTGAGCCCTCTGAGGGACGAGGTCTACTGCCAGCTGGTGAAGCAGAGCAGCGGGTGCCCCGCCCCGGACACGCCCGCTCACCTCCGCTACTGGCAGCTCCTCACCTGCATGAGCTGCACCTTCCTGCCGGGGCCTGCCGTGCTCAGCTACCTGCGCTTCCACCTCAAGAGGTGAGCCTTCCCGACGCCCCCGCGCCCCCTGCCCCTGCGCCGGGCATGCTGGGAAACGCCGCTGCTGCCTTCCTCCGATCGCGTGTTGTGTTATTCACCGTAAAATCCGACGGCTGCAGCTGCAATGTCAATGAATGTCAATGCATTGTCAATGGTATGAAGTTTGGAGGGAAAGAGAGATGGCCTTTTTGGTGGTCTTAACAAAAAAAGTGTCCATTTCACATTCTCACACTGGAGTTTTCTGGAAGATCTCATAATAAACAAAAAGTATTTTTGACAAATAGGAGTTCTTTGCTTTTGTGGATGTGCCTTTGTGCATGTCAGGACGCAAACAGCAGCGGCTCTGCAATGAAACGCCTTTGGCTATTTGTGAGGTACTCCGCTATTTCTGTTTGCATCTTTGTTCCACTCGTTGGAAGCCACATTGTTCAAGATGGCGATTCAAAGGGTCAGTCTTAAAACAAGGAGGGGGCCTGACCACATCAAAAGTGCATTGTGTGTGTTATAAGTAATATGTGGGCTGTTTTCTGCAGTCTGAAAGGAAAAAATAAGATTCGGTTCCCAGGAAGCCAGACGTTGCGTAATTCAATGGGATCAAAAAACGTTGCCTCTTGGATGACCGTTTCGCCCAGTTCCACAGCTGTGCTGGAACCGTGCAGCCGAGCGTTTCGGAGTGTCAGTGGAAGCGAGAAAGGTACACAGGAGACGATGAGGGGGGTGCAGAGAGAGCGCAGCCAGGTTCCAGTGGAACATTCCTAATCATGTTGTCGCTGAACCAAACTTCCCCTTCATGAAAGTGCAACTGAAAGAGCAGCTCTCTCCATTTGTGTTGAGAATAATCAACACTGCCGTTTGAATCGCTTCCTGTTTTGCGCTGGGCAGCCAGGAATTTGGTGAGAATTGCCTTTTACACAGTTGTGTCGCTTGAACAATGCGAGCCCGCTGAGTGGAACTTCCTCCTCTTTACTGAAGAAGTTGATGACCTCGAGGAAGCACTGGACCAATCCGGTTCAACCCAGCACAATCAACCTTTCCTGTTAACTCTTTTACGGATAAAGGAAGGAAAATCTTTTAATAGTCCTTTAGAGCCAGAGTGGCAATGAAGCATGCTACACCACACTACGCTGACCTGGAGAACATTACAGTGTGGTAAAACCAAAGAATGCTGCCTCAAACGAACAATACGTTCCCTCCCGAGGATGTGTAATTTTTCTAATTTCTAGTTTTTTCATTATCTTTACAGAAGCATTGAAAGTATATTTTGTGTTCATTGGGTGCCCCTCCAACATTTTGATAAATTTCAGTCAACTGAAATGTTGTTGGTTTGTGTACTGCTGTTGTACTTAACCCACAATTGCCTCAGTAAATATCCAGCTGTATAAATGGGTAACATATAAGAAATTGTGACCTGTGTAAGGCGGTCTGGATAAGAGTGCCTGCTAAATGCCAATTATGTAAAATGTAATGTAATCTAATGTAAATTATTGTGTCCCACTTAGCTTCATACCTCCTCTCTGCCCTTTCCCAACTGTCTGAAGGGTCCAGAGCCAGTACCCGGACACGGAGATGGACCGCTACGCCGCCTTCATCTCCGAGGCGCTGGGCAAGACGCGGCGCAGGGAGTGCGTGCCGTCCTGGGAGGAGATCCAGGTGCTGATGGGCCGGCGGGAGATGCTGTGCACCGTGCACTACCCCGGGCCGGGCTCCTGCCGGCTGCCCATCAGCTCCCACACCACCGCTGACGAGGTGAGGCCCCGCGGGGAACACGCTCTGCACGGGGCGGGACTCCCGGCACTGCACAGTGTGCCGGGGCCTGGTGTGCTGCATGAAGCGCATGTGCTGCTTAATCAGTACCACTGCCTGAGCTCCCCACATTCACTCCCAGAACAGAGCGGCGCTCTGCGGTTTGGGAGTGTTATTTTCGTCATCGCTCTCACGTCAGCTGGTATTTTTGGGATGTTTTGCTGGGTCTGATGCTGTAGCCGTCTTCTTTTTTTTATTGGATGCTGTGGCCGCGGTGGCCCGTTCGCTCCGTCGGATGGCCCTGCCCGTTCGTCTTTCTCTCTTCCCTCTCCTCTCTCTCTTCCCTTCTCTTCTTTAAACCTCTCTTTTTTTTCCGTCTCTCTGTCGCCAGGTTGTGGAGAGGATGTCGGAGCAGCTGGGGCTGCTGGGCAGCCGGAACACCTTTGCGCTGTTCGAGCAGGGCGCGCACCGCGAGCGGCCCATAGCGGGCGGCACCATCGTCGCAGACGTCCTCACCAGGTTTGAGAAGTACGTACCGCTCAGGGCTTCATGGACCCGACGCTGATGGTCATTACTGTGGGGTTACGCTTGCTGCCATGTGTGCTTTCAGTTGGTGTGGAATCACAGTACAAAAAGGTACTTTTCATTGGTTGGTTGGATTTTCCAGGTTTCTACGGTTGCGCTGTTGTACAGTAGCAGTCACAATCCTCTCGCTGTGTATTTTCATGAAATAATTTGCCTTGTCCATTTTAATACACTGAGTACATACCTGACCAAATAATTTAAGTCTTCGCCCATGTCTTCCACTTTTACACTTCATTTAAATACTTCCCTGTATATTCATTGAACACATGCCCTCATTCTCTGGTACTCAGCAATCAAGTTGAAGCTGATATCAGTCATTATTACTCCACGGAATTCACGGTGAGATTAAAAATCGAGTGCAAATAAAGGTATCTGTGTTATTAAACAAGGCGTGTGCCAAATGGACTCCGAACTCAAGTGATAAGTAAACAGGCGGGCTCCCTGCACACAAAGCCCATCAGGTTTTGTCACCGAAAAGCGGTGGTGTCACAGCGTGGGAGCAGCCGGTGAGCAGGGTGTGCCGCTTCAAAAGGGCCGAGGGTGAGGCTGGGATGCCAGTCTGAGCTCTGCCTTGTAAGTCAACTCTAACAGGGCTTTTTTCCCGTATGCCTTCCCCACCCAACACATGTCTTCTGTCTCGCAGCCTCTCTGCCAAGGAGCCTGACTCAGACTCGCAGTGGAGGCTCTGCTTCAAGCTCTACTGCCTCCTGGACGCGGACAGCATCTCCACCGACAGCATCGAGTACCTCTTCCTGTTCGAGCAGGTAACGCTATCCGCAAAGCGGGGAAAGGAAACGGGACGGGGAGGTCAGATAGGGAGCGTCCAATACCCCCCTTACCGGCAGATTTGACTAATTGTTGCGAAACGTGTGATCTCATGGCTCCGGTAAGTCAAGTGACTCATCCACATTCCTCAAGACTTCCAGAGGCCGGTAATAAAGCTAACAGGACAGAAGCGATCCTGTGAAACGGATGGGGCGTGGGGGTAGAAGTGCAGCGACTGACGGAGCTCTCCTCTCTGCCCCCCCCTACAGTGTCACGAGATGATGGTGCGGGGCCAGCTCCCGGCCTCAGAGGAGGACCTGCAGGCTTTGGCCGCGCTGAGGCTGCAGTCTCTGAACGGGGACTTCAGCACGCACTCCCCCTGCCCGCCCCTGGACGAGCTCTTCCCAGGCCACGTGGTGGAGGCCCGGGTCCTGTTCGCCCTCAAGACGGCCCCGGCCCCCCCGGCCGCCGTCCCCGCCGCGCCCCCGCCGCCGCCCCCCGCCTGCCCGCAGCGCTTCCCCGGCAGCCTCCTGACGGGGGCGCTGTGGAGCCACACGGCAGCCGCCGCCCACAAGCAGAAGGTGGAGCGGGACCAGCGGCTGCGCGGCCGGCTGAAGGAGGAGGGCGCGGCGGTGATGGGCGCCATCGTGGAGCGCTGGAAGGGCCTGGCGGGGTACAGCCGGCAGGACAGCATGGCCGCCTACCTCGCCATCTTCAGGCAGTGGTCGGGGTTCGGCTGCACGCTGTACGAGGTGGACTTCTACATCGTGAGTGCTCCCCGCAGCCAGTGTCAGTCACCAGCTGTGAGCTGAATCAGCCGCGTCCACAGTTGGGACGCTAACATTGCCCTGCCTCTCTTATTCTAGAGCTCCACCGGCAGTTTCTCTCAGAAGCTATGGCTTGGAGTGGCAGCCGAGGCTGTGTCGCTGTACAAACAGGGCGAGGCAGAGGCCCTGGAGTCCTTCCCCTATGGCCAGATCTGCTCCTACGGTGTCTCCGACAGCAACACCTTCAAGATCAGCGCCCAGGACCGGGACCTGCTCTTCGAGACCAGCAAGGTACGGAACTCCACCTCCTATCATCACTGACTGGCTTTGGGCAGTAAGCTGAGTCTAAAAAAAGTCGTCAAACACTCCACAGAAACAGGGGCTTCTTGTTACAGTCCCAGAGGAGGTTTTCACTTCTGTCCCAACAAACGTATTATGTCAACGGTTTTAACTGACTGTTTGGCTAAAGCGGGGCAGAGTCCCTGTTGGTGTCAGGTGCCCGTAACAGTTCTGCGGCCTTATCAGTTAACATTTTCTGCGCGGCCGCAAATAGCAGAGTGCCAGCTCTAGATATCTGTCCCACAGCTCGCTGCTAGAGTGAAAGAACGAGATGGTGTCACACTTGACATAGTACAGTCTGAGAGGCCAAACAAAGCAACCTACTTAGCTTCCTATTGTGTGTGGGTAATTAGCGAAGACACATTTTGCACTTTTTATAGAACTGAACATTTTGTCTGTCCGATCCTCCCAGGCTGTCCCATATGTGTCGCAGATTTGCTTTCTTCCTCCCACACGGAAAAGAGTGGTCTCTTGCAGGGCACAAAAGGGTGTTTATTTATTTACAGGAGCAGGAGAGTGGGTAAACTATGGAGCTGCTGTCCTAAGGACATTCATATGGGGCATTAGTGCAGCGGGCTTGTCTGCAGCAGAACCATTTCAAAAGGAGGGCTGGAAGGGTGCATAGACTCTGCTTTGAATGCCAGCTCAGAATACAACATGCTAGAACTGGGTCATTTTTGGGACAATGGTGCCCTGAACCATGACCAGGTCAAGTAGGGTTCTGAGTGCTAATTTGAACTGGGGATGGGTGTAGACACACAGCAAGCAGACCTCCCACCCCCCAACCCCCAGTGTGCATGCCTGCGTACATGTGTGCATGCATGCGTGCATGTGTGCATGTGCAATCCCTGCCCCCAACACCTGCTACTTCTAGGATTAATGTTTATTTTACATGTAGTATTGTGATGTATTTTGGATTCTGTGTTCTAGTGTACTTGGTTTCAGTTGCCTAGTTAGATTAGAAGTTAACTTGTGGTAGGGCTCGAATAGTGTTATGCTCACACTCACTGGTCTGTGAATGTTGTTAGCCTGGTCTGACGCTGTTGCTTATTTAACTTGAATGGATACATTTATGTTCTGTTGTGCTGGAAGTCACTCTGGATAAGAGCATCTGCTGAATGCATGTAATGTAATGTAGATGTAGTGTCTGCGTAATGCCTCCTTAGCTTGTGGACCCAGAGCTGGATAACATCATCTCTCTTCCCCCACACTACAAACTAGCAGCATTCCTAAATCTACATCACTAAGAAGTCGCTGCTCCTCCAAGCATCTAGGACACTTCATTTGTTTAATTTGATAGTCAGACACAAAATTACACAACCACACAGAGCTTAACTGATAGTGGTTGCAGCTCATTTTTGCCAACTTGTGTCCCAGAACTCTCTGTCCGGTTTCATCCGGTCTGAAACCAGAGTGTTCCTGTAAGAGTGAATCTGTATTTCTTTTGCGGTAGCGGTCGAGAAGTAGGTTAAACCCTCATTTCTGTGTTTGCTGTCCTTCCTCCCCCTGCAGCAGACGGAGATTATGCAGCTGATGAATGCCTACTTCAGTGCCACGCGCCAGCAGCAGCAGGGGAGCGCCACGGAGACAGACGGCGGCCTCCGCCTCGCCCCCACCCTGCTGGAGCTCCCCTCGCACCCGGTGTAAGGTGACCCGCCCGCAACCTCCCTGCGCTCAGGACCGCTGTGACCCGCGGGACAGGCGAGCGAGCGCGGCCACAAACTCACTTCACCGTACCGTCGGGGGCGGAAGGGGGGACGCCAGACTGGAGCCGTGTCCGAGGAAACGAGGTGTTTCGGAGGGAGCCTCGGCTTGCGGCCCACGGCCCCCAGCTCCCGCTCTACGTCTCGTGGCACGTGTTCCTGTGGGGGGGGTTCTGGAGAACCCATGTGGCTCTGCCCCAGACTCCACAGAGGCTCACGTTTCCTGGAACCCCCTCAACCCCCCATTCTGCAAACCTGCCAGGAGCTCCAACCAGATGCCAAAGTCAGTCAGTCCCTTCCTGTTGGCGTCATCACGTGTGACTCTTCATTTGGAGTCAGTCGTGGTGCGTGTGGATATTGGGTGGGGGGAAAAAATCGTTTCGGCTGATGAGAGTGTGTGATACAGAAAAGAGTAGCAGAGTATGGCTAACACTGTCAAACAGAAATATCCAACCACCAAAGGCTGCATTAAGTTTATTTCCCTTCACTTTTCTGCTTATCAGAGCTCCAATCCTAGTATGTAGACCTTGATTCCATCTAGCCACAGTGCCCTTTTTCCTTAACAACTTCAAGTGTGCAGATCCATACTTTCACAGCACTGGGATTCTGTGGTTGTTGAAAAAGAAGTCGTGTGACACTCCCAACTTTTGCCCACAGAAGGTTTTTGACTGCATCAGTTCCGTTGTTTGTCCACACGAATCGTGTAAACCAAGCAATTTCGGGGTCAGTGTTTGACTATGAATATTGGTCAATTTCCTCTCTGGAAGCATAGAAATGGGCAAGCGATGTGGCCGAAAGTGAAACAAGCCGGGAAGGACTGCTGTGGCAGCAGCAGGAGCAAGTGCTGAAGGCTTGGGACAGAGTCTATTGAATATACATCAAATCCAGACCGGAGCAATAGGATAATATGATTCTGCATACCTGCCTACATACCTGTGAGCCCCTTCAGGGTCACACCTGTGACTGTAACAGAGCAACAGGATCATTCTCTACACCTTTCCCCTCCACTGCCCTAGCTCTACGTCTCCCATCTGCTGCTGTGTCACTGACAACGTTCGGATCACACAGCATTTCAGAGAAGTCAGGGTCGTCAAAGAGTAGCCAGTATTCCCACACCATGTTGACCACATGCGAGAGGATCCAAACAGAATGTGACACTACCCCTCCCCATACCAACCGCCATTCATCCGCAGCCCCTACAGCATCTGTCCTTTTTGTTACCACGGTGATTACATTTCTACATGTAATATTGCTTTTGAATTATTTAAGCTCTCCAGAAGTATGTGACATGGATTTTTTTTTACATATTTAATTTTGTATCTGTCTTTAAGATGTATTTTAATCCTTTATTTTAAAGTGTATCAGACACTTGTTTTTGAACTATGTGACTTGGATTTAAAATTTGAGAGCGCCCCCTGTTGGCAGCGTTGTTCTCTTTTTCCACCGTCATGCTGACTGCAATTATCATGCCTTTTTTTCCCCATTTCTGTTCTGGGGTAGAAGTCCAATATTTCCCCCTACACTGCCAGCCATGCGTCAGTGCCATTACCAAAGAGTGAAGGACTGTCCTGTAGGCCTTAAGAGCCCCCCAAAAAAAGTCCTGTGCCCTCATTTAGGGACCTTCAATCTCCTTTCTCCTCAAGCTCAATGTGTGGGCTCTTCGCCTGGAGGAAGAGAGCTTGCCTTTTCATGGCGCTGCCACTGTTCACCCCTTTGCTCTCTAATACAGCTGCAGGCAGCTCCTCTCTCACTGTCTTAAAGCTACGTGTGCAAGGGTAAAACAAAAGAACAGCTTTGTGTTTAACTTTTATGCTGCATGGTACTTTCTTTCTGTATGTCTGTAGTCAGTTGCACTATGTTTGTACAGGTAACTCGGATGTGCAATAATTGAAGATATGAATATGTAATAATAAAAGGCAGCACCATTGTGCCAATGACATGTTTTCATCATTGCGTGTGTCATGAGGGCAGTAATATTGTTAGTAATATATGTCTGGCCATTTATATGAATGTGGCTTGACTGGACAGGTAATATCAGCTACTTCACTACAACTGCAAGGTGAATTCCTTACACCACTGAACTCCTATGGACCAAATTAATCCTGTCTGAAATTAACAGAAACACTTTACCACTGCTTCCCCCAAGACTAAACCCCTTTGCTGATATTGCACCTTACATTTCTCCTTTGCTAAAGCATCATTAAAATGTACAAATTTTATTATTTAATGTGTTCTCATTTTTTTAAAATTACCCTGGAATATTGTCGGAGCAATATTTTCTCCTCTATAATCCAATTTTCATACTCTGAAATGTTACTTTCTGTAAGATGATTAGGTACAGCTTTTAAATACTATACATGTATTACTTTCAATTTATTATCCTTTCAACTTGACTGCCTGAGGAAGGACAATTTAACTATAATTCTACAATCAGATGTCTGGTTACCTCATTTCCTACATGACTGCAAAAGCACAGTGGCTGGACTTCCTCAGAGCCAGAATGAGATCATCACCAGTACAGCTAGTCCACCCTTTTAATCCTCAATATAATGTGGACTGATGGGAAACACTTCCTGAGGACCCCAGCAAACTCACAGGGCTGCATGTTAGTGTTGTGATTCAAAGACCGTTGCAGTCTCTTACCCATTCCTTTCTAATGTAAAAGAGCATATTTTCATCAGAGCACACCTGTCTTAACAACACAGAGTCTTCATTAAGGCCACCCATAAGAAAGTCATAGTAGCAAAATGTCAGTTTTCTGTTATAACATGGGCAAGCCTCTACCCTACACATAACACGCTGTTCAGTGGTCCGGTTATCCATACAAAAACATTTATTCAAACAATTCACAACTGATTAAGCAATGCACATTTTACATTCGCGGTGTACACAGCTGTAAACCTTTCAAAAGTGGACATTTTGTACACTGCATTTCAACAAGCAAACTGGACTAGAAGAGAAAGCTTGTAACGTCCAGTAATACACCCATGAAGAAACACACTGTAACCCCATATAAAGCAGACTGGGGTGAAAGACTGTGAACGGTTTTGCATTTTAAACAGTTCCAATGAAACAAAGCATCGGTGTACGCTACCAATAAATACAATAATGTTCCTCTTTGCAACTTCACTGTACAGACAGCCCCGTCATCATTTCCAAAATGTTTGCACACTCTCCGGTAGGCTTTCCTGTCTTCCATACTTTGTTTCTGTCTAACAGAGGAGCACCGTGGAAGCGTGATTATCGTGTGTCGGGAGGGATATATGCAGCGCACTACAGCAGGCAGTAATATAGTTGCATAGCTACTGCACTGTGAGGAGCATTCTGCAGGCTAACACATTTTGGAGAACAGCAGACTGGAATCTTATTCATGCATTTCAACACAACACAAAGGAAAAAGACACCTACCTAAAAGGCACCTAGGGTGATTCTATGAGAAAGTGAGAAGTGGAGAAAGTCTTATGTTGGACGTATCAAGCATTTACAAATCTGCTTTGTAAAGGCCATTAGCTTGTGTGCTTGGTATGTCCATCAATACACTTTCCCTGGGATACATTCTGAATGTTCAGACATTATCTGACGTCTGCACGTTTTTCAGAGAACAGCCCTTGATGCCCTTTAGGATCTTGAGCAGTAATATTGGTCAGGCATGCTTGGAAAGAATTCTGTCCACTGATGAAGCTGACTCAATTGCTGAACTCCGCAGAAACCCCTGTTCCTCACTACATCAAGAGGAAAAGTTGTTAAGAGTCACTTCTGGTATCAGACTGCTCAAAAAGTGCTCTTTTCTGTTGTTGTGTTATGTTTGTCAGTCAGTGCTGCTATCCATGGTGACCCCCATGGAACACTGTTCTCTCTCTGCTATATACTCCCCTTATCAAGGCCTTGCAGCCGTGGAGCGTGAGTGAGTGAGCAAGCCGGCACACTTTACAGCAAGCACAGCCACTGAAAACACAGCAAGCCTTCTACACGGGCTTACATTCATGTTGCCACACAGCAGACAAAATGCAGCACAGTATAAAAATAGAACAAAGAGACAAGTTCTAAGATCAGCTTCCTAAAATACCAGAGGAAACCAGGAAAATCACCGCTATTCAACAAGCTAAAAACACGTCTTTGAGTGCAGGCACTGAGTTTATAGAGGTCTGTGTGGACAGATACTGTTACGATCTGTGGTGAGGGGGAACAAATCTGCAGTGACTTCTATTGCTATGGTTTGTAGTGGGGTCACATCCATCAGTGGAAGGGCTACCTGCCTACCACAGCGAAGGGTGCGGCAAGGGTGCGAATTGGGCGAGGTGGGGATTGTCACTGCTCCTGGGAGCCCCAGGAGATGTAGTCGGGGCGCGTGGCGGCGCTGTACTCGTCGATGAGCTGCTGGACGACCTCGCGGGAGTTGTCCAGCTCGTCGGAGTTGTCCTTGAACATGTCCTCCTTGCGGAACTGCTCCAGGAAGGCCTCGCGCTTGCGCAGCTTGTCGTACTGCCGACACGTGCGTTCAAAGAGCTGCGGAGGAGAGGGAGGTGAGCCCACCGTCCTCAACACTGAGCACTGAACACACCTGACCTCCCAGCTTTCCACATCATCCTCAACACTGAACACACCTGACCTCCCAGCTTTCCACATCATCCTGAACACTAACCCCTGAACACACCTGGCCTCCCAGTTTTCAGCACCATCCTCAACACTGAGCACTTAACACCCTTAAAGTCCATTTTCCCTTAGTGTATTCCATATTGTTAGTACTGTTTTTATCTGTATAATCTTGTATAACTTTGTTTTTGTGCTGGAATCCAGTATAGAGTCCTGACACCAGGGTTGGACACCACTGCAGGGCACATCGAGCGCTCTTCATTCTGACATTTGAGGACATGCCCTCTTTTTTGCTAGCATTTTTCCTTTGTGATTTTGATGACAATACAACTCAAATAAGATGAGAATGAGGCTGTTTCTGTTGACAAAGACAGTATCAAGGGGAGTTTACCGAAGAGATGCTGGTGTGATTGGCCATCATCAGTCCACTGACACGATGGGCGGAGGGGAGGTAGGGGGACTTCCTGGACAGGGCCACCTGGATGCTGGCAGGACCCCAGGGGATGAAGTTAGCCAGTTTCCTCTCACGGATCCTCTGCAGGCTTTTGTGCACCTAACACACACATACACACACACACACAGACAATTTGGACTTTCTAGCAAATCTACCTGTCCTTCACCCACAGACCAACGGTCAGTTTGGCATCAAGCAGCAATTAGCAAGTGACATCTCAAAAGCCTGAGGTTCTTTTGGCTAAGTCAAAGTGTGGACCAATAAGAAAAAGGCACAGTGAAAGCTCTACATTAGCGATGACCCCTGTTTGAACTCCTGGGTTAGTGGACTGAGTGAGCCAGCCTACAGTGATGCCTGTCCTCTGCTCTCCGCTAAAGAAAAGCACAGGCGGACACTGCAGGCACACTGCTTACCTGTGCACGTACACCAGCCCTAGTACTACTTTCCAATGGGAATGTATCTGTGCAGGTTCTGTAAGCGCTCACCTGCGTGGGGTCCACCTCTCCCTGGATGATGTTGAGGATGGCGATGTAGCAGTGGTTGGTCTGCCGGTCCCTGCCTGTGGACACCATGACGTTTTTGGGCTGCAGCAGCCTCCTCATCACATCCAGCACCGTAGTCTTCCGCACGCTGGCCACCTACAAGGGGAGGGGGGGGACGGCCAGCAAGTACAACATCACCTGGGCAATCTCATACTTTATCTCATAGTTATTTAAATCCACCTAGTTACTGCATCAGCAGAACCTTTCTGATTCTTCTGATGGAGTAGAGTAGCGGTAAGGCACAGGGCTCATAACCAAAAGGTTGCTGGTTCAATTCCCCACTGGGGCACTGCTGGTGAACCCTTGGGCAAGGTACTTAGTGAACAATTGCCTCAGTGAATATCCAGCTGTATAAAAGTATATAGCTGTAACTGATGCAAGTCACTCTGGGTAGACAATAATGTAATCAAAGAAAGATGGCTTGAGATAGACCAGCAGAGACCAACCTCATATGTGAAACCCTCATTCTTGAGGGAAGTAACGATTTCAATAACTATATGGAGTAAAGCAATTTTAATGGTCTCACTTCATATAGACGTGGTAAAAACACAACAGTAGGCAGTGTATGTTGCTAAAAAGAATTCCTGCTTACTGATTGGTCAGTGGTGAGGGGGGTGTAGCCAGTCATGAGGAAGTGAAGGCGGGGCGTGGGAATTAGAGATGCAATCAGACCAATGAGATCATTGTTCATGTAGCCCGGGTAACGCAGCGTGGTAGTACTGGCAGACATAATGGTGGAGACCTGTAGAGGTGGAACAAACAGCAACGCCATGGTCACTTTTTGGACTTTGTCAACAGACAAATAGGAAACCAGCTATGCTGGTCTGTTCCTGAAAAACTTAATAAATACACACATAAAACCAAATTCACTTCACTAAGGTTTATTCATGATTTAGGTCATACTCCAGTACCCAAGGGTAGCCCTACTCATCTTAAACCAGTCCTTCTTTCTCCTTTATATTGTTCCCCCTTACAAAATTCCAAAAATTCAAAGCGAACTATATTTTTGGCAGCTAATCTCGCCGTTTTGCAGTTTACTGCCCTCAAAAATCAAGTTAAAAAGTACTTCATGGCACAGCTCACATTTCTGGATTCACTCGTCTGAACAAGAATGTAAGTGTAAAATCAGTATGAGGTTTGTAGGAAGGGGTGAGCACTCCACCGTCCGTGTGTTGCTGTCACTAAAGAACATGCAAGCTGAAAACACATCACAAGCTCCTACACCAATGCAGTGAAAATCACTATTTTCTCCAGTTCCTTCATATTGAGAAGTTCACTGTTGTCCATTTTATCTCAGTGAGCATGTGGTAATGGTAACAAATATTTATTTGTATATACAGCCGTTCTCCTCTTTTCTGATCCTGTGTATAAACTTGTCAGTGCCAGCAGAGAGTTAACACCAATTAGTGCATGTCTATAAAAGCAAAGCCCATCTACATAGATGTGAGTGGCTTATAAAAATGAGGAGCCAAGAGAGAAGTCTTGACTTCCAGCCTCAACAATATTCTTAAGGCTCCTTCAATCAACCACTCTTCAGAAACACACAAGCTCAATAACCAGATGCAGCAACGATTACAGCAAACACATGTCATGAATGTTCACACTAAATTGCTCAAATAGCACATTCTAAATAGCTGGTACTTTGAACTACTGAATACTGCTCAGTATTCAAGGTCCCTTAAATAGAAAGCTGAAGAAACAGCTCCTTCTTTTCAGGAGCACACCGCCTGTAATTAGATACAGACGACACATTTGGAAAACTGTTTTTCCTCCTCAAAGAATAATCTAGAACCAATGTAATAATGTAATAAAGTCACTGTACGGAATTACTCATATAATTACTAAACCTGTGAAATTCTTGGGTTTTTGCAGCTCACAACCTATTCAGATGTCTCCTTTCATGCAAGTTTTTCCAGGTAGAACTCAATGTGTGTTCAACAGCCGTTACTCTGTCTCTCGCTAAGGACCCCACATGGAGAGGAGTTGGGACTTGGACCTTGTCCCACACTAACAACTCAACATGTCCCCCACAACTGGCTAAATATGCTGAAGAAACAGACCTTGTCCCCTTTTAATGATGTCCCCTTTTAACACTGGAGGAAAATTTGGGCTCCACCCTTATTTTGGTATGGAGAACCCCCTGGAGTGACTGCTAGGCACTCACCAGCTGGTTAATCTGGGAAAAGGAGGGGTTCTGAATGTGTAGTCTGTCTGTGGCAATGCGATTCAGGGCTGTGTTGTCCAGCACCACCTAAAGAGAGAAGCAAAAAGAATGAGATACAGAGACAGAAAACTGAAGAAACACGGAAAAAGGACAAAACCAAGTCGAAAGACCAAACCACAGAGACAAACCACGAAAGAGCACAGACAAAGACAACGTCAGAACACCACTATACCAAAACAGACGGGAGACTGACCTGACAGCTACATTAATTACCATTCAAAATCCTGACAGACAGAGATACTGAGACATAAGACTGTAGCAGGGCTACAAATAATACTGGGAATTCAGTTAGCTCTTTAGCTAACAAAATAATCATTTTAAGGGCTTATGGAGGCTTAGCTTAGAGAAATGCTAAGCACTACCACACTCCTAGAAAGATCTCTGCCTAATTCAATAATCCATGTGCTATCCAGGGATTGATTTCAGTCATTAATGGAAGATCTCTGATACTCTACCACTTTTTCTTCATTAGAGATATTTACGCATGTGATAATCTATGTCCAACAAAAAAAAAATCATTAAACACTCAAATAACATTAGCTTAGTTAATAGTTGCAAAATGTCCTGCTATTAATCAAAGGTAGGGGCAGGACTCAAATTAGCCTGGAAATGAAATCAGCAGGTTAACACTACAGACTTCTTCCAGTCCTCAGATGCTTGGAAATGAGGGAGAGGGCGTCTGCGTGGCACACTGTGTGGGGGTAATTCAGCAACAGGCAGCGCGTGTAGCCAGGCAGAAAGACTCTCCTCCAGACACACGGCCCTCATGTTCCCCTCAGGAACCTGCACTCTTCTCATCTTTCTTCCAGCTTTATATGGTGATACTGTGACATCTGGTTTACGTAAGATACGCACTCCAAGGAAGCTTGCTTTCCATTACACGTACAGCATGCCCTGAGTAGAGGCGTTCTATACGTTACTGAATAACAGGAGAAGCACTGCAGGGAATTGATTATGCATTTCTTTGGTCCCTAACAGAGACACAGTCCCTTTTTTCAGATGGAACTCTAAAGAAGAATCACAGTCACAAGCTGCCTATGTTACACTGAAGGCTACGTCTGCAGGACATTGCAAGAACTTCACTGAGGTTTGATACGGCGCTAACAGGCCATACCACTCTGAACATGTCTTTTCTCGTTTGGTCCCTGAAGCTAAGCAGGGTCACTGCTGGTTAGTAGTTGGATGGAAGACAGCCTGTGAATTCCAGGTCCCTTAGGCTTTGGGGTGGCAGTGTAGCATGGTGCTAAGGAACTAAAAGGTTGCTGGTTCAATTCCCCGCTGTGACACTGCTGCTGTATCCTTGGGCAAGAAACTTAACCCGGAACTGCCTCGGCAAATTTCCAGCTTTATAAAGGGGTACCATGTAAAAAACTGTAACCTATATAAGTCGCTCTGGAAAAGAACGTCTGCTAAATGACAATAATGTAACGTATGTTATGTAACTGTGCACTGTGACCCCTTCTCAAATGCCCCGATCTATTTTAACAGCAGGGAACTCTGGTGGCTTTCCCCTTTAAGACCAGATTCACTAATCTCTCAATTTCTTTGTCTCCACTGCTCCCCCCTTCTGCAGCTGGTCAACGCAGGCACGCCGAGCTCATCGGGAGACACGCGGGAGAAGAGCGTGCAGCTGCGCTCTCCGCTCACCACGCAGTCGGCGTTCTGCGTCAGCCTCTTCAGCGTCAGCAGGGAGTTGTATGGCTGCACCACCACGTCGCTCATCTCGTCCTGGTTGGGGAACACCGAGTACGTCTGCACCAGCTTCTTGGGGTACCTGGAGGGGGGAGAGGGAATGAGGCGGGGAAGGCTCTCTGGGGAGAGCGGGGGCCCCGGGGCGCGCCGCCGCGCTCTAATTAAGGACTGCTGCCGAGGCGGCGCCCGGGCTCATTCGGGCCCCCAGCCTCCGGAGGCCAGGGTGTGTCTGCAACTGCAGCGATGTGCACTGACCTGTCATTCAGCCGCTCCAGCAGATAGGAGCCCAGACCTGATCCTGTTCCCCCTGCAATGGAGTGGCACAGCACGAAGCCCTGCAAATACAGACACCTAGCATTCAATCTACGCTGCACAAAATCTGTGCTGTTTGTGGATGAGTGCATTGGACACAAAGACAAACATCATCTCATGTGTGTCCCCTCAGTTTCTTTAAGGTATATGTGTTGTGAAAGCCAAGAATAAGCATGTTCATAGTTGTAGCCTTATTGCAGTATGAAGAAAATTTTGACACATCAAACATATATGGAGGCAATCAGAAAGACCCCTTTATCATGTGAACCAGGCAACTTAAGTTATAAACACCTGATGAACAGGTTTTGAAACATATTAATGTAATTCCAAAATGTGCAAAAAAAATACTGAGCTAATAGTAAACATTAATTTAAAAAGAATTTCACCTTTACCCCTCCCCCAGACTATCTAGCCCAAAGAGGGACTTAAGAAAATGACTCACCTCCAGACTGTCACTGCCATCCGCTTCTCTGTCAATGATGTCAAAGATGTCTTCATGGATTTTCTCCCCCTGAAATTACAATCAATGGCACATTTCAGAAACCAGTTCCTTTAGCTTCTTTTTCCACATCACAAAGTTAGCCCAGACTTAATAATTGCAGTCAACCATCAAGCTAGGATTTCAGTCACTAAGTCTCATCCAGGACTTAAAAGAGCAGAGAAACTGGTTAGTTTTGTGAATGGTGATTGGTTAAATCAACAGATACATCACATATCTGGGCCCAGTACACAGTATACAGGGTGTGTTCCTGCAAAAAGACAAAGTCTAGTCCCACTCTTTGACTCAGCCTAGTCCTGCAGGCATCTTATTGCAGCTGGGGAGGGATAGTGCTCCAGTACATTTACCTGTGAGAAGCCACTGGCCCAGTTGTTTCCAGCACCCCCTCCGTGTTCTGAGAGATAGATGTTCTCGGGGTTGTAGAGGTTGGCATAGGGGGAATTCAGGATGGAGTGAATGACTCTAGGCTCCAGGTCCAGCAGTACCGCCCGGGGGATGTAATGCTCATCGTCTGCCTGTAGGTGGAGATGTGAGGCAGGGAGAATTCTGTCTGTATCTCTTCTCTTTTTTCCACACATCAGAAAAGGGGTTCTGCAGAAAATGTGTTAGCTACACCATCTAGTGGCAACCCGGTGTAATACTACTAAAAATTAAACCTACAAACAAGAACATCAACCATTTTCAACCTCATCCTGAGCCCAAAGTTTGACTATAGATAAAACACACCATATGTAGTATAAATCTTACCATAGTGTGCTTTCTGGATTTAAGCAAGGGTCAACTACAGCATATATGACATCAGAATTACACCATATATTCTACACAGGGCCGAGAGATTTGCTCAACCTATTTTGCAACCACACATCATTACACCACCAGGTGTATATGTAGGCTTGAAAGTGGATGTAATTAGCCATTGTAACCTCCTCACAATGTGTAATGCAAGTGCATTGTGAGAAACTGAAAGAATGAGAAGTGATGGTCTAATGAAGAATGTGTGATCGGACTGACAAGAATGCAATGCAAATGCAGCCACTCTCACATGTTACTGGAGACTAACGGACAGAATATCCATCTGGGAGAGTATACTCTAACAGGTCACACTTACTTGGCTCAGTCTGCAACATACAGTTAAATCACCCACATAAAGCATAACCAGGCACACAAAAAATAAAGGAGGACACTGATAACAGATATTCTGAAGCAGAACCTGGAAGGAAAAAGTCTGAATGTGGTTTTTACATTAAAAAAAAAACACATTGCAGTGATACTGCCATGTAAAGACCACTTTAAGTAGGTATTTATGAGGAATACAAGTAGATCCGGGGGAGTCTCTCAGGGTGCTGTTGAAGGGGTCGCTGTACAACAGCACTGCACTCATGTACAGCTGTCCTTCTGACTTTACTGAGATACAGCACTGTCTTCCAGAGCTGAAATGTGCAAGATTTCACAGGGTCAATACCCTAATGCACAGCTGCATTGACAGATTCTGCAGGCTAGTTTACCACTAAGTAATGTGTGTTGTATCCATCACGTAACGCACACAGAGCGCGAAACCCGTGAACCTTTTACCTGGTAGAAAAAGACATCCTTTCGGTCCGTGCCCTCTGTGGCAAACTCTTCCACTATTCCTTCTGGACTGATGCCATGCTCTGCACACAGCTGCTTCCAGAACTCAAAGCCAACTGCGGAGAGGAGAGCACCATTACCAGCATTGCACAGAAGCTCACACACTGTGCGTGAATGACAAACATAGATCGTAATATTTAACATTGCCTCCATACTTTTAAAGCACTACTACTCATGTTTCATGAATGATTTTTTTCTTCTGGACTTCAGTACCCAGAGGAAGTGATTTCTCATTGTCCTGATCAAATGACACTCCCCAGTGGGATATCGTGGCCGTGCTGCCAAGGCCATAGTAGCCACCGCACAAGTTGGTACTTACTACAATGCATTTACACAGCTCACAATGAACACATGTAGTTATTGGCTGAAAACGATGAAATAGGCGTTCTAGACAGAACAGACCAAGACAGAAGGTGTTATGATAAGCAGTGGAGGATTTGCGACGATGTAACGTGGCATAAATTGAGGAGGAAGGTGAGGAGGAAAGCGCAAAAGTGCCACAAGGCTACTGTTGTGTGGCTGTATAAAGCTTTGTTGATTCAGCGTGGTGAACCTGTAACAACAACTACCTGCTACCCCAATTAGCGATGCAAAAAGCATATGGAAATTGATATAATGATGATTTGCTCACTTGGCCGCTATCAAGATTACATCAAATCAGTCCGATTGCCTAGCCAGACTAGATGCCTATGATTAGGTAATTAAGCATAGCTTGCTAGCAAGTAAGATGTGTTGTAGATGTCAGACTCGCTAGTAAACCAGCTGTCTGTTGTCAAAGCGTGAACAACTGAACAAAGTATCGAGACCCTTATCCAGCTAGCTAACTTAGTCTACTGATATTTCCTTTAGCAAGGACTATCAGGAATAAGCTCGCCAGGTTGTTTAAGCAGCCAGTCAACGAGCTAACTATATGGATCATGCTTCTGACGCTAGCTGGCTAGTTTCGTGCGTTGTTTCTAGATACTGTACACACACTTCAACAGCTTCCCAACCCTTCAAAGTCACTAGCTAGCCAACTTGGTTAGCCGTCTACCTAAGGTTAGCAAATCTGTCATTTACACCACTAGCTGGTGTGCTGTCTGCTTTGGTGGAGAAGATTGTGTAAACTGGGGAAATAGCTTCAGACATTGATATGTAAATATATACACTGTTATTATAAACGATATTATAAACGATAGGTTATTCTGTTGCAGATTCCCCCCACCACCACGACCAGGCCTATTTAGCTTGCCAGCTACCTAACCAGATAGCTGTTCTTTATCCCGAGGCTGAGTGTATACCAAAACCAAACTCTGAAAAAGCTCACTCTGGTTTCCACATTGCCCAAGCTGAAGTGTTATGATTTCCCGTGGCATTTTCTGTTATTCGTCCGCTGTCGTGAAAAATGCGCAGGCTGACTGGGTAACGTTGCGATCCCTGCTCCCGTTGTCTGTCATGAATGGGCAGTCTTTTTCCTCCCGCTCCGCCGTCAATACAAAACTTCGCAGTGCGCCTGCGCCAAACGGTTCTCATCTTTGCGCCGCAGATACGCGGCATTGGACGTGTGGGAGGAGCTGGATCGTCTGAACACGCCCCTTTCTTGTCATTGGTTATTGAAAATTACTACTGATATTAGATATAGATGTTGGGTATATTTTTTGTTTTGAGCAAGATATATCAAAACAAATAAAAAACAATAATCTTGCTAGCTCCACCTTCTCTTTATTCAAATTGTAGTCCCTGATCTCAGAGTTCCAACGTTACAACTCTGTTTTATAATTAATCCATCTTACAAATGTCCCAGAATTTACATCCTCAAGCCACTATGGGTCCAGCACTAGAACCAACCATCAACCAACACCTTCCCTGGCCTTCATTTTGTCCAAAAAATCCAAATCAACATATCATTTATATATAAATCAAGGACGTATTTAGATCATTATTGTTATTGTTATGGATTATGTCGTAGATACTCCCTATCAAATCCATTCAGCATTTAGCAACAACTTGTTGCGGTTTTCTTTGGGTGTGTTTCCATGTCAGGGTCTATACGTGTGGGAACAGACATGCTCCTCGACAGGGTACCTAGAACATTGTCATTTGACTGTTACTTCCGTCATAAAAGCGTGCGGTTGTCCGGTATTGCCTAGGAGTAATGCTCCTTTTTGGGCCCAAGACGCCATGCCGTGGCGTCAGTTGGGCAATAGGGCTTAACCAATGGCTGCAAGTCAAGGATCTTGGAACGTCATATTGTGCCCCCACCTAGTACAATCCGCGCATGCTCCAGTGGCGTCCGTATTTTCTGTTTATGTATGTGTCTGTGCGTGTGTATGCTTTCCTATACGAGTTTACTGAAATTTCGAATAGCGTCCACCGCCAGAATGGCAGCTGCAGCACCAAACCCAGACGACTCGAACCGGAGCGGTGGCGGCACCGGCACAGCCAGTGCCCTTGCTGCGGACGGGGACTCGGAAGAGGCCGAGGACTTCACCTCTTCCTCGCACTGCTCCGAGCTGTCTCGCCGGCAGAACGAGCAGAGGAAGCAGGGCTTGTTCTGCGATGTGACTCTGGCCTTCAGCAGCGGGGCGGCCACCGGCAGCGTGCAGACCTGCGAGTTCGCCGCTCACCGCTCCGTCCTGGCCGCGGCCACAGACTACTTCACGCCGCTCCTAGGAGGACAATTTTCGGAGTCACTGTCCGGCCGGGTGGAAATGAAGGAGTGGAGTTCCGAGATGGGGCCCGACCCAGAAACGGTGGAAAGCGTTATTCAGTATATGTATACAGGAGAAATACGGGTCAGCACCTGCAATGTACACGAAGTACTGGAGCTCGCAGACAGGTACGGACCGGGCGCAACTCTGCTAGACAGTTAGCTGTCTAAATTTGGGTTCAGCAGTGTTAGCTAGCTGTGGATTCACTTTTCTTTGCTGGGGTGTTAGATGAAATGCCTGTTGCAAGCTTGCTTGCTTCCTAGGTACGGTTATTTGCAGCTGTCTAACCATTATTGTTAAACCAATGCATTTTTTCTAACGAGTATGCGTGTTGTATGCAACATGGCTTACTAAGGAGAGCAAACCACTGACAAGAGCCAGAACAGTAATCTGTTTTGTCCATTATCAAGCTGCCAGTTATTTGAGAAGTTTCTCTGTATCCCGCATTGTTTTTCTGGTTATCTTATTTAAACTGGCAACGATAAGCAGTGTTCGGGAGTAATCGCTCTTAGGTTTTTTTTGCATTCCCGCAGGTCAGTCATTTAAATTGCTGCACTTTCTAGCTGTGTAGCTGCTTGCTACAGACCTGCTACCTGTTTGTATAAACGGAATGCTTGCTGTATTCGGAAGCATTTAATTTGATGTTGTTTTGTGTTCTGAAGTGGCAGAGGCGGGGCCAAAGAGCGGTAAACCTGTCGCAGTTTTAAACCGGCCAAACCTGAAAGCCCGTTTCCATCTGAGTGTCAATCGACCAGTGACCACCATGCAGACGGGGCAGATTTTTTTGAGATTTACAACCTACCGATTAGAGATTGCAGCCTACAGATAAAATGGCATTTATGACCGTTATTTTTGTTATTTATTCTGGAGAAAGTAATCCTATTCTTGTCTTGGGGGCACGAAGGACCCACCTTTTGTTTACCGTTGCCGTCCCAGAATTAATGTAGTCGCTTCACAAACGGACAAAGCGACAACTCACCTGAATACTGTTTGTTATTTAGTCTTGGGTTTTAAGTGGAGCATTGTCATAATTATAATTATTACAAGTATCGTAATGAAAGTATCTAATGTCCCTTAATTTTTTCTGTCATTTCCTGTAATGCATATGTAAGAGAGTAGAGGACCATTAGAGGGTATTTAACATGGTGATGGTTGACTTTGACACATAATTTTACTAGATTATTTCTTCGTTGTATCATTTTGTTCTGAGTCAGGGTCTGAAATTCCTCCATTCATTTTATGAAACTGTACATATGCAAGTCATTGGCAAGATTGCCATGTGAGGGTTGACAGAGTCCATTATTTTCTGAACTATATATTATCATTGAAATAGAATCTTCTTTCAACACTAAACAGGTTCCTGCTACTGCAGCTGAAGGACTTCTGCGGTGAGTTTCTGAAGAAGAAGCTAAACCTGACCAACTGCGTAGCAGTGCACAGTCTGGCCCACATGTACACCCTGGACCAGCTGGCCCTGCGCGCCGCAGACATGATCCGCCGCAACTTCCACAAGGTCATCCAGGACGAGGAGTTCTACACCCTGCCCTTCCACCTGGTCCGTGACTGGCTGTCAGACACCGAAATCACCGTGGACTCGGAGGAGGTGCTCTTTGAGGCCATTGTCAAGTGGGTGCAGCGGAACTCTGAGGAGCGGGGGAAGTACTTTGAGGAGCTGTTCCGCCTCCTGCGCCTGCCCCAGATCAAGCCCACCTATCTGACGCGGGTGGTCAAGACCGAGCGGCTCGTGGCCAACAACGAGGCCTGCCTCAAGCTGGTCTCGGAGGCCGTCGAGGGTCATGCCATCCGCTTCGAGAACCTCAAGTCCGCCGACCTGGAGTTCTGGTCCTCGCACCTGGCGTCCTTCCAGCCGCGCTTCGGCCAGAACATGGACGTGATCATGGTGGTGGGCGGGGTGTCGGAGGGCGGTGACTACCTGAGCGAGTGCGTGGGCTACTTCATCTACGAGGACCGCTGGGTCAACCTGCCGCACATCCACAACCACCTGGACGGCCACGCCATCGCCACCACCGAGTCGCACGTCTACGTGGCGGGCTCGATGGAGCCGGGCTTCGCCAAGACAGTGGAGCGCTACAACCCCAACCGCAACACCTGGGAGCAGGTGAGCAACCTGACCACGCGCAAGCACTCCTTCGGCCTCACCTGCATCAAGGACATCCTCTACAGCATCGGCGGCCACGGCAACTTCAGCCCGGGCTTCAAGGACGTGAGTGTGTACGAGCCGGAGCAGGACAAGTGGCACAACCTGGAGTCGGCGCCGAAGATTCTGCGGGACGTGAAGGCGGTGAGCGTTGAGGACCGCTACGTGTACGTGACGGCCCGCACGCCGGTGGACACGGACAACGACGACGGGCTGAAGACCATCACCACGCGCTACGACACCGAGAGCCGGCAGTGGCAGGACGTGGACTCGCTCCCCCTCATCGACAACTACTGCATCTTCCAGATGGCCGTGGCGGCCACCAACTTCTTCCACACCGCCTCCTGCTGCCCCAAGAGCTACTCGGTGCGGGACGAGGCGGCCCGCCAGAAGATCAGCTCGCGCATCTCCGACGAGATCCTGGAGAGCCTCCCGCCCGAGGTCACCAGCATCGAGGGGCCGGCCATCTGCTACTTCGGCGAGGACGTCTTCATCATCGGCGGCTGGAAGAACAGCGACGACGTGGACAAGCAGTACCGCAAGGAGGCCTACCGCTACTGCAGCGAGAGGAAGCGCTGGATGCTGCTGCCGCCCATGCCCCAGCCGCGGTGCCGCGCCACCGCCTGCCACGTCCGCATCCCCTACCGCTTCCTGTACGGCTGCCAGCGCTACCCCATGCCCCAGAACCTGGCGCGGCAGCGGGACCGCATGCAGCAGATGCAGCAGCTGCACCGCCGCACTCTCACCCTGCGCAGGCAGCTGCAGTCGCAGATCGAGTGCTGAGCTTCGCCTCCCGTCCAGCGGGGGGCAGCACTTACTTCGCTTCTGGCCATCATTGTCATCATCCTGCTTTACCTGCCTCAACATTTTCTGTTGCATTTTTTCAGTTGGGAATCTGTGCAGATAATGGAGATGCCTAGGTGGGTGTGTGGGAGATGGGACAGAAAAATCCTTCAGTCATCTATAGTCTATAATTATGTACAGTGACCAGCATCTGACTATGTCATGCACAGATGTTATGTATCTTTATGTACATACATATATGTTTATATGTATATATTATGTTCTTTAGTTTTATGCTTAATGTACTTATTTACTTTACTGGCAGGACCTAAATTCTTCATATCCAGACCTGCTTTAGGCAGTCACAGAAGAATCCAAATGTATTAACTTAACATTCCATCTCAAAAGTGTAGAATCTGCTGTGAGCTCACATTCCACATGACATTTACACTAAGGTGATTATTAGAGCCTATAGGTGGTAGTATGCTGATAATCTGAGCTATTGACAATGCAACTTACACCAGAATTTATAGTAGCTGTTGAAAGGCTGGTGTTTATTTCTTTGATAGCTAACAAATGACAGAACATACAGGCTACCTAATTTGTTGCTTGCCTTGATCAGACACTCTTTCATTCCCTGTGGTTTATCTGTATAGTCACTGTGTAGTCAATAGAAAGTTGCTTTCCTTACATTCCTTGAAAGAGTAAATTAGAGTAAATTTAACTTAAGATTAATCCCCCCTTGCTTGCACTTTATGTATCAATGTGTCTTATATGAGAGGTTTGTAGCGAGGGGCCTTCGGACCACCACAAATTCCTTGTGTATCCTGTGGTCAGAATATATTGTTTGGTGGGGTAAAAGTGGTACATGCTTACAAGGCATAGGAAGTAGCAAGAAGAGAAAGGAGCCACCTCTGAGCCGCACCTGCACTCAGGTGTATGCAATGCATTTGAACCTCACTTTCCTTCAAGCAGCATAATACTGTGGTTTCAAAACAAATCCATAAACATTCATTCAAATATTGTCATAAAGCTAACATTTCAAATTCAGTTTAAATGGTATGGTAACTGGACCAGAATATGCAATTGCTAGCTCATTAGTTTTATGCAAAACGACTTTTAGTGCGCCGAGATGGCACATTTTAGGTCCTACCCTAAGACAGGTCCTACCCTCACTATATTTCTACTGGAGACTCACAAAGGCACCTGTTTTGTGCATTCATCTGTCATTTACCTCAAAACAATGGAGAAAGAGAACCACTGGATGAGTGTGAAACTGAAATTATGGAGGAACTTGGATTGAGGAGGATTCACTTCTTTTCCACTGCTTCACCTTGAGTCCCGTACAGACTGTGAATGAACCATAAGCTACAGGATAAGGAGCACCACAGCTGGATTTGCTTGAACTGAACAGAGGTATGAACTTAGTACCATAAGCTTGCAAAATCCAAAATCCAGCCCAAGATCCGACCTTTGTACATGGTTTTTGGTTACACTTCTGAAAACGGTACATTCCATTTTGGCATGTTTGAACAGATTATGCTATTACCAGATGCCCTGTCCCGGGGTGACATACAGTGCTTGCGATATTGCATACACTGTGTGTATCATTACTCAATGGAGTAGTTACTGAAGTACAGCTGAAGCACTTGGGAATAGCAGCAGTTGTCCATCGGGGCCTGGTAGTCATGACCTCTAGGCCTGGAGTCTAGAATATTAACCTTGATTCCAAACACTCCATATCACCATAAGCAGAGAGACATTCCTCATTTTCCATACTGCAATGTTCATTCCTCATATGAAATCTGAATGCATAAATCTGGTCTTGTGGACCACATTACAGTACCTTGCTGTCACACAGCAAAGGATTACAATGGCACACTCCACTTAGGGTATTATTCAGTGCATTTAATTATATCTGCAGTTTACTCATTCCTACTGGTGACTTTCCATCAATAGAGAGATATACAGGGGTAGTCGTGTTTTCCCAGTTTTGATGAGTCTTAATAGTCTTTATCATTCCATTCCTATGTAACCAAGCTTTTGTCAGTGTGTTGGTATTGTCAATATGTCACATGTCATGAAAATATTGAACCCTATATGTGGAGGGTAGGATCAGGTTGTTTTTGCTGTTTGTATGGGGTATGATTGTATGAATTTACTTTGTGCTGCACATGTCTTACAATGGTCATTTAAACTGGAGATCAACAAGACTAAAGATTGGCCTTTTTACCCTGAGGCAGAGGAGTGTCATGTCAGACCTGCTCTGAGCCCCAGTCTGTTCCAATTCAGTCACAAGCTTGATGGGCAAGGTTGTTCTGCTTGTTACAGACTATCAAGAGAAAAGGATCAGGATCAGAAAAGGATTCAGATCCTGCTTTGGCCAAATTTTGTATTTCTGGGTGACCTTTGATATAGGAGAGTATAGAAAAGGAGTTGTTCTGCACTGTAATATTTATCGACAGTAAATTCTGTGATAAACTTGGCTTAGCTTATTGGCTCATACATGCATAATGAATATTCCTCAATTATGAGACAATCCAAGAATAAAATGTTGTAGTGTGAGTAGATATAATCATGTGCACTGAAAGAATGAGAACATCATATAGTGAAGAAGCAGTGAATACCTTTGCACTGTGCACCCTAAGTAAGAACGCAAAATGATTGCAGGTTCTTTGACTTTGTGGTGTTTTGTCCATATGAATTCAGAATGATCATGTGAAGTAGACAGGCTTCACATATGGACAAATGGCATACTTAGAGGAGCTTTTGCTTTTGGAAATGTTTGAATACATACCCCACACTGTGTTCAGAGGTGTCTTGCCAAGGCAATAAGTTGGCCATAAAAGTCATAGGCCATAGTCCTGCTCGTGGTTAGTTTCTGCAGAATAGCAGAGAAATGTATGACATGGGAAATGTGTGTTTGGTCTGGGAGCACTCTGACTCATAAACGCACAGCTGCTAGAGCCCTGTTCCTGCGCTTTTGTCATGGTACAGAAATTATAAAAGAAAAAAATATATGTATTTTTCTTTGCATGTGACATCTGCCATCATAGTAATACAGTAGGGAAATATGCTGTGATTGCTATCATTTGCAATAAATTTTTATGTAAATATAAATATATCATTGGTCATTTTATCTTTTCAGGTTTTTTCTTTTTCAATGTTATCATGAATACGGGGCAGCACCCATGAATAAGGTGGAGTTATTGGGGGGTTGAATGTATATTACTGTAACCAACTGCTGTTATACTGCCTCATATCTAGTGTGCAGTGCATTACATTTGCTTAGAGAACGCTTAGAAGAGCGATTTACATATCTTACACTGTTTGCATATTATCCATCTATACAGCGGGAAATTTAGTGACACTATTTGGGGAAGTACCTTCCCCAAGGGTACAAAAGCATTGGCCTTCTTGGGAATCAGACTGGTTACCCTTGGGTTATGAGCCCTGCTTTTAGTGAAGTTGCCTCTTCAGAACTACACCTTTGACATGTCTATAGTCCCCTGCATTCTGTTAAGAGAACAGAACAAAGGGGTCATGTGCAAAACTGGGCATGACATTGCCCAGACCAACAGACCCTCAGGGGCAGCTTTTACAAAGAATGCCGTCAAATCAGTGAACGCCAGGACACATGGCTAACACAATGTAGAAGAAAGCATGTTTGAAAATGTACTGCCTGAGACATATTTATAACCAGAGCTGTCACTGAGCGTACTCGCTGCTCTAAACTAAACGAAACCAAGAAATGCAGCTGTTTATCTCAGTTCACGGAAATTCACTCCTACAGCACGAAATGCACACATGACCTCCCGACTGGTACACAGTTCATTTATTTGGGTGCATTAATGCAGTGTGTGCATAGGGCACCGGCGTCCGGATGGGGGACAGCCAGAGCTCGTCCTGGGGGGGGCGGGCTACACGGTGTCCCGCGGGGCGGCGTAGTGGCTCATGTTGGGCAGCCCGGCCACCACGCAGCAGCTGAGGGCGCTGCGGAAGAAGCCCATGTTGTGGATGTTGCTCCACTCGTCGGTCCTCTCGTCATAGCACTCCGCGTAGAACGTGGTGGTGAAGCCGTTGAAGCCGCCCACCACGAACAGCCGGTTGTCCAGGACCTCGATGCCGGAGTTGCTGCGGGCAGTGGTCATGTCGGGCACCGCGCGCCAGGAGTTGGTCAGCGGGTCATAGGCGTCAACGCTCCGAAGGCGGTTGACCCCATCAAAACCACCCACCTGTTAAAGGTCAAAGATTATACGTGCAGTAAAGGAATGGACAGGACTTACAATTCAGAGGCTGTAAAGCGCATATTTCAGATCCTTTCAAAGATACGGAGCATTTATATTTTGTATTGCATTGCTTTCCCACATGTATATTTAAGTATCATATAAAATTGATTACAGGCAGCAATCTGTGTATAAAATTTGATTGACAAATATTGTAGATGGCTATAATTTTCCCCATCCATTTCTGTAACAAGTGCACAATCCCCCTTTGTAATGTGTGAGAAAACCTGCTCTACTTTGAGTGCTTACCACAAAGACCTCCCCCCCATACACAGTGACCCCAACTCCGCTGCGCCGACTGCTCATAGGGGTGATCATGGTCCACTGGTTGGTCTGGGGGGTGTAGAACTCTGCAGTGAAGAGACAGTCTTCTCCATTGAAGCCCCCACAGATGTATACCTGCATTGAAGCAGACACTTGTAAAATACAAGTCACAGTTAAAAGTGTTCATATGCCCCAAGCATTTTGTGAGGGGCTCAGACATGAAAATTTGCTACAAATTAGGTGATACCACAAAGGTATCAACCAAAAAGCCACTGACCCCCACCCCCACCATCCCAACCCAATAATGATAATGTCTTGTATTACAATATGATTATCTGATGTGGAAATTTGGACAGTCACCCAGCACTGATAAAGCTGTCGGTGACATTGCAAGAATAAACCTCATTGGCTGCCCCTCCCAGCAGCCCCACCTTGCCATGCAGCATGGTAGCGCTGGCGTCGCTCCTGTGCTCGTGCATGGGCGCGATGAAGCTCCACTGGTTGGTCTCCGGGTTGTAGCGCTCGGCCGAGTTGAGGCGGACGTATCCGTCGAAGCCGCCCATGGCGTAGATTTGGCCGTCCAGCTCGGTGACGCTGACGAAGCAGCGGCAGCAGTGCATGGGCGCCGCCTCGTGCCAGGTGAGCGTCGCGGGGTCGAACTTGCGCACGCTGCTGAAGTACTCCATGTTGTCCCGGCCCCCGATGCAGTACACAAATCCGTTCAGGAAGACGGCCCCGTGGTAGGCGCGCGGGCTCTCCTCGTGACTCACGTTGACCCAGCAGTTGGCCCGCATGTCGTAGGACTCGATGGCGTTGGTGGGGTTGCTGCCGCTCCAGCCCCCGATGGCCAGCAGAACGGCATGGGGCAGGCGGGGGCGCCTCAGCGGGCTGCTCTGGGCGTGCTTGGCGGACTTGCTTGTGTTGTAGCTGCACCGGGCCCTCATGGCGTTAATGATTATGGGCTTGCACTCATTGCTGTCCTTCACCACTGAGTTGTCCTTCACGTTGTTCATAATGAAGTCAGCGCTCATCAAGCCCATCCGTACCTGGAAGGACAGACCTGGGTGTCATAAGAGTGCTGGTGGAAATTTACAGTTAAGCCTAACTAATTGTATGATTGCACGCCTCAAAGAATTGGATGAGGTTCATCTGTCTCTTTTATTTGTTATTAATTGTTATTATTAGTGGCCTGTGTTTTTCACAAAATTTTCACACTTTGGCACATGAGTGTTGGAATTCACTGACATTCACTGGCATTTAGCAGATGCTCTTATCCAGAGCAACTTATATCGGTTACAATAATTTACAATGTTATCCATTTATACAGCTGGATATTTACTAAGGCAATTGTTGGTCCAAGGGTACAGCAGCAGTACCCCAGCAGGGAAATGAACCGGCAACCTTTTCGTTACAAGTTATGCTTCTTAACCACTATGCTACACTGCCGCCACCATTTTTTTAGACTCATAAATAAGTAAACTGCCTTTAGTTGGTATCCAAGGTTCATAGAAAATAGAAGTACTTAATATTGTTTAATTAGTATTTCTTTATCCTCTACAGGGTTATGGCTTGTTTATTTATATAAATATTCTTGGTTACCTTAGGCAGCAGCATGGAGATGCAGGGTTTCCGTTCTTTAGGTGAGTGAGAGATCCAGTGCAAGACCAGGTCAAACACCACATCCTCATGCTTAATGTTGAGGTCGTCCCTCTCGATGATGTCACAGAGCTGGTTCAGCGAGAGCTCCAGGAACTCCTCGGAGGTGCGCCCGATCTCCTCAAAGTTGTGGAGGATGAAACGGAAGGCGCGGTGCCGCAGGTCGGGACAGAAGTAGGTGTCGGTGAACTTCCAGATGCCAATGCAGTTCTGAGGGCAAAGCTGGGCTTCCAGGAAGTCGCAGCAGGTCTGCACTATTCCCACGACGCAAAACTGGTCGGCAGCCTGCAGGAGCTGCTCCACATTGTCCTCGGTGACCGGTACATGCTGTGTGTAAGCGTACTCGATGATAAGCTGCATCATGTCCGGTGACACCCCAGGGATGCTGTACGTCACCTTCTCTGCAGTGTTCCAGCCACCAGTGAAGAGGGTGCTGTAGGGGGATCATAAACATGTCTCCATGGTAGGTTCCCCTGAATCATGACTGTCAACAGAGGTTATACTAGGATTCTAGAGGAGGTGGAATTACCCTTTGTTGTAACATGGGTCTATATTGCACGATCATATCTTTTGATTTGTATTTTTTTACTGCAAAATGACTCAGAGATAAAATTGCATAAGTATGCTTACTCTCCTCTTGGGATAGCAAAGTCCCAAATGAGGAAAAGCGATAACAATCAGAAAGATCTCTTGGAACATAGATGGTTAATTGCTAATTCTGAATCTTTTGAGCTTTTTTTTCTCCTGCATGACCCATAAAATATTTATCATGGATCTATTCTATTCTATCAAAATATCAATAAAAATAAGAATATTAAAAGTATCAAAACATCAAAAAAATTCCTAGTACTTTTCCATATGACATGTCAAATCTAAGAAATGTTGGAACAATTTTGTTAGACTGTCAATGCATACAGCACAATACCTTTCTGCCCTCTGTCCTAATCTGTGATGCATATAACTGCCACTTGTGTCTGAGAACTTCAAAGTTCATATACAGAAGTCCAAGCAGCCAACTGTCTTAGGTAACTGACCTAAGTGCAGGCAAGAAGCCAGTGTTCCATGTTCTTTTACAGGTGCAGAACATGTGATTAAGTGATGTGTGAGTGTATATATATCATCAGTATATTCATCATTCAGTAAATTCATGTCTGGAGAACAGCTTTTCTATCTATCATCAGTGCCACTGTCTCACCGGAAATAAGAGCTGCAGGCACACAGTATGGCCTTGTGCGCTTTGAACTCTGTGCCATTGACATCGATGACCACATCACAGAGCTTGCCCTCCAGCCGAAGCTTGTTGAAGACAGTGAAGTCAATGGTGCTCCTTGTCAGCTCCATTCCACCTCTGAAAGTTGAGGGAGTAAGACAAGGTCTTATTTCACAAGGACCACATTTTGCAAGGGATTTTTCAATAAACACCTGAACGAAACATTTCAAGCGTTTCGGGCTTTTGCCAATTGCAAAATGCATCTATGTATTGACCTCTTATTAATCGTTTACGTAGTCGTGGAAGTGCCCTACTTCTCTGACGCTCTAGAACATTTAATTATTACATCACGGTGCAACATCTGACATAACATTATTAAATGTTGTCATGGTAACCCTCCATATCAGCACCATTACATCTACACGTTTCTTATTTAATTTAGCACACGTATCCAGAACAACCTAAACGATGTGAGTACATTTACATTTTTGTCCGATCAAGAGCGACTTACAAGACGTGAGTACATTTACATTTTTGACATCCTGCAGTCGCTCCCATAAAAAGCGACTCCCAAAGTTACAAAGTGCACTATAAAGTGTATCCAACAAAATGGCACGGAACATTACGTAACATCGTAAGGACCCCACCACCACATGTGAACAGGCGCTGGTGCCACAGTGCCAAGACCACAAGCGCTACACAATATACCCGACAGAAGTACTGTAGGCCTACCATTCCAACGCAATGTACCCTGGAAGCACATACCCATGCCATTTAATATATCGAGGCTTTTTCAACAAAATCTTGCGTGCGCATCATTTTTAAATTGAATTAATAAGGTCAGCTAACTAGCCTACAAGTTTTTCAGTTATTTTTGTTTTGGGATGTGTAGTTACATGCATCAGTTTCAGTAGTTGTAGACATTTAGGTAGTTTGATTAAAAAGCAGTGAACTGTGTTCATCGGAAGAACTGCGTAACTTTTCTCGGTTTTCTGAATAAAACATCTGGCAAATATATAGTATCTTCTTGAGGTGGACGAAATGGGCGGAACTTTTCTTTAGCAAGGTTAGTTGTTTGACGGGGCACACGCAGCTAAGGATCCGAAACTTACGCAAGTGAAGGTTTGCAGGGATTTTGTTCAGTAGCGCAAGCGTCTCTGCCTGGTGGTTCACGTGTTCACTGAAAGTGTATTTTTAATGAGAAACGTGTATTTGCTTGGTAGCTGAATCTCAAAATTCTGAAAAAATGGTAAGTTTTGTAATTCCAGTTTGATTCCTGGATAGTAATAACTAGCCAGCTAGCTAGCTTGTCAAGCAGATCGAATGTCATTGTCAGTCCCAAGACGGATCATGTCCCAATTCCCTTCTTAGGTTGTTAGATAACTAACGTTATCTATTATTAAACTCATTTTTCCTTCGACGAAGTGATTAACCAAACCAATAATTTTATTTGCCAGTAAGATCGCTTTGAAGGTAGACAACATATAGCTACGTTGTGTAGGCTACGCATTTTTCGTAGCTATTCTAGCTAACGTTAGCTGGCTAGTATATTCATTGCAGCAATGCACCAAGTTAGGATGCTGACTACCTAAGTGCATTGTGGAACAGTTCTTTGTAGACTTTACTAGGTATGCAGATTGGATTCTATCAACTAGTTAATGATAGCTACAAAGCACACTGTAATATTGAAGCCATAACGTTAAAGTTTTATCGATGTGACACAATGGATAGCTAGTCTAGCTAGCCAGCCAGCTACATTCATAAGGGCAACGCTGCCAGGATTTCTCAAACAACTAGCTAGGAAGCGAAGTTCTGACTGCTTAAATTCAGATGAAAATGACATGTTGTTTTGCAGCGCAGCACGACTTGCTATTTAAAATGACATGATTTGTTGCACATGTTCGCCAATATGATCGCCTGCGTCACGCCCACCTCTTCCGTCAAGCCACAGTAGTGTGTGTTGTTTTACATCTATCGGCTTCTGAATCATTTAAGATGAATACTTATCGGTATTGCTTATTTGTTTAAGAGCCATCATCTGTTTTTAGCTGTATTTTTAGAACTCCAATACTGATTTGTATATGGTCCCTAAACGAAAAAGTGCTGTTGTCAGACGGGTTCCTGTCTTGAGGGCACAACATTTCTAAACTATTTTAATCCTAGTAGAGGCTTAAAATGGAAATGGAAACGGCCACGTTTTTAAGGGATAACAGTTTGGTCGTGTCTTAGAACTGCTCCCCCAAAGCTCTCCCCAGAAGAAAGCATTTCAGTTAATACATGTTGCCATGCCAGTCTGGTGTTATGAACAGACGCATGCCTCTTGTGCCAGTGCGTTTCAATTCAATTGAACAAGCCAAACACAATGATGTTGAATGCTTTAAACTGTAGCCTATTTTTACACACATACACACACACGTATATAATGTATGTACAGCACTCCTGAAATGTGTCTTTGAATATTTTTGTGTAGTTACAAATCAGCTAGCATCAACAAAAATATAATGGCATACATTTTAAATAGTGATTTCAAGTACTAGAAAAAACAGTACAAGGGGGGGAAAAAACATTTGATGTGGATGCCATGATGCATAAAGTATGTGATGCATTCCTCTTAGTCAATGATTTGTTGTGGCTCTCTTAATAAAGATAATATCACAGAGAATTTCACAGGAGGCAGTATGCAGCAAGTTACTGCAAGTATTACCTGAATAAAGAGTCAAAGCTGTAGAAGGAAAAGAGATATGATATGATGTAAACAAAGTGTTTACAGTGTGCACATAATGCACATTTTGCCTAGAACAAACATGGATATGTTTGCAGTTTTTGCTCCTGCATGTTTGCCCAGTCTCGCCTTGTGCAGCCTCCTGTGACATCAGGCGCACAAAGATCCAGCAGTACAGGTGAATATACTAAGAGCCCATATACAGTAAAGTGTGACATCAGAGTCAGTCAGCTTGATGCTGAAGAGCAGGGTCACAGGGCGGTTATGCAATCAAAGCTGTTACCCGAGTTGTTTAACAGCAAGCAGCTGTGTTCAGTCACTGCATAGTAAATTCATACTATGCCGATTGGTAGTTAAGTCATTGATGTCGATGTCGATTGGTAGTTAAGTCATTGATGTCTTCTGCTGTTGGATTTCCTGCTGTTCAGAGCTACGTGGGCCTGACCTCTGCCTGAGGGGAATGCCTAATACAGCTGGCTGAAAGGACTGAGCAGCCTAATAACAAAAGAGGCAACAGCAGTTGTGGTGAAGTTACTACAGTAATGAAATGAGCAACAAAACCAATTTAATTACATACAGATGCTGTATTCCACAGTTTTTGCATCAAAGAAATTTAAAATGCTCTTTTTTATTTTATAAGATCTAGGTTTTATTCAATATAAGCCTCTCGAATAATGAACAATAACATTTAAACGTGAATGTGGAAGAGCACACACGCTGCTTGTCTGCTGTTTGTAACTGTGCAGTTGTTGCCCCCACAGGGTTTGCAAATGCTTGCTTTACAATGAAAGATTAGGTGATTTAAACTAGCATTTAATGTTCTTAAGTTAGATAAGGTGTCATAGAGGCATAGACAGCAGCATGGTCAAGGCACTTGCAATGACCTGATATCCCCCAGTAAATATGTCAATATTTGTTGGCTTTTATCTTACTATTGATGTATGTAATGATACATGTTTTGGGAACACATGGAACATCCTTTAGTTGGACCAATTACCTGGACTTAGAGATCAGCTGAAAGTTACCTTCTACCAAAAAATCTAATTGGGATCAGTAAGTAATACCGTTATGCATAGCACCTTGTTCGATCTAATAGGGCTTTCCAGAAAAATGTCTTTATATCTGCAACTCACTTGCAGTCACAGGAAGGCAAGTGGCTGTTTTTATATAAACTTCAGCCACTCCTTATCCTGCAGGGGGATTATTTTAGTTTCTGAATATAACTAACAGCTCTGTTTTTGTGTTATTGGAACTGTAATAACACTGTTGATACTGTGCTAAGGACAAGGCATATAAATGGAACTCACATTGTAAATTTGCTGTGATTTTGTTCTTGTTGTGTTATTGATTTACCAGTATAGAATTATGATAAATATTTATTTAGTTTTTTTTTTATTTTTGTCAAATGACATAAACTTTGTCATCCATTTTTTGCAGTGTGCTGCTAGGTCTGTGTCTTGTGACTTCCTCTCCCCTTGCCTCTTCACAGATCCCTGAGCTATCCAGGCCCTCTGTGTACATGAGGGACCCCAGGAGGGTGGAGGAGATCATCAAGGCCATGAAGCAGGCGGGTCCCAGTACCATGCAGGTACCTGCAGTGGCCTCCTGCAGAGAGGGTCACACATAGTACATACACACACAGCCCCATCACTGCACAGGTAACTGAATTTACCTGGGTGGACAGGGACGTTTAAAGCCCAGGCTCTAGTTTTGTATCTGCCTTCCATCTCACAAGTAATGGATATGGAATTTGTGCAGAAGTGAAAGCATGGTGAAAGTAGGGTCCCATGGCCATGCTGCAGATAGTGCCCTGTGTCGTTAAAGCATGCTTTAAACCACCGAAATCTTACCATTGTTTTACGACCTCATCTAGATCTTGCAAAGGGGGCAAAACAAGTCAATTTAGGTCAGTTAGAAGCTGTTTATGGTAGGGGATTTGAATGTGGGCAGAGCTAAAGTGCTTTAGTCATGTGTGCAGCAGCCTGTGGCTTGAGGCTTGCCTTGCAACCAAACTCCATCCTACCAACCTGGCATTCTGTCAGAAGGCTTAATGTAAATGAAGAAACCTGGGAGTAATACACACCTCCAGCCTGTACTTTTTGATTTACAAAATGTTAAGTCACATGGAGATTTGTATGTTTTTAAAGTGTCAGTTGAGTAAAAAAAAACATGCAGTAAGGCCACTACCTCAGTGATGAATATTGCCTCACGTTTCCACATTTTTGCATGCCATTTAACATCAGTCATGTTTTTTTTATCACCAATACTAATGCAGTGTTACTTGAGTGTGCTGACATAGTCTCTCCCTTCTCAGGTGATCTCTGACTTTGATATGACCCTCACTAGGTTTGCATACAATGGGAAGCGTTGCCCTACCTGCCACAGTAAGTAGAGGAGCAGCGTTTGCACGCAGTGGGAGTGGGGGGATTTCCCAGCTGGCATCAGCATGTCCTTCCTCATCACCAACTCTTCATATAAATTGTGCTTGTTGCCTGCATGCTCTCTCAGTTTGAGAGGTATATGCTCAGAGAATGATTATCACAAAAAATAATTACAGCGGAAGTTTATAACAAGGATCCATGCATCCACATGAGACAATCACGTAGCTCATTTTGATGTCAATGGTGAATTTTATTAATTTCACTCCCGCTCCACTGAGTATTTTCTATTTTCACTGAATACCAACATTACCAGTGTCATCATTTTGGGTAAAAGTTATGAATGCAGTTTATTTTGGGACTATTTTTGAGAAAATGGCTTGGAACCCTGTTTTAGCATGTATTTTTATTTGAAATATATAGATATACATATAAAGATAATTCTTATTCTGGTCATTGTCACATTATTGAGCTGTTCAAAGCAAATCCAAAAGTCACAACTCAGATGATAAATGTATAAATAAATTAAATAATTTGTATCTGGAGAATAGAGAATCATCAGATGTGATATTAGACCTGGTGTGGTGTCACACAGATTATTGTGCTATTTGCAGATTACTTTCCACTTCTGTTATTTATCCATTTGTAAGTCCAGGTTGCTGATTTGTTGTCTGTGTTCTGTGTGTTATGATGCAGATATCCTGGAAAACAGCAAGCTGATCAGTCAAGAATGCAGGGACAAGGTGAGGACCCTCTATTGCAAAATTCCTTTAGAAAGGAGTCAAGGCTTCCAAATGGTGTTGGGAATAGAGCACAACAATGGCAAGACTAGCAGCAGCAATAATTTGATAGCATTAGGATGGATAACAGCCTTCTATGGCTGTCTGTGCCTCTCAGGGCATGGGATGACCATTGACAGACCTGAGAAAAGTGGAGACTTACTTGTTGTTGTCGATACCTCATTTATGTCACCGGTGTAGTTCGGGCTGTTCTGTCAGAAGAGGCTGACTGTATGTTCCCCCGGCCCTGCAGCTGGAGGACCTGCTGAACACGTACTACCCCATCGAGATCGACAGCAGCCGTTCGGTGGAGGAGAAGCTGCCTCTTATGGTGGAGTGGTGAGCTCTGAGCTCTGGGAGGCTGCTAGTGCTGTTCACCACGCCACAGAGACGCTGTACAGCCACATGTTGTGTCTCTCACGCAGGTGGACCAAAGCCCATGACCTCCTCGTCCAGCAGAAGATTCGAAAGGACTTGCTCACCCTTGTGGTCAGGGAGTCTGACGCCATGCTCAGGTAAAAAGCACATGCCGTTGGAAGGGCAGTACCATATAATCTATACATTAGCATGCATGGATGTTATGGTAATATGCAATGATCAAGTGATAAGAAATATCATCAGCTTCCATGGCAATACCAAATGAGTTTCAGATTGTTTCAAAGTCTCACATTCTTCAAATTGTTTCAAAACCAGATTGTTTCAAAGTATGAATTCCTACAAACCCTTATGGATTAAGCTTCAGGAGTATGAGTACTATTTTGAGTGCTGCATGGTTACCGATAGTGTGAGGAGAATGGGGGGGTGATATTGGCAAAGACTGTGTTGCTCCACAGGGAGGGCTACCGGGTGTTCTTCGACCAGCTGCAAGAGCACAGCATCCCTCTGCTCATCTTCTCGGCTGGCGTTGGGGATGTGCTGGAGGAGGTCATCCGACAGGCCGGCGTCTTCCACCCCAACGTCAAGATCTTCTCCAATTACATGGACTTTGACGAGAACGTGAGTCCAACTGGGGATGCCAGCAGGTGTATCCAAACACATCTCTCCCACCTCCAGCACTGAGTTACTTACCTGGGTTCAACATGATTTACAGATAGGTCTCCATAAATACATCAATGAGTCATGCAGCATGTAGTGAAGAAAAATCTCAAAGGGGCCCTAGGAATGTCCCCTGAAAAAGTAGTTTAACACCACAGGTATTAACAGAAAATGTTCCCCGCCTTGTAAAGTGCATAGTGGGACAAACCAATGAATTTCTGATTCCTTGGACCATTCTTAGAAACTGAGGATTTAAATGGAGCAGTCATGTAATGATTAGGGAATTGGGCTTGTAAGCAGAAAGTTGTAGCTTTGAATTCCAGGCTGGATACTACTGTGTATGTAGTGTGCATAATTTGTAAATTGTAAGTTATGAATGCCATCTCTCTGCAGTGCACAGTGCTTAAGTCCAGAGTTTACTACCACCGCTGTGAAGCCAAATGAAATGATACATCCCTCAGATCTCCTTGTGATTGGCTCCTGTCGTCATGCACAGGGTGCCCTTCGTGCCTTCAAAGGTCAACTCATTCACATCTACAACAAGCGGGAGGGGGCGCTGCTCAATTCGGGCCACTTCCAGGAGCTCAAGGCTCGGCACAATGTCCTGCTGCTGGGGGACTCGCTGGGAGACCTCACCATGGCTGACGGCGTGTACAGCATGGAGAACATCCTCAAGATCGGCTACCTCAACGACAAGGTACTTCAGCGACAAGGGCAACAGAGGCCTGTTGGTAAACTGGTTAGGCTGTAGTTTTTCGATTCAGAATGATTTTTTTTATTTATCTATGCAAGTGGTTAAAACACATACAATTTTCAAATATCATGGAGCTGGGAGGCCAAAGAGAACTGACTGCATTGCTACTTGTGATTTCTGTTATAGAGACAATAATCAAGGCCTGTTTTATGAATAGAAAACAAAACTTAACCCTATAAATAAGGGAATGCTGGCTACTATTTATGCTCTGTATTCTACTGTTTGGAGAAACCTAGTCAACAGTCATAACCTGTTGTTCCAACAGGTGCAGGAGCGGAAGGAGTCCTACCTGAATGCGTATGACATTGTGCTGCAGCAGGATGAGACTATGGACGTGGCCAATGCCATCCTGCTCTACATGACGAGCAGCCACTGAGCCGGGGGTGGGGTGCTAGAGACCGGCGGGGCCTGAGGGATGGTGAAGGGTATTTCCAATCGCAAATAAGTGTTTCTGGCTGGTGGTAGGCAACGAATCAATTTAAACAAAACAGGCCTGTTTTTGGTTGCTTTCTTCATCTCAGTGACAGCCCTCCGATTCATTGAACCAATGCTGGACTGTGTGTTTCATCAGATTCAATGTTTCATGCATGTGTTGCTGGGTGTGCATCTCTCAGGGCTATCGTGGGAAGTGGAAGTTTCCAACCCCTGATTGCCAACGGTGTTTCCCCACCCTCCTGTCTAAGGTGTTCATGATTGTAACAGGGTATGGATTTTCGCAACTCAAAGATCAACAAAACAAAGATAAACTCATTCACAGAAGGGCACAAGTGCAAGTGGAGATCACTCTGCTTCAGTCCTGTACTCTTCATTACACAGAAAATCCACTCCATTGTCCAGTCTAGGGCCCAAACAAGCAGTGGGTATGAGTGGAACTGACTTACATGCAACAAGAAATCTCTTCATCCTAGCGAGTGTTCCCTGCACAGCTCAGAGAAAAGCCTTCTTTTGTTTCTTGTTTTTATTTTATGAAGGCAATAACACAGTTGCCAGATTGTATTTCTTATAATAGAAGGTTGTAGGTTAGTGATGCTGCCACACCTTTTTAAAGTGTATCTGTTTAGCAGTGCTAGACACTTCACATTGTGTCAAGCCACTGAACCACACAGGAAAGTAGCTGCACTTGACTTGCTTGACATTGTGACAGTAGAATGGGTAGAATTTGTTTCAACAGGAAAGGCCAGTCTTTCGTAGTGTTTCACTTGTAGTTTTGCAGTTTGTTTTTCTGCTGTGATGCTGCACTGTGTATAGGTCTTTGACCTTAGGTGTTTCTAAAGTGTGCATGCTGGCCCATGCCTGTGTTTCCTTGTCATTTAATTTCTGTGGACACTTCATTTTAGGAAAATTAAGAGGTGAGGAGTTGGCAGTGTGCTTTATGGCCTTATGAAAATACGTTGCTTGACTATCAACCAATTTAAGGGAAATGAATGTCTATCATCGGATGATTGTTTTGTGGCTAGTAATTACAGTGGTAATTTACTAATTTTGAAATAAGCTGAGCAGGTGCAACATGATTGTAATAAACTAAAACTCACAACAAGGCTAAAATGGTACAGTATTACAGACAGACAGTCTGCATTTGAACTGCAGGTGTACTATACTAAATACTAAAAATTAAAAGTGTACTATGTGACTTTTCTACTCTCCTGATTTTGCAGTAGAGACCATAAGAAGGAAATCATTTTTACCCCATTCAAATCTCACGGACACAAGATTCTTAGATGCAATAAATAAAATAAATAAAAAATGCTTAGATGTACTTTTCTATTGTTTAACCTTAAAAAATGAATGACCAAAACATGATGGGGAACCCTGAGCAAAGTTGAAAAGGGTAATCAAGGCAAGTGATTATCATGTAATTGCTAGCTTCCTAAGCAGAATCTTAAATATTTTTCAACAATATTTAGCATTTTTTCTGATTCTTTTTAATGGCTAGCAAGCTCCAGTTGATGCTACAGCATGTACTGTTGCTGGTTAGATGGCTATCAATGTTTTATGTACCAATCCAACATCCAGTGTGCCGTCTTCTCATCAGTTTAGCGGTTCAAGTCTGCTTTTATCCCTCTCCAAAATGCACCTTGAGGTTTTGTGCTTGTCCTTCCTCACCCACTCATATAATTCAGTCTTGACTTCTTTATGCAGGAGCACCTGCGTATCTCAGACTACTGCTGTCCACCATTTTCCGTGTGTACTGGCAATTATTGCAAAATGTGCTAAAATGTGGATAGTATACCTTCAACAATAGGGTAAGTACTGTTATTGCCCAGTATGGGTGTGTATTGTCAGGTGCTGCAATTTGGAAGAAAAATGCCTCATTTTTGGTGGAAGTAGATTATGCAGGTGAGCACTGTACGTCAGGGTTGGGCAACCTGTGGCATTAGGGCCTATGCAGCACTTACAGCTTCATGTGTGGCCCTGTGAGTGTGAGGGATTTCTAATCATAGCATTAATCCAATTCAAAATAGGTTGTTTCTTATAAATGGGAGCAATGCCATGATTAAAAATGTTATTGTTGGGTCATGTGAAATATGTAAAATGCTGTTATGTGAGGTTGCTCTTGAGAAAAGTGTTCAGGTGATCCCTGTTATCATCACAGAAGCACAAAATAGTTGAACTGCAATGTGGGTTTTGCATAAGCCATTCCATCAGCTTTCCCTCATGTGAAGGGTAAAATAAAACATTTAGCTTATAATGGATACATGGATGATGAATACATGGTAGTTCTCATTGTAGTACAATAAATTAATCTGGCACTACATCTTCAGATGCTTTTTACTGTGACCTCTGGATAATGAGACTGGTGAATTTACTGCCTATTCTGGGTCAGGCTTGCCACCCCTGCTATATATTGGCTACATTCCACTAGTCCCTCTGTATCCAGTATGGATGGTGTGATCTCATCAGCTGCTGTTTCTTGCGATATGTGTGCTGTATACATTGGAAGGACATTTAGGTGTCAGTGGTGCATGTATACATAGGCAGCTGCCAGGAATAAAAAGAACAGCCTTATAATCATGGTCTATAAGACATGACTTTGTAGGGAGAGTAGATTTTGTCAATAAAATTGGAAGCTGTATTTAGGTGTTATGATACCATCCAAGGGTCCAACCTCAGTCAGCAGAGGTTGTTACTCCCACTGTTGTTAGGTGAATTACTGAAATTTGTCTGTAATTTTTGTAATCGAGGGCTTTTGTGCATCACTCGTCCCTTACCCCCCTAATCAGTCCATCCATCTATGTTTTAGAGCTGTATTTAAGCTAGGGAGAATATGTGTAGATTGTCCTCCTTACTGCTCATGTGATTAGCAATCTGATCATTAAAGGAAGCTGGTTTATGTATTTTTAAAAACACACGGAGAACATTTAGTGCCTTTTTGTTTTGCCTATGGATTCTATAATTTGACGTAATGGTTAACATTTTGAAAATAATACCAATGAAATGTTTGAAAGTTGTATTAATCATCAGCTTTAATCTTGTTAACAGTTTTCTTGTCCCAGTTGCATGTATTACAAAAACGTCACACTTGTTTTGAAGTAAAAGGTAGCAAAATCGCAATATTTGGTTGATATTGTAACAAAAACTGTGTAATTACTACTTGAATTCTAGTCTCTTCAGTTTTAGTTTGTTGAAGTAATTCTTTCTTTTTTTATTATCACAATGATCTAACTGTGAACAAAAAAAAATCCATCAGTGGCAACATTTTAACATTCAAAAGTCAAATTCAGTTTTCCCCCAGTAAATGGGACATCGCTTATGTATTGCATTTTCTTTCAAGGGGGCAAAGCACTAAATGTAATAGATTTCATTCATTTTAATAATGTGAAGTAATGGAGACAACATCCCAGCATGATTATGTCCAAACACTTGCATCTGAAATCCATGTAAATTTTTATTTTCACCCTATCTAGAATAAAATTGAACAGCATGTAAAAATGTCTTGGTTTTAGTTTTTTGACATGGTCTCTGATCTAAGCTGAAAGCAGGAAATAAGATCTTTGACAATATAACCAATTGCACACCTATTAATGGACTTTATGGAATTAATGGAAAAAAAGATGGAAACCTTCACCTCCGTATTCACCATGTATGTCCATTTATTTGCTTCTGTTTGTCACACTCATGAATCATACATTTTATGATGAAAAACTGAACCGTTTGCTTCACCTTCTGTATGTATGTGTCCAAAGAAATTAAAAGATAACTACAGCAATGAATATAAGCTTCAAGATGCATGAGCTCTTGTAGGCTGGGTCTCTTGGTGAACCGTACCATCATAAGAATATTCAATTCAGTAAAATAAAGTAGCCAGCAGGTTTTTTTTTTAAATAAAACAGCTGTTTATTCTGTGTTAAAGAACACAATGGAAGGCACTTTGAGGTTTTTTTCTTATATTGCACAAAATACCCACACTAAATGTACATCCCAATTTTTACACCATTTTTATGGCTAGAGGAGACTGACAGAACCATGCACACCTTCAGCAATCTCAAGTCCACAACAATTACCTCCTGAAAAGACAACCTATGAAACAGACTACAAAGCTGTTCCAATGCCAGCATACTAAAGCAATAAACCGAAAATAAATCTCAAGGCTTTTTTTCAACCAAAAAAAGATAACTGACATTTCACAAAGCAGAGCTGCCTTGAATGACAGTGGTTTTAGTGTTATGAATTAACTCATAAAATCAGCTTCTGTGGGCAAATATTAGATCCAGAGTGCTTTGAAAAGTATTGAAGACATTCCTGAAATCCAGCCCTGGTCTGGGACAACCGAGGCGGTGACTTGAAAGAGGAAGTGATTTACTGCAGTGCAGAGCACTCGGAACAGCAGAGGCAGTACAATTCATTGAGTTGAGTGATGTAATGCAGTCAGGGGAATATCTGATCCTGCAGATGCTTCATTGAGGGAATGAATGGGTCCTTTGTATCGTTTTGCTTTTTTCTTTAACCCAAAAAACAAGCTAAAAACATATTTCAGGAAGAGGATGTTTAGCAGTACAGTGGAACTTCCAGCTTGTGTTGAGCCCTCCCATAATTATTCAAGAACCATCTACTTTTTGCTGTCTGTTGTGTATACTCAGCAACTTAGAAAAAATACTGTATATTAACAACAACTTTGAAAAGTCTGAAGTGCAGCAACTAAATGAATATAGTGAAGACATTTGCCAATGGTTCAAACTGTAAAATTGGAAGTGAAAGCCAATTTTCTTCAGTACGGTAGAATGGTTTTAAGAAATTAATGTAATTTCATTTAAAAATATATTTTTCTTATCAGAAAGAATAAATATATCTTGTCAATAGAAATCTGTGGTGAGGAATCTGTGGTGAGGCAGGGCATCAACTGATTGGTGGCTCTGGATGGCGACTGAGCAGATATGGACATCACATTTATGTCTGTCCCTCGCTTGCCGTCCGTGTGTCTGTGTCACCTCGTGTCTCCTTCACAGTTCATCGTGCCGTACCTCTCCATCGTCCACCTTCAGCTTCAGCTCGTCGGGAACAATCTTGCCGTCGCTGTTTTGATCCTGGTTGGTGAACATGTCTTTGATGATGACCTCAGGGTCCTGGCCTGGCCGCAGGCGACCTTTGCCCTCCGCCACCTGGATCTTGATGAAGGTGGAGAACTGAAAAGAGGGAAGGAGGTCGAGAGTGTGTTCTTGATGAAAATGGGATGAAATGGATACCTGAACAGACTAACGACAGGCCCATAACAGACTAAACTTTTGCTTTTTTTTTCAGACTCCCTTGTCCTTGTCCACATTTGGCTGGGAGGTGACCCAGAATGGGGTGTCACTAACCTCCTCCAGGGGCACCTCGCTGTCATTGTTCATATCCATAGCCTGGAAGATTTTCTTTGGACTCTCACTCAGCCACACAAAATTGAATCCATCCGGCACCCCCTTCTGGAGGTCAATCAGCTCCAGCTCAAAGAGCAGCACTGCACTGCCAGGCACACCACCTCCTGCAGGGGGGTGGGAGGGGGGGTCACACTGGTTATCAAGATAGCTACACACACCAAATGACGATACTAATGCAAAAACAACTACAACTGTATGCTTTATGCTATTTTAGCATCAGTTGTTAGCTTGATTGCCATTCACTGTGTTACTAGCCATTGAGTGCTCATTTTCTTCCTGTTCTGTCACTCCTGTGATACAGATTTAAAGTTCCTAATGACCATGCAATGTTGTAGTGGTAACAAGTATCTGCCTAACATAAGGAGTAATAATGATGATAACAATTATCTCTGAATTATCACCTCCACTCTCTCCATGGCCCAGGTGGGGTGGCACTATGACCACCCTCCTCTCGCCCACGCACATGCCCTGCAGGCCCATGTCCAGCCCCTCGATCACCCTGTTGGCCCCCAGGACCGTCTCCTGGGGTTTGTCATAGTCGTTCCTGCACAGCATAAAGAGGTGACATGTCAGACTTACGTTAAAACACATAGCATAGCAGTTCTCTCTGGCAGCTGAATCTTTTATAATGTATTGATAACCAACTTTCATGATCTACCATGATCTTATAAGAACACTGTAACATAAACATTCTTTATGCCAAATGAAAGCCTGTCATATGCTATGTCACCAACCACATCCTAAGTGACATTACCAGTGCAGATATTCTTATTAGGTACTATATGTTAATGTTACTTATTACTGTATGGATTGTACCATAGCATATCGACAGTCTATATGAGCTGGTATGGGCATTTATGTTTGACCCTTCAATAGAAAGTGTTTTCTTTTGTTTTATGTAATTAACAACCATCCTAATGAAGAAGATATGAAATATTCTTACTGCAAAGGAACTTTAATGTAATTCTCAATCAGTGCAACAGAGTCAAGATGTCTGTCTGCTCCAGAGTTTAAAAGCCTCATTTCAGGCTGTTTCTCTTGTGGCCTTTCTAAACTGGTTGGCCATTTGTGTTATGGATATGGAAGTTTGGCCTGATATATTCAGCCAAGTCAGCAGTCGGCTGTGACTCCGTGAGATGGGGGCGGGGTGTCTGCGCACGGGGCAGGGCGCTCACGAGGAGTAGAGCAGCGTGCCGTCCAGCAGGGAGCAGTTGTAGTGGTACTGGATCAGGTCGTTGGCAGCGGTCGTCAAGTTGCACTCCTCCGGCTTGTGGGTGATCCTGATGTCCACCTGGTCGCTGGGGTTGTGGAGGTCGATGACGTGGATGTCGAAGACGAGCACGGCCGAGCCGGGGATGGCGCCCCCTGGTGCCAGGAGGGGAGGGGAGGTTGGGAAGGGGAAAATCAGGGACGGGGTCAGTGAGCAGCAGTGACTATGCAAGGGAATTAGTGCATCACACACAAGGAGAGCTGAACCTTTCTTCCTCTTCCTCCTTCTTCCTCTGCATGATCTCTTGAAATCTTGCTTTTTTGCTTATATTCCAATAGATGGGAGCCACGTTTTCTTCTTTCAGCATACAGTACCAGTAAAAAGTTTGGAAACAACTTTTATTCTTTATTGTTACTATTTTCCACATTTAGGAATAATAGTAAAGACATCAGAACTATGAAATAACACAAATGGACCTTGATTCTTCAAAGAAGCCAAAGAAGCCAAAAAATTTTTTTTAATTTTTTTTGAAAGAAATGCATACATAGACAAATCTAAATAGTGAAATAAGCGTAAGTCTTAAGATCAAAATGTCTTTGAATGCATCTTTCCCATTCTTCATCTTCAACTTAATCTAGTGTGTCCAAACTTTTGACTGGTACTGTACGAGCACTAAAATTCTGGTCTCGACTGTCCTCAACTCCACACTTCCTCTGTTCATCTCTCCTCCTCCACATCCAACCCCTCCCACAGACTGACCGTTTCCGTTTTCCCCATAGGCCAGGTGGGGGGGCATGGTGATGCGCCTCTTCTCCCCGATGCACACCCCCTGCAGGGCCTTGTCCATCCCTGCGATCACGTAGCCCATGCCCACATACGTGTTGTAGGTGCTGTTCCTCTGGTAGCTGCAGTGAAAGGGGGGTGAGTCATTATGCGGTCATGTCATTCAGTTTCAGGTCATCACTGGCGGCAGTGTAGCAATGTAACCATAGTGGTTAAGAAGCAGGATTCATCACCGAAAGGCTGCAGGTTCGATTCCCCGCTGGGGCACTGCTGTTGTACCCTTGGGCAAAGTACTTAACCGACAATTGCCTCAGCTAAGACCCAGCTGTGTAAATGGATAACATTGTAAAAAAAAACTGTGACCGATGTAAGTCACTCTGAATAAGAGCGGCTGCTAAATGCCAATAATGTAATGTAATGCAATCATTGCTCTTAAGGGAACCACCCTTGTGCAACACTTTCTAGCATGGAAAATGAACAACCATAGGAGAGACTGGAGAGCTTGGGACAATTTGGACTGAAGGGAATAGAGAAGGGGTGAAAGATAAAGTACTGCAGATAAAGATAAAGAACTGCAGAACATGTACAGCCGAAGAGCGGACTGCGTTTGTACTGAGAGGGGAAGACATTCTTACAGAGCAAAAGGAGGAGTGAGGACCTCTCATTTCTCCTCAACATTTCCTTCCCATGCACTCTACCTTCTCATGCACGGGTGATTCACCTAGAGTCAAAGGGGGTGCCGTCCAGGAATGTGCCGTTATAGTGGTAGCGGATGAAGTCACCAACCACTGCCTTGCGTGTGCAGGGCTCCGGAACTTCCTGGTTTTCCACAGTGACGTCATCCTTGGGGTTGTGCAGGTCTACCAGGAGGACATCAAACACCAAGCTGGCCTGAGGAGGGATCACCGTGCCTGGGGGGAGGTGGGAATTTGAGAGGCTCAGTTAATACTGCTTACAGCAGCAGTAAAGCTAGTAATACTCCATACTAACACCACACTTGAAGAACTATGATCCTTCAGATATTAGCAATCATTTTCAATGTTCTGCTAATAAAGTACTGGGATCATAGGTGGTTCACATTCCTTTTAAAATGGCTGTAATGAAGGAATGATGAGTTTTATGGGATGAAAACTAGACACCCTTGTAGCATTCCAAGACTAAGCTTAGCCATCACTGTCCCCGTACCCACTCATATCTGTGCACTGCTTTGTGTTCTACACAGTGTTGAAGATGAAGTGGGCAGTTGCAGTTGATACAGTTGAACATGCTGCTTATCTCACAGTACATAGGACTGGAATAGCTTCCAGTCTCTCACAGTAGAGTGGCCTTTCCCCACCTCCTGGTGTGGACACTCACAACATGTGCTAAGTTACTGGTTGGTCTGAACAAATGAATGCTCTGAGATGCTGGGGACAGCAGTAACTGTGGATACCATATCCCTTCTCTCCGTAGGCCAGGAAGGGTGGGATGGTGATGATCCGCTTCTCTCCCACGCACATGCCCAGAAGACCCTCATCCATCCCCTTGATGAGTTCACCTTGCCCAACATATGTGTCATACGTCTGCTTCTTCGTATAGCTATAAGGGCATAGTTCAGACACACACACATACATACACATGGATTACATCCACAGGCAACATTACTTTGGGTCTTACTTCTACTAATGGGACACCTAATTAGTCACTATAACCAATAAATAATTTCATGACAGACTACCACAGCATCAGTGATGACTATACAATAGGCTTGTGCATTAATTCCTTTGACAATAAAATAGTTGCTTTATTCAAGAACAATGTAACCTCTGTATTCACCCACTTCTCCTTGACCTTCCCAGTGGCATACCACAAAACCCTAGGCACCCCCGTAAAGTTCAGTAGGGGGCCCTTTGCAGGTTGAGCTTTTACTTCTCCCTTCACAAGCGACACACAGTTACGATACACTGTGTCCCTTGCATGCTCATCCCACCAGTGGTCCTTCCCCCATCCCTCCCTCATCATTCTGTTTCAGCCCCTCCCCATCCCTTGCTGATTTCTCTACACCCACCTGGAGTCAAACGGGGTGCCATCCAGCAGGGTGCCGTTGTAGTGGTACCGGATGAAGTCAGTGGCCTCCACGGTGCGCCGACAGACCTGCGGCTTACTGACTGTGAGCATCTCCACCTTGTCGTCCGGGTTCCATATGTCCAGCAGAATCAAGTCAAACACCAGCGTGGCGTCTGGGGGAATCACGTTACCTAAGAAAGGAAGACCCATATCTAGCCTTGCTGACCAGCCAATTGTGACGCTTGACTCTCTCTTCCAGTTGATAACTGTGCACTTAACTGAAATATGTATGCACAGACTACTGCTAATTGTATTGAAAGGAACAGCTCATTACCAAGTAATCCCTTATGTTTAACCAATCATAATCATGTGAAGGTGTGGCCTCATCACTTGTTGAATGTATAACCATAAATGCAAGGTGGTGCCCAATTCGTAAGTGCATGGATACCTGTATAACTTTTGATACAGTGATAGAGCAGTGACATGAGCAATGATGCCTATATTTGTTCATGCAGGTATATAACATATAGGAATATGTTTCTCTTGGCACAATTTTAAGACCAGGCTGTTGTAAGGGGTTTCACTTGACAAAGTTAAATATATAAGATGCATAAGCCATGTACAGCTACCTCAGAATCATGCCGCTGGAACATTATGTGTCTCTGGTCGGCAGACATTGAATGCAAACAGTAAACATTATATTTGTATATATAGCTGATTGACAAAGATACACTGCAGTGTTTATTAGGGTGGCAATGTGAAGTACAGTAGTATATATAAACCACCAGTATATGTGAACCACAAGGTTGTAAATATAAAAGTCCAGGAGGGACATTACAGACAAAGGCTCCATTCCCTTTACCTGGCCGACCTGAGTGCGGCTGTATGAAGTTGCAGATCATTGCCTGACTGTGAAAGGTGGAAAGGATGGAGGCGAAGGGGTGGCACCTGCTCCGAGGCTTCCGTAGGCCAGGTGTGGGGGGACCGTCAGCTTCCTGCGCTCGTTGACGCACATGCCCTGGATGCCACGGTCTATTCCAGTGAGTAGCCGACCCAGTCCCACCTGCCCTATGAAAGCAGGGACCGCGGTCATGGCTGCCACAACAGGGGACAACAGAAAGGGAGAGAGGAACTGAAACACCGATTACAATGAAAGGCACCCGCTCATAAATCCACACAGCACATCCTTATGGGAGCAGCTTCTTAACAGTATTACAATATTATTAGTTAATAATATTACAGCTTCTCAACCATATGAAATAAATTTCACATACACTGGAGTCAATAAATTACATTTAGGAATTATAGGTACTGTTATTACATGTTATTCTCAGCAACAATATAACTCTAGGATGCGGTGTGGAGTAGCAGATAAATATTTATAACCGCAAAGTTATGGGTTTGAATCCTGACTGAAGTACTTGAAATCTTGAGCACCGAAATCCACCTAAATGGCGTCAGAATATACAGTAATGGATAATATGTAAACTGCCCTAAAATGCCCAGGATACGAGTGGCTGCTAAACACACAAGTAATGCGTACATGTACAAGTGGTTTTCATCACGAGTACCTATTATTATATAGTATAGTGTCTGTGTTTTCCCTAAGCCAACGTTAGAGTGGCCGGTTAAATGGAAGCGCCTACTACTGCAACTATCATGCGGTTAAAACGTAGAGCGCACAGTGGACTACATCATATATTACACAGTTACACCCCCTTACGGAATTACTGCAGAAAAGGCCAGGTTAATATTCATGAGATTAACATCATATAAACAGGCTGCTGAGAAGATGGGTTCAGTCCCAATATTTATAGAAAATGTTAACCATGACTATGCACATGTTTCGAATTAATTTATAATAGCTCACTCAGGCTACTGTAAGATAACGATTTCATTTACAATAGACTATTTTCTAGTTAAATTCACACCCCCTCACATAATTGTGCATTTCTGTTATTTTACTGTCTCGTGAATGTGTAACAAGGTATGGGCTCAATATATTGTTGCTGAGAAGATGACCCCGTTTCAAACGGGACTTTTCCATGACACGTCTACGCATACTTCTGCACAGGGCGGACTGGCGTTGAAAATTTTAAAATGTCGTCCAGATCAATCTGGCAGGCGCTTCTACGTTCTAGCAATGAAAGCGGTGATGTTTATCGCCGTTTCTCGGTCATACAACTTGATTGAACGAATTACCAAAAAGCTGTCACCTGTGTGGCATAGGCTACAGTTGCATGTCGCACAAAGAATGGCCACATAACATGCTCAGTTCGTTGCAGAAGATGCGCTCAACACATAACGTGCATGCTACGTAAAAACGTTACCTCGAGTCGAACTTCTTTCCGTCCGTGAACGTGCCGTTGTAGTGATAACGGATATAATCTCCTGTTTGAACTTCCCTTGGACAAACTCTGGGGATGTAATAGCGATCAATGACCACGTCCTCTAATGGACTGGGGTTACATCCCACATACACTCCCGTCAAACAAAGAAAGACCAAAGCAAACTTCCCTTCCATCTTAAACTGCTGTGTCGATGGTACTTTTTGTCGATCAAACGAGCTGAATCAGAGGCTAGCTACATCTACTTGAAACTTTTTGCGACCTCTCAGCAGCCCCTAGCTATCAGCTGTAGGCTACGTTGCTGCAGAGAAGTGCGTATCTTCGCGAAAATATCCCGCATTCATTTCAAACAAGGGGGGGGCACATCAATATCTCCACGCCCCCAATTTCTCAGATTCTGTAAACGTGTTCAAGTGGCCTTCGGCTAACTGCATGTTGAATCTAGCCGTCTTAGTTTTGAGGGCGGAACTATTCCTTTTGGAGTCTGGAACTTTATTTGTCTGACTTGAAAAACGTATTTTCTGCTATGAACTTAGGTGCATCACATCTGTTAAGCAACAGCGAAGTGCTTTATTTGATTTAATTGTATATACACATATTTGCTGAAGCAGATGCTCGTTAACACCCAGTTGGATTTTACAGGAAGCCCCGGTACCGAACTGTGCAACAGGGTCCTAAAGCTTGGGCTGTATCCCACCAAAAAGTCCATAAATCCAGCTAGAATCTACGCTGAGCGGAGCCTTTGGTTTTTCATGGTAGAACACGGCCTTTTTTGGCATGCAGGCATTTTGCAATGTAGGCTAATTAATGCAAATAGCAATATCAATTCTTTCTTACAGCGTATTTTCAACCAATAAAAACATAAACTATTTATTGGCACATTGGAAAGTGTCATTCTTACTTGGAATTGTGAAGTTAGACTCCAAAATTAAATGTGTGAGGCTCGAAACTTTTGAACCTATTGTCATATCCACAGAGACTTAGCCTTTACCACCAAATAGTTATTGTTTCAAACGAATTAATTCCATACTGCATCTCTAGTTTTTTGGTGGACAACGGGGAGCCTTTAACGATAGGCTACTGAAGTGTCCGAATAGCTACTGGAGCAGCACATGCAGTTAAGTGTCACTCTCAGTGGCCACGGGGCACAGTATATTCTCGTGATATGGTGATATCCCACCTTGCAGTCTCCGCATTCAATTGCTTGTTGCTTGCAAATGCCTGTAGAAACGACTGCATACTACGTATTATTATTATTATTATTATTATTATTATTATTATTATTATTATTATTATTATTATTATTATTATTATTATTATTATTATTGTTGTTGTTGTTTTAAAGCTTGACAGACTTGACTACTTAAGGTTCTTATGTATCATCAGACAATCTGGTTGCATTTCACCGTTTTCTTAGTTCATAAAATATGTTAGTTGTTTACGTTGTCAATTTAGGTACAGTCATTACGCTGTACTAAAATATAAACAGGTTTACACTGTAAATTAACTATTTCTGTAGAATCAACTGTACTCGCTATAGCCTCGCATTCTGTGGCCTACTCTGTCCGCAGCGGTAGCTTGCAGGCTTTATGACCCGGGGAAATCCCTAACCTGAGTGATTGCGGCGGACTGACTTCTGTCCAACACTCCAGAAGATCTCGACCCAAACTTCCGCCTCCCCTCCTCTGATTCCATTCAACACACGAACTATTATACGTGCAGACAGACATGAACATCTTTTGAGAGTGCTCAACTTGGAGGAGAACACGGGAGAGTAGCGGAACATGGCCCCGAACACCCTATCCGTTAAAAGAGCCCTGCTTCCGTTCCTTGTGTGGACGGCGTTAGTAGCTGTGGTGGTAGACGGGCAGTATGAGAAATACAGTTTCAAGAGCTTTCCGCAAAGTGATCTCATGCCCCTTGAATCTGCCTACGGATATGCGTTGGAGCAGTACGCCGCGCAAAACTGGAGGGACAGCATCAAATACTTGGAGCTAAGTTTGCGTTTGCACCGGCTCCTGAAAGACAGCGAGGCTTTTTGTAACCAGAACTGCAGCCATGTCAGCCGAGACCACGACCCCCTTTATGCCGATAACAGTCTCAGGATTCTGCGGCACGTCTTACTCCGGGCATCCTGCATCAAAAAGTGCAAGGTGAACTTTCCCGTGTTCAAGATGTCCTATCCCAGGAGGGACATCTTGGACGCGTTCGAGAAAAGGGTACCCTACCGTTATATACAATTCGCATATTACCAGGTGAGAATGTCCTTATAGTTAAGTTGTATCTTTTGCTTGCTTTATTTGCTTTAATTTCGGTAAAACATCGCTACAGAAGTTGTTTATTATTACTCCAGTATAGCGGTAAAATACCTACTTTTGGGACAGAAAAGGAGCGCTTCACAGCTAATCAGACCAGCAGTTAGTCAGGTATTTAAAAAACGCTCGTGGCGTTCTGGCAGTACCTTTCAGTTGCTTTTATACCCATTGCATTATTCAGTGGTTTTCCATGAGGAACCTTTCAAAGCTGTCAATGTCCAAAGACAAGAAGGCCTGTTGCTGCTACATAAAAGCCGTATTTGTGCACTCATAAACTGTTTTAAACTTTATAGTAAACCTAATTTATATAGCCTACAAGCTTTGACTTAATCAGAATCACAATAGCGTCTATCTAAAAAAATCCCCCTCACCCAGTTCATTACGCTAAGACATCAGGAGCTGCGTTATCTACGATTACGTGAGCATAATCTGTTCTTTTCGCAACACTACGTGTTATTGCTTGTATGGATACATTTTGATTTGTTACCTACTGTGCACATTACTAATGAGACGTTTTGAGAGACTCAAAATGACTTTGCCCGGCTTTTCCTTATTTTCTTCATAAGCATGAATGAGCAAGCGGCCGTGTGGAAATCTCTGCTCCACAAGATTACATTTTTCCGTGACTCGCTGTAGCCCTCTAGCCGAGAGCGGTGAAGGCGCTGCTGGGAGCCGCAGCTGCCACGTCCCCCAAAATATCCCCAGGTCTATAAACACTGCATGCCCCTTTCTCGAACAATCGTTCATTTTTCCCTACCTCAGAATCGCACGTATGAGGCAGATTCTTTGTCTAAGAACTGCGCCCAAAGGCTAGTGTGAGAAAACGGGTCATATGGACGTGGGCATTTCTCATTCATTTCAACTGCGTTAACCCAAGAGCTAAAATTTGATTATATTAGATCATGTAAATTGGATGATCAGGGAAAATTTGTTAGAAATGCTATGGCCCGACATGACCCTTTATATTTATTACTTTTCAACTTGTGAGTGCGATCGCTGAATATAAATTCGCTGAATAGCTTGTCGCCCATTCATCCGATCGTCATACTGTGATAACCTCAGCCTTTAAGTTAGAAAGCTGCACTGTGGTGTCCTGATTAGACCTATAAACCTAAGTTCAGCGAAGTTCAGTTCGATATGTAGAACTCTCACTGGGAAATACAATATAAAGGTGGGCCGGGTCTCCCAAGCCAAGTAGCTCATTCACTTCTGTTTAGCGTATTTTCATTTACAATTGTTTTTAATAAGAGTAGATCCACTTATCTGATCATTTGTTAAAAGGCCACACTGATTTTTGTAACACCGGGAAAGCTCATTGCACACTGTACACCTCCATCCCCTCAGACTGAATTTTCCACATTGAATGTCAGATGAGCCAGTAGCCCTGGTTATTTTTGTTTGTTTGTAATTTTGCTCCTGATTTGACAGCCATTCATCTAGATGAGCAGTTGGGTCACAGCGAGTCACACCCCAGGACAGGAGCTTCATACCCCCCTGCACAGTTACAGCCCCTGGTTGCCAAGGGTTACGTTAACGGATCTGTTTTTCAGGGTGGGCACTGGGTTAGAGGTCTGGTAAGGATTCCTGACCCTCAGCTGGAAGTTAAACCCCGTTAGAGCCGGTCTAAACCTGTGTCTACACTACACATGCTATGTCACCCCCATGCTCTCCAGGGCTGGAAGGTGTGGGTGGTCAGTGGCACATTCAGCTGGGCTAACAACAGCACAGGGACCAGGATATGAGAAGACCAGTTTGGCTTACTGTATGGCCAGAAAGAGAACTAACCTTATACTGCCAGCTTTATGCCGTGAACAAAAAAGGAAAAATGGGAAAGTCACTTCCCAAAAGGAAAAATTATAATGCAGATAATTAATTTGATCAAACCTCTTGACTAAAATTTATAGTATGTGATTGCAGCTGTTTCTAAATATTTTACATATATGGTGGCATGTTGGAGCCCAACTCCAGCACCTCTCTGAGGTCCTGCCCAACAATGATTATGGTGTAACAGTGAGATTAAGCATCCTTCATTCTCTGTGCTCTCAAAACTAAACCAGAGTTGTGATTCATGGTCCTGATTGGTCCTGTTGAGATCCTGCCATGGTACGAGCACAGAGAGATGCCTCACATTGGACCACTGTGTGCTACTGCATGGCATCGCTCACCGTGTCCACGTTCCTCTCTCTCTGCAGTTAAACAACCTGGAGCGGGCCGTGTCTGCCGCCCACACCTTCCTGCAGAAGAACCCCACTGACCCCTACATTACCAAGAACATGAACTACTACAAGACCCTGTTCGACCTGGAGGAGTATCTCATCGACCATGAGGAGCGGCCCTACGAGGTGGGTGTGGCTGAGAAAATCCACCCAAATGCAGACCCGAGTGGGTGTACAGGGTGCAGAAGCCCTGCTGTGAGTAGCTTGTCACAGAGGAAAAAGGGGCCGGCATTGCATGGACTGAAGACTTGCTGATGGTTCTCTAATAGGTTAATATTCAGTCAGTGTTGCTCCTAGTTGTTACTAGTTAGTCAATGAAAAACAGACTTCAGAAGTCTTCAACTGAGGTGAAAGAAACGCTATGTGAATTTCAGTACAGTATGTCTGGTTCTGATTAAAACACAGGCATGGCAATGGTATTTGTGCTCATTCTTCCACAGCTCTCCCCTTTTGTTTGCCTGGTGTGTTTGCAGCCTGTTCTCTTGTGCTCTAGGGTGTTTTCCTGAAAGCAGTGAAGCTCTTCAACGCAGGCGATTTCAGCAGCAGTGCCAGGGACATGGAGCAGGCAGCCAGCGAGTTCTTTAAGGCCTATGACCTCTGTCTGGCGGGTTGCGAGGGGACCTATGAAATTGCAGAGACCAAAGATTTTTACGCTTCCTTGGCAGGTGAGTGTGGGCCACTCTGTCTCTGTGTCACGCTGCATGACCACCTCCACCTCCAGCTTTAGGCCAGGTCAGCAGCCAGGCTGATCCTCAGGACATTAGGGGCAGGGGGATCAGCTGGTGGTGTTTGCTTAAAATCTGTACTTTCATTCATTGTCCGATTAGTGCCTGCAGTATTCTGGGATTTTAATCAGCGATCTAATTTTTTTGTGAATACTTAGCATTCGAATTGATTGGCTCAGAGGTATTGCACTGATGTGCCTGCCCTATTGAGATTGCCACTGCAGTTAGAGTGTTTTGAAGATCAGTCCGTGCGCAACAAATCCATGTGCAAGTATTTCAAAGAAAGGAGGTCTTGCTAGTTGCAAACATTAGCATAAATTACTTGGCATGCAAAAAAAACGGCTAACTGCTTCCTGATTTCATACCCTTCCCTGTCTCCCAGATCTCTACAGAGAAGCTCTGAAGTGTAAAGTGCAATGTGAGGAGAATCTGACGCCCAACGTAGGGGGGTTCTTTGTCGAAAAGTTTGTGGCAACCATGTATCACTACCTGCAGTTTGCCTACTATAAGTGTAAGTTGTGTGGAGAATGTTTTCTAACATGCAACTCTACCCGTTTGCACTGATCCACTTTAGCTGTAGGTTAGCTATACCTGAGATGAGCAGGGGGCTATTCCATTGCAAACTGACAAAGGCTGTATATCAGTGCACATATACTAGCACTGGCACTCAAAAGCTCTTTCAGTATCCCCTTTGTAGCGGTGGTGCAGTTTGTCTTTTTCATTTGACATTATGTTCATCTTCCATAATTGATTTCACTGCCCTTTCGCTTTTCTGTTTGCTTTCATTATTTTTATGACTGTGAAGAATGATGTATTCACATTTGTCCTCAAGTGAAGCTGTTTCTCCTGAATGAATGTCTGTCACACTGTAGATGAATCATCTTGTGTTCTCTGCACAGTGAACGATGTGCGCAACGCGGCCCCCTGCGCAGCCAGCTATATGCTCTTTGACCCCGACGACCAGGTCATGCGGCAGAACATGGTGTATTACCGCTTCTACCGTGAGCAGTGGGGCCTAGAGGAGGGCCACTTCAAGCCCCGCCCGGTGAGTGTCTGCCAAACGCACCCCCAGTGTGGTCACTGCTCCATGCTTTTCGGCTTATTTCATGTCCTCTGTTTAATAGCCATGCTAAATTTGTGAAGCGTCCTCTGGTAAGTGACTGCGAAGGGGGTCTTTAATGAAGGTAGAAGATCTGAATGATGAATGGTGAAATGAAGAATATGGTGAAAAGCCCCAGTTCTTTAAAACCGAGGACCCAGGTGCTTTAAAATGATTTTACAGCAACACAGGCTTTATCATGGCATGCAAAGTGATCTGGGGTATTTCAAAGAGTTTCAGGGCTGGAGGAATTGCTTCCTGTTTAAGGTTCCCTGTCCCTTTAGACAGCCAAGTCTCACTGGGACAATCCCCTCTTTGTAAGGCTGGGCAGTGAGCTGAACTTCCCAAATGTTGCTTTGGGGACAGGATTTTCAGTGTCAGGTTCGCACTGGTCTTTATCAGGGGTGAGTGACGCAGGGCTCTGTCCACATATGTTCGGTCCCTGCAGCCTCAATCAGAGCAGTGAATCACTAGAGAGTAATATGGATGTGCCCACCAGGCCAGCTTGCTTTTCAGTCTTAGGATGCCTGTGTGTCCCTCCCACTCAGGACCACACACGTTGGTTACACCCTGTCCGTTTTGGCCCTGATGTGGTAACATGAGCTTCCCATAGCAGAGTCACTTACCATCTTCAGCTGCAGAGCAAAGACCCACCTCTTCAGGCTGCGTCTTAATTCCCCTACCTTTAATGCTGAAATCTTCTTGTTTACTGCACAGAATTGTTGGTAGTGTCATAGGAAATGTGGGAGAACAATCAGAATGCAAGTTTGATGATGCTAATTTACTGCTTGGAGCAACATTCAGATCCTCCATAGAAATCAATTAAAAAGGAGAGCTCAAAATGGCTTCAGTAATTTTCTTGCAGTCAACATAGCAATTAAAGCCACCAGAATCCCTCTGTTTGCTTGCGGTCATGGTTTTAGCATTCCCAGCTTAACTACTACTGTGACTGCAGTGTCAGCCAACATCACATAGATATTGAATTTGACGAAGTGGCAATTTCAGCTGACGAGCAATCCCACTCACACTTCACTCTTGGTTTCTCTTCCACCAACTCTTACAACACACTAGTATAACAGATTGCTGCATTTTGAATGGATGTCGGATGAAAGACTATGCCTGTCAATAAGCAACAAAAGTACACGCTTCGTTTGTAGCAGACACCATGATTATGTTATGTCTTCATGGTAATGTTAAAATTTCTTCTCCTTCCTGCAGGAGGCACTTCGATACTTTAACCAGACCACTACACAGAAGGAGATGCTGGAGTTTGCAATGAATTACCTGCAGACAGATGATGAGGTGAGAGCTCCAGGGGCAATTTTGAATACTCTGAAGAATCTAAAATATAAGATAGTTTTGATTTGTTTAACACTTTTTAGTCACTGCATAATTCCATTTGTTTTATTTCACAGTTGATGGCTTTACCATTATTCTAAAATGTGGAAAACGGTAAAAATAAAGAAAAAAAACCTTCTATGAGTAGGTGTGCCCAAACTTTTGACTGGTACAATATAAAGTACCCAGGATGGTGGTACTATAACAAAACAAAACCAATGGAAGTTTATTGTTTGCATGTACCACATGTTTATAAATCAGCCTAGTAGAAGGCCATTGACTTTCATTTTTACAAAAATGTTATACCTCAGGTTCATTTTCATGCACACAAACTCAATAAAAAGGAGTTTAATCACCAGGCACATAGCTATATATTGTGATTTATATCAGAAGGGAGAATAGCTCTGTGTGGCCTTGAGGAGCTAGTTCAGACTTCTCACCCAGCTTCTCAGAAATAGGATAGAGCATGTGGGTCTTGATACAGGCTCCATGCAGTGAAAATGGAGCAGTGGGCTGATCACCTACTCCCAGGTCAACTTGGTGGGATAGGAGAAGCAGACAGTGTAAAGAGAGGGAGGGGTAGTGGGAGGGGTTAAGAGAGGAAGTCTTGGGTGTAGCAGAAAGGTGGAGAGTGCGGGGGCAGTGATTTGGGGAGAGACAGAGCCCGTAGCCAGGACAGGGAGTCTGATTTCCCAGCTGACTGTGGTATGTGGCAGGGAGGTGTTGGTGACTGAGATGTACCAACGGTGATGGGAAAACAAACACCTAGAGAGGGGGGTGAAGGGATTAGCAAAAAACTGTGGTGTGGTCACAGTCTGCAATATTGATTTTATCCAAGGATGTGTCGTACAGTGAAACCTGAGGTACAGTGAATATGATTGTGCTGCTCCTTTAAGAACCTGTCTCTGGCGCATCCTTGTAGGATGTGGTGAGCCCAGAAGAAACAGCTACAGGGCCCTCAGACCCTCCAGATGCAGAGTTTGAGGGCTTAGGGGACTACGAGGAGTCAATCTATGCTGAATGGTGGCAGGAGCCCAAAACCAAAGGGGACACAGGTGAGCCTGCCATGTGACCTCTCCGGCGGGCCATGCTGGACACCCCCAGACAACAAACTGACCTCAGAGTTCTGGACAGTCTACAAGATACAATGGGCTCTGGTCAGAACTCCCCACAGGAAGGGATGTACAGTGCACACCGTCCACCACAGCCTAGCCTAGTCCTGCCCACCCCCAACCTCATCGAACCCCAGTCCAGTCCAGGCAATGAGGAAATAGACATGGGACACAAAAAATGCATAGAAAACTGACAAGAGGAGAAACAGTCCATCCAAAGAAGCATTAAAAGGACATCAAGTAAGATTTAACTGACCAGTGTCCATTCTCATACACTTTAAAACTGTGCTATGTGGAGATGGTTTTGCTGCATTTTAAATGTTGTATCATAATTAATGACATTATTGTTAGTATCTTTATTTAATTATTAATCGCCTTTGTGCCTTGGCCCCGGGAAAGAGGGCAGCGATCTGTGAAGTGGTGTTGTGTTGAGTTTAATTGTCTCTGCATGCACAGTGCCAACATTCTGTCTGTCTCTTTGTTGTTCTCTAATGAGGCAGTTTTGTGTCAATGGAGGAAGACAAAAATAAAGTGACGTGCTGTTTTAGTATAGTCGTTGTTTTGGGGGATTTTTTTTTTTACTGGAGAGAAACTGGGAAAGTAGTACCATCGCTTGTGGCAAAGTGACCTACTGGGTCAGGAATTGTTCCAGAAGCAAAAGAATAATGAAGAATAATACAATAACGTAAACAAATTATAAATATCATATAACATAACACAGTGTTATGATTTTAAAAAACCCTGAAAATTCATTATCATCATTGCCTTTGTGAAACTTCTATATGTCTGTTTAGAAGTTGTACTGTATGGGTGAGAATGTGTGACATATATTTTTCCTCAGATGGAAACTGATCCTTGCCATTCCACATACATGTCATACATTCAAGAGGTGATTTTTACATGTTTTACACGTGATACATTTTGCACATTTGAACCTGAGCTCATGTACAGTCCCTTACACAAAAATCCAGTTCATTGACAAAGATACTTCACTTTCAGTTTTATTTTCTCATTTTAAATAATATTCATTCCTTTTATTTAGAGGGTTCCAGTCCATTCGTGTCATTACCCTTTCTTTATAAAGATAGCTTTTAAAAATAGGAGGTTGACTGCTTGGGTAAAGCATGGCCTTTCTCTTTCCTACTTCCTGAGTTCAAAGGAAAAAAAATGTCCTCTAAAAATGTGTTTAAAACACCTTTCCAGATATAACAACAGTGCGTCAGTTGAAACAATGAAAATTCAAAAGAAAGGTTTACTTTCATCAGCTAAAAACTAGAGATATCTTCTATGCTACCTCCCAATCAGTCAACCACAAACAAACCAAGTCATGTACAATGTGTATCTTACCCTACGTACTGTACAGATAGCCCCATGGTTTAAAAGAACTCAACCATGGGGCTTAAGAACTATTAACAAATGTACAATGTTGAACTTTGCTGAGTAGGAGGTATCTGGGAAGATAAACATATTACAGATTGACAGATAGATCATACTCAACTTAATATGTATAATGTATTTTTGTATATATTCATTTCATAGACGGTGCACTCTGCTTATAAGAAATATTGATACAGTATAGGAATCGACAGCTTATAATGTTGAAAAACACTGGGACAGAATCAGTCCTGTACAAATGCTATTTAAAAACTCTGTAAGAATCAAACAATCCAATTATAAGAATCAATTTGGACTCACAACTTTTACATGATACTCAATGAAGTGCAAAGATGCATAATTAATGGTAAAAGTCACAATCTGAATACAGTGTATCTCACACTAATCAAAGCACCTACCATGTGTAATATTTTGCAGTTTAGCTAAATACCTGGATGGCAATTGACATGGCAGCAATAAGAAAGACACTTTCTACAGATGGGTGGCTGTGTAGCATAGTGGTTAAGGAGCAGAACTCATAACTGAAAGGTTGCTGGTTTGATTCCCCGCTGGGGCACTGCTGCTGTACCCTTGGGCAAGGTACTTAACCCACAATTGCCTCAGTAAATAGCCAGCTCTATAAATGGGTAACATTGTAAAAAAAAAAACTGTAACTGATGAGATGAGAACTCTGGGTAAGAGTGTCTGCTAAATGCCAGTAATGTAATGAGATGAAAATGCTGCCCTCTTGAATCTCATGATGGTCCTAAGATCAAAGAAAGAAAACAGCTGAGACATTGGACATTCTACTGTCTACACTGTCTAAGATTCCATCAAGACCTAAAGAGGCATCACATCAAGAAAATGAATGTGAACCCATAAGGCACCACAGGGCCAATTACCATGGACACACTGAAAATGAATTACAGTGATTCAGTGTGTAATTGTATGTTTTAATTTAGTAAGGGCATTGACAACACTACAGCATTGCAGGTTGGTGACATTCAAATAACACAGTATTTTTCTTGATAGTATTATTTAATTTAATATTGTATAAAATACTGAAAACTTCAAATACATTTTGTTTAATGTTTATCAAACACAGCTAAGGACAAAGCCATCTCCCAATCAATTAATTGTGTTCCCAATCAATTAATGTTGTTTAAAACTTTTCCATTTTATCCCATTCATTTGTCACTCCATTTTCAAGAATCAAACACATAAGACTGGAATTGTCTGGAATGGATGTGATTCTTATAAGCAGAGTGCACTGTTCCACGTATGTCTTGCATATGAATGTAATGTAATGTAATGTAATCATGGGTGAATCTGAGCACACATCATGTGCTCATTATGTACACTTATACAAAGCTTGTGTTTTGTGCTCTTTTTTTAAAGTGTCATGGTTTTGCAGCACCAATAGGTACGTGAACATTCAAAAACGAAAAGAGACAGCAGAAAGGTTTGGTCTGGGGCAGGGGGTAACAGTGATGTTGGGGGCAGGGGTATACTGGATCCTATTTCACTCTATTGGCTCAAGCGTAACCTTTAATGTAACCATCATCAATTATCTACATGCATGCTGATGATGGCATTTGGTTGATAGAGGTCTTTTGGTTCTAATTGAAGGGGATCTGGCACATTTCAAGCCACATCTTGGCTTATAACCAATTGGTACTCAAAGCAATCAGAAACTCACAACTTCCTCCATTGTATGGATTCCCCAAACAGTTTGCCAGGTCAGACAGGAAATGCATCATTTGTCTGAACCTTAATTCAGTTATCTTCCTGAAATAATGGTATAAACAAAGAACACCTTGCATTTATATATCCAAAGATCTAAAGTGCTTTACAGTAAGAGGCTAAGCCTCTCATCCATCACCAATAATCAAAACATTAGTATCATAAGAACCTGGATGGTACCTGTATATTCTAGTATATTCTGTATATTCTAGGATATAATCAAGGCAAGAAACCCCAGGATGATGTTTGAATCATTATCCACAATTAGCAAGTAATGGTCATATATCGGCACTGCTATACAATGGCATGAATGGGGTCTGAGAAAATGCAGGTTGGTTGAACAGGTGAAAAAGCCCATGGTGCATTTACCTCAAATGATGTTTTTGTTGCTGACCATTACATTTTTTTCTCTGTAAAACAGAGAGCCGGTCATCGGCAGCATCCAAGAACACTGGGTGTTGAACTCTTGCAATCTTAGGAGACACTGCAGCCCATGAGGGAAACATTTCAACCTGTGCTCCAAAGTCACTGCATCTTAACTCATGTGTGAGTATATGATGCACCTTGTTGAGGGACACATTCATTTTCCAGAGTCTAACAGAAAGAGAAGCTGTGACCTATGGAGATGAAGCGCAGACATCAGTGATCAGAGATGAAAGCAATGTCCGCATAGCCCAGGCATGTAAAACACAGAGGACAGCAATGAAGCCTCTGTGACTGATTAATCTTCAAACACTGATACAAAGATATTGGTCACGGTTTAAATGGCAGTCGTTCACTATCAGTTTCACATGCATTGTTTCTGTTTTCAGAAACTGTCAGAAGCCTGACAAGAGCTGCAGCTGTAATTCAGAATTCTTTCAGAATTTTTACAGACGCATCCAGTTCCATTCACTGCTTTTAATTCTGTATCTTACACCCCTCGATTGTGAGGTCAGGTAGATTCTGGGTCAGCTGTGACAGGGCAGTTAGTGTATCACAATTGAACTTGCAGAATAGCCTTGGGCCTTCCATTATTTTACTGCAGGTAAAAGTCCTTTGACAACAGTAAACGCCTCACTGCTGCAAGATTAGTTCTACCTTCTTTTTCTATTCTGGCTGACATCTTTATGCGTGGAGACAGATTGTTTTTCCCCATGTTTAATGTTGTTAGGCTATATCCACAACCTGCAAATAGATTGTTTACCATCACAGTAATTCCAAGACCACGTCTGCCTGGATGGACTGAATATCAGTCACTCAAGATCCTGCTGCCCATGCTTTGGGCAGTGTTTTGCATTAAGGAATGGGGCCCACTCTCATAACCTGCAAAGCTATCAAAGTGGGGGGCCGAGCTTATGCTTATAGACTGGGCCCTAATTCACCGCTAAGCTCTCTGGAAGCATGGTGGGGACACCTGTGATAAAAAAAACTGTTCTATATATATACAAATGCACACATATTCAACATATATGTATGCATACGGTACCTCTCTATGATTTATGTTCTGTAGAGTGAACATTTCCTGTGGAGATTTTCTGTTAAATGTACTGATCTGGTTATCTATGTTGGTGTTTATGTATATGCTGCTAAATACACATGCAGACATGTACTTGCAAACATACTCATACACACACATGCACATACACACCCACATTCAGACTTCTCTATGCATGTCTGCATGTTGAGTTATTGCGGTTGACTGGTTACTTCATGGTCTCTGTAAAAAGTAGAATATGTATATAGCAAGGATTTCTTAATCTAATGGTGGAATGTTAGTAGAAAACCCAAGAATTTAAAATGCACTAAGGATGGCCTTGCTTCTATCTCTGTCACTCAAAAGTGAACCATGGAATGAATGCCACCCAAATCACATGGTCAACAACTGCAAGCATCCCCAAACCAAATGGTCAAAAAGATCTCGATGTCCTATAGAGCAGGAAAGGGGGCATCTGTCAAAATCTTGCCCTCTCTTCTGCGCTGTCAAAGCAATTTTAGTCAAAGTGCATTTTCTTAATACATTTCTTTTTCTTTGGAAACAGGGCCTAAAATACCAGGTCCCAGCTTTAACAATTAACAGAGTTCATCGTTTTTAAAGCAACTGCAAGAACATCACCTCCTGGGTGTGGTGATTACCAATTGGTAGAGACTGTCTACAGGTATCATGTGCCTAAATCACAGTTAAATTCAAACAGCCAATACTGTAGTACTCCATGTTGCTATCTGCTTTTTCGTAGTGTTGGTGATCCCCAGAGAACTCTGGGTGTTTTCCATTGGCATCATCTGACAGCTGATGAGATTTAGGCCTACACAGCACTTGATTTACACCTCTTTGTGAACTGGGTCGGCTGTTCAATTTGGAGACACAGATGGAATATTTTCTGAGATGTGCTTGAGCTCCATCATGTAAGCCAAGATCAACCAATATCTAAATCCATCAAGAGGAGACAAATCAGGACAAACTCTCCTGTGCTTCCTGCTTCCCACCGGTGTTAGCCAATTTTCCAAGTCTCTTTACAGCACTCAATCCACTGCAATCCCATTAATGACCATGAAATTCTGTAACAGAAAGTAAACATGCAACTTGGTCCAGGACAGCCCAAGGACTTTGTCGGACTTGACTGGAGAAAATCTTCCCACTATTAGAAAACTGCCGCCTTGTACGGAAGGCCGTGAGTCTGTCCATAATGATGGCTTTGTTCCATTTGCTTCATTGGTTCAAGTGAGTCCAGAGTGGTGTGACGCATTCCAGATGAAGTAAGGTAGCTGCCACCTGGTGGAAAAGTCACTACTGAGTTGTTTGAGCAATGCAGTTTGAAAGATCCAACCCATTAATGCTTGTAATGGTAAACACAATCCACAGGTTTGTCCTCTGGAAGGTCAGAGGGGAGGAGAGGAGATGGGAGAAACAGACAGAGGGTAACAGCTTGGTGGGAGGTCCTCGGAAGGTCAGAGGGGAGGAGAGGAGATGGGAGAAACAGACAGAGTTGGAGGAGAGCAAAGAAGCTTTTGGGATGAGTTTTGGAATGAGGAAGACTTATTTTTCTTCTTCGTCTACACGATAGGGACACAGTGACAGACAGACATCTTATCCTCCACCAGATCTGGAGAAAAACAAGGGAGAGAAAGACAGAGCTTAGCAAAGAAATAATGACAGGAGCAAGAGGTCAGATATGGGTTCAGATATGAGATATATAGATATGGGGAGCATGAGAGAAGGTTGTATGATGGGAATGTGGATGACAAGGGCTTTAGCAAAGAACAACAAATATAAAATGATTTCTGAATGGAGCTTCAAAGCACTGCATATTTTGCCAATAACGTCACCACAATTTTAACAATCCTTTCAAATTAAATAAAGATGCCTCTTTTCAAAACTGGCCATGTTTCTTGTTGATAAAACTGGCTTGGTGCCACCTGGGATAGGGATGAGTAGGTTGGCCAAGGTTTCTTTGTTTCCTGTTCTTAGACCCCCCATGATTCAACAGGTGCCTGCAGGTTGCTCACATGATGTCAGTGGAACTGCGCCTATCCTTCAACTGTGAAAACAGCCATTGGCTTTTGGTCAAATCTATCTGAAGATTGTCTTTGTCTCACTTCAATGCTCATGATGGCAGAGGATGTTGTCGAGAGATAAGCCTAATGTGCAACTGGTGATTCCAAAAATGTTTACATAAAGAGAAAAGCAGAAAAATAAACATATTGTTCTTTGTCAAAATAGCTATTTATTTCTTACTTAAAATGCTTAAAAATCCTTGCCAATTCACTGTGCAAGTACAATTGCTATGTTACTTGCTAACTACACTCCAGAATATCATATCAGAATACCAATGCCTTCTACTGTACCCTTTTAAATTAAGCACACAGGCATGCATGTGGCAATACAGATGACTCATATATATGGAGATGAGTTCATTCATTTATTTATTGATCTTTCATACAAAAAATAAATCTTTATGTAGCTTACAGAAAAACTCTTTAATTTAAATAGAAGATAGATTGAATGAACATGATTATGCAAATAATACTTCAATCGAAACGTTAAAAAAACCCAAAACACTCAGTCTAAATACCACCATCCCATCAGTAATAACTTCTAATCATCATAACTGCCATTGTGAATGACATTTTTTATGTTTCCAGATCTCTTAATTGCTTAAACACAACGTCTAACAAATTGCACTCCAGGACTCAGCATTAGCTGTGCCAGAGATGTATGAAGCCAGTTTCTTGTGCTCCAAGAGTTGTATGTCTGACCTGGGCTACTCAAGCCAACAGAGAGCGTCTAAAAAGCCTGTAGGCCAGTATACATGGTGTACACTTTGAGGCAGGGCAGTGAGGCAGCAGGGCAGATGATGATGATGATGATTATGATTATTATTATTAGTAGTAGTAGTAGTATTTTAAGCACTGTGAGTCCACTGCGCTGAAGGGGATGATCATGCCTCTGTCTCTCCTCTTGGTTTGGTCATGGATGAGATGAATGGGCATGAAAGGGGGGTTGGTCAGCTGCCAGATGTAATGAAGGATGCAGTGCATTGTGGGTTAAGGGGCCACAAAACAGAATGCAGCCAGAGAGGGCATGGTCTTCTCATGTGGAGGTGAAAAAGGGGGCTGATGGCAGGCTTCACATCATTGCCTGTTGGGCGGAGTCGTACCTTCCTCGTCGGATGTTCCTTCATCCAGGGATGAGCGGCAATGTCACGGGGAGAAACATAGAGAGAAGGTGCATTAGTGATGCGAACAGCAGTCAGACAACAAAGAAGGTGATCATCTGGGGGAGGGGTCTGGCAAGGTGTGGGTGGGGACAAGGTGAGGGAGGGGCTTTACATATAACTCATGCAAGCCCACCCTGGAATACATTAAGGTTGTCTTCTCCATAATACACACACGTGTCCCCTTGTCTATGGCACAAGGCCAGAACAGGAGAACAGCAACGTGATTTGAAGTGCAGGGAACTCTGGTCCTCGGAGGCTGCTCAGCTGCTTTGAAACTTTGCTTCATTGATCTGCTTCAGTATTCTGATACATAAGCGTCTGCTACCGCTCTCCAGGACCAGTGTTGGGATACTGTGATGCACTGACTGAGCCCTTGCCTGTCATGCCAGGACCAAGTGAAAAACATGAAGTTCCAGTTTCACTCCATAAAGTGTATATTTTTTTTAACCCTCACCCTGAATTAATTAATGGACGTACATGTGCTTTCTTCCTGTAATCGGTTTCACTCCTAAACCATCTCTATGACACTTCTGTCATTGGTGTGTAGGATTAAAACTTATCAACACACCTCACGTTTCTCAAATTCCCAATACAAGTACAGTCTGTAGAATAGCTTCTGTGTCACAGATCGTTGCTTATAGCATTCAAATGCCTTAAGTGCTGATGTTTACAGAGTTGGAGGCTTATCTGTTTGGCAATACTGTGCATAAAACAACTCTGCTGTATATGCAATGCACTCCTTTACTGTAACACTGTTATAATCCACAATTAAAGGGCCAGGTGACAGGGGATGTGGCCAATATAGTGGATACCTGAAGACTTTATAACTGAAAAACGGGAAAAGAAGGCTCACACAGCTCAGTGAATATTTAAAATGTTGTGTGATGTACGAGCCTGTCTCCTTCCCCCAGACATGCCATAAGCAATTAACCAAACACAAATGAAAACATTTAAATGCCTGGGGGCAAACTGGGTGGCCAGATGACTGCTGATAGGACTGAATTTCACTGGGTGCACATGTTCACACTCGTAGGGCACATTCCAAACCGCCCTGTCAATCCCTACTCATTCGGGTCAGTGATGCGAAGCCTCATGCGTGCCGCAGACATGTCAGGAGCTGATCTGAGATCAGGGTTTGCTGAAGGGAGTAGGGAAATGTCTATACCTATAGGCACCTATAGTGCCTTTATTTACCTCTGCGCCTGTTTATTTATTAGGAGACTAAATCTTCTTTATCTCCTGTCCAGGACAGACTGTAATACTTCTATGGCAAACCCTACTGTTATGGCCAACCAACTCAGAGAACGTGTGCCAATTGCTGCCAAAAGACGTTGCCAAAAAATTCTCTTTGGTGCATGGAACACCACAGGAATTTAAGAATTTGTGTACTATAATCAAACTGATTGTTTAAGGCCTGAATGATGAGTTGATACCCATCCTCTTGCTGACTTGCAATGGCTCAGTACAAGCAGGAACAATCTCGGCTTTGCAGTGTGTGGGTGCTAAAGTGCCAGGTCTGAGGCTTGTGTCTCACTTTTTCCTCACTCAGCACCAAAGTATCCAAAATATCTGGCAGTACATCCAAAGAGAATGTTTTACATAATCATTGCTACCTTTTATTTAGCATGCTACGGTGTCAACCTGACCACCATCAACAAAACATCCACAATATTATATACATCAGTTCTGATTAACTTATGCTGAGTCCATCCTTACAATTATATGCGGCATATTTATAACTTATAAAGCATCTCAGACCTGTCACTCATTTCTTGTCATTGGGTGGACTGAGAAATGTGTTCCCATATTTGCAGTGGTTGCTGGGGAGAGCCGGTGGCTTCTGTCCAGACAGGTGGCTTTATATTAACTGCACAGACATGCAGCATATTTATAACCACAGTGGCTGCTCAAACTTGACCTACCCCTGCTAAATGCTGCTTTTTTTTTGGACAGGTCACATGATCCAGACGTGGGGTGAGCCTGGTTCACTCCACACTTGCTGCAGCCCACACCCACCACCCCTCCTTTCCACCGCCCAGCTGACCCGCTGCCTCAGGCTCCACCCCCCAGCTCATGCAGGCATGCACAGTAAGCCAGTCAACATCCAAGGCACACATGCAGGGCAGGGCTGTACAGAGAGGGCACTGCGGGGTCCCTGGCAGGCTCAGTCTTGAGTGGGGGAGAATGTGTGTGTGTGTGTGTGTGTGTGTGTGTGTGTGTGTGTGTGTGTGTGTGTGGGGGGTGATGGCAGGGAAGTGTGTGTGTGTGTGTGTGTGTGGGGGAGGGGGCACAAGGGAAGTGTGCCAAATTCTTACAACAGAGTGCCACAAGTAGGCACGCTGTTGGAGTTTCCATGGGAAGTTTCCTTTTACCTGTTCACATCAAGCTTTTTTGTCTAGTGCCAAAAAATGAATTTTGAAAATTCCTGAAAACACACAAATCTGCCCAAACAGCCTATGGAAACTCCGGAATGGCACAGAGTAAAGGTGGTATCACTCAGACTGGAATGTCACTGTATGATGGGGATTCTCATGTAGGTGTTTACATAGTCAGCTGAACAAAACTACAAAGATGAAGATTTGGTCAGCTTTTGACTGCCATTTGAATTAGTCTGTCTTCGAACACATGTTTAATGCCCGGATACTCCAGCACAAGGAAGATTTAAGTTGACCTGAACAGCGGACACTGCCTGCACTATGCAGAACTATGAAAAAAAGATAAAAAAAAACAATGCTAAAAAGCAAATGTGACTGCAACCATCACCCATTACTTTTGTGTCATGTTTTAGTTCACTGATGTCACAAAACACCTTCAGCGGTTTACAAAGAACTGGAAGGGCAATAGCCATGCAACATTCTGAGCAACTTGCTGTGCGTCTGGCAGAGATATCACTGACATACATACGGACAGACTTCTGCGATTCCGAAATCACCGACGGATACTGCTGACGGCCAGGTATTACAAATATGCTGGTATGTACTGCGCTAGCCCCCACCCACCCCTCAGTTTCTGTATTCCAAGCAGTGAGAGTAAGTCTTGGGCGTTTGTTGGGCATTATGTAGAAGCAGACAGGTACACAGAGACATGCCAGAGCTCTTACTTAAATCCCCATCCTGTTCCCCCTAGGACTATAGCTGCCAGGAGAATTGCGCCTGCGATGGACCCTATTATGATATTGGTGCCACTGGGACCTGCGTAAAGGAAGGGGGAGGAAGGGGGGGAAGGGGGGACGGAAACAACACCACGAGACTCACGTCAGAGGACAAAAGAAACACTGTACATCTCGTCAAACAACCACCGGTCCCAGAGAAAGGAGACAGAGAGAGAGAGAGAGAGAGAGAGAGATCAGAGAGGAGGTGGCAGGAGAGCGAGGGAGGGTAAAGGAGACGACAGTCAAAGACAGAAAGGAGTGTATTTCCATTACTTCTGCCCGCCTGTCCCCCTCTCTCTGTCGGACACCCTCTTGCATGGGGCGGGGGGTTTTGCTTTGCTTTACTTTCTCAGGCGCCATCGATGTGGGGACAAAATTAAGGACACGGTTACTTTAAGACGAAAAGAGAAAATAGCAAAGTGAGGGTCTGCAGTAAAAGTTCACTCACCAACTGCTGACAACAAGCCGCATATTCTGAAAACAGTTACATTATGGTGTACATATTTTTATCTGACTGCAGTAAAGAATAGAATGTATGGTGACAGGAATTCAGCACAACGGAATGGGAGGAGACCGGACAATGAGGTAAGAGGGGAGGTGTGTACTCGGCAAAGTGCCGGCTAGGCGATGTACGAACCCTTCTTCTCAGGGCCAAGCCGAGGTTTGGGGTCAGGGATAGGGTCATATAAGCTGCAGTCTTTGCCGGTGTAGTCTCGGTCACAGATACACTTCACCTCATTGCTGCAGATCTAAGACAGAGAGAGGCAGCAGAGGGGGTCAGTGTGAGCTACAGCTAAGGAGTGGATAGAAGTCACAGCAGAACTGGAAGCATCACTCCTAACATCATTTCCAAACATAACAACAGGAAAGATTTCTCTCTTTTTATTCTCCGCTCTTTGGTGCGACAGTCTCATATGCAAGTGTGTGGGCGCGGCGCTTACCCCGTGGTCCGAGCAGGTGTGGGAGGGGGAGGAGCCCGGGCAGGTGCTGAGGTTGAAGGCGGCCAGCGGGAGGCAGCGGCGGTCCAGGCACATCATGTTGGGCCCGCAAGGCGTGCCGTCCTCCACGTAGCCCAAGTCTGAGCCGTCCTCCAGCAGGGCGTGGCCCCCGCTGCCGAGGCAGGTGGAGAGAGAGGGTGCAGGGGGAGGGGAGCATTTAACATGAGTGCGCAGGTGTGAGCTTCTCCCTCATGTTCTCCTTCACAGAAAGCCACAGCCACTGAGTGCAAACAGCCTTTTGGAGGATTAGAAAACTGTAATATAAGTGGGTGTGTTTTAATTCATAGAACATGTACTACATGACACTGTAGTACATGACACATAATGTTGCAACATATATGTGTTCTGTATTATAATACAAATATTAGAATAGCATGCAATAATTTAGAAATATAGCCTTTAATTTTTTAGATACACTACCAGTCAAAAGTTTGGACACACTTTTCTTCCTTTATTTTTAATATTTTCCACATTTTAGAATAATAATAAAGACATCAAAGCTCTGAAATAATACAAATGGAATTACGCAGTGACCAAAAAAGTGTGATAAACAAATCTTCTTCTTCAAAATAGCCAAAAATATTTTTTTAATTAAAATTTCTTGGAAAGAAATTCATACATAGGCATGAACTTCACTATTTATATTTGTCTAATCAATGAATTTCCAGAATCTTTAGATCAAAATGCCTTTGAATGCATGTTTCCCATTATCTTAATCAGGTGTGCCCAAAATTTTGACTGGTACTATGTGTACGTCACCATGCTCAGATTTAAAATATCTACTTGTATACTGGCTCGTCATAAAGACCTGTTTTGTTATGCAGTGCATATCAACATACACACTAACACAGTATTAATATTTGTATTTGTGAAACAGCAGCTATGGATTATACCCCATTTCTGTCTCTACTTCATCTCCCTCCCTCGGGGTGGCACTCACCGGCAGTCAAGGTACTTGTTCTGGTGGTAGATGGTGAGGCTGATCACTTCTCCTTGCAGGTCTCCAAATGCTGGTTTGGCCGTCATGTTGGCACACATAAGGAGCCCGCACAACACATCTCTGTGTTGAAAGGGACAGTGATCAATAATATGAATGAGACAGGAAAGCAGTAAGCAAAAAAAGAAGCACCAATTGGAAAAGCTCAGTCAGACGGCAATGAACGTACTGCTTGTTGCACTGCAGCCATCCCTGTCCATTGGAGTCGCGCCCGCAGTTCCCCTTCTCCGTGCCCTCAGCGTTCAGCTTCTCATAGCAGAACCTGTCAGCTGAGTCTGAGGAACCACAGACATCCAGCTCAGAAGCGCCACTCAGGAATACTGTGGTACCACACCTGACCACCAGAGGGCGAGTGAACCGCAAACCTACATATTAGCTGGAGCTGCTTCGGTTGTGCCTAAGCAGCAATGGTGTCCATCTAGACTGCATTCACACATACTTAAGATTGCTTCAAAAAACAGCAGCTGCTGCTCCTTATATGCGCACACATATTTTCTACTCTTTGAACAGATAATGCCCGATCAAAATTAGGTAGTGAAGTTAAATGTTCAGTTTTGTAAGAGTTTATTGTAATGGTTGCTGATGAAACGTAGATATGATGTTGTATTTGGTGGTGTGTGGCCCAAAAGAGACTAAGCCAAGCTTTGCTAAGGAGCAGTTTGGCACTTGTAGGGCTGCTTACTGTGTGACAGTGTAGGCATGCTTTGTTTACACGAGGATCACAAATATGATTGGGATTCCTGACAAAGCTAGCATGATTGAGCAGGAGCAGGCTGCCATTCACACACTTCAAATGAAGAAAAATGAATTAATAAGTAACAAAATAACAACAATGCTTTAGTATTATCACTAGGTGCTGAAAAGGCAATAATACTGGATTCTACCAAAGCCTCTAGTATGAAGAATACTGGCTGGAATGCAATTGATTTTTTTAATCAAAATATTATAAATATTGTTGAACTGAGCAAAAATCAGTGAATAAATAAGACTGTTTCTCCGGACTCACCATGGCCCCACAGTCCCCTGCACTGTCCATCTCGAGTCCTACAGCGGCCCCCGTAACAGCGCCCCTGTGAGGTGAAGCAATGGGGAGAGTGCAGTATGAGGGGGAAGCAATCAAACAGCCAAAACCACACAACCCATCGAGATCATCAGCTCCACCAAGCACAAATGCACAACTGCACACATGACAATGCACACACATACACACACACACACACACCTTTTTGACAGACCTAGATGATGAGCAGACACATGGAAATCACAGTTACCTGATTGCTGTCACACATGTACCCATCCAGTTTGTGGACATTGTGAGGACACTGTAGTGGGAACAACAAGGCAGATGGTTGGCATTGGGTCATACTTTTAACAAAAAAAAAAAAAGACTACATCTCCCATGATGCCCCTGGCACCATACCTGGCTGGAGTCTCCAGTGCAGGTCTCTGGGACATCACATTCATTCACCGCCTCCCGGCACACCACTCCTCTCTGCTCATACTGACACACACAGCACAGCAAGTGAGAAGAAAAGTTAAAAAGGTACATTTTAGATTAGAGATAAATATTATTCGTTGATTATTTTAAATAATTTTCAGGGAAATCTCCCTGACCCAGGACATTACATTATCGTAATTTAGCAAACACTGTTATCCAGAATGGCTTACATAGGTTACAATGTTATTCATTTAATCAATTATATATTATGCAAGATATTTACTGCGGCAATTATGGGTTAAGTACCTTGCCAAAGGGTACAACAGAAGTGACCCTGTTTCAAACCACTATGCCCCTGAGGACAACTTGTATGACCTGTCTAAAACAATTCAGATGATGTACCCATTTTAAGGATACAGCAACAAGTCATATGTGTAACTGTGACCCAGAACCATTAAGTCCATTCCCCTCATCACTACACCATACCACATGCTCTCAACCACAACTGTAACAAGGCTGCTGTTACTACCAATCCTGTACCATACATTTTCAATCTGTGCACTGTAGCTCATTAGCTGTGCAAGAATACATATTACATTATTGTCAATTAGTAGATGTGCTTATCCAGAACAAATTATATACAGTAGGTTTCAATTTTATCCATCGACACAGCCAGATATTTACTGAGGCAATTCTGGGTTAAGTACCTTGCCCAAGGGTACAACAGCAGTGCCCTAGCGGGGAATCAAACCAGCAACCTTTTGGTTACGAGCCCTGCTCTCTACCACTACACCACACTGCTGTCTGCATTCATGTGCGAATGACGCAGAACGGTCTGCTTTACACAGAGGGTTCTCACCCGACAGCCCCGGCAGCAGAGTCCATTGCTGCACATGGCATCGTGGGACAGAGTGCACTTCTTACAGCAGGCTCCCCCGCTTCGCGAACACTCCTGCAGGGATACGGAGCGAAGACGTCAAGGAGGTCACCTTCCCCTGCAAGATTCTAACTCTGCGCGGTCACACTCAAAACTCAAAACCCTCTCACAAACGTTGCACATCTTGGATCTGTGCACGTAATGCATTCGCCAAACCTTGGATTTCGTAAGCGTGGTTAGGATTCTAAGCGTATTGACAGCACAGGAGTGGGCTGTCACGTGATTTTGTCCGTTTCATTTCTCAGATGCCGCCACTAGAGGTCAGTATTGTGCTGCCACGCAAACTCACCAGCTGAGAACCGCAGTCACATTCCTCTCCCGTCTCCACAAAACCATTCCCACACTCCGGAGGGTCCAGCAGCTATGGAAGCGGAGGGGGATGGATGAAGACAGGAAGGTGGAGATTAAGGAACAAGCAGAAAAAAAACAGAGTAAAGGGATGGGGGGAAACAAGGAGGGAGAAGGGAGAGAATTTAATTAAATTAATATTTGAACTAGGAAAAACATCCACAAGGCATAATTAGCTGGATCATGTACGTCAATGGTCATCACCCACACTTCATTTGTTGTCCACACTCCACCTGACTCCATTGGCCATATAACACAGTTGACCCACAAGAGTTTGCCCAAAGCGCTATCTCCATCCTCACCTTGTTGGGCTTGTTGAAGAGACAGCTCCGGCCCCCTCGCTGCAGGAAGCGGATGTACTCGTCCACACTGCAGCGGGAGAACTTGCGAGGGATGTAGAATCTGCCAGTCACACACAAGGAAACAAGGTAAGAGAGCTCAGGTAAGGTACGAATGGCTGTCCTTTTTCCAACTGGCAGCTCTGCAGTGGTGTTGTTTGCCTGGTGTTTGTTGATGTTGATCTGAATTTCAGGAAGGTTTCAATATACCAATATTATATAGGGTCAGCAGCTATGATGACTGTATGAGCTTATTCTGATGATGATTTATATATTGTTGCCATAGCTCAATATCTCAATCGAATGTCTGACATATAAACAAACAACACAGTAGCACTGTAGGAGTTACATCAATGGCAAAGCATTATTTTTAAATATGTGGACAAATGACATGGCATGATAACAACAGTAGTTTTATGTATCACGGAATACACAGCAGTTTCCTGTTTTTCTTGCCAACCAGAACTGATACTACATTTTCATCACACAGGTCTGCTTTCTGATATGACCTATTCTACTAAAATACATTCTTAGCAATCTGTTCACATTAATCTATATCTGATTCAACACCTTCCATCTCCAAGCAGTGAGGCTGTTTAAAACGCAGTCCAGATTTTAGATTTTAAAGACCACAGAGTATCATGCTTACTCTTACAGACTGTTCCTCATTGGATAACTAATTGACGTAATTATCTTAATTAGTTTGATACGTTAAACACCAATTCACTCAAAATATCTCAACAGCAGGATATTTCTGGAGTAGGGGCACGTCTCTGTCTCTGAGTGTCTCTGATGTTTAACGTCTAATGGAGTTAATGAAATGAAAGCAGTTACATAACTGAGAGCAGTGGCACTCCAGTGAGAGTGTCTGACAGCTCCGTTCTGTGTGTCCCCACCATGAACCCTTACCCAGTGTCCTCCATGATACATCCCAACCACTGGTCTGGACACCTACAGTCTCCTGTGACAGGTAGAGAGAGGCCAAGGGTCACCATAAAAGCATCTGACTGATACAGCCAGGCATCCTGTCCTTCCCCATGGAACACACCATCAACCTTCGTAAGAATGCTGAGGAATGTTCCATTTGTAACTGATTACATGTGATTACATGCTAATATGTGCACCCGGAACTTAAGGTCACCAAGGACGGTCCTATGAGTAAACAGAACTCAGGGAAAGCATGTGGTAAGATATACCAACCATTTATAATCATAAGTGAGAGATGTTTCTGGATAACATGTGACATATACTTGACATATACTTTGTGTGTGTGTGTGTGTGTGTGTGTGTGTGTACAATTTTTTTCTTACATAGAAACACTCATCACATAGTTAGTAGACACCCCATAGTCAGAGCAACTTACAATTTTCTATTCATACAGCTGGATATTTAGGCAACTTAGGTTAAACACTTTTCCCAAGGGTACAGTAGTGCCCCTCCTAGGAATGGAACCAACAACCTTTGGTTTAGGAGCCCTGCTCCTTACACCTGCGACAGAGTGTAAAGAGAGTAGGACTCGGCAGGGGATGCAGAGAATAAGATTTCAAAGTAAAGGAGGAAAAAAAGGTTGCCAGGCTGTTCAGTTGGGAGTGCTCTGTGATATCCAGCTTTTGCCAGTGAATGAAGGCATTATCTGTTCAAACAGCCACAGAATGCCTGTGGTCCAGAGTTCCCATCTGTATCTGAAAGATGAAACAGGAGTTTATAACAGAGAGTTCTGGTCTGCGTCTGGAACAGAGCGGCTCTGGTGTGGGCTGGGTAATTAAAACAGAGAGTTCCCGTTTGTGTGCAGTCCCTGCTGCTACTGGTGACAGCATGACTGAATGAGAGACTCACATCACCACAGAAAAGGGGGGGTGGGGGGAGACCCATCTGGCAGCAGCCCTCACGCTAGGGTCAGTCACGTTTTAATGACTACTTCTGTTAGATGAATTCATTGCACTTTGCAAAGACTTGGCTTGTTCCTATTGGTTACTGTAACAGGTTAAATATTCCTGGCAATATTGCCACATAATATGACCAAGTTTTTCTTTTAAGGATTAGACTACCAGGAAGTTGGAGTAACAATGCATAACAGTAATGTTAGTTTAAAATGATATGATATGAATACATCAGCAATGCCAGTGGTGAAGGTATAATATCACTAAATTCACCTGCTTCTTTTACTGACACAGATGTATTAAGATACATATAAACTGTTAACATCATTGACTGTTAGTTGAATCAAGCAGCCAAACAGCTATAAGCCCTACCTCACAGCAGTGAGCTCACATGTCAAATAATGTAATGGGGAACATTAATTACAGCTACAGTAATTAACACTGCAGTGGGAGCCCCTCCCCCCCTGAAGACTGGCTTTCTTGCCTTCCATATGAAGCCCCTCCCCCATTCTATTCCACTTAATAAGTCATGTGACCCTCCTGAACTCCCTGCCCTGGGACAAGTGCCGGAGTTCCTACTGTCAAGCCAGAGGGGACAGGTGAAGCTGCTGTGAAATGGCCTGAATATGACAATATAGCAGCAATGCTTCAGAAACGTTTCAGAAATGTTGTGAAAATGTTTTGTCTGCGCTCTTACCCGCAGCAGTACGATCCTTGTTCCACATCATGCCGATGTTCTGACCAAGGCTCTGGCACAGTGTGATAGCCATGGCGCCCACGTTCCCATACTGCAACACAGCGGGACGGCCGCGTAAAAACACATGGTCATTCACAGGGATGGAACGGCCCTCGGGTACCTGGAATGTCTCCCTGAAGTAACTCCAATAACTGGCCTTAATGTTCAATATTTTGACAAAAATACCTATATATTTCTAATTAGGGCTTGAAAATAAAATTTTATATTTTATAATTACAGAAATATTTTAAAGGAAATTTAATAAGTTACTGTAAATGTATTTACAATAACAGTATTGTAAATATAATTCAAACCAAGGTTCTAGTGGCTCGATGGGACCCCACCTCATTGACCCCTCCTCCTCGGGTAAGGGAGCAGATCCCTCCCATGTAGGCTGTCCCGCTGCGGCTGCTCCGGAAAGTGCGCCCCCTAGGGGGAGAGGAGAAGCTCTACATCAAGGAAACACTGACACCCTGGGATCCTAAAAAAAAAACTGGATCCTAAACACACACTCTGATGAGAGCTCACATTCACCCCGCTAACACGCCACACTGGCTCCCGCAATGTGCTTGCACGACCCAGTATAAGAGATACCCACGAGAAGAGGTGCACCGCGTCACTGTGCTCCTTGATGCTCTCCTTCCTGTACTTCATGAAGTCACGCAGGGTCAGCAGGGGGTCATCGCCCACTGACACCATGTTTCCTGAGGACCACGTTTCCATGGCAACCAGCACTATCCGCGTGTTCAGCTGCTCCTTGTAGATCTGGAGTAGGACAGGCACAACGACAACGGCTGCTAAGTGACACGATGATATAAAACACCCAAATTAACAGCAGAGTTGGGATCAGTCCTCTTTATAGTCTGTCGCCATCCACTCTTGCTTCATTCTGACACATTTCAGTTAAACATATGTATTACATGTACTCAACACTGAACTGGAAACTAGGGGCTTGGGGAGTAATTGTATCAGTTTAGCATTGCCTCCCAACCTGTTACTGAAAACCATCATTTCAGTTAAACTTGGCTTCACTTGAAAGCATCAGTACTGTGAAACTCTGAGATATGGAGCAGGAGAGCACACAGCAGCAGGTGTCTGGCTGACATACAACAATGTGTAAATGATTCTGCGCTTCCAACAAAACATTACATAATTGAAATTAAAATGCTGAAACACTGCAGTTCAGGTTATCACCGTTTGTAGCCCATTATTCTCATAAGGATGGCAGTGTAGCATAGTGGTAAAGAGCAGGGCTTGTAATCCGAAGGTTGCTGTTTCAATTCTCCTCTGGGGCACTGCCACTGTATGCTTGGGCAAGGTGCTTAACCCAGAAATGCCTCAGTAAAATATCCATCTGGATAAATGGATTAACGTTTAAAAATTGTAATATATGTAAGTTGCTCCGGATAAGATTGCGGGCTAAAGGACAATAATGTAATGCAATGTAGATGTACGCTAACTTGTAAGACCTGGTGACCTGATCCCTTGAAAAGTTACAGATCATGTTTTATTAGACTGTCCGTCGCTTCCTCCTAAGCAGAAATCTGAATGGAAACACTCAGGGTGGGAAAAAAAGTGCGGCCAGTTCTGCCCTCACCGCATCCGCCATGTTGACCACAGCTTTGGCGAAGTTCCTGGTCTGGGACGCCGAATTGCGCAGCTGGGAAAACTGCAAACAGAACACAGCCAGTGAGACGGACAGCAGACACACTCCGACAGGCATACGCCCGCAAACCTGCCCTCCTTCAGAAGCACCGTGAAGCAACGCCTGGCAAGCAACAGAAAGGAAAGCATTCAGGTGCCCTTGCTACTAACCATATTGAACAGGTCCACTTCAAATACAATGGTGACACTAGCCCTTCTCAAGGTCTCAGGCACACTGTGCTTGACAAAACGTTGATCTAAAGCTGACATTCCCGTAAGTGGGAAGTAGACTCAGAGAAGAACATCTCTCTGGCTCCCTGCCCTCACTCACCAGTTCATGGTCATTGACTACCATCAGCTCGATGTACTTTGTCTCGCTCTGCACTGTGTGCTGGGTCCAGCGAACCTGCAGGGAGCGGAAGAGTAAAAGGCTTTGGTCTGGGGTCTGAGGCAGGATCTCAGACACACTTACAACAGTGGTATAACTACACTAAGTTTATACACCATCTACAGCTGCTGCCTTATACTGAAGACACAAATTGGCAAGTTGAATATGGTATCTGCTTGAAACCCAGTTAATATTTGAGGAGGCAACCTGAATTTGATTGTGACTTCAATTTATTTAACAAAATGACAATTCAAATTCCAATCGAATACTTTACAGTAATACAGTGACATATTGTTCAATAGCAGATACACGGTACCAGGAATTCAAAGCCTTGTCTTTTATTATTTTGTTTTCTAAAAGCAAAATGAGTTTTCTTTCAGGGGTATTCTGTGCTTGATTTTTTTCTTGTTTCCTATCACTGTTTCATTATGAGGTGGAAACAGTGACAGGAAACAAGAATGCAAACAGCATCAAAACTTTTGTTTATTAGTGCTACTTTAGTTGAGGGTTTAAATTTCAACTTCAGCTTCATTCTAAGATCTGGGCTGGTTCAGTTATGCTGCACTTCATTACATCCACAGTCTAACAGGTGAATCGATCCTTCTTAAAATGATGGAAGATCATCTGTTGGCTACATGTAACAGAGTGTTACGCCTGCACCTCTACAGCTTTTAATGAACACCTCTATTTAGTAGCACAGTGATGGCAGCTGCTGTGTTTTTTCTGACTTGAATAGATATATAAGATATATCCAGTCACTTTCATGTTGTGGGAGGAATTGGATCCCACCTGTCTCTTGGAACGTTTCAGTCCCTCTGTACCCAAGGCCTCCCCCAGTGAGATGTCACCTTCCCCTTCACCGTCGCCGTCACTGTCACTGTAACTGTCAGTGCTATTTTGTGCGCAGCCTGTGAGAAGGACACAGAGGGTGTATAGTTTGCCGGGGGGGGGCAGACAGTGAGATGCTGTAAGTCCCACTTAAAATGCATCTATATCACTTTCATTATGAGGAAAAGGCGAGGAGGACAGACAGAGGGAGTCAGCTGAAGGACGAGAGGACAGTAAGGACACAAAAGGAGGGAGAGCCAGAGCAGAGCAGGGCGGAGAGCGGAAGGGAAGAAAGGGAAAGAGGACAGGAAGGACAGAGGAAAGACGGAAATGATCATCTGAGGTAAAACTTGGGGACAGGGCGACCAGTGTAAAAAAGATAGGAATAGGCTTTCAGAGAGAGAGATGGAGAAGAGGAGGACAGGGCCAGCAGGGGGAGGAGGAGGAGATGGAGGGACAGCGGGAACCTGAAGAGGAGACAGAGGGCCACACCTGGACAGGAGGGGGTCAGCTCCAGACTGGGCATCCTGTACACCACATGGTCGTGCTCAGTCTACACAAGAGAACACACAAGACTGCAATCAGACGAGACTTTCCCTCCAAAAACCAGACACAACCAATGAATAAAGAGAATCCCCAGCTCTGCAGTTTGCACACGCTTTATAAGCCCATAACTCGGAGTGAGTAAACTAGTCACTCGCAAAGCCGAGGAGGCACCCCCGTCTTGCCCCGCATTCCTCCACTCCCGTCCCACGCGCGCTCAGACGGCAGCAGTGCCACGCTCTGTCAGTCTGCGAGTGGAAAAAGGGAGACTCGGCGAAGGTGGCTGAGTCGTCTGCGGCTGATGATTAATTCAGCAGACCTCGGTTCCCTCGCACGCACGCCTTCCTGGAATATCAACACCCACACACCTACTGTCGCTGTCTGCCTTTCTGGGACACTGGCACGCCGATGCCACCGCGCTGCCAGGGAACGGAGGACCGGGAGAGGGGTAAAGGGGGAAGGGGAGACGAATGTTCTCCGCTCCCTCACCTGTGCAGGTGTCTAACACTACCTCTCTGAAGCAGCTATGGGAGTATACATTAATACAACCTCATCTCTTTTTTTCTGACATGGAGTGTTGGGATTAGACCAAATATTTCATTAATCGAATATTAGGCATTGAATTCGCTACTTAATCGGATCGGTACACAAATGCTTGCTAATTGATAACAAAATGAAAATTACAGTTTTATTGTTTCTCATCAATATCCATGAGGACGAGCCACAGAACCGCTAATAAGGTGAATGAGGATGTCTGCAATGTGATATTATATTTGTGATAATATTTGTAATATTTACAGTGAAAGAAGTGGAGTTTTATCCAATGCTGGGGAGGAAACAATGGGGTCCAATTATGTGAGTATTTTTTTGGGGGGGCCATGAAATGTTTGTATGTTAAATTATGTTATATAATGAAATGCATCTACTTAGTGGTAATACAGCATCGCAGTGTCTCTCCCGTTCACTGTAGAATACAGGTGTGTTACAGCGTACTTTTTGTCCTAAATGTGTGACTGGAATCATGCCAGGAAGACATACAGAATTATGAGATTATTCAAGAGTGATGAATAATACCATGGCATAAAACCAGTGGGGTTCTCCCAAATGGCACCCTGGGGGGGGGGAGGTATACACCAATCAGACCATAATGTTTGAACATCAACACCACCTCGGGCCCAACCTGATCCAAAATGTCTAGCTTTTGCGTGCCATCCCACCTACTCACCTGACGATTCCCATCCTGAACCGGCTCGATCCCGTAAGAGACCTTCCCGTCGGAGAACATGCCACTGCGGGAGAGAGGGAGGGGGAGAGTGAGGGGAGGGAGGGAGAGGGGAAGAAAAGAGAGCTGTGTGACTCTGCAGAGGTAACGCCTCACAGCTGGAATAGAAGGCATTTCACAACAGGACCACGGGGCAACCCTCAGCGCCGGGGCGGGAGGCGCTCACCGAAGGCCGTGGCAGGTGGAGAGGGCGGCCCAGGATCCCGGCACGCCACGCACTCGGCCGTGGTAATAGCAGTGCTCCCCTCCCTGTGGACACAAACCGCAAGTCAGCTCCTCTGAATCCGGACATTTCAACCCTCCTGACGCGACATCCGCCACAGTCAATACGGCGTTGCTTCGCTGAGCATCGGCAACAGCTCGATACTCTGTCGGACACAGCCCTGGGCCACAAACTCGTCAGCCTGGGGACCTCCCTCACTGAACACCACATACACTCCTGCTCTACACTTTCATTCAACGTTTGGCATAATATGTACTGCACACACTGTCGCCGCCAGTAGGTGAGGTGTGTCTCCCTTGCTTAAGCGCCGTGATGCTGCAAAGGGCATCACAGGAGCAGAGAGGGCTGCTGTTGTGTCTAGGACAATATGTAACAGTCTGCCTTTTATTTTGTCCTGTCTCTTTAAGAGTCTGAATAAACATTGCTGTACATTTGTTCAGAGAGTGACGCAAAACTGCGTAAAATGCTGGAAAATGCCTTTTTTTTTGGATGTCACTTGATGTTTTTCCCCCTCATGTACAAAACCTTGACAGAACCACAGAGTGGGCCTTTATTGGCAATTAAATGATTTCTTCATTAAAGAAATTCTTTGTTAGTCTACGTCTTAATGCTGACTTAATCAGGCTAGTGGAGTTAGCATGTTTTTAATTTTCCCCACCTTGCCGCCATTGCTCTGGATGTAACGAGAGCTCCCTAGCTAACAGAGACTGTCACAGCCAGAGCCACTCAGGTACCACTGCAGAGCAGGAGTGCTGCAGGGCTGTGGACAATGCCCAGCCCTGCTCACAGACACTGCTGCAGCTCATCACTAATCACTGCAGCTCAAATGTTACCTCCTCAGTGGGCCTCTATACACTGTGCACAGCCTCAATGGCTTTTTAGGGGGGTGAGGAGGGCAGAGGAAAGATGAGAGATAGATGAGAGAAGAAGAAAGGACAAGAAAGAAGAGGAAAGAAGAGGGGAGAGGAACATATATATCCTTAAAAGTCCTTAATAATGTGTGTCATTTGCAAACAGCTAGGGCTGTGTAGCCTAGAGTGCCATAAGCAGCCAATACCCTTAACTAAATTTAATTCAAACACAAAATATTAAATTGAGTCACGTTAATTATTTTTTGGGTGTTTCCATGATATAAGCAACTTTATACCCACAGTGTCATAAAGCAGTCATTGCTTGATCACAAACTTGCCTCCTGGATCAAGAGCTGCCTAAATCATACGTGCCAGTTTGCATTAGCTCTCTGTCTCCCTCATTTTTCAAGCTCTTGCTGCATTAAGACTCAAAAAGGTTGTTTTTCATTGGCAGAGAGACATCTTTCTTTTTCTGCCATTGCAGCTACCACTGAAACACTCAGCTAAACTACACAACTCTTTCCAAAAATATTCCATCTGCTACTGGTACTTCATCACATACAAATTTAAAATCTGAAAGGATCAGTAATTCTTATAAAAGGAGTGCACTGTATTTAGTTACTGTGCTCAGTCAGTTTTATTTGAGACTTGACATTCAGTTTTGCACTGTTGCACAATAGCTGCTGCATCCTCTGCCAGGACTTGTTCCTCCTTTCTACCTCAGCCACAACAGCTACACCCGCCACTCTGTGACATACAGATGTAGATAAATGAAAAAATTTCAGATTTCCCATATCCAGCAATATCTGCGGCTTATGATTCAGCACCAAGCTATTCTGCTGGGTAGCCAAGCTGGAGTACGACGTTGGAGAGTATGTTTAGAGGAAAAAGTGAACATGAAGAGCTCTTATCTGCAGCAAATTAGATAAAGTCAAAGATTAGTAAGGTAAGTGGAGGAAGACAGGCTACATCTCACCGGGCACTTAGCAGAAGAGGACTGGTGTCCTTTATACACAAGCACACGCACACACAAAGGATCAGCACGAGCATACAGCGCTGTGAACTGTGCAGTCCGATGCTGATTCAGCCTTTCACAGTCCGCCCCGCAGTTCTGCTCTGCGAGGGGGCCAGGGTAAAATTACACACCTAGGTGATGAGGGACAATCTCACAGCGTGTTTGTCTGAGTCTGTCTGCCCGGGTAAGTTTGCGTGGGCTCCCCAGAGACTGCAGATGTTATATAATGTCTCTGCGTTCCAACCTCAGATCAGCTCTTCACACGGCAAGAACGGCTCAGGGACTGTCAGCAAAGATACAGCCCAGCTGTCCTGTCAGTCAGGGCGCATCTGTAAATGCACATATTTGTTCTGCCAAGAAGCTATGGGAAAAAATTGAACTACCTTAATAACAAAAAACACAGCTCACATAGCTCTGGTCTCTTCACTCCACTTGCAATCAATTTTCAATGCTGGTGCCCCACAGACAAAATTCTACAATTTCATGTCGTAACATTTATTAAAAGCCACATTTTCTAAAAGTCTAAATAAAATATGAGAAAAAGGCATGTGGATATTGGGTAAGGATATTGTTAATTTATGCCTGTGTGGTTCTGAGCTCTGAATCTTAACACAGACTGGCTCATTCTTTAGCTCCTCGGTTTTGCCTGTCCGATTCTGATACCACCATGCTGAGAATGCCACATATTAAACGAAGACATGCAATGAAGACATGCATTCCACTGCAAAGAGAGGATGGCTCCTTGTGAGTTAACATAAAAACCAGGCTTGGACATGAGGACCATTGTCATTAAGACATCCAGAACCATGCCTCTGTCCCAGCAGGGCAGACATGTTGGTGGATGCGCTTGGCAAATATCTGCAATCACATCTCATCACAGTCCCTCAGCTGTTCACAACAACTTGGGCATTGCACTCTGGGGGAAGCGGACAAGCAGGCCATTCCCCCTTTGTCGCTCTCCATCTCTCCCATTCATGAATGCACAGCCTTCACGGATCACTAGTGCCACGGTTTACTAAATAAACAGTATGTGCAACTTGTGTGAAGTGAGCAGTTGAAAATGTGTGAAAAACAGTTGAATAGGCCAAAGTATGGATGCTATCTTAGTGAGGGAAGAAACACAAATGAAAAGGGGAAACAACACTTAATAAAATAAAGATAAAATGAAATATGTGAGATTTGGCAAGGAGATTTGGTCTTGCTGCAGTTCTCCCTCAGAGAGTCCCCCCCTGGCTGCTGCAGATTTGAAACCGTCTGCAAATACCCAATTACTGCCCTTTTATCTTTCTTCTCTTGCCTTTGAAATTTTGGCTCTCTGTTCTTTTTTTTTCTTCTCTTTCTCTCTCCTCAACTGAGTGACAGGACTGGGCCAATATCGGCTGCTGGTTTCCATGGGAACCGGCCTCTGATTGGCTGGGCAAGTCTATGAGGGCTGGGGAGAGTGGGCAGTGTTTGACTGCGGCAGGGTCTTTCTGAACAGTACGGTGCTGTGTGCTGAGCAAGGAACACCAGCCAAGAGACACAGGAAATCTGCTAATGCCCTGGGTTTGACTCATGGGTGTCAGTCCTGAAAAAGCTCTTCAGCAGTGAATAAAGAGGGAAAAAAGGCTTGTGCTCCTGAGGAAATATGAGGACACTGAGTCAGAGTTAAACTCCTGTGGCTTTAACAAAGTCAATCAATCTCCAGGTTTAATCTGATCACTTCAGTAGGGACACCATGCAAGGCACAACAGATACACACTCTCTGTTTTCCACAGTCAGGGTGTGAAAGAGTAAGACAGAGTATGAATCCTTTAACTCCTGGTAAGAACCTTCAAGATGCAAAGGTCCACATAAAGAGTAACAAATTGATGAAGATATGGACACGACAGACAGACTGATCAGCACCAGACATTCTGAGGCAAAACCTTCCACACTAACTCCTGTTTTAATTAAAGAGGATCTTACATAAGTAAATCTGGACTACGACCTTTGCACCAAGCGTGTCCAATTCCCCTCTGCAAAACAGAAATCTACTACACCTGCACTGATTACCCTTCCCATTACAACAGCAGCACTGACATTGCCAAAATATAGACATTCGCCAAAACAATGACCAAACATTATTCTCTTTTCTCCTCTGAAACACATACTCCAAGGGGGGTTTGAAGAGCCCAGTGACAATACACAAAGCCTGTAGCACAGGCCACAGTTAAACAATTACCAGCGACATTCAGTATTCATGGCAGGCCTCCAGTCTTACCGCAATCTGTGAAGGCTTCCCATCTTCACCAAAATGCCGCTCCACATAGTCTGAGGACAAGAGATTGCTGCACAGAAAAGGAGAAAACTGTAAATTGCCTTTGCAGGGCTCAATAATGCACATCATAGTTAAGGGACACAGAGCAGCCCAGCACAAATGATCTAATTGGCTGCAGACTAAAGTCTATAAGGTCTTCTGCAGTCTACAAATTCTTCATGAAGTAATCTCTCCACTCTTGTTTTATGCTTAGGTAGCCTAGAAGGGGTCCTGTCCAGTGGAATGCTAAGAGATTCTAACAATGTTAGGATGCACTGAAGTAGAAGACAGCAGTGGGCAAGAAATCGGGGGCAGCAGTGTAGCATAGTGGTTAAGGAGCAGGACTCGTAACTGAAAGGTTTCCGGTTCAATTCCCCCACAGGGGCACTGCTGCTGTACCCTTGGGCAAGGTACTTAATCCACAAACTGCCTCAGTAAATATCCAGCTGTATAAATGGACAGTGTTGTAAAAACCTGTAACTGACGTAAGTTGCTCTAGATAAGAGCGTCTGCTAAATGCCAATAATGTAATGTTAAAATCTATCAATTTTATCAATCATCAATATAACGAGCTTCACAATCAGCATCATCATCAACATCAGTGTCCATTATGGTACGGCATATTCAATGCATGCCCCTGCTCTGTGTATCTCTGAGCCCGGGATTCAGTGTTCACCACGGGGAAGGGAGGTTTGACTGTCATATATAATGCAGCAACCACACCACTCTCCTGCCTCTGTGGGGCTGAGGAAAGGGCTGCTACTTTAAGCACAGCTATGTAAATTGTGGCAGGGGGGATGGGTTGAGCCAGGCCCCGCAGTGCCGCATCGAGTGCTTGTGAGAGCGGGTGCGGGAGCCTCCATTTGTGCGCCTGTGCCTGTGAGGGTGTTTACGCATGACAGTCCTGAGTCCTGGGACGCATAAGTGGGTAAGGTGTACGGAAGGAGAACTGTGTACCAGAGAGGAATAGAAGGGCAATGACCTGTGCCTGTGCATGTTTGTGTGTGTGTGTGTGTGTGTGTGTGTGTGTGTGTGTGTGTGTGTGTGTGTGTGTGTGTACGTACATGTATATGTGTGTCTGTGTGTGCCTGTGTCTCCCTGCGTGTGTGTGTGTGTACATACCTGCGTTTGCATGTTTTTGCATGTGCATGTTTGTGCGCTGCGTGCATGCACGTGCGTCTGGCACAGCTTTTCACTTGAAACAGTCCCCTTAAAATCAATTGGAGGGCTCCGTAATTTATAGATTAAAAAGCATACAATTAAAGCCTGGGTCCAGGCAGCATGAGACACCTACATCTCACAGACATGTCAGGCAGTGGGGGAGAGGTCCTGTCCTGATGGGGAGGTACTTACTGGTTTAACTCCAAGTCCAGAATGAAGGACTTCCCAAAGGCCTCCAACTGGAAACTCGTCTGGGCCAGATGGACAGGCTGGGAAAGATGACAGGACACAGGCACACAATGAAAAATGGTGTTTACCCAAATAAGCTCTCTGTTTATGTACCTAATCCACTATCTCCAGATACCGTTTCTACCCCGGTTCCTAAATTCTCAAGCTGTTTTCTCCAACTCAGTCCTAACCCCAACAATTACAGGAACATTCAACTCTACTTAAGTACACACTGACTCACTGTTATGTGATATTGTTTATCATTGTAGCACAGTATTACAGTCCATCCTTTAACGTGTGCCAGAGGAAACATCTGGCAGCAATGGTGTTTGATGGGGGCTTACCCTCAAGCCAGGACAAAGCAGGCCTGAATCATTTTTAAGTGACAAGCAGGTTTAATACAAAATACTTCAGAAGCCACAATAGACAAACAGAGCATAAACTGATCTAAAGTGTCAGGACACCTGCTCCTGTTATAGACAGAGACAAACAAATCATTAGTACCCCCAATTAAATAATGATTCCTCATTTAAGACAGAGATACACCCACATCTTACAGGGTATGTAGGCAAAAGGAATTCATATTTTTGTATCTGTCTGTCCTTATTATACTGCATGTTCAAACAGGATGCCTGCCTTGCTGTTTTGCCTAGAATAGATTCTACAGTCCTGAGATGACACAAAGCAATACAAAAAGCACAGGCGGTCATAAGACATTAATGTGTAAACAGAGGATGCACATTTTCCACTGCTATAATAGATCCATTACCATAAACCAACTCTGCCAGTGTTGTATGGGAATCAAATGCGTTCAGCTTAAATAATTAGATCCATCGAGGGTCTATTGATTTGGCTGGAATGGATAACAGTACTTTGGCCATCCAGGGATGTAAATTGACACTTTGAATACAGGAGGGTGGTAGAAGGGTTGAAGATGGAGGTAAACAGCTTGTGACATCCATCTGTATCAGTGCCGTCAGATTCCTGTCCTAAATGAACACCAGCTGAAGGAAGAGCAGGCAGTAATTTGGAGTTTAGCAGATTTATCATAGGTGACATAACTGCCGCTTGGAAGAAAGCGGAGCCAGGCTTCGATTTAGCACTCAATATTTCAGAACGAATCAACTGTAAAGCACAGAATCGATACATTTGGTGACTTCAGCAAGTGGATGGCTTTCAGTTTAAAAAACGGTCAGAGGAATAACTCAAGGCTGAGCACAGATGTGTCAAATCACCTACTTTTGAAGTTCCACAGCGAAAGGTTAAATTGCAATAATTTATTAAGACAGTGTTTCTTTGTATGTCTGCATCTTCATTCCAATAAAATTAAGGCTTGTTAAACTGACCAGAAGATGCCAGGTGGACCAGGATTTTAAATATGCGGAGGCAAGTCTCCATATAAAGCCTGACGTATTCTCCCTTGAGTCTACACCTAAAAACCTGCTGGCTAACATGGCCAGCTGAATGTACTGACTGTGGAGGGAAGAGCAAGGCATCAGAATATCTGTTGTACATGGATATTGACAAGAACTTTGGACATACACACACAAAGGCTCGAATGCTCATAAGGCTTCACAAAGCCACTTTCTCTGGATTGAGCTCACTGGACACTCAGGCCTTAACCATGTAACAGAGAAAGACTGTTATCTGCTTCCAACACTATTATTCAATGAAAACATTTTTTGGCCCACCAGTCAAAGCCATCAGTTGTGCTTTCAAGGCAAGAACACCCACATATTCTCTGACTCTGCCCCAGAAATTGCTAGAAAGCTTTCTACTTCCAGGGAGGTGAAGCAAATACTAAGAAGTATCCCTGAAGAAAAACACAGCTTGGTCTTTTCTGCAAGATTCAAAATTACACACAACAGCAGTGAGCATGCTGTCAAAATCCCTGAGGCTACAATAAGTTCTGTCAGGTAGCAACTCCTGGCCATATGTCTTAAACACACACACACAGTAAATTTTGTTAGGCTGCTGGCTGATCTTGCTGATTAGGTTAAACTTTGATACTGAGTTGTAAGAAATGGCCTGCTTTAACATATAGTTTTTGTCTTGGGGTTGTAGTATCTAAACTGTCAGCTGTATCAAATTGGTTTACTGGCTGGCTTGTATTCTTTGATTTGCACACTGAATGTGTCAGCACAGTTGTGGTAGGTTGGACTGTACTCTTCTAACAATATTACTGTTTTACTGCATTAAGTGACTGTGGAGCCATATTGGATAATGATTCAGACTGGAGCAGTTGATGACACAGACTAATATCAAGGGCTACTTGCTGTTGGTAGTTATGCACACCTTTTATTGTTATGTACACCTATTGATCCTACACTAGCCATATATCTTCTAACCATACCATTTCCTAGAACTGCTGCAGCAATTAAATCCTGTCTTCAGCAACACGAACCATACACGACACTTGACCCATGGCTCAAAACAATAGCCTTTCTTTCTCAGGGTGTCAATACGTACGGGTTTTATTGATTAGTCCTGTGTGGATAATAAATGGTTTTGCTCTGTCCGTATCTGCTGCCATGATAATACTGTGACATCTGCCCATAACTCTTTCAGTACAGAGCTGGCCAATTGTTAGAGTGATTGTCCCCCTTGAGGATTCAACTCCTTTCTGCTCTCTGGATCCTTCATTTGTTAATTTCATCTCGCCAACGGCTCTTTTGCTAGCGCAGTTTAATCTGAATTTTAGAAAAAGCGAACAGCGCATCAAGCAGGACTGGGCTGAGGAAATTCCACACGTGTTATACACAGCATAAGTATGGCCACAGAAAGACCTGGCTCATCATCTCAGACAATCCCCCTTTTTTTCTCTTACAACAAGTCACAGTGCAGCTATGGAAGGGAAAAACAAGATAAGGGAAAAAACATGAACACTTTGACTATTTTCAGTCAGTACACCATACCACAGAATCCCCTTTTGTTTTTCCCCAAAAGCCTTTGTCCACCATCAATGTCAACACTGTTAAAATGGTTGAATATCTCAATTCAACTTGCTTTTAAAATGAGGTGCTTTGGTGCTTTGTGCAGCTGTCAAAATATGGCCAGGAAATTACAGCATCAGTCTCATAGATTCATTCAAGATTCATTTTCAACAATGTACAACACTTACTTCCAGGTTTGCTTAAAAATGTTTTACACTTCAGTTTTTCTCATAAAATCTGCTGGGGCAAATTTTATACTGTAAGATCTGAGCATCTGAGATCTGAAGAACTTATTCTGAGGACCAGTATTTGGTTGTATGCAGTTCACAGGGTGTCTCTTGATTTGAATATTACACTGTATATTACAGGCTATTGTAAAAAATTAGAGCACAATAACCATAAATATTTTGAAAAATAAATGAATAGGGAATTGATGCATTATCTTAGTGTGGTCACATTCTCATTATAGTGATAGCATCTTAAAATCAGATCAGAACAGATAACTGCAAGGCTAAACTAAAAGAATGGGACCTCCACTTTTAATTGAGTCTTAAGCCTCTCTCAGTAGCACCTGTAATCCAAAGCCACGTCAGGGTAGAGCAACACAGACTCATGTACTCAAACAGACAGCACAATGGCCACAAAACAGTGACCGAAAGCTGGACACATTAAATGACCCAGTAGTTCCAGAATTAACTGGGTGAGGCCTTGATCTTGCTACACATGCCTTGTACAGATTACCTTCACGTACTGCAAACCCTTAATTATTAAAATTCCCTCTATCAGGAGATTTGGTTTAGTAATTAAAGTGGAAGTGCATGACTGAAGGTCTCATACATTCTGCACAGATGTCTGTCCTTCCCGTGACAGACATTTCAGATTTTTTGGTGCACCCCCCACCCGTTTTTACACACAACTAATGAATAATCCCGGGTATTGAGGCTCTACCTACACAGGCCAGCTTAAATCATTGATGGGGAAATTCTTCAGCTTGCCACTGAATAATGAAGGAGGCAGGAGCCCAGTCCTGCAGCAGGAAAACTGGATGTGAATTTTGAATATTTCATTAGATTCCGATTGCGAGGTTAAGAGTCATGCGCACTTTTGTTCTTTTGTCCCAGTCTCCTCTTCCCCGGGTTAGGCTCCATTCTGGAGCTGCAGCCGCACAGTGAGGTTAAAATCATGACTCACTCGCTGTCTGTATCCGCTGGATTTAACACAATTCACCAGCACCGGTTGCCCTTTTTTCCTCAAACACAAAGAATGCCAACAAACCAACACCCCAACAACACTCCCAGCACTAAGACAACTACTCTGCTCAGCACTTCACTAATGTGTTCTTCTTAGTGCTTATGAACACTGGTGTGTTATGTTACCAAAAAAACACATTATATATCCACTGAATAGCCATAGGCATTTACTCAGAAAGGGCTGTTTTCTAAACCAATACTACTGATTTGCCTTACAATGATCACTTACACCTACCCATTACATATTTATTTCTACCTAGTTGTACATTTTCTATAAAAAGTCAATCACTATTTCAAAAAGAAATGAAGGGAAGAGTTACAGTTTGTATTGCAAGTTGTCATGGAGCAGACACACTTACACAGAACAACTTACAAAGCAAGAGAGAAATACAAGACACTAGCTGATTTGAATGTATGCAGCATGCAGCAAAGACACGGCCATGAAAAGGTTGATTTATAAGTGACTGGCACATCTAAACTTTTCCTTATGCAATCAGCGTGGTCAAGTTTATAGAGTAAATCATTCATAAAAACAGCAGCAAGGGCACAAGTTTTGTCCTTAACCATGTACTCATTTGGTGTAGAGTGTATCACGTGTCTCTTAATGATGAAAGATGGTCTTTGTGCCTGCTGGCAAGCCTTCCTCATAAGCACTCAACTAATTGCAACCTTTAATACAATCCATGGATGCTACTGCAGTTCAGATAGAACCCTCAGATGCCCTACAATAGATGGGGGAAATTCAGTAGGGTGTTGCACAGGACTGAAATCACAGACCACACACTGGTAACTGACCTCTCAGAGGAAGCTAGTGAAAAGGACCAATAATGACCCATTCACAAGGGATAAAAATGAAGGGAGATCAGTAATAAAGCCAGATCCACCCTGATGTGCAGAGTTAGATCAAAACCTCTAACTCTGCATCCCGGGGGAAGTCCGATCCTCTATGAATAGGGCATTGCAGTCCAAACTTCTCAGATCATCACAGGTTTGTAAAACTTTGATGAACTGAGGAGATCTGAGAGGTCCTGGACAGTGGGGCCTCAGGACATGGGCCAGAAGCGCCTTTCCCGTTCACTGGGGACATGGACACCTCCCCTGACTGTGCGAGGGGACGGCACGGGACAGAGAGGAGGAGGGCAGCAACTAAAGGGACTGCAGCTGGGATATCCCCACAAAGTGTGTGCTTGAGAGAGAGAGAGACTGCGCAAAACAGGGAGGTGCACGAGGCCTGCGGGCTACACCCACAGAGTTAGGGGAACGGGTGAAGACAGAACAAAATGATCCCTCTACAGTGTGTCACGGGAAGGAAAGTAGCGGCTGAAGACAACCCTAGATAGACACCTGCCCTGGCTATCTAACTAGCAATCTAAAATTTCAACAATGACATTGTTTTAAAAAAATCTGTATTATCCACAGACTGCATTATTTGCCTTGTTTAATGTGAGTATCTAACTGGTTCCGCAGTCGTGCGCCCACTGTTTATTTTTCCACACGTATAAAACACTCACCTGCGAGCCCTCGGTGTGGTTCTTCACCCTGGTATCCAGGTGGCCGTGAATAATCTCCCCTTCGGAGCCCATCTGTTGCAAGAGACGTTTGGGTTTGGTGACTTCTTCAGCTGCCGCGCCGTGCCCCCCTCGGTCCTCCGAGCCGGCCCAATCCCACACGCCCGCATCCCGCATCGCGGAGCGCTTCCATCCTGAGACGCGGGAAACAGGGCGATTTATCAACGTTTGTGAATGTCAATGTCGCATTTACTGCGGGTCAGCAACCAGCGCACACTGACATCGACACAGATTTTGGATTTTATTTTATTATTTTTTTTTTACACACGCGATCTCTCAAAGCGCGAACTGCTGTATGCAAGCACCGGGTGTTCAGCTCGACAGACGCGCTGCGGGGAAAGATTCTGTCGATGCAGCAAATCTACCGCATCGGTTCTGCTGACGGAAGAACAGGAGCTAAAAACACGACCCAACTGACTTGGCACTGAAGCAAACCCCAGCTGTGAATTACCGACACAACACTATTGTAGTAGGAAAAAGTGATTATAGGTGCAAAAGGAAAAATACGTCTACAGAGGGGACAGAGTAGCAAATGAAAGGCAATGCGGCTCCAGTCTCTCCCGCCCTTACCTGTCACGGCAAACCTTGCGCTCACTGCAGCAAACAGCAAGCACCGAACCGCCAGCATGATGTTCACATAGTCCCCTGGATTTGCATGAAGTGAGCGGAATAAAGCTTCAAAATAAAAAGCAAGGATGCACAGCCGTTTGCGTTAACAAAAATCAAAGCAGCAATTAAACCTTTTACGGTCCTCTGTCATCTCCCCGACAAGGCTTTTAGTCACACAAATAATCGCTGATCAGCCTCGTTATGACTGAAAACGGGTATATGCGTCAACAGATAAATAAAATTGAATCAATAAATTCAGAAAGATTGGAAATGGGGGCAGAATTGTGTACATGTTTTCCTGCGAGGTGTGCGTGTATGCTGTCCGTCTTCACTGCCCCTTCAATGATGGAAACGGTGGATAGAAAAAGAACAGAACAGTCTGCGGTGATAAGAACACGTGGGACCGCATACGCCCTCCCTTTTCCATCTCCGTGCGTCTCCCGGTCACACTCCATGGTCCTCCCCTCGAGAGGCAACGCTTGGTAACATTTCACTGTCCCTCCGTCCGCCCCAATAACACTGACGGCCATTGGTCTGTGACACAGCTGGTACAGGCCGGAGGAAAATCTTGGTCTCCAGAGTAAAACGCACACCTCACTGGAACAGCCCCGTAAAGATGAACATACTGTGCGCATCAACGAATACAAACCCGTTTCGTATACAAAATAACAACACAAAATACAACTTAATACTGTGAACTCAATATACACCTATCAAATACCACACAATAATAATAATATAATAATAATAATAATAATAATAATTATTATTATTATTATTATTATTATTATTATTATTATTATTATTATTACTAGTATTATTGTTGTTGTTGTTATTATTGTTATTATTATTGTTGTTATTATTATTATTATTATAACACAATTATGCACAATTATGACAATAGCAATGTTTGATGTAATGACAGAAAGTCATTGCATTTATCTCTGATTGGTTGAGCCTATAAGGAAATGTAGCATGGCCCACTGATATGAAGTTTCAAGACACCTGTCTGGAATGAGCCATGCTGTTAACATTTTGCCCTAACATATTCTGCTCTTACACTTTGCACTAGGTGTCTAATTGGCTATTGTCTTGTCAGTTACACATACCCTTGCATAAGCATGGGGAAAGGCAGCAAAAGGGTAAAACTGTGCTGTTGTCATTGGACTGTGAATCAGAAAGGTCACCCTATTACAGGTTAGAGACACCCCAGGCTGTACTGTGAACATTTTATTTAGGATGCTGTGGTCCAACCCAAAATATGCTTACCCTTTCCCAACGGTGAAATGAGCATCTTATGAGAATCCTACAGGTCTGTCTGCAAGACAGGTACAGGAAGTGATGACTTTTTGAGTATGAAAAAGTGATGCGCTCAGGGAAGAGGGCAGAGCCAATGGTTGCCTGTCAAGTTAAAATTTATGCCTCATTGGAGGGTATCAAGTTTGTTCCTCCCAGTGCAGGGAGTAACATCATGCTGACATTTGCTTTCTGCAGGAGAATGTAGTTTATCAGTCATCCAAACTGAACACTTAGGCTGTAAACAGTAGTTTGAGTGAATGTTATTGTTCCCCTTACATTGTGACAGGTGAGTACTTCTATTTCCAGCATGTTAAATTTTGGGTTTCAAGTCTTAAACACTTTTAGTTTTACTTTTATCCAGTTTGATGTATTTGCAGGGTAATTACGTGATTACACACTGAATGTTATAGTTAGTGGTTGTGTCACAGTTGTGTGTTTGTAATATAAAAACAAGAACTGATAATTGTAATTTAAGCATTGTTGCCTCATCATTGCAGCCTCCTTGGGGGATGCATTCCTACAGTTTTAGGACCTCTGCGCTGCATATTTGTCAGTAGATGTGCTACAATCCATGCTATACATCTTGTAATGAGCTCTTTTGGGACATGTCCCACTTAAACCTGTCACAAATTGTGCCTCGAGCCAGGGGCGATGCCACTGGGGAGGCACAAAGAACCAGGATGTTTGTGCACCCCAGCTGGCTCCCCAACTGAGACTGCTAATTTTTTGACAAGGTCCCATAAGCGTATAGTCCATATATTCTTGGAATACAGTAACTCTGTCGAGTCTATGGTATGTCAGTCTCCAAAGTTAGTGCTTGAGACAGAGGAGGAGTTTCCTGATGTTTAACTCCACCTTGTATTTTTCATCCTATATTATCCACACTAATGCAGTCTCAGTCTCAGAGATCTGTGGCTACATCATTGGGTGGGTCATTTGACCAGAAACAAAAAATAGGGCTGTCAAGTCCATTTTAGTAAATCAATTACTTTGATTGGCCTGCACTCTTCTTGAGGAGCAGATTCCTGAATCATTCAACTAGCTTGTCACTTTTGGTACAGTCTTCCAGGCCAGCTGCTTCATTTATCAAGAGAGAAAAGGCAATATGAACAAGGCTCAGAAAAACTGGAGCCTATTGTCTGCAAAATTGTTGCTATTCTTTTTATAGCAGTAGTATATGCCTCCCTATACAGATGGCGGTATTAAGGCTATAAACTGTCATCCTTCAAGCTGTGTCTGAGATGAGATTAAATATACAGTCTCTCTACCAAAGACTTGCCTTGATTTGATCCTAAGATTACGATAAATTTGGAATATGCCTGTTTGTGGGTCACGGGCTGAGTGAGTCAGTGGTGCCGTTGTTTGTAGGATGGGTTTAAACACATGCGCACGTCTCAGTCAATTCACGCAGCTCAGTCAAGCGATCTCTTCAAAAAGAAGTTATTTTTCACCAATGATATAGCTCCAAATGAACTAGCAGGGTAAGAATTCAAGACAGCAGGTCCACAGGGATTTTATTTCCAAACTGTTTTTCAATGGGGTGAATGAAGCCAATCTTAGCAGGAAGGGGACTGGTCCAGTGTGATGTGGGAGTTGGTTGTGGTCAAGCGCACATGATTCAATCGGAAGTCTTTTCTCCTCATTCAACATGTTGAATGTGTGTGACTTTCCAACCTGTTAGCCAATCAGAAAGCAAGGGTGTGGACACATTATGGTAGATTCATCAAGGATATACCAGTGCAATGCAGACAGTAAGTCGTATAGCATTACATTTGAGGCTAGGTTTGCATTGTGTCTCCCATTTATTAGAATGAACAATGATAGACTGATGAAAAGGCAACGGGATTCCAAGGATTGAACAGAAGGCAAAAAAACAAGGGCCATTACTATGAGTTCACTGTCAGGCATATTCTCCTGCATCATTGCATTCTGATTACTAATATATGAAATACCACCCTCTCAAAGGTACATTAACCAAAGTACCATTCAATTGTAATTCAGATGCAGGACTTTATCTATGTGCAAAAGTAAAGCTTATGCGTGTGTGTGTGTGTGTGTGTGTGTGTGTGTGTATAAGAGAATGTAATTAGCCTAATGTGAGACACCTCTATTGTAGCTGGCATTGGTTTATGCAGGTATTTTTAGAAGATACTCTAACCTGATTTACTGTGGTTTAGTGTTTCAGTAGCTTGCCAGCTAAAGTATGTGCCAGTCCTTTTATGCAGACTTATTGGTGAGCTCACAGTGCCGTATCGATCCCCAGATGACATTTATTAAATACTGAGCCCTCTCTGAAACCATCACAGATGGATCTGTTTTCCCTCCCTCAGCACAACTACACAATGGCATTAACTGGCTGTCATTGTTCATTCAGCCACTGGCCACATGAGCACCCGTGTCCTTGGTAGCAGAGGTGTTGATTAGTTACATGACCTTTCACCTTTTTGCTTTATTCTGAAATTCACTTTCTCAGTAAACATCAGAGTGAAAGATTAGATTGGATTGTCACAATCCATTTTATGACTGTGACAAGCAAACACAGCAGCAACCTGCACCCGATCCTGCAGTCCCTCTCTCCCTGAAGGTCGCAGTTCTTTTGGACACTGATCAGGGGAGCGGGACAGACCTGTCACTCTGGGGACAATGGAGTGAAGACATACCACAATGACAGACCCCCTCCCTGCAGACCAGGTCGTGCAAACCTAGTGTGTTAATTAGCACAAAGCTTCGTAAAGCACAGAAAATTAATTGAGCCATGCCGTTATTTGATTAATCCAACTCTGAGATGTCAAGAAGACCCCTAAGGACCACCAACTGCTCCAGTACTGCACAATGGAAAACCCCTACATTTCCAACAAATCAATAAAGAAATGTCACAATAATGAATGGCAACATAGGCCACAAATACCTAAACCCCACATATTCAAAGCAGAAAGTCTAAATGACCACAAGGATGAATGAAAAACTGAAATAATAATAAAACAATGAAATGACGATTGCAACTGACGCCCAAGGGAATTTGAGAACACTTTTCTTTTAAACTGCAAGCCAAGCCATAAAGGCCAGAGGCTCCTTTCAGGAAAAGTTCATGTTTAGTGGATGTCTGAGAACAGTGGAGGAGGCAAGAGGCAAGCTCATCTATGCCTAAACTGCTCTTCATCCTCTTTTCACAGCTACCATTTCTATTACAACTAGTTGAATGATTCAGTTGCCAAATGAAGTTTTTTAGCATCCTTATGTTTATGCCTAAATTAACATGTTTTTCTGCTTTGTCAAAGAGCTCACTGGTGGAAGAGGCCTTTGAAAATCTGGATGAAATAAAGTGATAACCCAATTTCTTAGACAGCGCTCTGATCCTACTCATGTAGGGACAGTCCAGTGTTTGCAAACCCTGCAGTATTACTGATCTAGGAACAGTCTAGTACCCCCAATGCAGTCACACACTACTCTGCAAACCCTGAGAGTAGTTTTAGAGTATTATGGTTACTGCTTCGTCCTGGTTTGAGAGAGAAGCCCCACCAAGGACAGTATCCACAAGCAGCATTTCATACTAATGGAGCACTTTCTGGAGCTCCATATTTAATATTTCATATGGTTATGTGATAGAGGAGCCTGCCTTTGAAAGGCAGAGTGTATGAATTTTAGGTGCACCAGAATCAGTGAGCACTGAAGAGGAAACAAAAATTAAGGCCATTTTCTGAACTAATGAACTACTTAAGACATACTTTCAGGTCAGTATCACGCATTAAAATAGGGGCAATCGGCAATGTTCCACTCTGCTTGCTGGCCCTCTTAATGATCAATCATTGAATATCCTGACCACACATTCATTCTCACACATTGATCTATTGTATCTAATTACTGTGTTAAGTATTACTGAGTAATGAAGATTAAGTGACTCAATAAGAGATTTGAGCCAATGTGATGTTTAAAGCAGAATCCCAATATAGGTAGTTAGTACAAAAAAGTAATATGACAAATATCCCTGTGTGGCTCACTCGCGTGCTTTTCACCTCTTGAGGTAAAATGCTTCTGCAATACAAAGAAAACAAGGTTCACACTTTTCATTATGAAAAATAATTTCTGTAAGTTCTGTAATAAGTCATTTTCTGTGAGTAATATTTATAGATGTATCACTGTTCACTCAGAACTGCCCCATCAACCCAGCACAGCACAGCTGACACGAAAGGAATCAAGGCCTATCACCAATTATCTCTGGAGAGCAAGCTGTTGACAGACTACAGGACAGTTAATGCAGGTGAGATAGATATCTACCTCCATTTTTTTCCCCCTCACGGCTCCTCAGCAGGAGGCAAACCGGTTACATTACCTCCTGGAGTCACATCAGGTTCAATTAAGCAAACTAACAAGCTGAAACATTAGCTTGCAGTCCGCAAAACAGTCAAGTACGTTCCCTCACGTGGGGTGTAAACAGGGTTTGTGCGTCTGTAGGAAAGCATGACCCCCCTCGTGGGACACCGACAGCGAGCCCCTCAGGGTAGGCCGCGTGGCGTGGTCCCCCTTAGCTCCCCTTCACCTTCTCCTTCCCATGGCAGCCTGGAAGGTGCGGTGTATAAGATCCAGGCCTCTCCACACAGGCCTGATTAAACTTTAACAGCCCGCGCTGACCTGAATCTCCACCCGCCAGCTGCGCTGCCCACCTGGCCTCCGGTCCGGGTTGCCTGAGGATCCTCTTACGCCAGGAAAGGGTCGACAGAGTCCAGAGGGATAGATTATGGGCGGCTCGGGCCCCTGAGGCCACGCGGGTCTCTGACAGCATGTCGCGTTCCCGCTCAGTGAGAGGAGGCAGCCACACGGGGGAGCCTGGCGCTGGCGTGTGCCGGTGAGGAGGTAGGGAGAGCTGAGTCCAGAGAGATGGGTTGGCTCTCTGGGAGGAGAGAGATGGACAGCGGGAGGCTCACCTGCTGAAGTCCTCACTCGTCACACTGAGGAGACAGCAGTGTCCCCGCTTTGTGCCAGGGGAGAACGGACAATGCAATGAGAGAGCGCTGGGAGCAGAGAACCCTCCTCAATGACTGTCCCCCTCGAGCTCCTCTCACAGCGGGGGGAGGAGATCAGGTGTTGCATGTAGCCTCAGCAGAAATTTCTAGAAGCAAAGAAGTGGCAGCACTGTTACAAAATGTTGTACCCCTGTAATGAATCCTTTGTACATTCCTGAGTAAATGTATGGAGGTTTACAAAACAGGCAGCTGGCTGGTACTACACAGCAGCACAATACCACTGACAGAATACTTGCACTACTATTTAAGGATACGAAGACAGGAAGACAAAAAGTTCAGAGCTACACATACAGACTGCAAACCCATTTGTTTGGAATCACCTGTTACAGAAAAACAACCACTGGGCTGTATAACAAAGTGCCATGTAGCTGCACCAGCAAGACAGGGTGAGAATGTTTTTTTATGAAACATGCTAACGTGCATGTATGCACGCATACGTGCAACTGTATTTCATGTGTCCTGCAAAATACACAAATCTTCTCATTTTGCTTCTCACGTCTTGAGTGAGTTATTCTGTATTGGCCAACCAAAATATCTTTTAGTTTAAATGTGTAAGTGTGTTGCGGAATGATGAATCCGAGTTTCCTGAACAAGGACCTTGGTCGCTCTTGTAGCAGTTAACAGTGCATTCATCAGAAAGACAAAGCACAGTTGGCGCAGTGCTGACTTCATGTGCTTTGCATGGGATTCATTGTCTTTGCAGGATGCATGACGCACAGTCCCCTTAATGTGTGCCTTACAGAAAAAACTCATCCGCGGTTGATGAGGCAGCAGCATTGTACATTGTGAGACAACCCCGTGTCTGTCTCTTACTCAGAGAGTGAGGTTACCTCACTAACCTCTCCTAACACCCTATTCTTCAGCAGAAAATCCACACTTCAGTGAAGGTACATCACTGTTATTATTTGGATACAATTGTTGGCTGTCTTGCTCTCCAGAGGCTGATGGTTGGGAATGGAGTAGAGATTTGTGAAAAATTCACAGAAAATTATCATGTTTGGCACTTGTAAGACAACACAGAACTCTATAATTTGGGATTTTTCAAAATGTGACTACCGGTTTCCACTAGACGGGATTCACTGAAGGTTTAAAAAACTATCTGTTATGTTTGATTCGCTGGTTTTTGTTTTGGCATGAAATAAATCCCTAATCTGTAGCTGATCTGCCTCACTGCGTTGCATCTCCCAGTAAAAGACAACCTCTCAGTCTCTCAGATACCTAGACAGTACCAAGGTATAACATTAGGTGGCTCCTTCTTCCGCCTTTATGAAACTAGGTAGACTTTTTGTAATGTTTGTTAACCTTAATCCTGCACATAATATCACCATACCTGTACAATAACATTTTTGTATGTTTAAGAAAAACTATTTAAAAAATTAATTCACAATTATGCAAGAATGATTCATTTGGGACCAATACAACAGTTTATTTAATATATTCCAAGATTCCAAATAATATATTAATATATTCCAGATAAGTTTATTTTACTTAGACTTTATGTTACAGAATGTAACATTCATTATATTTTTAATTATGAATTGGACTAGTACAAGGCTTAATCAGTTTGGTGTAGTGATTTAAACATAATCTCAGATTATGAAGAGGGTTTCATATCAATTAGTTTTGTTACTAAGTCTTGCTTATCTGTAACAAAAATAATCAGAACATCTATAATAAATATCCAGCGTAAGTTAAATGCCATGAATATTTACAGAACTATGCCAGTCTGACAGCATTATAATATTTTGTTTACCCTGCATATGCAAAATAATTCAATATAATAAAAATGTAGTTCAGGGTTTAAATGAATGATTCAAAATATTTTCCCAAGGGAATTTCTTTTTTTATTGAGTCTTGTTTAGGAAAATCTTTTGGACTTTCCTATAAAAAGACTAAAGAGTAAGAATTTTTGAGTTTATGTTTGCATGTAGTTTGCAATTACTTATGATATTTTCTTTATGTTTTACTATTATAACATTTAAACTCCATGGTAAAATGTCAGGATACTACCTGCTAATCCCCAAATGTCCTTTTGCTTTATAGAGGCAAAGAATTTGTGCTCTTCCCTATATGTAAAATATAAATCAGCTCACTACAGGATGAGCTGGAAAAGATATTTCAGGAAACTGAGAAAAGCCAGATCCCTCTATAAATTCCATCAATATTACCATCATCAGCAAACCTTACACTCTTATGTTCGCTCTGAGAGAGTGATTTGTCGCCCTCTGTTGGCAATGCTGACTCACAACATCCGGCCACAACAGTAGGTACTGCACATATGGTGAAAATTCTATGATTTCATACTCACTGCATCACTTCCTGGGTAATTATTTCAGGACAGAGCAGAGCCTGACCTCTCACCATAGGTTCTGCATGTCACAGGCTACTGCATGTGTGGTTTTTGTAAACAACATTGTGCTCAGGTCAGATCAAGTTTCACCATGCAGCCACACCTTTCTCCCTCTGCTGCAGAACTGAGCCCCACCTCTATGTAAAAATGCTCCCCTCACTTTGCTTATGACATTGGACTTAAATACTTTAAATATACATTATATGTATAAATTATATATTGACAGTTGAGGAGTGGTCAATGTCCACACATTTACAGTACTTAATGTCATTGGATTGAAAATTATTTTTTTTTCTGTATGATCACTGGCAACCAGCCTTGCACTGATGCAGTCCTTACACATTGAGGCTGCCATTGTTTCCTCTGCAGGTTATGCATTGTGTGCAGAAACCAGGAGTGGAAACATCAGAGAACACAGTCATTTCAGAAGCAAAAACCGAACTGCCACGATCGGCGAAAAAACAACAAAGGATCTGGCCACTGGCATGGAGAAAAGTGGTGGTGGGAATGCTAGTGTCAGGACTGGACAGACACTTTAAGGTTGTCTGCGCTGGGCTATTCGCTGGACAAATACTTAATATCCACTCATATGCTACAAAGGTAAATATGTTCAACCTGGAACACTCTAGAGTAAGGAGGCTGTGACAGGTGCAATATTGAATAGGACACAGCTGTCTTGGATGATTTTGATGCGATTCTGCAAAGGCCAATCAATTTCTTCGTGAAGCCTAATCTTAGTAACAATCATTGCTAGATACTAATGGAAGACACACAAAATTTTGAAATATCTGAAGGCAAAGTAAGCAAAATGCCTTGCACTGATATTGCACATGGAACACATAAAGTCTATCTATAATTATTAGCATTTTTTAAGCATCTTAAAAACTGTGTTATGGAGAGTATCCTGAATATTCTGAGGGACATTCTCATTCTAGATTCACACATTCCAGGTGAGAACTTGCATTGCTGTAATTGTCATGAATTGCATTGCCTTCCTTAGCAGGGCCTTGTTATGGCTGCAATACACTAGAGTAGCCAGTAGAGGGAAGCATACCACTTTTACAGATCTCATCATAACATTCCATCAGTTTCCAAATACAAATAATGTAGAGAATCCAGTCCTGGCATCTCCTCTCTGCTGCACCTTAGCGCTCATTAGTGGTGAGTCTCTCTGTACAGTATCCAGTTCCAACATCCAGACTGCACATGGAAAAGCTGCATACAGAAACATTTGATTACAATTTGTGTTACAAGCAATAGTCTATCCACATCCCACCATCCCACCAATCCCCTTAGCATGGAGTTATTTTTGTGCAGTGAGAAACAGCATATCCAGCTTGCTTTGTTGTGTATTCAGTGAGCTTGTTCAACAGAATTTATCTGAATGCCCTGTCTGTTGCTTACACACTTGTAGTACCCCATTCATGCTGATTGTGTCCTCATTGTAACCTCAGTGATGTGATGCTGTGCATATGGTACTCTAGGGACCGTGTGTTTCCCCAAGATTGCGGAACTACTGCTCGCAGCTGCACACTGAAGGTGAAGGAAAGGTTCCTCACCTGGGGAAATATCCCGTGCTGTTAGGATCCTCCTGTGAATGTACATTCTGTCAGTGTACTTATACTATTTTTAGGGCTTGTTATGCAAGTATTACCATTTGCTGTGTATTCATCCTACGTTTTAACAATTATCAATAGGAGGACATTTTACTGAAACAAACTGACTTACGAATTTGCATCATATCCTAATTTGCGCTGAATTAATATTATACTTTAAGAATTACCTATGTTTATTTAAAATATTTTATTCACAATTTCCTCAGGTTCAGTGATTTACAAACACAAACTGAAGAGTCAAATAGATGTGCAAATTAGCAGGCTTAGTATGTCCTTATAAAGTTTACCTTAACATAAAACTACATAAAAAGACAGACCTGATTTTCCTGCAGGAATCAGACATTTCCTGAGGAATACGGTAAAAAAGTAGACAAATAAATGTCAGACATGAGCAGAAGTGATGGATTTACTTTGCCTTTGTTTTCTTGTCATGCTTGTCACAGCTTCTGGTTTCATGTTATATATAGGATGGATGGGAGAGTTCTCCCCTCGTATCCGATCATGTCAGTGTAAACTTGATCGTGACAGAAGGGGAGATTTCAGGACAATGGACACAGCAGTACTCTGTGTCACTTGTGTCTCATTCACTACACCCACTCAAACTGACACAGGCCAGAAAAACAGAGAGGCTACATTGCCTTTATATTGGAACAACATTTTTTATTTTTCATTTTCTTAGCAAAATAATTCTGAACATGCATTTACAATATTTTTTTCATACATAAAAAAAGTTTCCAAAAATGGAAATATCTTTTTACAGTGCTGGGACTTTCAGCTTACCACTTTCTAATTTAATCTACAATAAATACAATAAAAAGACAAAGAAAACGTAAATAAAAAAGACTTAGAGTGAAGTCCCCTGTGGATAACACAATTCAAACATGTATATCAAAACACACAAACTTTCCATAAGAGACATAGACACCTTTTACATGTATATAAACAAAGTTTTGGCACTGGCAGAACCAGGTGTCTGGCCAAGATGACAGTTCAATTCAGCTCATTGAATAGACACTTCAGAGGGACCTTGGATTCAGCTCCTCTGACTAGAAACATTTTTCTAAGACTAAATTTAATTGAGGGTGACATGTCACAAAAGCAACAGTCTGATATTGTTCCCAAAGCTTCTACCGGCCCACAACAAGAGCCTACAATAGCAATCAAAACCAATCAAGTCCCTGCTAAAATGACAGGTACTGGCATGATTTATGTTATGTTTGCAGTCAAGTGCAGCTGAATGCCTGAAGCACACACAGTCCCCCTTCCTGATGCACTGGGACTGCTGACAGTTTGAGGACCCCTTGTAATCTTGACAAACAAGTCCATTATGAAGTTTGAACAAATCTCTCATTTCAAAAAAATATCGTTTTCGTGGGTTGTGGATAAAATGTGCTACGGCATAGTTCTGAGTGGCTCAGTGGGTAAGGCGTTCGCTTTGAACGCAGGATAAGCCCTAAGGATAAGTTTGAAACTGGCTCTGTCATTTGGCAACAATGGCGGGGAGAGTGGCAGAACAAGCTATCTTAGTTCCACCAAGTATAGGTAAGGGATTCCTCCTCTCACCACTCTCAGGTACCCTGTGTTTCGTCAGACGCATGCGGGTTGCATGGACGACATCAGTGGTGTAGCACCAATCCCCCAATGAGCACCCACTCCGTGAGGGCGAGTGTATCTGAGGACTGTATTAGTCTCGCCTCAGCACTCCTGTATGAGCACACAGGCTGTCACAGTGAAACGAGCCTACTGTTGATAACATAAAGAAGGTCACGTAAAGGGTAAAAAGCGTTTTAAAAATGTGCTAGATTAAGTACATAAATGGAGGTCACTGCATTCCCTCCACCCGCTTACACAACGAAGAGCCCTAGACTGGAGCCATGAGGAACCCTTGGCAGAAGTTAAGCAGTGCTCAGATGCAGAGCAGAGATGCTTGGCACCCCAGTGTTCCCGTTCTTCCCGGGAGGCATCCTCCAGGGCATTCATAAGGCCCAGAGCCAGCTGTTCAACACCGAGCAGGCCTGACACAGCTGCAGCCCTGTACACAGCCTCCACAGCAGGAGAAAATACAGAGGGGTGCAGTTGCAATCCATGGGGGTGCACAAAAAGTCATAAATCCTATATCGACACTGGGATGTAAGGAGACAACTGGGGGTGCACTGAGGTCCGTCTGGGGGTGCAATGCACCCCTAAGCACCCCCATAGCGCCAGGCCTGCCTTTACATCAGTCAGGATTCTGCCATTTGCAAATTGCTTTTCTTTATGACTGCCACTTTTGGAGTAGCTCTGGGCCTTCACTGTAATGTACAGTAGATCACAGAAAATGGATGTTCCATCCCAGCTCTTAATAACAACAGTTAATTCGGCTAAATCACAGTAGTAGCGGAACCAGATACAGCGCTCATTCTGGTTTCTGATTGTTAATAGTTGCACCCTGTACAGCAGCATCTGCCTCCATTCCAACTTCCTGTGCGGCACGCCTTTAGGTATGCAAAACACTACAGGCTTATGGAGATCAAGCACATGTTCAGATGTGCTGTGAAACCACTGAGGCCTAAAGACACTAGGTAGTGCTTAACTGGGAGACCGGGTGCATGGATGAACACTGTTGCATTGTAGCTCATATAGCCAGAGGGTGGAAAGAATGCCCTACTACAATTGCCTGAGGCAGGCTAACCCCATAGGATCAAAACAAGTGGCATCAAGCACACCGATGAAGGGAAACAAACGGTTAAAAGAAGAGGTTTCTCAGAGCAATAAAGCTGATTTTGAAACCTGGCAAAGGGCATAACAGAAGAGGCCAGAGCAGATGTTCTGACCTAATCACATCTGTAGGATTCTCCCAGAATTTGGCCGGGACAGTTTCCACACCCACACATCTATTACCACAAACGCAGAAGTGTTTTATGTGAGCCGTAATGACCCACTTCTCAGTTTTCTTCCTGGGTATCCCACAGGTGCCCAGGAAGATTTCTGACCCCACTCAGTTCAGTATGTGGCAATGTGGAACCCAAGCTGCATACACGCACACTGTTTCCTAGGCTATGTTTGCAATAAAAAACATAAATTGATAATGGCTATATTCACTTCATTATCATATTGATTTCATTTGTCAACCATTTCGTAGAAAAATGACTCATTACATCCATGAAAAGCCACGATCCTTTCTAAACCAATCAGCATATGTAACATTTAAATTCACAAACAGCATAAAAACACTTTTTACACATTGTGAAAATATAAAGGATTGGTCTGAAATATTTTAATTTTTGATTACAATAGCATGGCTACAGTGTCTCCTACTAAAACCACAGGAAAACCCATAAACCTGGTGCTGCATGGTAGCAAGTTAACATCACAAAACAGTGTCTGGTCTCTCTGTGGCAAGGGACTCTTTCAGACCCTCCATTATAGCACTTATCAGTAATCACAGACATGGAAACCTTTAGTGACAAATTCTGAACATCATATGGAAGAAGAGCTGATTCCAGAACAGCCAGGCAGCTCTGATGCAGTGCTGTGGGCAGATGCCCTCATTTAAGGAAGACTGTGAAACACTAGGAAGCTGTCAGCTGGCTGTGAACATTGCTTGGGACTGTACAGAAAGCATGGAACATGTTTTTGCCCAGCTTATCACACGACATTGAATTTCTTGAAGTGTATTGTAGGTATAGTCATATATTTTTACCACTTTCTCTAACATGACATTCATCACTCACAGTCACTCCCATCCCTGCTCAAGAGTTTGGATAAAAACTAGAAACTAGCATCTATTTCTATCCTAATTAACAGCAGTGATCAGGATCAGAACCAAACAAGTACTTGTCCAGATGTTTAAAGAAAACACTCACACAAGCTTGCTTACTCAATATACTTAGGTTCTTCAGGGAGAGAACTTTCAATGTGAACTACTGTCTACTGTACTGAAAGTACAATATCTCAATAGTGAATTGATGGTCAGCTTTACAACCAATACAGTTTAAAATCTTGTGAGAAAGCTGTGACTGTCTCATCATGTATGCACAAATTAACATCTAGACTTCCTGTAAAAAACACTCCCAGCACCATGGCTTCAATACTATCCAGAGTTCAAAGTTCAAAGACCCTCTTAATTCATTCCTGCGCTTTTGTCACCGTCTCATATTAGCAAAATATATACACACACCCAGCACTAACACTATCAAATATTTACCATGTGAAGTGATGTGACTTTTGTAGTTTTTTTGAACCAGTGATGTCTGGCTTGGTGTGCAGGAATGACTGGTTTGCAGAACAGGCAGGACAGGGGAAGGTTTGTGCGTTCATCTATGAAGGCTAAGGTGCCTGCATTGCTGTCCTTGACCACCAGGGGGAGAGCCTTCAAGACCAAGAGAGACCCTGACTGATGGAAAGATGTTAGCAGTAAATTCCACTGGAAATTGCAAACTCGAAATGGCGGATAAATTAACTTTCCTCAATTCAAGATGCAGGTATTTATATAGGAAAGGGTGGCGCTAACGTTCTTTTACCAGAAGCAAACGCGACAAGGTCACATGCTCAGCAGGGGGCAATGGGGTGACGGCCAATAAAATAATCAGCTGCCTGTCACACACCTGCGTTTGGGACACTAAAATGATGACTGACATCAGTTAGGGTGATGGGTGGGAGCCAGGGGCTTTGACCTTGCATGGGGAGCTAACAAGCGGAGACAACTGCACCTGTATATGAAATGGAGTGGACAGCTTTTCATTTGGATGTAAAACCTCAACTCAGCCCTGATGTTACAATGAAATTCTCTTTATTTGTCATTCCCAGATGTTTGCAAAGAAAGGACTACACTGTAAGGACGGAGGTCGGAGTCTAGAGCCTGTATTCGGCAGGAAGACAAAGGCAGAAGAAAAGGTTACCCGACAATATTGACATGGAACCTCAGAACAGACACCTGAGTAAATCTGTTACAGATATTTAGTTGAGGGGAGTGTCTGTTCTATGAGTCTGCAATGGAAGCACCAGTGTTCAAGCAAGCTCTTGGACCTACACCCTGCTCCAGATTGTGGGATATTAAGGCACATTTACAGGTTTCTACAGAAATGCAGTATAAAAGGCCTCTCTTTAATAATCCCCCTCACTAGCAATCAGAACAGAACTACAACTCCCAGCATCCAACAGGAGCTTTCCTTTCTAAATCTTTTTCAACTCTGTTTTTTTAATTAGTCACAACCTCAAATTATTCAATGTGTAAAAAATGAAAAATAAAAAATATATTACACCGGAATGAAAGTAAAGGTCCAAAAAAATGGCACCTCGTATTTTAAACAAATTGAACAGTCAACATGAGAGGAAACCAGGGTATACATCAGGTTATAACAGCCACTGAGCCGGCCTGAGGTACACAGTAAGCAGAGTGTGCCTCACTGGGGTGCAAAGGGAGCAAATATAGATGATTCATCTGTAGGTGTGAAGAGGTTGAGTTATATATCTTTAGTTTTGGGTCTTGAAAGTGTGCTGTGTTTTGTTTAGTATACTGTGTGTTGTTGTATTATGTATTATGCTTGTAGTGTGTTCAACAGGAATACTGCACGCGTACTTCTGGGAGTTGAAGTCCACAGCCAGTGTAAAAATACTGCATAGCCTCTTCTTATGGACCTCCCACCAACACCATTGCCAAGCATTGCCTCTGTAAAGGTTGAACTCGCCTCTCATGTCTAACAACTTTTATCACTCTGTAGTACGCTACGTTGTGCTGTTTATTTTCTCTGCATTGTCTGTAGTCTTTGTGTGTTTTCCTTCAGATTCCGCTGAGTCTTGTTTGAGTTCTGCCTTTCTATGTTAAGCCTGCCATGCTGTGTGTGTCTGTCTGCTCTTTTCCACAGGATCCACAGCCACTGTCCCTGTCATTCTGGATAAAGCAGCCCTTGTTCTTTTTCACTGGCTTGACTTTTCAGAAAAAAAAGCCTGATCTTTCAGATGACATTTTCTATTTGTCAGTATGGTTGCCCTTTGACTCACCACCTTTGATGTACAGTTGTAATCACAGTGTGCATTTGTGAGAGCTGTTCAGATTTGGTCTTCGTAATTTCTCAACATTTATCTTTTCTTTACACTCAGCTGTAATTCTGTGTAATTCTTTACCATATTCTATTCAAGTGTTTAGAATGAATATATTCAGATATGGCAAACAATCTGTGTACATTATGGCTGTCTACTGTATTTTTGATGTACACAACATGAGTGTGTGCCAGTGTGTGTTTGTGGATGTGGATGTGTATGTGTGTGTAACAGAATTCGGTAGAGAGGTTTGTCCGTAAGTCCTTCAGAGGGAGGGGAAGTGAGGTGACCCGGGTTCAAATCCACACAGACGGCTTGCACTCCACAGACTTACTGCTGCTGCTGTTGCTGCTGCTGCCGCCTCCCTCTCCACCTTTGCTGCTGCCGTGCTTGGAGCCGGAGCGGTGCTTGCGGTCCCGGTGCGGCTGCGGGATGTTGCTCTGGAGCTTCTCGCTGCTGTCCTGCTGCTGGCTGTAGGCCTGTATGGTGGCCTCCAGCTGGTCCTGGGCCTGCTGGATCTCCTTCTGCAGCACCACGCGCGCCTCCCCCGTCAGGAAGTTGTCCTCGTTGCTGCCGAACTGCTGCTGCTCCTCCTGGGCGATGTTGGCCCGGTTCTGCTTGCAGGCCATCTTGGCGTTGCTCAGGTCGGTGTACTGCAGCTGGTCCGGCTTCACCACGATGTTGTAGCCCGGCGGCGCCGAGGGGGCGTTCCAGGAGAAGGCGTAGCCGGAGTAGTCCCCCTCCACCCCTCCGGCCCCCGTCTCGCCCCCGGGCCCCCCGGGGCCCCCAACGCCCACCCCCGGCCCAGGGAGCCCAGCTGGTACTCGTCCTCGCGGGCCAGGCCGCGCCGCCTCCGCAGGATGTCACAGATGGTGCCTACGCCCAGGTGCAGCATCTCCCACACGTTGAGCGCCAGGCAGAGTGCGGTCACGCCGTACATGATGCGCAGGAAGATGGTCTTCTCCGTGGGCCGCGACACGAAGCAGTCCACGCTGTGCGGGCAGGGCTTGAAGGAGCAGACGAAGACGGGCGGCACGGCGAAGCCGTACAGGGCGTACTGGCCCAGCAGGAAGCTGACCTCCAGCGCCGTGCGCGTCACCAGCTGCAGCACGTAGATGCGCATCAGCCCGTCCTCCCGGATGCGCCTGCGCCCGTCGTGCCGGGTCCTGGGCCTCCGGCGGGGCGGCGGCGCCTCCATGCGGCTCTCCATCTCGGGCACCTCGTAGATCATGGGGTCGTCCTCCTGGTCATCCTCCGTCTCCTCGATGCCCCGGTGCTGACCGCGCCCGCCGAAGAAGATCTTCCGCGGCCTCCTGTGGGTGAAGCCGCCGGAGGGGCCGCCGCCGCCCCCGCCGACCTTGCCCTCCTCCAGCCGGGCGATCTTGTTGATGGCGTAGCCCAGGTACATGAGCGAGGGCATGGCCACCAGGATGATCTGGAAGACCCAGAAGCGCACGTGCGAGAGCGGGGCGAAGGCGTCGTAGCAGACGTTCTCGCAGCCCGGCTGGCCCGAGTTGCAGACGAACTTGCTCTGCTCGTCGTAGTAGATGGACTCGCCGCCCACGGCGGTCAGCACGATGCGGAAGACGATGAGCACCGTCAGCCACAGCTTCCCCACGAAGGTGGAGTGGTTGTGGATCTCCTCCAGCAGCCGGGTGAGGAAGCTCCAGCTCATGGTGTCGCTGCTCAGTGGGGCAGACAGGGTCCCGCTCTCGCCTGGTCACAGACTCTGCAGGACAGAAAGGACACACACACAGACTTACAGCACCCATACGGTGATGATAACGTGTCATGATCCACCGCTCCAATGCGTGGGACATCTTCTCACGCTACTACAGACCTGAGGTCCTATAGTCACCTCCACCTTTACTTACTATAGGTGTATCTGTGTCTGTATTATTATTGTATAAAAGTAAAAATAATTCCACAGCTACGGGCAGAACTGGCACAAGGAACTAAAACAAAATTAATAGGAAATAAATCTCCAACATTGGACTGGGTGCTGGCAGTCCACACAGAGAAAGGGCTTCCTCTCCTGTGATGGAGTTGGCATTGCGCCCCTCTTCCCTGTGAATCATTTCCACCATAACCCCCCAATGTGAGCTGTGAGCCAGGCAGTGGGCTTCGCGGCCACACACGGCTTCAGTTAGGGACCTCTGAACACCAACAAACACGTTAGGACAAAGAGGATAAAACACTGACCAGCCCTGTCCTCATGGGTTTCCAGTCAGAAAAACCACACTGATATGCTAATCACTGTCGACACAAGATGCACATTTTTGTATTGAATGAATTGTAATCGATTACAGATGAGCAGTGCAAGTATGTTTTAAGTATGAATTGTATACTTACGAAAGTTTCACCTGGAACCCAAACCCAACCCAGAAATACTTCAACGCTCTTATCCTCAAATCTTGCGTATTCACTCTTACACTGCAGTGTTTTTACACAAAACACTCCCAGCACAGGTTTTATGAAACACATTAATATCAAAAAGAACTCTCACTTTAAGAAAATAACTAACCACAGAACTTCATATTTTCCAATCTGGTGCGTCCAGCTGCTTGCTGAAGTGTTTGCTGATAAGTGCCGCGTAAAATGCACCGATACATTAAATAATAGCGAGTGAAAGAGCAAGCAGCTACAACCGAGAAACAAATAGACACCACTCTTTGTAACACTAGCCCCCTAAATTAACACACTCAGTGGAGGCAGTGTGCAGTTTGCTGTGGAAGGTTGTGTGTTGTGGGGAAGTGTAAGGCAATAAGTAGGTTAGCACGCTCCTGCAGGCGGACCAGCAGAACCAGCAGGAGAACCGGGCGGATGCAACGCGGCAGAAAGATGGGCTGCAAACCCACAATTAACCCAAGAAATGGGGCAGAACCAGAGCACACCGGCACCTGGGTGTGTTGGAGCAGGTTTCCTGCACCTGCTGCCAAATGAAATGCCACCTTCACACAGTCTGTCAGTGGACTCTCTACCTGTGCTCCTCCGCCTGCCCATTGCAAAGCTCTCAGTGTGCAGTTCACTGTACGAGTTTCACTTTCCTTTTGTTGCCCATCAGAAGCTGTCAATATTTGCACATGTTTTATCCAAAACTAGAGAAGAGAAACATGTATATAGAGACAAAGAGAAAGCAGGAGAGACAGAATGAGAGGAATGACAGAGACACAGAGACAGAGGGGGATAGGGAGAGAGGAAGACGAGGGATACAGCGAGCCCGGCTGGACTAGCAGCAGGGGGAATGGGGTTATTCCAGGTATCAGTGACAGGGCGCTGGGCATTAGCTTCACCCCACACACCCCACTTCACCAGCACATCTATACCTGTCCGGGAGAGCCAGCTGGCTCCAGCGGGGCTCAGCTCTGCCCACCATTAGCGACCCTTTCATCCAAATAATGATCTTGTAATTAGGTGCTAAAACCACTAGCTGGGGAGAGGGCCCCTTCCGGCCATTAAGATTGGCGCTGGTCTCCTGAGACCAAAAGAAACTTGAGCGCGGTAGTTTCTGTCTCCTGGCCTTCAGGGCTGAGAGTAAGCCAAGAGCTGGAACACCGTTCTCAGTGAAACGTACAGAATTGATCTCTCTGTCCATATAAGGCTGTGGCTGGGGCTGAATAGCAGAATGCCAAGAATGCGGTCGGTCTGTGTTGCAGTCTCTCTGAACAGATGAAAGCGGGGAGTGAGTGCTGGACACACTTTGCTGTAGTACCGGCAGTTCCTATGGGAACACTGATCCACATACACACGCATAAACATCCACACTCATACACTCACACACAAGCAGGTGAGTGAGGTGAGCTCAAACATCAACTGTAGAAAAAGTATGTTTAATTATAGAACAAAGTGCATCTGCTCTCGCATTTGAATAACGATTAATTAACAAAAAAAACTTTACCTTGAGCGAGGAATGAGCTGCAATGAAGCAGAAATAGTCAGACCATTATAAGAAAGAAACGAGCAAAGGCCTTGGGCCAATTGCACAGTACAAGGTCTGGTTATGCTTAGTCTTCCAATCCCATTTTCCTGTACTGATCTCAATTACTAAAACATCCCCAAACCCTCTGCTCTTCCACTCTCCTCCCCGCACAGACTGCATACAACTGCAACCTTATCCCCTGCCTGGCCTTGATATCAAAGGTGAGCAAAGTCCTGTTTAGCCTGAACACAAGTGGCCAATTTTCCAAAGGTGATGGTTGAGAGTGGAAACCCAACAGCAGGTACAAGAGCAGGAGAGACAGGGACGGTACAGCTCACGCCTAATCCAGAGGAACACCTGTTGGGACTGCTGTAACAGTGCACAGTGACACTGTAGGGTGGAGGCCACATGCACCCATTCCACACGTAACCTAATAGAAATGCCGATATTCTATGGGGCCAAGCAAAATCAGCCCCATCCTGGAGCACGTTGACCTGTCCCATAGATATTTTTTGTCTTGGCGTCTATGAGCTCTGTAGCTGGTGCAGACGTGTCCCCACATCACATCTCTCTGAGGGGGGGAGAGGCGTCCTCGCTCCGCCAACGGCACAGCTGATCATCTTAATGAACCGGGACAACAAAGCCCCGCCGCTCCTCTCGCACAAACATTCGGCTCATTAGAGACATCTCCTCATGTTGTGGAACAGTCTCATCAATATTGAGCGCCAAATGATTTCAGGAAGCGTGACAACAAACATTTCGTCGCAGCCGTCCTCCTGCCCCAGGCTGGCAAGCTAATGATGTGATCAGCTCAGAGTGAGGCACTGTTCATGAACAGAGCATCTAGCATGGGAAAATCTCACACAGATCATTATCTAGTTATGGTACCACCTGGGTCTGAAAGACCGGTTTTGGATGCCTGTAGCTCTTTATAGCAAGGAAATATATCATTAAGTCAGAAGTCATGATAAATTCAGTAAGACTGTGGCCTTCCAGAAGACAGGAGATGGGTATTTGTGAAAGAGTGAAATGAATGAAACCCCACTCTCCGCCAGCACAGAGCACTTTGCAACACTGGGGAAATGGTGACCGTGTGCTTTGACCTCAGCAGTGTGATGCTGCAGAGAACATGCAGGGTGATTAGTAGCTGTGCTGAAGGCAGTGCTGTCACACAGGTAGAACAGAGGCAGCAGTAAGAAGCCTTTGTGAGGGCGGGGCCCCTTCACACGATGAGCTGAGCTTGTGTCCAGAGGGTTATTGCATGTTATTAACTGTGACACAGTTCAACATGAACGCTACTTTCCTAATCACAAAGGCAGTTTTATGAGTGTGGCAATCACCAAAATTAATTTTTAAAAATTGTTGGTAAAACATATTTAGCTGTGATTTGAAATTCAGTGCAAATGTCATTCGAACCAAGAGATGACCTCTTAGTTAGAATGCTGATGACCTCGTTGCCATGTACTGCCCCAAAACCACACTATAAATGATACTGTAAAGACGAATTGTGTATGTGTATGTCTGAGTACATGCATGTGGTGCAACTGCAGATATCTATAAACCTTTTCAAGTTTATTCCATAAATTGAACATATTTGGGCCTCTTTGCGATATACACGTACTCATTCCCAGTCCTCTCACATCGTTTTGGCACGGCTTTCACTCCTTAGGCTGCCGGCCAGGAAACGTCACAGACACACACAGCTGTGAGGGCAAGCCTGACACTGCAACACCACCCGCCTGCATGCAGGGCAGACCTCAGAGCCCACCCTCTCACACCATTCAGCTGCAGCTGCCCACGCTACCCCTGCAATTCCTTACATTGCATTTCCCTTGTATTTAGCATCATGTGTTAAGGTTATCTTTCTACATTTCTGGTGAAAGGAAGAGTACTTGTATTAGTGTTATTGACATAAAAAGCCCAGAAGGCTGTACTAACATGAGCAAAACAGATACTCTCAGTACCAGACTTCTGGAATACGATTCATTGTTTGCTCTGTGCATTGCTGTTGAGATTAAATTATAACAGCGTTTACTTTAAGATGAAAATCATGATGTATTTTTTGCCCATATACCCTATATTTGTCCCTAATTCATCAGGGGGGCAACTAAATAAGGAGGGCACTATATATGCATGTAAGTGTACACTGTTTAAAAAAATACTAGTCACGTTGAGCTCCACGTTCATGCCCACTGAAGGATGGCTTCTAAGACATGCAGATATAGAGACATGCACATATGTGTGCAGGCAAACAGATACATTGCTTATCCATATGTTTCATAGTTCTGTCTCACTACAATTTCAACCTAAGCCAATTCCTTCCAGTCACTGCTAGTATAAATTCTTCGCACCCAACTCTCTGTTTCTATTTTATTCAAGAGCCGGATCTGACAGCTCACTCCAAATCAGTCAGTCAGTCAGGTTCTATTTAGTATAGCATCCTTCTCAACAGAAAGTGTCTGTTGCTTAAATATAAACAAAAAGTGGGCCAAGTAGCCAATGGACATACTGCTCTGTTCAGTGTGAATGTCAGCGTGTACCAGAGTTGGCTACGGACAGTGATATCTCCCCTCAGAGTAGAGACAAGAGCTTGATTGGTTCATTGAGTCTTTTGCTCAGTGAACTAATCACCTCTCTTTTTTTGCAGTGTGGTTTTAACGGATGCCAGCATTTATGATAAGACACGCTTGGAGATCTGTTCCAGAGCAGGCAGGTCTCGCCTTTCAGCCTGGTGGTCTGTCAGGCTCTGATGGGTGCACTCTGTGGACGTAAGTGAGCATCAAACTAACTCAAGGGAAGGGGGTGTGTTATCTCTCACTGGGCCCCTGCTTACAGCATGGAACCTCAGAACCACTACAACCCTGGAGCAAACAAATACTGTGGCGAGCATTCACATGAGCTTTTCAGGGAACCTACTGCAGAAACCGAAATATAAAAACAGGGACTGGAAGCTGAACTAACATAAAAATGCACCAGATGCAGTCAAGAGGAGAGGGAAAAAAGGAGTTCCGGCAGCCGTTTGTTCCAGGCCCCAAGGCTGTGTTCCCAGGTTATATGGGGTGAAACCACAAAGCTGTTGGTGGGGTCTTACACAGATGCTGCTGTCCATGTGGCCCTGTAATCTCTGAGGTGTGCTGCGGCATCAGGGGAATGTGTAACGCTTTACACACTCCAGCAAAGAGCAGGCTGTGTTTTCAAGGCCTACATCAGGCCAGATGCACAAATCTTTTTATTTGTTATTGTAAGGGCCTTATACAGTGCTAACTTTTTAAAAACTGATCAAATATTATTACTTACTAAGAGTGCCTTCATTTTTTCATGAAGTAAAGAGGACACAGAATTTACATTTTGATTGATTGAATTCTTTTGTTAGGAGGTGTCTACAAAAATATGACCACAATAATAACAATTTAAGACTGTTAATCTGACAGTTTATCACCCATTTTTACCATCTGCTCATTAGCTACTTGAAAATAAAGACTTATAGAGCCAGATTTTCAAAAGGGGCAAAGGGAAAACAGAATAGAAAACACCACTGCAAGAGAGGTGTCATATATATTTAAGCCACAAAGGTCTGTGGTGCCATGGAATTTTAGGCTTTGAACTCTCCATAATCCACTTTACACCTCATTTAATAAAAACACTTACTTTGTTCTTTTGAAATGTGATATAGGCATTTTCAAAATGTGCTGAATATGTGTTTGCTCACTGATTCAATGGAGTAAAAGTGCAGAGTAAGGCATGTCTTAAATTAATCTTAATCTAGAAGCCCCTCTGATAATGCAACTGTAGCAAGAGAAGGAAAGAGTGGATAAAGATGCAGATGGTGTCAGGTTGTCATCGTAGTATGCTCATTTGCTTTGGCGTATACCCTTTCAGATATCAACATCTTATTTCACAGTGTCACCGGCTGCTTCATGTCTGAAGCTGCATTTATTTTACTTCTAATTTCTTTATTTTACTAACTAATTTCTGTCCATATTTAATTGATTTCATATTTTACATGTAGACATATCTATTATTGAATAAAAACATTAAGGTTTTTCGAAACCTTCCACTTCAGCAGAAAAAATAGCTTTTTACAGATTTTTTTCCATCATTTTGAGCTTTTCATTTTGCCCTGCTTCATGTTTGCATTTCAAATAATGTCCTATAAGGTTTCTAATAACCTAAGACGAAACTGATATTGAGTTATAATTTCAATTAAACAAAGCAATAGCAAGAGGCGCATAGGGTCTTGCATGTAGTATAATTAAATCCGTGCCTTATGAAAATCCACACTTTTCAACATGACGGCAAAAATTGCAGTCAAAATGTATTGTGTTTGAAGTAGGCTCTTCAGGCAGTGAGACTGATACTATCTATAATGACAAATACTGTTTTTGTAAGCTAACAGTGAAAATGCTGTTAAAATAAACTACTGCCACTGTTGCACCCAAGCTGACCCCAAATTAGCCAATATAAAATTACACAGGCCAGTTTGTACAGTGTGTATAACAACTGTCGTACACTATGGCATTCATCAAACTGAGAAGATCACGGGAACTCTTCCCAGAATATAACAATTTATTGCCCGCACTTTACAAGAGCAGATTTGCGGCCTTGCCAAGTCCAGTTCACTGTGGTCACTGTAGTCAGTCCACTGTAAACACACGTGTGCAAATAAACAGTGAAAGAATGATGAGGTTCTCTGGTGAGGTTCTCACAAGATCAGATCTAGTCCTGTCAAACATGTAGTCTATCAAGAACTCCACACCAAGAACTCTCCTCAGCCAACAGCACACACTCAAATATTAAACAATGGAGTGGGGCAGAACAGTCTGGTGGGCTTGAGTTATTGTATTGAAAATCTGGGGAGGGAAAGCCGAGCTGTTGGTTGACAAGGAGCAAGGCTCCACTATAAATGTTAAAGAAACAAGCGTCTTTCCATTACAGAGAAAAAGAGATAAAAATAGAGAGGGAAGCTTAAACGGGGGGTTGGCGTTTGGGCATTTTGGCTTCTTTCTGCCCTTATATGGAAACAGTGCTGCTCCCCTGCCCAGCCACTGTGTTTCACATCCCAAACAGGAAACTAAGGGGCGGGGTGCTTTGGAGTCTATGGAGTGTCTTAGATTGATAGGGCTGTATTGGTGGGGTGGGGGGTGGGGGGTGTTCTGCACACCTCAGTATCCATGGGAAACATAACATAAGTAACATAAGACATTGATCACAGGAGTAAGCTGAGAACTGAGCAGTCCTATACACAGGAAACACAAATTCACAAACTGAAATGAAAGAAAAAAACAAATGGAAACTGGGAATCATCTGCAGTGGACCCATCAGAGGGAAATCCACACAAGAGCTCATATATATACAGCACACAACATGCATAAACACACTGCTCAAGCACACACACACACACACACACACACACCATCCACCCGTGTACAGTCCAAAGGCAGGTGAAATAACAGAGAAGAAAGGTAATATACTCACAGTGACACCAGGGAAGGCTCTCCCTCCTTTGTGTCTGAACCCCTGCCTTGTGTCTGAAAAAATGAGTGGATCCCCCCTACATCAACAGCGTATTAAAAAAAAAAAAAAAAAGAAAGAAAAAGACTGCTCGGGCAGCCTCAGAGGGAAGCACGCGTCAAATTGACTGAGAGGCACTCCTGAATGGGGCAGAGAGCATCTCCTCTCTGACAAATACAGTGCCCCCCTTCCTTACCCCTCATCTCCTCAAAACTGGGTCAGGGATAGAGCGGGGAGGCTAAACTACCCCCCGGGGGCGAGATAGCAGCAGAAGGGGTAGGGGGGTAGCCACCAAGGGTATTCAGAGAGGGGAGCACATGGCTAAATAGTGGTCCAGAGATAGGATGCAATCAAGTAGACGGGCAGAACCCCAGATGTCTGATGGGGCGGGGGTGGGGCTGTCTATACAGTAGGGCAGGGGCAGCACGGTGGCAGTTACAGTGGAAGAGAATAGGGGTCCATGTGTATCTGTCAGTCTGTCTGTTTACTGGCCTGAGGAGAAACATGGACTGTTAGGACATATTACTGGAGAGTGTTTCCCAATCTCTCCATCTCAAGATTGATGAGCTAGGAATCAGTCATGATTCAAGCAGTGCACTGGCATTATTTTGTCCTGGATCAACCTATTGTTCTGAAGAAAGAAAGCGGTTGGCACACTTCAGCAACAATTCTCATTTACGGTCAAACAATATTTGACAATATTTGCAATATGAATCTTTCACAATTTTAGTGTTTTCAGTATATTAGAATAATTAACATTGGTGATTATTATTATGAATTATTAATAAAACATGTACGTAATTGTTTTAATAATGCGTATTACAAAATTATTACTACAAGTACAATAAAATTATATTCGTAACATGCATTACAAAATTCAAAACACATCTGAGTATTAAAAAGCAATTCTCATATATGAGACAAAATGCAGAAATCTCATTAAAACTGAGGCTGGAATTTTTCAGTTTTAATCACCTGCTTTGACCATCTTGTCTGTTTGTCTAAATATGAATTATTCTAATATTCTATAGGCCTTAATTAGAAAGACATATGGGCTTCTACCTCCACACAGCAATATATCTTGCATGTACTATATAGATCAGGGAAACAAAAACAAATTAAAAACAAGTAAGCCTTCTACTACATTATACTAACATATCTACCTCATTATCTGCAAAATGTATACTGCATTCAGTATGTACCACCCATGAAATAATGGAATAATGGTTATATTGATTAATGCGACTCCCATCATAGTGGTCATATATAACCATTATAATAGGAGTTTGCTGGATTCTTTATGGCTTTAATTATAAAAAGCAAAAAGCTGTCCATGGCCAGTGGTAAAATGGGGCATACTGGGTTGAGGTGAACCTTAAGGCCCCTGCAGCACTAACACTGCCAGGTCAATGTGAGAGCCTGTCCACCTGTGAGCTGTGTGAAAACAAGCTTATTAAAGGCCTGCACAGGGTTTGTATGGGTGGGCGCACACACACACACACACACACACACACACACACACACACACACACACACACACACACACACAAAAGCCTCTATTATTAGGTCAGTTAAATCTGCCATCAGTTTAAAACAGCTATCCATCTCCTGGGTGGGAGTGGCAGCCATCTCACTGTGTGATAGAAACTAATAAACAGAGGGAGATTGATGAACCTGCTTCCCAGATCTGATGCCACCCTCCTTGAATGAATGTGTGTGAGAGCCTTGTGTGCGTGTGTGTGTGTGTGTGTGTGTGTGTGTGTGTGTGTGTGTGTGTGTGTGTGTGAGTAAGAAATTATGTGCGTCATTACAGAGAATCACCAGGCTGTCAGTTACAGGAATGCTGGGCTGTATGGAGTCACCATGCTTTAATGTCTGCCTTCTTTCTGCCTCAGCACCCATGCAATCTCCCAGAGACTGATGGGATGCGCAGCCAGGGCAGAGAGGTGAGGGGAAAGCTGATCAAGCTCACCTGTTCCAATGACCCTGAGTGTTCCCCCTGAGACAAAGCTTTCATCTCGTCAACACAGACATTTCATTCACTTTGGACCATCATTTATACGAACATCAATTCACTCTTTTGTCATCTTATACTCGGTATTATTATCCATCGGTTGCATTAAATTTATCTGCTTAATTAATTCATTCATCAAACATTAATGTCACCAACATTGAGTAGTTATTTGGCAATTCCTGTCCTGAAGCAGACACTATTCAACCTTTTTTGAACGACTTGAGCTCACATCAAACATATATTACTATTCATTATTGCTTGTTTCATATTTGAGTTTGTAATTTCTACACAATATGACAAATCTTGACAAAATTGTAAATGCCGCTTTGATAATCTGAATCAACTGGAAAAACAAATCTGAATGAAGGAAAATCAGAAATAATCCTTTTAATAACGAGTCTCATTAAGGTTCCGGCTGCATCCCAAAGCCTCCCCATCTGGCAGCGCTGTGCAGTTTCCTGGGGGCTTGTGCACAGCCTGGGTGCTGCAGGACCCCAGAGGACGCCCGGGGGGGGGGCAGAGAGCCCTGCCTCTCCTGGCCAACTGCCCCCCCAGCACGCAACACATCGCTTCCCCATCATGGCTTTCGCCCTCTGCGCTGTCCCTGACAATCTAAATATAATTATTATGAGCATCACAGTGCAAACAATGGCACCAATTAATCTGTATTTGACACTTGACAGGTGCGATGCACACAGACTTTCTGTTAATTATTATTTTTACAATTATCATTAGTATCAGTAGTACTATTGTTGTTGTTGGCACTGGATTCATAATTAATATAATAATAATAACAATAATAATAATAATAATAACAACAATAATAATAATAACAATAATAACAAATTATATCTTATCATTCAGCCAAATAACTAATGTAAGAATTTTAACCTACTTGAATTTTCAAAAACTGAGCTGATTGTATCAGTCTTGATACAGGGGACTATTTGGTTGACAAAAACATCCACACATTCCAGCATACTAGCTGTTGTGGTTTCTGTCCCTGCTAATCAGAGGATTCTATTTAACAAAGCCACAAAGATATCACATTAACGTTTGTGGAAGGACAGACATTAAATGTGACAAATTTGGGCTGCAAGAAATGCATGGCAAAATTATTTTGGAAGAGTCCATGTATAATTAATGCACTGATCAATTGCAGTTCTGAAAGCCCTGAAGTAAAAGGCAGAATCTTTTCAGGGTTTCAAGGACCACCCCTCCCCCCTTTCTCCCTCATGGCCCTACCCTTCCCCCTCACTCATCCATAGACTACAGTGCAAAAACCACTGGAATTATAATTGGAGCAGGGGTTTTAACAGTAAAACAAAATGAATGGAGATGAACACTGGATATGCATAGGCCCAGTGTCAGACTGATCGCCGTGGTAACTAAGCCTTCAGATCATTTGGAACTTCACAATAGGAATAGTAAATATAGGATAAAATGGAATTCCAGATGCTGGGTGTGCAAAAAATAAAACCCCTCCTCTCCCCATCCCCCAACTCCAAAAGGCTCTCCTTTACACCCCCCTAATCATCTACCATCGACCCTGAGGAGAGCAGACTCCCAGCATGCACATCAAACAGAGAGCAGCCCAGTCTGCATCTTACAGTCCGCGCCGCGCAGAGACAGCGGGTGCTAATGAGTTGCAGCGCACACGGCGAAATGAGGGGGGTTGTTTTCGGAAAAAACGGGGACTGTGCATGTAGAACACGTTTGAACAGCATTGATTTTCAAGGATAATAATTTTTCAAACAACAGTTGTTTCCTATGAGCGGTTTGTAATATGTCAGCGCATATGACAGCCATACTGGCAGAGGAAATGGAAAAATTTTGAATTAAATTTCAAGTTCTGCATAGATTCAATTTTTAGGACTGAAGACACCCGTTTCAGTCTGAGGAGTGCACTAACATCCAGTTGTTTGTACAAGAGGAATTAGAATTGATCAGCATGAAGAAATTTAATGAAGGAGATTTAATGAGGAATGAAAATTTTAAAAATCTAGAAAATAAAATGAATGATCCATAAACACACTGGGAAGAATGTGAACATACAAAGGTGTGCCTGATGTCAGAAGCACAAAATTGGAGGGTCAGACAAATGTTGTCAATTACAGAAACCTTAACAGTCTATGCTTACTATGCCCATCTGTGATTAAGGGGCATCATAGACCAAGTGAGGTTGTTTCAAGAGCACCTTGCTGTGTAAAGTCCTCTACAGAAGTCATTCTGCCACAGTACTCCACTGTGTGAGGGCTACGGGGAATAACAAGTCCCAAGGCATGACAGTGACATGAAGGGTACAGACAGAGAGGGAGGTCTGTCTGCCAGGCTTGGTGAGGTGGGGGGTGGAGGTCGGTCTCAGATTAGCAGACAGTTGTTGAGAGTGGGGTCGTAAACCAGGACGACTTTAGCGCGGATCTCTTGCACATGCAAGGACCAGCTTTGGGTTAAGTGCCCAGAGGAGGGAGAACGAGTGAGAGAGGCAGAGAGAGAGAGAGCAGGAGAGGGAAAGAGACCCTACAGCATCCCGGGCTCTGCCTGAGCTGTCGAGGGCTAATTCTGGCAAATTAGTGTCCCCCTCCGAGCCACGCTCCACACGTGGAATGTATTATTCAATGCCGTCAAATCATGCAGCGCAACGAAACGAGGGGTGAGGAAAGTTGCATCATGGGACAGTTCTTGTGTGACAGGAGTGACACACTGAGGTCAGAACAGGCAGTGACGCACAACAGTAATTACATCCAGCACTGTGCAGTAATCTTAAAATGCAGGAATGGGCAATATCAACTTTCACTGACACTCCAACATTCATCTCATGTTGCACTGTGAGTACAAAAAACATCTCAGAGCCATCCAAAACAACAGAGACACCAGCAGGGGTTTTGCTCCAAGCAAAACATCAGGTCAGGAGTAAGCCCCATTCCATAACCAAGACTAAAAGTCATATAGCAAGAAAAAAAAATTACAGTACAGTAGATACATTTCTTTTAAAAAATGCCTCTGTCTATTTTCATATTTGAACAAGAATGCTCCACAAAAATGAAAACCTCCTTCTTGGACCTTCAGTGAGAGCAAGAGAGAAATGAGTCTGGGAGACTCTTCCTCCAGGGTCCAGCATCCAAAAGGCATGCCTGCCAGGAGGAAAACAGTAGCTTCTCTCTCATTGGCTCGGCCCATTAATGATCCATTGACTGAACCAGTGTGCCAGGGCCCTGGAAGAGCCAGCTGGGCTCTCACACGCAGAACAAGAGGAGGATTGATGAGCCGGAGCCACCCTGCCGGGCCGCCGGGCGCGGGAGAGGGAAGAAGGGCCCTGGTGTCAGGCTGGCTTCCTATGACAGTGCAGGAGTGATGCAGCACTGAGAGAGCAGGGGGGTGCTATCCAAACTCAAGAGGGGGGGTTGGGGAGTGTTGGCAGACACTACACTACAAAAAACAACCTCTGTATCTTTCTGTTACTATGCTGTCATGGATGAAGAATCAAACACATACACGCACAGGCATCCAGTCATGATCACATGTATAAGTCAGTCTCCAAAACAAGCAATACAGTGGCTGCCGTGTTCAGTCTAGTAGGATAGATTTGGTCTCTCCCTTGACTGGAGGCTCCTGTTTTCAGCTTCCACACCCCGCTTTTCCCCCAGTTTTGTTTCTAAACTGTTTGAGCATAGGCTCCTTGTGCCCTTATACTTCTTCTAGTAATTCCAACTGGTATACCATAGCTAATCCTAAAGCAAAACCAGCCAAACTGGACTATTGCTTTGTTTTCCCCTGAACAACACAGTCCATTGAAATTCACTGGAGTTTGTATTAATTTCTTCATTTTAAGACCGCCAGGAGCATAACACTCTGACTGTGTTTTGTCCTGACCTATGGGGTGTTGTATTCACTAGGCATGGTGGCCATTAATGAGGCAATGTCAGTCCCAGCGGTTGCACAGCTCTAACCATGTATGAATGTTACTTTATTTAAGCATCACTTCAGGACAGGGAAAACTCTGTGAGCCATGGTGGTCTGTGGCGGTCGGGCAAACATGTGTTTCCGCGGCACTACATTGCCGTTTACATCATGATTATCAGGCTGGCTCGTGTGTTATGCTTCACTTGGGAAAGCTAATGACATAGAAAGGTGAAGTAAAGCAGCAAAGAGCAGGTGTCTGAGAGGGGCAGAGGTGAATGCCACTTTGAAGGTTGAATGTCCCTTTGAACGTGATGAGCAGATGGGGGGTGAACTCCCTCCAGTTCTGAATCAGCTGAGCGAAGAGGATGAGAAGATAATGCAAAGATAAGCAGAGAAGGATGGCAACCTAATAAAAGTATAACTAGTTCAACTCTACTTCCAGCAGTAATGAATTTAAAAAAGGCATGTTTTGGAGCAAGCACAGGACTTCCTGTAAGCTAACAGGTTTTTTAAATGAGTTTATATGTAGAAAACATGCCATTTTTAATATAGTGAAAGGATAATGTATCGTCAAATCTCTGTCCCCCTTTTACAGATGCACTGCAAGGCTCCATTCTTGGCTCATTAATGCTCTCCCCCATAGCTCCTCATCAGTATTCAGACAACTGTAACACAGACCACATCTTTATCATAAACGTACATCTCTTTTTTTTCTTTAGACATGTAGACCTCTTCCTCCTTCCTTCCTTCATGTTTCCCCGAATCCCCCATACTCCACACCACGTCCATAGATAGTATCACATTGCCTTCCCACAGTTGCAGCACTTTTCATCACCTTTTCTGTCACATCTCTGACAGAGGTGTGAGAGCAAGACCTAAACATGATGCAAACTTTCCATTTATACTCATATTACTTCAATCAGTATACCTGGTTTTATGCATTATCCTTTTTCTTTGAATAAATAATGTCATTATAAACTTATAACCAATCAACAAGTCCAGGCAGAGGATTCTACATTTTAAGTTAATCAACAGTATACAGACATCCCCACAACACAAGCACTGAAATAAATATATCACATATACTGTAACAAAATCAAATCAATATCTAAACAAATGCTGTGGATGGCATGTTATAGTGACAATGTATAATCATTTCTGTGCACCAAAAGAATTTTGAATATTGGCATTCGACTCTTTTGCACTACAAAGCATTGGGCTATGGTAATTTGGCAAGCACAATGCTGTATAAATATTTTATTTCTGCATCTCTTTCATGTCACATATTCATTTGTGAATAAAAAAGACAGCGAACTGCAGTTGTGCATGCAGACAGCTAGTGAACTCTCCGCAGCTGTAGGGGTTTTGTGTCAGCACTGAACACACGACCTGCCTAGAGGCCATGTTGAAAGACACCATCTCCAGCACAGTGACATTGCCTCCTCAACCATCCCTGCGCAATATGGCCTCCTGGAATCCTGTCAGCACCCCTCTGTCTCTCCTTTCCCCCCTGAAACCATCCTTGTTTTTTTATAGACGGGAGAAGAGAGGTCTGACTGGTACAAGTGCAGGGTCACTGCATCCCTGAGTGCAGAGATTGCAGGAGAGCCATTGTTCATTTCAGGGGCAGTCACCGAAACAGCACTGACCTCCCCAGGAATGGCCTGCGAGCATAAACCAAACAAATACAACAGGCAATGCCTTACTGTAGTCATTAACTGAAAACTAACTCCCCTTTAGACGCATGTACTCTGCCTCTTTCTCTATCTCTCTCTCTCTGTCTGTCCCGTGTGTTGGCGAGCATGTTGCAGAGGGGACTGACATTGTGTCAGTGATCGCCTCCGAGCCTCAGCCCCGCGCCGTGATGGAGACAGAGGGCGACAGTGCCCAGGCGTGTCTCAGAGTCCTGTCTGAGCGAATCGGATGCGCGCGGTGCCGGACAGATCAGCGCCCGGCTCCGCGCTGCATGTGACATGGATACATTTATATATTTAAACCCTCCTGTCTGAGCAGAGGGGAACACCGATTCCGCGGGAGAGACACACAGGGCTCGGAGAGAGGTCGGCAGGTGCGGCCACAGCTGGTCCAATGGGGAAGAAGGGACAGGGGTCCTGGATTGGGATGACAGTGTCTTGGGGGGGCTGAAGGAGAGGGAGTGGAACGTCGGGGTGATGGACAGACAGGGAATGCGTGAGGGTTGAGGTTGCAGTAACAAAAAGAACCGATGACATCTGCATTTACAGTCCGCAGTTAGAAAAGAGAAGCTTTGTGTGGTTTGTGAGGCAGCTGTACTGTAGGTTCTTTACCCTGGCTACAGCTGCCCTTCATGCACAGATGAATGTGTGTACTGTATCACGGTTGTGCTGACTGACAGCCTCGCTGTCCTATTACAGCCCTGACACGGCTCATTCAGGGTGCCTGACTGGGAACCGATGGGGAACCTGTCTACACTGATCACTACACCTTCAGAGCAAAGAGAAAACATGGTGGTCCATTATGTATATATGTATGTGAGGGTGCACTGGCGGCTAGAGCCATCATGCAGTTTTGCCCTTACAAATATGTAAATTACAAAAATGTAAATATGTGTAAACCAATATAGAAATCTACGCTGTGTCTGTGTGTGTGAACATGTGGGTATATGCCCTGGTATGTGCCACTGTGTGTGTACTAATACATGCATCCCCTGGGCGTGTCTGTGTGTATCAATGCATTATGTGAATCTGTGGGTGTGTGTGTGTGCATACCAGTAAGTGGGGTTGTGTGTGTACCAATGCAGTATATGAATCTGAGTGTGTGTGTGTGTGTGTGTGTGTGTGTGTGTGTGTGTGTGTGTGTGTGTGTGTGTGTGTGTGTGTGTGTGTGTGTGTGCGTGTGCGCATGCGTGCTTACGCTTGTGTGTCCGCGCTGGGCCCAGAGCCCTGTCCTCCACAGTAACATTCCCACTGGGAAGGTGTCTCATCATTGTTTTGATTCACTGCTCTTTTCAATGCATCACACTCAACCTGCAGTGGACTGGACTGCAGCGGACTACAAGCACAAACCGTCTGAAGCTGTGGCACTAGACACAGCAAATGAAGACACAAGGGCATGGCAGTAAAATCTAAAAATCTAAAATGTAACAGAAGCATGAGGAATCAAGAGTGTATTTTTAAAGGTTCTGGCTGTATTCACCACTTGCTTTCCCCCTTTCCCCTGCCTGTAGAATGAGAGGTAGAATGAACACGATCACTTTGAAATGGTTGCACCAATCATTAGGAACCTCACTGTACCCTCTAAGATGCTTTTTAGTGAATGCAAACTCTCAATACATATATAAATCTGTTTGAGTCCTGATATCAGAGTGCCTGGAAATATCTAAATACATTACTGAATCCTTTAGTTGGACATCTCATCACGGGACTGACAGAGTTACAGCACTGACGAACATGTCATCGTGAGTCATACTGGTTATAGCCTGCAAGCCTGTACTGCTCACATTCTCATGGCCTACAGTTGAACATGATCAAAGCATTGTTTGTATTCATCAAATAGGCTATGCATTTTCTTTAATTAGTGAAAATGCATACTGAAATTATACTTAAAAGAACACAAACTGGTGGTTTCTATGTGAGCGTTATTGGGACACAAAATATATGTCTACCCTTGGGACTGCAAGCCTTTAAAGACGTACCAATTCTCTATCCCAGGCACACAAGCCATTTCTAAACATGTAAACATTCTCTCAATAGCACGCACAGACACACACACATACACAAACACACACACACTTTCATGTAAAGTCTCCGGAAACACATTCGCGTCGCACATCCTGCGGAGATTGCATGGCCTATATTCCTCCTTCTCCTTTGTCTCCGAGACCTGAGCTCACCCTCACGGCAGACAGCTCCTTCACGCTGCCTCCACCGCTAATGCAATTAGCAATAAAGCCGTACACTGTCTAATAATGCCCAGTAGCAGTCTGGCCCTTTCAGCAGTCCCCCTCACCCAGCCAACAACAAAACAGCGGACTGCTCCACAGCCTGTCCATTCCGCCGAGCCCGTCCGTCCCTCCAAACACAGAGTGGACGTGTAAAAGTGGCATCCTTTTAATTCAACCGCTCCATGCCGTTTTTTGTACGGCCCACATTTTCTAGATTGAAATGCCCTACAGGTCTGTCTGAGCCTGTTGTATTTATGCACTGGTCTTCTCGGACTCAACAAAAAAGTAAGCACAGTGTGAAATAATTCTTTAAATGCATTTTGCGGCTCTTGCAGAAGATATTGAAGAAATTACGACAACATCACGACAAATTACACGACACCACACAACAGTGATCACAAGGCTGGAAATAAATTTGTTATTGACACAGTCAAGGCAAGCCACCAAGTGTAAAATGAATGTATATGGCAATGAAGGTGATTAAAGGTGATTTATATACTTTTCAAGCTCAGTGGTTACTCTATTACTAAGAAACTTACCATTACAGTCAACCATTAGAGGGCTTTTTGAATTGTATTAATTGTAATCACCCACACAAGACCATATAACCCAACAGCTTAAAACACTTACTAAATATGTAATCAACCAGAGGCTGACTATTTTGAGGTTAGGTCTAAGGAGTTCACAAACAACTAAAAAACATGGAACAGCCATGAAAGAAACCCAAAATGGAGAAAACGACGCAGCAGAAAGCACTGTCCAAGAATCACGGCTCACCAAACTCAACTACAACCTTTTAAAAAAAGTGCCATGTTGAACTTGATCAGGCTGAAACAGGGGTGAGCCTGGGTATATATCATCATTCAACAACCAGCTAGAGCAGCCCTTTGAATAAAGAAGGGGTGCGAGGGGGGGTGGCTGGCCAGCGGTAATGCAGAACCTGAGGTGGGAGTCATTTGCTGCCACAGGGAATCTGGTCCTCATCCCTCTCCCCGGCAGCGAGGCTGAGGGGTAATTTCCTGCCTCCCCATGCCTGGGTTTCCCCCGCGCTCCCCGGGGACCGAGAGCGGGGGGGGGACACAGGGGACAGTGATGGACTGCCTGCACCGCACGCTGTCTGATCAACTGCCTCGTGGCTGAAAAATGGAACAGGCTGCACCCGGATGAAAAGGCAAAAAAAAAAAAACAGTGAGGGAATAGCTGAAGTACATCACAGAAATCAGACCTTGAAGAAGCACATACATACATATTAAATAAACCAATAACAAAATTCACGGCAGGAGATTTTCTGCCAGGATATTGCATCAGTGCAGATCCGCCCACGTTATAGATTTTGCAGCTTTCTTTAAGCCACTAACCATCCTTAAGTCAATGCAATTTGTTAGTGTCAGATGCACAACATGAGCCCATTTAGAACAATGGAAGGGAAAATGTATTATACTAGGGATGGAGCAGACCTGGAGTACTGTTTCGATTCACTAGGTTGACTTACACGCCATTCATATTTCCTACATTTCACCACAACCTTTGCTTGACATTTGGTCAATCAGTTGGAATAACTCTCAATTCATTTTACTATGCAATTAATCTAAATATCTGATGGATGGCAATTATTTTGTGGTGGTTGTTGATACTTTGTTATAATATTGACAAGCTGGGAGTGAGTAACTGAATTCATTACAGTTGTGTGAAAGGTGGTTTTCTGAATCAAACCACTGTGCCTACACTATGCCTATCACTGCCTATTTATGGAAAACATGAGCAATCTGAAGTCCCAGGAGTACCATAGGGAGGATGACAAAAGGTACATAGTTTTTGTCTTTCAATGGTCCTGCCAGATTTTATTTCATTATTGCATTGTGTTGTAAAATTGAATATGGAGCTGTTTTTACTCATTACTTAAATGTGTATACATAATACATATGTAATATTATTGGGCAATTTGTCAATACAAATTAATGTATGCATAATTGTTATGTTGTGTAAATTTACTGAACTATTTCATAATTCACAGACATAGTTCACAGCCAGCCATAGCTCCTTTTACCTATTAAATCTATTTCCAGCTCAGCATCTGCAAAATAATGCTTTCTTTTGTGCCTTTTGCGTTGAGCATGTCCTTTACACCTTGGAAATGTCATCCATCCACATACATGCAAATGACAGTGATCAAATGATCATTGTAGTATAGCATTATGACTGTTGTGCTCCTATACTGCACTGCACATTTGCCAGACAAAAAAGGGGAAACAAATTTTGAGACTGGAATTAAAGGGAATAAATAAATATACAAATAAGTAAATAAAAAGGATTATTATAAATAAATGTTATTAGTATCACAGGGCAAACCATGACACCAATTAATCTGTATTTGACACTTGGTGGGTGTGATACACACAGACATTCTATTAATTATTATTATGACTATTATCATTAGTAGTAGTAGTAGTATTGTTGTTGTTATTGGCACTGTTACCACTAATACTTCTGCTAATTGGTCAGGTTGAAGAAGAAACAAGTCGGCTTGTATAAATATTATTGATTATGTATTATTGTAATTTGTTATTCTTGTTAAAAGTCATCATATGATATTTCAAAATCATTCGTGCGGCCGGAAACAAATGTCACGTAAACTCTTGACTGAAATTACAAAAACTGCAACAGAAATCTTTCATACAAGCGTATGATGTAAGTTAATGTTTTACAACAGAGCAGAAACCAACGGGAGTGAAATATGGTGGTCACCCGTCGCGCAGCAGCGGGCTCTGTAACAATAGCTACAGCTTCTGCAAGGCAGCCGAGTTAGAGTAATCGTTTCGGCTCTGCGCCCACACCTGCGTGAAGCAGAGTATCGCGCACGGGGAGCGAACACTGCGCGCAATGCACCGCATGACAGTACTGTCCCGTTGAGAGAAATTAAACCATAAATGGACAAATGAACAAACGTGACAGGCGATCTTGCGCTTCGTTCCGCTGACTGAAAGCCATATCGCATTCATGCAAACAGGGTTTTCATCACGGTAAATTAAAACAGCACTCCAGGAATGCGCTTCCCCTAAGACCCATGTCGAAGGTCGCAAAAGAAAGTTGCTGGCAAGGAACATTTGTGGGAACATTTCACATACATCAACTAGACTTAATATGACTTAATATGTAAAAATAACACATCTACTGAGCACATTTTAATGACGCACCGGCGCTAAGTGATCTTACAATTGTCTTCATAATTTCCAGCATTTCAAGCAGTGAGGTCACAGCCATATAGCCATAAGTAACGCGAATGAGCTTACCATGTTGCTGCCAAATATGGGAAAAAGTATGTTTTTGGTTGGCATATCTGCACTGATACTGTTGGTGAACTGCCGACTAACAAGCTAGACTAATGTTGTCCTATGGTTGGCATAGCGTTGTGGCCATGGCACTGGCTATGGCCACAACGCAACGGTAGATTTTATAGTAGCCTAGCTGAAAAGCTTAGTATACTCTCTGGCAGCTAGTTTAATAGACAGCCAATGGTCTTACCGCAGTGCGAGTCTGTGGAACTGTAATTATATCGATATGGTTTCCCGTTCAATTATGTCTCCACGGCTTTAACGATTCAAGTCCAAAGTTGCCCACTTCAATTTTTCCGGTCCGTTGATTACAAATGCGTATTTCATTCAATTGTATACCGTCTCTAATTACTTAAACTTGCCCCGTGGGCAAAGCCACTGAATCCCTCATCGAAACGTTAACTCAAAAGAAGTCCTCAAAATAAGACACAACGAAAATCCATCACGCCACAGTTGTATTTGCTGATTAAGTATCGGCTAGCCAGCAATTTCCTCATCTTAAGTCAAATAAGCCACAGTGCGCTCCACATCACTAGACAGAAGGTACTAGATCGCTAGTCCAGAATATTTTCCCAGCCGGTGTTAAATTCTCCTACACGTTTGTTCATTTGTCCGTGTATCTCCATTGATATGACATCGAAATCGCTAGCCAAAAGAAACATGAACCGGTCTCATCCGTTGTCTCCTTTCCTCGGCTTTACACCTCTCCCAACTCCCCATCTTCAAAAATCCAGATCAAATCAGAAGTGGCTGCATCCTGTGCACTTCTCTTCGACGTGGGGTGTTCTACTCGGGAATTCCTTGACAATTTCTTCTAAGCGGACGGAGTTTCTCTGTTCCTGGCGCGCCCACGGTGGTCATCGACACTTTGCTCTCCGAAGATGCTCTTGGTTAAAGGATCCCGGCAGACTGACATTGCGCCGTTTGACTACGGAGAATTTGTCATTCCGAGGCGAAGTGAAGGGAAGGGATGACGACCCCGCGTGCGCGCTCCCGAAGGGTTACATCTTGTATTTATCGTATTTTGGTGACACAATATTTAAGATTACATCATCATATTTGCGCCGTGAAATCCAGATGGCATTTTTCGTATTGCCGCTGGAACACATCGGAATAACTATTCTAATTAATTTACAACGAATAAATATTCTGCCTTATCGCGAAGAATAACGGTAATCGGGTAAAAAAGTAATTCAACAATAAAATGTATCTTAACACATAATACAATATACTCACAATTTTATAATTTTACACGGTGGATCATTTACAAAGAAAAATCTTAATTATAACAGATAACACATACTATACACCCAATAGTCATGGGACACAGGTACTACACAGGTACCAAGAAATTACAGGCATGTTGGCTGGCCTTTGGCCTTGATGACTGGTTTAATGTCTTATGGAAGACTGTACTAATTTGTTATAAAGCTGGTGGTGTTGCGCTCCACTCCTCCTTTAAAGCATAAGTGAGCTCCACTGCTGAAGAGGGCTTTGTTAGCCTTGCCCTAATTCTACGTTAAAATTCATCCCAAAGATGCTCTTTGTAGGCTACAACAACATTCTGAGGTTATTCTCTTCAAGTCACACACAGTCACACCCTTAGATGGGTCTCTCATGACTTTTAGGATAGTGTACTATTTAGATAACTATCTTAGGTTAAGATAAAAGTTTCGGAAATTGACAACACACCTAGTTTAGCCTCACATGACAGCCCCTTCCCTTTAACTGCATGATGTAAGCCTGTGTATGGGTCCGTTCACCTCAGTCACCACAGACTCGGCACAATGGCAAACAGGGCCAAGGACAGAGCCATCCCCGTCCTCTGACACTCCTGCAGGGTGCCAAAACAAAGTGACATGGGTTTCCGCTTTGTCCTGTGTCAACAATTTTATGTTGAGATCAAATTATACATGCTTGACTGGATGGGATGAGTCTGGAAGATGAAAGAGCACATTCAAAAACAATATGAGATAGGGGGACTATACCATATTTTATATGGCATCTACTGGAATACCCTGGGAGACTTAAGAAACCTGTTGGGAACTGGCAAGCGTTGTAAATTTATCACACGGGAAATTGTAGTAACAAAAGCAGAACTGCAGGAGACAAGTCTCAGAGACTATGAGACCAAGGTGGGGTTGAGCTTTCACCTCACCACCACAAGCCTCAATGGGCCAATCAGTACGGAAAATAATTTTAAACACCAAGACAAGGTAGCAGTCTGTATTAAAATACAACAGGGACAACCAAGGACTTCAGGGAGTCACATCCATTTTAACTCCATCCAAAAATGAGCAGAAATATCCTCAGTAGCAAGTTCTTTCCTTGCACACATTTAATGAGGGACTTTTAAAGACGGCTCTTTTTTCAAGCAGTTATACAAGAGTATTCAGTTGGGAAATGAAATAAAACTGTCCATTTCCATTTTATATAATGGACAAAGGCCATGCTTGTGAAAAGGCAGCCACAACTGGGTTATTTTAAAACTGCTTCCATCCAAGCATAGACTTGTGTGAACTAGAGTGAGTTCAGCCTCCTCCTGAGGTGCTTAGACCTCGAGAGATTGAGGACTTGTCAAGTGGTGATTCAGCAGTTTGGCCCCCAGGGGTCCCCGTTTCTCAAATCACAGCGCCTCAGGTTGTGACCTTGCCAGCCCACTGTACCCTTCACCTACAGGCTGTTCGACCTCACGCCTCGAGGACTGAGCAGACTCGCAGGCAAGAACATTCGGTCAAACCGAGCCCAAGAGGGATAGAATGACATATACTTGCAATAAACCATGACACCCACAACTGCTTGTAGACAACTCTGATCATGCCCGGGTGCAATTGTACAGAATTCTTTGTAATCCTTTGCAGTCCTTTGAAGATGTGACCAATTTAAAATCACACTTCAGTGTGGTACCACTACCACCAATATGAAGAGTCCATGTATGCAACAATTAACTTGTATCATACTGAGCAAAAACAGGATGACCTGAATGTGTCATGTACAGTCTGAGATGAACACAGTACACAAATTAAGTGTTATCATGCATTGAGGTTGATTGTAATGAGTTATCCTGCTGACACCCCCACCACTGCTGAGACAGTGGGTGAAAGAAACCATGCTGTGAGACAGGGAGAACGACGCACAACAGGGAAGGGGAGAGCGTTAGGACAGACAAGAGGGGAAAGACAGAGGGGCAGATAGAGTAGACAGCGGCAGCAAGGATGTGTTGAATGAAAGTGGTGGAATGACAAAAAGGGAGAGAGAGTGCAGAGGGGATGCTGTAGAGGTCTGCAGTAGACGGACCCTGTCTAGTACTCAGAGCCAGACTCTGGAAGCTGCTGTCCCTCTCTATATATAGCACAAGCCCACAGATTGCAGGGAGCGCTCCGGGGCTCAGTTCAGATCTGCTCCTGCTGCCACCGCCATCGGTCACAGCACCCAGGGACACACGCACAGTCCGGGCACAGGGGGGCGCCACTACAACCTCATCCCAACGCCACGCTCTCCCTCCAGCAAATCCCTGAGGAACAACACCCACCCCCACCCCAACCCCCCCCCCCCACACACACACACACACACACACACACACACACACACCCTCAGGGACCATGCTGAGGTAGGTCATCGCGGTGCCTTCTGTGTGACAAATCAGCTGTGCGTATGGCCACCCGTGATCACTGGTCAAGCGTAGCCCCTCCCCCCAGTCCCATCATCCATCACTGCACAAGGCTGGAGCTCTTCTACCTCTGGGACATTATTGACAGGCCAGTGTGTTCATCCATTAACTCAAGATGTAAACACATAGCACACGTTCCCTAAGTAGTACAAATTAAGTGCACTTCCCATGCGTGTAAACCCACGCTGGAGGCATTTTTTTAATGAGCGGGAAACACTAGATTTATTGTTCAGCAGCAAGCGCTGCTGACGTGTTCAGTTCGAACCTGGACCTTGCTAATCTTCGCCATGCTTCTGGTATGTGGAGCCTGTCCATCACTGATGTGGGTGGGGCAGCACCAGAATGATCACCTCTCCAGACCGAAGGCCTGGAGATGCTGTTTATGCACCACAAGAACAAGGACAACAAGGAACAAGGAATTCTGCAGGACTGTACAGCATACAGGGTTCAGCACTGCCCCCACCCTACTGCACCACCCACAAGTCTATGTCTGAACAGATAAATCATACAGATGTACAGGTTACATTCCCTTGTAAGCATGACAGAAAAACAGGCTTGACATTCGCTTAAAATGTCAACTGGTACTTGCACAACTTTGACATCCTGCCCAACAAATGCCGCTTAATCACAGCGACAGGCGCTCATGCTGTTCAGATACCCATTCCCCCGCCCTGTCACCTTTTTTATGAGGGAGCCTGCTTGGCTGGTGTTAATCGGAGTGAAGGAAACATGCCACGCAGTCAACACACACAAGACTATGGTCCCTTCTCTTCGTAGCCTGAATTTGCATGGTCCATAAGGACTCACTCTTCAAACCCCAGGACAGCTTCAACACCACCACGTGCCTAGTTTGGGGTTTCAAGCCACTTCTGCTCATGTTCTGGCTTCCTTTCAGATTTTACTGCAATTGCTCATCAGCTTACATTTCAACTTCTGTGACGTCTTTCATTTCCAGCGCAGGGATGCGTCATCCTGAAGGAGGCCTCCTCTGGGCCATGTGACCCACATGCCTCGCCCACCCCCGCACTGTCTACCTGTCACAGTGCAGCACGGACGCGCCAATCACTTAGAATGACAGTTGCTCTCTGACAGAGCAGCGGACTCAGCTCCATACACACTGACATTCTTCATGCAAACACAACTGGAAAATAAGACTGGGTGCCAAAGAGAATCCTGCATAATGCATGATGATGGAGGACCGGATGACATCATGAAAAGGGGTTCCAGGGGTTGCCTTCGTAAATATACCCATGGAGCATTGGGACACCAAAGCTAGGGTCTCTCTTTTATGAGTGCCTGTACTGTTTTCCTATGGTCATTTCCTCCACAATACAGTTCAGCACATCACTCTATATGCTTCAAGCACTAGATTCTGAATAATATCAAAGGTATAACATTAAACACAGAAAAATCTATAAAAAATGTTCTGTAACGCAGTAAGACAAAGCCAACACAAATTCTGTGATTACATTCTAAACAGGAATTTGTTTCTGCTTAATTAAAAATACTGTTTGGTCATTTCATTCACATTTGCAACACTTCTGAAATGACTTGGAACAAAAAGTTTGTACCTGCGTGTACGTGTCCTTCTGGAGAATGCTAAACGTCCTGCTGGAGAATCTTCTCAGTAAACAATTTAGCAAAATCAAAAATAATTTCCTGGGCCATCATCATTATGAATGTTATGAAAGATTAACAGTAATCAAATTTTGTATACTTTTTTCAGTCATATCTATGTTTGGCACACATGTAATTTTGAAATAGTTATATCAAATAAGCAAACTAGATATTAATTGATGTTTATAAATCCAGCAAAATCTGTTCAAAGAGAGTCTGAGTCTTTTTAACATTTCACTGACTGCGCAGATCAGAGACTACTAAACTGTTTGTCTACGTTTATGCAGTATGACCCCCTACATCCATTAACACACAATTAGAATAACCCTTTATGAAGACAAAAACATGGTTAAATAATGGGATTTAAGAAAAAACAAGCATCACCTGCCTTAATTAGATAATAATACAGAGAAGACTAGCAAAAATATTCTTCATATTGCTCCACATTAATGTATCTGTATTTCAGGTTCAAGGCTGGATCGGCTAAGAAAGTGGATCTAAACCAGTGCCAATTCCATTTTGTTTCAGTCACTTCAGGGAATGATTTGCAATTCATTTCATGAATTGAAAACCACCCATGACTTTCTGTGAAGATTCAAATATCAATTCACTTGGATCTCAATTCAATGAAATGATGGAATTTACCCCAGCTCTGGTGTGCATTCATTTTTGTGCAGCAGCGGTACAAGATAAATGTGCATTATGAAAGTACTCTAAAGCGTGCAAATACAATAATGATGACCACTATGTAACGCTATAAATTATGAAGTCATCTAATCCATGTGTGCAAGGCTTACAGTCATGGCAGAAGCAAGCAGAGTTTAAATGACACTAAAACTACCTTAAGGCAACATGTTGCTAGTCTCACAGAACAAATGTCACTAATAACACTTACCAGCTGTGATGGGGCTATTCTGTCAGAGTTCAATAAAAGACCTACAAAATGAGCCATCTTGGGATGAAGAGATGCAGGCTTTATTTCAGCTTGTACACAGCATCAGGTTGATGTTAAATTTAATTTAACAAACATGTTGAGTCAAACCTGCTTCCCAATGTATTTTCTACAAACAGTTTATACATGTAAAAAATAAGTCATTAAATAGACAGCTATCTGTCCTGCAAAACTCAATTCACAATGACTGCATGGATTTAAGTGGGGTCATCTGTCTCACTCATGGGAGTTCTCCAAATCAATCACGGTCCTACAAGCAGCTCCTATTGCCAATCCCCAGGGCTTCCCTTCCCCTGGCTATGGATCAGATATGGATCCTGTTGAATTCAAAAGAACAGATACCAGAGGAAGGGGATGTTTTGGTGCAAGTGGAGGAACGTGGAGACAGAGGAAGTGGGTGGTGGGGGGGAGGGTGTAGCCCTCTGGCCTCTCTCTGCTGTCCTTCAGGGTTACATGGGGTAGTTAAGCACCACGTCCTGCTTGGCCAGCTCCAGCAACATAGGATCGTCGAAGAACTTGCTGATGCTGACGTCCTCGCTCAGACCCTGAGGGCAGGCGGAGAGGGAAAGAGAGGGTTAAAGGGTGGGGGTTGGGGGAGGGGGCAGAGAGAGAAAGAGGGGGAGTATACTTTGTAAAATGAGTAGAGGCATGATCAATACAGGTGGCACTACCACAAGAGAGGAGTGATGTTAGACCTGTGGATGTGAAATGGGAGATGCACAGTGGTGTACCATACAAATGTACAGAGAGAACAAGCCAAATACAAGGAGGGAAATGAGTGTACAGTGAGAGAGATGCATACCATATAGTGAGACAAGCATAATGTACAGTGAGAAAAGGTGTGTAGAGTGAGAGACATGCACACAGTGAGAGAGACACAAGCATACAATGAAAGACAGAAAAGCATACATTGAGACAGAGAAACATGCAGTCAGAGAGCAATGGGTGATATGCAACATGAGAAGTTTGCAGGTGTGCCTCCGGTTCACCTTGCGCCGGCGTGTCTTGATCATGAACTCTCTGGCCAGGTGAGGGGCCGGCTGCGGCTCTAGGGGTCGGATCACGATGCTCTTGTCCAGGGGATCACCGGGTACGATCTAAGGAGCAGCGGAGAGACAGGGAAGGAGGGCATGAAGAAAAGAAGACAAAGTCAGATAAAACTGCACACCCTGTATAAGTGAACTGAAGCCAGCTAAGCTACAGCGTCTCAGGAACAAATCGACAAATGTCTCAGCGCAGGTCCACCACATTGCGGGACATCAGAGACAGCACACGCAACCCGGCAGGAGAGAGACAGCACACGCAACCAGACAGGAGAGAGACAGCACACGCAACCCGGCAGGAGAGAGACAGCACACGCATCCACACCTCCCTACACCCAACTCCCATCTTCTGCAATACTGTTGGCACATCATTTCAGAGGAAAAAAAATGCCTCCTCACACAATTAGCTCCAACCCCTGTTGGACACTGACTTCCAGTGCGTGTGACAGATGGGGGGGGAAATCGAGCCTGGGGCGGAAAAAAAACACCCTAGTTAGGCTCATTCCATTTGGGTGGAGCCACAAGGGACCTCGTTCAAAGTGACCTTTTAAAAGGCCCTGGCTCAGTACTGGCTGCGATATCTGCAGGCTGCTGAGGGAGTAATTGAATGAAGGAAAATCAATGGGCTATCCACAGAGAAATCGCTGGATGGTGTCCGCCAGTAAGTGCTTTAACAAGTGTTTGCGCTGGGGGCTTATTAGAACAATATGCCCCTCTATTGGAAAACTGCACTGGAGACCCGGGGAGTAATACTTCCATCCCGGTACAGGCGGATGAGAGACAATCTGTCATTTCATTTAAGGTGCTTGACAGTAATAGCATTTTTCTATTCCTTTAGGTACCAGCTAAGGTCAGAAGCGCTTCCAGTAAAGCCGCATAGCCTAGCTTCAAAATGACTATTAGAAGAATTCAAAATGCAAATTCAAACTGAATTGCTTTATTTAAACAATCAGTTCCAGCTCCTCCGGGACTGCGTGTGCGTGCAGATTCGTTTAAATGAGTCTGCATGAATTCTGACTGCATGAGACTACATGCAAACATTGTGTTTTTTGGATGGAGAGAGAAGGACAGGCCTAAAAAATTGAGTGTGCTTGAATACAGAAGGAGCAGACACTCACACAAGGAGAGGCATGGCTATGGGACAGAGCAAGACCGAGAGGCTGCTGCAGACTCCTCATAGTCCACTATAAAACCAAAGAGTGGCAGGCAAAAACATATCCATACAAATAAAGAACCAACCTTTCATGCCCTACCATTACAGAAGAGAATCAAGTCAATGCCACAGAGTAATTTTACATGCAAAATGTCTCACTAGTTTTGTACAGAGCAAGGCACAGTGAGTAAGTGAGTAAGTGGAAATCAGCAGAGCCAGGCTGTTCATTTTCAGAGGACTGAACAGTGATGGCATAAGGCTGTAAACAGTGATGGCTGAGTTCTAGCAAATTGCCCTCATTGGGGCTTCCCTTGTGTGGACATGCTAGAAATCACCTGAACAGCACCTCTGAGCCCCAGTTTTACAATGCATAAAAAATGCCAACAATGCCCTCATGGCTTGAATCTTTGGTTTTTCTGTCAAGATCTTTGATAATGTAGTAGGCTATACTGGCTGTGAGGGGAAATGCAGCCATACTTCTTGCACCCACAAGGATTAAATCCGCTCCATTTACATTTATCTGCTCATCAGACACTCTTACCAAGAGAATCATACACTGGTTACAATTCATACATTGTTATCCATTTATACAGATTCCTCACGCAATTCTGGGTTAAGCAGCCCAAGAGCAGAACAGCAGTGCTCTACAGGGGAGTCAAACAAGAAACCTTTAGGTTAGGAGCCCTTCTTACCACTACACTACGCTTCTGCCCCTCCGCTTGAAGATGAGCTCTTCCTTTGGTGTTACTCATTTTACCGTCAGCAACTGTTTTTAATCTACTAAACAGTTGTCAGAAGCACTCTGATTATTTCAGGAGAGTGCGCTGTACCAGGAAGAGGCTGACTGACGGCTGGGTTAATCAGAGCTCTGAGGAGACGGGGAGAGGTGAGAGGTGAGCATGACCGCTGCAGGGGGGCCTGCAGACCCAGGGCGGGTCCTACCTGCCAGTGGTGGAAGACGGAGAGGGAGAAGGCCTGGCCCTGGGTGTGTGTGCGCAGGTCCGTCTCGAAGCCGAACGAGTCGATGGCCGGGATGAAGGCCTTGATGGTGTAGAGCGGCGAGCCCGGGATGGGGGCGTCCTGCGTCACGTGACCTCTGCACCGCACAGGGAGAAAGGCAGCACGGTTGAGTCCGACACACGAACATGTTAACTACAGCGATGGGAAGCGAGTATTGCCTCTCTGCTCTGTTAGACATGCTCAGCAGATAAACAGTTAACATCACCTCAGCAGAGTGAAGGAACTGAGTCCTGTTTTACTGTCTCACTTACAAGTTAGATTCATAAGGGTCTGACAAAAAATTAAAATCAGTACCCAAATCAAACTAAATAATGTAACAATAACAAATACCACAAATATTGCAGCTTACCAGCTAACACTAGAGGATTTGAAGATTAATTAACAGACAAGTCATCCCCTTCCTGTTTAATGCCAATACCTCTTCAGATCACTGTTCACCAAGGCATACAGACTGCACAGAAGCTAAAAACTCAATCAAAAATATTCAACCCTGTCTGAAATGCTTAGGGTGTGTGCAGACAAACACCTCCCTCTAGCTGCTGCCAGTATTTCCAGTACAGGGCAGAAGCAGTGCTGCACCCCAGGGAAGGGGAGAGGCAGCTGTCTGCTCAAAGGAAGCACATAGGCTTTTTCTGCTGCTGCCATATTTTAACTGATATTTTAACTTTTTTGGGTTTTCCAGTCCAGTATTCCTCTGTGCCTGCTGAAGTCACATCATTAGCATTAAATACTTCTTGCAGCTTGAGCTTGACTGGGCCATGTGATAAACTGACCACTTCCTCTTTATAGGGTCCTTCAGGACTAAGGATGTGACTGGACAGCCGATTTAGACGTCGGCTTACCTCCTGCGGGCCAGCACAGTGTAGACAGCTGAGACACAGTCCGCTGGCGCCTGCACCTCCACAAAGTAGTAGGGCTCCATCAAACGGGGCGTGGCCTGGGAGGAAGAGGACCAATGAGAGAGGAGGGGGTGGAAGGACAAAGGCAGACAGGGAAGGGAGAGTAATCAGGTCTCTAGTTCAGAAGGCACTTAAAAACCGCGACACCGCTACGAGTTTAAACAGCATAGGAGGTGTGGAGAGAGGGAAGGAGACGCACCATGAGGAAGGCGGAGTACACCACCCTGCGGGCGGTGGGGATGACCTGGCCGCCCCCTCGGTGGAGGGGCTCCTGAGCGATGACCGCGTCCAGAATCTTGAACTTGACGTTGCGGATGGCTGCGGGTGAGACAGAGAGGGTGGGGGAGTTCAGACAGAGAACAGTGGGGCACGTCGAGAGAGGGAATGGCAGAGCTCAGTGTGACGGAGCGGCCTTCAGAGAGTGTCACTTACGCTCGTCACACAGCGGCCCCTCCCTGGTCCCCCACTGGAAGCCCTGCACGATACTGTCCTTCACTGAGCCCAGAAGAGCCTTGTCCACCTGCAGGAGCAAACACATGTAACACAGGTCATACCACATTCAAAACATGTGATAATGACTTTTGTACTGAAACACACATATTGTCAGAGAGCAAACAACCACTGCCCATTCAAACGTGCCAGCAAAGCATTCTTGTGACCCATGTCATATCCCAGCCTTGTCATAGAATAGCATAGGAGGGACCAGGCAGTGCAGGGGTACATCCACACGTGCTTTCAGGTGGAACAGCTAGCTACCCATCAAAGATACTGGTAATGCTGTGAAGCAGGTGTCAGAGGCAGACAGCTCTGCCCCTCTGAGTTTTATTTCCAGCATTATTGAACATCTCTCTGTCCACATGGACAGCTCCATCCAACTGGAACTGAGTGGTAACAAACAAATCCCAGAGATTAAAGAACCACTGGCTCATTCCAGACCCAGCTATGGACAGAAGTCATAAGTCAGTAGACCGGTAAGTCACTGGAACACTGGGGAACAAAGCCTGACCTCAGAGGGCAGTGTGTCGTCCACCAGGATGTTGGGCCCGGTGGTGTCCGGTCCAAAGGCCCAGATGGAACGGGCGGCCAGCAGATCCCAGTCATACTTTGTTTGGAAGAACTCTCCCAGCTTCTTTCTGCAGGGGGGAGGGAGAGCAATGGAAGGGGGGGGATGTTTGTTAAATGGTGTATGAAGTATGTTATTGCTTTGGCAACACAACAAGGCGAAGTCACACCAATTACAACATCTGGTTCGCAACATTATTTTTTACAGAGACAAAGGCACAGATACAGGTGTAGAAAGAAAGAAAACACTGGTACAAAGATGCAGCATGAGGCCACACATGACTCAAGATGGAGCTGTCCCTGTCTTTGCCATCAGACAAAACCAGGTCTTCCACCCCGATCCTATCTTAACCATAATACACCAAGGGGAAAGCCAGACCAGTGCAGTGTGGGATGTGGCCGCAGCTGGTCTTACCTGTTCCATGTGATCTGCACCACCTCGTTCTCAATGTCCTCTGCAAGGCCCTTCTCCAGCGGCTCAGCAATCATGGTAATCTTGTTCCTGTCCATCAAGCAAGAGTCAGTCAGATGGAAGTGTCTCCAAACCAAGTGCTGGAGAGGCTCGTCATAATTAGTAATACTACCACAAATTTTGATGACGATAATGTAGCCACTCACCAGGAGACCTGACATTACAGCCAAACTTGTAAAGTAAAACATAGTGAGGTTTTAGTGTAATTTACACTTTCACCTACACCTACAACATATTCCCATTTCATCTACACCTACTGAATGAATACGGATTCTAATTGGCTGTGTTTGAATGCATGAGTGGCTGTAAGGTGGACTATGCATCAAAAGCTCAGACAGGTACAAATATGCAAATATGAACAAACAGCGAAAGAGACTGACTTTTTATTTGGCGTCTCAGCAAAGCACTTTAGGGAGGATGTTTCCACCACGGTCTCACAAAAGGTCACCACAGGGTCAGCCACCTGGAGGAATGGACATAGAATCAGAAGGGCTCCAGTTCTTAACAGTTAAGCCTATTGAAGGCTCAATCACCACACTGCATAGGCGACTAATATTCGCCAGGAAGCTTTACATTATGCAAACATTTTGTGTATACGGCTATCTATGATACATACCTATGATGTAGTATAAGCACTGCTAATTAAGCCACGTTCACTGACATCAAAAATCTTTCCTTGATGATGACCCCGTAATTCCCATTGAAACCAACATGCAGTATGCTCAGAACACAAAAAGTGAGACGTGCTGCTCACCTTGATGTCAATTTCAGAGTACATCTTACGCAGGTCGTGCATGACACAGTCCAGGTACAGCTCGCCTGTTCCCAGGATGACGTGTTCCCCAGACTCCTCCACCTGAGCACCAGACGGACACACGGCCATTACTCCCCCATCACATGACCACTAGTATCACTGAGGTTACAGACTGGAGCATCCCAGTTTTACTGTACTGTAGATACAAATCCACACAGTGCAGCTGAGACCAGTCAACATCCCTCCACTCATGTTGCAGGACACTGGAAGCAATGATCAGTGTAAGGTTTTCTTGCACTGTGTATGGTGTAACATGCTGCAGCACAGTTGTCCCGGCTGTGTACCTTGGTGGTGAGGGAGGGGTAGCTCTTGTTGACCTTCCTCAGACCGTCCAGCATCTTAGGCAGCTCTGAGGGGTTGACCGGCTCCACGGCAATCTTGATGACTGACGCCGTGTTGAACTTGAGGGGCCTAAAGATCTGAGCCTAGGGAGGAATTAGAGGTAACAGCGAAGTCAGTTACGACTATTGCAATACTAAGAACACCTGCAGTGACACAGACAGCCACCAGGGCGGCGCTGACTGACCTCTTCGTTGCCACGGGGCTCTGTGATGGTGGCTGTCTTCACAATGGGCTGGTCACATCCCTCGATCAGAACCCAGTTTCCTGCTGGGACCCGGTTTACCTCAATCTGGTATCTGCAGTTCACAGGAGAGAATAGAAACATATCTTGACATACTATTTTTCTCCTCAACCCACAATATGCAAGTACTATACTACATTATAGAACTACAAAAGTATGAACACATATCACTTTCACTTGAAGAGCACAGAGGGGTAGATAAAGGAAAGAGAAGTTTGCCATTAGAGATGTCTGCTGTTACCTGGCAACGGAGATCCAGAGGCGGCCCACGGTGCACACCTGCGAGTCCTCTTCATCCTCCAGGGTGTAGTTCTCACCCAGCACCTTCACAGGCTGCCCCGCCTGGATAGTCCCGCTCAGGACACGCCCGAAGGCGTGGAACTGCACCCCGTCCTCTGTGCTGTACATCTTTGTGGTGTGGCACATCAGTGGCCCCTGTGGACAAAGAGCCACCAGTTAAGCCAGCTAATGTCCCAGTCCCGTTATCTTCATTCTGATCTGCTCAAACTGAAAGCTGGTAATTAAAACCCATCAGTTCAGACCTGACCCCTCAATCCCCATCAAACTCACATCAGGGTCACACTCTGTCATGGCCTCTCCTAAATCCGAGTCCAGCCCTCCTGTGTAGCTGTGTTCAATCTTATTCCTGGCGCCCCCTTGTGGTGAGGGGATGTGCTGCACACACATGTCCACAAAGCCTGAAACAGAAAGCCCACCATAGTGGTTACATTTAACTGACATGAACAAGATTACAATACAGCAGTATTTTACTACGCTGCACTCTGCAAGGCAGTCAAAGGTGAATGTGCAGAAATCTCTCCAGGAAGGTTAGAAATATCCTGTGAACAAGAATAACTGATGGCAGCTACTAGCCTGAGCGCAGAGTGGCTCAGGAGGGCTACCGCCCCACGCGGTTCGTTTCCGGTGAGGGGGCTGTACCTGTGAACTCTCCAAAGAAGCGGTTGCAGACGAGGCGCAGCAGGGGTCTGATGTTGAGCTTCAGCTCCTCCTTTGTCAGGTGGATGCCCAGCTCATCCAGCACCCGTGGGAGAGAGGTATCCACATCCCCCACCACCTGCGACAGAGACAACACACGTGCGGATCAGGGCACTCTCCAGCGTATCCCACAGCAACACCAAAACGCCCGTTTGGCTTTCACTCTGATTGACAATTGTGTCACACCTCTCTTTAGGTGAGCTTTACAGGGACTCACCTGAGACAGGATCTTGTAGAGGGGCTCCAGCACAAACTCAACAAAGCTGCGCTGTGCGCTGCTGTTGGGGGCTTTCTTGGTGAACTTGCGGCTGGAGAACGAGAGAGGAGGTCTATCAGTGTCATGACCGCACATGGTTGCGATCAACTTCAGGTGGGCCACTGCCACTGTACCCTTGCATAAAATACCTAACCTGAATTGATTCAGTGAATATCCAGGTCTACTAATGAATCAGCTATTATATCAAATTTACTTTGAATGAGATTGGCTTACAAAAAAATGTAGTATTTAGCACCAAATCAAAAATTGTACCAGAAACATATCTTCTAAAGACAATTCAACTACCGCAAATACAGTTTGGCTTTCAAAAACCAGGCATCCTTACGTTTTGGGGTTGAAGTAAATGTCTCCCCATAGTCGCTTGGCAAACTCCGTGTAGTTGATGTCCCCTGAAACAGAACCGAGCACGATTAGTAGCGCCGGGAGCAGGAGCGGGGTCAGTCACGTGGAAGCGAGCTGACGAGCACCCTCACCGTAGGTGTCAGCGTAGATCTTAGCGAAGGAGCCCAGGGTGAAGCAGATGCTGTACTGCGAGCTGGCGAAGCACACGTTCCCCAGCAGCGGGGACACCACCAGGTTCTCATCTGTGGAGTATGTGCTGGGGGAGAGAGGGGGGGAGAGGATTGCTCACCATGTGGCAGACAAACCAGCACTGAGAAAACAGCTGAGGGCATCGCCCAGCTCTCACTCCTTTCAAAAGATAACACAGAGTGCACTGATGTCCTTCAGTAACTTATGTGAGTATCTTCAAAGATGCGTGCCACACATATGACCTGTTCTCTGCAAATAAACACAGAGCCGACTTTTGTAGCTGACATTCAGCTGAGTGCGGCGGCCGCTCTGCCCCAGTACCTGAGCATGCCGTTCACCTCGTCCACAATGTGCCGCAGTTTGTAATAGGCGTCAGTGGGCGGCAGCTTGAGCTCCACGATGAGGCGGTCCACCTTGTTGATGCAGATGGTGATGGCCAGCCGCTCCTGCACCGCGTGCTTGATCAGACGCTCGGTGTTCAGCATCACCTGGGGGCAGCGTGAGGGGACAGCAGTCAGGGCCACAGACGACAGAGACAAACAGCATGAGCAAAGGGAGCAGGGACACACGGCATACAGAGACATGACATTAACAGAACAGAGTTCTGAGGGAGTTCTGCAGGGACAGAGAGCCCAAGCACAGGAGGCAAGGAGTAAACTTGCTCTACGGTAACCCCCACAGCATACATATATGAATAGTGCCATGATGCCCTCTTTCTTGCTTCTTCCTAAACAGATATATTCATTCCATTATTGCATAAGTAGGACATCAAACATCATCTTCTGATAGAGAAGTCTGCACAGGAATTGTATTTTTGAGAGAAAAATGCGTACTAGTGAGAAAACCTTCAGCTTTAGACGCAAGGCAGTCTACATACTTGACACTGAACAAGAAAAGCTCACTCACTCCCTCTGCTGCGTCGATGAAGAGCACGATTCCGTCAGAGATCCTGATCCCGGCCGTGACCTCGTCTGAGAAGTTCACGTGACCTATGGACACAGAGAGAGTCAGGGACTGACCCTTCTACAGCAAGTAGCATCCAGCAAAAGAAGGCAAAAGGAGCACAGAAACTAGAAAACACAACTGCAGTAAAAACCCCAGTGTCCAGCTCCTCCCCACTGCGTACCTGGAGTGTCCATGATGTTGAAGAGGTAGGATTTGCCCCTCGAGTCTGGGAGGACCATTGTGACGGGGGTGCTTTTGATCCCCACACCTCTCTGTGGAAAGATGACAAGGGGTCACACAAGCACAGACTCAAAACAGACCACTCACAGTGACATCTATGCACACAGTACAAAGGGCAGACTCTCACCTCCTGCTCCGTGAAGAGAATGTCTGTGTAGCGGAGCTGCAATGAGCATGGGAAAAGGACTTGTCAATGCACACCTCTGCTGAAAACATTCACTTCTGAAGAAGCACATGAAGACAAAATGATCTTTTTCTTTCTCAAAACAATACATTTCACAGTCTCAAAAATGAAGTTATTGAAGGATGAAGGGTTAAGAACACCCTTATCACCAGGGTAATAAAATAGAGATGCAGAGAGCAAGCTCCAGACTGTCACTCACATCTGTGTCATCTCGCTTGCGGATCTCTGGGTGAGTCTGCTCAATCAGGCAGTCCACGAAACAAGTCTGTAGGGGTGCACAAACAGACAAATTCACTAAAGCACACTTCAGACCACTCCAGTAACGTTACAGCAGAAGCAGCGCCACTCTGGTCTGCACAAGTGTATGTGCTGAGGCAGTCCGAGCTCACCTTCCCATGGTGCAGGTGGCCGCACAGCGTAATGTTTCTGATCAGCTCTGGACTGTCCATCAGGTCTGCCAAGAACCTACAGACAACAGGCTAGGTTGACCAGTGCTAACACAAGCAAAAGCACTATGCCTCCTGATTTCCATCAGGCAATCAGAAGAAATAAATGTATAAGAAGTGTTGTGGGAGTGACAATCAAACACCTCTGACTTCTGAACAACTGGAATCAAATAGACAAGTACTCCTGCCACACGTATCCCGGCAGCATGCGTGACACTCACTCCATGTCATAGACAGTGGCCGGCAGCTCCTGTTCCATCAGGGTGAACTGTCTCGTCTTCACCGGCTTAATAATGGGCTCTGAGAAAGCGAGAGCAGAGAATGGAATTGCCGTCGGCATTAGCACACTCACACTGAACCAATGAGAGTGGAACACCACCAGCATTCTGCCATGCACGCTTGCTGTCAGCAAGACAGCATTACTGTGCACTGTGCGGGGCTGTGTTCATGCTGTTCACAGCCCATTTCGTGCACTGGGCAAGGTGCTGCACTCTGGTCCTGACAGTAATGGGTTAAAACACCACCTCCATCATAGCTGTTCCACACTTCAGCAACGTGCTTTGCCAAAACTCCTTCTGCTGTGTGGAATAATGGCTTCCAGACTAGTGTACATTTCTCAGCACTGTAATACCCCTGTTGCACAAGTATGCTATGGTGTACTCAGGACATTTCAGTGCAAACAGATGTGAGAAGCCTCCCTGTTTAACCACATGTGATCAATGAATTACTACTTAGAGATATGATAATAAAGAAATTCCTTCCTACTGCGCATCACAAGAAAACCAGCAACAAGCTGTAAATACAGCTGCTCTCATACACCGCTGCAGTAACTGCCACAGAGCTGCATGGGAAAAAATTATGCTTTATTTCCCCAACTTCGCTGGCTCTTGTGTTGAGGAAAGAGGAGAAAAAAAACATACATCCAGGTGGGGAAGAGGTTATGGTTTTCCACCAAAATGTGAATACAGGGTTTGTGTTGTATAATGTAATTACAATATACCTATATATTTATATTACCTTGAAAATTTTAGAACTGCAGCAGCAATGTCAATCTGGAAATTATATGTGATATCATGAACTAGGTCTTGCATATTAAGGAGCCAACTACACCCAAGATCAGGAAACCAATGAAATTGCACATTTGATGTAGGTCCAAAAACTTCACAGCTGGTTCTTCCTCACCAGTGCCATCCTAAAGTGGAGATTTATACAAACGGCGACTGTTTTTAAATTTCACAGTAAAGCATGCAAGTAGAGAGGGGGTACTCCTTGGAAAAGGGGGGTCTGCAGAACCGACCTACAGAGCCATAAAGGAGTGAGGTCATGTGAGCAAGAATGCACAACTGTTCCCCTCACCTGTGAGGGGCTGTGTGTCCTCTTCTTGGACAATAGTCTCCACCTCTGGCCCATAAACCTCCTCTGCAGTGGGGTAGTACTTCTTGTCCTCGTGCAGCACCACCTCCATCCCCGGGACATCTTCATCTGCATCGGCTGGCTCATCATCATCATCCTCATCTGCCTAGACGGAGAGAGGTCCACGAGCACAACGCTAGCACATCATTTGCGTCTGCACCAGGAACTACTCGCATAACGGAACACATGAGTAGCACACAAAACCAATACGGAAACAGTACAGAAGAGTAAAACTGCTTTACGCAAACAGATTTATTTACAGTTAATTTAATCATGTTTAAGTTAATCTTACACATGAAAGTGTCTTGGAATTGCAGGGGTAAGGTGTGTGTGCTATACCTCATCTGCATCGCGATCGTCAGCCCCCAAATCATCATCCTCATCCGAGTCCAGCTCGGGCCCAATGTAGTTTCCAAACTCGTCGTACAGATCCGTTTCCATGTTGGCAAGGTCTGGACATAAAAAATAAACACGCGATGTAACAAGTAGCTATTAATATTCTCAGCTAGCTTGATAATTGGCTGCTAGCGACTGTACTAGTAAGCTACACGTTGCGCTACGTTTCATGGTCTCGACACTACTTATAAGATGGAAAAAACAGACTACTAACATAAATGTTTGCGATTCAATCCGGATCAAGACGTGACCAAAACACAACATGCACATCACAGCGCGAAAACACGGCCACACCATATAGATCTACCTAGGTTGCCAGCTAACGTAACTGCTATTTAGGCAACGAAATTATGTCTGTCCTGTCGAACTCCTGCACGTAGCATACTATATGTGAATTTCTCATGAGCGCGTTGAAATAATCGCAGGCTACATTTATATGAGTGTGCTAACTAGCTAGCACAGCTAATGAGCCCGAGACCTATCTCCATTGCCTGAAGATTTTCCCACCTAGCAAGCTATTAATAATTATTAAAGACCACCTTGAAGGAATTGTAGTACTTACCTGTGTTTGCGAAACTAACGGTTCGCTGGAATAGTTACTATATTTAGTTCCGTATAGAGAATTTCTGTAATATTTGCTTTTCAGTGCGCTTTCCTCTCTGTTCCTTCACCATGCACAAACGAGGACCTTTCACAGCGTAAACGCACTTCGAGCGTTGTCGGAAATGACATAGCTGTCCTCTTTACTGCCTTATTTAAAAATTGCATTCACTAAGGTATTTCTGTGTATATTTTAATATACTCCCAAAAAATAACATTATAGTAATTAAATTAAGTAACTAAGCTAACTTATTATCATATCAGGGGAAAATATTGGTCATAGTTGGAGTAAACTAAGCAGGCGAGTCAATAGCGGGCTAAACTCAACCCGCTCCGCGATTCTACGCATGCGCAAGGTAAATGGAGGCAATTGATTCATTGGGAAAATCGTACGGCTGAAGCACACGCAGTCGCTTGAGCTGCGTCTCTCGCTAAGCGGGGTTTGTGGCGTGTTCATTCGACTTGGTTCGTTGTTTCAGTTCAGATAACAATAATAAACAGTACTGTCTGATGGACGTTCTCCGCTCATAGTTGATTGAAACAGTACTGTCCGAAATGTTGATGTGTATTCTCAGTGCCTTCTATGTAGGTGTTCGAGAACAGACGGGCGTCTTAGCTGCGCTATGGCTGAAGGCTTCCAGTTGTGCATGAGTCCTGCTGGATGAAGTTTAAGCTTTGCAAAACAGTATAGGTTATCTGTAGGGGAGTGCTTGAAGTTGTTTGGAGATACCAGTCTTATTTTATATGCCATTTGGATGGACCATTCAAGGGAAGCGTCAGAATTAGGGTGTGTACGTGCTTAGCTATTCAGTCGCTGACATTTACAAGTTTTATTGATGATTGATGCAACAGAACGGTTTGTGTTTTTAAATAGAAGTTAATAATACTTTATAGAAAATATAAGATTGTGTAATAATCAGTGTAAATATACATGGTCTTACATCTGACATATAAACCTTTTAAAAGTTTAATATTGATATGACTTATCTAGAGAACAGTAAAGCTAATCTTGTACTGTACTATAAGGTCAGGAAGTATAGAGGAACAGTAATAGTATGTTTGACACAATGGTTGGTGAATAAAAAACGAGAAAACCACTTCGTTTTTTGTTGATGGCTTTATATTCCTGTTGGTCATAAGGAGGTATGCGCATACAGTACACACACATATCATTTTTCTTTTTTCCCCTCATTTCTCATTTTATAAAAGACATTGATAATACTTTAATACGTAGCATTGACATCATCTGATGAGGGAGACAGTCACTCCACTTATGCAGAGATCTCATGTCAAACACCTTAGTCTTATTGCCTGTCACACAAGTACAAACTGGTATTGGAAAATGTAGACACATACAAACGTGAACACAGGATAACAAAAAGCAATAAAGGAACTGCTCATGCCCTCTTGCGTCAAAGCATCTTGAGGAACATTGCATCAAACTGGCTTTTAAAATCTTACTTTACACATCATGAGTTAGTTATTTCATCTGAGTGTAGTGTCTGTTGTTAGCCAGCAGATGGCGATCTCACAACAGGGTTCTGGACCACCATCCAACATCAATGTCGGTTTCGACATCAGATGTCAAAGGATGTTACCAGGAGCACCAAACTAACATACTGCTTTATGAAAATATTTTTGAATCCTGAAGTTACAATCGACTAATAGCATCAATAATATTATTAAACTGAAAGAATCAATACACTAACAGATTAACAGTAGGCATATTAAACTGATACTATTTACGTCAAAAACACTACAGAGTAAAGGTATGGTTTGTGGAGAGGTCTGTTGCCTGTAGGCAGAGCATAAGGTAACAACAACTGCTGCTTCCCCACTGGTCAAGCACTATCTACTGGTTAAATTATATTACCCGTGGAACATATCAAGTTCATCAAGGTTTACCAATGCTCTTTGCATTGACTTGATTGAGAGTGATTTGGTACCATGCTCAGACTTTGAGATCTGAGATTCCATGCAGGAAGCTGAGCTACAGCTCAACGAGTGGTTGCCTAACAACCTTGGTAAAAGGGACACGGCCAGAGAGCAGAGGGCTGTGATCTGTGGCAGATTTTTCTCCCGGGTTGTGCTGAACTTTGGTCCTGAGCGTGAGGGCCTGAGGCACCGCAGGTTTTGCCTCTGCGGGGTTTTGCATTGAAGGGGTCAGAACTGTCATTTGAAACTGTTCAGGCAAATGGTGTCACGAGAATAGAATGTGCTCTTGTTCACCAGACTGGAAATACTAGAGAGACCCCCCCCCATTAGTCTCTTAGGGATGAGGTATAGTATTTGCTGAGCAAGTGTGTTTGTGTGTATAATAATCTATGTGTGTATGCACCCTGTTATGTGTATCTTTTCTGCAAGGTTGTGTGTCAGTGTGTAGATTCTTGTGTAGTGTACTGTACATACTGTGCTCTCTGATACTGTTTATGTCTAACAGTCTCTCCACAGCCGTGTCCATGTTTGTGTGTCAGTGTGGGTCATTATTTAGCCAGCCTCCAGGCTTCACCTCTCCTCCACCAGCCTCTTCAGACGCGCCACCACGTCCTCCCCGCTGGCCCAGGGCACCACGGTGGCTTTGAAGTCCGCCGGCTGGGCTTCCTGCTTCTCCAGGATCAGCTTGTGCATAGGGTAGTCCCGCCGGGGGAAGGCCGTGTCGCGGGGCCCCAGGATCAGCGAGGGGCAGAAGTCATTAGCGCCGTCGCCCACGTAGAAGACGCGCTGGAAGGGGCGCCCGCGCTCCTGCGTCCGCCGCGCCAGGTACTCCCGCACGATGACCTGCTTGCACATGTTCTCCGGGCAGCGCGGGCAGCTGTGGGTGTGGTAGGGCCCCAGGTGGAGCCGTCCATTCCCGTCGAAGGAGGCTGGGTTGGTGAAGATCTTCAGGAAGAGCTGACGGGCGCCCGCCCTGCGCAGCCAGGACTCGATGAAGTACATGTTGGCGTCGGACACCAGCACGATCTCAAAGTCTTGGGGACGGGTGCGAAGGTACTGGAAGAGAGACATCATGCCGGGCGAGGCTGGGATCTTCTCAATGGCAGACCGGATGGCCCCCTCGGGCACGCCCTGCTCCGCCATGTAGGCCAGCACCCGCTGCATGTACTGATTGTAGTGGCCGGGCTGGTAGGTGTCCTTCAGCCAGTTTGGGAGCTTCTGCCCAGGCGCTGCCTGCACCACCACGTCGTCGCTGCTCTCATCGACAATGGTCTCATCAAAGTCAAAGAAGATGAGAAAGCGCTTGTCGGGAGAGGGCGAGCGGACGGCCATATTGCCTGGACGCCGGGGCAGCTCCTCCTCCTCGCCTGGGGGAGGGGGCGGGACAAAACAGCAGTTGAACACAGAGTCCCTCATGACTGGCTCTTTTGTACTATGAGTTAAACCACAAAACTTCTCTCCTTTCCCCTTCTCTGTCTGCAGCACTCCTCTGCTCCCCCTTACTTCAGAATACAGCGGGGGGCATGGGCGGTGATTCTGGGAAATATCAGTGGACAAAAGGGAAATAGTATGGAGGGCAAGGACAGAGAAGGATTGATGATGGAAAAGAACACAAAGAACAGATAAAAGAAAAAGGTGACAAAAACTAATTTAGATGACATGGATTTTAAAGAAGTTTGCTGCTCAATCACATCAAACATTTTCTCCAGTTTCCACCAGAGCAATGTTTCAACAGTGTCTTTCACATGCAACTATAAACAAAGATTAGAGGGTAATTATAGAAAAGCCAATTTAATTAGTGATTACAATCACAACAGTAACATTTTCCTCAAAAACAGAGGAAATGTAGCATATAGATCAAATAAATAACATTAACAGACACGTGGACTTTAAATAGGCTACTAGTAGATATTAACTAAAATCCCCTGGACAATGCGATTACAGTATTCAGAACTTTCATTTATAAATCAACCAGAAAAAAAGAAATCCCCTTCTAAGACCTTAATAGTACCAAATTAGGCCTTGTATAAATGTCATTTGTATTGCACCCACCCTTTCCAATAATAGTGAGCGTTGGACAGTGTAAAGTCACACGGTGTAAGTGGACTTGGTGGAGGTAGGTGTGCTGTTCTTAGCTACAGCACGGACTCATTAGGGGATATGGACAGCTGTACGGACAGCTATACGGATAGCTTTAATCATTGTTTAGACTACAGTCACTGTCGTTAAACACGACATCCTACATTGTCAGGAAAATGTACTCCCAACTGCTGAAGGCTCCCAGCTGCGATGACATATACATTTTTCATTTCGAATGGCAGAACCCAAACGGATCTGGATAATATTGTTCAATCGTAGGCATTATTTTATTGGTGTTCTTTTCTTCATACAATAACAAAAGAATTAACAAGAAAAACAACAATCATACATTTAAAACAGACCGCTAGTAATATTTCGTGGAAGTTTGATATGGTTTCGGCTGATTTAACCTGCCTTGAGGCTACTTGTAGATAGAGCTTGTTGACAGAGGGGAACATTGTCAGTTATGCCAAATGAGTAGGCTAAGTTATGAGTAGGCTAGGTTATCTGTTGGCTGGTTTTCAAGATAGTGTAGGACATAAACTTATAGAGTACAGAAACATGACAGACCCACAGTCTACAAACGGTATCAGATTATATTAGGCTAACTGTAGGTCAACTGTAGGTCTGTAACAGAACCATGACCAAAATGTACAATGTATAGCTGGCCTCTTATTGATGCGGCCCTTGCGTGTGTGTTTGTTTAAAGGATATTACAGTTACTTTTGTTATCATTCGCCTCATAGACAGCTTAACAATGATACCACTAGGCCAGCGCCATTATTAATGATCTAACTATGTCTCTTCTGCTCTATTTCTTCTAGACGTCAAAGAAGATGTAGCATAAACTGCCGTTACATATATCTTTATGACAAATTATACCATTATGGTATAAATGTATACAGAATATTAGGCTACTGAGGCAAATAACACGAAGAAACACGGTGCATTCGGTAGAGAGGGTGAACTTAATGTGTCAGATGTGCAGGTTACAATAACCAGGGGTTTGTACAATCCTTTATAATAAGGATCCATAAATAAATTACACTGCGCCCCCTGCGGTTGTAGGAGTAATTAAAATTACCCATATTTTGAGTAGCCATCATTAGTAAACGAAAAACCTATAGCTCTTTCTCTCCAAGAGGAACTAGTGAACAGATGCATCGTAAATCTATCATTTTTTGCAGACTAGCCAGCTAGCTAGTTTATTAAATCAAATGCGGGTAGTTGCCAGGTTATGGTTGCCATGATCATGACGTCATGGCAAAGACGTTAATATGTTGGCATAAAGTAATTTGTACGTAGCGATTGCTTGTGTATAAGGTTCAGATCCTGTCGTTGAAGCATTATCTAACATAACATCCATGTAATAGCCCTACGTCAAATGGACCAAGCGTGACTGGAACCTGTAACCGAAGAGCGCTGAAACATATTAGAGAAACAATGTTTTTGTTTGGATATCTCTGGGTCATTTTATTGCTGTATGCGGATTTTAGCGCAACATCCAGATCTGAGCTTGACTTGACATCCTTTTTCCTGTCTTAAAACTTTCTTGAGCAAGACCAAAAAACGAACGTTAAACAGTGTTTTAGCTATTAGACTTTTTCTCCTCTACGGTATCACGGCGTTGGTTTTCTTGAATCTAAACAACTTTTATGTGCAGGAGAACGTTCAGACAGAGGTGGGATGAAATTATTATGTGTCTTTTAAGTACCAAATATACTGACCTTCAATTTAACTTACCTTTGTGTAAACAAATAGTTTCTGGGTCGACGTCCACCCGTTCTGTTAATCTGTAATTTGAACAAAAATGAACAAATACCTTAAACACTGAATAAAGGCAACGAAATTATATGCATTCGGCTAAAATGCATACATATATTGCACCACCTACGTTACAAAGGCAATTGTTGTAACTTGCTTAGTACAGAACAACGAACGCCAAATAGCCATCGCGATTGAACTGTCATAAATTAGCCTTTATTATGATGCGGACATGAGCGCAATTCTACTACTGTAGCTACATTCTACAGACAAAATGCCCACCGTGCGAACCACGGCGATTTTTTCAATTCGTTTAACATTGTACCTCTACCCACCGGTTATTGCAATAATAGCCTAACAGTATTTTTCTCCCTTGGTAGCACCAGCTGCGAAACGAGAATTAAACTTTTAAAGGCTCGTTAATTTTTATAGATATTCCAATTATATTATCCTTTACAATAATTCGACATTTTAAGCTATTTTAAAACAAGAATCTATTCCAAATGCATTCATGTGTTTTGCCTTTTCAAGCTTCAGGACTTGTGTCCTTTTCATTAATGCAAAAAAGAACTAAAACAAGAAATCACCAGTGAAAGTAATTGAGTATAAATAGCTGTTTAAGCACAGTGACGGTCCACAGAGCAACGGGCATCCAGTGTCCTATCCCCTTGTCTAGTTCCGTTTTCATACGGTCGAGATGCACTCCTTCTTGAGGCACTTAGTCTTGTCTTAAGCCTTCCTGGTGAGCATATCCAACCCCCGGAGACGAGTATTTTCTCCATTGGGAACGAAGTACTTTCAGCCCATTTTAATGGTTCTCAAAGCCGCAGAGAGCGACTACCCCGGTGACGTCCGGAGCCACTGACCAATGACGCGTTTCTGTGCCATTTAAAGGAGACACGGCGGTATTAGTTGTAATAGTTCATTCTTACTATAAAATAACACCAAATAAACAAGGTTGAAAAGGCGATTTTACGATCATTACGATGCTGATGGTGAATATGCGGTTAGCTAACACCAAAAACAAAAGCTCCCGTGATGGAATGTTGATAGAACTAGGCTAGCAATATGTCGTGTAGAAACCTTTAGCATAAATGTCAAATTCGGTATTGGATATTTGATTTCCCTGCATTCATTCCGTCAGCAATGTACCTAAACCTACACAGCTCCAGCCGTGTCAAGATAAAGTGAATCGCTACCAGTGGACCAAAACATTATCCCCAATCATTTTGATGAGAAATCAAATTATTCTGGTAAACAGCTGGCTTCTCATGATTGATAATTCACAGATACAATATCAATTGTCATTTCATTTTTCTGTCCCCGTTCAGGTATGCTGCAGGATGCTGTCCATCCTGTCAAAATTCCGAGGCATCGCTCTAAGGCCCTATACTCTCAAAACCCCTGTGACATTAAAACATAAATCCCCTATGATCACATTTAACCTACCGCCTCTACTCTGGTACCGTGACGCTCTGTGAATACGTTTGTGTAATAGTAAATAACCTTGAGATTATCTCGAAATATATGTCAATAAACAACACAAACGACTCAACACTGAACTGAAAATGGTCATTCAGAGAGAAGGTTGCCCCGTTTGTAAAAGTGTAAAGAGTCAGGTAGCCTACTTCACTGAGCTGGCAAATTCTGGCAGGAATGTACGCATTTGGCCCCAACTCTGTTACAGCAAGCGTTACCACCCCCTTTATCTTCCAGAGAGAACGAGCGACTCCCCTCGCTCTAGCCACTCCAAGAGCGGCTCTTATGTCAGCCAGCTAGTGCTATTTTGGAAGATGAAGCGAAGTGCAGACGTCAAGTAGAACTGCTCCGGTTTTTCATCGCCGCTCTATAACAGTCTCTCCCACACACAGCGATGAGTCAGGCATGCATTTTGAGTTGACGTTTCGTGCTACTGTGTCTGCCAAGGATCCATGTTGACAATATTACCTATTCTTCTTTTCAACCACATGAATATGACGTGGAAACTGTGGTTTTCATATCCACGCGATGTTGGTATTAAGGTTTCAAGGAAATCTGTTTTGTGCAACTGAAGCAGAGATTATATGGTGTTTTTTTTCCGTAACGTTAATACATCTGCACATATATGCATACATGCGAGTCCCTACATACAGTACATGTGGCTACATTCATCGTAGCGAAGCAACGAGAAGGCAATCCTTTTATCGCTGCTTTATCGCAGCGCATCCCCGCGCCACCCTTGGGCGCGTGCTGCTGACAGGGTGGATTTCCTCTCCCAGTTCCTGCCGAAGGAGCAACTGTTTTCGCTTCAGTTAGGGTACACGGATCACCTCATGTATACTTCTCCAATCCTGTGTGTCTGTTTAGGTGGAACAATTCAATAACAATTCTGAATTTCTTTTACCATGTATTTCCTTCTCTGATGTTGTGGCCCTGAACAAGGGTATTTTAAGTCATTTCTGATTCTGCTTAAAAATGAGCAACTGCCTTTATCTTTTACATGGCAAGAACCATGGCTAGAGCGATCTCAAATCTCTGGCTGGGAGGTGATACAATGACTTAATTATGGCTCTAACGCTACCTCACCTACTTGGCAAGACTGAGGATCAAATAGCTGCAAACGTCAGTTCAGCTCCTGCTTGAGCTAAATGAGCAACACAGTACTATAGTTCGTTGGAGAAAAGAGGTGACCAAACAATTCAATCTCCACTTATACCACTTTGCTCCAGCAGACACATCCAGCAAAACTGAGAAAATGGAGCTTTTGTTCCTCAACAGTAAACGGATCACAGGATTTATTTTGTGTATATGAGGAGTATTTGAGAGTACCTGCCACCTGCAGCACATTGCATATGTGGATCAAAAGGCAAGCCCTAAGCAACTGTCAGTCACAATGGCAGCGGTGTCCTTCTTGGTTCATAACTCTCACCCTGCAGTATGACTGTGGTTAACATATTCCCCAGGACAAGATGCCACTCCAACACGGTGTCAAGCAGAGGATCATTTTGTGGTTTGTTGGATGTCTTTGGTACAGCCCGTCTGGGGGTCAGGTCCACAATATTGCTGACTCATGGTAAACACTGTACCACTGAACAGATGGCCCATTGTAAAGAAAATACAGCAGGCAGGTGCAAAGCACGGGGACAGAGGTGCTTTAACAGTACACTCAGAGAAGTGCTGTGGGGCACTAGGCTCACTAGAACCAGTGTTAAACAGGTCTCAAAAAAAAAGGAAGTAGTCAAAATCAACAGGGGAACCATAAGGAAGGTGTATAAGTAATAGTCTTCTGTTTGTTTGGTCAAGTGTTACAGATTTGACATCTTCTCACAACTGCAGTGTTCTCCACTGTGTTTGGCATGAACATTTGTGAGAGCATTATCAAACATATTTGCATTACCAAACATAGCTAGGTCTTGTGTTTTTGGCCAAAACTAAACCCAATACACAAATATGGCTACATCATTCAGAGTTTTGTTCAAATGTAAGGCCAAACCCAATTTCAGCCTGACAACAAAGAGCTGCACAAAATGGAAACAGCCAGTTTCTTCAGCTGGAGCTAGCCATGGGCACTCGGTGGTATGCTCCGGTTTACATGTGTTAATATGGTATGCTTTAAAAATAATTCCATTTCCACCATTACCTTAGCACTTACTTTGTTCAGGCTTTAAATATTGTGAATGTTAATAATATTAATTAACTAAGATTTATTTCTAGAAATATAAAATGGCTGTGCAGGACTGTAACTCTGAAAACAAATTTACAAAATTCATAAATGTTTAATAATTTTATCAGCCTTGCTGGTCACTGACACCACTCACCTGCAGAGAATACAGTCAAGGCCACAGGAGTGGTCACACATTGTCTAACTGCTACAGCAATGGAAGTGGCCACCCATCTGTTGTAACACTCATTTTATGCATGGACATCTGGACAGAAATAAAAGATGACAGCACACAAATGGGAGATAATTATGGCTACTTCTTTTACTTTGAAAGTTAGCAGAAAGTCTGTTAAATGTACATTATCAAAAAAAGGCCCAGCATTTCCTCTCCAACTCCAAAAACATCATAAAGCTGCACAATGTGTACCAGATACTCACGAATAAAATACACAAGGCTACATTAAGTGGTTAAAAATACATAAAAAGTAGATTGACTTTTAAAACATCTTTGAAGAATAGACCTCATTATTGTTTTAACTAGTAATGATTTTAGTAGAAAGTGCATTCTATATAACAAAGAAATAAGGAGGAGAATCATAAAATGGAACAGAAATCCGTACATTGATAAATGGAAACCCAATATAAATTCGACAGAGGAACACCCAGCCCGAAGAGGGGTACAGAGAGAAGGGTCGAGTGAAGCAGGGAGGAGCTAGTGGAAGATTAACAGAATTTAGATCTGAGTTGAAGCATTAAATAGATCTCCTGTCTCATTTTTGAGTCCGAACTGATGTCTTATGCCTGCGTTCCAAGGCTGACAACTAATGTCCTTGAGTCATACTGCATTTAAAGGGCACTAGTTCACTGGAGGCACTGGACAGATTTGTTGACCTTTACTTCAGCCTGACGGGTCGAAACGGATGATTCAGTTGATGCTTGTATTTTAAATGGCAGATCTGTGCAGCGCCTCCCTTAAAATAATGCCCGTACAGAGGCAGATCCTCCTTCTTCACTCCCTCCAACTCATTTCTTTTCCCTGCTTCACAGACAACCTGCCCTAGACAACACTTTCATCTCCCCACAATGCTTTGTCACTCTCCCCCCTTACCGCGTCTCACAAACGCAGCAGTAAAGTGCAGAGAATTAAAACAATACAAAACAATGGTTTCAAAAGCAGTACTGAACACAAGTTGCTCACAGTTAGCTTGGGAAAAGATTCCTGAACAACTACAGTAATGTGTTTTCTGCTGAGCTCCAGAGGATGACCTCCCTCCATCCCTTCTGAAGATGCACAGCAGAGCTGATAGCTGGCTTTACTGTATGACCCTAGGTTCAGTGTCAGCAGCTAGCAGAGACCGTGAAAGGGGAAACCCAATCACACATCCGCACTCCACACAGCCCAAACTGACCAGTACGCCACAGCCCCGACGAAAACCTGCATCCTGCTAGAACCCCAACCCCCGTCTCACACACAGACATGCACTAACACAATGGACAATACCCACAGTCACTGAAACAACCTTGGCGATGCATTCCCCCAAAGACTCCTTTCTATAACATCTAATTCTGTTCAAAAGGAAGAGCAGGAGTTTTGAGAGGCAGACAGACTGAGCTTAAATTGCACGGTGGCTCTTGTGGCTCTAGTACACAAGGAACCCTTTCTCACACAGCTCCCTCAGCCTGCTCTTACACATGCAAACACAATCCATCAGCTCCGCACAGCACGTAAAGAGACACATGCATACCTGTGCGCGCGCGCACGCACGCACACACACACACGCGCACACACACACACACACACACACACGCATGGGCAGAAGGAAAAGAACTGTGTGTTGGTCCTCCCCAAGCTTCACTGCAACAGCAGGTGAACACAGCCCTGCATCACTTAATGAGTGGAGGTGAAGCAAACCCACTCATGTCACATTCCAAGATGAAAGTGAAACAAACTCAAATAAAACATGAACATATATATATTTTTTTCCTTAAATCTGTTGTACAACAATGGAACCCTTGCACACAAAACTAACAAAATTATTACATTTCAAAATTAGATTTCATTTAAAAATGCTAGTAAATGTGTCTATACAAAAACAAGTAAAATAAGAGTGCGTTAGATAGATATATATATATATATATATAACAAATATATACCAAAGAACCATTGCTCTTTCAATTCCTTTGACTCTCACACAAGGCCCTCTGTGAGTCTGACAGAACTTTTGTTCTGCCAGAGACAGATGTCCAAATGCATTCTTTTACCTAACAAAAGTTTTTAAAACACACTTTTTCTTTAATGATCCAGAGACACTTGACGTTGTGGGTCCCATTCAAGCAACATTCAAAAGGATTTGACTGTCTTCAGTTTTGAGTGCAGTGTGTACGATGACGAGTGGTCTGTATTACAGAAAGCAAACATCCATGTGGAAATGACTGTTGAGTGTCTAAGTGTGACTATGTCAGAGGGCAAACTTGAAAAGCAGGGTTTTTTTTTAGCTTTTTGTTTTGTCCTGTGCCCACTGTGGGAGAAAATGAGGTGAGAAAATAAAGAAAAAGGTCTAACTGAAGAGCTGTTTGATGATTTTAATGCTGTGATTTTAAATAGGTTTGGAAGCAGCAACTGAGTTGGAGGGAGAATGAGAGGCTTCCCGACCAGAAAAGGCTCTCCATTTGACTTAACAGTGGCAATGTTTCACCTTTATAACACAAATAGCAATGCCTGTGTGTGTGTGTGTGTGTGTGTGTGTGTGTGTGTGTGTGTGTGTGTGTGTGTGTGTGTGTGTGTGTGTGTGTGTGTGTGTGTGAGTATACCAGCAACTTTAATCTCATCTCACCCCTGAAACCAGTGACAACACTACTGTTCCACAGCTGGAAGAGAAGGCGCCACCGTCACCACTAGGCATTGCGAGTAAGTGGTGCTCTCCTGAGTCAAGAGCACAGCAGCTGAGGGTTGGTGTGAGGACGTCATAATTACACAGACACAGCGCTGGAAGTCAGGTTCCCCGGGTTAACCAGGAGTCCTGCCCTTCAACACGTCAGTTTAGAACACAGTTCTGTCAGTCTATGGTTGTTTCACATCTGCAGTTCAGCAGAGGCCCAGCAGCATTTGTTCACAGAAAGAAAAAAAAGATTGGTCTCAACCACTGAAAGCAGCAGTCAAAAAGGGAACACCCATAATAAAAATAAAGGACAAATAACGTGATGTAATCAAGCAAAATGTCCCCTGCGTGATTGACTTCGGAATTTTAACACCACACACACTGTTGGACCAATCTAGAAATTCCACATCCAAGGCAGCAAATCACCCAGACGAAGTTGTTACCATGAGAGACTCGTGTTAGAATTGTGTTGACAGGTCACTTGTTTCGGCCTACCCAAGGAAGTCAGACCAGAACTTGCCGTTTCTAATTATCTGTTGACATGACCGAGCAAGTGGTTCCTTTCAGACCACTGACCTCAGTCACGTGAGAGATTAAAACCATACATGTGCTCTTATTGTGAAGGGGAATCACATTCAAAATCATTCTGAAACGTCAGTAAGGCTAGAGGGTCGGCTAACAAAATCCCTTACACCAATATTCATAAGCACCTTTGTGCTGGGGTGGTGAGCATTCTTTTTTTTTTAATCAGAGCACTGGTAATGCTGACTTCAGAGAGCTATCAAAAAAATGATCTGAAGAGTTGTTTCCAGTTTGAATTAGTGTTCCACAGCATTGTTTAGTTGAGATTTTGAATCATGGAGAACATCGGTAAACTGGACTTAAGTATGGGAAAATGTTTTATGTTGGTAAAGTGCAAAACTTCCTGGGAGGCTAATGGAGTGGAGTTGTCAACAGAATGGGCAAAGTGAACTGCATTGTTAACAAAAGACTGATAGACACACATACACGCACACACATACACTAGCTCACCGATTTTGTGGCAGAAGTGTCCAGAAAATAATTCCTAGAAATTACAGAATGTTGTGCATGTATAAATACAAACACTCACTGACACACACACACACACACACATTGAACAAAGAGTGAGAACCAGAGAGTAGGATTGAAATGACCCTACGGTGTATTGTAATGCAACTGACTGAGTGTGAGCAGTACCAAGGCAGCTACATTATGAAAATGTCCTACCGCACAGCTGAACATCCTCACTGTGGTGGTCTCTGTCAGAGTACCATGTGATAGACACAGCCCCACTGCTCCAGTTAAACACAGCCCCAAGTAACTTTCTATTCTTCCAGACATCTGTGCACACACACTGACTCACATCAAATGGAGTAGCACAAAGCCAGCTAAAGAAACTTTCTCTCAGGATTTCTGCAATGTCAGTATCGCTGTGAGAATGCCATGTCAGCGGGGAAGAAAGGAAAGATGCACATAATCATACAATATAAGTATGCAGGTATCTATATTTCTCCATCTGTCTCTATATGGCCCACCTTCCTTGGCTGTACTGCGGGCCGTGTTTAGTGGTGCTGGGGTGCACCTGTGCTCTTGTCAGGGGGTCCCATGTGGCGCAGGTAGCTGTCCTCGTGCCCACGGTGATTGAGGGGCTCACTTTTGAACAGGGCTGGGGGCGGCGGCAAGTGCGAGACGGGGGGCACGGCGAGGTGGTGATGGGCGGGGTGAGGAGTGTGGTGATGGGGTGCATGGTGGTGGTGGTGGGAGGGGTTCGAGTGCATGTGCAGGTGGGAGAAGCCGTGTCCCACTGCCCGGGGGGGCAGGGCCCCGCTGGTGGGACTGAGGCCCATGTGCACGGACGGGGCGGGAGGGCTGGCAGGGGCGGGGGTGGGGGCAGAGGACGTGGCGGGGGCAGGGGCGGGACCGGGGCCAGAGGAGGAGGGTGGAGAGGTGGAGGGGCATGGGGAGGCTGGCCGGCTGCAAGTCGACTGGGCTGGTGACCCGGAAGCACTTCTCCTTGTGGGCCTTGAGCATGTTGGAGAAGCGGAAGCGCTGGCCGCAGACCTCGCACGGGTAGGGCTTCTCGCCCGTGTGGGTGCGCCGGTGGCGCTTCATGTTGGGCCGGCTGGTGAAGCTCTTCCCGCAGATTTCACAGATGAACGGCTTCTCTCCTGCAGAGAGAGAGAGGGGGGCTGAGAGCTGAGTCACAGCAGTTCTGATCCACCACAGGAAACAACGAGGCCACCTAATTCAGACTTTCAGATGCGGTGAAGAGGAAGCCTGCACAGTCTCAGCTAGGTTAAATTCCAACACCAGTGCAATTTCAATCCATGTAAATTCAGATCTGTTTATTTAAACCAAATTTAAATTCAGCCCAAACAAATTTAAAGGCAAATGTGTGATTTTTTTAAATGCATTTGTTAACTTCTTATGAGCTAAGCAATTTTCTGGGTTTACAACAGTGATTTAAATAAAATATAGACATTCATTATATAATGCAATCGTTCTTTTCGGCATCTGCAAAATCAATCCTGATTCCACCATTTTTTCAGCCCATTCATTCCAGGTTTTGATTGAAAATTGAGTATTTGTGAAGAAAACATGCTGGGGGGGCTGGGAGCTGATTTCAGCAGTATTCAGTCAAACCTGTCACTGAGCACAAAAGTAGACTGCAGGGCCTAATGAGTTAAACTGACTTTCTTTGGCAAAAATCTAAACATTTAAAAGTGTAACTACTGGAATTCCAAATGTAGGCACTGTAGAAAAACAGTTAGGTTACTTAAATTCCTGGTGACAACTCTGTGGCTGAAAAAAAATCTGGTCAGTAAAAAAAAAAAAATCATTAACTATGTAATTTAGCTATGTACCTCGGTAGCAAGCAAATAACCTTCGAGTAATTCTGAAAACACAGAATGATTTTTGCGGAGGCAATGAGCTGAAGAGATTGATGTTGTAGAAGCAGCAGTAATTTAACTGTGGAAGGAGAGGTCAAACTCAGCTGAAAGTCCAGGGAACATGTAAGCTCCCAAATTTCCCTGCCTGGGGATCAATAAAGTGTTATCTTTTCTTATCTTAGCTCTGTTAAATTCAGCAGATTATTAAATTGTGTTTTTTGAGCATTTTTTAGTCATACGCTCATTGTTTAAAGTTATGCCAAGTGTGGAGTTTAAAACTGGAGATGGCCTTTTGCTGTTTTTAGCTAGCTGCCTTTTCACGGTCATCTGCCTGAGCTTTACGAGTGTCCCCCGACCTCTGCACGGTCAGCATCAGTCGTGCGGGTCAGGCAGTGACCCAAGCTACTCCCAAGTCAACACCCACCACCCTGGTAGGAGACAATGGAGAGAGGCCGAAACACGTTTCCGTTCCGATCCCAGAACAGCCCCGGCAGGATGTAGCCGCGCTGCCCCGGGCTGCGAGGAGCCTGGCGGTCCCTGGCGGAGGGAGGCCCCGCTGGAGGCGCTGCCGCGTGTGCGCGCTGCGGCCGCGGGGTCCGGCTCCCTCTATTACAGGCTGCAGCTGCGGCTGCGGGGGAGGCCTGGGTGTGTCCGCGCCGCAGGCTTCTAAATCCGTCCGCAGGCAAGGAGGGAGGGAGGAAGCCAAAAAGCAATCGCCGCAGAGTAAAAAGGCATCGGGGGCAGGGACTAAAATAAGAGCGCACCCCGTGTTAAGGGAAATTTCCCTTCAGTTAACCGAGGGAAAATCAGGGTGGAAAAAACAGAGCACGTGTTGTGGTCTCAATTACACCCCTCGCAGTAGCGCTGGACTTTGATGAGGCGCCACCCTCTCATTACAGACGGGGTGGGGGATATCCTGTCTGTTCAACAACTGGAACACCCCATCAGTGTAGGCCTTCAAAGCACCATGTATGCAGTGATTAGTTGCCATGAGCTCTGAACGACATGCTTCTGCAGGCGGCATGCCTGTACTTTCCCTTCATGGCAGGCTGCAGCCAATGAAATTTAACTGACATCAAAAATCTTCCCTTGCCTGTAGTTAAATGGATTTATGACCACTTACAGTCAATCCACATACACCAGTATATATCCTTATACTGTAAAATATCCTTATATGTTTATTAACCATTCCATATGTCACTGAGGCAGGAGGAATTTTCCTCTTCACTTATTTTTACACTGTTGGAACCTTTATGTGCACAGGCCACTCCCAAGTCGTGCCAATCAGCATAGCTACAGAGATACTGAATTTCATTTACAAAAGGAAGAAAGGTCTGCTCTTAGATAAATACTTCATACTGGTAGCAACCTATGATAAATACAGAGTTCATCCAGTTAACTCATGTGCTCACAAGTTGCTACCGCTGGAAAATAGTGGTTTGCTACAAATAAAACTCTTCACTTGTGTGCAAGACCAATCATCTGTAAAGTGTACAGCAAGCAAGAGTGAACTTTTAACTGAATGGCCATTTTTTAAGATTGTAGGCAACAATACCAACCACATACCTAATGTGGCTAATCATAAGATATAACAAAGATTAATCATTGTCTGATTAAAAAGGCTGACGCAAAAGACCGTTTTTCTTGCTGGGGCTGGGTGCAGCAGCTCCTGCAACCCCTGTGTGAATCTCCAGTGTTATACAGCACAGTGCAAAAGAATAATCTGAACTGAGTCGTGGGAGAAATTTAAGAAATAATTAGTGGTAATTACACCAGTCTTTGTCTGCTATTCAAAAATGGAAGGATGCAACAATGAACTCAGGAGTTTACATCATGCTATTGTGATAACGAAGAGACACAGATTGGGTCTGTAAAAGTTTTAACTGAATCCCAAATCAAAAACCTGGTCTATTCGCTGTCAGGTGGGTAGCTGGTCTGATCCAAATTGGGCAATGGCAGTATATAAACCATAGGTTTCTAAAATCAATATTTGGCCTGCAAATAGCATTTGCCTAAACAGCTTGTTTAAATATTTGAATTTGACTAAACAAATTGTGACAAGGAGCACTCCACTGACATCTTTACCCTGTCAGCTCAAAGAAAGACTGGGGTTGGCCAGTGAGGATTTCATCTGGTGGATAGGTGGAGGTGGACGTGTGTGTGTGTGCAGGTGAGACAAGCTTATGTGAGAAAGTGTGAAGTGTGTGAGAAAGAGCAATGTGTGATAGGTGTGAAGCGAAACTGAGGCTGTGTGAAAGTGTGAGTAAATACCTGTGTGTGTGGGTGTGTGTGTAAGTTTAAGTAAGTACTCAAGTGGAGGTTAGAATGTGTGACTGTGTACATGCACTCTTGCGTGCGTTTATAGTTCTCACCTGTGTGCGTCTTCATGTGCTCGTCGAAGTACTGCTTCATGTTGAAGTCCTTGCCGCACCACTGGCACATGAACTGTTTGTGTCCGATGTGGATGCTCATGTGGGAGCGCAGCTGATACTTGTACTGAAACCTCTCGTCGCAGTTCTGCGGAGCAGGGAGAGAGGGCAGGTCAGCGAGCAGCCAGCAACCCTCAAACTGCTTTTCAATGCTTTTTTCCCCCCTTTCTAAAGCCCTAATTTGAATTTTCCTATTTGCAGGGGTGCTGGGGCACAACGAATGCAATCCTGCGATACGCTAACAAGTCAACAGTGACAATTTTCCGCTGTACAAGTTGGCCAGTGACCTAGTGACCCAAGCGTAAACTGAAGGTTTGGCGCAGCTTCACTGATGTCACCCAAGCAACCTGCAGGTGCCTGACAACTCAGCAACCCCCTTCTGGCACCCCCACCCCTACTCCCAGCGGAACAAAGCCAGTTTGTTCCGCCCCTATGGACTCCCACCTGAGGACACGGCTGACATTGAACCTGGGCCGTGGAGCTCAGTATGCCTTCACAGTGAGAGACCTAAGCACTGAGCTACTCAGGAGCCCAGGGCCGTCATACGTCAACCTTAAATAAATCATTAAGACACAGGCTATATCAGCTCTGTTGGGCAGGTTTCCCTTCACTTGCAGCGCAGGTGGTGTATATATCGCTGACTGCAAGCACCAGGGCAGGAACTGACCTTGCACAGAAGCGATATGCAAGTAACTGCTTTAACTCAATGAGCAATGGGCTCCTGTTTTCTCGTGCCCACTGCGTATATCAGCTGGCAATCTGGCATCTGAGGCTGCTGCCCTGAGCCTGACTGCTCAGCTTTGTCTGCAGCTTCCTTGTCTCTTCCTTTCCTTGCGCACAAGAAGACAAACTAATCACTGTTATTTGCTAAGCTGAGCAAATACATGCCAGTTTCGGGTCTGCAAATCTTTTTTAAACTTTTCCTTTTGAAAGGGGAAATGTTTGCTTCCCCAGACCAACTCTCGGATTTGCAACTTTCCATTTCACAATGACAGCTTTCAGAAAGGTCCACAATGCACTGACCCGGAGACGTGCAAGCAGCCTGCGTGGCTTGAACAAAGTTCAGGTCCAGGAATGGACTGGAACACAGGGCTGGCGAACGCACTCAACATGGAGAGGTGGGGCGTAGCCATTTTCACATTACCTCAATGAGAGAGGAGAAGATCTACTCAGACTTCCTTGCCTCTGTCCCTGTTATTACAGCTCTATTTCTAGAGTCAGAAGAGCCCTGCCCATTGCCCTCAAGCGCACAGACAGTGCTCTGTCCCATGCTGCAACCAGCTGGGGCTGGCAACACCTGCAACAGGAGAGTCTGAGACAAGTTCATGGACAGCTCCACCAAATCACAAACAGCTAACACCCCCATCCATACCGTCTGTTCAAACAGCTCATGTTTAACTGTCTGAATTTGCCCAGGAATGCAGGCACCCACAACCACTAAGTGTGCCAAATGACCTGCCTATTTGCCAAAACTACAGGGCTCCTCTTTGTGATCTTTATGATCAGAACTCCGCTATGGTCTCCCGATGCTAATTTAGCCCCCACAGTAATACACAGACCACCCCACATGTCTAGTTATGTCTGAATGAGGTTCTCAAAACCATTAGCTATTTCTAAGACTAAAATATTTACTCATTCAGATTCTGCTTGAGAACAAAAGTGCCTTTTTCTTAGGTTGCAGACAAGATGGAACTCATATTTTATCACAAAGAGGCTGCCTGAGTTGCCTTGTGTCATTTCCTCTCTAAATGTCACCAGCTGGCATTTAATACGCACACTCTTTCTTGTGGAAGAAAGTTTCAGCTGAGAGTGGCGTTCACTAAGGGCAATCTTCAGCCTGTCTGACAGACACCATTATGTCATTCACACTTCTCGCTGTAATCTCTGGGGAGGGGGACTCGACAACACCAAAGCTCACAGCAACATCAGCGCTGCTCAGAATCTCCTCCCCTGCCACTGTGTCTGTGCAAGCCCAAGAATTAAATGCAAGAAAGCCATAAAAACTTCAGCTGCTACAGCAAGAAAATGACCGACTAAATTATATCACCAGCCAGAGGTAAACGGGAGACAGCACCACCGGCATATTTCACAGAAATAAAGCATGACTGATGATCCCTGCTTCATGTTGCAGTTCACCAGTGAGGCAGTGAGGCTGGGCCTTACCTCACAGCGAAAGGGCTTCTCTCCCGAGTGCTGCAGGGAGTGCACCTTCAGGGACATACTGCGCTTGAAGGACTTCCCACACGTCTCGCAGGTAAATGGCATGTCCTTGGTGTGGGCTGTGGAGGGTGTGGGGGATAGGTGAGTGAGAGAGGGCAAAAGAAGGGAAACAGAAAGACGGAGGCAAAGATTAAGGAAAAGACAAAGGTGAAAGGTCAGCAGTTACAGGGGATAACGAAAATAAGAGAGAACATGAAGGGTAGATGGCAGATTCATATAGGATAGGTCCATAGGAGGGAGGGAGGGGCAAAGGGAGTGAGACAAAAAGGGAGGGAATTACGAGAGTATAAGAAAGATTAAAACACATACGAGGGGGAGAGCTCATTTTGGAAATAAGAGAGAGCAACGCAGGGTGCTGGACCACTGCTGTTCACGTACCGACCATGTGCTTGCGGACGTGGGCCATGGTGTAGAACTTCTTCTCACAGATCTCACAGGCGAATTTCTTCTCAGCATATCCGTGCACGATCTTGATATGCTCATGCAGGGACCACAACTTCTTAAAGGACTTATTGCAGGAGACGCACTGCACCAGAGGGATGAGACGCACACGCACGCACACACAGGCACATGCATACAGGCATGCACACACGCACACATACAGATAGGTAAGCATGTCTGGGATCTATAGTACTGTTAACCCCTCCCCTTCTCTGCTGCAACACCTGTCAACTCTACCTGCTTCGGTTGATTGCACGCAACATACTGTGTGTAGTTCCTTTCTGGATATACATGTAACATTAACAGTTTTTCCCCTTTCAATAACCTTATTTTTTGGCATAAAAAAAATCTTGCACCAAATTAACAAATAACTAAATTTGACCTCTGCATAACTATGTATCTTGACATATATAAAATGTGCAGAAATAAATTAAAATTACATTGAAAGCAATGGATTCCCAAATTCCTACAAATGGATTCCCCTCATTCCATTCTTACTCAAATTCAGCTAATTCTTCAAATGCTGAACGTCTAAAAAAAAAAAAAAAAAAAAGAGGGAAACAGGTCTTGAAGTACTGAACTTGGTTTTGTGAACCTTTGGCGCCCTCTATTGTCTGACCTACATCATTGCATTTAAGAAAAAGGGGTTTACCCCGATTTCACGGCAGTGGCAAGTGTCACCGAGAAATCATTCAAACGTGCAACAATGCACACAGCTGGGGTGAGGGGGGTACACAATAATCTACTTAAAGGAAACTGTCAGGGCGGAGAGCTAAAGCACATCAAGGTGGAAAAAACTGTGACCTGATAACAGAGGACGCAGTTGTGATCGCATACAGGCAGATGCTGTCCACACAGCTGTGGTCACTGGGGAATGGTATATAACTGGACTGCTAATTTAAACTGGCTGCTGGAGTGTGCCAAATAGATACATATAAATAATGAGCAAATATCCCACATGCATATTTTCACATGTGAGGAGCAACTATGTGCATAGCTTACAATGCTGAGGGAAATTACAGAAGTAACTAAGGCATGGAGAAGAGTTTGATGAACTCATACTGGAGTCAATCTGGCAACAATGTCACTGCACATGAAGTCTGACTGTGCCACAATCAAACCTCAAAAAGCATTCAACCTCATTAACAATTACACTTCTGGAGTATTTTTTCCTCCTTAAATTATTGGAAAAAATTGTGATGCTCAAATACAACCTGAACAGAAAAATGAATGAATGAACCCTTTTTTTTCCTTTTTTCCTGACAACTCAGTCTGCATGTCAGCCAGCTGTTTACTATCCAATCACACATGCTGATAAAGAGAAAACCCCAGGTCAATAATATCACTGTCACTGCTGCAGGTTGCGTTACACCCAGTTTTTACCCTTAGCTCTTAATCAGAACTGAGAATTTTACAATATATGGTTTGGATTATGGTAATATGGACACAGGGTAGTGTAGGTAGTGAAGCTGATCTTGGAACAGTTTCTGAGTGCAGGAAGCGCCTGGAGCGGCGGGTTTGTCATACCTGGATGTTCTTCTCGCAGTCGGTCTGCTGGTGCAGCGCCAGCTCGCTCTCCAGCACAAACTTCTTGCCGCATTTGTCGCAGATCTGCATGCGGCGGTGGGTGACGTTCATGTGCTTCTCCAGGTACCAGCGGGTGTTGAAGACCCGCGGGCACTTCTCGCACGCCAGCGTCTCTCTCTCCTCCGCGCCGGCCTTGCCTGCGGGCGCCGCCGCGCTGGAGGCACCCGACCTGGACACCGCCGCCTTGGGCTCGCGGGCCAGCCGCCGCTTCCTCTCGGGCGGCTCACGCTCTTCTGCCTCCCCCTGGTGGTGACGCCGGGCATCGCGGCGCTGGCGGCCGCCATTGCGGCCCTGCGGGTCTTCCGCTGGGGCTGGCTAGGGGCGGCGGGGCCTCTCCGGGGCTTCTTGGCTCTTGTTCTCCGGCTCTCGTTCTCCTCCTCTTCCTCCTCCTCCTCCTCTTCGTCTTCCTCCTCCTCCTCCTCTTCCTCGTCCTCCTCCTCCTCCTCTGGCTCTTCCTCCGGAGTCTCCTGCTCATCGTCCTCCTCCTCGCTGCCTGACTTGACTCTGTCAGAGGGGTCGGAGGAGCCGAGAGGGCCGCCCTGCTTGTTGTCGCCCTTTGACACATTGAGCGTCTGGTTGTTCAGGTTCACCTCCACGATGATCTGCTCCCGTTTGAAAGACTCCTCCTCCTCCTCCTCGTCCTCTTCGTCCTCCTCTTCCTCGGAATCCCCTGTATCGTCAGAGGTGTCCCTGTTGGGCGGCTGGGGCCCCGGTGGCCCCTGGGCGCCCCCGTCCGGCCCCGGCGCACCTCCCTCCCTGTAGTACTGCTGCTGCTGCTGCTGCTGGTTGACCTGGTGAGGAGGGAGCTGCCCTGGCACCTGCTCCCCCATCTTGTTATCCACCAGCACAGAGTAAGGCTTCCCCCCGCCCTCCCGCTTGTACAGCTTGCCAGAGAGGTCCAGCTCTGGGGCCGCAGGGTGGTAGTAGGACTGGGGCGCCTGCACCCTGCGCCCGTCGTCCTGCGCCATCCCGCCCGAGCTGGGGAGCGAAACCTCCTCCTTGAAGCTCTGGCAAGATTTCATGAGGGGGCAGAGAGGGAAAGAGGAAGAGCCGTCTGTTGGTGCGTGTATATCTGCTCTCGGCTGAAGCTTGCTGAAGTGCCCCTCCCAGTGTCTCAAGGAGGGGCGGGGGTCACCCCAATCCCCCCACCCCTCCCCAAAAATGCACGAGGGGGTGAGCAAAAAGCACTACTCAGACCCAAAGTGGGTTTCCATGTGTTCCACAGGAATTTCAGAAAAAAAAACACAACTGAATCCAAAATGAGTTCAGCAAATGCAAGTGAGCAGAACAGGTAGTGGACACAGCTCTATGGAACCATCTTGCTCTCTGGTGTCTACTCTGTTCAGGGACAGGCAAATTATTACGCAGAGAGGGAGAGTCCTGTAGTGGTGCCCGTTCAGCAGCAGGAGCAGCAGTTCTTGCAGCAGCAACACGTCGAGGACATTGTGCAACACGCAGCCAACAACGCTCACACAGCAGACGAATTTAGCTTAATGTCTGGCGGGCAGGCAAGGAACCAGTCCGTCTTGTTTTAGCAGCCATCGGCGATCCACAATCTGTAGACAGACAAGAGAGAAGTGTAAGAAATCTGTGAAAAAAGGGAGAATCTTACCACCTGTCAGAGACTCCTCTCGGAGGACATGGCAGCGATCTGAAGTGAAACTACAGGCTGGCGAGGTGTTCAGATGCAAATCTCTACAGCACGCCTCACCACAACGATTTCATTTCTCTATTAAAACCACACGCATCGCAGCGCACAAAGACTGAACCCAAGGCGTCCTGCTCACACTCAGTCGTGTCGATGACAAGCTTTGAGGTTGCTGCCAAATGTCAGACTTTCACAACATTTCAAATCATAATCCAAAGATTAAAAGTGCATATTGTTAGAGAGAACACCACTACCTACTAATACTTATCTGGTGTCAACAGGATCCTGCAGTAGATTTGCTATTCACTGAGCATTACGACTTCAATTTAAGTGTGAAATATGCCTGCACGTACACATGTGCGCGCACACACACACACACACACACACACGGCCACAGCTGCAGTGTACAGCAACCACAGGTGAATTGCTCTTGTGCGATCTAGTAAAATAAACTCTTGTCTGTAGAGTGGCACCTACAAAATAATGTTGCTGAGCTTTTTATTTTTGTCACTTCTAAAAGACCAAAAAACACACTAAGTACAGCTGGAATGATCATTGTAAAATGACTTGTTCTTCTTCCATTGCCATTTATTTTGTAAGCATGCAATGATATAACATTGATTACATATACATGCACACAGTATTCCACATAATGGTCCTTACCCTGGTTATAGTCATACTGTATACACGCACCCTAACATATGACCATCGCTAATATTCCTGTACACATGGTAATCATGGTAAACATACACTCACTGGCCACTTTAAAACCTTGCTAAACTCCTTGAACTGCCTTAATCCTTTTGGCATAGATTCAACAAGGTACTGGAAACATTCCTCAGAGAGTTTGGTCCATATTGACATGAAGCATCACGTTGCTGCAGATTTTTGCACATCCATGATCAATTCTAAAAAGGTGCTCTATTGGATTGAGATCTGGTGACTGTGGAGGCCATTTGAGTACAGTGAACTCAATGTTCAAAAACCAGTCTGAGATGATTCGAGCTTTATGACATGGCGCGTTATCCTGGAATGAGATGGGTACATTGGGATGGACATGGTCAAACAATACTCAGACTTGTTCTTCTTCCATTGCCTGAACCGTTGATACATTTATTTTGTTGTTGACGCCAAATTCTGACCCTACCATCCGCAATGATATAACTCATTGATTACAACGTTTTTCCAATCTTCTATTGTCCAATTTCGGTGAGCCTGTGCGGTTGTAGCCTCAGTTTCCTGTTCTTGGCTGACATGGCACCGGTGTGGTCTCTGCTGCTGTACTGCCTCAAGGTTCGGTTATTCCACCTTGGTTGTAACAGTGGTTATTTGAGTTACTGTTGCCTTTCTATAGCTGGAACCAGTCTGGCCATTCTCCTCTGACCTCTGGCATCAACAAGGCATTTTCGCCCCACAGAACTGCCGCTCACTGGATATTTTCTCTTTTTCGGACCATTCTCTGTAAACCCTAGAGATGGTTGTGCCCCAGTAACATATGACACTTAAATCACCTTTCTTCCCCATTCTGATGCTAACTGCATTCCTGTCTACATGCCTAAATGCATTGAGTTGCTGCCAATTGGCATTAGGTAAACAGTTGGACAGGTGTGCCTAATAAAGTGGCCGGTGAGTGTATAAGCTTGTAAATGCTCAATATGCAGTTTAACAGAGGAGCATCTTCGAGCCTCTCATAACCAGGATACCCACTTATTCAGGTTATGGTTACGTTTACATTACCAATGTCATAGTCAATATACTTGAATAATCTGGTTATCACTGGTTATCATATCATATATCAATATGCATGTAAACCTTGTCACCACACAGCAAGTCATTGATGCTGCCAGGTAATGGGTCTTGGAATAACAAATAAGGTCAGTGCACAAGCAGTAAGGCTTGAGTATAATGGTCTCCACATGCATCACATCTAGAGCGATGAGAGAACGGAAACAGCAGGTTCTTTACAAAACCTGGTGCATGCATTATGTTCTGAGGGAATTTCAAGGCTCAGGTCTGAGGCTCAAAACAGCAAGTATCAGTCCAGAGCTGTGAGAGGTATCACTGCTTATCCAGGCTGGGCAACTAGTCAAAGAATAAGGTGAGGGGATATCATGAACTCTGACAGGACTGCTTGCTCTTCACATTTAATCCACACTGAATGGAAATAATATTTATAGCATATTTCAACTGTTTGGATGGCTTGTGTGGATCTCCTATTAGGTCAGATGGCTTAAAGAATGTCAATTTGAATACCAACCGACAGCTTACAAAATGTTATAATTTATTAAGCATGTATGATTATAATGAATGACCGTGCACTCCTGTAATGTAAAATGCCTGACTTTCTTGCATCCAGTTAACATACACAGTTCATTTGAGTATTTCATTAAAAGCTTATTTGTTGGGACCTGTGTGTCCTAAAACAAACATCAATGACTTTTTATTTAAATTAAATTAGATCGCATCAATTAAACCTGATAAAAATGTGAATGCTGGCAAGTCTTCTCATGGGTTTTTCAGAACAAAAAGGGAATTGATAGAATTATTAAATGTTTAGAACAACTTTAGCAAAAAAAAAATCTGATATTCAGATGACAGAAATAAATGTTCACTATAACAAAAATATTTTTGGAAAAAGAAATTTCTCAACAGGTCTCCTTGAGCATGACCCTCTTCAACATCTAAATTGGTCAAAACTGGCTGAAATGTTTTTCTCAAACAATAAAGACATTAAGATTAGCAACACAACAAGCTTGTAAATAATCTGATTCATAATTGTGGAAAAAAAATAATTTCTTTCTGCCAGAGTGTGCATACATTTCAACAACACCGATCAAGGGTCAATAATTGTTTAATCAATATTCAATGTGAACAACGGATGTAAGTCCATGTATACCTGCATCTTCTCTATCATCTCCCGAAAAGTAACATACACTATGACAGTAAAACAGTCCTGTAAGGGTCACATGTAACTGTCAACCAATGTCATTGACTGGTGGGGGGTCAGAGACAATCCATCTCTAAAGGGGTGTGCTAATTGTCACCCGTTAGCTTGTGACCTCAGTAACCCAGGTGACCTGAGTGACTCCATTTGACTAAGCTATTACTTCCAGTGATGACTCAAAACAATACCACACTGGCTCTGGGCGTTTTTGACAGTTTGACTTACAATAACACTTCTTTCTGCACAAAAAAATATTATGTATTGTGGGTTTGACACATTATATTCTCCCTCCATTTGTTGATGCTTTTCTTAAAGACTAAGGTTCACTGAAAGTCCAGACTAAAGACTCACAGCCATGAACGGGCAACTAAACAAGCCTGACTTTTTCAGATCCCCATTATGAGGCTTCAGTGTATGGACAGGTGGCTGATCTGAAATATTTAATATTTTATAATAATTCTGAAACAGTGAAATTTAAAATTTCAACCAAAATCGACTCTCAGCTCATTTCATTCTTGCCTACCTCCTGTCCTTAAAATGCATAGTGAATCTGGCTTTGGCCCACCTGCCTCACAGTGCAAGGCTACCACGCTACTAAAACAAGACACATCCAAATCCCATGCACTAAGACACTAACCGACTCAGCACACAAACAGAAGACCATATTTACATCTTAGATAAATGTCGGGAGTATGTATTTATATGTGGTAAGAAATCAAGAAAAGTTTTCAAAGAACGAGCAACAAAGTGATCTGTAAGTGTAATCCGCTCAAATCCATGAAGAGAGGGAATGTTGAGACATGTCCTCTGTGCTCTGTCTGGAGAACAGCCTGAAGTAGCTTACAAAGCCACAGTCAAATTATCTAAAGCTCTGGGCTGAAACAAATAAAGACGAATGAAGACAAAACACATTACATTTTAAATTCATAGTTCATTTACCATTCAATCCATTTTGGGTCATATTCATACAAAGCTCTGCCCTAAATGAGCAGTGCTGAGCGTGGGTTAAAACCCGCAATCGAAACAATGACAACCAGTTCCTCATCACAACGGGGCAGTGCATAAGTTCAAACTGGTGCAGAGGTACACATGCAGAAATGCAGAAGTGGAAGAAAAAACCTTTACCTTCAACAATGCGCCAAAATCTGAGCAAGTTTGATTACTGTAATACCTTGATTTTATGTATCCTACTTTTCAGAGCTCAGGCTTTGTCTTTCAGAACCAACAAGTCCCTTCCCCCCCCACTAACAACTACGGTAGAGGAAGCTCAATCCTGCTTCAGCTATTACACATGAAAACACTTCCCACATCCTGTCAGAATGTGAAAATCCTGTCCTCACAAGCTAAGATTTGGATGATGAGTGAAAGTCTAATGAATGACTAATGAATGCCACCTAACTGAAACTAACAATAAAACAAAACTCAACTGGCCAGGTAAATTGCTTGCATGTTAGCAAATTAGATTTCATTTTTAGAAGGTGTGATCGTATCTAATTATCCGTTATCCTCTATCAATGCTGTGCCTCTAAACACATAACCAACACATTTCAAATGGCCTATGCATTACGTATTAGTAATCAGAAAACAGGGTAAAGGAACTGCAAGGTTAACAAGATCAAATGGGGGCCAACTGACCAAGCCAAAGTTTCTCAGATGGAGCCCTCGGTTCAGTTCAGCTTTAGCCATGTTCCTACATGTGGTAGTTACTGCATCAGTATAGTCTGGATATCACCTTTTAAAAAAATGAAATTCAACCCTTAAAGTGTACCTGAAACATCCAAAGGCAACTAGATGAAAAGATGTCAGCGATGCTGGCAGCTGAGCTCTTGTCAGACAGCTCTGGGCCAATTCAGATACTGGGAGGAACTACAGAGGCATAAGACACTCACCTGTCGTAGCTTGCATTACCCTGCAGCGGTAAGACCTAGAGAGGCTCTCACAGCTGTCAGCTGGATATTATTTCCATCAGGAGGGACAAATGAGCACCAAGCTCACGTAAACAGAAATCGAAATCTCCTACATTACTAGTTGCAGGTACAGACTCTCTCGAAAGCATCAGAGGTGTTACTTAAGCTGTTGTAGCAACTGTGATGTGTTGCATTATTAGGTGTTCATGCACTTTCTTGTACCCGAGTTGTGTTTCTCGTCATGTGCTTTACTTTTATGCTGCTCTGTGAGCTACCCCGTATAAATTAATAAATGACAATAAATCGAAATGATACTGCGTTCTTGCTGCCTCCACCTTTCTTCCTGTTTGTATTTGGTATTGATGCTTTCTGAGAATTCAGCAGTGCACTGAGAGCAGAGACCGCAGGGCGGAGGAACCTTCTGAGCAGAGAGCTGGGTTTGGTTACCTTCCGGGGTAACTGCTGTACTTAACGCTGTCTCTCACAGGTTCGCTCCGGCGCCATGCGGAGATTACTCCCGCCTCAGAGACGAAGACATCAGGGGACATCAGTGAAGCGCAGTTAATAGAGCTGTAATCCCCTGTAATGGAACAAGTCAAATATGTGATCTTGTCCAGCATGAGAGCTAATCTTGGGCTGTAAAATACCCCTTAAATACCCAGTATTGAAGAAATATCGATAGATACAACACTGCAACACAATTATATTACACTAAATTGTCTGCACAAAAAAAGGTCCAAAACTGGCAATGCTAAAATTCTCTACAGCTGACAGTCATTTCCTCTCTAAATAAGGTGGTGCTTGAAGGGGGGGGGGATCGTTTTCATATGTTCAGTCCCTGCACCAGCTGGCTGCTGCTCTCCCACGCTGGCTGCAAGCCCTGGGTGTTGGTGCTTTGGAATGCATGGAGGTGAGGCAGTGCTGCACAACGCCGAGGCATTTCAGCGTTGCTTTTCAAACACCGGCGTGCGGTGTGTAAGTGCGAGAGGCTTTTAATTTAACAATTCACGCCGGCGCGACCCGCTCACACACACACACACACACACACACTCCGCACGGACCTTTCACCTGGGCGCGCGCCTGCGCCCGCGAGTAACTTCTCGGCGACCCTGACGGTTTCGGTATCGTAGTGGTGAGGAAGCCGTTGGAGCACACCGCAGAAGTCATTCGAGGAGCCGATGTGAAACCCCAAGGTACGAGTGATTCTGAGAGAAACCCTCACCCAGATTTCCTTTCTCAGCAAAGCGGCGGGTGCCTTGGAGCGCGAGGGCGCGAGAGGCAGGCGTGGGCGCGGGCGGGCTAAAGCGTGGGAGGCTCTCAGGTTAATTGCCAGCAAAACAGTAAACAAAGGCAGTCGAAAAACACCGACTGACCACGCCAATGTTTCGACAGGTTGCCGCCTTCGCCTCTCTGCAGGGCTTGAAAGGGGATGCGCGGGGGCAGGAGCCAACCTTTGTGCACAAGGAGGGGGGGGTGCAAGGCAGGCCGTGAGGGCAAAGGGTTTCCTCTGCCACGCAGGCCGTTCAGGGACAGCTCCGGGGCATCGCGGGGGATCGGCCGCTGCAGCTGCCAGAGCTTACTCCAGAGCCTGCTTTCAGGGGCGCACTGGAGGAGGCCTGCAGACAGGAAGCCAAATCCTCCTCTTTACTGATGGCGGAACAGATCTGCAAAAGCCGGGAGCTGCCGGCCCATGCGTCAGCAGAGTGCATTAGCGCTGAGACTGACTAAAAAGACTGCACATTTCTTTTACATGTTTCACGTCGACACGATCACTGCAGCGACATCAGGTGAAAGAATGAAGCAGCCTCCAGGGCTGCAAGGCTGTGAAAACAGCATTTCCCGTGGTCGCAATAACTTATGTACAGTCAACAGGCAAACCATCTCAAAACATAAAATTTGCAAAAATTTAGGCTTAACTCCACTTCCTTCCAAAAAAAAAAAAAAAAAAAGAATGACCGTTATTCATTTACGTTATGGGGCAGCAGTGAAATATTGTTTCAGTTTCATGAAAAACAGGATCTGCCAAAAAAAAAAAGAACAACAAACTGAAAACTTTACACAGCGACATGTTGAAAACCCTGTGCAAGGCTCATACAACACGCACAGCTCTATTTCAGTACACAGGCATGCCGAGCCCTGCTGCACCCACTCACAGCAGCAGAATCCACTGCGGTGGGGGGGTGGGACAGTGCACTCCTCTGCGCACTTTAATCAAACATTAAAAAGAACACATGCTCGCTGCAACTGGCACGCTGCAAACGAAAGTAAAATAAGTTAAATAAACCAAAGGCATTAGCCATTAACATTACTAAAAGTGCAAACACGTGTTTGCCTGCTTCACACAACTGCAAGGAACAGACTCGTGCATAACTTTTTACTAATTTATTAATCAATGCAGTGTGTAAGTAAAACAATGCCTATGAAAGACCAAATAAATTTAGCTGGCCATACCCTGGAGCAATTTTACAGTGTGGTTCATCCAATGTCAATCCATTTCTCCTCCAACAGTACTCAATGGGACAAATCAGATATGAAAAAGGCACCACTACAGTAATGTCCTTCAAGTTCTTCAGTGCTCTCTCACACACAGCTTGTGGGGTTTAAGCATTGTGAAAAGTGCATATACATTAATATAACTCAACATCCTGCAAGTAGCAAACCTAAGTGATGGGATGGCCGCTGGCCGCTAGCTGGCAAGTCCAGCACTGCTCAAAATGCTGGAAGTCTTATTTTCATGCTAGCTGATCTGTGACTGGAAAAAAAAAAAAAAAAATTTATATATATATATATATATATATATATATATATATATATATATATATATATATATATATATATATATATATTATATGTAATATATCAATATATATAGATACAAATATCACAAACTTGAGTAAAATGGCCACCACTACCTAACAAAAGGTCTTAAAAACTGGCTGTGATTTGACTGAACCCAGAGCCCAAACAAAGAGAGAAACAACACAGCAATTAAAGCACCCTGTAGTAACGAGGCCGACCGATTCTGGACCTGTGCAGAAAGTTGACGGAACACATGCAAACGTTCCACTACCGCCTCAGCACACAGTCTCCTACCACATGACAGCTGAGGTTACACAACCGTGTTAATCAAATTCTTACACTCTTCTCAAGCAATGAGTCACTTCAAATATCACCAGCACTAAGAGCACTAACCTTTGATGTGGGGAAGAGGCGGCATTCCGTGTAACCATGTCCTTTCAATATTAGTAACTGAATGATTATCATGACAGATAGGTCAATTAAAGTCAGTGAAGTTCAAGCATGATCATTTATCGAAGAATTCTGCGTCCCATGTACTTGCAAGTAGGTATTGCCTCTACTTGATCTTCAATTTAGTGAAAAAATAAACACGAAACCATCAACAGGTGCCAGAATAATGGCTGTATATTTGTAGGCTCCAAACCCAGAACAAATAAATAAAATTTAAAAATTTAGCAAATACCTGTGCCAAACAATCCTTATATTGCACAGATTTGAACTCCACAATAAAACAACTTGACCTCACAGGAGATTAAATATTGCAAAAAGATATGCAGCAATGGGCAGACTATCAAAAATGAGTGATTGCATGCTTTTGAGTGTGAGATTCCTAGTGTTTGTGCACACACAAGTGTCTGCCACAAGAGCATTACTCTAACATATAGCTGCAACTGTACAACAAGTTAAAATCTGATTCTGGCTGCCACTGTTCATGTTTAAAGGGCCCATCAGTATGGAGCCAGTCTCAGTTCCTTAGGGCTCAAATTAACTGCAAAACAGGGGACCTGATTCCAGTTTGTGTTTCACAGGTTTGACAGCGGTGTCAAGCAGTTCACAGAGGCCTGAGTTTCATTTTCAGCTAGCCTTCCTGGTCTGCAGTCCCGAGTGAATGTTTAACTGCACAACAACTCCAAACAAGAATGGGCAAATGTGGGTCACCACGCCAACTAAGGACACTGCAATGCTTTTTTTTTCCTCCCTCCTAGACCACAAGAAAAGGCTCTCCCTCCCACTCTGGGGCCTTGTTTATGCTGTCGGCTGTACTCAGTTCTTCACTGTGAGCTCCGGATACTTTACATACCGGTTCTTTTTTCCTCTTTATGCGCTTGACCCAAATCCCAGACTTGACTTGAACCCACTGCACCCTGCTCAAACTGACCTCACTCCAGTTACAGGAGCAAATTCATCTATGCTTCTCTTTCTAATGAAAGGAAAATACGAGTTTGATAATGTGGTAAAAAGCTTTTTTCCCCAGGGGAGCCATCTCCTGTCTTACACGCGCATGCATTTGATTTGCTCCCAGCGCGACACACACTTGATTACACTAACAAGTGACCTCACCGCTCCAATCAAGCACATGACCTGGTTGGAAACGTTGGAGAGTTTGACATGCTCTTAAATCCCTCACTAAATCAAATCCTGTGTAATAGACCCTGGTTCCACAGTTCTGACGGTTGTTCTGACTGCCGGATTCCAGGTGCTATACAGATCTCCCGTGGAAAAGGCACAGCCTCGTCCTTTGAAAAGCAACTCAGCATGCAACCCCTGACAGCAAACCACACACCTTTAAAACACAAACAAGCACCGCTGTTGTGAAAGCATGCTGACAAACAGGTGGCACCCAACTTTGAGACAACACACAGATGTGCCCTATCCAAGAAAGCCACTTCACTGAACTGACAGCACGCAGTTAATGTAACTAAACTCATCACTTAAACTGGCCATGGCAGAGGCGGGTGCAAGGAAAGACATTCCTTTACTTTCCAGCACAAAGCAAATCATATTTTCAGAGGTGTCCTTTTAAGACCTTAACCAGCTCAGTACTTCACAGTACACAGCAGGAGGGAGACTTCATTAGCAGGTCATGTAGTCTAAAGCTTAGGGCAATACGTTTTTACTCCAGCATACAATACTGTTTCTCACCAAACAAGGTGCCATCCCACAGCTCATCTTAATTGCATAAGATGTTAATTGGAATCATTTTAATAATTGCCTGTCTAAACTTTCCAGCATTCATTGCAGAGCCATCTATAAACACCTTCCAGTTTGGAGCTCACTTAAAATTCAACTACAAAAGCACAAAGAAGCTTCCTTTTTATGACAATATCATTTATTCAAACTGACATTATGCTAGTGTTAAAAAGTACACTATACACTGCATAACCAAACGCGTTACTTAGGCATGGTACACGGCAGACATCAATAAACAGAAAATGACACCAGCCAAGTCTCTGACACAACCCCCTTGTAAAGCCTAACGTATTTCACCTATGTGTGTGTATATATGTATATGTGGATCATACTGACGAAAATACTATTATAAAGAGTCGACTTAAAAATAAATTATGTCATGGAAAACCACAAGTGACACAAAGCACAGATGCAACACTAATCCAAATAGGTTTAAGAGAATTTCAGCCTAACAGCTGCTACGTTACTAAATATCCAAGTAATTCCAAACACACTAAGAACACAAAAATGACAAGGGCCTAGTCATAATAAACATAATTGCTGCTAACGCTCCTTTATGGAGTAACTCGAAAAAATGTTTACACCAAAAGTAAGAGCAAATTCACACGGGCTTGTGGCGTTCAGGCTTGCACAGCCCCACTGATAACGCCGCTGTTGCTTCTGCTACTTAACGATAAAACAAAATGAATCTATATACAGCTTCAAATAATGCAAATTATTTGTACAAGAAGCTAGCTGGAACTAGCTAGTTCGGTTTTAGAGCGGGAGCTTGAAACGTTATGGGGGCATTTTCCAAGTATAGCTAGATTGCAAACGTTATCCCTGTCGGACGGACAGCGTCTTGCCGGGGTGAGCGGGATATTTTACAGGAGAGAGGTAGCTAGCCGCTTATAAATGAACCTCTTCTAGTGGTTTTATTTAGCCCAAGCTAAATGTTTCTGCGACAAAAGTTCTCTGGTAACTAGGTCTGGCAGATAAAATATGCAAACCCGTTGTCCCAAACTTGTTTGTGTTTACAATATATTGGCAAGGCTGCTGGGCCTGTAATATCGGCGTCTGCGACTGTTCTCTTTTGCCTCTTTGCTCTAAAAAGGGAAGAAAGCTAGCCAGTTACCAGCTATCTGCACAGCTGCCTTCGTACCGAGCTACAGCCACTTTGCTAGCCAGACAAGCAAACTAAAGCTAACTGCCTGCAGAACAAGGCTAGCTTGCTAACCATCTATCTGGCGATCCTTTGCATTACACTTCTCACACTAGTCTTCTGCACACTGAATTTTGGTCAGCGAACACGTTCGCTGGAAACGTGAAAACAAACAGCTGACACCTTTAAGAAATGACAATGTAAAAGAAAGATAGGTCAATACCGACCTAAGGCCCGCACCAATCTTTTACCCTGAAAAGTAAAAGGCAGCTGGCTAGCTGAGCTAACCGGCCATCAATTATTTAAACAGAACGCAAAGAAAGGGTTAAACAAAAAAGGCAACATTCAGAAGCAGGCCGTTTAGCTAACTAGCTAACAAGCTACATGCAAGTGCATTATCATGTTCGCGATTTGCATAGCTCCCACCACAACTTCCAAATTGACGTAGCGAGCTAGCAACAATGCTTTCTACCTTACTGGACACTTCAGCAAACGTTTGCAGATTAGCAAACGTTAACTAAGTACAGCTGTGACATATAGCTAACCAGTTTTCTAACACTCCCAGCAAACGACTCTCACTTTTTCAGAACCTCAAACCGCCCAGATTTCGATTTTGGCAGTCCTGAGATTTGCCAAGACCAAACATGCAAGCTATCTAGCAAGCTTCATGCCTAGGCTGCTTGCTAGCCAGCTGCCTACTTATTTCCTTTGCTAAACGTCATCGGCGTAGAGATTAGTTATAGCAATGGCAAGCTACATATTTAAAAGCCGATTTGTTAGCATTACAACATTTTGAAGGATAGCGAGCTCGTTTGCTAGTGAGGGATTTCCCTCTTTTCCCAAACAAAAACACATCCCTTGCAATCCACCGCCCCCTTTAACAGATGACATGCATGCAGGTCTCCGTGAAAACAATACCTTTGCAAATGACTATAGCTGTGATCGTTTTTCTTTGTTATGCCTTGCATTTGCCATGTTGGCGAAAAAAAATAAATTAACTTCTGGCTAGCTGGCTAGTTAGCGCTTGTGTAGCTACTCACCCTTGACGACAGCGCCCTCTTCCTCATCTCGTGCAATGTGCGGTAAAGGCTTCGAGAGCGCAAATATTAAATAGCTAGGCTAGCTAGCTAGCTAACTGTTGTTATTTATCTTGCGAGCTACCTGTCTTCAGGTCTATTCACTGAGTACGTGAAGGTGTGAATGCTTTCCAGTGCGTGGCCGTGCTTTGCTTTTTCATAGTTTATTATCATAGTTTACATTTTGCAAAGATTCTCACAACCCACTGCCTGCATCGCTACGTGGCCGGCCTAGGTCTCGCGCACAATCCCGCGCTCATCTCCGCGCTCGGGCCACTGTCTGGGTTGCCTTGGCGCGCCTGTGTCGCGGCTTTTTTTCGTCTCCCCTCCGAGCCAGACAGAGCACGACGCGCGCGCACGTGGTCGTTCCCATGTCGAGGAAGGGAAAGGGGTCTGAAAGCGAAAGCCGATGAAAGAAATGTAATTAATTTTAAAATAGCCATTCGAAAGTGATAATTAACGAAAATATAGCCACCCTTTTAATCTTATACAGGAAAAATAATTGTCAGGTTAATTTACAGCCCAGCCTAAATCTTAAATTTTTCATGAAAAAATTTAGAATTCTGACTTTCTACTACACCCCCCATGTTCAAAGTAGAAAAGGTGAATAGCCTCCAAACGACCAGCTGCTGCCAAATTAAATATTATCAGAAAAAAAGAGTATAAATATACATAAGAATTAATGTGTAACACATTAACACATTTTATTGTATTTAGATAGAAGTTTATGAAAAGGGAAGAATGAAAAAATGTGCAATAGGGTATCTTACAAACTTACCTTTAAGCATCCTGGATCTGCAGGTAAAGCATTAGGAAGTCTTATTTGCAGAAATTAAATCACAAATATGTGGAAGGGAAACAGGGAAAGTTACATCTGCCTCACTTTGCATACATACACACATACATACTTGCACATTTCTACATACACTGTGTATGCACAAACACCATTCTTGCAGTATGTCCATATGCAAATACTGTAAACCAGAAATTGGAAATTAATGTTGTGCCTTTCCCAACCTTGACCCTGTTGATGAGGAAAAACTATTTCAGGGAGAGGTCTCTCCAAACCCATGCAGTAACAGCTGAATCATTGCTGAATCAATTACCTGATTAGTTAGATTTTCCTCCATTTGCAAATCATTTACCAGGTTCAGAGATTTTGGAAACAAGGGGTGTGGAGCAGGTTTTGAGAAGACGTGTGCCCAATTATTGAACACATAATGTCTAGAGAAAGATGCAGAGTTTTTTTTGTCTTGCTCACGCAACATCATCAATGACAGTTTTAGCTGCTACAAGGACTCTCAGAAATAAGAGTATCTTCACTTTATAATGATTATTGTCTGAGCACTATCACTACCTACAGATGTAATCTTGCACTATAATAAAGTCTCTTTGTGAGCTGATGTCTAAACTAGTGATATCCTGTCCCAAATGAAGCAGGTCAGGTGCTGTCCTTATCACCGTGAGACTGACTGGAGTAGCATGCATGCACATTCTCAAAAACATCTTGCCAGCATCAGTGAGCGTGGGTTTGAGAAGAGTTTGACAAAAATTGTCACACAGAAAAGTGTGTTAGGCCAAGCGTGTGAGAGTGGTGTCACGCACTAAATATAACCCAAGGCACGGCTGCTTGCAAAGGAGAGAAACGCACACGTCTCACAATCGCAGCGTATCCTTCCTGTTTTCTCGCACCGTTCACTGTGCCCTGCTTCTACACACGTGAACCACTTTCTGAGCCCTGACAGGTTTGTGAAGTGAGTTTATCTCAGGTTGCCGTCTCAGTGCTCGCCTGGGGTTGAGGTTGGGGCAGGCTGGGCACGGCTGCAGCTATGCTACCCACATCAATCACCAGACATACACACACACACACACAGGTACACAAACACAGCAGCACGCTTTCTTGTGGAGTCAGATCACGGTATACAACAATCGTACCTGTCTCCCCCTTGCACCACATTATTCTGCAACTCAAGCTGTAAATGATAAACATATGCGTTGACACATACATGCTTCTTTCAGAATGCAACATATTTGTATGCATGTGTATATCTAAATATAGCTGCGTGTGAACTTTGGGGTAGGCAGCAAAGCCAGGGTCTGACCCGGCACAAATGGCTTATATTTAATTGTTGTTTCTACACATTGCCCACAAATGTGTGCGTGGGGAAGAAACAAACAGGAAACAAAGTTGACTTCCTGTGTGTGAGACTTGAGGCTGGTGCACCGATATCTCTCTCTTGGGTCAGATCACAGCAAGCAGCTCTTCTTTCTCTCTGCTGCCCACTGGTTAGGTTGGGGTGCAACTTCAGGTCAAATTACTCAGTAGTTTAATTCACCTCAGCTCCACCAATGCTCATTTCCTCAAAAAGCTAACCCTAACCCTAACCCTATACCAGTGCCAATATGGCTCACTTAGACCTGCTCACTAGGTCCTTATCAAATTCTACACAGCATACACTCTGTTGCAAGACATCATCAATGGTATCAAAAGTTGATGACTAACCAATGTATTCATGCCAGTCTCTAAGAATGCCACAATACAACGGTGGATCTGTAGAAATAACCAATATGGATTATATTTAACTTAATTCTCAGAGATAAAGGAGACATCAATTGGTTGGTATCTCTGGGATGTTCCAATCAGCAAGGAACACACAACACACAAAAAGCCATGGAATTGTTCAAAAGGCAAATATATGGATCATTTTGCAACAGTTTTGAAATCAGATCTAGTCTGTAGTAAAAGGTTGTTGAGTACTTCTGTACAAACTCTGGAGTGACCCTCCAATAAGCACTTCTGTCTAATGTTGCGTATCTGTATAATGTACATATATTTATGTAGGTCATTAAAAACAGTGGTATCAGTGGGAAAGCCATTTTTCCAAAATAAGCCATTTATTTATTTTTTACTATGAAGATGTGTTTTTGAACTTTGGTCAGTTCAATCTCCTGACTGGATTTTGATGATTCCCCATTGTGTTCAGGCTGGTGAGATGGGCATTTAAACAGACAGCACTTTATTTGGGTGTTCCTGTAACAGTAATGGAAGTGACACAAGGCTTTTCTTTTGAAGGCCAGGACCAGGACTTTCTTTTTCGAGGCCAGGACTCCAAAATGGCTCAGCTGAGCACAGTTCTTGTTCTGAGCACAAGTTGAGTCCTACAGCTCAGACCCAGGCTCAAGGCTGGGGTGTGTTATTCGTTGACAGTGACTGGGAATCCACAGCAATGGAGCACAACTGGCCTCGTTCATCATAGGGTAGGTTAAGCCAGCCAGGGTTCCCTTGCCACACCGCTCTCAGCATGCGCCTGTCCTCCAGTCAGTGTTTGCTCTCCTTGTGCATTATGGGACTTGTAATGAGAAAAACAGTCATCATTGCTGTGCATATGCATCGCAGGACTGCATTCGCTATGCCCCAACACTCCTGCACAAGTGCAAAGGATGTTGTGGTGAGACCAAATGTATTTTTGGTGCTTCCAACCAAACTAGAGAAAAATGTAAAAAAAAAAAAAAAAATTGGCGGGTGACTCGATGGCCCAGCTGCATTCACGTATACAAACTACTGCCAAAGTCCTAACAGAACTACTTTGCTTTACAACAAAATGTCCTTTCTACACATGCAAATCTTTCTGTATAAATACCAGAAATATCAAAACCACACTTCACACTTTACAGGATTGCAGTGGCTCACTGTCAGACGGACTATGAAGTCTGCCCTTCACTTGTCACACTTTTCCACTACAGTCAAAAAATGAACTGCGAAACCACTACCAGATTAACTTCAATGACATTGCAGATAAAAGCAGTTTCATTTGCAACCAAAACTCAATTTAAAATTTCCCTCTCAGTTAACTGAAACCCATCATACAAAAATGTGTGATACCGGGATTCTATTTTATCTGTGTACCAAGAGAAAAAACAAAGCATTACTCATGTACTGTACTGCAAAATTCGCTGTAAAAGGAGGGCACCCTCTTGTGGCTACATAACATTATTCAGCCAGGACTAGACAAAACTACAGATACATAACTGCAAGAACAGAAGCTTTATAACATGGTATAAATTAGATTTTTATTATACAGTTGTGTTCTGATTAGAATTTGAGCCAACAAAACAAATAATACAACTGACCAAAGAGTGATAACCCCTTCCCTCTGTCTGTGTTGACCAGGAGTTTCTCTCTCATTAATCAAGACTCATAACAGTGAGATGGATAAGAACAAACAATGCAAATGATAATTCTAAGAAGGCAATTGCCAATGAAGCCATATAGAATAGGGGTGATTCCCAACGCCCACTTTTATTATATTAATTTAAAATTCTCTGGGTCAGTTCTGCCTTAAATCTATCTTATCAACCACGGGCGGCCAGGCAACACATCTAGCCATTTTCTGAGATCATATATGGACACAGGCCAAGCAATCAATGTTAGCAGTCTTTTTTCATCTGCTCAATTAGTGTGTAGTAGGTATTTCTCATTACATAAAGGTGTATGTGGGCAACAAGCAACTCTTCCCCGTAGTCCACTCATACTTATTTCAGTTAAGCAGACATTGGTCACCAGACATATGGCAGGCTGAATAAAGGAGGCAGGCCTGACACACGGCTGGTAAGTGAGGCTAGGTCTGACTCTGCTCCAGTCATAAATTGACACAATTCACGTAAGAGGACACAAAGGCATGCTGAAGTACAGTCCTGAAACATGGGACAGTTTCGGAGGAACCAGAAATGCTTCATTGACTGGGAAGGGATCATTATTTATCATCTTTTGGCCACAGCAAGGATGGATACACTTGAACACCCATTCACAAGAGCTAAGGGAAGATATAATTATTCTATTTAATATTGTTTGGCAGCTTTTCAAAGTGAAGTACTTGCAGGAAGAGCCTCTCACTACAGAAGAAGAAAGAAGCACTCCCTCCAGGCATGACTGTGCGTTTGCAGGGATGAAAGTCTCAGCATTTCTAATTGGACTCACCAAATACCTTGACAATCCCTCCTCCTACCCCCAGAGATTAATGTAATCAACCTCCCCGCTTAAAGGGACCATCATGATCCCAATTTAGGCTGCCAAATATTTGTCTACCTATATGTAGACAAATCCAAGCAGAATCACTCCACTAGTATGCACTTTGTGATTTTCTGACTAGAATCAGGTACTGCTTTGTAGATTCAAGTGGCTCCCGTCCCACACTCACTACACAGCCTCTACTTTAACGGCTCACAAACATACAGACGCACACGTGCCCACGAACAAGCACGCACACTGTTCTTCTGTATTCAGGTGATCAGTCTGTAGTCCGGAGAGCCAGAGGAGGGAGTGCGTGCTGAAGGGGCGTTCCAGGGGGGCAGGCAGTCACAATTAGGCAGTCAGCGGCAGCTCACTGGGGGAGCTGCAGCAGCGTGCCCTGACCGGAGGGCAGGTAGGTGACGTTGCGGGAGCGGGAGAGCTGGAAGGCGATGTCTTCGGCAGCCTCTAGCTTGCGCAGCTCCACCAGCCCGTCGCCCGCGGCGGCCAGGGAGTTGGCGATGAGAAGGGCGGCCTGGGAGTCACCCTCCGCAGAGATTATGGCAGCCTGCTTCTGTTGCTCGGCCTGCGGGAGAGAGAGAGAGGGAGTCACAGCGCTGCCGCTTGGGAAAGCTCAGGCACTGGCACAGACACAGTGCCCTCTTTGTGTCTCAGCAATTAAGTGAACATCCGTGAGTGATGGACACACTCATCGGCCTGGTCCAATCAGAAAAGGGTTATGCACCAATAACTAGGACACCATCCTGCACTTTTGGACAAATTACTAGTTTCCATCTTAATGGCACTGAATAAAATGCACAGTAGTGATCAGCCCGTGGAGCCCAAGACCTCCAGACTCCAAGAGAGAGGAATTACACAATCCCCACTCCCTACCACCTGCAACATCTAATATTGGATGATTTTTTGACATGTAGTATTGTGATGTATTTTGGATTCTGTGCTCTAGTGACTGATGTATCACAGTATACTTGGCTTCAGTTGCATAGTCAGATTGTACAAGTTAACTTCTGGTAGGGTTTGAATGGCGCTATGCTCACACTCACTGGTCTGGGAGTGTTAGCCTGGTCTGACTCTGCTGCTCATTTAACTTGAATGGATACACTTATGTTCTATTGTGTTGCAAGTTGCGTCTGCTAAATGCATGTAATGTCATGTAATGGCTGCAGGGGAGAACAAAGTGCAGATTACAATCATGCACTTTCACACAAACACAAGAGCAATAGAAAACACAGAGCCCCTGTCCCATATATCCGACAAACACGCAAATACACACATACACACACACACCATCTGTCAACCCCAACCCCCATCCCCATACACACCTTTTCCACAACGAATCGTGCCCTTTCAGCCTCCTGCTGCGCCACCTGCTTCATCTCCACAGCCTCTGTGAACTCCTTCCCGAACGTCAGGTGAGTCTGCGTGGAGACAGTCAGCGCTTTAGCTGGGCAATGCAACCACCTTCACAATGCAGCATCCGCAATACTGATTCTCATCACTTCCGAGGCCTGGCTGACCGATTTTATAGGTCTCAGTGACTAGTTCTTTGACTACATTAATCTTTGCCCAGAAGTAGGAAGAATGGTACTGTGAGGAGGTACCAGTGAGACATCATCCAGGATCAGGCCAAAGGTGGAGGCTCTCTCGGTCAAGTCCTCGCTGACCTGCCGGGACACCAGCTCCCTCTGGGTGATCAGCTCCCCAGCATCAAACCGGGCCTGCACGGGAGACCACATACACAAACACCGCTTCACACCACAAACAGCACACTCATCTCACGACGCTCACGCTGGACTTCAGCCGCCTCCCTGAGCGCAGTGCCACCCTCGGCTCTGCAGATTCAGTACAGAGCTGTCTGCCTCTCCCCATGACCCAGCGGCTGGCTTTCAACCCTCAACCCCCCCACCGCCTCCTCCAAACACACACATGTACGCACGCTCGCACACTCACCACCACGGACTTGAGGACCTCAGTGGTGATGGAGGGCAGCACCCTCTCATCGTAGTCCTCCCCAATGCTGGTGAAGATCCGCGGCAGCTGGGCCGCTACCGGCCGGAACAGGATGCGGAGCGTGATGTTCACATTCTGCAGATCTGGGGGTCGTGACAATAATGGACAACTTACAAAGAGCAAAATCATCTTCAGCTGAAGAGTGAAGTAGCAGTTTGGGAATATGGCTTGTAACCAGGGGGTTGAAGACTTAACTGCAATTAAGTAAATATTGGGGAGGGGGCAGAGAGCGAACCAGGAGGGAGAACTGAAAGCCAAACACCACTATAAGAGCTATTCAGAACATGCGATGATGCAGCGGCCTGGTGGTCAGTGCAGCACTGAGATGAGGGGAAGGGGAAGGGGAAGGGGCAGTAGAAGGGCGTGTTACCTTTGCTGCCAGTGATGACAGGCACATTGCGGGGGCGAGAGCGGCAGTCAAAGATGATGGGCTTCTGCACCCAGGGGATGAGGAAGTGGGTGCCCTCTCCCATAACCGCTTCTTGCACGCCCCGAAACCTGTCGAAGATCACGGCACGATGCCCAGCATCCACTGAAACCACAACAAAACGTCAGCTCCAAGTCATCCTTTGAGCTGTCAAACAGGAATTTTCTTGTGCATGGCCATGGATCTTTTTTTAACCTGCATATGAGCTAAATGAAGAATCAACAAAGTGCGTGTGGGAAGTGCTCAGCCGAACAAGTATTCAAATCACTAAGCCTCAAACAACTAGACTGGCACTGTAACACTGCTCTCAGTGCTGGGCAAACAGTATATATGATACAACACATAGCTAAAATAATGGCACTTGACTCTCCAGCTAATTCAACACTCACCATTATAGAGAGCTGAGTTCATGACACCTGCACCTACTGCCACAGCCAGACCCAGCTTCCCGATGGACTCAAAGATTTTTGCCATGTTTGCGTCTCAGGAGCCTTTCTAAAAAAATACAGAAGACCACAAGTCCTTTGCGTCAAAACACATTACGCGTGGAAAGTAGTAGCCAATGTAAAACAAATGACAGTAACATCAACCACCCTAATCTGACTGAAACGCTAAACCCCATGTGCAAACCAACCCTTACAAACGCCGCCTGTGTAAAATACCACATCACTGGCTAATCAGTTCTGTGCAGGCAATGTGTTTGTTCACAGACATCGATTTAGTAATTTAGTAAGCAAGTATACAGTGATCTTCTTTATAATGATGCATCACTTCGCAGTCAGGATTTTCGACTAATGTAAATAATAATGTATCCGTGCAGTTTCCGCTCTAAGCTCATATGCAAACAAACAACTGGAGCTGTTCGAGTTAAAACCACTTAAGTAGCCAGATGTCTGACAGCACAATCAATTGCTCCCAGCCAGCTGAATATACACGTGTTGATATTTGTTCAAATATTTTAATATTTTACACGTGAATAATCTGAGTATGTAGCTAGTCTTGCGTCGGTTCTGCTTTTTTTTTTTAAATAAATAAATAAATAAATATTTAAAGTCACCGAATGCCACGGCGGCCTGACTGACCAGTCTGTGTCCCCAGTTGAACCTGAACTGGCGAGCAAGCTCACTCTGGCCATCAACTGTAGACCAATTGCGGTAACGTAAGGACCAAAGAGCTGACCAGATAGCTAAATAACTCTATACATACGAAGATAACAACTTACAACAACAATTAAATGAACTTACTGGCTATAAATTATTACCAGTCCTAACACATGATGGATATCGACTGATTGGCTAACTGGGCAGCTAGCTAGTTCTCGAACTTTCAAATCGTGCTCTCTTGCCAGATAGCAATCTAATTATTAATGCTATACATTGTGCTTACAGAAGTCTAATACTCTAGGTAACCGTGAGTAATATCATAGCTCAGTTCCCATATTTGCAATGTCTAAACCCTGTTATGTCGACATTGTACCTTTGCTTCTGTCAGTTTGACCTCCACACCAGCTACTCCACAACCCCACATGAAATTAAGAACTCATTGCGCATGCTTGGCAGGGTTAAGAATAGCTCTTCTGATTGGTTTAATTCTATGACTGCAAGAGCACTGGCGTTGAAGTGTTTTCATTGCTTATTGGTTGTGGCGGAGAGACAGACAGGATGTGTTCTGGCTTTACTTAAAAGCTTTAAATGCAAAACTGTTACCCACGTATTCCACACTGATGCTGTGTATTTTTCTATGAAAACAGAAGACGCCTGGGACTGACATGTTGCGAATGGTCTTACCATTTAATAAAACTGGCTTTAGGAAGATAAAAAATGATGGTAATAAACAAAAACTGTGGCTTAACCAATATTTTGTGCTGCACATTTTTCAGGTCCACAATGGAGCTTTTAGAAATACTGTGGAATGTAATTAAAAACACATCCCCAATTTTTAAACATCTGTATGTGTATTTATTTTGCTTAAAAGTCCAGTATTTTATCACCTGATTGTTGTTATAAGTACGAACTTTCTTTCAGAAATCGATTCAAAGCCCAAACCTCCTGTCTTTATTTTTATATAACTGCATATAGGATACACTAAGACATAGGATGAGAATAGGTATGGTACCGTAAGCATACGAACTCAAAAAGAGTAAAAGCTGGATCAAACTGAAAGACTTCAGCCAACATCGAAGTTTTTTTGTTCCGTTTATTCAAATAAAGTTATTCAAAGCCTGTGTTACATTGGAAAAAGCAGGAAACCGCTGAAAGAGTTGTAGTACCCCAGGTCGTCAAAGACACGGGTATTTGCCGGGAGACGGACAAACACGCTGTCTCCTTCTTCGAGCTGGAGAACCACGGCGTTGCTGGCACTGTCATTCGTGTCTGATGGTGATTTGTCCCAAATGGAGACGGTCCTCATGTCGTTCTTCATCAGGACTACGTTGGTGCTGGGGGTCCCGTCAATGTTGTTGAAAGCAGAGAAACGGAAGTAGTACGCTCCCTTCACCCTGGCGGTGAAAATACCTGCACAAGGGGAGAGGAGTGAGGGTGACCAGGAAGAAAGAGAGGGGGAAAGAGAGAGATTTAAGTTGGGAAAGGAGTCCCGGTGGAAATTAAATAAGAAAGATAGGCAGAGATGTACATCAGGATAGGTTAACAGAAGGTATGGTACTGAGCGTTTTTGAAGTATGTGCTGATCGGCCAAAAAATCTTTTGCTTGGGTAAAAAAATCCACTTCCCAAAGTAGCACACACATACACACTCAGTGACGCACACAAAGAAATGAAAGTACACACACAATACCTGTGGAGGGGTTGTAACAGTTGCCAATATTGGAAAATATCTTCTTATACTGCAGCACAGTGTCAATCGTGAATGGTCCGATATTCCCACTACCAGATTCTCGGAGGGCTGCAGAGAATGCAACTTGTGGAAAATCTGAGAACATGGAAATTTTTTGATTGTCGTTAACATTGAATGGCAGCGTAATTCTCTGTGGAACAAATCCTATTACCAAGAAAAATGCTCAGATAGCCAGCAAAGGAGATATTACTTTGGAAGTCAAACAATACAACACACTCCAGTGGTCCTGAAAAAAGGTGACAAAACCTGGCAAAAGCCATATGCTCATTACATTTTCCCCTTTAAACACTTTCACACCTAAGCCTGTCTGCTGTCTTCTAACATACTGTTCTGTGATAAATTTGCAAGTGTAGAAAGTGCAAAACAGTGGTTAAAGCAGATCTACGAGTATTGGTCATATAGAAAACAAGGCAGAGAATCCAAATGAAGAAGTAAAAACCTGACCTTTCAGTTCTCTTTCCAGTTGTTCCACACGAGCTTCCAGCTTGCAGAGCTGTGAAGACAGCGTATTCTGAGGACAGCTGTCTTGCATTGCCAGTGCCATTTTCTTAGCCTGTTCATCTGTCTGCCCAAGCGCTGGTCCCACTAACAGGCAAAGAAGTACAATCTGGTGTGCAGTCATTTTTCTCAGTCTCTCTGGGATACTAAGCACTGCACTGTCTTTACTCCCCTTTTTATATACATCCATACACTGGTGCTATTGTTCATTAACTCTCTTTAAAGAAAGGTGGAAGGCTTCCCAGGTTAGTTGGCATGATGTGTAAACATTTATTATAATGGCCTCCTGTTTGTCTTGGATGATATTTCATATAGTAAAGGGGGGAAGTATTTACTTGATGTTCTTCATGATTTTTGTTTCCTGGAATATCACACTTCTGTTGTCTTTTTATAGGTTCTGTGTGTGCTTAGCAAAAGAATTGCAAGTGTTTACATGAAAGTTGGCTGCACATTCATGCTCTTGCTCAAGAACTCTACTGCCTGAACACACCTTTGGAGGTTGTGCAACAGCCTCTGTTTTTTCTCTCTTCCATTTCTGCTTCCTCAACCTGAGGACTTCCCGCCTCTAGAACATCTGTTCTATTGACTAGATTAATGTAACTACAGCTCTCCTGTAGCGTCAGCAGCCTTTTAAACCCAGAAGAGCTGTATTTGCAGATGTAGAAGACTGTACCCATCTGACAGTTCCACCTACATCATGTACATTATTTTTATCCTTTTTCATGAAACATGCAATTTATTAATTGTATAGGTATCATCACTATAGATAATGGCCTGTGAATTAGGTACAAATAAGCAAAACTGCTCATAACCATGTTTAATTTGAGGAGACCATGATGTACCACAGTTGACAAGTCAGTTATGCAAAAAAAAGTCAGTCATGATGTGGTAGGACAGTTAAGCTTTTGAACCCCCAAATGGGTGGAGCTCTAATATGCTATCAATGACTCATTGATTCAAATGAACCTTAATGCTTTGCTATGGAGGATAAGGTAACTTGATCGGTACATGCAAGTCAGTGATCAACAGCACTGCTTCACTTTCCTCTGTCATCACTAATGCAAAGGTAGAGGAAACAATCACAATTACACCAACTACACCTTAAAATATTTACATTCATCCAACCATTCTGTGGCAATCTTCTTGAAGAAAACGGGAGAAGTGCGACTTTTAGCTTCTGGTCAGCATCACCAACATGCTGGAGAGGATGTTCTGAGTATGCTCCACAATGTTTTCATTGCTTATTGGTTGCAGTGGGGAGACAGTTTTTGGGACTGTGGTCAATGCAGTGATGCACGCTGGCTTTGCATTGCAGAAAAGCTTACAATGTTGACTGTATCTTGACTGTTACTCAAGTATCCGTCAATGATACTGGGGTCATTTCCATACAAATAGAAGATGCCTGGGACTGACATGTGAATGGTGTTACCATTTTAATAAGCTAACAAAACTAGTTTTTGGAAAATAAAAAATGTTAGTAATGAATAAAACTGTGGTTTAAGCAATACTGTATCCTGCACATTTTTCAGGTCCACAATGAAGCTTTTAGAAATACCGTGGAATGTTATTCAAAGCACATCAGAAATTTTTAAACATCTGCATGTGTATGTATTTTGCTTAAATTTTCAGTATTTTATAACCTGATTGTTGTTATAAGTATGAGGCAACTTTCTGATCAGAGAAAAAAACATCTTGTCTTTAATTTTATATAACTGCATATATGATACAGTAAGACATGAGAAGAGAATGAATATAGGTATGTTACTGTATGGTACTATGAATATTCTAACTCAAAAAGAGTAAAAACAGTATCAAGCTGTAAGACTTCAGCCAACATTGAAGTTTTTTATTCCATTTATTGAAATAATGATTATGATTCAAAGCCTGTGTTACATTGGGAAAAGCAGGAAACCGCTGAAAGAGTTGTAGTACCCCAGGTCGTCAAAGACACGGGTATTTGCCGGGAGACGGACAAACACGCTGTCTCCTTCTTCGAGCTGGAGAACCACGGCGTTGCTGGCACTGTCATTCGTGTCTGATGGTGATTTGTCCCAAATGGAGACGGTCCTCATGTCGTTCTTCATCAGGACTACGTTGGTGCTGGGGGTCCCGTCAATGTTGTTGTAAGCAGAGAAACGGAAGTAGTACGCTCCCTTCACCCTGGCGGTGAAAATACCTGCACAAAGGGAGAGGAGTGAGGGTGACCAGGAAGAAAGAGAGGGGGAAAGAGAGAGATTTAAGTTGGGAAAGGAGTCCCAGTGGAAATTAAATAAGAGAGATAGGCAGAGATGTACATCAGGATAGGTTAACAGAAGGTATGGTACTGAGCGTTTTTGAAGTATGTGCTGATCGGCCAAAAAATCTTTTGCTTGGGTAAAAAAGTCCACTTCCCAAAGTAGCACACACATACACACTCAGTGACGCACACAAAGAAATGAAAGTACACACACAATACCTGTGGAGGGGTTGTAACAGTTGCCAATATTGGAAAATATCTTCTTATACTGCAGCACAGTGTCAATCGTGAAGGGGCCAATATTCCCACTACCAGATTCTCGGAGGGCTGCAGAGAATGCAACTTGTGGAAAATCTGAGAACATGGAAATTTTTTGATTGTCGTTAACATTGAATGGCAGCGTAATTCTCTGTGGAATAAATCCTATTACCAAGAAAAATGCTCAGGTAGCCAGCAAAGGAGATATTACTTTGGAAGTCAAACAATACAACACACTCCAGTGGTCCTGAAAAAAGGTGACAAAACCTGGCAAAAGCCATATGCTCATTACATTTTCCCCTTTAAACACTTTCACACCTAAGCCTGTCTGCTGTCTTCTAACATACTGTTCTGTGATAAATTTGCAAGTGTAGAAAGTGCAAAACAGTGGTTAAAGCAGATCTACGAGTATTGGTCATATAGAAAACAAGGCAGAGAATCCAAATGAAGAAGTAAAAACCTGACCTTTCAGTTCTCTTTCCAGTTGTTCCACACGAGCTTCCAGCTTGCAGATCTGTGAAGACAGCGTATTCTGAGGACAGCTGTCTTGCATTGCCAGTGCCATTTTCTTAGCCTGTTCATCTGTCTGCCCAAGTGCTGGTCCCACTAACAGGCAAAGAAGTACAATCTGGTGTGCAGTCATTTTTCTCAGTCTCTCTGGGATACTAAGCTATTTACTGTCATTATTCCCCCTTTTTATACACATCCATACACTGGTGCTATTGTTCATTAACTCTCTTTAAAGAAAGGTGGAAGGCTTCCCAGGCCTTCTGTTTGTCTTGGATGATATTTAATATAGTAAAGGGGACAATTATTGACTTGATGTTCTTCATGATTTTTGTTTCCTGGAATATCACACTTCTGTTGTCTTTTTATAGGTTCTGTGTGTGCTTAGCAAAAGAATTGCAAGTGTTTACTGAAAGTTGGCTGCACATTCATGCTCTTGCTCAAGAACTCTACTGCCTGAACACATCTTTGGAGGTTGTGCAGCAGTCTCTTGTTTTCTCTCTCTCCCATTTCTGCTTCCTCAACCTGAGGACTTCCCACCTCTAGAACATCTGTTCTATTGACTAGATTAACATAAATACAACTCTCCTGTAGTGTCAGCAGCCTTTTAAACCCAGAAGAGCTGTATTTGCAGATGTAGAAGACTGTACCTATCCAACGTTTCCACCGTCATCATATACATTAATGTCTTCCTTTTTTATGAAACATGCAATTTAATAATTCTATAGGTGTATCTTTACCACAGGTAATTAACTGTGAATTAGGTACAAATAAGCAAAACTGCTCATATCTATGTTTAATCTGTGGAGAAAAAGTTAGGGCAAAAAGTCAGTTATGACATGATAGGACAGTTAGATTTTCGAAACCCCAAATGGGTGGAACTCTTATATGCTATCAATGACTCATTGATTCAAATGAACCATAATGCTTTGCTATGGAAAGTAAGGTAATTTGATTGGTTCATGCACATCAGTGATAGACAGCACTGTTTCACTTTCCTCTGTCATCACTAATGCAGAAGTAGAGGAAACAATTACAATTACATCAACTACACCTTATAATATTTACATTTATCCAACCATTCTGTGCCAGTCTTCTTGAAGAAAACAGGAGAAGTATGACTTTTAACTTCTGGTCAGCATCACCAACGTGGTTGAGGTAAGAAGGACCCTAGTATTAGTGCTGAGTTGAGGAGGAGCATGTTTTCCATAACGATGGGAGGAGGGTGTGGCCCTATAATGCTACCTATGTCTGTGCCTTTTCCACAAGCACACACGTATTGAGTCTGCAGACATGAGGGAGCTGTGCGTGGCTTTGTTGCTCGTGGTAGGGTGCAGCCTGGGTCAGCAGAAAGGTGAGCTCTGGGACTGTGGGAGATTGGTGTGGGAGGACCTCAGTAAGGGTACAGTGTGGAGGCAGCTGGGCTAGGGTGATTGGTCTTGGGTGATTGAAGTTTACTTATGGCAAGTTGGACACTGGGATGGGGGTGGACTATAACTGAGTGAAATAAGATTAATGCCTCAGCATGCATGCAAAGTGCCGCACCTGAAATACTTGTTCTTCTGTGCTTCAGTGCCGTATTCAAACTGCTGCTGTGAAACTCTGGCAGTGCCAGTGAGAGTGCAAAATTATGAAAGTAAATCAGGAATAGGCAGTGGTTATGCTGGGATTGTCAAAAAGTAGAACTCCATGATAATCTTGCCATATTGGATAACTGGTCAAACTTCTGGCCAAAAACATCTCTCTTGTGATTTTTGGAAGAGGATTGTGACTTTCTGGGGATAGGAAAAGTACTATGTGCCTGTTGCTGTGGAAAATTCATTAAATTGTCATCTACTCTCGGAGATGAAACTGAGTTCTACCTCACTCCCCCAGATATAACCACTGGGAGTAAGAGCAGGAAAATCGACAATGGAAAAATACAAAAAAGAATGTAAAAGATATCCTAAGAAAATATCTTCTCTGTTGGCAGGTGATGCATTACTGGGTTTTTTTTTGCATTCCTTGTTGTCTTATTCTCCCTCTCTTTTTAATCCTTCGTCTCTTCTTTTCCTCTCTCAGAAGGGCCTAGGTCTGTGCTCCGGTGTCAGCTGTTTCCGGGGCGACTGAGGCAGCTGGACGCAGGTCATGGCGGGGTGTACGGGGTGGGCTTTGACAATCAGGCCAAGAGGCTGGTGGGGATGTGCTGGGTGCCATTGGATGGTCTGATGAAACACGTCAGCGTAGGATCCACAGGCGTTTGGGGGACAGACCAACAAAACAACTTCTACAAACTGGACGAGGACACCTGGACTCGGATTCCAGGTATGCTCTATTATACTATGGTTAAATTTGGGTTATGAGGGATTAGAGCATAAAAAGGATTGAGAGAGGTGGATTTAAAGTATCGTAATGGATTACCTTTCAGTTCAGAGACATTACTGACTATACAAATATACCATAGTTAGGCTGCCTGATTTGTCTTCTTGTCAGACAGCTGCAGTTTAAATTTACATTTACATTTATTCATTTGAAAGACACTTTTATCCAAAGTGACTCACAAGTAAGGCAAAGTGCAACACAAGCAAAAGCCATACAAAGAGTCAAAGTATTAGAGGTGCTGCATGAACGAGTTTCAATAGTTGGCCAGACAAGGTACAAGCTAGCAGGTAGAGACACAAGTGCATTAAACCATTACATTTGAAGCTTTTTTAAAAGGAAAACAGAGTTAGGTGGTAGTGATTCAGGTGGTCAGGTGAATGTGGAAGAGCTGTGTCTTCAGATGTTTCTTAAAAATAGTGAGGGATTTGGCAGAACGGATGAAGTGTGGAAGGTCATTCCACCATCGGGGGACAACTGCAGAGAAAGTTCTGGATTATGATTTTGTGCCGCGATGTGACAGAACCACCAGAGCGTAGTGGTCGGGAGGGAATATAGGCTTGTAGTAGAGCATTCAGGTAAGTAGGTGCAGCTTTGTTGCTTGTTCTGAACACAAGCAACAAGGCCTTGCACTTGATGCAGACAGCTACAGGGAGCCAATGGAGCAAGACAAAGAGAGGCGTTACATGGGCCTTCTTTGGCTGGTTAAAAACCAGACGAGCAGCCACATTTTGTATCAACTGCAGAGGCTTAACGGTGCATGCAGGAAGGCCAGCCAAGAGAGAATTGCAGTAGTCCAGTCTTGAGATGCCAAGAGCCTGGATGAGCATACTCACATAGGTAGGGCCTGATTTTCCTGATTGTTTTACAGCGCAAATTTGCATGATCTGGCTGTCATCGCAAAACGGTCCGTAAAGTTAAGCTGGTCATCAGACACTACCCCCAGGTTCCCTGCAGACCTAGATGGAGTTAGTGTTGTTGTGCCAAGCTGTACGGTGATGTCGTGCTGAATGGACGAGCTGGCTGGGATGACGAGGAGCTCCGTCTTAGACAGCTTGAGTTGAAGGTGGCGTTCCTTCCCCTAAGCTGAGATGTCCGAGACGCAGGTGCAGACCCATGCTGAGACCGTGGGGTCATCAGCATGGAATCAGAAGTAGAGTTGGGTGTCATCAGCATAGCAGTGGAGTGATAAAAAGTGGTAAAGAGTGATACCTTGGTCTTTCTCTCTCTCTTTCTCTCTCTCTCACTGCCAACCTCAGGGGAGCTGGAGCAGGTGGATGCAGGGGGCATAGGTTTCCTGACAGGGGTAAAGCACTGTCACCTTGCCTACTGTGCAGACACTACAGCCGGCACACAGAGCTTCAACTGGACCCTCTTGCCCGGCAAGTTACAATACCAGTCCTGCGGACCCCAGGCCTGCTGGGGCGTGGGCGAGGCTGGAGAGGTGTATGTGAGGACGGGCGTGAGGGCAGGAGACTGCGCAGGCACCGTGGGATTGGTGGACACAAAGCCCTGCATGGCCAAGGTGGAGGTGGGCTCCAACGGCTCCGTGTTCGGGCTGAGTTCCATCGGGGTGCCTTACGAGAGGTGCGACACGAGCAAAGCTGGACACAGCACACACAAAAAAAACACAGAAACACAAACACACACACACACACCAAAAAACTTTGGAGGGACTCTAGCCATTGCCTGTGACTTTTAATGATAAAAAGAAAGTAATTTGTTCAAAAGAAGAGGTCAGCCCCAAAAGGTTCAAATATAGTTTCTAACATGATCAAGGAAAAGATGGCAAATATGATGTGAATACTAACCTGTGTCCCTTCTTTGGCTGGATTTTCAGAATTGGCATCAGTGCCAGTAACCCGCGTGGCACAGGATGGGTGCGTCTGCGCGGTGTGGAGGCCATCCGCAGCCTCTCCTATGATCGATGCACTCTCTGGCTCGTCAACTACCTGGGCCAAGTCCGCCGCTGCTTCAGAGTGCCAAGCAAAAAATAATTCTCTCTCTCTCTCTCTCTCACACACACATTCCTCTCTCTCTTTCTCCCTCACTTTCTCTGCCTCTTCCTGCATACTGCCCACTTCCACTCTCTCCTTTTCCTAAGTCATCTTCTACACCTTTAACTTCAGAAATTAAGACAGTACTTGAATGGCTGCATAGCCCACAGGAATCAGGTTCTTACTGTCAGCCTCATGATGGGGGCTTTGTTACATAACACAGAGGAATTTGCTTGGCAAAATACACAGACATGAATTATAATTATACAAAATAGGTGGTTTAAAGGCTGCTGTTCTCTGCCATGTAATGTGCGCCCATCAGAACTTCACCTGAGGTACAGAAACTGTAAAAAGCGAGAAATTTTGCTCCTTACAGCTGATTAAAATTGTTAACATGAAGACACAGAAACACATTATATATAGTAAATTTCCATCATCACCCTAAACACTAATATTCATCCCCTCAAAAGGTGCATTGAGGTAATTTAACAAAGTGTCCATTTCTGCATCTAATGACGTATAGCACATCTTAATGCTGAATACCACATCTTCAAGAATTGCTCTGCTCTTTCAGAAATGGTGAAGGCGCTCTTGACTGTACTGTAGTGAGTTATACTGTAGTTATACTGTACTGTACTTAGTTATACCGTAACTACACATCAACCAATTATCTTGAAGGCAACACATATTAAAACAGACTATTAGAGTATCAATGAGTCCTCTGATTGAGGAGATTTTTAAATTTCCAATATTTTCAACAATATTAAATGGTTGAGAAAAGAATTTTGTGTTCATGTAATTATTATCTATACTTTATTCTTTACATATGTATTAATTTCAGAACCTTTCTCACCACACCTTGTGGGGTCTCAACACACCCAGCCCCACAGACACACAGACAAATGAACACTTACTGTTTTTCAATTGGAACTGGTTGGGGTGCTTTCATTTGCAACTCTGAAGTATCCTTCTCAAGAGTACAATAGTGACTAGAAGGAATCAGGCAAACACTCTGATTTGCATTGCTCAGATCTAAAATTCCCCAAATGTGACAATTTGTTTAACCTGAAGTGCAACACGGGCTTGCACGAACACACACATGCGCACACACACACACACACACACACACACACACTTTGTCTGATGAATGATAGGACATTTGACACTAAAACTGATGATTGTGCAGTAAACCAAATGTTTTCAATGAAAATCCTCACCTACAGAAGACATTAATGAATAAAGATTAATACAAATATTTAGGAAAAAGATTCATAAAAATGATTGTCAGGCCTGTAGGTAATAATAATCAAACTAGCAGACGTCCAGCTCCTCATTTCAAAAATGACCTTAACTGCAATCGTTTTGTGCGAACACATCGAACTGATCCAGGATCGGTGCTGGAAATATTCATTTGTGTTCATGTGCACCGAGTGGCTGTCTGAGCAACCTCAAACATACCATGTTTCACTTTCTGTTTCTGGAAGATATATGCAGAAGTGCGTTGTCTTCGTCTGGACAATTGAACAAAAGGTAAAATGTAAACTGTACATCAGGACATAACGATACGTACTTTATCAGATCAGAATGAAGGCAGGCTTACGTTACTTCGCAATGCTAACTACCAACTCCGCTGTGTTGTGTCACTGTTTTAGATGATTTGCAGGTTTCTGCACTTCCTCAAACGTTTATTTTTTCTGGTTGCGCACACGCATAACTTACTGGTAAATTCAAAATAGAAAACCGATAAATTCCCCGTTCGAATATGTAGGGCTAATAACTCATCATACAAGGGGAAGGGATCAAAACAAGCAAATCAATCAGAAGCAGCACGTTAGTTGTGAGTGATGCGAACTGATTAAATAATCCATCTTGGGTGGAAACGGTACAGTAGTTACGCATGTCTGCCATCAAACCTATAACTTAATTGTAAAAAATACACGTATGCAATAACTTTTAACAATAATATATGCTCACAACATGTTGTCGCTGCGATTTATACGATTTAAAACGAACATCGGATTATTTGAATCTGAATCCTGGCCTGTGCAATCCTGTGCAAACACATTTGTGTTGATTATACGTATTAAACAAACATACGTATAGGAACACAATTACATTAACCTTTTTAGTCAGTGCATTTTGTTGGTAAGTTCTGTTTAAATTTTGTTGAGTTCTGAATTAAAAAAAAAAAAAAAAACACCAGCTAAGGGAAAGTCTACCAACAATAATAAGGCAAAGAGCTGCACGGGGAAAAGCTTTTTACACATGCAGTATGTCTTGTCATGATTACAATGTTTATGTAACGATCCCATGCAAACTCAAGTTTCCAATCACAAATATTTATCCTCAGTGGTGACACCCACGGTGTGTGATAGCTACCACGTCATTTCCATTTGTATGTCCACAGTAGGAAGACATTCAAAACCATTCCCGCTAGATGGCAGCAAAGGGTTGCACCGTCAGGGTGAGTGGGCTGCCTACAGACGTTGAGGAGGACAGGCTGACAGACAAGCTGTACATCCACTTCCTGAGGGGCAAACATGGAGGAGGGGAAGTCACTGCAGTAAAAATCCACAAAGCAATGCCTGGCTCTGCTCTCATCACCTTTGAGGACAGCAAAGGTCAGAAGGGGAAGGGACTAACTGCAGCAAGGGTGGGGCGACTTCTTTTTATAATACATGCAGTGGCCACTATTGCTCTGTTTATTAACTTGACTTTGTTTTGCACAAATTTGCAAATTGTAATGCGCGCAGTCTTAGGTTTTATGGCCTGTCGTCCTTGTGATTTAGAACGAACTGGAACCATGATGTGCAATTTAATTGAAGGGTCGGAATTACTTACTGTTGCTACTGTGCCAAAGTCTGATTCATTCTATTTGGTGACCTCACACAGTGGCTCGGAATGTGGTCCGATATGGAAAGCATGTTTTATTGGTGGATGACAAGAAGTACGAACTTACCGTGAGTTTTCCCAGCAAAGAGGTTGATCCAGATCAGGTAATTAGAACACATTGTGGTATCACAATTGTGAATTGCTCCTGAACTATTTATTGTATAATGGAAAACATCTCCTTATTTCTGTCCTTGTTTATGTCTCTCCCAACCTTGTCTAAGGTTTTCTTGTGTATGATGGTGACGGTGGACTACAGTTGGCTACCTCTGGGGAAGGAGGCTGTGACCAGCCTGCACCAGAGTTTACCAGATGTCCATTGCAGCTTCAGCCTGTTGGAACAACACTGCACGCTGAAGGGACGCTACTCCGAGGTGCAGGCTCTGGTTACCCAGCTGCTGGGCATTGTGGAAACACATGTGTCCTCAGACACCCACTCATCTGGGACAAGCTCTGTTTGTGGATCTGTGGACCATCCCAACAACATTAGGGAACTAGGCGAGACCACACAATCAAAGCAGGCTTCTGGTCTGGATCTGGATAGTTTGTGTTCTATATCCCCAGAAAGTCCTACTCACAGTCAGGCACTGGAGGATACTGGTGACACGGAAAAAACAACGCCCTTAAGGGATGATCCCCTGCTGGAGGATCACTCCCTGGCCATGGATGCTGACATCTTCCGCTATCTGCGGCAGCACTATGGTGAGGAGTACCAGCGCATCCTGAGCCAGCATGGGGTGGAGGTCGTGGACATGACCGCTAGAGATGTCACCACCCTTTTCCTGAACGCGAGGGCTGGGGGCAAGGGAAGGGGGATGCAGCAGGTGCAGCAGGTGCAGCAGGTGCATGCACAGATTAGCAGGCTGTACCAGGAGACGGAGGCTCAGTTGTGCAAGGAACAACTGCCCAAGGAGCACGCACCAAAAGAGAACCTTCAGCTGGCCCTGGAGGTGTTGCAACTCCGCCTGCCCAAAGTGCAGCTTGGTGTGGACGATAGACACATCTCCATTGTGGGCAGCAGCAGTGATGTCTTGGAAGCCAAGCAATTCCTGCTGGATCAGCAGGAGGAAGAGGGGGACACTAAGCCTGGGAGAGCTGGACATGACTTCCCTCCAGCAGTCAGTGGGCTAGACTCCAGAGTGGGCAAGATGCTCAAGACCTACAGGGGTGGGAGGACTGAGGGAGGCAGGGAGTACAAACTAGCTGCCAGATTCAGGGAAGCACAGAGCAAGAATTCTGGGGAGGATGGGTTGGGGATCAGACTGAGCAACACAATGCCACATGGGAATACAATGAAGGACTCTTCCCCTACACTTTGGCAGAAGTCAGGAACTAAGCAGATACTGGGCAATGAACCAGTGTTAGGCGGTGGGCAGATGTTGGGTACAGGGGGTGCTCAGTCAGGGAAGGACATTCTTTTCAAAAAAATTGATCCTCTGGTGAGCAGGCCCTGCTTGGGTTCGGCTCTCTCTGATACAGTACTGCCCAGTGAAAACCTTCAGTTCACAACTCCCCCAAGCATTGTGCACCAAATGGACCTGTTCTCAGAGAGAAAGATCCAAACTTCTGCCATTCCCCATTCAGAGTCTGGGTTGCGAACAAACCTGCGAAGGACTAACAGCTTCTCTGGCCCTATCAGGCCCAAACAGGGTCTTATGGAGACTGACAGTGGGGTTGGAGGTTCTCTGGAGAAGCCAAACAGCACCAGGACCAACAGCTCAGCCAGCAGCAGAGAGTCTAGGGATGTCTACAGTGCCGAGGTGAAGGCTCCCACTCTTATGTGGCAGTATATGAAGGAGGCCTACCGTACTCGGATAGAAGACATGACCTCAGAGCTAAAAATAAAAGAAAAACAATTAGAGAGTGGCGTCACTCTCGTCCTCAGGGGGGTTAACCCATCCAAAGTGGACACCTGCCAGCAGGAGCTCCAGGAGCTGGTTGCCATGGTTGCCACTGACTTTTATGTGCAGGAGCTGCCACTGGCTAACCTCAGTGTGGCTGACCCTGAGGATGAGACTTTGGACATGTGCTGTGCAGAGGTGCGGCGCAGGTTCCGGAAGGTGAAGATCGAGCTGCGGAGAGAGAGCCTCTTTATTATTGGCCCCAAAGAGCTGTGCGTTCAGGTGGGAGGCGCCCTAATGGAGGTATTTCATAATGGGGCGGAGAAGAGCAAGAGGCACGAGGAGAAGCTGCCAGAGCTGGAGGGACTCTCTGACACCTCTCATGACACCCATACCAAACAGGTTACATCTCAGTTGAAGACAAAGCACACACAGTACGAGGAATCCACCCCCAAGAGTCACACTGCACTGAAGGGAAACTCTCTCCAAAGCAGGAGTCTCTCCTTAGTAGACAGCCCACAGAATAAACTAGGGAGAGAGATGGGGCTTGGCAACAAGAAGGGGAAAGACAACATCCAGCAGATTGACTCCACTCGAAGGTCAAAGAATGATTCAGGAGGCAGGAGGGAAAAAGTGAGCCCATCAGCAGCTCAGAAAGAGCCTGTGTTCAAGCATAAGCTAGGGAAAGGCGGGCCTAAGGAGGAGGAAGACCACAGAATTGATAAAACCTTAACCCATTCATCAGAATCGTCCCGGAAAGCTGTGCAACCAGCAGACAGTGGGTTGCTTTCTCTGCCAACATTAGCGTATGACACTCAGAAGGCAGTGATGTTCAAAAAAGAGAGCAACCTAAAACCCAGAAGCAGCAGCAAGCTTACCCAGAAAGAGACCCAACACTCTCCAACAAGTCCAGAAAGGCTAGAGGGAGAAGAAATGGCACACCAGAATTCCAGCAAGTCTGAAAGCACTCAGGAGGAGAGCTGGACCAATGAGGCTGTGAGACAGAGTTGTGTGTGTGGGGCGACTGGAGTGTCTTTGACTCGGACAGCTTGCGGAGTTGCTCTGTGCCCAAAGTGCCTGTTGGCGCATGTTTACTGCAGAGTCTGCCCCGGAGTAGAGGAGGTTAGGGGCATCAGGGGCACTATGAGGTGGACAGAGTTACCCCTCAGTCTACCTGGGCACATTAAGGACACAACCTTGAAGATCACCTACACGATCCCTGATGGCCTTCAAGGAGTAAGGGCCTTAAATAATTATTGACACCTTATGTTACATGACATTACTGTCGTTTAGCAGACACTGTTATCCAGAGTAACTTACATAGGTTACAATTTTTTACATGTTACCTATTTATACAGCAGGATATTTACTGAGGCAATTTTGGGTTAAGCACCTTGCCCAAGGGTATAACAGTGCCCTAGCGGGGAATTGAACCACCAAACTTTTGGTTACGAGTCCTGCGCCTTGCCACTATGCTATACTGCTGCCCCATTAGGGAGTAAGGGACTTAAATCATTATTGACATTCTACTTCTTTTATATCCTCTTTTACATCCATTCTCTCACATTCTCCTCTGTAGAACCAGTAGACCAGGAGACAGCTGTTATGATCCAAAAGGGTTGTGGCCCAGGCAGGTGTTGCAGCTCTCCTGAATTCCCAACACTAAACTTTTTAAGAGCTGGTGTGAAAATGCAGATGTGAACAGAGCTCTAGCCTTCTCCAGGGGCTAGACAGAAATCATGAAGGAACGTGTGCAGAATCATAAAGCAAAAAAAAATTACTCCATCGGGTTTAATATTTTATCTGATGTGGGTTTAATAGTCATGTGCAAAACTTTATGGATGCACACTTAGAGCAAGTGGTGTCTTAAAAGCCCTTAAAATAGCAGTTTCTATCATTGACTCATAGGATTCTTCCTGTCAAAGATGCCTTCTCAGCTCGTATACATTTCACCATTGCTTTCAAAAGGATGTCTAGCCCAGTGATCCAATGAGTCAGGCAAAGTGAAATTTCTGAATTCCCCCTTCTCAGCATTTGCCAGTAACTGGGGGGGGGGGTCACAATTGCTAAATCCTATTGTCTCTTCCCTCCCTTCCCTCCCAAAGGTTAGTCACCCAGCCCCCGGGGATCCATTTCAAGGGGGCATATTTGAAGCCTACTTGCCTCTCAATGAGCAGACTCGGAGGCTGCTGCCACAGCTGAAGAGGGCATTCACGGAGGGCCTGCTTTTCACTGTGGCAGCAGGGGACAGAGGATGCCGAGTGGTCTGGGACAGTGTCCCTCACAAGACCAGGGTGGATGGGGGGAAGTCAGGGTGAGTGGAGTCCGCCCATAGCGCTCAATGGAAATGCATCCCCAAAGACAGGGGGTGGTACAGCTTATGTATTTTTTCTTCAGGTCACAGCTGCTTTCCAAACCACAGAGACAAATGTTACTTGTGTAGGATAGGTTATTTACCATGGAGGTGGATGTTTGGAAGGAAGCATTGTTTTTTGGCGATTTTTCTAATCTTCTGTATTCTTAAATCTATATTTATTTTTGTCTGGGAAAAAGTCTTGTGAATGAATTTGTCACCTTAAATCTCACTACTAAGATTAGCTTTCTCCTTGACCAGAAGGGCTGTTATCAAGTTCCTCTGTTATCAAGAGATTTTTTTTTGCTGCAGCACAAGGAAGCAGTCTTAGAAACAGCTGTGTCCCTCCCTCATTGAGTAGCTCCTTACTAAAACAGCAGAGAAAATACTCATGTGAAATAAAACCTTGGAAGCACAGCAGTTGTTTACAACCAGGACTCATTTTGGAATTATGTATTCAAAATGGATTATGGATTTTGCTTGGTGCTATAATCCATTTCAGAATTTGTATGAGGAAGCCCAAGCTAGTTTACCCCTTCTGTGTGCCCATTCTTACCTGTGCTCTTGTTCTCCTCCACTACAGGAATGGCTACCCAGATTCTGGGTATCTAAGACGTTTAACTGAAGCTCTGAAGTCTCTTGGCATTGAGGATGGTAGAGCCATGTCTGAGTCTCAAGACAAGATCAAGAAATAACATTCATCACAGACGTGCATTTGTATGATTTTTGAGATAATGTGTGCATTTTGTCAAAATCTTAAACAGTAGAATGAAAAGTAGAGAATCTATTTTGTAAATGTAACATTTTGCACTATGTCCCTACGATTTCAATTAAAAGTATTTATATGTTCTCAGAGTTAGTTGTTGAAGTGATTGTCATGTTTTGCTTTGAAAGTGTATTGAAAACTGTCAGGATAATGAGAAGAATGATGGTATGGATTATTGATTGTTGGGGATTGCTATGATGATGTCATTACATTTAGCAACATAATTAACTTGGTCATGTTCCATGCAGTATAATTTTCATCCATCAAAGTTCAATTCAAATTATGAAAATAGCTGATTAGCAGATTATCCAGGAAGCCCTATGGATGTAACAAACAAAATTTCAACAGGAACAAAACTGTTAATCTTAACACTGTATGGCCATTCTACATCTGAAAATGAGGCCTCTCCTTAGACAAAGCTATAAATTGGACAATATAACTAAACACAGACGTTTTTATAGGTGCATTTTGTATGCATCACATATATGGTTGTGTTCTTTAACGCCTTGGTGCATATCATGTGCCCGGACCAAAACTGGTCATTATGGAGACGTGCCGCTGGTCATTGTTCACCCTACATCCTTCATTTCAAACAGTGTACACATCTCAAAATTGCATGCTCCCAAAAACTCAAAAAGATCTTATTTTTCTTTTGAGTCCTCAGAATATGATGAGGAAATAATAGTGAAATGAAGACAGTAGTTACTTAATATTTGTGTTAAGCTTTTTATTAATTGGAGAAAACATGTAAGGCATATGGTAACATTACGCAGATAAGCATTACAAGTTCTAGTCCATGTGAACAGCACCGCACCACGTGGTTGACCCGGATTCAAGCACAGAAGCAGCATTTCTTCAAAGGGTTTAAGTACTAAGCGGACACATTTTGTACATGGGAAACGGATAAAAATAGCTTGTAAAAAAAGCGCACACACAACATGACTGGGAACGAATGTGAAAGTTCCTAAAGCACACGGGTGAGTCTGGACTGCAGAAGTGACCCTGAAACGCTACGGCAACATAAAGAATGTTTCATTACTCTCAATCACAGGTCAGTAACACAGACAATATTGTAAGCAAAGACTTGGGCAAGCGACTCTGTCCTTCATCTGCAATAGCAAACGTGATTGAGCTGAAAAAAAGGAATCTGATCTCCTGTGACTAACACATCTTCAAACAGGAAATTACCTTGGTGCAATACAACTGCTCTACGCGGTGAAAAAGTACTTAGTGTAACTTCTGTCGATTTAACATGACGCTTGTAACACACCAGCACACACAGAATCCTTTCAACACTGCCATAACATAGCAATGTCACCTTCCGGCAGTGTTTCATGTTAGAAGTACCTGTGACAGGTTTTCACTGGTGGGGAGGGGCTGCAACTGAGATTGTGCTGCAACAGATCCTTTGTTTTTCTCATTGTTTTGCGTCTACACCTTACACAGACACGACTGGCTTAGCAGGGAGAAACTGATGAGATGGAACCAGACCGTGAACAAAAACAACGAACACCGTATAGTCACTCAGACGTGAGCTTGAAAGGTTCTGACATTTGTCTGACATTTCTGATCTTGCATGCAGACCACCAGGAACTGCATGCAGGAAGACAGACAGCTGCATTTTAGAATGACGTGCATCGCTTAAAAAGGAAACAAACAAACAGAAAAAAAACTAGCAGCCAAAAAAACCCCTGGCTGTGGTGGTCACTGATCCTACACTGAACCTGGATGAGCTTCAGTTGTTTTCACATAGTTGTTGGGTTTAAGATTATGGTTGGATCAGCTTATCTTTGGTGTGTTGTTGGAGGCAAAAAGTACCCGGAGCCCAGAACGTGTGGCCTGAAACAATGAACTCTGGATCTATCGGCCTATTTGTGGGTACTTGTAAACAAGTAAACACAGAATCTCCAAAAACACACCAAGCACTACTTCACAGACATACAGATGTTTGCAAGTATACAAATGTTCCAACAATACGGTATCTGCTGCATAATTTAACATTCGGTCACTGATTGCTTTAAATTGATTTGAGCTAATTAAAGGTAGACGTCTTTTTTTTTTTCAGAAAATTGATTAATTTCATTTTTATACTGTCTAGAAAGACCAGAAAGGTTCCACGCAGACAGCTGAGTCGCTGTGGTTCTAACTGAATGCAGGCTTGGAGGTTCAGTCTGAAGCAAACTGCTATTCAGGCTGACTCCTGCTGCAGACTCACAAAGCTGGAAAATCCATCAGGGATTAGGAGTCTGGGGGAAATTGGATCATCCAGCAGATCAGCACTGACCCTTCTGGCATCCAATCGCACTCCTACCCCACCCACCTGAACCACACGGCCCAACTCCTAGCTCATCTGGCAGCCATTTTGTTTCAATTAAAAGAGGAAAATTCCACTTAATGCACAAAACAAATCATGCTGAAGGCATCCAAAATTTCACCCTTTTTTCGATCCAGATGTAAATAAATCTTATTTTTTCTTTCCTCCTTGTTTTTAAAGTCGAAAACGACAAAGAATGTCGTGTAATGGAGGAAAGCTGGAATGTGTCGAACTGGCCGTGACTGGATATTGAGATTAGCTTCCTAGCAGCTGCGCCGCAGTGGTTACATACCACCGCAGCTGGAAAGAGCATCTGCTTCCTCGCTCGCATTACAGACGGACTTGGACTCATCCTGACAGCGACAGGAAAAGGATGCGATGATATGGAAGCATGACATGCAACGAAACGCTTCAGAGAGGAACACACTGGAGCTCTTGTACTCTTCGGCTCGCAAGCGTGCAAGAGCGCTGTGGTGACTCACCCTTCACGCACCCACACCGCTTAAATGAGACAACATTCATTGCGGCACCAGCACGCAGTTTTCTGCTATAGAAATACATAGGGTTACCAACTGCCAGAGCCAACAGCTTTTTTTTTTTTTTACTGTGAGCTGACCTGGAGGCAGTGCAGTGAGGTTCCAGAAGGATGAAAAGTTAGAGGAGGTAATCTGGTATTTGTCAGAGCTGAGGCACAGGGAATACTTTGACAATTCAATGGGGGAGAATTACAACAATGGCACTGAATTTAACGCCAGCAAGAGGGTCAGCCAACATAAACATTTGAGAGAGAAACCATACAGGGTGCAACATTTTTTTTTGCACAAGGTCATAAAAAAAGCATCCACGTGTTGTTTAGGCAGCAATTCAAATACATTTTAGGAAACAAAAAAACTTGGATTTGGCTTTTTTCTGGTTTTTTTTTCAACAATTGGACAGTCACCAAAGCAATGCCAGAGGATTTCACATACAATTTGGCACAATTCGTCAGGATGATAAAGGAAGAAAAGTATCACTTTAAAGGAATGTACTGTAGCAGGTCCCCATTAAGTGCACGTGACATTGAATTTAAACTCTTGTGTAAAAAAAAAAGAAACAAAAATAACAATATAAATCACAACATCCTTCACTTTAGCACTTGTTACTCACAATATACTCGCAACAAAACCACTGTCCACAGGAACACAGGGGAACGCAGCAGATCAGAACAGAACATAACTGGACAAAAACACAGTCACTCCCAAACCCAGGGGTGGCAGTGAGACTCCCAATGCAGAGCACTTTAGGCCGATCCAGGTTTTTACAGCCACAGGCTAATGCACCCGAACAGCCGCTAGGGGCTCGTGTGAATGCTGGATTTTTGTTATCTCCATCTGAGTGAATCAGCAGGCATCGGGTGCATATATTGTGCAACACGATTTGCTGACAATATCCTGAATTTGCAAAAACCTGAACGGACCAGGGTCAAACTGCCATTCGGAGTGTGAGTCAGCCCTGGAAGTGCAATACGATCAGCGAGAGGAGTGCAAAATATCCAAACCAACCATCTTCACTCGGACCTCCAACCAGAAAGAGAGAGGAGGACAGGGGTCAGGGAGAGAAAGAGAGGGGAGAGAGAAAGGGAAGATGCAGCGGAGGCAGAGGGGCCAAGGGGAAGAGCGTTTTAAGACCTGAGCACATGCACAACTTCACACACATATCAACACACAGGTAACTCACAAAACATGAGTGAAGACACTCGTGCTAATACAAAAGGCAAAACACTTTCTTCACAAAGTCACTGGGCAGACCTGAGCCACCGCAGACCAAACAGAGCCAGACTCACAGACAGACAGACGGACCCTGCAAAAATATTCAGTCAGAGAGCGGCTGAGCTCTCACATTGTGTGCTTCTTGCAATGTAATGACGTGCTATTGTTTTCGGGGCCACTTCAGACTGGACCGCTTAACGTTTGATGGTGGGGGGGTGGGGGGTGGGGTGGGGAACGGAACTGCTAGACTGAGGTTTATATTACCACCTTTTACCATATACTGCCTGGAATAGTTCCTGTGTGTAACACTGTATGACTGGTTTCTTATCTAAGGCAGTGCAAATAGCCTCTGACATTCTCGCTGGGCAAACCTGTGCAGCTCTCCAGAGAGGGAGGCAAAGGGAGGGAGGGAGACCTCACCACCACCTCTGACGAGCTGGACGCCTGTTGCTATGCCGACCAGCTGAGAGAGACAGAGAGAGGGAGAGAGAGAGAGACAGAGGGGGAGATGAAGAGATAAAAATGCAAGAGAGAGAGAGGGAGCGAAGGACCGAGAAAAGGCGGGGTGGAGACTGCCCACTAGGTACACAATTTTGTGTGCCTCTCCACGGCCGCAGCAAACGGCAAATGACCGGTCAATGTGACAAGATGTGAATATTACGGGAAACAGTCCGGAGGGCGGAATCCTGGAGGAGGACTCTGCGAAACTAGACTCAGACACAAGAGATACAACCACATTCCTGCCTTCTTAACATACCAGCATGTGCCTAACTTTAGCAAATGACTATAATGAGCGGTAATTTCTCACCCTGTATTGACTAAAAAAAACACCATAATATGCAATGGCAAATTTGTCATCAAGCTGGCACAGCAGCCCATGCACAATAAAAGCCTGAGCTAGAGGCTGATCTCAACTAAAACGGAAAATTCCACCTTCACATTATAGGGCTAGAGAGACAATGTCATTTGATCAGAGAAGAAACATGATAATACAGTGAATACGGTAATACTGCCGATATGAATATAATACAGATACACATAATTCTGTGATACTGATAAAAGCAGGAGGCAATTATGGCGAAGAGATGGACGGCTCTCATCAGTCAGCCGGCTATTACATGCTGAAGTCTACATGCCAGCTCTCCAGGCTGGAAGCCAATAAGCTCACATGCAAGTAAATGTCTCTGGGCAGCCAACAGCCAATCATCTGCAGCATTAATTCATCCACTGCTATATCAGACATACAAGGTCCTGTGTGGGTCTTCAAAAGGACAAGGAGGCCAGGGGCAGAGCTAAGTGCAGGGGGTTTTTGTCTGTCTGTGAGTCTGGACCAATGCATTTGAGGGAGGGGCAAGGTGGATGATGGGATACCTTTGAGGTATGAGGGGAGGTCAAAAAGGTATAAATTCACCGCAGAGCAGTCTAAACCAATATTAAAGGGGTGGGGGGCCAGGGTACTGCACAAGAGGGAGTACAGTTGTCACAGCAACGGTCATCAGCCTTGGGCCATGATATCACCCACTATCCTTGGGGTTTTTCTGTTATAAGTGAAGAAGATTGAACAGTTCAATAGATGAGAGCATTACAGTCATTTTCCTTTTTGTTCTTATGAAATAAGGTGATTATTTGATGATTAAAGAGCTCAAGCATAATTATAAGGTGAATGTGTGTGAGGCTCAGAAGGAAAAATTGATTCAGAACACTTAGAAACCCGGTGGATGGGTGGGAGGCCTGAGACCAAAGCTTGGTTGCCATGACCAGAGAGGATATGGGGAGCTGGAAGTTGGTCTGGGTGACTTGGACTGCTGTAAAATTAGACAGGGACCCTCCCCCAACCCCCCAAAAGACAATACCTGGCCCCCCCTAAGAGGGCCTCCTAATTGCCTGCCTGAGACCCGTAATTCTCAATTCTCTTCCTTCTTGGGCTCCTCTTTCTTCTTCTCCTCCTTCTTCTCCTCCTCTTTCTTGGGCTCCTCCTTCTTCTCCTCCGTCTTCTCCTCCTCTTTCTTGGGCTCCTCCTTCTTGGGCTCCGGGAGGAGGATCACCTTGCCAATGTTGTTTCGCTCCTGCATCCTCCGCATGGCGTCACCCACCTGGGCGAGAGCAGGGGCAGAGCAAGAGTCAGTGACTTACTGAGTCAAAGAATGTAAAGGAGAGAGAGAGAGAGCGAGTTACTGAATGACACAGTGAATGAGTCAGTTAATAAGTGGGTGACTGAATTCGAGAGTAATTGAGCAACAGAGTGAATAAATGAGTGAGTAATGATAAGCGAGTGGGTGAAAGAATAAGTGAGTGAGTGAGTGAGTGAGTGAGTGAGTGAGTGAGAGTGAGGATTTTTGTCAGGATTTTCACTGCTATTGATCCAGGGATCTCAGTGGTAAATTTCTTCCGTAAAGCCCCAAAATGAGTAGACAGACACTTCAGAGGCTGACTCCATCAGTCTCCATCCCAACCCCCCACCCACAGCCAGACCACCTAGCGACCAGTGCCACGGCAACAGCGGCCCATCTCCTAGCAACAGCAAATCTCTGAAGCAGGCCCCTGACGACCGTTAGATATGCTCATAGAGAGAGGTGGAGTGAGGGAGTGGGGGGGAAGTGACTGGCATCGGTGCTCTCTTGAAGGAAAGAATGCTTGAGAATAGAGAGGAGGTCTTCAGAAGTGTGGTGTGTGTGTATGTGTGAGTGTATGGGAATGATGGAGGCTGTAGAATTGCACTGTCAAGTTGCTTAATTATGAAATAAAAATTATGGTTACAACAAGCACAGCCACTGTAACTGCTGCATCAAGAAGTAGCTTATCTTGAGGTAAGATCCCTCCTCCACTTCAACAGCTAGTGCAACAAACGGAAATTAAACATCACATGACAGCTTCAAACTTACCTGCTAACGTTTTTACAGATAAGTGCACCAGAATGAGCTTCAGTGGTAAAGGTCTTGTTTGTGTTTGCTTTATATGGTTATCTAGGTATTTAACAAAACACACAGTCCATGGAGGTCACCATGGCAACAAAAGAGCGTGTGTATGTTTGTGAGCTTGTGCGTTTGTTGTGCGTGTGTGAGAGTGAGAGAGACAGCGAGAACGAAAGAAATAAACAGAGAATGAAAAATATAACAATGTAAAGGGAGTTCATCGAGAGCATCCACTGAAAGACATTCAACAGAGAAGTATTGCTCTGGCAGCAAGGTATATGGTGGAGTGACACTGGGTGGTGTTGTACATAATCCATGCATACACTTTATGCTTGGTTTTTAGTTAAATTCTTCCTCTGTTTTTGTAGAGTGAGTATTAGAGAGAGGAACGTACATTCATTGGATCTGTTTGTTTGATCCAGCACACTAACACATGCACGTACACACCCACTCGGTTCCCCCACTCTCACCTGCTCGAAATGCCATGTGGAGTCCACCCTGGGCTTGATCTTGCCCTGGTTGTAGAGCTCGAGGAGCTTGGCCATCACCTGTGAGATCAGCTCAAACTCCCCGTCCAGATAGCCAAGGTGGTAGCCGCAGACAGACTTGTTAGCGTGCATCAGGCTGAGAGCGTTGATGGAGAACTGGTTGTACCAGGTCTTGGCCACGGCCAGCAGGTTCTTCCTCTGGCCTGTCAGCACATTGGCAGCACCTGACAACGGCAGACGAAAGGGTTAAAGCTCTGATATAGCTCCCTTCACCTTCCCATCAGTCAAGAGAATTACAGACAGCCTCGTCTACAACCATTCAATCCATGCTCATTTGTTAAATGCACCTCTGAAATGCAATTTGTAGGGTCTAGGTTAGCCAACGTGGACTGGCCTCGGACATGTGTGTCTGGCAATCAGGGCAATGAGTCGGCTAATATTAAGAACAGTGCTGCTAGTTTCCTTATTCCTTAGCATTGGTGTTGTCCGTCACATGATGGAATCACCATTATTGTCACTTTCCTCTGGAGTGTTAGTAATACTAGGCGAGTTACTTGCTGTTGTAATTGTTGCTTTCCTAATTATTTATTTGGAAATTTGTTTTTCTCGTCTGACTGCGATTGAGCTTGCTGTAAGGTACACCATGACCAATGGGATGACATATCGAAAAGCTTTGATGCTGGCAACATCGTGCATGTACATTTACAATGTTGTGATTAGCTGTTTTGTTGAAATCTTAACTAGATTTCTGGAGCATATGATGCTAAGGCAGGGGCACACACATGTTGAGATGCTGCCTCTGCCCTGGCCTTTCTGGCCCCCTCTGGATTCAGCATTATTGCCATTACCGTTCAGAATCAGATTCATTAGCTCAAAGATCTCCCCGTCCCAGTTCTGTCTCTCTTTCTCCCTCTGTCTCTGACTCTCTTCTCTCTCTCTTCTCCCATACACTCTGACCACTCTCTCTCTTGCCCCAGTTTCCGTCTCTTTCTCTGTCCCCATATTCCATCTTCCCCCCTCCCTCCCTCATTCTCTCTCTATCTCTCTCTCCCTCTCCCTCTCTCTCTCTCGGTCTCTATCCCTGTCCCCAGATCCCCTCTCCCCCCTCTCTCGGGCTCTGCTCCCCCTGTAGACAGGGGACAAAGGCAGCTCACAGAGCACAGCGAGCTGGAGAAGAACCACTGCGCTACATTCAGACACATTCCAGGTCGGGGGACAGAACGGCCATTGTTCGTCGGCGCATACTTCTGATAAAGTGCAGGAGGAGATGGGGGGAGAGCGGTGAAGGGAGGGGAGGAGAGGGGAGGCAAGTCCATGTTCACGGTGCGAGGATATGACCCTGTTTCTCTGTGGTTATCTCCTCGGCCTACCACTGTGTACGTGCAGCTCTGAGCTCAATGCCTGACAAAAAACCCTCCCACAGACACTATATAGGAGTCAGTGAGCTCAGTCTTTGATCCGGGTATCTTTATACCCCATTTTATAAGTATACTCAAGGTGCATGTCAGCCTGATTTATTAATAGGCACTTAATAGGGGTTGGACTCTGAAAATTGATCTGCGCAGCGGTGGGTATTATCATCCCATAGAACAAATCGTGTTGCATTTTCAGTGTGCTGCTCTGCATGACAAAGGTAGACAAGCAGCAGCTGCTCCCATGGACCTGGTGTCCAGGCTTCTCGCCTCAGGGGTGGAAGGTTCAAAGGTGCTGTCTCTCACCGTAAGTGATGAGCTTTCCCATGGGCTTCAGCAGGTTGAAAGCCTTGTGAGTGTCAGAGCCTCCCAAGGGGTCCAGCACTATGTCCAAACCTAAGAGAGGGAGTTAGACACAGAGAGAGAGAGACACATCTTCACTTTTAAATGCCCTGAACAAAGAGTGAGCAATAATACTACATTTAACATATTTACTTACAAGAGGGGAGAGAGAGAGAAAGAGAGAGAGAGAGAGAGACACACACACAGAAAGGAAATTTACTTTAAAAATTCTAACTCATCCAGAGCTCCTTGCATTGCAGGGCATTCAACAACTGCCCATCCTGCATGCAGAAAAAAGCGGTGCACTATGCTGGCATATATACAGACACCTGTCACAACCAGAGGCACACTGAGTGAAGTCCATAAATCAAGCTTCAGCTTTAAGGTAATTTAAGTTTAACTTGGAATGGTTACAGTAGTAATTTATCAGGTGATCCAATTACACTCTGGGTGTGGCGTCCTAAACAAATAATCTATTTCCATAACAATGGAAACAATTATAATTAATTAACAATTAATTAATTATGTTATTATTCCATAACAATTATTTATTACTTGTTAACTGCACTTCTCAATATGTTTTATAGTGTTGTACAGCTACACCATTTTTCTTTGGGTACACAGATATATTTCCTTCCCATGTCAGTAAAGCCTGAATTTAGCTGAGAAAGGGAGAGAGTAAGAGAGAGAAAATGACTGGCAGAGAGAAAGAAACACAGAGAGAAAGGGAGGGTAAAAAGAAAGGCAGAAGGCAAAGAGACAGACAGGCAGAGAAAGAAGTACAGAGAAAGTGAGAGCAAAAGAGAGTTATGTAATGTTTATGCAGTACGCATATTGGAGGAGAAAAGAACTATGTTGCATAAAGGGAGGTAGAGGGAAAGTTGGAATATCTTTCCCGATAAGGGAAAATGTTGTTCAATTAATGCTAATTTATATGCAAAGCTTTCCTCACAATATAAACTTAAAAAACTCAAAATGCCAGTTTTCGAGCAGCCGAGTTCAACCAGCCTCTTCTAAAAAACCAGATGGGTTTTTTTTAGACACGCTCCTATTGGCCAGATGTCTACTGGTCATTGATCAAAAGATCACAACAACACCCCCTTAGCTTTTGTTTTAGCAACAGAGAGGTCTGGCACAGAGAGCTTCCAAATTAGTCCCTTGAACATAGCCACATCCAGCTATGACACCGTTCCGTTTATGTGCGAAAGAGTTGTGGTGCTCTCTGATTGTAAGCAACATGCTTGGTTCAAAGTACAAAATAAATCCTGGAGATGCAGCTGACATCGGTTCAGAACAGTGATGGACAAACTGCGGGTCCTGACCAACATCTGGATCAGGATGAGAGGCAAACAGCATTGTGATTATGATTTATGGCGGATACTATCATACAGAGCTCTGCTATTGCACGACTCTCTACTCCTGTGTCTTTGCCTTTCTGTATTACCGAGTCATATAAGTAATGTCACATTAACAAAAGTCTGTCAGCAGTTCCTTTGGAGTGGCAATTGTGTAATTATGAAATTATGATAACTTTACTTGAGATGGGCTGCTTTAAGAAATAATACCTGGCTCAACATGCGGTGTCGCCAAAGAAAAAGCTTATATTAACAAAGGTTTACACAGAGCTTGTGCCTTTTAGAACCTAGAATTCCCATGTTTTAAGATTAGGACGGGATGAAAGTTAGACATATCAGCATATAACAGTTTTCTGAACTGCACAGTTTCTGCAATTACAAGTAAAATAGGGTTATGAACTAAAAACAAATGCCATCTAATATAGGCAGTGGCTGGCAATACTGTACCTGAAATAGGACACTGTGGCAATGGCAACTGTCAGGCTGTAGGGCCTGAAACATGAAGCTCCAAACTCTTACCTTTGGGGCTGATCTTCCGGATTTCGTCCACGTAGTCCCGTGTACGGTAATCGATGGGGTGCGTGACCCGGCCCTGGCTAATGGCCTCGTGCTTGCTTGCTGACGCTGTGCCGAACACCGTCACATCCTTCACCGTGTGACACAGCTGGGTGGCTGCGATGCCCACACCGCCTGGGGACGGGCACAAGGTAAGGGATGTGAACTAGGAAAAGAGCACTGAGACTCAGAAAGAGTGAGGGAAAAGAACACTGAGACTCAGAAAGAGTGAGGGAAAGGAACACTGAGACTCAGAGAGAGTGAGGGAAAAGAACACAGACTCAGAGTGAGGGAATGGAACACTGAGACTGAAAAAGAGTGAGGGAATGGTGCAGGAATTTGGTGCAGCTGATAAAACAACAAAACCAAACCCCATTAAGGTATTTCTGCAGGAAATGTCAGTGCATTATGTGCTGTCATGGTCAACTAAGCAAATAACACCACCATTATATGGTACTCTGAGATAGGAAAAACAGATCAAATGTAATTATTTTGTATCCATAGTGAGGAGATGTAAACAGTTATACAACTGAATTCTAGCAGGAATGAAAGACCCATAGATAAACACAGACATAGCAAAAGCACCTGAGAAAGTGACCATTGTCTCTTACAAGACACTACTGTTTTAAAAATGCCTTTCCCAAGGGGGACCTGTGCTGCCCTCTCCAGGGAATCTGATTTACTCTGTAGCAGAGCTATTTTGAGTGAATCACAAACTCAGAAAAATGACAGCTCTTGTTCTATGCAGAATTTGGAAACACACGGTAACTCAAGTGACTAGAGTTCATAGATTGGGGTCCACGCGTATGGCATAACTTCTTACTCCTCCTATTGTGGCATATCACACAAGGGCTTGTGGGTAATCACGGGAGACCTGTAGATCAAAGTGACATCGAGATTAAACGGTGAGATTCCATAGGAGATGTGAAGCAGCAACGTGGTGTAAACACGCGAGAATTAGACGTCAATGCACGGTCGAGGAGTCAAATCAGGTTTTGTTAAGTGACTTATAAACCGGTTGCCGGGAAACCAGAAGAGACCTAATACGGCTTGAGGCCCTCAACTGACAGAGGTCTCTCAGGGTTGGCAATGTCTCACAGTAAGGTTTTTTGCACCTTGGACACAAAATGGAAAAGGGAAAGCAAACAGAATGTTCAAAACCTTTTGATTTCTGATAATATATACTAAACACAAAATGAATCACAAACGCAGAAGAATATTTACAATGTGGAATTTGAGTTAGAATTTGAAAGCATGAAAGACTTCATTGTAGGTGTAACATTTTTTCATGTCACATCAGATTTGAATCACCCTTTCCAACATCACCTCTCTACACACCAACACAAGCATGCATGCACGCATGCACAATAAAATTTGACTGGTTGATTTCAAAGGCATGCACACACTGGCACACAGGCACGCACACTAAAGAAGGCAAAAAAATAGAAGATGGGAGCCTAAGAAGCTGAGACCTGACACAGTGACACAACCTTGCATGAAAGAAGAACAGGCATTCATGTCAGAGTGACAGATGGATGGCACTGTCTCTGACCCGATCCATCATCCATGATATCTGAGCTGGACAGGGTCAGCTCCGCCCTGGTGGCATTCAGTCCACCACACCCATTCTCCCACTACTGAGCTAAGCCTCCTCTCACCTCTGCAGCACAACAGGAAACACAAGAACCCGATCACAGTGTCAGCCAGAAGAGACCTCTAACCTCAAGATGTGTCTCGCTTAAGCTAAAACTAACAGAACTGCAAGAGAAAAGACTGAAATCTTTCTGTGGCAGGTATTGCCAGTGGATGGGTGCATGACCCTGAGGAAGGCTTTAACGGTATTGTCTCTTATTGTCCTTTAAAAGGTAAGCCATGTAGTTGCCTAGGAGACTGAAGTATCGGGGTGGTGAGGGGAGCCATTTTGTTTTATTAGATTTTGCTCCCTCGGGTTTGGGACACAGCGGATGCTGATCAGATGCTGAGCCCCTGCAGCTAGGAGGGAACATTGTTCCAAGTCTATAACATCATCACCGCTGAAATAATGGCCACCATTTGTACGGGACATGAAGCCAAATTATGAATCCAGAAACTGTTTGTGTGTGTGTTTATGCGGGTGGGGCTGTAACACATCTCACATCTCCCTACAAGATGTCAGCATAATGAAAAAAGCACATCTTCATCAAAACGTAGGGTTTTCCACTTAGTGTATTCATATGATGCAACAAGCAACCATGAAAGATTAGTAAATGTGCAAATGTAAGAGTACACATGCTCACACACAAACATATACATGGTACAGTGCCACTCAGGTTGCCACTGGAGTCCACAGGATGGCAGTGAGAACAGAATGATATGTGGAGTGTGTGTGTATATGTGTGATACTGCAAGGTTAAATATCATTCAGTGGAGTACCAGTGCAGAAAGGGAGGGCCTTGTTTTTTTTTATTCCTACACTTTATGCACTGTGTTTGCATTGCTTTTTGCCAGTCCCATTTCCCTTCATATGCCTGGTATAGTGAACCTGTACAGAGGAGTCACCAGGGAGGTACCCCATGGTGGCTTACAAGAGCACAAACTTGATTGGCTGTGCCAGCTCAGTCAGGCTTCCTGCTCCATGTTTGTGCCGATCACATGACCCAGGGCAGTGGTACCAACCCCCCTCATGGGGGTGGGCAGACTGACACAGCCTTTCATCCACTAATCTCTGCAAATATGTGCACTGATTCAATCAACCCGCTGCCCTTTATACCTGATCTCTTTCCTCCTCCTTCCTCTATTGTGCTCTCTCTCTGCCCACCCCTTAATCTCTCACTCTGTGCCTTCCTCTCTATCTCCATCACTCTCTTCGCCCTGACACCATTCCACAGGGAAGACGCTCTCCTTCCCAGACTTGGCGAGATGATGACTTCCCTGAATACCCTCCGCCCCAAGCAAGAAAGCAGTTGGGCAAATTCCCACAGCTAATGCCATTCGTTCTGGTTGGATTCGACTGAATTGTTTACTCATGAAAATTAACGCACGTCAAATATGGTTTCTCAGCGAGGGCCCGCGGAAGGAGAGACCACACAGTAGACTCTCTGTCTCTTTTCTCTGACACCATTTGGCCCCCGTTCCTCTGCCGTATCAGCGTGACCTGCCAAGCTGAGGCGGAATTTCCCCTAACCCAGCGGAATTCGGCCCGATGTTGCGCCAACACTTCCACACCCAGAGTTTCATGGGATACGAACACGATGCCCGGCCAAAAACGGGGAGGAGTCTGATCTGAGTTTGGGCTGCAGGTGTTTTTTGCTATTGGTGTGATATGGACCGAGCTCTGGTGTAGAGACCATACAGATGTGTGGGTGTGTGGGGGATGATGAAGGCCGTGGGAGAGATCTGCAGGAAGGGAACGACCGAGCCCTCAGCGCAGCGGGGCCGAGGAGCAGAGGCGTTCCCCCTGATCGGATCCAGGGGAGGCGCGGGGTTTTGGGCTGATCTCTCCCGCGCTCAGCTCCAGCAGCTGTGAAATAGCGGCTCATGGGGCTTACTTTACTAGCATTCGCAGCGGCTCATTCCAAACTTCCACTCGCAGGGGAAGTCCGGATGATCCAAAGCATTCCTTCATTACCTCATCCCATTTCATATTCCGTGGTTTAATTATTTCAGTCTCTGAAGGCCTACCATCTCGACATACACAAGAGAGGGCGATGATCATGTTTTGAACACTCACAGCCAACAGTGACTGATGATATGTGCGATAAAAAGGCAGAATGATGCATGTTTCCCTTGGTGAGTGTCTTCCTTGTAAATAAATGTTGCTGCCGCCAAGCTCTGCTCTTTGTAACCTCAACTTGGATAGCAGTTTGTTGTAGGGATTAGGGATACTGTCTCATAGTCAAAAAATGCTGCGAGTTCAGATCCAAACTGGACCACTGCTGTTGTATTAAACAATGCAAGACAACCAGGATAAGGATGTCTGCTTACAAATAATAAAGAATGTTCACCGTATTCTACACTCTAACTCATCTAAGGCTGTGTGCTGTAGAAAGGAAACTCCTTTTTAGTCATCCGGTGAGGCAAACTCGCAAACATCCGGTGCCAGCGGCGAGGAGCCCGCTAACCCCCCCGCCTTGATTTCCTGAGAGAGAACCAGAACTCTCACATGCTTGCAGCTGCAGCCGGGGCAGCTGAACCAGGTCACGTGACCGCAGCAGCGCCGCGTGAGGCAGGCTATTGGCTGGCTGGACGCTGCGCCCGTTTCTGTCTCCTCAAACTGTCTCTATCTCTGCCCGCTGATCTGCTCCCACTGGGCCGCGCCAGGCATGGGGAGCAGAGGGAGTGTCGGGCCACAAGGGGCCGTGACACAGCCTGGCTGTTCAAAGAGCTAAATCACTGCTATCTGGTGTCCTTCCATTACTCACAGCGGGGCGTTCGGCCCCGACAGCGTGAGATCCAATGGTAGATCTTCTTTAGTCACACAGGTGCGCTACTAAATGACAGTATAAATGTTAACTGAAACAATAGTTTGGTTTACTGGAACTCTCGTCCTGCAACTGCAAGGCAAGCCATGTCGCCCTGTGTCCTGCTGTTCAGCCCTTAACATTTCTCAGAATGGCTTGAGCAATGGCAACACAATGGAGCGGTACTCCGCATGGTCGTGACTGTGCCGCTGGCCGCTTCAAGCCACAGCAAACCATATCAAGATCACGACTCAATGCTTAAGGGTAGATTTATAAAGGGAAAAAAAAACACGCAGTAACCGTTAGGCGGTTATGTTTCTCATCGCAGTTGTGCGCTTGAGACAGGGCAGAACCAACAGCAGTGCGGCGTGCTCGCTCTGTGGGCACGGCAGGTGCAGCTGGGCGTGCAAGACCCAGTCCCTCAGACAGCTGTGCCTGCTTTCAGTTCACGTTTCTGTACGTCTCTCACCTTCTGCCTCCACTCTCTCTCTCTCTCTCCTGGCTCACCCCTGCTTGTTCCTGGTCTCTCGCCTCTCGATACAGCACAGGGCTCGCCAGCGCATGCCGAAACAGAACGAGGGTGGGGCGTGGTCAGGGGAGCCTGGGGACAGGCCTAGCCGGGGCGTTCGGCCCAGGTCAGGGAAAGGCCGGAGGAAGGTTTATGTTACAGAGAGAACCGCGACGGCCGTCCAACTGTCAAGTGCGTCTCTCCCCTCCCTTCAGAAAAACAAAAGTCCTTGAGGCACGCACACACACCCTCGTGAAGAGGTGTTGTGCAGCCGGGAGAGGAGCTCCGAGGCGGGGTGTGAGACGGAGGATGCAGATGTGCGTGCTCGGGGAGCGTGGGCGGGGTGAGAGGAGAACAATATGGCATTGTTAGGAGAGGGGATGGGAGCGCCGAGGCCACTGGAGTTTGGGGCGTGTGCCTGCATGCATACAGTGGGGGGTTATTTGGGGCTGGGGGGGGGCATAGAGTTTGGACAGTCCAGGTCGGCAGAAGCCTCACTCGGTGACCACGCCCAGGGAGGCCTTGGGTCTCTGCCGAGAGGTTTACGGATGCAGCTGGCCGGAGGGCTCTGAAGCGACCTGCGTCGCCAGGGCGATGGCCTGCGCGGCCAAGCATGAGGCCGTAACTGTCACTGGCCAGCGCACTGCGGCGCGCTAGGACTGACACACTGCACTATAACTGGGGCCGCCGTGACTGAGCACGACACACTCATCTCCATGTTTCCGTTCATTTTCATTCATTCATACAACCAATGGCGCTAAAATTTAATTTATGGATTACAGAGCTCTGGAACCAATAACTCAGGATCCATCATTCCAAAACAGAGGTCTCTACTAACAGTAAATATGGTTTTTGGACTGATACCAAATGAATTATGACAAACACAAAATACAGTCAACATGTTAATTCGCTGTATGGTATAGAAATGGGCATTCACGTGTCCTGTCAACGAGGACAGCAATATCTCATCAAACATTGCACCTGCCACCAGTGTTGTCCAATGTCTGGTATTGATCCGTAGCCTCTCTTATGATTGCAGAAAAATCAAATGCGTCTTCCGAATTGAGATATTAATCCTGACCATGAGACTGACTGAGCAATTGCCCTTTTTACGGATGGATCTAAGAGAACCTTTCTGCTTAATCATGATACTTACACATGATACTAACTTACTTGCATAATCACAAATACACTGTATTAGACAGGTATGTGTTGAGCATTTTACAGTATAACAAGCTGGATAAGCTACATTTCTACATTTTCAGTTATTGATTACTTGGGGAAAAAAATATCTGCAAGGTTAATTCTAACTACACATGGATTTAACAGAAGTACACTGCTTCTAAATCCAAATGCACAAAGCTCCAGAAACAGCAGCACGCTTAACAAAGCGTGAGTTGGATTTGACATACACACTTGTTTTAAAGAATCACTTCTTTCCATTTGATGCTCGTCTCTCATGGTTCACGGACTGATTGAAACCTTCGTATGTAAATAATAGAGCTACAAAAAAGGGTATTTTGGATCATACAATGGCTGCTCACCCTCTGCATTGTTCCTTAGCTTTGTCTTACCCTCCAACACAAATATTTAGATGTAATGTGTATCTCAAGCCTTCATTACTTGTGAAGGTTGTCAAACTTGGGCCGATTCTTGTTAATAAACATTTTGGCCCTGAAGGAAAGTTAGGATAATCACTGACATGTATATTCTGAGTTGAACAATGTATTACTTTTACATTTAAATTACACTGATAGTGACCAACATACTCAGCACTGGCTATAAAATAAACAAATGCAGAAATATCTTATGTATGACTGCCTTCTACAATCTTTTGAACTGGCTGGGGCCATTTTGACAGGCCTCCATTTTCCCACAGCCTAATGTTTGCATTAAAATAACAGTAAAATCTAAACAAAATGTAAATCTACACACATATACAAGAACACCCACCTGTGGGCACAAACTGGCAGACATACACAGTTATGGAAACACACACACACACACACGCTCACACACATGCACACAGCTGTGGGCACGCACACACAGCCTCCCAGGTACCCTGGTGACTGCAGGCTGTGGTCTTGAGCATGAGGCAAACTGGCTGTTGAGGTCAGAAGACCAGTACTGACAACATCCAGTATGGCACAAGACTCAAAAGCAGTGTGATTACAACACACCATGTGATCACAAAGTCATATGATTTACCCCATGTTTCCCTGAACAAAGGTGTCTGCAACGTAATAGGGTAATACTTATACGGTAACAGCTAGGATTATGAAAAGAGGAGCCCATCTATAAAGACCAGTCCAGAACAGGCTGCCCCTCAGATAAATCAATGAATAAAAGAACTTCAACTGCCATCAGTGAGGCTGTCAAGCAGCTGTTTCACTCATACTTTCATTAATCCTCTGTAATGTCCGGACAGCTGGGGTGCATAGACTGAAACAGGCCACAGAGGGGAGGGTTCTACAACTCCCATTGCTGGCTGCTCCGTTATGTCCAAGGGAGGTTCTAATATCCATTTCAATTAGGCAAAAAGTTGGACAAGGTCTGCTCTACATGCCATGAGCCAGGCTATAAATGACCATGATCACGTATATAATGTGGAATTCAACCATATTCATGCTTAGACTGATTGTAATACTTTAACGAGTCAAGGTGCATGTAGCCCTACCCATGTATTCAATCTAAAACACTTCAACAACAGGTTTCATTGAGACACAGAGTGCCTGCTTGCCATATCCAACCTATCCTATATGCTGGTCTGAGTGACCAGCCCCCCTGCCCACACACATGCACACTTTGGGTACACAAGCACGCACGTTCGCTCTCTCTCTCACATGCTCACTCGCTCGCTCATTCACTTGCTCACTCACTCACTCACTCACCCACCCACTCACACATGCAGGCAACCCCCTCAATCATACCTTACAGACAGAAGTATTAACTTACACAAACGTACAGGAAGGCGCACAGGTATGCACTCACACAAAGTGCAAGCAGGCGTCCAGCCACGCATTACAAACTCATGTCTATGCAGATGCATCTTCCCCTCCAGTACCACACGCCCCGCCCCCTCTCCTCTCCATACACCTGGGCCCAGCTCAGGCCTTGCTGAATGCGCCATCAAAGTCACCTCTGAATCCTTCCTCCTTCTGAACTGTGTGTGTAGCTAGCAGTGTAACAGCAAAGGAGCACGCTCAAAGGGGCGTGTCCCAGTTAGCAAAAGGCTTACAGTGTGCAATGCTTCTGCAGAGAAAACTGAATGAAGTCGTTTTTGTGTATTGGAACCAAAAGAGCCGAGATAAGAAAGCAAGCCGATGCGTCAGTGTGTGTGTGCAGCGTACGGCCACGCCCCCTACCTGCCGCCATGTGGACCAGCACGCTCTGGTTGGGACGCAGGTTCCCGAAGTCGAAGAGCATCATGTAGGCCGTGATGTAGTTGACCGGGAGGGCGGCTCCCTCCTCGAAGCTCATGCCCTCCGGCATGAGGAAGGTGTGGCTGGCCGGCACGGTCACCACCTCCTGCCACATCCCGCATCGGTTCAGTACCAGCACCTTGTCACCCACCTGAGAGAGAGGACAGATACAGGGGGAAGGGTCCATCAGCTCATTATAATCCCAAAACAAGGCTTTAATATGAACAATATTATCAAATTGAAGCTCCTTCCATGGATGCCCATCTATTAGACCAGGCTGTTCCATTCGTGTTAGATCATACAGACAGATGTTTGCTTTATTTTCATTATTAACAGTTATCGGATGAGCAGTTGGCTTTATCTAGGGAAAATGGCTATTTACTGTACATCTCATGAAAATTCAGATTCAGACTGTGTACCTGCATGTTACAGCAGCAATCAATTGCTGGGTTACCATGTATGCATGAATACTTTCTTAAAGGTAGAGTGCGCATGTTTGACAGTCAATAATCAGGAGGCCTGACTGCTGCTGCACACTACAGACAAGGGCTGCGGTTTAGCGACCCGATCACAAAACGAGGTCAAGACGACCACACTGATGTGATTCAATGAGGCGGTAAAAAAAAAGAAATGCTCTCAAAATCTACCATGGAACCATTTTCATGTTGCATTTATAACGCAAGAACACAGCCTAATCACTCTTCCACACCACTGACTGAAGTGCACCTCCAGTGCCATGGTGGCACTCTGCTGCCCCTTGTGGCTGGGGCTGGACCCCTCCGGTCACTGCACGGACCACTGAACTAACAGCTTCTCCTCGCTCACCCCCAAAGGGAAAGCCACACTGTAAACTTCCTGGTGGCGCTCGGAAAAAAGGGGTGGACCGTTAAGGGGACACAGGAAGGAGCGCCAACGTCCACATTCTGAAGCCTCTTCCTGTTTTGTTTTTCTAGCTGCAGGGAGTCAGCCCTTTCTCCTCTTCCTTGTCGCCGCGACAAGACAATAGGCAGTCTACTCTGCTGGCAGGGATCCCGCACGAGAGCCCGGCCAAGTTCTTCCCTACCGCAAAAACACAAAACAAACTTTCTCTTCCTGGGGAAAAACGCAGAGCTGAGTTTTTTTTTAAATGGCTGGCAAAGCGTAATGCCAATGCACTCCAATTACAGAAGTCGCTCTCTCTCTTTCTCTCTCTCCTTCTCTCGCTCATTGCATCTTCTGATATTCATTGCCCACAGGATTTAATTGGGAAAATGGCATAGATCGATTGGCAGGGGTTTTTGCAGTGTATTACTCAAAATGGACTGACTCACAGACCTCATTTGTCCACATCAGCATATATTTATGCAGACGTCATGCACGCTGCCGTCTGTAACACTCCAGCAGAGGAACCGCGCTCACGGCAGGAACAAGCCAGTCGCATGATGCTGGAATACCGCTTCACCAGGTAATCTAGGGCACCTACATTTTCTTCATGGGTTTCATTTCAAAAGACTTCGGCTCTTCAAAATGAGGCCATCTGCGGAGGAATTATACCATGTGGGCAAAAACCCGCGCTTGGATCAGACAGCAGTTGGTTCCATTAAATTGTTGAAAGGATGCATTGCTCAAAAGTCACAACACGCAACTTGCGCACTGCCCACAAGAACAAGGGTTGGGAAACTGTCAATCAATGCAGAATCCTGACATTTCCACACACCATGCCCATGAACCTTTCCTCCGAGGCTGCAACACAGGGGCTGTCTAACACAGGCAAGTGAGTGAAGAGTGCAGGTGTGCGGGCCCTGCCTCCACTATTGGACTGGGTAAGCTTAGATGACTCCAGGACATTTCCAGTCATTAGCTCTAGCGCCCCCCCAGAGGTGCACACCACCCAGGTTCACAGCCCCCATGCCAAACTCAGGGCATGGGCAACCTCGGGCACCACAGTGCATTTATGCGGCAGGCAGAACCCAGCACCAGTGCACTCAATGATGCAGCAGAGACCAACAGGAATGCTCTACAGCCCATACTACAGGCAGAGAGCAGCCCGAATCCCTTTTTATTACATCTGCCTTTCTCATTTTTGACCCTTTTTTATGGCCAGCTGTCAATTCCGAGAGTACAAAATACACACAGAGAACGAGTTCCTCCTCTCCAGAAAGGGGGTGGTAAGGAGGGGGGAGGAAATACCAGACTGACAATGTGGGACAGAGGAACATAATTGAGAACATATGGGGCTAGATCCTAGAGGAACGTGCACACTCCGAAATCCAGGGGTAAAAAAGTGCTGATGTTACGACAGAACTGTGGGCCTCAATACAATTCAGGAAATTTACATTTCTTTTTTCTTCCCTGCACTGGTCAAGGGTTCATTTCGGGTGATGCCACTGAAGTGTTAAGCCACTTTCAGTAGGATTTTGCTGGACGTCACTCTTGCTCACTCTAACATAGACCATGCGTGTTCTCATTCTGAGGCGTTTGGCCTTTATTGTGTTGTCTCATATTCATATGAGTATGGGGAATTTTAGGTGAGGGACAAATGAAGCAGGGTGAGGCGTCTCTCTGCTGCTCTACCCTGGCTCACATCCGATTTCCCCCATGCTCAATTATCACTGTGGGTCTGTTCAAGCCGCAGTGATCTCACGGCCCCAGCCAATATGTCTGCCAGCGTGATAATCAGGCCAAGTTTGCACTTGTCCCCATTTTGCTATGCTACATGGGTGGTGGCAGGGTTCAGTCTCACCGAGCCTTCAGAAGGCATGCAGACACCGGGGAATAAATGATAATATCCACTGTCATAGTCAAAGTCAAACATCATTGCATCCTTTATCACTTGAACAGATGTAAATGCAGATTATCCCGGGCATATTATGAAAATACATTCTTAATGTACGTAGCTGAGTTTTCCAAAGAACATTCGGAGTCTAATACATTTATATGACAAACGCCCCTCCTGGGATATGAACCAAACTGCTCCACAATGGGGCTATGCAGCAAAAAATTAACTACACAGATCTGGGCTCGGCTGGCTTGCCAGGCCAGTGCAGTCCTCATTTTCTTATTCCCCATTTGACAAGGAAATAAAATGCATAATCAAAGACAAAGCTGCAGGAAAACCTCATTAAAGTCTCACTAAAATTGCCCAGGTTTGCATCTTGAGACTCAGAGGGGTGTATAACAGTACATTCAACGAAACGGTCTGATAAATAAAGCTAGGAATTTTAATGAGATGGCAGGCGGATTGAAGCGCGATGAAAGAATAGTGTTGTGACAGCACTTTATGCAATTCATCCGTGCATCCTTCTCTGCTGCTTCGCAAGGGCGCACATCAAATAAAAGCCAACTTAATACAAAGCCAATATTGATACGATTATTTTGAAGAGAATGTAACTTTTTCTTATACAACAATTCGAGGTCGTGGGGACCGGTAGGGCCCAAAGCAAATTGCCCTGCGCTAACGTGTGCTGCTTGCCTGGTAGCAAGAATTGACGGATAGGTGTAAACTACGCGATACCCGGTACACTGAAAAGATGTCTGAATTAACACGTCTATTGTGCCACACGCTCTAGTAGCGGTTGCTGTTGCCAAGGAATCAGAAAAGAGAGCAGACAACGCATGAGTCATCCTACAGTTTTTAAAACAAGTATCCATGGGAGAAATGTGTGAAGGCTTCGTTTTTCACGAGTCCAATTCTCATTACTGCTTCATTTGAACGTTTACGTTTTAAATGCCAGTGGAAATTTTACACCAGGCCCGTGCTTAAATTGCAGGAAAATGTTTCAGGGACTTTGCTTTAGAAATTTAATCTTCTTTATCAAGTCATTGTTTTTAAACGAAACCGTCCATGAATGAAAAATGCAGAATACATGTGGGAGTTTCCTTTTCGCAGGACTAGGCTGTTGACAAAGAGCGGGTCTGTAATTTACATTTTCTTTTCTCGTGGCGCGCCTCGCCCTACACGTTTGCTACGTGCAATTTGGACTCTCTCCAACAACAATAGCAACTGTGCAAGTCACCGCAGCACTGCATACACACATTTACACCACCACTATATGAATTTGGGTCAATTGATCAAAAAAGTTGGTATTCCCTTAAACACATTCATGAATTTTCTTAAAATTCTCTACGCCTCGCTCCTCAGAACTAATCGAGTTTTAGGATGGGAAAAGAGCGCTAAATGAGATTATCAGACAGCTAGACGGCAGGTTTGCTGTCGTAAAACCTACAGTTTGGTAACTGCCAGTCACATCTACACACAGGAACACTTTTTGTGTGCGCCCAACGGTGCGTTGGTAGCGTTAAAGTCACTGTTGGAAGCAAATTCAACAATTACGTCGTCATCTCTGAAAAAAAGCACTCCGTTAAACTAAGTGCGCAATTCAAAGAGTTTTCTACAGACGCACAAATGTCAGCGAAACACGTCTAAAAACTACGAAGTAATTTGCCAGTTGGCATGTCACGGTGTTGCAGATCGTTTCATTCAATTGTTCATAATGAGCGAGGAAAAGTTTATACGCAAGAATAGAAAAAAAGATAAAATGGGGCAATGGAAACTCAACGACCCTAGGATATTCTGATTGAACAGAGTATTCTAACAGCATCACTCTGCTACACAATGCCAAATGAAATTAACATTTTCTATTAACTGTACGGATGCAGCTAGCATCAATAAACAATGAATAAATAAATGTATAACTGTCTTAAAAGACGTGTGAAAATCATAACCACTCGACATCGATAGTAAGATGTTTTCAGTGAGTCACATCACACGGTAATATGGTTTCACAATAACAGGCTATATTGGAACAATATGCTAAATGAGGAGACAATAAGAGAAATAGAAGCAGGAAAAGTGATTGGGGGTGAAAGGATGCGCTTACTTTTCTGTCCGTTACTTCTTCGCCCAGAGCCTCAATCACCCCGGAGCACTCCATACCGGGCGTGACAGGCGGGGACGGCAGTCGGTCGTACAGCCCCTGTCTTCCCAACAAATCTGCGAAGTTCAGACCGCACGCCTTGACCCGCACCAGAACCTCGCCATTCTTCGGAGCCGGCTTCCCCTTCTTCACCTGCAACTTGACTTTGTCATAGCCTCCGTGGCCGGAGAGGACCAAGGACCGGTAGGTAAAGACCTCCTCCTCGGGAGCCTTCTCTGTTGCCGCCGCCGCCGCCGCTGCAGCCGGTGCAGCTTTGGCTTCAGCGGCCGGCTGAGACTCCTGTTTGGACTCGGCTGTAGGCTGTTCAGCTGTTTTGGATTCTTGCTTTTGTTCCTCGGCTTTCTGCTGTTGAGCAGGTGCGTCTTCGCCAGACATCGTATACGTTGCTATTCGCTGGAAGGCAGATAGTGGGGATTTTTTTTTTTACTTCTTGTGGTCTTTGTTCGTTTATGTGTGTTTTAAAGAACTGCTAGACGCTCTGAGTCTGTTTAAGGCGGTGCCTGACAGGAGAAAAATATATGCAAAGAAAAAATAAATGACCAGCGCAACACACGAACACTGTCTGCACAGGTTTGTGATAGTGGGAGCGAAGCCTTTGCAACGGCTTAGCTGGTCAGAGGCTGACAGCTCTGTGGTTTGACTAACATTGGGAGTTGGAAGGGAGGGGGTGAGCTGCAAATCCCGGAAAACGGATATCAAGAAGGTGGAACGATGGCAGAGTTTAAAGTCATAGACACCCGAGTATAATGAGAGAAGAATTAAAAATGAACTCAGTAGAGATAAGGACACATTATAAGTAATAATAATGCCGCATTTTAATTGAGTTTTTTTCCCCAGGGTCATTATGGTAATCAAGGTGAAATGTAACTGCATAATACACAAATTGTATTATACAAATTTCAGCATTTTCCAATTCTTCACTGTTATGTGCCATTGAAAAGAAGGCAAATCTATTCAGGTGAATACCTGTTTATATGATGCATTCTTCTGGGAGGGTGGGGAAGGGGAAGGGGGATCTATTTTGGGATGTATAGATCAGCTGTATGATATTGCCAACTGTCAATATTTCAAATAATAAGAAGCGTTAGCAAAAGGTGGGTAGAAAGAAATGGGACACAAATATGTGAAGTCGAGTGTTATTTCTGTGTGAGATCAAGGCTGCTGGCAATGTAACAATAAGTCAGGTATAGTGATGGAGGAGACAAAATGTAAATGTCCTCAAATGCATGCAGTTTAGATAAGGAAGAGAGCTGATTATGCTTTATCAATACGTACACGTTCTTACACCCAGTCTTTGGCTTGGGTTGTGATGCAGCGTGATGTAATGTAGAGTAAATGTTCAAACAATGTGTATTGCTGCTTGGTCATGATTAAAGATGACTGGGTGACTACAGTGGTTCACATGTGACAGCATTTTCAGAAGAAATCTTGATCATGAGACACTTTGCAATGCCGTTTAAAGGACCCTGTGACAAAGCCATCATGTGCCAGAGTTGTCCTTTCACTTCCCAAGAATTTTGGTCAGGAAAAAGCTTTATTGCAATCTCATTCACGTCAGAACAATCCATGGCCTCTAGGCTGAATATATGTAACTGTACATGCACGCACGAACACGCACACACACACAGCTGGAATGTTCACAGCAGGAAGCGAAACTGCGATAAACTGCACTATCCCTCCAAACTTCCTCCTCTCGTCTCATTGCATCCTGGTTAAAGTCTTGGCCCCTTGGCAGTAGAAGGCTGGACAGGGGAGGTCCAGAGGAAAAGGCTGTTTATATCCCCCTTTCTACTGTACTGGACTGGAACCCTCAAAGTAGACAGGATACATTGTTGCGACTTCCCAGTGCCGTTGACCTACAAACTGGACAGGTTTCCCAAGTTCCCGCTGTTGCACATAGTACAGACTTTCCATTGCACAAGAACTGAATAATGAACGAGCATGGGCAAGATGGGTCTCCAAAAGTTTCTGACTGCCGCTCTATCTGATTGGTTGCCTTCTGTTGATGCCAGTAAATGGCATGCTCTGGGTGTAGTTTCTGGTGTTTTGTCATCATGGAGGAAAATCAGCAGGCCTGAGGACAGACATCACTGTTCTACCAGGGGAGAGACTGGAATAAAAAAGATGAGTGACAGCATGTTATATACACCATTTGAATTTCTCCTACTGATGTTAATGTCCTGTTGAAAATCCTTAATACAATTGTTCCATCTAACCTAATATGCCAGACTTCACATATTACACAGTGATAATAGTAAAATATAATGTATTTGACAAATCACAGAAATAAGCAGAAATCTGTGACAAACAGAATGGGCAAACAGATTAAATTTCCTGATTAAAGTGACTTCTACACAATTCCCAATGAAATACCTCAATAGAAATGAAGAATGAAGACTCTACATTAGCACTTTTGAACCTCACTGCCACATAAGCTGAACTGCCACAAGTTCTGTGGAGTGGTGAACTAGCCTTTGATCTTTGGCAGCTAGGCGAGTTGGCAGTCAATGCCATGGTGAGGTCAATGCCACACAAGAGCTGGAATGAGATTGCCATTTCTTAGCAATTCTTGTAGTTTGTTAACTTCATTTAATCATATAGAATTAGCATTATCATATAATTTCATTATGGCCACACAATGATAATCCCAAAATTTGGACCATTTCCTCATTCTTCCTTATCTTTCTTATCCTCTTCTCCTTGTTCAATATTTTCCTGCTCCATTAAACCTCTGTGATTTATGCTTCTGCCATTCTCACCATTGGTCTCTTCCACTTATTTACTCAATTGCCACATCTGCTTATTGTAGCCAATTGCAAGTCACTCTCTGCCCTTGGCAGAAAACAAGGCAGCCATCTTAGTTGTGAACAAAGACTGGTTAGCAAGGTAGCTACATAACTAAGGTCCTAACCAAAAGGTTAAGAATAATCCTAAAGCAGCAATCTAACAGTCTGTAAAAAAAAATTCTGAATTACTGCAAGTAACAAGTGCTAGTGCACAGCCACTGCACTGTTTTAGAGGCTGGTGCTGTTCTGCTGTTTACCTTTCCACTCGGGGGGGCTCATGCTAACAGAGCAAGGGAAAGTAATGGCTGATAAGGTGAGATAACTGTTTAACCACTTTTTAACCACTGTTCATGCCATGGGCCAGGTACACTATGTATTGTACCAGTAGGCATTATTAGGCAAGTAATTGGGTGGGTGGCTAACTTGCTTTGTAGCCACATCATTAGCTACCTTTCATATAGTACCGTTTTTCCATAAATCATTGGCTAATAAACAATCAAGCTACATAACTTAGTGTCTAGCTAGCTTAGTAAGGAGTTAATTCAGCTCTGTACAATGAACACCAAAAAAATAAGCTTACAAAACACAAGGTGCACATGCTTGTTCTCTATACGTTAGTAGAAATGCTTACAAAAATAAGTCTGCAATTAAAATCACTGATACCAAACTAAAGCCACAGTACATAACATAGCCTGGGCCACATTAGCTCACACAAACTGGAAAAGCACTATCCCAAAGAAAACTTTGTTTCCTAAATTCTTTCATGTAACTCAGCTGTGTTTTTTCTTATTTACCATCTCCAGAGAATATCTTTAAATATTTATGCCACATTCTAGTGTAAAATTTCAAAAACTAACCAAGCAAAATTCAATAATAATAATAATAATAATAATAATAATAATAATAATAACAATTGTACAAAGTGGTACAAGTATTATGTGTTCAAGTAATGATAAGAAGACAATACCAATGATAATAAGCTGTTTCAAGATAATTGTGATTTATCAGCAACTGTCGTCTAAGAGACCAAGAGGTGGTTAGGGTTTTGAACAGTTTTTTAGTATACTTCAAACATAGGGTGTGGAAAAGTGGCCTATGAAGTAGTGGGTTCACAATGGTTGGGAAGCTTGTAATATTACAGTAAATATAAAGAGGTAACCATTTACATTAACTCTATCTACATACAGCATTCATAAAACATTCATAAACATAATATAAAAGCCATATAGATCATTATTAAAGCCTTACAATATTCTTAACATAACACTTTATTGCTCTTTTGTGAAACATTTGTTAGAGGTGCAATAATTATTGCACCATATTTGATATAAAAGGATTGCTGACTCAGACTCATAAATAACACATTCATAGTCATTACAGTACATTACATTATTGTCATTTACCTGGCTCTCTTATCCAGAGCGACTTACGCAGTGCATTTAATAAAGTGGCATGAAAAGTTACACAAACAGGGCATCGCTAACCGCACACGAATGAGCATCAGTGCCAAACACAGGGCTGAGATCACATCATGTGTGCCTAGACGATAAGACATGGTCATTTAATAAGACTGCTTAAACTATCTCCATAACAACACCTATGCATAATGATATACTGTGTGACATGTTACCATTGAAATTTACTGATTTGTACTATGATTGTTATGAATTATTAATTAAGTTATTTTCAACTGCCTCTAATTATGGTCATTTAGGTCTCACTTACCTTGTCCACAGAAAATACCTATGTAGGAATATCAACCAAAAATGCTGTCACTAAAATTCATCCTTTTTGTTCTTCTCTCCATCTAAGGCAATGTTTCCCAATCTGTTATTCTATGTTGAGATGATTTTTTATTCTAAAATAAATTTTCTGAAACAGAAACAACTTTTTTCAATGAAAATATAAAAATCTTCCTCTACTTATTTTTTAGCTAGTAAGAGATGTAGACTGCTTACTATTATGTAACGTGATTAATGAGTAGAGTTAGAAAAAAAACATTAGTCCCAAATGCCAGCAGGAGTTGGCCCTGTTACTCAGTGGAGTCCCCTACAACCTTGCCCGATGGACTGCAGTGGGATTACCAACACTCCAAGACATTTTCTAACATGTATACTTGTATTGTTATTCAATTCTGCACCCCTGAATACATTTTACAACATTTCTGACTCCCCAGGAAAAAATGGCATCATGATATAAGAACAGGCATCTTCATAAAAATAGCAAAACAATTTCTTGTGCTGCCCTCTACTGGTCAAAAGTTACAATTACTAACTTCCATTCAGACGGGGTCAAAAAAAGGAAAATGATTCATAAAGGAGCATGTATGGCTTGTTCTAGTAAATTTGAATCTTGACAAGCTGTCTTATACCACACCAGTTCTTTCCTACTCATGAAATATGAAAGGCTTTAGCTACAGCAGCACAGCTGATTAGCTAGTGGAAGAAACAGAGTGTTGGGATGAATCTGGGGTGGCAGTGTAGCATAGTGGTAAGGAGCAGGGCTTGTAACAGAAAGGGTGCTGGTTTGATTCGCTGCTGGGGCACTGCTGCTGTACCCTTTGACAAGGTACTTAACCCAGAATTGCCTCAGTAAATACCCAGCTGTATAAATGGATAACATGTAAAAATTGTACTCTGTGTAGAGTATAAGGATAAGAGCACCTGCAAAATGCCAACAGTGTAATTTATTGTGCATTACTGGATCAAGCACATCCAATTGCAAAGCAACTGTTGAATTTCCATGAGCTGTAAACACCTTTATCTGAAAAAGTCAGCTGAAGCTATGACATAAAACTGCTTTGATGGTTTAAAAAAAGAATTACAGACTCACAGGTTTGCTGTGTGTACATTAAGGACCTTGTACTGGAATGTGAATGCTCAACAGACAGAAATAAACTAGTCCCCAGAGAGCATCAATCACTCATTGTATCCATTATTGACCTGTTATATTTACCAAACTGTTAAGTACTGTATTTGATATTTTAGGGTACACTTTAGTAGCAGTACCACTTCATACCAGGAGGTGTCCATAAAAGCTAGGGTATGGAAATCAAGCCGGCCGGTTTTTTTTTTTTTTTTTAGAGAAAGGGAGAAAGGGCTACAGCATGGACCACAACGATGTTACTATGACGCAGGAGCTGCTGTACGGCGCACCCTCTCTAGATGATAGAAGAGTGACTTTTTTTTAGTTTCTATTCTTTAAAACTCATAGTCATGGTAGAACTGCAGCTTGAAACACGGCTCTTTCGACATTAATAGTTTCAGCAAATCGTTATTTTTTTCCGATAAGGATAGTTTATAGTCTCCTCCTCAAGGCGACAAAAGAGAAGTCTTAACAGGGATACAATGGAGGTGAATTCGTCCAAGTGATAAAAAGATGGAGTAGCACAGCAACAGTGGAGTTTGTTCTTGAAAGTAAAAATCAGGTGTTACCTGTTTCTATCGTTTGACTTTTTTTTGCATATCTAACTGATGGCTAATCAGTCAACCAATTCTGTCATTTGTGCTTTCAAAATACATCAAATCTCTGCAAATTATGTAGTTATTTATTGTGTCACGTTACAATTTTGACACAATATGACAATAATTGCTATTCATGTGCGTCTAAAGGCTTCAGACAGCAAACATAATTTACCTTCAATAAAATCCAGTGTTAGCAAGTATCAGAGGTCGTGGCCAGGAGACACATCTTAAGATGTGATGTTATTTTACCATTCCAATCATACTACACAGATTCAGAGCAACAGGTGAAAAAGCACGTGATCATGGTAACTTGATCGTATTGACGCATGAATCGTGTTAAGAACCAAGAGATTCTCACCAAGGGGTATAACAACAACGTTGACGAACGATGATGACGACGTACAACATACAAGTCTGCCTCTCCTGCAACAAATACCATTACCAATAATGCAACAGTTTTATTATTTCGCTTTCTGACGCAACTAATTGCGCACCAGCTGTGACACGCGCTGAGCACAATTTCCAGGTGAGCAATTAGGCTATAACCCTGCTGTTGTGTCAAATGCATAGAATAACTAAATGAATGCATCAATAAATAAACATACATACCAACTCATCCCCTCGTTGGGTGCCAGGGACTTCTGGGCGTGGCCAAACGAAAATTTGAGTTTGCAGAAATTCAAGCCGCGTGCTCGGGAAGCAAAGATGCAGCTGCATAGTGCATAGTGTCACCGTGGGAACCGGAGGCTCAAGGGGTGGACATTAGAGGACAACAGAAACCGAGGGAGACCAGGAGAGCGCACTGCAACCAGCGCGTACTTTGGGGGGGTTTACATTTCTTACTTCACCTCATTGCTATCGATTGGTAAATGAGGAGGCAGTGCTGCGAGAAGACTACACATTGACTGGAAATCATGGAGAGTAAAGGCAGCCGTTGCAAAATCGTGGTGGTCGGAGACACGCAGTGTGGTAAAACAGCACTTTTACATGTTTTCGCAAAGGACTGCTACCCTGAGGTAAGTTTAATGTCATTAGCATGGTTTGTCATATAATTGCATGCCACAATAACTGGAAATATAGCCTTGTCCAAACTGGCATAGTATGCACGCATACTGTCAAATCTGATGAAATCCACGGAGATTAGCGTCTTGGATTCGAGTGTAGAGATTAGCTAAATAAGGAACAAATTCTGCATGTATGCTCCAGCGATATCAACCTTGACGTGGCTAATGGAATACCAGTCAATATCTAGCTGGCCACCAAGTTTCCCCTACTGATAGCACGAAACGGTCGCGCATGTGTGCGTACCGGTGAACTATTCTGCTCGGCGTCTCCGACGCAGTGGAGTATCATAACGAGAAGAAAATGACGTAAAACCCACAATGCACAGTAAAAGTACAATTTTATTTCTGTGTGATGTACTTTCATCGCTATAATTAGATGAAGATACCCAAGGGAAATTAATTGCATTGAATAATAACTCGATCTGAATGTTAGTTTGTAATTGAATCAGCTCGGAACACCAGCATAGGGAGAATGAGACATTTACTTACTTATATAGTGTGCACCTAAATTGAACGTGTGCTGCTTATTGGTAAGTTAACATGCACGGTACTGTATGTTCCGTTTCTTATTACATTTTCCATAAGGGGCACTGAGTTTATATTAATGTCAAATTTGTCTCCTAAATATTGTATGCATGAATTGTGGCATTACAGGTCATTGTACTACATCCAAATATTACACGTGTGAAAATGCCCATATTTTTGTCTTTACTATAGGCTACTACAAAATTATGTCATCCTCCCTGTCATCGTAATGAATTCTAACAGATTCTAGAACACGGTGTGTTTGGAAGCCATAGGCTGACCTTTAACGCTGTAAAAACGTCTCGTTTCAGAATTACGTTCCCACGGTCTTCGAGAATTACACAGCCAGTTTTGAAATCGATAAACAGAGGATTGAGCTGAACATGTGGGACACGTCAGGTAAAAAAAAAAAAAACCTTTCGGGGTCTGGTTTCTCAAGTTTCAGGATGATTCCACATTGTGCGGTGAATGGTCTGTTTGTAAAAGCTGTACGGTAAAGTCCCGGCGCCACTGTGAACGGTAGAACCGGCGTCATTCAGAATGAAAATACTTGCGGGTGGATTGTGCATTGAAGGTGAACAGATATCAAAAGACACTGATGCAGATACAAAACGTGCTTATTTGCATCTTTGAAAAAAGAGTTTTTGTTGTTCACTCTCCCCTGCTTTATTTTCATGCCTTTCTTTCATCTCAATTGCATACATGCGTTTCGACTTTTACAGTCACCTCAAGGACTTTAGGTCGATGCTTTGCTTTCGGTAATCGGCAGTTGCTCTAAACGTCATTTTTTTGCGGAAAACCAGAGTGTCAGTCATGCAGTATCTCCCAGCTGCCTCTGCATTTCCCATTGCCTGCATGTGTGTGACTGGATGCTCTTTTGCTTGGTCCTGGGGCCAGGCCACTGCAAGGGGATCTGGGCTGGAATGACTAAATCATTTTCTGCGTAGCCTTGCGCAGTCCCCTGTTTCATTAACTCCATGACCTTTTTATATCGTAGAACTTCTGGCAGCAATGCCTTCACACCAATGTCTCCTAAAAAGTGGGTGCGTGGAAATTGCTTTATTATATGCAAGTATGCCACACTAAGGCAGCTTTGTGTTTTACTGTAAATAGCTGCATGCTGTATGCAAGCAGGACAGAGGGTAGTGGGACTCTGGGTAAATGTTTGCAGTACTGCCTTTCCTGAGATTAGATCTGAAGAGTCCACACAAGAAACGAACCACTGTGGAGCATGTTTTTTTTTCCCAGGGCTGACGGGTTTTGATATTGAGACAGAAGATCTGGTAATGCTATCTTGTCTCTTCTGACATTATCTCAGGGCTTTTTCTTCTAGGGCTGGAATCTGGAATTTGATTCGCGATTTGTGAGGATTTTGTGGAGGATTTCTTGTACATACAGCCATTCCCTTTGATGTTGCGTTTTATCAGCTTATTTTCAGATAGGTGTTAGGGGGGCTTTCTAGGAAATGGGACAGACCCTTTTCTGACCCTGAAAGCAAATCTGCCCAGCAGTGATAAGAAGTCAGAGCCAGTGATTAGCCTTTCAGTCTTCATCCACAATGAAAAGCTTCCCCTCAGAAAATGACATCATCCTGCCAGCCTTAAGCTGGACACGTCTGTGTGTGTGTGTGTGTGTGCGTGTGTGTGCGTGCGTGTGTGTGTGTGTGTGTGTGTGTGAGACAGGATGGTACTGATGTGTAAAGGAAAGTGATGAGTGACAATGAGAAAACGGAGCTCCGCTGTTCCCAGAGTGCCCTTGAGCCTGGATTGGATAGAGTCCCGGTGACATGGGTGCGCCCAGCTCCCCTGCTCCAATCAACTGGCAGCAGGTATGTCTGAGGTAGGATCACAGTCAGTCACAATCAGTCAGTCCCAGTGTTTGTGTAAGAGGAACAATGATGCACCGTTCAATGCAAATTACTCCCTCATCCCGAGATAGCAGTGTGGCGTGAGAAAATTCTACTCATCTGAGTCTGGAATTTTGTTCCACCCAAGGGATATCTCCTGAGAGACATCCACGCCAAGTCCAGTGGCTTTTTAAAACTCCGGTGTCGGACTTTGTTTACATTTGGAGATTTAATACCATGTTTTCCTCTTCATTTACAAAATGACACAGCACTTGACCAGTTCAACGACCTTCTTATTAAATCATACATACATGTGCCCATTGTATCATTGTAAAATTCTTTCCAGTGACATCATTGCTTGTACTGCACAGTATGATACCCTTCCATATTAAAACAAGTGCTGCCAAAACCACATGTCTTTTGGAACATTTCTCATGGAATCATATACCGGTACTGGAAAATAATACATAAGGCAATAGACACAAAAATAAAAAAGCATGGAAATGTTATGTCCCTGAGCAGCAGCTGTAATTGTTTTACGCAACCTGCTGCTAATTAGTTTTGCATTTGAAACATGACAAGTTACAAACAACAAGTTAAATGGTCACTGTTTTTCACCAGTTATGAAGTTTTCTTGTGTTTTTTATTTATTGTCCTCATACTGCACACTACTGCAAGTACAGATCTCAAACCTGTGTATGCAGCAATTCATCTAAAGGCTCTAACTGTTTCAGCTGATTTCTCTGTTATATTGCTTCACAGGCTACAGTAGCTCAGAGGTGAACTTTACAGATGGGGGGTTTTGAACCTTACTACACATGTGAACTAAGTTTGTGTTTAAGATTCAGGAAAATGACAATGATAATTGCTCATGTGTTGTTCATGTCAGCATGTTCCTCTGTGCATTTGTATAAGGGCCTTCATTTATTTCTATTATACATTATATCTGATTGCATCACATCTTACAATTTACATCTTCTAAAAATTTCTGTGTACAGTTATTGTAAGTGAATCACCTTGTCTCTCTCAGTCAGAAAATCTCCTAAAGAGTGACTGTGTACATAAATAATGACTCTGCATCATTAGCTATATCATTAGCTATATATATGACAAGCAGACAATAATTGTCTAATAATAAATACATAATAATGATCCAGTAATCAACCAATTACCTAATAACCTAATCATTTCCCTGTAGTGAAACAGGTAAGCAATGTACATATTCAAGCACTTATTCTTTAACTAGTATGCAAGCACACATTGCTAAATTACCAATGTTATTGCATTAAAGATTATGGCTTTGAAAAGAGTTAATGGCTGGGGTCAGGCAAAGGATGAGAGTGAGGATAGAGCTGATGCAAATATTAGGACTAGGGTCAAGAAAAAATATTAAATGTGATGGCTATTACAAGAACCTCGAGCTAATGTTTCACATTAGTAACTGTGAAATGAGATATAGTGGTTTCATAGAAAAGTGCAATTAATTGTGCACATAATGTTACCAAATCACTTACCACAAAGACCTGCAGTATGCTAATGATCACTTCCATCACCCAACTCACAAAAGCATTAGGAAACTGTAATTATGTTTATATGGCGAATATACACAAGAGCTCCCACCTCTATTATCATCATAATTACAAAACAAGACTAATTTGAGGATGCAAATCAAGTCCAGACAAATGAGTTGGATAGTAAGGACAAAGGTGTTCTTTAATGATGATGTGTCAGCACTAAGTGATAATCGCATCCAGGATGCGTATTTTCTGTTTTTAAAACATTTATTTATACCAATTTCTGGCATTGTGAATGTGTCGCCATTAGAATGTTAGAGCAAATTATGCGCACAGCAATTGAGGCAATAGCTCCCAAATTCTGTGCATATGTAATGGCTGCATTATCAAACACCCAATTAAAGTGTAAGTTGACCAATATAACAGTGAATATGTGCCTACATTTTTGGGATGAAGAATACAGTGTGCACTTCATGTACTGTTTGTTTTAGCTGTTTGTTTACTGCTGTTTTAGCCATTGGATATGCATTTACCTGAGCACGCTTCTAATGATGGTAGGGGCAGACATTAAAAGCATAGCTGAAGTGTTAACGCACACACCGACCATTTTATGGTTTATAAACCTGGATCACTGTATACTTATATATTCACATATACAACATTCAAATTTGCTTTCAGTATTGCCAGCAAACTCAGAGAGAGTGTGTGATTGAGTGTGAAAACTCTCCAGCATTTGTGCTGTGCAAGATGAAATGACAACAGTGAAATCTAAAATCTCCCATAGCTTGCCTACCTCTGCCTATATGATACATGATCATGATTTAATAATTAAATGAATTAAATAATAAATTAATGGTCAAACTGGATGAATTTCCTGATATCCTTATCATACTTTACATGATGTCCTATACCTGGCTTAACTTTTTACCTGTATTCTGCAGGGACCCCAGGAAAATGACTCCTATGCAAATGGTACATTTGTACCTATGAAAAAGTATGTAAGCATACAAGTGACTGTGTCTGTGTATCTATGTGAAATGCAACACTGGTGCACTGAATGTATGGCTGCATGTGGGTGCACCTGTGAGTGAGTTAAAGTGTCTGTGTGACAGGCTGTACCTCACATGTGCGTGTCAGCATCTGTCAGCGTGTGAGACAGAGAATGTAAGAATGTGCGCGTGAGCGTCATTGCTTTAACCTGGGCGTTTTCACCACCAGCGCGGTCTCTGGGGAGAACGTTACAGGCTGCGTCCTCTGCGTCTCTGATAGCTAATTAGTCAAGGCGGCCGCTGCAAGCAGGGCGCTGAAATGACCGGGGGATGGGGGACCCCGTGTAGGAGAGGCCAGGGGTGCAGCGCTGGGAGAGCCAGCTGCGCTGACAGGGAGATGCTGCAATTAACGACACTGTCACTCCCTCCTGTTCAGAGACTGTCAGGCTGAATAACTCAGCTATGTGGCTATGTTTCTCTCTCTCTCTCTCTCTCTCTCTCTCTCTCTCTCTCTCACACGCATTTCTCACACATACACATTGACACACGTGACTGACTCCTTGAACATTATACTGATTTACCTCTCATGGATTCTTTTTTTTCCATTTTACTCCCAGGAAGGCCTGTGATTACAATGTAAAATGTATGCTTCTGGCTACTTCCAAATGATCTCTTATTCGTTTGTATCTAACATATTCTGGACTTCTCTTCCTGTCCACTCTCTTTTTTTCCATGTCATCCATATCTTGAAGTAGCATAAGTTATATAAACACGTGATGTTTGTGCATCATACAATATACTGAAACACACACAGAGAGCTAAGTTTAGAAGTGCACAAGAAAGCCTTGCAGAAGCATGCCTTTGCATATAAGTGATCTTTTGTGTCACAGCCACTGTGCAGTGCTCTACATTTCAGGCATCTGGTGATGTTCACATGACATCCCTGTCGACCCCCCTAAAATAAAAAACAAACACAGAAAGAACTGTTTATCTAAGCAGGGCCGCTTCCATTTACCTGTGCCGTCTGATTGCACCCCTGATTAAGTTTAGTCTGCAGAGTAATTTCAGCAGTTGGAGAGATCCACAAATCACAGGCCCATGAATCGAGAGAGATCCAATAACCTTGGCTTTTTTTCCCTTACTCCGTTGATATATTACATGGTCTCCATCATGAATTATCCCAAGTCGTTTTCTTGTAATAGGAATGCAGATACAGGCATGTGAGTGTGCACTGTAAAGTCCTTCTTCTGCTCCAGACTTCTGTATGAATTACAGGCAGCTTGCACAGCCTAATATGGACAGCATGATGATGAATCTCAGGGGGAAGATACTGAAAGATAAGCACAGGATGGGAAGGGGCGAGGTTTCATTTTCATGACACGGGAGCATTTTGGAAGGCATTCATGCTGGCTATTACAACAGCTACACAAACAGGAATACATGGATTTTGAAAGCACATGGAAAGATGCTCCCCAAATGTCAAGCACACCCAGCCAGTCAAGAAGTGTGTGAGTTTCTGGATTCAGCTTTGTGTACAAGAGGGCTTATTGGGCTCACTAGCAAGGCTGAACAACCACTACAGTGGCACTGTCTTTGAGTGACATGGCAGTGAGATGAGAGAGAGAGAGAGAGCTGTTCTTCTGAAGAGAGAGCAGGTCTTCTGAAGATATTACAATCAGTAGGGGAAAGCAGCTGCCCTGACCTGGTGACCCAATGATAATGCTTCAGCTGAGAATGGGGAGGGGGGTGAGGAGGGTGAAAGGGTGTGGGCCTGAGGGCAGTGCACACAGAAGCTGGGTCACCCAGCAGCTGGGGACATTATCCCAGCTGAGGCAGGGGATAAAGGTGGTGGCAGAGCGCACTGGTGATAATGTATTCAGGGACGAAGGGAGATCAGGTTTCACTAGAGCAGTGAAGGGAGGAAAAGAGAGGAGGGCACCTGCTTGTTCTGCTACACTCTGGTCCCTTTTCACTGCTGGTCCCATAATGGAGAGCCCATGCATCAGGCTGGGATGGAACCTCCCTGCTGGGGTTAGACTATGACACTGAGAGGGACAGAATCGTGGGCAGAATAAGAGACCTGCTTGGTTCCTGCCATTACTGCAGCTTAGCTGGCTGTTAGCCTGTGGCCTTGCAGACAGCCATGTGTGTCAATTTGGAGGGCTATATTGAGTTTTGCTCTCTGTATCTAAATGCAGCTAGTGGGTTTTTGTGAGGACAATGTGGTATTTTTCCACTGAAAATAAACATGCCAACCGAGGACCAAAAGGGAACAAAGTGATGTATTGGACAGCCTGGTTTTGATCACATTTTATTCACTAACACGTAGGTATATAAAGTATAAAAGAGATCAAATAAAAGTATTTAAACGCCTACAATGCTGACGGTTCAATATAGTATAGAGCTATACAATACAGTCACATGTCCTTGTAATACGTAAACTAAGACATTGTTATAAGACAAACTAAGGCAGTTATAAAATAAGTAATAATGCAAGGTTTTCAAAGAATGTGGCCCCCTTCAATCAAACTGCAGCTCTGGACATCCTTCAATCAAATTGAACCACTGCCCCTGCTTGCAGACTCCAGTTCACTAAACAGTGATGAAGCAAAACCAGGCCTTTTCTGCCTAATCCCTATTATCTTACTCAATGGTAGAGACGAAACTGTTGCTCCCAGTCATAACGCACACAGAATTCTGGGACGCGTAGCTCTTTTACCTGTCCCTGGGCAGCTTCCTGCTGAGCACAGATCTGTCACCTGCTTTGATCTCAACGTTCAAACCCTCATGTGACTGCAAGCTGCGCTCAAATAAATTCGGTTCTCGAACAGTAGGAGGGAAGTGACCTGGAAATGGCAAACCCATCTCACTCCACACCACAGAGTGCAACCTAACACATTTTTGTTCTCACTGCCCCCATCAAGAAGGCATCAGTTTATTTATAAAGGGGATCAAATGCACTTTGTTTCCAGCTGAAGGCATTCTTATATACACTCAGTAAGTGGTGTCTCTCTGTATTACTCACCTACCTCTTGAGGCCTTCAGTGAACCATAGGGTTCCTAGGAAGGATGATAAAAGGCTGATATAGCCAAAGCCACACCATCTAGGTGGTACCTGGAAGGAGCATGTACTGTATCTGCTCTGTCTGGGTCTATGATCTGTCCTCAGCCATATTCAGTCATGTTAAGGCTTGAACTGCGCCTTACTCTTCCCAATCCATGCTGATCAGTTCACAATGAGCTACCTGACCTCTTAACCACAATCCTATCCTAAAATCCTACCCATATTTGCAACTTCCTGAGCTGGGAGGGAAATTTCTTAGGCTTTTAAAGGTGAAAAATGCATTTCATAAAAATCTGTAAGAAACACCACTAATAATGAAGTGTGGAGGTTTGGCATCTTAAAGGATGTTTCAATCCATAGTACATGAATGATGGGGATCTACCCTCCACTCCTCCCCTCAACAGAGTCCTAAAAATCCACAGTCACTCAAGGGCAAACAGAAGATTACAGTTGGTTGTACCATAGGCTTTGTCTTCTTTGTTAGACAGTAGTTGACAGTGAAAGCAGTGACGAGATATGCTGCCACATCAGAAATGCTGGACCTGCCCTATGTGGATGTGATCTTATAAGCTCCTCTTCCAATGAATTTGAATGAGTTCCCAGCCTATAACTTCCTCCTTCCTTTCTTATTTTGAGCGGTAAGACCTGCATCAGAAGTGTAAATACAAATGGTATGCCATGAGCTCTGATTGGGATCTTTCACACTTTGACTTGGAACTCACAGGCAGTGCCCACAATTAATTTGCAAGCACACACTATATTATAAAACAATGTCAGTCTAGTTCTCTGTGCCTAGGGGGCAGTCTTATTCGATTTGGGTTAGGGTGGGGGGTGTTTTGTTTGATTTGATCTATTTGATACTATGTCCCTGCAATTTCCAGACATGAGTAGAAACTTTTAAACAATTGGCTTCACTGCAAATTGTTTGTCATCTGAAGGGGATCAGAGGACAGAAGAGCATCCTCTTTCTCTCAGTAGAGTCTCCAGTGTGGCCAAGATCACACACGTCCAATGTTGTTGCCGGCCCCCTCAATTTGCGCACACTGATTGCCAGACTGTCAAAAAATGCAATTTCACTTTGAACGTTTTTAACTTAGAATACTATTACAGAATTCAGGCGAGACCAGTCCCCTTGCTTTTTGATCTGGGCAAAACAAATTGAGAGACAGGAAAACAAAACCGGGGGAAATGATTTCATGTGCGGTGCTTTAAATATAAAAGGGATTTCGCACACAGTGTTTTACATTTTAAAAGAAAAAAGGAATGAATATGATCGCTGAATGTTTTCCCTGTTGAGCTCTTTAGAGCAGAATCCATTACTGTATGGTAATCACATCACGCTGATCTCAGAATTACTTTGACCACTTCCTCTGAAGCCAGTTTCTTTGTCTGTTATACACAGTGTGCATGCATTGTGTTTATATTGAATGCTTCAGATGAGCTGGAGGTTTGTAACATGGGCTGTGAAGCTCTTAGAGTAGCCTTATTTTCCTGCCTGGCTTCAGCTGCAATTCACTGTTGCCAACAGGGTTTACAGTTCAGACCCAGCAGAGTCATTCTGGATCATTTCCTTACCTGCTACTCAATATGGTCATACTTGGCTGAAAAGAAGCAATTTTTTGTTTGTTTTTTGTTGACTGAGGAGTCAGGAAGCTTTCATTTGCACTTGATTCATAAAAGAACAGTTTGGAAAAGAAATATCTGTGTATTTTGTATTATTCTACTTCTGTGAGAAAGCGTTACAAAAAAGAGGGAAAGTATTGATTTTGCAGTATTAATTACTCACTGGATAACTTCTGTTTACAGAGTCATAGTGCAGTGAATGCAATTGGACTGACTACTGGAGAATGCAATTCCCCCTAAATAAAAGCTCAAATAATAGCTGCATATTCCTCATACAGTCAGGCATGGATAGACACCTCAGAAATACAATGAAAACCTCATGCAAGGTCGATCAGACAAACAATTTTTAACCACAACACAAGTATGTAACCATATGGTATACATTTCCTGGAGAGGGTATATGAACTGTGTGCAATACACTATACCCATCAGAATTCAGAGAATAGCCATTTTTAAATTTGTGTCATTCAAATGCATGTATTCATTAATACGTTCATCTATGTTTACAATGGTTCCTACGGATACATCGCTGAGTGAGAATATCTACACATTGACATTCATGTGAGTGAGGGCTGGGGCCACATGCATGTCCCCCTGTCAGACCTAAAATGATTGACAGTTACTGTGAGATGGTATGACAGTGATCCCAGCATCTGCAAACACATATTTACCTCCTCACCAGTAGTTCTGCAGGACCAATAGATGAATCACCCACACGGAGGAATACAGTTTCTGTTCTGGCCCTCCCTTTTTTTAAATGCGAGTTCACCAAAATACATTGTGCAAGCCTTGCCTCATATTAGCTTGGCTTCCATGTACACCTTCTCAGCATCAGATTGAAGCAGCACAGTAGTGGTTATTGCATTTCTGGCCATCACACCTCCAGACCTCATCCTGTTGTGACACTGGAGTATTCTCTGTGAGGCACTTGAATGATTCAGAGCACAACTATGGACAGTAACTTTTGCCAGCATACACAAGAGAAAGCAATTAACACACAGGAGCCTAACCACTTGTAATAAGCTGAACATCCAAGTGTGTGAAAGAGAAAAGGGGCAAAGACAGAAAGAGAGGAAGGGGCTTAGGGTGAGCATCAGAGGTAGAGAGACAGGGAGGAAGAGAGAGCGTCAGAACGAGGGAGAGTGGGAAAGGGAAAGAGTGACCATGATAGACAGAGAAGGATAGAGGGAGAGGGAATGCAGTGTGATAAAAAGCAAGTAAAAGACATGAGTCAGAAGCTCAGATGGAGTCACAGCATGGTGCAGAGAGGGATAGACCTCACAATAAAAGGCTGAAATTCAATATGGAGGCACCTCTGTAGCCCTTCCCTGACTGCTGTCTCTTTGGAGCCTTGGTGGCCCTGGTACTGCACTTGCCATTGGACTGGCGTTCATTCTTATAGTACAAACCCAGATGAATGTCTGTTTTGACCACTGTAACACCTGAAACATAAATTTTTCATCACAAAACATAGTTTCAATACAAGTTTACTATACTTGTGTTGCGGCATTTACTTTCTCAAGAACCCATCGAAGAAAGCCTGGAAAGTTTGCCTCTTTTCTACAACAGTTATTTCAAGGACATTCTCCCCCTGAGAATTCAGTGCACAGAACAGTAATCCCAGCAGTGTACCACCACTGCCAAACTCACTACTGCCCTGGAACCCAGCCTCCAGTGAAAGCTTTGGACACTGGGAATAAGAGTACTAATCCAAATCCTTCTCTCACCTCCTCTTTGTCACCTCGTCCCCCATTAATGCAGCAGAAATGTTCTTGATCCACAGACCCCCTTTTCCCTCATTCCTCGCCTCCATCCTCTCCTATTCAGGACCACACAAAGGGTCCCTTTGGTCCCTCTGGGTTGCTATGATACAGCTGGCGCAACTCGAAATGTTCCGCTGCTTCTTTGAGAGGGAGAACCATCATGGTGTGTGAAATAAAAACCAAAGAACTGAAAACAGATTAATATACATTTCACAGGAGAGGGGCGACGGAGCTGCTCACTTGATTCAATTAGCATGTTTATCTCTGTGAATTCCCTGGCCCGTCCCCACTTTCACAGGAAGCCCTCGTTAGGAGGCAAAGGGTGAGAACACTCCGTTTCCTTCTGTTTGCTTGTTACTTTGAAAAATCAGTTTCATTTCACAATGTAACCCAATGAAAAGGATGAAACCAGATTGCAGACCTCTCCCCTTATATTCAAAATCTAGCGGTAAAATGATGCAACATCATATCTTTGATGTGGAAAAGCAGGCAGAACCAACTGCCAGACATGAGATATTCTAGGACCTTTGGGCCTGTGTCATTATCCATTTTAGCCAAGAAGAGAATGTACTGATATTTATGGACCATATTCCATGATTAAATAAACCCCTCTGTCTTGACTTCTTACTGGATAGGACCACAGTCCAGTAACTTTGGAAATACGCTGAAGAGGCCTCTGTGTTTGTGTGTCACTTTGATTGTGTCACATGCGGTTGTCACAAGAACCTGTTAGATGAATAGGTAGGCTTGTCTTGATTGTGTGCAGGAGTGGTTCGTGCCAAGCTAAGGACAGAAGTGACTCTTGTCATCTTAATGATCAGCGCTGCAGTGCTGCAGCTATCACACAAGGGCACTGGCTCTCCATTATGGGTCTGCGCTCATTGTCAACAATGCTCCTGACAACCTTCAAGCATAAGAAACACTTTCTTGCCTTTAATGTATATTCGCTAGAATCATCATGACAAATATTTATCGGTCATCTCCACAGTGGCAGAGTACATATCGGGGGTGTTCAGATTTCTTTGGCGTCCAAAGGATACTCAATCAGAAATAGCCATTAGGTCTCTGGGGCGGCAGTGTAGCATAGTGCTTAAGGAACAGGACTTGCAACTAAAAGGTTGCCAGTTCGATTCCCTGCTGGGGACTGTTAAGTACCTTGCCCAAGGGTACACTGCTGTTGTACCCTTGGGCAAGGTACTTAACCCCAAATTGCCTCTGTAAATATCCAGCTGTACAAATGAATAACATTCTATCTGATGTAAGTCACTCTGGATAAGAACGTCTGCTAAATGCCAATAATGTAATGTAAATGTAATGTCTCAGATGTTAAGATAAGTCACCAGTCAGCTGTAAAAATAGTAAAAATTTAGCTCTCAGTAAAAATACCTTTTATACAGGGCAGGACATTACATTACTTTATTTATTTGCTTAACAAGTGGGCCTATCCAGGGTGAGTCATAGAAAAAATACTTTATGATGGTATACTCAGGGCATAACAGTAATGCCCCACCTGGGATTTTATTCTGCAACCTTCTGATTAGATTCCTTAACAACTGTATCTTCCCAAACCATTAAGCTCAAGATAAAGCACTGTGGCATAACCCAAGCGAAGAGGGGGTACTGGCCAACGAAATGTCTTAATTAGCATGTATCTCAGTGACAGATGCCTACAAAATTCCCAGGAGCTGTAATGATTTGAGACCGCTGGCTCTGGGTTTTGAAAATTTGGTGCTCTGTGAAGCGCTACGAAGTACTTTAAAATGTCATGACATTACCTTAGCTCCGTAGCCTGAAAAAAACACCCTCCCTCTGTCTTGAGTTGCAAGAGGCTAACTATTGGCTGACCTAAGAGAGTAATGTCATGTTGACTTTAATTTCATTGTATAAAGTATTTTATGCATGTCCCCGGCGTTAAAGCTGGGTCTCTGATCAGGCTGGTCCTTCTCCTGGCTGGCTTGCCAGACTTGGGTTGCTGGTGACAAAAAAAATGCTGTAGGCCGAGCTCTGTTCTCTCAATCCATCTCCCCGTCCCTGACGAGAATTCAATTGACCTTTTGTTCTACATGGCACATGCCGCAGATCTGCTTGTAATGGAAGCTGCGTCAGGAGAGGACACTAACCTACTTTATTTGATCTGTTCTGGCCTGCTCCTCCATTACTTTCCTTCTTGTTTCTTAAACCCATAAAGCACCGGCTTTTGCTGTGTACCTTTTTTAAAGAGAGGCAGTTTCGGAGGCGTTTTAGTAGAAAGTTGTGAAACATTTTCCAAGTCCTATACTCTGTCCCTAATGGGTGAAAGCATTATTTTATCTCTGCATGGGTTGTTTTACACACAGTAAAATCTTCAGCGTTCAGGAGAAGCAGCAGAGGCGATTACACTTCCACCTTCAAATTCTATGGTGTAGTGAACATCAAACCGCAGCTTTCTGCAGATGGGAAAACAGAAGACAATTTTGATTCAAAAGGTGTTTTTACGTTTGGAATCTGTGCTACACATATTGAGTGGGAAATGCTCCCCTAAATTGTGTGCATGATATTAACAGTCCCTTACCCTGCTTGTTCACAGATGGAAGTTGAGAGTGGGTAAAGCTCAGAGCCCTTAGCCTTTATGGGTATGTTACTCTAATCATCTGTGTCCATTATCAGAAAGTATACAGCTGGCAAGGAATTGGCACCCATGATACAAAAGCCCTGGTAGGGTTATCGAGTGGGGGCAGGTCTTATGTGATTACAATGTCATGGGGGTAGCATAGAAACTGCATCACACATCATACCAGCCACATTCAAATCTAATAGCTGCTCTGTTTGAAGAATACAAGGTGGGAATTCACACCTTAGAGTTAACTTGATAATCCAAAGAGAACTGCTGATTTTCGTCTCTCAACGCAAACGTGGTCCCTCCGGTCTCTGACAACTTGTGTTGAGATTGGCGTACTGTCCTCTGCGCGCTCCATATTTCTCGTCTATCAACTCGTTAAGACTCCCGAAGTCTGTTTTTCCACATTCTTCTCATTCCCCTGACAGTTTTGCGACTTGTTTTCTTGTCTGCTGTGTCTTCCGCTGAAACAACTGTCTGTATGCCTTCACCTTACATCCCTGCGATCCCCTACTCTTTTCACCCTCCCTCCCTGTCCTCCCTCGCGTCGGTTTTAATTCTCTTCTTTTCTCAGCAGAGTCTCACCCCGTCTCATAAGTCATTCAGTTTCTCTGCCTCTCCCTCCCTTCCTTCCTCCAGAGCTGCCGCTGTGTGATACATATTAAAGAGGACCTTAGGCAGTCACGGGCATCATGTGTAACCAATTAGAAACATTCCCCTAAAGAGCGGGGAGAGGCATCCGAGCGCCAGGGTGCCAAGCCTAATAGGGAAAACAGAGGCTGGGGATGGGCAGGGCTGGTGGGCTGGTGGGGAACCCATGACGGAGCTTGCACACCACTCATGGGGGATGATCTCCTGGTGGCCATTGGCTTCACCCTCTGTCTTATCTTCGCTGTGGTGCTGTGTTGTACAACTGTCACTCCACAGGGCAAAACATTTTACTTTGATCTGTTGATAAGGTGGTGGGCTAGAAAGCACTAATTTCTCCACCTGGTATCACTGTATCAGACAGGAAAGTGATTTTAAAGGGTTTTTCCCACATTTTTAAATGCCCATTATTGCTCTGGTCATTTTGCATGCATTTTTAATAGATGTAGATTGTGCCTATATTCCATCTATAAGCCTAATTTTTATTCAGAATCTTTCAGTCTTTGGATCTTTTAGTGGTGTAGTTAAATATTTCATGCAAATGAATGAAAATAAGAAGAGTATGCATTACTGTATGACTAAAGGAAGTGAAAACTGAAACACACACTGTCACCACAGAAACTCCTCTATTACAGTGAGCTGGAATGGGTCTGCTGTAGTATTGTCCAGTCACAGGGTCAGAAAAGCAGCAGCTTGAATGGGAGTGATTTGCCATTGTTCCAGGCTCATTTCACTGCTTTCACAGCAGCTCTTACACAGGTTTCTGAGAACAGGGCGAGCACCCGGCACCATCAGCTGTCCTGGGACAATGGGGCACCCTCCCACACACCAACCCCATGTTTCCCAACAGGCAGACACGGGCACTTTTTAGGAAGAAGGCGTGAAAGGAGAGCACACTGATTAGGCACTTCCCATCTACCGTCAAATCACAAATGTAAAATAACAGCTTAGCAGCTTATTTGCTTTAAGGATACAGCTATAAGTTGTGATGGCTCTTGGTAGTTCTGGGTATATACAAATGCATTTGGGAGACATTTTTACAGAGAATGCAGAAAAAGAAAATCAAAATGTTTCATGCATATGGAGATTTTCAGAAATATGAAATCAATATGACGGCTCGACCATTCAAGTGTTGAGGGATGTCAGTTCAGCTCCTGAGTGCAGGCTGATTCCTACAGCTGAGACTTCGGTTCATGTCTGGGGTGTGTAATTCACTGACAATAACCAAGAGTCTGTAGCAGCAGAACACAACTGGCTTTGTTCCGCAGCGGTAGGATGAGTTTTTTTGGCTAGGGTCCCCTTGTCCTGCTGCTTTGGCACCCTCTTGCATCTTGTGAGGTGCCTGATCTAACTGAGTGTTTGAAATTTTGTTGTTGTGGAGTTGTTAGGGAATCAAGGGCAGGCTTTGTCGGAGTTTGTTGGGAAAAACAGCTGGGAAGGCACAACTCCCATATTTTGCCTCACCACAACTAAGGGCAACTGAGCACATTTAGTCGGCCCAGACGTCAGAGCCGATAAACACAGACAAGCAAGGCACGCCACCCTAACATCAGCATATGTCCTGGTTTATTGGGAGACAATGGGTTCGTGTTTACTCAGCTGAAGACAAAACCGGAGACCTAGCTTGGCTGCTACTGTTTGACTCTACATCTGGTTTGACTGTTTTTGCCTTTTCGTTTCAGTTTGAACTACCCCATTGCTGCATAAACATCCTTAACTGCTGAGAGTGCCTTTTAAGGGGGGATCACTTGTCCCCCCATTCAAATCAACTTAGATGCAATCCACTCAGCATGTGAAATTCCTTAATGAGACAAATCACGCAAACAGGGAACACAGGATTTCGTCTTACACAACTGACGCTGTGGCACGCGTGTCTTCTTCCTCCCAGGCCGCCGGGACGGGTTCACTTCAGGCTGCGACGGTAACAGGAGCCCGCGAGGAACGCAGCTGCTGCAGCTGGCGAGAGCGGCTTCCGAGACTCAGACAGATCCATCAGAGCCCAGACTTTCATGAGTCTCCTAATGAAAGCGGCATGGGCGCGAGGGAGGAGACCGGGGATGGCTGTGTGTACACACCAACACCGCGGCGCTCCGTAAACTAGTTTCGGCAGGATAATGAAAGCGAGAAGGGGAAATGTTGATGGCAGGCTTATTGCTAGTCGGGCAGCGAGGCCCCCGCGCCGTATGAATCATCCTCATTTGCTACGTGACAATCGGTCCGGGGGAAGAGGAGCGGGAGAGCGCCGAGGGAGAGCGGCGCGACCTTTTGTTTGACCTTTCTCCCGGCACATCGCCTTCGTTTTCATCACGCGTACAGTCCTGATGCGTGGGACAGCGTCTGTGTCTCTCGCCACGGATCTCCGATAAAACCAGGCTGTGATTCTACGTGTGCGAGAGCTGGTGCGCATCTGGAGAAGTCATGCACGTGCACCGGCACATTAGTTTACGTCAGCGTGTGTTCCTACTCTAAGTGTGTGCACGCTAATTAGCTTGTGGGTATTTACTGAAGTGAGGTGTGAGGGTACACTTGCCTATTTTTGTGCACATCTGTGCTTGCCCGTTTTGGTGTGCATCTTTTTGCATTAATGTGCATCGGCCTCACTTCAGTTGAGTTGAATCCGTGCTGTCAAGTGTGGGTTTGGGAATTTTAAGCTAAACTCCACTGAAAAATTCTACATGTTTTATGACTTGAATTTACCTTATAGTAAATGGATTTTTTTGAGATACCAGTCTAATACTTCCAAAATATCTAGATATATTGTGTGCTAAATGATGTACGCAAATGACCAGTCATTAATGTGGACTGAGCCAGTTCCAGGCAGAAGTCCCCAAATGTGTCCATTCTGGTGGCATTGAATGGTAATAAGCTTTTCATGCAAAATTAGTCCCTTACAATACTCGAGTTCAGTGTCCCTGAGAATATGTAGTAATTTTCAATTTTCTTTTTTTTTTTTTCTTCAAAAACAAACAGGTCAGTGTGAGTTGGACTCACTTACCACATTGCAGAATTCCAGAATTGTCAGATAGATAAAGTGGAAAAGGGATTGGTGTCTGTAGACCAGCAACTTCTAAACCTGAAGCAAAAATATCCTAACAACTGTAGTGACGTAAATGTAGAATTATGCAACTGGAACTGATATAGAGCTGTGGAATTGTTTGGAACCTGAACCGGAGGAATTTGTCTGTGCACAGAATTCAATTGGACCTGACCTTGTGGCACTGACCCCAGCCCTGGTGTGTGATGGCAAAGACCAGCTTTGTGACCTCTCATTCTGTCCCTGCTTGGGGCTTTTGTTGCGAAGAATTCAGTGGTGACAATGGAACCCAGTGCCATGTGACAGTGACATGGCAGGCACGCTCAGTCCTTTTCGGGAATGTGCCCCATGCGCACCCTGCCCTGCCCCCCGACCCCCCTGCCCTCCTCCCCCTCCCCCTACCCCCATCACCCTAAAGACCGCAGGAAGATATCAGTAAAGTCCTTTGAATCAGTGTATGTACAGAGCATAAAAGAGCAGTCAGCTCAGAATCAGATCGCTGCCTTCAGATCTACCCGAGACGTGCAAATCCAAACCGTCAGTGTGAAAGAAGGCAGCCTGTTTGATTGTGATTGGTCTGTCCGCAGGGTCCTCGTACTACGACAACGTGCGGCCGCTGGCCTACCCCGACTCAGACGCCGTGCTCATCTGCTTCGACATCAGCCGCCCAGAGACCCTGGACAGTGTGCTCAAGAAGGTCAGACTCACCTACACACCCAATATGTGTCCAGCTCTCTCAAAATTCACGTCAACACTGATACATACTGTCACTACTTTACAATGAAACATCCCCCCACATATTTATTGCTACCAATGCTACCAATGCACACACTCACAATGTATTAAGATAATAAGATAATAAGGTAATAAGGTAATAAGGTAATAATAATTAAGGTAATAAGATACCTAAATATTGACTGACTTAATGCCTGTCCATGTGAAGATTTATAATGAGATAATGGATGGATGAGAAGTTGGATATGTCTTTAAAAGGTATTATTAGCCCTTTCTCCCCAATACACACAGGTGCTTTACATACAACACGTTTCTCCACTCACTCACAAAGAAAACCTAGCGGAATCAGAGGCTCCCCTCTATTTGCTGGTACTTGAAAACATAGGCAGTGATGTCAGCAGGTTGTGTGAGGTGACAGCACTACCCACTGTGCCACTGTGCAGTCCTGTGGTACACAAATACATGTGAATAAATAGGCCTGCGGGTGCTTTGAATGTGTGAATATGTACACAGGCGATTTCCGGAATTTTAATTGATCTGACACACTGTGACGCGGGCTTGAAGGGTGTGCCTCAGAAATCAGGACAAGTCCTGACCCGTCCTTTTGCAGAGTCCTCTGGGAATCACAAGTAAGCCCAGCAATACTTGACCATGCAACCTATCAGACATGGGTACAACTTGTGCACACTACAGAGGGAGTGAAAAGGTCACTTTTCATAACAGGCAGTGTAATTTACGTTGATTATTCTGAAAGCTGCTATCAGGCATGCTTTACTGTGGTGCGCTGATGCCAGGATTGACATGATGCAGTGAGGCTCTGGGAGTGGAGTTTTGATGCTGAGCGCAGGAGCTTTGGCTCGTGAGGCTGGGCAAGTTCGGGAGGGGACGCCGCTTCCACGCAGAGTGGTGATGTGTAGCGCAGGGCAACTCCCGCTGTGCGTCCTAACACCAGTGCGGTCAGTCCATGCGTGTGCAGGCGTGTTAGTCTCTCTGTCTGTGTGTTTGCAGTTTGAACACACCTGTCTGCCTGTTTGTTTGTTCATCTTTGGCAGTTTGGGACAACAGTGTGGTGTAGTGGTAAGGAGATTGGCTGGTAACCAAAAGGTTGGTGGTTTGATTCCCAGCTGGGCGCCGCTGTTGTACCCTTAGGCAAGGTACTTAACCCACAATTTCCTCCCTAATATCCAGCTGTGTAAATGGATAAAATTGTAGCCTACTGTATGTAAGTTGCTTTGGATAAGAGCGCCTGCTAAATGACAATAATGTAATGTAATGAAACATACAGCTTGTTCCCAAGTCTGACTGCATCTGGCTCTGTATGGGCAGCCCTGTCTTGCGGCCATGTGTCCCTCTCCAGTGTGCGGCTCCGCTTCTGAAGTTTTTACTGCATTCCCTCTGTGGGACTGGTGACGCGTTTAGTGGTCAGTGGGGGCCTTTTGATGCTGTTCTCATGCTTTGTACATCTGACTGTGGCCCACCCTGTCATCTGCCGGTATTGCTTTGTCGTACCAAGAAGGAAAAAAAATCTGGCCTTTTTGTTTCCAGAAAAATCATCAGTTCGAGCTCCAAGGTGAGGGGTGCCTTGACCTTTGACTCGAGGCTGACGCCTGATAATCTCTCGGCAATGCAGGCCACAGAAATCTGCAGTTACACAATTGGTACTCCAAATCAGGCCCTTGACCCCCGTGACCCTGCCTGCCACAGTGGTCAACAGCTGACTGCCGGGATGGGGTCCCCCAGTGGAGAGAGCTGAAGGGTTTGGGGGCTCTGAGGGGTTCAGCCTGCTGTCTGCGTGATGAATTCCTGCACATTTTCAAATTCTTCAGAGATAAATGTTTGGTCACATATATTTAAGGTAAGGATTTTGATGAGATATATCAAAAAGAAAGAAAAAAACAATTACTGAGACATTCCTTTGCTTTTTTTTTACAATTATTACAAGTATTATTATTAGTAGTAGTAGTAGTAATAGTAGTGGTATTCATAAAATGTCATGAATGACACATCAGTGACTGTTTGATATGGTTTGTTCATGTGATAGCATGTTATAGGTTGTATTTAAATGATGAAACCACATTCCTCCCCCTTTATGTAACTCTTTTGGAATCACCAATTAGATATTAAGTTCATTTAACTAGGAAAACCTCTAAACTTGCGCAGGAGCACTGAAGCAAGACGAATGCAATCCTCTGATACACTTGCACACAGCCAACAGCTATTTTTCATACTGCAAGTCCAAGAGTGCATTATAATTAAGCGGGACTGACTGGAAGGTAGGTGCTACTCCACTGGTGTCATGCGAATGGCTTGCGAGGCACCTCACCAGTCGCAGAGTGCTGAAAGTGGTGTGATGAGGGGACCCTGGCCAACCTACCGATTCCTAGCCCCTGCGGAACTAAACTAATTTGATCTGCTGCTGTGGGCTCCTGGTCACTGTTTGCAGATGAATGACATGGCTGATTTCGAACCAGAGAAACTCTTAAAGCTGTACTACTTACATTCAAAGCGGGAAAACATAGCTCTTGAATCATTAAGTCGAGCAGCTTTTTTCCTCCCCACAGGGAGAGGAATAAAGGTTTAAATCAGAGTGGCACTGTCTTGTTCCAGTGAGGTCTGCAAGTAGATGTGTTCACAATAACTGTGCAGTGACTGTGTTCCATCTGTCTTCCTGCCCATCTTTCTACCTATGTCTCTGTCTGTCATCCTTCCAGTGGCAGGGGGAGACCCAAGAATTCTGCCCAAATGCCAAGGTGGTGCTGGTGGGCTGCAAACTGGACATGCGGACAGACGTGAACACACTGAGGGAGCTGTCCAAACAGAGACTAATCCCTGTCACTCACGAGCAGGTGAGGCAGAGAGGGGGTCTGTCACAGGAAATCTGAGACATGGGGATGCTGAAGTGTGCACAAGAGGACATGATTATAGCATTGATTTATACATTGACACTTACTACGTTACTGACATTTTGATTATTACAAGCATGTTGCTTCTAGATCCTGATTATGGTATTGGATATTGTAGCACTATGCAATGCGCTGAGACTTTTGCTGAAATCTGGACATGATTTCAGAGTCACCCCAGAAAAGAACAAATCAATAAGTGTAAAATGTTTGCACATAACCATTTAAAAATTGGTGTAATTTAATAATAATTTGTTAAATATACATGCATTAATTTCACATTATCTGGTGGTGAATGTCTTGTGCGTACTAAGATTTGTTGCATGAATATACATTAAAGATTTGGGTCAAGTTTGGTTATTCATTATGAGTGTTGGTGTGGACATATTTATATAGTCAACATGCCACATTAAGGTGTTGTGTATAAATGCTTTCAAAAAGTATTCATTTTCAATCTTTATTTTAAAGCATAGCTGTTTACCAAAACCTTATCAAACCAGATCATGTCCCTAATCTAGAGGGAGAACACCTGTTCCCTCACTCCATGCAAATTAATCAGGCTTTTGGATGTTCATTTTGTGTCCTGTCTGACACTGATTATTAGGTAATGTATTAAGTCAAGCAGTAAAGAAATTTTTATTGCCCTCACAAAAGCTTGAACAAAAGGAGTTTTTAAAACCAGTTGGCAAAAGGACAGTTTCATATAACTACTTCAGCTCATTTTGCCCTTATTTCAAGGCACAATTTTGAGGCTATTGATTCTGCAGTTACTGCAGATCACTGGGTAAGCTGTTTTGTCCTATGTGTTGCAACTGACAGCAAATGGACATAATCAAATGGAAGCTAATTGTTTTCGGCTGAGCTTAAATTGAATTCTCATTCAATTAGGAATTCACAAGCATGAATCTACAGTAAACTCTCTGAATGATCCTCAATCAGTCTGAAGTGAGCATAAATAGCTTGGACCGTCCCATTTCTTTTCCTCTCCCACAGACAGGCCTTCTTCTTGTCTAGCCCAAGCGCATGTGTGCCAAACACGAGGCCTCTGTCCTGGGACGGCACAGTAGATCAACTTGCATTTATCAAACTTTCAAGTACACAAATCTCACCCTAAAATGATTGTGCCAACATTTCCACGTAAAAGTGACACACCAAACCTGAACGTGTCAAGAAAATATTTTCACCTCTGCCCCATGAAAAATGACAGGGGTCTCATTAATCATACTTGAATATGCACAATTGCATTCTAAACTGCATTTACACATTTTCATGTGAGGTGAAAAGTACATTTGGTTGCACAAAGTGTTAAGTCAGTTTTGTTCCCCTGCATAAGTTTAGTATCATTTCTGCAAATATTTCATAAACGAGGCCAGAGGAGAAGATTATGGGATGTAAAAAGCCATGCATCACTGACTGTACTGTGACAATAATTATATATAATACACACACACATACACACAGATAGAGAGTTATATGTCAATACAGAGTTACAGAGTTAGATGTCAAGTTCTTTTCTTTGCACCTTCTTTATCATTGCCGTGCTGTTAGTCATTTTTCTTTTAGGAGCCTTTCAGCTCAAGCTTTATCAGATTGTCACAACATGCAATTACTCTCCCAATCTAATCAGTACCATCGCCCTGCCATTCATTGCATTACCTTTGCTCAGGGGCAGTATGGTTTGGAGCTGATCAGTATTACTTGCTGGCTGTGCACAGTAATATACTCAATTATTCCCGCTGAAGGTGTAACTAATTTCACACATCTATTTCTTTCACAGGAAGAAAATGTGACAGTTCCAATTAGTGTAAAAAGGCTAGATGTTCTAATGGCAGGTGGTTATCCTAGCTGTCATGCCTTTGTCTCATCCTTTTTCCTGCCTCTCTTTTGCATTCCTCTATTAACCCACTCCTAGGTCAAACATGCAGAACTGAGAACACTAAACAGCTTTTGCTCCTTCCTGTTTATTTTTGCAATAATGGCTGAGCTGCTGAGCAGAGACTTCAGAGAGACATCATGTCTGTCAGTGTCTTCATGAGTTTGGGGGGCTCTCTCCTCTAAGATTTCCTATAATTCAGTACCACGTCAGAGCTTTCCCAGTAGTGATAGCCTAATAACCCAGAGCAGTGGAAAGGGTGACCCAATGAACTGCTGCTTGTCTGCGTTATCTTTCTGCTCCAGTTTTACAGCGGCAGATAAGTGCTGAATTTTTCATAATGCTGCGGTTCAATTGTCTCTCCCCGCTAAACAGAACCAGGGACTCTCTGCAGCGGAGATTCTATTTGAGTTTGTGGAACACATTGATTGTGCTGATATTCCTGGATGATAATACTGTATGTTAATGCAGGAAACATATTGTAATGACTATATAATGACTGTAATTTGTGGGGCTGGAGGGAGGGGAATGCTATTTTTTATTTTTATTGTGCTATAATCACAAGCAGTTGAAATCTTTTGTAAGACACATTTTCTTTAGAACAAAAAATCAAATACACATTATGAAAAAATGAATATATAAATGAATATAAAAATGAAAAAAAAAAAATCACAATTCCATGCACACAGTAACTTGACTCGGAACAGGCTAGCTGTATATCACAGTTTATACTGGGTGTGAAATATTATGATGATACAGTGCAATGTACAATGCCCTCCATATTTTTCATGCCCCTGACTAAATAGGATTAAGAAACTGTAAAATAAAAAAATGTACTTACTGGAAATTATTTCCTGCTTCAAAAAAGTTATACTTTAATCTTGGCATATATTGTTCACAAATAATGGATTTTATTCAGGAAATCTCAAGGGTCACATTTATTTACATCCCTGTAATTAGTATTTTGTAAATCCTCTTCTGGCACAGATTAAACTGACAAGACACTTCCTTCAGTGTTTTATGAGGTTCTGGCACTGTTGAGGGGGATTTTTGACCTTTCCTCCAGGCAGAATCGTGCTAGCTCCTCCAGGTATTTTGGTTTTTGTTCGTGAACTTCTTTCTTGTGTCAGGACCACAAATACAGGGGGATTGAATTTAGAGAAAGGCGAGGCCCTCGTTAACTCTCCCCCCTCCGTCCCAGGGCAGCACACTGGCCCGGCAGATGGGGGCGGTGGCCTATGCGGAGTGCACCTCCAAGGCGTCGGAGAACAGTGTGCGGGACGTGTTCCACATCACCACGCTGGCGTCGGTCAACCGCATACACCGGCCCCAGCTGAAGCGCAGCGACTCCCGCCGCGGCCTGAAGAGGGTCTCCCAGCTGCCCGGCCGGACCGAGCACCTGGACAGCGCCCCCGCCATGAGAAAGGACCGTGCCAAGAGCTGCGTGCTCATGTAGCACTCCCTGTCGGACTGAACCAGAGAAATATATTGTATATGTATATAAATATATATATATATCTATACGAATGTGTTACTGACGAGCTCTATTTATTATCCATATCATTTTAATCTTGGTCTTGCACTGCTGCAGAGAAACGAAAAGCGATGAGGAATCAGGACGCTTCAGATTTTTCCTTTGTGCGATTCTTGTATGTTGTTTACATTTCTGTGGAGGGGATAGGTGGCGGGAAGGATGGAGGCTTTCCCTTGACAGAGCATCTGAGAGGACGTGAAAAATGGGACTGCCGGTCTTTCCATTTGAGGAGTCATGGCCTGGAACTGCCAGCACTCATAGCTAGGCAGGTTGGCTGGCTGCGTTTGGGTGACAGTGAAATACAATACGAGGGGAAGAAATGAATTTTGGGAATATGACAGAACTGAATGGGATCATGAAAACTCAGTGGGAATGGGAAAGAATGACAGAACTGGTTTTATGGTGGGTTGATGTGAGTACAACACAGAGAGCCAGCCTACAGCAGTATGTCACTTCCTGTTCCAAGAGAAAGCGCAAACAAAAAATACATAAAGCAAACATGCGCAAAAATGTTCAGGATCAAAAAATGGTGACGTCACGAGAGAGATAAAACAGTAAAATTACTGCAATGATAATATACTTGAGTTGTGGACCTTGGAGGATGTTATATGATGGTCTAACCAATTCTTGAAACCACAAGTGCTTTCAAGAAAGTATTTTAGTATATATATCAATATGTTTTTGTTATTCATTATGTTTTTGTTTTAACTTTTTTGTTCATTTTAGACCATGTCAAACTTGATTTACTGAGGTTAATATTGGTATCATGTTATTTTGAGACCAGCATTCTGATTAGTAGGGCTGTTTTGCAGTACTTCCCCTGTATCTGTGTGATGCTGAAATAAAACAGCTTGCTCTGCTACAGGGAGGAGGTAATTCATCTCAATTCTTTTGTGTACATGCAGGAATTGATCTCGACCTTGATGGTCATACCATCTTCAGATGCTCATATTGTGATCCAGCCTTTGCAACTTACTGCAAATTAAGCTGAGTAGTTGTTGCCATGGTAATTACTGACTTTAAGAAGGAGCAGCCTTTTCAGAGAAGGATGAAAGAATTGCGGTGTCTCAAAGATGTATTTTGAATTAACATAAAATAAATTGGAATTCATTGAGAGCTGACAAGTCAGGCAAGGTTTGGCTGTTAATTTATTGTTGATGTTTTATGGGTTGTTGTGCTTTTTGTGTTTTTTATGTGGCTTGAGTAGGTCCTTCAGAGGGTTCAAAAGAACTGGAGAACCTGCCATACAACTGTGCTCCCTCACACTGAAGTCACCTAATACACGCTGTGACCTTGTTGCCCTTGTTGACCACTTGAGATCTCTTGAAGAGAAAATCTGAAGCACAGTCAATGTTTTGTCACTTCTTTTAAAAACGTAGTACTCCCAGTGATTCAGCGACCTCAGTTTGTTGCACCCTGAGCTGAACCCTGTCACTGCTGAGGTTTTCCCTCCATGTACTGCTGTCTGTGTGAATTCACCCTATCATTTGCTGTTCTTTTGAAGCTGTTTGTCCCAGATTACTTGTACAACAAGCTTGCGACGGCCTTTCCCCTGCAGAGGAACCAACATGCTCTTTTGAGGGTTTTGTTAATAGTGGAGGGAGTCTGATCATTGGCACTACAAAGGGTTGCTTGAAGTCTGAACGGAAGGTCAGCTGCCAGAGAAGATCCTTCTGTTTGTCAGGATCCAATCTGTCAGAGGCAAGACATGCTGAAAAAGAATGGACTGCAAGTACTATATTTAAATCATTGCCATGAATACACACGAGTGTCAAGATGTCAAACGCTGTTTAAGTCTGCCTCAACGTAAAGGAGGAGGGAGAGAGAGAAGAGTGGAAGCGACTGAAAGGAAGCATGTGGGTTCCAGTGCAGAGAGGGGACACGGTGTGAGGAGGGATAGATGTCCCAAGTGTGTGTGTGTGTGTGTGTGTGTGTGTGCAGGCAGAGTTGTGGAGCCAGGGAGAAAGGAAGTGCTTGTGTAGACGGTAGGCTGCAGTTGCCCCGAGCTCCCAAAGCTCTTTAAAGCAGTGCCGAGCGCAGGCGCTGATCCAGAAACAGTGGCTGCGGCGTCTCCTGGAAGCTTGGCCGGAGGTAAAGGGTGTTGTCAAGAACTCCGCAGAGGAGGCTGCCCCACGAGAGCTCTGTTTCCCACACGAGACCCAGCTCCCTGGGGCATGTGCCAGGGCCAGATGTTGACTGAGCACAGAATTAAGGGGTTTGACTCATAAGGATGAATCATCAGCACTTCCCTCAATAACATGGAAAAAGATTAACGGCTGCTTTTGTGTTTTTTTGTGACAGGGTTGGCTGGAGAAGTGTTTTTCAGGGCGTCTTCAATACCCACTCAGGCAGTCGTTCAACGGCAGTCACGTCTAATGCCGCCTTTACTGAATGGCGATGGGCTGTCCGTTTGAGCAAATATTTTAATGTTTGCTTGAGAAGAGGTGGGCTGAGGATTGTGTGTGACATGCGTGGTGGATTGAAAGAGTGCTCTCAGGGCCCACGGTGCTGGCCCATCTCACACGGCTGAGCGGAGTGCCTCTACAGCAGGCAGCAACATGCCCAGAGGTGGAGAGCTGGCCCTCGTTAATCCCCCCTCCCCGGCGGTCGCATACACAGCTCCTCCTCCACCACAGCCTCGCCTGTCTCAGACAGCAGCACACCACCACCTCTCATCCTGCTGATTATGCAGGCAGGTTAAACTGGGTCCATTTTACACCCACCCATTCACAGCTGGGGGTTCCTTCATGTAATTCTATATTCACCGAAAAGTAGTCCAGGATATACCCACAACTGTTAAAAAGTAATAAAAAAAATTACAAGAGCATCAGTCAGACTAACATATAAGGAATAACATATAAAGATTGTGCCAACCAGCACAAAGAAAGAGGGTAGGAGGAACACCTAGAACTGAAAAGCATGTGTAGAAGAATGTGATATTGTGTGCATATGTTCGATTCAACCACAAGGAATTCTGTACTTCTGCACTGCATCAATATCAAGAGCTTGTTTAACTGGGGATGGAAACTCAGTATGGATCTGAGTCTGTGCTAAAAATGGAGGAGGAAATGGATAAACAAATAACTCATGTAAGATATCGCAAGGACAGAGAAAGCCAATAAGCACAGAATCACTTGATCTTGTTTTGTTTCACTGCCCCACTGGAGCAGGGTTTTGACATGGCTGTTACAAGTGCATGAACAGTGTGCGGAGCTGGGGGCCTTTGTGGGTCCCTGTGCTTAGGTGTATGTCAGCAGTGGACATGTTGGTTGCGTCTGGGCTCCATAAACTCACACAGATGGTGGCAGAGAAAGTACATGGGACAAACGGCAATAGAGCTGATCTGCGCTCAGACACCCTTGAATGGTGACAATAGTGGGTTTTAATGAGAATCTAAGTATAGCCAATTTAGCCTGGAGGAAGAAGATACTTACCTCTGGATTAAATCAACATTTATCTTTGAGTCACACTTAAATAAAACTTTTTTTTCTACATACGCACAAACAAATGAAGTAAGAGATCACAACAATTAATGAAAGAAATTGTGTTTGTTTTGAAAAAAATTAACCACTAAAATTATCTATAGGTGAAATTCAAGGACAAATGCTATTTGAATCCAGTGGTTAGAACTTCTCCCAAGTCTTTGCTTTCTGAAAGTAGAACGTCAGCAAAGTGTTCCTCATATTCATTACACTCATTGAATATGACAACATCTCAAGATTCTGGTCCCAACATTATTGTTTGCAAATAAATTAAGGCAATAGAGTGAGGATACTCGTGCCCTGATCCTGCTGTTGATTTATGAAGTGATTCAGAGGACAAGGTGATTAATTAGTCTAGCTTGGCAATTCCCCTCTGTAGAATAAATCCCCATATCAACAATGAGAATGTGAACAGAATGTGGAAATCTGCCGTGCATCTGGGTTTGTTTTGAATTTGACATGTATTGAATGATTAATTCTGAGCACAGTAAATCCAGGCTGTGTTTTTTTACAACGAGTCCTCTAATTACAGAAATCAAATTGAGATGAGAACCTGTCAATACATTGGCATGGCAGCAATCAATTATTTATCTGTACAGGTAACCCAAAAGCAAATCAGTGACCAGAGGGAATGGGGGGTGGTTTGCAATGAACAAGCACAATTCAGTTTTGATTGATGGGAAGTAATGTCTCTGTGATTGAAATGTGGAGACAAAAACTTAAACCTCCAGACGTTTACTCTGTGTCACAGTGTCAGCTGGGACCAAAAGCCACATTCACTCTTTAGCGCTCTGAAGGAGCAGAGTTTACACAGGAATAAGCAGAGGGTATGATGTGTTCCATCAGTACAACTTACTTTAGTTTATCAGAGCTTGAATTGCTCCTAATTTTCATTAGGAAGGAACCACTTAACACCGTATATATATAGTCAAGTGACCCTGAATTAAAGTATCTGTAAAGCAGATAAATAAACTACTATGTATGGCTGTACAGACTGGACAGACATGAAGTAAACCCACACTGAGCTTCTCTCTCATCAAAACATTACTTCTTTAGCATCAGGATTCACTTGATATGAACTTTGTAGGGAGCCACAACAAAAGTAAGTCCTATTTCACCAAGCTTAAATTCTGAGCCATTACTGAAAAAGATGCTTAGATACACTAAAACTGTATCTTGGCTTCACTAAATTGGCCTCTCTATTGCCAATCTATCTGGTTCCTTGTACACTTGAGTGGGCTAATCTGCCCCAGACACCTGGCTTTCCCAGGCTGTAATTAATTCTCACCTGTTTGACTGCAAATGCAACCTCCCTTGGCCTTATGGGTGTGGGGAGTTGTCTGTCACTCAGGAGAGGCGCAAGGTCCTGGCCTTTCTCTGACTGGGATGAAGGACGCGATGTGCCTGAGTGGACTTTGGTCAGGGTACGAGGCCCTGCAAGCACAGAGTGACCTCACACGTCCCGTCTGTCAGGCACAAAGGGGGGCACTCCGGCCATTTTTGAGAGTCACTTTTGCTGTTTGTTTGCGAGCGCTCTCTCACAACCCACCAGGGCAGCGTCTCGGGGAGGGAGCTCTCAACCATGAAGGCGCTGGCTGCAGACACCCAAACAAAGCAGGGGGGAAGATGACACACTGTCATTGGCAACAACAATAATAATTACGACAACAGACAAAACATCATCATTGGCAACGGCAATAAGGATGATGAAGCAACACTTCAGAGACGAGTGCCCAGCGAAAGACTGGAGGAAGTGCTGCGCAAAGTGTCCGAACGCACGACCCTGCTTGCACTGCACTCAGCTGAGTGGCTGACATCATTGGAGCTGGCTTGCTGTTGCAGAATATCAATGAGATGTGTCAGGCAGGCACCAGTAAGGACCCAATGTGATGCCTTTGAAGGACATAAAAATAACTCCACAAAAGGCCTAGGATGCAAACTTTCTTTTCCTAAATACACTCTAGAGAATTATGTGACCCTGAGCTGTATATGCAGCATATGAGCACAGCCTACCGCAGAGCTGTAAAAGGAGTCCTACGAAACACGGTGGGATATTCCCCCTACCAGTGCAGTGCATGCAGTGACACAGAAAGCCACTGAACTGTTCCTAATCCCGGCACTGAAGCCAGGAGCGCACTCTGGCCGCAAACTCAAATCCATGTAACATCATGATACGCCACCTCGGCCATCATCCTCCTCATTAGCATCCAGCTGAAAGCACGGGCATCTCTGCTGTTTTCAGTCCTCAGGCTTTTTCTTGTCCCACCCTTTACTCTGGTTTGGTGGTCGAGTCTGATGGGGAGTTAGCCTTTGGGTTGCCAGGTTTGAAAAGTGCAACCTTTCCCGTGAGAGGTAAGGTGTAACTAAAAAACCGACATGCCAGCATTGCACAACTCACTCGTTTATCATCAATTACTACTGGTGCTTTTGCATAATTTTCCCAGGCAGACTTTGGAAAAGGCAAAGGGAAAAAATGCAGGCCATGCTGCCAGACAGTAAACTGCAGAGATAAACAACCAGGCACGAACAAGGAGGGTGTAACCTGTACGACATGCCCAATCTGGTCTGAAATCCTCTCTCAGCCAAATCACAGCTCTAACTGCTCCAACCTGAGGCGGTGTGCGGCAGGAAATCTGTCTGGACGCAGTCCGTAAGCCCATCTCCGTGATACAGACCATTCAGTCTGGCGGTGACACACACCCACCTGTCCTGCTTATTTACTTGGCTCCCTGAATGATGAAACACTGCAGACTCACATTGCTCCTAATTGTGCTGTCTTCACTCAGTGCTGTGTTTGGTGCTTCTGCCCTGATAAGTAATACAGCACTGACATCATTAGTTCACAGAACAGAGAAGAGAAAACAACAAGGAAATTTTTTTTCCTCATAATCACTGTGTTTTCTCTGGACCATTAGTAACTGGTTGGGTTTGTTGCTTTGAGGAAGGTTCAGTGAGTGAGTGTGGCTGTGTGCGTGTGTGTGTGTGTGTGTGTGGCAGTTGCTCATTCTCTGTCCTCAGCTGTGCAAGACAACAGAAAGAGAAGGACAGAACAGAGAAAGACTGTTTGTGTGTGTGTGTGTGTGTGTGTGTGTGTGTGTGTGTGTGTGTGTGTGTGTGTGTGTGTGTGTGTGTGGTTACAAATGTGTGGAGGATGTGCCATTTGATTTGCTGCCTTTCTGCTTCTGCCTTTGTAGAGCTCATATTCTGAAAAGCGCAGCAGAGGCTTGCTGGACATAGTCCTTGCTGTGGCGTAATACCCACCCTGCAGGGTACTCACAAAGGCGAAGCACTAAGAATGCCCTCGGAATGCCAGGGCAAAACATCAAATAACAGGTTCTGTTGCACTAGATGGAGTGTTCCTGCTGGTGCTTCCTAAGAAAAATGCCACAGGGGTGTCACCATAACAGCAGGGCCAACACCAGCACAGGCCCAAAACTACACCCTCTGCCAAATCACCTGGCAGCGAATGCCCGTTCTGAGGTGTAGATAACAGCCTCCACAGTACCCAAAGACAGAGAGAGGGAGAGAGAAAAGACACAAGGAGGAGAAAAAGGACAGAGAAGAATTAAGAAGGGGACCTAAATGGGACAAAAGAGCCAGAAAAATAGGCAATAAAGGTAGATGGAGAGAAAATGGAGGGAATAGGACAATGACAGGGGAGAGAATGAGAGCAGACATGGGGGTGGAAAAAGAGGTGGAAAGAAAAGAGAGGGCAGACAAAGAAAGGCAGAGAGGACCGCAGAGAGACGCAGGGGGGCACTGCCTGCAGTGGGCGCAGCATGGCCTAGCAGCCTCATGCCCTGGGTCGGAGGGAGTTGCACAGTTTAACGGACAGAGCGGTAATTACCCATCTGCTCGGAGGCAGCCCTGCGGCATATTTGTGTCCCGGGGCGGGGTGCGCATATTACTCACGGCCTTTCCCTCCAGAACTGTCTGCACATGTCTGGTTATAGCACAAGCAGGGCATCAGATACAGCATATAGGCACGCATACATACCCATAAAGCACACATAGGGGTCCCCAAAAACCCCATGGCTGTCTCCATTCTCCAGGGAGTGGCAAAGCTGACACCCTTAAACAGGGACTAAAACTTTTGACTCACCTCCAAATCACGTCCTGCTAGTCTGGCCCCACAAACGTGGTTTTTTCCCCCTCATCAGACTGTTGTCTGCGCAGCCGAATGCATCCCAGAGGACCCCCCCGGCCTCAGGGCAGCCTGAGTCCAGTAGTTCTCCGCTTCTCCTTAAAATTCATCCTCAAGATCAATATCACTTCACGGTTTCTTACACTTACAGTATTACTGAATCAGTGGTCAACAGCCAGATGACAACACTGCATCATTCCTGCAGAAAGTGTGTGTCTCTCCTTTTAATCCTCTAGTCGTTCAAAAAGTTCTACCCCCAGAGCAGAGTCCCACTTTGGCCAAGGTATGCATTTTTAATGCCCCCCACTTCTCTGTTTTATCAAATGAGATCAAATGCGTGCAGTCAGAATTAAAAAAAAAAAAAATGACACCATGGCCTGTGCCTGTTTGAAAAAGTCACTGATTAAAAATGCATGGCCCATTTATGCGGCTGGTAAAATCAAGATTAAAATATATTGGGCGCTTGTGTCCACAAGGACTGCTTCCGTCTGTTCTTCAGACAGTGAAACAGCTTCAGGATTCTTAACTGGGATTTCTGAGGAGGACAAATGATCATTGCTATGTTTCCAACAAATGTATTTTCTAGACTCGAGCTTTGTGTGTGTGTGTGTGTGTGTGCGTGTGTGTGTGTGTGTGTGTGTGTGTGTGTGTGTGTGTGTGCAACAGAGAGTGATAGAGAGAGAGAGGGCAGAAAGGAGGGACAAAAAAATGGTGCAGATGGGCATAGCTGCTTATAAAATCTTATCTAAAAGCTTAAAACTTTGCTGACTTCTCAGGACAGCTGTTTTTTGTTCTTAAAGGATATAACTTTGCATCTTGCTGTCTTTGTAGTGAATATACTTTGCCAGTAACAACAAACATTTGTCTGCATATTTCAATCAATGCCAGGACAGCAACCTAAATTAGATCTAACTGAAAAAGAAGGAAAGAGGCAGTGTGAGTGAGAGAGAGAGAGAGAGAGAGAGAGAGAGAGAGAGAGAGAGAGAGAGAGAGAGAGAGAGAGAGAGAGAGAGAGAGATGGTGAGAGAGAGAGAGATGGCGAGAGAACGAAAGAGCCGCTCAGCCTCCAGTGACTTCAGCAGTGACAATAGATAAGACTGGAGGAACGTGACAGTTACACTAATTATTTACAGAGGTGAGACAGAAGTGTGATGCCACTCCCCGGGCTTCAGAGGCAGCGGCGTCCCACCGCCATCTGCTGCAGAGCCCCCACACACTAGAACTGTCACAGACACACACTCACAGCCACCGCTGAGTGACAGAGGCCAGGTGCTCCCTGTCGCACCCACTCACTCACTCACTTGCGTATTCACTCACTCACTCTCTCTCTCACACACAGACACACAGACACATACACGCATGTGTGAAAGCACATACACTCAGTCATTAGCTCAGTCACATGCACATGCATGTGTGCCTGCACACACACAAAACCAGCCATTTAGCTCTCTCTCTCACGCTCACACATATATGCATACATGCCTAAAAATTTACTCACTCTGACACACACACAATTATCCGTTCACTCAATCTTACCCGTGTACATTCAGAGAAATCGTAATTGCATTTGCTAAAATAGGCTAAAAGTACACGCAGATCAATGCATCTTTGAGGCAAATATAGAACAGAAAAAGTAATCAGGTAAAAAAAATTAGGGAATAATTCATTTTAGCAGTAACACAGTCCATGCTTTGAAAACAACACCACAAAGCAAGACTCTTGAAATAATTAACATGCTTCCTGATGAAGCAAGCTATTGAAGTTATGATAAAATAAAGGGCCATAGGATACATTACTGCAAGTTCAAACACTGGGAAGAAACAAACAGGCGACCCAAAAAAATACAGAACGATTTCCTCAGTGCCCACCTGACACGCCGTTTGCTACCAGCTGGCAAATGAGCATTAGTGCTGAACCTGACAGGACGGCTGGCTTGTTTTGAAGTGGCTGCTATCTCTCCTGCTGAACAGCAGTGTTGCACACCAGGGCAGCGGAGCAGAACGAGGCCTTACACCCTTCTGAAAAACAAGAGATCCAATCACGTCAGTGTAGCGCCTCAGAGAGGAGTGATTGGACGGGCCACTTGCAGGGTCTGGGGATCTGGTCTGCTGTCCATCTTCCGAGGCTATGCTTTTGAGTGGGAACAGCCTTCATCCCTCTCAAACGTGTACACTGATAGAAACTTGCACAGACGCGTGCCTACCAGTGCATACAAAATGCGACACAGCCTTACTGCATAGTCGCTCTCCCATCGCTACACATTCTAGCGAGTCTTAGTTTTGTTTTCATTTTTAACAAGCCTCTAATTACTTCCTTTTTAAGTCCTCATGCAACAATGCAATTCACAACAGGAGCGTTTCAGCTGTCTCCCTGATGCCATTCCCTCTCCCTGAATTGTGTCCCCATGACTGAGTGTTTTTTCACATGCACACACCCCCCCTCCAGGAGCAGGGTCGAATGTCAAGGGGACTGTGCTCTAGTCCCTGCATGGGTCAACGCCTTTAAAAGTTGGAGCCCCGGAGGAGGTTATTCGGGGTCTAAAAGGCAGTGGCCAATAAAAGAGCTGCTGCCAATTGTGTTCAGTGCCAGGGACAGAGGAGGGGTCAAAGATCGCCATGTGTTTGGTGTTCTTTATTTTGTCCAATTCTCTTCAGGCATTTAATTGGGTCTGCAGCCCCACCCACGTCACAGACCAGGTGACTGGCTATATAAAAGACATTCAGTTCAGTGATGCAGCTATCATATAAGAATCAAGTATGTGAAATAAAGTGTTGGGCAGTAACGCATTACTCAGTAACGTGTTACTGTAATATTATTACTTTCCCCAGTAACGAGTAGTGTAAGGGATTACAATTTCCAAAACAGTAATAATATTACAGTTACTAATCCAATTAACACTGTGTTACCAGAACGCGATTTGTTTTTTGTCCTAGGTAGGCTATCTTATGATGACATGCACGCGCGGCAGGTCAGGACAGTACTAGCCAAAAAGCTAAACAATGATGGAGGATGAGGGAGAGGGAGAGAGGTATACTGGAAGTATTGTCATTATTTTGAGTTTGTCTCAGTCAAAGATGCAAAGAACATTGTCGTCCGTTGTAAACTTTGTCCCAGCTGCAAAACGCTTTCAGCTGCAAAAAATACAACATCAAATTTATTGAAGCATCTGACACGGCAGCACAGCAGCAAGAGAAGGAACACACTGTCTGATAAGAGGATTGAGAAGCTTCTGTTAATGAGATACAATCATTGGTTCACTTATGAACATTGGGACCTTGTTTAATATGTCAGGGCAGAGATAACAAAACAGGACGCTGGACACAATATCAGCCTAAATGTGATGCAACGTTTAATGTTTTGTAAAACCATTAAATACTCCTTGCTACTCTTATGAGAGAATACTTTAGTTAAAAAGTCGGGAGAGACTGTCACTTTATTTATTTATTTATTTTTAAACAGGTTGTACGTCACTTTTTCAGAAGGGGGGGGGGGTAGCCAAAGTACTATAGTAATATAGCGAGTAATGTAACGAATTACTTTGGTTACCAAGTAGTAAGTAAAGTAATATTACTACTCCTTAAAGGAGTAATAAGTAAAAAGTAACTTATTATTCTTCCTGAGTAACTTGCCTAACACAGGTGAAATGTGATTTCACCATACCACACCCATTTATTTGTTTCTATTTCTGAAAATTAAGTATTGTATTTTCTCATAACAAGAGGTGCAGATTTCATTGACACATTTTGATAATGATCATTAGATTCCACATATATGCACAGTGAGGTCAGAGCAAGCAATGTAAGTGTCTTTGCATAATGACTGTTCACACTTAAAGACCTGCAGTGTGCTTCCCTCTCGTTGTTTTATAATCCAGAGGTTTTGGTAAGCTGTTTGAGATCTCCTCTTATAGTGTAGTAATGTTGCCATTTCATCTACTTTTATGACTTGTAACACTTCTGGTGGAATCTAAGACTGTGAAGGTATTTCCTTATACAAATGCATAAATGCAAAAATGCAATTGCATACACAAAAAATATACAAAGACGTAAACTGATTTATGAAAAAAGGATTTCATGTAGAGGCACAGAGATGCTCTGTATGTTGTTGAAACAGGACGAGCAGCTGTGTATATATGTGTGCAGCCCTCTGGTTATTCTGTGCATGTTCCAATGGTGCAGTTATGAAAAATGAATAAAACACCTCTCTGTCTGCTGGAACCTGCAGATAGCAGAGCAGCACAGGGATAAGACTCTCTTGCTAATTCATTCCATTTTATTTTTAATTGTGAGATCATGGCTCTCTTGTGGCCTTTTTGTAGAACATAAAGTAATGGGAAGTGCACAGATTTGAGATTTGCAGGATATTGGACAGGAGAATTGAGAGATGGAGAGAGAGAGGAAAGAACAAAGGGACTGAAGTGTGTGTGTGTGTGTGTGTGGGTGTGTGTGTGTGTGTGTGTGTGTGTGTGTGTGTGTGTGTGTGCGTGTGTGTGGCACAGCTGATACACCTGCTGTTGGATGGGCAGCCCATGGGCCCAGCGCAGCTGAAAAGAGACATGCACGCAGTTAGTAACTACTATTTCATAAATTGAGCTCCCATAATGCATTTGGCAGTTTTGGCCATTCACGCAATGAGCTCAGCTGTATCCCTAGAATCAAAGAATCAAAGCTTCCAAATCCAATCAACATTGGGTAGCCAACAACAACACACACACACACACACACACACACACACACACACACACACAAAAGCACCCATTCCTACCATACTGTCCAACTGATTCTCTCCTACGTACTCCCCAAAGCCCCCACATTTCCTTTGCACTGCTGAACTGATGCACATTTTAAAGGATTATCATCAAAAAGAATGCATCTGAAACTATGTGTCATGAATCAGAAGGCAGTGAGCACATGCTTTGTCTGGTTTGTTTATTCAGACCTCAGAGGTATTGTTGCATTAACCACTGTGAACCGCTGATGTGGAAGACACGCCAGACTCAACAGCCACCACGGACCGGCACACGGAGCGCTAAGAGAGACCCATTCTCAATGCAACCTCGACACGCCGAGGGCGCTGAACACGAGGAAAGAGGCCGTCACGGCACACGTGACAGCGTCTCTGCATACAATCAGGAGATCGGTGCTCTCAGCTGTTTTTGTCATGAGCTAACATTGTCCTTTCATCCTGCATCTACCCCCATCCTTACTGGTTAATGCATTCCCTGCTAACACAGCTGCACAGTTCTAGGTAGCATCATTGCAATCCTGTCTTTGGTGTTGTGAACAAGTGAGGAGCACAGTATGTGGGTGAGAGAGAGAGAGAGAGAGAGAGAGAGAGAGAGATGGTGGGGGACATGGGAAGAATGAGCACTGTAAGATATTCAGTCATAGATTAAAACTGCTCAGAGACTACTGATAATGGTGAGTGGTATTGGTGCACTGAGGGGCCATTAAAGGAGCTCCACTACTCCTTCTCATCTCACAGACATACAACCATGACAACAGCATACTGTATCTGTATCAGTTCAGTCTGGGAATGCAAAACACTTCCCTGCCTTATGCCCCTCACACTATGTTATGGTCTTAAAGCATAGTTCCATGAAATATGAATAGACACAGAAATTTCAGAATGCATTTAGACGTAAAAACACATTATGTGCCTCCAAATGTTTTAAAAATGATGGTAAGCAATGTATGTAGCTTTTAGAGAAATTTATATTTGCTGTTTTTCTTTTCACAAGTTAAAAGTAATTTGTGGTAAGTATACAGGTAGCCACAGACAGTTGCATGCATTTCCTCTGTTTGACATGTATTGCAGGCAATGCTGCCCATTCTGAGAAAGTGCCTCTCTAAGGCTGGAACCCTAAGAACAGTAACACATTATTTTGGAGTGTCTCATCAGGCTCCTTCTCAGCGGGGACAGGGAACAACTAACAGCATCATGCCGGCCCTGAGATAGAAGTGCAAAGCAAATCAAATTACCCAGGAAAACAAGGGTGGGCCAAAACTGCTATTTACACACTCTCGCAGCAAAACCCTCACCAAATCCCCTGTCGGGAAGGGTTGTTTACGGTTCAGGCGCCCTGCTGTCACAGCAGGCAAATGATAACCCACCAATTCCACGAGGAACGGCTTCCTCGAGCCAGAGACTCAGGCTGCTCCAAGTGCACCGCAGCAGGGCCGGGGTCTGACAGATCTCCGGTCATGTGACGCGGCGGCAGGTGCACCGTGACTGTGGCCCTGGCCGCATGCCCCGGCTGCAGCCCCCTGTCTGTCACGTGGCTCGGCCAATCAGAAGCCCCGGCAGACTGGGGGAAAAGTGGCAGGCTCCCAGACTGGCGGTGCACCTGCTGTTCTGCAACATGCCCTCTGCTTTTAAGTCCCCGCAGCGGCCCCTCCCCCCTCCTGCTTCCCGCTCTCTCATCTCTGCCAGGTGGGGCCAGACACACGCTCGCTGTATCATAAACATCGGCTCTTCCTGGATCCTCTCCGTTCATTTGCAAAGCTCTTTCAGTGTCTTTAGGGAGCTCCCTTAATATTTCACAAGACAGCCTGGCATGACAGGAGTGAACGGAAAAGATAAAGGGCCTGGATTCAATTGTAAAACAGTTTGTTTGTAACTTTGAACAGTGAATTTGAGTTGGTTTCTGATGTGTAAGTTGGGCTGACTGCTTAATCCAACAAAGAACGCTGTGCATGGACAGAAAAAGGTGAAAGTTAAATCTGTTTTACCGTTTCATGGCTCAACACAAAATGCATTGTAATTATGCTGAATCTGGGCCAGAGTCCCAATCACATCATCACTAAAAGCAGCAGGATGTTCTAGACACCAAACACCGAGGATAATAAAGACAATGAGTCTGATCTCACTCACAGCTGTAGTCTCCACCACACCTCTGCTGGAAATGCTTCGGAATCCAAGCCGGCTTTAAATTGATGAAATTCTGAAGTTAACCGCATCATGTTAAACCAAAGACAGTTGTAATGAAAAACAAACATAATCGTCCTCCAAGAAGCCAATTCCTAAAAAAGTGAATATCCAGGAGCCATTTATTCTCTGTCTCAAAATATCAAAATGTCAGAACATTTGTAAAAAAAAAAGTGTTCAAAGACAGGATCATTTATAATTAAAAAACAGCTCTCTCTCAGTCATCCAACCTCACAGTCCAGGAAAAGGTAAGGAACCAAGGTATTGCAGTCACTGCGGGGGTCCAGACCACACCATATAAGCAACTCTGTAACTCTATAATAATGACTGACACATTCAAGCTGTGCTCAAACTGTATTGTTGAGTTTCCTTTGTCAAGTCATACCTCTTGTGAATAAACCCAGCAGTGAAAGACATCAGCCTATCATCAGTACTTTTGTCAAATTTCACACAGTCCTTGCCCATGAATAACAACAAGGCTCATCAACAAGAGTTTTTATTTCCCATAAATCTCTGCCTCTTAAGCCTTGTCTCCTCTGTTGTACTATGTGTCACTTGCAGGTGATCTCAACTTTAGATGCATTAAACTCAGGAAACTATAGCCATCATACGAGTGGCAACGACATTTAATAAGACTTCCTGTGTAATTATTATGCCGTATAGCATCCGTGACAATATCTCTGTGAATGGTCTGGTTAAATTGTTAGAGCTCAGATCACACAGGATTCATTTGCTGCCTTCTGAAAACTACCTTCAGACTCAGTTCACTACTCCTCAGGCTTGGTCAAGCTAGTAGAGAGCAGTTTAATCCAATCTAAAAAATCATACAACTGGAACAAACTTCTAGACCTTCTGAATTATTTTTAGTCCTAATTTAACACTTGAACTATAATTTATATTTTCTTGTGGATGAACTTCAGCTCAGAAATTGTTTTGAGTGCATAGCGTACAGTCAATGTGTCTGCAGTGGATAGTTTATGTGTATATGTAGTGTACCTGCAGGGTATAGTCCATGTGTATACACATTGTATCTACAGTGTGTAGTCCATATCAACAAGAAAAACGAGTCACAAAAATAACATGTAAAAGGTCATGTTTGAAGGAGTGTTTTATCTGACAGGTCTAATTTGTATTCAGTGCAACAGTAAACACAGTTTCCTCCTAATCCTCTCTCTACAGTACATCTGGAGTGAGGAGGCTGTAAGGTTAGATGGAGGAACTGGGGCAGGAAAGGAGATTGTTGCAACTGTGTGTGCGTTGGCTGCGTCCCTAAATTATTCAAGAGATTTCAGACACCTGTGCCAAAGACGGCACGGGGAAAAATAGCAGAAAACACATCAATCATCACAATTTGTGCCAGCCTTTTCATATATGCACATACAATGCAAGAACACCCTCTTGGGTCAACCAGATGAAGCTACATTGGGTTGAGCATCGTAGCATTGGTAGGCAAACAGTGGGGCTCTTTCTGAAGTAAATCTAAAGCATTCGACCAATGATGGGGGTACAGTATTTTAGGAGGTGTGGTTCTTTCAGACGAGACATTAAACTGAGGTCTTGACACCGCGGTCATTATTGAAGCAGTAGGTCTGTTAACCCTGCTGTGCTGGCCAAATTGACTCCCAATCTGGCCACTTAAATATCAGCATTACAGTTAATTATTAACAGTACAGGCTTTTCCTGTTTCACACTGATTTGTTTTATGACAATTTTAGTTTCTCATTTGCAGTCAGTGAAACTGTGTGGGGAACCTGAAGATGACTTATTTATTTCATCTACTGAGTGAGTACAGATTTGCTGACCCTGTAAATATATAACTGTCTGAACACTGTGATTTGCATCTTTCTGTTCTCCATGTCCTGTCATTCCCAAACTGTCAAGAAGTGTCTCTCACAATACTAAATATTTATACTGCATTTTATATGTAAAGTATATTTCCAAGTATTTTAAAATATATTTAAATGTACAAACATTATAAAGTATCAATATCTTACAACTATTTAACTGAATTCCATAATTATCCTGCCTTTCTGGTGAAAACTTACAATACACTTGTAGCTTGTGTTCAGGAAAATAACTCCCACTTATAATATTGCCTCTATGGAAAAATAAGTTTCAGTTACCAACGATTTATGATAGGGACTCCAGGAACACACTGTATCATAAAAGCAAGGACAGCCTGTAATCCACTGCATTCACAAGCTTTCTTGTTTCTCTAGGTTGTCACTGTAACAGACAAATGAACCTTCAGTTGACCTTCCCAGTTAAATATCAGGTGCTTCATAAATTTCCATTCCCATCTCCCAGAATCTGGTTTTGGTGAACTTTTGTAAAGTGACACTCCTGTTTCCAATGCTTGTCTCTGTGGATTCTGGTCTTGTTCGTCATCACATTCAATATTTACTCTACTGCGCCATGTTGCCGGTCCTTGTGAATTTCAGTCACTGACCCTGGTGTCCTCCATCAGAGCCTGGATGACTAATTCCTCAGCTCATCTGGTCTACAAGCAAGACAGTGTTGAGAAGTGGGGGGCATGGTTAGGTAGGCTTACCCTTAATGTTCTTCTTTTGTGTTCTAATACCCCATTAGCTCAAAAAGGAAACTTGCCATCCATTGCTAATGACAGAAATTGGATTGAACTCCTGACCAAAGTCTACGTCCCAAAATGTAACCTTTTACAATATTAAAAGAACTGTTTGTATTTTTGTATGACACAGGCTATCCATTTACAGATTTGTACAATGCACCAAAGGCTTTGTGGAACTCCATTTTTACACATGGGCAGACCAACATGTCCTAGTAATAATACAAGTCTCATATCTTGGAACACTATAAAGGTACTGGCCTCCATTTGGACAGCCGCACAGAAAGAAAAAGTACTCTTTGAGCTAACAGAGCTATTAATTCGCTATTTTTGTAGTGGGTCACGGTGTGCTCCAGGTTGAAAGGGATCTTAAAGGAAGGGAAATAAAAAACACTTCCCAGCAACATGGGTCATTTTCTGTTCAATGTCACAACACTAAAGTACACCACTGGCTGACGCAGTTTGAGTGGACTTTACAGTGTACGTCATGTTTGAAGTGCTCAGCTTCGATTGTTATGGATTAAATGGACAATCTTTAATATCTAAAACTGAGCATGATTTTGAATGTGAAATGTTTAAAGTGTATGTAGAAAATTTTCGGTTGATTTGTGTTAGTGTCTTGAATGTTGGCAACCTATTAATAAATTAAAAAATGTAGTTAAATTTAATTAAATGACCCTGAGACAAAGAACATTAGAGAAATGAGGATAATACTGAGTCAGCATGCTGTTAAGACACATCTCAAAAACATTATATTCTCATCTCTTTCCAGACAATATTTGTCTGATTTCTCACATAATAGCAAATTATCACAAAGTAGCAGCTCTTACTTGGATACTAAAATGCTCATCTGGTGATTTGTAATCATTAAGAGTAAAAGTGAAGACATCAGTTTTTTTGGCTCCCCATCTAACTTTCATGCACAAGAGGGACTGTGATTTTTTAGCAAAACATCCGGCTTCCCTTTGATCTGGCCTCTTTAGAATTTGAAGGGGCCTAATTCTGTTCGAAACTAATCCAAAGACATTTCAGGATGTGCTGCCATGATCATAGACCCTATTTATTTTTAACTTCATGTTTTTTTTTCCTCTGTGCATACAAAAATGAATGGACTTTTTTGAACAAAGCTGTGCAGGTGTGAATAAATGTGTGAGTGTGTAATTTCAGTACATGTGTGAATGTATACATGTGTGAGAATGTGTGTGTGTGTGTGTGTGTGTGTGTGTGTGTGTGTGTGTGTGTGTGTGTGTGTGTGAGAAAGAGCGTGTGTGCGTGTGTGTGTCTGTTTGTAATGCTCAGTGGATCTCACAGCTGCCCACTGATGGAATGGTTTCAGCTGGAGACAATAGACCCAAACCTCTTGACACAGCCAATCGATGCGGCTAAAAAGCCATTTCCGCATGGGGGACCATGTGTGGCACTGTTCATGCCAACAATGACCGCTAATCCGAAATGTAAGAGTACAAAGCAAGGTAAGGTCCAACCTAAACCCTGGTGCCTCAGGTGAGGTGACCCATGTTATTCAAGCGTGCTCTTCATGGCGGGCTCCGGTCCTGTTTGCTCACTTTCCGGTGAGCTGCCAACGCACAAGCCAACAGGTAGATGTAACACAGCCTACTTGGCAGATGTATTTTTAAGTCTGTCCACTTTTTCTTGTGTTCAGAAACAGAGTCGCCCTGGGATCTCATTAAATCCAACTTGGAGAGAGGCCCACTGATCCCAGACAAGATCAGAGGCAAGGTGTGTGTTTTCGTGAGATTCACCACCCACCTCTGAGGTATTTCCAGGGAGTGCGTCTGTGCAAGGTTATCAAACTACATTCATTTTGGATACAGTAGAGCGGATCAAGCCTCGATACAGAATTCAGACCATTGAGACAGGTGGGCATTTCCCCTTTCATTTGCTTTGCAACAATCAGAGCAAGCACAGTGCTAGCGTGGTGCAGACTGTTTTGGTCTTGGCTCAACAGGGAGAATTTGTTATTCACAACATGGGGTGAATAACGTGTTGTTTTGCATCGCTGTGCAGGTACACAGCGGCTTGGCCATGCGCTCCATGCTAATTTCCCTTTCTGTGGATCTGTCAGTGGGGTATCAGTCCCCTACCTGTCTTCCTGAAACTGATGCAGAGCCAAAATGGAGCTTGGAAACAGCTGGCCTTCATCAATTATCATCCAGCTCCCAGCATGCCTCCTGCCTCCCACCTCCTCTGCCAGCCCAGTGCCAAGCAGGCTGCTATTACCTTGCTCTTGGCTCCTCTGTCATCCTGACTGCTGGCAATAAAACCCATACAGTACCGATACTTCAGTCTTCATCTCACCACACTGCTTGATTCTACAGTACTAAGAGTAGAGGTCCAAGCAGGTACAGAGGGTGTGAACACCCAGCACCTGAAGATCCAGCACCCACCTCAACACCCCCTTTCCTCTTCCCCCTGAAGCCGTCTCCCATCCCAATCTGTATCACCGCACACACAGACCCCACTCCCCCACACACAGAGCTCCTTTTAATAATTTAGCAGCATGCCTGCTCTAACCAGCAGACGTTTTTGCTTTTCCCAATGCTCATTTTGCTGGGATGTCATGCATAGCTCTGCCTAGCAAATACAAGACAAGAGCCTCTTGCACATCCCTGTGTCTGGGAGAGAAAGAAAGTGTGTCAGTGTTTCAAAGCAGCACAGCCTGTGAAGTCAAGAGTACAACATGGGGTCATGCTTCAGTCGAATATGATATGCTTTGCTTTTATGGTGTACTGAGTCTCTATGTCCTAAAGCCAGTGTTCTACCTTAATGCTGTGAATATCAGATCACACAATGAGAAGATATATGCTCACTTACTCACAAATACTACACCTAATTCTGACCATGCCCAAGATCTCTCTCCAATTAATATAATGTACAATGACTTACAATGTCACAAAACAAAATCAGTATGTACAATCCAAGTCAACCCGCTATACTTACAGAACATATGACTGACAACTGTTTTACTATTTATTTATTTCAGGATGGACATATAGATCCAAAATCACTTCCAGTATGTCAGAGGAGAGGTTAATTAGATGTCCTTTAAAGTGTCTTGGCAAGCTTCTGGCACCTCACCCATGGACATTTTCTCTGTCTAATGAAAGGTCTGTCAGTCTAGCACTGTGCCAAATGTTGGCCGGTCTTATCATCCACAGAGGACTGATGTTCAGCCAGGCTTAATGCGGCATCAAGTCAATTTACCACCACTTTTTAAATCGCCAACTTTTGATTGCAGATCAATTCATTCTGAAGAATCAATTTGTCACATCATCTGACTGGGCAAGACACTCATGAGTCAGCGAGCGGTTCAAAGGGGAGTTCACAGATGCTTGATGAGGGAAAACTGCTCATCCACCTTGAGCCCTAACACTCCATCACTGCTGGACACTCCCCTGGGTATCAGGAATGTAGTGTATCAGGATGCCCCCATTCCCAGCCCTTAGACTGGTGATATATGCCAATCAGTCATATATGTCACTTGTTAAGTTAATGGAAGTCTCAATGTCATGGACGATAGACTGGCAAATACCATAATTCTCCTCAGTCCTGATGATCTGAAGGTCACTGACATCTATTGCTCCACTGAAGGTTTTCCAGGACAAGGGCTGGAGATATTGGGCATACAGCTGTCTCTGTGTGCCAATCCTGTTCTCTTTGGGTGATAAATTAGAAATGGGTGGACAAAGTTAGCAAGTGGGATTTTCTTTGGCTTGGCTTTGATATTTGGTTACGACACTACAGGCCTAATTGGGCTCTGAGGTGTGGAGGATATTCACCCACAGCTGCATTTGAATCTTGTTGACTTGTTGAAACAACCCCAAAAGCATTGACTCTTCAGGGAAGCAGGGGAGTGGTGTGGAATGAGATGACCGCTGACTGTAGTTTAGCTGACCCTCTCTTTTCCCTGTTGGGATACCATCCATACCACAGGGCCAGTAGGGCACTATGTCCAATACAGCAACTATGTCTACGGTTTGACTTAGACTATGTCCAAGGTACTGCACTTGTATTAAACATTGAGTGAGTTTCAATGTTGCAAGTCCATCATTGACCCCACATACATGCATAAAAATAACATTTTCTATTGAGAGGTCTTGCATTCACTGAACTAAAAATGTCTCAGACGTTTTTTTTAATGCACTTGAGACTGAATTTACTTGTAATTTACATTGTGGTGTATTGAACGTGAATGGTCTTGGCTGGGAGATATTATTTGATAAAACAGACCTACTCACAGAGACTCATTTCCCTTTAGCCGTGCTGCACCATCCCACTGTTGCCCTGGATACCATTTAGAAAGATGATGGGAGACAGGAACAGAAAAAAGAAACAGGAAATGGGCTAAAGCACTGTGTCTACTCATCAGAATCGAGCTCCCATCTCTCCGTCATTTATTTCCTGGAACAGTCTATAGTGACCTCTAATCAATATCAGTAGTACCCAGGACAAACTATTCTGAAGGCTAAAAATGTGAGGATTCATTCTGAGCAGGGTTTTTACTCAGAGCACCTGCTAGGGGAGAAAACCGGGAGCGTTCCATGAATTAACATCACCTTTGTCTTCTTTTTTTGTCTTTTTAGAAATCTATGCAAAGGCGCGATCTCTTCCAGGGCACAGACAATTGCGCCGTTCATCGTACAGGTGTTAGCGGCTTTGCGGCTCGGCGCCAAGGCCAAGTGCACCACTCGCAAACAACAGGCTAATTCACAGAGGGGGAAACACGGGGGACAGTGCGTGAAAGGATCAAACAGATCATCAAACAGGCTAAACGAACAGAGAGGAGATTGAGGAGAGCAAAGGGGGGTCTTCTGAGTCGACGTGGAGGTGGAGCCCAGAGCGACAGAGGCAACAGGGCCCAATCATCAAACTAAACCAGAGGGTTACAGGAGGGTTGGGAGCATAACTCAGTGACTACCACTCTTGTGCAATAGGGACCTGGCTGCAATTCCAGTGACAGTCCTCTCCACAACTTGATTTGGGACATTAGAAAATAATCAAAATAAAGCGATTAAAAAGAGTTAGGGGTCACAATAACTTCTTTCATTACCTTTGATAATGTGAAATATATCAATTTTAAACATTATTCATGATATTACACATGTAATAGGCTGCGTTTTTGTGGTGACATGATCAGGGGTCTGTGTGAAATGCAAGAGATACATTATTGGTTTTATGGCAATTTCAATTGTTAGGACTCCTTTGAGCATAAAAATACCACATCACCTGAGCTAAACACATGAAGTATTCATGTGGTATTCACATACTCAGGTATCATGGAACTAGATGAACTGCATATATTTCCTATGATTCCAAGTTTGGCATCCTCACTATTTACTTTTAAAAATAGCACAATAGCAGAGTTATGTATAGCTCAGCTGATTTACATTTACATTTATTAATTTAGCAGACACTTTTATCCAAAGTGATGTACAAAAGTGCAAATAGTGGGCAAACAACAGGCACAAGAGCAAGATGTGTACAGGTCATACAATGCAGATAGTGCTGAGGCTGAGCGCAAGGTCAGTGTAGTGAGAGAGAGCTAATCTGATCTGAGGTTACATACATCAAATACAGTCACTGGGACAAAGTGCTGCTATACTACCTAGGCAAAGGCGTGCTACAAATACGTGATACAAAATACAACATAAGGGATAGTGCTACAAGTATGAGCCAAGAATCTTAGAGTTTACAAGGTCAAATGGCAATGGTGTCAGTCCAGGTATAGCCTGAAGAGGTGTGTCTTCAGCCCACGTCTGAAAGGTTGGATCGAAGGAGTTGTTCTCAGGGGGGTGGGGAGCTTATTCCACCACTGGGGGGCGATGATGGAAAAAGCTGATGAAAGGCTCAAGTGGCTGCTCCCTATTGCTTCAATTCAAATTCTTAAGAGTGTCATTAAGCACATGATTTACCACTTCATATTGACAGTACTAACACTTTTAGCAATGGATTGTATAGATGATCATCTACAGCATGCCATTTTTCTCAGATCTTTCACAAACAATAGGGATGCTGGATTTTTAAAACATCTATTAATTTGCACAGGTACAACTATTCTATCATCTATTCATCTGAAGCATTAGACATGTTGGGCCTCAAATGGAGTGACTGGAACGTAGCCAGGAGACACTTTCACCACCCAGGAGCCCATGAAAGAAACGCAGTGGCATTGATTGTGTGATGGTGGCCTCGGCCTGAAAATGGCAGATTCGCATAGCACGATCGCACAGGCACAGACTCAGCTGCATAGAGAAGATAAGACCCCTCATACACCCCCCAGCATAGCCCCCCCCCCCACGCCTCCCCCCCTCCACCGCCCCCAAGATGGGACGGCTACACTCTGTGCATTAAAACACCTGCCGAGTGCACCAAAGCTCTCACCTTGAGCACTGCATCTCTGTCATCCCACCTCTACACCAGCACCCTGGGCCCAGCAGCTATATTCACCCTGGGAGGTCACGCCATCTCACAGCAGTTACAATCTGCATACCCCAATGTGAGAAATGCGAAGGCAGTTAATGCAGTTAGCACAAAACTACAGTACCAGTCAAAAGTTTGGACACAGTGGATTAAGATGATGGGAAATATGCATTCAAAGACATTTTGATCTAGAGACTTATGCTTAGAGACAAATATAAGTTTATAAGTGAAGCTTACGCCTATGGATTAATTTCTTACCAAAAACATTTAATTCAAAAAAATATTTTTTTGCTAGAGATTTGGTGCTTGGTGCCAGGTTCCCAGTAGAGAGGGAGGGTCTTCAGTAGATACACATTACAGATGCATTGAAATGAAAAAAATCAAACAGGGTGTATCTTAATGATCAAAATATGAATCTGGTCAAAGCGAGCCTTGATTCTGGGTGATGTGAATCTGGTGTTTAGTCAATGGAAACGTGTTTTTGGCTCATTATGAATCTGAGCTTGGGTCAGAGCAGACCTGGATTTTCGTCAGAGTCAGTTTAGGCACTGGTCATTGCATAAATGATTTAAATGAGTTAAATGATCAGTCATAACTACTGTGGTACTCTCAAGTGACATAAGCGGTACATTTCCTGTTTCCAATCTGTTGTGTTTTGGCACAGGTGACAGGTTTATTTAAAACATTGGATGTCAGGAAGATAAGAAAAACACAACATGTCCTGCTTATCAAGAGGACACCGCCTTCGAGCCATCAGTGTGCTGGAGGCTGGTCAGAATCAGGCCACTGTTGCTCACCATCTGGAGCGTTCGCATCCAGCAATTTCCAACTTGGCAAGGCGTGAAAGCCGAACACAGTCCATTAATGACAGGCCAGAGTCTGGGAGATCACCAGTCACAACACCTCACCAAGCTTGAGACATCATCATATTTCATCTCCTTGACAGCTTCAGCGCTGCCAATCCCCCTCCGAAACATCGGCTAGAGTGCCCAGATGCAAACATGTGGACGCTTTTTAACGATAGGATGCCCCCTGGTGGAGGACAGCGAGAGCAGACCTTTCTGTCCTGGTCACATTCAGTCATGTTTAACACGCATCTTCTCCCAGCTCCCTGACACAGTCACTTCAAAACTCAGTCCACCCAAGCGTAAAGAGTTTATTCATTTATCCTTATCATATTCAAGCCTCCGACCGTTAACCCCAGCCCTGCAGAGTCCCTCATAATGGCAGACGCATGCAAACAGAGTTGTATGACAGGTTGTTTTCACTGAGATGAAGAGACCTGGCTATTGGCTGGGGCAAATGATCTCACTTAGTGGTACAACATCCTGAGATCTGGAGTTATAACTACAGTATATGAATGTGTCTGTTCTCATATTCTTACGAGTTATCAGGGTCATTTTTGAAAAATGTAGCATAAGTTTTTCCAATGCATTATAGGTTTAATGCTTACAGACTACTTCACTGGAGCTTGTTCACATTGCCGTCAATGGGGCTTTTAAACACTGCACCTCCTTTTTGAATAAACCCAGGTAGGAAAACACTGTGTAGGGCCCTAAAGGGTCTGAAATTTACAGCATGATCCATTTAAGGTCACTTCAAAGCTGATAAATCTCACTGGCATTTCAAAGGAACGAGGAACATCCACATATTTATTTACTCTTCAGTATATACCAGGCACTTTTACTCAGGAACATTTCCAAAGGCATGGATAGATGGTAGATTTCTTTTAAACCTCACACATTATGTTGCTTTCATCCTGTTTACCCCTCCCTCGGTCCCTGGCCATGAGATGTGTGCAGTATAGTGTAGGTGCAGTCCCAGTTTCTGTCATTAAGGCAAGACTAAAGTGCTGTGGACACTGTTAATGCTTTCCACTAATCTCATTTACCGCTAAGGGATTATACTATGGAGACTATCAATCCTCAACCTCTGCAATTTATCCTTATCTGACTATATGCACTTCATCAAAAGTTACTTTACAACATTTTTGGGCAACTCTCTGCCACTGCCCAGCTCAATGATGTGGAAGTAATGGGGAAAAAAGAATATGTGCTAAACAACTGCAAACTGTGAAGCAGAAAGATTGAGTAGCCCCCTTAAAGTCACTGTTGAGAAGCACTAAGGACAGAGGTGGGAAGTGCAGGTAAACAGTTGTGAGGGATAAAATTCATGAATAAGGAAATGAGAGAGCCTCACCAGACATTTCAGCCTTTTAACCTCCCTGTGTGCCTCAGCTGAAAGCTGCACAGGCCCTTTGTTTTGTGTTTTGTTTATTAAAGTCATTTCACATTTCACAACTGCAAATGAAGCAAAGCATCACAGATATAAACTGCAGAGTGGCCATGAACCACAAAATAGCAGCTTGTTCATTTTTTGGTTTGTTATCAGTGACTGGGTGTAATCAGTTTGTATGAAAAGGGCCTATACGCATGAGCGCACACGTGCAAGACAGACTCACCCTCCAGGAGTCCTGGTATCTTTGCATGCAGTCATCTCCATATATTGAGCTGTACCTGCAACAGACAAGACAGGGGTTCGCATAAACTTCAGTTCTACATAAAGACGTGTGATCTGAGAATTTCTTAGTATGGTCAATTGGGAGGTGAAATGCCTATTTAATGGATGTTCACTTCTTCAGCATTACCGGTGTGTAACTGACACTGGAATCATGTCGGCACAGGATAAAGGAGAACAGAGTCTATGAGAAGGTACACGTGATTCAGGTTGTTCTCTGGTCAGAGGAACTCTGCAATCCCCACAGAGTCGCCAAGCACCAAGCCTGGATGTCAAGAACATGGGACTGGCGGGCAGCCAGCGCTTTGACACGCCACCTGCTCATCCCACTTCTATTTATGTAAAGAGATGCCTTCAGCTGTGCCTCTCTTAAAAGTCCATGAAAACTCCAATAAGATTTGCTTTGACGCAACTTCACCTCCCCCAGAGAGGGTTAAGCGTTGCACATAATCCCAATAATGCATACTTTATGTAACATTAACACTTGCAAATATGTATTTATGCCTCATTAAATGTCTCATTAAATCTTGACAACTATTATCCAGCACATTAAAACACTCTGTGAACTTCAGTGGCACATGCAAGATGGGCTTTTTATGTTTCACCCTTACTTCATTAATAAGAAAGACATATCCTAATAAATCAGGCTACATCAAGTTTACATCTAAGATTATCTTTACTGCTACAAATGTAGGTGAATTACACCCCACTATATCAAATCCTCAGAAACTGATGTGATGACTTTATCAGCATGACAGGTAGCATACATGTTCAAAGTAGTTGTGCACCAAAGAAAAGATCTGGCCTTTTGATCGCAAGATGTAATGTTTACAATAGTTGAGTTGAGATGTATAGTCAGGTTATTGTTCAGTTATAAGGTAAAAATGGAAACTGAATGGATGCACTACTTTATACAGCATGTTTACACACAGAGGTGATTAGATTATGGCATTACAGAAGGAGAGCTGGAAAAGAAGCCCTTTTCTGCCAACAGTTTTGCCATAGTAACCTCATAAGATTTAACAACTACATGTTTATGGACCCGGACAAAGGCCTTTTGTGCATGACAGTTAAAATGAATCAGTATGTGTAAAATTCATAACATATTGATGAATTACAGGATATAGGTTACAGTAACTCCTATATTGTTACCTCCTCATGAACTGATCCTGTAAAGCTTTCTCCAAGTCTACTGGGGCAAACTTTTTTTTTAATATTCTGCCTACATTTTAGGCAAAAACTTCAGAAAAAAAGGTTCTCAGAGAAGATGATTTCATTTTGCTTACAAAAACACAAATACCATAATGTAATTCAATATTTATGCTAATCAGAAGATACAATATTAATTATAGCATATTTAATCCAGAGCCATTTCAAAATGTATTACTGTATTCCAGGATTATCTATAACTTCAAGCAACAATTAAGGGGCCAGGTATCAACATGAGTGGAAAGGCTGTGTAAGGGTAGGCTTACCTTGCATCAGTGCATTTGAAAATCTACTCTTTGCAGCAGGCAATCAAACACAAAATGGTAGAGTCACAAAATGGCAGCCGTGTGTAATAAATCAAATTGAAATGTGTCAGAAATTACTAAAAAGGTCACCAAATCGAAGATAGCAGCCAAATCATATAAGCTATCCACACAAATCCCATTGAGCATATCCTGTAGTCCTCTTAGCCCTCAAAAACACTGCCAGCTTCCATCAGTCTTGGATTTATAGAGTTCATACTTCAGTGAAAATTTAATGGCTCATGGTGGCTGAACATCATATTTAATAAATACCAATTATGAAAGCCAAATTTGATGGTAATTTCCCCAACAGCTCAGATGTGTGAGATTTTTAAGTGTTTTGCACAACATTCAAAAAGAACACAAAGTCTGTACATTTTCAATTGCACCTTGTGGCCATGTCTTTTAGCCATTCAGGTATGTCAGAAACATTTGTATGTCAGATTTGACACTGATTGGCAGAACAACGAATTAAAAATGAATATTGCTATTGATCACATTGAAACATGAAGAGGGGCTGCTGTCAGGCACAGAATATCCTGTCACAGCTTGTGCTGAAAGTGAGCTTGCAGTCAATGACTGTGCTCAAGTACTCCATGACTCACTGTACAGTTTGGTCCTCAGTTTTAGTCCCCGTATGGTATGCTGTGTGCGTCACAACGATCTTTTGTCTTATTACCATTTAGATCCAAAAAGCTGAAAATGAAATGCTGAAATGGATGTGTCAACAGTGACTGTGACACCTGAGTGCTTATTAAAGAAACATCTCAGGATCTGTACTCCTGCAGTCATTTGTGTACAGTCTGAATATGACTGGAGACATGACTGAGCCTTGCAATGGCCAGTATAGTTTGTTCTGACCTAGCAGAGCCACACTGCACAGAGCAGTTACACTCCTATGCATAGGCGAGAATTTTTTGCCCAAAAAAGGCTGCATAAATAAGGGATTAAGTCAAATATTCATATGATATTAATGCTATATACATTTTTGTGTTCTGAGATATACATCTAACGTACAGTAGAAATATTCAGAACCATGATGTGTGTGCTGAGGAATGAGAGGACGTGGCAAAAAGTAAGATGCAAATCATGGTCTTTGGACCAGCATTTGACAGAGTGAAGGCAACAGCACTCAGCACTCACAAAGGATAAAACAAATGAATCCTCTTCAGCTCCCCCTCACGGGCTCTCTGAATGAAAACAATAAACTAGCATTAGACAGAAAACACAACAGACTGAAAAAAATCCCCCAATGGGGATTTTTTTTTGTTACTTAGCTGCTTTCTTGCTCTCATCTCAGTCCCCAGCTTCCCACAAGTTCTGAAAATGGCAGCATTTTCATGAATTGTTGTAAAGAAGGGACTGCCTCAACTGCCCTATTTTGTTGTTTTGTTTATTTTATTCATTATGTCTGTTTAATATCTTGCTGCCTCTGTCTATAGCGTCTACAGTAGCTTACGAAAAAGTAAACTACTACAACCTACAAACTACATCCTAAAAATGTATTGTGTTAAAATAGCCATGCAAAGCTATGGCAAATGGAGGCAAAAGTGAACTTTTCAATAGCACAAAGTGTCAGGAGAATAGGCATTCATTGCTGTGGATGTGCTAAGTAAGGGTCACAATAATGAAAACATGTTTTGCGACACATATTGTTTTAATATCTGTTGTAAAACAGACCAATTATATCTTTTTTCATTTAATGAATCAGCCTTGCATTAGTTGCTCAAATTAAGGTAATGATACAAAACCTGATTCATCCTCTAAAAGATCACCCATGTGTCTTTACTTCAGAAATATACCCTTAAAAACCCATTAACTAAATTTTAGAACCACATATAAACTGAATTTATATGACACAATCATTGGGCACCCTTATTTACTTGTCTCAGACAAACTAAACAGGCACTCTTATATGATGTCCTTTCAAATGGAAACTGAATGGATGTAATACAAAATACACATTTAAAAAGCAAATACTCTACATTACTCTAGCCTGAAGACATCTGGCTGTTGTATTCATATGCTCCTTTGTCTATAATCTTTATTCAGTGTAAATCCTGCATTGTACAAGGTTATGCTGGACTTCATCCAGTTAGATAATACTCTGCTATATGTTATGCACAATACCACAGTGTTCTTGACTAAGTCTGTGACATTCTTCATAAGAGGAACCCATGTCATGTTTGTGCAACATTTGTGTATCGTCTGCTTTCATTGAAGTGGAAACCTCTACAAACACATTAAAATGCAATTAGCAACACAGAAATGTGAACATTAGTGCTGTGACTGTCACCAGGCAGTTGGAGTTTCTCTATTCATCAGTTTGTGAATTCTGCACTCACTGAATCATAAAGTTGCTACACTCCATATTAAGAATGATTATTAATTATATTGATCGCACAGGATAGTATTATCCTGTGCATAGGTCTCTCTCTCTCTCTCTCTCTCTCTCACACACACACACACACACACACACACACTCACACACGCGCGCGCGCACACGCACTCACACACACTCACACACGCCTTGGAGAGGAGAGATCTGCAGAACCACCCAAATGTTCTGCATCTCAAGATGATGACTACATCCCCCTCAACCCCTGCCTACCTTCTGGCTTCCCCAAATGATCAGATGTTACCCTGGCAACCAAATTTACCTTCCTTGCCAGGGAAACATCTACATATAATAAGCCTTTATTAACCCAGTCCCTGCCAAAGTGGAAGAGACAGCTTGAAGAGCCACATCCATCATTGGAAGCAATTAATGAGTGCCGGGGCCTGTAATTCTGTGTTCAGGTTCAAACTACAGACAGTAATTCAGAGTGTCTAAAACTGCCACAGGCCCACCTTGTCTTCTAACTGTGGCTGAAAAAGGCCTTGATGAATAAAAGTGCTTCTGCTCTGAAAGCAGCCCTTGCACAGTTCCTCACACTGTTCTAGGCCTGTTCTGAGCGTGAATATAAATAGGACAGTGCTCCAGAAACATAACAAGAGAATCTCTTGGACAGGCTTCCATCCTCATGTGGATTCACATATTGTACAGTGTATCTCCTCCAGATAACTGTTAATCACTATCACTGTGGTAGATGGCAGTGTGACGCAGGTTAACTTTGATCTAACGGATCAGGCTGAAATCATGCTTATTTTAGGGCAGCCTCACGTACCAGCTGTTCATCTCCGACTGCGTGATAACCGTGCTCTGCTCAGACTAAGGCATAAGGCAGTCTGTATGAGTTCCCATGATACAAAGATAAATAGAGTGTCTTGTTCTCTTGAGTATTTTTGAACACATACAATTTCCCAATTTCCTTTTCTCAAGTGTATAGTGCTTTCTTTGAATTATTTTTGAATTGCAAGTTTGATAAGAATCATGGTATAGTCTGTAGTTATTGTGATTTTTTTTTTTTTTGCCCAGAATTTTGGCCAAGACATGTAATCTAGATTGACTTTAAGTTAGCAGTTACTAGGGTCTCATTTTTGTTAATTCTTTCAAAAATGTGATTTATTGAAAGAGTCTGAGTAATTTTTACTGTCCCTTAACAGTAGGTATTTGGGCTGCTGAGCTGCTATTTGGAGCTGTGAAATGGTTTTTATTCTAATGCTGTCTCTCCAGTTTCAGACTGAGTATTCCTTTATTACTTTAAATCTTGGGTTTATGCTTGTGGATGGTTTAGAGCAGTGTTTCTCAACCCTGCTCCTGGCGGCACCCTGTCCTGCATACCTTCTATCTATCCTTGCTGCTTGATTAAATCAGATGTGCTCAGCTAATAAAATGTGCCACTGATGAGTTCAGTCAGGTAGGTAGAGCAAGGATAGATAGAAGATATGCAGGACAGGGTGCCGCAAGGAGTAGGGTTGAGAATCACGGGGGATCGATCACGCTGGGTTACCAAACATGCCGACGTGCAAACAAGGTGTCAAAACACAAAGAAAGAAAACAGGAGACTGACCAGGATGAAAGCTGTTAGCCACTCCCTTAAAAAAAATATAATAATAATAATTATGATTTTAGCATATCCACACTGCTTCCAATGGGATATTTCAAAAGACAGATTCTGATTCAGAACAGAATATAGCATAGTACGTTAAAAGAAGTCGATACCGTGAACAGAAAAAAATGGATAGAAAGACTGCAGTGACGACACCACACACTACTGCAATCGGCGCTTCGCTCTCGTGAGTAACTTTTGTCGTCATGACTCATTACCACTGTTGGGACTCCCTCTAGCGTACAGAAGGGCATTAGGGACACGTGAAAAAGTCGCTTTTAAAAATCGAAACTTCTGAGATCTGCGATCAATAATTATTTTAAGTTACAACGCTCGAGATCAGTGTAAACATTTTTAGATTGAAGTAAAGACTTCTTACATTTCTAAAATGTATCTTCTCATATCTTGTTTTGTTTTAATAGTCGAAACAACTACATAGCTACATGCTATGCAAACAACACAACAAGTTCAGTGTCACGTCGCATTAAATAACGGGCTCACATCTAATCTAAATATCTGAAACAGTGTCACCCTGGGAAATGTTTCGAACCTTACTGTATGTGTGAGGTTGTGATGTTCTCCTCTTGGGAGGCACGGGCATTAACTGTGGCCCTCTTACCGAAGCAGAGCAAGGTCAGAATGAACACTTTTGCGTTTAAAATTACATAATCTACTTAATATAAAAATTACATTTTTTGGAATATTATATTTTTAGGAAAATGCTCTCATATGTGCGTAGTTATGTTTCTGAGGTCACTATTGAAATGTAAATTTAAAAGGCTTTAATTCTTGCTGAAGAGGACCTTGCATTCAGGTGTCTCTCTCAACACAGAATTACTGTTGCTGCTCGCGGTGAGTGGCCAACAATCTCCCAGCTCTTGCATCAATATCCGACCTATCGTTCTGATATCTATTGTAGGTGTTCGGTTTTAACAACTATTGAGAACCTCGCTCGGATACCAGGCGCAACAGCCCTCTTAACGGCGTTCAGTGCTTGGCGACAGCCTTGAATGCCGGTAGAACGGCAAGAAATGAACTCACCCATGGAGTAGACGGTGCTGCTGGTGCTGCTACACGCGCTTTTAAACTGGGCGTTAACACGTCATCTACGTGCAGTCGCGTACGTCTGGACAGAACGCGAGCCGGACTTAAGCGTAAATTGCTGTGTTCTGTAATTAAGATCCATTGTTTGTTCATTTTCGATGCATGCCCATCCCAAAACACTGAAATCAGTGAAGGAAGGAACCCGCGTTTAACGCTCCCTAATGCCTCCCCCAATACCCTCTGCAGGTATTGTCAGATCCAGTGTGGCAAACACTCATAGTTGGAGTGTCATGAACTCAGTAAAACCTAAACACCTCCTGAAAGACACTTTGAAAATTTTTATCCCTCGACAGATCCAGGTAATTTTACCAAACTGTAAAGTGAACCCCTACCATTATGTCTAGAAAGTCACCTTCTGAGGGAGGATTCTGTAAGGAATTCAAAGTTTTTCTCAAATACATAACTGGAAGGCATTATATAACAAAAAAGGTGTTTTGCTGACATTTGTAAAATCATTCATTCATTTTGCACTATTGCAAATGAAATGTTTATTTGCTCATTTGCCACACAAGACCTAATCTCATCATGAGACCCCATTGTAAGATGTTCTCATCATATATGTTAAGGAAATAAATGCCATCCCCTAAATGTAGTACCTTATAAACTGTAAAAAAAATATCCCTGAACCAGCTATGTAGTAAGGTTTACAGCAGTCTACCGATGGAGAATTGTGTTACAGACTGGCCTGGACAAAACAATGTTTATGTCGGTTATTACTTTGCTTCCTCTTTTCCTGTTCATATTGTAGGTAACATCATCTGCTCAAGAACAAATATCTGATGACTCTCAATACATATTCTGTAGATTTTTACCCAGGGTCAAACCTTAGGGACAGTGCATGCTTCTGTTCTCTTGCAGATATGCTTCAACATAAACTCAGATGCACATGAATGATTGAACATTTCACACATACCAATCACAATACCACTTACATAGAGATGCTTTAAGATTTGGTTTTAAGATTTTATTGCTGATTTTAAGGTATTACATGGTCTAGCCCCTGGGTACATTCCTGAGTTATTTGAACTGTCTTCCTTTCATTTTCAAATTTTCTCCATATTGGAAGGTGCTTGCATGAAAAGTGCTGTTTGAGTGAGGTTTGTTATTATCATCATATTCACAATTACCACAATAGTGCCATTTCCTTTGTAAAGCAAACATAAACTTTATTAATTTCACGTAAAACAAAATTACAGGTGCTTTTCCGCAATTTACTTCACAGGGATTTTAAAAATGCCCTCCCTTTCCCCCTATCTTGATTCACAGTCCCAGACTGGATAACCCTAAATGGCCAGACTCCATTCCAGAATACCTTCCTGAAGCCAACACACTGCACTCCCACAGTGACACGGTTTCTCAGAATAATATGGGATGTACACCAGGGGGCAGGGCTGAGTGATTGGCACATACAAACTCTCCTTTGGATTAGTGTTCTGCCAACTTCCCACTCTTCCCTTTTCCTTAAGAATTCCTTCCTTTTATCCTTCATTTTTAGCCCTCATTTCCTCCCTTTCTGTCCATTTTCCCTCTTCCTCTTTCCATCTTGTCTTGATTCTAGACCCATTACATGACTTTCTGAGTGCTAAAATATTTCACCACTGGTTAACTAACAAACCTCTCTGATGTTCCGTACTTCCAGTTCTTGGAGTTAAAGTCAGATATAAATGTCACACCCTACACTCAGCAAATTTCACATCAAAGGAATTGCACAATTCTGTCCTCAACTGGACCTGAGGGGGCTGAAAGAAAAATAAAAGGAACCTTTCAATTTTCTTCAGAAACTGCCTCCTTGCAGTCATGACTTCAGACTCTGCTAAGAGTATTACTGTGTTCTATAAAAGGAATGGATTCAAGTAAACAGAGTTTCTACTGATCATCTACAAAGAAACAGGCAGGAAGAAATGAAGGAGAAAAGGCGTCTGAATACATTTTTGAAGTCTGACAATTTGGTGCATTAAAGTTTACCCCATAAGATATGTTGGTATAATATAGAAAACGTTACAGAAGAGTTACGGAGTCAGTGCATAACTCAGGTATGACACTGAAACTACCCATTCTATTCTCCTGTACTGTCACCTCAAGCAATTCCACCCTGGCTCAGTCTCTGATGTAGTTTATGATCACTCATTTATTATGTATTGATTACAGTAACTTATCTGATTTGACAATTCAATCCATTAGAGTATTAGATTGATTCCATTGAACTTTCATGATTCAGTAACTCCATGTTATTATTTTATTTGAATGTCACTTAAGTAGAGCCTTTCATACTATTGTAAGGACACAGTCATTGCAGTTATGATCCTGACATGGACAATCCTGTGCGGTCTGGGTTTTGTCTGTTGGGGGTTGAATGTTCTTGCTTAGTTCATTTTGCACTACCAGTAAGAACCCTTCATCCAAACTTTCCAAACATCTGCACCACTCCAAGGTATCAGCACAGAGGTGTACAGGCCTGTACCTACCCTGAAAAAAAGAGTGACTCATGGTAGAAAAAAACTAAAATGTACCATACTTTTTGCTTACAGAGCATGTACACTGAACAATAAAAGCAATAGAATTTGGCTGTGCTTTAAATTTGGTTTGAGATGACCATAATGGACCAGAGTAGGAAAAAAGCAAACACAATATAAAGACAAACACATGTAACTGTAACATGTAACACATGCAACTGTGCTACAGGCTCCTCCCAATACAAGTCCAAGAAACAAAACAGGGACAGAGCATGTTCTGTGAAGGTCTTTCTACATCTCTCATCCCTAGTGCAATTTTGGAAATTTCACTTGAATATCAGCTTCATATTTGACCTCTGAAAATCATACCATCACTCGCCCACCTCAAGCAATGCCAAAGACAGAGGTGCTGCCTGTCTGGTATCAAGATGGAACAGAATCACCTCTGATCACTGCATAACGCATAAGCAAACAGGGACCCTTACCAAGCATTTCAATTTCCTGACAGTAGAAAAATCTACAATAGCTGCACTATTCAAAAACCTGAACTCAAAGGCAGATAGATACTCCAGCATGACACGGCTGTTGACTTTTGTTCAGAGGAAAGCTGTTATTGCTCGCTGAGCAACGTACACATTCTGGAAACATGCAGACATGGAATCGCAATGCAGGGTGAAGGTGAAGTTAACATGATTAACTTGTGATACAGTAATAGTCTAGAAATGACATCAAACAGGAAGACGGCTCATTTAAGCGATCACTTTTGAGTAGCAACGGAAGAAACAGACATCCTTTGGTATGTTGCGTATTTGTACATTGTTTAGGGAGGGGTCAGTGATGGCAACTACATGGCATATCCTTATGAGTTGTCCTCGTTAGCGGTTCAAATTGAGTAATCTGATTGGGCGTTCTAGGGAAGGGGGTGTATCTTAATGGGCTTGTTTTCTTGGCGCTAGGGGTGCGGTGCAAGGTGAGGGGATTAGCGTCTGTTTTCGACCGCTGCCCGCTGCGCTCTGCATGGATCTTTGTCTCCCATTAAAAAAAAAAAAAAAACAAACGTGGTGAGTCAGCCTGCCGTCGGTCTGCCGGTCCTGCGCCTCCGTGCCCGTCCGCTCGTCCCGCCCGCTACTCGTGCTGCTCGTTCAGCTCCATGTCGGACACCAGGATGCTCTTCTCCACCTGCTCGGCGGGGCTGGACTTGGAGCGGCTGTAGCGGGCCCCGTCGTAGGCCCCCTGGGAGCGCGCCCGGCTCCGGCGGTACAGGTAGATCACCCCGACGATGAGCGCCACCAGAACCAGCGCCGTCACCAGGATGGGGACCAGCGTGGGGAAGTGGTCCACCCGCGCTGCTCCCGGAGAGGGAGGTGAGAGAGAGAGAAACCGATGCAAGGGAAGGTAGACAGGTTTGACGGAGTGGTAGAGGAAGACAGAACGTGAGAAAAGTAGAGGCACAGAAGGACAGTGTCATGAATTAATACATTTTCAGGTGGTATCATTGTTCAGACAGTAGCCAGATTACCCTTGGCAAAATATTGTTACTACAGAAAAGATGATGGAATTTGAAGGAACAACACATGCAATGCCAATACTTACACACTATTAATGTACTCTCCAAACCTACAATGAGACACAAAAATGTTACAGAAGTTATAAACTGTCATTCATAACCGCAAATAATCCCAGCCAACATTAAGATGTTAAGATGTTTTTCAGTTACACTCAAATTAAATCTGGGTTATTGTTCTTGTGTTCTTGCGCTTTATACAGATCACTGCATAAAACATACATTCTTTAACCAACTGCATTTTATAAAGACATGCTAGCAAACCACCTTTCCTTGATATAAAGCACAGCTGCCCATTGTGAGATTAGACCTTAAAACATCCCCATTTCCCAATGTGTTCAGAGCCCGCATCTATATGGCCACACAGCTGTCTGTATTGAAAGAACAGAGCCCTCTTTCTGTCTCAGTCCTGCAGCTGTGCCTCCTACCTCGCGGCATTTTGCAGATGGTGCCCTGGGTGCGGTTAGTGCAGGGTCCCGGCACCCACAGGCCCGTGCTCCTCTGGATCCAGAAGCAGGTGTTAGCCGACAGCATGCTCAAGTTGGTGTCCTGCACCTCCCAGTTGGTGAACTCCACCTCTCTGCTCCCGCCATATTCGGGCCACACAAGGCCACCCTCTTCAGTCACACAGAGGACACGCACACAATCATTGAACAGAAAGTGTTTGTGTCTCACAGGAGCAAAAAGCCAGGGCTCCTGGCTCACGTTGAAGGAGGTCCTGCTTTCTTTTCTGAACAGGAATACTGATGTAACACAGCGGTCAATAGGCTGGGTGATGTAGCTTTGTCCAGCTGCATCTATGCTTGATTTCAAGCAGATTGGCATTTACGTGTCACGTGGCGTCCTTTCTAGTGGATGGTGGTATGTGGCTGCCATTAGGAGTTACTTACCCCTTGCGTTGAAGGTCATGCCCAGCCAGACCCCTTGGGCCTGCTCATCGTATCCCTGCATGTGCTCCCACACAAAACCATTCTCTGTCTCATCAAGGATGGACAGCATCTCAGCACCCACTAGGAGAGAGACAGAGGGAGGAAGAGAATAAGTGTGTGCCTGTGAGAGAAAGAAAGAGTGGTGGTCAGCAGTCAGAGTTATCTCGGTGTGTATGCTGTCTGTGAGCTCACCAGCGGTGCAGGACTTGTTGGCTTCCTGGTGCTGTAGCTGCCGCTCCAGACGGAAGGAGTAGCAGAAGTTTCGGAAGGGCACCCAGCTCCATTCCCCTAGCGGATGGGGGCACTGCCCAGGGAAGCTCCACTGATGCTCCTTGGCTGGCTCTGAGAGAGGGAGAGGCCACAAATGCCTCACATACTGTATACACAAAAGCATGTACACACACCCACACACACACACACACACACACCTGCACATACAGACACACGCAGATACACACACACGCACACACACATATATATATACACCCCTGTTCCAACACGTGCACACACATACCCACACAGACACAGAGGCATGACCAGTACCTGTGTTGAGCTGACAGACAGCGAATTCCTTCTGCACCTCACAAGTGTCTACAGCCCATTCGCCGAAAGGCGTCATGTAGCCACACCCCATTGTGTGTCTGGGCTCCTCAGCCTGCCAGTTACTGTAGGTCAGCTGACCCTCGCCCTGCCAGGAGTAGCTCCGGCCCTAAGCACATACAGAGCAATTCAGACAGAGGATTACATGAGGCCTCTGTTTCTCTATACACATCCCATAAATGTACACACACAGACACACACACACAGCAAGCATTTCTAAATAAGCCTTGAATGGGTCATTGTCCTGTTGTGTGCTTGGCACATCAGGCTACACTCTTCCCTGCCCTCAAGTGGACCTGAGGGGGCTGAAAGAAAAATAAAAGGAACCTTCCAATTTTCACTTTCGAGCGCCTCCGGACTCACCCCGCTGCTGTGGAGGCCGATCCAGGCGGGCAGCTGCAGGGAGCTGAGCAGCAGGGTGAGGTAGGCCTGCTGGAAGGGGTCCTGCACCCAGGCCAGGGAGGCGTTGAGGGAGTCGCACACGTGCAGCGCCCCCGTCCAGTCCAGGCGTCGCCTCAGCACGCGGTACGACACGTTGCCGAACTGCAGGCGCTCAGACAGGGAGGGGGGCAGGGGGTCACTCCCAGGGGGAATAGCTGGGTCTGCGAAAAACACCAGTCCGACATTTTATCAAATCAAACCATATTCACTCGTTATAACAGTTTTACAATTCATATTGTCACAATGCGCTGTATAAATACCACAGTGGATTTTCCAGAGGGAATGAAAAAAAAGAGAAAAACCCAGACCAACTAGGGAAAAACTCTTCCTTTTCATTAGGGGATAACACTATATAATAGTTCATTACCAGAATCATTATTCTTTTGTTCTCTTTCTGATCATTTATTGTCAATGTGATCCTGGCACCCTCCCACACTGAACTTGGCAGCCATATCTTTGATTCAACATTGCAGCAGTCCAGATGTAGCTCTATGACAGAGCGGCCTGATAAATGAGCATCTCCTGCACACTCCCCCTGTACTGAGTCTGGGGGCTGCTCTGTCCCTCTCCCACGTACCCTTACGCTTCTGGCAGACAAAGCCATGCCTCTCCAGCTCGCAGCTCCGGGCCGCCCACATGCCTGTGTTCTTCTTCGGGTTTCCGTGAAGCGCCACCACACAGTTCACCTGCAGGGCGACAGGATCATTACCAGACATCGCCACAGACTTCACCTGTGAGGTGACGCTGTCATTACTGGACATCACCACATCATAGGGGTCAGGGGGTACATACAGGGACGGGGGGTCCATACAGTACCAGTCAAAAGTTTGAACACAGCTTTTATTCTTTACTTTCACTATTTTCCACATTTTCCAAGACATCAAAACTATGAAATAACACAAATGGAATTATGCAGTGACCAAAAAAGTGTTAAACAAATCAAAACTCTCTTATATTTCAGATGCCAGGTTCAAAAATACAATTTTTTGGAAAGAAATTCATACATAGATATCAGCTTCACTATTTATATTTGTCTAAGAAACAAATTTCAAGCATTTAAAAGCTTTGATCATTAAAAATGTACAGCATTAAAAAGCCTTTAGATCAAAATGTCTTTTAATGGCTTTGATTGCATGTTTCCCATTATCTCAGCCAGGTGTGTCCAAACATTTGACCGGTAGAGTAAGTAGAAAGGTTAGAGTGAGGCAGAGCTGCACCGGTGTCTTGGTCGGCAGGGGGTCTCTGTGGCCCACAGGCTCTCCAGGGGCCCAGTTGGTGTAGGTGAGGGGCTCTCGGCTGGTCCACTGGAAAAGGCTCTCGCTGTCCGACAGCCCAATCCACAGGTTGAAACTGATGTTGGGCAGCAGAGTGGTGAGGAAAGCTGTGGTGGAGGGACAGAACGCAGCTTACATTCTCGGTACCATGGATACATATGCCTGCTGGTCAGGCAAAACAAGACAACATAAGCTGAGAGAAATGATCAGTTCAAGACAGTCAGAGCCTCCTTTGTTCTGAGCCCACACTGTGAAACAAACCGTAGTTTGACACTTTGCTACTGCAACCAGAGGAGTGAGGAAAATAAATGTGTGTGTGTGTGTGTATGTGTGTGTGTGTGTTTGTTTGTGCATTGGTACGTGCGTGTGTGTGTGTCTGTCTGTCTGTGTGTGTGTCTGTGCATGTGTCTGTGTATATGTGTGTAATTATGCACACATGCACACACGTGCGTGTGTGTGTGGGCATGTGTTCGTGTGCATGTGTGCGTGGCTGGGTATGGGAGGTGGGGGGTTTGAAGTACCCTGCTCCTTTTGACTGGGTAGCACTGCTAGGTCAGCTCCCTGAGACTGGCACAGCGCCTTAGCTGCCGACCACGTGGCCCGCTTGAACTCCTGATGCCCGTAGATTTTGTAACACTGCAGGGAGACAGGTATGAAATGACCTGCATTAGGGGCATTTCATCACATACCATACCAATGAAATGCAACCATAGGAGAATAACTGTAGCTTCTCTCCCCACTGTGGGACGGCTGGGGCAGGGCGGAGCTGTACCTTGCGGAGGAAGGGGGCCCAGCCTTCAGGGCAGCCCTCCTGAGGGTTGAGGGGTGGTCGGGTGGGCGGGGTAGTGGAAGAAACTGAAAACTTCTTACAGATGTAGGGCAGGTCGGTGAAGCACTTCTGATCGCCCCATTCCTCTGTGTAGGAGAGGAGAGAGAAGCCACAGGTAACCACCACAATGCACAGCTGTCTGCAGACTCTGTGAAACCCTGCACAGGCTGACCATAAAGAGTGCCCATTACTCATTTCTCCTCCCCCCGTCTGCATGGTAACAGCTGGAAAAAAGGTCTCAGGCCTGCACCCCTGCCAGCCACTTACCCTTGTTGGCTGTCATGTACACACACTTGCGATCTCGGCTGACAGGGCGTGGTCTGCCGGGGGCCCAGGACACATAGTTGAGCACCGAATGGTCTGACCAGCGGAAGCGCCCGTCGTTCTCGTAGGTGTGGAGGCCCACCCACCAGAGCTGCCCCTCCACATTGGACAGCTAAAAATCACACAGAAGCCACATGTTCAAGAGTAGGAAGATAGCGAGCTTGCAGGTCAAAGTCATGAAAAGTAGACAATAACAGTTAGCCCAACAGTTAATTGAACAAATTGTACATTTAATGATACAAGAAAGAAATTCTTCAGGCTTATACAATGCACTATACTATGATACAATGAGTTATATACTGGAACAGTGAGCTATACAACAGCAGAGTGAGTCATATTATTGTACAGCAAGCAGTACTTTGGTACCAAGTGCTGGCCTACCTTCTGCACGGACTGTGTAAGGAAGGTGTGCTCTGCAGGTGAGTGCACAGAGACCAGAGATGATTCGAACCAGGAGCAGATCCGCTGGGCCTGGTTCCAGGTAGACCGGTGATCAAAGAACTTGTATTCTGCATCCTGGAACTTCACCCACTCCTTACCACCTGACTCTCCTACGGACACAGGTGAAGAGGAGGGAGGGAGAGGGAAGGGTGAGCAGGGGGTGGAAAATATGTAAAAGCAACAATAAGTTTAGTGGGAAAAGGTGAAGTGCACATAGACAGCCAATGAACAGGGACAGGAAAAAGCAATCCAAAAACCACACTGACAGGCAGAAAGTAAATAAATTCAAGTCTCAAGTAAGGATTAAGCTGATGAAAGCTGTTTTTAAAACTGACCTTCACTGACCTCTGGCTCATTCTCAACAGCTCCTGAAATTGCAAACAAAATATGATTCATCATTCATCGAACTGTGCTATGTTGCATTACATTGTGTTATTGTAGATCCAGTCTAGATTAGCCAGGACACTGTGCAGCACATGGATGCAGTACAGCCTTGTGGTATGAAGCACTGTGTTGGGTGTGGACTGCAGTCTGCATCTCTGTGTTGATTGTGACATCCGGGCCATGGAGCTCAGTGCAGTGGCAATGCTCTATTGGGTCTGCACTGCAGTGTGAGGTCTCGCAGTGCACGGCGCTGAGGATGGGTAAGGTGCAGCACCTTTGGGAATCTTGCAGATCCAGTCCAGCTGGGCCTCGCACTGCATGGCCATCCACTGCATGGTGCCCAGGTCGGCCACCGCGCACTGCCTGATGTCGTACTCGTGAAAGTAGCGGCCAAAGTTGTGGTAGACAAACTGCGTGAGGTTGAGCAGGGAGTGAGAAGGAAATAATACACAGAGGCTATAATACACAGCACAGATAATGCAGGCCGATAAGAGCTCACTGCAAAGATTAGATCAAATGCAATGGGGTAACTGCAAAATTGTAGAAAAAACTGTAAATTGTAAACAGCTGAGCAGACTGTAGATTGAGAGTTTGACTCAGTCTGCGGGTGGGGGATGAAAGCGCAGCTGAGATTAATGGGATGGGAAAAGCTCGAGGCGCTGGCTATGACTCACCCCCAGCCCGTCGCTCCACTTCCAGCTGCCCTTGTCCACGGGGTTCCTGCGGTTCAGCCCGATCCAGAACCAGTGCTGCTCGTGATCCTCCGACTCCCTGCGAGCCACAGAACCGCGGTCACGTCTGGCTTTGAACTGAAGTCACAAGCACATGAAGCACGGCAGAAAGAGCGGCCTCTTCCGAAAGGGAGGCGAGTGTGAGGACAGCCTCGATAGGGGTGACCTCGGCGGCTGCAGGCAGGATTGTAGCAGGATGGCAGTTCTGCAGTGTGGTGTAGTGGTAATGAATTGGGCTCATAATCGAAAGGTCGCCAGTTTGATTCCCCACTGGGGAACTGCTGCTGTACCCTTGGGCAAGGTACTTAACCCAGAATTGCCTCAGTAAATACCCAGCTGTATAAATGGATGACATGTACAATTGTCACATACATAAGTCGCTCTGGACTAGAGTGCTTGCTAAATAACAGGAATGTAATGTAATGACAGAGTTCAGGCACCCACCCGAAGGTCTCGTGGAGGACCTGCGAGACGAACTGCTCCTCGTCGAAGCCGCCGATGCTGAGCAGGTGGGCGCCGTGCTTCTTGCAGAAGAGGTTAGCCTGCAGCCAGCTGAGCTTCCGGTCCTGCTGGGGGAAGTGGAACACCTGGTGGAGAGAGGTCAAGAGGACAGCCAAAGTGAGACAGCATGAGTACCTTTTATAAGAGGTGCAGGGTTTGAGAAGGTGTGCAGAGCTTACAGAAGGTGTGCAGAGCTTAAGGAGACAGAATTTGCATGGTTGAAAGTGTTCAGGGCTTAAGGGAGACAGGATTTACCTTGTAGAAGGTGTGCAGAGCTTAGGGGAAACCTTGTACAAGGTGTGCAGGGCTTTAAGGAGACAGAATTTGCCTTGTTTAAAGTGTTCAGGGCTTAGGAGAGACAGGGTTTACCTTGTAGAAGGTGAGCAGGGCTTTAGGGAGACAGAATTTGCCTTGTTGAAAATGTGCAGGGTTTGAGGGAGACAGCGTTTACCTTGTAGCAGTAAAGTAAGGTGTTGCTGCTCTTCCAGCCCTGGGGGCAAGCTCCAGTCAGGCTGGGTGTGGGGACCGGGGCAGGAGGCTCAGGACTCAGAGACGTGTCCAGGTTCTGACGGCAGATGTACTTGGCTCGGGCAGAGCTGCAGTCCTTCACCTCCCACAGCCCTGTGGCGTAACCCGTTGCCAGGGCGACGCAGCCTCCTTTACTGAGGCCTGGAAGGGAGAGGCGAACGTTTCTCACGGAATACCACAAAGCGTTCGCTTCACTCTGTAAAAGCAAGGTTAGCAGAGGGAGGATGAGAGGCGCAGCCTACCAGGCTGGTCCCTGTTCCAGTTGGTGTAGGAGACCTCGTCACCGCTGAGCCAGCGGAAAGTTCCGGTGCTGTTGAGGTCCTGCAGGGCAGTCCAGAAGAAGTCTCTTGATCGGCCAAACACCAGACTGTTGACGAAGGCCTGTTCAAACCTGCCACCACCAGAGCAGAGTTATTTGTTCAGGTCACATTCAGAACAAAGGAACAAAGTTTCAGAAATGGGACTTGCAACCACTACTTTGCTATGGGTGGAAGATTTCTGTACATGTAGCTCTGCTTGCCAGGCACTATGACCTCACCTGTTTGTGATGGTGACAAGGGTGGCCTCGCTGTTCACACAAGCCTTCCTCGCTTCCTCAAACGTCACTGTATCCTCTCCCACCCAGTAGCAGGACGGACTGTGCCACCTCCAGCCCTAATTGGTGGGAGAAAACGGTAAAGAGAAATGGTACTGTCTAAAACTTGTTGAAGAACGATCACAAAAGAGGAGTAATGACAAATGACTGCTCCGAGCACAGGCAAAAGGGATCCTTTTTTTTTAATTTCCTTTGTTTGGCACAGAGAGAAAACCCCAATGCCTTCCAGCTGTCTGGGCTCGTGAACATGCCAAGGAAAGACAGACGGACAGGAATCCTGACCTTACATGCTCTCTCTGTGTCTTACTGGTGACCTCACAATGACATCACCGCCTCAGCCATATGAGAGGAGAGGGCACATGTATTGCATCAGCCTAAAACACAGCGTGGAAAGGAATCTGGGAAAGCGCTTTATTGTTCTCAGCAAGGGCAGTATGAATCAAGCAGTGTGGTATTTTGCTGTTGACCTTTAAAAAAGCCTCTGAGGTACCAGCAAAGCCCACATGGCTTAAATAGTTAGATTCCAAGTCATTACAGAGAACTTGGTTTCCTAATCTGTAAAATATGGATTGTAGTTGGTGGAGCTGAAGGAAAAGTCATGGTTGTCATCAGCCTCTGTTTAATTTTTAGCAAGGTTACAGGGTTTAAGGGAGACAGGGTATACCTCTAATGCTGATCTAACGTATTCCTGCTTGCTGGCTCTGAGGTATCACTTTTGGTGTGCTAACTATGCTTGTTTTTAGTGGCTGTAACTTCAGAGTGAACACAAATCATTTGTTTCAAAGTTGCTAAAAGGAAGTTTTTTTTTTGTATTTTTAGTACACAACTGGATGTGCCAATGTTTCATCTTTTTGAGGTCACAGATTTGTTCCTTATTTCAGAGCATATTATTTATTTTAACATTCTTCAGGCAGCAGCCTACCACAAGGGCTTTTGCCCTGGATAACCGCAAAGTCAACATGCAGACACAAGTGAGCTGTATGCTACATAACTAACAATACTCACTCTGCTTTCCCCGTTAAGTTTGGTGATTGCTGAACTCACTGAGTTTGTGAAGAAGAAAAATGAACACATGCATTTAATTGTGAGTCACAATTAAGGACAAAAGCTGACTGAACCCAGGAGTGACTTACAGCATGCTCTGCGCGTATGAGGAAAGGCGTGAGGTGGGGAGGAGGTGACTTTGGAACCAGTGGGAATGCAGTCATAGAAGGAGAGAAAGCAAGATCAAAGAAGAAAGGAAGAAATGAACGACAGAGAAAATTCTGAAGAAAGAAGATAAGGATGATGGGGGGAATGAGAGAGAAAATAAGGACAGGGAGAAAGGAGGGGAGTATGGTGAGCAGAGATGGATTTTCCAGATGTGTGCAGAGTGGAGCTGGGCTGTGTGTGTGTGTGTGTGGTGTGTGTGTGTGTGTGTGCGTGTGTGTCTGTGTGCGTGAGTGCGTATGTGAGGGAGGACTGAATGACCTCCAGAGCCGTGGAGACGTTGACTCACACACCAGCCACAGAATTTAGTGGGGGAGAGGGGGACGCTGTGTGTGTGGGGCTGCCATCAAATTTTTTACAGTATGAGGCTGGAGCTCCAGTGCTGACTGCAGGCAGCTGTGGTAAAGGGCAGCATGACGCTGCAGTCAGGTTGAATAGAGCCTTTGTGTGCGGAGGGAGGGAGAGGAGAGAGGTCAGGGAACACTCGTGACTCCCTCACCTCACCTCACAGACAGAGAGCGGGAAGGACAGAGAAGATTTCCAGGATCTGTAGTATATCTGTTCGCCCCACCTGCTTACAGCCGTGATCCTGCTTCTGTCCCTCGGTCTTTTGTGCCTGCTTCTTGCAGATGGAGGGTAGGGTAAGGTTACAGGGGCTGTCATTCCAGCGCCCCTCCTGCACACAGAAACACACCATCCAGCAATCACTTCAGCAACAGTTCTCTCGCAAAGCCTGTTACATTGAAAAGGCTTCTCAACCCACAAGATGGCGCCAGCAAGAGTAACTCTGAGAAGGTTCGAGAACCATAATCATAAATAATAAAGTTATTAGGAGGACAATAATGAATCATGCTCAATAACAATAGATTACAATAGAAACAACATAGAGTACCAAACAGCCAGAGAAATGTATTATATTTATACTGTCTTTGATACAGATCTATTACATTTACACTCTCTTTGATGAAGACACTGTTTGAATGTTTTAATGACTGTTTTAGGAGCATTGTATTGCAAAGTTATTCCAGTGAAAACCACAAACTGGGGTCTAGACAGCAGTGTTTGCAATTCCTGATTTCAAATGCCACAATACTGGCATTTGTACTGCTAGTAAAACACTACCAATGCCTCTCCTTATTTTCAGTATATAAATGTTTGGTTATTCCTGAGGGTTCCAGAACAAACGACCTTTCCATGATATGTGCTAAGCACAGTGTAACAGACAAAGGCCTGAGGGAGGATTTTTGGGAAGGGGGGTGCACTCACAGGTCCCCAGATGGTGACGCAGTCCTCCTGCGTGTTCCGAAAGTTGTTGGGCTCAAAGGGGTGCCAGTACGTGAAAATGACCGGCGTGCCGTCGGACCACTCGAAGCTCATCTCGACCTTGGTGTCGTGAAGCCCCACCCACAGCTCCTCCACCCCTGAGAAAAAGGGCGAAGGGACTCGGGTGAGGAGAATGTACATTATTTAAACCGGATGGAACCAAGCCCAGCTTTCTATGCGCTGGAATCCTCTCAGACGGAAACACTTCATTATCCCCGAATATCCTTTAAGTCAGAAAACTTTCAAAAGTAGCTTAAAAAAGTATGAACTCAATCTGCTTTGCAGACTGTTTGGACTAAGAGCGAGACACACGTTTGAATAGTATTTAGCACACAGCCTTAGTCTTATCTCACCGAGAAGCCAGACTACGGTATTTGATGTGTGGCTTTGCTGTAATTTGGAGAGAGAGCGGTAGTTAGTGGGATGCATGGCGCTCGGGTGTTCGTTTAAGTGTGGGGCGGTAAACCTGAAATCAGGTTTAAGTGGGGGTATGTGGAGTGAGTGGGGGGGGGGACAGTGGGAGATGTGCACTTTCCCCTTCCTCACCTCTCTTCAGGTTGTGGATGATGAACTCCAGCTCCGGCAGGGTGTGGATGCTGACCAGGTTGGCCTCCATCTTCTGGCAGGTCCTCTGGGCCTCGTCCCAGTCCTTCTTCTCCACTGTCAGCTTGTAGCACCCGGTCTGGAAGGACTGCCAGCCCACCTCGCACTCCCGCCGCTCCTCGTCCGACCACGAGTCTGCCAGAGGAGCGCCGCGGTAACTGAATGAACTAGAACGGCTCTGCTCATCATAACCAACGGCCCAATGGAATAGCACCAGGTCATATTGCATCAGATCAGAATCATTTTTCATTCGTTCCTCGCCCACAATAGAAGCGTTCATATTAAAACCCAGTAACTCTGCTCTGTGCATCCATTCAAGGTGCTATTTTGCATAGGACAGGTTTTGAATCAAACAGATCTTGGTCAGTTGGTCTACATCTGTGAGGATCTTCATTCTGGAGTCTCTGTGGGATGATTTGTCTGAATGTGTGAATTTGTGTTTTTTATTCTAGAAGTGTCTGTTAGTGCCCTTCTCTTGTCTTAAACCAGACTGATGGACAGAGATGGAAAGGCTGACCAGTGGTGAAGGGGTCCAGAGTGGCGTTGGGCCGCTTCTTGCAGATGTAGGGCAGGGCCATGGAGCAGTCGCGGTTCTGCCAGCGGCCGGTCATCTCGGTGCGGATCACCGCGCAGTTCTCCTCATCCGAGTGGTTGGGCTGATCTGCAGAGGGAGAAGTGGGTCAGAGAAAGGTTTCAGAAGCTCACGTCCTCAGTCTTCCCTCTGCTCTGGTGCATGGAGACACCCTCACTGACTTCGCCTGAAGGGGGCGCTAGTGCTCTCTCTCTCTCTCACCAGGCTCCCAGTACAGGAACTTGACCGGCGAGGAATCCCCCCACTGCCAGCCCCCGTTGATGTCCAGGTCGTTTAGGCCAATCCACAGCGTGGAGCTGTACCCCGTCAGTAGGCCTGCAGACAGAAAGGAGGGACCAGTCCAAGCGCTTCCCTTTCAAGCTGCTGCAGGAGGATGCATTGACAGTGCAAGCTGGTAACTAGGATTGTTGTCTATAATTCATCGAGTGCAAGCAAGAGATGTGCGTAGGCGTGTCTGTGTGTGTTTGTGCATCACTGTGAGCTGTCCCACGCGGCTGCACATTGGCATCTCTCTCTCTCTCTCTCTCTCTCTCTCTCTCTCTCTCTCTCTCTCTCCTCCCTCACCGTTGATGTAGGTCTGCTCGTGCAGCTCTGTGATGCTGAGCAAGTCTGCCCCCTGCTGCTGGCAGCTGAGGCGCGCCTCGTTCCAGGACAGGGTGGACTGGAAGTTGAACTGGTAACAGCTGTCGGTTACAGGGTCGGTGTCCCAGAACGTCTCGCAGTTGTTGGCTGAGGGGAAGGAGGTTGGGTGATGGAGCATGAGGGCAGAGAGAGGGAAAGGGAGAGTGAGGGAGAGAGAATGAGACAACTTGAATAGAGAGAGAAAAGCAAGCGAGGGGGTATAGCTCAGTGGTAGAGCATTTGACTGCAGATCAAGAGGTCCCTGGTTCAAATCCAGGTGCCCCCTGTTTTAGAGGGTGGCAGTGTAGCATAGCACAAAGGAGCAGGGTTTGTAACTGGAAGATTACTGGTGCAATTCCCCACTGGGGCATTTCTGCTTTACCCTTGGGCAAGGTACTTAATCCAGAATTGCCTCAGTAAATATCCAGCTGTATAAATGGATAAGATTGTAACCTATGTAAGTTGCTCTGGATAAGAGTGTCTGCGAAATGAAAAACTAATGTAATAATAATGTAAATAATATGATGTGATAATGTAACAGCATGAGCTGGATGAAGAGTATGTGAATACAACTGACAGGTAGAGGATAAACATGTGGCAGTAAAGTGGATAAACCTGTAGTATCTTAAACTACTATAAGTACAGTTCAAACAAGATTAGTTAAGACAAAATGGATAGATAGCAAGCACACTCATCTGAAATGTGGTATCACAGAGCAAACAACGCTGTGCATATGTAGCCTTCTCTTGTGTTGAGTCAGTCGCAGTACCATGGCACACCACAAGAGGGAGAAGGGGGGACACTCACTCTTGACGGGACAGAAGCCCCAGCGCTCGTCCTTGCCGTAGTCAGACGTGGTGGCGCACCACAGGTGGCCGTCCTCACGGCCGATGCTGGTGCAGCTGTGGAACCACTGGTCATTATACATGAATGGCAGGTAGCAGGGGCGGCCATTAGAGTTCCCTTGGATAGTGTAGATCTCTGGGGGGGAACAAAACAGTTCAGTTGGAGAGAATGCTGGGAGGTATTTATCCCTTTCTGCCTTCGAGGGAAGACATAATGTGCCTCTACCCCACTGTTCATTGAACAAATAAAAATTAAGAATCATGTTTGGGTTGGCAGTGTAGCATAGTGGTAAGGAGCAGGGCTTGTAACCAAAAGGTTGCTGGTTCAATGCGTCACTGGGGCACAGCTGCTCTACCATTGGGCCAGGTAGTTAACCTAGAATTGCCTCAGTAAATATCCAACTGTATAAATGGACAGCAAGTAAAAATTGTAACCTATGCATGTTGCTCTGAATAAGAGCATCTGCTAAATGCCAATAATGTAATGGAATATTTAGTGTTACAAAAAAATCACATTTCCATTAATCAGTAGTACCTTAAGTGCTAATGCTGTTCATTACATCCAACCTTCAATTCTATTCTTTCATACATGGTGTACTGAAAACAATGCCTCTTGATATTCTGCAGTTAATTCAGTAAGCAATGGTGCAATCATAGCTCCCACTGGCTCATTTAAAACAAATCTGTCCAAAAGATCAAGCAATGTGACATTTGGAAAAGGCTGTCCTGAACATGCACAATTGGCTTTATTAGACGGGTAATGCGACTGGAATGAACTAAATATTTAATTAAACCTAATCTGCAAAGCTTGACAAAGGGCCCAGAGGTTAGTTGCTAGGCCACCTACTGCATTCCTCCCGGCCATAAAGAATGACATGAACACTGTGAAGAAGAATGGGGAGGAAAAATATCTAACCGTCCTGTACAAAATTTAATGAGTGAGACATAGTGATGGAGGAATGGAGAACATGTGTGTGATGTCGTAAGAGTGTAGAACATCCTACAGCACTGATGGAGGGACTAAAGCATGTGTGTGATGTCATAAGAACACAGAACATGCTACAGCATTGACAGAGGGACTAAAGCATGTGTGTGATGTAATACGAACACAGGGCATCATACTGCACTGATGGAAAGATGTGTGTGATGTCATAAGAACACAGAACATCCTACTGCACTGATGGAGGGACTAAAGAAGTGTGTGATGTCCTAAGAACGCACAACGTTCTCCTGGAGTGCCAGAAGGATATGTGAGACGTCATAAGAGCACAGAATGTCTGATCACACCTTACAGGAAAAACAGAAGATGGGGATAACAATTGCAAAAAGACCCAGCCGAAAGCTCCTTTCCCGTTTCCTACTGAAACGTAAGCGAGCCTGGGCCCTGTGCAGCTGTTGCACGGATGACTAATGTAAGTGGCATTTATTCTCCGGATTCTGTGTTGACGGAAAGCGGCACGGGTGGCAGCTTAAGGACGTCATGCTGCTCACCAAAACTGCAAGGAACAGCAGCGGGGGCAGAGGAAAGAACAGAGAGTCATTTTTTGGCCCTGTTTGGTGAAATTTTGGCTTTTCATTGCAGGCAAACAACACCTCTCATGGTAATAGTAACACTCTGCTTCAAGATGAACTGAAAATGTATATTGTAAATGCAGAGGATACTCGAATACAATGGTGAACACCTTTTCTTGGTTCATGAACACCATCTTGCTGTACAAACTAATATGTGTGAACGGCAACCAAAACAACAGTGCCCTTGGCACTTGTAAAAGTGCCTTTCTGAACATACCCCACTAGTCTGTGTTAAAGAAATCACCTCAGTTTTACATGTCCATCAGCAACCTTTTTAAAACATCTGGAAGTTCTAATCTACGGGCACAGATGACATAGAGCCCCGGGCACACAGCGATCTTACCGCGGTAAGCCATGGTGCACAGGTCCTGCTCGTCTCCATAGAGCCTCCAGCGCGGGCCCTCGCCGGGGTCTTTGGAGGTGCCGTTGGTGGGGGGCGCGGGGGAGGACAGGTTGTCGTTGAGGCTCTCCAGGACCTGCTTGCAGTGCCAGCTCCACCGCACGCGGGCGGGCTCCTTGTCGCACGGGTGCACCCCGAGCATCGGCTTGCTGCTGTTGCCCGACATCAGCCCCAGGCACAGGGAGGCGCCCAGGTTGTAGAGCCGCCCCCGGGACACGAACTTCCACCGCTGGCTGCTCTGCTCGCAGGCGCTGGACATCTGCAGGGAGGAGCCCTGCACCCCCAGGCAGCCCCGCACCCCCTCATGGTAGAACGCAAACACACCCGGCTCCGTGGGCTCTGGATTGAGAGAGACAGAGAGACAGAGTGAGAGAAGGAGAGACGGAGAGTGTGTGAGAGAGGACAGAGAGACAGAGAGTGTGTTAGAGAGAAGGAGAGACGGAGAGTGTGTGAGAGAGGAGGACAGAGAGATGGAGAGTGTGTGAGAGAGGAGGACAGAGATAGAGTGTGTGAGAGAGAGGAGGACAGAGAGTGTGTGAGAGAGGACAGAGAGACAGAGAGAGTGTTAGAGAGGACAGAGGGACAGAGAGTGTGTGAGAGAAGAGGACAGAGAGACAGAGAGTGTGTGAGAGAAGAGGACAGAGAGTGTGTGAGAGAGGACAGAGAGACAGAGAGTGTGTGAGAGAGGACAGAGAGACAGAGAGTGTGTGAGAGAGGAGGACAGAGAGATGGAGAATGTGTGAGAGAGGAGGACAGAGAGATCGAGAGTGTGTGAGAGAGGACAGAGAGACAGAGAATGTGTGAGAGAAGAGGACAGAGAGTGTGTGAGAGAGGACAGAGAGACAGAGAGTGTGTGAGAGTTCCATGCATATAGGCATAGAGACACTGTCAGTATGAAGTCTGAAGACCCCACAATAACTACCTACCTTCCGATTACCTGGAGAATTTACTGAACTGAGTACAGCCAATGATGTCCTTTCTCAAAACCTATACATTTACACTCACGTTTAGTGTAGTAAACACAGAAGAAGTAAAAGACACCTCACAGAAAATGTACAAATGTTTTATCCTAAAGAAACCCAAGTATATTTTAAGACAGCGAAAACTCAAGTCAAACCCCTTAGGCTGTTATTAAAGCGGAAGGAATGTTTTAAAATGGGATAATGCCATTCTTCATGCTTAATATCACATTACCATCATTCTTTATACTTGTTTTCCAAAAAAATGTCTGCACATGTTTATTCTACTGGACCTTATTGTGGGAAGTTAGCACATATGTGTTATTTCAAGCCAGGGTATTTCCATTCTAAATATATGTCCTGAAATGACTTTTCACTGAGATTTTTGTGGCCTGCGTGTAGGAGGGAAACAGGGTGGAAATATGTGTGTTTGTGACAGGTGGTTGAAGGAAATACTACAGTGACATTACACCCGCGTTGTATAAATGTATGCACGTGTGTGTGTGTGTGTGCGCATGTATGTGTATGTGTGCATGTATGTGTGTGCGCATGTATGTGTGTGTGCGTGTATGTGTGCATGTGTGTCTGTGCCCGCGCGCGTGTGCATAACCCCCATACAATTGTGAGGACGGAAAAACATTGACTGAAATGGCTTGCATCAAGAAGTGGTATCAAAACATAATCAACAAACAGAGAGAAACACCACCTGCGAAACCAAGGGCTGGTAGAGCCCAAAAAGCTGTCTTAGAAGGATGAGCACGGATGAGCTATTATGGTTAAGATATAGAGAGAAGACAAGAATTACTACCTCATTTCAAAAACACACAGCAATTTAAGCTTTAATATTTGCATGAAGTAGCATTTCTCCAGCTGCATGTGTACAATAGCACTGAATATCACATTTATTAGTGTTTACAGTACCTTTCCAAAAACAAGGAAATTAAAGTTGGTTTGATGATTCTATAAATATAGCTTTTGCTTCAAGTGTACAGTATTCAACAATTCTAGCTGACAGTTACAGGTGTCTAGGTCATAATTAACTTGATGACAGCGGCACATTATTAGTGTTCAAGTATACCTTGACAATAAGATTATGCATTATTAATGCATCAGCTACATCAATGCTTTAATGATCATTCCCTAATGTATTGAGAATATACATTGTGTCCTCTCAGACTTAAACAGCACTCTGTGCCTGTAGCTTAGATGAATGCCAGAAAATGAGGCAGGAACCTGAACAATTTTTAAATTAGGATACCCACTGAACACAGCTGCTACAGAGCTCTCTGCACCTGCAATAAAAATTGCAGTTATCCTATGACCTTCATACATCTCCATCTGTTTCACTGCTAATTTGTTTAAAGGTAATGTCAAGGTAATGGCCGGTGTATGCTTGCAACAGAGAAACTGTGTAAACTACTACACATAAAAAATCTGGTGTATACAGAGAGAAGACATGAGTTCCTAGAATGTCATTTATCTCTCTGAACAACACTACAGTATTGATTTTAAGTATTGTAGCACATTTCAGGGCAATGTTTCTGGATCATATTAACAGAAGGGTCAAAGGTATAAAACTCAGGCTGCAAGTAATACTACGGGCCAAAAGAGATAAATCTGTGTGAAGTGTGATGTCAAAACATGGTTTTCAAATGGCTTCAAACTGGTTTTCATTCTCTGACAGGGTGGCCTACAAGAAGGCAATGCTTGTATACAAACTTATTTAAGGATTACTGGCTGGTCATCTGATGGAACCAATTATGAACATTAACAAAGTGCATCCTTATTCCACCACATCATCAGCAGTAATTTAACTGTATGTTCCATTTCCGTCAATTCCATTTCAAGTCAATTTTTATGCCAAGTGAGAGAACAGCAGCTCAGTTGACTCACTGGTAAAATAAACTTCAAATTACAGAGGAGCTGGATGCCACAGCACAGAAAATAATCGTTTTTGTGGCATCATATAGACCTCACCACCAAACAAACACTGATCCAAGCAACCTAATACAAAAAATACATTCAAACATTCCCACCATGGAACAATATGCAAAGCAAAAATTAATCATATTTGATTATCATTTGAGATGATAATCATAATGTTTCCACCTCTTACTCCCTGCCTCTCCACCTGTTGTCTGCAGAAGTACCAACATATATCTGCCGTGTGTATTTACAGATTCATAAGCGTACAGCTTATGTGCTTTCTCCTGCATGTACAGGCCTGGGCACGGAGCTCACACTGCAGGCCCGCAGATATGGGCAGGCCACCAGCCACAGGGATAGGAATGCTGGAAGCCGAACCCAACACCCTTTCCGAAACCAGTGTGGCTTTCTCTCATCCCCTATCTTCTGTATTTTCCTTCTCTATTTCCCCTCTCCTGAAGAAATAGGAGGAGGTTATAGCAGTAAAGACAGCAACAGAGTGGCAGGGAGAGAGAGTGAGAGAGACAGAGAGAGAGAGAGAGAGAGAGAGAGAGAGAGAGAGAGAGAGAGAGAGAGAGAGAGGAAGAGAGAAGTCCACAGACTACAAACAGAAGGGGCATAAAACTCCAATGGAAGCCTTCTCCATTCAGGTCAGAGGCCAAAAGGAGCAGGGATAACCCAAAGGCTGCTGGTTTGATTCCCTGCTGCAGCACTGTTATTTTTGCACTGGGCAAGGGCAACCCAGAATTAACCCAATAATGACTCAGTAAATATGTATATTGTCTGTATAAACACATAGGAACTGTCATGTATGCAAGTCGCTCTGGATAAGAGTGTCTGCTATGTAACTGAATGTAAATGTAAATGAGAAGAGAAACCGTGTTTCTCCTCATCAGGCCCCTTTGGGGAGGCAGAAAAAGGCAAGGTGGGTGATTACTGGGCACTGGGCTGCAGATGAGCCTTGATCTGAACAGATGCACAGCAGAATGCAAACACTTTATCAGGGCACCTCTTCCCTCAGTGGCCCGAAGCCCTCGGGATCAGGACACTGAAGAACGCTAAAATTCAGACACTGAGAAGACAGAATGGAGAAACCCTTCCATTACTACTGGGAGGAAAACAAATCCGTCCCCACCTACTTATGCTTCGCAGTTGCTCCCCTTTTCAATTTTCTTTTCTTTCTCTCTCTCTCTTCCCTGTCCATTACCCTTATTGTCTCTTTGTGGCATTGGGTTTTGCTGCTGCTAGGTTTTCTAATTACTCTAACGTAGTTATGGGTTTGGTGGCCAAGTAAATCTATTTAACTTTGGCTTCTTACCCTGGCTAGGCTTTATGGAGAATAATCAGATATAATTACCACCTACACTGGTAGACGTTTCATTGTTGTATCCTGCTGCACAGAGAGAACCAGCTATTTAAAGAGCTGAAGAGAGGCTAAAGAGACATGTTTACTGTCAACTGCTTGCAATAAAAAAAGTGAAAGACTCACTTTCTTGGCAACGCTGCCAGCACTGCCATTTGGGACACTTCTTACCACATCAGAGAAGAGAGAAACATTGAGAATGTCAGTTTTAGACGATGTGGTACTCCTTTGCGATAGAGAGTGAGGAAGTGAGGGGGTAAGGACAGATCAGCTATTGAAATATATGTTGTAAACAGAAGGTTTCCACTATTGTGTGAGTTCATAATAATTTCACACGTGTTTACCATGGGACATAATAAAGGCTGTCCTTGTATGCCCCTTTTGTACGACCCTTTTCTCTCATGCATCCTAACTACTCATTCTAGTGAAATTAAAAGGAAAGGCGGGTTAAATTAACCACGTAGTGGGAACAGTCCCCTAGAAGGGTGTGAACATTTAGTTTATTTGCACTGTTTTTACTGTTGCATTTTATGTCAAATAAGTTTGTTTTTGCAAGGCATTTGTAAACATCTGAATGTCCATCTGCAATTACACAGATAAAACACTGCACAGAGCTCAGTCTCTTGGGTGTGGTTTGATTGGACTGGGTTTGAGAGCAAAACATAAGTATAGTGTTCATTGGTCAATCAACACCCACCTGATGATGTCACTGGCCTGTAAGGGTAGGTAACAAGGTAACAGTGGGAGTTGGTGGAGAGGACACTATTGGATGTGCTATCGAATATGCCTGTATATTCTTCACCCTGCTAAATTGGCCTGTTGGCATGGAATACACGTGAGGATGTTATCTAGGCCTGAGAAGTGTTGGAGTCCTGTAAACACGGCCTGATTGCATTTGATCTGATCCCCCTCTGAGACACCCTGCCCTCACAACCCCAATTTCTGCTTCCAGGATCAGTCTGCTGAGTCATTTGAGGACAGATTCGCCAGCCTGAACTTTGGCAGATGTCAACATGGCTTTTAAAATGTGCTCTTTTTTTGGAAAAAAAAAATGCCAGCACTGCAAGCCAGCTGTGAATGAGCGCTCATCCACGAAACAAACTAAATGTAGTTTAACAACATACTAAGTTTCATACTAAGTGCTGAGCTTTTTCTGTTTGCGATCTTTGAAAATATTTGCTCCTCTCTCGTTTTCCCCTGATTTATGAAACTCTTTTTTTCAACATTTTCCTGAGGAAAAAAATAATCAAATAAGATCCTACAAAACACAAATAGAGTGAAGAGAAACATGAGTGAGAGAAACCTGGGTGAGTCAAGGATCCAACAACCAGTAGGAGTATTTTTATGTCCAATTTTTTTTTAACAGAAACAGGGAGCTCCTCTAGCATAATGCTGTAGGATCTTCAACAGAATGAGGCCTGTGATGGAAATTTTAGGAATATTACTAAACTGGAGTGCATATGAAAACAAGTCAGAGAGCTCTACAGTTGACCTTAACTTGGAGCAATCGATTTTCCCACTGAATCAAAATTACATACCAGGTAACGACAGTAGTGTTTAGAGTTGTAAGTGAGCCGCTGGTTCAGCCTCAGACTGAACTCGCTATAAAAATCTAGACTGAATTTTTGATTAGTGGGTGGGTCAAAATCTCCATTTGATCTGGCCCCAGAGTTTCAGCAAGAGCCCGAAATCGCAGCTCGCCTTGGGAAAACACTGCTGCACCCCTACAGCTCCGACCCACTTTCCTGCCAAAGAAAGAAGCTTAAACCTGCAGCCAAGAACAACGGGCACCTAAAGCCAGAAAGAAGCCTGATCTCTCCAACACCTCCCCTGCATGCATTTTGACACAGTCCTCCCAGGCCAAGGTCTGTGGCCTCCCCCATCTTCCCAACTCGAGCCGTCTGGGGTCCTGGGACAAGGGCAGGGGGGGGGGGTGGACAGATCAGAGTGGGTCGGGGGTGGCGGGACGGAACACGTGGGAAAGGGGCCTCCAAATCAATGATCCACGTAGACAAGGGGACATTTTTTATTTTCACAGATGTGCGGAGAGGCAGTACTGGTTGGGCTTAACAGAAGATTCATGTGTCCTGCATAAGAGCAACCAACAAACACACAGGAAATTCCATTAGCGCTGTGTTTGTTTCTTTTTGTTTTACTGCAGCCTCTGGGGCTGACGTTGGACTCCCGGGTTCACCTCAGTGGAATGTGAGAGGCTGGGTGGGGCATTAAGTTCTTCGCTGATGAACACAGACAGGCCGCACTATCCGCCACTGATTCACTTCTAATATTCTCACCCCAAAGAGATGCCTGGCCCATGACTTGGGTGGACTGTACAGACAAGGATGGGTGAGGCTCGGAGTGTTTGCGGTCTTATTCCATTATCGGGTGGATCTGGCTACCTATTGACAGCTTATTTATTATGTCTGATACATGAGTTCAGTGTTTGTCATCACTGGCTCCCTGTACATTTTACTTCCAATAACCAAACCAGGCTTAGCTGCGGGAACCATAATCCTAACCACAACCATTAAGCACCCACTCCAGTCAAAAATATCTGAACACATCACTCTAGTATTTATTTTATTTTTTGTATATTTATATATTTTATTTATATCTGTTAATTCTACTCACAGAAAGTATACAGAACTAGCTACAAAAAAAACAAACATAATGAAATGAACTCAACTAAAGCCAAAAGTGGAATGAAATTAAATAGTGCAAATAAAAAAATTTAACATTATTAGAAAATAAAATGTATAAAATGCATGAAGTGAATTACATAAATCATAGCAATTAAGAAAGTAGGAAGTATTCAGCTATACCAGTGATTTAATAATATGGGTCCATGTACTGAGTCATGTTTTCTGCCTCACAATTCAAATTGTTCATCTTTTAATTTGTAAACTACTGTAACTAGTTTTATGACAATATTTGTTTAATTTTGACCATCTGTAACAGAGACTTACCATTAACTTATTTAATTTTCAAAGGTTTCCTTACAGGCACGCATCCATGAACTGTAACATCTGCAATGTCACCGCATGAAACTAAACAATGAGGCAAATATAAAATGAAGCAATGAAGCAGAAATACCCTGTTATTAAGTGAAATTGAAATTTAAATTATATAGTAATATATAATTATAATCTCAATATTTTTGTTTCAATAACAATCATTTATTTTCAGTCACACCTATTAGCAGCACCATAAGACCCTTTTTAACGCTTCTGTTCCAGAAACTATTTAGTATTGCTATAGGAATATTGTCAATGTTATAGAAATACTGTGATCACCCAATAATCATAATAATTGCACCATGAACATTATGACAGTCCAATAATTACAACCTAACAAATACTATAAAAGAATTATTAAAGTACTACAGGAATATCAGACAAAACTATAATAAATCCCTGTTTATTGTATGAATCAATTAGTCTACAAATTGCATTTGCCAGGTTTTCCCCTAATTTTTATTTCTCTAATTCAGTTACTGTATCTACATGCAACACAATAAAACATACTTTAATGTTAAAATATAAAAATCTAAAGTCAGGGCCACATAAACCAGAAACACTGAGGGGAAAAAAGTATTTCATTGGCTCCTAGACTCCATTCAGGAGTTTACATGACACTTTAAAACTTGTCACTTAATTGTGTGTGAAATATGGATTCAATGCAGCTTTAACAAAATGTCATTTGTTAAAGCCATAATAATTTGGCAGAATGGTCCCTTTCCGTATAAAGGCAAAAGGTAAAGAGTTTACTAAGTTCAGTTAAACGTGACGTCAACAATGGGACAGTCACCTTCTTTTTTGTCTTTTCACATTTGCACATCTCACTATTTTACCACCAGCATACCCCCTCTGTTTTCACTCTGCAGTCAGCTGTTTCCAGTGGAGCTCTGCCAGCTGTATCACACATTCCCACGGCTCCCTTTCTCCCCGTCTGTAACCTGTGCAGCTGAGGGGCTCAGTGGCCAGCAAGGCCCCCGTCAGCAGCCTGATACAGCAGAACCTGCCTGGGCTTCCACCGACATCAGTCACATGACACGCTCCAGGGTCCTCTGCATAGCAATACTAATACTGCTACTGTACACAGTTTTTTTGTTAATTCTCTTCTCTGATTCAATGCCATGTTAAACTCAGCAGTAAAATATACAAAAAATATTTTTAAAGTGTCTGGATGCCGAAGCTCTGAACACACGCAAATGCTGACAAGGCAACGTAGCTGAAACACATCCTTGCTTTTTGACTGCTGTTCATGCCAATTCAATTGCTCACTTTATGTGTGCTTTCCTTCAAACGTTCTCATTTATACCACAACTGCTCCAAATCTAACATGGCCACTTTACAAGTATGTTGATGACAAGGGGAAGGATGATGACAATGACGATGACAAGGAAAATCATATTATTATATAACACAACTTATCGCTACCAGCTCCATTCCTTTTTCTGTATTAACCTGATCTGAATTGGGTTAGGTATATAAGTGAAAACTGTTTTTATGTTAGCATGTAATTATCAATATTCATGTGTTCATGTGTTAGATGTGACACCACTCTGGTAAGAAATCCTAAAATACTTATGCATCTCACCATGTAACAGATATGCAACAGATCATGTAACAAATCTCAATCAGGTCTCAAACAATAACCACTAAATTCTACTTTGCTTAAGGTATGAATAAATACATTCATTTACAAATAAAATGTATCTTTACCATCACTGCTCTCACGTCAAAACTGTAAAACTCTGTGACACTAGAATGTTTTCACTCCTGAGTGACATCTTCCTTTACAACTTCTGCTCCTGCTTAAAAAATCTGTGACAACCATTAATAATTAAGTGGCATATATAAATTCATAAACTAACATTAATGCTTTCTCCTTTGATCTACTAAGTATGACCAATAAAGATCACACAGTAGATAAAAGCCCCACTATGAAGCTCCTACGTATGAGGTGTAATGGCAAAAACAAACGCGCTGAGCGACTGTATTGGATGACTGAGAGAGCTCTTCTAAACTGAACAGACAACTAATTGCACTATTATAACTCGACTAAAAATTTCCATACTTGATGTCAAATGGCGCTCCGTGCAACGTGTATGCGCTTCAGTACGATGGTTGTGTGACGCTACACTTGTACATTAGGGCGACATTAGAAAGATTTCTGTTTACCGGGGGTGAAAAGGGGGTAAATGCGGTAAAACATTAAATAAGGCCAGCCCCTCCCCCTTTCGAAATCCCTACTCACTCTTCCCCTCGGCAACAAGCTACTCCACATCTGGTTTCACTCAGTGTTTTGGACTTTGGTGGCATTCCACCGCATCAGTTAATGCAGATCCAAAATCGGCTCGAAAAAATTCAACTTTCAAGACAAACACCAAATAAATTTTTACACAGTGCTCCTGATCACTAGTGAGACTTGGCAGTCTCACTGAGTGAACTTAAGAAACGTCTCAAGTAATTAAACGCAACAACAGTTGTTCTTACCTGAAAAGGTCGTCCTTAGTTCCAGACTAAAGGTGAATAAATATAAAGTGCATTTGCAAAAGTAGAAGCAGCTTTTCCATGAGTTTCCCAAATGGCTGTGACGGTCGCCGCGATGCATGCCCACGGTTGCTCGAAGCGAGAGGAACGAAGTGCTTTTCGCTCGGGGCGGATGGATGGAGTGCAGATAGAGGCAGCACGGGCTGCGTGGATGGTGTCTCTGCGTGTCAGTTAATAAGCCCGAAGTGAATGAGAGATGCAGACGCTGCGTCATCATACACTCCTGCTCTCAGGTCGATCAACGTCCCCAGCAACAAACAGGCGCTAATTTTACAAATTACAGTCACACCAAAATAATATCAAAAAGGCCAAAATAATAGCAAAATAAAAGTCTGATAAAACAAAAACGAAAACTTCTTGTCCTGATGTTTTACGGAACCGTTTTTTCCACCCCCTACGTAGGGGTTTCAAATGAAAATAACCTCTAACTGTTATGTTCCAAAGTAACTCAACTTATTTTTGTGAATTGAACAAATATGCCCGACAAAGAATATTAATGTTTTTAATGCTGACGGTAGAAGGCATGACGCCAGAAACACGATTTTTTTCCTTTAAAAAACTTTATTGTTACTGGGTGAATCGGTATGTATTATGAGAAGAGTACCGTTATAGGCAAATGCATTCCTTTTAAAACTTGATCGTAACTTTCTAGCAAATTTTTCGTTTCGATTAGTTTGAGAGGGATTATCTGTGTCAAAAATGGGTTCATTGCCATCATCTGACCCTCTGAGATAGATACATTTTGTACAGTAAAACTAAAATGGACACAACGCGCACGGAAGCAAGGACGAGATACTGTGCACCAATGCCATCCGAATGTCGGAATGCCGGATGGACCTGGAGGGCAGTGAAATCCTAAATTTGAGAGCCCGGAGCGGCTTGATAAAAACGACTAAACTGGCTCAGCGGTAAATGACTCACAAAAATTCCTTGAAGAAAGACAAAGCATATTGTGAGTGCAAGCTGACGCATTAATTTTTGCGTCAGCGTGAAAAATTTAATTGTTTTCACGTTACTGTAAATGATTGCTCTTGTATTTACTCCCCAGGGTCTCAGGTGGGAGGGATGACAGTAATGTTTATGATAATTAGCAAACACTGTAAAAACGAAGCACAGATGCTACGGCACCTTTCTGACCAGAATTCTTAAGACCTTAGTGTTAGTTGTTCCACTATCTCTCACTTAAATGACGTACAGAATGACTTTGTGTTTCCCACTGTCTTGCATGGTCCAGACAAATCTGTCTTGTTGGCTAGGGCCATGAAACATCACAAGAAGATGTCCACCTGCCTCTGTAAAAACTGTGTATACAATTTGCAGTGATGATATGGCTTTAAATAAGTCAGAGTTGTTGAAACAAAGCTTGTTCCTGCAAATCACAGGAAGCCAAATGTTTCACTTCCTATTGCAAAAGCAGTAATCCAGAACCAGCACATGAATGGATAGGAAGTGCTGAGCAAAGTCTTTTTGGCTTTGTAGATGAAAATATCCTCTGGAAATATATGGTTTGACATCAGTGAAATCAAGCATGTACATTATTTTTCCAAGGTAACTTTTCCAAAATAATGTTGAGTGTTTTGTTTGCTGTCATTTTTTCCCCATTTGTAACATTTTCAGCAAATAACTGGTCACAATGACAATACACTATTTGTTACAAATTGCATTAGTATCATTACCTAAACTCTCACTCTGTGAAAAATGAAGTCTAGGCAGTGCTCCAGCTGGCTCAAGCAAGACCCACACTGTGTAAAAGCACCCCAGAATCACACGTTACACCAAATACTTTCACTCACTGGGAAGAGCCAATCTTACTGCAGTCAGGCTCTGAGCTGAATGTTTGGATCATGTAGGAGGACAGGGGGTGCAAGAAGGCTACCAAAATCTGGAGTCACCTTTTATGCTCTATACTTCATTGTAGCATCATCCCCCAGTGAGTCTAAAGAGAGGGTGAGAAAAAAATGACCATGTTCATTTTGTAATGTGCTTAATCATACCCTTCTTACACCATTATGGAACATTTTAAGAATAACTTATTTTGCTCAGTTAAGACAAAAAGCTGAAGCCATTAAAAAACCTGCCACTGATGACAATGCTGTGCTAAATGAACAATAAAGCAAGCCCCCCACCCCCAATCTGTACTTTTGAAACTACAGGATTGTTACACAATTACACTAATTGAGGAACACAGTTGCATGGGGGCTGTGACTGAGCTGTATGTATGATCACTATCATTACCAATTTTTCTTCTTGGTATTTTTTTGTGTTGTTTTGTCTTGCGCCCATGCACGCTGCATAAATAGCAAACGCTTATTCTAACAGGGAGTTGGGGATGGACTCAAACACATCACTGCCCACCGTGCTGGACCTATCATCCACAGTCCACTGCACAGTCCTCCCATTCCACGTAGCATGGGCTGCCATCCTAATGATGATATTATAATAATGATAATAATAATAAGAAAAACAAAGAAGAAGAAAAGGAGAGAGAAGAGTATGACAGAACCGGGAATGTTAAAGACATTAACTGTTTGGAAAATAACATTGCAGCCATAAGCTGATCAGTTAACTTTCCTAAAACTAGTAAAATACTCTCAAATAGGGCCTTAGTGCTGACTTGTCCAAAATTAAGAAGGAAATGTTGTTTATATGAGTCCAAACGATGTTTAGTTTCTTCGTTTTTTCTATTTTTCTTGTTTTCTTTGTGGCCAGTGTCCACACTCGACATCCTGAGCTTCATGTAGTTTGTAACAAAGGGTTTTTAAAAGTTGAGAAGTCTCTCTCTCCCCCTCTCTTTCAGATTTCATCATGAAAAATGCCAAAGGAGCCAAGCAGTGATCTCACAACTGGAGAATAAAAGCCAAGCTCTGGAGTCCTCATCTACACTACTGTAGCCCCGTGACACCTCAGCATAGAGCCTAACTAAACACTGTCAGCTCGACCAGCTTGATTCTCCAAGAAAGGAGAACTAGGCCAAAATGACAGTTGGTTTTTTCCATTCCCGTAAGTCAGTACAAACGCAGGGAGACATCACCAAGTTTGGATGAATCAGTGAAATTAAGAAACCCTGCTTATACGTAGCAGTGAGGGACAACTGACTAGCATATCAATGGCCCACTGTATATCAAACATCCACAAGCTTCACCACTGCTGTCTGCAGCCATATTCACTAACCTTATATTATATCATACCAGAAAATATATACCTCTTTCCTGAACTTGGGTTTTAAATGTGCCTTTAGTCTGCCAGTACTAACAAAATGGACTTAACTTCATATCCAAGCAGCATCTTCCATATTATTTAAATTATCAATATGAATTAACATCACTGAATTCCTCTGGAGGTTTAGGAGGCAGAGGCCTCCCCTGGTGATGTTCATTCGCTGACAGTGCTGCCAATGAGCCCTTTCAGGCTGACCTTTCCCTTTCTACATTCTGCCAGGGCTCTTCCTGTAATGCATGCTCTGCCTGGGTCTGCACAACAGCCTGGTCACCCTGCAGGTGCACCTGCAGTATCGCTGGGTGCACAGACCAGACCAGAAGTGCATCTTATGACTTCAGTCCCTCTGTTTCCCCCCTCCCCCTTTCAGAGCTGAGCGAGGGACGGAGAGGAGTTGCCAAGGCCATAATGTACCAACCCTTGGTAGGATGAGAAGGGTTATGAGAAAAACATGGTCAAAGAGGAAGACGGGCACACACTTTTGTGCTTAAAGGCTACCTCTCGAGTATAGTGTAGCCTGTAGTGTGACATTAAGAATGTTTCTTGATGTATGATTCACCACTCTTCAGTGGAGTATATTCAAGTAAGGTAATATTCATTACATAACTGTATTTAACATGTATTGCTGTGCTTTTGTATCTGTGTTCTTTGGCAAGTGTAAAACGTTCGTGACAGATGCAGGTAAATCTGCTGGTTCTAGGAGGGTTGCCAGATTTGGGCATTTAACCCAAGCATTTTTTTTCCTCTTTTACACTGACTTATGGCATTAAAAGCCAACAGGAATTTTTGCTTGAATTTAATTTACAAAGAATATTATTACATATTTTTACTCCTATCCACACTATGATATCTCTTGGCCTCTTTGGATGATTTGTGATTGCTCTAATAGGTTTTATTAATTAGAAACATGGTTTGAGGTTGAAAAATTGTCAGTAGTAACTGGTTTCAAATTAGTGTGTTTGTTTTCTTATACATATTATACAGTATTACGCAGTTTTGTTCTGGATGTTTAACTTGAAATCACACACTGATGGCTATATGTTGAAACTAATGGAAAATGGCACCCAGGGACCAGTTGAACATATCTGCAGCAGTGTTCCACATTCCTTTGCTTGCAGTCAAAATGTCATTAATGCTTGTACTGAATGAAAAACACTTCAGTGTTACAACATCACTGTGACAAAGCATGGGGACTATTAACTGCTACTCAGTACTGCTGGCTGCAGCTGAGACAGGCTTTGATAGTGTTTCTGTTCTTTGTGCAGTCAGATGTTAAGCACTGTATTAGACAAATGCATTACATGGTTTGCATGGCTATGCCTGAATTCAGTGTCATGCTGTTCCTGTAAGACTCAAAGAAATAAACATATTTTGGGGGTCTGGAGGGATATCAAATGTACTCCGCTTATTAACTAATTACAAAATTTAGTTAATTATCTAAGCCATTAGGTAATCATCTGGAAAAAAACATGCAAATAGCCTGCGGCCCCAATTTTCTCAGGAATTTCCAGATGTATTCCAGGAAAGAGCTGATACTTTAGATCAGAGCTACAGATTCCCATCATCACAGATGTGCTTTCTGCTTACTTTGAAAAAAGGTACTAAGGAACGTTTTGTCTCAGAGGAGAAAAAAAAAACTTGGTAGACATCATATTCCTTGTATATCTGGCCGAAGCATAAATGGCTATCAGCAGCATGTATTCCACAACTTTAATAATGAGGTTCCTGAACAGATTTTAATAAACAACTATCGGTTTTGAAACAAATGGAAAACCATCAATTGATGTACATTAGTGCAACTACAGCTATCAAAAATGCAACTGACAACATTTCCATGACAGAGATGTACACTCCCTCAGGTTGCGTCAGAATTTTTTTACAGCACAGAACTACTTTTCCAAGACCGCCATCCTGTGGACAAACTGTGCCATCACACCACACTGCCTGCCAATTTTCCATCTTGAACTTTTGATTTTTTACTGCAAAAAGTTGAGGTCTCTCTCTCCCTAGCTGAATATTGTATTTATTCATATATGTATGCATTATATGTTGTCTTCCACAAAATATAATGGATTATAAAAAGCTGAGTTTGCAATTATTCTGTCCGAGTGCTAATGTCAAAAAGACTGAGTTCTTTCAGTTATGTTGCTTGTACAAAAAAATCACCCAGCTCAACCTTGCCCTAACCATATCTGGTAATTGGCTACTTTTCCCATCACCAAAGACAACAAACGTTTACTGAATTACTAAAGGCTAAAAATTAACATGGACAAACTACATAAGACACATGTTGTCAATGTAGTGGCAATTTAGATCATGAAACATTTTTTGTAGTTTGCTTGACTTTGATTAATGCCTACTCAACCTAGTTTTAGTAGCACTGTCAACAGCCTTACTATTATAGTAAAATAATATTTACCAGCTCAACAGTGATATTTTTATAAGACACAATTAAACCTGGCATACTTGAACATTACCATCGTGCCACTTGTCTGGCTTTATTTCTGCCATCTGGAGGCTGAAAGTGATTAGACATCGGGGTATACCAAAGCAGAAGTCCAGTGTTTAATTCACTGCTGCTTAATTCATTCTTTGAACACAGCAAAATCAGGTCAGACAGATTTCTTAATGGTGGTTTGCATGTGGCAAGGAAAACATTGTGCCACATATCATTAATAATACTTCCAATCAGTTAGTGCCATCATAATTATAACACACTCACAGAGTGCACAAATGACTTTAGAACATGTATTTGAGGAAATACAATGCCTGAATGGATTTGTGATGGAAACAATGGAAATCTGACTGCATATGGTCATACAGGATACTGTACATTCAATGTGCCTTATGAAAATAATGGCAAAAAGCAGAAAATGAAAGAAAATCACTGGGTTCAAAACTACCTGTAGAGTGCAATCTAGGCAATTGTTAGCTGAGAGTAGTGGGTATAAATGTAGCTCACTTTATATGGACATATTTCAAGCTCAGGCCAAATGTGCACCTCCAAGCAGAAACAGAAATCTACTCCATAAAACCTTACAATGATTATGAGTGTGATTAAACAGAAGAAGTAGGTTTCAATTTCCTTTCAATATGTTACTCATCATATAAGACTGTTACATTAAAAGCATGAGTATCAAAATGTGGGTTTTCACTTGAATTGTGAGACATTTTCCACACTTCCTGTACCAGTCAACGTGTATTAGCAACACAGGTTCTGTGATGTCTGGTTTACATACACCACTTAAATAATCTGCTTTGAGGTACACTGTTAAAGGTCACCTCATGAATATGAATGAATAATGGAACAAGAGAAGAGAAGAAGCACATTTTGGCTAACAGTGCTATTCCCAGGTGATAGAGGCAGGGAGGGCAGCATGTGAGAGACACAGACATAAGCAAAAAGAAGATGCAAAAATGTCAGTGACATCAGGCACTTCAGGAAACATACACTTCATGTATGGAAATCATGTGTCCATGGGAAGAACAGCTTGCCGGATGGGACTGTTACCCCTAAGCCTCTGCTGCATTTATCTCTTCAAAATGTTATAAATAGGCTACCGCTCTCTGCTGTATAAATCAGGTCTACCACATTGTCCTTCCTCCCAGAATATTAAGAAGTATGACCAGTGTGAAAAATGTTGAAGCCCAATTGCTTCTCTTGGGGATGTGTTACATGTAACAGAGAAAACACTCAAATACAAACTCAGACCACAACTTTTTAAACAATAGTATTTAATGGTTTATATGCAATTCTCTGCTAAGGCCCTAGCTCCCCCTCACAGCACACATTGATATTCCAGCCCCTTGCATTTATGTAAAAATTGAAAACATAACTAAATAAATATGTGTGGGGGGAATTTATGAAAAATCGAACTATCAAAGATAGTCAAATTTTCCAGTTTGATGTCTGTTAGAACATTTAAAAAAAGGATAGAATTGTAACCTAGAGAATGTGACCCTTCCGTTTCCAACTTCAAGAAACGAACGTTCCTTCTCACCACTAAAAACTTTTAAAACTAAAACTGAACAGCGCCACCAACAGGTAGTCTTCAACTTTGGTCGTCCGAGGGAAAGCAAAGAGAGACGCCCCCCATCTGAACCAAGAAACTCGGCTCGACAGAACAGGCCCATCGAGGGGGAGGGGAGGGAGGGGCGAGCGGCCCAGGCACCACAAATGCTCCACGTCCGTCCAGGTGTCAGCCAATGAAGGGCAATTCAGCACGGTCGGCAACCAACTCCAACCAACGGGAAAGGGCTGTGAGACCCAAACATCCAAGTCCAGGGGGCTGTGGGGGCGGGGTCTTTGACACCGAAACTTCCGTTTATCTGAGCAGCCATGCTTTCTACCGTTTCCCCATTCAGTCAGGACAAAAATAACCAGCGGGTTCAAATTAAATACCTCTCCTCTCGCCAGGGTGACGCGGCACCCGTCTCCACGCTGGGGCACCCTGGGCTTTGACCCCACAGGGCAACCCCACCCTCTGGGGGAGGAGCAGGGGGAGGAGAGGAGGGTGAGCAGAGGAAGGGGCAGGGCCTCCGTCCTCTGGCCCTCTGAGCCCGGCCCCTCTGCTCTGCTGTGGCGTCGTGCGCGCGGCGGGGGGGGGCCTCGGCTGACGGAACCTCCGCAGAGCAGCGAGGGAGGGGGCGGCGGCGGCTCAGTTTGAAGCACTGCTGTTGGAGGAGCTGGAGGTGGAGGGCATGGCCGTCCCGGACACCCCGGTGGTGGCCACCGACTTGCGGATGTGGGGCATGAGGAAGGGGTCGCTCGCCAGCTGGTGCACGTCGATGCGGTCCTCTTTGCGGTAGGCCAGGCAACGTCGGATGAAGGCCTGCATAATTGCATTTGTGTTATTTCATAGTTTTGATGTCTTTACCATTATTGTAAAATGTGGAAAACAGTAAAAATGAAGAGAAACCCTTCTATGTGTAGGTGCGTCCAAACTTTTGACCGGTACTGTAGAATATAGTTCTGTATTGACCTACAGTTCCAGGTGATGTACAGTCAGAAACTGTAGTTGGCTAGTTCATAGTGCGCGAATGTCCTTATACCATGTACTACAGCATATATACATTTCTGTGACTATTTCTCTGATATCTCCATACTATAAATGTAGTATTAGCATATCTGTATTGGGAGAATAAATGGAGAAAGGCCAGCTTTTCTATAGCCTCCTTTTCTATGGATGTAATGGAGGGTCACATATGTAACCTTCAACCTAAGGAGTGTGAACTAAAGTACATCCTGCCCAAAACGTGTCTGCTAATTGACCACTCCAAGAGAAGGCTGCTTTCAGAGCAGGTTTCACTGCATCCTTGAGTGTCTGCATTCTGAGCAGTGTAATGCCATGTGTGTGGGGGCTGGGAGGAGGGATGTGAAAAAAATGGATGTGTTAAGTAATGGAAGGGTTGAGGAAGAAGAGTAGAGATGGATGAGAGAGGAAGGCGTCTGGGGAAGGGGGGACAGAGAACAGGTGTACCTTGGCTTCAGGTGAGACGACGGGTTTGGGGGGGAACTGCACTTCTGTGGCCTTCAGGATGGTGTTCTCTTGCAGGATGTCCTGCTGGGACTGGTTGTGTCCGAACGGCTGGAGAGAGAGAGAGGAAGATAACTGGAGATTCCAAGCCCTTGCTCTCCCAAACTGAGATCAAACTCAGCTGTGCACACGGGCGTCTGCAGCGTGGACCCCTACCTTGCGGCCGTACAGACACTGGTAGAAGATGACCCCCACTGACCACACGTCCACCTTGTTGGAGATTTTGGGCGGCTCCTTCCCCACCACAAAGCACTCTGGCGGGAGGTACCTGCAGATGCAAAAGAAGCACTTCAGCACCTCTGTCTTCTGGCCATGGGCTTTCCTTCAGCTTCTACCTCTAAGCTGCCATTTGACAGAAATGTGTGGCAAAACTTTGCTGATTGTCATCAGAATTCTAGTCTGACTGCCAAAAGTCTTGAAACACAAAAGTTAAGACAGCAATCTGCTCATCACAAGTAAAGCTAAGTATTCACTCCTTGATTTCAACACTGACTAAAGAGCTCATTCTTTGATTTGCATTACAGGCAGAAAGTGAAGTGTGGAAACCAAGCCAAGGGCAGCGTACTCTGCAACAGAGCAGTTTGTTGCGCTGGAAAGTAATCTCAACAGAAATATTTGAGAAAACTAATTTAATGGCTTTGTTTGAAATCAGACAGTAACTTAGTGTAGTTCCAGATGAGGGAAATTCCACAGTGTTGAAACAGCAGACACACTAGTGCTGAAGGAGCATATTAAGAGTATGTATCATCTCTGGAGACAGTCACCAACAGCACTGTCAGCATTTCAAACCACTTCCCTGATCTGCACCTGGGCCAGTGAGCCCTGAGTCACTGTTACATGTGTGTCAATAGTGATTGCTGCTGCCTGAACACTGCACTGAGGGTTGAGGTGTAACAGGCTTATTTTTGTCCAGTGCAGGCTGCCGTCCTGCTTGGCAGTGCTGCCGTTACCAGTAGGTCCCCGCCCCCTGAGACGTCAGCTCCATCCCGTCCACCGAGTTGTAGCTGTCGTCGTCCATGATCTTGGAGAGGCCGAAGTCGGTGATCTTGATCTCCCCGCAGGCGGTACCATTCACCAGGAGGATGTTCCCTGCAGAGGCATAGAGGAAGTGAGGTCATCTGGCCAAAAACACCAGCACTGCACAAGGTAACAAAGCTGTATGAGCACTGCCAACTCAGTCAAATCCAAAGCGCCATTTGAAATCTTGGGTTTTAGCACTTGCATTTAACATTCAGCACTTGAGTTTGTTTTGTAGATGAAGGATGAAGCAACATTTCACACTAATATCTCAAATACTTCTTAGGGTGTGGTCATTTAAAACAGCCATTTTGGTTTCTTGGGGAATAGTTTATTTCATTTGTTGGCAAACAAATTTATGTATAAGATTAAAAGGTGGGACCTCTTGTATTTGAGCTATGACCCTTCATATTTCTCATGTCCATTTATACAGATGGATATTTACTGAAGCAATCAACCCTGAAAAAGATGCAACACTTGTGCTCCACCTAGGATTTGTCCCTATATGTTTCTACCAATAAGCCCTGTTCCCACAGCACCACGCGCCGGCGCTCTCTCACCGGGTTTGAGGTCGTAGTGGATGATGGGCGGTCGGATCTCGTTGAGGTACTTGAGAGCGTTGACGATCTGCATGATGATGGAGCGCGCCTCCTTCTCCGACATCAGCTTGTGCTGCTTCAGGTAGAAGTCCAGGTCGTTCCCTTCGCAGTACTCCAGCACCGTGCAGAACCTGTCGCGAAACACACAGCGGAAGGCACTGTGACGCACCGGGCCTCCACAGGATTCCCCCTAGCTGCAGGTGTCAACACTGTCTTTACAGGTCACCTGATCCATTACAATGTTATGAGGCCAGGCATTGCAGATGGGCATCGTGCTGTCTGTGAAGATCAGCAGCTCATGGCGGCCATGACTCGAGCTGAGAGGGACTTACGAGTCGGTGTCGAGTGAGAAGTAGTCATAAAGTTTAACTATTCTGGGGTGGTCCAGCTCCTTGTGGATTCTGTACTCCCTGCAGGCGTGTCTGAAACGAGAGTGACCATGTTAAAACCGTCTGAACACTGGAAAAGCTCAATATGGATACAATTCACAGAAAGAAGTCAACTAAGCTCCATCTCTGATTGGAATGCAGTTGTTTCCCATGTAAAAACTGGGTATGCCCATTCTGGAGCAGATGCTGGTTGTGTAACATAAGAAAGTGGGCAGATGCGTGTCAGCGGCATCTCCACTCACTTGTGGTAGTTCTCCTTCTTCTCATCCCGCCAGTTCTTGTTTAGCTGGTGGATTTTTACAGCGACATACCTCTGTTCTGTCAAGTCAAAGGCCTGGGGACAATTCAAATCAATATGTTCCAGGTTAGAGAACTGGTCTTGTAACCATGAGGTTGATCACTTGTCCCAAATGATCTCAGTAAACCTACATTAGACTGTATGCTAGGTATATTAATGACAAATACTACTATAATTGCTAAAAATATGTTATGCTGCGGACCAGAGAGCAGAGGGTTAGAGAATCACAGCTAGCAGGCAGACAGGTTCTCATGTCCTTTTTTGTATGGCAGACACATTTATGATTGACCAGGACGAGGGCCCTATGAACCCAATGAAGAATAAAGGAGCTTTCTCACCTTATAGACTTCACTGAAGCCCCCTCTGCCCAGCAGGTGTAACAGCAAGTACCGGTCATTTAACGTGGGGTGGTCTTTGAATCTGGAAGGACAACACCAAAGCAAAACATTGATTCATACCACGGCCTGAGACTCACAGCTGCACTGAAATAAATCCAGCCAGCTGTCTGATTTAATTAAAACTAAAAATACAAATTAACCAGAAGCTCATAAGTTGATAGTGAAGAGTTAGTCATCTGGAAATAATTTTAAAAAGTACACCTTAAATCCCAAAGTCCAGACAGACTTAGAAAATATGAAAACAATTACAGAAAACAATTACTGCCTGTTTGTACTAAAAACACATAAATTTCCAAGGAAATGATAAGAACAATATTCTGTGACTAATAAATGCAACCAGCTCCATGTAATAGCTCTTGAAAGCCTTCTTGAGGGCGTCGCCCTACAACCACAGCAGGATACATTCACAGACTCTAAGCTACCAGCGGAGGGACGTGGTGAAACAGACATGTTGACCTCAATGCAATAGCAGCAGGTCAGGGCAGACCACAGGAGGGACACGTACTGCGAGTTGTCCTCGTTGTGTATTCTCTTCAGCTCCCGGATGTGAAGGTTCCGCACGCGCTCTAACCGTTCCAGCTCCGCCTGAATCTCCGCCTCCTCCTGGGGTTCAGAGCAGTCCCATAGGTCAGGGTCACACACACACACACACAATCACACACACACACACAAATGAGATTCACAAAAAAAAGACAAGCACCGCATGTGTCAAACCCAGACCATCCACAATGGATGAAAATAAAGACAGAGCCACAAGGACCCAGTGAATGAGCCACAGCCATACGCACTTAAATATATAATACAGAATATATAAAGACACAAGAAAGTGTGTGTCCCAGACACACGCTAGTGACGGTGACTGTACCTTCTTGAGATGGCCCAGCCGCAGCTTAAAAATCTCCTCTTGCTCATGGTACTCTGCAAGCGTCAGCCTTCAAAAAAATAAGGGGGAGTTTACATTGTTGGGAAAGAGGACATCTTTTAGATCAGATGAAATTAAATTTTTCTGTGATTCTGTGACAATTTTGGCCTATGTATAATCAGAGCTTTTATGATGCTACAAGCACTGCAGTAGGTATACTGGAGGACTGTGGGTCATTACTCCAGTGCCAGAGACCTACAGCTTCCAGAACCCTCTTTTAACCAGGAACTTTCACACAGCCACAGGACAGTTAGCCCAACTCTAAATGCTTTAAATTTAAAGATGAAGGAGTCACATTCACCATATGGACAAGACCCAGCTCCGCCCACATCCCATATAAAAAGGACACAATGAGAATCATTTTGAGTGTGAATCAAAAGCTTGTGAAGCAGTATGCACAATTCTTCTCTCGCTGCATGTAGGCACATGCCACAGCACAGCAGTGATGTCAGCGTGACAGTGCCATAGAGGTGCAGACAGAGGCGGCACCTACGTTTCGCTCTCCGTGCCATTGGTCTTGCTTTTGCGTTTGTTGGGCTCCAGGCTGGGGGGCGGGGTCTGGCCCATGGCGGGGGGCTTCCTCTTGGCCAGCAGCTTCCTCTGCCTCTCGATATCCTCCCGCTGGGAGTTGATCCTCTCCTGTTGCCTGCTCGGGGCAGATGGAGACGGACAGGTGAGGGAGCGGGGACCAGACAGAGAGGGGGCTGTGCAATATCGAGAAGGACGACGTGCTGATCCAAGCATCACTCCTCCGGCTGCATTTGCTCTCACTGCCTCTACGCCAGGAAGGCCATCACTGCTCCTAACTGCAATACCGATGCGATACACAGAATCGGGGACACACACTGTGCTACATGATGACAAGCTCCTTGCACCACACCATGTCCACTGTGTGCTAAACAATCGCCAGCACTATCCCACCTGGCATGACTGCAGGGTTTGCAGTAAATCTAACTGATGCAATTGCTAAATAGCAGGTTCCAGTCATCACTCAACATTTACATGTTATCAGATATATTAGGGCATGTGGATAAAATCTTAGTCATTATTGGCATTATCAGTCATACTTGTTTGTACCATATACTCAGCCATTCTTCATTTGGTACCTACTTAAGACTGGCCAGGTATTAAGAGTTTACAATAGCTTGTCATTTCATGTATCATTTTACCTCTACAGTATATCAGGAATAGGGGTATTTTGGTCAAATGCCTGGTCAACATTTTGATTACTTAAGGCTCTGGTGTCTCTGACAGGCTACTAATATACACCATTATGCACCACTCAATGACAAAATCAACATCAAGTTTAGGGTCACAATCAACGTTCACTTCCTAAGCAGCCAACTGTCAAAGTGTATATAGCTTCCACCAGCAGAAACGACACAACTGACTGAACTGGAAATAGAGAGCCCAATTTTGCGACCAACATCCATGATGAAGTTTTAAACTGAATTTTTCATAGCAGATCTAGCTGCAACCCAGCCTTTACCCACATGAACTGTGGTCACAAGCCATGTTATTCAATACTCCATGCAACGTCAGCACAAGTACACGTGACTCTACAGGGCTGGCCTGTTAGCAGATGAGATAATGTCAATCAATCACATCTATCTGGATACTGGTTAAACTCAGTGATCAATGGAACATAGTGAATTGAGCTCGCTGGATTCTACTTTGTCTTCACTTCAAAGAAAACCCAATGTCTCCCATGAGACACACCCTTGGCTGCTGTGATGCCATCTGGTTTTCTCTTATTTGCAGAACTGCTCTGATGAAAAACTGTCCTGACTTCAATGACGATCAACATTCGCCGACCAAACTGAACACCACCGATTCAAGACACAAACTACTGCTGGCTTATCATTCTGCTCAGCACCTCTTCACTGTGTGCAACACCATACCCACACCGCAGCAGAAAACAATTAAGGGTTTCTATAGCTACGTCTTACATGTGTTAATTGTGGACCACTTAATCTGATTAAAATATTCAGAATCCCAAGAAACAGCCACAAAAATCCAGTTTACTTAAAAACACACTGACGAGAAAGAATGCAATGAAAACTGGGTCACGGTTATTTTCAGCTTTTTCACATACGCAAGCACAAAAATGATAAATGATTAAAACCGCTTCACCTAAGCGTGAAAATAGCTCCTGTTTATGTTGCACAATCACAGCGAGAAACACAGATGGCTCGAGATCCAGCGCCTGTCACCTTCAAACGAGGCCACGCTTTCACGTTTACTGCCGCACAAGTGCCACTTCATTGGAACATACAGTTAGGAAACACACAGCCCGTGCAAAAACACACATCGACTGAGCGTGTCGTTCACGAGACTCAACGGGACGGGATTCCAGCTCTGCTGACGCAAGGACAGAGAGGAAGCGGGGGGGAGAGAGGGGGCTCACTTGATGAGGTTCTGGAAGGCGTAGCCGTCGGTCCACTGCTCGGTGAAGGAGGCCCCGTGCCGCACCGTGGTGAAGTGGCCCAGGCGCAGGCGGTCCTGCATGCTCTTGTCCCGGCAGGCCATCTTCTCCTGCTTCGACTGGGGCAGAGGCACAAATATGTCACGCCCAGGCTTTACATTCAGGTATACCCAACACACTGCATAAATGTTGGCAAGCACCTCTGTGGTGTCAAGTGCAAACACTGACCCTAATCATTCCTGAACTTACGCACACTATAGCTTTTATGATTAGGAGTACGAGCACTTTACACCGTAAATGCGGAGAACATCTTGTTTGTTTTGAGTTTGTGTCAGGCTTATTATTGGGTGGAGGCTGGGATGGTGGTGATCGTGAAGGTACGATGAGAGACGCTCACCTTCTCAATCAGCAGCTTCTTACTCATGGTCACGCACTTGTTCAACCGTTCCTTGTACCTCTCCAGCATCCTCTGCTGCTCGTCAATCTGCCTTCGAAGGTCACAGTTTGCCTGGGACACACACAATCATGAACACACACTCAGTGAATCAAAGATCCACTCTGACCACCGATGGACAATCAAGAGAATCATGCAGTTGACATCCAATAAGCACCTGAAGAACATAATCAACTCTAGGGCACAGCCCTGTTCCTTCTGCGTTCACGCCAAAACAGCCTAAATCCACATCATCATTACCTAGATAGGCCTAAACTCTGCCGCACCCATCCGTTTACTGTGGGCAAATCTGACCTTGTTAACCACTTCAGAGGCTAAGGACAGGATCAGTGAGATCACTTAACGTATGGTTAGGATGCTCTGACACTCCCCCTTGTTCTGAGGGGCATGCGCCCCGAACACACGAGTTACGGTGGCAGCGCCGGTCTCACCCGCAGCAGGTCGTCTATGCGGCCCTCCTTCTTCTCCAGGTCCGAGTTCTTGTTGTTCTCCAGCGCCGTGAGCTTCTCTATCGTGAGGTCGGACTGCAGGGGAGACATGACAGATGTGCTTTCGAGTACGACACACAGCACACAGTGTTCTACTGTTCCAACGCCGCTGTCAAAATGGGTCACAAGCTCACGTGAAAGTTTCCCCTCACAGAGTGCGAGTCCATGCAACGGCGTGAATGAGCAGAATAGCGGTGTGAACCATTTAATGTTTTATTAACTACACACTGATTCATAGCAAGTAAGCACTTACATTAGCTTATGATGACCTGCGTTGAGATGCCTTATTAGGACAATGGTGTTTAAAAGCTATAACTCGATCTGAAATGGATCAAACTGCTAAGCACCACAAGTGGTTTTTCTGTTGCTGCCCAATTAGGTTATCTTCTTGGTATTCCAGTCTGGGGAACTGAACATACACTATCTGTTGGAGTTCACAACAGTTTCCTGAACATCCAGCCCAGCTGAAACACACTGCTTCATCAAGGCATTTTGTCAATAGGTAGGTCTGCCAACATGTGGTTCCTTTAGACATGATTTGATTAGTACTGAGTGTGAAAACTGGCTCTGGGTGGGAAGTGAGCTACCTGTGTGGCTTTATGGACCGCGTGGAGTGAAACGGGTTTCAGGGAGCAGGAGGAGTGGTCTGTGTTGGCAGAGCCTATGGACGAGGGACTGCCCTGTTGCACCTGTCTCACAAAAAGACACAAAGACAGATACCAGCTAAGTGCTCAACATCTACATTTCAAGCCTTCCAACATATCAGGTAGAGTTCATCGAAACATCCCATGCAAAAATGTTACCTAAACAATCAGTCTGCTTTGCTACTTCATGCTAGTTCTTAGATGGTACCTGTTCTGTCTGACAGCATGAGGTAGTATTTCACACACACACTTGCTTTTCTCTGATTGGATACTACCGTTCTGCTGTCAGCCCTGCAGGTTTAAAGGAGGTACGTAGCGCTGTTAAGCAGTGGGCGCTAAAGCGAACAACGAGAAGAGTCACCGCTCACCGAGGCTGGGGGGTTAGAGAGGGAATGTTGGGGGGAGGAGCGGACCAATGGTGGGACACTCCGACCCGGACTTGTGCCAGGACCACTACCACCCGCAAACTGAGAGAGGAAAGGAAACAGAAAGATGGGAACCAAGCCAGGAAAAAACAAGGGAAGGAGCAAATGACATTGACAGATGCGCCCCAATAGTGAAGCACCTTCTGGCTGTACGGTGCATCTCCTTGCTACAGTCCAAGACTAGATGTGTTTTGATCTATATAAATGACTGGCTGCATATCTGCAAGAGAGAATTCCCGCTGCCATCCAGAGAAGCGCAGAGTACACCACAGACATATTTACTCACCTCAAAATAATCGCTAATTTTATGGCCTCTTGCTCCTACTTTCCCTGAAGTAGAAGGGAAAAAAAACAGGTTTAAGAGATCAGGAACCACTCTAAGTATGAAGACAGAGGTTGCTATGAAATGACATGACTGAGTGATGAAATGATTTATACAAACTGCTTTAAAGCTAAAGAGCTGCCTCACCTTGGCTGCTGTCATATGGGTCTCCTTTCCTCTTCCTTGCTCTCTGGTCGTTTGGCTTCTTCTCCGGAGTCTGTCAAAAACCAAGTACTAGGTCTTACAATGGCAGGGCAAGACCACGGTATTGAACTAGAGAGTATTTATAGGTCTGAACAGGGGTGAAGGAAGGGGTTTGAGTGAGGAGCGGGTTTTGAGACAGGTGTGTTGAAGCACTGACCTCCAGCTCTTTGTCACTGAGGGAGCCCACACTGCACAGACTCTGGTTGGATGACTCATTGTTTCCTGGACCCTGTGGGAGACAACCACATGTAAGGCAACACAACAACTGCTTTTTATCCCTCTTACAACTGTGGTGTTAGCTTGAGACTGCCACCATGTTTTCAGAGAATCTTCCATGTGAACAGATCACCTTACTGCATTTCTGTACTGGAGCAGAGTAGGAGTCTTATTCCCATTCTAGAATATAATGAAATGGACCACAGCTGTCCTCCTGTGTCCTGAGTAAGAGCCCCACTCTATATTACAGAGTGCAAGTTTTACAACTGCATGAAGAACCATTCTGACCTCTGCAGTGTTCCATCTGAGTGGGCTAAAGAGAGACATGGGCTTGGGCCGAGTTTGGACAACACGAAAGAACTGACAAGCTCACAACCTGGGATTCGTTACGCCTCACGAAAGGAGTCTGAAGCCAACGCAATGCCGCCACTAAGAAGTAGGGGCATTCATACTGAATTTGCCCCAGTAATGGCTCTGAGCCAGTGCCCAGCTCATCTCAAGGGGAGAAGTGTTCGCTGGGCAATGGCAGTCTCAGGTGAGTGTGATGAATGACACAGGCCCTTTACTCATCAGTGTCTGGACCACAGTTCCCTGTCTGCATCCTCCAATGAAGTTTATTTGATCTGATTTGGCCTGGTGGGGTGCATCCACAGGATGTCGAGCTGCTCCAAACCCCAAACAAAAAAGGTTCTAATTCTTTTAGCTAACCAGTCTCAACAACTGTTTCTGTTCCACGCAGCTTACAGAGCATAACCTTCGGCAAAGGACTCGCAGCTAACCAATGACAATCAGTGAGAGTGCATTTCAGTGATGCCTATGTCTGCTCCGAAAGAGATCAAATACATCTGCTTCTTTTTCCAGAGCACTTAACTGCTGGATTCAACTAATTACAGTCTAAATAGAAACAATTTAACCACTCCCACCAGCACTCAGACAGTCAGTCATTTAATGAAAGCTGGGGGGGGGGGGAAACAACCAGCTGGAATGTAAGGTTCTGGGCTGAGGATTAGGCACCCCTGGGATACAGGCTATGGCTCAAGGTGGAGGGCTGCCATCTCCCCACACACAGGCTGCCGTCTCCACGCGGCCCTGGCGCACGGGGTCACGTGGGCGACAGGCATTTTCCCGCAGGCTGCCCAGCGCCGGGAGCTGCTCTTCAGGCTGGCAGCGCGCCCGCTGCTGGCTCCGGCTCTCGCCTCCGCAGACCCGCGCTTCAGCAGCCGCCTGGCCAGATCACTTTCAACAAAGGAGCCCAAGATGGAGGGCTTCCTCTTGCTCGGCGAGACTGTTTTCACAAGCCCGGCTGCAGCCCTCAAACATCTGGTCAGGTTTCTTTAAGGGTGGGGGCAGGGGCAGCGCTCTCTGTGCGAGCTCGGCCGTCCGCATTCTTTCTTTCCATCTTTATCTTATTTTGGCAGCTATTAAAACGCAAACATGCAGGAGCCACAAGCCCGGGCCCAGTGGCAGAATCCAAAAATCCAACAAACACGTATCCGCTTAATGTCGTCCAGCAGTCACAGCCCGCGCTGGTGGCACAGAGTGCCAAGTCTGCGGCGCTGTGTCACCGCTCGTGACGCGCACTGACCTTGGCCACCCCGACTCCCATGAATCGCGCTTCAAGCAACTCCTGTCGCCGCGGGTCCAAGCTATGCAGTTCTTCCATCATGTCTTTAGAGAGCGAGCAAGAAAGAGAGAGACAGAGAAAGGGGGGTGGGGACATGAACAGGGGTTAGAAAATGGCCACTGCCCCACCATAATTCTTTACAGTACTGCCAATGACACATTAATGATGCATTACTGCGACTGAGTCACAGTTCCAATATACACTCTCTGAGACAGTTCTTATGAACCACGACTCTTTTTGGCTCTCACATGTAGTAGTTTCAAATACAATACACACAATTTTTTCCCATAAAAATACATCATCATCTGTTAAATATCACTTGTAACTAACCTAACCCCTTCACCAGTCAGTCATGGGCAGTCATTATTTTTATATGTATATATATATACACACACATCTTGGAAAACTAACTTCTCTAGACAAGACATTAATAACATCAGAGGACTTCACAGGGACATGTTTTCAACGTAGCAATGATGTTTATCATTCTTTCCAAACACCAGATATCAAAACGGCCAATTAATTGGGTGTGACATTACCAGATTAATTTGGATAGTGTCTGGCTGTACTATCGCTCAAAAATGCCCTGAAAACATAATCCCCCGTGTTAAAATGGTATTTAGCTGAGACGTTTATCGAAAATGCTCATTTAAATACCAATGTGTAGTGCTTTTCCATTGCTGAAGAGAAGCCCATTGTTCACATATCATGGATAATTGGCAAGCTAGTAAGACTGCTATTTAATTTTTAGCATTTACAGTAATGTCAAGAAAACAAGACTACACCTAGATAGCTCCCATACCACTTTTACACTATTCGCTTATAGCTAAGCTAACTAATCCATTCAATCTAGCTACATTGGCTTTGCTCCTTTTTTTCAGAAAACTGCGAGTTGTACACTCTTGCTATGCGGCTACAATACAAGAACGTTAGATAGGTAGCTAACGTTAGCCAACTTGTTTGGTAACAGTGGAAAATTAAACCATTGGTATAAATCATCACATGCTAGTGCTAGCTAGCTGTATAACGTTGCTAACCTAGCTACAGTAGCTAAAGTTAGCCATCTAACTAACGGCATTACAGAATTGAGAAAACGGGGTATACATTTCAGCATTTTATTCCTTTAATATCTCTAGGTAGCAATGGTTTTAACCCCCCACAAACCCGCATCTTAATTTATTGCCAACATTTTAACATTTTCAAGCCTAAACAATCAGCTAACTAGCTACCTAGCATTCTCTAACGCTAGCTAACTAAGATATTCAGTCACTTCAACCATTCAGTTGTTTACAGCTTTTTTGCAAGCTAAACAAACTAAATTAACGTTAAAGACGGTAACGCTGTCGGTAGCAAACAACTATCATGTCTGGTTTAACAGTTGGACCTGGAATATTCTCCAATGTTTGTTAGGCTAGCTAGAGCCATCGACATCAAAATGATATTTACCATACCTTGGTTGCTGGCTAAAACAGCTAGGTAGCAGCTTGCTAGCAATCACACAATTTTCAGATGGAAAACAGCTAGCTGGCTAGCTACCCAATGTTAGCTAGCTTGCTAGGTATAGCTAGCTACTAAAGGAGTAGCAAGCTAGCAAGCTAATAACTTCTTCAATAGACGGGTAACGTTACTTATCAAATAGTTTAACCGAATGATTTCTTAAGATACTAACACGTTAGCAAACAAGACAGGTAGTAGCCTGGCTAACGCTACATTGATGATTGATGAGATTCCTGCTCTGTTGTTCTCCACAGACGTAGGCACGGTTGTTAGCAATCACCCTGGCTGGCTAGCTAACGTTAACTTAGCTACTTTGTTTACCTGCTGTGGTGGTATCGTTTTTCACGGGCCCCGGGGTCTCTCGCCTGTTATCCCTGGTCTCCAATCACCATTCCCGTCTGTCCCAACACTCCCCCACGAGGCCCACCTATGCAGAGTTCAGAGGCAAGCCACAGAGGCGGCGGCCCAATTCCTTTGCAGCTTGGGGCCTAGTGATCCTCGGAGTTTCCCACACCCACCTTCCGCTCCCCCTGCACGGGTAACCCCGGGCTTAATCGCCTTTCTTCTTGGAGGGCCCCAGTGCTCTGCTGGTTCACGCTACATGGAACAATAGCTAGCGAGCTAGCTAACCATCACCTTTAACTTTCATTTGGGATGGTCAAATCAAAACGCTGACTTGTGTTTTTCGTTTTTTTCCTCTTCGGATGAGTCGGGATGGCTATGAGATTTCTGTCCAGCCGGTAGGAAGGTGTGCTGTATCAGCGTGCAAACTTCTGCACTCCTCTCAACCCCGGTCGCAGTGATGTGCTGCGGAAGTGATCCTGTTCTAATCAGTTCAGATAAATCCGGATCGATTAGGTTCGGTTCTCGCCTTTTTAAAGCAATGTAAACAATAATCGGTAAATCTCATCTTTTCTCGTGAGATTGTGTTAGTTTTTTTTTTTCCATCACGCCTGGCCGTCTCAGATTTGCACCAATGGAAAAACACGACTAAAATTTTGGACCACGGATGGGTTAGTTAGTGATGCTATCATGACCACTCATCATCAAAACTGAAGGACAGGTTCATCGCATGCATGCAAAAGGTGCATTTTACAAGAATCAAGTTAAATGTGGATTAAAAATAATTGAGGCCAGAAACCAAAATATATTTTGAATATAAAGCAAACAAGAGCCTCATATTTTGATGGGGAGTAACCTTCATGTTTCATCAGATTGTGTGGTCTGGAACACAAATCTCAAAAACCTTTTGCGTTTTTTTGTTTCTGCATACTGTGAAATACCATGCGCTGATCAGATGCAGCTATTATCTTCTTATTCTTGCATTAGAATATCACCTACAAACAGCTGTGGATGACATCTACTCCAAGCAGATTCATTACACGGCCTCTTCTAAACATTTTGATTCAGACCACAAAGCTGTTTGACTTTTAAGCCGTTCTTTTCAGTCACACCTTACAGAATTATAGAAACTATGCAAGCTGGCATACAGCACAAAGACATCAAACTCATTAGGTAGCTAATACAAAAACCACAATTTCATAACCTGTGGAATAATTATAGCAAATTATAAACCATGATTACATTAAACAGCAGGTCTTCGCCCTTTCGTTGTATCATCTGCAGATACAGCGTTATTAACAAGATACAGTAAATAACAAGAGAATCTCTGGTTTGTTACTTGTTGCTTTATTCTGAAGGTACAAAGTCATTATTTTAAAATACACATTTGGCCCTTAATGACCTTACTTGGATCAGGATAAAATGACCAAATATGGCAAACAGTCATAAAAACATGTTGAGTTTCAGCCCTTGTCCAGCCAGCTCAAAAGAGAATGTTGATTACTTTAATACTGCTGGATTTTTACCACACAGAGCCCTTAAATCCACATTTGAATTGCGGTCTGATTTGAACTGCTCACCAAGGGAAAGCCAGTAAAACACATCACATGTAAATCATCATTCACAATGGTCCGCGTATTCAGTCTTCAACCCTGCCGCATCTGACCAACTTTACACCCCATTGGTGCTGCTGTGGCAACCACACCTGTTCCTCTCTGTGAGGGTCTTGTCCAGCTCAGCTTTAGGATCAGGTGCATTTCTCACTCCAGCGTCGGTGTCTGCTGCAGCCGAGGCTTGCGGTACTTGCACTGGATCCAGACCCGGTACATGGTCAGCTGTTTTCCCCGGTTCACCTGCAAGCGCCGATCTACCAGGTTCTGAACCTTCTCCAGCCCTGCCTGGGTAAACATGTCGTGTAGCTCGTCTGGAGGAGGGCAAGGGGAAGGTGTTAAAGGGGGTACTCTTGCGAAAAACTTAATTACATATTGTGTCTTACACACAGAATAAGATGTGTATTGTATGTAGGTATGTACAATTTTTTCCACCCAAGCATTCCTGATATATCTGAACCAAACCTCCATAAGAGCTTTAATGTTGGATGGGTTCCTTAATGGGCAGCTGATTCCAAACTGTTTATTGTACACCTCTACTTCTGTACACATAAAACTGTGTAATTGGTACATGCAAGAATTTTTAAAATTTCCCACCATGCCATCATTTACTTTACACATTAACCCTGTACAAGGCACTGTGGGATAGAGGTTTTAAGAGATCAAGTGAAAAATGTTCTGAAACAACATCTTAACCTTAAACTAGAACTGCCACATCATTCTTGAATGATGAGAGGGAAAAAAATGAAAGTAATCACACTATAGAACTGATACAGTAAGTGTTCTGTGTTTGGAAAAAAAACTGCCCACAAAAACTTGTTAGCAAAATGGGTAGTTTTTCCACTTTACCTGGATAGGTATGTGAGCTTACTTACCCAACTATTACATTAAGAACAATTTTTCCAATTTCATATTTTTACATCAACAGTGACCTCAAATATGATGTGTTGATATCAAGTTTATTGATAAAATCTTAAAAGTTCATCTTCAGACAGAATGCTTGAGAATCAATTGTACTACAAAGCCACCTAGGCTGTTGAAGGATCAGAGCACTGCCTCTACTGGGGGAAAAAGCCACATTTTCCATTGACAGAACCTGGGGCTTCAGGTGTTGAAAAGAACTTTGTCTCAAAGTCAAAAAGGCTCCAGAATCGATTCCAAACATGAGAGATGCCCAGCTTTTTAGAGACAGGAAATAATCTATATGATTCCAGCTGTCTAGTGGAGAGTACTTTTAAAGATGAGCTACAGTGAAAATCAAACGCTTTGGTACATCCAATTAAATGCAATCCTGGGTTAATACACCTTTATTTTGAGAAAATGTGTAAAATGGTATTGATTGCATAGATTTCAAAGGGCAGTTGAAACAGGACTTTCGTGAATCCTAATACTGACATTCTTCTCATATAGGTTCAAACAACTACGGTTGAATTAGCTGTAAATATGCACATTCACTGAAATTCAGTGAAGGGAAATGTGGCGGTGTATAATTTTTAGCATTGTGACTGTACTGCAAAACAGATATCACTCTCATTCACTATGGCTTCCTTGGTAACATGATCCCAAGGATCAGAAACGCACACAACCACCTAATACATATGCATGGCTTAGTTACACCTCTCAACAATGAGTTACAGTACAACTGGGTTAGGAGGTGGAGATGTTCTATGAATCAAACGAACAGATAATTATCCACACGCGGGACTCTTACCTTGAGTGAAGAAATAGACACGGGTCCCGTCCCCTCGAACATAGAAGTTATCTGACAAACACCTCCCTGGACAAGATAAAAGCCACGTTGGCAATTACATTTGTAGGCATCAATTCTGATTAAGTACCTTGCTCAAGGGCATTGCAGGTGTGTCCTACATGGGGTTCAAACCCAGAGTCTTTTCATAATCTCTGTACCTTTCTTGAAGCGAAGTTGGGCCATGTCATAGCGCCCATAGTCCCTGAGCAGCAACACTCCCCCTGGCTTCAGCAGCTGTGCCAGTCTTCTGATGGATGCCTGCATTCTGGGGGACAAGAGTGACTCTACTATCATCTGCGACCCTCTAACAGCTCTGCTACTACCACAGTAAGGACCTAGGGTGCCACTTGGTATAGTGCATGTGAAGGAGAGCCTTAACCTGTCCCCTAGAAATTGAATGCTGTTAATGGTTACTTTGTGTTTGAGTGTTAAAAATGTTAAATGTTTAAGGTCCCTTTGTCTTATCTCTAATTCAAAACTACCAACAGCAATTTCATCAATTGCATCCAAGCCTGCTAATTGTTAATTCTATGCCTGTTTGAAATACGCATGCTTTACATGCCTCTCTGACGTGCATGTAAAGCCAGCCATTGGTTAATCGGCTGCACCGCCTAATCAAAAGTCCATTAAATACAGGTGTGTGTGGCAGCTGCTCACTTTTGTGAGGATCTTGTGGCTATGGTGCTTGTGCCCAAGGCTGGGTTCTTTTCTTTTTTTAAAAATTATTTTTTGGGGGTTTGTTTTTTTTTGTTGTTCATTGTTCATCCACTTGCACTCATAACTTTTTCAGTCATGCTATACAGACAGACAAATACACATGGGAAATCACATGATTTCATCTACTTGTAAGAGGTAATGAACATTTATGCCCATACTAAAGAAAATCCTGAATAAAGTAATTGTGTGGCAAAGAAATCATGGCCATGATTCACCTGTTAGCAGCACACCACTCATAAGTCTGCTGTTCAACTATTTTATTGACAGCCACAAACTTGCATACACAAGGCAGAGCCAAAAATGTACCTGTATTATGTGACTGGATAAAGTGGTTGAAGCACATTATCATATTAAATATATTAAGTCACCAGAGGTGTGCCAATAATAAACCTGAAACTTCAGGTGCCATGTGTCATAGATGTGAACTAGGAGTAACTAGATGAAAAAAGGCTATATGTAGTTTTGAAGCTCTCTTGTGGATTGCAAAGTAAGAAATGTGTGTTTTGAACAGCCCGTACATGACCCAGACATTGGGATCGTGTAAAGCAGGCCATGAACACAGACTCGCAGAGGTGAGGTGATAGGTAACCAAAGCAGGGTTGGCCCTCACTTGTCCGGGTGGAGGGCAGACAACACAAAGATGAGCACAATGACATCCAGGCTGCCCCCTGGGACAGGGAAGGAGGCTGCCTCGTCGCTAAGGTCGTGGACAAAGGCAAAGCAGCGGTCAGGGTCATATTCCATGTTTGCCTGATTGTAGCAGGAGAGAGAAAAACGGTCTATTATTTTGAGAAGTCATACTACTGCACTTCATTATCCATGTCACACTACACAACCAAAACTCAGCAAGTAAAGAAAGTGGATTTCTTAGGTAGGGAGATTAACAGGTGAATCTTAGCTCACTTGGGTGTTTTGTTTTTCTGTGTTTTCAAATACAAAGTTTGCTGACATTGCAGACATGACTAGGCAAGCCATATCTGACTGTGTTGTGCATGGCCGAAGGGAAAAAGGCATTGTTTGGATATTGATATTGCTTGAGTCACCAAATTAATTATGAACACCTATCAAAGCACTGATGGTTACTGATGATGTCTGAAGTCAGGAGACATTGATAAGGATCCTGTTTATGTCGTGTGTCTTCGTACTGGTTTCCTTTCTCACCTTGACCAGCTCGACCGCTGTGCTGGAGAAATCACAACAGTACACAAAGAGCCCAGCATCACTGCAACACAGAGCACACAAAAGTGTAAACATGAAGTATTCCTGCAAGGAGTATCCTTCCATCCTAAGGAGTATGGTTGCCGCTACATACCCTTTTCTTTTCTCCTGTCAATAACTGTGTTTTTGTTCAACCCACAGCGAAGAACCTGTAATAAACAGCCACTTCAGCAGACAGAGGAGGCTCTGAAGGACAGATGATGTTGGGAACAGGTCCCTATTGTACAGCTCCAGAATGTACCAGCTATAAAAATTCTATTCTGACTGCACTTAACAGCCTCCTTGCTTTTGAAAAGGTACCGTCCAGTGACAGCATGCTGTAAACAACTGGGTCCTCACAATAACACACTGACACAATAACTGTGATTTTCAATAGAAATAGCAAAATGCCCCAATGAATTTTCACTACTCTGAAATATAAAGATGCAGCAACCCTTGAAACAACTTTACCTTCATATTGTTACCTAGCTTATGCATTATTTAACATGTATGTGAAATACTGTGAAAACAAGCAAAGAACTCTCCCACTTTTTTCTCAGTCTACTCTTACAAGTCATCAGCACATGCCATTGCCCCAAGTGAAGAGTGAGTGGATACTTGAGTTCTAACTCTCTGCAACATGTCAGCATTTTTCACTATCTAGATATGAGCCCTCAAAGCATGTTTCAGTGGCTGTCCTGGACTAATTAATCCATTTATTATGTTATGGAGATGTTATAATTTGTAAGACTTTGTTGCATTATAAAAAATAAAGGCTCTTTTGTGTGGAATTCTTGTATAGTAAAGTCTAGTGAGAACCAAAGGACATTTAAAAAATTGCTGTTGAATGTGCGTATACTTATTTATACTTAAACCAATCAGCATGACAGCTAGAACTAAACCACTGAACTTTTTTGTGGTCAATAACAGACCGCTGTAAACTGCACAAAATGAAATTAGTCTCATGACTGAAATTCTTTCATTTATGGTATAAATAAGAAACCACATATATTTACAGATACATGTATTTTCTTACTTGCACGTCCACTTTCTGTATCACTAACTATCATCTGAAATCAGAACGACAAACAGACCCTGAGCCTCGATGATGAGCCAAGCACATTCAACTTACTTGTTTGTCTTCAGAATGGGAAAAACTGTATTTCCCACACCACAGCCAACCTGTAGGGGACCACAAAGAGAACAGAGGCATGTCACACAAGTGGCTTCTCCATACACAAGACTGGGGGAACTGCAGAGCAATAAGAGACAACAACGAGACATCTCTACAAAACATAAACACACACAATCACTTATGAAAAATTCTGTTATCGCTGTCAACATTTTGAGTACTACCAGCTTCACCTGTGTGCTGATGTACAAATCTGTGAAATCATAACTCAGAGGGGATGACAGTAAGATGTCAGTCAGAGTGTCAGTGTGACAGGCTGATTAAGAGAGAAAGATTGTGGCGGTCTCTCACCTCCAGGATGCGGTATGTGGAGGATGAGCCTGGGAAGTCGCCTTCGGGGACAGGCGAAGCGTTGGTGACATCACTGTTCTGGCCCTCACCTGCATCAGAAGGGACAGGGCTCTCGCCAGCACCCTCTATCCTGGAGTTCTGGTGCTGTCTACAGTTTGGCGCTAGCTCTGGGAACTCGGTGAAAAGCCAGTGCCGATCCTTGAAGAAACGATTCTCATGGATCTTGTAAAAGTCGTTCCAGTACTCGTTGGCCCGAACATCGTACTCCTCTTCTCAAGAAAGAGAGGTGACAAGGATCATTGTAACGGATGAGAAGCGTGGTTGCAAAGGTTCACTATACACCAGGTAAGACTACATATTTTAATGGCCATACTCCAACACTGTTGAAGTTAAGGACAAGCACAATAGTGTTGAAACTAGTCAGGAAAAAACAAGCATGGGCACAGCTGAAATATTAAGACCGTGACCAGCAAACCTTGCTTCTCAATCGGAAGAGGCTGGCTGTTTTCTTGGACCTTCTGTCTGGCCGCCACCTCCTGTTCCTCAGTCCACTCTACATTATCCCTGCAAGAGAGATGACGTTACAAGAGTGCAACATGGTGTAGTGGTAGGCAGCGAGGCTCATGACCAAGAGGTTGCCAGTCCCCCCTGGACTACTGCTGTTGTACCCTTAGGTAAGGTATATAGTCCATAATTGCTTCAGTGAATATCCAGCTTGTAACCAATGTAACATGCTCTGGAAAAGAGTGTCTGCTAAGCAACTACATGTAAATGAAATGCTTTGATACTCCATTTCAGACCACCTTATGTTTATCTTGTTTGCTCTATGTTTGTATTCTGTGTGGAGTGTGTCACGTGGTCATTGAGAGCTTTTACAAAGAGCTCTAATGTATGCATTACAATAGCTACAAAGGGAAAATAAAGTGGAGCTTGAGGTTGACCAGTTATCAGGAAACCCAGCTACAACACATATCTCCCTAGCAATTCCTTCTGTCAGTGAATGATGACTTCATTTTCGGAGGACACTTCCACAGAATGTATTACAGAAAAGTAGTATGCCTTTCCCGTCACAAAACGTATCTAAGTCCTTGAATACATATCGTACCTGGCATGTAGACCCCCTAGGAAAAACACTACTAACCTTCTAGTATGTTAACTAATCATCATCAAGTAGTAAGTTGTTTAAAATCTACTCATCCCCAAGAATAGCAAAACTTGTCTTTTTGCCGAGAAAACCGCGCAGATCAGACGGCTAAGAAGACACACTAAGACTGTGATCAGCGCGGGGCAGTTTTTAAACTGCAACCAATGTTATACAGAAATAGCATCAACACTAGCCAGCCAAGGCAGGCAAATCAACAATCCTAGCTAACGTTACCTGCCGGCTTATCGTCTTGTTTTTATGAATCCAAGCGAAGATTGCCGCATACGTACCACGCATTGTGTTGAAAAACCTGACGCGGGTCCTTCAGGTAACGGGTTCCGAACTGTGGTCTCTTACATTCGTTTGCAGGTGATTCTACAGAGCTAAACACTATTTCGGAACCGTCCCCCTCATCAGACACACTGACAGCGCAGGGCGCCGCCATGCTGGACTGCAACACCGGAAACGGAACACAGCTACCAAATATACGTCACAAACTACACTAGTACTAAAATAATAATGGTAGCTCCAAATGAGGGCGCCATTGCTCCAAAAAGTATTCTTTATCCTCTGAATTCTATGATGTACAGTGGATCAGACTATCCCACTGCTCATTAGATCATTAACTTTCATTGCTGGTTAGAGTTTTTGCTAATACAATAGGTTTATATGTACAAAAAAGTAAAGTCATATGATTTGCCTAGAAATTTAGTCACACAAATCATAGACAAGTCCGCTTATTTTAATTATGTTTTTTTATTATTTTTGGCAAAAAAGGGAAGTAATCAGAAAACATGAACAGCAACTAGAAAGTAACAAAACAAATATTCACCTATAAACCCTATTTGGTTTGATTCATGGGGTTTGGTTTGCTGGTATATCACATGGTTAGGACAGAAGCAAAGTAAAACAACATGAATTCCATTCCTGCAGGTCCCCAAATCTCATTTGCTTTGTACTTTCAAAATTTTATTTTTTTAGCCACAGAACAGCAGAGTTCCACTACCGACATCTGTTCGTAGTTATTTATTCTGATTCTCCTCTCAGTACAACCGATTCATAGACATAACTACAAGTAAGTGAGTAGCCATGAGGTCTTCCCAGCCCTGATAGAAGAGGTCCTACATTCAGCTGCTTTGTCCTGTTAACATAAATAGCACTTAGTTTAGACAAGTATTAAAATTAGTTTATTGACAACTGGGATCAAACACTCATATTACCGTTTTCACCATCACAATTATTACTATGTATTTGTTGGGCAAGTGTTCTTATTTGGGGCAATTAACCATATGTGCATGTTCTGTCACATACTGCACTTACACAACTAGATTTTTACAGGAACAATAGACTATAGACACTGTGGCCTTCCAGAGTCAGGTCTGAGAGACTGTATGTGAGTGCATCTGAGGAAGCAATACAACAGTGTACATACATGATGACCAATCTATGGCAGTTACTGGTCTTGATCTTTCTTAGCTTCCCTGGAAAGGACTACCTGTCTAGAACAGACAGGCTTTATTCCAAAAGGCAATCTGCTATTTAAATTAGATTATCCCACATAAGCAATACATACAAACACACTTTCTTTAACCTCTTCCAAATCAGGGTATCATCATTACACATTTAATGTCATACAGTCCCACATCCCCTTAAACGTTATGCAAAAAATCTGAAGAAAGAATCTTTGCAGAGACGACAAACAGCATGAGAAATATCAGATTGCAGCTTTGTTTCAACACATCCACCACATTAGGAAGTATTCACATTCTTTTTAATGAAATCAAGCGAATCTGAAACTCATTTAGGCTTATGCACATTAAAAATAATCAATGGCACCATTTAAAACCTCATTTAGTGCACAACAGGCTCAGAGGGGCTCAGATTGATTGATTGATTTTTACTGAAGGTAAGCACACTCACAGAACATAGGTATTGCGAATATAACACTGCTCTTACAATAAAATTGGATGACTGAATAATTGTGCATGTTTAATTGTGCAAGCAGGTGGTTATTTTTGCTTCAACTGTTTGTGGTTATTAACATGAAATTCTTGTTTATAACAACAAATAAATGCAGTTATGCTTCAGTGCTAAAGTGGAGAATGGCTGCTTATGTTCCATTGTTCTGCTTTAAAGAGACTACAGTACTTTATTGCATTAGGTAAATTAGGCTCTACAGGGATTATTATCTTCAGGCTCCCCTCAAAAGGTTCTGTTCAGGGTTTCTGAGCATATTTTTGGCAAAGGGGGTCATGGTGTGTGAGTGCATGTGGAGAAAGCGGTGATAATATTGTGTGACCCAGAGCAGAACTGAATCTGTTTATGAACAGATCATTGCACACTTTATACATATATACAATCACATAAAATCTTTTTCCCAATGAGCGTTATCAGCATGTAAAAACACCAATATCCCAGGTACCATGGAAATTTGAACACAGTTCAAATTCTGCACTACCCACCCCTTCTGCAGCCCCCGACAACACATTTATACACCCCTGAGTTTCACTGGCTCTTAATGGCTGGGGCAGGTGTCACTCTGTATTGCCACGGTATGTCACATTAGTGAAGGTAGAGGTCGCTCCTCTGTACAGTGGATTGTTACCCTACAACAACAAAACAACAGCAAAAAAAAGAGAATCAGGGATCTGGACAGTAAACGGCACACACAGAATTCCACTGTAACTGAGCTGCAATACTTATATTCACCACCAGGTGGCAGCCTGTGATCCAATCAAAGAAATGACATGCATACTGTTCAGACAGTTCAATGAAAATGAGATGTTCTCATTTACTGCCATGAAGTGGGAGAAAAAGAGATGAATGAAATGCAAGGGACTGTTAAAAACACCTCCTGGAGGTAATTATAAAGGTACCAGACTGTGAAAATTGAATTAAGAAATGATTAACTGGGCAAAGATAATATCTCCTTGGTTATCAGTCCAAGCCTTCTTCAAAACATGTTATGGGATCTTCAATGAAAATTGTGTTTGTGCTTTGGTTTATCTTCTCATCCCCAACATGAAACCTCCTATAACACAGTGTTGCATTGTGCAAAAGGGTATTGACTTCCTCGTGTGCTTCTTCGAGTGCTCTCTTCTCGTTAATCTTTGTCAGTTCCAGTAGCAACCTGCTTTTCCTAGTAAGTGTCCATCCAAATACTCACCAGGTCCAGCCCTGTTTTTCTGCTTTAAAAAAGCTAAATGTAGCATGACTGACTTTACAAAAATTCCACAATCATTTGTTACAGGAATACTGCTAGACATAACAAAGCAGCTTTAAAAATTGATTAGCATAATTTGACAGTGAGATAGCAGGGACTACAAAGAGGTCCACATGTTGGAATCACCTTTGCTTATTATGATAAATTAAGCAACAGGTCCTGACATAAATCAGAATTAGCATAATTAATTCATTTTTGGAGGAGAAGGAAATAACAAATCCAAGCTCACGACCCTCCTTATCCCTTATCTCTCTCTCTCTCTCTCTCTCTCTAACACACACACACACATACACTCACAAATACATGGTTCTAAAATAAATAAAAGTCTCACATTTTTAAGACATGCTTTTCCCTTTCTGATAATGTTTGGATTATTTGTATAGCTGCCCATGTGTATTTAAGAAGTGTATTTATGGTACAGTGCCACTTTGTGTGCATGTGTGCATGTGCTGTGTAGTTTAGGTCTGTGTTCTTAACGTAAGTGCACATATGGGAGTGCGCTGACAGCGCATGGCCTCACCGTGTCCCACTTAGCTCGCGCTCGCTCCTCCTCGAACCTCGCGAAGTCTTTGCGGTCGTGGATGGTGACCAGCAGCTTCCAGACGAGCAGGGTAGCCAGGCCGAGGAGGAGGATGGCTCCAACCACGGAGAGCGACACAACCAGGACGTCAGCCCCCTCCGGGCATTCTGCAGGGAGAGACGCGAGACGGCGCGTTAGAGCACGGACTTCCAGCGCGTTTCCCTTCGCTTTAGTCTCAACCAACACTTAACCTCCCCCTCGAGGTCGCTGCGGCATTGTCGCATCGTGAAAACATTGCCGCACTATCCGGGGAACGTTCTGAGAATGCAGCTCCTCAGCCGAAATTGTGTCCCTTGGTTACATAACCTGGATCATGTACTTTTTGATTGGGAAAGGTTGTGGTAATTGTTAATTCCAGTCTCACCACTTTTACATAAACAGCATTTGTTTGGAACAAGATCTCTTACTATGAACATGTTTGACTGATTCAGGTCCAAGTCCCTGACCACAACCCACAGTGTATATGTACCTTCCTGTGTGTATAGTCCACACCCCAGATTTGCTGTTTTCCTACCCCCAGTGGATTTCCTGGTACACAGAACTAAAGCTCATGATGACCCGTCACAGCCTGGATGAAATATTAGGATGCTGTTATTGTGGTGCTCTTCGTGTTGAATCATTGTTTGGACCTCAACTGGTAAGCTTTAGTCTCATTCCATGTAAAAACATAAGTCAAGGCTGAAAGAGAAAGGCAGTGAGAGCGGCAGATAAGAAAGGGGCCTCACACCCACCCTGCTGTACTCCTGTCAGGTATGTGACAATGAAGTGTCAAGGGTGCGAGGGTGGAGGTGTCAGGTGCTGCTCCCAAACCTCCCCAACAGACTTCAGCTGTGTACAGTGTGTGCCCTGGCAGCCACGCTGACAATGCCTGATGTGTCAGCCAGGAACAAACATGGTGGGCCTTCTTTGGTGAGAACACGACAGGCCTTTTCTCCTGCTTTTGGCAATGACAAGGCTTTTGTGCTTAGGCCATATAAGTGGGATGTTCATGGAGGAGAGGAGGCATCTCACGAATTGCATTATATCGGAATGACTTGGATTTCAGAAGTCTTTCGAAGACCAGAATGTACGCGCACAAGCACACGTGTTCTGGGTCTCAAACACAAACATACATCAAAAGGTACCAACTCCGAGCACAGGAAGCAAACGTTTGCATGAGGTCTGTGATGTACTCAGTCCATCCTTGGGCTCACCTGGTTCCTTGACAAGAAAGAGGACGGACCTTCCGGTGGCGTCCGCGTAGTACTGGAAATGCTGCATGCAGCCGTCCTCATCCTTGTAGCTGCAGTTCGCTGCATTCTTGTCATGAAAGCCTGAGGGCAGTGAGTGAAGAGACAGAGGATGAGAAGGAGAGAGAGGATGGTGGAAGTGAGAACAGCAATGCTAAGGCTTTCCCTATACAGATAACCCGCACACAAGCCCAACACAACAGAGGCCAGTCAGACATTAGGCATGGTTCTACACACTTACAATAAGCCACATTCAGATCAAAGAAAATGGAGGTGAGGTGTAACATTTTTATTTGTTTTCTAAGAGTGTTTATAATTACTTATGATGATATGTTTTATATGCAACACACTCTGTAACTGATTTCACCTTTTTTCATTTTTGCCACTGGAAATTTAATGAGGTAGAGTACATATTCAATCATGTACATGTCCTTGTTTTGTACAACATTTCATGCGGTTTTGTTAAATGCAATTTATACTCACACATTGGAAGTAAGAGCATCTGCTAAATGACAAAATGAAAATGAATGTTAATGTACCTTCCTCAAAGGAAAGTGTCCCACCTGAAGTTCAAACCAATGAAGCTCTCAAATAGTGTGTCAGAAATTACCCATTAGTCTGCACTACTGCCTTTGGTAAAACATAGGTTAGTGAGACAATATGTAGTTCTGGCTCCTGTTTTTCTGCCCCAGGTCTTAGTGTTGGTGATTAGTGATAGAATCCCACAAACACAGGACTTGGGACTCCTGTATGAAATGAAGCAGTTCCTTACTCAGTTCATCCACCAGCTGAATGTCATCCCTGCAGATTTGCATGCATTTCTTGTCCTCAAAGAGTTTCCCTCGCTTGAAGTGCCTACACTCCACACATTCCCTGCAATCAACCCACAAGCCTATTATCAGCAGGGCTACCACCCAGGCATCATCATCATCATCATCGTCACTGTCATCATTGTCATCATCTTCATCATCATCATTATCATCATTACCATCATCATCAATGTTGCCATCATAATCATCATCATATGTTCAGACAAACGGACTAAAAATCATGTTTGATCTTTGAACAAGAGTATAATGTCCACAAGGTCCCGATGAATAAACAAACAAATGGATGATGGACAGCAGGATGGACAGGGAGACAGACAAATGAAGGAGGACAACAATGAATGCAAGAGATTATTAAACATACCAAGCCAGTCACACACTGAGGTGGAGTAAGACCTGGTTTACATGATGTTCAGCAAGGTCAAGGTTATTTTTAAGGGTCTATTTAGACTGCTAAAAATGATTGAAGGCATTATTATCAAAGGGAAAATCATGTATATTTTAAAAAAAAGATTTTAATGTATTACTTTCTGTCTGTTTATAATCCATAACGAAATAAGACATACATAAGTAATATACAGTAACATTTTTGTTAAGAGCTTCCAATTAGTAAAAATAGGAACCTTATTTACAAAATAATAAAGCTACATTGGTGGCTAACTGGAGCAACGCAACTGACTCCAGTCTGGGGAGCAGGCAACACAACAGACGGTCTTAGGAAGAAATGATTTCAAAGATGTGAATAATGACAAACATATCTTTTGGAGAGATATATTACTAATTAACAATTGCATGGTGTCGTTATGATTTTGCATGGTAAATAACGTAACATTAAGAATGTGCAGGCTGTTGTACAGCTGAACAAGTTTAGCTTCCCTTCTGTTAAGAAATATACCCCCTTTACAGTTGGTTTTTACAGACCCATTACCCTACGTTTCTATGTTCAACAAACTCTAAATCAGAGCCTGCTTAATATTTATGGTTTTGTCATCCCAGTAACCAGTATACAACTGTTCACACAATATGTACTGGAGCATCCTAAAGATACTGCCTCCTGTCTGTGAACAGCAGAGCTGCAGTCCCCCCCATACTTACATCTTCATTTTGCAGGTGTCAGGGCAGGTGGGGCACTTGTCGCAGGTGGTGCCGTAGGCTCCCGGCTGGGTGCACTCACAGCTGCCACAGATGCACTGGCCCCGCCCGCTACACAGACCCAGACTGGACATGCAGGTGTCGGTGCGCGTGGAGCAGTTGCAGTTCTCCCCCTTCCAGTCTGCGTCACACTGGCAGAATCCACAGTTGCACGTTCCCTGACCTGGGGAGGCACCATTAACATGCACATATTACACGATACAGTACTGCACTGGCAAACCTTTGACTTTCACGGTCAGTGTAATTTTAAACAATCACAGCCCGAAAAAGAGACCTTCAGGGTGCTGAAAGGCTTAATGTAATCTTGTAAATCTGATTCTTGTGAGTAAGATTTTGCAAGCCTGGAATTCCTGCACTGAAATGACTGGACCTCTTGTAAATGGCTATGCCCGGTGCATAATTAAAGCCAGGTATTGCTGTCTGTTAAAAAAGAGGGAGAAGCATTTCAGTTAAGCACAATGTTTTCCACAAAGGAGATGTGTGTGTGTGTGTGTGTGTGTGTGGGTGCGTGTGTACACGCGCATTGCGCACAGGGGTGTGTGTCACCTAGCCTGTGTCAGTGTCAACAATGACCACTTTCCTCATAAAAAGTGTCAGAAAAGGCCACACAAAACCAGGAAATTCCCTGAGAAAGCAACTTGGAACCCTAGAACCCTCAAATCCTGAGACTCTTGACCCCCTCCAGGAGCTGTCCTCTTGTTTCTCCGCTGTGGGACAACTCCTCCTCCTCCCATACGAGGCATTCACTCTAGCTCATTGCACCCTGTCCCCTCTAATATTTGCATTTAGACACATGACATGTGACAATGGGGCTACGCATTTTTCTGATAATCCTCAGCTATTAGGAGGAAGAATGTGAGGTTATAAGAATGACAGTTGGGGACAAGGGGAATGGGCAATGTGTTCTAAAGGAAGGTCGTTCCTGAGGCTGAGTTAAAACAACATAGATGATATTACTTCAGTCTATGTTTACCTTTGTGAGGTAATTAGTACAGCTCCTGAGTCAGAGCTCTGCTATTTTTAATGACAGTGCTGGTCTTTTGCAGACCAAAGCCAAACCTATTCCTGGAGAATTGATATGGTGTTATTCAAGTAGTACTGAATACATCCGTTCAAAAATATCATTTTCCATCTTCCATCTTAAGTAAGTGGCAGATTAAAAGATGAGTGCAATACATGTATTGCTGCCATTTTTCTCTAAGTGAGGAGCTCATTCTTGATCTGATACAACTGAAACATAGAGCTAGTGACCTGAGACGGACACAAATTAAATACAAATGTAAATAATGCAAAAACACTACCCTTTACAGAGCAAAGTTTACCTTTACCCTTCCTCCTCAGAAGGACTGAGGTAAAAAAAAATGGATGGAGAATGAGACTTATATGAGAGGGAGAGAGAGAGAGAAAAGGGGAGTGTGAGGAGGGAGAGTAGGGCAGAATCAGACTTATCCAGAGGAATGTGAACTTTCTGGCTCTTGGAACTGTTTGCACTCCCTGGAGCGATGAGTGCCGACACCTACTACTATGCTTGGGCTGTGGCGCATGGCAAGAAAAACATGCCCTCTGGGGATGAGTATCGGTCCCATGCCTGGCTGTCACTCAGAGAGCCGGAGCCACTGGATGGTCATGTGACAAGCAGCCCCACCAGCGAGGGGTAATGACACTGTCAGTGCCCCTCTGCCACCTGCTCTCCAGGCCTATCTGTCCTGCTGTGATTGCAGAGTCAGGCAGGGAGCTGAGTATGGAGAGCTCCTCTCGTCTGCAAGTCTGCACAGCTCTCAGGAGCCTGCAACACATTCCCTCCTGCAGCCACTCCCCACCCTGCGCTTTCATATATCAGCCTCTGACAACCTCACAGCAGCCAGGGGGAGGTGCTGTTTGGCACAGCTTAGTGACGGTACTCTCAGCCATTCTGTAGCGTAATACCAGCCATCACTGCCATTCCTGTCATCTCCAGTTACACTTGCCATAATTTCCATTATGGCTTTTATGGCCATGTCTCATTTTGCCTTATTTGCTTAGGCTTATTGTCATAAACATACCCCCTCAAAAAATCTACTTCAAGATGAGCCAAACATTCGAAAAGACATTAAACTGACCAAAAGAACCAAGTGCAAAGCATTTTTACACTACCTGACTCCAAAAAACACAGACAGTATATGCTTGAATTCATACTGGCCACAGCCAACACTGAATAACCATGTTCTGCCAGCAATATTTCTTTATTACTTACTTTTATTCCTAGCATTTATCTTTAATTTTTTATATATAATGCAATTATTTTTATTGTTTATGACATATTTATTACTTTATTACAAGCAAAAGAAGTTGGAAAATTGAAATATACTAAAAAGACTGCATGAGCAATGCATAATGGTAACAATTTCTCTTTGAACTTAAGTTCCAAAAACGATTTGGGGGTTGAGTTTTCAGGCAATCCTTAGGCATTTGACCAAACCTTGACAAGGCAGTCCCAACCACCAGCTGTTCACGGCATCCCTCCTTCACCCCATCTCCCCCTTTCTCTTCCCTGTTTATGATGTCCTTAAAGGGGTCAACAACCTCAGCCCACAGCCAGGTGCACTCCCTTCTCTGGATTTCAAGCTAAATAAATGTACTGCTATAGCCACATCTATCGCATCTTTCACACCTTTTGTATTTCCATACAATTGAAGCGAAGCACCTTCAAGTTACAACAAGAAGGGAATCATCATGGCCAAGGGCAATATAACTAGTTAAAACAGTGTGAGGATTGTGATGAATTTTGCAACAGGAAATTGAAAAGTTGTGGAAATATGTTAAATGGCATGACATGCATAGCTTTGGTTTGCCAAACAAGGTTTTGTGTAACACGGTGACACTGAAACAGGGGCAGTGCAGTGGCAGTATAGACAGACTCACTCAGTCCACTCCACAAGACCCCTCTTTAGATTTACATGTTTAAGAGACATGGAGCATTTTAACTATCATTGGAACTAGAGCATTAAATGTAAAATCTCTTTTAACATTTGACTGTGAAATAAGATAAGCCTTGGAGAAGACAGCTCATATGACTGCATCCCCATATTGCACTCTCCATCCTCACTGTCTGAAGAGACATCAGGCCCCCGCTGACTGTGAACCCACGGATTCCCACACTCTTATTACCTAACCAGACCCGTTCAGCCCCAAATCACCATCCACCATTCACAGTGGGCTTACACAGCCAAGTTCCAGCGCCTTCAGCTCAGGCATCTCATTTCAAGGCAGATGGTAGCCTTTCCCAAGTTGGGGGAAAGGGGGATTTGTTGTGACTGTTGTTAACTTCTCCCATAATATGTTGGTGGTGAGAACTGGGTGTGGTATTGTGAAAGTGAGAGAGGGCCAGGACTGTTCAAAATGCAACAAAATGATTTAAGCAACAATCTGACAGTGTTGCTTTTGCTGTCTGAATTTTGTTTCTGTTTTTTGTTCTCCCACAAGGGCAGATTGTTTGTATTAGCAAGAACTGTCCTGTAAAACTTGGCCCTGTCTATGGGATGGGGGTGCACAAGGGAAAGAAGAAAGAGGAAAAGAAACTAGCAAAGGAAAGCACAAAGTGAAAATAACTCAGGCCATAGGAATGGACGAGACAACCACACGCTGCATACCACTGGTATTCCCTGGGAATAAACAAATTTCCTCCAACATCTCTTGATGTGATATGAGGACAACCATAAATCAGAACTGGGACTGAATGCTGAGAATCAATAAAACCATTCATCATTTATACAAACCTAGAGGCTCAATCGGAATGAACAAAATACTCCAAATTGGCTTGAAATGATCTCCAGCTTAACATATACTCACACGGTAAACTGAGTCAGCCAATATGTTCTATTAAAAAGGCACCTGAGGCTGCCTTTCACCTGCATGTTGGAGAAGCTCTCTCTCTCTCACTGCAGCCCCCTCTATTGGAAATGCAAATAACTGAGGCACTTCTGTATTTTGTGTTCAATTGTAATTCTCTTGTAAAACCTGCTGATATATCCCAAAGGTGACACATGAGGTCTGAGAAGGAAGCTTGATTTAACATTGGTTCAAAGCTGTGTGTTTTCAGTGCTAAAGGTAGACGACTCAGGTTTCTCCTTGAACTACAGTTCCCAACCTGCTAATGTGCTGCTCAGACATGTGTCATTCCTACATGACCTCACTTCTTTGATCGAGGCAATCAGCTCACTAGGCACACTGATGATTTGGCTGAAAAATGTGACTGCAAAAAAATCCAAATACAGAGGAAATGCAGCCAAAATCATTCTTTATACACATTCTGCTCTGTGTGTCTGGGAAAGTGCCGTACTGCTAGGTCATGTTACAGCCCTACACAGACTCACAATATTCAGCAGTAAATGTCAGGAACTGTAGTTCAAAAATGAAAAACTACAAATGTTGCTGTACCTTTTAATTGCTCCTTGAACACTGCACACATTCATAGTTTCATAGTATATGAGCAACTGCTGAAGAACTGATGTCTTTTGGCACTGCCCACGTGTGCTAGGAGTATCAAGACTTATCTTCTGGCTATGGTGTTGCACACAGGATAAAAATGGCTACTATTTCCTAGGTTAACACACCATCATATCTGTGGTTGGCTAACATACTTTTTGCCAGGGTCAGCCATGGAAATACCTCTAGCTAACTGTGTCACACAGTAAGACAAGTAGTAGTCATGTTTCTACCCACAAACAGACACTGATGACAAAAACAAAATAAAAACAAAACATTAACAATGAAAAGTAGTTGACCCAGCGAACACATTTTCTAACAACACCACCATTACTTTCAAATGAAACTTTCTATCACTGCAAAGTTAAAGCAACAGTATGGCAGCATTGTGTTTTAGCTGGGGAAGTCTGAACTGGTTACCTCCGGTTCCTCAGAGCCACGTTCAGGCAGGTTCTGTAGCTATCCTGCTGCTTGCCACTGATTATACCTTCAGAAGCAGTAAAAGTTATCTGAGGGCTCATCTACACCCTAACAACACTGTCCTGCAAGAGTACTGAAAATCACACTGTAATCTGAATGGCGTAGAAGAATGTACAGTACAAGTCAAAGGTTTGGACACACCCTCATTGAGATAATGGAAAACATGTATTCAAAGACATCTTGATCTAAAGACGTATGCTTAAATGCTTGAAATATTTTTCTCAGACAAATATAAATAGTGAAGTTAATGCTGATGTATGAATTTCTTCCAAGAATTTTTCATTAAAAAAAATTTTTTTGCTTTTTGTTTATATTTTTTGGCTATTTGTTTATAACATTGTTTTGGTCACTGCATAATTCCATTTGTGTCATTTCATAGTTTTGATGTCTTTACCATCATTCTAAAATGTGGACAATAGTAAAAACAAAGCAAGAAAAGCGTGTCCAAACTTTTGACTGGTACTGCATATTCTCAGCCCCTTTCCCCTTCCCATGTCCTCCACACTGGAATATCCCTAGCCCCTCCCTTTGTGTCTGCACAGAGCTCTCCGCTTACCTGAGCAGAGCTCGCCCTTGAAGCGCAGGCAGTTGAAGTTGTCGCACTCGCAGAACTTGCCCCACACCTTGCCGAAGGCGGCGGGGTGGCAGGAGCACTGGCCGCAGACGCAGTCGCCCCGGCCGCTGCAGACGGGGGCGCTGGGGTCGGAGGGGGCGGGGCTGCAGTCGTCCTGCTGCGCGACGCTGTAGTCGCCCTCGGAGCACTCGCAGTGCGGCCCCAGCCTGCCCGCGTGGCACTGGCAGATGCCGCACTCGTAGGTGCCGTTGCCCTGGCTGCAGATGGAGCTGTTGGCCTGGGCCTGGGCCTGGCACTCGCAGTTGCACTTGAAGTCCACCGTGATCTGCAGCGCGTCCTTGAAGCCCACCGGCTTCAGGGAGAAGGTCTTGCGCTTCTCCTTGGGGCAGCCGCGCAACTGCGCCTCCACACTGAACAACACCTGAGGGAGAGATGGACCACATGGGGGGGCAAGGGGGCGGGAGGTGTAACCTGTTAGTCTGTGCAATGTGGGGACTCACTTCACTGACAAATTTTGAAGGTATAGCCTACGAAGACCTTTGCCAGTTTGAGAGTGTCAGCAATTGTTTGTATGCAGGCCTGTAGGAATTTCCTCCTGGCATACTGTGTGCACATGTTTGTGAGAATACGTGTGTGTATGATATCCGAAGATATTTTGTCCCAGGTGACACCAAGCAGAGGTGACACAGACCTCCGCAGTGGCAGACAGGAAACAAGCTGCCAGGCCCAGTTTCCAGACCTCCTTTGGCAAGCCATACAGACCAGGCAGTAAGATCAGAGGGCTTGCCCTGAGTAGTAACTGCAGGGTCACTTCTACAGCAGGTGCATTTACAGCAGGTATGAGATGAGGTCATCATTAAAAACATGGTGAAATTCAAAGGGCTGTTTGCCAATGAGAAGGAGCTGCGCTACACAGAGGAATCTGAGCATTAATGAGGGTCACAGAGGGAGAAAACACAGCACACTGTTTCAGAATGACAGATTATGCAAATCCCAAGCAAATAAATACACAAGGAGGATGCTCAGGGATAAATTAGGCTGCTCTGTGAATCTCTTTCCGAGTTCTGACATGAACTCAATGCATAATGGTTTTGGGACCGAGACCAGGCTGCAGTTGCCAATGAGAAATTAAACTGATACTCCTGTGCTACTAATGCCTTGACTGCTGGCATGGCTGTCTAAGCTGACTGCAATCTGCCATCATCAGAAAAGGTTTCAGCGGGAAAAGGAGGAGACAGAAGCATGCGAAGGGGACTGACGGTGTCTCCGATCTTCAGGCCGGAGCAGGACTTCACCCCGGGGATGAATTCTCCGTTCAGGCAGGTGGCGTTGAAGGTCAGGGACAGCTCCTCCGGCACCCCCTGCACCTCCAGCTCCACCCTGGAGCGGATTTTCTGCCACAGAGTGCAACCAGTCAGGACAATGGACCAAATCACAACATAAGCAGGTACGAAAAACAGCTCCTGTGATGCCTTTGTACGACTTTCCACCTGCAGGATGAGAACCTCCAGCAGGTGCTAATACTAGGTTTCCCTCCTTATCGAAGGTGCATTGGCATCGGGTTATATCTGCACATTAAATTAAATTATAATGTCAATCCCTAAGTGTGGGTGACCTGTGTATGCTACTTCTGGATTTCAGTTCAATGAAAACTGAACTGCCTCTTTTTGCAGTTATGCTGATGTTGTTTTTCTTCCAGTTTTTTTTTTTTTTTTGTAATGACAGCACTCTCATTTCAATACAACCGTATTAGAAGAAATCATTAGTCCTGGTCAAGAAGAGCGTCAGGATTATTAACTTCATTTAAAACACGCTTTAAAGTCAAATACATTGTGCTGCTTTTAACTTCTTCAATAGTTTCATGCAGTGTGACTTCAAAATATTTGCACTAAGTCTTGACATTCTGTCTGTTTAACCTGGCGTTATTTTTATACACAGTATTGTCAAGTAGATTTCTATTTGCTGACTCTGGCCTCATCTCTCTGAAGATGTCTCTTTTAAAATTGCCATAATCTGTACACCCCTGATGGCTAAATACCAATCTTCCTATTTGAATTTCCTTAACCTTTTTCTTTCCTTTGTTGCTTACTTTTTGACTTTTGATTGCTATTATGAGGGAGAAATCATACAATTGTTAACAGCTGATGTGATTTTCAAGACTCCGGCTCTTACTCACTGCGTAAGCATCCTTTATGAGCTGGATCACGTTTCCAGAGTCGTCCGACAGTGTGCCTACCACAGCCCCTGGTATCAGCGCACTGTAGTTCTGAAAGACCAAGCTCCACTCGAGTGAAACTAGCATTTGTCATTTTTTAGTGAGAGTATTGATGGTGCACACTTCCTTGTGTGTTCTGAGATACAGCAACTGCACATTCAATAGCCTTCAATTAACCTTTCATCTAAACTAAATGTGAATGTGGCTGAACTATTTTGCTCCTGCACTGTTTCCCCTGAAAACTACAGCCAATGAAAAATACTCACCAGAAAACTGGTACAGTAACTCTGATACAAAGTATATATTACATTATTACATTACATTATTGGCATTTAGTAGATGCTCTTATCCAGAGCAACATACATAGGTGATAATTTTTAAACATGTTACTCATTTCTACATCTGGATATTAACTGAGGCAATTCCCAAGGGTACAAAAGCAGTGCCCCAGCAGGGAATCAAACTGGCAACCTTTTGGTTATGAGTCCTGCTCCTTACCACTATGATACACTGCCACCTCATAACTTTATTTATGTGGGATATCATCATAAATTGTCAAGATCATCAAGTCAAATAACTGTGTCCTATCAGACTTTTCTGTGTGGCAATTTCAGCCCTCCCCTACTGTTCCAGGGACATCATGTGTGAAAGAGCGAACAGAGACAGGTATCCTCACCTGGTAGAGAGGCACGACTGATTCAGTGACAGCAAGGATCACGTTGATGTTGTTCTCTGACATTTTCTCTGTCAGCAGGGCCAAAGAGGGGTAATCCTGCAAAAAAGAGGAGGAAAGAATATTAAGTAAAAAGACAGGAACATGGAGACGATGCCAATATGCATCGAACATCATTTTTACCACTGTTAACACTCATGTCGCACCAGTGTAGTAGACTTGTCATAGTTGTTGTCGCTGTCCAAGTGGCACTCCCCATCGTTGGGCTGCACGAGGCCTGCCAGGCGACCATCCAGGGCTATGTGTGTCTTAGCATCGGTGGTGAACACCAGTAGGTGGGAGGCATCTTGCCGCCAGCCAATCTTTTCCTTAGACCGACAAAGAGAGAGAAAAACTGTGTTCCATGCTGACACAACGCCCAGTTATAACGAGACCCAACATCTAGTGGACATCTGGAATTATCTGTGAGTCTTTGATTATGTAATTTGCAAACAAATACTGCGCGGTCTTGATGTTCAAAAATTCTCCTCCAGTGCCATTTGTTGTTCATTTGGCAATTCAAATGGCTTACAAGTATAATATTTCTGAATGTTTTTATACTGTTTAATGGAGGAATTCAGGTTAAACACATTGCTCAACAAAAGAACAACAATGTACCACACTGGATCAATGAACAAAATCCTCAGGTCTAAACTCCACTGCCATAACCTTTTTGCATGCTGCTACTCTCCACTGCATGGCACAGTTCCTCAGTATATTGCACATCAACTTCTTTTGACCATGAAAGCCAAGGAGTGTTTTTTCAGATAGCAGTTTTGCTGGATAGAAAGGTTAGAAGTAAACATATTCAGAAATATTTATGTCCAGTCAAACAATGAAATCATCTGTAGTGGAAGCACTTTGACTGTTTAAAAATCTGACACATGAGATTCAATCAGCACAGTGCACATTGGTTTCACTGATGCAGGGTGTTTATTTTGTGAAGGCCCATAGCTTTTCTGGACCCAATCAGATTACCTATGAAAACTTTCAGTTGTTCTCACAAGTGCAGCCACAAACTGGTAAGAACATTTCTCCAAAGAGTATTTGCTGTGTTTGTGCTGTTTTTTTTGTTTGTTTCTTTTGTTCAAAGTTGACTAAATTTCATCCAGTTGATTAAAATGGAAAGAGGGACCTATGCTTGCGGGTGGGGTGTGTCACCTTGCAGACGACTGCCTGGATGATGGCATCAAAGCCTCCCTCGGGAGAGTCCCTGTTCCGCGACACACTCTGCTTCTTCACCTCCTCCGTGAAGCGGCTCACCTCCTCCGTCAGAGACAGCACGTGCTTGAACCCGAACTGAGGCAAACACTGAGTGTGGATCCTACCAGTCCCAGAGAAAAAGAGGGTTACCTGAGCCAGCCAATACCAACACACCCCACAGAGCTCCCGTAACCCTCGCTGCTGCACTCAAACTCGCGTGTCTGACGCTCGAGCTTAACCGCTCACCTGTGGCAGGGGTTTGCCACAGCTTGTGGTGGAGAGGTGATCATGTATGGGGAGAGAGGCTTATCCACAAAGGCCCCAAAGCCCATGCGCAGGTTGCTGGTGGTCTGGCCCATCGCCCTGGCCAGGTCGTTGCCCAGGAGACGCAGACGAGCTAAGTCGTCCTTCATGGAGTAGGAGAGGTCCATCAGGTAGTACAGGTCCACAGGGTAGTCCTCCACCTGCCGCACCTTTACCGTGAAACGCTTGGAGTCATCTGAGGAGGAGAGGGAACAGGAGCAGGCAGGAGACAAAGGCGTGTCAAACAAGGCATGATGAGCCAGTCTTTGGTGGACATGGGTAGTATGGGGAGTGTCAGAAAATGACCTCCACCATGGTCTGAGCTGCATGGCAATGTGCATTTTTTTTTTCCAAATACTTGTACATACCATACCGTTGGAGCACCTGTCTCTATATGCTCTTTATGTGTGAGTGCCAAAATGTGTATGGCTTTGTCTTTGCATGTATGTCAATATGTGTTTGTATGTGTGAATACATATGGTGTGTGTATGCACACATCTGTGTGTGTTTGTGTGTGTGTGTGTGTGTGTGTGTGTGTGTGTGTGTGTGAGCGTGTGAGCGTGTGTGCGTGTGTGTGTGTGTGTGTGTGTGTGTGTGTGTGTGTGTGTGTGTGTGTGTGTGTGTGTGTGTGTGTGCGTCTGTGACATCTTCCTCACCTGGTCTGAGGGTGATGTGTAGCTGCTGGGGTTGGATCTGTGTAACACCACCAGCCTCTCCGGTCGCTTTGTCACTAAGAGGCCGGTTCTCTTCGATGCTCAGGCTGCTAGCTGGGAACTCGATTGCCTCATTCGCACACCCTGCCATCTCAAGGTTCTTTCTGAGGTCACAGCGCGACGAGCTGGCCACCCCCTGCCCAAAATCCTAACCAGACAATGTAACACACATAGGATATGGTAAATGTTATTTATACAGGGGAAAATGACAAGGAAAATCTTCCTAACACAGTTCTCATGCGTGTTGTTCAGTGAGTAGAGCTTTGATGGAGTCTCTGAATGTGATAGCCAAATTGCACTGAAATCGTACCTATGTTAAAAAACCTACGTCATGCACTGTGTCAGGTGAAAGTGAAAATAATTGCTCTTGTAAGTGGACATCAATCAGTTTTAAAATTCTCCTCTGCTGTTGAGTGTTGGGTTTCAGAAAAAGTGAGGGACTGGTTGATGAAAATAACCATTCAATAATACAATGTGTGCAAAATGAAAGAGACTTTTAAGCTGCTAGGATTTCCTACAGAACTACAGCAAAAAGCAAGGAGAGAGCCCGGTGATAAATGTACATGGAAAAATCCAAAAAGACATACTGAGAAGAAACACAAGGTGAGGTATTTACTTACCTGTGGCAAGAGCAGTGTGGTGTATTTAATTGGTTACAACTCCAAAAAACTGAAGCACCATAAATGGAAGGAACTAGCTATGCAGTTATATCAATACAGTCAGTGAATTTGTACTTTCTTGGGTTAACGTAAACTACTACATAACCTTATAGGGAAGCATCAGTAACCATTGGTCCGCACCCTGCAGCTTGGCAACTGCTACCAGGCCATGAGGTGCTGACACACAGTAAAATTCCACAATTTCAAAACTCATGTGGTGTGTCAGCGTTGTCTCACAGGATTCTGCAGTATCCTAATCAACATATGCATCAGCCTCACTCATAGTAGACCTGTCCACAATCTTCAGGTTTTTTAAAGAGTGGTAATATGCACACAAAGCTTAAGACATGCCTGGTTCAGTGCCAGTGTGACTGGAGCATGGCTCCATCAGTGGAAAACAGAGCAATGTAATGAAGTATTGCTGCCAGCACAGCACATGAGATGCTTCCTGCGTACACAAGACAACAATGTGGTGGGCTAGCCAATCATTCATCTTCAGCCAGCTGACAGACACCACCCCTTCCACCACATACAACAGCTCAGGACACTGCTTTTTCTAGATGGACCGTTTTGTCTTCCAGTAAAAGCACAACATGAGTCTGCAGGCTCCCTTTGCATCGATTAACGCAAAATAGGCTCAGAGTCATCTGGGAAATGACAATTACAGGTCTGTCTTAATAGGTGGAATGTCATCAAGAGGACAGCAAGCCCTGACGTGCTCCCTATGAACGTAGTGATTTCACGTGAGGCACCAAGGTACCATATTCGGCCAAATTAGGAATAAATGCCACCCAACTACACCATCCACTATTTCCTGTGTATTGAGATCATATGTGATGCCACAGAATGTGGATCCTGAATGCAAAAACTGGAAAACACTTACATCCCTGTATGTAGAAATTTGAGAGCTGATGTTTTTCAGAAATTGCCTAATAACAACTATGTTGCTTTTGTTTCAGCATATTCCTGTTGATACAAGTACAATGATTCAAACCTTTTATACTGTACGTGTTCCAAGTTTTTTTTCTGTTTTTCTCAACCAGGTTTTGCCTAATACTGTGGCGTAAGAAAGGGTATGAGTGAGGTAGTTTGGCTGAAACTTAATGCTTCGTTGAAATGAAACACAAAATACAAATCTACGGCGGTGGAGCAATACCTCCAGAGTGGAACACTTGTGAATAGGCAATGTTTCAACCTGAGCTGCCATTTGTAGAATGCCTCATTCGTGCTGGCCATATTGGCTGCACTCTAAGCTGAAGGGAGTCCATGATGTCGGACTTTGGAAAAAGCAGCAAACTCAAGAGACCGTGGTGTTGAGTGGATGGGTGCTGGAGCAGACTGTACCACTACACAATGAGACAGTGACAGAAAGGAATGGCAGATACTGGAGAAAAGGGTTGAGGATGCATGAGACTGCATACAAAGGTGGGGGGGGATGGGGGGCTTACCTCCTGGAAGCACCACGCACAGCTGGGGTGCACAGCCAGACACTGCTTGCATGTGCTGACACCTCGGGAGGTGCAGACGTTGGAGCCTGAAACACAGCAGAATCCACACAGGGGGCACACAGATGTGACTCAGGCTACAGCTGAATTCACACTGCATTCACATGCAGGACAATCCCACTACAGTAACATTTACATTATTACATTACATTATTGGCATTTAGCAGATGCTCTTATCCAGAGCAAATTACATAGGTTACAATTTTTGCATATTATCCATTTATAGAGCTGGATATTTACTGAGGCAGTTCTAGGTTAAGTACCTTGCCCAAGGGTAGAGTGGTAGTGCCCTAGCAGGGAATTGAACTGGCAACCTTTCAGCTTCTTACCGTTATGCTAACATATTACCTCAGTGTTGGAGAAGCTACAAGGCTTGTGAACACAGTACGACATAGGCAGAGGCCACAAAGTATAGAAATAAATGCATCAAAATACACTGCACATAACTGAAACATAGCTTCTTACTTTCACAGGTACTTTTCCATGTTTAGCTTCCAAGACTAGTTCTAGATCATGGGAGGTTTTGTCAGTATTACATATAAATATCGCCACCACACAAATAAGCAGTGCTTGACTGGTTTATCTATCAACACATTGCATCCTTCTGTGATATTTTAGCTGAGTATGCAGCCTCTGTGTTGCAAAGAATACATCCTGCTATATGAATCTGGTTGACTCCAGCTGACAGGACAGGTTAAGACTTGTAGTGTAATGAGACTCAGCTGGAGGAGCTCTCTTCCACCGTCCCACCGTTCTATGTGGTTTAGCAGTGCACTCTCAATGTTAGACTGGCACTGAAAATTTGATAAGGAACACACCCCATTATGGACATGCAGAGTCATGGCACTGTGGCCAACTCACTCTACAAGTATTGGGGGGTTGGGGGGGCGCGTAGGTGGTCATGACAACTATTACTAGCGAGAGTGCTATCTGTGTGTTATGTGAGGGGCATGTTCAAACCAGTCTGGAACATATACATGGTCCCACTCCAGTAACCAAAGAACTACATTTTGCAAGGTATTTCTGGTCTCCATTACATTTTCTGCCTTTTCAAACACTTTAAAATATCTTTTAAAAGTTTGTCCACCCCCTACACCTTCCTCACCCTGAGCCATTTTCCCCTTCTGCTAAGGGACACTCTGACACACTCTGTCAATCCATGTATGGACACTCAAACCATAGCTTCTTGCGCACATTCTGTCACAATAAATGCCCCTTCCCCACGTTTTCCCGGTATATATGTGTTGGTCATAACGCCAGCACCAGCAATGGCTTGCACCATTTGTTGTTATCCTAATCCTCGCCAATTTGCAGGTCTAACACTGAACATAAGAAAGGCTTTAGCGTACTAGTCAAGCACGACTGAACTAATTTTCACTGAAAGTAGTGGATAATTATGCGTATATAGAATTTTCAGTGAATTACAAAACAAAATGTATTACTTTGTTTTGATGAGCACGGAACTCACTGAGCTATATTTTTGAAGAAGATGTATCACCTCCTTTAAATTGTGTGGCAAAGCTAAGGACAAACGCTTATTGGGTTAGCGACCAGGGAGATGGTGCGGTAGAGTTACATCTGCACGCACGCTAGCAGTTGCATATATTTGTACTACATTCTTTACGCTTGGAAGGTTTACGAGGACTTGGACATTTCAAAGTCCAAACGAAGTTCTGCCGGATCAACAAGGGAACCTCAATTGCTCCAACTCACAAACTAGACACTTTTTGCTGTTCGAAAGAAATCAGTTTCTTCATTCTTCACGTTAATGCAAAACTCATTTAGGCTGAGTTCCGAAACTCAAGGAAAACTTGGAGTACGGTACATGCTTAATTTATAAATATCACTGGGCAAACCGGTTCATATCTTGTATACATAAGATGGCAAAAATATACATAAAAATCAGGGATGCATTCTGAATAAATTTAGTGTGCAGTAATACTTACCCAGAAGTTCAGTGGCAGCAAGTATAGTAGCCAGTAAAAATGTCAAAATATAATGTTTCAACGTTCCCATTTCTGGCAAACCAAAATCCCGTTTGATTATTTCGGTGGACGGGACGACGATCACTTTATAAGACGGTTTTCCCTCAGTGGTCGGAAACAAGTGAAGATATTCAACCAGCACGTCTTTTTTTCTTTACAGGAAGTTAATGTAAAACGCAACTCCTTGGTCATGAGTAAGTAGACCAGGGGCTGTACTAAAAACTAGTCACCATATGTTCTGAGAATTCAAGATGCTGATTTTGCAACCACCTTTAATGATACCTGTAACGCGTTTCCAGTACCTTGCCGCGCCCTGAAATGACACAAGTTGGGTGGAGAGAGGATGCGCCCTGGCTGTAACTAGCTCAGATCTAAACGTGGTTCATTAAAGCCGGAATATCCATGAAAATAAGGCAATATTTTGCAGGAGCTATTCCCAGTAAATTGTGATGGACAAAACACAATTTATATCAGCATTTAGTATAGCATACTAATCTAAGGAAATTATAAGTCAGACAACTTCGTGCGCACTAGGAACAAGTGAGATAATACAACAAAGACAAATAATACAGAAAAGATGAATGCGGCGCGCCCCAAAACGTTGGGGGAAAGTATGTTCTTGCCACAGCTGCACGTTTGGGCAGAAATCTTAGGTTTGAACTGCATTAACACCGCCTTGTTGTAACAATTATAGCTTTTCAATGAATCGCCAACATCTATGTGATAAAGGAGCTGTAGTACAGTAATTCAAGTCTCATTTGTCCATTTTTTGTCTATTTGATTGACATCTTCATTTGAATTTATGATTCTACGAGTGGTTCTGTTGCGCCCTCTAGTGATTAGAGGACACCGGGCAATTACTTGCGGGGTCATGAGGATTTGCTATTACTGCATCTTTGACATCATCGTCTTCACGTCATGGGTATGTCATACACATTTGGCACATTTCACATTTTGCACTTTTTAAAATTGGAATCAAAAGTTACATTCGCTGTCATTAGTCATGTTGTATCACCTAATGAAAAAGTGTTACTCAAAATGTTACTCTAAATTTAAACCATTAGATTTGAATTTTTAAAAGGAAAACAAAGTTTAAGACATAAGAAATTGCTTTAAGTGGTAGTGTTTCAGGTGATCAGGTGAGTGTGGAAGAGATGTGTCTTTACTACACTGGAGGATTGGCCTGCTGTTCAGTCCAGAGGGAAGACTAGCCTCTATTGGCCCACCAACACCACTTCCAGCAGCAACCTAGATTTCCCAGGTGGTCGCACATTAAAGTACTAACCAAACCCAGCCCTCCTTAGCTTCTTTGATCAAACAGAAGAAGGTTGTAGGGTGATATTGCTGCTGACCAAGTTGCAAGCTGTTGTGCTAATGATGTCACATTTTCCACATTCTTCAACAAGCAATATATTGTTCTGAAAGTATGACTGTAGAATTCAAGAAATTGGTTTTGAGAAGATTTGGGCGACTATTTTGTTGCATGAGTTGGTCAATCACTTTTTCATGCAAATATTATATTTAAATGAACAGATACTGTTTACAAAGTTTAAATCCCTGAAACTGTGTGTACTTCTTCACTTGGTTAGTGATTTTTAACCATACATACTAAACATCTCTTATATTGTGAAAGTGTCCTACTTTAACTTGCAGCCTCCAATAGGCTTCCTGTATTTATGGTAAGGCTAGTGAACTCCCTCTATCCCTATTTATATGCCTAGTGTTGCTTTAAAGAAGATATTTCATCCCCTGAAATTGTTTCTAACCCATTAATGATTGGTATATACAATGCCTTTAAAATTTTGACATGCATGAACTTAGCTGAATTAATGAAGGTTGGGTTAGTTAGATCATATCAACAGGTACTGAGAAATACAATGATCACAGCAAGTGAAGGTGAATAGGTTGAGGTAAGCTTGAAGTTGTCAAACCACCTTTGTGAAATAACCATGTGGTCTTGTCTGTGGTCTTCCACTCCAGTGAAGCCTTTATGTTTGTTAACCTGAAAATCCTTATGCTTTCCAGAAACTGGAACTGAGTTTCAGTTTCATTACATTTTCACAGGCTGTGCAGTTTATTTCTAGGTATGTGTGAGAGATCGATCACTCACATGACACAGGAGAACTGGATCTCTGCGTGTATGAAGAGGTCATTGCTTGTGTGTCACTAAGGTGACTGTTGTGGGTTAGTATCTGTGTGCTCACTGGCCTTCAATCTTTACAACTGACTATCAGTGTCTCTACTTCCCCATATAGAATTTGAAAAATAAATTCCCCAGCTTGTACTTAATGTTGATAGTGTGCATGCTCACGAGATCAATGGTACCCCAGTGAGAGAGAGAGACAGAGAGAGAGGGGGAAGGAGGCAGGGAGAGAGAGAGAGAGAAAGAGAGAGAAAGAGAGAGAGAGAGAGAGAGAGAGAGAGACAGAAAGGCAGATTAGATCAATGCCCATTTCCACTGGTGCTGCCACCCTGCAGAAATTGACTTGGGGGAGGAAGTCGAACAGACAATACGTCTCACTGATCTTTCTGCTTATTTCGTCTCTTATTGAATCGTGGCCCCTCTGCCCACTTCTATTTTCTGTCTTGCCGGTTGCTAAGCTACAGCCACCAATGTTCTGGAATTGCAGTTATGAAAAATGGAAAATAAACAGATAAGCTGTAATACCCCGACTGCCCACTGGCATTTCACTCTGAATGCTCCTGGGGCAGGAATGCTCTTTAGACACCTCCATACTGGCAGCCTTTAGCTGATTGGTTTTATTGGCCCTTGCACCCTGATTGCTGCCCTCTCCACCCACCCCTGTCTCACACAAACGACATTTGAAGTGAGCCCTACTCACCCCAGGCCAGGGGGAGACTGGTAGATGACAGACTATTAAGATGGTGAGAAAGGGATTGACCCTGAGCTGCAGTCCATGGAAGTGGAGTCAAGTTTTGAGTCCATCTGGATGCAATTACTTAAAGTGAAATTATTGTTTGGATAAGATGACAGATCTCTGTTTCCCCTCCAAGTTCTAATCTCACAGTAAATTAAAAGCTATATGAAAACTGTCGGGAGGGGAGAAGCGCTTTGGGGGATTGGGTTTTCTGAGGTAAAGGTTTTGTTTCTTTTGTGAAATCTACTCACCGGGGAACGACCTGAGAATCTCTTTCTTGTCCTGCTCCCCTGGTGCCGTCCTAACAAAGGCTTGTTTCTCCCGCTGCCCTCCCTCTGTCTGCATGGCTGCCCATCAGAGCAGGTGACCTGCAATAAAGAGCGTCTCAAATGAGGCGTTTGTGTAAGCCCATTACTGCCCCTCGAGGTGGAGCGCTCTCCATTAGTGTTCATTTGAAAGGCGTCCCGGCTCGCCTGCTGTGTCACTCACAGCCCGGTGGCTTTCACCAGGAAAGAGAGAGAGAGAGAGAGAGAGACACAGAGGGAGAAGGGGGAAAAGTGTGGCATGACATTTCGTTTGCATATTGTTCAGAGGCTTTTCAAAGCAGGGACCGTGTGCTGCTTGACGGGGGCCTTTTGTGTGCTATTAGCCGGATGCAGAAATACAATGTAGAGGGCATGAACCAAAACACAGCCTAACCCATGACACCGATCTCTCAGGGCAGCCCATTACTTCCTTAAAGCGACTTAATGAATAATGAGCATGTGGGTTAACACGTCCAGAGTTCATATCCTCAAACCAGTCTGTTGTTCTGTTGTTTGTGGCCTGTCTGTTGCTATCAGGGTCTAATTAATGGCTGCATAAGGTGTGAACCACATCCCCACAGGTGAGGCACATAAGTCAAAGTCCTGCTGGTTTTGCTGCTGTCTCCCAGAAGCATTTCTGTATGGATCCAGATTGCAGGACCCCATGACAGATAGAGCAATTAAGGTCTGAGGGAAACCCTGAATGCATTGCAGCATCTTGCGCACGGGTTATGAATACGGATATGAAGGGCTAAAATGGGGGCTTCTGCCCTGCTCTGTCTCTCTGCTGCTCAGTGAGTCTTCTCTTAGTTTGTGTTGCTAGGCTGCCAGCTCCCTTGTGCTAAGTGGAATTGCTTTCTGCACTCCTTCGGTCAGGCTCCCCAGTCCTCCCTCCCTTTTTTTTCTTAACCAAAATAACTTCCCCCACCATCTGTCGCTACGTGTACTGGTCGCCTGTTGCTAGGCAACAAATCATTCTCAGAGTGCATGTTTATGTTTATATATGTATATATATATATATATATATATATATATATATATATATATATATATATATATATATATATATATATATATATATATATATGTACATGAATGCAAGTATACTCCTTCCCATGACACTTGACACTTATAAGACACAACAGAAACAATGCAATAATGATGAGGTAGAGCCAGATTACATCTCCATAAAGAACTGGGTATGTTTAAAAATAAACCCAGAGGCAAAGAACAAACAGTGAAGAATTATACATTCCATATCTCCTTGTGCTTGAAGGAGGTTTAAGTAGAGAAGTGTAATCTTTTATATAGTGTATGTTATGTAGTTAATAGGTTAAAAATGAATCATTATCTTGGAACTGCATTTGGTCTTTAATATGGAAAACAATGCTTTGCACACTTGCCTTGCAATATGTGTAAAAGCCTTTAGTAGATTCATAGTAAAGAGCCTGACAGTTTAGAATTGGTGTTTAATATCTCAGCACACAGTGCTTTTGCAATACTTGCTTAACAGCAGCATTCACAGCAAAATGTGTCCTATTTTTGCAATGCAATGGTACAATATAGTTGAAGGCACCGGTGTCACAAATGAGCAAAGAATAAACAAAAGTCCACAAAACAGTAATAAACTGTAAAGTTTTAGTGTTGGAGACAAAAGGATGCCTTTGACTAGCAATGAGATAAATGAAGTCAGACAGGCTCAGAGAAGAACTGAAACAATTAACTGGATAATCTCATGTTGTCTGAAACTAGGTGTTTGTTTCAGATATTATTTCATCATCAATGGACTTGTATTTACTGTCTCAAATTTTAATTAAAAGTGCGTGTTTAATTGGCTAATCATCGTTTGCACATAAGCGTTTTGGTCATTAGCCGAAAGCAGCTTATCGAGATTGGGCGGAGAAAGAAATTGGATTTTATAGCTTCTGCTTTTAAAAGAAGACTAATACAAAATCCACTGAACATAAAGTACACACATCCCCTCAGCCAGTGAGGATGTGCCTTATCTTGTGAAAGCCTCAAAATATGATGCATGAAGCTCTGAATGAGAGCAGAATGACATCCTGCTGAGAGGGAATCTGTGTCTCAGCTGAGTTTCCCTCCAATTGTTGAAACTGGAAAGAATATTTAGATTGTTAAAATAGCTGGGATATTGTTTTAAGGCTTGCTTCTGTTATGGAGCAAAAAAAAGCAGTGTGGCACTGTATTTAGAACACCAGATATGCAACTTGAAAGTTGTCCATTTGTGGACAGGGGCACTGCTGCTGCACTCTCTAGGTAAGTTAAGGTGCTCAACCTAAATTGCTTCAGAAAGTATCTAGCTGTAAAGTTTAATAATATTGTATTTAACACACAATCTGATGTCTGACTGATAAATTTCATTGACAGAGGTGTAGAGTTAGCGGAAGAGCCTCTTAATAAACCACTAGAGACAAGGACAGCATGAGAATGTTTAAGTGAGATTCTGTGGGGCTAACAGGGGAAGATGACCTATTTTGTGATGTCAAGAGTAGCTCCTTTGCAAACATGTAATGAAAATGATTGAGTCAGCGTAGTAGAAGAAGCACTATGTATGTATACTGTACCATGGCCTTTTCAACTTGGTGTCAGACCCTGGAAACTGGATTCTGTAACAGTGTAATATACAGTGGTCACACACAAGGGTAACAACCTGAAAAGGAATTAGGAAAGAGGCATCTTGGGAATTAAATGTAAGGAGAAGTAAATGGGTGTCAAAGGGGAACGCAATGCCAAGTGACACCAAATAAGGAATAATACTCTTATATTATAAGTGTTAATGGAAAAGAAATTGTGAAAACTTTGCTTGGCCTCAAAACCCAACCTGGCCAATGAGATGCTCTGTAAGGGCTCATACTGAAGGGAGGTCAAAGATTAAGGTTTGACATAGAAACCTGTCATTACCCATAAACTACAGCCCCATTTGGCCTTGGAGATCAGAGCGGAGAGGACCAAGTTAACATGCCCCTCAAAAAGTCAAAAAATTACAAAAATTACAAGTGCCAGAAACAGACACCATTTAACTATCCATACTGTATATTGGAAGATGCCATTTTATTGGTGCCATTATTTGTGTCACACTCGAACTCAGAAACATGACAGATAAGTTCTTCAGTGCAAACTGCAATATCTTCTTATGGAAAGTTTACATACAGATAACTGATATTTAAATAAGACGCTTTAATAAAACTGTGAGCCAGCTTTGCACCTCTCTCTGTAGTATTTTAATCTCTAGGAAAATAACCTCCGTTACATAATATGAAAAGAAGCGAAAGTCGGCAGAGAATGTTTTCCGATGTTTGCATAGATTTCTAAGCATTATTAGTTTTGGTCTTATGATCGTGCGTTTATTTCTCGCGTATTTCTCTCAACTCTTTGGCTGTAAAATGTATAATTGCAGTTACCTTTATTGTCTTTTAAGTTAATCTTATGTTGGATTTTTAAAAGGTTTGTCTCATATATGATTTACCATGTGGATTGTGTGAGTATTTTCCACAGTCCTCTCAGTCCTAGCCAAAGGCTAGTAATGTTCAATAGGTAATGTCGTACAGTAATTGCAAATCTTCTGTTGTAAGTATCAATTCAGCCATACAAGTCTATACATAATTACATTTCCCTCTGACACCATTTTTTTCTCTCATTCCTCCGCCGGAAACATACCGCCTTAAGCATGCCGTTCTGGGGCGCAGCGCGCTCATTACGATGTAAAACTCCCCCAGCTTGAGGGGCGGTGGTGTGGTCCGAGGGGAATTCATAATCCATTTAGAAAGGATGCGCTGCTTTTGAGTAAGAGCACACGCGAGCACATGTGCAAGGCAGCAGCCTCCCATAGGTCCTGACGGAGAAATAAAAACACTTAACACGACATGCCCAGGGGGACTCGTTTGAGGCTGAGCCGCGAACAAGTTGTCCTGCTGGTGCGAATCACAATATGCCAACTTGTTCTCATTCGACGCTTATAGCCGCGATGGTAATGGTAATGAAGACGACGCGCTGAATGTCAGTAACTGCTGAAAAAGTTATTTTGAAGGAAAATTCTAGCTGCATTGCACTTCCACATTTTCAAGAAAAGAACAAATAATACAATGTATGAGTGCTGACACTAGCTTATATATGTGTGGTTTGCGTGAACTGGTTTTATTTCTATGACAAAGTTTAACCACCGACCAGAAATTGTTGCGTCTGGCCGCAAGGAGTTGTGCCTCGTCCTGTTGCGCCACCTCAGCACCGCGTGAAGATGAACAGCTCCTTTTTCAACCAGACGATCCTGACGCACGGCGTGTTCCTCAACAGCAGCCAGGACCTGGCGGGTACTCTCGTCGGATGCTGCAATGGGAGTGACCTGGCCACAAACGACGGTTCTCTGGTTCTGCCTCCGGACGAGCGGAAACTCTTTATCATGCGGGTAGTGCAGATTGCCGTTCTGTGCGTCCTGTCACTGACGGTCATTTTTGGCATTTTCTTTCTCGGCTGCAACCTCATGATAAAATCTGAGAGCATGATAAACTTTCTTGTAAAGGAGAGAAGACCCTCTAAGGACGTGGAAGCTGTTATCATCGGGCTCAACTAAGCGCCGTCAAGGCGTTGCACGTTTTTCGCAGACACCTGTTCCAGTGGGTTACCGCCAGACCATTTTTTGGTCATAAGTGTGGCTTCTTGCATTTCATTCGGCTTGATTTCGTTTCAGACAGAAAACAAATCGAGTCGTTAAAAAGTCAGTCAGTCATTCAATTATCTGACTAGGTGCTTCAGATTTCATTGAGAAAAGTTTGTGTGCAACGAATTTTGAATGTATTATTTTACAGTTTAATATGCACTTTGGAAGAAAAAAAAGATTGCTGGTTTTGTTCTCATCACATTGAGAGGGAAAGCAACTGATGTTAGACTTTGGAAAAAAACACCCTTCGCTTTAATTGTTGGCTGTATAAAGATAAAGAAATGTTTACACGTTTTTATCTTGAGACCTTAATTCGTGTTTGCTGTATTTTTTACATGTGTATACAAGAGAGGTAATAATGCATGCTAAGTCATGTGCATCGACTGAATCCATACGGCAGTATAAATTGTGGATGTATTCTAAAGACTGTGTTTCTTATTTTCACGGTTCAGTTTCAATATGCACTCTCGGGGAAAGGGCACGTGCACGTTTATCAGTTCAGCATGTTACTTATGCTTTTTTAAGGGATGTTTTCCACAGAGAAGCATGCACGGTGCGTATTTATTTTAGGTGGATTTAAACTTCACTGTTTTTGCACAGTTGTGATATTAAAAATGCTGCATGACTTTCATACGACAAAAAACTTGAATGATATGTGTACGTACTTTAAAGGTAGAGTTTTAATCGGCCACTCGTTACTTGTTTGTTACCAAATGAAGTCGAATTCTATTTGTTTTAGTTGTATTCATTCATTTAATGAGTTCCCATTGAAAATACCAGTATTTCAATGAAACTGAATGAAACAAAGAGGTTCATGCAAAGGTTTCATGTAATCATTTTAACCATTGTAAGCATGACATTAACGTTTATGAAACTATGCAACTGTGGAAATAAACTGGAATAAACAAATCACTTATCATTATTAGCGTCCACTTTTTAATTAATAAGCAGAAGAACATAAATGACCCTTAAGCACAATCGCCAACATAGTACGACTGACATTTAGTCCACTGACGCATAGCAAATTTTCCTCCTAAATGCGTAAAACAAATATACTAGTTTGATTGCCATTTAATTTGAATGAGCGATGATACCATTGTTCCATTAATTAGTTAGCAGTTTCAAAATTCTCCGCCGGATTTGTCATAAACAGATCAAATGGAAGATGCTATGGTCTAACAGTCTATAATAGTCGCCGAACTGAAATTTGCGATGTGGAGACAGCCATGTAACTATCATTTGTTTTTACTGCATTTTTTTGTTTCTAAGATGGATAATGTGATATAGAACAACAAGACACACAGGGAATGCCATTCCACTCGCCCAGAATACACGAGTGGGGTTTGTGTACCAAAATATAACAAAATCTTCAACCAACTTTTAGCTTCACTTTAATTATTCAGAGAGTAACTGACATGTTACATGTGAACACACAAAGCACTCACGGAGGCTCGATCTTTCGCTCATGCTTTGAATGATTAACTCAAGATTCGCCGATCTCAGTATTACCGCCTGACGCACATGCAATTGCATGGTTGCTCATATCTTTCCTGCCCTCTGGCCTGGCTTAGCTCTGCGCCACAAGAGCCTGAAGAGTAAAACCATGGGCGTCTTGAAACCAAGTAATGTGTACAACAATCTTTGCATCTAAAGAAATCTGTGTGAAGTGAAGTTTTGACACGGAGGCCTGGGCATCTCTAAGAAAAACCTTTCATGCAATGCTATTGAAATGTCATTTTAATCGTCCTTGGGACCTGTGCGATCCACCACACCATTCATTGCAGAGCCAGGACAGCAGAGACTGAACCATGCTGGTTGTTGAGGTGGCGGTGAGTGGTTAGAGTGTAACAGCACAGATTTAGTTTAATGACTCAGTGGGTTACAGAGGGTGATGTCACCTTCCCATGTCAAAGTGAAATGACTGTCGAATATCTTGTCTCAGAGGAATTAAGTGCTGGCTGCAGATTTTCCTGGGTCAAGCCTAACTCTGAGCCATGCTGCATTAAAATGGTTATATAGTCTTTTGAGAGACAGTTATATACCCTTGTATATGACCCATGTTACTTCACTCGATAATTTAATTTTCATAGCCAATCACAGGTATACAGACAATCACAGCTTCAGTGGCTCAAATAAAGGCTAATAGCCATCATTATAGCCTTATCCAGGAATTTACTTACCATATTAGGAAAACCTATTACAAAATGTCACCACACTCATGTTCAGTACCACCGTGAAAGGGGGGGAAGACAACGAATTACAGCCATCTTGGTCAACTGGGAGTGTCTCCTGTCTGTGGGATTCTCTGTTTGGGATATCAGCAAATCAGATGATATGGACATACAGAAGGTAACACGATGCTCCTTGTAGTCATCACAGGCATCACAGAGTGGAAATTGTGTGAGCATCTGAGCACCTCCCAATGTCTGCTTGTTGAACAAGAGGAACGTTGGTTAATCCCAGAGGTTACAACAGATCTGTATTAAACACGCTCTTAAGTCAACCTTTGTCATAGGAGCAAAAATCGGGTAGCAAGAAGGGTACATAGACAAGATTTATGAAAAAAATATAATAATGCATATAAAGTATTTGGTATAATGTTGTTTGGCTTTACGTATGTGCCTACTGTAGACCAAAGATGGAGGTGGCAAAGCCAAAGATAGGCTGGAAATTACAGAACGGCAGTAAGATAAAGGCCTGGAGATCAGTTGTAAGGGTTGACTAAGGAATGGAACAGGGCATTGTAAGCATTCTGAGAAGGATTATATGAGAAGGCATTGCCAAATTAGAAGCGCCACAGCGTGAATTTCCACCACATAGAAACGAAATGAAAAATCTGTCCACATATGATGAGTGGGTGGGTCAAGCAAGAATGGGCACAATAAATCTTAGCAGCTCTCTCTGTGCCACTGATAACCGCAAAGGAAACACCCACAAAGGCAGTCCCTGGGCCAAGAGCACCAGGCCATTAGAGCTTTGGTCAGGCCCAGCGGGAAGTCTCCAGTCGACACCAGGACAATGGATTGAAGCTGAAATAGGCAGGCAAAACGAGATGATGAAAGCAATCTCACGCAGGCTTATGTAGGATCTCACATAAAGCTGACATTTCTGGGCATCAGCACAGCTAAGAACAGCTTGTCACAGCGCTTTCACACGTCTCTCTTTCTCTCTTACTCTTACATTTTGAGCTCTCCCTGCCTCCACCTACCCACCTGACAGTAGCCAAACCATTCTCTGTCCACCCACTGATGGCAACCAATCTAAAATTCCATCAGGCTTCCGCAGCCCTTTTCCTCTGTATCTATCAGCCTATTGGAAAGTTTCCCTTCCTTTCCCCCGAAGTCTAACATGTTCAAATGAGCCCCGTGCTCTCTCTTGTTCCCCCTGTCTATGTGTCAGTAACATATATCCTCAAATTGACTTCTTTTTCTTTTGGGAAAGCTGGATAACTATGAAGGTGGCCCCCAGCGGTGCAGACCCACACAATACAGAATAACACAGTTACATCAACCATCCCACTCCCCCAACCATCCCCTCTGTCATTTTATCAGACAGAGCTGGATCATTTCACGGTCTTGCACAGTCAGCACTGCAGGAAAACATTACCAAGAGACAAAAATATACAACTATGAAGGTGCTTTTAAAACCAAGGAGGACTAATGTTGACACCAAAACCAAAAGGAACAGGAATTCATTGCATTCAGATACAAGTGCACAAACATAACAAGTGAGCCCTTTATAATATCCTCCAACTCTAATCCTAGTGCTTTCCAGGCCAAAAAAAGTTCAGTCATTGGGTCATGCTGCAGGGGAGAAGTTGTGCATTCTTGTCTGGACTCAGATTGCCTTGTTTTCAGAATGGCAGTATGTCTGAGCACAAGTTATTTCTATGCCTTCATAATGATTTGAGCAAATAGAACTTCCCAGCACACTACTGTCTGCAGCAGGTCACAGCGCAATCTTAAACAGCAATAAATGACGGCAATCTTCAATGATGCCGAATCACGGTGCAGGGGACTCTTCAGGTGTTGGGACACGACCTGGAGTTCTCAACTGGTTTTTTGGCCTCACTGGAAGACATATGCTATTTGTATATTGTTTATTCTGAAGATGAGATGCAAAGAGGAGACACATGAGGCAGTGTGTGAAATACTGAAAAAACAAGCAGGAAGACCAGAATTTTTTTTTTACATTTTGCTGCACGAACTATAATTTACTCCTAGAATGTAACAGGAATGTGCATGTCTAAAATACCTAGTTTTAGATATTGTTACATTCCCACTTAGCTTTGCCTCACAATCATCTGGAATACTCTTTTGGATTCTGCCATTAATCTCAGCTCTGAGCAACCTGCCATCCAGGTTCGCCGGACCTATCAGACATCTTCAGACAACCAGCCAAGCACCCCAAGAAAGGCAAAACAGGAGCAGAGGAACAGTGTCCTTCTCTTTTATGGAACGTCAGAGCACCATTCCATTACGGTACCAGTGAAGACATGAGCAGGCAGCAGCATTCTATTATCTGTATGCAGGCTATTGGACTGAAACCTCCACCACTCAGGCCCCGGCAGAGAGAACACTCTGAGGTTGACATCTTCATGTCCCTGTAAATGTATTAATAGCATCAAGGTATGCAGCGTGGAGGATGTTGCTATTGGTTTCTGACATGCTACATACCCCTAATCTCCTACATTCCATCCCCACTCTGTTTGGCTCCCTCCCTTTCTGTCCCTTTCTATCTCCTCTCATTCCTTTGGTAGGAAAATGTGGATCTTCAATCACCCAAAACATCACAAGGATCAAAACTAGAAGGAAGATAAACAGAAGCCAAACAGACTTGAGGCAATTAAACCGAATTTCACATGGTTTGTGCGTAATGCATGTGATGTTTTTTTGTTGGTCAGACAGGCTGACACACATGCATGCAAACCACATGTCATTTCCTCCACTAAATAAACACCAGTGGCTCTATCACTGAGCTTCATGAGTGAGCTTACCAGGGCCATCCATTTGAAATCTACTCCTGACCAAAATAGAAAAAAGCAGTGCTGGAGACAGACTTTTATCCCTAAAGCAAAGGCCCCAGTGTCACAGTGACCCCAACCCTCAACTTAAACTAGACTGAATTAAAAATCAATACATGGAGGAATGATAGAAGCTATTTTTTTTATCAGATCAGATGGTTTGATTTGCTCAGTAAGCCTGTTGCCATGACTTTTTCATTACACTTGAGAGAACAAAGCTGTCCCGGTGAGCAACAGAATGCCAGTACACACCATGACCCTTCAGGTACATAATGTCAGTGTGACATATTTACAAAACACAGATGGCTGAGTTCTTAACACGTTACACAATGACCTCAGTCTTCAGTGGAACAATGACCACACTCAGCAGCACACTGGTAGAAAAAACAAGTCTGCGACATCACACAGTAGATTTCACCAAAAACAGAAACATTTTCGAAAATTAGAGTTAAAAATATCCAGCAATTATTACTGAACGGGGAGAAATGTCTTTAGCTGCAGGACTGACCGCTGGTGTTTTCACAGAGGGCTCTCAATCAGGTATTGCGTGGCATGCTATGGAGTGGCATGAGGACAAAACATGCTACTGAGGCATTGAAAGTGGAGGAGGGGGAAATATGCTCTGGTGTTGAATTTTTAATAAATTCAGCAGCAGAGCAGGGACCTTGAAGTCTTCACTGGACTCAGTTGTCCCTATACACACACATATATATGTACTATATACTGTATTGTACTGCACAACTGAACTACCTAACTAACCTGGCTATCAATGACCAAAGACAACCAAAAATAGCCAAGACATTAAAAATGGTGTGGCTAAGTATGAACAGACAATAAGAGAAACACCTATATTGTCCTCTGTGGATGCTGAATACCTTAACAGACACTAACCCTCACACGTCCAAGTGCCTGCACACCAATGTAGTTGGCTGTAGAATGGTTTGATCACAAGGTGTGTTCAACCAAATACTGTTTTTGTTTGGTGCCTCTTAGAGGGAAAGGAACCGGCAGTGAACGTTCCTGTCCATTGCTGTTTTTGTCAAATGATGCTTCCACATTCCATGAGACCTTTAAAAACACCAGACCAACAGGAAGAATTTATTGTTCGACAGTTTTGCTTGTGACATTTCCTGGACTTTAGTTGGATTTACCTGAGGGATGGAGTACATTTAATTTTTTTTCAGGTTTGTGTTCCTGCTGATGCGACCTTTATTGTAATCCCAGTGAGCTGTGAGGGGTTCTTGCGTTCACGGGCCAATTTAAGGTGTGAGTGATGACGCTATAGGGAAACCTCTCCAGGCACACTAGGCTGGAAATGTTGCCTAGTAATCTGGACTTTAGCCATAAGGTTGCAGGACTCAGCCTTGGGTGGAGATTTGCTGTTGTGCTCTTTAGCAAGATACATGGATAGAATTTTCTCAGCTGTATAAATGTTATATATAAAGCTATATATGTCTCTCTAATTGAGGCCTTCAAGTAACTAATTAAAGGAAGTAATGGTGATATGGAACGTGGCTACAGCAGCAGCAGTTGTGTCAATTCACCTTAATCCATTCACATTAACATGTGGTTGTGAAATAAACTTAGACACATTTCACAGGAAGCTTTACAGTGTAGTAGCAATAAATCCCTGTTGCACAGTTTCTAAAAACACTGGCACTCAGGAGTGATGAGAAGTCCAAGTAAAAAAAGGCAAAGCTACAGTGAAGAAGGAATGGAGAATAAGAAGCAGCCAAGGTACAGAGATGGAGGGATGAAGAGGAAGAGGGCAGATAGGAGGTCATCCATTGGGAGTGATGGGCTGGACACCATTAATGTCTCATAGAAAAGAACAGCTTCAACAGCAGTGAGAGGAGAATTGGAACACAAGCAGTTCCTCAACAGCAGTTCTGCATCATTTTTAAGAGTATATATTGTGGTAGATCTTTAGAAGTGATGGCAAAAATGTCAGGACTGAGAGAGTTGAAAACACCCCCACACAGCACGTGCGTCAGATTGAATTTTAGACTCCCCCGAGCGCCAGCCTTCTACACTTTCTTCTGCAAAATTTATTCTGATATAGACCTTGATGAAATGCAGCTGAAGCACCATTTCACTGACAAAATAGGGTTGTATATCTTTAAATCTTTGATTCACTTCCACAAGCGGGTAAAACACCCTGAACAAACACACACCCACTCTCTCTCTGAGCCAAACACGCTCAAATGTACATACTGTACAAAATACACAAACTACCAAAAATATGTATTCATCCAGTCCATACTTCACCTGTGTAGTACAGTATGGAGAACGTCTCTTTGCTTCAGTGTCCAGCATGACAGCATTTTGCTGGGAGAGTTCTAGAGGAAGTGGTGGCATCTGTGCTCCTTTAATTCCCCCACTGGAAAAAAAATGTAGGTTGCAAGTTTAGGATCAGATCAAGGCCCAGTGCTGAGACTGCATTAGTGAAAGTAGTTAATGATCTGCTGATGGCTGCACACTCAGACTGTCTAAGCAGACTTTCCTTTCTGGAGCTGAACTCAGTGTACTACACTGTCAAATTGATAAAGTCCCCTGATACAGCAACTAAAGACATTCCCTGACCTCTCAGTGACTGTCTTTATGTTGTTTGTTTCCACTGTGAAGACAGAAGGCTATATGTCACTTTCCATGTTAGCTTCTGGTATCTTCTAAGTCTCAGTTTTTGGTCCTTTGCTCTTCTACAATTAAATGTTACTCCAGATGACATAATCAGTTGGCACCGCATTAGAAAGTACAAAGTAATACAAAGTAATACAGATGACACAAAGAAATGACAGAAATCCGAGCCTATATGTAATGAACCTGTTCTAAATTAAAAAGCTATAGGGCCAAGACCATGCTGTTCAGTCTTTGCTGGAGGTGAAAATTACATGTAATTTTGGCATCGCCATCACTGGTAGTACAATTCCCTAATTATTAGAGGCCTCTAATTTTGGTGTAAAGTTTGATCCTTCCTACACTAAGCATTATGCTCCCACCACTCACAACCAAGATTCCATGTCCTTGAGAGCTCAGTCTTGTCTTTGTCACTTCCAGACTGGACTACTGTGAACTCCTCCTCATGGGTGTCCTTGCTAAGTCGTGACCACCTATGTGCTTTTTTTGTTTGACCAACATCCACCATAATTGTGTGTGTGCACTTTCAAAAAACGCTTGCATATTGTTACAGGAAAAGCACAACAGAACTTGTTTAAAACAAACAAACAAAAAATTCATTTTGAGAGAAAATCAGCAACATATTCTGTTGTCCTTTGGAAAATGTTTTACAGTGGTTATCTTCTGAGTGAGGAGACTGAGGATGTCTCTTCAGAATAAGAAAGGCTTTCTAAAATTGAATTAATTCTTTTTTTATTGAAAACACGGGCATCAAACAAGAGCTTAAGCTGGCAGAACCAATTTAACTCCACAAACAATGAGCATGCAGAACACAACCTTTTCCTTTCTCTTCCTCTCTCTCCCACTGCCCTCTTCCCTGGTAGTCTGTGAAGCTTTCGGTTCTGTCAGTGATAGATATTTTGCCAGCAGAGAAATAGAGAAAGCAGGACGCTCTCTCTGTTCCTCTATTTGAAACAACTCATGAAAAATTAAACAAATTAGTCCAAGCAGACCTCCCACTCAGCCTTGGTAGCATGCAACTAGCTATTTGTCACCCCTTCCCTGACAAAAATCCCACACTAAAATTATTCATTGGAACTCGATATTTCCAAAGGTCTCTGCCAGTCAGCCTGGTTAAAAAAAAAATCAATTTTTTGCGGTAGGGGAAAAGTTTGTGCTGTTGAATGTTGGACGCTTTGTGAAGATGGCTCATTATAAAGCATGCTGTCAATTCAGGACCCAGTGCTCCGGGGTAATGTGCCTTTGCCTGCTGACTCCTGAGCCACACTGTCAGCTCGTCCAAACTCCTGCTCTGCTTTCCTCCTTCAGCCCCTCCATTTCTCTCATTTCTTTCTTTTCCCTCTCTAATCTCTTAGACTCTCTCTCCCCTATCCTCTCTTTTTTTGTTAAGCAAAATGCAAACATGAATGTAATTCACTAGGTGTGTGCCACTACAACAGTGGAGAGCTGACACACACGGTGTTGCTTTTTATGGTTGAAACAGTAGGTGTGCATTATGTTACAGCCCCCCAGACAGGGACACATTTACAAAAGCAGTGATGGAAAATGAAGATTAGCCATTCGTTTGTAAGTTAGTGCATGCTATGCAGAGTATGTGATACATTCCATCACATGTACAGGTCTGTGGTAAAACCACCACCTCTCCCTGAATGCCCTCATAAATGAATAACAAATAACAAGCACAGGGCTGGAAATGATACTTGATACCTTGGAATGCTGCAATCACTCACTGCCACAGACGTATACACAGAATCGCAGATGCTAAGGATAATACGAACATATGACCTGTCACATCAGTGGAGATCAAAATGCCCCTTGGGAGCCTTACCTGTGTATCAGAGTTTACCTGTATGATAATCTGAGAACAGTTTGAAAGTGACTGGCAGGAGTTACAGGACACCTAAGGCTGTCCTGTGAAAAATGATCACAAAATTACCTCATATTGACCATTTGTCATTTATATTAATCTGGAAATTGTAATTAATATAATATTTTCATCAGTCAAACACAATTTGAAAATATATAGTACCAATCATATACCAAGTCATCAGTATATACAATGAAGAGTCAGTTATGTCCAAGATTTCCCTGAGTGTTATTTTTCCAAAGAAGAATCCTAGGACCTGTTTAACCAATCACTTTACCAAGAATATGAACCAAATGTAGAACCATGCATTAATTTACATTACAAAGGATGTGCTGCTCTGGCTATTAGACAACACACTATCCTACCAAAAGTCATGCAAGGCAGACGGTTAGGAATAGAACATTTTCATTTCAAGAAATTAATAGCATGCTGGCCTGCCTTTAGCTTTAATGATTGCTTCAATACATTGTGGAAGACAATTTAAAAATTTCTGGTAGAAAAACCAATGGTTTTGTGCTCTACACTTCCTTTAAAGCATTTGTCAGCTCCACCATCTTGGTCTTGCCTGTCAATTCTGTGTCCCAGTTGATCCCAAAGATATTCCATTTGATTAGAGTCAGGGCTCTGTGCTGGCCACTGCAAAGTTCCAATTTTATTCTCTTCAAGCCATGTGCAGTCATGCCCATTTTCCTCCAATCAGATGGGGTATCCCATGACTTTTGGCAGGAGAGTGTATTATAAAAGTCTAAACTGATATGATTTTATACTAGTGACAGCCAGTTTGCATTTCCTCCTTGATTGGCAGAAGGCCTGAAGTTCAGACTGACACTATCCTGAAAAAAGACTTGAATTTCTCCCGAGCATTATGGGTCCAGTCCCACTGAGCTGCACTGCAGATCACCAGTAATGGGTAAACAGTGGGTGACAGCAGGCAGTTTCACCAGCCCCGGAGCAAACGGCAAATAATTGCCCTCTGCAGTTAATGGACTGATTCAGCTTTTACCAGATTAACAAGCACCACGAGGGGACGGAAAAGTGTTAATTGGCGCAGGGTGGCAGCGAGCACCACACAGCTCAATCCCTCCGGCGCCCTACTGAGAGCAGCCGTCACTCCGCTGGCCTCCACGGAGAGCAGTGTATGTATTCATATCTTTATCCCAACCCACAGCAAGGGACATTCTGTCACTCTCTTCCTCTTTTTGTCCTCACTCTCTTGGCTTGACAACAGTCTCAACCAAAACAGGCAAGTAATGATGGGGGAATAATCCTCGGCAAAGATAAAAACTCAGAAATTGTACTAGTTATTGGGCCAGCGGCCTTGGGGCTGGAGCGCTCCCTCTGACACTGGAAGGTTTTGGAATCAAATCCCTATTCGAGGCATATCAATGACTTCTGTGTGGCGCTCAGCCATTCAACACAGGGAAAGACTGGCATCCTGTCAAGGGGAGGCATACATGGTGTTTCATGCCCCAAAAACAGCACGAAATCTGACCCTATAAGCCAATCAGCCTTGAATTCATCTGCTGAACTACATACCTGATACATGCTGCAAGCCCTACTGCTCAGAAGTGGATATACTTCTGTTCTTTTGTGCTGGGAGTTGCTCTAGATTAGAGTGTCTGCTAAATGAATGTAATGTCATGTAATGTGATGTAATGTAATGCTCACCTCTAGGCATAGGATATTCAATAGATCCTCAGCCTGGGCTCCATAGCGTACCCTTTGTTCCTGTTCCTGGCCCACCCTCACCCCCACCCTGCCCCCCTCAATTGATTCTCTGCTCCTGCCCCCCTCTGCATGAATGTGCAGGGCTGTGATTCTCGGGAGGATCGGTGGTGGCCTCACCGCAGGTCTCATTAAAAGCTGAATGTCAGCCCGCGGCCTCTCTCAGCAGCAGGTTGGCGGGGTCCATAACGGAGCTGTCAGGGGTGTGAGCGCCCCCCCCCCGCTGAGGCACAATCAGGGACTGTGTATGTGCGTGTGGAGGTGGGGGGGACAGCGGGGGATTCGCGCTCCTTCGTCTGGCGCAGGGGAGCTGTATTCTTTTGTGCTGAAGTCAGCCGTGGTCTAACCGTGAAAGTGTGGTCGAACCACCTAAGGTTGGAAATAAAAGAGTTAGAGTTGCCATGGAAACTGGGCAAGTAATGACTGTGTACTTGATCGAATGCCGCAGGGGAGAAGGTGATGAGACTAGTGGTGCTGGAGGGGGCGGGGATATGGGTGGGGGGTTACTGAAATTGGTGAATGTAGATGGTGGGAGGGGGGCTGGTTAAAAAGTTTGATTGACACTTTATGAATTCTTACAGCAACCTCACAGGTAAGCAACCACCTGTCCTATACTCAAACAACAGCAAAAATAGCTTTTATCTACTTTTATGTGACAAGCTGTGAGGTAGGCCTAACCTACTTTCTCAGGCCTTGATTTTTTACCAGAAATTTGATTCATTAATAAAATATCTGTAATGCATCATCTTGCCTCTGACCCATGTCTATTTTAGTAACTGTCATCTCATACTGAAAATATTCCTCAAGTCAAGCTGAAACGTGTCTATTATTAAATATACTGGGGAAATGAAGATGCAGTCATAATTCAGAGATCTGCATTGGTGCATTGGTGAGCAAGTTTGAACGATGACACACTGCAGCTAATAGGGCATTTCATATTGAACAACAAGTGCCATGACATATTTGACTGCCAGCAGCTACCACAAGACACCTACAGTAACAAAGCTCAGCTGGCGAGTCTGAACACACCAGACTGGAACCAGAAGCATCTATCACAATGAAACACACTTTGTGAGAGCAAACTTAGAAGAGTTAAACTGCTTATAGGAAAGGATAACACAGCAAGCTATTGTTTTCTTTCTGATACACTACTGTGCAGTTCATTCCTCCAAAGAGAGACCTCTGCTTTCTGTACTCACTGCTCAGATGAGCTGCCTCACCCCAGAAATACTTTCTCTGAGGAGACAAGATGGACAACTGTCTGTGCTGAACACAGAAAATTCAGTCCCTGCCATCACTGAGGCTAAAACACTACACTGAGGACAGATGTGTATCAGCACTCATTAGGGTTCAGACCAGTAATTGCCTGGAATTGATTCTAATTCCTATTGATAGTAGAATAGTCGCAACCCCTAATCATTCTCAATCAGGCCATGTACAGTGTGTTCTAGGCTAGACTGCTCATAAATATTCATGTGCATTGTGACAGAGTGCCGCAAACACTGGCACTCAGGAACTCTTAAGCAGGGACAGGAAGGAATAAAGATTGCTAGGTGCAGCTAGCAGTAAACTCTCACTGTTGTTCTTTTGTGAATGCTGTTGTACAAAGGGAGTGGGTGAGGGTGCATCCTCCATCCAGCCCATTCCAGTGGTGGTGGTAGTTGAGGGGGGATGCTGATCAGTTCCACAGCTGCTGTTGCTTAAACTGGGACAGTCAACAAGCAAGCATCAAGAGACTGACTTTGCAGCATAAAGTCAACCGGCCTGCCGCTCCGTTCTCACACAACAGCGACACACGTCCTCCCCGCAGCAACAAGCAGGGGAAGAAGAAACGATGAAGACAACTGGCAGATCTGAGGATCAATGCCAGTTCGCTCCCCTCTGACTCGCCGCTGAGGCAATCTTCGCGCTTTCTTATCACCTGCCGCTGGCGTTTTGCGTTTCAGCCTCCCTGTCGGCTCCTTTTGTTTTACCGAGCCCACACAGTGACAGGCCCTTTTAAAAATAGAGGCGATCCTTCCAGATTACCACGCGCAGCTCTGATTAATTACAGCGTTTGAAACCTGGCCATGGGGGCGGAGGGCCTGGAGAGGGAGAGAGGCACGCCAGAGGGAAGAGAGAGAAAGAGAGACTGAGGGGAGAAAGGAAGATAGCAAGAGTCAAACAGACTTCAGGCAGCCAGGGGAAGCTGTTATTAGTGCAGACTGTGAGGTGAAAGGCTGGTCCCATCTGTCCACTGCAATAATCGCTCCACCTCTTTTTGGAAAGATACTGTTAACCTGCAGTGAGCCCAGCCACCATAACAATGTCTTGCACCCCCTTTATCTGGAGTTATGCTCTGCATGTGTATTAGATAGTGGTATGGTGTAGTGGCTAAGAGCCTGTTGGATTCCCAGGTGGGACGCTGTTTATGTACCGCCCTTGAGCAATTTCTAGAGTAGATACCCTGCTAAACTACGTAAGTTGCTATCAATAAGCATATCTGCTTAGCAAATAAATAATGTAATAACGCCCTGAAGGTGAAATCACATGTTTCTGCTCCAAGAGAGGCAACTAGAGTCCCAGTGGATAGCTTTGCAGTTCCCCCCCAACTGCACTTATATATGCAGGCACATGAAGAACCAGTCAACTTGACCGTTAAAAGGCCCGCTCAAGCAGGAGATGGATATTACATCCAAGGTGCTACATCATGAGCATGGTCACAGATGGATGCAAACAATGCTGTACCTTTCTGCTGGATAGAGTTTCAATCAACACTCGATTCCATCACCTTTTGGACATGTTTGAAATAGTTATTTCTGGGAAGTGGTGTGATCTTGGGGCTGTGTGCATCAGAATGACCGCTTAATTGAGGTAATTTGCTGAACTGAACCAAAATTTTTCTCCTTATTACATCCAGCCTGGGGCCAAACCACGGTGCTAACAGCCAATGGAGGTATCAGATATCAGCAGTGTAGATAAGCAAACAGAGCCGCTACCACTGTCAATCAGGCTGAGCTAATCTGTCGTCATTTTTACTTACAGATGCATACTTGCATACAATGCACAATTCATGTATTCTGGGCATTTCATTTTTTTTTGTAAAATTGTTTATCAGCTTTTGCTCTTCGGTTGGTAAGGGATACCACTGAAAAATGTTCAGAATTCAGTCACCTTAGACCAGACTCCTAATCATTCAGAACCACCGGCCTCGAAATATGTCACTCGTTTTTGTAAAGTGACTGCAATTTCACTCAGGTGGCAGAGAGAGTAAGCGCGTGCTTGCAAACATCAGGAGGCAGATTCTGGAGGACAAGAAAAAAAAAAAAAAACACACACACACACACACACACACACACACACACACACACACACACACACACACACACACACACACACACACACCGTTTAAATTAAAAATGTTTGATCATTCATTTAATATTACTACAAATGGATCATGTACTATATGGATACAAAAAAAAACATGAAAAAATATGAACACGTCTTGTTACACATAATGTACACGCCGTGTCAAAAGGACTATATTCGGCGATTCATGATAAATCTTCATTACTTTCAAAGAGCTATATGTGGAAGACGCTCCCACGCTCTGGCATCACTCTATATAAATACCACGATCATCGGTTGTATGTCAGTTTGGTAGCCAACATATGCCTCCCTCGTATTTTGTTCACAGTTACCTATCACAATTAGTCTCTTCTGTTAAACTGCTGTCCTTTCGCCAAACGTGTGTGGTGTAGCGTGGCGTGTGCATGCGTGCATGTGTGTATTTTTAGGTATAACGTCGTCAATTTGCTCGGCTGTAACCTACGTACCAAATGTAACCAAGCACTGAGGGAGTTGTTTATCGCTACTGTTTTTGCTCTGGCGCTATGACAACCTAACTGGCGCACCTGCTCCACGGTGGAGATACACCACCGAATCAAGGTGTTACATGTTTTTTAAAGTACTTTGATGCAATGGCGTGGGTAGACGATAACTACGTACAAATACAGCACTGGAATCCAGACCCCCAGAATGTGCAGATTATTCAGCAACCAGTAAGTACACGATATATGGCTAACTGTATAATGCTGCCTTTCTGGTTTAGCATTTTGGGTACCCATTAGATTCATATTTAATACGCAGTTATGAATCTAGTTATAAACATGCAGTGTTGTTAATTTTACTACAGTCACAGAGTTACTATAAATATAATATTGCAATGTGAATCAAAGATCATCAAAGAAGCACAGTCCCTCCAAGTGTATTCCATGCAGTGACGTATTCATTATAGATCCCATCTCCGATATGAACGTTGTTCCTAGTTACATGCTGTGTGTGCATTCAGCTGTATAGTTTTTTTCTTCTCTGCAGTGAAGCAATAGTATAAAACTTCATTATGTTTGATGAAACATTATAGTTTTGTTGTTCTGGGGTCTCAAAATAGAGATCTCCAGAATTTCCAGGAGCCCACTTTTGTCATCTCTCCCCAGGTTTCACAAAAGCCCACCACAGTCTTCCAGCAGATTCCATCAGCCATGTCATCACCAGCACCCCAAATTCGCCCAGGACACATTAAGGAAGGTATAGGAGTCTTACCGGCTGTACAGCTAAAGACACATTACTATTACTTAGGAGTGTTTGTATGTATGTGTGTGAGTGGGCGGGTGTGGGTGAATCTATGTGAGTCACTGAGCAATAGACCTAAAGGCCTGTGCTGTAATTACAGCATTGGCCTCTGTGCTCACGTTCTTAGTAGGACATAATTGTTTTCTATTATTCCCTCTCAAAGCAATATACACGTCCCCCAAGGGTCAGTACCAGGAAGTGCTCTGTATCACTCTGCTCTCAAATTGTGCCCATTCTGGTTCCTCACTGAAAAGAACGTCAGTTTTTAAATGTATGTTACAGTGTTGGGGAAGACTACTTAACGCAAGCTCCTCTCTGTCTCTGTGGTCATCAGACCTGGTGGAGCTGATGATGATCCAGAATGCTCAGATGCACCAGGTCATCATGAACAACATGACCATGTCAGCGCTCAGCGCGTTCGGGTACTCCCAGACCCCGCCTGCCCCGGAGGTTCGCCTTGCCCGCGCCGCATCGCCCACTCTCTCCGAAGGCTCCTGTTCTCGCCCTATAGTAGCTTGATAGGCCTGCAGCATGATCAGTGTACCTTGAAACCCAACCACTGCGTCAAGACAGTAGTGTACAAGACCTTTCCAGGTGTCAAAGGAGAAGTCTGGCCACATCTGTAGTTTCCATACAGCATGCTGCGTATTACCGCATGTACACTGTGCACTCTAGAAAGGAATCCAGCACAAACCCTGATTACAAACAATGAGGTCGATGGGCTGATCAGTTTCCTTACTTAGGGTAAAGGAATGTCACCCGCCCTGTAGATTAATATTATGTTTTGTCTCGGCAAGGTCTCTGATTCATAAGGCGACAAAACAACAGACTTGTTGTGCAGGTACATTTACAGCACTCCTCATTCAAGTTGGAGGGGGCAGCTTCACTGCCATCAGCTTGAACGCCGACGGTGTGCATTTTCACCCGTTTGACATCACTAGTCAGAACTTTCACTAGGCAGAACTTTGGTGGAGATTTATTTCCGGATCTTAATGTGCATAGTAGTGGTGACTCATGCCTGGAAATGATGTTGTATTTCATTCTTTTGACAGTATACACATTCATTATCAAACTGATTCCTGTACACGTCCCTGTGGCTCAGCGTGTTTTGTGGTCAGGATTTTCACATTGACTGATTTTCACAGCATGACTTAATATCTGGACTCATTTTGAAGATGAAGAGGCACAGGCTTCAGTGAGTGGTGTCTGATTCTGGTATTTTATTTGTGCTCTGGTGCTCAGCCTGTTATATACCCAGTGATTGTGCAGGATGAGGACCCAGAGGTATTCCATCACCACTATCCACCGGCCCCCATTCCTTTCCTACCCTTCCTGGATCCCCCCACCACAACCCCAGCCTCAGCCCACGCTAATGTACCAGGACCCAATGGAGTACCAGGAACCAGCTCCCTCCCCCCGCAGAGATGGGTGAGACACACACGGGTTCCATGTGCTCACTCATACGCACATGTGCACGCTCACACACACACACCCACACACACGGACAGACGAACATATGGTGAATATTGGAATGGTGTCATATCCAGCATCGTAAGTACACAAACCCAATAAATGACACTTATTGCTGTGATTGCACTGTCAGGTGGGTGTGACTGATTCTGATGTGATGTCTGACAGGAGGGCTGTCCCACCACCACCCCCACCCAGCGCTACCCGAACGGTGGGAGCCGACATCCCCCCTGCAGCAGGTACACAAACACACCGTCCTAATGTCCTCATATATAAAAAGCCTCGTAAATAGTGATTTATAACAGATTATTATCGATTACAATGGTGTAAGAACACACAGACTACAGCAATAGGGCACTCTTAGGTTTCATCTGGTTGTGACATCACTATACTAGTGATAATTAGATGGATAGCATATGCAAAAACAGAGGTGAAATGTGTCTCCCTGCCATTGTGATCATGTTTGTCCTTACTTTTTACCTTGAACAGAGTACTATGATGCAACAGAGAGGAGGCTGTGAGGAACATGCTACAGAGCTCAAAGGGCACTGACAGTGTCAGCTGCAACATTGTCATTTGCTCACACCATCCAACAACTTGGCTGAACAGATCCTTCAGTACGCAACCTTTTTTCAGAACTTAAAGCAGCTAAAAATATTGAGACATATCAAAGTATAATAATAATATTTTTCTTTAAATGCACATACAGACATGATGCTGTATCATGTTATTTGTTCAAAACAATGAACTCAGTATATTGTGTTTCTTATTTATGGTCAGATTCCACTCTAGCAAGAAGGGCACTTTTCATATTCCCCTGTTGCAGGGTTGTCATTTTATTCCCTATATAATCATGTATATGGCTATGTAATAATTATACAACACCGATTACGCCATGTTATGTTTTCCATCAATGAAAGCTGGTATAAAAACACTGCCCTAACCATTTTTGTCAACATCCACCAACATGATTTAAGTGTTCCTAACTTTCCACCACTAGGTGGCACTGTCTGCAGAGTTACAGCACTCAGTGGGTGCGACACGTGAAATGTCAGCTTGAAAGCTCAGGGATGATGTAATCATATTTATGTGCATATTCGTTTCACCATTCCATAGAACGTGAACCTTCCACAATAGTATGATATAAACAATTTTAATACCATAGGTCTCTGTTATGGTCCTCAACACTTAAGCATTTATCCTAGTAGTGCAAAAAGCTGCATAGTTAATAGGACTGAACTGAACTAGCTGCAATCCAGCAGGTTGGTGAATTTCCAACACGAATCTCCGACAAGCGCAAATGCCACACTGGTTCCTCATGTGAAAACGCTGAATAGGAAACTGTTTTGCCCAATATTAGGCATTGAAAGATCAGATCTTATCAAAGTTTACAGAGCTCCTCTAAACTGTTTGGACCCAACTTTATTACCCTTGAGTTGACCAAGTGTCTGGGATGTGTCTGTACCTGAGGTCTGTACTGTCATTATAATCACTACTTAAGTCAATCGTTAATACTGTCAATAGTGTTTCAAAACGCACTCCAAATCAACGTTCTACCGATGTAGCTGCTCCGTATCTAACAGTTAACTTGCAACAGTGTAACTAGGCAACATTATCTAAAGTTAGCAGGCAAACATTACGTAGGTTGGCTAACTGCTTAACTTACCTTTCTGTCCAGCCATTGTGACTAGGTGGAGATCATCACATCCAGCTGACTGTCAGATTCAGTGCAAGTGCCGCAGAACATTTCAACGAAGATTAATTGAAATCCAATTAATCTTAATCAATCGTATCGGATTGTTGTCCTGTCGCAAAATGCAAATCTTTGCGTCTTGTGAGACAAACAATTGCTGTTGTTATTAAGGGGAGGAGGATGCCAAGCGCTTTATTGAATGTTTACAGGTGTTACGCGTTTTTGAATAATCGTAATGTCATTTCAAGGGCAGACTGTCGTTAGGATACTTTACACTTTAACACGTCTGTCTAAACATTCACGTTAGAGTAAATACCTCAACAAATGACGTAACGAAGTAGTTTGAAACCTATTAGAAACCAACCTTGGAAATGCTTCTGTCACAGACAGTGAAAACATCATTTTGACGTTGTCCTTCTCCAACTCCCCGCTTTAATTGTATCTGTTCATAAGAAAAACTTTTTCACTGTGCGCAACATGGTTTAGCCAGAATGGGGACAGCTGCTTGTATAAGTGAAACAAGAGACCTGCAGTGATCAAGAATTCATGAAGGCAGATCTGATTCAAGAAGAGATCTGTGATTCACATTGGGGTTTCAGGTATTACTGTACAAATTCTGGTAAATCTCTGATTTCTCCTTTTTCTTGATCTCATCCTCCTTTCCACATCTCTCAGATCCTTGTGAGTTGTTCCCTCCAGTCCACTGCCATTCTTCTTCCACTGTCACTGCCTCCTACTTAAATGACTCCCTCTCTCAGGACCCCCACTTTCCCCTTTCCTCCTCCTTTAATTTTTTGTCTCCTTTTCTCTGCAATGTTTATCATTTTTTCCCTTTCATCTGTTTCCTCTCCAATATATTTTTGCCTCTGTGTGCGTGCGTGTATATGGGTGTGTGCATGTGCTTTACGTTACACATGTTCTGGAGCACATTAACTATCTCATCTGAACTTAAATCAGTATCTATGCAGGGGGCGTAACTGGTTAGGACATGTTCAGTATCACCTTGACAGCACAATTATTGTCCGCCCTCCCTTGAGTGGGCAGCTCAATCAGTCCCACCTCCATCTCCTTATCCCCTGGTCCCTCTGTGTTGACAGTGCTGAGATTTCCTGTGATCGGATCTCTTCCCCTCGGTATACGATTTCTCATTCTATGCCAATACTCTAGGCTCCTTTACCAGACCTACAGCTCTATCATTACGATACACAGATACTGAGACACTGCTGTAAAACCAGAACTGCACTGGTGTAGAGAGAAAGTGAAAATCTCTCCCACTAAAACTATGTTGAAAGACAGGAAGATTCAGGGATACAGAGGAGACACAGTCACAACTGTTTTGGCAGTACTGAAACTGGCCATATCAATGAAGCATCCATAAGAGGATAAGCCTGTGTGTTTGTGTGCACGGCTATCTAATCATTGGCTTTGAAATTGCTTAATTGTCTGTCAGGCACATGCTACGTAGCTAATGGTTTTAGACAGACAGAAGAGCTGTTATCACCTCTGTCATCATCTTTACTGTGCCGGTGTACAGAGACAAGGGGACACACAGAAGGAGACAAGGAGGAAACGAAGAGCGGAAGGAAGAGAGAATCAGTGAAGGCAGAAAAATACGGAAGATGGAGAGGCTGCACAGCTCTGTATACCGCAGTCTGGCACTGCATTTCCTTTCCTTACATTGGTAATATCAGAACATTGTACATCCACATCCCAGGTGAGGCACTGTTATTGCCTTCATCAGGGTACTTAACCAGAGTTACTTCAGTACAAGATCCAGCTGCAAAAACCGTTTGGCAATCAATTAAATTAATGAATTAATATCATCACCTTTGATACTACAAAACAAATTCAGACCCTGTGCAGTTTCCTGGCAATATTTACAGTTTCTAAATCTAAATACCAGTTTCCATGCCATGTATTATTGCTTGATACTACCTAGCATTTCTGACAATACCATTTCCCTCTGTTCAAAATCCCTCTCCTGACATACCATGTGGGTTGGTATATATAAAAAGAGACGGGAGAGAGATAAAACACAAATGCTGAGAAAAGAGGCAAAAAAGAAGAAGACTCCAGAGGACACAAAGATATTGGAAACGGAACATCCTGTAGGTGGCAAATAATTACACCAAAGCTCTCCTGACACCACCCCCAAATTGCTGCTCTTTCTCATGGGGGGCTCTGAATCGCGGCACATGAAAACCCTAGCGGAAAATGTGTTTCTACACTGTCAGAACACTGTCATTGTTATGAACATAAATAGATTTGTGGCCCAGAATAATGAATTGCATGATGGTAATATGGAAAGTGGCTTAGTAAGCAATTAGCAAAGACTCATGTCAAGGTTTCTCCGATTACCTTGCAGCAGAAGCCGTGGTCTTAACCATAACTCCAGCATCCTGTCCTGATCAGCTATTGAGAGCTGATAGTGGCTGGCCTGACCTTGGCCCGACCCGTGGTTCTTTGTGTCTGCGCTGACTGTATTTATGGCTGGGAAGGGCGGGCGGAGTATTTTGGAGCGGGGGACACCGCCTGCCAAAACCATGATCTTGGGCTAAGGACAGGCAAGGCTGCCTTTGATCTGTGCAGCAGTAACAATGTTTACTCTTCTATTAATACCGTCTGTACGGCGGGAGGCCCTGGCACTGGGAGAAAGAGAGAGAGAGAGAGAGAGAGAGGAGGGGGCAGTGTATCAGGGCACGAGGAGGTAAATTCATATATGAAAAATGAAATGGAGGGGTGTGTTGCAGTCCAGGTGCCTCGAGAATTCGAATCCCTCGACAGGTGAGCTCTTGTCCACGGTGGGTCAGTGGCGGGGGTTTTTGCGTTGAAAGTGGCAGTCACAGGTGGAAGGTGTGGAAACGGGGGTTTGTTGGCGAGGCTGAGCCCTTGGACAGCTGTGCTGCAGACATAAATCTCATAACTCTGCTCAGCTTCAGCAGTTCATACCGGATTATCTTGTCGCACGGAAAAATATGGCCTCTGATTCCAGACTGCAATTGCTCGCTCTGCACTCAGTCAAGCACTCAGCTGTTGCTATTCAACAGGAGGGGATTTAAACTTGTAAAAAGAATGTTACAGGACAAAATCCAGGATATGACACTGCTGTCATACTTGAACCCTGCACAATTGCATCAATAAATATCTAGCTGTGTAAATTGGTAGTATTTTGTATAGGGTAATATTATGAAAGCTATGCACATGGGTGTCTGTTAACACTATTATTATGAGCACTACTACTATTCTCTGCAAAATGAGACTAGATAGAGGAACATGGGAAATAATGTATGTTTTTCCCACTAGATATCCAGCTATATACATTGGATTGAGTGTGAAATGTGAACTAAAATAAAATAAATAATATTGTAATCATGAATGGAAAGGAAGACCAATAGACAGAGATTTATGTGTAGATCAGAAGTCTGCAGACACACATTTGATTTATTTTAGAAAAATAAAATAACAATCAGTGGAAACATTTCATCACTTGTAGCATACAGGAAGGATAAAATACAAAAGCCGTCAGCTTCAAACATCCATTCATTAACAGCACCAGTGATTAAATACACAAAGACAATCCAATAATAATACATTTCATTTAATGTCACATATTAAAGATGCTATCTTCAACACACCTAGCCTAAAAGTGCAGTGTTGTAGCTGTAACTTGACATAGGTGTTGGAATCAATCGTCCTCTTGCCATGAGTTTGGAGCCCTCCCCTGCACTGCACAGTCCTGCCCTAGCTTCCAATGGCACATTACAGGAACATACAGTACATTCCAGCTGGATTCATACGTGAGGGACTTCTCAAGGTCTGGATCCCAACCAGGGTTCATTGTTACGAAACAAGAGGGACAAAGGCCAAGCTCTCGCTGCCCCGCTCCAATCCCCCGCTGTTCATAGTCCTACTCTCTCTGCTGAAGGGCCAGGTTGTGCCGGACCCTTGATTGCCATGAAATGTCGCCTCTTCACGTCATCTAGGCTCCAGATTAGTCACAGTCCATTGGGAACGGTTGCATAGGGTGCTGTCATGTTGAACGTCACAAACTAGAGAGAATCATAACTTCTTTCTCTGCAGAGCTGACACCTACAACATCTACCAAAGGTCACTGCTGGCGCTGTGGGTTCAGTGACTCTCTCTGAGGTTGCACTCACGATTGGCTGGCTGTGACTTCAGCAAAGAGACTCATTGGGAAACCTGACACAATCACCGATTCTAAAGTGGTCAGTCTGCTCGCTGGACAGCTGCAGTAACAGACCCTATGCATCTGCATTCCATTTCTGTACTGCGTATGCAGATTAGTAGTCGCAACGGTTTACAGCTTTGCCAATATTGCGTGCTTCAGGAGAGTCATAGTGTGCTATCATACCTATAGGCATTGGAAACTGGATGCTTTAACCTGAAAGACTGCTAGAAAGCTCTATTAGGAGTAAAAAATGCTCAGGGATGTCTATATGCATAATTCCACGATCTGGAATTGGGTTTAACCTGCAAATTTCCCTCAATCCCTTTTCCTGCTACTCTCTCTCCCCACCATAATTTCCCATTGTTCCTCTGACATATCCCTCTCTCCATCACCCCCTGCTCTCTCTATCACCCCTCTCTTTCCCTCACTCTCTCTTTTCAGCCTCTCTGGGCCTCCTGTGACATGGAGCGACCCAGCAACCTGGGTGCCTTGGCGAACTCCATCATGATTGGCTTGGCCGGGGGCAGGTCTTTTATGATGTCGGCCACGTCCCTCTTGGCCGGGCAGGCCCCGTCGGGCACGGGGAAGGCGCGGAGGTCCTCCAGGGTGTGTGGGGCGCCGCGGCCCAGTCTGAGGCCCAGCTCGGCAGGGGTGAAGATGGGCAGGGGCAGGGTGTTCCTGTAGGGCAGCTGCTGGTGCTCCCGCACCCCGCGCTCCAGGGTGCCCAGCCGGATCACCCCCGAGGGGCAGCCCTGGACCAGCGGTCGCGCCTCCCACTGCCGGGAGAACGACTCATGGCGGGACTCATCAGCCTCATGCACTGTTTGCCTGCAGTGGGCGACAGAGGGTGGTAGAAGTGAGGGTTCAAGCCTGTGCCACATTGCATCTTCCATGTTTTGTGCACCATTTACATTACATTACATTACATACATTTAGCAGACGCTCTTATCCAGAGCAACTTCCAGCACAAAAGAGAAGTGTATGCATTCAAGTTAAACAAGCAACAGTGCCAGATCAGGCTAACAACACTCCCAGACCAGTCGCCATTTCAGAACTATTCATCATCAATCACTATCTACTGCAACAGAGGGTAAACGCGGTGTATATAATCTTGACAGTAGAAACAGAACGAGTATTACATGGGTGAATGTGTATTACACAATGCATAAGCATAAAATGCTCACAAAGATCACAGTCATACAAATTAACTTAATGTTGTTGGGTTACAAGCCCTTCTCGTTACCAGTATGCCACACTGCTGCATGTACTATGACGTCCATCACAGCAGTGTAATGTGGCACTGTAGGTACATGGATGTGCGTGTAGAGAGCTGCAGTCTCTGTGGGCAGTGTCTCACTCACCTGTCCTCAGGTTGGGTCTTGATGTTGACGCTGTGCCAGTCTGCGCTGTAGCTCTCTCTCTGCGCCTGGTTCTCCTCCCGCACGCTGCAGCCCAGCTCCGCCCCCACCACGCTGCCCGCACGCTTCTCGATCACCGTGTTGACCTTCATCCTGATCGCACTGTCCCTCTTGCTTCCTGTCTGTTGGCTCTGCCGGATTCTCTCCTCTCCTGGAGGATGCGCCTGTCTGCCCGCTTGTCTGTCTGTCTCAGGTCTGGAGCTGTGCTCCTCTCTCTGTGTTCTGGACATCCCTCCCTGGCTTATATAGTCACCCGGCTGCTATTTCCGACCGATGGCCTCATTCTGCACCGCGGGCGTGCAGACACCTGACACCCGACGCCTGACGCCCAGCCCGGAGCTGGCACTGCGACTGTGTGGGAGTGGTAGGGGTGATGGGACAGCAAACTTCCCCATTACCACAACAATACCCCCAAAGCCCCCTCACCTGTTCAACTTGATCCTTCCAGAACAATGTGGAGATTATTTTCTACAGCCTCACACATGTACACACACACACACACACACACACAAAGAGATATTGCCACAAAACTATAGTACACACTCAAATACAATACTGTACCAACTGCCCCACATACGAAAACAAACATACACACAACTGCAGTCTTGTTACACACACACGCATCCACAACCCACAAGGGGGAATCTTTACACAGGCACGTTAATTACTGGAGGGTCATGATGGCCCACAGTGGAGACAGTATGTTGCCACAGTGATATGGGAGTACATTAGTGGTTGTTGTTGACAGCACTTCTGCCTCTCTCTAAATCACTCCATTGGACAACACTCACCATAAGCACACATTGTACAGGACTGAGTATAAAACCTGATAAACAGGAACTGAAGTCCAGACACAGGTCTCAGGAAGGGCTCTATTTAGAATACAGTGACATTCTATTCAATTAACATGCCTAATATTTTGTCATGTTAAACTGTGTAACATTCAGTTGTATGACACCGAGTAACAAAAAGTAAAAAGAAACCACTCACAAAATGTCACATTTTAAAATATAAAATATTTAAGGAACAGATTTTAAATATTGTGGAATTATATTGTGGAAACATTTAAATGTTAATATACATTGCATATTTTAGAAAATGTATCAGTTACTGGCATTTTCATGTATGCAGCTTTATCTATTTGATACTGTATTGTAAAATTGCATGCTAGTGATATATTTATTACATTACATGAAGGTCAATTTTGCTTGTTTTTGTCATGAGGCGGTACATTCAGTAAAGTAACTATAACTATTGGCACACATTAGCACTCACTTACACAGACATGTGCTTAATTGTCTGCCATAATTCTAATTTTGTGGCTGTTGCATTGATGAGAGTACCCATTGTGCATTCTCTAATATATGGGAAGAGACCTTTCCTTGAAAGAGTGGGAGAGGGGTGTACTCATTCCCCAGGGTGATTCACGGCCAGTCACTGATCTCTCAGGTTACTCCCCACCCAGTGAAATGACTCATACACACTTTTCGTCACACACTGTCCCTTACTCACTAATGTCACTTACTGTCAGCCCCTCACTAACTCACAGTCCAACTTGAGAACCTAACGTCACCCCTCTCTCCTCTCTCCCTACCCACACACACATGTACACACCTATGCACACAGAGTGTGACATGTACACATTCAGTTCAGTTAAATTCAATTAAGATTTTGAAGAGCAAAACACAAAACTAAATTTCTTTTAAAACTGAATTAAAACCCTTTGGATAAAAACACTCAAACTTTACCATACCTTCTGGAATAACAAATGTACTCTTGAATAACATCATATCAATATTCTTATTATTACAAATTAGTCCTATGCTAAATGAAAGCATAGTTTATTTCAACAAAATCTGAGCTGGTTTAAGTCTCCAATATTCATATGGACTTTAATTCAACATAAATACAAAGATGCACTTAAAATACTAAAATCACAAACCTTTTAACACACCACATCCGATTTTGAGAAATGGTGAACTATACAATGGTGAATCATACATGAACATAATTTGAGACTATGCGACTTGCATACTGTACGACCAAGTAAACACCTCCTCTATGTGGAATTGGCATCCACATTTGGTGGATTTGGTAATCATGTCCTTTAATAATGGCAGTGGAATGGCTGATCCCAGAGCAGTAACGTTAATGATGCGGTAATCTCCCTGGAACGCTCTGTCAGACTGGGCCGTTGCATAACAGCAGCTGCTGGGTGATGAGATTTCAAAAAGCTGTCAGAGGGAGGGGTGCATGTGTGTGTGTGTGTGCATGGACCACAGAGTACACTGTCACACTGATCCAGGAATAGACAATAGACGAAGGCAGACACACAGAGATTCTAAAGGGGGAGGACAGGAGGCATGGGGGATGGAGAGAGCCGGAGAAAGGGATGGTGATGAGGAAACAGGGAAGGTGAAAAAGTGAAAAATTCACCACACTTACAGAGGGGGAACTCTGGGAGACAAAAGGGAGTGAGGGGGAGGATGGAGAGAAGAGGAATGGAGGAAAACAGGAAGGAGGAGAAGCACAGGTAGATGGTTCGAGAGAGGGAATGTGAGCAGCAGCAACGTGAGGGCAACGTGACTGCAGTGTTTGGATGGGGGTTATGATACTGAGCACAGCATCACTCTGCAGGGGAATAATGGAAACACACAGCAAAAGGATATCCTGATACTGTGCTGAGAGATGTAACCTTTCTTAGAGCCCATTTGCGTAATACTGGGACAACTGGGCTCCACAGTATGAACCAGAGAGGGTGAATCCTGGTCAGGAGTGAGGGGAACAGTATCTCTGTGAGGGCCAAAAGGGGCGCGGCAGAGCGGAGGCCCCCAGCCAGGCGGTCATGTGAATGGGTGTTTGGACACACTTGTGGCTTGACAAACCTAGGAGCATGACCACTCCCTCATACGCACACACACAGTACCAGTCAAAAGTTTGGACACACCTGATTAGGATAACAGGAAACATGCATTCGAAGACATGTTGATCAAAAGACTTACGCTTAAAAGTTTGAAATTTCTTTCTTTGACAAATTTCTTTCCAAAAATTTTTTTGAATTAAAAGTTTGTCACGGTAGCCAAAATGGGCACGTACCTGAGTGCATCTCCGTCACACACACAACAAACACCTCTTTTACACACTTCAGGATTACTTCACACTTAGTGTACAGTTGCTAGTCTTTATTAATGTCTGATTTACATATCCTTTACACTGAAACACAATACCAAGCCCCAGTACTGTACCACCTCCTACAGCCATACACTTACAGAACTGATACTTACACTTACTCTTACAGCTTTCTGCAAACACTTACACCAACATACCTATGGATAAGGAATGTACAAATCTATTGCTCATCTCCACAATGCACCCTTACTTTGCCTTCATAATTTCCACACAACCGAATCATTTACAATGTAACTTAACTTCCATAGTAATACAGTCTCTTCTGAGTTTGAGAAATAACAGCATATGGTGGTAAATTTAGTTGTGGCAGCTACGGCAAGAAGTTATGGCGAAAGATTAAAACAACGGATCAGGTCAGATCTATGGTCAGTGTCATATCCCAGGAGGCTCGCAGAGAATGTCATACCCACTGTCCATTCCCAGAAACCTGGGAATCATCTGTTATCATGCTGTAGATGGATTCTGTGGACAGACTCACGCGCTGACCCCGGATTAAACTTAGCCTTTTCACATGTAGGTTGGGGTTTGCTTGAGAGCTCTGGATTGGTTGTTTAGGGGTGAACCATTCTGGAGCATAGCCAACACTTCATATACAACATCATCTTAATGCATTCTAGTTCCGTTGGCTGCTTTGAATGGGAATAATAAATTAAGACTTCAGTGCACTTGTCATTGTTCTGCTAAACAAAACCCTGGGAAAGTATTTAGTTAAATGTATAAAACATTTCATAACCAGCCAGTAAGGGTCATCCACATGTGTTTTTGTCATACCCAACCATTTTCCAAGAGTTCATTTTTAAATTCTTTTTGATTTTTTTCTTCAGAGGATTTAAAAATCACATAAAGTTACAGTTATAGAATAATAATGATAAAGTAAACTATATCCAGAATCCCCACTGTAAGTGTATAAAGTAGAACAGAGATGAGCCAAGCAGGAAACAACATTAAAGTGAAAACTCTAGTAACTATTCTCTGAAAAATTCTAAAACATTTCAGACTGAATGGAATGAAACCAACTGTCTACAATTCATCAGGCTTGGGAGAATGCACTGCCATGTAACCTGGCAGCACAGAGCTTATTTTACAATAATAACAGCATTACATGAGGAATTTACAGTAATCAAGGAATGTTATATTTTCTCTTGTTTCACTTCTTTTCTGTGCTCTTCATATTTATAGCAAGCATTTGTTCCAGAAAGGTTTCGCAGCTCCTACACTAGATGTGTCTTTGTGACAATATCGCCCCCTGTGATTGGTCAGCAGTACTGCAAGCCTGTGTCAATCCAGCGACTTTTCAAGGAAGACATCGTCATCATCACTGACACCACTGACTCTGCTGCTCCCACTTGCGTTCTCGAGGTCATCATCCTCCTCCCCACCTGACAGGCCCTGGTTGACCCTGGACAGCAGCAGGGACAGGTTAATGGCCGGCGCCTCTTCCTCATCCTCATCCTCGTCCCCCTTGGGGTACAAGCGTCGCGCCTTCGCCACAAAGTCCTCCGCCACGTCCAAGTAGAGGAGACGATCCTGGACAGAGGAAGGGAGAGTGGAGGAAGGAAGGGGGGAGGTGGAGGGGGAAGAGCACAGGTTGAAGAGGAAGGAGAGAGAGCAGATTAGTACAGCAGGGTGAATGACTCTCCTTCTTTTGGCCCTCTCTGATCTCTTTAACCCAAACTAAGTTTCATAAGATATGGAGGAGGTATGTCATCTATACTGTCATCTCTCCCTCCTGACCATCTTTTCTCCCTCTCTTTCTTCCACCCTTCCCTCCTTTGCATTTATTATATCTATCGACTTTTCCACAAGTCAGTGTACCTGAAACATCATCTACCCCTCCCGACCATCGTCTTTCTGTCATTCTCCCACCCCTCCCTCCTTTGCATTTATTATATCAATTGACCTTTTAAGTCTGTTTCACTCCATATGCTGTAACATTACATTCCTCATTTTCATAACAAATGCCCACATCTAGATCTGCTGCACTAAATTGTGTAACCATTAAAATCACGAGCATCCTGAGCGGAGGGACTTGAGCCTTGTTCAGGGGCAGGGCTCCGGCCCGGCGCGTCGCTCACCAGGATGAAGAGGTATCTCTCGGGCGGAGGCTCCCTGCTGTTGAAGATGGAGGTCTCGGAGTGCAGCGTGTGCAGCAGGCGCCGGGCAGTCGGCGCGTTGCGCATGCGGTCGTAGGACGCGCTGGCTGACACGGTCAGCAGGGACTCCGCTTCCGCCGTGAAACCTGGGGGGGGAGTTGTCTTGTTGAGATGCTCTCTCACTGACACGGGGCATGATGTCCACCATCATAACTCACCTCCATGTGTATGTGGTTCTTAGAATCATGTTTTGTATTTTGTAATATTTACATGGACATAAAACTCTCGTCACTCTCTAAACTTATCTCCTCTCTCTTTCCTCCTGTCTTTCTGAACATCTTCCCACTGATGGACAAGACCCCACTGTTCATCTGTTAATGCAGGTTCAATCAAGCTAACTGCACCACTGATGACCAATCAAAATGCTGATGTACAAACAGTCGTATCAAAGGCCAACCAATCACGTCCCTCAAATAGCAATATATAAGTGTTAAGTCCCTCCCTTGCTTCCAGTCACACTCTCGCTCTGTGCCTCACCTAAGTTCTCCAGGATCATCTTCCACCTCTCCCTCACGCCGCGACGCACTTCTCGCATTGCATGGATGTCCACACTGAGGCGCCGGTACCCCTGTGGACACACAGATAAAATAGGGAATAAAATACAGCCTGAGTATGCAAATATACCACTGCATTAAATAAGAGACCGCTCCCTGGTAGTAAAGATTTAGCTACTAAGGCAGCTCTAGTGTGGTACAACATTAATCTTGACCCAGACCAAAACTTGACTTTGTTACGTTAACTTACAGCACCATCTTATGGCCTTTAATGGTATAGCATTGTCCAACCTTGTTGAGCGTGAAGGGAAACCTGCAAACAACTCTGTTTTTGCCATCCTTCTCCCCTTTTGTCTTTTACGCCTTTACATGACCAGCTCTCTGATGCATTTCTCTGACCTCTGACCCCCTGCGGGTCTTGGCCCTGGTCTGCAGGAGGTTGTAGAGCGTGCGGTCGTCATCCCTCTCGGAGTGGCTGGGGTCGCCCGGCTCGCTCCAGAGATTGGTCTCCTGGTCCCGCCTCTTCTTCGCCTCACTGGCAAAGTACTGCAGTGTCTCGCTGCTAATGTGCGCACACACACACACACACACACACACACACACACACCATGATGGATGAGTAATCACACACACCACTGCCAAAAGGCTGTGATTACCAATCTATTTACCAAAGTCTCATAATGTGAAAACGTACACACAAGAGCATATTTGCATTCTATTTTGAGTGTTAATGCAGTGCCGGTATTGGGGTTTCAGTGCATATCAAAGCTTCAGGGCTGGGTTTTGGGGTGCAGTTTGTGCTGCCAGTACCTTAGCAAAGGCCTCTTCTCCTCTGGCTCATCGTCATCACAGCAACAGCAGCAACAGAATTGAGCACAGAATCTTCTGAATGCTGCCCCCATCACTGATATAGAGACACAGAGACAGAAAGAGAGAGAGAGATGGAGAAGAAGAGAGAAGGAGAGTGGGAAAGTAAGAGATGTAAAATAACTGAGGAAGGAGCGCAAAGAGGGGATGGAAGAAACAAATAGACAGTGAGAAATTTCAATAGGTGAAAAGTTCAGTAGAGACAGTATGACAGACCATGCACCTCTCTTACTGACCTGCAGTTCAGAGACTGAAAACCCCAGTACACATCCAGCAGCTCTCCACTCTGAATATTCCAATACAGTTACACCAAGAGGTACTGTAGGTAGCTGAAAAACAGATCCACTGGTGCTACCCCTCCACCAGAGGCTCAAAGAGGTTTGTCAGTTTCAAAGACAAGAGCTTAAAAAGATCTGCCGGGTCTGGGTTGGCTAATTCCAACACTCAAGCTGGACAGACAGGAGAGGATAGATGCTACTGGCTTGGAATGGCTTCAATCCACTGCCCTCAGGAGTTCCTGCCTTACAATCCACACTAGAGGTGCATTGATCCAGCAAGGAGATGTCACCAAGATGCATCTACCCGGCCTACTGATCTGCAAAAATGCAAAGTCTTGAAAGGTAGTCCTGTCAAATCACAGGTGTTTTAGTGAATGGAGCCTCCTGGGTGAGGTCAAAAACGATAGATCCCTCAAGAGCAGAACGAGACCCACTCTGACCCAAATACTTGTAATTCCCTGTTTTTGTACTGCTCCATTCTGAGGCTAGACCGGAGAGGAAAACAGCAGAGAACAGCGGTCAGAAGAGTATGCACTTAGTAGAATTTAATCCAGACAGTCTGCGATGGATAAAATAAAAGACTAGTTTGATCCAGAATTACAGGTTGCAAGTTGTGGAGACTCAATCAGTCCAACAGCAGGTCCAGGTCTGTCAGGTTGCGGCTCCCTCCGGTCCGGGTCCACGCACAGAGGACTGCCCCGAACCCTGCCAGCTTTGCCCGTCTGCAGCTGGAGGTTTTGTGACCCTGTGGTCCCACAGCCCTGTCTCTGCCCACTGCCAGAGATAGAGAGGATACAGGCAATCTGCTGAGCCACAGAGGGAGATAAAAGCAAAGAGTATCTCCCCTCTATCTCTCATCTTTCACACAAACACACACATACACCCAGGCCACTGCAAGTCACAGTGCAGTCATGTGGACTGCACTATCTTCTGTCCCCTGCAGTCATAGAAAGTCGGTGTATCTATTTTCAGGATTTTTTTTTTAAGTAAAACACCCAGCTGCCTAAAACAACAGCCTTTGAAAAACATGGGGCCATGCAGTAACAAACAGCTTGAATAGTAGGCTGGTTTAAGAGGTTTTAGAGAAAAACAACTAAAAAGCCCTGGCTGAAAAATACCCGTATCTAATTTCACTTGATTCCTTTTTAAAACAGACATATTCTGTTTAAAAACACCCTGGGTCTTTTAGCCTACATAATATATTAAAAATAGAATTCTAAGAAATGAGGGAAAAAGGGAAGCATTTCAGTATCACATCGATTTCATTTATACATAATGACACACCTGGGGTAATTTTTGTTAATGTAGAGAAAAGCCCTTGCACCTATTCCTATCCTAAATGTATCGAGGCAATGAGAAAAGGAAGCAAGCAGAAAAAAGGTTTACAGAACACAGTTCAACAGGATAAATAAGTCAGTTCAACTAAACATCGTCACTTTACTACATTTCACAGTAATCCTCTTCCTCCTCAGGACTGACATATATTTTAGCCCTCAATGTACAGAAAGTGATGTGTGTTGCGGCTTACATCACAGATCTTTGAAAAACTCTTCCACATGCATTCTGCAGCAACAGAGAAGATCAGAGAAATATCTTGCTTTGTTAATATTTTGGAACATAACAGCTCCCAGTTCTAATGAATGTAAAAAAGCTAACAATTCTCCAAAGAGTCTACTTCCTCTGTACTGCCCAAGTCCTCCCTACTCACTTCTTCCTTTGACATTGGAAACACCTGGGTCACCCTCTGGTGTTGGAAAAGATCTCCAGATCTCCATTCCACCCACCCAGAAGATCTTCTATAAACAGTCTCTTCAGTGGTGAAGATGACTGTCTCCAGGCAGACCCTTGAACAGCCTTGTTCACACAATGCTCAAGGTTGGATTTAGAGCTGAATCAGAGGACGTGGCCATCTTGGATTGGCAGATATTACCCTGTACTCTAACTCCAAATGAAATACAGATTGCTGACCAGCAACAGTGAAGCACTGTTGATATTAGGGTGAGTGGCTCTCAGTGAAACCTCATCCATGTGAAAAATACAGTGCTGTTTTTACAATACAAGAACTTCTTAGGGAAGTGCAAAATGTACTCCTTTGACTGAAATACATTTAGGGATAAAAACATAGCTGACGTGACCAAGACTTCATGACTTTAATGATGCATGTGGTCTGCAGAAATGCAAACAGAAACATACAAACAACATTGCACAAACATATCAAACTATAATATTTGTAAGACAAACAAAATCACTTTGAAGTTATTCTTATTTTGCTATGGTTTACAGTTAGGAACAAGGGTGTCTTTGAGGCGGTGCTCCATCGCACTGCTGCACGCGGGTGGCGTCACGAGGGGACGCCACCCGCGTGTGTGTGCTCTTTTTTTTTGGACACATTGGGCTGTGCTGTTCCCCGTCCCGCTGGAGGGGCTGGATGGGGCCATGAAACACAGGTGACATTAAAAAAGCACTGATCTCTATAACAAGACATGAAACTAAATCTGAATTCCGTGAACCCTCTTTCACTTCCTATACATTCCACTCAGGAGACTCATGTGGCCGTTTACACAGAAGTGCTTGATATACAACACATCAGAATGTACATGTGACAAATGGTCTCACAATGACAGCTGAGACATTTGAGAAGTGTAAATAAAATGACGTGAGAAAGAAACATTTCCGAGAGACTACCAGAGCGCTGACAAAATAATGCTGATGTCATTTCCAATTGAGCAACCGAAACTGATTTGTAGATAACAGCATTGTTGACAAACTCAGTCTCTTGCAGGCCAGTGCCAAAAGAGGATATCCACAGTAACTGCAGACAAAGGAAGACGTATGTAGCTGTAAATTATTACAAACATTTCAATAGACAGCACGGGAAATATTTCAGCATATAAGGGCTTTCAACAGGTGGCACTGAACAATTTAGACAAAATCATTTCATAGCTCCAGCTGGTGGGGCTGGAACACCAGGTCAAATTTTGACTCACAAACAGTACAAGGCACATTCAACGACTAGACGACAAAAATATCAACGATCAGAAATAACTGCAAACTCAAAAACACAACTCTGGTCCCGCTGTGTTCATTTAGTCAGAGATGAGCAGCAGTGCTGCCACTGAGACACTGTTTCCTAAGTGGCATATCAGTCTGTGGGTCTACACTCTGGATATAAATTACAGTCTTTCAAAACAGGCACTTACAAGAAATACATATTTAATACTTTTTATTACAAATCTCTGTCTGTTTTATCCCTTTAATAACAAAGGGGATGCCAGATGGACTGAACTGAAATGAATGGAAAGTCCTCAGTCAAAATTCTGTTCTCAATACATGGGGAATTATGTGCATTATTTTAAAGTCTTATTTTACTTTTCAAAATCTCAATCATTGAAAAATACAGACACAAAAACAAAATTAAATACTTCTATTTCTGTGAAATAAACATTTGATAAGAACTCTGATGGAAAAAATATGAAACAGAAAAAACAAGTTCAAGACGTATAATGTGTTAAAGATTCTACAAAAGGAAAAGGGTTTTGTTAAGGGATCTGTTCCACTCCAGTGAAAGTATTCTGAGAATCTGGGCGGCATTATAACTCCAGGAAAAAAAAATCACTGCTGCAGGGAAGAGTTTGTCATTCTGAGAAAAAGAACTCAGAAAGACATGAATCCCTGATGAACCCATTTACATTTATTCATTTGTCAGATGCTTTTATCCAAAGCAACTTACATAGGTTACCATTCCTTACAATGTTATCCATTTATACAGCTGGATATTTACTGAGGCAACTGTGGGTTAAGTACCTTGCCCAAGGGTACAGCAGCAGTGTCCCCCACGGGGATTGAACCGGTAACCTTTCTGTTACGAGTCCTGCTCCTTAACCACTATGCTACACTGCCGCCCAATATAACCCCTATAAACAAGACTCTAAAAGAGACCTTACAGTAACACAACTGCTAAATACATACACATGTGCCTTTACCCTGAGGTCAGCTGTATTTGTTGTGAAAATAAATGCAACATCAGTGTTAAGGAAGATTTATTCCAAGTTTTTGATGTTGGGCATCTTGCTACCATGATGTTATCTACAAATGTCATAGGAGCTGCCTGGACTTGTTGGTCTGTTAGCAGTGTGCATAGTTTACTTTCTATATTCTTATATTTAAGTTCAGTTATGCAAAGTTCTTCAAGTAATGAAATCAGGACCAGTGGTCAACATATTTGGAGCCAATTAACAACAGTTTGCAGTCTGTTGCTGGTTGTGCCCATACCCATGTATCAAAGATCTGCAATAATGCAACTAAATCATTTTTAAAGATGATATCTCACATTTTGGAATTCAATGTACAGCATGTAATTAAAGAGAGTAAAATTCTCAAGAAAATTTTGTCCAGAGGACCCCCAACTGGAAAGAGAGGAATAGACTTCAATTCTGGCCACCTTCTTCCCTGGAGGCTTCAGGTGTGGGGCAGGAAGACAGACACTGAAATACCTTCCTCTCAACCATCATTGTGAAAGATACTTCCTGTGTTCAAACTGCTCAGCTGCTGCACTGGTGCTATGTGGACACAGCTGCAAATGTGCCAGGCCATGCTTATATACCACCCGTGTGTGAGCAAGGCAAACACACACAATGCCACATAACCAGTCACGTTAAGACAGTACGAGAATCAGGAACCAGGCCCTGACTAACCATTCCATTGCTGGAGGCTCAAACAATTACGCAAACGGATGCAGATCCAATGAATTCTTTTCTAGTAAAAATCAAAAACTATACTGCGATGCATGGGATTTCAGTGTTTCAGTGGGATATTAATCCTCCACCCACCAGTGCCAGGGATAGAAATGAAGAAAACATTGATCCCTGATTGATCCCTTCAGGATCTGTGTTCAGGTCATGTGTATGTGGAGCGTAGCTCAGTGAGAGTTCATTTGGCTTAACGATCCCCACCACTATGTTGGAGTAAGGTTAACAGCTCAATGCTCCACTGGTTGTACCGCCACCTCCCAGCCAGAGGTGGTGCTGTACGCTGAGTTAGTGCTGTGTTTTAATACACAGTAGAGTGCAAGCTGCTAATCCGCTGGCGCAAGTGGACCATGAATTCAAACATGGTGGCAGCTAGGCTCTGGTGGATTACGTAACGGGGTAGTCGGCCCTGAAAGAGAGGGAGCAATAATAAAAAAAACAGGGTTGTTATATTAAGGCAAATATAGAGTAACTGCACAATGCCACCAACATGTAACACAGCCGGTGCTTGAGTAGACAGCAGATACAGAGGATACATGGATACGGTGGCAAAAAAAAAAAAAAAAAATCACACAGCACACACACACACACACACACACACACACACACACACACACACAGACAGACAGCTCTCACCTTGAGGTCTGTGTTGAGGACCCAGATGAAGGTACACACAGTAGGATTACTGCTGGACTTGAGGACCACAAATCCTCCCGGACCATTCTCACCCCTGGGAGGAGAAAGATTATGGAGAACAAACCCAGACAAGCAGATCAATACCAACGTGCATTGTTGTTATTTATAACATGCCAATTGCGGCAGTGTGGTACTTGACAGTGATGTAGACAGTGTATCAGAGCTGGGGAGAGGAGAGGAGAATGGGTCTGCAGCACAGTGACGGCGCTGGAGTCATGGTAAGAGAGGGACAGGACGTGGCTGACCTGACGTAGCGGCTCTGGGGCGGCTTGGCCTCGTGACTGGTGGCCATCCCTGCCGAGACGTAGCGGTCCCGTCTGCTCTCCACACGCCGCACATTCACAAAGTCCCTGAGGAGGACGAGTATCTATTTGTGGAGAGCTTCAGCAGCTGAAGCTCATTTTATGTGAATCCCTCACTGATGATGACAGCTGAGGAATTTCCACTGGAGGCATTTGCATGTTCGCATGTTCGCATGTTCACGTGTTCACATGAAATGTGCATTTTCCACAAATCACAGACCAAAAGCTTCACGGTACGGAAGGGAGGACTGGCTGATTATTGACTGTATTTAGCTGGAAAGGCATGGCTAGAACGACCTCATTGTCCTATGAATGTTGTCTTATGATGTGGCATTACCTGGGGGAAACGACTCCCCCTGCTGCTCCAGCAGAGACATCATAAGACACCATTGTGTTGTCATCCACACGCTGCAGGATCTAGGAGAGATGCAGGGAGAGACATTCAGCTGGATGTAACACACACAAGACTATGATGTGCTATGTGCACAACATTCAAACTTACATGTTGCAATACCTTTCACAACCTGCAATACCTCATGCTGAAAACATATTCATAATTCAGGAATGACATATTGATACATATTTTCAAATGAATTTAGTCTGGCCATAGTCTGGGCCTGGCTTGTTCTATATTCCACTGTAGAAGGGTCGCCTTGGATCATTGTTCTTCAGAGGTCTCCATAGGCTTCAGACTGGACCCTGTAAACTTATGAGTTCTATCTACCACAACTCACTGGCTTCAGCCTAGATCCTATAACATTCCGAACCCCACCGACTGCTCCCTGCTAGCTAAGGACTGAATCCCATCCCATGAGCTTCCAACACAAATGCATGGGTTACACTCTGCTGGGACCTCTGTGGTGAGGAAGAGGAGGAGAATGAATGTCACCTGGCAGGCAGAGACCGTCTTGTTCCATTGAGTCATCCTCTCTGGCTGCAGAATGACCTCCTGGTACACCAGCTCCGCTGGGCACTGCAAAAAGGCCTGGGGAGCACACACAGGCACTGAACTCTCTCTATTCAGTACACTCTTCAGGAAATCCTTTAGAGAGACAGAGCGGAAGGAGAGCATTCTATCTGGTTCCTGCCCCAAAAGGGGAAAAGTTTGGAGAGTAGAGAGCAGTAAGCATAAGATAAAGGCTAGAGAATGGAGAGAGGTGGGCGTGGTAAAGGCTGGAATATGGAGAGAGGTGGGTGTGGTAAAGGCAGGAATATGGATAGAGGTGGGCGTGGTTAAGGCAGGAATATGGAGAGAGGTGGGCGTGGTTAAGGCAGGAATATGGAGAGAAGTGGGTGTGGTAAAGGCTGGAATATGGAGAGAGGTGGGTGTGGTAAAGGCAGGAATATGGATAGAGGTGGGCGTGGTAAAGGCAGGAATATGGAGAGAAGTGGGTGTGGTAAAGGCAGGAATATGGATAGAGGTGGGTGTGGTAAAGGGAGGAATATGGAGAGAGGTGGGCGTGGTTAAGGCAGGAATATGGAGAGAAGTGGGTGTGGTAAAGGCAGGAATATGGATAGAGGTGGGTGTGGTAAAGGGAGGAATATGGAGAGAGGTGGGCGTGGTTAAGGCAGGAATATGGAGAGAAGTGGGTGTGGTAAAGGCAGGAATATGGACAGTGATGGGCATACCTTAAGAATGAAGGTCTTGCCATAAAAGGGGATCTCCAGAGTGTAAACCGCATCACCACGGTCCTGAGAACAACAGAAAATCCCCATTACAAATACAGCATAAATTTACAGATTCTAAGGTTAAACACACATGCATATTTATAGCAGCTGACGACATGAAACACACAGATTCTCACTCCGTGCAATCACACAAACCGGACACAAAAAAGAGCAAACATTAACTAAATAGACTTAACAGCTTCTAGCCTATCAACGTACCATTTTAAGCAAATGACTCCATGTGCAAAAATAATTCTGTAACCACACACAACCCCAACAAATGGAGACATACACACACACACACACACACACACACACACACACACACACACACACACGCAGTCTTGGCTCACATTGTTCTTCTCCAGCCTCCAGTTTTCCTCCTGGGAGAGGATCTGCTCCACAACTGCCATGGCCTCCTGGCCCTGCCGCACGAACTCCTTCTCCTGAGGAAGAAGGGAAAGCGAGTGAGCCTCACGACCATCGGCCTGCTCAGTCAGGCCTGGTCATTGCAGTAGGAGTGTCCACTACAACCCTGGTGCCACATGTGAAAAGCTGTTGTACGTCACACAGAATAAGAGTCACTGTGTAGAAAGTAAATTGGGCCCCTGTCTTGAGGTCTACTGTTAATAGGGCCGTGAATGATACCCACAGTGCCTTGGTGACAGAGACTCGCCTCACCTGTGCAGTGACTACTCTGCGGGCTAGTCCCTCTTCATCCAACTCATCCTCAGACCCTGAAACACAGCACCAAACATATCATATCATCATGAAGATGGGTCAAATGACGTGGTAATTCCTCCTCTTCATGGGTACTAAATACATATGATTGTGTGCATATGTGTGTAATCCCACTCCATGAATGAGTGTGTGTGTGTGTGTGTGTGTGTGTGTGTGTGTGTGTGTGTGTGTGTGTGTGTGTGTGTGTGTGAGCAGCACCTGCCAGGGACTCTGGTGGGGAGTAGAACTGTCCGTCAGACACAGCGCGGGGGTACAGCATGGGGCTACGCTCATATGCTGCATGGAGGGTTGCCAGATACGCTGAGAGAGATATAGGGGACATACATTAGCTGGGCTATCTAACAAGTTCTGTCATTCCTTCCTAATACCCATTTCTCTCTTTCACTCACTCACTCATCCTGTCATTCTTCTTTCTGTTATCCTTCTCTCTCTGTCTTACTCACCCTATCATCCCTTTCCCTCTTACTCAGTGGTCATTCTTTTCTCACTCACCTGTCATCCCTCTCCCTCTCTCTCACCCCATCATCCTTCTCACTTACTCACTCACTCATTCACCCCATCATCCTTTTCTCTCTTTCACTGAATCACTTACCCTGTCATCCGTCTCTCTTGCTCTCACTCACCCGTCATACTTCTCTCTCTCACTGACTCACTCAGCCCTGTCATCCTTCTCTCTCTCTCACTCAGCCCTGTAATACTTCTCTCTCATTGATTCACTCACCCTTGTCATCCTTCTCTCTCACTCACTTACTCACCTCTGTCATCTTTGGCTTCCTGAGTGAACACCTTGAAGTCCAAGAACCAGGTCTCCAGCCATGCCACCACAAAGGAGGCGATGGGAATCACGTAGCCAAAGACATTCTGGGATAGCAGCTATGGCACAAAAAACATCAGGGTGAGCTGGAAGACTGGTGCATGGGGGTGTAGCTGCATTTGAGTGTGAATGTGCGAGCAGGAAACATGCAAGAGAATCAGAAAATAAGGGTGAACGTAAGAGCAGACACTGCCAAAAGTGTGCACTTACACACAGGCTATTTTTTTCATAACTTTGTTCTTTTTTCCCCAAGACAAACCAACATGAGACTTTTTCAGTGTGCAGAGGTTTCACAAGAAAGTGAAACCTATGATTCACTCTCAATCATCGTCTGCATTTAGCAACTTCTCTTAAGTTATTTTACTGTTAATACAACGTCCACTCTTTCACGGTGCAGAAAAGGAGAAGTGGGTAGATGAAGAGATGGAGAACCTTTATTCAGTGTACAAAAATAGTGACACAAAGACAGCATATGCCAGTCAGAAGCTCACTCACATTGGAGTGGATGACTTTCGCGATGAGGAAGGCACAGGTCACCAGCGTGGTGATCTGGGAACAAGGAAGAGAGAGAAGAGCGGTGACGTCAGCCCTATCCGCGGGGACAGCAGTGAGCCTGGCCATCCCGGCCTCGCTGTCCACCTGTATGAAAACCCCCCTGTCCCCTGTCTATCCGCCTCACCCCCCCGCTTCCCCTTGAGTGCCCTCCATGCCAGGGCTGTCACATCGGTCATAACCCCGTCTGTCTATCTGTCAGCGTCCGTGCGCCTGTCCTTACCGCTATGACCCACCAGTGCCTCAGCCGCAGGGCAGCGTAGCCAATCTGCAGGGACAGGAAACGGAACAGTGCCAGGAGCTAAGAGAAAGAGAGAGAGAGAGCAGACTCAAAGACTTCATCTTTTCGTTCTCTCTTACATGTTCTATCTACACTAGCAGTTTGGACATACCTGATTAAGATAATGGGAAATATGCGTTAAAAGACATGTTGAGCTAAAGACTTATTCTTAAATGCTTGAAATTTGTTTCTCAGACAAATATAAATAGCGAAGCTGTGCCTATGTATGAGTTGGGTGTGGTTAATGTGGTTTAATGTATGAGTTTCTTTCCAAAAAAATTTATTTTAACAAATATTTTTGGCTATTTTGAACAATCTAAAACAGGGGTGGGCAATTCCGGTCCTGGAGGGCCAGTGTCCTGCTGGTTTTTGTTTTCATCTTTTAGTTACCTGTTGATTTTCACCTTGAAAACAGGTGTGCTTGCTCTTCAGCCAATCAGAGATTGTATTTAGTTGGTCAACAAGAAAAACAGCAGGACCATGGCCCTCCAGGACTGGAGTTGCCCACCCCTGATCTAAAATATAAGATAGTTTTGATTTGTTTAACACTTTTCTGGTCACTGCATAATTCCATTTGTGTTATTTCATAGTTTTGATGTCTCCACTATTATTCTAAAATGTGAAAAACGGTAAAAAAAAAAAAAAAAAAACCTTCTATGAATAGCTGTGTCCAAATCTTTGATGGTACCGTATATGAACACTTACACTGTGCTTAAAGTGGATATGAGTCAGTGTTAAAGTTGAAATGATGCTAACTCTACATTACAGCCCCATAAATATATCAATGATAGGCAATCTTGGTCATCTGGAGGCACAGCCATTTACGTTTAAAATTTAACTTTCAGATCACAACTTTTCTACACATGGATGTTCTGGTCATTTGATTTCCTATCCAAATAATGACTTCAATAAATCAAAAAATAAAGAGCTAAGGCACAACAAATATTACATATCATATTATGCTGACACGTAGTATCCAATCGATGCCGCTCCATGCTGTGTCCAATGATACACATACATTTTTATGTATGCTTTTTCCACATGAAACCATATCATAATGTTTATTTACACAGAAGTATTAAGAGATTAAGAGACTACTTCATTTTCTGCACTTCCTCTTTCTGCTTGTAATGTTAATGATTTCAGCACAAAGTTGTAAGAAGCTGACATGTTGCTAAATCAAAATTTGCAGAAGCTACTCAAAGAAGTTTCTGCTCCTCTGGTAACCTTTTGTGTTTATTCCTTCTTATTTTCTCTTAATCACATCTTGCACAAACATGATCAGATGAACTCACAAAGATGTCAAAGAAGGAGGACTTGAAGTTGTAGTGGACCACCTCAGTCTCCAGGTTCTGCCAGATAGTGTTTGTGATCTAGGGGAGAGACAGCAAAGCAAGAAAACATTGGGAAGGAGTGAGCAGGCAGATGTGAAGGATATCGGCATCCACCTGCTGCGGTTCAAAACACAGCCCCTTTCACTACCTGGTGGACAAAAGAGCTATTATTTGTTGATATAATTCTTCATCTACCTACGTGAATTTGGCAAGTGATTCCCAGGGAGAGCCAAGAGGAGATGTCTTCCATTAACATTTTATTGGAGCAGTCAATTTACGATGACTTGGACAGAGTCCTGCGTAATTTGTAGATTTATTCCAAATTATCAGACCATTGGAGTTATTACAGAAAGTTGCCCTGACAGACAAAATGAAACAAGCTGCTCAACCTATACATTTCAAGATTTAATGGACAGCATACTGGGCTGTTGTCCAGTGCAGTCAGAGAGCAGCATACTTAGCAGCAAAGCCTCCATGAGCAGCAGCTGACTGGCACAGCTGTCCAAATTGTGTGTGTTAACTTCAATTCTAATGCGTCGTCCTATCAGGGTAGCCCAGTCTTCACACATCAAGTGCAGTTTTCACTAGAAACCAAACAGTTACAACCTGAAGTGTACATCACATCTAAGTTTAATCTGCACCAAACTCCACAACCTTGCTGTTCTCCTCTCTCTGTCAGAGGACTTTTCCCCCCAACACACCAAACGTACATGTCATATAGGGAGTGTCACATGGAGGAAGGCAGCATGAGGAGGGGACTGTGACGGAGTGCTGTCACTACAGTTGAGTATGCGCTCTGACTGCCATACCAACGAGCCTGGCTCTTTGGCGTTGTGGTCAAAGTCGCATGTTTGGTACCCCGTAGACCCGGGTTCGAGGCCGGGTGGGGTGACTGCTCTCGCCCTTCGCTACAGGGACCAAACACCCAGACACACACAGGGAGGAGAGCGAGAAGCATAAACACACACATTCAGGAAAGAATAGACAAGACAAAAACATGGAAAAGAGAAGAAAAGACAAACAGAGGGAGAGATAACGGAGCGGGAAAGAGATTACATTGAGCTCGATGATCCACAGCAGGGAGATGAAGAGCAGGTCGAAGGTGACGAAGAGGCAAAAGGTCCGGCGGACGTCGGAGATGGCCTTACGCTCCCCAGGGGGAGAGGGCAGGTAGTGAGGGGACGGGATGGCCTCCGAGGCCTGCGATAAGGAGGCGCGCAGGGAGTTGACGGTCGGGAGGCTGCCCCCAAAGTCGCAGCGCTCCGCTCCACCCGCCATCCTGCTGGGGACTCTCTACCTGGAGGGGGCAGGGAGAAAAAGGAGCAGGAGAGAGTGACTAAAAGAGTGAGGGAGGAGTGAGTACAGGAGGATGAGACACTGGAAGAGGAGCAGAATGAGTGGGGCATGGCACACCAGGAGGCAGAAAATGGGTGTGAGACTAGACCAGGAGGAGCCAAGGAAAACAGAATTGGGGGATGCAAGAAGAGAGAGAGAATGCTGCACAACACACAGTCACCCTGAGATCACATGCCACAGGGTTATGGATGAATCAGGACAAGGACCTTCCTACACACTTTGCCAGTCCACAAGCAAACAGGATAGGCGGATGAAATAACTGACTGAGTACTTTGAACTGTGTCCCAATACATGAAACTGCATTTGGAGGTCTGCCAATAACACACATTGCACACTTGCAGTGGTTATTGTAGGTAGATAGCGATTAGCTACTTCCTCTGACGGCAAAGAAATAACAAACAAGTAATTATTTAAACAACTAAGAACCGTGACTTTCAATACTATATTGACATAATTATGAAAAATCATTAACGGACATGTAGCTGCTGGCTAACGTGAGACACTCAGCCAAAACGTCATACAGCTTTCGTAAGACTCTATTCCCTAAGTTAGCTACTAATCAAACCTTCACTTTTGGATCCATGATTTGCAAACGAAATAAGCATGTTGTGCTAACTGGCAGTATAACAAATTTATATCGCTGACGTTGCCTAGCTTGCAACCAATAGATAATGACCATTAGCTTACCACCTAATTAGATCTACTTTTACAACTAAAACATTTGAATTGGTGAAACCAACAAAGCAAGTTTTCTTTTTGAAAAATGTTTCTTTCTGGTTAGTTCACATTGACTAAATCTAGTAACGAAGTTGGCTGGCGTGAGCTGATTAAGCTAGGAAACTCGCTGGTAATTAGTCGTTTGTCCCATAGTGTCGCATCATATGGTCATCTTCACCAAAGTTTACAGCCAACATGAAAACAGTAACAATATCCTCAATTTCATCCTTTCTCTAAATCTAAAATCAATTTAGCTAAGCGACGTACTATTCTGATAAAGTTAATCAGCTGACAAGACAAAGGTCAGACGCTCGGCACGCACCTCACTTTACCCCCTTACAGCATCACCTCAAATCAAACTGAACTGCCTTCCGGAATGTGACCCTTCCAACTCGAACGTGGTCTTTTTGGAATTAAACCGGTGTCTGAGTACGAACGTTAGCGTTGCACTTTTAACACTTCAGTAAATAAATGGCTAAATAAATGTCAGTGAGAGAGACAAATCTTTCATTTGTCTAGCAGATCAGGGAAATGCATCGAATTTTCTTGACATTTGAGCTCCGTGAAGTAACTTTCCATTACCAAAATGCACACCAACTTTTCTTTTGACAAGCGACACTAACTTAGCGAGCAAACACGAAAGTAACAATAAAAACCTTTTTACTGAAACCATACCTTCCCAGCTGGATCATCGAAATGTCGGCTAATATTTTGGCCGACTAAAACAGAAACTGAATCTAAGTCATAACCTGGCGGTAGGATCGTTCCGTCGTGCATTGCGAATGTACGGCGACCTCACGTGGCAAGAATTAGGGGCAGCGGAGTGGTTCCAAAATTAGATTTTGAGTTCCTTCCTATGCGAAAACGGTGAAATGATATACAGTACAGCTATAGACAGCTGAAAGATTGTTAATGTATCCACGAAGCAACGACAGATGGCGCCCTAACATCACCATCCGTAAACCACTTTGGCCAAACATTTCCATATTTGTCTCACAAAAAATTGAACATACATATATATATTTACTCCTAGGTTCATTGCTAAAACCAAAGTCAGCAAAATAATCTTTTTTAAAAGTGTCAAACTGATGGAATTTTCATTTATTCAAGACATCAAACCAGATAAAATAACATTACAGTTTCCCGTGATTTGTTACTTGTACCTTTTAGGGACAAATAACAGAAACAAAAACTGAATTTAAAAAGATTGTTTAAATTCTAGGTGGGAAACCATTATGCTATGGTTATAATGTAGAAATAAAAGCCAACATAGATGTGTGATGATTAATGAGTCTACCATTGGTTTATTTTGGCTGTCCCCTAAGGATGTGAGTTAGCAAACCAATTTTTGTTTGTGAAGCCTGAAGGACTGCTACTTTAGCAACAGGCAACATGTCCAGCAGGTGTTTAGAAATTTAAACTGACCACTTGTGACTATTGAATCCATTAATTTTCTGTCATTTCCTCTATTTATTTCTGAAATAGATATCTTTCACTTCAGTGAATATATTAACCTTAATTTGTCAACAAAAGCCAACAAATGATTCCTTGTTAAGAATCATATTGAAGAAAGGCTTGAAATCAACAGCAAACATACGATTTACATACGCACACATGCACACACAAACAACATGATAGACGTGATTTTGATAGAAAAACAGGAAACAGGTTCATCTGGTGCAATGTATTTATTGCTCAGTTTGCATTTTCTACATCTTTACAGCTTCAGAAAACAGAGTAACAAAATAAAGTGAAACAAAGAGAGTGAAAAAGAAAATAAAAGTTCAATCCTGCTATGGCAGTAGACTTCCAGAAGGGCCAAGGGCCAAGGAAAGAGAGAGACAGAGAGAGTGAGGAGCTGTCCATTCCAGTGTCAGTGTAGCAAAAGAGAGAGAGAAAAGGTTCTTATCTGTACTGCACTGCCAAACAGCAGGGCAAAGAACCAAGTGGAGATCAGCCTCCAGCATCATCAGACTCCAATTCAAAAAAAGCTTTTTTGGCCTGCCTTACAGTAGTGACATTGCCAAAGCTTATAGTAAGGTGGTAAGGACAGTTTGATTTCCCTATATATGTACATACACATACTCACATTTACACATGGTGGGTCAGATCTTGAGTCAGTTAATGATGCCAATTACAGGTGATATATATCATATCACATATATATATATCACATAAATCACATAAATATAGCAATAAAATGTAACCTCCAAATCGTCATAATAAAGTATGATTAGAAAGGCCATAAATTACCTTGGAAATAGTATTTTATTGTCATTAATAACTGATCTCTAGGTTTGACATGACAGAAGGAAAAAAGTAGCTTCTCACCAAATCCCAAACCCACCTAATTAGCACATGACATTCTCTCAATACTGCTTTGACATGGTAGTGACATTATACCTTTGCTATAATGTTACTGAAACAATGTGATAATTACATGTGCTAGATGAGAAAACACCTCATCACCAAAATAGCTTGATCATTGGCAAGAACTAAACCTTGCTCCAGTTACAGTGGCACAACGGAAGGAATTGCAATGTTGAAGTACCTCTATTTAGTTATCAATCATAATTGCAATGGAAAAAAATATAGGCCATATGTGCGATAATATCGGTGTTGACAGCCAATTCTTCCTCTCTGTTTACTCTGTTCATCCCCTGCTCCCCATTTCTTGTCAAAACCAGCAGAACCTATGTCTCAGAGTCTGATTACCATCAAGACTTCAAGCACTCCTTCTCATCACTGGCTGAACTGGTCAGGCATTGATATCTTGTCAGGGTTTTACAAAAGACTAAAAACATTCAGCTGCATTTACAGTGTTGATAAAGTTTTCATTGATCTGTTTACCCTCCTGTTAAAATACATGAAGACGCCTAGAAAGGCAAGCTAATTGTTTTGGCAGAAATGTTGACTCCCAGGGCAGCTAATTTACACAAGAACATGTTTGGGGAAAAAATCAGACAAAATGTATTCTGCCCACATATTGCCACCGGAGCAAGGAAACTGGCCTTATGTAGAGCAGACCTGGGATTCAACCTTCTTTTGTTTTGTCTGTGCAGCATCTGCCACTTCCTGTAGGTACAGGTACACCCATCCCAGTGCAGATTCCTTGTTCTGGTTCTGGCAGGAATGTGCAAGATTTAATTAAAGCAAGAGTAATCAGTGTCAGGCCCTCATTAGGGGCACAGGTGGGACGTGCCGTAAGTGGCCTCCTGCTGCCCTCTCAGACCCCACTGTCATCCTCGCATGTGATCACGCACACATGCAGGCATTCACGCATGCACGCACGCACGCACGCACGCACGCACGCACGCATGCACACACTGTTTTAGTGTGCACTACTACCATTCAATTTAGCAGAATTACCTCCAGTATATGACATTAGATATAACTAACACAGTCAGCAAGTGAGTACAATCAAACTAATGTTTCTGACACAGTTCTGGATATCTGCCAAAAGATGGCGACATTTTAGAGGACACTGCATACTGCTATAAAGGACAGCACACCTTACCGCATGTTGTTTACCAAATCCAGGGCATTACATCAGTGTAATAGACAAACATATCTAGAATGAATATTGCTCCTACCTACAACACTAAAAAAACTGACATTTGAATAGATACAATAGATGGGCTTGATTGCTCTGGCTCTGCTTTGGTGCAAATTGCCAATCAAATTCAGAAGGACCAGGTGTTCTTATGCACCATCTCTGTTCTTATTCTTTATATGGCCACCACTTCAGTTGTTTGTGCCTGGAATGAATTTGGGAAGTAATACTGCACTGCACTTCTGAGTTCAGGGGTGTAGGTTTTGAAGCTGGTCTCACTCAAATACAACAGAGCACACAGATATACCTATAAGCTGAATGTGTGTATATATATGTGTGTGTGTATGTTCATAATCAAAGCTATTACATATTCTGCCATTACCCTGTTACAAAGGAGCGCTTGTTTGAACTAATCTAGATGTACTGATTAATGAAAAGATTCTCCAGGGATGGAAGAATAGAATAGTGTTACACTAGGCAAGCCTCCTCATAGATCCTCATGACCTCACCCTCCCCTGGCTTATTAGTTCCACAGAGACAGAGGGGCTGCAGTCCTGTCTATGGGCTGATCGCAATCATGTGTCCTCTCATCACTCCTCACCTCTTCATAGGGGGAATTCTTCATATACACCACCATTCTGCTCCATCTCTGCCTCTTCTGTGTCTCTCACATACGCCAGCCATCACTCACTCACTCACTCACTCACTCACTCACTGATTCACTCACTTACTCACTGATTCACTCACACACACATGCATGCACTAACGGCTTCACTCACTCACTATTTTTTCCTCTGTTTTGAGTCAGCACCACCCTCCCTCTCTTCAAGGGACGTCTCTCCCCTTCTGTCCCTCTCTCTCCTCCCCTCTCTGCCACCCTCTCTCAGTCACTCCCTTCTCCTTGTATCCTCCCCTTCATTCTCCTCTTCCTCTTTGCCCTCTTCATCTCCTAGGGCCTTCTCTGCAGCAACCTCTGGCCTGTGCAGTGATTCTGATTGGCTGTCCAAAGCGCCCATCTCTGCCTGAGGATCTAAGGAAGACATGAAGCAATGTCAGGAATTTCAACTTCCAACAGATACTTTGGGCCCCCCCTCCCCATCCCAGTGATCATGAGGTGTGCCAGTTTATAGACGTGTACCAGTTTATAGACATTTAGGTAGTCAGCAAAGGGGTATTGAACCAGGGAACCGGGCAGCAGTCCAGATGTGACATTTTGTAACATTTTGCAAACAAGCTTTGCAATAAACTGGCAAAGGCTGCAATAGAAGGACTGAGCTGTGCAGAGACCAATTACAGTGTCTTTAAAGGGGATGTGATCTTTTTATGCTATGATAATGTTACTGTGTGTTATGCAGGGGTTTGAGGCTCAATTCAAGCAGCCTAGCTCTGGCCAGCACATGCACTTAACGTGCTTTCACTGTATGGGTTCACCAGCACTTTGCTTTCTCAGTGACACTGCAGGATTCAGTGTGTGTTTGAGTGTCTTGGGGTGCTTCTTCATTAGTGCGTGTCTCAGCACCAGCAGAGGTGCTCAGAAAGTCAGCGTCCAAGTCAGTGTCGCCCCGTCAGGCTCTGAGTGTCAGTGCGTGATGTCTCGTTGGGGGGGCCCTGGTGTCAGAGCACCCACCCTTTCTCTCCTCACCCTCCTCTCCCAGTGAGAGGTAGTCCTCGCTCTCCTCCCCCTCAGGGGGGTCCTCCAGGGTGGGGCAGGCACCCAGGGTCTGCATGTGTGCTTGAGCCATCCGCTGTACGGCTGTACCCACAGGCAGACAGGCAGACAGACAGACAGACACAGGGACAGAGGGATAGGTTGATTTCGTTTTACCAGGCTTCAGCACCGTGATCGTCACTGTGCTTCACACCATGCCGCCAGACAGAAAGGGGATGTGGCTAATGACTACGTGTCAGACGGGCAGACAGACGAATGGACTGACAGTGACAGACAGACAGCTGAGCTTTAGTGACAGTGTGCCCTCTCTTGCTTTCCTTCCTGAGTGACCTCTCTTGCCCTCCCTCCAACGGTCTCTCTATTCCTCCCTTTCTTTATGTCTCATTCTGTCTCTTCTAGCAGTGCTGACTCATTCCTTCCCTCTCTCTCTCTCTTTCTCTCTCTCTCTTTCTCTTCCCTCTCACTCTCTCTCTCTTCTCTCTCACTCTCTACCCTCTTCCCTTTCATCACCACCTCCCTCTGTCTCTCTCTCTCCTTTTCTCTCTCTGTCACTCTCTACCCTCTACCCCCTCTACATCACCTCCCTCTGTCTCTGCCTCTCTCCCCAGGTCACCTTGCCTGTTGAGTTCCATGCAGAGTAGGGCTACAAGGCAGGAGCACTGACACATGGGAATAATACAGGGGGCATAGAGGCCATGGCTCATATATGGCTCTGTCTTTGTGCAAAGTTGGTAAAAGAATTTGTTTTGAGTAAAGAGCACATGTTTTTCATTACTGACAGGCTATGTAAACAGAACTCGCTACAGCCCAATATCTGTTTGTAAACCTGACACTTGCACCTGTCAAAACTGCAGCTCTGATTCTGTCCTGGTAGTTAACTGCATATTTCTACACTGTGCCTGGTGCCTGTCTCTTGTGTGTGCAAAAGTTACTGTGTATGTGTAAATATGTATCTGCTTATGTGTGTATTTGTCAGTACATGCAAGTGTGCAAGTGTGTGCTTATATGTGTGCATCCACACACGTGTGTGTCTGTGTGTATATAAGTCTGTGTCTATCTGCATGTGCATATGTGTGTGTGAGAGCATGTATATATCTGTACATGTGTGTGCATGTGAATGCTTTCTGTACAGTATATGTGTGCATATGTGTATATCTGTACTGTACGTGTGTGTATATGTATGTGTGTGTGTGTGTGTGTGTGTGTGTGTATGTGTACATCTGTATATGTGTGTGCATGTGTATGCTTTCTGTACAGTATGTGTGTGCATGTGTGTATACCTATGTTGTATGTGTGTATGTGTGTGTGTGTGTGTGTGTGTGTGTGTGTGTGTGTGTGTGTCTCTGTCTCTCTGTGTGTCTGTGTGTGTGTGTGTGTGTGTGTGTGTGTCTGTGTGTGTGTGTGTGTGTGTTTGGTTCTGTGGGGAGTGTGACTGTGTCTGGACTGCAGCTGTGAGCGCTGTGCTGTAATCCTGGATGATCCAGAGCCACACAGCCTCACACTCACCACACAGCTGTCACTGCGCTAATCCCACTGATGCGCACACACACACACACACACACACACACACACACACACACACACACACACACACACACACACACTCACAGAAAGCCAGAGGCATGGTGGAGCACAGTGCAGCGAAGCTAGGTAAAACATAGCATACACACTAGGATAGTACACTGGTACAGTAAACACACACAACACCCCATACACACATCTTTGTCAGGGTTGCGAGTTTGTCCGAATGGTCTCATAGATATTAGAGTCTGGCGAACACCTCAAGTCTAAGAAAAAAGCTTCCTTTGCTATTCACAAAAAATGTACAAATAGAACTTGTTTGAGACACAACGCCCTCTTGTTGGTAGCCGTGGGGTAATTACCATAATTTAGCCTCTACTTACATCAAATTTGCTCCCCAGATTGATAGTCATGCAAGCCTGCACGCATACACACACCCACAGATATGCACACACACACATACGCCCCTACCTTTCAGTGATGGAGGCTGATACACACTCGGGTTCACACGCTTGGGCTTGAGGACCCCGTTCTCCCCTACAACCCACTGCAAACAGAGGTGAAGACAGCACACGACAAGGTAATCACAGAGCAAATGACCATCAGATTCACAAAAATATACACACTCTATACACCACTATGCTAAAGTTGTGCAATAACATGCTGGTAAAATTCATTTCTACCAAAAGGGGTTTGGATAGAAAGGTCTTTTCTACTTTAAGGTCCTTTGGGACTACACAAGTTAATGTGTTCATTAATGTTATACCCTGTTTATTTTAGCTTAACCTCAATAAAATAACAACAGCCAGTTCGTCGTGATTCCTGTGCATACAGATACACACTCCTTTGATTGATAAGATGTAATGGTTATTGAGAAATATCATGGCTTTGATATTTAGATAAAGGTTACATTAAGATCTTAAATGCACACATCTATGAGATTAAAGATATATCACAATTCAGCAACAAAACCTTCACAACTTTCACAGCAAGTAGCAAGGTGAGAAGTGTGATGCTGAGATATATAACAGTATAAATACTGTTTAAAAAGCATATAACACCATCAAAGCTATCAAATAGAATAACATTACAAATGATAATTGCTTAGTATTTTTTAAACAACTTTGTTAAATGCAGTGTGCTTATCTCTTAAACAATTAGTTTGGATTGAAGGGTATCATTACTGGGGGGAACCAGGCATCCCACTTTGGTAAAGGGTAAAATTCATCATCATCATCATCATCATCATCATCATCATCATCATCATCATGTTCCCTTGGCTTGGCCTGCAGTTGGATCTGCCCAATGGGGGCTTCTTAAATAACATTTTGCTCAGTCCTAAACTTGTTGCCTGGTGATGTTTTTGTCGCTCTTCTCTTTAATTTATAAAACTATGTTGTCCTTGGTCTTTCAACTAATCTACATATCCAGACCACTCCACCTGCATTTCTGTGATGTTGGTAACATTTTCAATTATAAAATGTCTCCTACACATGTTTTGTTGTGTGTATTTTATTTTATTTCAAGTAGCCAGTGTTAATACATCTTGGAAGCTTTGTGTGGCCTTCTTTTAGCATCAATGTTTCAGAGCCATAGTTGGGTGGAATTCTAAACTTGGTTTGTGCAGTTTTGTGGTGCTTTTTCCAAATTCTCTTGAGCCTTCATTACACCTGACTTACTAAGAAAATGTAGCTTTTCATTTCTGTGAAGCAGTGATTACTGTAGCTGAAGTCTGAAGTTTCTGACATTCTTCTGTCTGTTCCCTTCTGACTCCACGTTCATCATGCTTTCTTTTCTTTTTGCTCAAGACCCTCATTTCAGTTTTCCTTTCATTGGTTTTCATATGATAGTTTCAGATGACTCTGTCAGTATATTCTATATTGGTTTTATTTTGTCAACACTGTCTATGCCTCAGGATGTTAATGAGTCTTCCCATGACTGAAACACCAGCTTACAAATCTTAAAGGGCCTCACCACTGAAGTCCTTCCAACCATAAAACACATTCATTTCTTATGAGTTCTGCGTGAACATTCCAGTACACTTCTTATTTTCGTTGCAGTGATGTCTGGTGGCGTCAACTTTTCCAATTCCATTTTTGTGATAATTGTGTGAAACTGGGATTGTCTGGTGAGTAATTCTCTCTTATTATACATTTTTTAACCAGATCTTATCTTTCAGCAGTTTTTATTGAGCAGTTTTTATATTATTGATATTTCTTAAAAATTCATTTGAAAGCAATTGAACTCCACGTCTCTGTATTTTCCCAATACACTGTGAAGTGTGTCGCATCCCTTCTGCCTCTTGGCACAAGGCCATTACACTGCAAAAACAGATACAAGCTCAAAGTCCATGCAGGGACACACAGACTTAAAAGGCAAAAAGACAACTATATCCACAGCTTAGCTATGCATTTGCTGTTGGTGCTTTTGTGTTGTAATGAAGAAAAATTTTTAAAGAATGTGTAATAACAATGTAATGTTCCAAATGTAATGTAAATGTACAATGAGGTTAAACCTTTCCACTGTGTATACACTATGATAAGTCTGAAAAGGAATCGGAGAAGGTTCTTTTTCCCAGGCTGTGGTGGCCCTCTCTCACCTGATGGGTTGCGTTGTCATCCTCAGGGGACGACTGGTCGGCAACTCTGAACAGTGTGGCAGGTGTGGGCCTCCGGCGGCGGATCTAGCCAAGAAGACGAACAGGGGATCAGAGAAGAGGACGGTTATTAGCACAAACCAGCCATTAACGCTGACACATGGGTATTCGATGTGGAGTGTGCATGCGCTTTTGTAATGGTATAACCAAGTCATTGAAAGTGAGTCTCAAGTGTCATGTCAAGATGAGTATGACTGGTGCAAACTGTGAAGCAACAATGGCAAACTTTAATGACCAAATCAGAATTCTCCAGGCCTATCATCCTCATGCATTGAGACTGCATTCAAAACCCATGTTATTGTCTGCTGGTCCCAAATCAAGTCTTGTTTTGGTCTTTAGAGTAGAAATGTGGGGTTTGTGAAAAATGTACAGTTTTTGAATAGGTTCTATCTTTTATCTACTAAAATAATACTGTTACCATAATTTCAGTGATACATTTAGCCCATTATGTTTATTTCCGGGAGAAATTCTATCATTTGTGGCCATCTGTTTCAGTTGCGCCAATCGTACAGACTCCCGGACGTTGCTGCTATCTGGGATCTCCAGAGCGATTTATAATGGTCGAGTAATTTAAACATTAGTTGTAAAAGCAGTGTCAGAGTGGATTCATCTTGTTTTAAAAAAAACAAAAACTTTCTTTTGGTGTTGTTTGACAATTGGTGTGTGGATATGTGTGTATGTGTGTTTGCAAATGTGTGTGCGCGCTTACAGTGTGCTGTAGTCTATATATGCTAAACAGCATTCTATATTTTTGCTCTGATCCCTTGCTGGGAATGATTGAGGAGGAGATAGGCACCATGCTGGGGTGTGTTTGCTTTATCTGTCCAGGCACATCCTGTTTTTTTACTCATGGGGGCCGCATGGCAAGCAGGGAGAACGGACTCCAGTATCCACTGCCACTGGGCTTCTTCAGGCAGGACAGAGTCACACAGTCACTCACAACTGTGATGGAGAGTTTAACCGGCTCATTCATAGTAATATTGGGAAATACTATGTTTCAAGTACTCTGCATGAATGAAAATAGCAGTAAAATACTAATAGGGCTGTAACAACCCCAGCCTTGACGAAGACCCTAAGGGCTGTTTGTGGTGTCTCAGAGCACCCAGGAACCACGTGTTTGTAAAACAAAAAACTTGTGTTGCTGAGTAATCAAGCCCAGATATTGTAGGCATTTGGCCCATTCATCCTGCTTTTAAATTCAAATAGCCCTATGGTAGGGAGCTCAGTGTTGCCAAAGCACTCGCTGGTTACACAATGGAAACCTACTTTACCAGCAATAATAACAGCAGTTAATTGAGCATGCACTGTGCTACACCCTTATGCGTAGCACTCAAAACACATCACAATTCCATTATTTCTGTCCTCCATCGCCTCTATTTCACTCGAACTCCCTTTTCTCCTTCTCTCGTCCCTCTCTCATTTTATCCTATTTACAGTCTTATTTCCTCCTCATTTCCTGTCTGGAATGTATCTTAACCCATCTTATACCTCTCTCTTTCATCCGTCTCATCCGCTCTCTCCCTCTCTCTGCCCCAGCAGGATATAGTCTCATTACAGCACGTGGCTGATGTCTCTCGCTCCCCAGGTGACATCACTGAGTCTCCATCTGCCGCCGCCCCTCCAGCTACATCTCTTCCATAACAGGGCGTTTTGGGGAGTGGCCGCCACACGGTTGGGGACACCTGCTCCCACAAAAAGTCACCTGCTATCTACGCTTTCCCTAATAGAGCTGGGAACACCTGCGGACACACCTGCACACAGGGCTGTGAGAAGGTAGTTAGCCAATCAGACAGAGGAGGAGGAGCAGCAGCCCAAAGGCCTGTTACAGTGGGGGAAATCTGAAGGGGATGGGCTCATGGATTTAGCTGCATCCTGTGTTATACAGGCATTCCTGGAAAATTCTTGGAGTATGTGTGCATGGGTTTGTGTACTTACAGTACCAGTCAAAAGTATGGACGTACCTGATTAAGATAATGGGAAACATGTATTCAAAGACATTTTGATCTAAAGACTTGTGTTTTACATGCTTGACTTTTTTTTCTTAGACAAATATTAACAGTAAAGTTGATTCCTATGTATGAATTCCTTTCCAAGAAAAATTTATTTTAAAAAATAATTTTTGGCTATTCTGAAAAATCTAAAATATAATATTTGTTTATAACACTTTTTATCACTGCATAATTCCATTTGTGTTATTTCATAGTTTTGATGTCTATATGATTATAAAATGTGGAAAATAGTAAAAATAAAGAAAAGTGTGCCCAGACTTTTGACTGGTACTGTATGTGCATTTGTGTTTTCACCCAGTTTTGAGAACACATGGAGGGAGGAACAGAATAAAATAGCTTTATGTATTTAGAACACACAGCATGTTCATCAAGCAAAGGCTCTGGGTTTATTAATGTAATCACCAGGAGTGAGGCTCCAGCGTGTGACTTTCATATGATAAAGGACACATTCTGCCTGGTAAAGAGCTACCACTACTTTGACACTCTTTGGATCTGTATCCTGCTGTATCTGTGCAAATTCCCTGTGACTGATGGAAAAAAAGGGCACAAATGAGGGGACACCATCTCCAGTATGATATGAACACACAAACACACTCACACAAGCACAGATACATACATAGTGTCTGGGAACAGCGAGTCCAGAGGGTGCGGAATCAGACGCGTGTCACACAAAGGACAGACATGCGACTGCTGTTTGGGTGACCGCGACTAATGACAGAGACTGGCCAGATGACATGACGGCTCTTGTAATTTTCCAGCCCGAATCGCCCGGATTCACAGTTACATAAGTTCAGCTGTGACTTTTTCATTTGTGGGGATAGTAGGCCACAGATCGTGAGATTACCCTGGGCGTATTTTTTTGCTATTCCATTCCATCTTCTCATCCACACGTAAAAGTAGGTCATTGTGCCGTTTCCTTTCAACTACACCACTGCTCCTCTGGACTCTTCTGTTCCACGTCGTTGTGAATGCTTTGGGAATACAGTATTTATATGTTTGTAACTTCAGGCTAAAAAAGTCTAGCTTGGTCTATTTCATCTAAAATGACATTTCCTTACAAAATACATTTACTAATTTCAAAACTGATGTCTGCAACCAGTCCACAACCTCCTCTAATTCCCCCAAGCATCGCAGCTCCTGATCTCCCAACAACGGCTACAGGTAACGGCTCCCATCCATTGTAAAATGCTGCTCTTAATTAGTGTCTAGTAAGGAGAACGGCTCTCCCCATCTTGAGTCCCTACACACACTGACCAGGTCTTTGCTGTTTCCAACTTCTGGATGCCTGGCTGTCCCTTCATAACTGGTCATCTTGCTTGTTATCTCCCTGCTGTGGTAAAACGAGCTTCCTCTAGTGGTCAGGTCAGTGAAGGTGCTGGCCATATTTTGTCAAAGATCCACCTCTTCAGTCTGCACTGTGGCTTCCCTACCCAAGCATAACTCACTTTGCCTTGTTTGTATAGTTTTACTGTTGGATATGTTTGGCACTGTACGTTCCAAACCCACTTATGTTTGTATATACTCATTTCCACTACACCATGTAGGAGCTGACTCACACTCAGACCTGTACTCATTTTCCATGCAACTTTATTAAACACACTTTGTATGCACGCTTTGTCAATCTGGGTAAATTACGAAATGTAAACATCATATAAGAAATCTTTGCAAGATGATACCGTATCTTATCAGCTATATCTTGATGTAATCTCACAAGACCTTTGTCAGCAATTAAGAGACAG